>CM042826.1:2447500-7247500 GCA_009982885.2 Hyles vespertilio | reverse complement strand
TAGTGGATTTACCCATAGAATGATCATTATACTGTTTCCATTCGTTTATTTTATTTTTGACACATCGAGTACTGAATCAAATAGCGATGGCCTGATGCGTTATCGAATCAATTTTTTATAACAAACGATTTTATTTTTGAACAAGTTTTAATCGATTTAATACATATTTTATTTTTTGCTCCATGCATTGTTTTATAAAACTTCAGGGATATTTAAGTTACTTGATTTAATAATTATATTAAAATAAACCATTTACTCATGTTAAGTTAATATTCTTATCACTTCCGTCGGCAATAGTAATGTTGTTAAAAACAAATTGTGAAACGGCAACACTGGGCAGACAGGTGACGCGCGCCGCCATTTTGTGGTCACTCACAACGAGACGCCCGCGCCCGTGCTAGTGTTTTCCGTTCGCTGAATTTTAATTCACATTTTTCATACGTCGAGTTGAGTATTTATATTCCTCCGTATTGTTTTACCCGTGAATTCCTACATTTGGTTGAATTGAGAACATCGTACCTGCCTTCATCACTTTCAAAATGCCTAAAGGAAAGGTGCTTAAAGGACAAACAAGGGAGTTTGTGTTGCGACTTCATGAGTACTTTGAAAGGGAAAGCCGTAATGGTGGACCTCTTATACCAGTGACTCAAATCAGAGACCGTGTTTCAGCAGCATTAGGTATTACTGCTCCAACAGTTTCAAAAATAATTAAAGAAGGCTACGGCAGTAGTGGCATGGAACAAAACAAGCCATCTACACCTAAGAAAAAACGTCAGCCCTTTAAAGTGACAGCAATTGACAGTTTTGATGGTGATGCTATTCGTCGTCATATATACGATTATTACCAAAGAAAAGAGATTCCTACTTTACATAACCTAGTACAATCTCTGAAAACTAGTGGCTTGTTCCGTGGTCAAAAGTCTTCTTTGGCGAAGGTATTGAATAGGATTGGATTCCAATACAAAAAATGTGACAAAAGAAAAATATTGATGGAACGCAATGATGTTGCTTTGTATCGATGCGAATTTTTAAGACAAGCTAAAAAAATAGAAGACTGGTCGAATGTTGTTTTCACCGATGAAACTTGGCTCAATGCGAATCACACGGTATCAAAAACTTGGACTGACAACACTGCTAGCTCCTCGACCGCAGTGCCAATGGGAAAAGGTGAAAGAATTATAATTTGTCATGCAGGAACCGCAAAAGGATTTGTGCAAGATGCTATGTTAGCTTTTAAATCAAAGAAAACAGGGGATTACCACGAAGAAATGAATTCCGAAGTATATGAAAAATGGTTTCGGGAAATGTTATTGTCACTCGAACAGCCATCAACAATATTTATAGATAATGCGTCCTATCACTCTCGGCAAATTAACAAAATGCCAACGCAAGCCAGTAAAAAAAAATGAAATAATAAACTGGCTCCGTAACAATGGCGAGGAGGTGGACGAGTCCCTATTAAAAGTAGAGTTACTTAAAATATTAAAAATGAGGAAGCAGCCTAAACGATACGTTATAGATGAAATGGCTGCAGAACATGGGCACACCGTCCTTAGAATTCCTCCATATCATTGCCAGTATAATGCCATAGAGCTAATATGGGCGCAAGTGAAAGGATATGCTGCGAGAATAAATACAACTCCTCCTTTCACCGCAAACAAAATGCTGGAGTTGCTTAAAAATGCGTGTGAAAATGTGACGCCTCATAACTGGGCGAGTGTCGTAGATAAGACGAAGAAAGAAATAATGTCTGATTGGGATCGCGATGTCGCATTTGACAACTTACCCATGCACTCATTAATAATTAGTGTTACTGGGGATACGAGTGACGACGACGCCGATTCCGACGAAACAGACGATTGTTTATAAATAAAAATATTAACAAATTACCTTTTAGTTGTTTTAATTATTTAATCCTTAAAGTACTATGAATTCCAACATGGTTTAACTGTTTATTACAAGTAGGTACTAAACATTTATTTTCGTTGTAATCATTGTAATTATTTTAAATTAAACTCTTATTAAAGTCACTTCAATACGTATACCTTTATTCATATTAATTAATTTGCAGCAAATACATTCGATCCTAATATTGGGTACTATATTACGTTTAACTGTTTTCATTAGCATTTTAATGTAATTTTATTTCAAATGATTCCGATTGATTGATTCTATTCAAAATCGTTTTTGTTATCTGTGGTCATTCGTTACGAATGGCACAACTCTAAGTGGGCGTTACCCGTCAAGAAAGTATCTACTTTTATTTCAAAATATTGTTCTACTGTAATGTCGTACTTTATAGGCGTGAACTGTCAAAAATAAAATAAACGAATGGAAACAGTATAATAATCAATATTTCATTTTTAATGCAATGTTACAGGGAAATGCATTCTAAGAGCTTCTCTACTCGTATTAAATTATGTACCATTTTTCGTTAATAAAAACTATTTTACACACGATCAACAATTAATATTACATTTCAAAACGAAAAATTACGTTGCAAAAGTATTAAAATTGTTAGAGCATAGAGTTGCTATTGGACTGTGTGTAACCTCATGTCAGTGTGTAAGACAGGCTGGAAGGTATTTTTGAATCATCATCATCATCATATCAGCCACAGGAAGTCCACTGCTGAACATAGGCCTCCCCCAATGATCTCCACAATGACCTGTTGGAAGCGGCCTGCATCCAGCGACATATTTATATTTGAATGTAGATTCAAAAATAAAATAAGCCTTCGAATGTGTGAAAAATATTTGGGACGTCAGTCGTTGTTCAAAGTTGTTATTGTAAACACACAAGTTTACATATGTCATAAACATCAAATATTTTTCACATATATATATTTTTGCTAAGTTCTTATTGTGTTGTGATTAAAGTTTATACCTAATGTATGTATAACATTGAACGCTTGCTATGGCTGAACTCTGCTGAGTATTCATTTCACTAAACATGTGAGAAAGAGTTCTCACAAGAAGGTCAAAGAAGAGACCAGATATTAGTGATATAATAATAACAGCTATAAACCTCCATTAAAAATCAATTCATTTTTAAATTTTATAATATTAAAAAATAAACGTTATTCAATAAATGCCAATTTTGATAATCTCAATATGTCTTTTTTAGATATTTTTTCCAATTTTGTGTCAATTAAAAAAAAGTACGTTTGTTTAACAGTTTGTTGTATACTATAATATATGAAATGAAACTAAAACATATTAAACCTTTGTTAGTCAGATTATTAAAATACTAGCTATGCCCGCGACTTCGTCTGCGTGAAATTTAACCAAAAAGTTAATTAGTTTATTTAGTTTTTCTTTTGGTGTTTGCATTTTTATTTTAATTACTTATATTGATTAATTGGTGGGAGGCGCCCGACGTGACGGCCCAGTGGTGGCATGCGCGTGAGCTGCGCGCGGGCATTGCAACATTACTTTATTTTTCTAAAATAAAAGATTTTTTTTTAAATAAATGTAGCCTAAGTTACTCCTTGTTATATCAACTACCTGACAAAAAAGTCCCGTCAAAATCGGTCCAGCCATTTCAGAGATTAGCTGGAACAAACAGACAGACAGTCAGACAGACAAAAAAAAAGACGGGTTGCACTCCGGGAGTGCCGGCAGAAGTGAAAACTTGATTATTAACGTTGAGCATGTTTGATATTTTGGAATGGTTAGGGAATAATTTTGCACCAATTGCTTTATCAGTATAAAAGTACTATCATTTATGTGGTAGAATACAATATTCATTTATTGCGCTATCGTACACAAACATGACAATTTATATTACATTAAAAATTTAACACTTTAAAACTATTACAATTATTTTACATTAAAAAGTTTATCTCTCCGAAAAATCAACTTTCATCCATAATTTCAACGACTTTTTCACCATCATCATTACCAGAACTATCATCGCCAATCTCTAAAACTGATACGATAGGTTTATGGTAGCTGAAGTAAGAAACGAACAGTTTTGATTCGAAACTATTTAAATGTCTAATAAAGACCGCATCAATAGTAGTTTTGTATTTCGTTGTGCTAAGATTGCGATCATTCGACATAGTTAAACCAAATTCATTATTTAAAAATTCAATTAATAGTTGATTTTTATCGTCTGCGAAGTTTATGTTGAAATCTCCACTCAAAATCATTGGCAATTCATCAAAGCTTTATAAACTGACAGCTGTCTACTCTCCATCCGTCCTACGCTTTTTCGATCAGGTCACGTGTCCTGACGCGAGTTTAAGATTTTATACCCATTACAGAAAAAGTGCTCAACGCCGCTAAAGAAGTTTTCACTTCAAAAAATTAAATATCATTTTCGGCATAGGTATCGTGTATATAACGATATGCAGCTGGACATTTTTTTATTTTCACTTTTAAAACAGACACTTCAATTTTATTTATATGTATAGATATATCATTCTCTCCCATGATTTGGCCCATTGGAAAAAACAATATAAGTATATGAGTAATTTTCAGGCTCTTTCTATGAGACAAATTGTTATTCGTTTGGAAATATTACATAGTTGTCTGTGATGGAAAGAATGTGGATTTTAGTTGCGGTGTCAAAGTTTGGTGTCTAACGCCCAAATACTAGAACGCCATTCAAATAATAAGTTGCTCTTAACAGCGCACGGCCCGCTTAGCCAGTACATTTAAGCAGGATTATCGTAGTTAAGCGCAACTTATATGTATGTTGCGTTCGAGTATTTGGGCGTAAGTGACGTCTGACATAGAGATGAGTCGTAACAGGCTCAATGCGGTATCTGTTACTACTGTTACTGTGACACAAAAATAACAGTGCCAGATATCTGTTACTAAATAACAGCATGTTATTTGTTGCGTTATAATGATTAATGAATGAAAACTTTCCTTCATGCTTTTATGCAGGCTTAGGACTGTCAGTTTGACAGTAAAATTAACTTTAAATAATTTTTATTTGGCGTACTGGCGCATTTAAAAGTTTTCAATTCATTTTATGTACATTTATATTATTATACATTTTCGTTCTATTTACAATTTATATTTACATTATACATACATACGTAATATATTTACATTCAAATGTCATCCTTATTCTCGAAGAGTTAAGGTTTAATATTATTACCAATCGTCTCGACCAATCTCTGGGACGCAGTAAATGTCGATTGGATACGCGCACAAATTTTAATACATTTGAGATTACAAAAAAAAACAAGCGACTTCATATTATGTCTTCGATCAAATATATACGAATTTGGAACAAAATCACACGCCAATAGTGGCCAAGGTTGCTTATACTTATACATTTGAATTTAAAACAACGAAATGTTGCAAAAAACTCTTTAATTATTATAATTAACTTCAGGTAACAATAAACCCTATAGCTACCTTTAAATTAAGATGTATTACGTTTTTTTTCTTCTTCATACTCAAATCAGCTCAGCATACTGTCGCTTGTTTCGTGCTAGGCAAAATAGTTTTGCGGCGCTCGCAATCCCTGTCCACTCTAATGTTTCGTAGCCATGACTTTTTCCTCCGACCGACTTTCCTTTTACCAGCTACTTTTCCCATCATTATAAGTTTATTATGTTTCTGGACTATACTAAATTCAAATAAGAGCACATGCTCATTTGTGCTCTTATTTCTCTTCGTTTTTTGGACTGTTACATATAATCTAGTGTATAATTGATCGAAGTATAATGTACCCTTTTTATAGACCTACACGAAGTCGTAAATTTTTTTTTAACAATATACTGAACAATATTTGAGTTATTTAAACACGTTCCAAATTTATTGTCAATATTCATATTATTTTATTACATTTTTAATTTCCGTTCTTTTTTTGTTGTTTGTATCCAAACTGAACGATACATAGATTATTACGCGACCAAATAAAATTATACGTATATTTTTCAAAATATCGTACTACAGCTTACCATTTTATTTTTACATCATAAGAAAATAATAAGTCTATCTCGCTTTTGCTACAAAATAATAGGTCTATCTTGTTTTGCCTCGTTTACATCATGTTAGTACGAAAGAGACAAAGCTGTGATGATACAGAGAGAGATGATTATGTTCGTTTGGTATATACTTACTGACTGACTGTGACTCACACTGTGTCCTGTGACTGTTATATAATCTTCCAATTTAAATAACAGTTGTTATATGATAAAGTGTTATACCTGTGACTTTTAACTGTGACAATAAATACGCCTCACGCCTAGTCTGACATTGACAGGTCACAAAACCAGAATGTTGTATTGTGTATTTTGGTTAGCGTAACTTTAAAAAAAGATTATAAGGTTTTCGAATAAATATAATATGCAAAAATACGTATGATATTATTATACGAAATGAATAATTACAAAAGAAAAGTAAATGAAGGAAGTCCTTGCGATTCTGACAATGAATGGACGAATTCATCCGACGATTCCAAATATTCCGATTCAGAAAGGTACTGTTAGCATTTTAGCGACATAAACTTAGTTCATTTTAACTTAAGATAATTTTATTTTTAATATCCCTTGCAGTTCCGTTCCCGAATGGGATTCTGACGTTGGGGACGACGGAGAATTAGTTTATATTAAACTTAAGCCGGCTGAAACGAATGAAGAAAATAAAACTCCATTGTTAGAAAACTGCGAAACATTTAAACCAAGAAATAACTTCAAAAGAACATCAACGCGACGTTCAGCTAAAGGTGAAATATTCAACCATGGTTATTTATAACTCAATAAATTTTCCATGTTACAAAGTTGTCAATGTAAAATATAATTAATTATTACATAATGTTCATATTTTTAATCGTATTTCTAGGAAGAATATTTAAAGTATTAAAGTCAAACAAAACAAAAAACCCTGTGGATACAGTAAAAAAACATTTGGATCAAGCAACTACTTCTCATGGTGCCAACTTTAATAAGTACTATAATGATGACAACTATAAATTTATTGTAGTGCAGGTAATTTTATGATTTGTTTATTCATTTATGCAAATTACTATGGTATCAGTTTATAGTGCTCCAAATATAGTGTAACCATATGATTGACCTATATTCCATTGGTTTAGGTATTTAATTAAATGTAAACATACCATAAAAAAGGTTACTTAACATTGCCATTTCTCATTTCTAAATTAATTGAAGACAAAAAATGTTTACGTAAATGTAAAACTACATTGCATGTTCAAGTTTATTATAACGATTATAATTATGAATGTGTTAGCTTGGAAACAATTAAATTATGTAAGATCATAATGAAATTATCTAAATTAAATGATCTAATTTTACATAATGCAATTTGTCTATAAAAAAGACCCAAATAGTCAGGCATCCAAAACATTTTCATAAAAGTTACAAGAAATATTATGCTACAAAATCTAGAAGTATGACTTTACTGTAATGCGACCATTTAAATGAAAGATAATGCCTTAGGTCGGATAACGAAGCATCATCATGTGTTATCTGTGGCAGCCAATTATTATTCATTGCGATAATGTACTTACTGTATTTGTGAAGTGGTGCAGTGTTTGGAAGTGTTCATTGTTGTTCTTTACTCTGTTTTAGTTATTATTTGTTATAAGCTGCTGTTAATTGTTGTCAGTACTTGTTACTTGGTTGACTAAGAAAATATTCGTAAATTGGACATTGCAATAAAATGTTGAACAACCATGCGTCATGTTCTGGTTTGTTTACATTTAGTTAAGTACCTAAACCGATGGAGTATACATTGGTTAAAGCTTAAATCTTTCAGTCAGCAGCACAAAAAAATATATATACAGTGTTGAATTTGTAATACCCATGATTAAAAAGATTTAATAGACTTTATGATTACATTTTCAGGTCAGCAAAAATATGATATTCAGCAGTGAAAAGAACTGCCAACTTGAAAAAATTTTTGGTATAAGTTTAGAAACCCATTCAGATAATAAAACTTTGGTTGTTGCGGACTTTTTAACGGAAGCTAGAGCAATTTATATGCCAAAAGTCAAGAAGGGCTACTATTTACATAAAATAAATGGAATTGAAGTAAATTCTTACAACATAAACAATATCTTGCAAAGAATAACTGAGGAACCTGGCAGTCCAAAACTAACATTTCAAATTCCAACTGAAGAACATATATTTAATATAGAAAACTTGTTGACACTTAAGAGTGCTCCAGATAACACTCTCACTCATGTTTTGAATGAAGTGTTATGCTCTGTCCTGTACATTTGTTGTAATGATATAGAGTACAATAGTAATGATGACAGAGGTGTTCTCTACTGCTACCCTAGACCATTCAATCAAAATTTTCTTTACAATACTAGAGGGGCATATGTGACATTAAATCATCTAACTCCAAAGTCACTTGGCACGAGTGAACCAATCAGTTCTACAATTCTACATAATAACAAACTTGTGAATGTAACTTACACATCACACTACACTGATTTGTTGCTGATTGCTTTTCCGAATAAGGATGTTGATTTATTTTGTGCTAAGAAAGTGATAGTAGAGATTGTAAAGTTACTGGAATTTTTGTATGGATCTCTTAAGGCATGTTTTACGAAACCAAATAATGTTGATAAACTTGATGGTTTATTTTGTCGAATATTTGTCACAATGCTTTTTAATAATGGTCACAAGTCAAGCAACAATATACTTGTTGAAGATATGTTAGCAGCTCATTCAATAACTTTACCACTCGACGTAAGAGTACAAGTTGACGATGCAATAACGGAGCTAGAAGCTGCAGATTATCGTGAATGGGTTTGTATTTAATACATTTAACCTGTTCTTATTCTGTTTTCTACTTATGTATCTAATTATACTTATTTTCTTGCATGCTTGCTTTCAAGTCTATTGGTGTGGGGAAAATTAAAATTGGTAAGTTGTTATTTTCTTCTAAAAAAAAGAAATAATACTCAAGCAATAGGATATAATATTTAACATAGAAAACATTCAATAAAGTGCCTTGTAAAATATTATTACGTACAGTATCAAGAAATTTCGTACTTTTATAAATAATAATCATATAGAATACTTAGACGACCTGCTGAAACACGTACGCAAAGATGAGCTATTAGGAACCCAGAAACTCGTTGTTGTACCAAAATTTCCTATTTCAGACGGATGACATTGATAATTTCCAAAGGCTATATACGGTGATAGGATCCACACTATATTACTCTGGACATCTGCTCAGCGCACATTTACAAGATGAAGATCTAAAGGAGATAAATGCATTTTTGAAACTAAACGGAGTGTTGAGATTGAGTTCTGTGAAGGAAATGGAAAAGTTTGTTTTGTGGAAAGAAGTATTTATTCATGAACATAGAAAACAAAGCAAGAACGATGGTCATGATTATAGGTAAGTTGTAAGAGTGAAAGTTTATTTATTTTTTATTTATTTATATATGCTTTATTGTACACCAAAATGAAACTTATAAACTAAAGGCATGGTTACAATAGGCGGCCTTATCGCTAGCTGCGATCTCTTCCAGGCAACCTTTGGATGGACTGGACTATTGTGAAATTGAAATATAGGGTAGTGCAAATAGTGAGAGAATAATAATAATAAACAATAATAATTGATGTACATGCTATGCATGTATGTACATGAAAGTTGTTCGTATTTACTAGAAATACACTGCTTGAATTAGTGTCCTGTAATTGGAAAACCATTAGTCTATTCTACAATTAAAAGCCAGTTGTTGTTGTTGACTTGCAACAGTAATAGTTACAGGTTATCAATAATTAAATTGTTTTTTTCAGAATTCCAGATGGAAGGTGGTTTCTTCTAGTTGTAGGTAAAGGACATTTTATATTAGCTACGCTGATGGAGGCTGGTGGATGTACTGAAGATGTAAGAATTGTTTTTTAAGTACATGCTGTCTTAGCTTTATTTTATTTATCATTTTATTGATCCAACTATTACTCCACTGCCGAATTTAAAGAGGAGCCATTGAAAAATAAATTTAAATTCATGAATTTGTTGTCAGCAGAGCTCTGTTTTAGATGACTAATTGTTATATATTAAGAGCGTTTACAACTTGCGCGCAAAGTCAACTATAGGTATTTCTTCGTTAATTTCACGCACACATAAGCGACCAAAGCTGTGTGCGTAGAGCTGCCGCGTCGGCTCGCTGTACAGTCAGCGCAACCAACTTTGATCCGTGCGCTTCAAAATTCTAATACTGAATTGAAATGTAAATTATGATCTATATATATTGGTAATATTATAACATAAAAATATTTTATTTGCATTATAAGTAGACAAATATTACTGTGCAAGCAATGAACAATACAAATTTAGATACTAATCATATTTTCGTTATTATTACATTGTTAAGTTGCATTCAAATCAGTGTTCAATCAGTAGACACTACGGACGTTTATTAATCATTTCGTGTTCGAACACATGAAAAGAGTTAGGGGCCTTACAACCCCTTACAATTACAAAATATTTTTAATTTTATATTACAATACATAACAAAATTAAGCCTCGGAATTACATCCCATTATATTATCTGAAACATAATTTATACTCACTACAAAACCATTGTAGGTAATAAAAAGAAAAAATATGTTTTACTACCAAAGTACTAAGATGTGGCAATCGCAGTCCGCGCGTGGCTATTTTTACGACGCACGGCAAAAATCGACTGCAGCCAGGCCGGAGCGACGAGCGATACGTCCTCCCTCCAGAAGGCCTCGCGGCGGTCTGATTTGATGCACGGCGGACAGCGTGTTTTATAGTGGTTTTTAAAATTTATGTAGAAAACATGAAAACTAATTTTATTGACATATAAAAATGGTAATTTATTGATAAGATGTTCTTCTATTATAATATGCAATTGCTATAAAAAATTATGTACGATAAGTTGGTGAAAAAAAATATGTTCTTGACGAGTTTCTGAATAATTTCGCATTGTTTAAATTTTTATTTTTCAGGGACTAAAACAAAAAGATTATTTTTCTCAGCAAAATCCCTCCATAAGGGTCTTATTAGTCGGATAATATTTTTATGTTCATCTTATATTTAGTGATTTCGGATATCTTAAGCTTCTAAATTGCCACTTAAAGCCTAAATAACGAAACTAGTGTTCAGTAATCCTTATGGTACTCACAAATTATCCATCAATCTATAATGTTTTCCACCAAAATCCCTAGATGACAACCTTTTCTAAAATTAGTACTAATTATTTTTCCTTGAAATTGTTTATTGGTGGCTATTAACTCATTTGAAAAGTCCTGTTTTTTAGCCAAAAAGCGCGCAAAGGGTATAAACGCTCTTAAATTAACTTTTGCTTTACAGGCTGTTGGTGTAACACCGCCATCTCCTTTCTACGTGGAAGAGTGTGAAAGTTGTCTAGAGCTATTGTATGAGATCGGCCTCGACAAATACATGAGTTCATGGTTGCGCTCCAACACTCATCCGCAGATCGAGACTACGCCCGAATATCTCACCAAATATGGACGGAAAATTAAGGAGATCAGTGGTATGTGTAGATTTTCATTTGGTTAACATAATTTAAAATAGGCATTGTATGTTACAAAATGTTTGGGTTTTGGTTCATTGTTGTATTTATATCAGTTTAATTTAATAATCTAGACTGAAACGCAACAGCCCTCTTAGCAACATTAACTAAACTCTGTGAATGAGCTAAACGAAAAGATTGACAGTAATTTGTTATCAAAATCAAATTAACATCTTGAATTGAATCAAACTACTTTTCTTATTGCAAAACGATCATATTTTGTTTTTAAATCTAACTTATCTTATTTTTCAGCATTAAAATCAGATGCTATACAAAAATCAACACTGAAAGTGTCTAAATCGCCGTCCGAGGTGAAAAAACGCCACAGTTCTTCAGATCACGTGAACATGGGGGTGAATACGAGTGACAACTCAATAAGTACTTATGGCAGTCACCACAACCTGTATACACAGTGGTATAGCGCTCAGAAGTACAGGCATTCTAACTTAGATGTCAGTTATTCGGAGGATTCTAATAGCTTAAAGAGTAACAGGTATATGAGAACATAATTACCAGTTTTTAGGGGTGTTCGAACTGATCAGTTATTTTTGTAGTAGTAATAAAAACGTATTTGTTTTTAGTTGCCTTTGTTAAAGTATTCATTAGGTATATATTTTTCTATTTTGAAATAGTGGGAGATGATGTTGAACTATTCATCAATGATATATAATTGAATGGCTACGCCGCCGGCTGTATCTGGACAGTAAAATTTGTCCTAGTTTATCCCTTCATTGCTGGCACCTTAGGCGATCATACGATATGATATGATATCATATATTTGAAACATATAAAACATGAACACATTTGAAACGATTGTAATATGGTATGTTGCAGTGAAAAAAGCGAAGATCGTGTGCAAGGCAGGAGAGCAGACAGGGAGTTAAGAAACAGACGCGAGTCGTCTGGATCGGATTCAGATTGGGACCGACAGGTAAATATTTTTTTTGTATATATTTGTTTTCTGATCTGCTTTTTTGATTATATTTAAAATCATGCCATGAATTAATAATCATGTGGATTTGTAGGATGGCAGCAGGGCGAGTGGCAGTATTGACATGTCTGATATAAGAAAGTCTTTATTGAACGAGATAAATCATGTTACTGTACACAGGTACTATTACTTTATATTTTATTATTTGTATTGTGTTTATGCTTATGTTTATTTGGTTTTGTGTATTTTTTATTATTAAATTACTATATTTCGATCAATATATTAAAATAGCGTATTAAAAAATAATTCATAAAAGTTAGTTTGTTTTTGCGATCCCGATGTAATCGAACTGCCGAGAATTTAAAAAATACAAAATCCTTTTCCAGAATAACAGCAGGTGAAGAAAACGTTCTATTCCACTTCATTCAATTAGAATCAGAGAAAGGTTTGCTCATTGCGCCAGTGAAGGACATCGAGGTGCATTCTAACAACGTGCTGTATTCCTTCATCGTTAAAACCTTTCGTTCTGCATGTAAGAAGATACACGATTTGTTGCAACAGAGTATTAGGTGAGTTTCATATACCGAGAGTTTAGCAGTGATTCAAAACCTACATAATATGCTATAAACTGTGTATTTGCAAAGGCAGGCAGAGGTGCCAATAGTGCCAAGATTATAACATACCATACAAAATTATAGTGTATAGTGAACCTATCACCATTCTAGTCATAAATTCCAATCTGTAGCAAGTTATATGAGAGTATTCCAACCGGAAACTTTTAAAATGGATTGCGTGACATGCGAATTGAACCCAGAATATAAATTTAAATATATAAGTTCGTCAACCCCAACTATTAGGTTTTGTAGTGGACAGGGTTCCGTTAGTAACATTTTTAAATGTTCTAGTTTGTATGACTGAATCCAAATTATTCATAACAATTTTTATAATAGGGCAAATGATACCGCGCGGTATTGTTTATGACTTGTATTATTTTAACATTGTTCTTTGCAGGTTCAAAAGGAATTATGCGCCATCCAATCCATTGAACAAAATCCTTGTAGCCGTGAAAGAGTATGGAATGTTATTCCAAGCTCCTCCAGATATCTTGAACCAATGCGGAATTAGTAAGAAGAATCATGAGACATTCCAATTCTGGGTCGTTGGGTAGGTATCCATGTGATTTTAGGATATTCCATTCGGGGAAAAGAGCGGAGATGTTCAATATGTCATTAATAAGTGTTTGATTTGTTTAAATAAATGTTGGAATTTCGAAATATTACAAACAAATACTTGTGAAAAATAAAACACTAACGATCGTGAACAATTTTCCACTAGACTATTAAATGAAATTACATATATTCAATAGAATAATCCAATATCACTCGACCCGTGATTCGAACCTGAGACCTCATCTCTGTAATCGTACTATAAACGAAATTACTAATATTAAATTTTAGTAATTTCGTTTAGAATTTAGAATTGCGTAAATGAAAATAAATAATAATTAAATAAAAAATAATTGGTTAAAATACTGTAAACTTGCATTTTCCTTGAAATAAATAAAAATATACGCATTAATTCCCAATTAGAACTACGTGTGACTTCTCCTTCGTGGTTACAGGATTTTTTTTGTCTTTTTGTTACAGACGAGTGTTTAGTGAACCAGAACCAAGAGAGCTGTATATCTGTTACCACGAATCAATTCCGCAAGATCTCACTGAAGTGGCATATCTCCTCTCATATTTAGAATAAATTATTTGAATGCATTTACAAAAACAGTATTAATGATAGTAATTATTTTACGAATATATCCGTCCATATTATGTGATACATATGAATAAAATATGACAGTATTTTTTTTTATTTTCTTTCATAAAACTGAATATACACATATACAAATATTAAATTGTGTTTGTACAAATAAATGTGTGCACATCCTACTCTATGTACGACGGCACGACGATGTATTCATTTTATTTTCTTCATCCCATAATTACTAATTTCATTTGTGGTGATTAATCTTTGGAAACCAATGTTCAGCAATTAATTTTCTATACCTAATATTTACTAATACAGGTGATCTTGCTTTTGTACATACACTTAAAATTAAATTAAACATTTAGATTAAACTCCGTTAAGTTTATATATTTTAAAAGAACAGGTTTCAATAAAAAAATGATTCAAAGTTTGAATTTAGCGCCAAATTAAACGGATGTTTCTTTAAGCTTATAAAAAATGAACAAAGATACCAATTGGATTGTGTGTTTTGTTGTTGAAATATATTACTGGATTTAAACATATGTTCTCATTTAAAAGAATATCAGAATAAATCATTTTTTTGTATTTTTCTATAAAAAGTAATTAAACATCTGCAACCATAGACAAAATGATTCTTTCATTCTTACCAACTGAATATCCGTTGAAAACATTTACGCGATTTCATTCATAACCATATTGTAATAAAGACTATAGTACCGTGCAAGAAAGGTATTGACATTATATTGACAATAGTCTAATAAAAATACTATAATATATACTTTTATACAAGATGTTTCCGTTATCCGCCGCGTCGTGGGAATTGGGATTTGTGATGTGATGTGTTGGGCCTTGTGAATTTTTCCTCATGGATTACAGGGAATAGTGAAATTGATTTGTTTATTTTTGCGTTTTCTGCTTGTGCTGAGTGTATTTTGTATTGAACAATGATAACCAAAATGCAACCGCAAGCGAATGTACCCGTGCCACAGTCTGTCACGACGCAACCTCAGCCTCAGCAAATTGTTGGAGTTCCTGCAAATGCAGTGATATTAAAAATGTCTGATATACAACAGATTTCCACAGTAGGTAAGTGCCGGGAATTATTTTATAATTTTCCTTAAATTTGCCCACTGATGCCAGGTTTCTTTTTATTTTATTGGGATATTACCAAATTCGGCACTTTGTATGCACTCATGACTGTCGCGGCGTGCGGTCCTTGCATGTCTTGTGTTATTTATTTCACAGTAATTCTAGCTGTAACTGTTAATTCAATGTGGTTGGTTTGGGTAATTGACGCCGATCAGACGCATTTTATTTAGTTTTCTAGTATGTTAGGTTATGTTGTAGGAAAATTTTATGTTGTGGTAATTTTCCTATGCCGTAACGTTGTGGGTATTCATATAAAAAAAATCTTATATTGTAATTCAATTCGAAACCGTGAAACATACATATGATAGTTCTGTCTATAGAATCTACTCCACTACTTACACTTTTTTAAGATTTTTACTTTCAATAGTTTTGTAAATATACAAATTTGAAAAAAAAAAACGCTTTAGAGTAGAAATACGAATTTACTTTTAAATAATAGGAAAGCTCCTATTGGCTGACAAAGCAATCACAAATTGCAAGTATAGTTTTGATTTTTTAAGATTAATTTTGTTATTAAATATATAAATCATTAATGCTTGCAATTTGAAATGTTTATATGAATTCATGTTTTAATGTGTTGTCACTTTTACACTTTGTCAATTATTCTCATACTCATTCATAATGAAACTGTTCCATGCTAAGGAAGTAAATTATAAGTATTCTATTTGCCATCATCCTTTATTTTATTTTTTTCCTTTATTTGACTTATTATTTTATAACTCGATTGCTTGACTTCAACAATTCCACTTGAATTAATTAAAACAGCTAAAATGCATAACCATAAAATGCTTATTTTGGTATATGGATACTTTCTTTGGTGCACTTCACCAGCTGCGCAACAGGTTGCAAGTAGCATTCTTACAATAAAACAAATGTTTGACTGTAAAATAAATTTATTTAAGGTCTACCATTTTGAGGCCAAAATTTCCGTTATTGTATCTGATAAGTTTAACACAATATTTGCATCCTGCTGTGGTGTTAAGAGTCATTTATCCTTCTTCCTACTGATATTATAAATGCAAAAGTTTGTTTGTTACTTCTTCAAGCTCAAGCGGCTGAACCAATATAGATAAAATTTTATATGGTGGTAGCTGATAGCATGCAAAAGTAGCCTATTAACACATAGGCTACTTTTCATCCTGGAAAATTTTATTCTTCCGGGGGATGCGTAAAGAGCTTTCCCAGTCAAATGACTGAACCAATTTTAATGAAATTTGGAATGAAGGTAGCGGATACCTTTGGATGCATGGGATATTTTTTAATCCTGGAAATTTTGGTTGCTCCGAAGGGCTGAGCAAGGTATTGGAAGATGTATATTTCCATCCATCCATCCATCAACCAAAGGTAGTCCACTGCTGAACATAGGCCTTCCCCAATGATTTCCACAGAGACCTGTTGGAGGCAGCCTGCATCCAGTGACATCCCGCGACCTTTACCAGGTCGTCTGACCACCTTGTGGGTGGACGTCCCACGCTGCGCTTTCCGCTACGTGGCCTCCATTCGAGCACTTTCCGACCCCATCGGTCATCAGATCCGCGCTATGTGCCCTGCCCATTGCCACTTCAACTTGCTAATCCGGTGGGCTATGTCGGTTATTTTAGTTCCCCTACGGATCTCCTCCTTTCTGACTCGATCTTGTAGGGAAACCCCGAGCATAGCCCTTTCCATAGCTCGTTGAGTGACTTTGAGCTTCCTAATAAGGCCCATAGTGAGAGGCCACGTCTCGGTGCCGAAAGTCATCACTGGCAACACACAACTATCGAAGACTTTCGATTTAAGGCACTGAGGTATTTTGGACGAGAAGACGTCGCGTAGTTTCCCGAACGCTGCCCAACCGAGTTGGATTCGACGATTGACCTCTCTCTGGAAGTTGGACCTGCCTAACCGGACCACTTGTCCTAAATAGACATATTCGTCAACAACTTCAAGAGTCGAGCCCCCAACACCGATGGGGGTGGGCACAACATGGACATTCGACATGATCTTCGTTTTGTCAATGTTCATTTTAAGACCCAACTTTTGGGAGACTCGATTGAGGTCTTCGAGCATAGTGCTACGGTCTTCCAGCGATTCTGCCAAGACTACAATATCGTCGGCAAACCGAAGGTGAGTGATATACTCGCCGTTGATAATGATGCCGAATCCTTTCCACTGCAAGAGCTTGAAGGCATTTTCCAGCGCGGCAGTGAACAGTTTCGGAGATATGACATCTCCCTGTCTCACGCCTCTCTGTAGTGGAATAGCCTTCGTACGGCGTTATTGTATATACACTTCAAGACTGTAGAGACTGTAGCACAGCCCAAGTCTCGATCGAATCAAAGGCTTTCTCATAGTCCACAAACGCTAAACAAAGCGGCAAGTTATATTCCTCGGTTTTTTGTATAACTTGCCGAAGCGTATGGATATGGTCTATGGTACTAAAGCCTTTTCGGAAACCTTGCTTGCCTTGGCTCGTTCGGGAGGCTGAAAGTCATCAAACCTGCGTTCGAGACGATTTGTGATGACCCTCGAAAACAACTTATAGACATGGTTCAGGAGCGAGATAGGCCTGTAGTTCTTCAGCAAAGTGTTATCATATTTTTTGAAGAACAAGACCACCACGCTCCTGCTCCATGCCTCCGGCGTTGAGCCCTCGAGAAGAACAGAATTGAAGAGCCTCTGAAGGACCTTCAGTATTGGCGTTCCGCCCGCTTTTAGAAGCTCTGAAGTGATTCCGTCCTCGCCCGGCGCCTTGTTGTTTTTAAGTTGCTTCAGGGCCATCACAATCTCATACAGGCTGATGTCCGGGATATCATCGCTAAAGTGTCGGATCAACTCGGGTCTTCGGCCGAGTTAACAGCAGGTTGGGCAACCGAGGTGAAAGCTGTCCGTAGAACCTCTCGATCTCCCTTAATACCTCTGCCCTCGTCGATACCACGCGGCCGTCGTCCGTCTTCAGTCTATATTTACTACTCTAAATCCAAAGGGGATAGAATATAGGGCTGATGAAATGGAATATAAGCCCACAGGGCTGCAAACCTTGAGTCATGGAACCCAAAACCAGTTATAGTGACTTGAAATTAGACATAAGTTAATTCATATTTGTTTGTCCAGGTCTTTTGGAGCTGGCCCACCGTGAGTACCAGGCTGGTGACTATGAGAGTGCTGAACTTCACTGCATGCAGCTATGGAGACAGGATGGCACTAACACAGGAGTGCTGCTGTTACTGTCTTCCATACACTTTCAGTGTCGCAGGCTGGACAAGTCTGCCCATTTCTCAACACTTGCTATTAAACAGAATCCATTGCTGGCTGAAGCTTATAGGTGAGTTGATACTTGTATATCTTGTACATGTTAAATAAATATTTAGTTTCATAGATAAAAATGTTAAGGTTCCTGTAAAAAAACAGCAATTTGGATAAAATCTTCTGTGGATTTTGGTATAATATTTTGACTGTAATTATAATGCCATGGATACTATTTTATACTTCAGATATTTTATTAATTAAATATGCATTATTAATTAGTGCTTTATACATCATAAGAAATAAAAGATGACTTTATATTCCAATACAATAAATATGTATTATTTTCATCAGTATTCATTGGCTTAATAAAAACAATATTATGTAAATAACATGGAAAACATACACTTCTATTAGATTTTTATCCATAGAAAATATTAAAAGTACATGCCTGATACAAAATCAAGTCTAAATAGGTGCTTTTGACTCCCTATATCAAATTATCTATAGAAATATTACGTGTAATTTTTAGTCGTCCATAATATCGTCTAATGTAAGGAACCGTTGCGTCGCGTCGCCACCTAAGCGTAGCAATACTTCATAATATTTAGTTTCTATTCCATTATTTATTATTTCGTGACTCGCTTAACTTTATACGCCAACAGCCAACTGTATTTTATTTATATTCATCAGGTGGTTTCAACAATAGAGATATTTGTAAAAACATAACATAGGTATGTGCATTTATGGAAAATTATTCTGTATAAATAAACGTAACATTATCCAGTAGTTTAGATAACCGTTAATTAAACAACTTACTGAATTTATTTGACGGAATATACGACTGAGCTAATATAGTGTTGTAAATGTGGAAACGAAAGACAGATTTATGAATGTTGTGAGTTTTAAAACAGGGTGTGTTACGAGCTGCATATTGTGGACGCGATAAGTCCCCCATTGTCGCAGGTAGCAGCCGATGTTTTTATTATTACTTGCATCTGAGTGTCGTAACCCTCGTCATTGTATACCAGATGGCTTCGGCGATGCCTATAGCAATTACTGTGACGAACTGTCGTAAACTTAAGCGAATCAAACAAAGGATCCCCTCGCAATGACGTCAAATATGTGCATTTTTGTTTGTTTCGTCAGATAAGTGGCCTCCGTAAAGTTACTCGGATTGAATAAATAATAAAGTAATCGTATTCGTTTTATTTAGGAGGGTAACAAACCTTCCATTTGGATTCTACAATTATTTAACACGTCGTAATGTTTAAAGAAACAAAGGAAGACAATATTGTAAACGATGGGAGGGACGATCTTAAGAGCGTTTATATCTTCCGCGCGCTTTTTAGCTTAAAAACAGGACTTTTCAAACGAGTTATAGCCACCGATAAACAATTTAAAGGAAAAATAATTAGTACTAATTTTAGAAAAGGTAGTTATCTAGGGATTTTGGTGGAGAACATTATTGATTGATGGATAATTTGTGAATACTATCAGGATTACTGAACACAGGTTTCGTTATTTAGGCTTCGAATAGCAATTTAGAAGCTTAAGATATCCGAAATCACTAAATATAAGATTAAAATAAAAGTATTATCAGACTAATAAGACCCTTATGGAGGGATTTTGCTGACAAAAATAATCTTTTTGTGTTAAGTTCCTGAAAAATAAAAATTTAAACAATGCGAAATTATTCGGAAACTCTCGTCAAGAACATCTTTTTTTTCATCAACTTATCGTACATATTTTTATTTCAATTACCATTTTTATATTTCAACAAAATTAGTTTTCATGTTTGCTACAAATATTTTAAAAACCACTATAAAACACGCTGTTCGACCTACGTCAAATCAGACCGCCGCAAGGCTTTCTAGAGGGAGGACGTGTCGCTCGTTGCTCCGGCCTGGCTGCAGTTGATTTTTGCCGTGCGTAGTAAAAATAGCTACGCGTGGACTGCGATTGCCACATCTTAGTAGTTTGGTAGTAAAATATTTAAGGAGATCGGTCGGTTTCCTATGGAAATTGGGCCTAGTAGTGAAAACTTGACGGACACAAATGAGACCTAGAATTAAATAATAAAGATTCAATATCCTTTAAATATTATATAGTCTTTTTGAGCTACGATATGGGGCATTTAAGATATATCCTCTTAAAGTTTTACAAAAACTACCATATTCTACTATCTTCACATATATCTTATTTGGTCAATATTTTCTGTAACTGTAAATAATTTCGTTTAATAACATTGTAAAATGTATTCTGTTTATAATTTCGTTTAATAATATTGTAAAATGTGTGTATGATATAAAGTTGATAAAAAAAGCATTTCTGGGGGTAGAAATATCCGTCTCAAAAGTAGGTAAGTCATTCTAAAAAGGGAATGATGACGGTAAAAATGTTGGCATTGTTAAAAAAAGCACATTTTTACAATAAAACGTTCTATTGAACTTGTTCCTAAACAATATCTCAAGTACCTGATAGTAACAATACATTGTCGAGGTGCTTTGCAGGAGGTGTGATATTATTTTGGTACCTAGCCCAACCAAGGTACAACATAATAGTCATTACAATATGTTCAGAGAATTCCACTGTCCTTTTGATTGCAATGCAATTATAATAATGTTGTATTATTGCATTGTGGCCATTTTGAGAGCTGTCGATCTAAATATAAACAAAACATATTTTTGTTCTGTCCTAACCCATAACGCACTAAGTGGTGTGGCATACTATTTATCTCATTAAAATCGATTGATGTTTTTGAATACTTTATAATTGTAGACATATCTTGTACATGTTGGAACGAAAATAATATTATTAATATTATAGAGCCTTTCCCTCATAAAATCTAATGAGGTATTGCGTAGATGCACTGAGCAAGCTCTGGTATTTTTGGGAATATAATAATTATAATCTTTTTTAGAATAGCCAAGAGTTTTCTTAAATAATAAACTCAAAATAACCAACACCACAAAAGCACATTCCTTTCGCGGCCAAGCACAAAGAATAGAATTTGAAAAACACTAATTATAAGACAGATGTCAATTCTGATAATATTGCAAACAATGCAAAAAGTGGTAGAATATTTTATGGTATCCTCTTTTATTACAAAATCTGATCCCGACGGTGTAGGATAAAAATAAATAGAGAAATGAATCTAAAAAAATACGTATATGATTAATAAAACGTCCGTAGTGTCTACTGATTTGAATGCAACTTAACAATGTAATAAAAACGAAAATTTGATTAGTACCTAAATTTGTATTGTTCATTGCTTGCACATTAATATTTGTCTACTTATAATGCAAATAAAATATTTTTATTATATTACTAATATATAAATCACAAGTTACATTTCAATTGTATATTTGAATTTTGAAGCGCACGGATCAAAGTTGGTTGAGCTGACATTATAGCGAGCCGACGCGACGCGACGCGGCAGCTCTACGCACACAGCTTTGGTCGCTTATGTGTGAGTGAAATTAACGAAGAAATGGTTGACTTTGCGCGCGAGGTGTAAACGCTCTTAAGAAAATCACTGGTCCACTTTGGGCTGAGGTAGCGAGATCTTCGATCAAATATACACTAGATACAACATGAGCGCTTAGAAAATGGCACCAAAAAAGAGTGCTTTAAGCACTCTTTCGCCTTCAGTCACGCACCTACCGTTGCTTCCAAAACCAATCCATCCAATTCCGTTATTTGAAATATGTGATCTTTTTGTTTACTTTTTTTCATGTTATGCATCGGTGCCACTTTTTAACAGAACTTTTACAGAGAACTGTGTATCTACTGTATATTTGATCGAAGAGCGAGATAGAAATGAAAATCTCTAGAGGAGGCCTTTGTTGAAGGACAAGCTGCCGAGATACAACCGATTGCCCATGTATAATCTACATTGCTGCGTTATATTTTAATTTTATTATGTTGGGAACCATCAATGAAGGTTAATTTATTTATATTTAAGGATAATTATCACCGCCCATTAATTTTTGCTTTCTTCTATGCGACGAAGTAACGGGGATGATTTATATTCATTCTACTTTAAAGACAATATAATTTCCATAATAATGAGCACCGTTTATTTACATTCTATTGTTATTCCTGGCAAAAAGAAATCAAAATGATGAGCTAGTGCATAAGTCTATTGTAAATCAAAATTGTACATGTGGAGTATTCGTATCTTATAATTATTTGGTTTCCGGTTTTACTGAATGCTATAAAATATAAGTAACACTTATAAAGAAGCCGAGTGTGCAAGATGTTATGCGTTATACAATACGCAATACAATTCTATTGTACTTGTAATTTTATTGTTCCAAGTTGGTATTTGTTTACATAGATGACGTAAAAGTATGAACAACTTTGAGATGATGTGACAATTCGTGTTTGCTTCAATGCTGTGGCAATTATTTTGGATTTTTTTGAAATGAAATGAAATGTATTTAATGAAATGAAATGTATTTATTGGTCACGTAGGAAATTTAAAAGCTCTTATGACAAGTCAATACACATAGAACTTAATCTCTATAAACAATATATTTCCTATACTTAGTATTACTTATTTTAATTTCTTGGTTTAATTAATTAATTTATTTATTTTAAATTAATTTTATTTTTATTTAGCATTAGTTTTATTTATTTGTTTCCTTTTTATTCTTATTTTATTTAGATTATTAGTTATGACTTTATGGTAATTTATTTTTCAAAGAAATACAACATGTACGTTGGTCAAATTAAATTAAATTAAATTAATTAATTAACGGACCATGAATATTATTACAACGGTGCGTAGCGGTTTATTGTTACCACCGGATCCAACGCGGCCCTTCCTGAGAAGACCCGGCGAAACAAACTCAGTGGGCTTACACTACCACTGGAACTACGCGACGCGACCCAATCCTGAGTATATCCAGCGAATAAGACTCAGTGGGCTTGTTTTGGGTCCAATTTAAGACAACGACCATAAGTATTTCCGAAACGTCCCATATGTTTAGGCTTACTGCCGGATCCAACGCGGCCCTGACTGAGAAGACCCGGCGAACAAACTCAGCGGGCTTTACTTTACTACTGGATACTACGCGGCGCGACCCATTTCTGAGTAGATCCAGCGAGTCAAACTCAGTGGGCTTGGTTTTGGTCAATTTACTAAAATAAATATTTGTGACTTGTCTTACAAAGATTTGCCATATTATTATTTCATACTTTTACACTGTTTTCATTTTCATGTTAAAAATATAAGCTATTTGTCAGTCGACCAGGAATTTGTGAGACCATTTGCAATATTTCCGTTCTGTTTTTTGAAGTAGGTAACACGTTTATTTTTGTAATTAAGACATTGCCCTCGATAAAATATTTTGGCATCAGGCACAGACATTTAAAAATTAGGTCTTTTCAAGACTCATCATATTAATCTTATTGTATAAAAATAACGTAAATGGTTTTTGTATATAAAAGTTAATTTCAACGACATTTTATTCTACTGCAGTAAGGTCATTTCCTGTTTGTTACAATGTGTTTTAATTAACTATAAATTTTAACTTGATATAGTTTAAAATAATATACCATTAGTAAAATTATTGTTTAATATCGTCGTCCAAAAAGGCATTGATTGATTTCACGATAAATGTATAAAGTAATTCTGCACAGTCATTATTTGATTGACAGGCACCTTGAAGTGTTTGCTCACTGATCTTCTATTTTAGGCTGGCTCGAAAACATTAAACCATTCACACGGACACGTACGATTTTTTGCACTTCGTATATGTTAAAGTATGTTTTTTACATAGTTTATTGTATTTTTGATGGTTAAAAGTTTAAACATTGAAAAGTGGATTATATTAAGTAAGAATGATATGCGAATTATTGTGTTAGGCCTAGCATTCAAACCACAAGAAATTTATAACTCACTAGTTTGCTTTCCTTTAAAAACTGTGCCAATTGCATAAGGAAAAATGTTTGACTGATTTACAGTCTGCTCGATTTTTAACCTAAGCTAAAAAAGCCGCTGAATGATAGTAGACTTGTTTCGTAATATAAAGCACTTTTACACATTTTTTACGGATTTTATCGCGTATATGGTTTGAATTTCACATTTTTAACTTCCCTACATTTCTATTACTTTGCAGCTTTCATTTCCCGTGATGTAAAAAAATATTTCAATGTTAAAACCTCCATGTTTGGCGCAGTAACTTGGGCAACGTGTACAAAGAGCGCGGCCAGTTGCAAGAGGCGTTGGAGAACTACCGCCACGCTGTGAGACTGAAGCCCGACTTCATCGATGGATACATCAACCTGGCCGCCGCGCTCGTCGCTGCCGGGGACATGGAGCAAGCTGTGCAGGCATACGTCACAGCTTTGCAATACAACCCTGTGAGTATTAATGCATAAAATTTATGCTATGGCTTCCTCCTCTGTCCTAAATAGGGTATTTGACTAATATCGGTTTTTGGTGTTATTTCGCTTACATGCTTAAATACGTTAAAAATAAAGCCTTGCTGTCAAGAAGTATTAAGTAGATTGTAATATAAGGCAAATATTTGATATTATCAGATATTTAAAATTATAGGGTAGGGGTGTAGTGGGGACATCTTGCTGTCTCTTTAAGGGGATACCTCGAAAAATTTGGCTTTTTTAAAAGCCTACATATCATAAATTACTATGATTAGGTAGTCCATTTTCAGATATGTTTTAATTGATGATATAATTAACAATTTTATGAATCAAAATACATGATTATGCCACTTTGCCTTAACAAAAATACAGTCCAAAGTAGCAGCTGTTAAGTTTTTTAAGAACTCAGAACTCCTAACTTACCCCGTGTAGAAACTCAAGATTAATTTGACATAAACATATTTTTAAATATTATTTTTTCGCGAGAAAAAAACAAGAAAAAAGTAAATAGTACGATGACAATAAAATAAAATATGGTTTGGCGCTTATGTTGTTTTATTTTGAGAAGCGCATGGGCCATCCTATCCCATTCTTGTACGTTACGGCCATATAAGCTATCTCATTGGGGGCGTTCCCGTCAGACGGCCGCGGGCCTTGGTGGACGACGGATCTGCGCTCGACGTTTCGAAATTCTAGCCCGCCGATAATTTTTTTACGTAATTTCAAATTTACGTAATTCTTATTATTTTAGGTGGTACTCTTTTTTGTTTGTACATTTTATTTTTTTTACATATATTTAAAAAATAAATAGCAGTATATATTAATTTTTAAGTTCATTTCAACTAGCTAAGTTACCAAAATAAAAGAGAAAGGTCATTGACTTACGTATAAGCGCTCAACGAAATTAGTCGAAGGGAGCGTAACATTTTATACATTTTTGCCTCGTAATATAATTACGACGCTGAAGTCTCGGGTTCGAAACCGGGTCATTTTACTTTTTGTTTTTTTTTATTTATCCGAATGGTTCTAAATCGATATTTGAAAGAACCATCGTTCCGAAAAAATTAAAATATTCTCAGAAAAAAAACATGTGGTCCGCATTTTGATTGATTTTTTTGTTATTGTTCGCGTGAAATTTTATTCATTTTGCCTCATAATATGATTACGACGCTGAAGTCTCGGGTTCGAGTCCCGGTCATTTTAATTTTTGTTTTTTGTTATTTATCCGAAATGTTCCTAATCGATATTTGAAAGAACCATCGTTCCGAAAAAATGAAAATATTCTCAGAGAAAAGAATATGTGATCCGCATTTTCATTGATTTTTTTGTTATTATTCCCGTGAAATTTTATACATTTTTGCCTCATAATATGATTACGACGCTGAAGTCTCGGGTTCAAGTCCGGGTCATTTTAATTTTTGTTTTTTTGTTATTTATCCGAATGATTCCAAATCGATATTTGAAAGAACCTTCGTTCCGAAAACATGAAAATATTCTCAGAAAAAAAATGTGGTCAGCATTTTTATTGATTTTTTTGTTATTGTTCTGATTGGTTTCTAATTCGATATCTGAGAGACTCTTCATTTCCATAAACTAAATTCAAGGTCAGAATTGGTAATTCTGTGTCAGCCCATATATGTCCCACTGCAGGGCACGGGCCTCCTCTACAATCGACAGTACAATTGAGAGTAGTTAGGCCACCACGCACTTGAATTGGCAATTGGCCGATTAATTTCAACTTTCAACTATTACCTGAGCTTGTAGATCCACGACTTGTAGACTGCCTCAGTGGCGTAGTTGTACTAAGGTACGGTTACAAAGGTGAGGTCTCGGGTTCGAATCCCGGGTAGGGCAAAGTGATATTGGATTTTTCTATTCATTATCAGCCCAGAGTCAGGAATTTGTGCCCGATATGGCGATAGGCTCGCCACCTATCACATCGTGGGACGGAACATACATGGCGAAATGTGGGTCTTGGCACCTCTGCCTACCCCTTCTGGGAAAAAGGCGTGAGTTTATGTATGTATGTATGTAGATCCACGACATACGAGAAATATGAAAATAAGGGATCCAACGTAATCCCTATGATATGGACATTGCGATCATTGTCATCGAATTAATTCGGTTAAAATAAATTCGTTTCTCGTTGTGTTGTTCTTTCAGTATATATTATCATTATTTTTCATCAAAAATATTTTCACCTGATATCACAATATTTCTTGTTGCTAGCTCCTATAATACGAAGGCTACGCGATATTCCCACCAAGGTCGCACCAACTTTTATAATCAATTGAATTTACTTATAACTTTTAATCGGGTTTTGCCCAATAAATATATTAATAGTGAATTAAATATAAAACCCTTTTTACCATATTATTCCATTTCACTAAATTCAAAGTCAGAATTGAAAATTATGGTCGCCATTTTGAACTTTTTTGCTTTTGATTCGATTGATATCTAAATCGATATCTAATGGTTCCTTCATTTGAATGAGTAAGTCAGAATTGATAGTTGAGGCCGCCATTTTGAACTGTTTTGTGTCTGGTCATGAACTGGTCATCATAATATTGTGATATTTTTCAAAACCATCCAGTATAATACCATTAGAAAAATAGTACCTTTCGGGAGCACCTCTATCAATAGACAGATGAAGACACAATCCCATCAAAAACATCCTGTAAAAAAATTCCAAGTCTCGCAGCTCAGGGTTTCTACCTAAAAAAATTGTGAGATGCTACATGCATATACTGATACCAAGTCGATTAATTTATTTAGTCCTTGCGTAAGGGACCTTCTGTATAAAGTTATTACGTAAGCTATTATCAAATAAATATTAAAAATTCTTTACGTTATAAATAAATGGACCGCCTTGGCCATCGCATGAAACCATAATGTATCGTACAATTCATACATAATGCTGCTGGATGGCTGAATTTTTTTACAGGATGTTTTTGATGGGATCTCACGTCTTTTTTTAGAGTCCAACTTTTTTTCTTTTCGGTACTTTTTACTTCTAGAATATCACCAACAATTTTTCATAAAGCCTCTGTCTTATGGTTTTTTCTTATTTTTGTAGGTGTCAATTTATCACAAATATCACGGATTTGATTATTAATATTCTTTCTTTCATGGTAATTGATATTTTGGACCTATTTAGTCTATTTATTTGCAAGTTTTTCTTCGTTATGTCTTTCTAGAGGAATTTTGTACAGTTTCATGGGCTGAATACACCCTTTCCCTCTCAATACCTTCTCCTGTTATGCCTTTTATATACTAGGTATCTCAAGACTGCTACCGAAAACAAAGTCGGGTGGTAGTTTTAGTGAGTACAAACACAATGCAACTAAAAATTTCGCAAAGAAATGCGACAATTATGTTTTATGATTTTTTAAATATCGTCATTTTTGGGTGGTAAATCCATAGCTTTTGCTAAAATAATAATTTAAACGCTTTTATACCTTAGATTACTTATAAATAAAATACACTATTATTTTAGGAAAAAATGTATTTAGCACTCAAATATTTATTTATTTAATTCTTTATTGTACACAATAAAAAGGAATAACAGTTTAGAGATAATACAAAACAACAAAGTACAAATGGCGGTCTTATCGCTCTAAGGCAATTTCTACCAGACAACCATGGGATGGATATATGAGCAGGAAAAAAGATAGGGCAGTGTAAAATAAAGATAACGAAAGCATGGAGACAAATAAAATTATAAAAAACATATAAATACATTATATATATACATACCACATATACATACATATTATATACACATACATAAGTATTTTACATATACATACTTATATACATTTATATAAGTATATATACCACAAATATGGTCATAGGAAAAAAATAACAAAAAAAAATTGACGCTTTTTTTTGCAACTTTTTTTGTTGCATTGTGTCTGAAATCGCTTAAACTACCACCCGGCTTAGTTTTCGGTAGCAGTCTTGATATACCCTTTATAGACTAGCGACCCGGCCCATCTTCGCCCGGGTACAAATAGATTTCTGTACAAAAATATGTACGTATTATTATTATATATATAAACCTTTCTACTCAGGCACGCTACTGCCGCCCTGGCCGGCCAGTACCGCCGCAAGCGCTACGTCCCGCAATTTTAAATCTGTAATATCTTCGAAAATATTCATTTAAATCTTGTGCTGTAAAGGACCATATAGATCTATATTAAACCAACAATGTATTTAAGCTTTTTAATTGGATAAGGATTAATGCTGTATTTGTCGTAAAAAGTAAATGACAACAACTGTTATTGTGGGATATCCATAAGAGATGGACATATACCATCGCGGAGTTTTCTGTAGACCTTTTCAATGTGTACAAATAATTACTACATTATTTTGATAAATCTCGTAGGGTTCAGCCTGCGTTTGCAATGTAAGCGGAAAAAAATTGATAATTAACGACATCACATTAGAAACCTCAAATATAACAGTATTTCTCCACTATTTAATGGATGTTATTATACACGTAAACCTTTCTATTGAATCACTCTATCTACTAAAAAAACCGCATCAAAATCCGTTGCGTTGTTTTAAATATTTAAGCACACAAGGAGACAGAGAAAGCGACTTTGTTTTATACTATGTAGTGATACCTATCTAGAACTATTATTCCATTATATACGGGTACAATTATTCATTAACTGCAAATGTAACTTTGTAATCCTATACATTTATATGGGATTACAAAGTTATTCACGCAGTTGGTGTATCTAGAACACTAGGCAGAAATTACGAAATGTTTAAATTTTTCCCTACTTAAGACACTAAACACTAATCTATACATATAAATAAAATTGAAGTGTCTGTTTTAAGAGTGAAAATAAAAAAAAATGTCCTACTACATATCGTTATATACACGATACCTGTGCCGAAAATGATATTTAAATTTTTTTTGTCTGTCTGTCTGTCTGTCTGTTTGTTCCGGCTAATCTCTGAAATGGCTGGACCGATTTTGACGGGACTTATTTTGTCAGGTAGCTGATATAAGAAGGAGTAACTTAGGCTACATTTATTTTAGAAAAGTTGTTTTCTGTCTGTTTGTTCCGGCTAATCTCTGAAATGGCTGGACCGATTTTGACGGGACTTTTTTTGTCAAGTAGCTGATATAATAAGGAGTAACTTAGGCTACATTTATTATAGAAAAGTTCTTTTATTTTAGAAAAACAAAGTTTTTGTTAAATTCCACGCGGACGAAGTCGCGGGCACAGCTAGTTATATTCTAAATTTAAAGGTTCTATGTCTGCTAGAAGTGCCTTAGACTTTTGATGATCGGTCAGTCAGTTATTGAGTGACAAAATTAAGAAAGTTTGACTAGTTACAATTCTTAAACTAGTGGTTCAAATTGAATGAAATTTTAAACATACCGTGTTTACACAATGCCTGCTTAGTAACTGAAAATTCAGGTTTCTTGCTTCGTTTAACCACAACGAAGTTATGGGGGGTTTAAAATGATCTGAATTGCTTCTAGAAAAGGATGGTACGACTGTGCCACTTTTTAGCTCGACTTGGTGGGGGCATTGCCGTGCCCCCAGATTTAGAATATTTTTTATACGTATCTATTTTATATGTCACTGAAAGTCTATATCTATACTAATATTATAAAGCTGCAGAGTTTGTTTGTTTGTTTGAACGCGCTACTCTCGGGAACTACTGGTCCGATTTGAATGATTCTTTCAGTTTTGGGTAGTTCATTTATCGAGGAAGGCTATATATCATCACGCTATGACCTATAGGAGGAAAGCAGTAGTGATATTTCTAGCAAATACGAGGATATTTTGTTCTTTTTTCTTGGTCCGATTGGTCGATATTCTAAACTGATAGTCAGAATTAAACATTTTGACCGCCATTTTAAAACGTGTATGCACCCGGGCGGACCTGGGCCCGATCGCTAGTATTACTATAAAATTAATATTTACAATGGTTTTCATATAACAAAAGCAAAATAATTGTAATTGATATCAAATAATTTCGCCGAAAAATTTGTCTAGCGTAAATAAAAGAAACATTGTTAAACAAAAATTATCCCTATTTGGTTGTAAAGAAGGTTCAAACTGGAACGGGTGGGTGTGATCGCCGTCATTCTCGCGCCAAGCGCATAGCAGTAATAATAAGAGCGTGAGCGCCGGTGTGACCGCACAGTTCGAAAATCAATAATAATTATTTTATGTGGAATTTAAACAATAATCTAATGTAATTACTTATCGTTTCCGCTCTGTGTACATACTTCAGGAATACCTAGTCAGTTTAGTTTGGTTGTTATTACAAAATTCAAATTTATTTCACACATTTTTGTTAAATTTACAGTTGTATCGTAAGTCAAAAATCACAAAACAGCAGAACTAAGAATGACATTCTTTTATAGGCGAAAGTCAGTGGTCAAATCACAGGTCAAATGAAGTAGAAACAAATAAATCATCGCTAGGCGCAATGCCTTTGGCGGCATTTATCAAAGGGCGCCTAGGCGATTAGCGCTTCACACTAGTAGAGTGAGTGACCGGCAAAACAATTCGTACCTATCTTGTATTTATACAGATATTATTGTAAATGTTTTTGAGGTTTTCGTAAAGTAATAGTTTAAAGTTCGTGTTTTAACACTTAGATTGTAATAGATTTTTTTATCAATACAAAAGTATGATAAACAATATATAGGCACATTGTCAGAATCATACGGATTATAAATATACATAGGTCTACATTAATTTGTTATTACTAATGTTAATAATACCAGTAGATAATATTTAATCGGGGAATGTGCGCCAGTAGCGCAGTGCCGCGGCGTGATGCGGCAACTTTCGTTAACCACGCCCCAAAATGCTGCGAATATTTTTCGAGGTAGGCTCTTAACACGTACACACTAATGCACACTGTAAATAATTGTCGTAGTGACGTCACTATCTTGGTTTTGCATTTCTTTTCTGTTACTCCCTCTTCAAGATTTAAAACGTTTCTAATTTGTTAAATACTGAATGAATTTGTAAATTTCTTTGTTTGTTAGACTTGACCATGGAGACGTTTTGATAAATACAATATAATAATATGTACAATAAAAAAAATTGTCAGCCTTGTACCTTTTTATAAAATTTTAACATTTTTACAACATGTGGTGTGCAATAAAGATATTGAGTACAATTTTGTTATACTTACGACCTTATTCATGGGCAATATATAAAAATATAATAGTTATCGAATTTTTAGTCCCTTTCGAACGACTTTTTATCAGCTATCAGTTTTATACAGATACATCAGTTACTACAGTGTTCTGATGATTAGTGAAGCAAAGTTAAGATATCTATCTACTGATCCGCTAATACTGCACCGAATATGCACAAGATAGTTCAATCAAGATAGTTAAATCGCTTTGAGGGGTACGTTGCGGATACTAGTATTCTACTGCCAACAAATAACACGTAATGGATGTTTTCGCGATAGTTTCGCTTAGCGAATGGCGATTATCTCTCGTATATCATCATCATCATCGATACAGTTTTTTTAGTGCAACGAATGGTGAGACGACCAGGCCCTTCGCCTGATACTAAGCGACACGGCCGCTCATGTATAGTAGCAAAACCAAACACCATGCATTACTAAGCAAAGCTTATTAGCAATAAGTTATATCCATCTACTCGATAGATTCATCAATAAATAAATTCAATCGATTGATAAAAAATTACAATCTCTAGATCTGCCATGAGTCATTATTTTTACCCAACCAATGTTCGGTTTAGGTACTGGTGTTTTATTATTCAATAGGTATTTTATAATTATTATGAAAGTTGTCAAATAAATTTGTCTATTCTAAATCTTGTTATTACTTCAATATAAAAATATACCGGAGTTAATTGTATAAAAAGTAGGTTTAATATTACGCAGCGTATGAGTCGTAATCAGAATAATTCATTCCTTAGATTATATACTCGTCTAGATTGAGCAATGCCAACAAACGATGCGCTAAAACTGTCCTCACTTTCTTTGATATGTGTGAGTACCGGTCGTGTAATTATTGTAATCCAACTGTCAAGGTGTGTGTGTTTAGGGATGCCTACTCCAGATTATTAACTTAACTTTTCCCCTTTATTTGATCAACAAAATAGGTTAAATAAAATATTTTTTCTTTATTTAAATTAATCATACTATTAATTATATTTATAACGCATTTTAGTAAAAACAAAGATCTAAACCCATCTCCTAGTGTTTGTTTTCGAAAAGAATTAACTCCTTGGATTTATTGCCTGGGCTGTTATCTGATTTGTGTATTTATGTAAAATATAAATCATTATAAGTAAAATGTTCGGAACACACGGCTGAAGTCTTGTGAGGTTACGAATGGTCTTCTTTTCGTTTCCGCTGTGTAATGTCTCCAGCAATTTGCTAGTACGGAATCCGTAGGAAGTCTAAAAAATATTAGAAAGAATTAACAAAATGACTATAAGTGCATGATGTCATGGGTTTCATTCATATTGTGTAGGTAAGTTATTATTTACTCATTAAATAAATAATGCCATTCTTCTTGTTGTTCTTCTGATCGAAATATGATGTAATGACATTTGTATTTTATCTCCCATAGTTTCAACAAATCTTCCTAGTAATAAATTGACAACACTAGCCAATGAAACTCATCTTCAAAATAACGAATTAAAAGTTCATGTTTTCTGCAAATAATAGTGGTTTAACAATAACGTTACCCATAGAAAGTGATATTGGTATTATTATACAGTTTTCCCACATAATTGCGATACAATTCGACAGCACAAACCGGCATAATTAATTATTTTTCGGGAGCATGTTATCCATATGTAGTTCAAATGACACTGACGTACGTGAGAAGCGAGTCTACCAAATTTGGTAGACTTTATTTGAGCCGTGCGGTGAGGTGCGATGTGTCATCTAGACGAGTATATAATCTAAGAATTCATTCGATATGTAGAGGATTTTGTAATTTGTTTTAATTGATGAAATTAAACACTTTATTTCCTACGGAATTTGAAAACACTATATTTTTTGTTGTTCGTTTTCACTGTGAAATGTTATTTATCGTTTTACTTTACCTTTCATTGCGTATTTAGAGCTGTTATGTTGGTCGCAGCGTGACATCCACTCGTAAGATGGTCAAACGACCTAATAAAAGTTGCAGGAAGTCAATGCATGCAGGTCGCTTCTAATAGATTGATGTGTGGATTCTTGGAAAGGGCAGAATTTAGCTCAGGCTAATGATCATGACGAAAAATAGTAAGGGTATAGTTGAATCTCCAGCAATGATTGTTTCGAAAAATATGTTTAAGATTGCAACAAACCAGAACGTTAATTCTTTGTCCCTTCGGCTTGCCATCTGTGTTTTATTTATATATACATGCCCTTAATGCAGCTGTGCATATGCAATACATGACAACACACATGTGAATGATATATATAATTTATTTTTAATATGTTTGACTGATTATCGTAAAAAAGAACAAAGTTGTTCAGTTTTTTATGGAGCAAATACATATATAGATCACATTCATTTGTCTAGAAGTATTTATATAATGTAATATTATTCGTCTTTGTCTTAGTTTTCGAAACGCTGTTTTATGAGACAGTAATTTGAAGAAACTTCATAAAGATTATAACCAGGACACCCCTAAACATAATTCTAAAGTTTAAGTATGTCTTTTCAAATTGTTGTCGATGATAGTAATAGGTATACGGTAAAACTTAATAATTGACTTTATGATTGCATCATCTAAATACTTGTAATATGTTTGTAATAGTAATTATTAAATAATTTAAAATAAAGTAATTTGAACCCATTGACACTGAGCAAAATTTTGTTTATGAAATTAATTATATTTTTTTAGTCTTATCACGACGCTTATCATTTGTATTACCGACTGGATATAAAAACAATATTTGTCCTCTATTAGGCGCTCTAGTTAAGTCACGGTCGTGGCTGGATTATAAATCAGGAAATAACAGAAAAAGGTTTCAACAAAGGTTTATAGCTAAGCCTTGTATGAACGACTGACAATGGACCGTACGTTAAAGGTTGGGTCCTGTTAACATTGAAAATAAATGTTAACTACTAAGCAATTTATATGTTTATTAACGTTTTTATACTTCTTTATTGATACAGACGAAATAATAATTAAATCCCGCCAGCAGTTACTCATACTTCGTATCATATACTGTAAGATTATCACAATAGGTAAGTCTTGTGTGTTGGATATTACAAACTATACAATACTTTTTGATATCATAACACGCAGACCTGGAAAAATTTACAGATTTCACAAATAATTTTGTAGGCGCGACAAACAAACCTGTGGTTTCTAGTATCAGTCTACATAATCAACAACTTTAAGGAGTGTAATATTTCTAGTCATTGACGTGCAAGCCACGTCTATAGCTTTATTACACTTCGTCTAAAAAGCCGTTGGTATTTGAAGGCGAATACGAATGTCTCTCCTTCGATATTTCAAGTTGTCTCGCGAAATAACTTTGTATTTGAATAAGTTTTTTTTCATTATGTATGCGCGGTTCGCAAGTGTTGTGTAGGCATTGACATTTGTTGCCAATAAAAACACTTCACAACACGTCCGGAACATTTGCGTAATTTATTACTGAATATGTTTTACGATATTTTTGTTGCTATGGATTTTTTGATACGTTCGTTATTCCTTGATCTTGGTTATAGAATCTGGGTGTTTAACGTCTTTTTGTCTTGTTAAAAATATATGGAAACTAAAACTATCACGAAAGGAAATGTTTCGCTACGCATGCCAAGATAATCTTAGGCATTCCATTCTTAAGTGTATTTACCAACGTTTGCGTAGTCATTCCACTCGAAATAATAAATAGAACATTTTCTCCGTCCGGAAATGTGTAATGCTGACACCGCGCAGTGAAATGTACAGCATTCCATGTATGTATATTGAGTGCACCGATGCATATTTACAGTTTAAAGGCTAATCCGGGATTAACCTGGCTACGCTTCAAGCACAAGTAGGTCGTGAAAAGTTTATTAAAAAAAGTATTTGGTATTGCAATTTCAAAATTGCTATACCATTCTTTCGATTGAATAATTCGCTTTCAATAAATTGCTAGTAATTATTTTGTTGTTTTAAACTGCGTTTATTACAAAACCGTGGCTATTGATATTTAACTACAGGAAGCTCTTTGAACGTAGGTCTCCCTCTAGGATTTCCATAATAACCTACTCGAAGTGACCTGAATCCAGCGACTTCCTGCAACCTTTATCAGGCCGTTCACCTTGTGGGTGGATGTTCGACGCTTTGTAATATAAGTATATCTATACTTTTAGAGAACAGAAGTGGGAAGAGAACTAAATCACAAATACCCTTCGTATATTTAACTTAACACAAATCATAAACTAAGGAAATCTACCTAATTTATTAACAAATTCAAAAGGAAACAATAAGGAAACAATAAATTACCAAAAGTCTACCCTTTTTTAACGCACTAACAAAACCGTTACCTAGGTAATCTTTTAAATATCAACCCGGCTCTTAGAGGAACAACCGACGAAGGAGGTTGCCAAGCAAATAAATTTAATCTGATAGATCCTAACAATACTAATATGTACAGCTCAACAGTTTGTTTGTTTGCTACATCTCCGTAATTATTGGTTCGAATGGAAAAAATAATTATTGTGTTGGATAGGTCATTTATCGCGTAATGCTATAGGATATACAGTGCCCTCCAAAAGTTAGTTGAAATGATCAAAAATGTAATAAATGTGAGGAAATTATGATAAAACCAATTCAAATCATTGTTTTTTAAACTGTTTATTAAAATTTAATCAATTTTGAATATGTCTATCAATAAAAGGTGCATAATAACGTTATTAATAATAATTTATGTACAGAAACAGTAAAATTGCGGTGGCAAAAGTTAGTTGAAATTGATGAAAAAATATTTTAGTGATTGTTATATTTGCCACTGTCTTAACTTTTAATATTTTGTATGGCCGCCATTATTCTGTAGAATTGCTTTAAATCGTCCAGGTGTTGATTCTACAAGATTTTGTAAAGTTTTGACCGGTATAGTCGACCATGTTTCATGAATTCTATTTTTCAACAAATTCCTGTTGCCTTTTATGGAAACAGGGATTCTCGGGTCAATTAATCCCACAAATGTTAAATAGAGTTAAGGTCGAGTAATATTGAAGGCCATCCCAGTAAGTCTACTTCGTTATCTTCAAAATATTATTCAGTTATCCTTGCTGTATGCTACAGATTGTTGTCTTGTTGGAACTTAAAAAAATTACTTTACCACATATGTTCAACAGATTATTATAAATTGTCATGGAAAATATTACAATAGATCTGTGATGTCATCTGCCTTCAATTATTTGCAGTCAGTTCCACACCATTCCAAGAAAAAGACCCCCAAACCATCATACTGTCAACGCCGTGTTTTACAGTCGGCTGCAAGTGCTTGTCGTCGTAAGAGTTATCATTGCTCCTACGACATACAGTTTGCCAACCTCTTTTTCCAAACGGTTAGAAGTTTGATTCATCGCGAAAAAATACTTTATTCCAAAAGTCTATTAGTTTATCTAAATAATTGCGGGCGAACTCCAACCGTCTTTTTTATGGATCGATGCTATGAGGTTTTTATCTGGCAACGTGACCTCGTAAATTAGCTTCATGCAGACATCGCCTGGTAGTAGTTATAGAAACCATGGTTCCTGCTTTCTATTACTATTTTTTGATCACTCGTATCACAATCTTGGGATTAATTTTACACTGCCGCACAATTTGTCGATCATCAACAGAATTAGTAGACCTAGGACGCCTCTACCGTGGCCTATCTGCAAGACTAGGACATTCCAAACTCTTCGGCATTATTATTCGCTTATCTTCTTCACTAACTTTGAATAATTTTCCCTCAGCACTAAATTTTTTTATTTATTTTCTATTTACCAATCATCTTTGTTCTATCTTCTACGTGTTATTTTCACTTTGGAGCCATTATTTATTCTAAAACAGTCATATCACCTCACAATATCTTATTAATAAATATAAACTACCCAAACTGCCCTAACAATATTGGTAAATGAGTTTAAAACCACGAGATTATCGGAAATCGTTAAAAGTTTTCCATTTCAACTGACTTTTGACGCACACAATTCAAGTACTGAGTATATAAACATTGATTAAGAAAGAAAGCAAATGGAATTTCGAGAAATTCGATACTGTATGTATTAGAATAGAGTATCCGAACATAAATAGTAAACAGTTCTTTTATGAAACTGCGTATTTTAGAAATTACGTGACATCATTGTAAAGGTGAATTAATTTCAACTTACTTTTGGAGGGCACTGTATATCATCACGCTATGACATATAGGAGGAAAGCAATAGTAAAAAATCTAGCAAATATGAGAAAACTTCATTCGTTCTCATGGTCAGATTGTTCGATATTCTAAACTGATAGTGGGAATTGAACATTTTGGCTGCGTTTTTGGAAAGTGTATCTGCACCGGTCGAAGCCAGGTCCGACCGCTAGTAGAATATAAAAGGCAAAAATATGTTAAACGATTGCAGTGTTCCCTTACAGTGCATAATTAACATATTTGCACAATAGCGGTTTCTACACGTGCCATTTGACACGAATTACCATCGTAATATGCATGTACCTGTACACATTATTCTAGAAACATCTCGGTAAATGAATATTAATTATTCAGATACGAGAATTATGGTTGTTGAATGAATAATTTTAGTTGCTAACGGAGTTTGTAGTGAGGCCCGTGGATATTTTGATAGAGCGATTAACAATACTGGCGAATTAGTAAACGGAAAATGTTTTTCTATTTATATACGGCTGGTTGGGTGTCTGCGTATTTCGTACCTATTCTCGTTTTTACTGTGATACTTTCCTTTTTACTACAAGTCGTTGAATTGACTAGTTGTAGAAAATACGGGTTTGATGTCACATTGTGTTTCTGTTGACGGTGTGTTTTATTATTTATCTAGATGCCATGTTGACTTTTCATAACGTATGTTATTATGGAGATAGGATTTTGGGAATGGTTTTTATGTAACGCATCGTTTTTTTACTTGCATAACTATAAATTATATTTGCAAACATCTCATCGTGAACAACGTATCATAATTGGCAATCATGACTAGCGAGAAAGATTCTACCTTAATGCCTTAGATTTTTCATTAACTTACATTTTTTCTTTTTTTATAGGCTTTGTCGCTAAGTGACCATATCACCTAATACAAAATATGTAGTGCATAGTTAATAGTGTATTGTTGGACATGAAGTATCTGAATTTAGGATTATAGGCCTACTTTATATACGTATTGTATTGTTTCTCAGAAGGAAAATACGATATTTATTTGTTGTAAATGTAAGCCGTAGCGAAGAGGTCGGTTTAGTAGCACCTCTGCGCTTGTTTTCATTATATCTGGATTATGAATCATAATATCGTACACCGCGATATAATTAGAATGTAAGAGGAAATCTTGCATAGAATGTACATGTAATATTAATTAACTTATTGCTTCAATTTGTGTAAATAAACACGCTATACTTAAATAATAAACGATTAAAGATTCCTGCTTGTTTGCAATATTTAAATTATGACGGATTTCTACCGTAGTTGTAATTCTTCATAACAGTACTTCTACGTCTCTATAACAAACAATCAGTTGTATAGGGAATGTCGATTTATAACCAAGATAGAAAATAATTCGGGCATTGGCTTATGTATTATACGCTGAGTCATCGATCAAGTTTGATGCCAAATACATTCCTTGACTCGATAGGTAACGTTATAGATTAGACTGACCAATAGTTTATTACGTGTAATGTGGACATTTGAGATTTGTAATAAAAGATAAGTTTTAAAAAATTCAGAATATGTGAGCAGTGTCACTTATGAATATTTCGCCCACCCATCTTGCTTCGTCTGAAACTGAACGTGGGTTGATGAGTAAAGCATATTTTCTACTCTATAATAGAACTACATATTATGTTCATTGATGAAAAGTGAAGCTACAAAGTGCTTTTCACTTGGATAATTTTAAATGTCGGTCTAATTTACTAATGTCCGAAATAAGATATGTGTATTTCCTGCTATCTTAACTATAATTTTCCATCCAGACAAATATGTCTGACTCATTCGGTATTATATTGATGGTACGATTGCTAACGACGATTCACGAGTCAGTATTTATTGCAGTGTTATTTAGAATTTCTTTGTTTTTCTTTCTGCATTAGGAATCAGTATTATTATTTAAATTATTTTAATTATAATACACTTAATACTACAGTTAATTAAATCCATTTCAAAAACATGATTTTATCAATCGAATCTGCGAGAACTATAAGCGACTAGATTTACTTCAACTGATACTGTATCATACATAGCCTATCAGTACAAGGGATTTTGAACCTTATAATTTCGATTTGTGGCCGATTATAATTAAATTGATAACACTATAACGGTAAAAGAAAACACCGTGAGGAAACCTGGATGCCATAGAGAATTGTAGGAAATTCTGTGATATGTAAAGTCCGCCAGCCCGCATCAGGCCAGCGTGATGGCATATATGGCCTAACCTCTCTCATTCGTACATTCGTTTGTATAGGAAGCCAGTGCCCTGCAACGAAATGTACTTATATAGGGTATATCAAGACTGCTACCGAAAACGAAGCCGGGTGGTAGTTTAAGCGACTTCAGACACAATGCAACAGAAAAAGTTGCAAAAAAAAGCGACAATTTTTTTTTTGTTATTTTTTTCCTATGGCCATATTTGGGTGGTAAATACATTTTTTCCTAAAATAATAGTATATACCCTTTTATTTATAAATACTCTAAGGTATAAAAGAGTTTAAATTATTATTTTAGCAAAAACTATGGATTTACCACCCAAAAATGACGATATTTAAAAAATCATAAAAAAAAATTGTCGCGTTTCTAGGCGAAATTTTTAATTGCATTGTGTTTGTAGCCACTAAAACTACCACCCGGCTTCGTTTTCGGTAGCAGTCTTGAGATACCCGGTATGTAATGGTATACAGAATAGGATCGATTGTCCGATGCCACATGTGTGTGTTGTACCGGAACGTTGCATGTAGAGGTTCGTCTGTTAGTTATTGATGACAATAAGTACGTGAAGATCAAGGTTGCGCGACGAGCTGCTCGCTTCGAAACAATATCTTGTTGCGAGGTTCGACTCATCTTCCGTAATTGTCTGTTACTGTTTGTTATTGTGACATCTTTTGTATTAAATTGCTTTTTCATCTTTGTATAGCGTATAAAGGGTATTTTTTTGGTTACATTTTTGTTAAGTTGATTTGTAATAAAATGTATGAAACATTTTTTATTAATCAACCTCTTCTATCTCGCAATATCAAATTAATATTGTCGAGGTTTCCATTGGTAAATTATTAGCACGTTGTTAAAAGTCTAAAAATGATCAGCCTATGGTCTGACGTCAACCAATCGGCAAATCAGGGCCCAGATTTTTATTAAATGTAGAAAACCATGGACTACGGAAATCTAGAACTTAGGTCATTGCTGTTCATATTCACACGATGTAACGGTAATTTTATTAGATTTTTCATGATTTTTGACGCGGCACTATACCATGTATGTGGTATGTAATCTCAACATTTTCTAGTATCAGATTTCTTATAAAATTGGAAATATATATTTTTCCATTGTTCTATTGTTGTCGTTATTAGACTATGCTAATGTAGTAGTAAAATCGCTACAGTTTTTGTTAAATTTTATACGTTTGGTTGGAAAATCTACAAAATAGAACATGTATCAATGAACAAATATTGGAAAATCAGTTTGTAATAATTATGGCGTTTGGTGAGTCATGAAACTCAATGGCCCTCTAGAATACTCACTTGGATATGTTGGTACATTAAACACCGTTTGTCCTTGACTTTGAAATCACTTCTACAAACACAGCCTAATGGTTTTCACCATTGCCACACATTTATTGATTTTTACAAGGTCTTTTAAATCATTAGAACTGCATTTATTTTCAACATTTATAATATTAATAGTCTTGCTTTTTTAATAATTATGAATAATATTGCAATTTATAAAATTTGGTATTACTTTAAAAATGTCATGAAAGTAAGTTATTCATGATTTGTATTCAAAATCTTATAATACTTAATCGCTTTGGCGTTGTGCTGTTTAAATAATATGAAACAATAGAAACTTTTGTTTCAAAATTAATTCTCACTCCAAATAAATGCTTTGTCTTTCATAATTCATTGTTGACTGCGCCGCGCTGTGGTTGCGCAATTATTGGCCTTATTCTAATTAAAGGCAGGTGGATCTTTCCGAGTGTCAACTATTTTCAAATCGAATTTAAATGTTGGAGACTGTTAGTAATTAATATTGACCAAGAATGACGATCGTATATTAGAATTATTACTGTCGCTTTACGTCCAAGCTTCATAAGCTAGCTGGTTGGCTGAGGATTATTTCTTGTGACTGTTTGAAGATATCTAAGACAGAGGACAGCCTCCGTGGCGTAGTTAGTTCAACGTCGGCTGTGAAACGAGTAGATGCAGGTCCAGTTCCCGCACCGAAACAAGTAAAATATTTGTGTGACCAAAGATATTTGTTTTGGAGTCTGGCTGTTTGCAAGACCAAAAATTCTCTTAGTTTCAAATACCCACGACACAAGACTCTGTCTTAGTGTGGGGTCAGGACTATGTATAATGTATGACAGTTAGGTGAATGTATTTATGTATGTATTTAGATGTATCTCGTATCTCCTATATCTCTTTCTTTAAAAGCCTGCTGCGAATTGATAGATTCTTATTTTCCGAGGTGTAATATCAATATTATTTAAAGCTCCGACGTTGATGTTCACCGTCTCGTGACTTTTAACCTCTACGGTTTTCACAGTCAAATAAACGTTGATGTTTGCATATCGATAGCGATAACGCTTCAACGACCTTCACTGAATTATCATGTGGCGACACTAATTTCCTTGTTCGCCGCAATTATCCATTGTTACGAGAGTTACGTTTAGTGTGTCATCGTATTTTATAAGCGTCTGTAATATTCCACTCTGTACGTTTCCTCTTAATGTCGATCATATTAACGACAGCCGGAGCTGTGTTTTGAATATACATGCTCATTTTAATAAATTTTAATTTTAATGTTATGGATCTTTTGTTATATATGTATGATAATAGTAAAGTTATAATAATGCTGTCTGAAAAATATTGCGCCTAAACCCGCGCCAATTAGTAAACAATTTTCCGCTAATCGGCTTCTAGTCTTACAAATTATGCATTCTCCGTGATGCAGTCTAGTCAGTTTAAATTTCAATTGGTTGTAAGCTGTTAAAAGAGATACTGAGAGTTCGATCTTCGCACCAAGACAAAATATTATGTTATTGTGCTTTGCAACAATTAGTTTCGCTCTGTGTCTTATCTTATAGTTTTATGAATCGTCGACACGATACGCAATGTATCTATCATACTAAATTCCCGCAATAATAAAGCGCGTTCCCACAATATGAGAAGAAAGTTGTGCCTCGAACCGCAATTTCATAGGCCGCGGCTATAATCGTTGACCAAATATGGCTTCATAGATGTGTAGGTTTATTACCTACACTGTTTTGCCTATCAGGGTTTTCAAACGGTCATTCCGGTTTAACAACTGTGTCGTTTAACACCAATCGGAGTTTAATGGAACGCTCTCCAAGGTAGGATGGACTCATGTTTATTTACTAAATGGAATGAATGGGGACGCTATGTATCCAGGATCTGAACCCATAAAACTTAAACCGTTTTCTATAATCTATCTTGAACAAGAGATTTTATAGATATTACGATGCATTTTATGTTTTATTTTACAAAAAAAGAGGGTTATAGATATGGTGTACACATTTATATACAGGGTATATCAAGACTGCTACCGAAAACGAAGCCGGGTGGTAGTTAAAGCGACTGCAGACAAAATGCAACAGAAAAAGTTGCAAAAAAAAGCGACAATTTTTTTTTTTATTTTTTCCTAATACCATATTTGGGTGGTAAATACATTTTTTCCTAAAATAATAGTGTATACCCTTTTATTTATAAATAATCTAAGGTATAAAAGTGTTTAAATTATTATTTTAGCAAAAACTATGGATTTACCATCAAAAAATGACGATATTTAAAAAATCATAAAAATCACTGTCACGTTTCTTTGCGAAATTTTTAGTTGCATTGTGTTTGTAGTCACTAAAACTACCACCCGGTTTCGTTTTCGGGAGCAGTCTTGAGATACCCGGTATAGCTAAGTAAGATATATAAATATAATATGTCTATCTTTGTTTAAGGAAGTGTAGAATTGTACCGACATAGTAATGGCAACTATTATAACCTCTTGTTAAAGAGAGATACGATATAGAGAATGGCCGTTAGCATTTTTGTATCGAATGCCGACTGTCTTTTATACGGATGATATAGATAATAAATAAGGTAATGTACTGGTATGGTCATGACCGATAAACATCTTACGTTTATGCATGATGAGGTTTTGAAGAAGATATAATGTAGATATTTTCGGTGATATTCCACAGTCAGTCACAGTGTTATTCGTAACATAACACAACATGATAATGAATTTATAGAATATCTCTTAACGATAAAATATCTTCAATGTGACCTGTATGTTGAAATCAATCAATGTAATTTAATTATTCATGTTGATTGATGTTAGTAATATACATTGATATATAATTAATTTCCTACCTGTATGCAAGCCATCTGTAAACTACACTGTTGTCATGCATATTGTAGGGATTTGGTTTATGTTGTTGTTGTTAGCCGCTAATAACGATTTGTCGCCCATATTATATTTGGCGTAAATCTATATTGGACAGCCTCCGTGGCGCAGTCAGTTAGACGCTGCCTGTGATACGAGAGGCCGCGGGTTCGATCCCCGCACCGAGAGAAATGTTTGTGCGGCCCACAAATGTCCACGAAAAGTCTCTCGTAGTTCTTGATACTCACGACATAGGAATCGATCTTATTGTGGGGTCAGGTCTATGTATGTGAATGTTGGGTGTTATTTATGTATACGTTAACCCTAATCGGAACTTATCTAATCCAAGAAGCGTTTTTATTTTTCTCTCTGTGTTAACTGCTTGGGAACCGAATTTGGGTTCTTACTTTACAGTTTGTATAAGCTGTTACTTTATGTCATCATTATCTTTAGCTTCAGGGAGTGTTTTGCTGAATTCTTCTAAGAATCTCTTCCAAGAATTTCCATTGCGACCAATTCAAATAAAGTGATTTGACATTAGGAATAAAAACAAGTTGGAATATAAATATTCAGTAAATAAGTATGTTATTACATAATATACAGGGTATATCAAGACTGCTACCGAAAACGAAGCCGGGTGGTAGTTTAAGCGACTTCAGACACAATGCAACAGAAAAAGTTGCAAAAAAAAGCGTAAATATTTTTTTTGTTATTTTTTTCCTATGACCATATTTGGGTGGTAAATACATTTTTTCCTAAAATAATAGTGTATACCCTTTTATTTATAGATAATCTAAGGTATAAAAGTGTTTAAATTATTATTTTATAAAAAACTATGGATTTACCACCCAAAAATGACGATATTTAAAAAATCATATAAAATAATTGTCGCGTTTCTTTTCGAAATTTTTGGTTGCATTGTGTTTGTAGTCACTTAAACTACCACCCAGCTTCGTTTTCGGTAGCAGTCTTGAGATACCCGGTATTTTCATTGCCGTTTACCATAGTAAATGTTTTTCAATTCTAGATTGTATCCGTGAAAGTGTTTCAATATTGGTTTATAGCATAATTTATCATTAAGAAATAATTAATATTATATGCAGATGTACGTCTTAATTTAAAAAATAAACATTTCCTTCCAACATTTGGTAGTAAGTTTGCAAGTGTTCCGGGTAACAGCTGTTCAAAGTAATAGCTGCTCTTGGCCGCACGTAGTGCTGTAAGCGTTATGAAACAAATGAAAGAAACTTGTTAAATAAAAACTACTTTTTGCAAACCAATGTTAACGTGAGTGGCTTTGGTAAAACTGTTGGAATAAAAATGCAGGGGTTAGGATGAAGATTTTAGAATTGGAGTTTGTATGTAGCTTTTGGAATCATCCGACCTTTGCTGTTTACTTCTAATAGACTGCGCTTCTATAAAGATTTGCAAATCATAGTCATAATCCTAGGTTCCAAAATGTAATATGAACATTTGTATTACACATAAACAATTTTGTTATATTGTTCCAAAATAATTTTGTTGGATGTTGCGCCGCACAATAAGTAAACCAATTTCTTTGTTGCAGGACCTTTACTGCGTCAGAAGCGACTTGGGCAATTTGCTCAAGGCCCTGGGACGCCTGGATGAAGCAAAGGTAAATACAATTTCCCACTCTGCTGTCTTGTTCGCTCCGAAGCTAACAGGGTTCAATGAAACTTTCCTTTGTTCCGAGTTTTATTAGCGTACACTCTATTCTGTGAGCGTACACTGCGATTGCGTCAGTATTACTAGATATTTTGCATTATGCGTAACTCCTGGTCCTTACCATAATGGTTTTAACAACTCCGTGTCAATACAACTTGTAAAGCGTTATCAAAGTGCGTCAATTTTTGCGTTATTCATGGCCGAGTTTGTTGAAACCATTAGCACGACTGTGAGAACAAGATAGAAATTATGGTGACAATTTGATTTTCCGCCTTTGCAATATTTTTTCAATCTCGTTCCACTAAGTCACTGGTTGGTCGCAAAATATGATAATGTGTGTGCCGAGCATGTTTTGCGACTACGCTAAGCGCAAAGCCATCCTTTTTTCTGGACAACATTTTTGTTAATGTTTTTTTTTTTCAGGCTGATGAAGATTTGTAATATTAATTTTAATGGGCGCCACGATGACTTCTCAAATATGCTGATCCTCCCCAGAAATGTTGTCTGGAATGTTTTGTGTTAAAGAGAGTGTACGCTAATCGTAACTTGTAAATGTAGCTTGAGATATGTTTGAACACGTTGCAATACCCTGTTGGTTTCACGTATTTCGTTTACATATTTGATTTGGTGCTTGTATTTGGTATTTTGTATTCCAACTGAGGATCAAAGAGAGTAGCGTTTATCATGTAGTGACAGTAAGATGAGTTAGTGCGTTATGTTTATTTAGTCATCCACATGGCGCGTGCCACAAACACTCCGCTCGACGACAGCGTGAGTTTGCAATGATCCTCTCGTGTCTCGTGTCATGAATATATTTATTTGCACAATAATAATTTGATTAAGACGAGACGATCGGGTGAAATGGTTTGACTCAAAATCAACTAATTTCTATTATATTTTCACAAGGTGTTGTCTGGTAAGACAAGTGTAGGTGTGAGCGCTGCTGTATCTAGCTGGGTTATGGTTGGTACGACACTCGCTGTCCCGCCCGGATGACACCATGCCGGCTGCAGGTAAAGTGGAAAAGGTTTGCAAGAAATAAACGATACGAACAGGTTATTGGTTTATGATTCGTGTACCCTCGACTTTACCATTGTCGTGTTCATCCCGTTCCATCGGTTAGGAAGTGGAAGCGTATAGGTGTTGTCCGCGGTGTATTGTTGATATTGAATAGTTGTGTCGGCTGGCACCGGATCTCCGTTTGCATTTCCTACTGATGTGTGGCTGTCGGCGTAGTGTCGTGTAGGGCGCAGTTGGCGTAATGTATGTATTGGTGAACGTCGTGCGGGGTGGGTCGCGATGCGCGCACCACCAGCGTGGTTCTATGCTTTGGTGTAACTATTGCAATGGCGTAACAAACATCTCAAAACTTCATCACGATTAAATTCCAACGTTGGTACAATTGTTAACATGTCTTTTTTTCGTGTGTGTAGGCATGTTACTTGAAGGCCATTGAGACGAGGCCTGACTTTGCAGTGGCATGGAGTAACTTGGGATGCGTTTTCAACGCACAGAGTGAAATCTGGTTAGCGATCCACCACTTTGAAAAAGCGGTCGCGTTAGACCCCAATTTCTTGGACGCCTACATTAACTTGGGAAATGTACTCAAAGAAGCTAGAATATTTGACAGGTAAGAATTGTAATGTACTGTGTTCATTATTACTACGTAATGTTTATCTGTATAGTAGTGAATAATACATTTCCTTTTCCCAAACAGAGCTGTTGCGGCCTACTTACGCGCGTTGAATCTATCTCCAAACAATGCGGTCGTTCACGGCAACTTGGCTTGTGTGTATTATGAACAAGGATTAATTGACTTGGCAATTGATACATACAGGCGTGCTATAGAATTACAACCTAACTTCCCGGACGCGTATTGTAACTTAGCCAATGCCCTCAAAGAGAAAGGACAAGTCGCCGACGCTGAGGAATGTTACAATACGGCCTTACGCCTGTGTCCCTCTCACGCCGACTCGCTCAATAATCTCGCAAATATCAAACGCGAGCAAGGATACATTGAAGAAGCAACGCGTTTATACCTCAAAGCTTTGGAAGTGTTCCCAGAATTCGCGGCGGCCCACAGCAATCTCGCTTCTGTTTTGCAACAGCAGGGAAAACTCAATGAAGCCCTTATGCATTACAAAGAGGCTATACGAATCCAGCCTACCTTTGCCGATGCGTATAGTAATATGGGAAATACACTGAAGGAAATGCAAGATGTAGCTGGTGCACTACAGTGCTACACCAGAGCTATTCAAATAAACCCTGCGTTTGCGGACGCTCACAGCAATCTCGCTAGTATTCATAAAGACTCTGGGAACATCCCTGAAGCTATCCAATCGTACAGGACTGCTTTGAAGTTAAAACCAGACTTCCCCGACGCGTATTGCAACTTGGCACATTGCTTACAAATTGTATGCGATTGGACTGATTACGAAGCCCGTATGAAAAAACTGGTCAGCATCGTGGCGGAACAGCTCGAAAAGAATAGGCTGCCGTCTGTGCATCCCCATCATTCGATGTTGTATCCATTGACGCATGAGTTCAGGAAAGCCATCGCAGCTCGTCATGCTAATCTATGTTTGGAAAAGGTCCAAGTTCTTCACAAGCCTTCATACAAATTCCCTCGAGATTTACAAGGGCGGCTACGCATTGGTTACGTGAGCAGTGATTTCGGCAATCACCCCACATCGCATCTAATGCAATCTGTACCAGGACTTCATGATCGTAGTAAAGTTGAGATCTTCTGCTACGCTCTTAGCCCAGACGACGGAACAACTTTCCGCTCTAAAATCGCAAGGGAAGCAGAACACTTCATTGACTTATCACAGATTCCATGCAACGGAAAGGCGGCGGACAAAATATACGGTGACGGTATCCATATATTAGTAAACATGAATGGATACACAAAGGGCGCAAGAAACGAGATATTCGCGTTGAGACCGGCACCGATCCAGGTAATGTGGCTTGGATACCCTGGTACAAGTGGAGCGAGCTACATGGATTACTTGGTGACTGACGCTGTGACGTCACCTCTGGAATTAGCCAGCCAGTATAGCGAGAAATTAGCGTACATGCCTCACACGTACTTCGTAGGAGACCACAAACAAATGTTCCCGCATCTTCAAGAGCGGCTGATCTTAAGTGATAAAGTAAAATCTCATAACAATATTGGGGGCGTTGCTGATAATGTAGCGGTTATCAATGCCACAGACTTGTCGCCGCTAGTAGAAAATACAGATATTAAAGAAATCAAAGAAGTGGTGAGAGCGGCGAGACCTGTTGAAATCTCATTGAAAGTTGCTGAACTGCCAACCACTACACCTATCGAGACAATGATCGCATCCGGACAAGTACAGGTGAGATCTTACGTGAAATTAATATGCTCTATAGAACAAAAATACATACGTTTAGAATACCACGTCACCGAAATTCTAAAAAAAAAATGCTTTGACTTGACAACCTATTTAGATAAAATAATTCTTAGTATTTTTGAACTTTCAAACACTCATCCGATTCTGCGAAAATTAACTAGTACTCAGTTTGAAAATGTAAATAACTCCGGGATTCGAAACGCGTGGTTCTTTATCCATCAAGCTAGAAAAAATCATAACGATTCATACATTTGTTACAGACTTCAGTAAACGGAGTCATACTCCAAAACGGACTGGCCACAACACAAACGAACAACAAAGCGGCCACGGGCGAGGAGGTGCCACAGTCGATTGTTATAACAACTCGGCAACAGTACGGCTTGCCCGACGACGCCGTGGTGTACTGCAACTTCAACCAGCTTTACAAAATAGACCCGTTGACGCTGCACATGTGGGTGTACATACTGAAGCACGTGCCCAACAGTGTACTGTGGCTGCTGAGGTTCCCAGCGGTGGGCGAGCCCAACCTGCAGTCCACGGCCCAGCAACTAGGTGAGTTGTATATTTGGGTTTTCTGGCTGCGGGATGAAAAGTTTCGTTGTCACCCCCGTATGCGAGAAAATAGTGCCACTTTCTCTTCTCCCGGTCATATTGTACTGGCCCGGTAACTTAGCAACGACTTGTTTATCGAAGTCAAAGGCAACTAAAAACATGAGATTATAGTGAAAGCGATCGCCTTCGGCTCGGGAGCCAAATTTTCACGGGCGAGAATTTCCTACTTTTCTCTCTAGATGCGTAGTCTGTTATTGCATAGGTCCGGCAAATAGGCAAACAGGTAACCTGATGGTAGTGATCACTGCCGCTCATGAACATTCACAACAATTCACCAGAATACATATTCACAAGAAATTGGGAGCGGACCGGGAATTAATATGGATGGGAACAGGGACAGGGTATTGGACATCCAGAAATCTCACTCAATGAATGAAACGTGACAGCGAAGGTGTCGATCTCTTGGGGCATAGTGGTACCGCTCCGGCAAAGTTGATCAGTTTTTACGTATAATATTTGTATGTTAATTCATTAACATCCGGCTGGTAGTAGAGTGTAGTAGTAATATCAATTTACTAGTTGTGAGGATGCAGGCACAGTTGTACAATTTAAATGTAAAAGGTTCTAATTTTGTTGTTTCACGACCGATTGCCGGACATCAACCTTCATTTGATACACCTATAAGGTGTCAATTTTTTATGTTCACGTGCCAAATTTGATGTGACGGATATTGGGAGGGTTTTTTAAACAAGTAAAACTTTGTCAATTTACCAAATATGAAAGATATATTGTTTAAATTAAGGAGCTAGTATTTTAGGCTAGCGATACTGCAAAGCTACTGATTAATGTAATTATACGATTAATGTTGAGCGTCGTGAAATTGACATGAGGTGTTCCGGGTGCCTTTAATTGATGATAAACCTAGTTGACCCACAATACAAGTATTAGTATGTGTGTATCCCATACACACACGGGCATACGGGTGCAATTGTATAAAACCTCAAGTGGTTCGTAATGTCGATATGCGGAGCTTAACACACAGCAGTACTTCACGCGTATTCCGTGACAGAAATAGAACGCGGAAAATAATGTTAGATACTCCATCATATTCGTCAACGCGTATTGCATTCCAGTGTCATTTAAAACTGTTTTAACTCGGTGTAATGTCTCACTCTACTCGCGAGTCATCGAGCAAATTATATTTTTGGCTAAAGATATGAAGATTGGCTTTAGCCATAGCCAATATATTTTTATTAAATGTCATTTAAATAAAACTGGAAATTCCAATGACGTTCTATGTATTCTTAATTATCAGGTACATAATTATCAAAGATATAATATAATTTTTTTATCGCATTGCCACAGGAGGCTTATTCGGCTTTGTCGTTTTCAGTTTTGTTATGTTTGTAAATATAACATTAGATTATGGCAGACTCGCACCAACTGAAAACCTCATGTTTGTTTTCATCAAGCACAGTCTGCACCAACAAGCAGTTGGTTAGACGCTGGCTGTAAAATGAGAGGTTGCAGGTTCGATTCCCGCACCGAGACAAGTGTTTGTTGCTGGGACTTTTTCGTGTCTGACACAACAGTTTCTCCTAGTTTCCGATACACCCACAGCACAAGACTTAATTAATCAGTGTGTGGTCAGGAACTCAGGACTATCAATTATGTATTTGACTGTTGTTTGTATTTATTTATATTTTGTCTGCACTTTGGGGGGACTTACTTAAGTAAGAAAGAAAGAAATACGATTATTTGTCACTGTCGCAACATACACAGCCATTGTTAATAAAACACAGAAAAAAATACAAAAAAAAGAGACCGATTGCGGCTGTGACTGGTAGGTGGCCACTCAACTTATGCTATGATGTGGTGCAAACCACATAATAACGATGATTTTCAGTGGACACCTTAAGTGGTAGGTACTTATTTTTTTTCGGTTTAATTCACATTTGTTTGTTCTGTGTCAGGTCTACCACCAGGCCGCATAATCTTCTCGAACGTGGCGGCGAAGGAGGAGCACGTGCGTCGCGGTCAGCTGGCCGACGTGTGTCTCGACACGCCGCTGTGCAACGGCCACACCACCAGCATGGACATACTGTGGACCGGCACGCCTGTCGTCACGCTGCCCGGCGAGACGCTCGCCTCCAGGTACTAGTCTCACACACGCACACAAACGCACACACACACGCACACATATTATATTATAATAATTTTCTCTGTAAATATGTATAGAATATGTGTCTTTACTGGTGGTAGGTCTCTCATATGTGCGAGGCTGCCTGGGTGGGTACCACCGCAATGTCTATTTCTCCCGTCAAACAGCAGTTTAAATGCACTGTTGTGTTTCGGATTGAAGGACATTGTAGCCAGAGTAACTACGGGACATATTGAGACTTAACATCTTATGTCTCAGGATGGCGAGCGCAGTGGAATACCAAGCGTTGCTTTGTAAATCAAGGTGTTGTTTGGTTTTGCTACTGTTCATGAGCGGTTGCATCGCTTACCATCAGGCGAACGGCATGCTCGCCTCGCCATTCACTGCAATAAAAAAAAATGTACTATGCATTAATTTGTCATTAGGGCTATTTAATTGCGTACATGATCAATAAACCGATTTCTTTAATTCATTTTATTTCACACACGCACACGCAGGCACATACGCACATTTGCACGTACACGCACGCACACGCACACGCACGCACGCGCACGCGCCCACGCACACGAATACGCACACACGCGCGATTCACGGATACACCAGGAGCATATATGTACTATAAAAATATAAATAACAACTGAGCACTACGAGAGATCCACATAGAATAAATGATTCTATATACCGGGTATCTCAAGACTGCTACCGAAAACGAAGCCGGGTGGTAGTTTTAGTGGCTACAAACACAATGCAATTAAAAATTTCGCCTAGAAACGCGACATTTTTTTTTTACGATTTTTTAAATATCGTTATTTTTGGGTGGTAAATCCATAGTTTTTGCTTAAATAATAATTTAAACTCTTTTATACCTTAGAGTATTTATAAATAAAAGGGTATATACTATTATTTTAGGAAAAAATGTATTTACCACCCAAATATGGCCGTAGAAAAAAAATAACAAAAAAAAAATTGTCGCTTTTTTTTGCAACTTTTTCTGTTGCATTGTGTCTGAAGTCGCTTAAACTACCACCCGGCTTCGTTTTCGGTAGCAGTCTTGATATACCCTGTATATCATTGTGTGCTTTGTTAAATGAAGCATTAGCTACCTGTCTCATGACTCAGCACTATAATTTCCTAACATCATTTTTCTAACAACATTTTTATTCCGTATCTTTCGTATATTGAAGGCGAAAGTATATTGAAGGCGAATTGCTAGAAGTAATATCACCTCTATAAATTTCATTGTAAGTATAATACGATAGACTGAGTAATACACGTAATAATAATTAATGATGGTTTCTTACAGAGTGGCCGCTTCGCAACTGAACACGCTTGGATGCCCCGAATTGATTGCAAGGACGAGGCAAGAGTATCAAGACATAGCTGTAAGACTAGGAACCGATAGGGAATAGTAAGTTGAAACAAATATTTTATACGCTTATCGTTATTTATGTTTCTGAGGTAGGCCAATGTTCAGAAATGGATTTTTGTGTCAGAAGATATAATATATGATCGCCTAGTGCCTGATTTTCTGGCAAGAATCTTATGCTAGGAAAAAACAGCAGAAAAAGGCCTAAGAGCCAATGATATTGCTGGATTTGGTGTGAGATATCATATTGTGCTCTGATGCAAAAAATAACCTGAGCCCTAGGCATGTTGGTAGGTAAGAGCTATCTCTTAATGGGTTAATATGCATGCAAATTATTGTGATAGACAATCTAGAGATTCTAAATTGAAAGTCAAGATAGCGTGAATGTGATTTACGTAACTCTCCCAGCGAAATCAAATATTGTATTATTTAGAAAAGTAATATTATTATTAGAATATTTCTGATACCGCTTTATTGCACCGATATTGTTTACATTAAATCAGCAGCAGTTTTTAATGATATTATTGGTCTAACGATGATATCGGTAAGCGATAATGCTCTTATCGTAAATCTGTAATGCTGATAAATAGAAGCATCGATAAAGTTATATTTTTTCCATGAAAACGTAATTAAATATGGATGAATCTCAACCGATCTTAGATATCTATTTGCATACATTAGAATTAGATTCAAGAACGCTCCATCTAAGTATGAAAGTACTTGTGAATCGAGTCGAGTGTGAAATAGCGCTATTAAGCGTTGAAGTAATGTTAGCTATTGCTCTTGTGGTTTTATAGCTGGACCGAGGTCAATATTTATTAGGTTAATTATTAACTTTATTTTGGAATTATCATAAATCATCATTAATGTATAATTAGAAGAATAAACCGTTAAAATATATTAATAATGTAAGTATTGTGACAAATAATGGCAAATTAAAAATTCATACAAAGCTTACATAGAACAACAAAACGCATCGTATGACTGATTTATGATATGTCAAATGTAAAAAAAGAAGTATAACAATGTTTACCAACAAGAATGAAATTGAATTCAAAATGAATTTTACGGCCCTATTTCTGCAATAGAGTTACAAATTAATTGAATAGACCATAATATTTATAAATACGAAGAAAAGTGTGAAAATAAAACATTACGTAGTTGCATTACTTTAGTTTTGTAATCAATCTGTCTTTATAGACCTGAAATCATTTCAGTGCTAATCTACAATTAAATACTGAGGAATATTATTATTATTAAAACAATATAAATCAAATTAAGAATAATAATTGATTCAGGTGATCTTACTATGCTAGAAGATTTCGAAATTGTAAACTCTATAACTATTCATTAGTTATAGATAAAAAAATTGTTACAAATAAAAAAATTAAAATGTAAGAACCCCCTTTTCCGCAGATTGTATTATGGGTAAATAAAATATCAAAGATAATTTGTGAGAAATCTTTAATCTTTATTATTGACAAAGTTCTGAAACTTTATTTTAATTTAAAATAAGTAATTAATATTTATGTCTAGCCTAGCAGTGTTTGGTATGTCAATTTCATGTTCCACATCAGCAATGCTTTTCATTCTTCAAATATTATCTGACACCACTGTGGCAGTCATAATGTTTAAAGTTGTGTGCAATCCCAAAAGACTTTTACTGGAAGGTGTGGAAATCTTCTTTTCCAAACATCATAAGACCTGAAATAAAGATGAAAGAAAGATGTAAAAGATGGAAGAGCAAAATATTAATTATAATAACTTTGAGTAGTATTTCTGTTTTTATATGAGCCGCATTGTTGCAATACTCTATGGCAGACATTGAGCAGTGTTGTTAATAAAGTAGTATGTGGATATGCACTATCTCCAATTAGATATCTATTACTATTTTATTATACAACTTCTTCACATTGTACTGAAAATAAATACCTATGTTAGCCAAAAAATAAAAGATTTAAGTGAAAATATGTTTTGATGATTTCCATCAGGCTGTACCCTTTTGAAACTAGGGAACTATTAGGAAACTACTTACAAAAGTATGTATTAATCTTAATATATTCTCTTAACCATTCTTCCAACTTAATTGTCATATTTGTTGTATCTTAAATTATTATATGCCAAAATGGCGGGTCATAGCTGCACAAACCAATTGAATTTAACACCATTTTCACTGATGTACCACAATAAAGTAATTTGAATTTGAATTCTTTCCAAGTATAAAGTATGAGATAAATACCTTTTAGCAGAGTTGTTAAATATAGTAGTGTCATGAGCCCCAGGCTAGCGTTCCAATACATTCATGAAAAGTAACTGTGCAATACACATTGCTTGAACAATAATGCCTTTATTTTCTTAATTCTTCTCCTCTATTTGAATCTAAAAATAAAAATATCAAGATTAATACATTGTGATCAGATAACTGATACATAATACTAAGATTTATCTTAAAATCATAGACAATATTAATACATAATTATTGATTAATCCTAATATATCTAAAGGTAGTCATTACTATCTAGGTGGCTCTATGGGAAAACTGCAATTTTATGAAACCCATGCTGTATGTTGTCTAATATTTTTACATATTGATAATATAGCTCAGTTATAGCCTGAGGTACATCAGTAATGATTCGGCTGACTGTGCTTTTGATACCCAAAAATAGTTACCGGATGAACATGCATTCTCCCCAGTACGTAAAACCACAATGATAGCAATTAATGGAACAGTGACACATTATTGTTCCCGAGCTGTTACATTTATTATAGAATATATGATTTTGGAATAATTCAATACACTTTTATAACTTAATGAAATATTTGATATGTATGCTTACCAGGAGGAAGGTTCCTTGCAGGCTGGGTTTAAATGTAGAAATAAACATAATAGCTGATGTATTATTTCATCTAAAAAGTAAATCTGCAAATAAATTCTGAACTAGGATATTCACATAATTTTTTTGGTTCTCATAAATTATAATCGGCGTCAAACACACCAGCTTTAAACATTTCGTTATCACTTTCATCACTGAATATTTTAATTTCACTTTATTTTGCTGATTTCTTCCATAAAAATACCACATATCTGGGATAATCGATGTATTATCCACCATATTGCAGCGATATTAGAAAACGTTGACAGCTAGTTAAACACAAATAACTACAGTAGTTCGAATCGTTATCGAAACGCGTATATTTTAATTTGTATGGAATTTCCTAACTATGGTTAGCGAGAGCCCTCCCATTGATAGATACAAATCATAGATATATTTATTCATCTGTCAACGATTATTGAAACCGAAAAATGACAGAACTCATACTAGAGTTAGCGATTTTAACTGGTAGAAAAAGACAGACAGAGTATTGCACCCGGCCGTTAGAGTGTAAGTTTATACTGTTCATGTAAATGTGTTTTCAATAAAGAATATTGTATTGTATACACAGAATTTTCGGAAAATTCTGATGTTCTAGAACATAAATAGTTTATATTTAAATCCAAGAGGTAGGGTAGGCTGAGACTTTGTGAGCTTGTTTTTTTCTCATTATGTGTAAAGTTTGGGTCATCTCTATGATGAGCACAAATTGTAGGATTGCTCAATATCAATGAATTTTTTGTACTTGAATCTCATAAAGGAGTTTGGCCACAAACGAAAAAAGACGATAAATAATGTTTTTTTATAGATCATGACAATTACCTCGACAAAAATATTTAAATACTATTTTTTGTTTCAGTTTAAAAGCAATCCGTGCTAAAGTATGGACGGCACGCACTGAGAGTCCACTGTTCGACTGCAAGGCGTACGCGTCCGGGCTAGAGATGCTGTACGCCAAGATGTGGGGGCGACACGCGCGCGCAGACCGACCAGACCACATACAGGCGCGCGACAAGTAAACACGTGATGACGTCACCACCACCACCACATGCCACCAGAACCCATGGCATGATGATGTCACCACCACACATGCCACCAAAACCCACGGTGCTACGCCACATTATCACACTAGACAAGTCAGCTGTCGGCAACCAAGACTTCGAGCTTCCTTTGTTATGCTTTGTAAGCTTAAAGAAAGCGTCACCCGCCTTGATCTCATTTTGCAACCCTTCTATGCTTAATGGTTGCCGGCTGCTGCTTCATGACATGTGAACTGATTTTTTGGTCGAAGATATGCCGTCAGCTTGGTCACTTGAAGACAAGTCATCAGTTAAGTCAGATTCGAAAATGCTTACTGTCAGGCGGTGTACGAATCACAAAGAATCTAATAATGAATCGTGGTGTAATAATGTGCGTTCTGCGTTGGTAATTGGCGAGATCAGTGTATTGTGAAAGTGCAGAATATGGACTGCGAGTGATATTATTGTAAGAAACGTGATTGAATATTTACAAATGTATTATGCGAGTATGTAATGTCTAACGATGTGTTGATTTTGGTGCGTCGAATAGTTGAACTACCGGAGCGATGTAAACTCGCTGTTGATTTGTTGACGGTTTGATTGTATTAAAACAGAATGTGTAATCATATTGTCGCGTTATCCTTCCAGTTATGTAGCATTACTATGTTAATTGTTCTAGAACTAATACTATCACTACTTACTGTTTGTCAGTTATGATTCTGTACGTTCTTTGCATTTGAATGTGTTAATAAAACTCGTACAATGTATGTGGACGTTTTACGCTAATTGTATACAAGACAAATTTTGAGCAATAATGTATGTTATAGATACATTTGAATAGAAACCGTGGCCTTTGTAGTATTACATATTTTCTTTTATGACAATGTTGTATGTGTATTTCATTTTAGACAATTGGTTTCAATACAAAGTTTATTTTTGTAGCGTTCGTTGGAGTAAGATAAAAGCGCATTCATAAGCATTGTGAATGAATGGGAACCTCACTAGGATGTTTTCCACGTTGTCCCAATTTAGAGTATAATGTTGTGATAATAGTTGGTAGCTTGGTTAGAAATGCTCATGTGAAACAACTCGTATCAACGAAACAGTAACGCTAAGGATAATTATTTTTATTGCATAAGTTAACATTGAAAAGCAATGTTGGTTAGGTTTCATCAAATATTTCCGTATTGCATGTATTGTATTTGCCAAAGTTACGCCAAGTGTTCGTCTATAATGAAGTATCAAGGCACTGAACCTTGCGTATTATTGAACGGCTCTCGTTTTGACTGAGATAAAACCTGTCAATTCATAAAGCTAATTAAATAGACAACAGTCAAATGAATTGATTAAATTTCAGTTGTATTAAGTGGTTGAGCCGTCCGATGGAAAAATGTTGTAAGCTCATGCTTTAATGGCCCCTGCTATTGGTTCCAATATTGGCAATGTTTTCTTTTTTCTTTCACCTCCACTGAGATTTGTATGTAAATTTTGTCAAATTTTGGTGACACATATGGCTTGTAATTATCGAGACGGGAGCCGGGTAAGACTGAGTTTTCGGCACATGTGGACGCCAGAGACATAGGTAATAATAGTTGTTAAGTAGGGCACGATGACATTACGTTCAACTGTTTTACGACTAATGAGGTCAACTGTTTCATGTCTACGCGACGATTTTCTCTGTTACTATAGTTTTTGTGAACAAGCATGAATGACTATGTTTATAATGTTAAAGGTTTAGAAAATTATTTGTGATAGTATTAAATGGCTATGCTCTTATGTAAGTTTTGTTTACTTATCACCCAGCGATATTTAAAGCCATAAATTCATTTATTTTAGCATCGAATTTAATGTCAGAGATAATGATAGTATCATACATAAATATAGGTGGTATTGAAATTGCTTTTTCTGTATTTTACGTCACGTTTGTGTTTTGTGGCTTTCAATACTTAACCATTAAATTACTACTTACTACTTACTATGGGGTAGTTTACAGACCTATTTAACTTTTACAGAATTATCGATTTGCTTTATTGGTAACTTAACGGACAAATTATTAAACTGCATTTTTAAACTAGTATTGTCACTTAGATAGTATTTATTTATTTATTACCGGTGATATGTTTACATCTGCCACTGGTTTGTAATGAATTAGATAAAACTCGTTAGTGCACTATAATCGCTATTGAAACGAATATAGCCCGCATCATTGACTCATTGTATATATCTCGTATTGTTTAAGACGTTAAATTACATATTGAAAATGAAACGAATGTGGTTTTATTTATATAATATTGTTTCTATTTTATCGTAATTAGTAATTACACAGCAACATGTAGCAGGCTAATTATTTATTTAAAAACGAAGGATATTATAATATCATCCCATATACTTCCCACTGCAGGACCCGGGCCTCCTCTACAATCGAGAGTACGATTAAGAGTGGTTAGGCCATATTGTCCACCACGCTGACCTAGTGCGGGTTGGCGGACATATTTTTTTTCATAACAGCGTCTAAATAAAAATCTTAATATTAAATTGACTTTTTTTTCAAGCCAAAAATTTCAAAATCATTGCGAGTGAGTAGTGACGACTAAATTCGTTAAGTCTTTACTGAAGGTGCATTGAAGCGTTGCTCGCACCGCTTACGTCGGAACACTACTCGCTTTTGCCCTGTCCATATATTTATATCGATGCGGAAAATGTAAATTTTAGTAGCTATACAATGCATATGAATTTTCATGGTGAGCGTAGTGGGATATATTATACGAGGGCGGTCTGAAAAGTTTCCGACCTCAACGGGAAGATGGCAACACTCGTCAATAAAATTCGTGGAATGTAGTTAAGCATCTTTTGACAGCAACACCTGAAAGTTTCAGCCATTTTGGACGCGCCGTTTTTATTTAATAGTCGTTTGAGTGAGTCGATCTGAGGATTTACGTGAAAATGGAAAAAATCGAGTACCGCGCTGTCATAAAATATTTCTTTTTAAAAGGGAATACGCCCACGCAAATCAAAAATGAGTTAGACTCTGTGTATAGGGACTCTTCACCATCATTTACAACTGTGAAATTTTGGGTAGCTGAATTTAAACGTGGCCGTACGAGCTTGGCAGATGATGAACGTTCGGGACGTCCAAAAACTGTAACTACTGATGATAACATCGCTAAAGTTCACCAAATGGTGTTAGACGACCGCCAAATTAAAGTGAGAGAGATAGCAGAGGAAATGAAAATGTCCAAAGAACGTGTTTGTCACATATTAAATCAAGATCTAGGCATGAGAAAGCTCTCCGCGCGTTGGGTGCCGCGTTTGCTAACGTTAGACCAAAAACATGTTCGAATGAACATTTCCAATGCTCTGTTGGCACAGTTTAGGCGCAATAAAACAGAGTTTTGGCGCCGATTAATTACTGGAGATGAAACTTGGAGACACCACTACACGCCTGAAAGAAAAATACAGTCAAAACAGTGGACTGCAAAGGGGGAACCGGCTCCAAAAAAAACAAAATCTGTTTTTTCGGCTGGGAAAGTGATGGCGACTGTTTTTTGGGATAGTCATGGAGTTATCCTAATCGATTATCTTCAAAAAGGGAAAACCATTACAGGAGCATACTACACATCATTACTTGACAAGCTAAAGGCAGAAATTGCTGATAAACGACCACATTTGCAGAAAAAGAAAATCCTGTTTCACCAAGATAACGCCCCGTCTCACACCTCAACAGTTGCCATGGCGAAAATCTACGAATTACGGTTTGAACTGCTTGACCATCCACCTTATTCACCCGATCTAGCCCCAAGAGACTTCTTTCTGTTCCCTCAACTAAAAAATGCGCTCGGAGGACAAAGAGAAGAACGCCGAGTACTATTTAGACGGATTAAAGAGATGGGAGCATCGCTGGGAGAAGTGTATTGAGTCACAAGGGTTACAATGTTAGGTCGGAAACTTTTCAGACCACCCTCGTATACATATGTATATGTTGAGTATGTGGTGGTGATGTAGTATCACCCTCCGACTCGAAATTATTATTTTGGTTGATCAATACAATTTCGCCACCTTGAATGGGTTATGGGAGTATATCTATGTTCCTGCAAACGTAGTAACGTTAACGTAGTGTTTAAAATCTCTTTGTTCCTACACAGGTATCTTAATTCCCCAAAACGCGACACACAATGACTGGTGACAGTGACAGGTTCTCCATGCGGTTGTCAGGGTGGACAATAATAAAGGCGTTTGAGTCGCCGGCAATCTCACTCACCGAACGAAACTCGAGGGTAGAGGTGTCCGGTCATATCGAACATTCCGATCTACCAGACTTGTCTGTACGTACGTAGTTGTAACGACCCACAATGCTACCCCTTAAAAACCTGATGCTAAGTGGAATGCTATCTAGAGTAACTACTGGTAGATATGACCGTTTCATTGGTAAAAAAACCATGTCTCGCTAGAAACGTGAACTCGCCGACCTATGTTTGAATCAAGATACTACAACCGATATCTGAGCACTAAGTTGCGTTTTGGTAACAGACTGCACGCGGCTGTCGATACGGTCACGAGTAGCTCACCCTGAGACGTACACGAATGTCGAAGGTAAGTGAAAACTGCCAACCCACATTACGTAAGCATGGTGGTTCAATTTTTCCTAATTTATTTTCATTGGGCTTTGGTCAAGCCGCCGTCGCACCGGGCCGTAATTCGACCAAAACTTTCTGCAATGTATTAAAAAAGTCATAGCGATCCTTTAACCACAGCCGTTCAGACAATTGAAAGTTTTTATAAAAATAAAAATATTTTAGAGTGGTCTGGAACTTGGATGTGTGTACCTGCATAGTTTAAAAGAGGGTGTCCACAGACGTATTACTAATTTGCTTTACTGGTGGAAAGATAACCATACGAGGGGTGGCAAAAGCAGGCAACATGGAGCATGAAACATAACCGTTCGTTTGTGCAGACCAAATTGCAAGTTCAAAAGCCCATAATGTTATTTCTTATCAGTTATTTATGTTCATCATATAACGTTTATAATGTTTATTTTTTGGTTTAAAGAATCTTTATTGTTGTAGGAAATTTTACAATTTAATTTACCTACTAGATTAACTTACCGACATACATATGTACACGTGCAGTGATGATTGAGCATGCAATACCTAGTTAAAATATAGTTAAGTTAGGGGAACATGATAATTGCAAACAATAAATGAAAATACGTTCAAACGGTCTCCAAAAAAGAGAAAATTAAAACAACTAAATACGCCAGTCGGTCACGGATGGTGCGCGAAAATCTAGTTTTCCAATACATAAAACTCAAGTGATAACCTAAGAATATGTTAAGATTCTTTGTCTTTCAGTGGCTTTGGTAATTTATTACATAGTTTAACTCCTTCGCTTAGAGTATATATACATATATAAACTCAATTGCAAAAAAAACGGGCACCTAAGCAATGAACCATTTCAAATGTTACTATTGGTTTGTTTGATAATTATAGGTAGTTTTACTTTCACAATTTTGTAAATTAATAAGCATTGGCCACTTTAGGCGAAGACTATTTTTATGGACGACAACGCTCGCGCCCACCGGTCTAGCGATGTGGAAGCGTATGTGCAAGAGGTCGGCATTCGTCGTTTGGATTGGCCAGCTCGAAGTCCCAACCTCAATCCTATAGAGCATGTCTGGGACGTTCTGAAACGACGCGTGAGATCAGTACAACCGGCTCCGCAGACCATCAGAGTGCTGAAGAATGTGATTACCGCGGAGTGGGAACGTATTCCGCAAGCAAGTATCCGGGATATCCTCGCTAGCATACCCAGACGAATTCAAGCTGTGATTTCAGCTACAGGGGGTCACACTCGATACTAAACATTTATCTGCTTTTACTTTATTAAAGAAAAATAAACAAAAATCTTTGTTAACTTTTACTTCACGAGCATATGCACTACTAGCGAGCATACACTACTAGTGAACTTTAGCATTAAACCCATAAATTTTATCAAAATTTTATGATAGTACCAACGAAAACGATTATTTGCTTATTCATTTACAAAATTGTGAAAGTAAAACTACCTATAATTATCAAACAAACCAATAGTAACATTTGAAATGGTTCATTGTTTAGGTGCCCGTTTTTTTTTTGCAAATGAGTTTATATAGAGGGAGTTTTTGAAGTACCAGCGGTACTTCAAAAACGTAGATAAAAATGGTGGTGCCGGGGCCACCTTTTTCTGCCCTCCTATTGGCTAATATTTGTACAGGTTGTGCAACATACATAAATTAATTGAAAAAATAAATAAAAATAAACAGTTTAGGGCTATTTAATTTCAGTCAAACTCTTTTTAAAAGGATGATAGCTAAATATAATTTCGGTTTTGAAAGGAATTTATAACAATTTATTGCTAAATAATTTATTCAATTTTCACTAATATAGGAGCACTACCAACATTACGAACAAGAAAATATCTACGTTTTTCAAAACGCGAATGTATGATAGCGCTCCCTCTATATATAAATACTCTAAGCTCCTTCGTAAATTAAGTTTTTAGTTCCACATGGGTTTCTTGGAAAATATAATGATACTTAAATGTTTATTTTTACTATCATAAACATGTAAATCCAATGTTTTGAAACATAATAAGGTCCATGAATATCATATTTGGTTAAATATACTTGTACTTTCGTAAATTAATTAAAAGCACTATAAATAATGTTCGCTTCTATTAAGATCAATTTAAATTTCAATATTTCTATATCATTGAGTTATACAACCAATTACCAGTCCTACTGAATATTCGTTTTTAAACTAATGGCACATGAACAGTCAATTCTAACTCATTCGCCCACACAAATTATTTTTATTAAGAGCCTACCTCGAAAAATATTCGCAGCATTTTGGGGCGTGGTTAACGAAAGTTGCCGCATCACGCCCGCGCCGTGGCACTGCGCTACTGGCGCACATTCCCCGATTAAATATTATCTACTGGTATTATTAACATTAGTAATAACAAATTAATGTAGACCTATGTATATTTATAATCCGTATGATTCTGACAATATGCCTATATATTGTTTATCATACTTTGTATTGATAAAAAAATCTATTATAATCTAAGTGGTAAAACACGAACTTTAAACTATTACTTTACGAAAACCTCAAAAACATTTACAATAATATCTGTATAAATACAAGATAGGTATCAATTGTTTTGCCGGTCACTCACTCTACTAGTGTGAAGCGCTAATCGCCTAGGCGCCCTTTGATAAATGCCGCCAAAGGCATTGCGCCTAGCGATGATTTATTTGTTTCTACTTCATTTGACCTGTGATTTGACCACTGACTTTCGCCTATAAAAGAATGTCATTCTTAGTTCTGCTGTTTTGTGATTTTTGACTTACGATACAACTGTAAATTTAACAAAAATGTGTGAAATAAATTTGAATTTTGTAATAACAACCAAACTAAACTGACTAGGTATTCCTGAAGTATATACACAGAGCGGAAACGATAAGTAATTACATTAGATTATTGTTTAAATTCCACATAAAATAATTATTATTGATTTTGGAACTGTGCGGTCACACCGGCGCTCACGCTCTTTTTTATTATTATTGCTATGCGCTTGGCGCGAGAATGACGGCGATCACACCCGCCCGTTCCAGTTTGAACCTTCTTTACAACCAAATAGGGATAATTTTTGTTTAACAATGTTTCTTTTATTTACGCTAGACAAATTTTTCGGCGAAATTATTTGATATCAATTACAATTATTTTGCTTTTGTTATATGAAAAGCATTGTAAATATTAATTTTATAGTAATACTAGCGATCGGGCCAGGGTCCGCCCGGGTGCATACACGTTTAAAAATGGCGGTCAAAATGTTTAATTCTGACTATCAGTTTAGAATATTGACCAATCGGACCACGAAAAACGAACAAAATATCCTCGTATTTGCTAGAAATATCACTACTGCTTTCCTCCTATAGGTCATAGCGTGATGATATATAGCCTATAGCCTTCCTCGATAAATGAACTACCCAAAACTGAAAGAATCATTCAAATCGGACCAGTAGTTCCCGAGAGTAGCGCGTTCAAACAAACAAACAAACAAACAAACTCTGCAGCTTTATAATATTAGTAGGTATAGATATAGACTTTCAGTGACATATAAATAGATTCGTATAAAAAATATTCTAAATCTGGGGGCACGGCAATGCCCCCACCAAGTCGAGCTAAAAAGTGGCACAGTCGTACCATCCTTTTCTAGAAGCAATTCAGATCATTTTAAACCCCCCATAACTTCGTTGTGGTTAAACGAAGCAAGAAACCTGAATTTTCAGTTACTAAGCAGGCATTGTGTAAACACGGTATGTTTAAATTTCATTCAATTTGAACCACTAGTTTAAGAATTGTAACTAGTCAAACTTTCTTAATTTTGTCACTCACTAACTGACTGACCGATCATCATAAGTCTAAGGCACTTCTAGCAGACATAGAACCTTTAAATTTAGAATATAACTAGCTGTGCCCGCGACTTCGTCCGCGTGGAATTTAACAAAAACTTATTTTTCTAAAATAAAAGAACTTTTTATAATAAATGTAGCCTAAGTTACTCCTTATTATATCAGCTACCTGACAAAAAAAGTCCCGTCAAAATCGGTCCAGCCATTTCAGAGATTAGCCGGAACAAACAGACAGAAAATAACTTTTCTAAAATAAATGTAGCCTAAGTTACTCCATCTTATATCAGCTACGTGAAAAAAAAGTCCCGTCAAAATCGGTCCAGCCATTTCAGAGATTAGCCGGAACAAACAGACAGACAGACAAAAAAATTTTAATATCATTTTCGGCACAGGTATCGTGTATATAACGATATGTAGTAGGACATTTTTTTTTATTTTCACTCTTAAAACAGACACTTCAATTTTATTTATACAGGGTATATCAAGACTGCTACCTAAAACGAAGCCGGGTGGTAGTTTAAGCGACTTCAGACACAATGCAATAGAAAAAGTTGCAAAAAAAGCGACAATTTTATTTTAAATATTTTTTTCCTATGACCATATTTGGGTGGTAAATACATTTTTCCCTAAAATAATAGTGTATACCCTTTTATTTTAAATAATCTAAGGTATAAAAGAGTTTAAATTATTATTTTAGCAAAAACTATGGATTTACCACCCAAAAATGACGATATTTAAAAAATCATAAAAAATAATTGTCGCGTTTCTTTGCGAATTTTTAGTTGCATTGTGTTTGTAGTCACTAAAACTACCACCTGGCTTCGTTTTCGGTAGCAGTCTTGAGATACCCGGTATGTATAGATTAGTGTTTACTGTCTTAAGTAGGGAAAAATTTAAACATTTCGTAATTTCTGCCTAGTGTTCTAGATACACCAACTGCGTGAATAACTTTGTAATCCCATATAAATGTATAGGATTACAAAGTTACATTTGCAGTTAATGTATAATTGTACCCGTATATAATGGAATAATAGTTCTAGATAGGTATCACTACATAGTATAAAACAAAGTCGCTTTCTCTGTCTCCTTGTGTGCTTAAATCTTTAAAACAACGCAACGGATTTTGATGCGGTTTTATAGTAGATAGAGTGATTCAATAGAAAGGTTTACGTGTATAATAACATCCATTAAATAGTGGAGAAATACTGTTATATTTGAGGTTTCTAATGTGATGTCGTTAATTATCAATTTTTTTCCGCTTACATTGCAAACGCAGGCTGAACCCTACGAGATTTATCAAAATAATGTAGTAATTATTTGTACACATTGAAAAGGTCTACAGAAAACTCCGCGATGGTATATGTCCATCTCTTATGGATATCCCACAATAACAGTTTTTTGTCATTTACTTTTTACGAAAAATACAGCATTAATCCTTCTCCAATTAAAAAGCTTAAATACATTGTTGGTTTAATATAGATCTATATGGTCCTTTACAGCACGAGATAATGAATATTTTCGAAGATATTACAGATTTAAAATTGCGGGACGTAGCGCTTGCGGCGGTACTGGCCGGCCAGGGCGGCAGTAGCGTGCCTAAGTAGAAAGGTTATATGTATAATAATAATACGTACATATTTTTGTACAGAAATCTATTTGTACCCGGGTGAAGCTGGGCCGGGTCGCTAGTCTATAAAGGGTATATCAAGACTGCTACCGAAAACTAAGCCGGGTGGTAGTTTAAGCGATTTCAGACACAATGCAACAAAAAAAGTTACAAAAAAAGCGTCAATTTTTTTTTTAATTTTTTACCTATGACCATATTTGTGGTATATATACTTATATAAATGTATATAAGTATGTATATGTAAAATAATTATGTATGTGTATATAATATGTATGTATATGTGGTATGTATATATATAATGTATTTATATGTTTTTTATGATTTTATTTGTCTCCATGCTTTCGTTATCTTTATTTTACACTGCCCTATCTTTTTTCCTGCTCATATATCCATCCCATGGTTGTCTGGTAGAATTGCCTTAGAGCGATAAGACCGTCATTTGTACTTTGTTGTTTTGTATTATCTCTAAACTGTTATTCCTTTTTATTGTGTACAATAAAGAATTAAATAAATAAATATTTGGGTGGTAAATGCATTTTTTTCCTAAAATAATAGTGTATACCCTTTTATTTATAAGTAATCTAAGGTATAAAAGCGTTTAAATTAATATTTTAGCAAAAGTTATGGATTACCACCCAAAAATGACGATATTTAAAAATCATAAAACATAATTGTCGCATTTCTTTGCGAAATTTTTAGTTGCATTGTGTTTGTACTCACTAAAACTACCACCCGACTTTGTTTTCGGTAGCAGTCTTGAGATACCTAGTATATAAAAGGCATAACAGGAGAGGGTATTGAGAGGGAATAAGGGGTATTCAGCCCATGAAACTGTACAAAATTCCTCTAGAAAGACATAACGAAGAAAAACTTGCAAATAATAGACTAAATAGCTCCAAAATATCAATTACCATGAAAGAAAGAATATTAATAATCAAATCCGTGATATTTGTGATAAATTGACACCTACAAAAATAAGAAAAAACTATAAGACAGAGGCTTTATGAAAAATTGTTGGTGATATTCTAGAAGTAAAAAGTAACGAAAAGAAAAAAAAGTAGGACTCTAAAAAAAGACGTGAGATCCCATCAAAAACATCCTGTAAAAAAATTCAGCCATCCAGCAGCATTATGTATGAATTGTATGATACATTATGGTTTCATGCGATGGCCAAGGCGATCCATTTATTTATAACGTAAAGAATTTTAATATGTATATGATAATAGCTTACGTAATAACTTTATACAGAAGGTCCCTTACGCAAGGACTAAATAAATTAATCGACTTGGTATCGGTATATGCATGTAGCATCTCACAATTTTTTTAGGTAGAAACCCTGAGCTGCGAGACTTGGAATTTTTTTACAGGATGTTTTTGATGGGATTGTGTCTTCATCTGTCTATTGATAGAGGTGCTCCCGAAAGGTACTATTTTGCTAATGGTATTATACTGGATGGTTTTGAAAAATATCACAATATTATGATGGCCAGTTTATGACCAGACACAAAACAGTTCAAAATGGCGGCCTCAACTATCAATTCTGACTTACTCATTCAAATGAAGGAACCATTAGATATCGACTTAGATATCAATCGAATCAAAAGCAAAAATGTTCAAAATGGCGACCATAATTTTCAATTCTGACTTTGAATTTAGTGAAACGGAATAATATGGTAAAAAGGTTTTTCTATTTAATTCACTATTAATATATTTATTGGGCAAAACCCGATTAAAAGTTATAAGTAAATTCAATTGATAATAAAAGTTGGTGCGTCCTTGGTGGGAATATCGCGTAGCCTTCATATTATAGGAGCTAGCAACAAGAAATATTGTGATATCAGATGAAAAATAATGATAATATATACTGAAAGAACAATACAACGAGAAATGAATTTATTTTAACCGAATTAATTCGATGACAATGATCCATATCATAGGGATTACGTTGGATCCCTTATTTTCATATTTCTCGTATGTCGTGGATCTACATACATACATACATAAACTCACGCCTTTTTCCCAGAAGGGGTAGGCAGAGGTGCCAAGACCCACATTTCGCCATGTATGTTCCGTCCCACGATGTGATAGGTGGCGAGCCTATCGCCATATCGGGCACAAATTCCTGACTCTGGGCTGATAATGAATAGAAAAATCCAATATCACTTTGCCCTACCCGGGATTCGAACCCGAGGCCTCACCTTTGTAACCGTACCTTAGTACAACTACGCCACTGAGGCAGTCTACAAGTCGTGGATCTACAAGCTCAGGTAATAGTTGAAAGTTGAAATTAATCGGCCAATTGTCAATTCAAGTGCGTGGTGGCCTAACTACTCTCAATTGTACTCTCGATTGTAGAGGAGGCCCGTGCCCTGCAGTGGGACATATATGGGCTGACACAGAATTACCAATTCTGACCTTGAATTTAGTTTATGGAAATGAAGAGTCTCTCAGATATCGAATTAGAAACCAATCAGAACAATAACAAAAAAATCAATAAAATGCTGACCACATTTTTTTCTGAGAATATTTTCATGTTTTCATGAACGAAGGTTCTTTCAAATATCGATTTGGAATCATTCGGATAAATAACAAAAAAACAAAAATTAAAATGACCCGGACTCGAACCCGAGACTTCAGCGTCGTAATCATATTATGAGGCAAAAATGTATAAAATTTCACGGGAATAATAACAAAAAAATCAATGAAAATGCGGATCACATATTCTTTTTTCTGAGAATATTTACATTTTTTCGGAACGATGGATGGTTCTTTCAAATATCGATTAGGAACATTTCGGATAAATAACAAAAAACAAAAATTAAAATGACCGGGACTCGAACCCGAGACTTCAGCGTCGTAATCATATTATGAGGCAAAATGAATAAAATTTCACGCGAACAATAACAAAAAAATCAATCAAAATGCGGACCACATGTTTTTTTTCTGAGAATATTTTAATTTTTTCGGAACGATGGTTCTTTCAAATATCGATTTAGAACCATTCGGATAAATAAAAAGAAACAAAAAGTAAATTGACCCGGTTTCGAACCCGAGACTTCAGCGTCGTAATTATATTACGAGGCAAAAATGTATAAAATGTTACGCTCCCTTCGACTAATTTCGTTGAGCGCTTATACGTAAGTCAATGACCTTTCTCTTTTATTTTGGTAACTTAGCTAGTTAAAAATGAACTTAAAAATTAATATATACTGCTATTTATTTTTTAAATATATGTAAAAAAATTAAAATGTACAAACAAAAAAGAGTACCACCTAAAATAATAAGAATTACGTAAATTTGAAATTACGTAAAAAAATAATCGGCGGGCTAGAATTTCGAAACGTCGAGCGCAGATCCGTCGTCCACCAAGGCCCGCGGCCGTCTGCCGGGAACGCCCCCAATGAGATAGCTTATATGGCCGTAACGTACAAGAATGGGATAGGATGGCCCATGCGCTTCTCAAAATAAAACAACATAAGCGCCAAACCATATTTTATTTATTGTCATCGTACTATTTACTTTTTTCTTGTTTTTTTCTCGCGAAAAAATAATATTTAAAATATGTTTATGTCAAATTAATCTTGAGTGTCTACACGGGGTAAGTTAGGAGTTCTGAGTTCTTAAAAAACTTAACAGCTGCTACTTTGGACTGTATTTTTGTTAAGGCAAAGTGGCGTAATCATGTATTTTGATTCATAAAATTGTTAATTATATCATCAATTAAAACATATCTGAAAATGGACTACCTAATCTTAGTAATTTATGATATGTAGGCTTTTAAAAAATCCAAATTTTTCGAGGTATCCCCTTAATGCAAAAACTCAAATGTTTTATGGCCGACGTAATTGTATATTGGGCAAGTCATAAAACGCAATTGATTTTTGCCGCTAACTAACGCGTGGTTGGCGTTTGTTTCGTGGCCTCAACTTCACTAATTGCCGAAATTGTCTAACCCAATCATTTTGATCCATGATTTATGTTACAATGTAATTTTATCGTGGCAATTTAGCCAATTTGAAATCTAGATATTCGTATTTATGGGAGATATACGCGTACATGCGTTCGTTTTCGGTCACATTCTGGATTTAACCGGTAGAAATTTTGTGAAGATGGATGTATGTTTGTTACTTTTGCGGAAGGTCAAAATTTTGATTCCAACTCTTCATCAACTTTATATTTTATTTCGTTGCGGGTTAAAGACAACTTGAAAATTTCCTGAGGCTCGTAAGAAAACTACGCTTACGGATTAATTGCAGCACCTTTATGATGGTTTATGTTCAGTATTGGTCCACTGCGCCAATCTAGGGCGAATTGATTTTAGTATGTTTGTTTATTTTTACAAAACAAATTCTTGTGGAGTACTGGTGGTAGGTCTCTCATATGCGAGAGGCCGCCTGGGTAGGTACAACCGCAATGTGTATTTCTCCCGCCTAAAAGCAGTGTAAATTCACTGTTGCATTCCGGTTTGAAGAGCATTGTATCCAGAGTAACTACTTGACATATTGAGAGTTAACATCTTATGTCTCAGGATAGCGAGCGCAGTGGAATATCAAGTATTGCTTGTTATTTATGGTGTTATTTGGTTTTGTTGCTGTCCATGAGCGGTGGTATTGTTTACCATCAGGCGAGTGGCATGCCAGTCTCGCCATTCAGTTCAGTAAAAAAAAAAAAAACCGCTTGGTAGAGTTCAAATACATTCGATATCTTTTTAAAACCTCCCAGCTAGGCAGGCGTCCCCAAAATGTGTTCTTTAACTGTTCAAGCAATAGACAATAAACTAAAAAGGAAAAATATAGTGTAACTTCGAATTTTTCTTCGAGCTTTCGTTCGTCAATTATTAGGTACTCTTACAGTAGTGTTATTAGGTACTCTTAGTTAATGCTATGAAACAATTGGGTCTCCGTGGGAGATGTTCAATTAGAAATGAATAAAATAACGTGAGAACAATCAGTACCTACCTACGGGAGTTGTGCCCTATACATAAAATATGGATGTCTAGTCTGTACTTCTGAGATATCTCCTTCTACAAAGCTAGTGGAATGTTATTCATATTAATACCATTTTACGAAATACGGAAGTTGTACTAAAGAAAACAAAATTTCATTTTACTAATACCATATTAACCAAATGACTTATTTTATCATTTCGACATGGGAACCAGTAACTTGTAAAATCGTTTTGTCGGGGTAGTGTTTTAAAAATTAAATTCCATTTTTGTCTCCTTGTTATAGTTAATGGTTAAGGTCGTTGGGCATCGCTAGTGGATCTCAATTACATAAAAGCGGTTGCAAATTACAATGGCTGCTTTTGCATGCCTAAAGGTACTCAAATGGAGTTGTCCACAACTAGTACTTAGAGCCTACTTAAATTATCTCCAGACGCCACTTGTCAGAAGTAAACACAGTGTTTAAAGTAACAAAAAAATTAAAATGCCGGCGTTACAGCGTGTCTCTGTAGCTAATTATTCTGACAGTAAGTCGTACAATACTGGTTCCCTGGCGGCCGTGCTTAGACGTCGCGCTAATTATGGCATTGTATATTCAAGTATATGCGTCAATAGGAACGGCTCCTTGGGAATAGCTCCGAGCAAAAATGGAGTGCTGTAAAATAAAGGAAAGGAATTTAAAATGAATTGTTAAGGGTAAAGGGGTAAAAAGATCTGTATCTTATTATAATAATGTTTGTAAGAGTGAGATGTGTAGGCGTAATTATTACCTATTGTTTACATTCAAAAAGATTTAAAGGAAATGTGTGGTATACTGTTGGTAATGGTCTAGACAGTAGACAGCAACTGTGTCGTGAGTTCGAATCCTAGGACTATTAGCATTCATGTACGTATAAAAAACTAAAGACCTGAAATGAATTCTGCCATGCCAGCAAAATACCATAACTTTAATAATGGGAAGAATTAATAATTGCAAAATATTTATGATAATATTCATATATAAATTTATTAAAAATATTTTGCCAATACCGCGAAGGTCGACTTGGCTTGGAATAATAGAGCAATGATAATAACCATTTCAATATCAAAACGTAAGATAAAATATAAACAAGGACAAAACTATCATTAATTACAGATCAAAGCCTGTCATCTAGTATCTAAAATATTTTTTGTAAGATATTGTGTTCGCTTAGAAAATATTAAACTTCTATTCACTTTGTTTATGAGTCACGATATTTTTGTTATTTTAATAACGGTAAAGCATTACTTCATTATTAAGTGCGTGGTGGCCTGGTGGTAAACGGACGCGACTGCCAACATGGTCACGGTGGTCGCGGGTTCGAATCCCAGGACACACCTCTGACTTTTCGGATTCATGTGTGTATTGATAGTCAATCACCACGCACTAAAACGGTGAAGGAAAACATCGTGAGGAAACCTGCATACCATAGCGATTTATAAAAAAAATCTATGGTATGTAAGTCCGCCAACACGCACTAGGCCAGCGTGGTGGTCTATATGGCACTCTCAATCGTACTGTCGATTGTAGAGGAGGCCCGTGCCCTGCAGTGGGACGTATATGGGCTGACACAGAAAGCATTACTTACTTTAAGGTTTATGAAAAATACTTTTTTGGACCTTTTGTTCATTTTATACAGGGTATATCAAGACTGCTACCGAAAACGAAGTCGGGTGGTAGTTTAAGCGACTTTAGACACAATGCAACAGAAAATGTTGCAAAAAAAAGCGACAATTTTTTTTTTTTATTTTTTTCCTATGGCCATATTTGGGTGGTAAATACATTTTTTCCTAAAATAATAGTATATACCCTTTTATTTATAAATACTCTAAGGTATAAAAGAGTTTAAATTATTATTTTAGCAAAAACTATGGATTTACCACCCAAAAATGACGATATTTAAAAAATCATAAAAAAAAATTGTCGCGTTTCTAGGCGAATTTTTTAGTTGCATTGTGTTTGTAGCCACTAAAACTACCACCGGCTTCGTTTTCGGTAGCAGTCTTGAGATACCCGGTATTTTACTAGCTGTGCCCGCGACTTCGCCCGCGTGGAATTTAACAAAAAAATTTTTCTGAAATAAACGATTATTTTCTAAAATAAATGTAGCCTAAGTTACTCCTTGTTATATCAGCTACCTGACAAAAAAAGTCCCGTCAAAATCGGTCCAGCCGTTTCAGAGATAAGCCGGAACAAACAGACAGACAGACAAAAAAATCTAAATATCATTTTCGGCACAGGTATCGTGTATATAACGATATGTAGTTGGTATTTTTTTTTTATTTTCACTTTTAAAACAGACACTTCAATTTTATTTATATGTATAGATTATTTTGTTTACTTTTAATTTTCTTTTGGTAGATTAATGTAGTCCGTGTTTGACGTCTGTAGATCTAACTACTTTCAGCTATGTCTTAGGAAATGAGTCAGACTTATATTACATGTGACCAACTAATAATAATAAAGCTAATTCTTTTCTCAGGAAAAGCTTTTGTATTTATGTTTTGACACTTTTTCCGATAGTAAGTATCTATTATTGATATTTGTTTGTTAAACAGCGGTTTGGTAGAAGCTGTCCATACGGTGGGATCTAAGTATTTTAGACCTCGCCGTAGAGATAGACCACAAAAACTCTCGATCCACACTCTTGACCTCATGGCCGAACGTCGATCTTTGACGCTGCAGTCTTCCGTTGACGCCGAAGCATATTGAGGAGTATAAAATACCTCAGTGCCTAAAATCGAAAGTCTTCGATAGTTGTGTGTTACCAGTGATGACATACGGCACCGAGACGTGGCCTCTCACTGTGGGCCTCATTAAAAGGCTCAAAGTCACTCAACGAGCCATGGAGCGGGCTATTCTCGGTGTTTCCCTACGAGATCGAATCAGAAATGAGGAGATCCGTAGGAGAACCAAAGTTACCGACATAGCCCATAGGATTGGCAAGTTGAAGTGGCAGTGGGCCGGGCACATAGCTCGTAGAACCGATGGCCGTTGGGGCCGAAAGGTTCTTGAGTGGAGGCCACGTACAGGCAAGCGAAAGGTCGGACGCCCGCCTACAAGGTGGACGGACGATCTGACTAAGGTTGCAGGAAGTCGCTGGATGCAGGCCGCTTCCAACAGGTCATTGTGGAGATACTTGGGGGAGGCCTATGTTCAGCAGTGGACTTCCTGTGGCTGATATGATGATGATGATTGATATTTGCAAAATGTTGGAGTAGCGAACCCCTTAGCTAGTAGCTGTAGGTACTTAAAGAAATATTTTCCGGCAGCTAAAATTAAGATTATAAATAATTAGAATACTGTTTCCCAGGTGTTTTCGAGTTACAACATTGTAAAGTAAACTAGCACAAACAAACATTATAAATAAATAATAAAATAAGTGATTAGTAAAAGTAAATTATGAATGTGGTCACTGCTGGTGTCTTATGTATAAATAAAAAACGTTCACCAAGTGTTCCATTTAAACCTACTTAATTTATACTGTACACACCAATATGTGTATTTATACTACAAAACAAAACGTATTGCCCGACTCTATTTGAATTTAAAATTTTGTTTCATAACAGTATTGTTCCACTTAATATTTACAAACACGCTACTTAATTAATTTAAGGTGCAGGATACACCGATGTAAATATGTTAATCGCTTTTATAAAATTACGAATGTATTTTATTGTGTCATTTAATGTCATTAATGTAAACAGAGTCACGTAACGGTTTCCGTTTGGTAAAACAGTCTAAACTAATGCGGCAACAGAAACGGCGGTGCGGCCCGTTCCCTGCGAGCGCGCGGTCGCGCATTCATGGCATTTCATTGTACGCGGCACTCGCGCTCGGCAGTCAGTGCCCTGCCGCCGCGGGGGGATCGCGCGCTTTCGCTGCCATGCCGCGCGCACCACACTGCTCTATTTACTATACCGTTTATAATCGACGCTATCCAAACGTTTCCGCATAGTACACGCGCTCCGAACAGCTGAACATGGACGCGCGCGGGACCGACACACCGCTTTCATTCACCAGGACTTTATTCTGACGAGTGACGAAAATGACATGGACACAGTGCCGTTTATAATGATAATTAACGCGATATTCTTTTGTTTGGTGATGGGCGCGGCGCTGACGGAGGCGCCCGACGATGTGGATGCTTGTTTCCGTGTGTCCGGTGAGAACAGTGCGGTGGAGTGCAACGTACGGACGCTGTCCGCAGACGTCGGCGGTTCGATGCACTCGGACGGCGCGGAGCGGCTCGTGATCCGGTGCAGCGCGCCTCAACTCGAGAGCACGCTCAGGGACCACCACTTCGGCAGGATGCAAGGTTTGGCGGAGATCTCTATACAAAACTGCAAGTTACTTCGGCTGCCCTGGTAACGTGTTCGAGGGATTGCGGGGCCTAAAGACGCTGAGGATACGCTCCATGAACAACGACTGGAGCAATAACAAAGAGTTGGAACTGTCCCTGGGAGCTTTCAACGGTCTTAGGGAACTTCACACTTTGGATTTGGCTTATAATAACATAAGGAAAATTCCTTCGGATCTATTTTGCGCTTTGGAAAATATAATATCACTAAATTTAACGCACAACAAAATCAAGTTCGTCGACGAGCTGGGTTTCGGGCACAAGTGTGGCTCCACTCTGCAGACGATAGACTTAAGTCACAATGACATTATGTCACTGCCAGCTGACTCTGAGATATTGCACTTACGGAGACTGACACAACTTTTTCTACAAAATAATAAAATAAGCGAGTTGCCCGCCGAAGTTTTCAGCGATCTACTTTCATTAAAGGTTGTGAACCTTTCCGATAACGGAATAAATTACTTGCCGGAAGGATTGTTTCACAATACCAGGGAAATCAGAGAGATTTATATGCAAAATAACGAACTGGAAATTTTACCCAAGAAAATATTTAATCGACTGGAACAATTGCTCGTTTTAGATATTTCGGCGAATAAATTGAGGAGCGACCACATAGAAGATGAAACGTTCGGCGGTCTAATAAGATTAATCGTGCTCGACCTGTCACATAACGCACTCGCACGGATCACACGAAACATGTTCAAAGACCTGTTCTTTTTACAAATACTCAACTTGAACAATAACTCGCTAGGGTATATCGAGGACAATGCGTTTTCGCCGCTGTTCAATTTGCACACTCTCAACTTGGGCCTCAACAAATTGCACGCCGTGGAGGACCACATGTTTAACGGTTTATTTATATTAAATAAGCTAAACATAAATGGCAATTTATTGTCATTTGTCAGTGAAAATTCTTTTAAGAATTGTTCAGATTTAAAAGAGTTAGATTTAAGTTCTAATAAGTTAACAAAAATACCTGAAGCTATATTGCAGTTGCCGTTTTTGAAATCGCTCGACCTGGGAGAGAATTTAGTGACGGAAATAACCAATAATTCATTTCAAAATCTATCGCAGTTGACCGGGTTACGTTTAATCGACAATCAAATTGGAAACCTTACCGCGGGCATGTTCTGGGGCTTGCCCAGCCTGCAAGTACTCAATTTGGCGAAAAATAAAATACAGTCGATTGAGACCGAAACCTTTAAAAGGAACACGCAATTGGAAGCCGTTCGTTTGGACGGCAACTTCATTTCTGATATTAATGGGGTGTTTGTGGCTTTAACAAAACTAGCATGGTTGAATTTATCGGAGAATCATTTGGTGTGGTTCGATTACGCTTTCATTCCGGATAGTTTGAAATGGCTCGACATTCACGCTAACTTTATTGAAATATTGGGCAATTACTACAAAATACAGAACAATTTGCACGTTAAAACATTAGACGCGAGCCACAACCGTTTGATGAGTTTGTCCGCAATGTCAATACCGCACAGCGTGGAACTTTTGTTTATAAACAATAACTTGATATCGAGTATAGAGACGGACACGTTCTTAGAAAAAAGAAACTTGACTCGCGTTGATATGTATGCCAATGAGATTGAAAGTTTAGATATAAATAGTTTACGCATTTCTGAAGTGCCAGAGGATCGTGCTCTGCCTGAGTTTTATATCAGCGGTAATCCGTTCCACTGTGATTGTACAATGAAATGGCTTTTGCTCATTAATTCCATTACATCGAGGCAATATCCGAGAGTGATGGATTTAGAGAATGTTATTTGTAAGGAGTCTTATGTACGCGGCGTTAAATATCTCCCAGTCAGTTCTTTACACTTGAAAGACTTTTTATGTAAATATGAAACTTACTGTCCTGAAGGATGCCATTGTTGCGATTTCAATAACTGCAACTGCAAAACTATATGTCCTAATAATTGTTCTTGTTACCACGATTCTACGAAAAGTACTAGCGTTATCGATTGCTCTGTGAAACAATTAAAACTAGTACCGCAAAGCTTTCCTGTAGACGCGACGCACATTTATTTAGATGGGAATGTTTACAGTGAACTAAATGAGACTGTGTTTATGTCGATGCGAAGCGCCTTTGTTATTTATTTGAACTCTAGCAATGTCGTCACGATCAGCAACAATACATTCAGTTTACTCCACGATTTAAGAATATTGCATTTAGATAATAACAAACTGAGACAATTGCGAGGACTCGAATTCTCAAGGCTGGGCAACTTGAAAGAGCTATATCTGCAAAGTAATTTAATAGAGTATATATCAAATGAAACTTTTTCTCTTTTGGGAGCGTTGGAAGTTTTACGCTTGGATGGTAACAGACTTGTGAATTACGGTCTGTGGCACTTGGACAATAACAATAAGCTACAAACACTATTCATCGGCAGCAATCATTGGTCTTGCGACTGTAAATATTTACAAAGTTTTTTGACTTACGTGTCGCAAAACGTTGAAAAGGTCATAGACTTAAACAGCTTGTGGTGTTACAATGAAAAGGTTAAACCGGCTAAGAAACCATTGAATTTGAACGTGACAGTCTGCAGTGAAATTAGTGAAACGTCGGTGATAAGCGCTTTCTTCGTATCCCACAACCTGCCGCTGCTCGCGTCAGTCCTCACCGGGTTCATGCTTATTTTGTTAATATTAGCGCTAGTGTTTACATTTAGATACGCTTGTAGAATGTGGTTGTATTCAAATTGTGGAATTAAGTTGTCGCCTCTGGCGGACGACTTTGAGGATACTGAGAAGCTTTATGACGCTTATGTATGTTATAGTCCTAAGGATGAGGAATTCGTTGTAGAGACGATTGCGAGAGAGCTGGAGAACGGGTACCCTTCATACCATCTTTGTCTGCACTACCGAGACGTGCCGCAATTCGAGGCTACGTACGCGCAGTTCCCCGACTTGGTGGTCGAAGCGACAGAAGCATCAAGGCGTATCATAGTAGTGCTGACGACCAATTTTATCTTAACTGAGTGGTCACAGATAGAATTCCGACAAGCCCTCCAGAAAGCGCTTAGAAAAAATCCAAATAAATTAATAATAGTCGCCGCCGGGCACATCCCACGAGATCCGGAGTTGAAGTCATATCTCAAAACGGGTTTGGAAATAACATGGAAAGAGAAACGATTTTGGGAGAGGTTACGTTATGCGATGCCGTCGTCTAAGCGACGCGGTCACAAGTTAAAAAGACATAATTACGGGAGAAATTCTAATACGTACACAATGGACGCGTCAGTGTTGAACAGTACGTGCCAGACCCTATGCGGGAAGTCGGCAAATTCCGTGGAGCGCTCGCCGTGCGACCGCCCCTTATCCGAACACATATATTCTACAATAGACTCGGATTATTCATCTGCCGATTTCCCGGGGCGGCACAATCAGCAGCAATCTGTTGTATTCCAGCACACAGTTCAAACGTACCTGGTATGAAGGACCTCAGTAAACATTAGGCGTTAACCCAATCGATCTCTCGATAATTGATTTGTAAGCCTTAGTCTTAGCCTTAGGCGATCGCTGAATTCGTTTTGTTGTAAAGCGAAAATCGTCCGGTGTTGTATATATCACAAAACTTTATGATCTATTCCTAAAATGTAGCTAATGTAACTTTTGTACAATAATGATACCAAATTTTCGCATTTGAAAAAGTTTTGCTTCTTCTTATTTATTACTTTTTTAAATGAAACAAAAATGTTTTAATGAGTATTAATTGGAAAGACTGTAAATTATTGTGTAGTTGTATTTGGATCGGCTGATGTTTGTATAGATATGTGATTAAAAAGTTTATGAATGATGAAATTGCTTTTAATGTTTCCACTTCCCGTCCGCAAAGGTACGAGTAATATTGCGTCAATGAGGTTATAAAAATGTTGCCAATGTAGCAACATTAAAATACATGTTTTATTCTGTTTCCAATTCAGTTTTTACGAGTGGAGCCGGAGACGGAGCATCTGGTTCGTGTAAACAGAATAAAATGAATGGAAACATGGCAGCCATCTATGCTTTCAATAGGCAGCTATATAATAAGCTCCACTCGCTTGCACTCGCTTTGAAATGTTCATTTCCATTAGGAATTTTCCTCAATTTTCATTCTGCCGTGTGGGCGACGGTGCAGATGTTATGACAATCCGGCCTAAATTAATCATTCTAACATTCCTTTATACAAGCTTTAACCTTGAGTGCAGCAATCGTTCGTTGTATGCCATTACCGTCCATCATAGTCTGACGTGGTTACATTATTAGGTTTCTTTTCCATTGAGCATTAGTAATACGATTTATTATTGATCTTACTTTCATTCTTAAATTACATATTATTCGGAGTGGGCGTCTGTACGATTTACGAAATATAAGCCTATACCACACACTGGATGTTTTTGATGTTGATAATGTAATTATTAGGCATGTAGTATGCAACTTCATTAGCTTATAATCCTACTCATGTCTCATATCATGCGAGCATAGTTTTGTAGGTAAACAAGAAAATTTATTTTCAATATTCAAATAAATATTAATAAATATTATTCAAATAATTATTTTCAAATAAATATTACACAGGGTTTTAAATTTTGCAGTTATAGGTCATGTGTGTATTCGTAGTCAACCACCACAATCAAACATCGTGAGGAAACCTGCATACCATAACGATTTGTATGAATTTCTATGGTATGTAAAGTCCGCCAACCCGCAGAGGACCAACCGCACGTCAAGACATTAGGCATAAGAGTACCATTCTATTTATTTATTTATTTATTTTTAACTTTATTGTACACCAGAAAAAAACAAATACAATAACAGAAATTAAAAAATAATATTAAAAATAAGTACAATCGGCGGCCTTATTGCACTATATTTTTTCACTTCTATATTTTTTAATTACCTGTTTCATTTTCCACATTCAATATCTACATATTTTAAAAATCACTTAGACTTCAGTCACTCGATTCCTTGCCTCTGAAGTCTAAGTTTGAAAGAGAGAGGCTAGTAATATTATTGCTACCAAAATACATTAATTTAGAGAAACAACGAATGAATTGTTTAGTACTAAAATGTAACATTAAATTTGTTAAAATTGGGGAGATTTGAATACACGCCATTCACATTCGCTGATTTTGCTTACGCTTTGTTAGTTAAGCGATATCATGCGCTACCCAGGTATATATATATATAATAGTGTAAGGTACTGCGAACATAAACTATCATACATTCACACAGTATAATCAATGGGAACTGGGGAGCAATACAATCGCAATACTGTTACGAAATACAATGCTGAGTAATTGCGTAACCCAAGTACCAATAAATACCGCGTCTCAGACTTGTGGAATTTCTTGATTATGTTTTTTGCAGTGATCTTGTTTAGTTAGTAGGGTTTTCTATACCTTTTATCTAGCAACAATGTCTTGTTTAACGCACGTTCGAATGTTTTGACGCGATGAATTTAATAGACGTCTTGGCTTGTGGCCGCATAAAAACTTATTGTTGTGTTTTCAAAGTAATAGTTGAACGTCAAGTCAGTCACGTACCTAATGATAAAAAATTGCACGATGGCCTTTATTTTTGGGAATTGAAATGATTTTAATAATGGAGTTATATAATAACTGAAGTGATAACAGAATTCGCGCATATTTTGAAGCGTCATGATTTTTTTTCTTAATAGGATTTAAGAATTCATGATTTATGTTGAATTTATGTTGATTGTAGAATGTAAGATAATACTGGTGTAGCGACCAGAATCGCTTTTGTTATTATCCTATTCTCAAATTAATTTTATTTTCCAGAAGTAAGTGTTTTATTATTAACATATAAATTAAAAAACTATTAGGTTTATTTTTTTCTTTTCAATGTTATAGGGATTTTAAAGGGCGTTACATAGGTGACATATTAATGCCTTATGAGATACGGTGCATGTTAAAAACAAAATATTAATTGTTCCTATGTCGATTCGAAAAGAAACCATTAAACTCCAAACACCTCAAACATAATTCAATGTAATTTAAAAAAACAACAGACGTATAAGTAATTTTTTTTAACCAAATTAAAGCCCAAAATAGAAATAAATGGCCTACAATAATAAAACGAAATGGCATTTAAACAAAGAACGACGTGTTAAAAGAAATAAATAACACTCAATTAAAGTTTTAAATGAACACGATCTTTTCAATTGGCGTTTAATTGACTCAAAGCCAGAATTTATACTGAAGGGGATAATTAAAACGCTTGCGTGTATGACATTTCAAATAAACATGAATTGCATATGAGTACCTACAGACATGGGCTGTGAACTCACAGAACAGAAATTGGATATGAATTTTGAACGTGGTTTATATTGTACAATGTGGACAGGTTATAATAAGGATTATAGAGCTCGGAGATCAGGTTGGTGTCAAATATTTGTGCCAAAATTCGTGGTGACCACAGGTAGGTAGGCTTTAGACTGAAGGCGATATGTTGAGACGGAGCCTCAGGACGTATCTGAGTTTATTTTTTAATGTTGGGTCTTGTGTATTTTGAAAATTGATCGTCAAGTAATTACCCCACACTTTAATGTTCAGGAAAACATTGTAAACCTACAAACCATAAGAATTTCCATGACTAAAGTTCGCCAACCCGAAGTTGGCATCCCGATAGGCTATGCCTAAGCAATTGAACGCCCTTTCCACCGAATTCTCAATTGTGGTGGAGCCCAGTGTTTAGCAAATATATATGGGCTGATATATTATTATAATATGTACGTGTATGATAAATGTAAGTTTTGTGTCGATACTAGGTCAAGTATTTATTGCCTCAACCTACGTGGGCGACCGTGTGGGTGTCCGAGAGACGTCGTAAAAAAGGGATTAAAGTAATTCCATATATTCTGTACTGTTTCCTTTATTGGAAACGTGATTACGATGAATTTATATGATTGCTTATTGGCTCGTGATTTCCCTTTGGTAAATTTCAATTTGAATGCTGTGAAGGCTCGTATTTTCCCTCTAATTAAATACGGTTGTGGTGATACGTAGCTGTTCCTTTATGTTTGGGTACGGTTGGGTTAAACGCGCCTAAAAGGCTACTTTCTCCTATTTGTACAGATGTCAAAGATAACATTGTGAAGCTTAGTCTGTAATTCATTTTAAAAACCTTTTGTTGACTCACTTAGTAAGGCTTTTGTTATCTCAGCCGTGTATCTTAGGTGAGACAAGATGGCGGCAAGATTATTTTGCTTGTCTTTGTAACAATTGACAATGCTATTTACTACTTTTTTACTGTGTGGTTTATGTTGAGATTAACTAATTGGTCTGGTCACTAGTGTATATACTTCAATGAACTATGTGGTTGCAAGTTTGATTAACAAATCTGGAAAGCAGAAAATTAAGATTTATTTTGTACCTATTATACATATTTTTTTTTATGAGAATGCAACAAAATTTTAACTAAGTAGGCCAGGTAGATCTGAATAATGTGTAGGTGTTAAATGGCTTACCCGTAATTCCCAAATGGGGACTGATATGCATAAACGTCGTTTAAGCCACGCGTGAAGAAGCAATTGAGCAGGTGTACAAGTGCCGGACTTTGAGAGATAACTGTTATTTAAAGTGGTCATTTTTGCTAACAAAAAATGAATACAATTTTTTTCTTCATTAAATTCTCATCTCTATTAAATTGTCCAGTAGCAGATAACAGTTCATTTTATTTCTGTGTTCGATTTTATAAGTAAACATTTTTGAAAGTAGAATGCCTATTTTAGTATGCAACTTAGTAACGGTGCGAAGATTTTAGTGCCTCGATGAAACCTACTTTTTGTGTAGGGAAGAATATAAATTTCAATAAATTTAAACATAACTGTGACCCAGGCTCGGGGTTCTGGGAGAAATGATCATGAAGGCCAATAAAAAATATTCTTTGTCTTCCGCTTTGTGAACAAAATGTAAAATATGATGTTAATTACTTGATTTTATAAAAATCTATCGCCCGGGATAAAACAAGAAAACGTTTAAGGACAAACCATAAAAAATGCTATGATGAATTTTAAGCAGTATCGGTGTCGGGATCAATGTTATTTTTTACCGATACTATGAACGGAAATTCTCCTTTGGGTGGGAGCAAATTAATTAACAGGTTCAAACGAAATATGATAAAAGAGCATTATGTGCTAGTGAGATATTCACGGTGGTCGCGGCTTTGAATTCCACGACACACCTCTGTCTTCAGTCATGTGTTGCCAGGTTCATAAGAATTACGAAATATAGTAAAAGAGCATGGCCGGCTAGTAAGATGTTCACGACGGTCGCGGCTTTGAATCCCACGACACACCTCTAACTTCAGAGTCATGTGTGTATTGATAGTACAACATATAGAAACACAACTTTGAAGTTGCACTTAAATGAAATACCTCATAAAATATGTAGGTCAAAATATTTGATCATAAAATCAACATCCTCTATTGCACGACAATTACTTGTTCATAAAATGTTTTGTGTGCCAACGTTTTTATTGTGGGCGCCTAGTTACAAACATGTCCCATTCACGGTCCGCTGATCTTCCATTATGGTCCATTTAGGACAAATTCTTTTACATTTACATGTTATTGAATTAGATTGATGCCGGATGCGCCGTCCGCTTCCCAAATTACAAAGCCATCACGTCAGAAAATGCAACTCATTGTCGGCGATGTTGGATAACTTGCCTCGCATTACGGAGCACAAGACCACCGGTACTACCTTTGCATTGTACTTACTGAATTTCAGTTCTCATGCTATACTTGAAAGTCCTGTTATTCGTTTTTTAAAAGTAGGATTGATTATTTGTATGAATATAATGATTAATAAATGATTACTAAATTGAGTTGAGATGCAGACCTCCAATTGAAATAAAAGTGAAGGTGAAGTGAATATCAAAAATATTAAAAATTCAACGGCAAGATTTGATATTAATTTTTTTGTTAAAGAAGTGTTTGTCTCGGTTTGGATATTCATTCTGTGGTCTTCCTTTTCCGTCGACTGAGGTACTGCACGGCACAGACTGTTATGCATCAGATGGAAGGTAACCGCGATATAATCTAACAGACTTATTCATAGAAGTTTAAAAACTGATTTTAGCTGGGGAATATTGTGTCTTTTTTGCCAAACCAGCCAAATGTTTGGATGCACTGCTGTGTTTCGGTTTTAAGGATATTGTAGCCAGTGTAACTACTGGATATATTGAGACTTAACATCTTATTTCTAGGAGAGTGAGCACAGTGGAATACCAACCATTGCTTCGTAATTCAAGGTGTGGTTTGGTTCTGCTACTTTTCATGGGCGTTCGTATGGCTTACCATCAGGCGAAGGGAATGCTTATCTCACCATTCAGTGAAATAAAAAAAACTGAATTCAAAAGTCGTTCGAAAGAAACACATTCTATAACTAAAATAGCTTTAAACTGTCTATGAATAAGACCGTTCATATCCAACGTCGGCTATCTCCTGCCAGTTGTTATAATCATGCCGCTCTGATAGAAACAGGCTGAACTAAAAGCCATTTGCGTGGGCCATTGTGATGAGTTTTTTATCGTGAACGCCGTGAGTTTGTCGGTATCACGGACGAATGAGAATATTATACGAACAATGGATACTGAGTATAGTTGTAGTAATATACAGTGCTTGCCCCATATCTATGGAAATACTTCATTTAACAAGGTTGCATGCTACATAATCATTTGTTACGCATAGAACCTTGTCATTGTAAATGTGCCCATTACCGACTCACATCATCATCATCATCATCATATCAGCCACAGGAAGTCCACTGCTGAACATAGGCCTCCCCCAAGGATCTCCACAGTGACCTGTTGGAAGCGGCCTGCATCCAGCGACTTCCTGCAACCTTAGTCAGATCGTCCGTCCACCTTGTAGGCGGGCGTCCGACATTTCGCTTGCCTGTACGTGGCCTCCACTCAAGAACCTTTCGGCCCCAACGGCCATCGGTTCTACGAGCTATGTGGCATGTGCCCGGCCCACTGCCACTTCAACTTGCCAATCCTATGGGCTATGTCGGTAACCTTGGTTCTCCTACGGATCTCCTCATTTCTGATTCGATCTCGTAGGGAAACACCGAGCATAGCCCGCTCCATGGCTCGTTGAGTGACTTTGAGCCTTTTAATGAGGCCCACAGTGAGAGGCCACGTCTCGGTGCCGTATGTCATCACTGGTAGCACACAACTATCGAAGACTTTCGATTTTAGGCACTGAGGTATTTTGGACGAGAAGACGTCGCGAAGTTTCCCGAACGCTGCCCAACCGAGTTGGATTCGACGATTGATCCTCTCTCTCGAAGTTGGACCTGCCTAACCGGACCACTTGTCCGACTCATATGTGTATAACAAAATATGTAGTTAGGTTTGACTACATACATACATAAACTCACGCCTTTTCCCCAGATAGGGTAGGTAGAGGTGCAACCAGGACACCCACGTTTCGCCTTGTATATTTCCGCCCACTATGGGATTAAGGGGCGAGCCTTTCGCCATATCGGGCACAAATTCCTGACTCCGTGCAGATAATAAATAGAAAATCCAATATCACTTTGTTCGACCCGGGTTGAACCCGAGACCTCAGCTTTATACCCTTACAATAGTACAACTACGCCACCAAGGCAGTCTGGAAGTCTTAGAAATTCATTATTTAGATCTAGTCTCATAGACACTTTACCGTAATGCTTTTAGATAGACGCTCTTGCTTATGTACTGCAATTCTTTAAATTATTTTACTTCAAATGCTACATCAGATAATAATCATATATGTACCTACAGTAAAATACATAGTTCTAGCTTGACGTTAGGATAAAATTCTTCTGTCGTGAGTATCAGAAACTATTAGAAATTTTTCGGTTTCACAAACACCTAGATCCCAAACCAATCTTGTGGATCGCTTAAACACAGAACAACGTTGAAATTTGAAAAATAAGTGAGCTAAAGAGTCACAGTCTGATAAAATTAGATCTACTATTATCATCCACTATTTGAAGTTTTAGTCCACCAATAGAGACGTTACGACCACTTTAGACCTTAATGATTTACATACAGTGTAGTTATATCCACACTGCGACCGAAAACGAAAGCAGATGGTAGTTTTACAGACTTCACACACAATGCAACTAAAAATTTCGAAAGAAAGAGTCGATTTTTAAAACGCTATAGTCGTATTTGCTTAATACACAGTTCCTAAAATAATAATGTCTAACCTTTTATTTTAAAGATAAGGAGCAAGGGCTTAAATATTATTTTAGCAAAAACTATGAATTTACTACCCAAATAAGATTATACTTCAAACATAACAAAAAATATTGTCGCGTTCAGTTGCAAAATTTTTAGTTATATTGTGTTTGTTGTCATTAAAACACGGATTTCGTTTTCGGTACCAGTATTGATATATCCTGTAGATCACTAGAAGTATAAGGACGAATGTCCACAATACATCAAATATATGGAAATTTATCGTGTCAGCGCGCCGTCATGTATTCTGAATGGAGGGGACATTTTATATTTACAATATTGAAAGGAAATATTTGTTTTTATACAGCGTCATCTGTAACTGCAAATATATAGGGATTGTGTTGTTTTAAACCTTGGTTGTTGGTTATTCTAATTTATTATTTCGGTTATTGTAAGTACAGTGGTTTAAACTATATCAGGTCATCAAAATACACTTTATTATATCAAGTGTAAAACATTGGGTCTGAGAAAAAAAAGTTATTACATGATTTATTTTATATTTCAATATTTACATGGATACTTTGAGAATCATATCTGATAATTTTTATAAAGATAAATAAAACAATAATAAAATTTACGATGAAAACAACGATTGTAGAAATTAATTCGTAAAATTGACCATTCAAATTGCACTACTTCAATTACAAGTGCAACAAATGACCGTATTCATTCAATAACGCCGACCACTTCACTGGGGGCTTCACCTAAGTCAATAACCATTTTAAAACTTGATTACGCGCCGCGATTTTTGACAAGCCCCCTCAAATTGATGTTCGCAGTTTGACACGAGATAAATGTCACATTGACATTCGTTCATTCTGTCAAAACGTCAACCTATCCAAGTTTGATGAGACGTCTGAGTATTGGAGATATCTTAATAATTCTTATCTCTATAAAATGTACAAAAATTTATGTTGATTTTTATTTTTTATGATATCATGACAACTTGCATGGCTCAGGTGGTTAAGAAACCTGTTGTGCAATAAGAAGTCTAAGGTTCGATCTCACATATTTGCATCGGATTGGGGTTATAATGCGGCCGAAAACTCTTTCGTAGTTTTTGATATCCACGAAATATTAGTTGTTTGTTTATGTGGAACCGATAGGAATTGCATCAAGCCCAATACTCCTGTCTTCCTCCTATCCTTTTACTATCCTTACCCCCTCCCATTTTTATAGTCAGCAACATATGTATCTGCAGGTCAAGTATTGTAAATGTTCACTGATGATGTTAAACCCTCTCGATCAGGGGAGCAGTTTGCTCTTTAGCACTAAAAGATTTTCATAGCGACCTTTTGCGAGTGATTTATTCCTTCCGTCCTAGACTAGCTAATTCATTTTTATGTGGTTATTAGGTATTAAATTAATACTATAAAACATTTTGATCTATTAAAATATGTAGAGGATATTTATGCACTTCTGAATGACAAAAGAACAAATCTTGGTGATATGGATAAATCGTGTTTGATAAAAAAACGGCTTGTACTGTAATGGACAAAAATTGTCGTACAATGTAATACAAGACGGCCTCCCGTGTAGTAAACTCTCAGAAATATCAGGGGTGACGTTGACAAAAATAGCTCCAACTAGCCAGCACTAGATATTTGCGACTCATGTGGACCAGTTGTATTAGCGACATCTGGAAGATGATACGGTACATACTACTGTATCGCGTCGTATTTTATAGTTATTGGAATATTACTTAAATGTAATATACAGGGTATATCAAGACTGCTACCGAAAACGAAGCCGAGTGGTATATTTAGTGACTTCAGACATAATGCAAATAATACTTTTGCAAATTTACTTACATGCCATAACAAGCAATAAAGTAATCTAGTTTACTTTGAGAATAAGAGGCATTTGATTCGATATCATATTCATTCGGTGTATAGGAGCGCCGCTAGGGCGCCCGACTTTGAACATCCAATGTGAGAAGGTTAGCACAGAGCTTTTTTTGCTGACCAAAACAGACGGTATTGCTATTTGCAAAACTGGTCACTGCCCATGAACATCTACAAAACGTGAGGATTATGAGGAAAATTAGTAGCCGACTATTGCAAAATTCATTGAATGGTAGAAATAAAGGGATTGTTTGTTCTGCAGAAATCTATTAAGTACTATGTTGGCCTTTTTGTCGCAACACGTTTGAATAAAATGATTTTTTACATTCTCCCCTAGCTAACAAAAAACTGCCCCCTAAAATGCGTGCATGGAACTTTTATTTGGTGTCAAGCCGTGTCCGTAAACGGATTGTCGCCAAGTTAAAATTTTAAGCGTGAGTTACCCCTTGGCAGGGGTCTATTAAATTTATTGCTTGTAAAACGAGTAGCTAATTTAGAGTCACGTTATATTGTGTTAGCTTAACTAGTTTAGCTGCGAAGCGCTATGGGCGTGCAATTTTATGGCTTACAAAATGGATTTATGTATGAAAAAGAAACTTTATTACGATGTAAGACTGTTTGGGGAATATTGTCATAACTTAGTTCTTTTTATTAGCCTTATGTGATGTGCAATAAAATTTTTGTTCCGCTCTTATGTTTGCTTGTTTATGAGCGGAGTTTGACTTATGGCGACATAAACTTATGCATGTAGTACAGTGTGCTAAATAGACATGCATTAAGATTTTTACAAGAATTAGACTTGATTATTACGACTCATTAAATTATATCATAAGTACTGTTTTATTTCAGTGATATTAAAAAAAATAGATTATTTTAGAAAAATAAAGTAACCAAAGATTTGAGGATTTTACAAATAATTATATCAATTTTGAGGTGTATTTTAAATATGACGATAGTTGCTTATTTTATAAAATTTAGTTGCCGGGTATAAAATAGGACAACGTTTAAGGACAAACCATAAAAATGCTATGATGAATTTTAAGCAGTGTCGGTATCAGGATCAACCATATTTTTATCGATACCATGAATGGGCATGCTCCTTTAACGTGAAGCTTTAACAAATAAAACTCCATATTTTGTCAATGTCTCTAGAATTAAGTATAACAATAAATCTTAGTCTGTTTATCTCATAGGAAAGTGGACATTTATTTGTGTCCAATTCCTCCTGTTTAGTTCATTTCTGATTAATTTCGTTGCGGGTTGGAGACAAGTTAGTATCCCCAAGAGACTCGGCGGGCTTCGGTGCTCACTCTTGTTTCATTGCGTGCCCTGTCTGTAGGAGTTGCAGTGTTTTCTGTGTGGTCGGCTTACTGCCAATAAACAATCCCAATCCAGAATTTGCCGTTTGAGATTGACAGCTCAATCTTTTTCTGATACTTTATTGCCAATAATCAATCTCAGTAGTGAAAAAACTATGGCAACATGGTAAATGACAAATCGAAAAGTAGAAAACAATCCAGATTGACTTCAATCTAATTTTTTCTATTGATTATTGGCATCGGCCGTTAGCCTCTCTACGTACATAGTACATACATACGTAACCATCACACTTGCATCCCATGGGGCTAGGTATAGTCCCTACTACATCGATACCCTACTATATCTATATACTCGATTCATACATTTTCATCAAACTCTTCATGCGTTCTCTTCTGTTCAGGGTACTCCAAACCTTAACCTTATTTACCCTTATTTTGTTTTTCATATAATAATTCGATACTTTTACCTAGCGTTATTGTGATGGGTGCTAAGTTCCACTTTTCTGGCTATTCTCCGCAATTTTGTTTATGTTCAGTGTCTTCAATTATAAGACCATAGAGTTTTATGTTGTCTTCCTTGCCTATAATAAAACCAACGTTTTTTGGGCGATCACAAAGTGTATTGAGAACCAAAACAAAGTTTTACATTTTGTGGAATATTGAAAAATGTCATTGTATTTTAAAATATAAACAGTTTTGTTAACAAAGCAATAATTATCTAAATCAGCAGGTAGCGACGCAAATTGCGATGTTCCTTAATAAGAGTTTTGGTCGTCGAGTGACCCAGTTCGTGTATCAAATTGTCTTACTAAGCAGTAATTGCTGACGCACCACACGCGAATAATTTTGTCGATGTAAGATAACTACGCTTATGTTTAGTACGTTGACTTATTTAAAATAATTACTTTAAATAATGGTTTCTTAGATTTACGTGACAGTTACACATTGAATAAAAGTATTTTTTACGAATTTTATCGTGGTTTAATTTTTACATTTTGTAACTTCCCGACCTTTCGATTATTTTACAGCTTTCGGGGCTTTAAGTGTAAAAATTAAACTAAATCCACAATGAAATCCGAAGAAAATAGTTTTATCTCAATAATTACTTTTGGAGAACTTTCTTTTTGGATTTATCATAACAAAATACAGGTAACAAAAAATCCAAAAAATGATAATACAAGAATACATATAAAAATACTGAAATCGAATCTATTTTCTAACGCTGCTTTAGACTGGCCAGCAAGGTGATTGAGAACTGTGGGGTCCTAGCTTCACCTTACAGTTCGAATAACTTGGATCGGGTGGAGTTTATGGTTGTGGAATGTCATATGTGTTTCCTGGTAGAGATTTTCTCATATACAATATCATGAAAAAAATATTAAGAATTATACAAGTATTTATGCGGAAGTGCATAATCTAAACATTAAATCCAGGATAAATTCATTACTCATAGCCTCCAAGCGTTATCTACATATTAAAGCAATGGTGCTTTGCTCTGTTGTAGGGTTTTATCCATATAAAACCCTACATGAATCTGTATCAGCCCATATACGCCTACTGCAGGGCCTGGGACTCCTCAAACCAAAAGTACGATTGAGATATTAGGCCACGTGAATAAATGGCACAAACTAAGTTCATGACACATAAATGCAGTTGAATCGTAATAAAAGCAAGGCATTTTGTTCTTCATGGTGTTCAAACAACGGAGCCATGAAATGTCATGCGTTTTTGTTCCATTGGCGTCCCACCAATCTTTCTTTTACACATGGACGCACTCAATACCAATGCATAGATGAATGGTCGTGTCGTCGACTGTCCGTGCTTATTGTTTTCTTAAAAGAAAATGTTCTGGAATGTTCTCACTGGCGTGGGAAAAAGTACTTTATTCTATAAAACAAAAAAATATAAATTACGCTAAAGCGAATCATTTAATTTGTTTGTATTTTTATTCTACTTAATTATATTTGAGGCAGCGCATTAAAATTACGTTCGTCTTGGTAGATTTTTTGTTTCGCCTCTGGCCTCCTATCTCCCATCTTAAGACTTATGGAAAACAGTAAAACTGGCCTAGTTTTAGTGGCGCCACAATTTGTTGGTACCTTGGGTACACCTATATCAAAACTATAACCTGACGCATCAAACTAACGCCGCCATTTAAAAAGGTTTACTTACTTACATACAAATAAATAATACATAAAATATAATATATGCCCGGTTAAAAAAAATCTTATAATTCAATAAGTGCTTTAAATTGCTAAAACGTCCTAGAACGTACCTCTGATTTATTACTTAAATGTGTTGATAATTTAGTAATTTTCTTATTATTTTATGACGCTTTATTACCATAACAAATTCGTTTTTCATTAGACATCGGCTTTTCTTCATGACGTAACACAAGTTAACCGTTTTAGTAAAGAATATTAAATTTAAATAAAATAAAAAAAATTGTATAAGAGGATTGATGGCATAAAACATAACTTTGAGTGACACTGTCATAAAAACTTACTTAAAATTCTAGTACTCAGGTGTCGCATACAGCTATGTACACAAGTCATGTCATTCATAAAGTGCAATACGCTCAATTCGTAGTCCTATGACAGACGATTATTTAAATTCAAACCTGTGCTTTTGGTAAATGGCATAAGCGGATTCCAAGAAGGTTTTGTATAGAACAATGATCGCACCGGCCACCACGTGCCAACCCTGCCACGCTGACGCATACGAAATTATATCACACGGTTCAGAGAATAGCCAATTACATAACCCACTTACTGTGTGGTTTATTATTTGTATGTGACAGTTTATTTACACAAAGACCAATAGCACTGTACAATAATTGCATTATTTAAAGAGGCCGAGGTTGCATATACTTATACATTTGAATTTCGAACTACGAGATGGAGCAAAAAGTCTTAAATTATAATCAACTTTAGGTAATAATAAACCTTATTCCTTTAAATTAAGATTTATTATGTTTTGGACCCTACTAAAATCAAATAAGAGCACACGCTTATTTGTGCTCTTATTTCACTTGCCTTTTTTAGGCCGTTTCCTATAATCTAGTGTATATTTGATCGAAGGTGGAAAGCTAAATAAAAGTCCACGCTTATGAAAGAGATTCTTTATAAAACTACTGTTGGAGGAAAATTTATTATGACTTGTGCCCTTTAGCTATAAAAATATTTTTAGACTTGTGTACAGTGTGATATATCCATACTCATATAGTTATTATATATCCATAAGCTGATGCCTTTATTCCGGAAGAGGTGTCTCTAGTGCCACCCACAATTCGTCGAGTTTATTTTCGTTGCAAATATGTTAGGGCTGAGATTATCCAATTCCATTACAGAGCATCTCATGACGCTATTTGACTATACAATAAACAAAACAGAATCAGCTCAAAACATAATCGCATGAAAATAACATCGAATATGAAAAAGGAACGAAAGCTTTGATAAGCCTTACAAAAATTGAACCTATTAAAGGTCAAAAATGACCCGGCTTCGCCCCGGTGCAGATAGGTTTTGAGTCCAGTTCCTATCAACAACATATTATGTCGCGTACTAGGTGTTTTATATTTCAACTCAAATGTGACCACCGTCGACTATATTGCTTTTTCGTCCCATCCCGTCCCGGAATATCGTGTTCTGTTCCGTCTCATTTTATTCCATGACGAAAGGCATGCAAACCTGTCCTCTCTATACCCGTGTTATCCATTTGAATGTGAAAGGAAATATGTATATTTAATTCCTGAATCATCCTGTAGGAACACTACATATTTTCGGGATAAAAAGTATCCTATGTGTTCATCCAGGATCTCAGCATCTCTCTACAAAATTTCACCAAAATCGGTCGAGCCGTTTTTGCGTGAAAGAGCAACTAACATCCATACAAACTTTCAGAATTATAATATTACTAAGGGTAATGATGTATGGAGCCTGCAGACATTACAAATAAGTGATACGCGAATAGAAATGCTAATTGTTATTGAAATGTACAAAGGTCATAAAAATGTTAATGGCCAGAATGTAGGTGTCGTGTGAGACATTTTGGCACGTGCCAGTTACATGCAGAGAATGATTATTTTGTGTGTACACAGGGTTGTGGTTTTTTAAATATAAGGAATTAATTAAAAATATATTAGAATTATGTTTCTGTACAATATTTTCATATGAGGATAATCGAGACGGCGTATTTTATGAAATGAAATTGTACTCGCTTATAGTCAACATAATATGACAAGTGAGCGCAAAGTCAGAGAATATAAATCAAGTTTTGGATGTTTCATTGTTCTAGAAGACACATGTATAGACTGTGAATCATGAGGTCCTGGTCAATTTTAATATCGGGTTAACCAATTTTAATATTCTGTAAGTTTTCCTTATGATTTGCCGAGGCGTCTTGGGAAAGTAACAAGTTCAAATTATTAAAGGCTTTACTGACTCCTCTGTTTGCTCCTTCGGGGATATAAGCGTGAGGCGTGAGCTTATATATTCAGAGTATATCAAGACAGCTAACGAAAACGAAGCTGGGTGGTAGTTTTAGTGACTACAAACACAAGGCATTTAAAGTTATCGAAAAAAACGCGTTTTGTTGTGTGTTTTTTTTTGTATCATCGTGTTTGGTTGGTGCATCCATCGTTTTTGCTAAAATAGTAATCCCATCAAAAACATCCTGTAAAAAAATCCAAGTCTCGCAGTTCAGGTTTTCTACCGCAAAAAGTTGTGAGATCCATGTAATACCAAGTCGATTGATTTATTTAGTCCTTAATTAAGGGAACTTCTGTATAAAGTTATTACATAAGCTAATATAATATTAACATTAAAAATTCTTTACGTTTTAAATAAATAGATCGACTTGGCCATCGCATAAAAACATAATGTATTGTACAATTTGTACCTTATTTGGTGTGTATCTAATAAGGTATTGTGAGTATTGTATTAATAAAAGATCGGTTGATAGACACGTCCGTTTAATATGCAACTTCTACAATACTGAAATTTTAATACTATGACATTACATTATACCATGTCGGCACAAATTTATACATAATGCTGCTGGCCAAGTCGATTTATTTATTTAAATAGTAAAGAATTTTAAATGTTAATATGATATTAGCTTATGTAAAAACTTTATACAGAAGTTCCCTTAAATAAGAACTAAATAAATCAATCGACTTGGTATTACATGGATCTCACAACTTTTTGCGGTAGAAAACCTGAAATGCGAGACTTGGATTTTATTACAGGATGTTTTTGATGGGATCTCACGTCTTTTTGTAGAGTCCTACGTTTTTCCTTTTCGGTAATTTTTGCTTCTAGAATATCAAGAACGATTTTTCTTAAAGCCTCTGTCTTATGGTTTTTTCTTATTTTTGTAGGTATCAGTTTATTACAAATATCACGGATTTTATTATTAATGTTCTTTTTTTCATGGTAATTAATATTTTCGAGCTATTTAGCCTATTTATTTGCAAGTTTTTCTTCGTCATGTTTTTCTAGAGGAATGTTGTACAGTTGCATGGGCTGAATACACCCTTTCCCTCTCTATACCCCCTTCTGTTATGCCTCATATATATAGATACCTATCTACAACTATTATTCCATTATATACGGGTACCATGATTCATTAACTGCAAATGTAACTTAGTAATCCTATACATTAATATGGGATTACAAAGTTATTCACGCAGCTAGTGTATCTAGAAAACTAGATAGAAATTATGATATGTTTAAATTTTACCTTACTTTGGACACTAAACACTTATTATATTCTAAATTTGAAGGTTCTATGTCTGCTAGAAGTGCCTTAGACTTTTGATGTACGGTCAGTCAGTTGGTGAGTGACAAAATTAAGAAAGTTTGACAAGTTACAATTCTTAAATTACTGATTCAAATTGAATAAAATTTTAAATATACCGTGTTTACACAATACCTGCTTAGTAAATAAAAATTCAGGCTTCTTGCTTTAACCACAACGAAGTTATGGGGAGTTGAAAATGGTCTGAATTGCTTCGAGAAAAGGATGGTACGACTGTGCCGCTTTTTAGCTCGACTTGGAGGGGGCACTGCCGTGCCCCCAGATTAAAACCTTGCGTACCAGAATGCCTTTAAAAATAAGAGGGTGTGCACTATTATTTTAGAAAAATTTACGTATTTACCACCTAAATACGACGATAGAAAAAAAATTAAGTTGCATTGTGTCTGAAGTCACTAAAATTACCAACCCGCCTCGTTTTCGGTAGCAGTCTTGATATACCCTGTATATTGTACATATGTTTATAGTGCATATAGTTATTTTCGTAGTAAAGGTCTAAATGAGGACAAACGACTAAGCGTCAGAACTTATTGTGAGATTACCGCCTCCTATAAATACTCACGACATCTGGAGTCGTAGGTCGTAGCCCGCCATTATACATGGAAAATTGAGAGACTTGTTAGAATCTCTTTATTCGAGATGAGAAAACAATAGTATTATATGATGTCGGTTTTCTGTAACGCATTGTACAAAGATCACAAAAATGATGTTTTACTATTGATTAAAAAAACTAAGGATAGGACCAGGATAGCACGTTTGGAGTTTTAAAAAGATGACCGTGCAAATAGCGCTAAATTAAAAATTGAAGCAATTTAATTTAATAGATTTCGTCTAAGCGGTGATACATAAAATATCTTAAAATTTATTAATTAATGTTATATATATTATTATTATGCAAGGATTTTCAAAATTGTTGCGAGCGATGACTAATTTTAGTAACGCTCCTCTAGAGATGCACTGGAGCGCGCGCACCACTTAGTCGGAGCACTTTACGCGCTTTCCGCCCTATCCATATAATTATTTATGTTAATATGTTTTATTTTATCACATTTTTTTGCATATATAGAAAAACCTACCATCAATCTATTATCATAATTTAATTATCAGCTGCAAAAAACAGATTTTATTAATATCAAATGAAAATTAAATGTCGTTTAATATGATTGCAAGGTTCTTATTCCAACGGTCTTATTGATAGGCAGTTTATAAAGTAAACCTATGTTAGTAATCGAATGTTTCGGACGACTTTTGAATATAGTTTGAGCGAACAAGACAAAGCATTAGACAACTATAAAATTGACTATGAATTTACTGGTGGTAGGTCTCTCATATGTGAGAGGCTGCCTGGGTGGGTACCACCGCAATGTCTATTTCTCTCGTAAAACAGCAGTTTGAACGCACTGATTTCGGATTGGAGGGCATTGTAGCCAGAGTAACAACTGGACATATTGAGACTTAACATCTTATGTCTCAGGATGGCGAGCACAGTGGAATGCCAAGCATTGCTTTGCAATTCAAGGTGTTGTTTGGTTTTGTTAATGTTACTGTTCATGAGCGGTCGCATCGCTTACCATCAGGCGAACGGCATGCTCGTCTCGCCATTCACAGCAATAAAAAAAATAAGGTCGCCAATATTTCCTTTATTTATGCATTAATGAAGAATTAACATGCCTATAGTTACTACTGCGTGTTACCTCTTAATGGTCTAGTGGCAGCGCACAAGGACAGTCAGGCGTGATGTAATGGATTCGGTTTCAAGGTAAATCGTGTGGTTTTGATATTTCCTAGTACATTGATTTAAACTTACGGCGTTACAAGTACTGCATCTTTCAACAACAAGAAATGTAAGATGAAGAGGTGGAAAATACCTACTGACAAATGACTGAAAATAACAAACATTCATTTTAATAATGTTCTGGAATATTCTGGAATATTATCAGAACTAGCAGCTATGGATGAATGTAAAGCGATTTACGAATGAACGTCTATTACAATTGGAATTTAAATATCAGTGTACATGTCTTTCAGAATTGTTCATAAAACAGCGTCTATTTCTTGCCTGCCAGTATGTCGACCGACAAGAATCTCATTAAATTCCTACTATTCAGAATGGCGGTGGTGCTTTTTATTAGGTCTAGACTTTCACCGTTCCGTCCCATACGTTTCTCGAGCGATGATATCATCCTCGTGATTCCGTCGGCGCCGACTCCTAATGAACTTTATTGAAATTAATTTTCATCCACTTAATTTCAATTTTGACGGCTCGTTGACGTGCCTGTAACTTTATATCCGTAATCCTATATTAACAATTACTTTCCTCGCCAGTAGATTCGCTTTAAAAGGTTCAGCCAGTAAATTAATTAAAAAGTGTTCATTGTTTGCATGTGTTGTTGTAACGCAATGATTATTAATGTCTTAGTAGATTACAGAACAATGGATCGTAAGTCCTTAGTTTAATTTAGCACAGCAAAACATGCTACCGTCCTATTTTTAAATATTGTTGGCATTTCTTGAATGTAGATCGGAGATCATGCTGTATATTTATTGGTTTATTGGCTCTTCGGAATAGTCAATGTTGGATCTAAAGGTTTAGCCAACGCATGTACACTATTTTGTCTCGTTGCTGGCTGACGTCTGTGGGAAGTCGGTTTTGCGGCCAAATATCGAAGGAATTCACCGTCATCGTCGACGATTGAAATGCCATCTATTTGTTGGCTTCTTGCTATTTTGTCTGCAAGGAAACGCTACCAAGCCGCAGGTTTCAGGTTCCGTGCCTGGGCGATATATTATGTGAATAGCAATGGTTTTATAGATATGTCCTGCAATAAGAAAATCTTTAAAAACCTCAGAATAAACCTACGTTCAGTTCTTAAAGGACTCAACGCATTCTGATTTTACTTATTCTTTGTCAAAAAATATCAACTTTTTGGTTTAACACCGCGTCTTCCTTAGTATCGTCACCAACGCTATCTTCTATCTTCGTTTTCGGGAGCGGGACATTTTCCTTGTCCGTAAATAAATGTTGGGTAAGTGACGACCCTATTTTCGTTTACCCGAGCCGCGTGCCTTCGATGCTCTGTCGACATTGTACAGCCTGCTTGTATGATAATCGATCTATTGTGTGATATGAATTCGTTCGTGTCAATTTGGTAGTCGCTTGGAGTACGTAACATACGGTACATGATTAAGTAACATATAATATGTATTGAATTGACTGTATGAATTGTAAAATAGGCGTCATACGTGTTAGATTATTTGTATCGCCTATTTTTTTTTGGCCGCAAGGTTCAGGATTGGAGGTTATGTACAAGCAAGCGAAATGTCGGCCGCCCATCCACAAGGTTGACTGACGACGTGGTTATGGTCGAAGGAAGTCGCTGAATGCAGGCCGCTTCCAACAGGTCTATGTGGCTATGGGGAAGCCAATGTTAAGCAGTGGACTTCCTGTGGATAGAGATAAGAGATATTTCTTTAGCGAGCGATTTATTTTATGGCAATTTATTTTTAAATAGACCTCTGTTAGATAGAATTGTTGGTAGTGGCTTGCTTCCAGCAATCTTCATTGGGTCATTTTCTGTTTTTGCCCTTACGGATAGTCACTCAGAGCTACGCCTCTCGTATTTGCTATGTACATTATCTGCTATTGGTAAATTAAAAATATGTAAATGTTCATTTTATAAAGTATATTAAATATACTTCGGGGTCAACCAGAATTACTGGAAGAATTAATAGATAATAACATTCTAAATTGTATATTTTATGAATGTGTAATAAAATCTAATTCTAAAAATGAATTTCGCAATTTAATGAAACATTAAATCTTAAATTAAAAATGAATGCGACGCCTCGTTTCATAAAATGTCATTATGAATCTTCGAGTCACATTGTGCCTCTTTACAAAGAAGCTGAATATATTTAATGCTTTTTTACAGGTTCATAAAATGTTTGCTCATTAATATCTATTAGATTCCATTTTCAAATCCATTGGTTGTAATACACCGCCCACATCTCATACTTTTATGTACATTAATCAAAATTTAACTACAAATGTACATTTGGATATTCGACCCTGGATAAACTTTATTCCTGACCTTAAGAGTGTGTTCTTAGTTAATATTACTATTTTAAGAGTAAAGATACACTGTCTGAGCTAACCCGCATAGGTAAAAATTGTGCGCAGTTTATCTTTTATGTTACAAACTTCACGTCTTTAACAGCATCAATATAATCTCAAGGCATTTATAAAAAAAAATACAAAGGATTAGAATATAGCTCTTTGTTATTCATGTTTGTAATGCAAGTCTTATGCAAACATCAGGAGTGGCTGAAACAATCCTCTTTTGATTGTTCGTTGTGAATAATTGAACACTACGTTGGTACAGTCGAATACAATATTAGATCGAAATAAATAAGCCATGTTTCCAGTATCGGTGAAAAGATTTCCAATATTAGTAGTATGAAGATTTATTTACATTTGAAAAAAAAAAACTACTCAATATAGTATGTGTGGTCCTCCTCTAGGGTATCTTTGGGTAGAGGAATAAAACAACAAAGTATACAATAAGTACAGCACAGCACACCGGAGACGTCTGCCCCGCGCCGCCAACGACTCGGGAGTATCGCGTGACCGTTGGGCTATGCTGATCTTTGTTATCATCACATCACATCATGCATTACCTATATATTAAAACTTCAAGCAAAATTTCAGTGTTCAAATGGAGAATATTCGCTGAATAAATTGGGTCAATCCTCCACTTATGCCAATACAGGTGGCAATGCAAATAGTCAGGATGTAAAAACCTCGTAAAACTGATTTACGTGCAGGAGTGTAGGTAGTTCCGTTCCTTTTAATCTTTATAGTTGTTTCTTTGTTGCTTTTTACGGTAAATTAAATTCTGAATAGATGCTAATCAAGGGTGTAGTTACCATTACTTCAGACATTCGAATGACACAGGTTCACCGTGCGTCAGAAGCCCAAGTCTCTTTCTCTTCTTCTTCTACCCGGCATTATCCCGGCCGATGTCGGGGTCCACCTTCCGGCTAATTCTCCTCCATTTCGCCTGATCTTCGGCATCTTCAATAGTTAGGCCATTGACCCTCTTTGACTTTCGGCAGGAGCCGGAGGGTATAAACATTATTTTGCAAAACATTACTACCGTCATGATACAAATTCCACATCTGAAAATATTCTTTCTTCAAGGATCTCTGCAGCATGTAACATACACATATATGCCTCTATAATAATATTATAAAGAGGAAAGATTTGGCTGCTTGCATTGAAAAGGCTCTGAAACTAATGGACCGATTTGAAAAAATATTTTATCATTAGAGTCCTTTATTACCCCTCATGAACATAGGCCAACAGATTTCTATCAAAGACCCATTGAGGACTAACTACACTACTATTCACAACATTATTCTTTGACAATCTAAAAGGATTATGTTATACAAAGCACTAAAGTGGAATATATGAGGTGAAACGCAGTAAATTCGATCTGTCATTGCGTAGGAGTCCAACGCCCACTTGTGACAGTTTGAAGGTACCCACTACTGAGGCCGAGATACATTCTCACGGCTCCCTTATGATCTTAGTAGACACATCGCACCTTTATGATACATTCATTAACTATTTTTAATAGTAAAATAAGAATTGTTGTACTTACGGAATATCTAGAAGACTGATTTATACATCTTTTTTCTTTAATAACGGGTTGATAGGTAATTTTGAGCCAAAATATGATTAAAAGCCAAAATCATTTTTTTTTTGGATTAGGTCACTCCAATTTTAAAGGTGCGACATAATTCAATTGAAATAAAACTATTATTTACGGATTTTTTCGCGAATTTGGTTTAATTTTTACATTTTTGACTTCCCGACGTTTCGATTACTTTACAGCTTTCGTGGTTATAATTCAATTATTATGCTGGTGCGTGAGTTTGAATCCTTGATTGACCCTCTGAAGGATGGGTGCTATCTATTAGGACATTGTAAAATAAACAATTTGTCTTGATACACTACTGGTTAAGCAGTATATATGGATTGTGAATAGCATTTCGTAAAATTCAGCGGTCGATTCATGGTTAAACACCACTAGTGACTATTTAATTTAGAAAAATCTCATGTGATATGGCATGGTATGGGTGTTGTGAAATATAGGAGGTAAGATTGAAAAGTTTATCTACCCTTTTCTCAGATAAAATCGTTAGCTTATACATGGTTGATCAAGACTGCTGCCAAAAACGAAGCTGGGTAGTAGTTTTATAACTAAAAACATAATACAAGTAAAATTTTCGCAGAAGAACGCCTATTTCTTTTTTCACGTGATAAATATCGTCGTGTTTGGGTGGTTAATCGACAGCTTTTGTTAAAATTTAAACCCGAGCGTACCACGGGGTCTTTAAAAATAAAAGGGACACCAAAATTATTTTAGGAAAAACTATTATTTAACACCCAAATACGAAGATAGGATAAAAAATCCGGCACTTTTTTTGCAATAAAATTTGTTGCATGCATTATATCTTTAGTCACTTAAACTCCCACCTGGCTTCGTTTTCAGTCGCAGTCTTGATATATCTTGTACATTGTCTAGCTAATGTATAGGGTATATCAAGACTATATTGAAGACAATATCAAACATCATAATTCAGCTATATTCACATTGTCGGCGACAGTACTATACGATCCGAAACTACACGCCGCGTCTAAGCCAGACGTAACGCGTTAATTATTTATGACGTCATTTATTGGTAACTAAATGTTGCCAGCGTCTGCTGATTGCTTGGTTTTGACATAATATTAGCTGTGCGGGGTATTCATGGACTTGTGATATTATACTATTATAGCAAAATGTTGTCGAGTAATTAATCGCGATGCGTGGTAATTTCGCGTAAATATTTATGTGTGGAGTAATCTTAGTATTTTGGTTTTCTATTTAAGTGAATTATATTAAAGTTTAATCAGCAGCATATTCCGCGTAAGTTAAATATAAGATCTTGGAATTTGCCACATTTGGTTACGTTTTTTAATAAGTAATAAATTTTAAACATATTTCATGCGTGTATTTTACAAGTGCGTGTTGGCCTGTTAGCAACGCACTAGACGACACTACCAATATGTTTACGATGGTCGCGGGTTCAAATCCCAGGATACACCTACGACTTTTCGAAGTCATGTGTGTATTGATAGGAGACTGTCCCACCCTCACACCCACCACTGTAACTCCTGTGAGCCAGGATCAACAGTGGCACGCAATGTAATGACACCGAGCATTGAAGCTCGGCGAGTCTCCGGGAATGTCTAACTTGTCTTTAACCCGCAACGAAATTAATCAGAAAGTTAAATTATTAGGAGGAGTTGGAAATAAATTATTGTCCACTTCCCTCCGTGCAAAGCGGGTGACAAAACATTGAACTGAAGAGGTAAATAACCTCGCAAAAAGACTCACAGCCGGAGAAGCCAGCTGTAAAGCACCACGGATCAAATTATTATTACATTTAAATGGGACCTATTATGTGAACTGTTATGCTTGATTCCAGTAATAGGTATGGCAAAAACGCCGGAAAGCACGGAAATTCTTTCTAGTCTCTACAAGGTCCATGTAGTATACAACTCCAGATGATATTTGCATACTATCTAGCATGGTTTTACGCTCATTATGCCAAAGACTACACTCCCAAAGTATATGATGCGCGGACTGCTCATACTCGCAATTAGGTGTTGAACATGGACACGCAGGCGACGCAACAAGCTTAAAAGAGTATAGTTTAGACTTAAAGTTACCATGGCCCGTGAGAAATTGTGATACGCAATAATCGACATCTAGCCATGTCTTTGTTAAACGATCTCGTACGCAAGGAAAAAATTGGTATAGATGCCGGCCCTTCAAAGATACCTCCCATCTATTTTGCCATTCATCTAATAGTTCGCTATATACCACTGAAACCGGTTTAAATAATCTGTCAACTTTTAAAAGTTCACGTGCGGTGAAAAAACTTTTATCCATATTCTCTCTATTAGAGTAATACATCGCGGCGCGACGTTGCACCTCCAGGTCGACTGGAAGTACACCCGCTAGGACAGGCAAAGCTTCGGTACTAACAGTTCTATATGCCTTGCACAAGAATATCAACGCCAAACGTTGGCTCTGGAGCAGTTTTCTTCGCACAGCACCGATAGTAGCCCTATCAGCCCATACGGGAGATCCATAACAGATACATCCTAAGTAAGTTGCTCCATAGATGATTTTTAGTGTATTGAAAGATAGCCCCCACGTTGATTTTGATACTCTTGTCAAAGCAAAAAAGTTCCTTTTCGACTTTTCCCCGACGTTCTTAATATGTTCAAGAAAGGAAAAATTCCTTTCTAAAGTTAAACCAAGATAACAAACCGATTCCTTTTTTTTAACATTGATATTATTAAATTTAATTCGCGGCTGTGATTTTAAAGTTCCTTTCAGAAGTAATTGGAACGTTTTTTGTGGTGCAAAGGTTAAGCGATTTCGATGGCCCCAATCACATATTAGTTTTAAACAAGCGTCCGACATAATTTCTAATCCCGACCTACTATTTGACTCTATAAGCAAGAGGCCGTCGTCCGCATATCCGGTCAAAGAACACCCTGACGGCAAGGGAATTGCAAGAAAATCATCGAACCCTAAGTTCCACAAATAAGGACCTAAGACCGAACCTTGTGGACAGCCCATCGTAAGTGGTTTCGACACAGCATAATGTCCAAGTTTAAGTTTTGTTGTTCCGTGCGAGAAATACGAGTAAATAAGTGAATATATATTTTTAAAGCAACCTCGTAATTTCAACTTAAGAAGCAGCATTGGCCACCAAGCGTTGTCGAAAGCACCGGATATGTCCAGGAAAATACCGAGTACATATTTGCGCGCCGATGTACTTACAGCTCTTCTAACCGATATTGCCGCGTCGATAGTTGACTTACCCGTCGTAAATCCGAACTGTTTTTCGTGAAACTTTGGTCCACCCGGTAGCAATCGAGGGACGATAAGACGTTCTAAAAGTTTACCTAGAGACGGTAAGAGTGTAATAGGTCTATACGACTTAGGATCATGTGGAGATTTATCGCCACCCTTGGGTATTATACGAATGAAACCGGTACGCCATACCCGTGGAAATACCCCTTCAGCAATACATCTGTTATAAACAGTGAGTAATGCATCGCCGGCCGGCAAATGTGTGTATTGATAGTCAATCAACAAATACTAAAACTGTGGAGAAAAATATTGTGAGGAAACCTACATACCATAGCTATAATAGTATTTTTTAAGAATATCCATGTTATGTAAAGTCCACAAACCCGCCACCGTGGTGGACTAGGTACATGGCCTAACCTCTCTCAACCGTATTCTCGATTGTAGACTATATGGGCATGGACTGCACTGTATCACAGTACAGATCATATAAATATTTATCTATATTCTCAGTCTAAGTGTTGAATAATTTGGGATTTTACAATATTATAGGCTCTACCCTTAGAGTATTTATAATATAGAGGGAGCGCTGTCATATATTCGCGCCATAAAAAACGTAGACATTTTCTTGTTCGTAATGCTGGTAGCGCTCCTATATTTGTGAAAATTAAATTAATCATTTTGCTATAAATTGCTATAAATTCCTTTGATAACCGAAATTATATTTAGTTATTATCATTTTAAAACGAATTTGATTGGAATTAAATAGGCCTAAACATTTTTTTTTACTTTTCTTTTTCAAGTAATTAATGTATGTTGGACAACCTGTCAAATATCAGCCAATAGGAGGGCAGAAAAAGGTGGCCCGGCACGACCATTTTTATCTACGTTTTTGAAGTACCAGCACTCGCTCTATATTAAAGATACTCTAAGGCTCTACCGACAATGTTTTTATAAATTGATATCCCAAATTTGAATTGCGTACGTAAACCAAACCTGTTTTAAATTTTCGGTAAACTAAGGAAACGAGAACAAAAATGGTTCCATTTTTAAAAATAATATTATAATATTCTGACACCCTAATTAATATTTTCCTGTGTAATTAAACTTATTAAGGAAATGATTAGTATTTTATCGCAGGAAGCATAACGTTGTTATTGCAAATAAAATATGGAAGCTTATATTTATCATGAATAAAAAATGTTCTTGTTTGCACGGAGTTCGGTGGAAAGGAGTCAGTCATAGGTAAACAGATAAAGCAGAGGCGCGCCCTTGAATGGGACATTTTCCACAGGACAGGTGCGGTCCTGCGTGTTATTTACGACAGCCCTCCACTAGGGTTGGCAGGGCACTACACCTGATATAAAAAAATCAGGATGAATAGAAATTCAATCAAAAACTTGGATATTAAAAATTATCTTATATATCGATATCATATTTATCGATATAATTATAAGCTTTAACCTTATAATTATATCGATCCGTGCGTGTGTCGGTCTGTAAAAGAGGTTATATGGTCATGTGACACAAAGCTTTAATTACGTGAGACTAATGAATAGTATATTTTATTACGTTGTGACTTCTTACATACGTATAGTTAATGATTTGCTCGACTATGTTATAGCGACACGACTAACATTAAATATGCTACGATATTTTTCTCCGAAAGCAGCCTCGTTTAGGATAAAATATCTGAAATTCCAGCCAACTTTTTGGCTTCTTGGCAACCCTCAGAGCAGTACAAAGACACGAACTGTTTCATATTTATATTTATGTTTCAAGCTATGTAAATTTATGATTCAAATAAATGAGATCGATACCCTTTATTTACGAAATATTTACGACTTGTACTAATTTAAACAGAATTGATTTAACAAATTGTGTTTTATTTTCGACTGTCGAAAGTCCTTTTATGTTATTAAAAAAGGATTTATTTAGAAACCTTTGTAGCGTAGTTCTATATCACTGGCTGGTTGGGGCGATTCCAATTTTAAAATTGTCTTCTTTTTATGACTTGATTTATTGTATCATTTTTATCCAGTATTTCATGTTTCATATTATTTGAAAAAATCGTGTATGTTTTGGACTACACAGGGCTGCAGATTTGAATAGAAATGGCCATTATTGAACAAATTAAAAAATATTGCTGCATAGTTTTACGTCGATCGTTTAGTTTTTATTGCTCTTATTTCGCCCAAGCTGTAAAGACAGCTCACTAATAGCCAGATCCATTATTTCGCCTTCGTTTTAAATTACATTACAGTCACTCGGCATAATGAGGGAAGTTGGCAAAAACCGGTGCAACCGTACCGGGGCGGCGCGGCGGCGCGGCATCATTTTGACAGCCGATCTCAATAAGTAACGCTATCAAGAATCTTTCATTAAAGCAATTATTTGAAGACTGCAGATAGCATGCTGGTAAGTTTAAGATTCAATATAATATTTAGAATATTGTGGCGTATCACTGAAGGGGTCAGTAGAGGTGTTACATGTGCAGGTTACATTTTTCAAAATTTTCTTGATTCCGAATGTAAGAGCGGATCCTATTGCCGTATCAGAAACATATTAAGACGCTAGGTAAAATTTTTAAAATCCTCCCAAAGTTGATTTCAAGGTGAAAATCTTACGGTTCACACTTCATAGCTAATTTATGCTGCCATTTCACCAATAATACATAGATCTTGTTTACTCGACAAATATATTAAAGCCTTGGAGTATTTATAATATAGAGGGAGCGCTGGTATTTCAAAAAGGTAGATTAAAATTGTGGTGCCGGGTGTGGTTGATATTTGACAGGTTGTCTAAAATACACGAATTACATGCAAGGAAAAATAAAAAATAAAATAGGGTTATTTAATTCCGTTCAAACTCGATTTAAAAGGATAAAACTTAAATATACTTTCGGTTCTTAAATCAATTTCTAGCAAGTTTTAGTTAAATATAAGTGTAATTTTCACTAATATACGAGCGGTACCAACATTACAAATAAGAAAATATCTACGTTTTGAAGACGTAAATGTATGACAGCGCTCTCTCTATATTATAAAAAACTCTAATATTAAAGCTAACAGTACATCGTGTACTTAAATATATTTTATGGATTGTACATGTATGTACTGTTATAACATGGAGTTATGGCGTGAAAATAATCATAGTTAAAGGGCATACAAATGTTTGTGCAGAGCGCGCTAATTGTGACGAAAAACATCGTGAGAAAATGCACATGTCACTTGTATGTAATTTCTAATATACACTTGTTAATTGTGTACGAAAATATTGGAAAACTTTATTTGTATCATCTATTATTCTCTTGTATTTACATATGATATTGTTAAACTTCATAGTCCATTGTATAATCTGGTTTAAATATTTTGATAAGAAATGCATTCACAATTTTTTTTATTAATTTATTAATATTTTTACTCATGACTGACATATGTTTATTGATTCATGACTGCCTCGGTGGCGTTGTTGTGCTAAGGTACGGTTACAAAGCTAAGGTCTCGGGTCCGAATCCCGGGTTGGGCTAAGTGATATTGGATTTTTCTATTCATTATTAGCTCAGAGTCAGGAATTTGTGCCCGATATAGCGCTAGGCTCGCCACTTATCACATTGTGGGACGGAACATACAAGGCGAAATGTGGGTGTCCTGGCACCTCTGCCTACCCCTTCTGGGATATAGGTGTGAGTTTATGTGTGTTAATGTTTATTGTATACTAATATAAGATATACAAAGAGATACACTTAAATACAGGACTACCAGAGGGGGTTTTATCGCTCTGAACGATCTCTGCCAGACAACCTTTGGATAGATACATACAGGGTATATCAAGACTGCTACCGAAAACGAAGCCGGGTGGTAGTTTAAGCGACTTCAGACACAATGCAACAGAAAAAGTTGCAAAAAAAAGCGACAATTTTTTTTGTTTTTTTTTTTCCTATGGCCATATTTGGGTGGTAAATACATTTTTTCCTAAAATAATAGTATATACCCTTTTATTTATAAATACTCTAAGGTATAAAAGAGTTTAAATTATTATTTTAGCAAAAACTATGGATTTACCACCCAAAAATGACGATATTTAAAAAATCATAAAAAAAAATTGTCGCGTTTCTAGGCGAAATTTTTAATTGCATTGTGTTTGTAGCCACTAAAACTACCACCCGGCTTCGTTTTCGGTAGCAGTCTTGAGATACCCGGTATAAGGGGAGGAGAAACATAGTATTAAATAGCTGACTAGCTTTGTAAAATTAAATTGTTTTATGTTTCTTTCTGACTGACATTCGGTTACTGCTCGTATTAATAAATACTGGTTCCAAAGTAACTTAAATAAAAAATCAACGCGACAGTACTCGGGGATACAACTATTGTATTGTAAGAAACATTTCCTTTTTCTGTACAGAATGGTTAAACTTCGCAGCGCAACTAGGAATAGTAACAACATACTTCAAATTTCATATCGAAACTTGTAAGTAGTTTATACGGGGAAAGTTTTTGTTATCGTTTTAGTTCAGATAATTCCTTACTTTTAATCTGTATCTGGTACATGAAATGTGTGCATGTTGAAACTTTGTTTTATCTTTATATCTGTCTACCTTGCTTTCCCGGCAAAAGCTTGGGTTTATTTTACCTTCGCCATTTCATCCAGTCTTTAGCATTCTGTTCTATTCTGTATCAGCCTGTATACGTCCAACTGCAGGGACGGGTCTCCTCTACATGTGAAATTTCGATAGAGAGTGGTTAAATTAATTTTTATTTTGGAACTCATAAGCTTCGTAATCGAACGTTTGATTGAATCGATGTCTCGTGTTCACCCGTGGCCAATGATGGGTTAATATAAAATAAAGATACATAAGTTAATATAAAATAAAGAGTTAATATAAAATAAAGATACATAATACAGTTAAGATTAGATTATAATGATTTCTGTGGTTTGAACCCCTTACCCCTTTCAAGCATGCAATCTTGATTTTAATCGCAACAAACTGAGTTAAAATTACGATATTTAGGTATAAATAATTCCGCTTAAAAATGAATCACAGAAATTTATTGCGCCTTTTCCGTTGTAAAAGAGCGTATGTATGTGTTAAACTTTTTTGTCGGTTACGCTCTTTTCGAACTGAGAGCAATATCTGGATCACCAATCCGATTGCACACATAAGCGGCACTACCAGTAACTTTCGAAAATAAAATGTTGAATGTAAAACCATTAGTTCGATTATGTGAAGTGGGCGAATGACGTACTATCGATTTCAGCTTACGGAAATAAATCGTTCTGTTTTAGTAGGACGTCATACCATTCGCATTAAGGCGTGCATCCACTATATTGTATGACTGTGGTGTGAAAAAAGCTGGCAAAAATATAACGGGGACTGCCAGTCACAGATCACTCCCAATATACAGTAAAAGCATCAAAATACCTGTATTTACCGACTGATAGGTTGTTTCTTCTGTCTGTGTTAGCCGGCAGTTACATTTATATCCATATTGCAGAATGTTTTGAAATTTTTACCATCGTTCATCGACCGTTTAGGAATTGGCCCTTTAGTCTACTATCCCGACATAATGGGTTTCTTCATGATGTTAATTAACTATGTTAAACAAGCGATCATTTAAGTCTTAAGTTAAATTGTTTTCAAATTAAAATGATATCTTCTTGAAATCGGCCTCGGCTGCCTCTGGACTGCCTCGGTGGCGTAGTGTAGTAGGGTGTGGATACAAAGCTTCAGTCTCGGGTTCGAATCCTGGGTTGGGAAAAGTGTTTTATGTTTTTTTTTTATTCATTATTAGCCCAGAGTCAGGAATTTGTGCCCGATATGGCGATAGACTTGCCATCTGTCACATCGTGGGACAGAACATACAAGGTGAAATGTTGATGTCCTGGCACCTCTGGCAAATGAAATAGAATAGTAAAATGTCTATCTATAATATACATACATTTAAAACAGTTTTCTTACATATGGCATCGGGATGAGGCACCCGTTAGACTTAACTGGGAATACACATTTGATTGCAAGTATTTAAAATCATGCATCTATCCTCCAATATAAGTAAAGTTGCAATGTATTATACCATCCATAACCTATAAATGTGGGCTTTTGTGCACCCAAAACCTAATAAAATTGATTCTTGAATTTTACATTGAATAGCACAGTAAGATGACGTCACTGCATAGGTAGCACCACAGGGTAGCACAGTGGCATAATTATGTTAGACAAAGCGTAGGCACTTTGAAGGTTGTTTTGCCATTCTTTAGCAAATTACGATATATTTTATGTTTACGTATTTCTTATTGCATTGCACGTCATCTGATGGTAAGTCATAACTGCCGCCCATGAACAACAATATTTGGATCATAGATGTGTTGCCGCTCTTTCAAATCGGGAGGAGAGCGCGAAGGAAAAAGGACGGGAAGAGGAAAGGGTCTTGGGCATCTAGCAATCTCACTCCACAGACGAAATGCGACGTTGTCACTTCACGTCGATCTTATATGAGATGCATACATGCTAAGTCATGACTGATAACAGCGTGGCTCTACCACTTCCAGAATTCTAATACTATTCTATGTTTATATAAATATTATAAATAAAATAATAAATAAATTAAAGTAAGAAATTAATAAAAATAATACTCAGTATAGAAAGTATTTTGTATATAGTGATTAGTGCTATATGTATTGACTTGTCATAAGAGCTCTTTAATTGCCTACATGACCAATAAGTACATTTCATTTCATATGTAGTACTAGTATTAATTGCAGCATCGCCCGCGTGTAAAAGTTGTTCCTGTCTAAAAGTCTCGTTATATGTGCCTTCGGGATAAAAAGCACCCTATAGCCTGGTTTGGTAAATTGATTAACCAACATTAAAATATTTTTTAATGCGAACCAATAGCTCCATATAATGAATTTATAATTCAGCGTTTTAAAATAGAATAAATATAACATAAAACCATTCCAGATGTCACAATGGCTACGTTTGTCATAACCAATTGCTGGCTTTGTTACTTACTAAACCATTGTTCATCTAAACTGTCGGGCCATAAATTCATAAGCAACAGGACAAGTAATTGTTCAATTTAATAAAACAGGACAATTTGGCACGTCAAGTTCTTAGGGCCATCATAGAGTTCTTAGCAGTCGCCCTTACATATATCTAATAGGGATATTTCTTGTTAACTTTTGTTTTATACTTATTGTAAAATATCGTTCACAAAAATATTTTATTGATAACTGTAATAAAATAGGTTCAGAATAACAGAGTAATTAAATATGATAGTCGTAAAGGGCCAGTCCTCTATTTTTGCACGCAAATACAATTATGAAGATGCCGCCACAGTATGTTAGTTGCATCTGGTTACTTTAGCCACCAGATTTGAAATATTTGTTACATATTTAGTACTAATTTACTTGTTATTCCATCACACCTTGCATTGTAATTGTATTAAAATAGGATTGACAGAGTCACGCATTCCAATGACATTTACACAACGAAGCATAACGAGCCTTGAGTATATCTAATTTGTCTGTGTTAGAAATGAACGAAAATTACTAAATTTCTTGAAGTACCGTCTGTTTTTGGACTTATCCTTTAAAAAAATAATGTTAAATATAGACTCAAGCACCCAATTAGACGCAGCAAAGCGATTTATTATTTGGCGTAGGCGCTATACAATTGGAAAATAGAGGACGTTAAACTTGGGTAATAGATATTTGGTCATGTGGTTAAATTGTTTTTGTCCGTGGGTACTGTTCGTAACGTATTGAGAAACAATGGGGATTTGGTTACACGACGTGAAAGCGCTTATTTTGCCGGTTCTACGTTTTATTTTTAAATCTTATTTAAATAAAGTGCTAGTAAGTCTATCTAGAGTAGATCTACTCGTTATATAAAAAAAAATTAAAATGTCATGATTTTTGTTCTCTTTTGTATCCTTATCCATTTGCGAATCAATGTCTTTCGGCTCTACATAGTAGGCTGTGATAGTGGGCTACAATCTCACAAATAAGTTAGGCACGGTCTGTGTTATAACGAGGCATTCTTAGGTAAATGATTCGAAATCACAATTATTATTATAACCTCCTTTCCAGCCTTTCTTTACACAGAGAGTTTCTGGGTGTAAATTATTGGTTGTCATTCAGGCAGATACGAATGCCATACCATACCATATAATGGTATATTCCATACCATAGGATATCTAAAAAAACTTACACCTCTGACCTAACCAAGGAGAAAATAACTTTTGTTTTCTGTGAGACATTGGTACCACTTGACGATCGCAACACCCATCCGAAGACGACGTCTGCAGATGCATCTGTTGACGTGTAGAGAAGCCATTATACATATACAGACACAGATACTGAATATTATTATGGAATACAGTGTCAGTTCAATTTTAATAAATGAGATGTTAATATCCAATAAAACAACTACGTATAGGCGAAAAATGTTTGTATTAGTCGGTTCGCTTCACTGGGCGACATAATTAACCGGCACTCGTAATTGCGTTCTCATTGATTTAGCGTGAATTTACCTAATTTCATGGTTTTTTCAATCAGTTCATTATAAATATCAGCTACTTCTGACCTACAGAGTTTTAAAAACTGTACATGATATTTTTTTTACGGTACGTGGTGTCATTTATGTGATTTTTTATTAATCAGAGAAATATTATGTATTTTAATATGATACCATCCAATAAAAGTTCAGTTTTAGATCCCTAGTAATAATAATATAATACATAACTAACTTTTAGCTTACTCATTATTTAGATTTTAATAGTAATATTTAGTTATCAGGAAGTGTACTGCCGCACATAGGCTTCCCTAATACTTACTTGTATGTTCATGAGATTTTAATAGGTGACGATTCGGTATGTATATTTATATGTCGCAGTCGGTATGTAATTAAGATTAAAAATCTGAAATGTTGTCTTTTACTCTATTTTGCTTCATCGCAGCGGCATTTAATGAACCTAAATAAAAACGAATGTAACAAGCAGCTTTAAATATTTCAAGAATTATATTAAAAATATAAATTTAAAGAATATTTTTATACCCTTGGATTTCAGCATATCGTAGGTATACCCTACCACCCAAACCAATCATTGAAAACAATCGCCAAAGCAGTAGTAGAGAATGACTTGCAGCTCTTGCTGGCTTTGTGATGTAAGCAAACGGGACCGAGCCCGCGTAATTTGATCCATCGAGATAACTAATTGGTAACGGCTAGGCGTAATAGAATGGAACAAAAAATATGGTAAACACACACTGGGAATATCGCCGGTGGTTATTTAGGGTAGGACGCGATAAAAAAGAAGCTAACGCAACTAGGTGGGTTTTTTTTTCTCTCCTGTGTTTTATTATGTCCGTATTGTTAGGTGTCGTTGTAGGGTGTGATAGTTGATTGTGGGATGTGACCGACCTTGGTAAGGGTCTCGCTAATTGATATGATAACCTAGGAATATTTTTTTACACTGTGTTGAAAAAGTACCTGAAAAGTATAAAATATTGAATGCATTGTAGAATACTTAGACTGACCGATTGCCCGAAGAGATATATTTGACAGTCGGCCGCTGGTTATATGCCGGCTGTGAAACGAGAGGCTGCGGGTTCGATCCCCACACCGAAACAAATATTTGTGTGGACAGGTATTTGTTGCGGATCTGGGTGTTAGTGAGAACTAAAAGTCTCTCGTATTTTCTGATATAGTCACAGGAATCAATCTTAGTGTGGGCTCAGGACTTTGTACTACGTATGTGACTGTTGGGTGTATTTATTTATTTATATATGTATAGTTTTCGATAACGCCGACGATTATGCCGACTGGCTGAAATCCGCATATACCGGGTATATCAAGACGCTAACGAAAGCTAACGAAAGCCGGGTGGTAGTTTTAGTGACTACAAACACGATCTAACTAAAAATTTCGCAAAGAAACGCGACAATTATTTTTAATGATTTTTTAAATATCGTCATTTTTTGGCGCTAATCCATAGTTTTTGATAAAATAATAATTCAAACTCTTTTATACCTTAGAGTATTTATAAATAAAAGAGTTTACACTACTATTTTAGGAAAAGTATGTATTTACCACCCAAATACGGCTATAGGAAAATAAATACCAAAAAAAATTGACGCTTTTTTTTAAAACATTTTCTGTTGCATTGTGTCTGAAGTCGCTTAAACTACCACCCGGCTTTGTGTTCGGTAGATTACATTTTCTACCATTGGCACACAGACGTTTTGTCAATGATATAAGTTTTTTAATTGGTTTAGCTAATGGTTCTATTGATTGTCCTGAACTTCTAGAGAAAATATATCTACGTACAAATCAATTTGGTCTAAGACAACGACCTCTATTGCAGGTTCTATCAACTAACACAAAATATAGGCGTAATGCATTCATGATAAGGAGTGCCTTGAGCTTCAATAGTCTAACCCCTGATTTATACCGGGTATATCAAGACTGCTACCGAAAACGAAGCCGGGTGATAGTTTAAGCGACTTCAGACACAATGCAACAGAAAAAGTTGCAAAAAAAGCGACAATTTTTTTTTGTTATTTTTTTCCTATGGCCATATTTGGGTGGTAAATAAATTTTTTCCTAAAATAATAGTGTGTATCCTTTTATTTATAAATACTCTAAGGTATAAAAGAGTTTAAATTATTATTTTAGCAAAAACTATGGATTTACCACCCAAAATTGACGATATTTAAAAAATCATAAAAAATAATTGTCGCGTTTCTATGCGAAATTTTTAATTGCATTGTGTTTGTAGCCACTAAAACTACCACCCGGCTTCGTTTTCGGTAGCAGTCTTGAGATACCCTGTATATTGACCTATTCAGCACAAAGGCAAGCATAGTGAAACGGATACTTAATAAAAAATATTATCTCGAAAATAATAACTCTTAACGGATATAGTATTTTTGTACATAGATTGTTTCTTTTTTCTGTATTTTTCATTTTTAAATTTTAATTATACCGGGTATCTCAAGACTGCTACCGAAAACGAAGCCCTGTGGTAGTTTTAGTGATTACAAACACAATGCAACTAAAAATTTCGCAAAGAAACGCGACAATCATTTTTTATGATTTTTTAAATATCGTCATTTTTAGGTGGTATATCCATAGTTTTTGCTAAAATAATAATTTTAACTCTTTATACCTTAGAGTATTAATAAAAAAAAGGGTATACACTATTATTTTAGGAAAAAAATGTATTTACCACCCAAATATGGCCATAGGAAAAAAATAACAAAAAAAAATTAGCCGCTTTTTTTTGGAACTTTTTCTGTTGCATTGTGTCTGAAGTCACTTAAACTACCACCAGGCTTCGTTTTCGGTAGCAGTCTTGATATACCCTGTATACATATTTTCTTAGTTTATAATTTGAATTTAAGTATTGATTACTAAAGTGTAATATATATATATATTTAATGTATGGATAATAATATTTACTGTATTTTTTTTTTATTTTCTTTCTTTATTCTTAGTTTTGCTTTTTTAGTTTTGTTTTAATTGTTCTTTTTGTAGTTGTATAATTAAGTTTATAATTATCTTTCTACCCTTCAAACTCCCAATTGTTCGGCCTTTGCTTTCAAACAATTTGCTGCTTGCGATGTTAAGAAAACAATTACTCTTATTTCTTCAAATGCAATAGGTAGCGACTGTGTCAGCCGTAATATGGTTATGCCTATCCTAGACGAAATCCTTCCCATAATATCCCACATCCTCAACCATTCTATCACGACTGGGATTTTCCCGGCTACCTGGAAAGAAGCCCATATTATTCCTATTCCTAAAAAGTCCAATGCTTCTTTACTCTCTGAATTCCGACCCATTTCCATTCTTCCTTTCCTTTCCAAAATCCTTGAGCGCCTGGTCCATACTCAAATTAGTGATTTCCTTTCTAAAAATAATCTCTTGAACCCTCTTCAATCGGGGTTTTGTCCTGGGCACAGCACCACCACCACGCTGACTCATATTACGGACGGCATCAGATCGGGTATGGAGGAAGGCAAGCTGACTGTCTTAGCATTGCTGGACTTCAGCAACGCTTTTAATACAATTGACTTTGATATATTGCTTTGTATGTTACGTTCTCTTAACATATCTCCAACAGCAGTTGAATGGTTTCGTAGTTACCTGTATGGACGCCGGCAACGCATTTGTGTCGAGGATTGTTATTCCTCGTGGTGCTCCTTATCTGCTGGCGTTCCACAGGGCGGCGTGCTATCTCCTCTACTCTTTGCTGTCTTTATAAATTCCATATCTATTCAACTTCGCTCCTCCTACTACCTCTACGCAGATGATTTACAAATTTATACTCAGGCATCTTTGGGTAATATGAATGATGCGATTGCTATAATTAATAGTGACATCCAGCACATTTGTGAATGGAGCAAGACCCATGGACTGAAAGTCAATCCATTGAAAACACAGGTGATAGTTATCGGCAGCCCCAGAATGACTTTAAAACTAGACAGAGACAAACTACCACCTATCTCCTGTGATGGTACTACCGTCACATATAGTGATAAAGTCAGGAACCTTGGACTATATCTGGACAAGTCCTTCACCTGGGGACCGCAACTCCAAGAACTAAGTCGTAAGTTGTTCGCCTCAGCTAGGTCCTTGCGAAGATTACACAATCTTTTACCTGTTGCTACGAAGATTTCATTAGCGCAAACCCTCCTCCTCCCTATCCTTGATTATGCCGATGTCAGCTATCCTGATCTCACCGAGGACCAACTAAATAAACTTGAGCGCCTTCAAAACTTTATTATTAGATTCATATTTGGATTACGCAAATATGATCATGTTTCTGAGTTTCGTACTAAGCTCAAGTGGTTGCACATACGGCTTCGTCGGAATGCTCATATTCTTTCTCTTCTTTACAATATATTGTTTAATCCTGTCACCCCATCTTATCTCAAAGATCGTTTTGTATTTCTCGATGACTCCCATTCAAGATCCCTAAGGTCGTCAGAGAGACTGGAATTAAGAATGCCTGTGCACTCCACTAATTTTATGGACGGGTCGTTCACCGTCAAAGCTGTCCGATTGTGGAACGCCCTACCAGTTGTGGTAAGACGGGCGAGGTCACTATCATCGTTTAAAAAAATGGTCAAAGATCACTACCTGTCTCCTACATTTACACATTGATGTGGATAACTTTCCTGTTTGTATGTACTGATACTCTTATATTATATATAAATATGTATTTATTTATGTATGTATATTAGTTATATATGTATGTATTGATGTATTTATATATACATATATATATATAATATATTTTTTTTGTTATTTAGTAATTATTTGTTGTTCTTATATATATTTTTTTCCTGTCTTAACTCCTATTCTTTACACTTTACGACTGCCCTCTAATTATCCTTTTATCAAATCCATCCCATGGTTGTCTGTAAGACATTGCCTTTGAGCGATAAGACCGCCAATTGTACTTTTATGATTGTAATTTTCATTTTATTTGTATTTTTTTTTGTGCAATAAAGTGTATAAATAAATAAATAAGTTGTAATAGTGCACATAATATGGTTCTATATAACTATGGAGGCTTGTTATTAGCAATTTTTATTTATGTTATTTATATATTAGTACAATTTTGTTAATTAGTCTGTAAGCCTTCTTCAATAATAAATAAATAAAAAAAAAAACAGTGTTCATACACCCTGTATGTATAGTTTTCGATAACATTATGCCGACTTGCTGAAATCCGTATATAGACCGGTCAGATTCGGATTGCGACACAGTTATTTGGTCACTAAGAAGGGTCATCCAAAATCAAATACAGGGTTGGGTGTATGAGTGTATTCCCATATTCACTAAGCTAGCGTAGTGTAAATTCATAGAAAACTATACCTTAATTACATTAAATCAGTGGACCATCACTTATTTTTCGTATAAAAGCAATTTGTTTAAAGGAACCCGCGCTTAATAGACCATATAAGTTCCCCGCAAGCAATAGAGCGTATAAAATATTCTAAGAAATATATTATACCGACAATTCAGATTCATGAGCTCATTGCAATCATTTAATTTGGACAATTGCACTATTAAAGGCAGCTGTCCGCGAGAATGCAAAATGAATCATTTATAAACGTTAGCAATAACACCAGTAACGTGAACTAACTGAATTCTTCGCTAAAATTTAATTAACGTCTATGCGTCTATCCCTCAGGAGCCGCGCGTTTGTACGTCATGAAAGAAGCCTCCATTATTCTTTAGCGGATAAAACCGCCTCAAGACTGATATTTAAACAAAATATGTGTACTAGATAGCGAAGTTTTAATTTATTTTTATAAAAATGGTTTCAATAGGATATTTCTTAAACAACGTACAGTAATACAGCAAAAGTGTATTGTTATACCTAAAACAGAAGTTAATGAATAAATCTACGACCCCAAAATTATTTAAGAGACAGAATCTAATTTTGAACTTTCTACTTAGATTTTCACTATAAAAATGTCCTCAAAATGCAGGAAAATCAAGGTATTACTCATTTGATTTCGTAGTAAAACAGATGATGTGCCAATGACACCACAAAACACATTAAAGAGATCGTTAAAGTGTCAACCTAAACTAGAGAAGAAATGAACATTTTATTACGCCACTGACGTCATATGCAACACTCATTGGTATCTCAGCCGCTTCCGATTGTTAATTTCAACACATCTACTTTAAGAAACAGGCTTTCTTGTATGAAATTTTACTGTTGGTCTCATCTGTATCAGGCCGCCTGGGAAGGTTCCACCGCAATGTTTATTTCTCCCGCCAAACAACAATGTCAACGCACTGTTGTGTTCTTATTTGAAGGACATTGTAACCAGAGTAACTACTAGACATATTGAGACTTACCGGACATATAAAGATCTTATGTCTCAGGGTGGCAAGCGCAGTGAAATGCCAAGCATTGCTAGTCCGTGAACGGTCGTATCGCTTACCATCAGGCAAATGGTATGCTCGTCTCGCCATTCAGAGCAATAAAACAAATAGTTCAATAATATAGCACCATTTTGAAAATATCGAGTGGTGGGTAAGCTTCCATGAAAGCATTTAGTTAGTTGAAACCGTGGGCCAGGCGACAAAGCTCGTGTTACCGTACTATATACTATGTACTTGACCCTAAGAAAGTGAAACATTAAATTAAATCGTAGTCTTTAATAAGAGTCTCCACCTGCAAGACGTAGCTCAGCATAGGCGTACTATGAAGGTATACAAAACGATTGAGTTGCTATGGAACCTCATCGTTCCGTGACAAACATAGGTTTGTAAAAACTGTCCAGTAGATAGCTACTGGACAGTTTTTAATTATAAGTCTTCTTTATATTTTTCATTCGACAGTCTTTGTGGAGCAGTTGGTTAGAAGCTGAGTATGTACACGAGAGGTTGCAGATTCAATCCCCGCACTGAGACAAACATTTGTGAGATCTCCAAAAAATTGTCCCGAGTCTGGTGTTTGTGAGACCGAAAAGTCTCTTGTAGTTTGTGATACCCACGGCACAAGACCTAATTGAATGTGGACAGGGCTATATATGTGACTGTTGTGTGTATTTATTATTTTCTACGTCGAAGTTGAAATAAAATCAGACTGATTTTTATCTTGTTAAAGTACAATTGTGCAGCAAATAGAGGTAGAGGCACAATGATGTCTTAAATCTACCGGCCAACGCTCCCATAGATTTCGCTTAGTCAGCTGCTCTAATTACACGTTGCTATGATCGTGTAGATAGTCCAGCACATTTGTCAAAACATAGCGCCAACGGAATGGGGAGTTATTTCACATAAATACTGCTTGATGATTTGGTAGGCGTGACTCTTTCAATGCTATTATACGCTAGAACTACTGGTGGTAGGTCTTTCATATGATCTATGGTCGAATGTGAGAGGTCGCCTGGGTAATGTATTGCTGTGTTCTGGTTTGAAGGACATTGTAGCACAATTACTGGACATATTATGGCACAGGATGGCAAGCACTGGGAAATGTCAAGCGTTACTTTGTAATTCATGGTGTTTTTGGTTTTGCTACCGTCTTTGAGCGATCGTATCACTTACCAGTAGGCGATTGACATGCTCGTCTCGCCATTCATAGCTATTAAAATTGGATATTCTTCACAAATGGATTTACTAGACACATGATTTAGTGTGTCCCACTCATTGTCAATCCGGCTTTAACCTTGACTGCATTTTACTTCTATTTTGGTTGTGAAGAATATGAAATTAGAAAAGAGACGTAAAGCACAGACTTGTTTATTCTTTCCCGAAAATAATAGAAGAGCAGTCCGCTAAACTCCGTGCTTAAATTAATAAATTAAAAACTCAATATTTATTTTTCAGATTTAAAAATGCTAACAAACTACTACATAAAACACAGCAGTAATATTTGAAAATTGAACAGTAAACATTGAAGCCATTAACATTATTGAAGCGTCGAAACTATCATTTAGTTTTTACAAACAGCTTTCTAATATTTTAGATAACACAAAAAGCAATAATGATATGTTATTATGCTCTCAATTCAATATAATTGCCGTGAGATAGCATCCCAAGTGAACTGTAATGATGTATAAAAAATAGATTTCCACAGATACGATAGTAATATTCGAGGTTGTAACTTCGGCCTCGTTCTAGTACAAGCGGTTAGTCGCATCTGTTCTCGGGAATCATTTGGTGCAAGACTTTCCATCTGTCTGGCGGTCATTGTGGCCGTTTGTACCAGCACTCGTCTGATAATTATCTTATTGGTCAAAGTGACCCCTGTTGGTGATTCAGTGCCGTTGTGGTTTTGAAGTTTCAGATGTGATGTAGAACGGTTGCGATTTCATCGTGTATGAACCGTTTTTGCTGCAATCAAGTTATTAATTTGGTATCCGAAGGTTGTGGTAACAAGGGTGTTTTTTTTTCGAAACCAACTAATTATTATAACTTGAATATATGATATGACCATTGGTTATTGGTAAATGTCATTGCTGAAGCAGTTGCTCTATCATTATACTACATCTAGGGTAGGCATGAAAGTTAAGAATAATAGTAGGCTAAAAGTAAAACACCGTTTAACCACCACCGTAATTTATGGTAGATAATCCGTCATTGTATATCCAATATCTTATATCAAGTATATTAAGTCCATTACTGAAAAGTAGCACATAAGATGATATAGACATTGCCAATTAGCATCAAAGTTTTCACGAATGCCATTAAGATCTTGAACAAATGTTACACTCGGTAGGAAATGTTCCGTCTTTCGTTTCCACACAGCTGTTGCTTTTATTCTCTCAAACAATAGCTATCGAACTTCTCGTTTTTCAACTCTTGGCTCGTGCAAAGTCACTTGTCAGCTTCGCGAGTACTTCGCGCCGGTTCCACACCAAATATTGGATCCAACACCACTCGGAAATCAGAAGTTGTTTATTTACATAAAATGTAGGTACTTAAATGATTCGAATCAAAAGGTGCAAATATACATTTAGCTAACAATATTTTTGGTCTTAGATTATATACTCGTCTAGATTGAGCAATGTCAACAAACGATGCGCTAAAAGTGTCCTCACTTTCGTTGATATGTGTGAGTACGGGTCGTGTAATTATTGTAATCCAACTGTCAAGGTGTGTGTGTTTAGGGATGCCTACTCCAGATTATTAACTTAACTTTTCCCCATTATTTGATATACAAAATAGGTTAAATAAAATATTTTTTCTTTATTTAAAGTAATCATACTATTAATTATATTTATAACGCATTTTAGTAAAAACAATAAAGATCTAAACCCATCTCCTAGTGTTTGTTTCCGAATAGAATTAACTCTTTGGATTTATTGCCTGGGCTGTTATCTGATTTCTGTATTTATGTAAAATATAAATCATCATAAGTAAAATGTTCAGAACACACAACTGAAGTCATGTGAGGCTACGAATGGTCTTCTTTTCGTTTCCGCTGTGTAATGTCTCTCCAGCAATTTGCTAGTACGGAATCCGTAGTCTAAAAATATTATTAGGACCTTGAATAAGTTCTCGCTGTTTCTTCAAAGATGACAATAGCAGTACTCCGTTTGTGAAATTTTGAATGGTAATACACATGCAAGGCAAAGAATTAATAAAATTACTATGAAGTGCATGTCGTCGTGGGTTTCATTAATATCGTGTAGGTAAGTATTATTTACTCATTAAATAAATTATGCCATTCTTCTTGTTGTTATTCTGATCGAAATATTATGTAATGATATTTGTGTTTTATAGTTTCTCCCATAATTTCAACAAATCTTCCTAGTAATAAATTGACAACACTGGCCAATGAAACTCATCTTCAAAATAATGAATCAAAAGTTCATGTTTTCTTCAAATAATAGTGGTTTAACAATAATGTTACCGATAGAAAGTGATATTGGTATTATTATACAGTTTTCCCACACAATTGCGATACAATTCGACAGCACAAACCGGCATAATTAATTATTTTTCGGGAGCACGTTATCCATATGTAGTTGAAATGACACTGACGTACGTGAGAAGCGAGTCTACCAAATTTGGTAGACTTTTTTTGAGCCGTGCGGTGAGGTGTGATGTGTCATCTAGACGAGTATATAATCTAAGATTTTGGTGTACTTAATAAAAGAAGTATTGTTTTATAAAATCGAAAACAAAATAGTATGAAGAAAACATTACGAGTATCAAAACTATTTAACTATAATATACTTTATGGTTAAAAAACAATAAAAATGACGTAATATCATTTAAAAATATATATAATACTCGTAGTATAGAAGCACTTATCTAATAACGATTTTGTCAGTCTGTTTTTTTAATGATACTCATTCAACGCGAAGATTTGGAATAAAGCATTAGCCAAGGGTTTGTGTTAAATCCACAGTTCGTGGGTGTGGTGTTGGTGCCAATATTGGACGGCGTGTGAAGGCGGTGAGTCTTAGCAACAGTTGAAATGTACTGTCTACTGTGTTTCTAATTACGAGAAACGTCGTACATTTTTTGTTTTGCAAATACTTGGAAAGTCTATTTATAGATTAAATAAGCAACATTAATAGGAATCTATTTAATGGTGACGTAAAGAGGCCTTAATACGAGCTTAACACTATGAAAAATTAACAAGTTTTTTTGGGAGTGTAGCACTTTAAAGGCTTAAAAATTATGCATAATTGGATGTGATTTAAATGCATTGTATTGGGGTTTTAAAATTATCTTTAATGATTTTGATTAATGAGTTTTATTAATTAAAAAGTGTAACATTTTGGCTAATAATGAGTTCTGGTAGAACCTTGTTGCATCTCCTTAAAATTATTAGTACGAGAAGATCTGCTTTGCCTGATCACTTCCACTCCCTTTAAGTGCGATACAAAATTAAAACAAAACAAAACCGCATAATTCATTCACACAACATTCGAAGGTCGGTCAGTGTATTTACGTTACTTGACACATTATCTCGAAGGCAAGTCCCGTTAGTGAATCACATATGAGACGAGGGTAGGACCGGCACAGAACTTATTAAAGGACCGCTGTTATCTTGTTATCTATCTCATTATTACTGCCCACTTGTCTGATAAACTGTATAAGCTAATTCTGGTTTGTTTTTTAATGTTATAAGTCTTTGTAGACTTAAACACAACATGCGGGCAGTAAAATATGGTGTTTAAGTTTAAAAATTGCGATAAGTCTTTGTTTCCTAGTCTTTGAGTATGTTTTGTATTTTTGTATTACCTCATAGTTATGATAGGGTTGGCATGTATAGTCATGGCAAAAGTCCCTTAAAAATAAATAGAAAAAAAAGAAAATAGTCAGCATTATTTTCACCCACAAGGTCCAGTTTTGAACATAAGCCTTACTTAGGAATTTTATGTTGGACGCGGCCTGCCTTCACCGCATCTTTCGAAATTTTTCGATCCTTCATTTGGTTTTTCCCATATTTTGTTCCCTTATTTATTTCCCTTATCACTACATAGTATAAAACAAAGTCGCTTTTTCTGTCCCTATTTATCTTAGTTGCTTAAATCTTTAAAACTACGCAACGGATTTTGATGCGGTTTTTTTTATAGATAGAGTGATTCAATAGAAAGATTGATATGTATAATAACATCCATTAAATAGTGGAGATATATTGTTATTTTTGAGGTTTCTAATGTTAATTAATTATCAATATTTTTCCGCTTACATTGCAAACGCAGGCTGAACCCTACGAGATTTATCAAAATAATGTACTACATATTTGTACACATTGAAAAGGTCTACAGAAAACTCCGCGATGGTATATGTCTATCTCTCACAATAAATTTTTTTTTGTCATTGACTTTTTACGACAAATAATGGCTAATTTTCGAAGCTATTTTAACCAATACAGCATTAATCCTTATCCAATTAAATAGCTTAAATAAATTGTTGATTTAATATAGATCTATGTGGTCCTTTACAGCCCAAAATTTAAATGAATATTTTCGAAGATATTACAGAATTAAAATTGCGGGACGTAGCGCTTGCGGCGGTACTGGCCGGCCGGGGCGACGGCAGCGTGCCTATATAGGAATGTTTATACCGGGTATCTCAAGACTGCTACCGAAAACGAAGCCGGGTGGTAGTTTTAGTAGCTACAAACACAATTAAAAATTTTGCATAGAAACGCGACAATTATTTTTTATGATTTTTTAAATATCGTCATTTTTGGGTGGTAAATCCATAGTTTTTGCTACAATAATAATTTAAACTCTTTTATACCTTAGAGTATTTATAAATAGAAGGGTATACACTATTATTTCAGGAAAAAATGTATTTATCAACCAAACAGGGCCCATGAAAAAAAAAAATAACAAAAAAAATTGTCGCTCTTTTTTCCAACTTTTTCTGTTGCATTTTGTCTGAAGTCGCTTAAACTACCACCCGGCTTCGTTTTCGGTAGCAGTCTTGATATACCCGGTATGTATAAATTATAATAATAATACGTACCTACATATTATTGTACATAAATCTATTTGTACCCGGGCGAAGCTGGGCCGGGCCGCTAGTTTATAAAGATTTAATGCAGATTTAAAATGCCGTTAATTTGGGCTGACTCAAAAACGATATTTATAGACGTCAAAAATCACAAATCAGCCATTTATCAGCTCATCATCATCATCATATCAGCCACAGGAAGTCCACTGCTGAACATAGGCCTTCCCCAAGGATCTCCACAATGACCTGTTGGAAGCAGCCTGCATCCAGCCACTTCCTGCAACCTTAGTCAGATCGTCCGTCCACCTTGTAGGCGGGCGTCCGACATTTCGCCTGCCTGTACGTTGCCTCCACTCAAGAACTTTTCGGCCCTAACGGCCATCGGTTCTACGAGCTATGTGCCCGGCCCACTGCCACTTCAACTTGCCAATCCTATGGGCTATGTCGGTAACCTTGGTTCTCCTGCGGATCTCCTCATTTCTGATTCGATCTCGTAGGGAAACTCCGAGCATAGCCCGCTCCATGGCTCGTTGAGTGACTTTGAGCCTTTTAATGAGGCCCACAGTGAGAGGCCACGTCCCGGTGCCGTATGTCATCACTGGTAACACACAACTATCGAAGACTTTCGATTTTAGGCACTGAAGTATTTTGGAAGAGAAGACGTCGCGATTATTCCCGAACGCTGCCCAACCGAGTTGGATTCGACGATTGACCTGTCTCTCGAAGTCGGACCTGCCTAACCGGACCACTTTTCCTAAATAGACATATATATTCGTCTACAACTTCGAGAGTCAGCTCATCATTTCAGCTCATTAACTTTAAAATGTCCCTTGTTTAGGCTTTAAGCAGAAATTTCGGATATCTGTCAGCTGGTTCAGACAAGCTAATAGAAAGAGTCGTTGCGGTTTGTTTATTTGCAATTATTTGCGTTTCGGTATTGATATTATGGTGTGTGACTGCGTGGGATAATTTCTACCAAATTGTGAAGCTTTCAACCATTAATAATAATAATAATAATCATCATATCAGCTACAAGAAGTCCACTATTGAACATAGGCCTCCCCCTAGGATCTCCACGATGTCATAATAATGTGTCTGTATAAAACTAAAATTAAGTAATTCGATTTCACTACCCAGACTTTCACTAGAAATGTCCAAAGAGACCAGAGGTCAAAGCTATCTGTTAACAGTGCTTACGGGAATAAATGGCGTTGCAAGTTAGGGAACCCGGTCCCGGGTAACGTGAAACTGCGAGGTCAAAGAAATATGTCAAGGACATTGTATTTATCAGATCGGCTAGTATAACAGTATGTGGTGCTATATTTATGACTCATTTAGACAGTATTATTTATTTTATATTATAAGATTAAGATACAAGGTTACTGGTGGTACTACTCTCATATGTGAGCGACCACCTGTGTAGGTACCACCGCTTGGTCTATTTCTCCCGTCAAACAGCAGTGTAAATGTTGTGTTTCGGATTGAAGGACATTATAGCCAGAGTAACTACTGGACATATTGAGACTTAAAACCTTATGTCTCAGTATGGCGGGCTTAGTGGAATGCCAAGCATTGCTTTGTAATTCAAGGTGGTGTTTGGTTCTACTAGTGTTCATAATAGCAATAAAAAAAGTTGAAACTTTATTGGAGTCTGTAAATCATTCGTCTGTTATCTACATGTAATGTTTTCTGTTTGTTTCCTAAACAATAATAAATAAAATAAATAACAAGATTTCTGTATTAATGGAATTGTTTTCACCAGCAGCCGTCATAAAAAAGTCTAATAAAGGTTTTGCGGTTTTTTATAACTTTCTTTAGGTCAGTATGCCTTTGTGTGTGACCTTTCATAACCTTTGGCGCGAAGCCTATAACGGTAGTGAAAAAATATTATAACAAAGAAACATCGCCTTGATATGTCAACGCATCAATTAGCCAAGTTGTGGGAGGAAGTATGTAATCCAAAAAGCTGTCGTGCAATTAACACTAACTCTCTAAATAAGCGCGATGATGAACACTGGCGTCCATTTAGCTTCCGCTGATCATATAGGGCTACCTCTTCGATGCATTTATTCAATGCATTGCATATTTTATGTGTACTTTTCAAGAGGAATGCAGAGGTGTCGTGCGCAGGATGGAACACCGAGCTGGCAGCTTCTCGCCCGCCCGTATCAAAAATGGTAAATCACACATTTTGTATTATTTTCTTCATATTGATGTGAAATATATTGACAATATACGTAATATGGGAAAACCACCCATGTGCAGTAGTTTTTGGATCTCCGATGTATCAGTGACATTAAAACTACATACAAAGTACAAATATTGGCAATCTTGTTGCACTAGACAATACAACCATGGGTTTGATTTAAGAATAATAGAAAGAAAAGGCTGTCAAATATGGATTGTCATAACTTTATCCTATCGTTATAAGAAGCACGTTCGAAAACTTTGTCGTACGTGGCAACCCTAATTGCATACACCAGCAGAATGACAACAAAAGGAAGACGAGATAAAAGCGTTAATTTGTTATAGCGCGTGTGTTAGCTGACCGACTCTTGTTTCCTGTGTGTACGTGAGTTCATTATACGGTGCATGTATGGACTCGCCTTTACACCAGCCGGAATATGTGCACAGTATTGTAATTATAATTATCTGTGCATTATATTGTGAATAGCGAGTCCATCATATGGTGATGTAAGAATTTTCAAGATTTTGAAAATGGAACACCTAATTAAAAATTGATTGAAACTGTAGTCAGTCATGAATGGGCAGGCTCTTCCGGGGCGGTTCCACTGTTTCACAGGAAATCGACTTGAAGCGACAACATGTCGCTTATGGTATGGTGAGTGATTGCTGGATGCCCAATACTCCTTTTCATTCTTTTTCCTTCAAACTCACTTCCAAATTCGATGGGACGGCAAGATATCAATGATTCAAGTGTTGTAGATGTTCATAGTCAGCAGTAATCACTTACCGTGAGGTGACCTGTTTGCTCGTTTGCCAGAATGTTTCTATGGAAAAAATAAGAAAATACTATGAGTATACCTCTTGTAACCTGTGTAATTAAGCCCAAGTAGGTGTTTAATTAGGTATGGTATAAATGTTATCTAAGAATCTGTGGCTAAACACAAAACATGACAACATAGTACATACTAATTAGAACGATTCCTGTTTTAGTATATTGACCTTTTGGTAGCATTTAAGCCAATCAGGGACACGACCTTTTATCTCGATTAATGACGGTAAGGTTTTCTGTTACCACGCCTTCATTATGTTAATTGGCCTTGGGCAGTTTGCAAGAAAAGCTAGGAATAATCTGGTCCACTCTGATATATCTATCTCTCTTTCCCTCTAGGTATCTATGTATATGTATCTCTCTCTACAATCTCAGGAAGTCCACTGACATCCAGACCTGAAACAAATACCTGTGGTTCACACAAATATTTATTTCGGTGTCTGGATCGAACCCGCGGCCTCTCTATTCGCAGCCGGCGTCTAATCAATATAGAATAGAGATAACAGAAATAATATTATTGCTGGTGTTGGAATATTCATTATTCTCTAGTTATTGTGTAATTTCAGAGTATCCGCCTGTGTGGATCTAATTCCGAATATTTTAAACATATCGGCTTTTAGTAGAAAGCGTTACGTTGCAAAAAAATCCGAAATTATGGAAAAACCATAAATATATTGTAAGGAGAATTGTTTTTTTACGGCGGTATCACCTCCCCACATCACCTATAAAAGCGAGGCGCTGGGGATAGTTCGTGCATTTTCTGCTTCTCTGCTCTCGGACGGGAATCATCGTCAGTCACAAGGTCACGTAAGCCATTTGAGGTTAATTAGTTGCTAAAAGTGATTAAGTGTGCTACATTTGGTTTAGTGGACTCTATGTAAACTGTAAGTAGTTTTGTTGATTGTTATTTGTGTCGATTTTAATTATGAAATAAAAATGGTTTCTTTGTCGTAAGTTATTTTTTTTTAAATAAATTCCACTTCTGAATCTTACATCAGAAGTGGGATAAGGGACTTATTAGCCCACTTAGAAGAAGTTTCGTAGTTAAATATTGTTGTGAACAGAAAAACCATTTTTTTTCTTTCATACTTTTAACTACCCACTTAATTACTTTTCTTTGCTTGTCTGATTTTTATTTTTTTCATTTTGTTATAATGGGGCGAGCACGTTCTCGCGAGAAACGGTTACATTCTCGTGATAAGTCACGCAATCGTAAACGACGTCGATCTCGTGGGTCAAATGATCGCAGTAGTGGTAGATCGTATCGAGATTCAAGTAGGGGTAGTCGTAATTCGCGAAATGGCTTACGTGATCGAGATAGGCGTGATTCTCGAAGTCCCGAAAGTAAACGATCGCGTACTAGGGATAGGCGCGATTCGCGTAATAATGATCGCTCGCGTGGTGACATTGACAATAGAAAGCGCAACCGTACTCCATCGCCTCCAGTTCGAACAAGTTCTATCCACAAAAATAATGAGGTTTTACCAAAAGCTATAGCCAATACGTCAGAGCGACTTCAGTCTATGGAGTCTAGTGTCCCCGGCTCTGAGGCATCCATTCTCGCTCATGCTTTGATGCAAGCAATAAAAATGATGCAACCATCTAGGTCACAAAATTATTACGTGTCAAACTTTGACCCTTCAATAAATAGCATCGAGGCATGGTGCGACGAAGTGGATCGCGCTAGAGAGGTTCACGGTTGGAGTGACAACGAATGTCTGTCACGTGTGGCTAACTGCCTCAAGGGTGATGCTAAGGTCTGGTTAGGAGAACGGGTGACGAACGACAGGTCCTGGTCTAATTTCGTTCGTGAATTCAAACCCCTTTGCCCTAGTAAATTAGATTACGCGAATATTTTGCTCGATGCTATGAATGCTACTTCAGATAAGTATTCAACTTACTCAGAATACGCCCGTCGCACCCTATTGCGTCTGAGAATAGTTCAAGGGCTAAGTGATGAATTGAGAACGCTAATAGTTATACGTGGCATAGACAATCCGCAGGTGCGTGCAGCCGCTGCCAACGCGAACTTGACCCCTGACACTATTGTCTCGTTTCTGTCAATTTACACTAAGCCGTCGGGGAGCGACAAGGTCGCCGATCCTAAAAGGCAAGGTCAATCAAAATCAAACCACCGTCTTTGGCCAAAATGTTTTAATTGTAACCAAACTGGTCATATCAGTCGCCATTGTAAAAAGTCTAAGGCAATCACTACTAATAGCAAACTTGCTAACGTGGCCTCGGACTCATCTTCCAATGCAGAACCGTTTTCGAGCAAGTCTTGTACGTTCTGTAAGAAGTCGGGACACACAGAGGACAAATGCTTTGCCAAAGCCAAAGCCGAGCAGCGAAATCCGCGTAATGTCAACCTTTGTTCTTATAGATCGAATATCGCACAAAACAATGACATGACTACCGCGATAATAGATGGAATACCTATAGACGTGCTTATTGATAGCGGAGCCCTCGATGTGGCCCTTATTTCTTCAGACATTTTGAAACATTTTACATGTCAGCCAAAACCGAGACGTTGTGTATTGAAAGGTTTAAGTGAGAAAGAAGTGATCGCAACATCTTACGTCACATTCACGGTAGAATTCAGTGACATTGCTATAGAAGTCGACTTAGTGGTGGTTCCATCTACTTTTATGAACGCTCCTATAATAATTGGCACTGATGTTTTGAATCGCGAAGGCATCACTTACATTCGTACTAAAGATGAGCAATACCTCACGCGTTCAGATAACATTAGCACAAAAGTTAACGCTATTGGTGTAAGTGATCAGGTCAAAGTAAATACACCCCTTCAGGGTACAGAGTTGGATAGCCTTATGACCGTTATAAACGATTTTTCCGACTATCTAATATCAGGTACTGCTATGACTACAGTCAAAACAGGTGAGATGGAGATAAAGCTTACCAGTTCCACCCCTGTTGTATATCGTCCATATAGACTTTCTTACTCCGAAAAACTCAAGGTTAGAAAAATTACACAAGACCTTTTAGACAAGGGAGTGATTAGGCGTTCGAAGTCTGAATATGCAAGCCCTATTATACTTGTAAGAAAACGGGACGGCTCTGATAGGCTCTGTCGATTTTAGAGCGTTAAATCGAATTACAGTAAAAGATCGATACCCTCTTCCACTAATCGATAATCACATCGATAGGTTAGGCGCTTGTAAGTTCTTCTGTAGCCTTGATATGGCTACAGGGTTTCACCAAATTCCTCTTAAAGAGGAAAGTATCCCCTTCACTGGTTTCGTGACACCGGAGGAACACTTTGAGTACGTCAAAATGCCTTACGGTTTAGCTAATTCTCCAATAGTTTACCAGCGCATTATAAATGACACCTTACGTTGCCACCTTAATGAAGGAAACGTCCTAGTGTACGTCGATGACGTTCTTCTGCTGAGTAATTCTGTGACAGAAGGGATTGAACTGTTGCGTAAAGTCCTGGCTAAATGTTCATTCCTTGTCACAGAAGTAGAATATTTGGGGAGGTTAATCAGTCAGGGTCAGGTTAGGCCGAGCCCACGAAAAGTGGAGGCCCTAGTTAACACCTCGCCACCAGAGAACGTAAAGCAAGTGCGCCAACTGCTTGGTTTGGCAGGTTATTTTCGGCGATACATAAAAGATTACTCCATTAGAACTGCTCCTATCGCTCATCTAACCCGTAAAAATGTCAAATTCAATTGGACTCCCGAATGTGAGGCAATTCGTCTCGATCTCATTAAAGAACTGACCAATGTACCGGTTCTTGCCATTTTTAACCCAAGCTGTCCGACCGAAGTACATACAGACGCCAGTAGTGTTGGATACGGCGCGGTACTTCTACAAGTACATCCAGATTCAAAAAAGCACGTTGTGGCCTATTTTAATAGGTCCACTCAAGGTGCTGAAGGGAAATACCACTCCTATGAGCTGGAAACCCTTGCCGTCGTCAAAGCCCTCCAAAACTTTCGACATTATCTTGTTGGTGTGAAATTTGTGGTGGTGACAGATTGTAACGCCCTAAAGGCAACCGAGCGAAAGAAAGACCTTTTGCCCCGAGTAGCCAGGTGGTGGATTTACCTCCAGGATTTCGATTTCTCAATCGAGTATCGAAAAGGACAGATGATACCCCATGCTGACTACTTAAGTCGCAACCCTGTTACTGTTAATCAAATTTCCAGACCCAGAAATTGGGCTCAGATTGCGCAGTTAGCTGATAACGAGACACAAAATCTTATGCAAAGACTTCACGATGGCAAACTCGATGCTCATCGTTATTCCGTCCGAAATGGAGTTCTTTATTACAAGTACACCCCAGTAGGTCAAGAGCCACGCCTGCTCTGCTATATACCCAAAGGGCACCGACTTAGTCTTATGAGAGTGTTTCATGATGAGCACGAACATATTAGCTCGGAGAAGACCCTTGACCTCATCCTAAGACATTTTTGGTTCCCCGGACTCAGACAGTTTGTTAACAAATATATTGCCCACTGTCTCGTGTGTGTGTCGCAAAAGAGAGTTCCTCGGGCTCCCTTGCAAACAATTACTTCTTGGGGAAAACCCGATACGCCGTTCCATACTGTTCATGTTGACGCTTTAGGCCCTTTGCCTGTGTCAGAAGGGTACAAATTCATTTTACTCATCGTTGATGCTTTTACCAAATACACCCTCCTCTACCCGATTCGTAGACAAGATGCTAGTGAGCTAAAACGTGTCGTTTCTCAAGCAATTTCTTTGTTTGGAGTGCCTAAGCTTATGGTCACCGACAAGGGACGAATGTTCGAGTCCAGTGAGTTTGTGTCATGGATAGATGAACTCGGTTGTAACCTGCATTATATAACGCCAGAAATGCACCAGGCGAACGGTCAAGCTGAACGTTACATGCGCACTGTCCTCAACATGCTACGTATCGAGACGAACTACAAGAAAGTATCCTGGTCAGAAGCGTTGTGGAAACTTCAGTTGGTGTTAAATATCACGAGGCAGAAGACTACATAAGTGTCACCACTGAATCTTCTGATTGGGACTGAATCTACAACTCCTGTGATTCAAGCTCTGGTGCGCGATGTAACAGTCGAAGGATCGACACCAAACAGAGAGGCTTTACGTGAAGTAACCAGAAGCAGGGCCCGTAAGCTTCTAAAGATCAATCAAGCTAGACAAGACAAACAGGTTAACCTAGGGCGACATCCACCTCGCCAATTTAACGTTGGTGACTGCGTGTTTGTTATTAAATTTTCTCAGTCGAAAGGAAAACTGGACTCCGGAATGCGTGGTCCGTATGAGGCAGGGGCGTGCACTCCTTGTAGGCAGAAATGCAGTGCTTTACTTGCCATTCACAGAAATTTTATTATAACGTTCGTACGTTTTAGATGACTTTAATTTATTAGTAAATAAATGAATAAACAAAATATAATAACTTAAAAACGCCTAATATTTTATAAATAGCACCTATTTGCAATCACGCAAACATTATGGTTGCGACGCGAAAAGCAAGAGGCGCTGCAAAGCAAATTAATGTACCTAATCAACCAAGTCATGCCGCCGCGTCCCGCATTACATTTGTTTGCATGTGTGTAGTAATTTTGGTGTCCGTGCACAGTCGCAAACGCAACACACCCATGAATATTGAAAGCCGCGACTCCTGCGGCAGGCCTCGGGAGTTCGGCAGTTGTCGGGAGTAATCGTAAATGTTCGTTGCCTATAATCCGAGTAAAATTAATAGGCTGGAATCTAATAAATCACCTATGCACATTACGCATTTTTGGTTAGTAAGGTTTTATTTATTTAAATAGAAATGTTTTGTGTTTCGCGGAGGCCATTTTGCTTTTTTTATGAGTTTTTGCATTGTTTACTATTTTATATTAGTATGTTTGTAAAAAAAAAAAAAATTTCTTAACGGATTTTTCATTTTAACATTTGAAAGTGTGTACTTTTAACAGTTTATTACTAAGTTTCGATATTAATTGTAGTCATTTGCTTTTACTAGTGTGTTTTTTTTTTTAATGTTATTTGATTGCGACATTTGTGTTAAAAATGTATGTTAATCAAATGAATGAATGAGGTGGCCGAAATCTTGCGTTTATTTACATCGGGATAGGTATAGTAATCTCAACTAACCGGAACCTTGAATATGTGAAAATTGAAATGTGACTAGGTGAGTTTTTTTTATTTTACTTATTAGAATTTCTTCCGCCGCGACGATCGATCGCTGTTTTGTCTGCGTTGCCGTAGAAGATGGACATGAATAGTAGTACATCTAAGACTTGTTATGTTGGCATGGTTTCCGACTTAGAGATCCGTCGCGTGGCTGTGGCTATGCTAAAAAACTATAAAAGAAAAAGTTTTTGTGACCGAATACTCCGCCGCATACCCAGTGTGATAATCCTGTGCACGCCGCTGGTATGAGGTGGTAGAAGCACTGCCTAGTGGACGCTATACGCTGCGTTTGCTCAGTGGTAGCTATGGGAAGGTTACACAAGCTTCTGCCCAATACATGGTGCCGTGGCGTGGCGAATGGTGCCCAGAAACGTGTGCCGCGTTCTTCGAGGGTAAGTAGTAATCACTACTGTTTGATTTACAAAAATAGCATTATGTTTGTTTGAATTTCCAGACAGCAGTGATGTTTGGCTGCCGCGCTGTGCTGCGATGCCGCCGGTAGCAGGCGCGTTCGGTTCACCGATGTTTGGCTGCCGCGCTGTGCTGCGATGCCGCCGGTAGCAGGCGCGTTCGGTTCACCGATGTTTGGCTGCCGCGCTGTGCTGCGATGCCGCCGATAGCAGGCGCGTTCGGGTCACCGATATTATTGGCACCTGATACCAAGTCACTGGCAGCCTTGTGAATTTGGCCATGTACGGTCAACATGTGGTCTCACACGTATGAATACGGTCTGCGTGTTGAGGGTACTCGTGCGTATGAATACGGTCTGCGTATCGAGTGGGGCTCGTACACTTCATTAAGATCGGTGTATGGGTTGGCTTACACGTATGAATACGGTCTGCGTGTCAAGCGGGTCTGCTGGTGGTCAGACCATGGTGTTGGAAGCTGCACGCTGGTGGCGGTCATAGTCGCGGTCGCAGTCAGTAATACAGCGATGAAGAACTTACAGTTGCGCATTGGACACATACAGGACTATGCTAGCTTTTGCTTTGCTTTTTAGTTGAGAAAGAGGAATGTGTGTGTCTATTCAAAGTTATGAACTGTCTAAGAGGATGATGAATGAATTGATTGGCTGATGACGAGTGAAACTGTGTGACAGAATGAACGCTTTTACCCAAATTGCTTGATTAGCTTCTAATGAAATCTTGTTTGCAGATGAAGATGGCGAAGACGACCCTGAAACGGAGTCTCCTACTGTGGGTGAACCATCACCTCGACCAATGGGCGAAGTGGAGGTCGAGCGGCCGACCTTTCCTGCCACGGGTTCTGGCGGGGCTACTTCAAGAGTTTGTGTCGAGGACGACACCTCGTCAGGAGAAGCCGTGTAAGGAGAATTGTTTTTTTACGGCGGTATCACCTCCCCACATCACCTATAAAAGCGAGGCGCTGGGGATAGTTCGTGCATTTTCTGCTTCTCTGCTCTCGGACGGGAATCTTCGTCAGTCACAAGGTCACGTAAGCCATTTGAGGTTAATTAGTTGCTAAAAGTGATTAAGTGTGCTACATTTGGTTTAGTGGACTCTATGTAAACTGTAAGTAGTTTTGTTGATTGTTATTTGTGTCGATTTTAATTATGAAATAAAAATGGTTTCTTTGTCGTAAGTTATTTTTTTTTAAATAAATTCCACTTCTGAATCTTACAATATTATATTTAAAATAACGAAACACTGAGTATAGTAGTGTGTATTTGAACCTATTTAGGGTTTGAGCAGTATTAAATGTTAATAGATTTGTATTGCCATAAATTAAATTAGAAGTATTCTAGTACTTTTCGTGTAAATTCCTTGTTTCTAATAGCATAATTGGTACGGAATGTCGAGTTTCTCACGATTGTGCCTTTATAATTTTTATGTTTTGCAGGCCTGGCAATAATGCGATTAAATATAGTTTGACCAGTGCAGGCCGCTCCCACGATATCAAAGCAAGATTTGCGGTTTGCAACTTAAGCACGAACTCAACATCAAAATAAATATGTTGATTCGTAAAAATACTAATTAGGCAAACCAAGACTTTTAGTAATTCATTTTTTCTATGCATAAAGATATTTAAACATAAGGTGACTAATTGTAATATAATTTCACAGAAAGTTAAGTTAGTCCTCTCCAAAATATTTCGATCGAAATTGAGATCGATTTATTGGAGCTAGGCTGTTTTTTATTATATTCTATGGTGATGAATGGAGCATGCCCTTCGCCTAATGGTAAGCAACGCGATAGCTTATGGACATTAGCGAAACCAAACAATACCATGAATTACAAATGCTTGGTATTCCATTGCGCTCGCCATCCTTTATTTTATTATTAAACAATAGGATCAGAGCAAAACTTAAAGCTATTTTCTCAAAGACAAGTACATTCTACCAACTTCCCTGGTATTACGACATAGTTTCAAGTATACCTTAACATGTTCTTTAATTGCAAGCCGGTTCGGTCGCCATATGGTCGCCGTTGGATTGTTTTTGCACATTTATTAAGAAATTCTTGCGATACTAGGGTCTGATAAAAAGTCAAGGAACTAATGAAACTTATAATTGATAGTGCCATTATTTATAAGGTGGGTTTTTAATATAACAATGTATTGTATAGATATTAGACGTTCTAAAAGTGGGTAACTGTTGGTGGTTTTGAAATGAAATGAAATGAATATGAACTCTAAATTCGTATTAACATTTCTAACTATTATATTGGACAAATGGACACGATGTGTATTACTTTATTAAATAAATATATATAAACAAGATCCTTATTATTGCGATTATTGGGAGAAGAATAGGTTCTCGTTGAATATTATGTTTTGATGTATTACGGCGCGACTTCCACACTCGGCAGTAAACAAATTGTCAGGTCGTAGCGCGATCTCTCGTGCTCGCTGTGAATTGCCTCATCTCTGTCAAATTTCTATGACTACACATCCGACTAGAAAATAAAAATCATCTAAAAAGATGTCCTAAATAATGATTTCTTAAGTTTACGCGGTTTCTTAGGGATGGAGTCTGATTTGATCTTTCGTGGTCCGCCCTGTGACCACGAAAGCTGTAAAGTAATCGAAACGTCGGGAAGTCAAAAAATGTAGAAATCAAACCAAATCCGCGATAAAATCCGTAAATAATAGTTTTATTTCAAACATGTCCTAAAATTTATAAAACCTACTTTTTCAATTGTAAGACGATATCAATAATGAAAAAAAAAGGCTATATCATAAGTTCGTTGATCCCTTATAGGCCAAATTCTGTGTAGGATTACGGAAGACTCTGAAGTCTAAAGCCAGTAGCAGCATATTTGTATTCACTGAATTAATGAACTTTGTATTGGTAGAAAATTCGTCTTAGTAACACGTAAAATAACTTTGTTCACACGCGCACTAAACTTTTCGTTCTCACAAACCTGAAACAGATATTTTTGGATAACACAAACATTCGTTTGGTGCGGTTTTCAATCTCGCGGCATTTCGTTTCACAGCCGGCGCCATCCAACTGCGCAGGCTATCAAACCAGTACTACGTGTCAAGGCAGTTCTATTTATTTACACTTGTAAATCCACGTTACAATACAATAAACGTCTTCATTAAAACAAGGCCAAATAAATCCGTACCACGCAAATAGGTCACAGTTTTATACGACAGAATGACAGAGCATGTACGCGATCTTAATCTACGTACCAGGGTAACAGGCTAATTAAAGAGGTCTGCTTGCGATCGTTTTTGTAACACGACTCGGTGGAGGTTGCGGTCGCGTCGCCACCTACGAAGTGTCGAGGTGTGGGTGGTGCTCGGGTTTAAATGGGTGGTCCAAATATTGTGGATATGTGGTATACTTTTTGAAATAAATAGATATATTTTAATTTATTTAGCCAGTTAGACTAAGCTGAATTGACACGGTACGTTGTAAAGAGGTTTCGCGATTTGGAGTCCTAGTCCCTTATGATTTTGGTTTTGACCCTCGCTTTCGGAGAGCCGTTCTTTTTTTTAATTAATATAATGTAATGTATATAAAAAAAAAAGGCAAATATAGTTAATTTTAGATTATGTCGAGAGATGAACGCCTAGCGATTGCGTATCTATATTGGAATGTACTACATTTACCATTAGATTCATAAAAACGTGGGCCATAAACATTATACCATACCTTCGAAATCACCAGTCACAATGTCGCGCCAGTAAGTATATAAAAATATTTATCACGTAATAAAATATTGAGGGGGTTAGCAATCTCTACATTCTACCTGAATGCGTTCGCTCAGAGACCTCTGTTTGTTCGACACGTGGCTTCCTCGAAAGCACGTAGGTAGCTTTAGGTAACTGTAGGTAGATTTAGATTTCGAGTCCGTTTTTGTGCGGACCGGTTGAATCATACTGCGGCGGTGCCTTTGTAATTTAAAAATTGCAATTCTCACGTATGACGTCATTGTATTGCAAAATTTTATTAAGTACTAAAAAAATATGAATCGGGAAATTCATATGGGAGGTCTCTTGATGGGGGATATTTTTATATTGCTTTGACAAAGTAACTAAAACGGAACTCACGGTAAGTGCGATGCAATCTTAAAGTGACTATCGCTGAGAAATTACATAGCATAATAACTCCGTTAAAAAAATATATCAACCACCTAGGAATATGCATCGATCGCGACGCATTTGCGAGCATAAAAAGTTGTAGGCGTATAGCCATTTCGCCTAACTGCCGTAATTAATATATCACATACCGGGTTATCTTATATGCATCCACTTACAAGCGAGTCGACATAATTGCGTCAACTTGCAACTAACAACAGATACTTTTCTCTCGTTCGATACATTATTTTAGGATACAACTGCATTTAGCATCACATGTTGTAGTGACTTTATTTTAATTTTAAATTACGCTTTTTATACAAAGCTAGTATAAAGGCGGACTTAATGCCTGAGGCATTCTCTGCCAGTCATACTTTGGGTGACTACAATGGCATTAAAAATATTATGGCTAATTTGTTGCCTGTGAAGGAGTTATATCTTAACCTCGTTTGAAGATGAGGGTTATCTTTCCGGATAAAGCGGAGATATACGCTTCCAGCATCGAGTATATAGTATGGAGCAAAGGGCGGGTTTAATGGCCTGCATTAAGATAGGCCGAACAATGTTTTAGTGTGTGTTGATGACAATAATCAGCATGCATAACTAATACTGGGCCTAAGTAAGTGGAGGTCTATTGGTATGGGACTTGACGATTTTTGAAATTATGGTAGGTTCGAGTCCCAGAGCATATCCCTGACTTTTCGGAGTCATGAGAGATTGTTTCTAATAATAAATTATCGGTCGGTTTTTGCATAAAAAATATGCAAATACTTTAACAACTTTATCGCTAGGATACCTCAAATAATTTAATAAATCATTTTTCGTAATATGACGTCTTAGTATGTGTATAAGGTGTGCTGGCACTTCACATGGCTGTTTGTATTTGCTATTGGGTGTTTGTCGTATTTGGAAAAATAATTGACATTTATGCAAACATGCAAATAGAGGCAAATATGGCCATCCACACTTAACAGACAAATAACAAACAAACAAACATTTGGCATCAGATAGCTAAGGTGTTTCATAGTGTGTTTTTAGCACTGTTTCATTGCCCCAATTCATTTTCAAAAAATACAGGACGTCCGTACAAGACTATGGTACGTGCACTTCTGAATATGGCCAATGTGTAGACTGTTTGTTTGCGTATTTGTCTATTTGTTCCTTTTGATGTGCCTCGAAAAAACGACAAGCGCACGGTAACTGGTATTTGTTTATTGGCCTTGTTTGTCAAATAGGCAAATAAGGCCACACTTTGTCAATTAAACTGACCACACATGGTAATTGTTTGTCAAATATGGTAAATACACAAATACAAATAGCCATGTAAAGTGCCAGCATAAGATTACCTATTGTTACCTATTGAAATAATATAAAAATATGTGAAATTATCTTTTAAATATATTATTTTTTCTTATTGCCTGACTGACTGCCTCGGTGGCGTAGTTGTACTAAGGTACGGTTATAAAGCTGAGGTCTCGGGTTCGAATCCCGGGCTGGGCAAAGTGATATTGGATTTTTCTATTCATTATCAGCCCAGAGTTAGGAATTTGTGCCCGATATATGGCGATAGGCTCGCCACCTATCACATTGTGGGACGGAACATACAAGGCGAAATGTGGGTGTCCTGGCACCTCTGCCTACCCCTTCTGGGATATAGGCGTGAGTTTATGTATGTATGTATGTATGTATTTTTTCTTACACATGCTAGCCAAGACAAAGGCAGCGTAACTTCAAAACACAGTACGATAATTTGCTAATTAAATGCAACATTTATTCGTGTTTAGATTCGGCGACAGTATTTTGGCAAGGCGCCACCACGCCGGTCACGAAGCGCCATTTATCTGTGCTAATGGCCCGGACGTTGTGGAATTATGACAATTCCTTCATTGGGATAACTGTAAACGAATTTGATTAGTTAAATATTTAGGTGGAATGTTTAAGTTACCTCAAGAAGTAATAATAAAAAAATAATTGTATATTAAACCGCACGTTTACAATTATGGAGACCTAATAAAAAATTCTTCATTATAGATTTGTAACATATGAAATTTTGTACTTATGGAAGATACATCGAGAAGACCGAAGTATACATCTTTCTGTCTTTCCCGCGTCCTTCTTTAATTCTGTATCTGTATCAGCCCATATGCGTCCCACTGCAGGGCACGGGCCTCCTCTACAATCGAAAGTACGATTGAGAGTGGTTAGGCCATATAGTCCACCACGCTGGCCTAGTGCGGGTTGGCGGACTGACATACCATAGAATTTTTATAAATCGCTATGGTTTGCAGGTTTCCTCACGATGTTTTCCTTCACCGTTTTAGTGCGTGGTGATTGACTATCAATACACACATGACTCCGAAAAGTCAGAGTGTGCCCTGGGATTCGAACCCGCAACCACCGCCACCACGCACTTATACCACTTATACCTTCTTTAATAATGGGTCAATATATGATTAAAAGCCATTTTTTTTTTGGTGTATGTTACTTTAATTCTAAAGGTGCGAAATCTTTCCTTAACCTAGGTAACAAACAACATTTTTGACTAAGATATGACAATAATCAGAAACGGCTGCTTATACTAGGACAGCCCTATATGATAAGCACCAAAATAGTTCCAATGTTCGGTGATGACGTGAATTGTCTGTATCATGAGATCTTGCGTTTGAGGCCTGTCAGGCAATTTTAGTGAGGTTTTGGGTTTCAAGAAAAATGTATTGCTAAAATTGGAATATGTAAGCACATATTCCAATGGTAATGCTACAAGCTCGCTCGCCGCCTATCGATATCCATGAAATAAGCTCTTCGAATGTTAGTAGGTAGTATTCGTAGCATTTCGACCTACCAGGTACCATATAAAGATGTGTTTAAGTATAACATAAATTGCCCTCTTAAGGTTTTTTTCACATACGCTACTAAAGTTATTTCATGATACTATATCAGCTCATATACACACGTCCCACTGCAGGGCACGGATCTCCTCTACAATCGAGAGTATGGTTGAGAGTGGTTAGACAATAAAGTCCACCACGCTGGCCTAAAATAGGTTGGAGGAGTTTACATACCATAGAAAATCTTATAAATCGCTATGATATGTAGGTTTCCTCACGATGTTTACTTCACCGTTTTAGTGCGTGGTGATTGACAATCACTGTGAACATGTTGGCAGCCGCATCTGGTGCTGCCTCTCACACAGTACATGATAATTGCACTGCAAATGGGGCTTTTTGGATAATTAATTATTTTGTTCAAACAGAAAGTAAAGGGTATCTACCCTTTACAATAGTGTATATGATTTTATATTTCGATGATTCGTTGACGTGTAGACCCGGCATTACATTGCCTGACGCCACCAGACCGTGACGTCGGAGCCACATGCATCCCCTAAACCCATTTCCCCAATCAATATTACCATAATTAATGTACGTATTGCCATGGGAATAAGGTCGTTTTTTGTATCTGATTTAGTCGTGTTATAAAGATAATGAGTCAGTTGGTTAAATGGAAAGTGGTTTTATTATGAGTCACAGGGTACCTGTCTTTTGAAATGGCATAATGCTGTTATAACGCTTGCTACTATACTGTATGTTGGAAGTTATTGGGGATGTTTTGATTTCCATAACTGATTCCAAGTGTATTTAATTTATTAATTTATTTATCTTTCGAATAGTACATCTTATTCCATTGCATCTCTTAGAACTTATCATTATCATTATATTGTTTTTATGCCAGTGGTATAGAACTCCAATATTATATAAATAGTTTAGATCCAAAATTAATACTCGGGCTAAATATTATAGAACTTACCTGGGTATCGAATGTAGGCCCTTACATTTCACATTCTTAATAAAACAATACCTTAAGGCGACTATTATTCAATTTAATAATACAATATAATTGAGTAGTGCGCGTGTATATTGAGTCCGTTAATTCGTGTGGGTGGATGGTGCGTTGACCCCGGAAGGTACAGATAGTTGTAAGACACTATAAATCGCTGGTTATCGTATTTTATGAGCCAAGTCGGTTTCACGGTCAATTTATTTTGTTAATTATTAACCGCGAACATATAGATTTAATTTACATACATATATTAATGCCTCTGTCCCTTAAGGGTTAGGAAGAGGTGGAATTAACGCCATCCATATTTTGCTGCCCTTTTTTATGTCAGAAGACATTTTATTATTATTATTATCATTATATGGGATTAGCCAAAATGACTCACAATCTTTCACATTGGATGTCCTGATCTTGGAATCAAGTCTAGAAGTTCACATTCTACGCACAATAATTTAATAATATTACAAAGTAGCATATTGTATTTCATGTTAACCTATTTATAACCGTGAAAGAATTTCAGATTTAAAAAAATAATTATTATACCGGGTATATCAAGACTGCTACCGAAAACGAAGCTGGGTGGTAGTTTTAGTGGCTACAAACACAATGCAAATAAAAATTTTGCTGAGAAACACGACAATTATTTTTTATGATTTTTTAAACATCGTCATTTTTGGTGGTAAATCCATAGTTTTTGCTATAATATTAATTTAAACACTTTTATCCCTTTGAGTATTTATAAATAAAAGAGTACCCACTATTATTTTAGGACATAAAAAAATAAAAACCGACTTCAAAACAAAAAACCGCTAAAAACCAAAAAATAACTAAATAATAAGTACCACTGCAAAGCAAAAAAATAATATTTGTTTCATGGAACTTGCGCTTGTTGATTAATTTGCTTAATGACTTGACTAGCCAACAAATCAAAATATATGCATAACATATCGAAGGCGGGCCGCCAAGTACCAAAAATGTAGGACCTGTGCCTTATATTAATTTAAATATCTATATGTTTGGTACTGGGCGACCCGCCTTCAATATGTTATGCATATATTTTGATTTGTTGGCTAGTCAAGTCATTAAGCAAATTAATCAACAAGCGCAAGTTCCATGAAACAAATATTATTTTTTTGCTTTGCAGTGGTACTTATTATTTAGTTATTTTTTGGTTTTTAGCGGTTTTTTGTTTTGAAGTCAGTTTTTATTTTTTTATTAAAAATTTTGGTTATTTTTATCTTTTTAGTGTTGATAGGAATCAAAATGAAGAAGATTTGGTCCCCACAAGGAATATGTTCTTTCCGATGATAATGAAATCGCTAAAATCGGCTAAAAGCTGCCAAAGATATTGGAGTATTCATATGTTTATTATTTTTTCTCCCCCCCCCCTCCCTTTGCCCCTACCCCCTTTTCCCACCACCACTGTAGCTTAGCTTTTATACTGAACCCAATGCAAAAAGAACCATTGGAATCCTACTAAAGTTTGAAGAGTTCTACACTCCAGGTCCGAAAATGATCATCAGATCTCCATGTTGTGTTCCTGAGATCAACCTGTCAATACATTCTTTCCAATGAAAAAGAAATCACTAAAATCGGTTAAATCCTGCCGAAGATATTAGAATTTACGTGTATTTTAATTTTATCACCTACCCCCCCTCACCCCCACCCCTTTTTTCCTCTCTCTCTCTGTAAATTAACTTTTATAATGAACCTAATGCAAAAAGAACCATTGGAATCCTACTTAATTTTAAGGAGTTCCCCTCTCCAGGTCCGAAGATATTGCTCAGATTTTCACCATATTTTTATGGGACCAAATGACAAGCATCAGCTTTTAATCAAAGAAAGAATGGTCGAAATCGGTTCACACAGTACAGAGAAACGAGGTAACAAACATAAAAAAAAAAAAGCAACATACAGTCGAATTGAGAACCTCCTCCTTTTTTTGAAGTCGGTTAAAAATGGATTTAGTCGATCGATCGATCTGAAGTCGCTTAAACTACCACCCGGCTTCGTTTTCGGTAGCAGTCTTGATATACCCTGTATAGACACATCCTTATTCCCTCAGGAACCTGATAGATACAGACTTCTCAAGCAAAATGTGATCTTTAAAAATATATATAAACTAGCGGCCCGGCCCGGCTTCGCCTGGGTGCAGATACTTTTTTATTTTACTCCACACCAAATACGTGTTATTTTTCGTATAAGCTCTTGTATACCTAAACATGAATTAGCTATCCTACTGTCCTGCTCAATTCCGTCCCATCCCGTCTGTTCATTCACTTCCCGATACGTCGCGTCCTTTCTCTTAATTAACCATCCCGTCTTATACCGTGCATTTACATTTCGTCTTATTAAATCTGTCAGCTATCCCAGTCTTCTCCCCTACCTCCCACTCTATTATATCCAGTTTCTCTCTACTTTCTAAACACTTTATCGATTTTGATTATCCATGCAATATCCCATCCCTTATTTCACCCCCACTATGATGTTTTTCCAAAAATATTACGCCATTACTCTTGTTAGTAATAAAGAGATGAAATATTAATTTTCGTAGAAATGCACTCACACACACACAATTAACGTAGAAACAATTATATTTAACTGGTTTTTCAAGACACAGGCAACGCCTAATTTGAGAATCCCTGCAATATTCTCCATAATTATATAAAATTTTTATTTTATTCAGTTCAGTTCAGTTTTTATTTTTATGTGTTATTTTATTAAAGATTTTTCATTTTCAAGTGAAATTCTATCTTGAAAAGAAGTAAAACTTAATACATGTGAATATTATTTATTTAATTGTCCTATATTTATGTAGCATCATAATATACTCTTTAGTTTACAATAAATTCCTGAACGTATGCATAAATATTTGACAATCAATTTAAATGTCAACCACTTTTCATTACTGTCATTAATTTACATCTTTAAAATCTAAAATACGCCATAAATCGAATATTGTGGCTATGGGTTGTCGATTCGAAACCTTTATTTAAATACGTTATTTAATTTTAGGGAAGAGTTTACCGTATCGACGCTATGAACATTAAATCTTTGACAGTTACAAACCCATGAACATTTTGTATGGCAAAATGTTTTTTTCCGTTTTTTTATACTTTCGTCAATTCAATCGAGATAAAAACTATCCCACCTTTAAGTTGGAACAAATAACACATATCTACAAAATTTCATTATAATCAGTTGAGTGGTTTAGGAGTCCATCGCGGACAAACAACGTGACACGTGAATTATATATATTAAGATATATCAAAGAATCGACCAAATCACACACATTTCAAACATGACAGCTCTTTACACAGTGGAGCGAGCAGAAAGCCACAAGGCCACATGAGCGCAGGGTCGTTAAATAGGACCTCTTTGCAGAGGGCACTCGGAGGTCGGACGCACTCGCAACCGACGAAAATGACTGACAGCCCTCACAAATGAGTCGATGTCGTAAAATTTAACACCGCCCCCGTCGCACCGTGATAGTGTCTATTGCGAAAGAAAGTGCCTATAAAGAGAATTGATGAACCGCCCGTCGTTACGGGTAATGTCGCGCTGCGTCGGCGCGTGTGTACCCGGCCTTATGTAAGCTGTTAAAATAATGGCTATGGAAGAGACGCGCGCTTAAACATTTACCAATTGAATACGGAACTCTGCGGTTCGATGGCTGTTTGAATGAATACCTTTGTATGTGGTCAAGTCAGAAAAAAGTAGATACGGTTATGGCGGGAGCTTTGACATTCTGACGGCCTAAATAAAATAATTTAATTGATTGTTTTAAAAAAAATCTCACGTTCTGTATTTCATTGAGTTTGTTAATTTATTACAATAGTAAATTAACAAATTAAAGTGGAGTCAAACGGTTTGGAGCAAAATTCTTCGCAATAAAACCTTTTTTGGGTAATCATATAACTTGGTGATTTTATGCGACCAGTCACTTTAATTGTCCCTTTAATTGAGTTTTAGAATTAAGTTTACCATTTAATGTGGTGTGGCGGCCGTTAAATTCCGAACATTAGTACTTATCGTACTTGAAATGAATACAGACATAACTTGTTTAAATGGCAGACGGGCTGTAGCTCATTCCATTGTGAATAAAATTTGTGACATTGTCGTTCGTAATTTATTTTACACTTTGTTAAGATATTTTGTGCAAACGTGATGTTTTACTATGTAATTGACACTTAGTATTATTTTATCGTGAAGTGCGTGGTGGCCTGTTGAGAAGTGCGTGGTGGCCTGTTAGTAAACGGACTAGACGCGACTGCCAACATGTTCACGGTGGTCGCGGGTTCGAATCCCAGGGCACACCTCTGACTTTTCGGTGTCATGTGTGTATTGATAGTCAATCACCACGCACTAAAACGGTGAAGGAAAACATCGTGAGGAAACCTGCATACCATAGCGATTTATAAAATTTCTATGGTATGTAAGTCCGCCAACCCGCACTAGGCCAGCGTGGTGGACTATATAGCCTAACCACTCTCAATCGTACTCTAGATTGTAGAGGAGGCCCGTGCCCTGCAGTGGGACGTATATGGGCTGATGCAGATTATTTTATCGTGATAAAGATAATGCGACCAGACCTTTTTTATTTCAGTATCTGGGGTGCAGTTGTGTGAGTGTCCGCTATAAAATAGAAGGGCGCGGGTTCGATCTCTGTACATAGACAAATGTTTGTGCGGTCCAAAAATATATTTTGTTTCGGTTGCGAGACCGAAAAGCCGACTCAATAGCAACTTAATTCAATTAAACTTGCAAGTTAACTAAATTTGAGGTTAAGAGTATGAATCTGACTGTTAAGTGCATTTTTTTTATTATTCCCAAAAGTAGGACAGGCAGGTAATTTGCTAAGTAAGTCACGCCTGCTCACAATCAAGAGCAATACTCACTACACACAATTTATTATTCCTTGGCACTTGGTGGGGCTGCAGTGTACTCGTCACCTCAAGACATTAGGTGTGAAGTCACTTAATGTTATTACTCACTGGCTGCAATATCCTTCAAACTGAACACAACAGAGCTTATATATTGCTGGTTGCTGGCCGCAATAGACAAAGTGGTGGTACCTATCCAGAGAGCCACTTGTATACCAGAGACCAGTCATGACACATTAGCAAAACATGAGTAGAATGAAACGTTAGATGAATGACTGATATGGAATGTGGTTTGAGTGAAAGAGATGACTAATGAAAATACTTAAGATGGAAAGAGAGGATGAATGATTAAGATGTTGAAGCACAGATGGACGGAATAAGAGAGAACAGTCTGGAAGACGTGGAGTAAGATTAATGAAGACGCTTTTTAAGAGGATATAAAAAAGACCATTATATACCAAAGATTACTTGAACAATCTTTGTTTGATTTGACCCGAAACGGAACTATTTCCTCATTCTTAGCCAGTATTGTAACCTGTTTTAGTTGGTAGGTCGTTGGTATGTAACTGGTGGTAGGTCGCTCGCATGTAAGACCGCCTGGGTAGGTACCACCGCACTATCTATTTCTCCTTCCAAATAGTAAATGCATTGTGGTGTTTAGGTTTGAAGGATATTGTATCAAGAGTAACTAATGCACCCATTGAGACTTAACATCTTGTATCTCAGGATGGCGAGTTCAGTGGAATGCCAAGCATCATCATCATCATATCAGCCACAGGAAGTCCACTGCTGAACATAGGCCTCCCCCAAGGATCTCCACAATGACCTGTTGGAAGCGGCCTGCATCCAGCGACTTCCTGCGACCTTAGTCAGATCGTCCGTCCACCTTGTAGGCGGGCGTCCAACATTTCGCTTGCCTGTACGTGGCCTTCACTCGAGAACCTTTCGGCCCCAACGGCCATCGGTTCTACGAGCTATGTGCCCGGCCCACTGCCACTTCAACTTGCCAATCCTATGGGCTATGTCGGTAGCCTTGGTTCTTCTACGGATCTCCTCATTTCTGATTTGATCTCGTAGAGAAACTCCGAGCATAGCCCGCTCCATGGCTCGTTGAGTGACTTTGAGCCTTTTAATGAGGCCCACAGTGAGAGGCCACGTCTCGGTGCCGTATGTCATCACTGGTAACACACAACTATCGAAGACTTTCGATTTTAGGCACTGAGGTATTTTGGACGAGAAGACGTCGCGAAGTTTCCCGAACGCTACCCAACCGAGTTGGATTCGACGATTGACCTCTCTCTCGAAGTTGGACCTGCCTAACCGGACCACTTGTCCTAAATAGACATATTCGTCTACAACTTCGAGAGTCGAGCCCCCAACTCCAATGGGGGTGGGCACAACATGGACATTCGACATGATCTTCGTTTTATCCATGTTCATTTTAAGACCCACCTGTTGGGAGACTCGATTAAGGTCTTCGAGCATAGTGCTAAGGTCTTCCAGCGATTCTGCCAAGACAACAATATCGTCGGCAAATCGAAGGTGAGTAATATACTCGCCGTTGATGTTGATGCCGAATCCTTTCCACTGCAAGAGCTTGAAGGCGTTTTCCAGCGCGGCAGTGAACAGTTTCGGAGATATGACATTTCCCTGTCTCACGCCTCTCTGTAGTGGAATAGCCTTCGTGCTCTGATCTTGTACTCGGACCGACATGGTGGAGTTGTTGTATATACACTTCAACACTTCGATGTACCGATAGTCTACGTGGCACCGCTGAAGAGACTGTAGCACAGCCCAGGTCTCGATCGAATCAAAGGCTTTCTCATAGTCCACAAATACTAAACAAAGCGGCAAGTTATATTCCTCGGTTTTTTGTATAACCTGCCGTAGCTTATGAATATGGTCTATGGTACTAAAGCCTTTTCGGAAACCGGCTTGTTCGGGAGGCTGGAAGTCATCAAACCTGCGTTCGAGACGATTTGTGATGACCCTCGAAAATTGAATGCCAAGTATACCTTTGTAATTCAAGGTGTTGTTTGGTTTTGCTACTGTTTATGAGCGGTCGTATCGCTTACCATCAAGCGAATGGCATGCTCGTCTCTACTAGTTACTACTGACTGTGAAACCTAAATGTGATGGGGTGTGAGCCTACTAGTGCAGATATATTACTGGTTGATTATATTACGTTAAGTCCGTCAATTTGTATCAATATAGAGCGGTTGACTATGGCCTAAGCTCTTTCAATCTTAGATGAGGTTCATACTCAACAGATGGATAATATTCATTCAGCAAACAGAAGCAAATTGCATTGTGTGTAAAGTCACTAAAACTACCACCTGGCTTCGTTTTTGGTAGCAGTTTTGATATTGATTATATACAGCAGGCAAAATACAATGTAAGAGAACTGTCGAAACACTAGACTCAGGTGTAATGATTTTTTACTAAATCGAAACAATAACGATAAACCGGAGTGTCGGTAACTTTCACATTACATAACATTGTAGTTGTTCTAGATACGAACGTAGCACCGCTTGGCGCGTAATGTTCTGCTCTGTACATACTTATGAATAAATTATACGTCGTCTACATGCTGTGGTATACTATTACTACATGCCTCGTAAATATATAAATATCTAAGCGTATTGGAATAGGGGCTAAATGTTAGTGGTAGATATGCGGAATAGGGCCCATGTAGACAAATCCAGCTGAATCAGTCAAGTCCTAGAGTAAAATATGATTGCAATATAACTCTTTCAGTTTGTGCACTGTGTGTTGTATCTCAGCTGAAAAAAATTTAACATCGAGCGAAGCAATAAACAGCATCGCAAGCAACTATAATACCATTGTTTGTTTCATAAACATGCCACAACAATGTTCTGTTGAAGGCATTTATAATTTTCTGCCTGTTAACCGTTGTATGGTTCAAAATTTGCTGAAAACAGCGCCGTGCCGCGCCGCGCCGTGCCGCTCCGCATTATTTAGCAAAGTACTGTGCCACAAACAAGTGGGATATAGGCATAGCTTATAATGGGATATGGCGATGTTTTGTAGTACAACACTAAATACATGTTATGTACTGGCTAGTGGAACAGCTCGCTATTAAGCACGCCCTGATTTTTTCATGCCGCGTTAAGGGGAGCAACCACTATACTTATTTTTTTTTGCATCGTATGGCACCTGAAGGTAAGTGATACGACCGCTCATGAACTCATGAAAGTAGCAAAACCAAACAACACTTTGAATTGCAAAAAAATTCTTGGCAATCCACTGCGCTCGCCTTCCGAGACGTAAGATGTAAAGTCTCAATATTTCCAGTAGTTCATCTGGCTACAATTTCCTTCATCAAAAGACAACAGTGAATTTAAACTGCTGTTTGGCGGGAGAAATAGACATTGCGTTACCAGCGATATTTATTGACTTAATATGAATACATCCAACAATCACATACATAGTTCTGACCCTACACTAAGATCGAGTTTTGCGTCGCGGGTATCAGAAACTACGAGAGAATTTGCTCTCACACATACCCAGACCCTGAACAAATATCTGTGGATCTCACAAGCATTTGTTTCGATGCGGCGGTCGAACCCGAGCTTCTCGTTTCTCAGCCGATTTCTATCCAACTACACCACGAAGGCTTTCAAATAATATAATATGACAAAACATTGAAAAATAAACAGAAGAAGGATCATCTGTACGTATGGAAACCATACATCTAAAGACATATTAATATGTTGCTATGGACGCAAGGATTTAATCGAAGGAAAAATATCCTGTTGTGGTACAGTTGTTAATAAAACTTTAAAACAGTAAGTAATCAACTAAAGAATCAATCCAAAAAATGATAATAAAGAACTATACACTTGTTCTATTCTTTCCAGTTTCGTGTGTAGCCTGCATTTATCCAGTTTTGACCAGACTGACATATTTAAGTCGACCAGCGGATATTCTATTTGAATTGCAATGCATTTATCTTCATTCGCAATGCCGTCACTTTGCCACTCCAGTTATCAATAATATAGCTACCTCAAGAATCGGTTTAAATTAATTATAATGAAATCACTGGTTGTACCTCTAAGCGTAGGTAACATGCGCATTAAATCACCGAGAGGTACCCAGCAACCGGATTAAAATGAAGGTAATTTTCTTTCACGTAAACATTTAGGGCATAACTTTTTACACACGAACAATTTCGCAATGCTTGACAACCCTGGAGTATTTTTACCGTGGCTGTGTAGGGCGCGGCGCCACATTTTACTCCAGCTTGTTTTACATTGTATAACGTAATACTTGCACCAGCTGCTTTCTAATCAAAGCCTAAATCGGTACAGAGCGGACGCTGTCGGACTCTCCTAGGGTTGTCAAGATCGAAAACTGCTATACATTACAGGGATTGACGACTTCTAGATATTTATGAGGTTTGGGTAACGTTGGGATGTTATGTAACATTTAATATGAGATTTATTTAATTAATTATTCATTTTTTTGCTTTTATTGTTTCTTTTTTTTTCTTCAGCTAGTAAGTATTACTAATCAGTCGTAGATAACTAAGGACTTCCATAACGAACTGTTTCATTAAGTTTATTGTTAACTTAATGTATTTGTACTTAATGGTAATAAATTGATATTTAACAAAAAGTTATTAAAGTGTATGGTGACATGGAAGTAATAGGCCAGATGGGACAGCCGAGACCTTGGTAGCGGGTTTGAACTCTAGAATACATCACTGACTTTCGGAGTTATGCCTTAGGCATTAAGTACCTATACAATGTATTTGTGTGAAGTGTAAACAAATAAATAATAATCAATTACTACGCGCCATAAAGGAGAAGGAAATCCCAGTAAGGAAATCGGCGTACTATAATAAGATTAGAGTTATAGCAATATAAGAATTGAAGATACATTCTTGCGTGGAAGGTTTTTTAACTCTTTATTATCAAGTTTATCATATGATACTACTGTAAATAACCAATTTTATTAAAGAACTGTCACTTTCATTTCCATTGATATTCGATTTTGCATTTTCGATAAAAAAGAAATCTTATGGAGGGTAGTTATTGTTGACTTGTGCCATCTGAAGGACAAATAGGTTAGTTTCTCGTGTAAGCGTGAAAGAGCATGAACTGTGCTCCGTCGGCGCGTTAGATTTTTGAGTAATTTAAATTGAATTGTATAAAATATAGTGCAAGTGATGTTGTGTGCTACAAGTCATCGTTTTGTCGGCGTCGTCCAGCCAGCTTCAGGCGCGACATTACGGTGAGTGAGTAGACGTACTATATTATTATCATCATCTATCAATTTATTTTTATTTTTTGTATCCGCTGTTATGTGCATTATTTTAAAAAGCAGACTGTAAGGAGTTGCCTCATCGATATATTAACAAAAATATTTAATGAAGTACATTTATTTAATTATGAGAACATAATGTCGGTAAATGAGTGTTCCGGTGGCTCATTGCCCTCTTCGTAGTTCCATGCTGTTTTCTTCACAAATATAATGTATATTGCAAAAACAATGTACTTGCAATTATTTCAAAACACCACATATCATTTTGTGTTTTTACTAAATGTTCATAATTCCTTGTGTAAGCTGTTCACAATGTAAGTTACTTAAATATTAATATTGTAAAGCTGTGTGCACACGGTAGCCCTGCGGCACGTCGCGTCGTGGTAGCGTCCGTAACGATCTCCCGGCCGGCGCCTATGTATTTACATAGAAATTAACCCAGCGCCCGGCTTACCGACATTTCACACAGTATAAATAAAGCCCACACTCGAGTCTAGCAACCACCGGCAAAAAACAGGTCATACACCAAAGCATTTTATTATTCTATTAATATTTCATGAGATATCGATCTGGCTTTACATACTGTTGAATCATAAATAAGTTCCGTTCGGTCAGTATGAATGGAACTTCATCTGTGACGAAAGATGAATGAAATAATGAGGTTGTTGAAAATAAATTCTGTTTTATTTAAGGTTATTTTTTAATGCAGGACAAAAGTCTTGTTAAGTCATATTAAAATGGACGTATTAAATTAAAGCCGAGTTTACCAATGCAACGTTAATGCAATAGGAAATTGGTATTTAATTTTTATTTACAAAAGCAAAATATACATTTCTCAGTATGCATGAGACTTTTTTCTGGTATACTACTACTACTACTATGGTCTAGGTCCTAAGTGAAATTATTTTAAAATTTTTAAACAAAAATCTTTCACCACAAACAGTATGATGTAAGGAAACCTTCAAGTGACAAATTATACCATTTTTTAATTGCTTTGTATGGTGAGATGATCAGGCCGTTCGTCTGATGGTAAGCGATACGTCTGCTCATGAACGGTAGTAAAACAAAACAAACACTTTGAATTACAAAGCAATGCTGGGCATTCCACTGCGCTTGACATCCTAAGACATAAGATGTTAAGTCTCAATATGTCCAGTAGTTCCTTTGGCTACAATATCCTTTAAACCGAAACACAACAGTGCATTTATATTGCTGCTTGGCGGGAGAAATAGATATTGCGGTGATGCCTACCCAGTCGACCTCTTACATATGAAAGATCTACCAATTAATTACATTAATTAACTGTGTACGTGAATATAAATTATCCAGCATATTAAGTTCTATAGTAAAAGGTCTCGTATCACCGCCCACTCGAAGAGGCGCGATAAATCAATACAATTGTTGCATAAATCTAAGTATTACTGAGCGTGTATTTTTACTAAAAAATCGACACCACACAGTAATTTATTTTGATGTAGATTCCCATATTGGTATGGGGAGTCCGTGTATATTCGATAGTCGCAGCTTCGGGTCATAAATCGCCTGAGTTTTTGAGGGTGCACAAACACTTAGCGATATAGAAAAACATAGCGATAGTAGATTTTAAATTTGTATAAGATGTTTATCTACATTAAAATATGTGTAATTCATGAAAAAACATAATAGGGAAGCGTGGTGCATAGCTAAGTATAGAGTATCCCTTTTAATAGAATTCTCGAAGTGACGAATCCAATAAGTAATCCAAAGGATACAAAAGAACACCTCTCGGGCTTGAAATACCCCGTCCGGACTTCTAACCACCTTTGGAACACCTGCCCCCTGGAAAAGAACTTAAGTGGCCTATCTAGAAGACACTTAACCGCTTTCGCACGGATGTGACAAATTTGGTAAGGTGGGGATGTTATAGCGCATTAGCAACTCAATTGCAGGCTAAATATGTATTTATGCACTTATTAATACACATATTTTTTATGGGACTTGAACCTATATTTCATTGCACAAAATCGGATACAAATAGGACATTGTTGAAAAGACGAAATGCAAGATCGCGACACTTTGACAAGCTTCATGGGAGCTCCACAGTCAAAGTTCGATTATGACTCGGCGCTCCAGAACAAAGTATGACACAGTTGCTGATGTGCCTTCTATGTTCTTACTGCACAAGATGGAACATCATCAAGGCAGCAGATACTGCCATTGACGTAGCGACCCACTGGGCCGGAATACTGTAAAAGCTTAAATAATAGCGTATCTACCGTATGTGTTTAGTCAACTATGCAACTGGTGTTGAGGGCCCGTAAACATTTTTTGTTGAGTATATTGGGCAAGCCCCAATACGTTTTACGCACCCTTTGTATGCAAAACAAATGGAATATTTATGCTCTTTGATAACCAGATTCGTCATTCAGAGATCGAGCCGATAGTTGGTTTGACTCATGCCTGCCGTTATACAGAGTGGGATAAATATTGAGTTATTAAACAACACAGTCGCTAAAAAACCTTTTTTTTTTGAACTGTCAAAAAAGATGTCATATCTTTTTAAAAAATCTAAATCCATTTAAGTAAAAATGAAATGTGGAAAATTTATTGGATACTCTGATTTAATTCTTTTTCTATAGATAGAAATATAAAAATAATAGGTACTTAAATAAATAAAGAAAAATAATGTAAATAACAAGAAAAAGACGAGATTAAAATCAAGCGATTGTAAATAATTCATACCGCTGATTGTTATTAATGTAACTTGGCTCATCCTGTACCTGAATAGTGTTCTGTAACTGATATTAAAGAGGTTTTAGTGGCATTGCGTGATCGGGAGCAATCCCTCATGCAAGTATTGGCATGAATTAATAACAAGCGTATCGAATAAGTTCGTTAGTGCATGTATACGACCCGTAAATGCAAGCTGATGAATTGTTCTCAACCTCTGCGGCTGAAGTAAATTATGCATTGTAATATTAATATAAATTAACTGTGGAAGAAAATGTTATGTTTCTACTTTACGACTTTTCAAGTTGAGCTTTGTGGTTTCTTTTCTTTTTAGATAGTGGTCAGTTTTGTTTCTTTATTTAAATCTGTATTGTATACAGACTTAAACTAAACTACTATACAGAAACAATATGTCTTACATCACATGACAATCATGGGTTGGATGTTAAAGAAGGAGAGACAGGGAGTGTAGAAATTAGATTCAAAAAATTAGTGTTAGTTAATTTATTTTAAGTATTTTCACCGATGGATTCTCCCGGGTTTTGTGAATAAAGAATACGGCTTTTATTCAATTAATTAAGACAAATGAATGTTAATGTCGCTAAGTGGTTCGTAATGAACTGTTCATTGAGAGCCCCCGAGGTGCTGTTGGTATAAAGTCAGCTGTAAAACGTGAGGCCGCAGATTCGGAGTCCACGCCTAGACAAATGTTTGTGCGATGCAAAAGTAGTTGTTTCAGGATAAGTGATTCTGAGATAAAGAGTAGCACGTGGTTTCTTAATACCCATGACAAAATACTCGATCTTAGTGTGTGATTAGAACTATGAAATGACAATAATATGTTGAATCCATTAAAATGTTCAATATCATTTAGATTCAGTCATTTTTTAATCAACCACCCGGTTCGGAAAGCGGTTTTCACTAGAGAAGAACGGACAAGAAACTCTAGTGTTGCTCTTTTCAAAATCAGTTCATAATATAGTGATTATTACAAAAGTTAAAAGTTGGTTTGAATCAGAACAGTTTATTATTAATTTGTTATAATTTATAAGAAATATATATTTTAAATAAGAACATGTTTACGTTATATGGCTAAATGAAGCGAAGTCGAACGAACGAAGGATCAGTTTACTCTGTTTCGCCAACTGTATTTATGTGATTGTTGGGTATATTTACTATTATCAGGACTAATTTATACTTACCATTGTGGGCATATTGTACAGCCATTGTAACAAAGTAAAGTAATAACAGGAAGTAAGACTTGAAATGACCCATTGCCTCATTGCAAGCGCACCGGTTTTACAATAAGGACGTCGCTGGTTTGAATCTAGAGCACACACTTCTTGCTGTCCGTATTAGTAGATAACTGTTGCTCACTATAATGATAAAAGATAACATCGAAAGAAAACTGCCTATTTACCAAAATAAATCTACTTACTGGTGGTAAGTTTAGGGTAACCCGGGGTCCCGACAAACAGCAGTGTAAATGCACTGTTGTGTTTCGATTTGAAGGAAATTGTAGCCAGAGTAACTACTGAACATATTGAGACTTAACAACTTACGTCCCAGGATAGCGGGCGCAGTGGAGTGCCAAGAATTGCTTTGTAATTCATGGTGTTGTTTGGTTTTCCTATTGTCAATAAACGGTCATATTGCTTACCATCAGACGAATGACACGCTCGTCTCGCCATTCATTGAAATAAACAAAATATATGTGAAGTATTCTAACAAGGAATAGATCAGAAATTCTTTAAACCTCATACTCGCCAGTGGTACCCCTGAAAGCCAAGGTCAATAGTGGCATACGTTATAAAACACTGAGCATTAAAGCTCAGAAAATCTTTGGGGATTTCTAAGGTGTCTTAAGCTGTCATGTAATTAATCAGTCAAATACGTTGAAAAAGGATTAAGATGTGATGGACTTAAGATATATTCTACAAGTGTTAGGCTAGATCATTCCGTAATATTAAATGATTATATTCCGGTAACCAAGGAATTGCAGATTATAAACTCAAAAGGGAAAAACTTTGCTAAAGCATACTAATAGTTTAAACAGTCATGTTGAGTCTCAATTCATTTCATTTGGAAGGATTAAGACGTTAATGATTCCAAAGTGGGGCACGCGAGCCGCAAACTATAAGGCGTCCGGCAAACTTAGTTAATCCTTCAGATATTGTCTTTAAAGACAATAAAAACATAAACTCACCTCTTTTTCCCAACAGGAGTAGGCAGAGGTGCTATAAATACATAGCCGTTCCGCCTTGTGTGTTCCGTCCGAGAATGTGATAGAGGGCGCCACATCGCCATATAGAGCACGAATTCTTGACGCCGGGTTGATAAATTATAGAAAAATCCAATATTACTTTGCTTCACCCGGGATTCGAACATGAGACCTCAGTTTGTATTTATACCGTAGTACGACAGTATCAATGAGACCAATACGCACAGTTTTCAGAAAACCGACGTGTAGCATTGCTTCACGGCTCATTTAGTAGGATTGGCAGAGGTTCATATACTTTGACGATATTCATTTTCCCATAAATCGCGGCCATCGTACATAGGTGTGGCGGATCATGGTGTGCCACAGAAATGTAGCGCGTTCCGGGATCAACTTTTTATAAGGCTCGTTCGGGTTACATCGTAATACATGGATGGAAGGGGTAAGAACGTAAGCTCCTATATTTTATATAGCTTCTATACTTTACGTTCTTATACCTTAACTACTATTACGGTGTTACCCCAATGTACCTTATCTGATTCGAAATTCTAACTCGAAATTTTCGAATACGCCAGCATACCAAGATGTAAAAATTGATCGTACAAACAAACTGTTCGTACAGTTTTGCAGGACACTATAATAACACTAAATAAATATAATTCCAATTTTAACATAAATCTGTGTCGATCGTAAGCGGTTGTGTTATTTATTCCCTTTCGATACTCTACTTTCAGGTGTCGAAGTGACTAGCTTGCTGTGCCTAAAAACAAATCACCCGAATTCGACAGTTCATTTCTATAACTAGCTTTTAGTGTTCGCGGCTGTGTGAGAGGCCTAATGCCTGAAAGCGGTCGGATAGCAATAGAAGTATAATTAGCCTGTATCGAACGGTGTAATGAGCTCCGTCGGACGTTAATTGCAACACAGATTTAAATATAGTCGAAGTTGGGTCGATGCACTTGGAGGTTCTTGCACGCAGTTAGAAATTTTCACTAGTTCAGGGCCGGGTGTGCGGTTTTTATTATTAATATACGGTGTGTATCCATACTGCAGTAGAAAACGAAACCTAGTAGTTTACCTAACCTATAACCTGGTAGTTTTAGAGACTGCGGACTCAACGCACCTAAAAATTTCTCAGAAAACAAACGATGATTGTTTTTGTAATTTTTAAGTATCGTGTTAAGGTGGTAGCTACATAGTTTTTGTTAAAAAGGTAATGACACCCTTGCGTACCAATGTTGTGTCTTTTATAATAATAAAAAAAATAAAAACCGACTTCAAAACAAAAATCCACTAAAAACCAAAAAATAATAACTACCACTCCAAAGCAAAAAAATAATATTTATTTCATGGAACTCGTGCATGTTGATTAATTTGCTTAATGACTTGACTAGCCAACAAATCAAAATATATGCGTAACATATTGAAGGCGGGCCGCCAAGTACCAAACATGTAGGACCTATGCCTTATATTAATTTAAATATCTATATGTTTGGTACTGGGCGTCCCGCCTTCAATATGTTACGCATATATTTTGATTTGTTGGCTAGTCAAGTCATTAAGCAAATTAATCAACATGCACGAGTTCCATGAAATAAATATTTTTTTTTTGCTTTGGAGTGGTAGTTATTATTTTTTGGTTTTTAGTGGATTTTTGTTTTGAAGTCGGTTTTTATTTTTTTTATTAAAAATTTGAGTTATTTTTATCTTTTTAGTGTTGATAGGCATTTAAATGAAGAAGATTTGGTCCCCACAAGGAATATGTTCTTTCCGATGACAATGAAATCGCTAAAATCGGCTAAAACCTGCCAAAGATATTGGAATATTCACATGTTTATTATTTTTGCCCCCCCCCCCCTCCCTTCGCGCCTACCCCTTTTTCCCTCAACCACTGTAGCCTAGCTTTTTTACTGAACCCAATGCAAAAAGAACCGTTGAAATCCTATTAAATTTTGAGGAGTTCTACTCTCCAGGTCCGAACATGATAATCAGATCTTAATGTTGTGTTCCTGGGATCAACCTGTTAATACGTTCTTTCCAATGAAAAAGAAATCACTAAAATCGGTTATAAGCTGCTGAACATATTAGTATTTACGTGTATTTTAACGTTAACACCCCCCCCCCCCCCTTCACCCCTACCCCTTTCTCCCTCCCTCACTGTAGCTTAACTTTTATAATAAACCTAATGCAAAAATAACCATTGGAATCCTACTAAATTTTGAAGAGTTCTATTCTCCAGGTCCGAACATAATCATCAGATCTTCATGTTGTATTCCTGTGATCAAACTGTCAATACGTTTTTTCCAATGAAAAATAAATCACTAATATCGGTTAAAAGCTGCCGAAGATATTAGAATTTACGTGTATTTTAATTTCATCACCCACCCCCCCTCACCCCCACCTCTTTTTCCGTCTCTAACTGTAACTTAACTTTAATAATGAACCAAATGCAAAAAGAAACATTGGAATCCTACTTAATTTTAAGGAGTTCCCCTCTCCAGGTCCGAAGATATTCATCAGATCTTCACCATATTTTTATGGGACCAAACGACAAGCACCAGCTTTCAATCAAAGAAAGAATGATTGAAATCAGTTCACACAGTACAGAGAAACGAGGTAACAAACATAAAAAAAAAAACAACATACAGTCGAATTGCGAACCTCCTCCTTTTTTTGAAGTCGGTTAAAAAGGTATACATTATAATTTTATAAAAAAAAAAAACATTTATTAACTACCCAATCACGACAATAGTGAATGTGTACAAAAAAATTTGCAACTTTTTTCGCCATCCATTTTGTCGCTTGTATAAAGCGCAGGTCCGGCCGGGTATGGAGTACTGCTTGCACCTCTGGAATGGATCCGCCCAGTACCTGCTCGATGCCTTGGATAGATTGCAGCGGCGGGCTATCCGCATTGTAAATGATGCAGACGTTACGAGCAACTTAGAGTCGCTACAACTCCGGAGGGATGTCGCCTCTCTAAGCGTGTTCTACCGCCTGTATCACGGTGAATGCTCTGAAGAATTGTTCAACTTGATCACCTCCTCTCCATTCCTAACCAGAACCACGCGTGCTGGCTTGCGAACCCATAGCTGGACGGTCCACACCATCCCGGCGCGAACCAAAAGGTTCTCAAATTCTTTTTTGTGCCGCACCGTCAGGCTTTTAAATTGTTTGATGTCTCACGTGTTCCCTCCTTCCTATAATCCTGGGTTCTTCCGTCGTAGTGTGAAGAGGCATCTTAGCAGGCCGGCATTATTGTATCTATTGGCATGTGACTGCCGTCTGATGCCAATGGATACTCTGCCTGGGCGGCATTTGCGCTCACCATCAGGTGCAAATTGGCCACTATGCCGGGCCAGAATAAAAAATAAAAAAAAACTGTCACCTGACTTCGTATTCGGTCGCAGTGTTTGTAAGGATGGATCTATGTTTGTTACTTTTGCAAAGGTTAACATTTTGCTTTAACTCCTTTCAACTTTGCTCTTTGATTCCGTTGCGGGTTAAAGACAACTTAAAGATTCCCTGGGACTTGTAAGTAAACTATGCAACTGATGTCATTTCAGCAACTATATGACAGTGTATGTTAGGTATCCTCTGCGGTAATCTATGGCGAGTTGATAGTGTGTTTGTTCATTTTACAAAACGGATTCTTGTGGAGAGACTTCAGACCTTAGAAAATGTTGTGGAGATCTCTCACCTATGGTTTCCTTAAGGAGTTCTAATTTTTGAATATTTTTACTTTTATTACTTTACTTTATCTTCTTAACTACGGGTAACTACGAATACTCATATAAACTAGGATGTATGCTTTGAGCTCCAACCTGGGTCCTTCGTTTGATAGTCTGGTTCCATCACAACTGCACTGTGTATAATTTTTTTTTAACTATTTTCTCTATTGTGAAAACGTTTATCGAGATATTAAATATATTTTAAAGATATTTATAATATAAACGATTAATAATTGTGAGTGTCTTTGACAGATCCCTTTGTCCCTTAATTGATTGATGACTACTATTCAAAACTCGTTCACTGTTTTGTAATATCATTGCTGAAGATTCTGTTTTGATTAATTAGTTTGTTTCTCTTTCTCTCTCTCTCTATCTTAAGCCACACACACACACACAGATACATTACTACTGAACTAACAAGGATTTCCAGACGACAACGAAGTGGGGCTCATCCAGCGACTTCCTGCAACCTTACTCGTCTGTCCATTTTGTAGGTGGATGAATTAGTTTTTTTAGTAACAAATACAAATATATTTTTAAGTATATATATATAATGCGATCGTTGGAAATAGAGCTAGCGTAAAGGCAGTTAGGTAAAAAAGCGGTGGATTTGTCGTCGTCAAGGAAGCCAATGCATATGGAACAAAATGTATTGGTTTCGCGACTAAAAAAATGCGTTAGCAAATGTTGCTATCAGCGCTGAAAAAATATTCCACTTCCACAAATAGGGCCTCAGTTCAGACCAGCACCCACGTAAAGGTATCTTAATGTGGTAATACAAATTGTAAATTTACGGAAGTCTTTGGCAACCCTAAGCTGACCCAATAGAATTTACTCGCGTCAATTATGGACATGCGAAGTTCAGTATGGTCGTATGCCCAGCAAATATTTACAAGATAAACTATTGGTCAAATTATTTATTTAACTTTTTAGTAATTGACATTAATGTTTATACATTTTTTTGGACATGTCCATTTACAGAGGTGGTAATTTAAGTGATTTTTTTTATTTGCTTATTTTCATTTCAACATCAAATCTGTTTTTTATGTATTTTTTCTATTATTAAATTATAATTTAAAGTTAATACCTAACATTAGTTATATTAACTGAACAGCAAACTATTTAGGTTCCCAAAAAACAGCATTTGTATATTGCTATAATAATTAATAATTGTAGCTAAGAGGCCATTTTTTACTTTACATTTTAAGCACGTTAATAATACCTATAAATCATAGGGCAATTTATTTCGGCCGCTATCGTTGACTCTCGGTTGAGTTGACCTATAGAGCAGTGAAATATGAACATCTTTCATGTCCCGATGGTTCCGTAGAAAGCGGACTGCTGAAAAGTTTCGGAAATCATTCGAAGTGATATTTACAGGACATTATTCTGCTTACAAAAGGTGGTCTATACGTGAATAGAGGTCACTAGTCGCTTTCATTTGTTTTTTTTGTGTTGTTTCGAACAGACGTTTGTTCACGTATGGGACATAAATATATTTTGGTATCACGTATTTTGCAGAAAGTTTCTGAATGCAGGCCGCTTCCAACAGGTTAAGCTCAAAATCCTTTGCAAGGCAAAGTTCAGCTTTGAACTTCTTGTGGCTGACAATCGAAATAATGATGATTTCTCCTTTATTTTATGCATAATATGAACGCCTATATATAATCTATATTCTTAACTAACAAATTAATTTTCCCATCTGAGATCGTCTTGACTGTTGATAATCTATTCAAATTACATACTGCCACTAACAAATCGACCAAACCACAATAAATCACTTTGTTATTTATAATAAGCACAAATTTTTCCAAATATTTTCCCCAGTCGACTTCCGCATACAAATGAACCTGTCAAAAGCGGACAATACGAGTCTAAACAAAAAAGCAGATAATTAAAAAAACTCACTCATCGACTGCATTAATGAGACAGTTTAAACAATTACTCAAATAACAAAAGGGCCACAATGGACCATTGTTTTTCATACCAGTCACCTGCCCTCTTGGGCGTAATTAACTCTGATTACAGTAATTAAGTATGTAATTTCGTGACATATCATGGACCACACGCAAAGCTATTCATATTTTTGAAGTTATACTTCTTTTGGGACGTTTGGGCATTTATGAGACTAAAGTTTTTACACGCGCGCACACCGACATCGAAAAAGCGACATGATGACGTTAATTATTAATAATTGGCTGTAAAATACATAACTATATTCAAAGTAGTTTCATAAATATTCAGAAATCAGTATCTGTATCAGCCCATATAGGTCCCTCTGCAGAGCACGGGCCTGCTTTATATTATCCTCTATTCTTCTGGAATGCATCATCATTTATTGCAATTTGTCGTACCAATAAAAAGATAATCTAACGAAGCTTTTCAAGAGTCTGTATAAAACAAAAGCCGCGTTAAATAATTATTTCGCGGCCCGACTATAGATTCTGTGGGAGCCGATCTTTGTAATGGATATAAAAAAATTCTCGGCTTCACCATTTTTTCCCGTCATTAAGAAAGGACGGAGTAAATGTCTCTCGAGTTTCCTTCGAAAGCTCTACAAAATACTTCATTAAATCAACCACTGCGGTTTAGTTTGCGGAGTGAAGTAAGTCACAGTTCTGGTTCACGGAAGAACGGACTCTATTTACAATGTGCAATGGGTTTGTTTAGCGTGTATTAATTTAATAGTCAAACGTACCACGTTATCGAGAGGTTTCTTGCTGATAGCATAATATTTACCTAATGAGTTCGTGTTTTGCGCAAAACCGACTGTGGTGGAAGGGAAGTAAGATTGCATCTTGTGTAGGGTTGCCAGAATTTTGATTCGATCTGGATGCTTGGGGCTGGGATGCTCTTTGATCTTTCATTAATTTGAATTCTAATTCACTTAGTAAAACGAATTTTCTTTGGGAAATCATGATTTGCAATATCGTAAATAATTTTATTATTGCCTTCTGGTAACATGATCTTTAGTATTATCTATATTAAATAACATGATGTGCCATTATGTGCAGTCTATTGCATTGTTATTATCCAGTGGCAGCATATATGGACTGACTAAACCATAAAATCCCGAGTTTTATTCCTTGGTTGGCCAATCCACTTTGTGTGAGTCTTTATTTATTTATTCTTAGAAATATTTTTTGTATTCTGCATGGCCGTAGACTTCCAATAACATTTTGAGACCGAAGTTTTGGCGCACCGTGGCCCTATATGGAGTTATAAAAATGGTCTGGGCATTTTAGTAAATAAATATTTTCATTATATCGTATGTTTCCTTGTGCTGTCGTTTTCTTTCGACTATGGACTCGCACCTTGAACAGATTAAACGCTGAAGATCATAGAGTTTTAAAAAGCAAACAATTAGGGAATGTCCATCGATGCGTGAAATCGTAAATTACAAGTTAAGACGATAGACGTATGGGCTCCTTTGATCCCTATAGTTTGACTTATGCAGATGTTTACAAGCAGAGTGGTTGTAACATGTATGTATGGAAAGGCAATCATCACGCACTGTAACAGAAAACATTGTAAGGAAGTAAAAGTAGATAAAGGCTTGATTGTCGGACATACGGTATAAAAATAAAATAAAAACTATCATTTAATGTTTTATTCGGGTTTAATATCTATGTCAAAATCGAACACTAAAGACATTTTAGTGGCTACTGCACAACATAATTTTGCATTCTATAAACAATAAATTCAGGCAACGTTTTGAAAAAATCCGGAGGTGTTCTGAAACTTTAATCAGTTTTTTTACGAGTACATAAAATAAGGAATTAATGACCTGTGTTAAATTTATAATATCGATAAACTTCTGCTGATCGAATTTTAAATAATTAGTATGCCTTAGACAGGGTGATATTAACATAATATAATCATTAATTTAAGAAACATGTATATTATGTTACTTATTACTTCAGAGAGCTTTATACAAAATTGATAAAAAAATGGTTTTATTGTCAATAATCACGGTTTTAGGTTTTAAGAGTTTTGATCCATATAGGTGAATATTTTTGCAATTCAGCTGAACTTCTGTTCGGATAGGAGACTTCGCTTTGCCACGAGTATTCGTTTTGACTTTGAGTGTTTGTGAGACTGAAAAATCTCTGTAGTTCTTGATATTTACGACACTAGACTCGATTTATGTGGGGGTCAGGACTATGTTTGTATTTATTTATTGAAAAGCAGGCTGATAATGCAGCCTGCATTAGTTGAGTTTTAATTTAAACCATAAAAGAAAAAAACTATTTTTAATTTATATAACATGTGTATTGTAGGTACCTTGACAGCCCCTTATAAGGAACGGCAAAGGAAAACGGCAGTCTTTTCTTTTCGGTTTTTATTTTAACTTCATTTTAAATATTGTTTAAATTCTTTGTGTTTTTTTTATTTATTTTAATCTTTGCACATTTTATGTGTCCCCATTTTATGGATGGGTTCTAAAAGGGAAGAGAGCCTGGTGATCCACATAACACGTTAAACCCTTAGCAGACACATTTTCTCACAAAATATAAACAAAAAATAATAATAAGCAAAAGTAAAAATAATTTTAAGCAACCTATTATGTTTTAAGGCAACTTATGTTCTTACGATTTTTGTGAGGAGAAATAAAGTGTATTATTACTATTGAACGAAACACCTAGATACAAATACGACGACAAAGCAGTCGCTTCTCGTTGGTATTCTATAGTTCTAGTCCAAGGTAACTGCATCGTGGCTGTACTGTTTTTAATTTTATTTTGCGAGGAGCAATTCTTTCAATTTTTCTACATTGAAGTTTATGATCGCGTACAATGCTGCTTAGTTGTTCCGTAGAGCGTGTTCCATAAAAGTGTATATGTAGGTCAGTAGTAATATTATTTTTAATACATTTCAGGTTGTTATATCGCGAAACAGGTTATATTAAGATTGCTACCGAAAACGAAGTCGGGTGGTAGTTTTCAGAAAAAAAGCATCTAAAAATTTGCTAAAAATACCACGATTTTTTCATAAGGTCATGACAGTGACATGCATAATCCTGACCCCCACATTGAGATATATTAAGTTTTGTGTATTATCAGAAACTACGAGGCTTCTCGATCCTCAAACAACTAACCCCAAAACAAATACTTGTGATCATCACAAAAAATTGTCTCCGTGCAGGATGAAACCACCTTACAAAATATAAAAATAAATTATCTGTCACTTTAATATTTATTTCCTACCAATATTTAAAAATACTGTTAACCAACAATTAAATTTGAACCACAATAAATGTGCGATCAAATTGTGCGAATAGACATCATACCATTCTGATACCGGATGGTTTAGTAGACCGCCCACATACGGGCGCGTCGTTGTCCATGTAAGTCGTTCCGGCGCCGCAATCGCACTGCCAATTTCTCCACCCGACCAGTTTTGCATTCCTGGGTGGCTAGTAATACTTAGAGAGAAAATGTGTTTTAGGGACACAGTGTTGTGTGGAGTGCGTGAGGATTATCTTAATTATTGAAAAAAAAATGTATAGGTATCAATCGAACATAATATTGTCTTTGACCATCGAAGTAAACGTGATTTTAAATTAGAAATACTTATGTTAATGTCGTTTGCTGTACTTACGCCCAAATAGTGGAACGCAAATTAAATATAAATGGCGCTTAAGTACGTTAATCCCGATTAAATGTACTGGCTGAGTGGGCCGTGCGCTGTTAAGAGCAACTTATTATTTGAATGGCGTTCCAGTATTCGGGCGTTATTGTCTTGTGTTAAGTAAAACCCAGTCTAGAAATCTTACGCCAATTTTATTTCTTGATCTTAAACCTTTAGCATTAATACTGCCTTCGTTTATGACAAGATTGCCATGAGCCATTTATGTTTTTGAAGGAAAGATCTTAACTTTCGAATGTTCTGTTTTATTTAATTATTGTGTATATATTTTAATTTTTAGCATTATTCAGTTTAGTAATTCAATTGATTTTATTCTGTTAGCAATATTATTTTTATTATAATATTGGAAAATATTGCATAAAATTTGCAAGTATGTTCGTATACGTCTGTATCCTCGAGGTTGTAGGCGGAAGTACCAAAACTTTTACCTAAATTCTTAGATTTATTATTATTCTAATTATGAGATTTTACATGCCAAAAAACTCAGATAAAGCGAATGCTTAATATTTGAATCAATTTCCGGTTCTGAGAGTTATTAATCTATATATTTTTTATACTCTCTAAAGAACCGTATATTTTAAAATATGTCAATAGAATAGTTTTGTATAACATTGTTTTCAGGGATTCTGGAAGCCATATTGCTCGTCTCTTGATTATAGGCTGCGTTTTCACGGCATTATACTACACGTTTTCCGGGAAAGAGATACGGCGAAGGGAAACATTGTGAAGTAACCTGTATACCATAGCGATTTATAAGAATTTCTTATATGTAAAATATGTAAAAGTCCGCCAATCGGCATTAGGTTAGCCTGGTGGACTATATTAAGGCCTCGACCCTCTAAATCATATTGTCGATTATAGAGCAGGCTCATGCCCTACAATGGGACGTATATGAGCTGAAATAGAAATAAATACAGAATTGTATCAGGCATATTTGTGTAGTTCATAATGACGGATTTCACTACTTAGCGGGTTCTAATATCTTTTTTTTTATTGCAATGAATGGCGAGACGAGCGTTCCGTTCGCCTGATGGTAAGCGATACGACCACTCATGAACAGTAGCAAAATCAAAAAGCAACTTGACTTACAAAGAAATGCTTGGCATTCCACTGTGCTCGCCATACTGAGATATACGATTTTAAATCTCAATATGTTCAGTTGTTACTCTGACTACAATATCCTTCAATCCAAGACACATCGGTGCATTTACATTGTTGTTTGGCGGCACCAATAGACATTGCGGTGATGCCTACCCAAGCGGCCTCGCACTTATAAAAGACCACCAGTTCCTGACACCAGGATTTTATACGTTGAAATGTATACTGCTAAAAACGTGCAGTACAAGCCGTGTGAACGCAGTGTTACTGCTGTCATTTACTAATCGTCGTTTCACACAGTGGCGTGTCATTTTGACGGTTATGTTTTGACATTTTAATGTGCCATTTTGTTCTGAGCCGGTTTAATGGCACGCTTTTGTTGCGAGAGTGTTTCGCGATTTATGAATGCCGGAACGTAATTTATTGTTTGTATTCTCCGGTTCTGTTATGATTTTTTTAGTTTAAATAATGCTTGTATTGAAGCAGATATTCGAAAAATTTATGATATATTATTTAAGTATATGGTAAATTGTATGTATGTGTATTTTAACATATTTTGTTGGTATGTATATGTATATATGTATGTATATATTATATTTATTAATATTTTATATACCTTAGACTGCCCGCTCATTTTTCCTATTTCAATATCTATCCAAAGGTTGCTTGGAAGAAATTACCTAGAGTGATAAGGCCGCCTCTTGTACTATTATTATTGTGTTGTGTCTTCACTGTATTTTTATTTTGTGCAATAAAGGATTAAATAAATAAATAATAAATAAATATGATGGTATATATTTTTTACTTTACTGTTTGTTTTTTGGTTAATTTTAGTAAATATAAAGTGCATAATACTATTTTGGTAACTCACGCTAGAAAGGAATGAGAATGAAGTAGTTTCGGTCGTACACTACGCGATCTACCAGGAAACATACGAAATTATCTTTATCACTAGTATAAAAGAAACTACATTAGATAAAAGATAATAAAAAATACATCAACAAATGAGACATGATAAACCCAGAGCAACTAAACAGGGACATCCATAGCTTTTCACAACTGGCAGATGCCAAATGAAGGTTCAACTGCGCTCGGAAGGCTGGCAAATATATTTTCGTTTTTCTATGGGTTTTTTTTTGCCCCATGCCAGGAAGACATTATTGTGCACAATTACTGAAGCCAAATTATTTGTATATAGAAGCAATAAGAAGTTTCTACTGGTTCACATCTCGTGCCTCGTCGATATGATTATAAATTACCTTTATTGATACACGCATGCCTTGCTTGGATAAATGTTCCGACATTTTGTTTGTTTTGTGCGCTCGAGCGTCGAGGCAGTGTTGGGTAGCTTGGGTGAATTGTTAAATTAATTAAAATCATTTCTAGGTATGATCAGTTTAATTCAGGTTATTGATTAAAAACTAAGGATAGGACTTCAGTACATTTGGAATTCCAAATAGATGACCCAGAAAATCGGATTAATATAAATATTAAATTAGCTTAATTTGATACATTTTGTCTAAACGGTGATAAAAAATATCTTCATTTTTATAAATCTTTCCGTTATAATACACGTAAGAAACGCTCCATTAGAAATGCACTGCAGCGCGTGCACCACTTACGTCGGAACACTTTACGCGTTTTCGCCCTGTCCATATATTTATGTCAGTGGTTCAGGGTAGGCTGCAGTGGCTCTAGAGCCATACACACAATGTAATTGAGGGCGATCATATCGCCATTCGGGGCTAGTACATTCCAGTCCCGATCAACACTTTCATATACATATACAAAGTGGATTGCACTCTTGGTAGTCGAGCTTAGGATCTCACAGTTCACATGTTAAAAAAACTGCTGTTAGAGCGATGAGGCGAACACAAACATGTTACAATTGGCTGAAAACCCTAGTATAAGCTTGTATCAACACAATTTATTATTAGGATTATTGATAAAAGGTATTAAACATTCCATTTGTTAAGGAGTAAAAATAAAGCAATGTATAAACTTGCATTACAATATATTTGTCCTGTTGAAATAGACTGATGAATCGGATTTTCACGCTTACTTTAATAAAAAAAAACGTTTGTGTCATTATTTTTTTCACAATATTGTATGTTAATCGTTGTCCTCGGGTATACATTTACTATAAACTCTCCATATATACCCTTCAGGACAGGGCCGATGCACAAGAACTCCTGTGGCTTCACCTTCCAGGTTAAATACAGCCAAGACCAACAACGCTGCTACCAATGACACCGCCAAAACTTTCATGATGCCTGTTGAGTAATCACACATGATTATGATACATAAATAAGGAATATTAAGAAGCTTAAGCCACACGATGACGAGATGACGTTAAATCTACACACGACTTTCTCGCGGCGAGAATCGTTATCGCATGACATACCGTCATAGATTTACGTTCTGATAAAAGCGCACTACACATCAACCCGGTGGAATATTAGAAAATAATCATGTTAACGACAAGCGCACATACGAGTTGCCTGTTGACATGTTGGCGGCATGTGCTCTGCTCAGTCACCCGGCGACACTCAATAACGTAATAAAAGTTTTGATTTAATGTCTAGCTGCTGACTTGTTGCCAAAAAAGTTTAGCAAATTACAATGAGTGAAGCAGTCGACTAGACCGACAGAAAAAAGTGTCGATAGTTGTCGGCGCGTCGGAGACTTCGGTGTGTAGTGCACTTTGTTTATAAAATGCATCTTTTTTATATCGTTACGATAATCGTATCGTTGAGGCGAGAAACTCTCTTCGTGTAAATGGGCCTTATGAAGAAGATTGTAATCTCCGGTCCACTGCTCGACATTAACTACGGTTGTAAACCTAAATATAAAACTTCTACCGTGATCGACGTATAAAAAAGTTCAGAATAATCTACTTAATCAGTCACAACACATCTTTCAATGCAAGTTGGTTTATGATAGTCAACATACAGTTCAGATTGTTTATTATTCTATTTGTATAAAACAAAATTTTCAAGCACCCTACTTTACGGAGTTATTGAAAACAATTATTTATTTATTACTTCTACTTGGGTCTTTTACTAAAGCATTTTATTTTACTTTTTTAACTATTATTGCCGGATGACCAACACTCCTTTACTCTTCCTGGTCCCCTCTTGATTTGATGGCTGAAATGAAATGTATTTATTGGTCTTGTAGGCAATTAAAGAGCTCTTATGACAAGTCAATACACATAGAACTTAATCTCTAAATACAATATATTTTCTATACTTAGTATTACTTATTTTATTTTTTTGCTTTTATTAATTTATTTTTAAATTTAATTATTTTTAAATTAATTTTATATTTATTATAATTCGTTTTATTTGTTTATTATATTTTTTTCCTATTTTGTTTAAAGAATTATTACTTTATGGTATTTTATTTGTCCAAGAAATACATTATTTACGTTAGTCAAATTAAATTAAATTATTAGTGGACCATGAATATTATTACAACGGTGCGTTGCGGTTTATATTTACCACCGGATCCAACGCGGCCCTTCCTGAGAAGACCCGGCGAAACAAACTCAGTGGGCTTACACTACCACTGGATTTTTGCGACGCGAACCAGTCCTGAGTATATCCAGCGAATAAGACTCAGTGGGTTTGTTTTGGGTCCAACTTAAGACAACGACCATAAGTATTTTCGAAGCGTCCCGTATGTTTAAGCTTACTGCCGGATTCAACGCGGCCCTGACTGAGAAGACCTGGCGAACAAACTCAGCGGGCTTTACTTTACCACTGAATACTACGCGGTGCGACCCATTTCTGAGTAGATCCAGCGAGTCAAACTCAGTGGGCTTGGTTTTGGTCAATTTACTAAAATAAGTATTTGTGACTTGTCTTACAAAGATTTGCCATGTTTATTATTATTTTTATTTGTTTTCTCGATCGGTCGTCATATAATTTAATTGATTAATTTAATTGTATATTGGTTAATTTTTAAGTTTACGATTTTTGATATTTTCAATTATTTAAATTAGGTGGTGTAATAAGCGAATAGTTCAGGGCCCCAGGAGGTCGCAATGTGCAAGAGAACACCTAATCCCAAGCTTTTTTATCCTCAATATATTCATTAATATTAGTTATAATAACCCTTAGTCATAAGTTTGTTTTTGATATGTGTCCTAAATAGTTTGTCCGGTAGCTGTGTTATCCAATTGGGAAGTTTATTATAAAATTTAATACAACTACCCAAGAAAGATTTTTTACTTTTCTAGTCTAAACGAGGGTATTGCTAGTTTATTTTTATTCCGCGTATTAATAGTGTGGGTGTCACTGACCTTATAACACTTGTTAATATTTTTACGAACGTGCATTATATTCTGAAAGATGTATTCAGATGACACGGTTAGTATATTGCTTTCCTTAAAAACAGATCGCAAAGAATCGCGGCTCCCTAGATTATAAATAGCGCGGACTGCTCTTTTTTTGTAAGATGAATATGGACTCGATATCAGCCGCTGATCCCTGGCTGGCGACACATCCACGACCCAAGCGTTGTGGATGTTCATGGATGACACTGATCATTTACCATCGGGTAACCTGTTGGCTCGTTTGCCGCTCGTATTGAATAAAATTATTAATATGGAATTTATTTTAATTATTGTAATATCAGTGCTTCTTACCGTATACGATTCTTTCTTCAAATATTTAGTAATTATACACTTTGAATACAAAGTGGTTAAACACAACTGTTTATTAGGATGAACAGAGAGGCAATAACTGTATTGCAAACATGATACTCATAAAATTATTTGGAAACTGTTAAGAAAAATGTAATAATAATAAAGTCGGTTTTACGGGCGAATATTTTACGTGACAACGTCTTTTTCTCGGTAGAATACTTATTGATATGAATATAATTAAATTGCACAATAGGAACAAGGAATTGAATGAAAATAAGAATTGCACAAATTTTAACTATAGAAATATATTTTGTTTACTAAAACATTGTACATGTAATGACGAATCTAAGCACTCCATATTTTCACTACAGACACAGCTGACGATACTTTAACCACACGTGTGAACTTGTATTGTGACGCTTTCTTGTTTTTCCAACGCCAAGAACGTTCGAGAAAGACAAAGACAGAGACACAAGCATGCGCCGATTCAATGCGCCTAATTCTCTAGTGCTGCGCGCGCACCGTTACGTTACCGGGCGTTACACTTTTTCATAAGTGACTCCCAGCCGCAACCTAATTTAAGACGTTGTCACGTCAATAAGAAAAATCGTATTTTGCCTGCTCTCGATTGTCGAGCTCGTCAAGACGATTCCTCTGACTCCAAACACGGGGGGTTTACTTTAAGAAATGACGGAGTTATGCCTGGACAAATATTTTAGGGGAGAGAGGGAGGAATTTGGGGATTTGGTTGGGGCCAATCTGTAGAGCTCACCGAGCCGGTTCCAAAGATACCAAACTCGGTGGGTCTACGATCTATATTGGCCGAGATAGGATTGGGGGGGGGGTGAGGTAAATTTTCGGGGTGGGGGTAAGGGAGGGGGGGGGGGGAGGAAGGTTTCGTGGGGAGGCTAACTTAAATTAATTTTTTGGAGGTATAATATTTTTTTTGGGGGGGTAATTTTTTGCGTAATTTGGGATTTCTGGCGGGGTCAATTTGTAGCCCTCACCAAGACGGTTCCGAGGATACCAAACTCGGTGGGTCTACGACCTATGTTGGCCGAGATAGGATTGGGGGGTGAGGTAAATTTTCGGGGTGGGGGTAGGGGAGGGGGGGGGGGTAGGTTTCGTGGGGAGGCTAATAGGCACTATTTCGGAATAAGGGTGGGGGAAGGCAGGGGGACAATTTTGGAAAAAGTGGGTGAAACTGAAAAATAATTCTCTAGTGCTGCGCGCGCACCGTTACGTTACCGGGCGTTACACTTTTTCATAAGTGACTCCCAGCCGCAACCTAATTTAAGACGTTGTCACGTCAAAACCACCAATGTATCACCATTGTTTCCGAAGAACAAACAGGAAAATGCCATGACACATTATATTTGTATACTTATATGGCATGGAGTAATAATGCATATCGCTAGGTATGCTGATGTGTTAAAAGCTCATACTAACCTAAGCCGATGAGCAAGCGAGAAGAAAATTATATATTCTAATTAAAAGGAAAATATTACGGGAGTTTCCAATGACGTCATAAAGTTGTGTAAATTTTGCGCCATTAATTTACTTAAAGGGAATTCCTAGTTTGTAGAGTTTTTATGTTTTTAGAGCCGTAAAAGACTCGAATCTATGCGGTTTGAACAAATGCCCTGAAAGCCTAAATCACGATTTTTGACAAAACCTACATATAGTTTTTTCGAACTTGCTACAATGTTATCTGGGTTGGTTAGGACATGGTTAGGTTAGGATATGATTCGAATTAAACACCACATGTCAATATCATCTTATACACTGAGTGTTCGATAACAGTCTGTATTTAAGACGACCTACATATCATTTGGTTTAAAGTGGATTTAGCAGGTAGCAGGTGCCAGTAGTGCAGTGCAAAGGGGTCAGCTCGACCGCGGTGGTGCCACTATCTCACTGATAACCATAGTGAAAGAAGGCTATTGCGTTTCTTTGGCCAGTGAGATTACCGGAGGCTCAATATGCTAGTAGGACGATGTTAATATCCGCCTGGATAGCCACCGTTGTATTTAAGGACTCGTAAAAGTAGTTTTAGTAGTACTCTTCTAATTTTTTTCAACGGTTAAAATCATTGGGATCGACGAGATTTTTCAGCAACGATCCTCTAGAAATGCACTGGAGCGCGTGCACCACTTATGTCGGAACACTTTCCGCGCTTAAGCCCTGACCATATATGTATTTATGTCAATTGTTCAGGGTACGCTGCAGTGACTTTGACGCCATACACAGGTTGCCACGAGCTTATTGTCATCCTGAAAGTAATAGAAGGCGATTGTATCGCCATGCGGGGCGTACATTCTAATCCCGCGCTAAACTTTCAAGCCCTCATATAGAGGGGATTGCCCAACTGGAGTTTGAATTTAGAACCTCAAAATTTACATGCTAGAAATACTGTCACTTGAAAAATTAGGCGAAAACGTAAGTTTCATTGGAACAAAACCCAAGTAGCTTGCTTGAGCTTGAGCCAAGCTTGCATTCAAAACAATTGGTCAGTGGGGTTATTGTATAACAGCGGTGTGCACAGATTATGACACTGGGTATGCGGCGGAGTACTCGGTCACAAAAACTTTTTCTTTTATAGTTTTTTAGCATAGCCATAGCCACGCGACGGATCTCTAAGTCGGAAACCATGCCAACATAACAAGTCTTAGATGTACTACTATTCATGTCCATCTTCTACGGCAACGCAGACAAAACACCGATCGATCGTCGCGGCGGAAGAAATTCTAATAAGTAAAATAAAAAAAACTCACCTAGTCAGCTTTCAATTTTCACATATTCAAGGTTCCGGTTAGTTGAGATTACGATACCTATCCCGATGTAAATAAACGCAAGATTCCGGCCACCTCATTCATTCATTTGATAAACATACATTTTTAACACAAACCTCGCAATCAAATAACATTTAAAAAATAAACAAACACACTAGTAAAAGCAAATAACTACAATTAATATCGAAACTTAGTAATAAACTGCTAAATGTACACACTTTCAAATGTTAAAATGAAAAATCCGTTATGAAATCTATTTTTTTTTACAAACATACTAGTATAAAATAGTTAATAATGCAAAAACTCATAAAAAAAGCAAAATGGCCCCCGCGAAACACAAAACATTTCTATTTAAACAAATAAAACCTTACTAACCAAAAATGCATAATGTGCATAGGTGATTTATTAGATTCCAGACTATTAATTTTACTCGGATTATAGGCAACGAACATTTACGATTACTCCCGACAACTGCCGAACTCCCGAGGCCTGCCGCAGGAGTCGCGGCTTTCAATATTCATGGGTGTGTGCGTTTGCGACTGTGCACGGACACCAAAATTACTACACACATGCAAACAAATGTAATGCGGGAAGCGGCGGCATGACTTGGTTGATTAGGTACCTACATTAATTTGCTTTGCAGCGCCTCTTGCTTTTCGCGTGGCAACCATAATGTTTGCGTGATTGCAAATAGGTGCTATTTATAAAATATTAAGCGTTTTTAAGTTATTATATTTTGTTTATTCATTTATTTACTATAAATTAAAGTCATCTAAAACGTACGAACGTTATAATAAAATATCTGTGAATGGCAAGTAAAGCACTGCATTTCTGCCTACAAGGTGTGCACGCCCCTGTTGTATAACGATATTAGATGTTACATTTGTTAAGGAGTAAAAATTAAACATTGAATAAACTTGCATTGTTATTTGTTTTATTAAAATAGATTAATGAAACGGGTTATTAGGAAAATTCAAAAAAAAAATCGTTCTGTTTCAGTGGTTTTTTTCACAACATTGCCTCTTGATCGTCGTAGTTCATGGGTATACATTTATTATGTCTCCAAATAAGCCCTTCAGGACAGCGCCGACGCCCGATAATTCCTACAGCTTCACCTTCCAGGTTAAATACAGCCAACACCAACATTGCTGCTACCAATAACACCGCCAAGACTTTCATGATGCCTGTTGAGGCATTACAAATGTATAGAAATGATTATAATACAGTAATTAGGAATGTTAAGAAGCTTAAGCCTCATTAACGCGAAGTTTTGCTCGCGGCGAGAATCGTATGCCATTATCGCATGACATAACCGCCATAGATTTTCGTGTCCTGATAAAAGCGCACTACACGCCAAAGCCGCCGGCCTGGCGAGACAGCTCGCCGTCACAACCCGGCGGCATTTGAGAAAAGAATCATGTAAACGACATTCATTCATCATAGAAAACAATAATTTCGTCGGTATAATGGAAGAACTAAATAACTCAACATTTCAAGTTTCGAGATAATAATAAATAATAAAACTCTTTATTATTACACCACAAAACAAAAAATAAATAAAAATAAAAAGCAACTGTACACTAGGTGGAACAATTGGCGGCCTTATCGCTAAAAGCGATCTCTTCCAGGCAACCATTCAAGCACGTAAAAATACCAGGAGACATTGGCGGTGCTTTATGTTTAAAAATAAATGCATAAACTAACATAAACAATACCTACATTTATAGTAGATATTCCTAGATTTATATATATTAAGCAAACAATAAACTTACATAAAATACATAACAAATACATACATATACTTAATAGTGTATGGGCATTATATAATTGCGAGAGATAGTAACCCTTGAACTGGAGTTTAAAGGTTTCCAGTGAGGACGAACTTTTAATAGAGAGAGGCAGTGCGTTCCACAACGGTACTGCTTCTACCGTAAAAGAGCGAGATAATCGCGATTTACTGTTTTTTTACACTTTTTTTGACATCATTAACAAATGGAGAACAATTTACCGTCGGTAATTTTATATGCTTTAAGCATGTTTGCTGTCAATTCTATGCTTAATCATACTAATTTCTTTCATGTACTAAAAATATAATAAAAATCAAAAACCAAATTATCCAATTTTGCCACACCGAGATATTGCAAACATACCGTAGTTAGCTAATTGTTTATGGTAGTTATTCAGTTTTGCCACACATTAGAATTAGATGGATGTAAATACTCGAATTTGGGTCAACTAAGTACACTTATTGAGTTTTGAATCTAATAGAAATATTTAAACACGAAAGTTAGGCATTCTTAATTGGAATCTCTTATAAATGTATATTTTCTCGAAGAAATAAATAAAAATAATTATTTAAAAACGAAAGAACGCCCCAAAATAACTCAAATTATTTAGTTTTCCTTCAACTTGACTAGTTTCATTAGAATATTTTCCTACGTGGAAGAACTAAATAACTCAAATTAGCTAATTAATTTCGTACTCAAATGATCAGAAGTCTTAGTTGTTCATTTATTTATAGAGTTAGTCATTTTTTCTAATAATATTTATTGTTCATATACCGGGTATATCAAGACTGCTACCGAAAACGAAGCCGGGTGGTAGTTTTAGTGACTACAAACACAATGCAACTAAAAAATTTGCAAAACAACGTGACAATTATTTTTTATGATTTTTTAAATATCGTCATTTTTGGGTGGTAAATCCATAGTTTTTGCCAAAATAATTATTTAAACTCTTTTATACCTTAGAGTATTTATAAATAAAAGGGTAAACACTATTATTTTTGGAAAAAATGTATTTACCACGCAAATATGGCCATAGGAAAAAAATAACAAAAAAAAAGTTGTCGCTTTTTTTTACAAAATTTTCTATTGCATTGTGTCTGAAGTCGCTTAAACAACCACCCGGCTTCGTTTTCGGTAGCAGTCTTGATATACCCTGTATACACATAATATCTATAACGACAACTGAAAAACGAAAATGGCTTTATTTTTGGATTGGGTTAAGATATGGGAACGTTTGTAAGACCAAAAGATGGGGCACATTTTGCGGTTCACGAAAATGGTAAAAGGTCAATTTGGCTAAAATCGGAGTTATTTAGTTCTTCCATTATACCGACGATTTATTTATTACTTTTTACTTGGGTCTTTTACTAACGCAATTTATTTTACTTTTTCAATATTATTGCTGGATGACCGATACTCCTTTCCTCTTTCCTATCATATTTTCTTTCTTCTCCCCTCTTGATTTGATGATCCGGCAATACATGCATGACCCAAGCGTTGTGGATGTTCATGGGCGACAGTGATCATTTACCATCAGGTAACCTGAGATGTGGCCTCTCACTGTGGGCCTCATTAAAAGGCTCAAAGTCACTCAACGAGCCATGGAGCGGGCTATGCTCGGTGTTTTCCTACGAGATCGAATCAGAAATGAGGAGATCCGTAGGAGAACCAAGGTTACAGACCTAGCCCATAGGATTGGCAAGTTGAAGTGGCAGTGGGCCGGGCACATAGCTCGTAGAACCGATGGCCGTCGGGGCCGAAAGGTTCTCGAGTGGAGGCCACGTACAGGCAAGCGAAATGTCGGACGCCCGCCTACAAGGTGGACGGACTATCTGGCTAAGGTTGCAGGAAGTCGCTGGATGCAGGCCGCTTCCAACAGGTCACTGTGGAGATCCTTGGGGGGGGGGGATGTGATGATGATGATGAACCTGTTTGCTCGTTTGCCGGTCGTATTGAATAAAATCATAATATGTAATTATTTTTATTATTCTAATATCAGAGCTTCTTACCTTATACAATTTTTTCTTCAAATATTTAGCAATTATACACTTTGAATACTAAGTGTTAAAACACAACTGTCTAGTAGGATGAACAGAGCAGCAATAATTATATTGCAAGTATGATACTCATGAGGAAAAAAATGATATTGTTCAAATATGACATAAATTAGTTAGAAAACTGATAAGAGGAATGTAAAAAAAATATGAATATAACCACCAATGTACCAGAATAAACAGGAAAATGCCATGACGATGACATTATATTCGCATCCTTAAATGGCATGGAGTAATAATGCATATCGCTAGTATGTTGATGTGTTAAAAACTCATACTAACCTAAATTTTTAAGTGAGCGAGAGCTCTTTCGCGCTGGTTCAAAACACAGAGGTATTTTGAAACAAGGACCTTGTTTTTTAAACGGTTTTATTTAGCTCACCCCGTTTGTTTGTTTGGGTCAATTTTTTTAGTATTATATAGTTTTGTATAATACTAATAGTATATTTTGAAGTTTTTTAAATATAATGTCTCATTCTCTAAAATAATGAATTCTAAAATTCGGTAGCTGGGCCTCGTAGCGGATAAATTTGAGATTATCTGCTTGCACGAGTCTAGGAGCCACTTGCAGGGGCCCACATCACAGTTGATGGCGTGGTGGTCTCTATCATTTCCTGGTGAAGTATGTTAGAGTTGTCTTGTATAGTCGGTGGAATGTTCATGTCCTGCCATGAGCCTAAGATCGAAACTAGTCAAGGCAGTAGACGCATTCTCTAGCCTAGGGCTTCCCAAACTAAGCGTCACGAAGCCCTGGGGCGTCGCAGCATTGTCCCAGGGGCGATCGAGTCGAGTGAGCCAAACTGGAGCCCCGTTTTGGGGAAGCTTTGCTCAGAAAAGCAAGCACATTCTTCCCATTATCAGTTAACCAAAAGTAAAATAAATTTCTTTCTTTTCTAATTAAAATTAAGAGTTTTTCTGATAATCTATTATTAGGGGCTGGTCTGAGGGAATCGTAAAAAAATATAATTTCTTAAGGGTTCGGCTTCGGGAGTTCTGGCACCCCTTACCAGAGGCTGTACGCGGGAGTTGTGCGATCGATGGCCTTTTACGGTTTCTCTCCGCTGTGTGCCATCATTGTGAAAAAACACACTCTTTCGGAGTGCCCACTCTGGGGTGACGAGCGCAGAATACTTCATGCAGCCGCCAGAGTGGACCTCTCGCTCTCGGTCGTGATGCCCTCGATGGTCGAGATTTGCAAGGCTTAGCAAGCAAAACTCTCACACTCAAAAAGATCACGATCTCGCAGAAGAATAGCACGAGACGGGATCGCGAGGTGAACGATCCCGCTCATTGCCACCTGCACAAAAGGGTTGCCGGGCAATAAATGACTGAACCGCTGCGGCGCCTCTACCCTGTCGTAGAGTATGAGAATTTCGCCACGGTATTACCTAACCGTCATAAGAGGCGACATTACGCTGGGCTGGGCATACTGTGCAGGGGGCGGTGCGCCCTTACCTACAGCAACTTGGATATGAGCGAAAGGGCGCATGGCCTCACGTAGACGACCTAAACATCTTTAACTGGCGCCGCGTTTTGAAATAGTCGCACCCTTCAAAAGAAGAAATCCGGCATACGGTGTGCCCAGCAACCTGTGTTCGTGGATTTCCGGCTTTCTGCACGGGCGTAGAATACGTGTAGTCGTCGACGGACATGCTTCGGCGCTCATGTCGGTAAATGCCGGAGTTCCACAGGGCTCGGTGCTGTCCCCCGCCTTGTTTATTCTGCATATCAATGACATGTTGTCGCTTGGCAACATTCATTGCTATGCAGATGACAGCACGGTCCATGGGCGATACCACTGCGGGCCTCCGGGTTGCCGAGTCGAAACTGTGAAGGGACGCGAAGATCTTGTCATTGAGCTCAACCGGACCTTGGATCTCATTTCTAAATGGGTTCCAGAAATATGGTTGAGTTCAATGCCAAGAAACCCCAGGTGTGTGCGTTCACGTGCAAAAAATCCCCGTTCTCCTCCCCTCCCCATTGTTCAGGGTGCTCCCCTCTCAGTGCGGAATGAGTATCCTTGGTGTGGATATCCGCTGTGATCTCAATCCAAGGAATCACATCGAGGGCGTAATATCTGCCACATCACGCAGGGTTGGAGTCCTGAACAGGGTGCGTCGGTTCTTCACGCCCGGTCAGCTTTATCGCTTGTATAAAGCGCAGGTCCGGCCGGGTATGGAGTACTGTTCGCACCTCTGGGATGGATCCGCCCAGTACCTGCTCGATGCCTTGGATGGATTGCAGCGGCGGGCCATCCGCATTGTGAATGATGCAGACGTTACGAGCAACTTAGAGTCGCTACAACTCCGGAGGGATGTCGCCTCTCTAAGCGTGTTCTACCGCCTGTATCACGGTGAATGCTCTGAGGAATTGTTCAACTTGATCCCCTCCACTCCATTCCTAACCAGAACCACGCGTGCTGGCTTGCGAAGCCATAGCTTGATGGTCCACATCATCCCGGCGCGAACCAAACGGTTCTGAAATTCTTTTTTGTACCGCACCGTCAGGCTGTGGAATTGTTTGCCGTCTCACGTGTTCCATCCTTCCTATAATACTGGGTCCATCCGCCATAGTGAGAAAAGGCATCTTAGCAGGCATGAGACTGCCGTCCGATGCCAATGGATACTCTGCCTGGGCGGCATTTGCGCTCACCATCAGGCGCAATGCGGCTATTATGCCGGGCAAGAATTAAAAAAAAAAAACATCCAGCAATGATTTTCTATAGGCCGCTGAGGCCATGCGCTTCTCGCCTTGTGATGTTTGGGGCCGCCCATAATGCGTGTGACGGTCATCCAAGGAATTTAGCCGGTATGCTAGCGGAGGTTTTGTGAGGGACCCGGCTCGGCCAAAACATCCCTAACGTGCCAGGCTGGAAGGCCAGTGACACTAACATACAGTTCCAGCCGCCTACGGGCCACCCAAAGAAGAGCACAATAGCTTTCCTCCGATAAAAGTCAGATTTGATAAGTGCACGATATGTCCGGTGTAGGATTGTTTAGTATTGGGTGTTATGTTTATGTAGGGGTATTTTTTTGTATTGTATCAGCCCATATACGTCCGACTGCAGGGCACGGGCCTACTCTACAATCGAAAGTACGATTGAGAGTGGTTAGGCCATATAGTCCACCACGCTGGCCTAGTGCGGGTTGGCGGACTTACATACCATCGAAATTCTTATGAATCGCTATAGTATGCAGGTTTTCTCACGATGTTTTCCTTCACCGTTTTAGTGCGTGGTGATTGACTGTCAATACACACATGACTCCGAAAAGTCAGAGGTGTGCCCTGGGATTCGAACCCACGACCACCGTGAACATGTTGGCAGCCGCGTCTAGTCCGTTTACCAACAGGCCACCACGCACTTATATTGGGTATATGTAGGGGTATTATTATGTAGGGGTGCTCAATACAAAACCGCCCCGGGTGCCAACCTACCTTACGCCGCCACTGTGCCTGGGTCTCGCTTTCGGCTTGTTCTTCTGCATTTCGCCCGATCTTCGACATCCTCAATAGTAAGGTCATTGATCTTCATATCTTCCTTGACTATATCTAGCATGCGCCTTTTTTGGTCTACCCCTCGGTCGAGGTCCGGGAATATTGAGACTTTTTTTATTGCAATGAATGGTGAGACGACCATGACGTTCGCCTGATGGTAAGCGTTATGACTGCTCATGAACAGTAGCAAAACCAAAAACACCTTAAATTACAAAGCAATGCTTGCTATTCCACTGCGCTGGGCACCCTGATAGATAAGATGTTAAGTCTCAAGATGTCCCGTAGTTACTCTGGCTACAATGTCCTTCAAACACAACAGTGCATTACAATGCTGTTTGGTAAGAGAAGTAGACATTGCGGTGGCACCTACCCAGGCGGCCTCTCACATATGAGACACACGTTACCAGGCACACATTGCCGGCGTACTCCTGTGGTTTTCTTAGGACGTGATCTTACTATCTCAAGTCACATTCTTGGAGATCATTTGCCACATCGCGGACACCATGTCTGCCGCGGATGTGCTCGATAAAAACAAGAAGACTCGATAGAACATTATTTAATGTTCCCCAGCCTACGCTTATTAAACCCCAATGCAACAGAAGAACAAAACTGTATTTAGGTAAAAGTTAAATCTTTCCTTTAATTTTCATTATCGTTTCGGTCATGCACTACGCGATCTACGAGGAAACATACGAAATTATCTTTATCACTAGTATAAAAGAAACGACATTAGATAAAAGATAATAAAAATTACATCGAAAAATGAAACATGATAAACCCAGAGCAACTAAACAGGGACATCCGTAGCTTTTCACAACTGGCAGATGCCAAATGAAGGTTCAACTGCGCTCGGAAGGCTGGCAAATATATTTTCATTTTTCTATAGTTTTTTTTGCCCCATGCCAGGAAGACATTATTTTGCACTCTTACTGAAGCCAAATTATTTGTATATAGAAGCAATAAGAAGTTTCTACTGGTTCACATCTCGTGCCTCGTCGATATGATTATGAATTACCTTTATTAATACACGCATGCCTGGCTTGGATAAATGTTCCGACATTTTGTTTGTTTTGTGCGCTCGAGCGTCGAGGCAGTGTTGGGTAGCTTGGGTGAATTGTTAAATTAATTAAAATCATTTCTAGGTATGATCAGTTTAATTCAGGTTATTAATTAAAAACTAAGGATAGAACTATATAGAATAATATAAGAATAACTAGATAGAATATCCCGCTTGAAGAGGTTGATACCATTAGAGATCTAGGCGTCTTGTTTGATAACAACTTGACCTTTAGAAATCATTATGATGGAATCATTAAAAGAGCGTCGAAACTGTCAGGGTTTATAATTAGAGAAATGAAAATTTTTAAAGTTCCTAGCCTTACCATATCCATATACAACAGTGTCATACGTAGCATATTGGAGTATTGCAGTACAGTGTGGAGCCCGAGAGGTCAACCGGCGAATCCAACTCGGTTGGGCAGCGTTCGGGAAACTTCGCGACGTCTTCTCGTCCAAAATACCTCAGTGCCTAAAATCGAAAGTCTTCGATAGTTGTGTGTTACCAGTGATGACATACGGCACCGAGACGTGGCCTCTCACTGTGGGCCTCATTAAAAGGCTCAAAGTCACTCAACGAGCCATGGAGCGGGCTATGCTCGGTGTTTCCCTACGAGATCGAATCAGAAATGAGGAGATCCGTAGGAGAACCAAGGTTACCGACATAGCCCATAGGATTGGCAAGTTGAAGTGGCAGTGGGCCGGGCACATAGCTCGTAGAACCGATGGCCGTTGGGGCCGAAAGGTTCTCGAGTGGAGGCCACGTATAGGCAAGCGAAGTGTTGGACGCCCGCCTACAAGGTGGACGGACGATCTGACTAAGGTCGCAGGAAGTCGCTGGATGCAGGCCGCTTCCAACAGGTCATTGTGGAGATCCTTGGGGGAGGCCTATGTTCAGCAGTGGACTTCCTGTGGCTGATATGATGATGATGATGATGATGATGTGGAGCCCGTATTATCAAGTGCACTCAGATAGAATTGAGCGTGTTCAGAAGAAGTTTTTATATTTGCTTTGTTACACGGATAACAGATGCCGTATTCTCAGCTCCTACGAATCTCGATTAAGCCACTATAAAATGAAGTCCTTAAGTGCCCGTAGGAAAAGCCTGGACCTGATGTACTTATTTAAATTGGTTAATGGTTTCATTGATTCATCTGAGCTGTTGGGAAAACTAGACTTTTGTGTTCCACGTCCTAGCAGCCGCTTAATAAGTAGAAAAAACTTTTCTTTTACCTTATAGTCGCACAACCGTTGGTTATCATTCACCTATGGCTCGCATGATGTCGTTTGCCAACTACATTCGTAATGATATAGATACATTCGTAATGATATAGATATATTTTGCGGTTCTATAGCCTCAACTAGGTCCAAAATCAGATTTTTGATTAGTTCAGCTTATATTATATTGTGCTGTCCATCCTTCATTAATTTGATCCAGTATAAAACCGTTAGTGTAAATTTATTTTTGTAATGTGGAGTGTCTTCTTAAATGCTTTTTGGATTCACATCTTGTAGATGACAATCCGATTTATTACTAAACGCTCTTCCTGTACCTTGCTAGATTGTACATCAGTTTTGTGAATTATAATAAAAAAAAAAAAAAAACTTCCGTACATTTGGAATTCCAAATAGATTACTTAGAAAAATTATTGTCGCGTTTCTTAGCGAAATTTCTAGTTGCATTGTGTTTGTAGTGACTAAAACTACCACCCGGCTTTGTTTTCGGTAGCAGTCTTGATATACCCGGTATAAAGTTGCATTACAATACATTTGTCTTATTAAAATCGACTGATGTGACGGGCTTTTGTTTGTGTCATTTTGTTTACAACATTGCCTCTTAATCGTTTTCCTCAGGTATACATTTACCATTAAATTTCCAAATATACCCTTAAGGACAGGGCCGATGCAGAAGAACTCTTTTGGCTTCACCTTCCAGGCTAAATACAGCCAACACCAACAACGCTTCTATCAATAGCACCGCCAAAACTTTCATGATGCCTTCACGACACATTCATGAACCAGGCGTTGTGGATGTTCAGGGGAGATAGTGACAATTTACCATCATATTATCTTCATTTTATTAAACTTTCTGTCATAATAAGAAAGAAATGTCAAGAACAAGACTTGTAAGTAAGAATTATCGGAATGATTGTTGTGAGCGACGACTAATTTCAGTAATGCTTGACTAGAGATGCACTGGAGCGCGCGCACCACTTACGGCGGAACACTTTTCGACCTTTCCGCCCTGTCCATATACCTATATTTATGTCAATGGTTCAGGGCAGGCTGCAGTGACTTTGGCGCCATACACCGCCACGAGCTTATTGTCATCCTGAAAGTAATAGAAGGCGATTGTATCGCCATGCGGGGCGTACATTCTAATCCCGCGCAAATCTTTCAAACCCTCATATAGAGCGGATTGCCCAACTGGGGTTCGAATCCAGGACCTCACAATTCACATGCTAGAAATACTGTCACTTGAAAAATTAGGCGCAAATAATAAGTTTCAATCGGAAGAAAACCCAAGTAGCTTGCTTGAGCTTGAGCCAAGCTTGCATTCAAAACAATTGATCATTGGGTTTATTGTGATGTAATATAACGATATTAGATGTAATATTTGTTAAGGAGTACAAATTAAAACATTAAATAAACTTGCATTATTATTTGTTTTATTAAAATCGATCAATGAAACGGGTTATCGTGGTAATTAAAAAAAAATGGTTGCCTGTAAAGTCGGTTTTACGGGCGAAGATTTTACGTGACAACGTCTTTTTCTCGGTAGAATATTTATTGATATGAATATAATTAAATTGCACAATAGGAACAAGGAATTGAATGAAAATAAGAATTGCACAAATTTTAACTATAGAAATATATTTTGTTTACTAAAACATTGTACATGTAATGACGAATCTAAGCACTCCATATTTTCACTACAGACACAGCTGACGATACTTTAACCACACGTGTGAACTTGTATTGTGACGCTTTCTTGTTTTTCCAACGCCAAGAACGTTCGAGAAAGACAAAGACAGAGACACAAGCATGCGCCGATTCAATGCGCCTAATTCTCTAGTGCTGCGCGCGCACCGTTACGTTACCGGGCGTTACACTTTTTCATAAGTGACTCCCAGCCGCAACCTAATTTAAGACGTTGTCACGTCAAAATCGTATTTTGCCTGCTCTCGATTGTCGAGCTCGTCAAGACGATTCCTCTGACTCCAAACACGGGGGGTTTACTTTAAGAAATGACGGAGTTATGCCTGGACAAATATTTTAGGGGAGAGAGGGAGGAATTTGGGGATTTGGTTGGGGCCAATCTGTAGAGCTCACCGAGCCGGTTCCAAAGATACCAAACTCGGTGGGTCTACGATCTATATTGGCCGAGATAGGATTGGGGGGGGGTGAGGTAAATTTTCGGGGTGGGGGTAAGGGAGGGGGGGGGGGGGGGGGGGGAGGAAGGTTTCGTGGGCAGGCTAACTTAAATTAATTTTTTGGAGGTAAAATATTTTTTTTTGGGGGGGTAATTTTTTGCGTAATTTGGGATTTCTGGCGGGGTCAATTTGTAGCCCTCACCAAGACGGTTCCGAGGATACCAAACTCGGTGGGTCTACGACCTATGTTGGCCGAGATAGGATTGGGGGGGGTGAGGTAAATTTTCGGGGTGGGGGTAGGGGAGGGGGGGGGGGTAGGTTTCGTGGGGAGGCTAATAGGCACTATTTCGGAATAAGGGTGGGGGAAGGCAGGGGGGGGGCTATGGGACAATTTTGGAAAAAGTGGGTGAAACTGAAAAATAATTCTCTAGTGCTGCGCGCGCACCGTTACGTTACCGGGCGTTACACTTTTTCATAAGTGACTCCCAGCCGCAACCTAATTTAAGACGTTGTCACGTCAACAAGTTCTGTTCAGTAGTTTTTTTTTTCACAACATTGCCTCTTAATAGTGCTCGGGTATACATTTACCTGACATCCAATAATATCCTTTAGGACAGGGCGGAGGCAGGATACGTTGTGAGGCTTCACTTTCCACGTTAAATACAGCCAACACCAACATCGCCGCTACCAATAACACCGCCAAGACTTTCATGATGCCTGTTGAGTAATTGCATTTTTGTAGAAGTTATTAAAATACAGTAATTAGGAATATTAAGCAGTTTAAGTCACACGACGACGATACGACGTTTCATCTACACGACGCTTTTCTCGCGGCGAGAATCGTATGCCATTATCGAGTGACAAAAGCGCCATAGATTATTGTGTTCTGATAAAAGCGCACAACTCACTAAAGCGACCGGCCCGGCGACACAGCCCGCCGTTACAACCCGGCGGCATATAAGAAAAGCATCATGTCAACGACAAGCCCACCCACGTTTGCCCGCCGACATGTTGGCGGCATGCGCTCTACTTAGTTGCTCGGAGACACTTAATAACGTCATAAAAAATATTTAATGACAAGTTGCAGACATATTGCTAACAAAGCTTAGCAACTTGCAATGAGTGAAGCAGTCGACTAGCTCGACAGCATAAAGTGTCGATAGTTGTCGGCGCGTCGGCAACTTCGGTGTGTAGTGCACTTTGTTTATAAAAAATATCCTTTTTATATCCTTAAGATAATCGTATCGGGCGAGAAATTCTCTTCGTGCAAATGGGTCTTATGAAGAGGATTGTAATCTCCTGTCCACTGCTAAACATTAACTACGGTAGTAAACCTAAATATACAACTTCTACCGTGATCGACGTATACCTTGGAAAAAAGTTCTTAATAATCTACTTAATCAGTCACAACACATATTTTAATGCAAGTTGGTTTATTATAGTCAATATACAGTTCAGATTGTTTATTACTATATTTGTTTAAAACAAATTTTTCAAGCACCCTACGTTACGGAGTTATTGTAACAATTATTTATTTACTAGCGGCCCGGCCCAGCTTCGTCCGGGTACAAATAGATTTTTGTACAATAATATGTACGTATTATTATTATACATATAAACATTCCTATATACTATATAGGCACGCTGCCGCCGCCCCGGCCGGCCAGTACCGCCGCAAGCGCTACGTCCCGCAATTTTAAATCTGTAATATCTTCGAAAATATTCATTTAAATCTTGTGCTGTAAAGGACCACATAGATCTATATTAAACAATTTATTTAAGCTATTTAATTGGATAAGGATTAATGCTGTATTGGTTAAAATCGCTTCGAAAATTAGCCATTATTTGTCGTAAAAAGTAAATGACAAAAAAATGTTATTGTGGGATATCCATAAGAGATAGACATAATATACCATCGCGGAGTTTTCTGTAGACCTTTTCAATGTGTACAAATATGTAGTACATTATTTTGATAAATCTCGTAGGGTTCAGCCTGCGTTTGCAATGTAAGCGGAAAAATATTGATAATTAACGACATCACATTAGAAACTTATAAAAATAACAATATTTCTCCACTATTTAATGGATGTTATTATACATATAAACCTTTCTATTGAATCACTCTATCTATTAAAGAAAACCGCATCAAAATCCGTTGCGTAGTTTTAAAGATTTAAGCGAACAAGAAAAATAGGGACAGAAAAAGCGACGTTGTTTTATACTATGTAGTGATTACTTCTACTTGGGTCTTTTACTAAAGCATTTTATTTTACTTTTTTAACTATTATTGCCGGATAACCAATACATCTTTACTCTTCCTGGTCCCCTGTTGATTTGATGGCTGGCGACACATCCGCGAGCCAAGCGTTGTGGATGTTCATGGATGACACTGATCATTTACCATCGGGTAACCTGTTGGCTCGTTTGCCGCTCGTGTTGAATAAAATTATAAATATGTATAGGTAATTAATTTTAATTATTGTAATATCAGTGCTTCTTATCTTGTTAAATTATTTCTTCAAATATTTAGTAATTATACACTTTGAATACTGAGTGATTAAACACGATTCTGCACAAGGATGAACAGAGCAGTAATAATCGTATTGCAAACATGATACTAATTAGGAAAAAAATGATATTTTCAAATATGACAAAATTATTTAGAAAATTGTAAACATAGAACATTTAAATAAGATTTAAATGAGAATTTATTTAAGTGCGTGGTGACCTGTTGGTAAACGGACTAGACGCGACTGCCAACATGTTCACGGTGGTCGCGGGTTCGAATCCCAGGGCACACCTCTGACTTTTCGGAGTCATGTGTGTATTGATAGTCAATCACCACGCATTAAAACGATGAAGGAAAACATCGTGAGGAAACCTGCATACCATAGCGATTTATAAAAATTTCTATGGTATGTAAGTCCGCCAACCCGCACTAGGCGAGCGTGGTGGACTATATGGCCTAACCACTCTCAATCGTACTCTCGATTGTAGAGTAGGCCCGTGCCCTGTAGTGGGACGTATATGGGCTGATACAGAAAACATAGAACATGAATATAACCACCAATGTACCAGAACAAACAGGAAAATGCCATGACGATGACATTATATTCGCATACTTATATGGCATGGAGTAAAAATACATATCGCTAGCTATGCTGATGTGTTTAAAGCTCATACTAACTTAACCGCTGAGCAAGCGAGAACAAAATATATATTCTGATTAAAAGGAAAATGTTACTCGAGTTTCCAATGACGTCATTAAAATTGTGTACATTTTGCGCCATTAATTTACTCAATGGGAAGTGTCAGTTTTAGTGTTTTTATATTTTTAGAGCCGTAAAAGACTCGAATGACGAATGTATGCGATTTGAACAAAAGCCCTGAAAGCCTAAATCACTGGGTCTGAATGTTTGTAAGACCAAAAAGTCTCTCGTATTTTCAGATATCTGCGACACAAGACTCGATCTTACTGTAGGGTCAGGACTTCGTATGTGACTGTCGGGTATTATTTATTATTAATTAAATTGCCAGCAGATATTTTTTAAATATTCGCTAATTCAGAGAAGCTACGTATTATAAACTGATAGATAAGGAACTGCCAAACCTGAGATTTCATTTCCAATATAATAAATAAATAAATAACACCCAACAGTCACATACATAGTCCTAACCCCACAGTAAGATCGAGTCCTGTGTCGTGGATATCAGGAACTACGAGACACTTTTCGGTCTCACAAACACCCAGACCCGGAAGAAATATTTGTGGGCCGCACAAACATTTCTCTCGGTGCGGGGATCGAACCCGCGGCCACTCGTTTCACAGGCGGCGTCTAACCAACTGCGCCACGGAGGCTGTCGCAATATACGGGGATAAAGTCAAATAGGCGTGGATAACTAAATTCAAAACTATTGAAGAATATGTAAAAGTTCTCAAAGGAGTCACGAACACGATTTAGTAAATAAATAAATTTGTAAGTTTGAGTTTAGACAAATTAAAATTCCTTACCAGAAATATAAAAGTCATATTTAAAAATTAAACACATTTATTATGACCCAACCATGTTACGAACAAAGGCCAAACATTGGTCAGAATAAGATAAGAAAAATTAAAGTAAAGAAATAACTCTTACCTGAATATTGTGTACTTTTACCTAAATATTCCCGGACCTCAACCGAGGAGTAGACCAAAGAAGCACATGCTAGATATCGTCAAGAAAGATATCAGAGTCAGTCGCCTTACTATTGAGGATGCCGAAGATCGGGCGAATTAGCCGGAAGCGGGACCCAGACACCAGCCGGGATAACGTCAAGTAGAAGAAGAAGAGAGTTATAATCTTTAAAGAAATGGTCCCTGGATTAAAATACCTATGTGTTCGAACCAGCCGCCTCCGGTTTCACATTCCGATTATGAACCAACTAAGCTTACACGGGCTTAAAGGTTTAGGTTAGTATAAGTTTTTAACATATCAACATACCTAGCGATTTGCATTATTACTCCATGCCATATGAGTATGCGAATATAATGTCATCGTCATGGCATTTTCCTGTTTGTTCTGGTACATTGGTGGTTATATTCATGTTCTATTTTTACATTTTTCTAAATAATTTATGTCACATATGAAAATATAATTTTTTTCCTAATGAGTATCATGTTTGCAATACGATTATTACTGCTCTGTTCATCCTTGTGCACAGTTGTGTTTAATCACTTAGTATTCAAAGTGTATAATTACTAAATATTTGAAGAAAGAATCGTATAAGGTAAGAAGCACTGATATTAGAATAATTAAAATAAATTACATATTTATAATTTTATTCAATACGACCGGCAAACGAGCCAACAGGTTACCCGATGGTAAATGATCAGTGTCATCCATGAACATCCACAACGGTTGGGTCGTGGATGTGTCGCCAGCCATCAAATCAAGAGGGGACCAGGAACAAAAAATGACAGGAAGAGTAAAGAGGTATTGGTCATCCGGCAATAACAGTTAAAAAGTAAAACACAAAAAAGACCCAAGTAGAAGTAATAAATAAATAATTGTTTTCAATAATTCCGTAAAGTAGGGTGCTTGAAAAAATTGTCATAAACAAATATAATAATAGACAATCTGAACTTATGTTGACTATCATAAATCAACTTGCATTGAAAGATGTGTTGTGTCTGATTAAGTAGATTATTCTGAACTTTTTTCCAAGGTATATGTTTGTCGATCACGGTAGAACTTTTATATTTAGGTTTATGTAGTATATAGTAAATAGGTTGTATAATTATTTGTACTGGCTATAGTACTTTAATGGTAGTTCGATATATAATTAGAGTTAGAGACTTGGAAGGAAAGGATTCACATAGACATATTGATCAGCTAAGACGACGTTCGAGAAAATTCTTAGTTTGGCCTTCTCCGGGAACATCACAATCTTCTTCACCACCTGTAGTAATCGAGGGAAATTTACCACAAGAAGGCGAAGCACGAGCTGTGGATACTGCTCGCACTAGTCAGCGTAATGCAGACGCTGCTCTGGCTCCGGTAGCCATCCCTGAACCAGTTTTAGGCAGGCTTCGTAGAGAGTGTCGAAAAAATTGTTAGGTATAAGTTTTGAAAATAAATGTAGTATATAGTAAATAGGTTGTATAATTATTTGTACTGGCTGTAGTACTTTAATGGTAGTTCGATATACCGGGTATCTCAAGACTGCTACCGAAAATGAAGCCGTGTGGTAGTTTTAGTGAGTACAAACACAATACAACTAAAAATTTTGCATAGAAACGCGACAATATTTTTTTATGATTTTTAAATATCGTCATTTTTGGGTGGTAAATCCATAGTTTTTGCTAAAATAATAATTGAAACTGTTTTATACCTTAGAGTATTTATAAATAAAAGGGTATACACTATTATTTTAGGAAAAAAATATATTTACCACCCAAAAAGGGCCATAGGAAAAAAAAAAATTGTCGCTTTTTTTTTTGCAACATTTTCTGTTGCATTGTGTCTGTGTTGTGACAGTGTGTCAATCATATACATTTTTTTTTCAAGAGGAAAAGCTATTAAGCTGCCCTTTCGGTACCCCGGGGGAGGCCGAAAGGGGTATGTCAGTGTCTCTGGCCTTCCAGCCCGGTACACACGCGGATATTGTGTCCGAACTGGGTCCCTAGCAATACCTACGCCAGCATACTGACTAAAAACCTCTTGATAACCCTCATACGCATTGTGGGCAGCACCGGACATCCCAGGGCGAAGGGCGCCCCGATTTACGTCCGCGAACCGCCCCGCGCAAAACCATTGCTGGGCCTTATGTTATCATTATGAAGGCCCAGATTACCTCCATTTACACCCCCTTTTCGGACGCCCGTAAAGCTGTTATGGGCGTCCATGACGGAGACGAGGCTCCATCACACGTCCCGGAGTCCGTTATACGCGAGGGCGCACGGCCCCCGCCGTGTGCCCAGTGACTCCGATGACCCCTTTAGGTCGTCTCTTACGACGGGCAGAGGATACCGTGGAGGGATTCTTGTACCCCCAAACCACAGGGTAAAGGATAAAGGCGTCGGTTCGGCCAGTTATTACCCGGCGCCTTCTTCTTTGCAGGCGGCGAGCGGGATCGTTCCGCTCACGATCCCGATCTGCGCTCTCCTTCTGCGAAATTACAATTTCACAGAAGGAGAGGATTGCCTGCCACGAACTCCGACTCTCGACCATGGAGGGAATCACGACCGAGAGCGAGAGGTCTACTCCGACAGCTGCACGGAGTATCATACGTTCATCACCCCAGGCTGGACACTCCGAAAGAGTGTGCTGGGCTGTGTCCTCCGCGCAGTTGTCACAGTGATGACACACGGCTGTCGCTTCCTTTCTCGCCACCCGCCACAGATATCTGCCGAAGCACCCATGCCCCGATAGGACCTGTGTCAGGCGGAACGTCAACATGCCGTGGCGCCTGTTCAGCCACTGGTCTAGAACAGGACGCACTGCTGCAATGGTCCACTCACCAGCACTAGGATTGTCCAGCCTGGAGCGCCACTCCCCCACGGTGGCCACGCGCAGGGAGGCCCTTTTAGCCTCAACTGGTGGTAGGTCTCTCATATGTGAGAGGCCATCTGGGTAGGTACCACCGCAATGTCTATTTCTTCCGTGAAACAACACTGCTTAAATGCACTGTTGTGTTTCGGATTGAAGGACATTGTAGCCAGAGCAACTACTGGACATATTGAGACTTAACATCTTATGTCTCAGGATGGCGAGCGCAGTGGAATATTGCTACTGTTCATGAGCGGTCGTATCGCTTACCATCAGGCGAACGGCTTGCTCGTCTCGCCATTCAATGCAATAAAAAAAAAAAAAAAAAAAACCTCTCTGAGGGCTGGTAGTTCCCCTCGGCGAGACGCTTCCTCCCGCCAGTAATAGACTGACGAAAGGGCTTTGGCGTCTATGTCCCAGGGAAGAAGACCAGCCAAAACGCAGGCCGCCTCATGGGAGATCGTGCGATATCCTCTGATCATCCGCTGTGCTACAACTCGTTGCGGTTGACGCAAGAGAGCAGCACAGCATCTTCTCAGTGGTTCAGCCCAAACGGGACTACCGTATAAGGCCATCGATCGCACGATTCCCGCGTACAGTCTCCGGCAAGAGATGCCGGGACCTTCGAGGTTAGGAAGCAGGCTAGACAATGCACCTGCTGCCTTGATTAATTTCGGTCTCAGGCTTTTGAAATGAGCATGGAAGTTCCATCGGCTATCTAGGACAATTCCAAGATACTTCATCGAAGAACCGACGGAGACCTCCACGCCATCGACCGTTATGTGGGCCTGCGCCGGTGGCCCTCTCCGAAGCCCGTGAAAACAGATAGCCTTAGATTTATGAAGAGCCACTGCGAGGCCCAACCGCCGTATTCTCCTTACCACGTTGCCAGTGCCTAACGCAGCAAGGGTGGCGGCTTCCTCGAATGTCCCGCCACACGCTGTGACCAGCGTGTCGTCGGCGTAGCAGACTACGTCGACGCCCCGGTAGTTGGCACCACGGAGCACCCAGTCGTTGTTCAACAAGAGAGGTCCAAGGACCGACCCCTGCGGAACACCGCACGACATAGCTCTACGGTGCCACCCTTCAGCGCCCGGATACTCTACGTACCTGTCTGAGAGGTACGAGTGCACCAAACGCCGAAGATAAATGGGCACCTCGTGGTACTGCAGTTCTTCCTCGATGTAGGGCCAGGGCAATGTGTTAAAAGCATTGGCGATGTCTAACGACACCGCCACAACACACTTTCCCTGGCTTACTGCCTCCTCCGCTTGCGCTTTCACCCGCAGAATTGCAGAGATGGTCGATCGGCCTTTCCGAAACCCATATTGACTTTCTGTCAGGTTAGGACCGACCCCCTCGAGGTGCTCCACGAGGCGCATATGAATAATACGCTCAAAGAGCTTCGTGACCTCGTCGAGCAGCACGATGGGCCGGTAGGCCGATGGCGACTCTGCAGGCCTTCCAGCTTTTTTGAGCAGGACCAACTTTCCAGACTTTCATCGTGATGGGAAGCAGCCCTGCTCCATACAAGCGGAGAAAAGGCTAAGGAGCCTAACCTCCAGGTACTCAACCGTAAGCATCCAGACTCGTCCAGGGATACCGTCGAGACCTGGGGCGGAGTTTTTCCTCCTCAGCCGCAGCACTGCAGCCGTAAGTTCCCCAGGTGTTACGCTGGGGACTTGGGCCTCGGGGGTCTCTCTCACCAGACTGTTTGACGATGCCGCCAAGTGAATGCGCCGCGACGACGACGGACGTGGCGGCATCGGTGGAGGAGTGTTCTCCACGGTGGCCGGAAAGAGGGTGGTAACCACGCCGTCCAGGAGCTCTGGTCGGAGACTTTGGGTTAGTGGGGGTACCGGCGGGCGCAACTTATTAAATGCAAGCCGGTATGGTCGTCCCCATGGGTCGCGATCCAAGGTATCCAGGAACTCCTTTCTAGCCGCAGTTTTCGCCCTGTGAATGGCCACCCGAAATGACTTTTTAGCCTGTCTAAAGAGGTCATGAAGCAGCCGCTCCTGGTTCTCGTGGTCAGGATGTTCTGCACGACGAGTCCGCCAGCGACGATGCCTGGTAAGATCGCGACGAGCTGCCATGCAAGCGGCGCGTAATTGTGTAAGTTCCGCTGACCACCAGTACACCTGCCGCCGCGGAGGGAGACGGTGCACCCGGGGCATAGCCTCGTCGCAGATTTTTGACATTGCCACCCCAAACCATTTGGCCTCTTCCTATACTTGCACCGGAGACTCCGGTGCAGGCAGCCACGCTTTGACCCGGGCAGCTACCTCAAGGGCCTCTCTATCCAGGCATTTTAACGCCCACCGCGGACTGTCTCTACTTAGGGTATTCGGTCTTCCACCAGCTTGGTTGATGGTGGACGCGGAAACGTCGAACATAATATAACGATGATCCGACATTGTCTCCACGTCCACCAAGACATTCCATCCCCGGACACGGCGGGCTACGGCAGGACTCACGAACGAGATGTCTATGACCGAGCCGCCATTGTGCCTCACACACGTGTCTTCTGAACCTTGATTAAGGACGACAATTCCGAAAGAGATCGCCCATTCCTCCAGTACCCGGCCACGTGGATTGGTCACTGACGAACCCCAAGCCAAGGACTTGGCGTTAAAATCACCAGTGACAATCACGGGGCGAGGTAGGCCTTGTACCACCAGGGCGCCCAGCCTAACGAGAAAAGCCTCGAAATCGGCCAGGGGTCTGTTGGGAGAAAAATATACTCCAACGATCCATAGATCTCCCAGCAGAGCCGCCACGCATCCCCGGTCCTTCGCTACTTTTTCGAAGGGCGGGGAGCCAGCCGAGCCCTGAGTGATGATGGCCACTGAACCATCCCGGTCCCCGACCCAATTATCTTGGGGTGGGACGTTGTACGGCTCAGCGACCACAGCCACGTTCACCAACCATTCGGCCATGCTCTGAGTGAGCACGTATTGTGCATCGGAGCAATGGATGACGTTCGCCTGGAGGAACTTTAAGTCCATTATTGGGCGATCTCCATAGACTCAACCTCAGCCCGCGGTGGGTGGACGGGCTGCGACTGGGCCGTAGCCTCAGTGGCAGTCCCTCCCCGTCTTTTGTTAGGCTTCCGCCGATTTCGGCGAGACCCTGAGTAGAAGGCGATGCATGCCTTCCCTCCTAAAACATGGCCCGTAGGCTTGCCACCAGCAGCGCACAGGGCGCAGCACGGTGCCGCAGAACATCCTCGTGCCCGATGGCCCGTTTGACCGCACTGGTAGCATATATTACTACGGTCAACTTGAGACGTGCAGCGCTCCTGAACATGCCCGATCTCAAGGCAGCGGTAGCACCGCAGTGGCCTTGGGTCTAGCACACTCCGACTAGGAGGCGTCCCGACCTTGCCACTGAATCCGCCGCTGTTACTGGCGCCCGCATCCATACCACGCCCAAACCCGAACGATCCGGATGGACTTCTCCAACCTTAAGTTGGTCTACCTGACATCCCGTAGTCCTGGCAAAGGCCGCTGCGACTTTTTCGGAACTAACGGACTCGTCTAATCCCGTCAGACGCAGTTCCACGGTCTTCTGCGGTCGTGACACTCGTATTTCTTTTGACTCGTGAAATGCTTCCCTCAACTTTGAAGCGAGCGAATCAGCCTTTGCCTCACTATCGGGTCCAGGTACCTCCAAGATACATGCACCTGTCGCCGCTTTTTTGCTCTCTAAAGAATTGATGCCGAGGTCAGCTATATTAACCCGTTCTTGGGCCTCACCTATTAGGCGGCCATAGGTATAGCCGCCTGATATAGCCTCGGGCGTCAGTGTGAGCATGACTGCCGCAGAACGTGGCACGCGCAGTGCACGCTCCAGCTTGCGCTGTTGTACCTGCTGTGGCTGTTGGTCCGTGCCCAGCGCACGCTGACCCCGCCTTTTCCCACCCGCCACTACTGTCCACTCACGGGACATGTCATTCGGAGCCGGAGGTAGTACACTGGGTACTCTCGGGAGGGTCTGAGGGACGCTTTGTCCCTTCCGGAACTTTCGAGGCTTCCTGGGCGTCACAGAACTTACTGACGCGGGAGGTAAGTTCATGGAGGCAAATGCGATGGAATTCGCGGTGCTTGCGGAATGCGTTCCTTGCGACCGCTGCGATGCAGGATTTGGATGCATCTGTTCATTTGCACCACTTTCCGCCTGGTTCAGTTGACCCTTCTCTTAATTCGTCTGTTTACCTTTGCCCTTCCCTTTCACAGGGCGGGGGGGCTGGGCCACCGGGGCTGTCGATGGCCCAGCGATGGCAGACGGCAGCGACTGTATCAATGATGCCACAGTGTTTCGCACCTTGTCAGCGGCGAGAGGCGGACGGATCCGCGGTTCTGGAGGCAGCCGGCATGCCACGCTATCTATTTTGGCGTTCATAATATTTAACAGCCGGGTCTCCAATTCTCCAGATTTGGAATCACCCTTGGCCGAGAATGTGGCAATCTCCTCTTTGAGACGATTGTTTTCGGCCTCGAGCCTCTCGTAGTTAGCCCGCAGCTGAGCCACCTCAGCCGCGAGACCTGCTCCCTCTGCCCGTCCAGTTTGCTCAGCCATAGCCAGCAAATCTCGGTGGACGTTGTTCAAATCGCGAACAAACGTACCCTTGAGATGGCCTGACTTGCTGGCAACCGTCTTTACGACTTCAGCCAAGCGGAGCTGCTGCTGACGTTGAGTGACTGAAGTGGTCGCCGTTTTTGCAGGGCGACCCCTGCCCTTACGCACCACGGCTGATACTTTGGCCGCGGGTTCGCCATCATCTTCGCTTGACTGCGAAAGACGTGACCGAGAACTGCCACTACTGTGGTCAGGTCCACGCGACCAGAATTTTCCTCTTTGACGAGAATCAGCACGGCTCCGCTCGGACCCTGAATCGAGCTCCAAAGCAGATGCTGGTCTCTTCTCTCCAGCAACATTTGTGGGAGTAACTCCCGACTTCTCTTTGTCGATACTACCATCATCAGGCTTGCGCCCTCTGGTCACCACCTGTGAAACAGGCACCTTCGTCTTTGGTTTTGTTTTGTTTATATTAGTATCCATACAATTCCCACGAGTATGGGGGAAAAGAGGGTCCACCCAGACAGAGCCCCCTGTATCTGGGTAAGCCTAGCGTAACCCACCAAGAGTGTCGGCCGGTGCTCTGGCGGGGGTCGCACTAAAGACCGAACTTCCCATCGGCCATGCATCCTCTCACGGTGCGCCGCCGCTTAGGATTCGGGGTAATTTTTACAGAGGTATTCTTCCTCGCGATCCGGCCAATTAAGGCAAGACCCTCGGTCCCGAAAAGTTCGCGACACATGACCACGACAACTCATTCGGGATTACGAGATCGACGGTGGTTGACGAGAGTAAACTCTACCCCAACCCGACCGGCGGCAGGGTGAGTGCTCACCGGACCCGCCTCGTTTCATCCACTATGTCCTCTGCTGTTCAGAGGAGATGTGGATAAAACCACCCCGCTGCTGGTTTTGGTCCACGCCGTTTCCGGAACCCCCCCTACTAAGAGGGGGCTTTCCCCTATCCGCCACCCAGGAGACGCGCCCGATGGGAGACCAGCAAACTCCACACGGGGTCAATCAAATATTAAACGTATTAAAATGAATACGTGTTTTTCTTTGTGCAAACATTACAGTTTACAACCCTAGTTAATGTCGAGCAGTGGACAGGAGATTACAATCTTTTTCATAAGGCCCATTAGCACGAAGAGAGTTTCTCGCCGTTGCGATACGATTATCTAAAGGATATAAAAAAGATATTTTTTTTAAACAAGGTGCACTACACACTGAAGTCGCCGACGCGCCGACAACTATCGGCACTTTATGCTGTCGGGCTAGTCGGCTACTTCACTCATTGCAAGTTGCTAAGCTTTGTTAGCAATATGTCTGCAACTTGTCATTAAATAATTTTTTTATGACATTATTTAGTGTCTCCGAGCAACTAAGTAGAGCACATGCCGCCAACATGTCGGGGGCAAACGTGGGTGCGCTTGTCGTTGACATGATTCTGTTTTATATGCCGTCGGGCTGTGTCACCAGGCCGGTCTCTTTGGTGTGTAGTGCGCTTTTATTAGAACGCGATAATCTACGGCGGTTATGTCATGCGATAGTGGCATATGATTGTCGTGTACATGAAACGTCGTGTCATCGTCGTATGGCTTAAGATTCATAATATCCCTAATTACTGTATTATAATCATTGCTATACAAATGTATTTACTCAACAGGCATCATGAAAGTCTTGGCGGTGTTATTGCTAGCGGCGATGTTGGTGTTGGCTGTATTTAACCTGGAAGCTGAAGCTGACCTAATTCTCGAGAATTCGCCCTGTCCTAAAGGGTATCATAGTAGACATGGTACATGTATACCCGTGGACTACGATTATAAGGCAATTTTCTGAAACAGAACGACTTTTTTTAATTTTCCTAGTAACCCGTTTCATCAAATGTTTTTAAAGAAATACTTGATTATCCCTTTCACTAATCGATTTAAATTAAACAAATAATAATGCAAGGTTATATATTGTTTTATTTCTACTCCTTAACAAATGTAACATCTAACAGGTACCGTAAAATAATAACCCCATTGATTAATTGTTTTGAATGCAAGCTTGGCTCATGCTCAAACAAGCTACTACCTACACCGACATGTTAGCGGCATATGCTCTGCTCTCACTACTCAATAACGTCATAAAAAAATCATTTCATGACAAGCTGCAGACATATTCCTAACAAAGTTTCCCAATTTCCCAAAAAGCAACTTGCAATGAGTGAAGCAGCCGACTAGCTGACAGCATAAAATGCCGATAGTTGTCGGCGCATCGGCGACTTCGGTGTGTAGTGCACTTTGTTTATAAAATGCATCTTTTTTATATTCTTACGATAAATGTATCGGGCGAGAAACTCTCTTCGTGCAAATGGGACTTATGAAGAAGATTGTAATCTCCGGTCCACTGCTCGATACTACGGTTGTAAACCTAAATATACAACTTCTACCGTGATCGACGTATACCTTGGAAAAAAGTTCAGAATAATCTACTTAATCAGACACAACACATCTTTCAATGCAAGTTGGTTTATGATAGTCAACATACAGTTCAGATTGTTTATTATTCTATTTGTATAAAACAAAATTTTCAAGCACCCTACTTTACGGAGTTATTGAAAACAATTATTTATTTATTTATTACTTCTACTTGGATCTTTTACTAAAGCATTTTATTTTACTTTTTTAACTATTATTGCCGAATGACCAATACTCCTTTACTCTTCCTGGTCCCCTGTTGATTCGATGGCTGGCGACACATCCACGACCCAAGCGTTGTTGATGTTCATGGATGACACTGATCATTTACCATCGGGTAACCTGTGGGCTCGTTTGCCGCTCGTATTGAATAAAATTATTAATATGGAATTTATTTTAATTATTGTAATATCAGTGCTTCTTACCGTATACGATTCTTTCTTCAAATATTTAGTAATTATACACTTTGAATACCAAGTGATTAAACACAACTGTTTATTAGGATGAACAGAGAGGCAATAACTGTATTGCAAACATGATACTCATAAAATTATTTAGAAACTGATAAGAAAAATGTAATAATAAAACCACCAATGTACCACCATTGTTTCCGAAGAACAAACAGGAAAATGCCATGACAATGACATTATATTCGTATACATAAATGGCATGGAGTAATAATGCATATCGCTAGGTATGCTGATGTGTTAAAAGCTCATACTAAGTTAAACCGCTGAGCAAGCGCGAACAAAATTATATATTCTAATTAAAAGGAAAATTTTACGGGAGTTTCCAATGACGTCATTGAAATTGTGTAAATTTTGCGCCATTAATTTACTTAAAAGGAATTGCCAGTTTGTAGAGTTTTTATGTTTTTAGAGCCGTAAAAGACTCGAATCTATGCGGTTTGAACAAAAGGCCTGAAAGCCTAAATCACGATTTTTGAAAAACCTACATATAGTTTTTTCGAACTTGGTACAATGTTTGAAAATTTTCGAAAATTTCACTTGCGCAAGCTCTTCCCATCCTTGATTATGCTGATGTCAGCTATCTTGATCTCACCGAAGACCAACTTAATAAACTTGAGCGACTTCAAAATTTCTGTATTAGATTCATATTTGGACTACGCAAATATGATCATGTCTCTGAGTTTCGTGCTAAGCTCAAGTGGTTACCTATACGCCTTCGTCGGAATACTCATGTGAGAACGTCACTTCTTTATAATATTTTGTTTAATCCTCTCACCACATCTTATCTTAAAGAACGTTTCATTTTTCTCCATGACTCACATTCGAGGTCCCTGAGGTCGTCAGAGAACCTTAAGCTGAGAATGCCCGTACACACAACGACATTTACTGATAAATCGTTTGCTGTTGAAGCTCGAACGATTATGGAACGCGCTTCCTGTTGTGGTGCGACGGGCACAAACCTTGTCATCTTTCAAAAAGCTGGTGAAAGCACAATACCTTTCTCACTAAACAGATAAAGCATGGTATTATTTCCTCTTTTTGGATATATTTTTAATCTATAATATAATTATAAATTATTATAGATGTTTATGTTATTATTATAAATTGTATGTATGTATATATGTATATATTATATTCATCATCATCATCATCATCATATCAGCCACAGGAAGTCCACTGCTGAACATAGGCTTCCCCCAATGATCTCCATAATGACCTGTTGGAAGCGGCCTGCATCCAGCGACTTCCTGCGACCTTAGTCAGATCGTCCGTCCACCTTGTAGGCGGGCGTCCAACACTTCGCTTGCCTGTACGTGGCCTCCACTCGAGAACCTTTCGGCCCCAACGGCCATCGGTTCTACGAGCTATGTGCCCGGCCCACTGTCACTTCAACTTGCCAATCCTATGGGCTATATCGGTAACCTTGGTTCTCCTACGGATCTCCTCATTTCTGATTCGATCTCGTAGGGAAACACCGAGCATAGCCGGCTCCATGGCTCGTTGAGTGACTTTGAGCCTTTTAATGAGGCCCACAGTGAGAGGCCACGTCTCGGTGCCGTATGTCATCACTGGTAACACACAACTATCGAAGACTTTCGATTTTAGGCACTGAGGTATTTTGGACGAGAAGACGTCGCGAAGTTTCCCGAATGCTGCCCAACCGAGTTGGATTCGCCGATTGACCTCTCTCTCGAAGTTGGACCTGCCTAACCGGACCAATTGTCCTAAATAGACATATTCGTCTACAACTTCGAGAGTCGAGCCCCCAACTCCAATGGAGGTGGGCACAACATGGATATTCGACATGATCTTCGTTTTATCCATGTTCATTTTAAGACCCACCTGTTGGGAAACTCGGTTAAGGTCTTCGAGCATAGTGCTAAGGTCTTCCAGCGATTCTGCCAAGACTACAATATCGTCGGCAAATCGAAGGTGAGTAATATACTCGCCGTTGACGTTGATGCCTAATCCTTTCCACTGCAAGAGCTTGAAGGTATTTTCCAGCGCGGCAGTGAACAGTTTCGGAGATATGACATCTCCCTGTCTCACGCCTCTCTGTAGTGGAATAGCCTTCGTACTCTGATCCTGTACTCGGACCGATATGGTGGCGTTGTTGTATATACACCTCAACACTTCGATGTACCGATAGTCTATGTGGCACCGCTGAAGAGACTGTAGCACAGCCCAGGTCTCGATCGAATCAAAGGCTTTCTCATAGTCCACAAACGCTAAACAAAGCGGCAAGTTATACTCCTCGGTTTTTTGTATAACCTGCCGTAGCGTATGAATATGGTCTATGGTACTAAAGCCTTTTCGGAAACCGGCTTGTTCGGGAGGCTGGAAGTCATCAAACTTGCCTTCGAGACGATTTGTGATTGAAAACAACCCTTGAAAACAACTTATAGACATGGCTCAGGAGCGAGATGGGCCTGTAGTTCTTCAGCAAAGTGTTGTCACCTTTTTTGAAGAACAGTACCACCACGCTCCTGCTCCATGCCTCCGGCGTTGAGCCCTCGAGGAGAACGGAATTGAAGAGCCTCTGAAGGACTTTCAGTACCGGCGTTCCGCCCACTTTCAGAAGCTCTGAAGTGATTCCGTCCTCACCCGGCGCCTTGTTGTTTTTAAGTTGTTTGAGGGCCAACTCAATCTCAAACAGGCTGATGTCCGGGATATCATCGCTAAAGTGTCAGATTAACTCGGCTCTCGGGTCTTCGGCCGAGCTAACAGTATGTTCGGCAACCGAGGTGTAAAGCTATCCGTAGAACCTCTCGATCTCCCTTAATACCTCTGCCCTCGTCGATACCACGCGGCCGTCTTCCGTCTTCAGCCTAGACAACTGGCTTTGCTCAATAGACAAGTCTCTTGCAAACACTTTGGAGCCTCCGTTCCGCTCAATTGTCTCCTTAATGCTCACAGTATTGTGAGCACGGACATCGTGTCGCAAGGACTTCCAGATCCGTCTATTGAGCCGCCGATATGCTTCGGCGTCAACGGAAGACTGCAGCGTCAAAGATCGACGTTCGGCCATGAGGTCAAGAGTGTGGATCGAGAGTTTTTGTGGTCTATCTCTACGGCGAGGTCTCAAATACTTAGATCCCACCGTATGGACAGCTTCTACCAAACCGCTGTTTAACTCGTCCACTGCAAGGTTTTCTTTTAGACAATCAAAGCGATTTGTCAACTCGAGTTGAAAGCTCTCGGGGTTTTGGATATGGGCGCGAGTAGGTCGGAGCGTAGACTTCATCAAGCGGCGCCTTTCTAATTGGACGTTGATATTCAATGTGCCCCTAACCGTTCGGTGGTCACTACCGGTTTTCACCCTGTTGATCACAGAGACATCACTGAACATCCGTCAATTCGTCGTCAAGATGAAATCTATCTCATTTCTCGTAGAACCGTCAGGACTCAACCAGGTCCATTTCCTGTGAGGCGGGTTCTGGAAAAAAGAGTTCATCGCGAAGAGTCCCTCTTTTTCCAGAAAGTCGGCCAGCCTCTGACCCCTGAGGTTCCGTTGCCCATGTCCAAATTGCCCCACTTTCAACTCTGCATCGCTTCTCTTGCCCAACTTTGCGTTGAAGTCCCCCATAACAACATTGAAGTAGGTTTTGGAAGTATGTATGGCCCGACTAATGTCCTCATACATCTCCACTACTTCTTCATCTGGGTGTGTCGAGGTCGGCGCGTGTACCTGTATGACCTTCAACGAATATCTTTTGGATATTCTGAGTATAAGGTATACTACCCTGCTCGACACACTTTCGATGGATACGATGTTGTTGATGAGAGACCTGTGGACGAGAAATCCGACACCTCCTCGGGACTGTTGGTCGTCCCCCCGGTAGAAGAGCAGGTTACCAGACTTCAGGGTTATCGTATCCTCCCCGATTCTTCGGACTTCCGATAACCCCAGAATATCCCAGTGTAACCCGCTCAATTCTTCTTCCAGTTCGACAATCTTCTCGTCTGTCCTCAAAGTGCGTATGTTGTGTGTTACCAGGGCCAGTCGTCGTCGGGGGTGGTAGCCGGGGCCAACCCGGGGATTCTTAGCACCCCCTGCCCCACCGTAACCATGGCTGCTAACATCGCCAGGAATAGTGGGGCTGCCGGGGACTGGGGGCCTGGTCAATTTTTGTGTCGCCATTGAGGGGTATTTGCCAATACTCGCCACGCTTGGCAGGCGGGTTGGCGAGCGCAGGAGGGGACTCGCGCTGACGACGCTGCTGCCCATCATAAGCGGGGGAAAGGAAATAGGGTTTGTGAGTAGAGGATATAATGGGAAAGGAGAGTATGGCCTGTAGGAGTGGATACTGCAGTCATGGAAGGGAATGTTTGTAGTGACTGCAGTAGCTCGGGGGGCCGAGGTCGCGTACTCGTAGCACCTATTCTAGGACAAGCCATGACCACTAGATAGGAGCACCCCTGACCTGTATTATATTATATTACGTATGTGTATTTATTATGTCATTTATATGTATTATTTATGATTATCTATTTAATAATTTATATCTATTGGAGCTTTTCTTATCTTTGTTTTACACTGCCCTTTCTTTCTCCTTCTTTTAAATCCATCCAAAGGTTGTCTGGTAGAGATGGCTTATTAGCGATTAGACCGCCTTTTGTATAATACTTTTTATTGATGTTATTTCTTTATATTGTTATGTTCTTTTATATGTGTACAATAAAGATTAAATAACAATAATAGGCCAGTCAATAAAGCCTCAAACCCCTAAGTAATTTAAAGAAGGGATCGCGAGACTTCTAGCTTCAATAATCATAAAAAGACTGGAGGTGGAGTACTGATAGCCGTGTCTAATGAAATAACGTCATGTCGCATGTTTAAATGGGAGAGCAATTGTGAAGACTTGTGGGTCACAATCGAACTGAATTCCGGCCGTAACCAAGTGTCAATTAAAATATGTGCTGTGTATCTCCCCCCTCCAGTACAACAGGATACACTAAAACACTTCGTTGACAACTGTAATATGGTTATTGAGAGTAATAGTAATAGCCACACTTTAATTGTAGGTGACTTCAATATGAGTGCTATCAATTGGAATCTTTCTACTTCAGATAACTTTTACATCACAACCAATAACCACTGTACTGGTCATCTTAAAGACATGTTTTTTGATTTTATAGCCTAAATAATCTCATTCAAGTAAATAATATTGTTAATCATCAAAATAGAATTCTGGACTTAGTATTAACAGACATTGATGAACTTAAGATCTGCAACGTTGCTGACCCAATCAGAGAGATTGACATATACCATCCTCCAATAGTAGTTGAGACTAGGTTTAAGGCAAATAATTTAAACTTGCCTAAGCAAATATATAAACTTAATTTTTATAAAGCAGACTACGAGGCTATTATCAGATCCCTTGATAGCATAAACTGGGATTTCGAACTCGACTTTTGTTCCGACGTTAATAGTATGGTGAAAGCATTTTATGACAAACTTAAAGAGATTATTAAAAAATATGTACCTGGAAAAATGAGCCACAAGAGTAAATATCCGCCTTGGTACTCCAACCAACTAATAAAACTTTTAAAACTTAAATATAAATTATACGTTAAAATAAAAAAGTACAACAATCCTCTAGACATTGTTGAATTTGAGTATATAAGAAAACACTGTTCAAGATTTAAACAAAGATGTTATAATGAATTTGTTTGTTGAATTGCTGAGGGAGTTTCTTGCGCCGCTTCTTCTTCACAGCCACAACACGTTCCGAAGCGGTGGTAGCAGAAAAGGACGATTCAAAAGATCTTGTGAAAGACTATTTGAATAAAGAATATTTTGATTTTGATTTTTGATTTTGAATATATTGAAAATATTGAAAATGCAATAAAAAGGCATCCTAAGCATTTTTGGTCACATATTAAGAATCTCCGTAAGTGTGGTTCTTCGTATCCATCCCATATGACCCTGGGTGATGAGTGCGCCGACGGCACTGTAGAGATACTAAAGTTATTTGTGAAACAATTCTCATCAGTTTTTGAACCTATCATGAGTGATCAAAGCGTACCGTTGACGAAAACATATTCTATCTTACCTGAGTTAAGTAACTTTTCTATATCTCCAGACGCCATAGCTAAAAAACTCTCTAAACTTGATCTATCAAAAGGCGCCGGTCCCGATAAAATACCACCAGTTTTTCTGGCTCGATGTGCTCACTCATTATCATTTCCTTTATCTAAGATCTTCAACAAATCACTTCATTCAGGCACTTTCCCAAATGAATGGAAACGGGCTAAGATTGTTCCTATTTTCAAAAGCGGTAAACGGGACTTGGTTTCTAACTACCGCCCAATTTCGATACTCTCGACTATGTCAAAAACTTTCGAGTCACTTGTCTACCCTGTTTTTTATGATCACGTTAAGAATTTCCTGTCTCCTAATCAACATGGTTTCATGGCTAGAAGATCCACTAATACTAACTTAGTTACATATGTAAACACCATAAATGAAATAGTTGACCAAGGTCTTCAAGTGGACACTGTTTATACCGACTTCTCTAAGGCATTTGACAAAGTTAACCATGTTATATTAGTTAGGAAACTGCAATCAGTTGGTATTACTAATACTGTGCTAAATTGGTGCATATCTTATTTACAATCTAGACCTTCTACTGTCGTACTGAACAGCCAAGAGTCGGATACTCTTATTGCGACATCTGGAGTGCCACAAGGCTCAATATTGGGGCCTCTCTTTTTCAACATCTTTATTAATGACATTTCTAATGTATTCATAAACTCCACACCCTACTTATTTGCCGATGATCTCAAATTACTTCGCGTTATCCGTAATCAACACGACACAAAACTCTTACAAGCTGACTTGGATCATCTTGGTGAATGGTGCGAAAGTAATAAAATTTACCCGCAAAAGATTAAAAACTGAATCTACCTACAATATACGGGGAAACAAATTGACTGAGGTAGACGTGATCAAGGACTTGGGTATTCTTCTAGATAATAAGTTGACTTTTACTTTACAGTACGATAAAATGGTAACCGCAGCTTACAAATCCCTCGGTTTTGTTCTACGCAATTCCAAATTGTTTAAAAAGCCGAGTACCTCAATACTTCTGTACAATAGCTACGTTAGAAGTCGACTTGAATACTGTAGTGCCGTGTGGAATCCACTGTACAAAGTTCATGAAATTAGAATAGAACGCGTACAGAAGAAATTTATAAGTTATCTAGCCTACCGATACGGAAAAAACAACATCGACCAGCTCTTACAACGATAAACTCGATTACTTTAATCTGTTATCGCTTAAACATCGACGCACTATATCCGATTTAATATTTCTGCACAAATTGCTTAATAATTACATCGATTGTTCAGCGCTGCTCAGCAAAGTCTGTATTAACGTGCCTAGTATAATGCCTCGGTACCACTGTTCATTGCTTAAAGCTCCTCCATATCGAACAAACCTCGGCAAACAATCACCCATTGTCAGATTAACACAGGAATATAATTCGATTGTAAATTATTCGAAAGAAATTGACATTTTTAACACTACACCAGCCAAGTTCAGAAAACTAATAATGGATGTAATAAAAACCCAAGAAACGTAAATTCGGACGCACGTTTACATATTCGACTACATATTTAACTGCACATTTGCATGTTTCTGTATTTCTGTTTCTTTCATGTGATCTCATTTTCTTAATTAATTTAATTGTTTAATTTATAAGAACATAGTTATTATAATAATTTTATGTTTTGTTTAATTTTATTATTTGTTGCATTAATTTTGATTTTAATTTAGTTTGTTAATTTTTTTTATTTTGTAATTTAATTTTAATTCGTGGTGAGCATACTTTGAGCTTGTTGTGATTTCCTATAATTGAGGAAACACGCTGAATGTGTTATATGTAATATTGTTATATTAACGCTATGTGTATTCCTTGTGGGAAATCCTTTAATAAATAAATAAATAAGTAATTTGTAACTCGTTCAAATTTTGAGGGTTTGTTAAGGAAGGTAAAATAACTTACCGTGTGATTTTGCAGCGTTCTGGGGTGTACGGAAAGGGTTGAAAAGGGGTGAAAAGTGTTTTTTGTTAATAACATTGCCAAAAAAATTACTAACACGCTGCAAATTTGTAACTATGTTGGTCTCACCATTTTGTAACATGTATTAAATTTGCAGCGTTTTGCAACATACGGAACATTGTTTATTATCAAAAAACAATAAAATTTGTTAATAACATATCCAAAAAAATTACTAACACGCTGCAAATTTGAAACTATGTTGTTCTTACCATTTTGTAACATGTATTAAATTTGCAGCGTTTTGCAACATACGGAACATTGTTTATTATTAAAAAACAATAAAATTTGTTAATAACAAGGGTAAAACAATAAGTAAGTCACTGCAAATTTAGAACTATGTTGTTCTTACCACTTTGTAACATGTATCGAATTTGCAGCGTTTTGCAACATACGGAACATTGTTTATTATTAAATAACAATAAAATTTGTTAATAAGAGGGGGTAAAAAAAACTAGTAACTCGTTGTAAATCTGTTGTTTACATCTTTTATACTTTCTTAAAGAAAATTCTTGGACCAACGACCAGAAAAAAAAGGCGAATATTAGAGGATGAATAATTTGTGAGATGTTAGTATTCTTGAAATCATTACATTAACATTGAATCTCATCAATGTGTTGCAAAATTTCTAATACATTATTTCCTTTAATTACAGTTGTTTCTGGTGGACCTGATGGACACGAAGACAAGCGAAACACCAAATAAATTATTCTTAAAGGAGATGTTTTATCTTGGGCCGTTTTGTGTACGTCTAATACAAATTCTAGAAAAAAATGTGGAATTCAAATAAAATACATTTAGATTTCTTGGACAACAGGGGGCTTTATACAAAAATGTTATTGTTTTAGTTGTTAATATTTTCTTCGATAATTTGTCCTCCACGATGCCTAATTGTCATTTCGTTCAAAAATGCGCGAACCCATTTTCTTTAACTTGAATATGTCTTCATACAAATATCCCCTACAAATTATAATTATTGTCTATATTTCTTTTTCTATATTCTTCGCTTTTTAAAAGACAATATATGTTGTTAAAGAAGTCACTTTTATTATTTTATTTATATTACATGATTTTAGTTTAAGAACGAAAATGTTTAACTTGACAGCAATTGCAAAACTCTGTGGCCGTTATTCGTATTATTTTTTATTTTTCGCATATATTTCGCAAATGTGTATTTACTTCTCTGTTGACCTGATTTTGTTTTATGGATTCTGATTCTCGCAGATGATATATCCTGACGTTTAAACGCAATTACTAGTTCGTATTTTGGTGAGTAACATGTATATACTTTAGAATGCCACATGTAAGTAATACTTTTATGTTTTTTTATGTTGATATTTCTCTTCTAACCCACAATTCTGCTTTTCAGTACATCAAAAGTGGCGCTTTGCTTGAATTGAACTTCTGCTATTGTTTATATGAAATGGTTTCTATCATTGAACAGAATCTTATTAACTACAGGGGATGCCAATTCACTCTCGTGTAGAGTGTTTCAAGACGTTTTATTGCTGAAATGGCAGAACAAGAAGTAAGTATTCTATTTTCTTTTTTCTTCATAAACTGAAAATGTATGTTTTATGCCAATTAATCAAGGTTTATACAAGGTAAGGAGTATTACAAAAGTATTCATGTTAGAGCTGAATTGCATTGTGTCCACAGGACAAGTCTACTAGTACATAAATATGTAAGAAGTGATATTTTATATATTGTTGTTTAAATTGTTAAATGAATTACATTTCTTTTATTTCGCTCTGAATACTCAGATCTAGTGTTATGTATAATATATTATATTGTTATTATTTCCATAATAACAACACTATGTCTTATGGTAAGCACAAATGCCGTCCAGGCGGAATATCTAATGGCATCAGACGACTGTCCCAAGACATTTGATACAATTATCCGGCCGGCCTGCTAAGATGCCTCTTTAAACTATAGCGGAAAGACCTGGGATCATAGGAAGGAGGGAACACATGTGACTGCAAAGAGTTATTTATTCATCATAATTCTTCGATATCTTCAATATTAAATCTTTTTTATTTTGTTCCAGTTATCAGAACAAACAATTATCTGTACAAACTGCTGGCTGCAAATAAATCAAGCTGTAGACAATGAGCAAGATTTTATTCCAACTCCGCCGTAAGAAGATTGTATCAATCTCGATTCTTTTGGACATATATAACACCCACAAGTGCTTCATGTTGAAAGGAACATAGCTGGACACCGGATAGTGGGTTGCTGTACTCATACCATGATCATACTGTGGTATTTAGCCTTTAGGTTGGGCTAGGCAATAGTACAATGGGGTGCGAAGTCGGAAACCTCCACGTGGTGCACCCTGGGCAACGTGGGTCATCGTAGTTGCAGTTCTTCAACTACTATGGCCGACGGCAAATATCCGACGGGGAGGGCAGGGGGTTTGGCGGTAGCTGTCTTTTGTGGCGGCCGCCTCCATCTGTCGTTCTTAGGTGGGGCCCATCTCAGGGCCATCCTCCGGTTCTGTCCCGGAGGCATCGGCGGGCCCGGTGTGCGCTTACCCCGCTGCCGGGCGGGCTGTGGGAGTGTCCCTCCCACGGTCACCGTCGCAAATCGTAATCCGGTTGTGAGGTTTGTGGTCATGTCTCGCACTCCTGCCGGACCGAGGGTCTTGGCTTAACCGCCCGGACCGCGAGGGAGGATGCCTCTATAAAAAGTACCCCGTATCCCAAGCGGCGGCGCACCGCGAGGGGATGCATGGCTGATGGGCAGTTCAGTCTCTAGTGCGACCCCCGCCAGAGTACCGGCCGACCCTCTGGCGGGTTACGCTAGGCTTACCCAGGTACACTGGTGGTGAGCAGGATTCGGCGACTGGGCCTCACGGTGGCCCTCAACAAGACCGAGGCCGTGTGTTTCCACGGTCCTCGGTGTGGGCCTCCGCCAGGGGCCCACATCACGGTGGAGAGCGTGCGGATTCCCGTCGGCTCGAGGATGAAATACCTCGGTCTCGTCCTCGACAGTCGATGGGATTTCCGCGCGCACTTTGAGGAGTTGTCGCCGAAGCTGGTGAGGGCGGCGGGCGCACTGGGGCGCCTGTTGCCCAACACTGATGGTCCTGGCATCCCTTGCCGAAACCTTTATGCTGGAGTCGTGCGGTCCATGGCCCTCTACGGGTGTCCCGTTTGGGCCGAGTCCCTGGGCGACCGTTGCGTCCGCCTGCTGCATCGTCCGCAGCGCATGGTGGCGCAGCGGATTATCAGGGGCTACCGCACGGTCTCGCACGAGGCGGCCTGCGTATTGGCGGGAACTCTGCCCTGGGTGCTGGACGCGAGGACCCTTTCGTCGGCTTTCTTCCGGCGAGAGGAGGCGTCCGGGCGTGGGCAGAGGTTGGTCCCCCGAGAGGTCGAGGCCATTTTGGCCTCCCTCCGCAGGTCCGCTGTGGAGGAGTGGCGTTCCAGGCTGGAGAGCCCTAGTGCTGGTACGAGGACCGTCGCGGCAGTGCGACCTGTCCTCGAGCAGTGGCTGGACAGGCGCCACGGCGCGCCGACTTTCCGGCTGACGCAGGTGCTCACCGGGCACGGCTGCTTCGGTGCGTACCTGTGTCGCATAGCCGGAGCGGAGGAGTCCGCCTTGTGCCACCATTGTGGCAACTGCCGTGAGGACACGGCCCAGCACACGCTGGAGGAGTGCCCAGCCTGGGACGAGGAGCGCAGCGCTCTCGTCGCGGTCATCGGTAGCGACCTTTCGCTGCCGGCCGTGGTCGCCGCCATGGTCGGCAGCCGGAGTTCGTGGCGAGCCATGCTCTCCTTCTGCGAACGTGTCATGTCGCAGAAGGAGAGCGCTGAGCGGGATCGGGAGCAGACCGATCCCGCTCGTCGCCACAGGAGACGTAGGAGGCGCCGGGACAACAACTAACCCGGCGCCGCAGAGGCCACGCGGGGCCGCCGTCCCTACCTTGGCGGCCCCCGAGACGTGACGCTACAAGCGTCTCATGCCGCGTCGCTAAGCGGCGGTGCACAAGAGGCGGTCCTGGCGCGTCCGCTCAACGGTAACCCGGGGCCGTCTCTGTAGTGCACCGATGGTGGCCGACGCGGGGTTTTTAGTCGGTATTTCGGCGCGTATTGTGGTAGGGACCCGACCCAGCGGCCGCCCGTCCACATCCACGGGCGGCACAACATCTCGCTGGGCTCGGAAGGCGCCGGTGAGTCCGACACACCCTCGCCCCTTCGGGGGTGGGATGGTCCGTAAAGGGATTTTCCCCGCGAGAAAAAAAAAAAAAAAAAAAAAAAAAAAAAAAAAAAAAAAAAAGCCTTACCCAGGTACAGGGGGCACTGCCTGGGCGGACCTTCTTTTCCCCCATACTCGTGGGATCAAAAATGAATAATTTACCCCAAATTAAAACATGTAGCGTGGTTGTCGAAAGGTTACCAGACTCGGACACTTCACAAGTGTCCAGTCGGGCACCTTCTTTAATGAGTGCGCCTGCGATGAGGAACGCGCCATCCCGGGACTTCGATTGGGAGTCCGGGATGAGCAGCGACTCATCGCAGGGGAATTAAAGCCGAACAAGGCAGCGAGGGCTCCGCCTTGCTGAAAAGCGGCAGAGGGCGAGCGATGGTGGTATTATGGAGACTGTCCCACCCTCACACCCACCACTGTAACTCCTGTGAGCCAGGATCAACAGTGGCACGCAATGTAATGACACCGAGCATTGAAGCTCGGCGAGTCTCCGGGAATGTCTAACTTGTCTTTAACCCGCAACGAAATTAATCAGAAAGTGAAATTAATAGGAGGAGTTGGAAATAAATTATTGTCCACTTCCCTCCGTGCAAATTGCGATGGTGGTAGTACGGTGGAATCAGATTCCCGTGCTGCCACCAAGAAGCATAAACGGAGGCCCGCAGCTCCAGCGTTGAGCTTGGGCGAGCAAAAGGCTGTAGAGAATGCATAGTCGGCGTACGAGGCGGCGCTCAATGAAGAGCGAATAGCAGAGGCCGAGATGATGGAGGCGGATGAGGCCGCTCTGCGAAGGGCCAAGGAGGCGCATCCTTATGTGAAGCCGGCTCCAAAGGAGGCGCCGCCGGTTACCCGCAGTGAGGCCCTGACGCGGATGGCTAAGCGGCTCCAACACGTCTCTCGCACGTCCGGACACCTAAAAGGAACGTACGTCCGGGACATTAATGAGAGCGTGTCTGAGCTGCTGGCGTTGGCGCAAGAGCCTGCCTCCGCAGAGCTCGCCAGGGTCGAAGAGGAGAACCGCACCCTCCGGGTAAAAGTGACGGCACTGGAGGCAGCCCTGACCGCCCAAGGGAAAATGATAGAGGACCTGATGGCGACGGTCGGGCCGCGGCGGCCAGCGGCTGAGTCAGTGGTAGGCTCAGGAACTTCGGAGGCGGACGCCCTGAAGCAGTTACTGGAGGTGCACATGGCAAAAGTGGATGCCAAGCTGGAGGCAATTGCCATGCGACTGCCTCCAGAGCCGATTCTCCGGCCTCCGCTGGCCGCCGACCGGGCCAGGGCCAAGGCAGCCCCGACGCCGCAGCCACCCGTCGTGGGAATATCGGCCAACTCATGGCCTGCCCTGGGAGCGGGAAAAACAAAGGCTGCCCCTGCGGTTGTTGGTCGTCCTGCAGCAGCTCCGCGGCCGAAAGTGACTGCGACGACAGCCCGGCCAACTGCAGCTGCTCCGGTTCCAGCACAAGCGGCTGAACGAGAACCGCGACGACGTGCCCGAGGCAATCGCAAACGCGCCCCGCCTCGGTCGCAGACGCCACACCCACCCCCACAACCCACCACATCCACGGAGACTCCGTGGACTGTGGCGGCAAAGAGGGGCAAAAAGAAGTCCCGGGCGGCCCAACAGCCGGCTCAGGCCCCACGCAGGGCTGCTCCCCAGCTCCGCCTCCCGCGTAAAGCCGCCGTGACTCTCACGGTGACGCCGTAGGCGTTGAAGCGGGGAGTAACCTACGCACAAGTCCTGCGTGAGGTCCAGCAGAAGGTGGACCTGGCCAGCCTCGGCATCACAGCCGGGCTGAAGTCGCGGCGAATAGCCTTCGGGGCTTACCTCTTCGAGGTGCCCGGGCCCGAGTCGGAGGCGAAGGCCGACTCCCTCATCGTTAAAATGAGGGAGGTCCTTCGCGGGTCGGGGGAGGACGTGCGCGTCTCCCGGCCCGTGAAGACTGCGGAGCTGCGGGTCTCGGGGCTGGACGCCTCAGCCACCCCCGAAGCAGTCGCAGCGGCCGTTGCCCGTCTCGGCGAATGCTCCCCCGACGAAGTCAAGGTCGGGGAGATTCGAGACGAGCGCTCGGGCCTGGGCGCGGTGTGGCTCCGCTGCCCAGCCAAGGCAGCGGAGAAGGTAGTGAAGGCGGGGCGCGTCCTCGTTGGTTGGGTGGCAGCGGCAGTGCGGCTGCTTGAGGCCCGGCCCCTGCGCTGCTACCGATGCCTCTATAAGGGGCACGTAAGAGTTCAATGCACCGGCGAGTGCGACCGCAGCGGGCTCTGCTACCGCTGCGGTAAACCAGGCCATAAAGCCCGAGAGTGCTCCGCGGACCCGCACTGCGCAATATGCGCAGATGCCGGCAAACCCGCGGACCACCGGGTGGGCGGTAAGGCCTGCGCTGCCTCCTCGGTCCCGCATCGTACTCAACGCGGTGTGGGAGCCGAGGTTGCGACGCGGCCGCAACCGTCCCGCCCTGAGGCGATGGAGATCGCCCATACATAGATGGACTTAAATTTCCTCCAGGCGAACATCAACCACTGCCAAGGAGCACAGCGCATGTTCGAACAGTCCCTGGCGCAGTGGTTGATTCACGTGGCTGTGGTCGCCGAGCCATACTCTGTCCCTGCCCACGACGACTGGGCAGGGGACCTTGATGGCTCGGTGGCCGTCTTCACCCAGGGCGCCGCCGGCTCTCCGCCCTTCGAAAAAGTAGCGAAGGGTGCGGGATGCGTGGCGGTCCTGGTGGGAGGGGTGTGGATAGTGGGAGTCTATTTCTCTCCCAACAGGTCCCAGGCGAAATTCGAGAGTTTCCTCGCGCGCCTGGGGGCCCTGGTGCAGCATGACAGCCAGCCTCGCCCCGTGCTTGTAGCCGGCGACTTCAACGCCAAATCCTCGGCTTGGGGTTCGTCGGTGACCGACGCGCGGGGCGAGGCCCTGGAGGAATGGGCGATCTCCATCGGGTTGGTCGTCCTGAATCGGGGGTCGGAGAACACGTGCGTGCGGCACAACGGCGGTTCGGTGGTGGACGTCACGATCGCCACCCCGGCCCTTGCCCGCCGTGTTCGGGACTGGAGGGTTTTGGTTGAGGAGGAGACGCTGTCCGATCATCTCTACATTCGGTTCAGCGTCTCATCCTCCCAGGTCTCCACCCGCCAGTCCGGTGGTGGTCCGACTGCCCGATTCACGGGTGGCCGACGTTGGGCTGCGAAGCGCCTCGATGTGGAGGCCGCGAAGGAGGCTGCCATTGTTCAGGCGTGGCTCCCCGTACCGGACGGGCCGGTGCGGGTCGAGGAAGAGGCGGAATGGTTCGGGGTGGCGATGTCGCGAGTCTGCGACGCGGCCATGCCCCGGGTCACCCGCCTCCCAGCGAAGCGCCAGGTGTACTGGTGGTCGGCCGAGCTCACAGAGCTGCGCGCGGCTTGCCAGGTCGCGCGCCGCCGACTCGCCAGGCACCGTCGTCGTCGGACCCGTAGACCCGGCGACGATGAGCAGGAGCGGCTTCTTCTCGACCTCCACAGAGAGGCGAAGAGAGCGCTGCGGGTGGCCATCGCGCAAGCGAAGGCCGTGGCGAACGAGGAGTTCCGGAGGTCTCTGGACAGAGATCCATGGGGGCGTCCGTACCGTGTGGCGATGCGGAAATTCCGCCCATGGGCGCCCCCTCTGACACAGAGTCTCCGGACCGATCTAGTCGAGGATGTCGTCGCGGCCTTGTTTCCGGCCACCGAGGAGTTCACTCCTCCACCGATGGCGCCACGTCCACCGGCGCCATCGTCGTTGGTTTCGGTAAGGGATATCCCGGAGGTTTCGCCGCAAGAGCTAGAGGCGGCAGTGCTTCGGCTGCGGGGCAAGAACTCGGCCCCGGGTCTCGATGGGGTGCCCGGTCGTGTCTGGGTGCTGGCCGTCGAGTCACTGGGTACGAGGCTCCGCGGCCTTTTCTCCGCGTGCCTTGAGCGGGGCATCTTCCCGTCGCGGTGGAAGACGGGCAAGCTTGTCCTGCTCCGCAAGGAGGGGCGACCCGCGGATTCGCCCTCGGCCTACCGGCCGATCGTGTTGCTCGACGAGGTGTGCAAGCTCTTCGAGCGCGTAGTCCACGCGCGCCTCGTCGAGCATTTGGAGGGTACGGGCCCGGATTTGGCAGACTGCCAGTTCGGGTTCCGGCGGGGCCGGTCGACGGTCCACGCGATTCTGCGGGTGAAGGCACAAGCGGAGCGTGCGGTGTCCCGGGGTCCACGAAGTGCCGCCCTATCTTCGGCGTCTGGTGCACTCGTACCTTTCTGACAGGTACGTTGTGTATCCGAGCGCCGACGGGTGGCACCGTGGGGAAGTGTCGTGCAGGTGTTCCACAGGGCTCGGTTCTTGGGCCGCTCCTGTGGAACATCGGCTACGACTGGGTGTTGCGTGGTACCAACCTTCGGGGCGTCGCTGTCGTCTGCTACGCGGACGACACACTAGTGACAGCGACGGCCAGGACATTCCAGAGGTCCGCCCTGTTCGCCTCGTTCGGTACTGGACTGGTGGTGAGCAGGATTCGGCGACTGGGCCTCACGGTGGCCCTCGACAAGACCGAGGCCATGTGTTTCCACGGTCCTCGGTGTGGGCCTCCGCCTGGGGCCCACATCACAGTGGAGAGCGTGCGGATTCCCGTCGGCTCGAGGATGAAATACCTCGGTCTCGTCCTCGACAGTCGATGGGATTTCCGCGCGCATTATGCGGAGTTGTCGCCGAAGCTGGTGAGGGCGGCGGGCGCACTGGGGCGCCTGCTGCCCAACACTGATGGTCCTGGCATCCCTTGCCGAAACCTGTATGCTGGAGTCGTGCGGTCCATGGCCCTCTACGGGTGTCCCGTTTGGGCCGGGTCCCTGGGCGATCGTTGCGTCCGCCTGCTGCATCGTCCGCAGCGCATGGTGGCGCAGCGAATAATCAGGGGCTACCGCACGGTCTCGCACGAGGCGGCCTGCGTATTGGCGGGAACTCTGCCCTGGGTGCTGGACGCTAAGACCCTCTCGTCAGCTTTCTTCCGGCGAGAGGAGGCGTCCGGGCGTGGGCAGAGGTTGTTCCCTTGAGAGGTCGAGGCCATGTTGGCCTCCCTCCGCAGGTCCGCTGTGGAGGAGTGGCGTTCCAGGCTGGAGAACCCTAGTGCTGGTACGAGGACCGTCGCGGCAGTGCGACCTGTCCTCGAACAGTGGCTGAACAGGCGCCACGGTGCGCCGACATACCGGCTGACGCAGGTGCTCACCGGGCACGGCTGCTTCGGTGCGTACCTGTGTCGCATAGCCGGAGCGGAGGAGTCCGCCGTGTGCCACCATTGTGGCAACTGCCGTGAGGACACGGCCCAGCACACGCTAGAGGAGTGCCCAGCCTGGGACGAGGAGCGCAGCGCTCTCGTCGCGGTCATCGGAAGTGACCTTTCGCTGCCGGCCGTGGTCGCCGCCATGGTCGGCAGCCGGAGGTCGTGGCGAGCAATGCTCTGCGAACACGTCATGTCGCAGAAGGTGAGCGCCGAGCGGGATCGGGAGCAGACCGATCCCGCCCGTCGCCACAGGAGACGAAGGAGGCGCCGGGATAACATCTAACCCGGCGCCGCAGAGGCCACGGGGTCGCCGCCCCTACCTTGGCGGCCCCCGAGACGTGACGCGACACGCGTCGTAAGCCGCGTCGCTGAAGCGGCGGTGCACAAAGAGGCGGTCCTGGCGCGTCCGCTCAACGGTAACCCGGGGCCGTCTCTGTAGTGCACCGATGGTGGCCGACGCGGGGTTTTAAGTCGGTATTTCGGCGCGTATTGTGGTAGGGACCCGACCCAGCGGCCGCCCGTCCACATCCACGGGCGGCACAACATCTCGCTGGGCTCGGAAGGTGCCGGTGAGTCCGACACACCCTCGCCCCTTCGGGGGTGGGATGGTCCGTAAAGGGATTTTCTCCGCGAGAAAAAAAAAAAAAAAAAAAGGCAATAGTACAATATGGGAGCACCGGCATTGTTCCTAGATGTTTTGACTGGAGATTATTTTTAGGCGAATTTAAATAAGAAATATAAAGCAAGATCTGGTTTTACTTTATTGTCCTCAAGTTTTGTTTGATTTTAGTTTGCTTTGATCAATTAATCCTACTTTTTCCTTATGTGTGCTCAGAAATAACCAGTTAGAATTAATGTCAAATACATTATTTGAAAAATAATATCTTAGACCTTAGGATAATATTATTTTTAAGTATGCAGAAGTCTAATATACCAAAGTATATTAGACTTCTAGGGGTAGACTAAATATAATGTTTAAAATGTTAGCTTGTACAGAAATACTTGCTAGTAAGTTCTTTTACTAGACATTAAGGTATAGAAATAAACATGGCTGCTATCAGATTCGATTCCATTTTTATAGCGTATTCATTTGTATGGACTATAATCACTAAGAGCTTATTAAGTGCATATGCCTAATAATAAAATGATTATTTATTCATATGCTAGCAGTCGCGACAAGTGATCAGTCTGTGCCGTGCTATATCTCATGCCTAGCAGATTTTTATTGTGGATTATTTAAATAGGTTGTTTAGCAGGTATTATGCACCGCACTTAGGGCCAGATGTAGGTACACTTTCTTCATATTAAATAACTATAAACATGACGAGATTCTGACAGACTTGTTGCAATTTATTGTATAGACATTATGTTATATTATATTAGATGATCAATAAAGTATGATACTAATTCCGTTGACGTAAAAACATTTACGAGTTATACCGGGTATCTCAAGACTGCTACCGAAAACGAAGCCGGGTGGTAGTTTTAGTGACTACAAACACAATGCAACTAAAAATTTCGCAAAGAAATGCGACAATTATTTTTTATGATTTTTTAAATATCGTCATTTTTGGGTGCTAAATCCATAGTTTTTGCTAAAATAATAATTTAAACGCTTTTATACCTTAGATTATTTATAAATAAAAGGGTATACACTATTATTTTAGGAAAAAAATTATTTACCACCCAAATATGGCCATAGGAAAAAAATAACAAAAAAAAATTTGTCGCTTTTTTTTGCAACTTTTTCTGTTGCATTGTGTCTGAAGTCGCTTAAACTACCACCCGGCTTAGTTTTCGGTAGCAGTCTTGATATACCCTGTATAGAGTACAGTAATTTATAGCACAGACGACTAAAAGAAATACTAAAAAATAATACGAATTACGACTTCTATTTCAAAAATGTCAAGTTTTGACATCGGTTGTCAAACATGCCGTTTCAGGACGCCATATTGTCCCCTTGTAGTGTTGCTGTTCTTGGCTTTGTATTTATTTTTGTATAAAGTTAATATGCAACGTATAATAGTATTTCATACAGAAATCGAATGCCAATTTCACTAAGTATACTTGATGTAATGTACTACAAACGGCCCAAGGTCCATACATTTCAGGCCCATCTCCTTTCAACCAAATTTATATTTTATGATTTTTAAATACAAAAATTTTTGATAAGTTCTGTTGTATAACTATAATTTCACTGCTATATTTACATTACTATTATTTTAAGATTTATTACTTATTAAAATGATTATTCTTATTTCAAAATTATGAAAAATTATTAATGTACTTATGTAATTTACTGGTGGTAGGTCTCTTATATGTGAGAGGCTGCCTGGGTGGGTACCACCGCAATGTCTATTTCTCCCGTCAAACAGCAGTTTCAATGCACTGTTGTGTTTCGGATTGAAGGACATTGTAGCCAGAGTAACTACTGGACATATTGAGACTTAACATCTTGTGTCTCAGGATGGCGAGCGCAGTGGAATGCCAAGCATTGCTTTGTAATTCAAGGTGTTGTTTGGTTTTGCTACTGTTCATGAGCGGTCGCATCGCTTACCATCAGGCGAACGGCATGCTCGTCTCGCCATTCAATGCAAAAAAAAAAATGTACTATAACAACAATGAAAATGTCTTATTATAAACTTTGATTAAATAATAATGATGACATTCTATTGACGTTATCAATTTTCTTTCAGAAAAGTATTATTGAAATATTTTATTTATTGTTCGATACTATTGTTAATATAAAACAGTAATTTTGCAAAGTTAAAAAATGTTTTGAAAAGGTGTAAACAAGGTAATAACAGATTTACAACGAGTTACAAATTTTTTTTACCCCCTCTTATTAACAAATTTTATTGTGATTTAATAATAAACAATGTTCCGTATGTTGCAAAACGCTGCAAATTTGATACATGTTACAAAGTGGTAAGAACAACATAGTTCCAAATTTACAACGAGTTACTAATTTTTTTTACCCCCTCTTATTAACAAATTTTATTGTTTTTTAATAATAAACAATGTTGCAAAACGCTGCAAATTTGATACATGTTACAAAATGGTAAGAACAACATAGTTTCAAATTTGCAGCGTGTTAGTAATTTTTTTGGGTATGTTATTAACAAATTTTATTGTTTTTTGATAATAAACAATGTTCCGTATGTTGCAAAACGCTGCAAATTTGATACATGTTACAAAATGGTAAGAACAACATAATTTCAAATTTGCAGCGTGTTAGTAATTTTTTTGGGTATGTTATTAACAAATTTTATTGTTTTTTGATAATAAACAATGTTCCGTATATTGCAGAACGCTGCAAATTTAACACATGTTACAAAATGGTGAGACCAACATAGTTACAAATTTGCAGCGTGTTAGTAATTTTTTTGGCAATGTTATTAACAAAAACACTTTTCACCCCTTTTCAACCCTTTCCGTACACCCCAGAACGCTGCAAAATCACACGGTAAGTTATTTTACCTTCCTTAACAAACCCTCAAAATTTGAACGAGTTACGAATCACTTAGGGGTTTGAGGCTTTATTGACTGGCCTATAATAATAATAATGTTATCTGGGTTGGTTAGGACATGGTTAGGTTAGGATAGGAGACGTAGGAGGCGCCGGGACAACAACTAACCCGGCGCCGCAGAGGCTACGCGGGGCCGCCGTCCCTACCTTGGCGGCCCCGAGACGTGACGCTACAAGCGTCTCATGCCGCGTCGCTAAGCAGCGGTGCACAAAGAGGCGGTCCTGGCGCGTCCGCTCAACGGTAACCCGGGGCCGTCTCTGTAGTGCACCGATGGTGGCCGACGCGGGGTTTTTAGTCGGTATTTCGGCGCGTATTGTGGTAGGGACCCGACCCAGCGGCCGCCCGTCCACATCCACGGGCGGCACAACATCTCGCTGGGCTCGGAAGGCGCCGGTGAGTCCGACACACCCTCGCCCCTTCGGGGGTGGGATGGTCCGTAAAGGGATTTTCCACGCGAGAAAAAAAAAAAAAAAAAGGATATGATTCGAATTAAACACCACATGTCAATATCATCTTGTACACTTGGCTTAAAGTGGATTTAGCAGGTGCCAGTAGTGCAGTACAAATGAGTCAGCTCGACCGCGGTGGTGCCACTATCTCACTGATAACCATATTGAAAGAAGGCTATTGCGTTTCTTTGGTCAGTGAGATTGCCGGAGGCTCAATTTGCTGGTAGGACGATGTTAATATCCGCCTGGATAGCCACTGTTGTATTTAAGAACTCGTAAAAGTAATTTTAGTAGTACTCTTCAAATTTTTTCAACGGTTAAAATCATTGGGAACGACGAGATTTTTCAGCATCCACTAGAAATGCACTGGAGCGCGTGCACCACTTATGTCGGAACACTTTCCGGGCTTAAGCCCTGGCCATATATGTATTTATGTCAATTGTTAAGGGTACGCTGCAGTGACTTTGACGCCATACACAGGTTGCCACGAGCTTATTGTCATTCTGAAAGTAATAGAAGGCGATTGTATCGCCATGCGGAGCGCACATTCTAATCCCGCGCAAAACTTTCAAACCCTCATATACAGGGAATTGTCCAACTGGGGTTCGAATTCAGGACCTCACAATTCACATGCTAGAAATACTGTCACTTGAAAAATTAGGCGAAAACGTAAGTTTCATTGGAAGAAAACCCAAGTAGCTTGCTTGAGCTTGAGCCAAGCTTGCATTCAAAACAATTGGTCAGTGGGGTTATTGTATAACGATATTAGATGTTACATTTGTTAAGGAGTAAAAATAAAACATTGAATAAACTTGCATTGTTATTTGTTTTATTAAAATCGATTAATGAAACGGGTTATTAGGAAAATTAAAAAAAACCGTTCTGTTTCTGTAGTTTTTTTCACATCATTGCCTCTTAATAGTTGTAGTCCATGGGTATACATTTATCATATCTCCAAATATACCCTTCAGGACAGGGCCGATCCACGATAATTCCTACAGCTTCACCTTCCAGGTTAAATACAGCCAACACCAACATTGCTGCTACCAATAACACCGCCAAGACTTTCATGATGCCTGTTGAGGCATTACAAATGTATAGAAATGATTATAATACAGTAATTAGGAATACTAAGAAGCTTAAGCCTCATTTACGCGAAGATTTGCTCGCGGTGAGAATCGTATGCCATTATCGCATGACATAACCGCCATAGATTATCGTGTCCTGATAAAAGCGCACTACACGCCAAGGCCGCCGGCATGGCGAGACAGCTCGCCGTCACAACCCGGCGGCATTTGAGAAAAGAATAATGTAAACGACATTCATTAATCATAGAAAACAATAATTTATTTATTACTTTTTACTTGGGTCTTTTACTAAAGCATTTTATTTTACTTTTTCAATATTATTGCTGGATGACCGATACTCCTTTCCTCTTTCCTATCATATTTTCTTTCTTCTCCCCTCTTGATTTGATGACCCGGCAATACATCCATGACCCAAGCGTTGTGGATGTTCATGGGCGACAATGATCATTTACCATTAGGTAACCTGAGACGTGCCCTCTCACTGTGGGCCTCATTAAAAGGCTCAAAGTCACTCAACGAGCCATGGAACGGGCTATGCTCGGTGTTTCCCTACGAGATCGAATCAGAAATGAGGAGATCCGTAGGAGAATCAAGGTTACAGACATAGCCCATAGGATTGGCAAGTTGAAGTGGCAGTGGGCCGGGCACATAGCTCGTAGAACCGATGGCCGTTGGGGCCAAAAGGTTCTCGAGTGGAGGCCACGTACAGGCAAGCGAAATGTCGGACGCCCGCCTACAAGGTGGACGGACTATCTGGCTAAGGTTGCAGGAAGTCGCTGGATGCAGGCCGCTTCCAACAGGTCACTGTGGAGATCCTTGGGGGGGGGGGATGTGATGATGATGATGAACCTGTTTGTTCGTTTGCCGGTCGTATTGAATAAAATCAAAAGATGTAATTATTTTTATTATTCTAATATCAGAGCTTCTTACCTTATACATTTTTTTCTTCAAATATTTAGCAACTATACACTTTGAATACTACGTGTTAAAACACAACTGTCTGGTAGGATGAACAGAGCAGCAATAATTATATTGCAAGTATGATACTCATGAGGAAAAAAATGATATTGTTCAAATGTGACATAAATTAGTTAGAAAACTGATAAGAGAAATGTAAAATAAAATATGAATATAACCACCAATATACCAGAACAAACAGGAAAATGCCATGACAATGACATTATATTCGCATACTTATATGGCATGGAGTAATAATGCATATCGCTAGTATGTTGATGTGTTAAAAGCTCATACTAACCAAAACTTTTTAGTGAGCGAGAGCTCTGTTGGCTGTAGATCGGAACGTCAAACGAGGCCGCTGGTTCAAACACAGAGGTATTTTGAAACAAGGACCTTGTTTTTTAAACGGTTTTATTTAGCTCAAAAAATTAACCCAAACAAACGGGTTTGGGTCAATTTTTTTAGAACTATTAATTCTATTCTTATTCTACTTGACGTTATCCCGGTTGGTGCCTGGGTCCCGCTTCCGGCTTGTTCTTCTGCATTTCGCCCGATCTTCGACATCCTCAATAGTAAGGCCATTGATCCTCATATCTTCCTTGACTATATCTAGCATGCGCTTCTTTGGTCTACCCCTCGGTCGAGGTCCGGGAATATTGAGACTTTTTTTATTGCAATGAATGGTGAGACGAGCATGACGTTCGCCTGATGGTAAGCGTTATGACTGCTCATGAACAGTAGCAAAACCAAAAACACCTTGAATTACAAAGCAGTTCTTGCTATTCCACTGCGCTGGTCACCCTGATAGATAAGATGTTAAGTCTCAAGATGTCCAGTAGTTACTCTGGCTACAATGTCCTTCAAACACAACAGTGCATTACAATGCTATTTGGTAGGAGAAGTAGACATTGCGGTGGCACCTACCCAGGCGGCCTCTCACATATGAGACACACGTTACCAGGCACACATTGCCGGCGTACTCCTGTGGTTCCTGGTTCATCCTGGTGGTGGTGGTGGCGTACACGTGATCTTATTATTTCAAGTCACATTCTTGGAGATCATTTGCCACACCGCGGACACCATGTCTGCCGCGGATGTGCTCGATAAAAACAAGAAGACTTGTTATTGTGCTTATTAAACCCCAATTCAACAGAAGAACAAAACAGTATTTAGGTAAAAGTTAGATCTTTCCTTTAATTTTCCTTATCTTATTTTTACCAATGTTTGGTCTTTGTTCGTAACATCTTAATAAATGTGTTTAATTTTTAAATATACTTTTATATTTCTGGTAAGGAATTTTAATTTGTCTAAACTCGAACATACAAATTTATTTATTTACCAAATCGTGTTCGTGACTCCTTTGAGAACTTTCACATATTCTTCAATAGGTTTGAATTTGGTTATCCACGTCTATTTGATTTCATCCCCGTATACATATTGGAAATGAAACCTTAGGTTTGGCAGTTCCTTATCTATCAGTTTATAATAAATACGTAGCCTCTCTGAATTAGCGAATATTTAAAATATATCTGTTGGCAATTTAATTTAACAAATCTTTAATGCATTATTAGTCTAAATAAAACGATCATTGAATTAGTTACCAGAAAAATAAAATATATTTAATTTTACGTATTTTATTACATCATAATCGGCTGTTAATCATCAGGTATACAACGGTAATTGAATGTCGAAGTCTGCGGGTATACACTTATTAAATCTCATTAAATACCCTGGTGGACAGCTGCTCGGGATTATTACGTCAGCTACAGCTTCTGGAATGAATGCAGCCAAGACCAACATCGCTGCCACTAATAACAGCGCCAAGCTCTTCATGATGTCTGTTGAACAATTACATATAGTTATGACAACAATAAAGAAAAAATATCAATATTAAGAAGATTATTGATTAGGAGATATGAGATATAATTAACGTATACTTTTCTATGCTTTTATAATATTGAAAAGAGATAAAGTTATTGTTTGGATGTTGGGTAATCTTCGGTAATACTGATCCTATGTTTTTGAACATTATTTCACTGTTAAAAATGTATATTATCCCTGAGTGGCATAGGCTATATATTTCATAAAGGGATGAATGGAGGGTTGAATTCTTTGTGGAAAATCGGAGATACTAAAGTTGTTTCTGCGAAAATGTATTATTCAGCTCTTTATTACAAATAAAATAAAATGACATGAGATGAAATACTTTATGGAAAATAATGCCAACAATTCAAATAACTACTAGCGAAAATTGAAGTCATGCACATTTTACTTTATTGTTCCTAAAAGGGCGAAAAAGGATTGATTTTGTTCAAACGAACTACTATAACTCCTCGTATACTATGTAATCCTTCAAACCGGAACACAACAGTGCATTAACACTGCTATATATGACTGCTGTTTATTTTTATTATGTTAAAATCAAAGCTTCTCACCTTCTATGCTTCTTTATTTAAACATTTAGTAATGATACACTTAGTACGAGTATAAAGTGTTGTTACACAACTGTACACTAGGAGAAACAAAACACTAATAGTTGTATTGCAAGTATGATACTCATAAGGAAACTAATACAAGTCAACTGTAGCATAAATAACGAAGAAACTCGATACCAGTTTTTTAAAATAAAATCCACCATTGATTCCGAGGAACAAACAAGAAAATGCGGTGCCGATGACATAACATACTCAATTGGCATGGTATAACAAAAGACATCGCTAAATAATTTGATGTTTTTAAAGCTTATATTAGCCTAAACCGCTAAGCGAGCGAGAATAAAATATATATTCTTTTATTAATTGAAAGGAATTAAGTTTTAGTTAAAATTGATTTTCAATTAATTCCAGATAAGGCGGCGATTAGTTATCATTGCATTAAAGATTTGCACAAAATATATTCTTGATCTGGCAGACGTAGTACAACAAACAAATTATTTCCGCCTATTGTCCAATTTAACAGAACATAATCAGCAAATACATAAATCAATGCTATAGCACGTCTATATTGCAACTGTCGCACGTTATGATTGATGCTTTCCGTGCTTCCGTACACACTAAATTGGACTAATGTGTGTTGGTTGGAGCTGCTGAATTGGGTCGTTCTGTTGGCATACCTCGGCATGTACAAATAGATAAAGCTAATCGTCGGCTTTTAGATTTGCTTTTTGAAGGGAGTTGAAGTAGCTGGACGCAGGTCGCATTTTAACCTCAAACCTTTGAAGATGCCTATGTTCAGACTATGTTATTATTCCATCAACGATTTTCGCGATACAGGCTCAAGTTTAGTGCGTTGATCAATAATACGGTTTTTGTGTGCATTAAATATTTTTATTTTTATTTATTTTATTTTCTTTCTTCAACAAAATCCACAGCCCTTAATACTAATATAATACAACTGGTGTGCTTATCTTACGGCCAATAATGGATTTACATTTTAAAAACAATATAAAACATATTAAAAATATTTTGTTAAAGTTTCGGAAAAGTTGTTTGTATTACTAATTTGTAATTTTGATCTCACCTATGTCTCATTAGAATCACTACGATAGTATAAACTTACTTTATGCCAATAAAACTTATTATTATTACTTCATAACCATAATATACACGGTATATCAAGACTGCTACCGAAAACGGAGCCGGGTGGTAGTTTAAACGACTTCAACGACGTTGCAAAAAAAGCGACAACAGGGTATTTGACTATTATCGATTTTTTGAATTATTTCGCTTCCAAATACAAATACGTTAAAAATAAAGCCTTGCTGTCAAAAAAGTATTAAAGTAGCTTGTAACATAAGGCAAATATTAACATTTAAAATTAAAGAGTTGGGGTGTAGTGGGGACATCTTGCTGTCTCTTTCACACCCGCACACTGTAATGGATAATAACCCTAGTGACGTCACTATCTTGGTTTTGCATTTCTTTTCTGTTACCCCCACTACAAGATTTAAAACGTTTCTAACTTGTTTAATTCTAAATGGATTTATAAATTTCTTTGTTTGTTAGACCATAGCTGTGGAAAAGTTTTGATAAATACAATAAAAAAATTGAGTCAAATACCCAATTTTTTTTTGTTGTTTTTTTCCTATGGCCATATTTGGGTGGTAAATACATTTTTTCCTAAAATAATAGTGTATACCCTTTTATTTATAAGTAATCTAAGGTAGAAAAGAGTTTAAATTATTATTTTAGCAAAAACTATGGATTTACCACCCAAAAATTACGATACTTAAAAAATTTAAAAAAATAATTGTCGCGTTTCTATGCGAAATTTTTAATTGCATTGTGTTTGTAGCCACTAAAACTACAAACCGGCTTCGTTTTCGGTAGCAGTCTTGAGATACCCAGTATATATCGCTTTTCAAACCGTATTCGTCATATTCATAGATGATTTTGAAACATATTTGATGGCGCTTCCGTCAATATCATACCTTAGGTTGACTGACTTTTAGCTGTCAGAGTCAGCCTAGCGAAGCGTCATTGTCGATGGTGTGGAGGGCGGTCGTCTGGAGACACGGATTCAAGACGGCGGCGCCCGTGGACCACGTTTGTGACGATAATAATAATGCTTGGTATTGTAACTTTGAGTAAATCTTTATTTTAAAATACTTTTTAAAGTCATAAACGTGCACTTGAATTGAAGTTTTAATTTATTTTTATTTTATTATATTCTCATTTTATTCTGACACGCTAAGATCCCTCTTCAAGCTACGGCGGAAGTGTGATGCAAACCGTTCCGCAGTTTGACAATGCGGCAGAAAAATAATTGGAGAACCGACGAAGAAGTCTTTGCGATTATTGAACCTATTTCATGTCATAATAACAGTAAAGATATAAGAAGATACGCATTCATTTCAATTGTAAACAATGAGATGTGAACATACATAAGTCTTTCCGTTTTGACTCATCATCTCTCGGGGGATGTAAAAAATAGCGTGAATAATTTTCTCTTGTAATCTTTTTCATACATTTCACAATGTGCCTTTTATATTTCAGAGCTCATTTTAGTTCGTACTAGGTGGTACCGAAATTATCTACGAAATTGCGTTATACAAAAGAATCTAGTAGATTTTTTAAATACAGTATGATATTTTGTATGGAGTGGAACTATTCGCAAGGTTAGAGTATCGTGGGCGCTTAGAAAAATTACACTTTTCTGTAGGCGTCAACTTGAACGCCTGCGGAAAGATCAAAATGTAGGGAAATAATATTAAATAACCAGAAGTCACGTGACTTTAAAATGCCAACAAACAAACGCCAACAGAAAAGTGACATTTTTCTAATCCCCGTCAGAGCTGGTATACCTATATTTAAAACTACAAAATAATCTCATAAAACATTTTATCTCAGTACGGAAATTGACCTCGCAGTCTCTAGTCTCACAGCTGGCGTATTAAAAAGTCAACAACATATTATATATTGCGAATATAAAGGCCCTGATATTAATAACAAGTTTCAAATCAGCGACAAATAAAAGTTGACTAACAAAGCGTTAATTATTTCAAATAGCACATTACAGTTAAATCGCAATAAACATAACGTTTTCTTCGTTTTTAATGTTTCCAAGTACAGAAACTTCAGCTTTGATCGTAAATCAGAACGGTACAAATAACGTTTTTGAAACGGCTATAACTGGTTGCTAGTTTGAGACAAATTGTGTTATTTTTTATTGTTCTAAGTATGAATTATTGTTATTTGCGAGACACACGAATGTACGGAATGACTAATGTGTTTTCAGCGTTAGTTTATAGTGGCAATAAAGTGGGCTCAGCTGAAATTCATGGAAGAGTCGTTAAGTTAAATATTGTCTTGCCTTTTACGTGTTTTATTTATTTCACAATGTTGTGTATTGCTATGTATTTCTTGATACCATGTATATTTAATGTCAATTGTTGTTTATGATAGTTTTTTCAATGTTTTGTTTGCTATTTAATTAATTTAATGTGTCCGAGGTGGATTCTTATTTTTGCTGAGGGTATTTTGCATTTGTTACTCAGTTAGATGTAGGTTGTGTTAAGGTGTATTCAGTAAGAATACAGGGTATATCAAGACTGCTACCGAAAACGAAGCCGGGTGGTAGTTTAAGCGACTTCAGACACAATGCAACAGAAAAATTTGCAAAAAAAAAGCGACAATTTTTTTTTTGTTATTTTTTTCCTATTTATAAATACTCTAAGGTATAAAAGAGTTTAAATTATTATTTTAGCAAAAACTATGGATTTACCACCCAAAAATGACGATATTTAAAAAATCATAAAAAAAATTGTCGCGTTTCTAGGTGAAATTTTTAATTGCATTGTGTTTGTAGCCACTAAAACTACCACCCGGCTTCGTTTTCGGTAGCAGTCTTGAGATACCCGGTATATCCGACATTTCCGTAACAAATATTGTGAATACAGTCCATATTAAATATGTGACAGCCTCCGTGGCGCGGTTAGTTAGTTTGTGAAACAAGAGGCTGCGGGTTCTATACTTGCACCGAGATAAATATTTCTGTAATCCACAAATATGTGTTTGTGAGACCGAAAAATCTCACGTAGTTCGTGATATTTACGACACAAGACTCGTTCTTAGTGTGGGGTCAGGACTATGCGTGTGATTGTTGGGTGTATTTATTACTATAATTAAATGCAACATCAAACATTAAATATGAAAATTAAACTTGACTTGATTAAAATCATATACTGCGTACGGATCTTAAAACCGCAAATATTTATCCTTTGAAGTTACAGCGATGCCTATAAATATCGCGCGTGTAATAACAATTAATTTTATTGCCACAAGGTGGATGGACGACTCGGTTAAGGTCGCAGGATGTTGCTGGATGCAGGTCGCTTCCAACAGGTCTATGTGTCGATCTATTGGGCGGGTCTATGTTCAGCAGTGGACTTCCTGTGGCTGAATAGACAGAGCGTCGAATAATTTGTGTAGTGCTAGTATGAATGGGCTGTGATCTGGTGGAAATTTTAAATTGATCTTAATTCGAATACTTGAAATAAATTTATATGCGTTACTCGCGATTGAAATGTGCATTGATATTGTTTTTGTACAATTGAAAAGTTATATAAATATTGAAAGAGATAAAGCCTACCACCAGCAGATTTCCCTTTACAATTTGTGATTGCACGTCGCAGGCTACAAATTTATGTATAAAAAATGCAGCTATTAATAAATAAAGCGCTTTGTTTCCTTCTGTTAAATAACTGATTTTATAACAAAGCAAACTTTCAAAAGCATCTTTGAATTATAAAAAATCTACGGTCTTTCATTCTAATTCTTGGTGATTCATAAAAGTAATACTGTTTGTTACACAGATCTGAAACATCATGGTCCCTATAAAAAGCTTTTATATTGTACGAAAAAAAGATCATAATTATAAATGTGTTTATACTTATACGTTCAGAAACAGCACGGCACGTTACAAAATTAAAACAATCCGACGGGAGATGCTATCGAGTCGCTTTTTGTTTTTACATCGACGTCATTATCGTGTATTTCCGTCGAGTTGTTTTTACTCCACTTTATATAAAACTCTTGATACAATTAACTCAATTGACAGCTTTTATATTTGTACAACCTATGTATTCACGTTTTTCAAAAGAGCACGTTCGTATGTCACGCTTCACTTGTGACGTATGTACATATGCGGCAAGACATGCCGTGCTGCCATTGTCCTACAACGACACAGAAAAAAACTTGTAAAAAAATGCTAATTGCTTCTTACCTTTATGTGATAATTTATTATACTACAAACGATGATGATGAATAACAATTCACGGCAATAGGCTCTCTATCACATCACGGGTCGGAACATACTCGTATAAGCCGAAACGTGTAATGTTAGCAACTCTACCTACCCCTTCCGAGATAAATATGTGAGTTTATGCATGAATATACAATGTATGTTTCTACATATTTCATATTCTTGCTATTTTATTAACTCATCAAATGCGCAAGTGATTAAACGCTTGTAGACACATCGCGGATTTGAGATCTTCGACGCCAATTGACAGGAAGCCGTTTAGAAATTCCTGGTTGCAGATAAACATCCAGATAGATTGTTCTTTGTTTTACACTGCCCGCTTATCTGCAATCATAACTTTCTCTAAGCAAACTAATGCGTCAATGCAATCATTATCCCCGCTTTGTTTCGCCAACGGTCCTTGTTTTAAAAAATATAAAAATGTTCCGGCGTACAGATAATCGTTGATGAGATCTCGGTATTTCATTGTTTGTAAATGAGAGCAACGCAAATAAAATGGAACGTTTGATAGTGCTCTTTCGATCCGATTGTTTCGGACCCTGAATTGAAACGTTGTTCCAAAATAAATAATTACTACTTTTGTGCTGCGTTTTGGTATTTAATATCTGCGCTGGAATCGATTATTGTGATCACATCGATTGTTAAGGTGTATTGTTACAACTGAAGACGATTGTCCGTAGTGGAACACTGCTGGGAATTTGTTTTCCGTTTCGCCTAAGCATTCTATTTGTATTCCATTCCATATTACGAATAATTTGCGTTTCGGGAATGTTAATTTTATGTATTATTACGTTTTGCTTTGGTATTTAATTGTAAGATTTAGGATTACAATACACAAGAAAATTATTACTTGTTAAATCAATATGAACAATTAAGATCCGATACAAACATTTTGCGACGCAAACAGGCACAAATTTATTGTTTATTACGATTAGGATACATGTTATCGTTTCCTTCTTTTAATTATGCTTATAGTTACATAACAGAAACAATAACAAACGGTTTAATATCAATATGAGTGTTTATTTTTGGAATAAACTTTGTTCCTGTTTAATTAAAATAATGCCGATTAGGAAAATGCCAGTCATATTGTTATTTTAGATATTATTATTGTGTGAAATGATGCATAATTGTTTGTTGGAAATTAATATTCTATCTTCACAAACCCACAGTTACCATCAGGTGCAGTGCAGTCAGTTTGACGAACCGAGATCAAAAATATTCAATTAAATTAAAAAAAAATATCTAATAATTTCATTGAATTCCTAGATAATAAAATTAAACGGAGATATATTTGTACCAGAATCTCATGGCATAAAATTAAAAACAAACATAATATTTTTTATGTAGCAATACCATCGGTCAACAGCTGTTTCGAATCTTGAGTTATGTCATTCGATGTGAATATTTTAAGATTTCTATACTTTCTTAGCGAAAATATACAAATTAATTCTACGATCACAAATGCGACACATTATTTACAAGGCTTATAGCCCATCCGTGAATAATTTGGTCAAATTTAAACAAAATCGTCGATTTTAAAATGGACGTCATTTTAACAAATAAGTCGGAGTGAATAATTTTGATACTTAATTTTTTTTTGTTAGTTTAGTATGAATATGTATATGTGTTTTTTTAATACTTTTGTGGCGGTTGCAATACGCCAACTTATATTTAGCTTTTAAAATAACACGCTTATTAGTTGTAATTTGAACATTATTTAAACACGCATTTTATTTTAAAATATGACTGCAGATGTTTAACCATAAAACATCTGCGAGTCGTTTTATTTAAGTAAGAATTTTTGGGTACCTTATTTTATAATATTAGTTAAAAAGATGCTGTTCTAAATTATTGTTTCCTAATTGTAATGACCCGTTCATGCCGGGGCAATAAAACTGTATTATTATAGTTAAGTTCTTTAGTGGCGGTAATCCTTTGCAACAAATTTATGTTTTTTAGACAATAGTACACATGTTTGGGTAAACCTTTCTGTTTGGACAATAGCCCAGATGTTTGGGCCGACCTTAATTTTTAGTTGAAAGGATAGACCCTATTTTATGGCTTAAATATATTTTCTGGAAGATTTATCCCCACCGATCCTCATTCGGGTAGTCCTATAAAAGGGTCGGTTTATTTGGATGGGAAGACAGTCTGCCATCTCTCGTCACGAGCACATCTCGCTCCGAGTCGCATAATTATAATTTTACTCTGTCTGTGAATGTATTAAGTGTTAATTTACAAAATATACAATAGTTAGTTCCTGGAAGTGAGTGCTTATTCTAATACCTACACTTATAACCACCAAAGTGGTAACCCCGAATCAAAAAGAGTGATTTGAGTGTAGTGTATTAAAGTTAAATTGTAGTACGCGACTTTTCCGTGGAAGAGACATTGTTTTTGAATAACACATCAGAAAAAGTGAGCAGTATAATGAACTCCGGAATCGTTAGCGAACAATCTGCTCCAGAGGTTGCGTCGTGTTCTCCATTTATACCAGAGTGCAAATCGAATGACTTAGAAGTTTGGTTCGCCATAGCAGAAGCTGCGTTTGCTGCCGCCCGCATCAACATTTTTTTTTTTTTTTTTTTTTTATAATGGCCTGGCTTAGTGGCGGCATTGCACCTGATGGAAAGTGCCAATGCCGCCCAGGCAGAGTATCATGGGACTGCCGTCCGATGCCAATGGAAACAATTATGCCGGCCTGCTTAGGTGCCTCTTCACACCACGGCGGAAGGACCCAGGATTGTAGGAAGGAGGGAACACGTGCGCCGGCAAACAATTCCACAGCTTGACGGTGCGGCACAGAAACGAATTTGAGAACCGTTTGGTTCGCGCCGGGATGGTATGGACCGTCAGCTATGGCTTCGCAAGCCAGCACGCGTGGTTCTGGTTAGGAATGGAGAGGAGGGGAGCAAGTTGAACAATTCCTCAGAGCACTCACCGTGATACAGGCAGTAGAACACGCTTAGAGAGGCGACATCTCTCCGGAGTTGTAGCGACTCCAAGTTGCTTGTAACGTCTGCATCATTCACAATGCGGATGGCCCGCCGCTGCAATCCATCCAAGGCATCGAGCAGGTACTGGGCGGATCCATCCCAAAGGTGCGAGCAGTACTCCATACCCGGGCGGACCTGCGCTTTATATAAGCGGCAAAGCTGACCGGCCGTGAAAAACCGACGCACCCTGTTCAGGACTCCAACCCTGCGTGATGTGGCAGATATTACGCCCTCGATGTGATTCCTTGGATTGAGATCACAGCGGATATCCACACCAAGGATACACAGGTCATTCCGCACTGAACTCGGAGAAATCAAAATACGCAATGATAATACAGAAGATACCAACTAACATCATAGACACAATGCGTGATGTCATTTTAAGCCCGCCCGAAGACGCTCCGTATACAACGTTCAAGACGATTTTGACAAAGTGTTGTGGTACATCGGAGAGTCAGCGAACACGTCAGCTGCTGGAACGCGAGGACCTGGGAGATGATAAGCCGTCACAGTTTCTTCGACGTCTACGAAACCTAGCTGGTGAGAATATGTCGGAATCTACTGTCCGTACACTTTGGCAAGGACGATTGCCAACGGTCTTACAGCCCATCCTAGCAACTGTTAAGGACCAACCGTTGGAGAAAGCTGCGGAAGTTGCAGATGCAGCATTAGAATACTTGCCAATGCGTTCAGCTATTGCAGAGGCCGGAATTCGTCCTACTTCCACCAAACAAGAGGAGTCGGTATCGGAAGACATGAAAAAGATGTACGTCTGTTTAAAAGACGAGATCGCTTTGCTACGTCGAGAAATCAACGATCCCACTTCACGTGTGCGAGTGCGAGATAGAAACAGATCACGATCTCGCTCACGTTCCAGAAGCCGTGGTCCACGTCCACGTGATTTGTGTTGGTATCACTGGCGGTTTGATACGAAGGCAACAAAATGTGTTCCACCATGCAGCAAGGCTACGGGAAACGCTCCGGGCAGTCGTTAATGACGGCAAACGACCCCTGCCCTAAGAAATCTCGCCGTTTATTCGTCTGTGATCGAGCCAGCAAAATCCAATTCATCGTGGACACCGGAGCTGACATCTGCGTGTTTCCTCGTCATCGTATCCAAGGCCTGCATAAAAAGTCCAAACTACGAGCTTTCTGCAGCCAACGGGACAGTGATCGCTACATATGGAATTGCTAATTTAACGTTGGACCTTGGCCTAAGACGAGATTTTACTTGGAGGTTCATAATAGCCGATGTCTCCAAGCCAATCTTAGGTGCTGATTTTTTGGCATATTATGGACTCCTACCAGATCTGCAACGTAGACGTTTGATAGACTCCTCCACCCTGCTTACCTACAAAGCGGAGATAACAGAGTGTCAGGAACCAAGCATCAAAGTCATTAATGGCTCATCACCATACCATGAGCTTCTGCAGGAGTTCCCAGATATTATTCGTCCGGATGGCGCACCTAAAACAGTAAGCCACAGCACAAAACACCACATCATTACGACTCCAGGCCCACCAGTTGCGCACAAACCCCGTCGTCTTGCTCCAGACAAGTTGGCTGCCGTTAAAAGAGAATTTGAGGCGATGTTACGACTAGGATTGTGTCGGCCATCAAAAAGTCCATGGGCTTCTCCACTACACATGGTTCCCAAGAAAGGAGATGAGTGGAGACCATGTGGAGACTATCGGGCACTCAATAGTCGAACAGAACCCGATAAATACCCGGTACGACACATCCAGGACTTTGCACAAGGACTGCAGGGGAAGAACATTTTCTCCACTCTTGACTGAGTAAGAGCATTCCATCAAATACCAGTCGCAGAGGAAGACATACCTAAGACAGCCATCATTACTCCATTGGGACTCTTCGAGTTTATGTACATGACTTTTGGATTACGTAACGCAGCCCAAACCTTCCAGCGCTTCATGGACGAAGTGCTACTGGGATTGGACTTTTGTTACGTGTACATTGATGATATTTTAATTGCATCATCATCACATGAAGAGCACCTCAAGCATTTGAAAATTGTTTTTAATCGTCTTAAGAAATATGGCGTCGTCATCAACCCCAGCAAGTGCATCTTTGGTCAGAAAGAAGTTCGTTTCCTGGGATATATGGTAACTACAACTGGTACTCAACCATTTCCAGACAGAGTTGTCGATATACAACGGTTTAAATTACCAGACACAGTCAAAAAGCTACGTGGATTTCTCGGTATGATTAATTTTTACCGTAGGTTCATACCAGGTGCAGCCGCAACTCAAGCACCGCTTAACGACCTACTCCAGGGGAACCTTAAAGGAAATGCTCCTGTGCCCTGGATACCAGCTACTACAAAGGCTTTCGACGCGTGCAAGGAGAGTCTCGCGGAGGCTACCTTGCTTGCTCATCCTCAGCCCGACGCACAGTTAGCATTAATGTGTGATGCATCGGACTACGCCGTCGGCGCAGCGCTGCAGCAGTTTGTGGATAATCATTGGCAACCGCTGGGCTTCTTCTCGAAGAAATTGACAGAAATATGCAGCTTATGACCGCGAACTCCTAGCTATATATCTTGCTGTTAAACACTTCAGACACATGATAGAAGCGAAAAAGTTCACTATTTATACTGATCATAAGCCCATTACCTTCGCATTTCGGAAGAAATCAGACCAATGCTCACCACGCCAATTTCGACACTTAGATTTCATCAGCCAGTTTTCAACGGATATTCGTCACATTGCTGGAAAAGATAACCCTGTCGCTGATGCATTGTCTCGCGTAGAAGAGCTCGAAACAACTCTAGACTTCAAGGCACTCGCTGACTCGCAGGCGGACGACGAAGAACTTCGAAAATTGCTAAAAGAAAATACGTCTTTGCAATTGAAACGTATACTGATTCCAGGCACGGATATCCCCGTAACCTGTGACGTATCTACACAAGCTGTTCGACCATTCATCACCACGCCGTTTAGGAGAATTGCATTTAACACCGTCCATCGACTTTCGCATCCCGGAATCAATGCTACGGTCAAACTTATGACCCAGCGTTATATTTGGCCGTCAATAAACTCCGATTGCAGAAAATGGGCTCGCAGCTGCATCGATTGTCAACGTGCGAAGATCTCCAGACATGTATCTGCCCCTGTTGGATCATTTGCTCCACCGACATCCAGATTTGAGCATATCCATATAGACATAATCGTAATGTCTATATCTGAAGGTTACAGGTACTGTCTCATAATGATAGATCGTTTTACTCGTTGGCCAGAAGCAATACCACTCCAAGACCAGGAAGCAACAACGGTGGCTAAAGCGTTCTACAACCATTGGATCTCACGCTTTGGCACACCATTAAGGATCACATCCGACCGTGGTAGACAGTTTGAGTCGCACCTATTCAAGCACCTCAATCAACTGGCTGGCACGACGCATTTCAAGACTACGGCTTATCATCCGGCATCCAACGGTATGATGGAACGTTTTCATCGTCAGCTGAAGGCGGCTATAAAATCTCATCAGGATACACGGTGGACTGAAATTCTCCCTACCGTGCTGCTGGGTATCCGAGCTGCTTGGAAGGAAGATTTAGAGGCTACTGTCGCCGAGATGGTATATGGTCAGCCACTGCGGATTCCAGGAGAGTTTTTGGTGCAACAGACGACAATCACCGACAGTAACAGTGCAACGGACTTTGTGAAACAACTACGGCAATACTTTCAAGAGCTGCGACCGACTTCAGTATCTCGGCATGGCGAGAAAAGAACTTTCATTTTTAAAGACCTCAGCACCACTGACCAAGTCTTCGTGCGCCGCGAGGGTCCAAAAGTGCCCCTGCAGAGTCCTTACGAGGGCCCTTTCAAGGTTGTCATGCGAGGGGAGAAGACGTTTGTTGTTAACGTCCGCGGTAGTGACGTTACAATTTCCATTGACCGTCTTAAACCAGCCTATGTGTTAGCTGACCCTGAAAACACTTCAGCTGACGACGAACATCAAGCACCAAGGCAACGGACAACTCAAGACACTGAAGATGTACATCACGAAACAGATGCACACCAGCGAACAAGGTCCGGAAGGCGCGTCCGCTTCCCGGACTATCTCCAAAGTGGATTTTCGTGAATTGTCATTCACTGGTAGGGGGGTGCTGTGGCGGTTGCAATACGCCAACTTAGATATAGCTTTTAAAGCGGTTGCAATACGCCAACTTATATTTAGCTTTTAAAATAACACGCTTATTAGTTGTAATTTGAACATTATTTAAACACGCATTTCATTTTAAAATATGACTGCAGATGTTTAACCATAAAACATCTGCGAGTCGTTTTATTTAAGTAAGAATTTTTGGGTACCTTATTTTATAATATTAGTTAAAAAGATGCTGTTCTAAATTATTGTTTCCTAATTGTAATGACCCGTTCATGCCGGGGCAATAAAACTGTATTATTATAGTTAAGTTCTTTAGTGGTGGTAATCCTTTGCAACAAATTTATGTTTTTTAGACAATAGTACAAATGTTTGGGTAAACCTTTCTGTTTGGACAATAGCCTAGATGTTTGGGCCGACCTTAATTTTTAGTTGAAAGGATCGACCCTATTTTATGGCTTAAATATATTTTCTGGAAGATTTATCCCCACCGATCCTCATTTGGGTAGTCCTATAAAAGGGTCGGTTTATTTGGATGGGAAGACAGTCTGCCATCTCTCGTCACGAGCACATCTCGCTCCGAGTCGCATAATTATAATTTTACTCTGTCTGTGAATGTATTAAGTGTTAATTTACAAAATATACAATAGTTAGTTCCTGGAAGTGAGTGCTTATTCTAATACCTACACTTATAACCACCAAACTTTAATTGAGTAACGCATTAACGCAATACTTATTTATAGGAGTTTCTAGAGATTTAGGATAAGGATCCATCAAACAATGATATATTTTGCACTTAAAGAAGCCCTGACTTATTCGTTCATGATAAATATTAAAGAGCCTGCAAATAAAATACTTAGATTTTTGTGTTTCACTATTACATATCATTCTAATAACAAATAAGTGCAATTAAGACATTTAACTAAAAAAAGTATTTCGTTACTATAAATTAATGCTAAGTTGCATAAAAAGTATCAAAATATTTCGATCTAATTACCCTGATGTTGTGTTATGCACAAATTTCAATTACCTCAATTGCCATAAGATTCTGGTACACCTATAGCAGTTCTTCAGTGTCTTTTCTTTCTTTCTTTCAGAAAAATCAGCAAATAGTTTAATCGTGATGTTTTATTTTTAAATCTACCTTTCAATTTTACTGAACTGGACACCTTCATATCAGTATTCCGTTTTGGCCCAAACTATCGCTGTCAATAGCAGTTAACGAGTTTTTTCAAAAAATTAAAATTTCTCTCATAAAAGGGTAGAGATGCACTATATCTTTAAATACTATCAAGGCAGCATTACTTCACGAAAAACCGTATTCTATATTTTGTATATATTTTAGATGAAGTTCTATGTGTATTGAATTGTCATAAGAGCTCTTTAATTGCCTACATGACCAATATATGCATTTAATTTCATTTCATCGTGAAGTAGCAACTATGCACTTGTTAACTCGTTAAATATAAAAAAAGTAATAAATAGAATGAAAATACATATATTCCTTAGGCCAATACAATTTATTTATATATTTTATCATAAGATATATTTCATTATATTTCTAATTGATTTAGTTGTATTAACATAATTATATTTGAGTAGCTATATTAATTGTTATATTAAAACATAACTTAACTATTACTAATATAACTTATTAATAATTACTAATTAATAAAGCAGTATAAATCAACAATGATACTTATCTGGTAGAGGTACTCAGAGCCAGGTTTATACTGACAGAAGGCAGAGTAACGTTCTGCTCCACGACTCGAATGTCACTGTCTCACTTCATACAATGCTGGTGCTTTTATACCAAATCGTGAACAACCCCACTCTGCCCCACTTCTGACTACCCACAATAATTTTTATTTTATTGTATCCGTTTTTAAAATTATAATTATTTATACACATCTTATTTATGCTATATAATGTACTAATCTAATAATCCAAGTAATAAATATATGTCCTTAAATCAGCAACATCTCACACACTCGAGTTTGTTTCGGTGAGTTAGATTTTCAAAGTTGGTATACGTTTCACATCCCGACTTTTCCTTTTTTTGCCCCTTTAATCTATAACGTATCATGTCCAGCGACACTTTAATAGTTTGTGTGTCTGTTAGGCCTGGGTGGCGTAGTTCTACTACGGTACGATTCCAAAATTGAGATCTTGGGTTTGAATCCCAGGTCGGGAAAAATAATATTGGATTTTACTATTCATTATTAGCCCGGTCATTTTCATTATTAATCAGCAATTTTCTTATTTTTGATATCGATAGGCAAAACGTGGGTTTCCTGGTAGCTTCTCTGCCTACCCGTACTAGGAAATGGCGTGAGTTTATGTGTGTATCTTTATGTTTTTATAAAAATATATATCAGATCTCTCAAGCAGTTCAGTCACGGAGGTCACGTAAGCATACAATATGTCGTCACTGATCGATGACTGTCGCCGGCCGTGGCTACTGGAGCAGCGCGCTCAAACACCGTGACTGCCGACAATTTGCGCTCCATTACCATTCTATCAGCATTTTGTATGTATTGATTTACCACAATCACTGTTGACAATGCACCGTTTATTACGCTGTTTATATGTGAATTGATTATAGATGCAGTGCGTTGGCTGTGAATGTAATATCGTATGTTCGAACCTCTTACGGTAAAAGTGGTGGATGGAGCATGGTGATGGATTTAAAACATTCAGGCGTAGTACAAATGTATTAGTATGATCCGAGATTAAGTAGATGATTTGTTTTACATAGAAGGAAAAACGTGGGTATCCTGGTTGCTACCAGGAAACCTCTACCTACCCTATACTACTTTTGGGAAACAAAAGCGTGAGTTTATGTATGTTTACAGGGTATATCAAGACTGCTACCGAAAACGAAGCCGGGTGGTAGTTTAAGCGACTTCAGACACAATGCAATAGAAAATTTTGCAAAAAAAAGCGTAATTTTTTTTGTTATTTTTTTCGTATGGCCATATTTGGTGGTAAATACATTTTTTCCAAAAATATTAGTGTATACCCTTTTATTTATAAATACTCTAAGGTATAAAACAGTTTAAATTATTATTTTAGCAAAATCTATGGATTTACCACCCAAAAATGACGATATTTAAAAAATAATTAAAAACTTATGTCGCGTTTCTTTGCGAAATTTTTAGTTGCATTGTGTTTGTTGTCACTAAAACTACCACCCGGCTTCGTTTTCGGTAGCAGTCTTGATATACCCGGTATGTTGTTTTGCTATCGTCACGAGTTTAAATTGCTCATAGAGTAAGTAAGTGGTGAAGTATAACTTCACCACTTACTTCATCATCATTAAAGTCATAGCACAAATTGGCCATTTTGTCCCGGAGCACTCGCTTTTTCCCAAAATAAAAACGGTATTAATTCTTGTTGCCTTTCATTCAATAATCTTACTTGATAGTCGAAGACTTAAAAGCTGATAGCAGAAGGTAGCCGTTTGTCTGTGCCTCTGACAAACTACTATCTTTCGGTAGCTGGCTATCAGGCGGGGTAGGTCGTCTGCCTACGACGGTAAGAGAAAAAGCAGGAAATTCGAGACTGAATATATTTTCATCAACGATAGTCGGATATACTATATACATATGTATGTAAACGCAAGATACTAGTTGATAAACAATCAGGTAGAGTGTAATCCTGCCGTAAACAGAACAAATATTTGCGAGCGAAAACAGTTTCCGGTTCAGTGACCCTGATATACCTTTAACGTTTTCACCAATTGGTGGGCAGGCATTTCACTGTTTAAAACGTTTCTGTAGTATGTAGTTTATGGTGATTAAATAATGAATAAAAATGTTTATTGTTTTGGTCTAGTAAAACTATTCAAGTATAATTTAACTAATGTAATAATCACTTAAAATATTGTTATGTAAAATATATACAAGTGTATATTATAATAAATGATGGTGGAAAAGTAGTGGTGTAAACAAATACACGTAATTTGTAATGATATTTTTAAATTTTATGTTCTTTCTGATATCCTAAAATAAAAATCCATTCGTCTACTAAGAGTATACTAAAATACTATCAGTGATAAATAGATAATGTGAAACTTAAAGGTTCATTTAACCCGAGCGTTGAAGCGTTTAAATGTATATTATAAAACTTTGCGGACCATTGCTGCATTTTAAAGGTACGTCGTAATAGACATTCTATGTTGTTCTTTCAGTATCTATCACTTGAAATTAATGGACACAATATATAGATATATCGCTAATGTTGCGTGCCGTATTTCTAGAAAGATAAATCTATTTGTAAAGAACAATAAGTAAAGAAAATTACTTACCAGTAACTTGCAAAATATGAATTTATATATTGTGTGCTATACCGAAGTGTTTATTAAAATTAAATGTTTATTTTCCCACTTTATTCAAGCATCAATTTCATAATAATTAAATTAGTCTAAAACGTTACGTTCTCGTCTAGTAAATCAAACAGATAGATATAATGCTAAAACTCGTGTACAAGTATCAAGAATTTTTATTTCAATATGTTTTTACCAGGCCTTGAGATGTTTTCCCTTATGTAGAATAGAGCAAGATTAATTAGAAAGGTCGTTGTCCTGTCTCAGCGGGTGTAAGCAAAATGTTGGCATATCGAACCAGTGTCGGACGTCAACCCTCATCTCTCGCCTGACACCTGCTACTTATGTAGTGAATTAAATTAATTTAATTACGAATTCATTGCTCGCCCTGCGTAGAGTGTATATTATTCATTTTGGTATAGCTCGTTGGAGACAGGAGGATGCTTTGTAAATTCGATTGTACTTGATTCAGGAGGCTAGTCTATGCTTAGACACGACCTCCAAATGTGTGAACGGTCGTGTCCATGAGAATAGGAACGTACATACTCTTCAAAATATTCGAATCCTGTTTCGTACGTTGTAACTGCATATATTTAGTTCGGCGTGGATGATAAGTCTCATAGAGAATAGTACTGGTTTTAAGAAGTGGAAATCTTATGACTTCGTACATTCGAATGTCGAATATAGGGTAACCCCCCTGTTTTGTACAAATCCAAATACGTGTATTGTTTGCCCAACTTGACATAATTGCGTCGGCTTATGATATATAAAAAAATCTCACCAGTGCAACAATTCATTGCAACTGGTGGTAGGTCTCTCTACTGGTGGTAGGTCTCTCATATGTGAAAGGCTGCCTGGGTAGGTACTACCGCAATGTCTATTTTTCCCGTCAAACAGCAGTTTAAATGCACTGTTGTGTTTCGGATTGAAGGACATTGTAGCCAGAGTAACTAATGGACATATTGAGATTTAACATCTTATGTCTCAGGATGCCGAGCGCAGTGGAATGCGCAAGCATTGCTTTGTAACTCAGGGTGTTGTTTGGTTCTGCTACTGTTTATGAGCGGTCGTATCGCTTACCATCAGGCGAACGGCATGCTCGTCTCGCCATTCACGGCAATAAAAAAAAAACTTACCATCAGGTGCAAAGTATTTAAAATTTGCCAATATTCATTAAAGGTCTTAATCTATAACTAAAGATCGATCTAAAAAGAGACCATTCGGGTTTGGTATGTATCGACACACCCGAAGTTTGCGAGTCTCGATTGCTTTAAATTCGAGTTGGATCTTTAGATAGGGATTAAGATCGTTTATTGACATTCATTAGTCATACTGCTACAAAAATACCAATTTCCTATTACAATATAAAATACCTGCATTAGAAACACATCTTACTATTCTTGAAGAAAAACACGTAAACGTTCGGTATCATTCCTCACTGCCCCCTATGGCAGTTGGATTTTTGATTTGTTATCCCCGACCGAGGATTGTCAGTGTTATTGATGTGTTACGAAATTGGAAAGTTCAGGCGCACTTATCTCTCAGATTTAGATAGCGGGGCAATTTATAAAGCGGGGATTTCTTCCCCTAAGTATCCTCTTGACAACTGAGAGCGACTGCGTACACTAGTTATTGGGACATTTTTTGTATTATTTCATTAAAAATTGTTATGTAGTTACTAAATTAATTTTACCGGTGGTAGGTCTTTCATATGCGAGAGGATGTCTATTTCTTCTGCCAAACAGCAGCGTAATTGCGCTGTTGTTTTTCGGTTTGAAGGGTATGTAGTCAGAGTAAATGCTGGACATATCGATACTTAGCATCTTATGTCTCAGGATGGCGAGCGCAGTATAGTGCCAAGCAATGTTTTGTAATTTTAGGTGTTGTTTGGTTTTGTTACTGCTCATGAGCAGTCGTATCGTTTACCATCAGGCGAACGGCATTCCAGTCTCTAATTCTTCACTTTCAAAATCTTATCACCATCTTCATCACCGATAGTTAGCTTGTGGAGAATCACCGAAATACCACCAGAAAGCTTACAAATTTAAATAATAGTTAAAAGTCGCAGTGAATACATTTCGTGGTGGCAGTATGCGTGAGCTCGGAGTCACAGCCGTTGCGGATTATCTAAGTTGCGATATTACGTACATCCTCTTAATAACAGTAAATAATAAGAAACTAAAACTTACACTTTGCAAGGAAACTGACCTCTTTCACCTACGTGAGACCGGCGCAGAATTTAAACTTATGACTATATAATTATAAGTTACTGTCGAGGTGAACTATAAATTTAGCAAAATAGTCGGAATCTCTTAGGAAGAAACTTTGAAACTAAACTATTATTTTAATTCACTTATTCGTTCATTGGATCGTATAGGTATCATAACATAACTGCCTTGTTGTTTCCCACTCTCCCCACCCCCACTTCAAACACCAAGATTTCACAGTTCGACTTATAGAATAAGTGTCAATGTAGTGATATTACTAGTTTGTCTACTATTGTTTTCTAGGAAGTCAGAAATCAACTAATTGCGAGTGCATTTTATTATCTGCTTTCAATCGTGTCTTGTCTTTCAATCGTATGCAATCAAATGTTCTTGTAAATGGTGGTAATATAAATTGCAAAGCGGTTTATACTTTATTTTAATTAAATAATAAATGCGCCATACCAATTATAGACATACACGTCTTTTGTGTTTCTCAGAAAGGAATACATATTAAGCTGTACCAAAGATTTCAGATTTAAAGCATCCAGGCCAAGAATTTAATTTGTTGACGTTGATCCTTTTTGGACGGAGGAGTGAAACTCGTGGTCCTTTGTATATTGTTTATTCACAGGAAATTCCTCTTGTGTTTCCATCGTAATCGAGGTATACTGGTATGTTAAAGATCGGTTATCACCTTTGTTGTGCTGTTGATGTTGGCCTCCATTAGTTCTTTGAAGGAACTTTAGAACCTTAATCATCCGCCTGAGGTATAGCCTCATCAAGGACTGTCTTTGGTATCCTATACACTCTTGGCTTTAACTATACCCCATCTCGGTTGATCCGGCCTTATGATTCCATAATGAAGTAAGAGGAAAATGGTATATAGTATTGATAACTAACCCTCAAACATTGTGTGGCAGTCGAGTAAAGCTTTGTCGAAAGATAACTCGATAAGATGCCACGAAACGTGTCTTGGTACGAATCGATACCCGTGTTTTTCCCCAGTGTGTAAACGTAGTCGTTTGTACTCCGATCGGCTTATCTTTAAGCGATATTGGGATGCTCAAATCTGTTATAGATCTGCATGCCATTTTGTAGGGCTTATGTTAATCGTAGTTTAGAAATCGTTGTTTTGCAAATGAAATTGTGGCATGCCGTATACTTTACTTGATTTCTCTTACCTGCTGCTTATATCAGAAAACATTTTTTTCTTATACTTCTTAAGCCATAGGTAGTCCACTGCTGAAAATAGATTTCGCCAAATGATATTCAATTTTACGTCGTGTTACTTTTATCTTTTTTTTTTTTTATTGCATTGAATGGCGAGACGAGCAAGCCGTTCGCCTGATGGTAAGCGATACGACCGCTCATGAACAGTAGCAATATTCCACTGCGCTCGCCATCCTGAGACATAAGATGTTAAGTCTCAATATGTCCAGTAGTTGCTCTGGCTACAATGTCCTTCAATCCGAAACACAACAGTGCATTTAAGCAGTGTTGTTTCACGGGAGAAATAGACATTGCGGTGGTACCTACCCAGATGGCCTCTCACATATGAGAGACCTACCACCAGTTTTATCTGCTTTTCATTTATTGACCATTTTTAATTATTTATTGTTAATAAATAATGATTTCCTCTTTCTATAAAAAACTTGCGGTCGCCATCCAATCGAATTTGAAAATGTAGTAAATATATATGTAATTTAGTTAAATTTCATCAAAATCGGTTCAGCCGTTTTAGAGTGAAAACGAACACACACATACGAACATACACAGCTTGATAATATTAGTAGGAATATACCACCGTACAGATTACTTCTACAAGATACCGATAATACCTAACCTAGATTCTAGATAGTCGTAGTCGGAACTCAGCAACGTTCCGATACATCGCATCGCGGTCGCGTTGGAACTTCAATTTCCACTGCTCACTCACACACTGCTTCTGAACGTTGAATATTTATAGGCTTACACCTCCAACTCCAAATAATGGATGAGACTTCTTCACTGACGGGCCTGTAGATCCGATTTCCTGAAATTGGGTTGCTTTCGATCAAAAATGGAATAAGATTGGCGTGTATTTAAAATATTTTCTGACATTTTCTTCGAATCAAAGAGGCGTTATTAAAAATTATTTTACTACCTAATTCTTTGATTTGGTACCGCCACGCTGTTGACAGTCATGACTCAGCATGATTAGGCAGGCTCGTCCGGAACGGTACAACTATCTTACAGGAGAACAAGTGAAGCGACAATTTAGCTGTCGTAATTATTTTATCTTATTATATATAATACAATTTAAAAAAAGAGGTTTGTCGCTGAACATTTCGAAACAAATAAATTGTTATAAAAAAAGAAAATCGCTCAGTTGTACAACTTTTCCAAGACGAATTTGTTTAAATATTAAGTAAGTAACAAGCAAGCTATTTATTCTTGTAACTCAGTTAACAAAAATATAAAATATAATAAAAACAATTTACATTACATACTAAAGCACACATATCTTCATTAAAAATAACTTTAAACATGGAACCGCAAAATGGGATTTAAATGCAACATACACAATTAATTTATCATCGGATTAGCGAAGGTCCGAAGAGATAATTCTAATATTCCCTTTGTTTAATCCCGTGGCCTAATTCGTGTTTCTATGAAGGAAATAGCGAATGAATAGCAATGTAAGTATCTAATTAGTGTTATGAATCGGGTTATAAAGTGATTATGAAAATTACCCGTGCGCTCGGTTTGCTGTATGATTATTGGTTAATTATGAATTACTAGCGGACAAGCTTCGCTATGCAGTTATTTCTATTCAATTTTACTCCATTCCACTACACTTTTTCTGAATATGTAACATATTATAATTTTTTTTTTCTTCGTCTTTATTCCTATGATGTCGACTGAAAACTTGCTGGGGACTTATGAACTTATGTACTTGGATCACTTTCATATTTATCTTTACGTTATCGTTTTTTTTCATACGTAGTCTTACAGAATTTATAATTTTTTAGACAGTAAGATTTTTTTTTCTTGACAGCCTCCGTGGCGCAGTTGGTTAGACGCCGCCTGTGAAACGAGAGGCTGCGGGTTCGATCCCCGCACCGAGAGAAATGTTTGTGCGGCCCACAAATATTTCTTCCGGGTCTGGGTGTTTGTGAGACCGAAAAGTCTCTCGTAGTTCCTGATACCCACGACACAAGACTCGATCTTAGTGTGGGGTCAGGACTATGTATGTGACTGTTGGGTGTTATTTATTTATTTATTTATTTTTGTTTTTTATTCAGTAGGTACGGCAAATAGGTAGCAATACATAATGAATAGGTTGCCAGCCAATCAAATCGGGAGGGGAGCGGAAGGCAATGCTGTTGCTTTACGTCGATCTAAGACCTAAGTCATAATCATAATACATCAGACATCTGGACATTTTTTTTTAACAATAGCATATCTTTTGTTATTAATAGCAAGACAAGGAGTAATTTCAACAAATTACAGCAAAGAGCTTTACCAAGAAACAAATCAACAAATAATTACCGATACGTACTTCCATTACAGAAATCACAGAAGTTTCAAAGAGGGAATAATTGATTGCATCGAGCCAAGGGGCAGCATCGACCGCAAAAAACTTAAGTGCATTTGTAAAGGATAAGTCCTTTTGTGCCGTTTTATTTCCAACTGTACTGTCATTCGACGTCAAACTTGCCACTTACTGCGGCATCTGTGAATTCACAGTTGGGGGCTTTACGGCTCAGCTTGGAGTGTTGTACTTCTGTTAATACATTGGCTACAAGTAAAGATTTAGTAGTGGTGAATTATTTTGATAGTCAATCAACGCTCAATATAACGGTGAAGGAAAACATCATAAGGAAACCTGCAAAAAACGAATTCCTACGGTGTGTAAAGTTCGCCAACCCGCACTAGGTCAGCATGGTTGACTATATGGCCTAACCCTTATCAATCGTACTCTCGATTGTAAAGGAGTTCCGTGCCTTGTAGTGGGGCGTATAAATGGGCTGATACAAAATTATTTTCAACCAGTCAACAATTAAAATGAAATGAATTGATTTAATACATAGTTATGCAGATTATTTTCTTTATCGCATTGTAAACATTTTGCGCCAGAGAAGACCAGACAAGAAGCACTTTTATTTCTGTTTTTACACCAGTGTACATTAAAAACATTACTACAAAAATGCGACTTGGTTTTAAAATTATATTTAATTGTATTTCATCATTTTTAAGCTGTTATTTAAGTTGCTTAATTATTAAATGTAAATGTGACATTTAGAAAATTACATAAATTGTTTTTGTGCTTTTATAACATCGTAACCATCGTAACTGAGTTACGTAAAGTCGCACAAAACGGACAATTAGTATAATATGTCCATAATATGTCACATTCCATATTACGGACGTAGACATTATCTATAATGATTTAAAATTTAAATTCCATAACACAATAATCACAGCTTAGGGGAGGCTTAAGCAGCCTATAGAAATGGAGTTCCGATTTCTGATAATATCGGTCATGGGTAAATCAATGACTCAACAATATTAAATTCTGGAAAGGAATTTCAAAGCTGCTGGTAGAATATAATCGCCATAGATTATTGTGTTCTGACTAATGTTTCCACTCTTTTTGAAGTGAAAACTTCTTTAGCGGCGTTGAGCACTTTTCTGTAATGGGTATAAAATCTTAAACTCGCGTCAGGACACGTGACCTGATCGAAAAAGCGTAGGACGGCAATGACGTTTGCTTTATAAACATCTTAGTAGGACGGATGGAGAGTAGACAGCTATGGTCTCTACAGCGCGGCGAAAATGTATGCCTGGGCCTACTGTTTCGTTTTTTTTTCAGTTTCACCCACTTTTTCCAAAATTGTCCCATAGCCCCCCCCCCCCCCCTGCCTTCCCCCACCCTTATTCCGAAATATTGCCTATTAGCCTCCCCACGAAACCTACACCCCCCCTCCTCCCCTACCCCCACCCCGAAAATTTACCTCACCCCCCCAATCCTATCTCGGCCAACATAGGTCGTAGACCCACCGAGTTTGGTATCCTCGGAACCGTCTTGGTGAGCTCTACAGATTGGCCACAACCAAATCCCCAAATTCCTCCCTCTCTCCCCTAAAATATTTGTCCAGGCATAACTCCGTCATTTCTTAAAGTAAACCCCCCGTGTTTGAAGTCAGAGGAATCGTCTTGACGAGCTCGACAATTGAGAGCAGGCAAAATACGATTTTTCTTAAAACCCAACACTCCAAAAATTTTGAAATCCCACTAGTACCTATACTTACCAATACATCAAGAAACTGGTCGCCACAAACGTGGTCAACCGTATTAGGGGCTATAGTAATAAACTGTTGCCATACTTACCTTGTAGAGCTGCGAGCTACGATAGCGACGAGCTGCTTTTATATCACCTGAAAGAAAGACTTTACAATATTAACCTCTTCTTTAAATTCTATTTTATTGAAGTGAAAACTTCTTTAGCGGCGTTGAGCACTTTTTCTGTAATGGGTATAAAATCTTAAACTCGCGTCAGGACACGTGACCTGATCGAAAAAGCGTAAGACGGATGGAGAGTAGACAGCTGACAGTTAGCTGTCAGTTTATAAAGCTTTGATGAATTGCCAATGATTTTGAGTGGAGATTTCAACATAAACTTCGCAGACGATAAAAATCAACTATTAATTGAATTTTTAAATAATGAATTTGGTTTAACTATGTCGAATGATCGCAATCTTAGCACAACGAAATACAAAACTACTATTGATGCGGTCTTTATTAGACATTTAAATAGGTTCGAATCAAAACTGTTCGTTTCTTACTTCAGCTACCATAAACCTATCGTATCAGTTTTAGAGATTGGCGATGATAGTTCTGGTAATGATGATGGTGAAAAAGTCGTTGAAATTATGGATGAAAGTTGATTTTTCGGAGAGATAAACTTTTTTATGTAAAATAATTGTAATAGTTTTAAAGTGTTAAATTTTTAATGTAATATAAATTGTCATGTTTGTGTACGATAGCGCAATAAATGAATATTGTATTCTACCACATAAATGATAGTACTTTTATACTGATAAAGCAATTGGTGCAAAATTATTCCCTAACCATTCCAAAATATCAAACACGCTCAACGTTAATAATCAAGTTTTTATATCTTGTTCTTTGCCAATCTAATTAATCAAGAAAATATGTACCTAACTTCCATTTCTATAACTCTTAGGCCAGTAGAATGATTTTGCCAAATCAGTGAACAGCGGGTGGTAGATGAATGAACGATGGAAGCGGTCAAAAGTACGTGTTATCGGACTCTATATTATTTATACAAAGGGTAATATCTAAACTTTTTACTTTCCGAGGCTGCTTTCAGAACTTAATACGCCGTGGTGAGCCACGTTCAACTCGAAAAATTTCGTTTACGACCCCCGTTTACGAGTTTACGCCGTCAGTTTTGAAAACATAATGAAACATTCTACTTTATTACCAAAGTCGAACTAATTATGCTACTTGTAATATAAGCATTACTTTTACGAGCGACATTACTTGTATACCTAACTATTGTAAAGTAATGTTGTGTCTAACTACGCCATTGCTTTATACTCCCAGACATGACCGTAGGAAGTTTGTTTAGAGAAATCCCTTTACGTACATGGGTAATACAATTATTGTTTTAAATAACTTTGATGTTATTGGGAGGGATTTGGACGTGAAGCGGATTTGTTAGGTAGGTCAAGTTATTAGTCTGAAATAAACTGAATGTAGGTATTTATATTTTTACTAATTGTAAATATTATCTTGCTTGCCTCGATGGTGTAGTTGTACTACGGTTCGGTTACGAAGCTGACATCTCGGGTTCGGATCTCGGGTCGGGTAAAGTGATATAGGATTTTATTTCCTTTATCAGACCGGAGTTAAGAATTTGTACTAAATATGGTAATAGGCTCACCACCTATCGTCTCTTGAGATGGAACCTATAAGACGAAACGTGGGTGGAAAGGCGTGAATTATTGTATGTATGTAATAATAATAATAATAACACCCAACAGTCACATACATAGTCCTGACCCCACACTAAGATCGAGTCTTGTGTCGTGGGTATCAAGAACTACGAGAGACTTTTCGGTCTCACAAACACCCAGAGCTACTGCAGTCACCTTAACTTCCCGTCCGTGACTGCAGTATCCACTCCCTCAGGCCATACTCTCCTTTCCTATAACATCCTTTACCCACAAATCCTATTTCCTTTCCCCGGTTAATGGCGGGCAGCAGCGTCATTAACGCCAGTCCCCTACTGCGCTCGCCAACCCGCCTGCCAAGCGTGGCGAGTATTGGCAAATACCCCCTTAATGGCGACACTTATAGAGACCAGGCCCCCAGTCCCCGGCAGCCCCACTATTCCTGGCTATGGTAGCAGTCATGGTTACGGTGGGGCAGGGGGTGCTAAGAATCCCCGGGTTGGCCCCGGCTACCACCCCCGACGACGACTGGCCCTGGTAACACACAACATTCGCACATTGAGGACAGACGAGAAGATTGTCGAACTGGAAGAAGAATTGAGCAGGTTACACTGGGATATTCTGGGGTTATCGGAAGTCCGAAGAATCGGGGAGGATACGATAACCCTGAAGTCTGGTAACCTGCTCTTCTACCGGGGGGACGACCAACAGTCCCGAGGAGGTGTCGGATTTCTCGTCCACAGGTCTCTCATCAACAACATCGTATCCATCGAAAGTGTGTCGAGCAGGGTAGTATACCTTATACTCAGAATATCCAAAAGATATTCGTTGAAGGTCATACAGGTATACGCGCCGACCTCGACACACCCAGATGAAGAAGTAGAGGAGATGTATGAGGACATAAGTCGGGCCATACATACTTCCAAAACCTACTTCAATGTTGTTATGGGGGACTTCAACGCAAAGTTGGGCAAGAGAAGCGATGCAGAGTTGAAAGTGGGGCAATTTGGACATGGGCAACGGAACCCCAGGGGTCAGAGGCTGGCCGACTTCCTGGAGAAAGAGGGACTCTTTGCGATGAACTCTTTCTTCCAGAAGCCGCCTCACAGGAAATGGACCTGGCTGAGTCCTGACGGTTCTACGAGAAACGAGATAGATTTCATCTTGACGACGAATAGACGGATATTCAGAGATGTCTCTGTGATCAACAGGGTGAAAACCGGCAGTGATCACCGAATGGTTAGGGGCACCCTGAATATCAATGTCCAATCGGAAAGGCGTCGCTTGATGAAATCTACGCTCCGACCTACTCGCGCCCATATCCAAAACCCCGAGAGCTTTCAACTCGAGCTGACAAATCGCTTTGATTGTCTAGGAGAAAACCTTGCAGTGGACGAGCTAAACAGCGGTTTGGTAGAAGCTGTCCATACGGTGGGATCTAAGTATTTTAGACCTCGCCGTAGAGATAGACCACAAAAACTCTCGATCCACACTCTTGACCTCATGGCCGAACGTCGATCTTTAGCGCTGCAGTCTTCCGTTTACGCCGAAGCATATCGGCGGCTCAATAGACAGATCTGGAAGTCCTTGCGACACGATGTCCGTGCTCACAATAGTGCGAGCATTAAGGAGACAATTGAGCGGAACGGAGGCTCCAAAGTGTTTGCAAGAGACTTGTCTATTGGGCAAAGCCAGTTGTCTAGGCTGAAGACGGAAGACGGCCGCGTAGTATCGACGAGGGCAGAGGTATTAAGGGAGATCGAGAGGTTCTACGGACAGCTTTACACCTCGGTTGCCAAACCTGCTGTTAGCTCGGCCGAAGACCCGAGAGCCGAGTTGCTCCGACACTTTAGCGATGATATCCCGGACATCAGCCTGTGTGAGATTGAGATGGCCCTGAAGCAACTTAAAAACAACAAGGCGCCGGGCGAGGACGGAATAACTTCAGAGCTTCTGAAAGCGGGCGGAACGCCGATACTGAAAGTCCTTCAGAGGCTCTTCAATTCCGTTCTCCTCGAGGGCTCAATGAGTGTGAATGAATGAATGATGAGTCTCCCAACAGGTGGGTCTTAAAATGAACATGGACAAAACGAAGATCATGTCGAATGTCCATGTTGTGCCCACCCCCATCGGTGTTGGGGGCTCGACTCTTGAAGTTGTTGACGAATATGTCTATTTAGGACAAGTGGTCCGGTTAGGCAGGTCCAACTTCGAGAGAGAGGTCAATCGTCGAATCCAACTCGGTTGGGCAGTGTTCGGGAAACTACGCGACGTCTTCTCGTCCAAAATACCTCAGTGCCTTAAATCGAAAGTCTTCGATAGTTGTGTGTTGCCAGTGATGACTTACGGCACCGAGACGTGGCCTCTCACTATGGGCCTTATTAGGAAGCTCAAAGTCACTCAACGAGCTATGGAGAGGGCTATGCTCAGGGTTTCCCTACGAGATCGAATCAGAAATGAGGAGATCCGTAGGAGAACTAAAATAACCGACATAGCCCACCGGATTAGCAAGTTGAAGTGGCAATGGGCCGGGCACATAGCGCGGAGATCTGATGACCGATGGGGTCGGAAAGTACTCGAATGGAGGCCGCGTAGCGGAAAGCGCAGCGTAGGACGTCCACCAACAAGATGGTCCGACGACCTGGTAAAGGTCGCGGGACGTCGCTGGACACAGGCTGCCTCCAACAGGTCTCTGTGGAAATCATTGGGGGAGGCCTATGTTCAGCAGTGGACTTCCTTTGGCTGATGGATGGATGGAAACACCCAGACCCGGAAGAAATATTTGTGGGCTGCACAAACATTTCTCTCGGTGCGGGGATCGAACCCGCGAGCTCTCGTTTCACAGGCGGCGTCTAACCGACTGCGCCACGGAGGCTGTCGAATGTATGTAAATATTATGAAGATTATATCGACAACAACAAGAAGAAAGTACAAGAGACGTCTTATCGTTCACGGCTCTCTCCTACAAACATCCACACAAAAGATATAGTAGAGAAAAGAGTAAAAATACCATATATCTCAACTTGTCGTTATCCTTAAACATGTCTATAGTCTATGCTCTTACTAGCAAAAGCGACAAATAAACCGGCATCCAGACATCCTAACGCTAGAAATAGCATTAGCTTGTAACAATGCGTGCAATCTAGTTGGCCGCGTGAAATCATCATTCGTCGACGTGTCAGTTACCCTCAATTGGCATTTCCATCCTAATTAGCCCACTCACGACAATCCTGAATATTGAGAGATTGAGCGATGGCAATTCGTACCGACAGTCTAAATTGGAACAGCTTTGTTCTATTATTGTGTGGTTGGTGCATTATTTAGTCGTATTTGCATGCATAAAACAACTAAACATCAGTTGTTTTGTGACAGCTCGGCGCAGTGGGATGTTAGTTCGATACCCGAACTAGGAAATTTGATAAAAAATATATTCATGTTCGTTGTGCGATCGAGAGTGTTGCATTTTGTGGGCACGGGTCAGAATATCATTAACAAAATTATTATAATTAAAATGTACCGAAACTAAATACACTGGTCACTATGCTAACACTCATAAATTCACAATCACATCGTAAACATTCGATCGGATTATATAACGCCGATATAAATAATTCGGGACTATTTTTGTTTCGGATACACCGTGCATTAATATTAATGAATTGGTAATGAATATCCGAACGTGAAAAATAAATTACACTCCCAGGATTTTATTAATTAAACAGTCTCTATAGTAATAAATTTATGTATTTATCGAACTTCGCGGTCGCTCCCTGTAGGTGGTAACTGTAATGATTATTTTACAATCGTATAATAAATATTAACGATATGATTGAGATGTTTTTGTTTGTATACGTAATTAAACGGTTTAAGGGCGCGTGTTTGTATGAACACGGGCCGTAATAAAAATATGTTTTTAAATAATTATTTACTGCCGACCAGTAGTACCACCAGTAGTACGACCAGAGTAGCTGGTTTTTATGAATGCCTGGTATGATTCATTGAGCATGCTCATATTTAATATTCATGTCGATTTTAAAGTTGCCTGTGTCGAAAAATATATAATACGATACACTTTTTTGAAAATATCCCTTAGCCTATAATCTATATTCATCAGGGATAATGTAGGATTTTAATAGTAAAAGAGTTTTTAAAATCGGTCCAGAAGTTTCAGAGCCTATTCCATGCAAACAATAAAATCTTTCATTTTCTTGTAATTTTAGTATAGATAGATGTTTATGTTACAGTCTCTTTGGCGCAGTTGTTTAGTCGCCGGCTGTGAAACGAGAAGCCGTTGGTTCAATTCCCGGAACGAGACAAATGTTTGTATAAACCACAAGTATTTGTTTTGTGTCTGTGTGTTTATAAGCCGAAAAAGTCCCTCATATTTTCAAGAGCCAGTGTTAGTGTGGGGTCAGAACTATGTGTGTGACAGTACCAACACCAATACGTTCATTAAAACTAATACAAAAAATTATTAACGGTCTAAACACGGTTTTTTTTTCTATATTGTATTTTGGAACCTGAATTAAGATTGCATGGTGATTTAAGCTTAAAAAATATATATAACTAAAGAGGAGCTTGTGTGCGCAGAAAAAAAAAAACAAAAAATGGCTTTGTTAAAAAATGTATTCAGAAAAACTTTCAAAAATTATAACAGAAATCGAATTGGAGAAAGAATAGTGTCAATTCTAAGGTAATTCGAGCTCCGACACAGGTACGTCCTTTATGGCTTTTTGCAATTTCTGAAGAACGATTTTAAATAGCTGTTCCAAGATGGCTTTTCCATAGGTTGTCACCAGTTCAATTTTACTGCTATTAATAACTGCTTCGACAGGTGCAGCTGAAAAAAAAGGTATCAATTTATTTGGGATTCCGTATGAAGAAAGATGATTCGCAAATCCGGTTCTGGATAATGTGTACCATTTCTTGATGGATTGTTCCAAAATATAAGGATAAAAGATTTGATTTAATTCGAAAATTGCAATTGAACATTCTTGATATGGTTCATCGCCAACATTTTATCGAAGCCTGCTTCTATGGAGACCCGGCCGGTGCGTTGTTTGAGATGTTTATGCATCACTAATATATAAATTTTTTGGACAGCGGTCTAGCCGATTTGAGGGCTTATCTTACCTTGGCTATGTTACTTCGATTTATAGTAAAATGCATATGCGAAGATAAAATATATTTATAGCAATACTTTTCATTTGCTTACATATTAATAAAGTGTCCAAATTAAATACCTTTTTCCTTATCTCCGTTGTAGAGATTATTGAAGACAATTTCTTCGACCGTGATAGGTTCCAAGTCGACATGACGACCAACAATTTCCCAGTATTTTTCACCGTTGCGGGTTACTTCATTAATTTTGCCCTGGGCGATGATCTTTAGTTTTTCTGAAAACATAATTGCCATGTTTTTAATAATAGTCCTATGTTTATTTACGGGCCTACTCTATCGTTAGGTTTAGGCTATAATTGTTCAGGTTGGCCTAATCTTGGTTGCTCAACTTCACACGCTTTCAAAATTGTCATGGAGATTTCTCAAGTACCTACCTAAACCTCAATACATTTCCGGGAGATACAACCTGGCGACCTTCAAAAAAGCGTATACCACCTTAAAGGCCGGCAACGCATCTCCATGCTCTATGGTGTTGGAGATATTCATAGGCGGCGGTGATAACTTACCGTAAGGTGAACTGTATGCTCGTTAGACCCAACATAAAAAACATTAGTAATCAGACCTTTTATTCGTTTGTTCATTTGTTGATACCGGAGATTTAAACCATTGATGGGTGTTTATACATATCTGGCTTGATCGCTGTCAAGTAGCCACCGTACACAAAGGGTTGTCTTTGTCATAAGGACCCACGCAAATGTGTTACGTTACAAATTCCGCATTAGTACTAGGACATAATGTCTTTCCGGTAGATATTCATTGCTTGCATTGCATCTTCGATCAAATATACACTAGATACACAGTTCCCTGTAAAAGTTCTGTTAAAAAGTGGCACCGATGCATGACGTGAAAAAAAGTAAACAAAAAGATTACATATTCCAAATATATTAACACAAATTCCACCTTATTCCTGGAGCTTAAAGTAGCTTTTCACATAATATTGTCTAAAGTTCTGCGACGTTTTAGAAGCAACGGTCGGTGCGTGACTGAAGGCGAAAGAGTGCTTAAAGCACTCTTTTTTGGTGCCATTTTCTAAGCGCTCATGTTGTATCTACTGTATATTTGATCGAAGCATTGCATTGGAAGTTACAATCATTGCAATAAATTTGCCTATAAAAATACTTGTATTATAATAATATGATATAATCGATACATTCCTTCGAAGCCGACCATGAAACGCGAGGCCGAGAAATATTTGTGTGAACCACATATTTTCATCAGGTTTGGGTATTTGTAGGACCGACATGGCTCTTGTACTTTTTGATACTCACGAGTCAAGACTCGATATTAGTGTCGGGTCAGAACTATGTATGTGACTGTTGGGTGTATTTGTTACTATTAATAAATTTTATTATTACTTAAGATGTCCATTAAGACTGTTTATGTGACTCTTGGGTGTTTTATTACTTGTATCAGCCCATATTTGTGCCACTGCAGGGCACGGGTCTCCTCCACAATCGAGAAAACGAGTAAGAGTGGTTGAGTTATATAGTCCACCATGCTGGCCTAGTGCGGGTTGGCGGACTTTATATACCATAGAAAGTCTTACAGTTTCGTTATAGAATGCAAGGTTTTCTCACGATGTTTTCCTTCACCAATTTATTACTTATAAAAAAAAAGTACGCACCGCTTTTAAGGTGGAAATCACCGTTTCCTTCAACAGGTACGACTAATAACTTCCCCTTGGCTTCATACAATCCAGTAGCATATATGGGACAGACCATTTGCAGTGTCACGTATGATTTCGCCAGGTCACGTCTGTGGAGATAAAACGAGTTTTATGATTAATTCATGTTATTAACATGATGTTTAGTTAAAGTAGGTCGAATAATGGATCTGGGCTTATTAGAAATTTGCATTTTATAAATGTTAAGGCCTATTATATAGTCTTGCAGGGGCAAGCAGAGGTGATACTAGTGTACTTACAGTTTCCTAAACTTATTTCAGCAATACAATAAGTGGAAGGAAGACTAACGCCCTAAGGACCAAGGATATCGGGAGATATTTTCAATCGAAAAATTGCCACAATGTATCTCACTCAATATTTGAGCCCGTCTTGTGAAAGTAATAATCTCTTCGTTGAATAACGCACAATATAGGTAATATACAAAAAAGATTAGTCTCAGAAACATAAAACATATATCGAAATAGAATTGGCAATTTTTTTGGTCTTTTTAGTTTTATGGAAAACATCTGTCTGCGAAACGGGTCTGAACTTTTTTTTTTATTGCATTGAATGGCGAGACGAACATGCCGTTCACCTGATGGTAAGCGATGCGACCGCTCATGAACCAAAACCAAACAACACTTTGAATTACAAAGCAATGCTTGGCATTCCACTGCGCTCGCCATCCTGAGTCTTAGTATGTAAAATGTACTCTATGATCCTGAGACATAAGATCTTAAGTCTCAATATGTCCAGTAGTTACTCTGGCTACAATGTCCTTCTATACGAAACACAACAGTGCATTTAAACTGCTGTTTGACGGGAGAAATAGACATTGCGGTGGTACCCACCCAGGCAGCCTCTCACATATGAGAGACCTACCACCAATAAATCTAATCTAATCTAATGATCTTTTGTAATTTATTTGTCGTTTCAATCAAATCATGTTGGATTATTGTGTATCTTTGTAAATTATGCTAATGTGTTTCTAATCAAACATTTTTATAAAGCGCACTACACACCAAATCGGCCGTCCCACCGCCCGGGCTAGGCAAAATTTTTTTGGCGTGCTAGTCGGTGGCTTCAATCGTTGCAAGTCGGAAAACTATGTTGGCTCTCTCTTGATAACTCGACACTCTACGAGTATGAGGAACATTTTTATCATATTTTTGTTATGAAAAACAGAGTCCTTGCGTCGTCGTGCTACCATGTCGTCAACACATGCGGGCACTCGTTGCCGACATGATTTAATAATATATAATAAAAATAATAATAGCCATGTAGCCCGCGCCGGGCCGGCGGGTTTGGTGTGTATTGCCCTTTATATCGTATTAAAAGGGTTCAGCCGAAGGAATTACACCATTAAAACACTCCATCTACTACTTTTCATAATTTATTCTAAATCCTCTTACGGTTCAATACATTTTATACTTTTATACAAATTGCCATTCTGTATCAGCCCATATACGTCCCACTGCAGGGCACGGGCCTCCTCTACAATCGAGAGTACGATTGAGAGTGGTTAGGCCATATAGTCCACCACGCTGGCCTAGTGCGGGTTGGCGGACTTACATACCATAGAAATTTTATAAATCGCTATGGTATGCAGGTTTCCTCACGATGTTTTCCTTCACCGTTTTAGTGCGTGGTGATTGACTATCAATACACACATGACTCCGAAAAGTCAGAGGTGTGCCCTGGGATTCGAACCCATAAATTGCCATACCTTCTATATATTTCTGATCCAATACTTAATCCAAAATATTAATTTTACAATCCTTGATCAAAATATTTAGCCATTTTCCGAATCTTTCCCAAGAATACCATTACAGCTGTCACCTCTATATTTTTTTTAAAGTCACTTGACATCTCATATTATTTTTAAAGTTTTACATCTAAACCCTACAGTATGCAATATTGGCATGCGATTCTCGCCTGACATTAAGCGAGAAGCCCTCAAAAGCTAACTGGCTATTAATTGTGGGAGAGGCATATGCCTCGCACTCTAATAATTATGTCTCTTATTTAGTATAAAAATTAAATTGTCACTCTTCTAGAATCGTTAATTTTGTAGTATCCATACAAAAGAAGATTAATACTTACTGACATTTCTGTATGTCACAGTTTCTGACACCTCTAATTGTCATATTAGTGAATCGGAGCATCAGTTCGCCGACATCTGCTACCACGTGTTCCATTACCAGAGGGTCGGATGGTTCGAGGCCCAATGACTTGTCACCATCAGTTATATATGGCAGTGCCTTCCTCGCAGATTTCAGAATACATTCATTATCGTCACGTTTGCAAGGGTCGATAAATGATACTGAAAAAGAATATGTAAAAACAAAGTCTGGCGTTTGTCTGTTTTGATTACAAACTTTTAATGGACTGAAACGTTTGAGGTAGTATTTTGCTTAACATTTGTATGGCAGAGATTATGGGGCATAGTTGTGCCAAGACTTGATAAGCAAACCTTTAGATAAGTTATTCATAAGATGTTGTATGGCGAATATAACTAGGTTTAGCCCTTTATAATAGGGAATATGCATGTCATTTTTTATATTTTTAATCAATTCTGTATGTTATTGCATTATCGGAAAAAATATAAGTCTTTGAAAATATCAATCAAAAAAGTACGAAATAATAATCAAAACTGCTATCAGTTTCGAAGCATTTAAACGCCATGTTGGCGCGAACTCGCTGTGACGTCAAAGGTCACGTTATGAACAACGTAGTATTTGGATTAAGTTTCTTTGATGAATTGCTACAGAACTGTATTTCGTGACAAAATAATCCATTTTATTTAATAGTATAAAGAAAGCACAAAATAACTCATAAACAAACGTAAAACAATAAGCTAAAACTTCATAAGAACGCAACCATTGTCGTCACTTTCCTTTTTAAGCAATAGATCGCGTTTCGGAAAAAAAATGCGCGATAAATTTTAAATGTCATTTTTTAAGTATTTATTTTACCGATTTAGAGATGATAAATTTAAAAAAATTCTTTAAGGTATATTTCTATATTAATAAAGATTACAAAAAAAATATTTTGACTTATTTTGAAGTCTGGTGCATATTCCCTATTATAAAAGGAACAATGTTCTGACAAATAAAGTCATTATTAATTATAATTATTGGTCATGAATTTCGAGTCCAATTAATGAACCATTTATTTGATGCTTTTAATTAATTTTTTGAGATTATTAAAACACTGAAATGGATTGAGAAATAAATAACTTAACATAATTTTTTTATCGCTTAATTAGGTATGCATTCAAAAATAGGTTGACTAGCCCCAAAAATAGACTTTGGTGAAAAATAAAAAATATGTATTATTCTTAACTGCCTTTTGTTTTGTAACTTTGTGTTAACGTAGGTAATAAAGTTTTACTTTTGATCATAATTTACATAGATTTTATTTTTGGACCCATCAATTTATTAACATATCCTTACTTGCTCCACAATTAGCTGCGAGGTATAACACGCAAAAAACAAATAGTTTCACTGCCATTTTTTCAAAATGACTTCACAACTTGATCACTTATTCGGGACGGCGATGTATCTACTGAGGAGATGAGGTGAAGCATCACCATATATAGTGTTAGCTTGAAGGTGATCGCTGACGACTTAGGAGTGTGCGATAGTTATTAATAAATACAAAAAAATAGGTATTTGTAGTTTTATATTCCATTTTCGACAAGAGGTAAAAAGGTTGCCATAATATGCCCGGTTCATGAGTAATATGTAATATGAAGGTCGAATATGTTTGGAGTTCTGCGGGTTATGGTTCACTTCGTGTCAATTTAGATTCATTTTCATATTTTAATTTGTGAAACTAGTTTGAACTAGTAATATGTCTTGTATTTTATGGTTTAGCCCAAACACTCATATTACAAACCAAATATATTTTTTTATTCCACTGTAGGTATGACGAAATGAGCGTGCCATTCGCTTGATGGTAAGCGATACGACCGCTCATGGACAGAAGCAAAACCAAACGGTCGTATCTCTTGCCATTAGGTGAACGGAATGCCCTCTCGCAAATCAAAACAATAAAAAATGCGCTTTCTTAAAGGCGACCTTTGGATATACCTCTATATAAATGTTGTCTATAAGAAATAAATGAATACACCCAACAGTCACATACACACTATTTAAAAAATATTAAGTTTTTTTTTATTCCAATGAATGACGAGACTATCAAGCCGCTCGCCTGATGGTAAGCGATACGACCGCTCATAAACAGTAGCAAAATTCCACTGCGCTCGCCATCCTGAGACATAAGATGTTAAGTCTCAATATGTCCAGTAGTTACTCTGGCTACAATGTCCTTCAATCCGAAACACAACAATGCATTTACGTAGTGTTGTTTCACGGGAGAAATAACCATAGCGGTGGTACCTACCCAGATGGCCTCTCACATATGAGAAACCTACCACCAGTCAAAGTAAGTATTGTATCGTGGATATCAGAACACAACAGCATAACAACAACGCCTTCTGATCAAAAGATCGTAAACGCCAGACGGTGTTTATTATTACATACATACATACATAAACTCACGCCTTTTTCCCAGAAGAGGTAGGCAGAGGTGCCAGGACACCCACATTTCGCCTTGTATGTTCCGTCCCACGATGTGATAAGTGGCGAGCCTATCGCTATATCGGGCACAAATTCCTAACTTTGGGCTAATATGATGAATATCACTTTGTCCAACCCGGGATTCGAACCCGAGACCTCAGCTTTGTAACCGTACCTTAGTACAACTACAACACCAAGGCAGTCATGTCATGTCTGTTAATATTAGTCGTGTTTATTATTATTAATTGATTAAGTCAAAAGTCATAAAGTTTTCCACGTTGGCATTTAGTTGCATAATTGTATTTATATTCAGACTAAACAACTAAGAAATATTAGCATCTATATCGGAGCCACCAAATTTCATATATTTCGTTCTTGGTATGATTTTTTACAATAGCCTCAGTTACGCCTTTGGGCAATGTTAGTGTCATAGCTAAAGCCAGTGCTTTTAAATTATACCTACTGTTTTTAAGACAAGTTTATTTCAAACCGAGTTAACTTTGACTGTTTGATGTGAAGTGAAATTAATAACCGGACTTAAGTAGTAAAAAAATTAGCTTCAATAGTTCCTTTCGCAACTTCTTCTTTTATGTAATTAGTAACTAGTGAGACTACGCTGTTTCCTTACTTATTACTGTTTTTTTTTATCGAAACTTACGCTCACTTCGGTGAGGCTGAAGAGCAGCGGAGGTAAAGGTGGTATTAGAGCCATTCACAGTTCACCCAACTTTTATTCGGTCCCAAACATGTGACAAGGATATTGAAATATCTCAGTTGTTCCTTTAATTATGAAATAAATTGTTGAGACTAAACTAAAATTATTTTCAGTTTTAAACAAATTTTATCTAGAATAAATATTTGTGATACTCATAAATATTTTTCTCGCTGTCATCATTGAAACTATGGCCTCTTGCTTCACAGTCAGCTTCTTTTTAACTAATGGTGCCACAGAAACTGGCTATTGGCTCATAAAAAGGAGGCCAAAAAATAAAGAAACAAGTCTAATTTGTTCAGTAGCAACAAAATATGAAGATGTATGAAATTAAATCACAAAAGATTTAGAAAGAAATTACTCAATACGAATTCATTTGTGCGTATCGAGCATATTAATTATTCACTGTAATGCCGTATAGAGAACATAGATCGTTAATTGATTTGTAGACAGATTCTATTGAAGTCAACCAATTAGATAAATTAACCATTCGGTTACACGGCAAACATGGATCTGCTGAGTCATACTCTGCAATTAATTAAAGTGTCTTACAAAATTGCCCTTTCAAAAGATTGACTACTAGTTTCACTATAAAATAAAAATGGTTATCTCTCTCTGATCTTCGCCCACATCTCATCTCACATGTTTGTTGCATGCCAGATGATGTGTGCGAGACGAATTGGATGCCTATTGAAAGGATAGGTAATATAAAGCCCTTGTCCAAGATGTATGGAAGGCGGAAAGAGAGGCTTTTGCCTAGCAGTGAGACGCTACAGACATGTAATAATAATAATAATATAAAATAATCGGAATCAACATCAACGGATTCCAAATCCGAACATAGGCGTCCTCAAAAAAATCCATACCGGCCTGTCGAAGGTCTGCTTGCAGTGACTTCATTGGGTCATCTTTCCACCTGTCGGTGATTGGCAACATATTGTTTTATTAATCTATTATTCAGTTTAATTTTTTTTTTCATATACAACCACAGAGGAGTTCGTAATTTCTATCCCCAGACGATTTAATTGGTGTCATATTTGAGGGCTCCTCTTATATTATGGGCATTTGAGATGTATCCTTCGTACTGTAAACTAGGCTAGCGTGATGAAATAAAGAATAAGAACTATGTAATTCATATCGTCGTATCATCTTGCGATGGATGGCGATAAGAGCATGTCATTCGTCTGATAGTAAGCGACACCACCGCTCATGAGAGTAGCAAAACCTAACAACATGAATAAAAAAGTAATGCTTGGCTCGCCAACCTGAGAGACGCGATGGTAACTCTCATTATGTCCATTAGTTACTCTGGCTACAATGTCAATGGCTGTAATTTTATTTTTACTGAAGTCAAGGATTATGTACTGTGCTGATCAGCCCATACAAGCCCCACTGCATGTCACGGGCCTCCTCATACGATTACGATTGAGAGTGGTTAAACCATAGGAAAGGTTAGGAAACCTGCATACCATAGCGATTTGTAAAAAAATCTATGGTATCTGAAGTCCGTCAACCCGCCGCGCCGTGTAATAATAATAATAATAAATACACCCAACAGTCACATACATAGTCCTGACCCCACACTAAGATCGAGCCTTGTGTCGTGGGTATCAGAAACTACGAGAGACTTTTCGGTCTCACAAACACCCAGACCCGGAAGAAATATTTGTGGGCCGCACAAACATTAACCGTGTACCATTAGGTCTAACCACTCTCAATCGTGTAGAATTCGTATAAATTTTATTTTAATAAATGTTTAATGTGTGTTTTAATATGAATGATATGATGAATGATTCGCTTATTCCTAATTATTGATTAATTTACTCGTTTTGTAAATATAAGCGCAACATTTGAACATGACACAAAGGTCGGTGGAGTCAGTTCTAGGTTATAGGTTTTATTGCTTGTTATGAATTAGTTATATTCAGTGATTATCTTTTTTATAATCATAATTAACTAGCGGTCCAACCCGACTTCGTCTGAGTCCTGACACTTTTTGAGTCCAATCGACATGACACATATTATTTCGCGTACTAAATGATTTGAACTCAACGTTACTACCGCGCCTTATACTGCTCTCCTCGTCATGTTCTTTTACATCCCGTCCTATCCCTTCTCCATCTGTTCTAAGATTCAAGGCATGCACGTTGAATTTAGCGGGCGGTTCACAGATTGTATATTTAGTTAGGACTTCAAAGGCTATATACATTTTGAGTATAGGTTTCGTGCAAACATTGATAAATATTTGAAAAAAATTTAGGGTAAACCAGACTGTGATTGCCCACCGATAATGATTGCCCGCATTAAGCAAAACCTTGTCTGTTGTCGATTTTGTGTCATCCTAGTTGGATTAAAGATTATCAGATGGTGATTTAATCAATTTATGGTTAATACAAATTTTACAACTGGAAACATTAAAGAAAAAACATAGCAGTAATGACGGATTCTGTAAAGACCGGTGAAAGTGTTTCATAAATAGAAATAATTGAACAATTTTGTTAAGAATATACTTGTTTAAATGTTCATTTTTATTGTGTTTGTTTCATTTTTTGAGCGTTATTACTTACCTATGATGAAATTAATAGTATTTTCTTAGTTTTAAATGGATATGTTTGTTCAAAAATAGTTTTTAACCATTTTTTTGGCTGTGGGCAATCACTGAACTGAAATCTGTGTACTTTTAGCGATTGCCATCACTAATTTTAGTGATTGCCTTATGTCAATGTCCATAGTTATTGCCATATGGCAATGACTGTCAATATTTTTTCGTTTAAAAAGTTTCATCACCTTTATATACACCTTATAAGTTAATTGTTTAATATTTCCTAATATGTATGTATAAACGATATTAATTGGTAATTATCGTTGTATTAACAGAATGCCGAAGGCACCTAAAGTCCAATATATTAAAAAAATATGCAAAGTTGTTCAAGATGTAAGCAACAACTTATCTATTAGGCAGATTGTTGAAAAATACGGCATTCCGAGGTCCAGTCTTATAAGAATTTATAAGTCCGCCAACCCGCACTAGACTAGCGTGGTGAACTATATGTATGCCGTAACCACTCTCAATAGTACTTTTGATTGTAGACGAGGCCCGTGCCCTGCAATGGGAAGTATATGGGTTGATACAGTTGTTTCAAAATTGATGATTTTGTTTCTGGTGATTCTGACTCTTCAGCATCAGCACAAAATATATTTGATGCTTTTAAGAAAGCTAAACGAAATTTATTTTGATATTTTACTATTTTATTCGATTTAGGTTTAATTGTTTTGTTTTTAATATTTATTTGGGTTTATGTTTAATTTATAATTTCAAGAGACTGGGCAATTACTGTGCTGTGATGTTGGCAATTACTATAAACTGTGGGCAATTACTGTAGTTTTAAGACTATGTTTATTTAACTGCAATATTTAATAAGTAATGTTATTTATAGCTAAAAACTGTTAACATTCTACAAAAGAGTTTATTAGGTTATAATAAAATGGTATTAAAAAGTTGGTAGCTACAATACTTTTGGTGTTTTTAATGTCAATGTGTAACAAACTCTTAAGTGGGCAATAGCTATCTGGTTTACCCCTATATACAAACAGACACTTTGATTATATATTTTTATTTATAGATATGCTTTGAACTTTTAATTTAATAGCTCCTAAGGATTCTTTACATTACTTTATGAGCTATACTAGTTTATTGCTTGTTCTTATATCTATGTATAAGGTTTGTGACACCTAATGTCAAGAAAGTTAATGCTAACATTAATTTGAATGGGGATGAGTTGAGCCTTGTGGATACAACTAAGTTTTTAGGAATTACATTAGATCCCAAACTTCAATGGGGTTCTCACATAGTCGCTCTAGCTAAAAAGCTGAGCGCCGCAGTCTTTGCGGTGGGTAAGATTCGCCAATTGACTGATGTTGATACAGCTCGATTGGTATATTTTGCCTACTTTCATAGTCTGATGAGTTATGGAATTTTACTGTGGGGTGGTGCTGCTGACATTAATACCATCTTTGTTCTCCAAAAGCGAGCTATAAGATCAATTTATTCGCTTGGGTCCAGATATTCTCTTAGAGAAAAGTTTAAAGAGATAAATATAATGACAGTAGCATCACAATACATTTTTGAAAATTTAATTTATGTTCATAGAAATAAAGAAAGTTTTCTTAAGATTAGCGATATTCATAACAAAAATACTAGGAATAAGAATAATCTAGCTACTCTTAAGACCAGACTCCACAAGATCAGCAAATCTTTTAAGGGTTACTGTATACACTTTTATAACAAAGTTCCCAGTCATATTAAAGCCTTATCTATTACAAAATTCAAAGCTACTATCAAGCAAAAATTATGCAATAAGGCATATTATAAAATTTCGGAATATTTAGACGATAACAAGGCTTGGGAATAGAATAAAATTAAATGAATGTGTAGTATCTCGGAGCGTAAGTTTTGGTGTGCTCTATAATATATCATTTAAATCAAGTAACTTGTCAAATTTGCCATTATTTTCCTGTGTAAGTGATTGGGTATGTCATGCTCGCTTAAAGGTCTGTGCTTGCGGTGGCGTCGTGTGCCAGGTCGGTCACTTCCCTGCAACATGGTTGAGGAGGCCGATGGCTGGCACATGCGTCATACTCGTGAACGGGTGCTGCTTGCGTAGACTGGTCTATCCGATTTGCTTACATTGTAATGGATTGATTGATGGATTACATAAGGCTTTCGCAATTATTCACTGCTTTGGCGAAAAAGAGTATACTGATTCTTCGTTCTGGGCGACTTCACTCAGCCATAGTAATTATAATATAATAATATTCATATCAAAAATATTTATTGTAAAGCAACATATTATTATTAAACTGCTCTGATTTAAACCAACTTGTAAATTTTGTAAAAATTCACTACATTGTAAACTGGTTTTGAAAAGAGCAACACTAGAGTTTCTTGCCCGTTCTTCTCTAGTGAAAACAGCTTTCCGAACCGGGTGGTAGATAAAAAAATGACTGAATCTAAATTATGTTGAACATTTTAATGGATTCAATAAATTATTTTCATTTCATTTTCATTTTCATTTTCATTTTCATTTTCATTTTCATTTTCATTTCATTTTTCATTTCATTTTATCTCGGCAAAACTGGTTTCCGAACCAGGTGGTACAATAAAATGGCTGAATACAAAATATTTTGAACACATTATGGGTTCAATAAGCTATTTTCAGTTTATTTTATTCTTTTGAGTCTGGCTTGGCCGGCGACTATCTGGTACCAGCATGCATTTGTTTGTACATTTTTCTAAAATCGAAAAGTTATAAAACAATCAATATACTCAACAAGCTAATAAATTAAACAATCCAATAACATTTTGCATTTTTATTTTCCAGTTTGACAAGTTTCTATATTCTTAAAAGAAGTTGCATGATAGTGGGTATTTGTACAATATGTGGCGTCTCTAAACAGAAGAAGTACGTTTTTTCGGTCCTTTTCAGTGACACGGGGTCCATAGGTCTATTTTAAACTCTGTTTACGCTACTTAGACTAATTCCTCTCTCTTATTCTATGCAGGCAATTCTAATTCATCGCTCGGCACGCCGTTGAAGAACTTTTCAATAGTTTTCACTTCTATGTCCACGAGCTCTTTGATGACAGGTTTCCCTATTTCTTGAAGTAATAGCTTCGAGTTTTGCCGTATAATCGCCAGTAGAGGTTCAGCTGTGAAAAATATGTAAATTATTACGTTGTTTTGTCACACGTTTAATGTTGCCTAAACTATTTTAAAGATTGACTATGTGAAATACCTGTGACAGGTTATCACATTTATTTGAATTTCAAATATTTTGATATATTCATGGAACTATTGCGAAATAGAAAGGTAAAGACTATGTAATATCTGGAGTTCATACAATGACAGATTATTTTATTGTCACACTTCCCATAAATAAATAAAAAAAATATTTGCATTAAAGCTTCCATAGGCCTTCACAAATCGGTTTTAGGAGAAATCCACGGACCACATCGTATAAGCCGTAATATAGTTTCGGTTGCATAATTCTCGTATAAATTCATGACGTGAAATCAAATAAATATCCCTATATCATTTTAGGAGTGGGTAATAACTTCAAATAGGATGTTTATGCTGAACCCTGCCTTGGAATCGACTACAATCAGTTTATCTTTACCATTCCGTGACGGTTTTTTTTTAAAGTAGTTGATAGTAGTAGATTGGTAAGACCATGTTTAGAAAGCAAAGCAGAGAATACTAAGAAGTTTGGACTTTAGGAATGTCTGTTATTTATGCCAATGAGTCCTGCACTATACTGTCTTGAACTTAGATCATTTTATGTAGTATAGGGATAGTTTTTTTTTGCCTTTGTTGTGACCCACCCTTTTCTTCCTAGCTTCTTTTTAATCCAGTGCACCTAATGATTTTCTGGAAGAAATCGCGGTAAGCGATAAGACCGCCAATTGTCACCTTTATTTATAAGAGCTGTCTTATTTTCTTGTCGTATTATAGTATGTGGTGTTCAATAAAGAATTTATAAATAAATTAATAGAATGTTATGCATATAGAGCTCGTATTAATGTATTTATCTCTAGATATATCTAGAAATTCCGGATTATTAGTAATTGGGGATATTTGTTGCATTTATAATTACTGTTACATTGACAATCTCAACGTACTATGTATTGATGTTGGTAAATAAAATGAAATATAGCGTACCTTTCTTCTTATCTCCGTTGAACAGGTTGTCCAATTCAATCTCAAGTTCATCGAGGATTTCATATTTCATTTCGTAATCGTCGAAGCTGTAGTATGTTTTGCCGTCTTTGTCATTTTTTTTAAGTTTTAATTCTATATAGAGTCTTACTTTATCTGTAAGATAGAAAATAATGATCATGCACACCCACGCTTTTTTTTCCAGAAGGTGTAGGCAGAGGTTCTACTAGGACACCCAAGTTCGCCTTGTGTGTTGCGTCCCGCGATTTGATGGGGCAAGCCTAGCGCCGTATCGGTACAAATTTCTGACTCCAGGCTGATAATGAATAGAAAAATCCAATATAATTTTGCCCGACCCGGTATTCGAACCCGAGACTTCGGCGTTGTAATGGTACCGTAGTACGGTGAATGTGATAACATTTTATATTTATAAATATGAGCTAAAAATACAATTATTTTGAACAATAACACTCAACTCAACTAAAATGAAATAAAAAGTTTGGTAGAAAGGGACCATGATCTTATATTTTCTAAAAGCTAAAAGATAGGCCAGCGTGGTGGACTATATGGCCTAACCACTCTCAATCGAACTCTCAATTGTAGTGGGACTTATATGGGTTGATATAGAAAAGATATCGCACAATACTCACACTATTTTTATTACACTGCTATTGCAACAATTAACAAGCATGCGATACCTCGACGTTATAACAGCTTTTATCAGTTCCCAAATTGACGATATTGATATTGGATTCTCTCGAGAATTTATCGGGTGGTTGAGTCACGATGCCACTAATTGAAACCACATAGGGTATCGCGTCAGTAGTTTGTGTACAAAATATCATCAAATCCAGCAGAATAATAAAATAGATAAATGATGCATTTGTTCTCTTTAAACTTGTCTGAAGTCTGAATATATTAATTCGTGTCTTTTTATGTGATACTAATTAGACTTTTTAAAGTATTTGTTTATCTCGTATTCATGGTATATCATGGTTTTGTTCAATGTAACGACATTATATATATATATATATATATATATATATACCGGGTATCTCAAGACTGCTACCGAAAACGAAGCCGGGTGGTAGTTTTAGTGGCTACAAACACAATGCAACTAAAATTTTCGCATAGAAACGTGACAATTATTTTTTATGATGTTTTAAATATCGTCATTTTTGGGTGGTAAATCCATAGTTTTTGCTAAAATAATAATTTAAACTCTCTTATATCTTAGAGTATTTATAAATTAAAGGGTATACACTATTATTTTAGGAAAAAAAATATTTACCACCAAAATATGGCAATAGGAAAAAAATTTCAAAAAAAAAAAATGTCGCTTATTTTTGCAACTTTTTCTGTTGCATTGTGTCTGAAGTCGCTTAAACTACCACCCGGCTTCGTTTTCGGTAGCAGTCTTGATATACCCTGTATATCAAAAGTGACATTTTTATATAAAATTATTAAAATAGGAACTACGACTACTAAACTTCTTGGTTTCCTACAGTAATTTAGTATATTATCAAGATGCAGTGCAGTGTCTTAAATAATACGCGATGCTTTGTTAAATTCTATAAACCGTTCTTCAGAGATAAAATAATCGAATTTTAAAGGATATTTACCAGTTCTCAACATTATATCACCATGTCCTTCGATATCAATTGACAAGAGCTTGCCTCCTGCGGTGTAAGTTCCCCTGCCTTCTACGGGAATATCAACCACTAAGGATAACGTAGAATCCGCGTTGTTCCGTCTGTAATCAATTTGAGAAATTATGTTGAGGTTTGACTGAAGCTTCAGATTGAGGATATTCACTGTTAAAAATAGGCTTCTTTTAAAGATTTTCATAGCTATCTGTTGCACTAAACCAGCGATGTTCCGCAACTTTATCAGATCCTCTTGATAAGATGACTTCTTCCTCTGTACTTAGTTTTCTACTTTACCCTTTTTTCAATCTATTATTTCTTTACCTTTAGCAGAGTTACCATGATGTGACTTACTAACATATTTGAGAATGATTTTCTAGATAAAATATAATTAAATTGATGTTATTTTAAGTTTCTGCAAAATTTCATTTAACCATGTATCATTGTCATTAACTAGAGGGTAGTACGTTTTACTTAAATTTTAAAATGATTTAATTCATACTTACGTTATTTCTACCAGTTCAGCTTTACTCATTCCTGCCACAGTCAAATCTTCTATTTTAAGTTTTAAGTCTCCAGCATCAGCTACTGATTCTTTGATAAATATGGGGTCGATTGGAGGTACGTCTAGGCTCTTTATGCCTTCGATGAAAAAAGGCATGGCCTTTTTCGCAGAGCTCAGGATGCAAGCACTGTCGCTCCATAAGCAAGGGGTGATGAAGGGAACTGTACAGAAAAAACAAACAGTTTAAATTATGATATACAAAATTCACTGATAGATAAAATAATTGTATATGTTGATTTAAAAAAAAACGGCATTCATTAGCTATGCAACTGATAAATGACACAATCGAATATCTTATTTTTGAATCACACAAAAAACTTTGTCGCGTTTTTTTTTTCTAAGTCCGCGTCACAATCTTTGTCACTGTATAATTAAAGACCAGAAGTGCATAAAAATAAATATCTTTTTAGCTATTTTTGCTTTGTAACACTTTAAAGTGAAACATGTTTTTTTCTCTTACCGACTGCAGCTTTGGAGCCTGTAATAAACATAACTATAAAAAGAACCACGCACTTCATTTTAAACAATTAAAACTCCACTGTTGAAGATGATTTTATGATTATTTATAAAGACACACTATAATTGAAATTATCTATGAGCACTATATATAGTCAGCCATTGTTAAGGCCATAGTTTTTACAAACGTTTTTTGTTGTTGTACGAAATAGTTTCCTGGTCGGTTCATTAAAATTTTTCATTCGGCTATTTTTTTTTGCCGAGAAATGTTGGAGATGCAGGCACATGCGTTGTCGACCAGGTATTTGCATCATTTTGAATGCATACATTTTCACTGGTGGTCTCTTATAATATGTAAGGAACCGCCTAGGTAGGTACCACCGCAATGTCTATATCTCGCGCCAAAGAACAGTTTAAATGCACTGCTGTGTTTCAGTTTGAAGGACATTGTAGCCAGAGTAACTACTGGACATATTGACACTTAACATCTTATATCTCAGAATGGCGGGCGCAGTGGAATTTAAAGTGTGGCTTTGTAATTCATTGTATTGCTTGGTTTCGTCACTATCCATGAGAGGTCGTATCGCTTACTATCAGGAAAATGGAATGCTCTTCTCGCCTTTCATTGAAATAAAAAAAATAAGTTATGAAGTGTGGTATTTCTTTGGTTGTGATCACTAGAAATGAAATGAAATGAAATGAAAATATTTATTGAATCCATAAAATGTCATACATTATTTAGATTCAGTCACTTTTTTTCTCTACCACCCGGTTCACAAGGCTGTTTTCGCCAGAGAAGAACGGGCAAGAAACTCTAGCGTTGCTCTTTTCAAAATAAGTTTACAATACAGGGATTATACAGCATTTGCAATTCAGAGCAGTTCATAAATAATTGATAATTTTATTGTACGGCGAGTGTTATGTTTCATTCCCAAGCCTTACTTTCTTCTAAGTATTCTGAAATTTTATAGTATACTAGTTCAATATAAACCATCTAAGATCTATTAAAAACAAATTAGGCTTATAGGGACTACGACGTGGAATATTGCCCTAATCACCATAACTGTAATGTTGAGATACCTATGTATGTGTGTATTAAAATTAAAATCCCGATACGTAATATATTAAAAGTATGGAGGCATTCAAAATAGAAATAAATTCGTTTTATATAATAAAATGATTTCTGGTTTGTTTATTATGGAATATTTTTATAAACGCTTATTGTTCATTTGTAATGCTCCCGTGGTTTTGCTAAGTAATAATATTTTTCTTGACTTCCTGGCCTTCTTTTTTGTGTAAATATTATAATTTATTTTATTTTTACAAAAAATATTTGTTTTTATACTTTTAAAACTGAATTTAATTCAATTCTATAATAAATATTTGAGTCCGCGTTGCATATTCTAACACGGTATTTGTAGATTTTCATTTGTCATCGATTAGCTGTCCGGCTCAGCTTCGCCTGGATGCAAATAGATGGTTTTCTGTAGTATATATTTATTTTACATATAAACCTTCTTGAATCACTCGATCTATTAAAAAAACTGCATCAAAATCCGTTGCGTAGTTTTAAAGATCTAAGCATACATAAGGACAGACATACAGCGGGAAGTGACTTTGTTTTATACTATGTAGTAATTTGTCGGGACTGAAACATATCAATAAATTATTATATAATAAAAAGCAGAATACGAGCAGTAGCATCCTTAAAAGCTAGAATGCATGAAAGATGTAGGTCAGGATCGAGTAGATTGTAGATCTTCAGCCTGTCCTTACGAGATGCATTCATGACTAATATGTGTGTAATTACATAAATTATTTTGATGGTATCTATGTAAATGTGCGTAATATTATGACCACTTTAGTCGTAATTTTCAGAACAATTATAGTATCCAAAAGCGAAAAATACAATAGCAAAATTCAGTAAAATTCTTACAACCACTTGCTCTGTAAACAGAGAGGAAAATTTTTATAAAAATGTTAATTCTATTCTAGTTTTTTACACGACTTTATTTGTGTTGGAAATAAAACTTTATGTCGGCTATTAAGGCAATTATGTTCTTTCAAATATAATATTTTAATGAGGCGGGTTTAGTAGAATAAAGTGTATTACTACTTAAATAAGTGTATTTTTAAAATAGGTTGCAATCGTTTTTGTATTCAGATATAAGTAGGTATTTTAATATTGTTGTTGTCGGTCTATACCGAGGCAGCGTGTATGGGCTGTGAGGACTGGATTATCAAGACGGAAGTTGCTGGTTCGAACCCGGGGAATAAAAATTTGCATCTTTGGACAGCCTTGAAGACATGCACATAAAATATAAAATAATTTAACGCGAGGGATATATTTTACAGTATTTTCATGGCATGAGAAATTTACTGAACTAAGGTAAGCTAGACAAATTCCTTTCAGTCCTAGTGGTGGTAAATCGTTTCTTGGCTGCTATTAACTGCTTAACACCAATTATGAGCAGATATTTGAAAAGTGTTAATGTAGACTCGTTTGCACAGAATTCCAAGCTACTGAAACAAGACCAGACCGCTATACTGTATAAAAAATGAAGCAACATCCCATTTCCGTAACGCTATTGTCAGGTAATATAACTGGTTTAAGCGAATACAGTTGCCAATTTACTTTGATCCTCCTCGCCCCCCTTTATGCAGTATTTATTACAAGCAGGGGAGGTAAGGTGGTTGTGTTGGCAGGTCTAGCTTCACTGGTTTGGATGCATGGCAATGTGGCGTTACAGCACGTTCAGCATACACAGGCATTGCGTTCGATGAGTTTGATTTACATACAGGTATCTTGTTGTGCTGATTGGACCGGTTTCGAAATGTGATACTATTGGAAATTTTATCATCCTTGGAACATTACATCAATTTTAGACAAATTGTAACGTGACTATGCTTATAAAATTTTCGATCTTGCGACATGTAATGCCGATCCTAAGTTGTATGAAATAAGTGCGAAAAAGACGCTTTTTGCATTAATTTAGCATAATCTGTAATTTACCTGATACCAGACAGATAAAAGATAGAACGAAGTATGGTCATGTCTTGGCAGAAACTGTTGCCGAATTCAAAATTGTGTGAATAATAAATGTTTAGTGGGCATATGAATCCGAACTAATTAAGAATCGTATCTTAAAATAATCTTGATAAAAACGTATGTTTCTATGAAACGTCTATTTCAAGGACATCTCATGGAGCTCATCGACCGTAATCTACTGAGCATTATAAACTGACTTGTAATTAAGAAGGACTGCTTAATATTATCTTTTGTATTTTTTAGATAATTTACTGCTAACACGATACCGTGTTCGAAGCTTCAATTCATCTTTGCCATCCCGTATTTAATTTGTTAGGCATTGTTTTTCTAGTCAGTTTTATTCACCTTAAATTTTATTTCAAACATAACATACATACATAAACTCACGCCTTTTTTCCAGAAACGGTAGGCAGAGGTGCAAACATGACACCTACGTTTCGTCTTGTATTTTCAGCCTCATGTTGTGATAGGGTGCGAGCCTATTGCGGCGGGTTAGGCCGCCCGCAGGTAGGGTTAGGTAAGTAAATGAGTACTCAGGGTAATCACGTGGTTCGGGCTTTAATAAATTCGCATCACTGTTTACACCCGGCACTGTTGCTGGTGGTATGCAACGGGAGTCACTGGCCTTCGTTGGACACTGATCCGGGTCTTCGGCACGTGGCGGAACCCGGCGACAGCTCGCCGGCGAAGTCTGCTGCCACGTGGCCGGACACGGTGCGCAGGTCAGCGGCGGGCGCAGGCTCGGTTGCAGTCGGGCAGAAAGCAGTGCGGAGCAACAGCCGGCAGCGATGTAAGCGCACGGAGTCAGCACTCCGTGCCGTGCGGGTAAAGAAGAGAAGTAGGCGAAGAAAACGAAGAAGGCGAAGAACCTGGAATCAGTTTCCAAGAAATCGGAATACAAACTAGGTTTGCATTCCGTGCCAGCGACTCGTGATAGCTCACAAGCCCGGCAGACAGAATACACTGACAAACAAGCAGTTAAGCGGTTAACAAATATAACACTCACCCCAGCGGGTTCGGAAAGACGCGTGGGTAGCACGCGGCTTTCAGGTTATGGAAAGGAGGACGCGAGCGACGTTACACGCGTATTTAAGCGAGCGCCGATGACAGTTCGCACGTCACATTTGACAGATGTCAGAAATTGAATCAACCAATCAGCGCAACGGAGGCGTTGATTGGCATAGACAATACGATTTATGCCGACTATTGAGCCATAGACCGCAACTATTAAAAGTGACTTTCTCACAACGTCACACTATTACCATATCGGGTACAAATTCTTGACTCCTTTCATCATGCCAAATTTTCTTTCATAACTTAAATTTTTTATCAGGTATCATGCATCCTGTCATACATCCCTCATCATCCATTCTTATCAGGCATCCTAGTGACGTAATAGAACTATGATTAATACTACTTCAACACCATAAGTCCATTCGGCGATGAAGCCTTGTTAAATCCTGTGGCCCCTTTATGCGCAACCTTCATCGTTCATCTCATGTCCAAAGCTGGCTTAAAATTAGCTTGTATAATGCATTGGCTGAATATAGCTTACGTAGTGGACTTGTCGAATCCGATTTAATGAGGGCGGTATTGGTGCTTCAGTGACTATTGCGTATTACATCCGGATTATCAGGTTGAACAGTTGTGTTAGAGCCGTGTTCTATGCCAAATTGATAATTTATTCCTTTTACTACATGGGTTGTCTGGTACATTTATAATATTGTTTAATTCTGAGCATTGCAGACTTTTCAAAAATATTACACAGCAGATGGTTTGTCGACTTCAGAATATTATATTTTGGCATGTTCCACTTAATGTGGGTTTTTGTAGTATAGGCACTGTTAAAATCAGTTATCGACATCACATATAATATCGACGATATGTGCATATTTTGTAACCATGAAACATTGTTTCAAAAAAGCCCGTTGCTAAACATTGTACACCCAAATACATCCACCCAACCGGCACATACATAGTCCGACTCATACTACGATTGAACCTTGTGTCATGGTTATCAAAAACTACGAGAGACATTTCGGTTTTATAAACACTCAGACCAGTAACAAATCTCTACGGATCACACTAAACATTTGTCTCGGAGCGAGCATCGAAGCTACGACCTCATATTTCACAGTGTCTAACCAACTGCGCCACGGAGTTAATCAAGTTGGCTTAAAAATGTCGGATTCACAATTATATTGAGAAAATTCTTATTTAATCAGCATATACTCTCAGTCACATTTCGTTCGGTGAGTGAGATTGCCGGATGCCTAATACCACTTTTCTCTTCCCATGGTTTATGCTTCCCATTTTCATCCCAATTTCATGGGCTATCAATACAACCATGATCGTCGTGGTTATGAATTTTCATGGGCCGCATTGATAATTTACCATCAGTTGACCTTTTTGCTTGTATGCCAAATCTAGACAATAATAGAAAAAATAAACGTGCCATAGCTCAAGCTGGAAAAGGCGTGAGAAATTCCAAGTATTTGTGGTGAAAGAGTATGTACTGTGTGTCTGAGGCTGTGTAAGGTATAAGCTGGCGGGAAACTTTGCTACAAGGCACGGAAATCCTTGTTCTAGAGCGAAATTGAAATAGGGCTTGTTAGTTCTTACTTTAGTTTAATATTCTTGAATTAAAGTTGGGTTACAGCAGTTTTTATCGTATTCGGGTAAATGTCAAATCATATTTTTTTAAACTAGTTGATAGTAGAAATGAAAATAAAGCGTTGAAATAAGCACCCCACGCTGCGCGTAAATTACCCACTTATATATTTTTTTCAAATGAATTTCTGAAGATTCTGTATGAGATAATGTCATATATTTTTTAAATTATTATATTGTCATCGGTCTTCGACAAATCTACAAAGTTTGAATGATATCTGATCGTTTAAAGTGGTTAAAAATCGTGCCCATAGGAGTCGGTTACAAACATACAAACAAACACACTAGTGAATCTAATATGAAGCGTGTAAAAAAGGTATCACGGAACGTTTCTTCATAAAATAAATATTTCGACTGTTGAAATAGGTACAGGCAGGAATAGAATATATTGCCAAAATACGTCACGTTGAAATGTATAGCGTATGCAATAAACATTATGTCGTGGTCAAGCGCGTCCATAAAATCAATAGTAAAGTGTGAACGCTCCTGGAATATTTTATGCGACACCAAGATCGCAAGACTTGTACGTGGAGGCAAGTATTTGATGTGGCAGTATTTTGTGAAGTCAGACTTTACTGTTAAGGTCTAGCCAATAATTTGTACAAAATTAAATAAAGAACAGGCAGTATTCTCGAAGGCAGGTGACATTACTGCCACACATTTCACGAACGTATTGCCGTTGCCAGTGATAAACCTATCATTATGACAGATACATAATATTATCCGAGTTGTGTGAACAATTCAATTGACATTCTTCAATGGTATAAAATACACATACAAAGGGATTCAAGTGAGCAACGACGTGAAGTAATGTATAGTGAGGATTTGCAATATTTTTGCATCTTACTGAGGCAATGAAGTTCAATATCGGTTATAAGAAAGCGTAGCTGTTGAGAATATGTTCAGTGATAGTTCTGCCTAAAAATGTTAACAATATTTCGGTCTGGATGTTTCAAGTTGCATTTTTTATTTTCACCGTAACATACCCTTCGGAAACACGCGGGTGCATCAGGTATTTCATACAAAATTCAAACGGCACCGTCAAAGGATATCTTGCTTCAGGAAGTTTGTGGAAGATAGCTGCATTTTAGCCAGAACTACTCACGACCTACATTAATTTGTTTAGAAATACGAAATTTGCTGCAATTTCTATGCATGATGAAAATGTTTACTTTTATGTGACGTAACTACGTACAAAGTTTATGCCTGATGTAAGCCGATATGCTATTACTGCTAAGCGTATATTATACCAAATGTCATATTGACGATCCTATCACGCCGGGTGCAAATTCCAACCCCGGTCATTAGACCAATAAAATGAAATTTCATGGGTTCCGATCCCATACAGGGACAATTATTTCTGATATCGTTAAATATGATGTTTGGATCTGAATGACTGGACAACAAAGTCTCACGTAGTTTTTGATACACACAAAAAGTATCAAGTTCAACCAAAACTATGTGTATTTTAACACAATTCAAAATTAAACCTCCACGAAAGTATATAAAGCAAATTCTGTTTACAACACTACATCACCACAATAGGTCACCGAGTTGCGGAACATTTTCAAGCGAACTACTCTGAAAGTTCCTTATTCAGACTGACGTTCACTCATTGTTTTAATACACAGCTAATAAAAATGCATCTGCAAGGGCTCTCCAAACAATAAGTTGTGCACAATGCTTGGACGTTGCGTTACCATTCATATTGATATATGAGGTACAACACAGAAGCTTTCAAGTGTGCATTGTTAATAGTACTAGCTAATAGAATTGTGATGCTTTAGGATTAGTTTCGATTTGATTTAATCATGGATGCCCAATACCCCAGTCTCCTTTAAATCCTTCTTCCTTTCCGTTCTTCCAATTTGACGAGCCGGTGACACATCCACGCTTCAAGCGTTGTAGATGTTCATGGGCGACAATAATCACTTATCATCAGGTGACCTATATGCCCGTTTGCCGGACAAATACAATAAAAAATAAGTTGTTAGGGCGTTTTATCTTTAGATCTTCAATACGTTCCAAAGCGTTGGTAGAATTGATAATTGAATATCCTCTAAAAGACTCTTAGAAGAATATTTTGATTTCATTTGATTAAAGATGTTATACTTCGTCAGATTGTTGTAAAATAAGGGTACTCAGTCAAGTTAGCCAATTCATGGTAAAGTTTTAATTACTGTACCTCTACCGCTGCCAGAAATAATATTGCAGATATTTCATCTTCAGTGGTTTACTATTTCCGATTTTATGGATACGTGTATGCAAGTAAGTTCTGGGCTCTGTTAATAGTTTTACGAAGCTTAGTGTTTGGACGCGTCAACTGATCAGTCACTTGCAATTTCTCGAGTCAAGTCGTCATTCTAAAAATTTAAGAACGATCCAAGGCGAGTTTCATACTGACAAAAATGATTGTTATTTGGGATTATCTCACTTTAACAATTTAATTTTTTAATATAGTTTGATCCACCAATCTAATTCTACAGAAATTATTTTAAGACAGGATTAAAGGATTAAAGGCTCATCTCGGTGCAATATTTTATGCATGCACCCAGTCAGCGTTTATCGATTTTTATAGCTGCCGTTAGGGTTGCTAAATACAATGTGTCTCCTTCAACGCGTCCCTCTCATTGCTGACAGGTCCCCGGTTCCATTCTCGAGTATAGAATGATACGAGCATAGATGTTTATGGACGTGCCTTTATTTCTCATATTGGAAAGACTTTCTAGGTTATTGATAGGATACTGCTTCATTGCTTCATCCTTCATCCTTGCGTCATCCTTATTCATATTGGAATTGTTATTATTGTTCTAATATTTATGTTGTTAACTAACTCTGTGCAAGCTGTACTCTCCTGTAATTGAAGATACACGCAGAAGGATAAATATGTAGTTTTATATATATGTTATGTGTTGTCTTCGTTGGAGATTCTAATAAATAAAATAAAAAAATGAAAAAAATAAAAATACTGAATTGGTATGTCAAGCTTTATTTTATGTAGCATTTTAAAAGAGTCTAACAAGATAGCTTTCATTTAAAATATTGTTATTTCCAAATTTCCTTTAACATACTTGAAAATATAGTTAGAGGAAAATTGGATAACATAAATTATATCGCTAATAAATTATTAACATTCCATTTTAAGTTAGTCTCAAAATATTAATTGCATGCTTAATTAAAAGTTGATAACCCTATCGAATATCCAGTGTATAACCACGTAATAAATATTTCAATGACGTATCTAAACACTGGGATCACTCTACATGGCTTACTTCCATATGCTCATGCCTGTATCCCTGAAGAGATAAGCCGAGATTCCACTACTAGCCCAAGAGTCTGTGGCCACGAGACCTTCGTAATATCATAAATGTGCATGCTTCTAACATAGGCATCACACGGTCGGCATGGCTTTGATAATTATCAGCTACATTGTAAATGAATAAGTACATCCAACCGTCACATACACAATCGTGATCCCACACTAAGATCGAGTCTTGTGTCATGGGTATCAGCAACAAAGAGAGACTTTTCGGTCTGACAAATACCCAGATCAGAAATGAATACCTGCAATCATGCAAATCATAGAAATATTTATCTCGGTGTAGAAATTGAACAGGTGGCTCGTTTCACAGCTGGTTTCTAACCAACTGTGCCACGAAAGCTGTCTCTGCTGTGTGTGTCTGAAAAGTTCAAACAACTATCAAAAGTACAAAGAAACATATTTTGATATTTGCCTCAGAAACATATATTAAATTCAGTTCAGTTTTTATACTACCTATAAGCTGGCAAAATGTTTGAATACATCGTAATATTGATAAATATTACGATGTATTCAAACATTGATCAAAAGTATTTAATCACCATCTATTAATTCATATGCAATTACTTCACTAACATAAATCGTATAAATTGTGTATGAACGGCACCACAGTTTATCGTGTCATCACAAAAAGCTGACGTCATTCTTTCGCACACGTGTCCCAGAATCACACAATCTGCAGTCAAAGAGCCACATCAATATATTCATACTTCGTCCCAGGGGCTCTCGTCGCGTCATTATTCGGAAGTGCACTTGTCCCGTCGATCCCCTCTGGAAATAGTGTATTGTGATTATTCGCAAAGTTTTCACTAATGTTTAACTTGAACGAGATACCGGGGGCGTCGTCAAAAGCTCTTTTACGTATTCAAACCGCATTCTTTCACTTTCATGAGGGGCTGGGGTAAAACGGAGCTATTAGGGGATAATTAAAAAGAATATTTTGCGTTTGTACGTGCATTGTAATGATGTTTGGAATAATTTGGCAAAGTAGTATTTACGTGAGCTTTTCAAGATTACTAGAAACTAGAACAAATACTGGGATTAATAAATGTACATATGTTTTTGCTACATCCATTTTAGTTGATTTTGAATTACCGTCAAGCGGCCGATCATAAAATCATAAAGTAAATGAATCTACATTTGAATATCGTGTGGCGTTTCTATGTAATTGCCAGATAAAGCATTATGTGATGCCGCGGGATATCTTTAAAAATTGTGTAAAAAAAATGTTTATGGTTTCTTAGGCTTACTACACACAGCCCGACGACATGTTGGTAGCATGTCGGCGACGCAAGTGATCAGTTATCCAGCGACATTCAACATCGTTTAACAATGATCTTCATGTCAGACATGATGACGACAAGTTTTCCGACTTTCAAAGAGTGGTGTCTCCAACTTTGCCGCCGATAAAAAGTTGCCGACATCGGTCGGTGGGTCAGCGACTTTGGTGTGTAGTGCGCTTTACGAAGAAGATGAATACTCAGTAAATTTATCTTGCGATGGTTGTATGCTATATTAACGTTACTTGAGTCTACATATTTATTATGTATAAACTATGTAGAAGTACTGAACGTAGTACTATCGCAAAGGATAGGAAATAGATTTCCGCCATTTCCAGTGGCCGCGTCGCTATTAATAAGGAAGTCGGATGCATCGTTTATTGGTTGCTGTTTACCATTTCCGCTTCGAGACGCTAAGCATTCACAATATAATTAAATTATAAATTGTACTTGCTATTTTTATGGAGTAAAACGCAAACAAGTACACCGGCCAATTAAAGGACAATTAATAGTGTTACTGAAAACACTGTATACTAAATATTGTTACTTAAAAAATGTAGTTGTTATATTCTTTTATTAATCATGTCTAGGTCACATGTAGTAGTAGTATAGGTTGAGTGTCATTAGGTCATGAGTAGGTCATAAGTAGATTTAAAAAAAATTGGAATGTGACGTCGCTCGCGGCTCGTCGATAACCTCGCCTTGCATCATTCGCGGGCCCTAATGGTTAAAAATCTTAACGAAATTAGAGCCGCACAAGTGACCTTAAGTCTACGCCTATTTATTTATTTATTTCTTGTGTTTGTGGTAACCTACTAATAGCTTCAGATATGTACAAATATATTAAAGAAAATAATTTGGTGCGCGTGTTTTTATGCTGCGGTTGAAATCATTGATGTTACAATATGAAACGTTACATTATTATGTACATAATTATAGCAAAATTCGTTATTTAATTTATGAAATAACAGAATTATTTGTGTTTAATCATCAGTGTTAGCCTAATTAGTTATTAGTTCTATTTATAATTTGTATTGTTATAAAGTTAATATTTGTGATGTTGGGACTGCAATCACGAGAGGATTAGGGATTATAATGTATAATTTAATATGATTTTAGCTCGTAATTAGTTTGCATGTTATTTCATTTATTGTGCTTCATATTTGATTAATCAAAATATTGATTATCAGAGATTGCATAAGTATATGAAACGATAAAATATTTATTAAATTATTGATTAAAATTTATGTGAAATTCGACAACTCGCATTATTCGAGCATGATGGACTACGGTCGAAGTAAAATTATGTAAAATTCGACAACTCGCATTATTCCAGCATGATGGATTCCGTCAAAGCCTTTTCAAACGTAAAAAGATTCTAGACTTGCAGTGGAGCATGTAATTATTTAAAAATATACAGTATTAATTAGTTCATTTGTTTTCATGTACATCAAGGCATTTTTTCACAAAACTTTTCGGCTAGAAATGGCAACCCTGCCTTTTAATTTACAGGACTCCAAAGAGAAAAAAACACAAGGCATTTTGAAAATACAATTCGCCCATCAGAGGCTATTAAGCGCCTTTTTATCCACACCGTTAAGCATTCCTTTATAAACCATAAACGCAGGAAATATAAATAATTGTTGCCAGCCAGAACATTCGCTTAAGTAATTAAGTTTGCAATTAAGACCCATGCTTGCCGAGTCGGGGTAGGAATGCTGTGAATTGTCCGCTTCATGGACTCAAGAATTGTATGGCTTCAGCTGAATGTGTGACGAATGAAAATCTAAATTACTGCGGTGTTAGTAAAGAATGTTTTTTAAATGTAGATTCGATTGATGTGTGGAAAATTCCAGTTGAAAAATCTTCGATATTGTATTTATTAGGCTTCTCGGTGACACCAATTTTAACTTTTGTACTGTTAACTTTTTATTTATCTATGTGCTTGTGGAAACGAAATATTTATTTATAACTCCATCACCAATCAGGAAGGTGTTTTTCGTTAATTACTTACTACGTCTGTCAACACTCTTTTGGACGCAAACATTAATTAAGAAATAATCATCGAATATGATAATTACTATTGTAAATAATATTAAAAAAAATGGAATATTAAGTTCTGCATAAAACAAAAGAACAGATGGTACCGAGTAATGGGTAATGGGTAGCGGGTAATAGGTAGCGAATACCGTCTGCAGCGCCTACTTGTCAGTCACGCAATTACACTTGCATTTGAAGAACACTCAACTATCAAAGACTCGCGTCTGGCTCGTGAGAAAATACCTTCGCTGCACAGTGCTAAAGCGGCTTTAAACGAGGTGATCATAAAAGAGCCATTCCACGCTTCTCGACTGGGAATGCTCTGGATTTATTTATATGAAAAACTTTGAAATAACCGGCTTTTTCGCTTTGCTTAAGCAATGTTGAAATTTTTGCAGCATTTGCAATGTTGGCATGTCGGTTTGTTTTCGTACGTTGGGTTTTGATGGTTTTATGAATGGAGAATTACCTGCGATGAAATAATGTTTTTAAAATGTTGGGCATGGTATTAAATGTTTCAGTATAATTCAGTCTTGGGGGAGAGATGCGTTTGGTTTTGAATAATGATGATAAAAAACGCAAATATACAAAAAGGTCACGATAAATACTACTGATTAACATCCTTTATTCTTATAAATAATTATTACGCCCGATTACTCAAACATCTTTCAAATATTAAGTTGCTCTTAAATGCGCATGACCCACTTAGCCAGTACATTTATTCGGGATTTGCGTAGTTAAGTGTAACATAATATTTAAGTCGCATTTGAGTATTCGGGTTAGTCACTCTTATTGTAAAAATTGCGGCCTCGTTCCATATGGCCTTAAAATATTTGCATGTTATTTAAAACTAAGTCACTTTACCTATAATAAGCCTTACATCTACCCATTTATGTAAACAAATGTTTCCGATGCAAAATCAGTATATTTTTAACGACCTATTAAACTAAACACAGGACAGTCTAATAACACCAAATTACCACAATTAGCTTCCAAACACTGGTTCAGTCACAACTGAATATGCCTCTGGAAATGTCCCCTTGTCACGACATTGCTTTATACCGTCCACAATTTATTGAAGCCAACAAAGACAGGTGCGGATTAAGTAACAGTTCTGCGGGTGACTGCAGTCTGTACGTAATTAAAACGATGTCACAACTCCCAACTCTGATGTTGCCACATGAATATTCTATCGCTTGAGCTCAGGAGAAGCAACTTCGGGTATCGCTGTCGCAACTTGTAACTTGCGGCTTCTATTTTCATTCATATTTGAAATCTACGTATCTGATGTTTGAAGTGAAGGTTGCGTCGTCGAATACAAATGAGTCTGAGAACATTGCAGTGAGGGATTAAATGACCTTTAGTTTCATACTACAGGCCCTTAATTCCTGCTATGATATATTTTTTGTACTGTGACGTTCCAGATTTATAATATTGATAAATTATCGAAAATTAGGAATGCTCTTGACGGAAATTAATACACTCTACACTAAGGTCGAGTATTGTGTCGTGGGTAACAGGCACTACGAGAGACTTTTCACGTTCACAAACACCCAGTCTTGGCACAAATGCTTATGGTTAACACAAACATTTATCTAGGTGCGGTGATCGAACTCGTTACCTCTCGTTTCAAACCCGGCATCTAACCAACTGCGCTACGGAGGCTATTAAGATCAATTTAGAACTGGATTCAAAAATTGACAGTGTTCGCTTCCTGTGATATTGAAAGAACTATTTATTTGTACTAGTGGTCGCCTAGCGGTCGAAATTCGACCAAATCAAGAAGAGAAAAAGTTTTTACCTGTATGATGATGTTGTTATTCTGATAAATCGTGCACATTTAAATGTACGTATCTCTCAAAATCACTTATTTCCCCTGAAGTATATGCAATTACTAAAATCGTAAACTACAATAATTTCTTTGAACCAGCAATAGTAAATTATATATTTTTTTTGTACCTGAATGTTGTTATTGCAGATTGCTGCTACAAAACTTTCTTTATGCTTCTCTATGCTAACTATTTTTATAATGAATTATAGCGCTCAGTATTTCACGTAGTATTCGTCAAATAAATCTTTTCTGTTTCATATTCAACAAAACCACAGTAAACAATTTTTTCTGATTGACATTCAACTACATATGTCTATAATAAAGCAAAGAAACAATTTGACCAAAGAGTATGTATACGTGTACAAATACTTGTGTATGCGTGTGTCAAATGCATGCTGGTTTATTTATTGATTTAATGTACTTTTTATGCATTATTATTAAAATATTGTTTTATATTACATTTAATATTAGGCTTAATATTAATATTATTGCCTCATTTAAAATTAATATTCTCTTTTAATATTAATATTATTACCTCATTAGGCAAATAAAACCTTTTTTTTATATGTCTATGTCAGAAGAACAAAATGAAAAAGAAAAGAAACAATTTGACACCAGAGTATGTATACTTGTGTATGAATGTGTGTGTGAAATGCATGGCAGTGTATGTAATGTTTTATTTTTTGATTTAATGTACTTTATAAGCATTATTATTGAAAAATATTAGCATTCTCCACTTCCCCTACACATAAACTATAAGTGTGCCAAATTTTATGCTCCTGCGTCCGCGCAATTTTCGTAAAAAGGGATCCAAAGTTTTTGCATCACGTATTAATATATAGATGCTTTGCCTTACACAATTTAATAATTATCAATTAAGTGTAGATTATGAAGAATTTTAAATTTTTGACACCGGTATTTCACTATAAAGTTAACTTAATACTTGAGTAATTCAACCAGTGGCTTACCTTTGTCTGGTTAGTGTACTATCGATCTGTTTTCTGAACTCTTCAAAGGCATTGTCCGTGATTTATTTATTTGAGGTAACATCGATATCTACTTTAGTCGCCTGTTGAATATTAGATTTACCACCGTCAGGGTATTCGGTGATGTAGTCTATTATTGGCTTTGACATCCACACCTAATAGGACCGCGAGAATCACTTCACTAAATTCCATGAATTAAACAATAGTTCGGTCTAGATGCCTAGCTTCATTAAAACTTAGGTCTGAACAAATCCCAAATCTGAATAGTTTCAATCCCTAATGTAAGAACAATTCAGTACGCAATTTTCCAAGGAGGAAATGCAAGTAAATGTAAAGCGAATGATATATTATGTATCAATACTGGAATTTATTGACCTGCATCTACGAACGGTATAATATGAATTACAAAAGCAACGGAAATTGTGGAAATTGGATTGGTATTGTACGATCGTATCTACGTATTTCCCCGAATATCAATCACAATATACATTTGTGTTGTAGGTGAAATTGTGATGTTTATTGTTTAATAAAACAATGATTATATATTCCTTTGCAGCATGTATGGGTCTAGTTACAGCGCATATGGATCGTACAATGTAATGGCCTATGTTCAGCGGTGGACTTTCTGTGACTTAAGAGAGAATGAGTATGTATGTGTCTGTGTGTGCGTGATAGAGAGAGAAAATGCATGTAATGTTTGAAGTATTTATTTCTATTTATCTTCAGACAGCCTCCATGGCACAGTTGGTTAGACGCCTCCTGTGATACGTGAGGCCGCGGGTTCGATTTCCGCACAGAGACAAATGATTATGCGGCCCACAAATATTTCTTTCGGGTCTGGTCGTTTGTGAGACTAAAATGCCTCTCGTGGTTCCTGATACCCACGACACAAGGCCCGATCTTAGTGTGGGGTCAGAACTATGTATATTTTATGTGACTGTTGGGTGCATTGACTTATATTCTACCGATAATGTAACATTGATATCGATGGTTGGGTGTTATTTATTTATGCCCCTTTGCATTTTCAATGATCGTCAGTCACAAGCCTTTCACTGCCAATATACCTTTTCGCAATATTTCTTTAATGATTTAGAAGCAGCTGCGTTTAGCAACTTCTTATAACATTATTTTGCCGTGTATTTTTTAATTGCACGGTCATTATGAAAATAGTGCCAAAAAATTCTCATGTTTCTACATCTACATACGTTAACATATAGATCCAATACAATTCATTATTAAACCGTAGTTTTTTGTTATATTATGTTTGGTAATATTCTAACTATTTTCAGGAGTATTCACAATTCAAAGTTTGATATAGTCATTTCTGCAGCAAACTGAATCCATTCGCTAACAATATTAAATAGATACCATATTTAACTAATCCAAACATTACCACAGATGAATACAAGACTTTCTAATTCCTTTAGTTTTCAGAGCAACTCTAAAAGCTTTTCTGATTTCAGTCACCTCCTCTTATTGCCGTATTCATTTAGTGACCTCCTCTTATTGAAAACGTATTTAATTTCATATAACTCCAAAGAAGGTAATGCAAAGACTTACTCACTCACATTCCACGGTCTCTAAAATAATGTTGTATAAGAAAGCGTTCGTCCCAATTCTTAGTCATGGAACCGACGGTATTTTTATGAAATTGCCTACCATTTCACAAAAATTGAGCTCGGAAGCCGCCGGCAATATCCAGGTATATCGCCGATGCAAATGCGTCAAAGAAAACTTTATTCGCTTGCTGCACGAAAGATGTAACGAACCAACAAAGCTGTTGCGACTAAAGAGAGCTGTCGGGATACGCTTTGTCTATGTCATGAGCGGTTTGATGCTTGGTAAAACGGCACGGGCCTGCTCTACAATCGATTGAGATTGGTTAGGCCAGATAGTTTCATAATAGTAAAGTTTGAATATTTGAAGTATATATTTCGTCAATATTTATCTATCTCCAACCTTTTCAGTAATGTTAGTCACACATTGATGAATGAAAATTATAATGTACCTACCTGCATTTTTAAATGAATATTTTTCGGATATTTCTTCGCACGAGGACTATTTACGTTATTCTTTAGATGAAAGTTACAACACCATGCGTAACACGTTTGATATTTACCTACTGCTTATATTTCTTTTTGTGGTAGAAAAACTTATATTTTTAAGAAGTAAGTGATACAATAAAAAACGATTTGTATTTCAAATGTTTATTTATATAATTATCAATATAAACCATAGTGTTGATTTTAAGTTTGTTTATTACAACATCGTTTGGTCAGCTTTAATGTTGTGTAAACTTTACTTTTAAGATGATTAATCTGATGAGACCTATTGTAATTAACCGTAATGTTCATAATTGAAGGTAGATTCAGTAGAATAAAAAAGTGCACTACCATTGCAGGTTACTTCCTACAGATCTTTATCGAAATTCTTTGAGCTGGCCTGTTCAGTAGTAGACTTCCTAAGGCTTAAGTGTGAGACAGAGAATGTTCAGCGTTTACTTCTTGTGTCTAAGAAAGAGAAGGAAACAGAGAAAGAACTGACACCACAAAAATACAGACCAATTTTTGCCCCGCTCCGCTCATACCTTGGGACCGTTGCAACGCGTTGCAGAGCAATCCTTTGCTACAAGCTCGAAGTTTGCTCCAGATGAACCGCAGCGGTACAGACTAAGCGTTTTATCGTCGACTTGCAGAGTTGAGCTTTCCTGCGAATTTGACGATACACGCCGCTATTCCGCCGTCAGAAACATCCAAGATGACGTCACACTTGCAAATGAAAACTGGCGATGTGGGATGGCAAATTTGTTAATGGGAAGTAAGTTTCTTTTTGTGTGGTTTAGTGATTTTGTTCTATACGGTTTTTGGTCGATGGATCTCGTGTTGCACTGTAGTCGTTATGTAGCGCCGATGTAAATGCATCCTATGTATAGTGACTAAGTAAATCATCAATAGAATTTTATTACAATAAGTCAACGTTTGTGTTTTTTACAATGAGGCAGATTTGTGTTTTTCTAGTCACAATCTTTTAAAACTATAGTTGGTCTAGCTAAATCTACTGGGGCAGCATATAAATTAGTATGCATGGGTTTTCTATAACCGAAATCGATTGGAAGGACATCACTGTTAGTTTTCTGAACGAGTGCCTGAAAGTAATCTACTTCTAGATGAGAGAATTCTACTCACAGAAGTATAATAAGCTCGCGGTTGTGTTTCCAGAAATGGTGTGGGCAGAAGTGTTCAGGTTGCATTGCAATCACGATTCGCCAAATTTATTTCTTTGTCAGGGTGTATTAGGTGTCGAATGTATTGTTAAAAATGCATGCCATTACTTAAATAGGTGACTAAAATTAGATTTTGGATCTAACAAAATCACATAGAATGAATTGTCACACCTGGAAATCTAACTCAGAATGTCACGGTTGATAGCTTAATATCCTAGACAATGTTTAATAGTCTTGTCCAATGAAGAAATAATGACGAAGATACAATAAAATTTTGAGTAATTCACGCTAGATATGCTCAGTTAATGAGCAGATGAACTACATACATTTAGTAATAAAAAAAAAGGAAAATATCAACTGTAACAATAGCTCAAGATTTAAGCAAACTCATCTAGTACTTAAAAAATAAAAGTAAAAGTGCAATCTTCGAGAACAATTTACGTAAATCCAGCAATCATAGAACAAACGTTTTGAACAATCGAAACTAAACAACAGCACAATGCTCTGCAAAGCAAACTTCTGATCAATATTCGCTCACCGTTCGTTTTCGCCGGAATTGTATCCGAAAACAAAGGTGACCGCTAAGCGGTAAACAAAACCGACCACATACTGACACGCTCTTTATGATTCTAATATTTCGCATATGACCGCAACCCCGGGACGGTCTTTGTTGACGGCGACCGCATTTCGACTGGACGCCCGTTTGTGGTATTAAAAATATGCCTTTTCATATTTTGGAAGATTTACGGTACCGTAGCTACGTAGTTTACGATTATTGAATTGTACTTTGTAGGCTTTTCCATTGTGGGTTTCTGAAGGTGTGTAAGCGTTTGTGACGCATCTATGGGAATTTGTGTTTCAAAGACATTATTTTAGAGAGATTTGCGGTTACCATGAATCACTGCTATAAAATTAATGTTGAGATTACTTTTAAAATTCTTAACTGAAATGAAATGGTAGCAGATGTTCTTATCAAGACATTTTTTAAAGAAAATGTCTTCATGTTATTTTAATAAAACGAAGATTCGAAACATTCTGCATTATTTTTTTGTTGTTTCTTTACTGGACATGGCTCTATCACGTATATTTTGGTTGCTTGAATTAAAAGCATTTTCTAAACGGTATCCCGCTTCACAAAATAATTTACCCACTCATTTGTGCAAAATTGTACACTTCTGGTGACAATTGAAATAATTTCACGTACACTCGGGCTGGTAGTTCACGTGAAGTTTCCCAAAAGGGAACATACAAATAAGTTCCCACCCAAATCCATAACGATAGGCATCTGAACAATCATCTGTTTGTACAAAGAAGGTATTAAGTCGACATTCGATCAATCGCCGGCACAGTTTCCACGGCCGTGCCCAGGTCACAACTACTTACAATGCATGAGCGATGTGTTATCACAAGTCGAACCAATTTATATCATCCATTGTAGAAACACGTAAAGAAATTGTCCCGAAGCATGAATAATGTACTCTAATCGAAGTGAGTATTCATCTACTTTATTGAGGTGTGGTTGCAGCGACTCGTAAGTTAGGAAAACGATTTGTTAAAAGTTATGACAGTTAATACTTTTGAAATAGCGAGGTACTGTAAGATGATTTGATCTTTTAAATTTCAAGAATGGTAGTAAAATTAAAATTGACATTCCTTTTCCAATTGTTTAAAATGTTTAAATTTGAAACCATCGGTTTCTTTTTTGAGTGTAACTTTTTATGTACTGATCGTTAAACATAAAGTATTCAGCAAAAATGAAAACCAGTCTTCAATAGACTTTGTTGAACAAAAAAACTGAAGTTGATAGAGGTCATGTTCTTTTCTATGTTGTATGTTTGCTCCTATATAAGTTCTAAATATAGCATACCTAAAAACTTAACCTACCTAAATACTTAATCTCGTAAGCATGGCAAAAAACGACGGTGAAAAAAAATGCATTTAATTTTATTGCTAGAGAGCAAATTCTGTCTCAATTTTCTCCAAATAGTAACAAATGCTTCGATTTGATTTTTAATGTAAAATCAGTTTATTTGCCTCAAAAATATAAATGTTGGATTAGCTTCAATTGATTTCGTTCGATGCCGGCTGCTTTCAACAGGTGGTTCTGGAAATCTTTGGGGACGGCTTATATTTACCGGCAGACATTTTATGACTAATGATGCCGAGGCCATTGACTTTTGAATTGACAATTGAGACGTTACTATAGAAATACTCAATATGACAAGATTGATTTTTAAGAAATGGGAATTCCTAATAAGTCCAATTAGTATTCCAGAATGAAAATTAATAAAAAAAAAAAACACAGAACGTTGTACCCCCAGCAATCAAATCATTGCAGCAATATCATGCTGAAGCATTAACATCAACCACCATAAAATCCTCGTAAAACAATAGAAAGCAGTTTGAATGACAATAAAAGATATCACCGACCTAGGCAGCAATGATTTAGATTTCCCGAGTTCAAAGAACTGGCACGACACAGCAGCGTTATTGGAAGAAATAAATTTCCCTAGCGGACCTAAAGATTTTCATTACATCTGAAGTCACTTGGCCGAGTTCACCACAAAGGAATCGAACTTTTATCTCTTTACCGAGGCATTTATTGCGGTCAGCAAAAAGTTTCTAGATCAAAGGCTTGGTACTGTAAAGTATCTGGCGGAGAGTGGATAGTTTGCTTGTATTGTTGGTAATTACGATAGATTTTATGTGATTAGATCAGCTGTTGCCAGTTCCTGTTGTTTTTGACGTAAGTTTTTTATATAACTTTATTACTTACACTTTCTTTTAACTATCTACTGTACTGTACTATATCAGCCAATATACATCTCACTGCAGGGCACAGGCCTCCTCTACAATCGAGAATACGATTGAGAGTGGTTAGGCCTTATAGTCCACCACGCTGGCCTTATATGGGTTGGCGGACTTTAAGTATCATAGAAATTCTTATAATTCGCTACAGTATGCAGCTTTTCTCACGATGTTTTCCTCACCCTTATAGAGCGTGGCGATTGAATAGCTATCAATACTCACATGACTCCGAAAAGTGTGCTCTGGGATTTGCCCTTTTATCTATCGTTTACAGAAATTTTTTATACTTAGCAAGGATTTTGAGGAGGCTAGGATTCTACGAATCGAAATTGAGAAGTATCTTGCATAATATATCCAGTATTCTTTTTCTCAGTGGATATCTTTGTTTTTGGCATTAGTTGTTGCTATGTAGTAATAGTAGTCGTTGTAAACTCGCTTCACATGTACGAAATTCTAACACTAATCTGGCTTAGTTCTATACTCACTAACGAATGTTAGCCTCAATCTTCTGACACAAAACACCGACCACATGCATTTAGTCGGATATGCACATTTGAGGATCACACAAAAAGATTCAGCGTCTTTATTTACGCCACGGGCAGTTATGCTTGGCTTTTTATGGGTGAAAATTTTAGATATTAATTTGTTTTCTATTTGGTTCATATACAAATTGCACCCACTATTAAAACCGCTATTATCATACAAGCCTTTGAGTATAACAATTGTTTATTGAACCAGCAGCACCGAAATGTTGGGAAACTTGGTGCCGTGGGCGTCGAAGAAACGTGTCTTATTTGTATTGTAGCTTGTTTGTTATGGACTGTGTCAACGGACTCAAATTGGATGGTCTCACCGCGCTAAATGTATGATAACTGTATGGGGAATAAACCAATATTGACATTGTCGCGCAAGAACAAGTAATATTTGTTGAATTTGTGTATGTTTTATGTAAATAGATGTTGTAACGTTAGTTCCTAGATAGCGGTGTGAAGGTTCGCTAATAATATGTTATTTGGCAATATTTATTTATTAAAATTATAAAGGTAAATACGGTAGAAATTATTACAGTTAGCGAAAGCAAAACTGATTAAATAATATAACAAATGTATTTTTTAAAATATTGGTTAAATATGCAAGTTGTTCATGACATAATACATTATTATTTATATTATTTATTTCACACATGTTTTAAGCTTAAAATCGGCACCATCTTTTGCCATAAGAATTCCAATGCTTTATATAGACATCAGAAGAAAACAAGTCGGTAAGCGCTGTCATTAACAAGGCATGCTTACTATTTGACATAACAAAAATGTATTTCATTGAAAAAGCGCTTACAAAACAAAAAATACCGACACTATTACAATCAATCAATGAACCTATTACTGAAATTACAAGTCAATAAAAATACACATCCGATCTGCCAGCGTCAACAAAAGTTATGATCGAAGCATAATAGTGTGTAACTTTATTGTTATTTGCACGCTTGTTTAACACGGTACTAATCATATGATTCACTCAGCCAACACCAAATTATCAGACAGTATCGATGTTTTTGTTGTCGTTTGTGTTGTAGCTTCACTGGACAGGGCATGTATAGTATTTTTATCTATTAATTTGGCAATTGAGCAAGTTACTCGACGGTAAGTGATTATTGACATTAATTATCATCACACCCACTTTAATTCAGCCGCACGCCTATAGAAAACTATAGGCGTGCGGGCGAAATTCGGTACTAATAAAATAATAAAATTTTTAAATTATCTATTCAACGCGTTGTTTGAGATAATATGTTTTCCTAATAAAAACAACAAGGTTTTTTTTCATTCAATAGTCATTTAATAGTAATAACATGTCGAATTTAATAAAATGTGAAGAGAGAAAAACTATTCGCAACATTTTAATAACAGCGTCACAACAACGCATTCGAATGGCAAAAGATTCTAGAGGATCTATACATTAATATAGTGACAATAATAATGGTTGAAATAATTACTGGTGGTTGGTCTCTCATATGCCAAAATCTACATAGGTAGGTACCATCGCAATGTGGCGGAATGCAGGGTTTGTGTCATTTAATAGATTTTGAATATTATTATTAGTTTAGTTAAACCGTATTTTCCACTTGTCGATCGCATCACCCATCCGAAGACGGCGTCTGCAGATGCATCTGCTGACCTATAGAGGAGGCATTTTATCACTTTTCGTAGAGATAATCGAGATTTTTTAGGAGAGTGTCCCACTCTCACACCCACCACTGTAACTCCTGTGAGCCAGGATCAACAGTGGCACGCAATGTAATGACACCGAGCATTGAAGCTCGGCGAGTCTCCGTGAATGTCTAACTTGTCTTAATTATTAATAGGAGGAGTTGGAAATAAATTATCGTCCACTTCCCTCCGTGCAAAGCGGGCGACAAAACAATGAACTAAACAGGTAAATAACCTCGTAAAAAGACTTTTACAGCCGGAGAAGCCAGCTGTAAAGCACCACGGATCATATCATTATTACATTTAAATGGGACCTATTATGTGAGCTTTTAGACTTGATTCCAATAATAAGAATGGCAAAAACGCCGGAAAGCACGGAAGTTTTTCCTAGTCTCTACAAGGTCCATATAGTATACGACTCTAGATGATATCTGCATACTAACCAGCGTAGTTTTACGCTCATTCTGCCAAAGACTACACTCCCAAAGTATATGATGCGCGGACTGCTCATACTCGCAATTTGCTGTTGAACATGGGCACGCAGGCGATTCCACAAGCTTAAAAGAGTAAAGTTTAGACCTAAAGTTACCATGGCCCGTGAGAAACTGTGATACGCAATAATCGACATCCAACCAAGAAGTCGAAGAAGTCCAGAACTAGTGAAAAGGCCGGAGTATAGAAATGTCATAGGTTGTCGATACATTTTAACTAACAAACTTCAGCTTGATAGAACAATGAAGAAAAAGGCAAGATTAGTAGCACAAGGATTTAGTCAACGATTTGGCGTTGATTATGACAAAACTTTTGCACCAGTCGCAAGACTACAAACCATTAGATTGATGGCTGCTTTAGCTGTTGAATTAGGAATGGAAATACACCAAGTAGATATAAATACGGCGTATTTGAATGGTTCACTAGATGAGGAAATATACATGGAGATTCCGAAACTACTAAAGGAATGCTTAATCAAAATTACTATAACCGAAGGAGAGGACGCATTGACTGTAAGTCGAGCGAATGAAATGTTAGAAAGACTTAAAAACGGTTGTGATACTTGTATGCTTAGAAAATCATTATATGGATTAAAACAGGCTGGTCGTCAATGGAACATTAGATTAGATGAAAAACTCAAAGAAATGGGATTGAAGCAGAGCGTCAATGAACCATGTCTCTATTTTAAGCAAAGAGATGGAAAACATTTGTACGTATTAGTTTACGTTGATGATATTCTCATTGCATCGGAAGAGAAAGAATGGATATCGAAATTTAAAAAGGATTTATCCAATGAGTTTAGTCTAAAAGATTACGGACCGGCAAAATATATTTTAGGGATTGATTTTACTCGACTTGACAATGACAATGTCATTATTTTGTCTCAAGAAAAATATATTAATAGTATTTTAGAACGTTTTAATATGCTTTCGTGTTCCCCATGCAAAACTCCAATGGAGATTAATAGTAAAAAAATTGATACCAAGAAAAAGACGGACAGTGATGTAATTCAGGAGAAATGGCCGTTCAGAGAATTGATTGGTTCGTTGATGTACTTAAGTGTTGGGACCCGACCAGATATAGCAAATTCGGTTACTAAACTATCGCAATTTGCTACTTGTCCTGAAGAGTCTCATTGGAAGGCAGCAAAACGCATCTTGCGATATCTGAAAGGTACTGTAAAGTATGGACTCGTATTTAAGAAAACAAATAAAAACGTACAAGGATTCTCAGACGCAGACTGGGGAAATTGTTTAATTGATCGTCGTTCATATTCGGGATATGCTTTCATTTTAGGAGGTGCTTGTATTTCTTGGCAATCGCGTAAGCAACGTACAGTAGCTACTTCAAGTTGTGAAGCTGAGTACGTAAGTCTGTCAGAGAGTATGAAGGAAGCTGTTTATTTGAATAGTTTGCTAAACGAAATAGGACTTTCAAGGTACAGTAAAATTATGTTATATGCTGATAATCAGGGCGCGATATATTTGGCACAGGATCCCTTATTTCATGCTCGTAGTAAGCACATTGACATTAAACATCATTTTATAAGGGATGTGTTGAAAAATAATTCAGATATTGACTTGTGTCATATACCTACTGTCGATATGGTGGCTGATATATTGACCAAACCCTTATCTCAGGTCAAACATGCTCAGTGTGTCAGTGCCTTAGGCATTAAGGGTCAATAATAGGTATTTCGGTGTATTTAACTACCTAGCTTCAATTTAAAGGGGCGTGTTAAAGAATATAAACTATAAATTGAAGCTGGCCGTTTCTTAGAATGTTCTTATTTTATACTTAGAATATTGTATTGACAGATTGTTGGTTTTGTTTGCTATGTGTGTTTCGATATCTTTGACTAATAAAGTAACATGATGTGATTTTATATTTTCAATTAAAATAACCATTGTGCTGTTGCTCTGCTACAATACCGAGCCTTGTGGACAACCCATCGTCAGTGGTTTCAACACGGCGTAGTGTCCAAGTTTAAGTTTGGTTGTTCCGTGCGAGAAATACGAGTAAATAAGTGAATATATATTTTTAAAGTAACTTCATAATTTCAACTTAAGAAGCAGTATTGACCACCAAGCGTTGTCGGAAGCACCGGAGATGTCCAGGAAAATACCAAGTACATATTTGCGCACCGATGTACTTACCGCTCTTCTAACCGAAACTACCGCGTCGATGGTTGACTTACCCGTAGTAAATCCGAACTAATTTTCGTGAAATTTTGGTCCACCCGGTAGCAATCGAGAGACGATAAGGCGTTCTAAAAGTTTACCTAGCGACGGCAAGAGTGTAATAGGTCTATACGACTTCGGATCATGTGGGGATTTATCGCCACTCTTGGGTATTATCCGAATGAAACCGGTACGCCATACTCGCGGAAAAACCCCTTCAGCAATACATCTATTATAAGTAAGTAATGCATCGCCGGCCAATTTACACGCTTCTTTTATCATTTTATTGGCTATTTTGTCGTCCGGATGGCTTGTTTAGGGGCAAAGATCGTACGATTTCACTAAATTCATCAAACGACGAGAGATTTGAATTTGAAGAGTTCGGCAGTTCTACGGCCCACATCCTAATCTGCCTGTGGTATTCTGATAATCGAGATGTGACAAGCAGTGATATTTTAAGCGAGATCATTTGTCATACACCACCATTCTATTTCTCTGAAATGTAACTTGTCAGTCCTTCCAATTAATGTAAATGATGTTAATCCAACAAATTGAATTAACTACGTGATAAATTTAGGCCTTCCTGAAATCTGTGGGCAGGTCTATTTATAAACATGTTGATCAATACGTTTATAAATATACTTTTCCGTGTTGGATTATTATCTCAAAGCGAATTTTAGAGTCTTAGTACGTTAGTAGAAGACATGAGAACATATTAAGAACATCAAAGAGACAGTATTGCGGAGTATAAACACAATGCATTTCAAGTTTCTGAATTCCGTTACCAATGAGATAAACTTTTGATAGGATATTAAGTGTTTGTTGAATGGACCTGGAAAAATAGTTTTTTTTTTAAATTTGTGATGCTTGGTTTGGACGGGGGCTAGAGATCTAATATCTCGCTTTTTTCCTTCCGTTCTACCTCCAATATTTTAGACGACACAAAAAAAATCTTACTTTTATAGATACATACGTAAATGATGCATTTTCCCCAGAACGGATAGGCAAAGGCATCCATGGTAGCTACCAAAACATCCACGTTTCGCCTTGTATGTTCCATCCCAGGATGTTATAGGGCGCGAGCCTATCGCCATATCGGGAACAAATTCCTATCTCAAGGCTCATAATAGATTTAAATATCACTTGGCTGATTCGAACCCTAGACCTGAGCGTTGTAGCCGTATCGTACCTTACCGTAAAACCTAAACAACTATAGCATATATTGTAGATACACATACAAATACTCCCTCAGTCATTACATATGTTGTCAAAGTTAATACAACAAATGGGATGAAGTTCTTAAGAGAAATATGACACGAAAAGTCTGGCACAGGACTCAATCCCGCAGTAACAAATATTAGACTGTCAGACCGTCCAAATCCATTTGTCACGCCCTTGAATACTTTTAGTTCTCACCCCTTCTATACGTACAAATGAGACAAGAATTACTGTGGATGTATTTAGTAATGGGATAGACATAGAGTAAATATGTTTAGATAGGTCAGTCCGCCAACCCACACTAGGCCAGCGTGGTGGACTATATGGCCTAACCACTCTCAATCGTATTCTCGATTGTAGAGTAGGCTCGTGCCCTGCAGTGGGACGTATATGGGCTGATACAGTACAGTTTAGATAGGATGAACTTGGTATTTGGTAAAGATAAAAATCTCATTTCTATATACAGCATAGTAAGATGTAAAATATAACGGAATTGACTTTATGATCGTTTTCAATAATAATTTATCTAAATTTATGACAAACGGCACGCAGATGGTTCAACATTTTTTGACCAATGAATCCTGAGACTTGTGTTAATTTATTTGGTTGACGACGTACAAGCGGATCATATTATAAAAAAAAGTGAATAAATGCATAATTGATCTAATAAATAAATAAAAAAAACTAGTTATTTAAAGGAAATTAGTTTCAAACCCGTTTAGCCGTTTTGATTGAATAAAGATTAATCAAAATTTCAGCATTATTTTCATAGTAGGTACTTGTCTTTTTCGTAACCATTACAAAAATACGATTCTTTTGTTCAACTCCCGCAAAACTGTTCTTTGGTAGAAAAGTAAATTAGATTGTTCCATTGTCGTCGGCTGTAACGTTTTATTAGATCTATTACCTACTTCATATAGTAAAGTAGGACATAAAATTTGTTCTATTTAGATGAATGACGTGTGTCTGATGTGTCTTAGTATTGGCTGGTTGTTCATACTTATAAAAATGTGTTAGAGCATTGTTGTAGTTGGTTAAAGCTACAATATAAATTCTAAGTAAAATTTCGTAGGTTCAAATCCCAGCTCACACCTTGGACTTTTCGGAGTTACATGTTTGTAGTCAATAACCACGAACTATAATGGTGACGGAAAACATCGTGAGGAAACCTATCATATCAAAGCGAATTTGTATGGCTTCCTATGGTATTTAAAGTCAACCGACAGTAGACCAACCAGCGTGGTGGACTATATGGCCTAACCACTCTTAATCATACTCCTATTGTAGAGTAGGCCCGTGCTCTGCAATGGGACTAATATGGGCTGATACAGAAACAATATTAAAAAACATAACTATAAAAAAAAGTACACCGAAGCGTCACATACATAGTCTTGGCCCCACATTAAGATCAATTAAGTCTTGTGTCGTGGGTATCAGAAACTACGAGAGACTTTCTCATAAACATCTAGAGCCGACACATACATATAATATGTGGGCCTCACAAATATTTATCTCGGTGCGGGAATCTAACCTGCAACCACGCGTTTTACGTTCGGCGTCGAACCAACTGCCACGGAGGCTGTTAATAAATGGGCCGGTTAGACCAACTTGGTGTTATTGTCAAACGGAAAAGTGGTGTGAAGCTTTTCTAATGGGTTTTCAGAGACAAAGAAACTGCCTCAAACACTAAAACTTGTAGTGGACATTGGGTCCGTATGTATAATGCATGAATTTTCTATTCTATAAATGTTCATATTCACTACTTTCAAAAACCGTTCCTGTTCTTGTAATCCATCCGTAATCCTTTTAAGATCACTATAAAAATGTATAACACGGTTATTTGTACCTTATCACAACACACTAAGGTCGCTAACGGCTCGATTCGCACTTTCATTATTTTTGCCAACACTTGCAAAGACGCAGATGTGCATCGAAGTGTCTCCACTGATTACGACATCGTACGAATTTAATTTGTTAGCGAAGGGAGTCTATTTGATATCGTATCAGCTGCGTTGCTTGTCACCAAATAATGGATTTAAGAACGCTCGCTGAATATTAAAATATTGTTTTGTTTTGATGTTTTTGATTTAATGAGATTCGTGAAAATAACAAGAGTTTTAATTTTAACAAAGGAGTTTCCTTGCTAGGCCAGATGCTATTTAGTATGCACAATAGTTATTTACGGTGTAAAAAAATAAAAATGATTTGGTAAGGTCATGGATTTTACAAAACTTCATAAATTATTTTATTTAAAACTAGATACCTATATATGGTAAAATAGAAACTGTTTCTTTGGTTACTTTTTAGAACAGATTAAAAAAAGAACTTGTGAAATAATACGTAATGGTCAAAACGGAACAATGTTTGTATCATTTTCAAAATTTTGTCACGTTGTTCAATTTTACACCATTTCGTGGAAGTAAGAGAGATTGCTACCGGTCGTTCCGGAAAAGTAGGTGCCTCTATTTGACGCGAAAACACACAGCTAAACAAATATTTCAGATTGTAAATCGTTTCGCTAGTCTATCGACAACCTACATGTGCTGTGAACTTCGAAATTACCATTCTCTCAGCAAGGTTATTGAAAATCATTCGAATAATATTTTAACAACATTCATTAAAATCATGACACGCCCGCATGCATAGTTGTAGAATAATCGAAAAAAGAACGTCGAAAAGTCAAATTTGAACAGCATAGATACAGATTAAAAAAAAACACGTTCCACTAGACTGTTTTGTCTTACTTTTTGCTTATTATTTAATTGTAATGAGATCTTCATGCGTTGAGACCTTGGTAGGCTTTTGTATAAAATAATTAAAGCTGTTCGAATGTGTGCGTTATTTACCGCCGGGTGCCGTGTAGTAGCGTGGTGCGAGGCCCGTTTATATTCATTTGTTTTAGCAATATGTTCGCTTCCAGCCGTTTCTATTGTGGCGGCTTGAACACGCATTTATTAAGGTTGATTGTGAGCATTTTTTGTAAACCTTTTGAAACAAACGGAATGAAAACTGATAGTGTATGGTTTTCGGGGAATAAAAGTTTTTTTTCGAATGTTTTTGTTTTGATTATAGACTTTTATTTTTTTTAATAGAAGTTTATTGATAATAACATTCAACATAAGTTTAATAAATAATTCTAAAAAAATATTATAGGTGTATATTTGGAGGCATAAGTAATTTCAAAAGTTTATATTAAAAATGCATAAAACACAACATATTTAAGTAGTTAAGTAATTTCAACTGTTCGCGTATTCGTTTCTGTTATCCTCAAATTAAAGCACTTTCTATAATCCTGGGTCCTTCCGCCGTAGTGTGAAGAGGCATCTTAGCAGGCCGGCATAATTGTATCTATTGGCATGGGATTGCCGTCCGATGCCAATGGATACTCTGCCTGGGTAGCATTTGCGCTCACCATCAGGCGCAATGCGGCCACTATGCCGGGCCAGAATAAAAAAAAAAACTTTTGCTTTTTTTATCGCCTAACTGTATGTCAATATAATTATTGTAATTTAATGTTATTCCGCTCTATTACGATAAATAATTTCTTTTTTTTCTTTTTTCTCTCTCTCTTCAGTCACAGGAAGTCCACTTCTAAACATAGACCTCCCCCAAGGATCTCCAAGTCGACCTGTTGAAAGTGGCCTGCATCCAGCGTCTTCATACAACCTTGTTACAACCTAGTTAAGGAAGCAGGTTTTCCGCCGATAAATACTGATGAAATATTTTTAATGTGATGTGAATTGCCTTGCTATTTAAAGTTACGTATCTTTTAATAGCTCAATTAATATGCCAATTAGTCGAAATTTAACATAGTTTACAAAAAAACATATAAAACTATAATTGTTCTTAATTAACGCTTCTTGGTACAAGAGTTATTTTATATAAGAATTGTCGGTTGGAGCCCGTCAATGGAGCTCGGTTGGGGTCTATTAAATTTATTGGGTGTGAAACGAGTAGTCTAATTTGGACACGGGTTTATATTTGTGAAGGAGTTATGGCCCTGCGGGTGGGATAATCAATTGGGTGGAGTGTTTTGAATTTTATTTAAAGGAATAAGTAATTGTGTTATATTGTCCTATTATTCAGTTAAATTGCTTTTGTGGGTGAATTTCGTAAAATATATTTTTTGTCATTAATTTATATCTGGACCTAATAGTGCTGCTAGTAAATATATATTTTGGTTGGTTGTTATGTAAAAGTTTCTTTACTTCTGATCACAGTTTTCAAGACTTGTGGAAATAACTATTCAGTATGACTCTAACTACTCAGAAAATATTGGATACAGAACACTATTGAACAAATGGCTGTGTAAAATCTTTGAGCGAGTTTTATCTTCAACAGTAAAAGTGTTGTTGCTAAAAATAACGATGACGACATCATCTCGTGAAATTCATTACACTAAAAATAGCCATAAATTCTAGATATCATAACATTTATTTCCCACCATAAAACTATGAACATCGGACACATTTTACAACATAATTAATAGTAGTCAACTAATATCACCGTTAAATTGATAGGAGTGGAGTTACAGTCCATTCACTCGTTCCGAGCGAAATTTTATGAAAGTCGTACGGAACAGTTACGTTTTCTGCTCCGTTGGAGAGACATCTATTATAGTTCATTCATTCAGTCTTTCATTCGTTACATTACACTCCCTGTTGGAAATACGTCAGTGCTATTTTTAAAGCGATTTATGAAGCGAAAACAATTGGCTGAAACGGCTTGTTACATTAACTTGTAGACATTGACGTACAGTTTTGATATGAACATTTTCGGTTACTTTTTCAGTTGTCTATTTAAACATTCTTTTGTTTTTCGCTTGGTTAATGCTTTCTACATTAACTAACTTTTCAGGTTTAATTGAAAATGAAAAATCTTAAACAAAATGAATATTGGTTGAAATGCGTTTTTAGATTATATCGAGAGCAGTCAGGGACAAAAGATAGTCACAAGACTCACAACTATTCATTCATTTTCGATAGCTTCCATGGCACAAATGGTTACACGCTGGCTTTAAAGCAAGAGTTTTACTTTTTAGAGATCTAGTTGTGTATCAGGCTCATAAGTCTCACGTAGTTGTAGATACCCACAACGCAAACCATATCTCAGTGTTGGGCCAGGACAATGTATGTGACTGTTGGGTGTATTTTTTTTATTTTGTATTTTAAGTTGGTCGATATAATTATATACATATGTGCGCTTAAAATTAAATGTTCGCAGACTGCACTCAAAATTGCCACGCTTGCGTAACAATGAGAATTTTTTAATCGTGTACCATCGGTATCCGAAATTTCCGGTTTACGAAATACAAATATAATTTCCACACATACATTTTCTTAGTCATACTACCTTCGTTTTAAATAGCCGATACGATTGCGAATACCCCGAGGCACGTGGACTTGTAATTATCCGTATCGGTCCGAGCTGCTTATTACGTCACATGCACCGTGTAAACAGGGTTTTTGTATGGATGAGGGCTCTGGTTCAGCTCGTTCTGAGTTTTTCCTTTATTTTGTATGCTCCTGGTGGCTTGCATTTTAATTCGTGAAATCATTATTTTTTTAGACCAGTTTTTGTTTGTTTAAATTTGGAATTCTGTGTTAGAATGACAGACATAGTATACACAGATGAAATGTATGACAGCCTCCGTGGCGCAGTTGGTTAGACGCCGCCTGTGAAAAGAAAAGCCGCGGGTTCGATCCCCTCACCGAGATAAATGTTTGTGAGGCCCACAAGTATTTGTCTCGGGTCTGGGTGTTTTTGAGACCGAAAAGTCTCTCGTAGTTCCTGATACCCACGACACAAGACTTAATTGATCTTAATGTAGGGTCAGGACTATGTATGTGACTGTTGGGTGTATTTATTTATTTCGAAATTTTGGATTTGTAAAATAAATAAATTAACAAATATCTGTATATCACACAAAATATATTCTTATAGTCTAATTGATAGTTTGGTGATTTTTTAGAACTAAGTTCCTATATTAATTAAAATAGGTACAATTATAATGTGATATGCAATCTTGAAAATGGTCCAAACCCTTGATATAATATACAAATACTATTTTTATGTTATCTCCAAAATTTGGTTTCAAGATTAATCTAAACATACTGAAAGTAATTAATGATAAGGTTCCAATTTTAAATACATATTCAATGTGACACAGCGACATCTCGTGGCAATTTATTAAACTATTTTACCGCGCTCAAGTACCAGACAATATGCTAATGAATGCATGGGTATAAATGCTTTATCATACGAAGCTATCGCCTCCAGCCATCTACAAAACAAGACCTACTCGAGACTAGTATCTTGTCCTAACCTGATCCACTCGTATTCTTATTGTAATTAAATAAACAGGCTGGGTACATCATCAGAATATTGTGGTCGGTATATTGGCTTTGTAAATGATTCATTAGGCTACCTCGCGTTCGCCTACAATGTAACCTTAGGGAACTTTTAATAGATGACTTAATTAGACCTGTAACTAGAATGAGTTCGTATTTTGTTTATGACTATTAGTATGAAATACAATGTTTTCTTCTGCAAAAATCTTTTTAGTTACTGAATCAAACCATAAAAGAAAATTAGGAATGTTAACAAAATATTTTATTAATATAAAACGGTGACAATGTTATTGTTTAATGTATTATTAATATGTAATGTTATTGTTTTACTGGTGGTAGGTCTCTTATATGTGAGAGGCCGCCTGGGTAGATACCACTGCATTGTCTATTTCTCCCGTCAAACATTAGTGTAAATGCACTTTTGCGTTACGGATTGAAGGACATTGTAGCTAGAGTGACTACTATTATATATCGAGACTTAACATCTTATGTGCCGGGATGGCGAGCGCTGTGGAATGCCAAGCATTGCTTAATGCTTTGTAATTCAAAGAGTTGTTTGGTTTTGCTGCTGTTCAAGAGCAGTCGTATCGTTAACCATCAGGCGAACGGCATGCTCGAATAAATATATATTTATTTATATTTGTATGAATATATAGGTAGTGGCTGCTTTTCATTGATCTGACCTTTCACTGATATAGCAACAAAGCTTTATGTTTTGTCATTCTTTGATTTCGTTGTTCTCTATTCAAACTTGAATTATCTAAATGCAGTTGTTTTTTCTTAGCGTGAATGATGACACGATCGCTTCGATCGCTTAATAATAAGCGACATGCCTTGTATACTTGGCAACAGCACTCATAACTTTAAAATAACTCAGGTGATCTTTGATCCTTAGCAATTTCTTTTTGTAGCTAAAGATTTTTTGATATTCACAACTAATTTAAATCTTTTGTCATTGAAGATATATTGACTAAAATATTGTTGTTTTTGTTCCAGTGAGTAAAAGAAACGCTCAGAAGTAACTCATACCAGATGTTTTTGTTTATTATTATCTCATATTATTTCTTAAATATATAAGGGAATATTCTTGACGGTTTACATCAAGTCACGATTTTTCAAAACAATCATCTGTTTTACCATCAATAATATCATCAGGAACTGGAAAGGACTAGCCAGATATAAATATAAGCCAGTGATGAAACATAACAATTCAACGTTATTATTTTAGTGTCGTTAAAATAGTCTTAGTGACTGCGCATGATGGTATGTCAGATCGAATATCCGATGGCTTGATGTTTGATGATTGTATCTCGCTATCTCATGCAATTATGCCGGCGTATTCACATGTCCCTTCACAGGACCTATTATAGGGGAAGGAGGAAACCAATGGCTTTGTAAACTGTTTGATAATATAACGAAAATATATTGTAGTCTCGGGACTAATTATACATGTATCTATAAAGCCATTGGAGCACAATTTCTATTCGCATTTGCTAATTGCAAAGCTTTTAACCAACTAAAACAGACGTAGTTGTTAACGTTCCACGTATTATCATCGTATTATGGTCGGTTCCTGCTTGGCGCTGTGTAATAAAACTTTTTATAGCCAAATGCATCGGATGCAGTCTAGTTTTAAAATGTAATTAGCGGTACTGGCCGTTTCGTTTGCAACCGAGATAATTAAAATACTGATTTAATTTAAAAAGTATTGTATAATCTGTTGTTCTTTTGTTTTGAATTATTTTATGAGCTGTGATAGTGTTCTAATTGTTTTTAATGCCACAGACTTAGATATATATATATATCTAAGTCTAGACACAGACTTAGATATATATATATATCCCTGTATATATATATATATATATATATATATATATATATATATATATATATATATATATATATATATACATATATATATACAGGGTATATCAAGACTGCTACCGAAAACGAAGCCGGGTCGTAGTTTAAGCGACTTCAGACACAATGCAACAGAAAAAGTTGAAAAAAAAAGCGATATTTTTTTTTGTAATTTTTTCCTTTTGCCGTATTTTGGTGGTAAATACATTTTTTCCTAAAATAATAGTGTATACCCTTTAATTTATAAATACTCTAAGATGTAAGAGAGTTTAAATTATTATTTTAGCAAAAACTATGGATTTACCACCCAAAAATGAGGATATTTAAAAAATCATAAAAAATAATTGTCGCGTTTCTATGCGAAATTTTTAATTGCATTGTATTTGTAGCCACTAAAACTACCACCCGGCTTCGTTTTCGGTAGCAGTCTTGAGATACCCGGTATATATAGAGGGAGCGCTGGTACTTCAAAAACGTAGATAAAAATGGTGGTGCCGGGGCCACCTTTTTCTTCTCTACATCCAGTGTGAATTGTGACAGCTTGGAATACGCATGACTTACATAAAAAAGAAAAATCAAAAAATGTAGTTTATAGCTATCGAATACCATCCAAATTTATTTTAGGGGTTAATAATTAACTGTGTATTCATTTATCATCGACAATAAATCCAATTTCTTATTAATTAACAAGAAATAATTTAAATCATTTTACAGAAAAACATTCATATTTTTGAATTTTCGAACGTCTTTTAATTCAATGTTGCAAGTAATTAAATTGTTGAAATTCCGAAAAAGTTCCGGAATAATTTTTATGTAAAAAATATAAAATATTTGAATTTGGAGCGAAATAAATTATAATAAGCCAAGGGTGAGTTTTATTTTTCATTTATTATTAATATTTTGTATAATGATAGCTAAAAACAGTGTAACGTGAATATTTTAATTTCCGTTTATTTATTTATTTATATATTTTTCGTGGAAAAGTTATTTATCGGTAACATTAATATAGCAGTGCTACCAACATAACGAACAAGAAAATATCTACGTTTTTGAAGTCGCAAATGTATGACAGCGCTCCCTATATATATAACTTAGAGTATACATATATAGAGGGAGCGCTGGTACTTCAAAAACGTAGATAAAAATGGTGGTGCCGGGGCCACCTTTTTTCTTCCCTACATCCAGTGTGATTTGTGACAGCTTGGAATACGCATGACTTACATGAAAAAGAAAAATCAAAAAATGTAGTTTAGCGCTATCGAATACCATCCAAATTTGTTTTAGGGGTTAATTATTAACTGTGCATTCGTTTAGCATCGACAATAAATCCAATCTCTTATTAATTAACAAGAAATAATTAAAAATATTTTACAGAAAAACATTCATATTTTTGAATTTTCGAACGCCTTTTTATTCAATGTTACAAGTAATTAAATTGTTGAAATTCCGAAAATGTTCCGGAATAATTTTAGGTTAGGTTAGGTTAGAAAATATAAAATATTTGAATTTGGAGCGAAATAAATTATAATGAGCCAAGGGTGAGTTTTATTTTTCATTTATTATTAATATTTTGTATTATGATAGATAAAAACAACGTAACGTGAATATGTTAATTTCCGTTTATTTATATATTTTTCGTGGAAAAGTCATTTATTGGTAACATTAATATAGCAGTGCTACCAACATTACGAACAAGAAAATATCTACGTTTTTGAAGTCGCAAATGTATGACAGCGCTCCCTCTATATATAAATACTCTAAGATATATAAATACTCTAAGGCCACAGATAAGCTAAATATTAGACTCATTACTTTAAATTGACGATAAACTTACGCAAATCTTCATTGGAAAAGTGAGGTGTTTTGTTGGCTTGCAATAAATAAAAAAATTGACATAAGACTATTTATGTAGGCGTGTTTAACCTAGTTCTACCAAAATTTATCATTTTGAAGGATTCAATTAGAAAACACAATAACAATTTGTATAATTAGTTGTTTGTTAGTCACCAGTGCACCTTTTTGACTTCTTTTTTCATAAGTGTCTAATAATTAACAATATTTTTCTAAGCGTAATATTATGTTATTGGTAGGTAGTGGATATAACGAAAAATATATTGATTAGTTTACTTCACTCCTTTTTAAGCATACATGGTGTTTTAAAATTATATTTTGTACACTGGGGCGGGGAAGTGGCTGCAATGTATTATAATTATGGTAAGTGAAATATAGATAGTATTAATGCACCGACAAATTGGGCAATGCCTATGCAAAAACCCTATGGTCAAAATGAAAAAACGCGACAGAAATTATGTAATTTTATAAATCTTTATGAATGGAGAAACAGAAAGGTAATCTGCATACCTTAGAGATCTCTACTAAATTTCAAAGGTACCTCAACGCTACACTGAGCTATGCTGTTAAATAAATTCGAACTCAGAAGCATCTGACCTAACCTGCATCCAGCAGTGAGAAAAATATTGATTGAAATAAACTTGACAGCATGTATAAAGATAACAGAATGCATACGTTGTAATATCATTTTGCCTTATTGGTTTTACGATTGGCTGCGTGTCGGCTGTCAGCCCTCCTTCAAGGGCTTGATTAAAGATTGTGCCCTTAGGCTTATAAACTTTAACGACCCTTCCAACCCATTAGATCCCGAATAGTTACTCATCAGGTCTCAAGCCGATGTCTGTGACTCAGTATATCGTACCAGGGACTCGTTGCTTTCATTTATATTTATTGTTGTGGTTCAAAATAGTTTTCTACAGTCTCAGGGTGGTTACTCTATAGAGTAACCCCGACACGAAGTTAGAATGTTCGGACGTTGAACGTCGACGTTTATGAGAAAAGTTTTCAATTCTAAAAGTAAATTTTATTCTCTATGTAACCTATCGTAAACTTCGAACTTAGTCTAAGTTTACGACGTACGATACAAAATTCGAACATTGTGTAAAATATTTAGGCATAATATTTGCATAGTTTTGTTCAAATATTGATCGTCGTGTTGGACTATAGAGTAACCCCCCTGAAAGGAGATCCCAGTCTAATAAATATAATTAGGTACTTGGTGTATAATGGAAGGATACATAATTTTAATTATTTTGAATAGGTAAGTTGTGTGAGTAGATTGAGGATGGTAAAAAATAGGAACAACAAATGGTTTGTCCACAATATAACTGGAGAAAGCGTAGATTCTTTAACAGTGTTTGAGATTGAATCAGGAAAAAAGGGAAAGCATTCAGATTGGGACGAAATGAAGACCAAATATCCTATAGTATTTACTCGGTTAGAAGGCTTTTAGAAGTAAATTCGTATTCCTCTGGGCAGCGGTAATTATGAATAGTATGAACTCCCCACACTGACTCACTCAAATGAGCCATGTTCCGGGATCAACTTGCGTACTTTTAGTTTTTTTATTGCAAAGAATGGCGAAAAGATAATACCATTCGCCTGATGGTAAGCGATACGACCGCTCATGCACAAAAGTAAAACAAAAAAAAAACGTGAATTACAAACCAATGCTTGAATTCCACTGCGCTTACTTCTTGAGATGTATAATGTTAAGTCTCAATATATCCAGTGTTACATATACATAAACTCACGCCTTTTTTCTAGAAGGTAGGCAGTGGTGCAACCAGGACATTGACATTTCGCCTTGTATGTTCTGTTATGATGTGATAGGGTCATGCCCCATCGCCATACCAGTGGCTACTCTGGCTACAATGTCCTTCAAACCGGAACACAACAGTGCATTTATACTGCTGTTAAGCGACAGAAATAGACATTTCGGTGATCCTACCCAGTTAGTTTCGAACAGACCGACATAATTTTGTCAACTAACAAGATTTATCATTACCACCCATTGATACTCAGTCTGAACTACACCGTACCAAGGTAAACAAAAACTACTTTCGCGTGGAATGAAGTAAAAAGTTCTGCCGACAAAATCCAGTTCACGCCGCGGTTATAAAGTAACACCGTAAATTAAAAATGCTATTTACATCAAGCGAGTGAGGCTTAATTAGAAATATTTTCAGTGCAGTTTCTTTGTCTTAATTACCTTTCCATTCGAGTTTTGCATTTAAATGTTGTGAAATGGCGAATTAAATTCGTACGCGGCACGTTATTTGAAAACTGAAAATGCGCCTTGAAAAATTGCTCATTATAAATTCTTTGAGTCGAAATTCTCTGAAGTTTTTGAAATTGACTATTCAAATGTTTTTACTTCATTTTACCTGGCTTTAGTAGTGGAGATAAATGCATAGTAAGACTCTAGTGTCATTTTGTTCAACATTCTATCGTACAACATAATATTTGTAAGGCTGTATCAAAATGTCTAAAGTATTTTTATAATAATGCTGCAATATAAATGTAAGTATATTATATGTTTTACTTGAAGATAAAGATAAAATATATTTCATTGTCATGTTGTAATATTGTTATTTGTTAATATATTACTTTTGTCATTGTCCACCCTAGACTTTCTCTTATGTCCATCCAAAGGTTGCCTGGAAGAGATTGCCTAGTGCAATAAGACCGCCGATTGTACTTATTTTATATGTATTTTATTTCTGCTTTTCCCGGTGTACAATAAAGTTTCTGAATGAAATAAATAAGTCATATAATTTTCAAGGACATTTGTGATAAGGTGTGATTACATTTAATTTGCAAAACATATTTAATCAACATATACTTATTTTTGCTATAGCGTTTATGGGGTGTATTATAGTTGGTTTTTAACAGATTAATTCCACAGAAAACGGTCTTAAAATTAACAAGCTAAATCAATAAGGTTTAGCTTGTTAAGATCCAAAATTAAATAATTTCGATTTTATATAAATAAAATGTATATAAAATAAGGCCAAAGCCCCATTAATTGTTCTCTTAATTGTATAGAAGGCCCGTGCCCTGCTGTGGGACGTGTAGGCTGGCTGTAGGTATGGGCTGATACAGTTACAAATATATATTTAATAATCTTCGAATATAATTAATTTTATAAAATAGGAATATCCTAAATGATGAATGCATTAATGATTTGTCATTTACTCATACGTATATTTGCGCATAAATCAAGTAGTGCATATGGATTGCTTATTCAAACGGTTCAAGCTTTACGAGCAGGGATTGGAATGATGAAATGCATGATGGGATATGATAGAGCCGTCAACGGAACCCTAATAATGATCCTCAGTACGGTGACCATAAACACGGAATAGCAAAGATCTTTTTAGTATGGTAGACATAAAATGAAAGTTAACAATAGCGGAGTCTGATTTTCATACACTGTTGGACTTTTGGATGATGACGACGAGGCACTACGAACTTAGTTTCTTTTGAGGATTATATAATAAACTTCAATAATGTTTAATTTGACATCATACATAAATTACATATTCTTGCTTTACCTACTTGTAATGTATGCATATTTCTATTTAATTTTTAAAATGGTTATTTATTTATTTATTTTGTTCTGAAATAATGTGTTTTTATGGTATAAATGAAATGATTAATGCGTGGACTTAAAAAGCAGGAATCCCCATTCCCATTTAATATCGTTACTAATGACATTCTCATTTTGCATAGAATAATGTGATAGAGCGAATCTAACGTCATATATAAATATTACTCCTATGCTATACTAGTTCTATGAGATTTTTTAATTTGAAATGCACACAGTTAAGTACTCAACTAGGGATTCAACGTGGCCTTCACGATTGACAAGCCGAACACGCTCCTACAACATCAATGGTGTAGGACTAATCCTTTCTAAAGCGAATTTATGGGCACCCGAAAAGTCCCCGTAGGCAGTGGGGTCAAACGAGATAGGCCAATCCGCGCTCAATCCATCCTTTCTGCTCACAATAAAGCTCTTCCTCCTTTGCTCTAGGCCCTTTGACCAGTTTTACACTGATTGAAATTTACAGCTCGACGTTTGCCAGAATCTTTTATTGAAACCCCTTGATTTAAGCGGGTTTTTCGATATCACGAAATTCCGGCTTTGTTTTTTAGGCCGTGTGAATATAGGTTTTCGACAAACTATTTTTGAGTGTTTTGATATTGTATCGACAACAAGCTGTGAAAGAAGAGGCTGCGGATTGGTACACGCAAGTAAAGAATATGGACTGCTATTAATATTTGTTTTGAGGTATGTACTGACACCAAAATTGTATCGAAATAGTACCGAAAATACTAATTACTTAGAAAATGATGATGATGATGATAATTCTTTAGAATCTTTGTTATGGAAGAACATTGTTTTTATACTGACATGACAAGTTGTTTTTTTTTATTATTGCAGTGAATGGTGAGACGACTATATCATTCGCCTTGTGATAAGCGATACGACCGCTCATGGACATAAGCAAAACCAAACAACACAAGGCATTACAAAGCAATACTTGGTATTTGATTGCGCTCGCCATCCTGAGACATAAGATGTTATGTCCAGTAGAACTCTGGTTACTATATCTTCTAAACCGGAACACAGCATTACATCTAAACTGCTTTGGTTGGAGAATTATTGATTTTTTATCCATGGGGAAAATTACCATCAGTAAATAAAAATTATTGAATGATACGGGCAATCCAATCTAATTATATTCGCCGGCAAAAGTTGGAGATTAGAAATAGATTAGCAAACCAAAACCTTAATACACAGTTACGTATACTGGTGGTAGCTCTGTCATATGTGAGAGGCCATCTGGGTAGGTACCACCGCAATGTCTATTTCTCCCGTGAAACAACACTGCGTAAATGCACTGTTGTGTTTCGGATTGAAGGACATTGTAGCCAGAGTAACTACTGGACATATTGAGGCTTAACATCTTATGTCTCAGGATGGCGAGCGCAGTGGAATGTTGCTACTGTTTATGAGCGGTCGTATCGCTTACCATCAGGCGAACGGCTTGCTCAACTCGTCATTCACTGCAATAAAAAAAAAACGTAGGTCACTATGAGCGGTTTGTGGGTGACTTAAATCACCACCATATTTATACACACAACACAATATATATATTTACTAAACACACACAACATACCGGGTATCTCAAGACTGCTACCGAAAACGAAGCCGGATGGTAGTTTTAGTGACTAGAAACATAATGCAGCTAAAAAATTTGCAAAGAAACGCGACAATTATTTTTTATGATTTTTTAAATATCGTCATTTTTGGGTGGTAAATTCAAAGTTTTTGCTAAAATAATAGTTTAAATTATTTTATACCTTAAAGTATTTATAAATAAAATGGTACACATTATTATTCTCGGAAAAAAATGTATTTACCACCCAAATATGGCCATAGGAAAAAAATAACAAAAAAAATTGACGATTTTTTTTGCAACTTTTTCTGTTGCATTGTGTCTGAAATCGTTTAAACTACCACCCGGCTTCGTTTTCGGTAGTAGTCTTGATATACCCTGTATAATTATTTATGTATATAAAAATAAATTCTTAAACACACGGACAAACAATTTGATACTATAAACATTATTTTTATATATATATATATATGCGCCGACCTATTTACATACCGGTCCGCTCGCTTTTGTTTTTAAAAATCAGTTGTCAGTTGTGTAACATAACATTTTGGTATCGAAGAGCTGGTAGTCCACATCTCCATAGCTGATTAGTTGTGATCTAACCATGGGACGCAATACTTCTACTGCCTAATTTGCTCTACTCACTTACATGTGCACCGCTAGTTTCTAGAACTTTTTATGTGTAACTATATTATATATTCCTGTGTTTCGCGTTTAAAACTTTATATCTGTTCTGTGTTACTTGACTGTCTGCTCGCTCTTTCTCCTTCTTTTCTTATGTGTATTGTGTGTTGTGTTAAATTAAATTAAATTCTGTGATTTGGACTTTGGACTTTTTTTTTTAATTGGTTTAAGTAATAATAATATTTAAGGTGATTTAAGTCACCCACAGGTTATTTACAATTGTAGGTAGTGGTTATACAGGTTGATACAAATATATAATTATTACATACTAAGTGCGTGGTGGCCTATTGGTAAACGGACTAGACGCGACTGCCAACATGTTCACGGTGGTCGCGGGTTCGAATCCCAGGGCACACCTCTGACTTTTCGGAGTCATGTGTGTATTGATAGTCAATCACCACGTACTAAAACGGTGAAGGAAAACATCGTGAGGAAACCTGCATACCATAGGGATTCATAAGAATTTCTATGGTATGTAAGTCCGCCAACCCGCACTAGGCCAGCGTGGTGGACTATATGGCCTAACCACTCTCAATCGTATTCTCGATTGTAGAGTAGGCCCGTGCCCTGCAGTGGGACGTATATGGGCTGATACAGATACAGACAGATACATAATAAGTATAGGTATACATATCTGTATCGGCCCATATACGTCCCACTGGCCTAGTGCGTGTTGGTATATACATATACTCACACCTATTTCCCAGTAGAGATAAGCAGAAGTGCAACCAGGAAAAAATTCGCCCTGTATTTTCTTTCCCTTAATGTGATAGGCGGCGAGCCTATCGCCTTAACGGGCACAAATTTTTGACTTCGGGTTGATAATAAATAGAAAAATTAAATATAGATATTCAAACCCAAGACCTCAAGGTTGTAATCGTACCGTAGTGCAACTACGCTACCGAGCCAGGCAATTCGATACATAATATATAATTAAGTATGCTAAAGCGTCTGAATATTTATATTAACATAGACAAAGATCGAAAGTTATTGATATGGAATATATTTATTTATTAATCTTTATTGTAAACTGATGCACCAAACATAAGGGTGAAGTAAATACAAAGTACAAAAGACAACCTTTGGATATACGGGAAGAAGAAAGAGACGATCCCATCAAAAACATCCTGTAAAAAAATACCAAGTCTCGCAGCTCAGTTTTTCTACCCCAAAAGTTATGAGATCCATGTAATACCAAGTCGGTTAATTTATTTAGTCCTTGCTTGAGGGACCTTCTGTATAAACTTATTACTTAAGTTATTATAATATCAATATTAAAAATCCTTTATGTTGTAAATAAATAGATTGACTGGGCCATCGCATGAAAACATAATGTATCGTACAATGTATACATAATACTTCTGCATAATCACATAACCCTCAGAAACGTTGCAATGAAAATAAATGTAATGAGTTAACACAGCAACACAAGCTTCGGTTTAATGTTGTCACATTTCGCTCTCAACGTGGAAGTTAAGTGAAATTATGTTTACTCTACTCAATCACAGATGGAGCTACTTGTCTCATTTCAAGATTTATACCTTCTCATAATTAAATAATAAATGTAAGATGAGTTGTTTAATAAGATTTAAAATGTAAGACTAGAGTTCTTATTGATGTAACAAAATACAGAGCGGTTAGAAACAAAACAAATAAAATTATTTGGGAATCATTTGCTTTGCTGAATTTTCAAATGCGTAAGAATGTTTATTTGAAAAAAATGTGGTCTGTTATTTTTTCCTTTGAATATTCATTGTTCAATGAAAATGGTAGCAAAATTTATGTGAACAGGAAGTGTCTGTTTTTATTTTGTATATGCATTCAGAATTGCTGCCATTTCAGCGGACAATGGGTGTTTTAGTCGTGCAATCATGTTTTATGTACGTGTTCATATTCTATGCAAGAATTCGAGAATAAAAGTGAAATATTTACATTACAGGTTTTATTTACCCTATATCTAATAACTATATTTTTAAATGCTCAAAAATTCTATATATAGTTTGCAAACCAGCGAGCATGGCACATAGCGCGAGGAACTGATGGCCCATATGGGACAAAAGTTCTCGAGAAGATGTCACGTAGAACTTTTAACTTCTTACTTAGAAAAGTAGAAGGGACACCGACAATATCTTAGATATATAATATTTAATATTGTGATATCGATGGTGGCGCAATGATGCAGCGGTGGAATGGGTTGGTGGAAATCAATCTGTCAATTAATTTGTTTCTTGTCTGGGTGTTTGTGAGACTGAAAAATCTCGTAGTGTCTGATACCCATGACACAAGACTTAATTGATCTTAATGTGGGGTTAGGACTATGTATGCGACTGTTGGGTGTATTTATTATTATTGTTTATTTATATTCTGTTATATTATCCTCGTATCGACGAACCTACGTAATTTTTTAGTTTGTCGTTCGTGTTTAAATATTAAATTGATAAAAAATAAAAAACTATCACAATTTAATTTCATAAATTCAAATGAAGATAACACTTAAAGTAAAACTATAAAATACTCTAAAATAAAAAAAATACCATAAAATTCATAATCATATAGTGTATCGGATTACCGAAGTGCATCGTGTCCGAACTTATTTATTAGCGGCTACCTGATGCGGTTTGATCGGTAACTCAAATAGATCACTATCCGATTACCAAAACAGTTACGGTTGGCCGACAAAAAGTGCCGACAAAGTCGCGACAAGCGGACGACAACGCGCGACCGGGCTCCCACACCGGACGTTTTTACTAACACGTTGGGTCACACTGGTGCTAAGCATGGCCAATGTTGGTAATGACTTTGTTGGGCAGTAAAATGTAGTTTCATTTTAGTTTGTGAAAGTTGGACTGAAATGAATTTGATCTGAAGTTAGCAGCTATAGAGACCGTATAAATATTTATCCGTCGTGTTTTACATCCGTTTTTTTTTCAGTTGTTATGTCGTTGGCTATTTTTTAACCCAACGTTTTATGACTGAGAAAAGCCAACTGTCCTTAGAGTGCCGTTGGTATAAATCGATCAAAATAACAAAAAAATATATATACTTGCCAAGTAAACGCTGCACTGTAACATAGAGGTTAAAAGCCTTTAATAGCAAGTGCTAACTAAAGCTAGAATGTTTAAGTTCAAAATCCTTCCTGAAATAATGATACCTTATTCATACTATTACTTGTAATATATAATAATGATTTACTTGGTTTGCCGGGAATTAAATTAAAATACTTATCCTATGATTTCATTCTAATACATTCAATATTTCGATGCTATTATACGCAGTAATTGAAGTGCATATCGGATCATTAGTAATGTTTTGTTTTATCAATTTATGCTTTATAAATAGCCTATTATGTTTTGTAATGCGGGTGTTGCGTTTGTAATGTGTGTATTATTTTAATTATACGCTATGTTTGATAATGTTTGCTTTTATGGCCTAAACCTGATTTTGTTGTGTGTTTAAAACATTAAATACATTTGAACTGTGTGATTATTTGAAAATATAGGCTTATTTATTATCTAAACATTACAGTACGCCTGATAATACTATCATATCTATATGTATGGCTTAATAACTGTAATACTGGAGCTAAATAATACGAAATGTTTATTTGTTAAAATATGCACGATTACATTTATTTATTTATTCAACACTTTATTGTACACCATATACATAAAAGTGGGATAATTACATGAAACAAAATGTGACGTTGTGGGAATGTCACCTTTTATATTTGCGATCTATAGCTCAATAGTCGACATAAATCCTATTGTCTATGCCAATCAACGCCTCCGTTGCGCTGATTGGTCGATTCATTTACTGACTGACATCTGTCAAATTTGACGTACGAACTGTCATCGGTGCTCGCTTAAATACGCGTGTAACGGCGCTCGCGTCCTTTTTCCCGAACCTGAAAGCCGCGTGCTACCACGCGTCTTTCTGAACCCGCTGGGGTGAGTGTTCTGTGTAATATTAACTGCTAACCGCTTAACTGCTTGTTTGTCAGTGTATTCTGTCTGCCGGGCTTGTGAGCTACCACGAGTCGCTGGCACGGAATGCAAACCTAGTTTGCATTCCGATTTCTTGGACGCTGATTTCAGGTTCTTCGTACTTGGCGTTTTTGGCGTTCTTCTTCTTCTTCTTCGTACTTGGCGTACTTGGCGTTTTTTTCGCTAACTCCGTGCCTACTGCCCGCTTTGCTCCGCACCGCTTCCTGCCGGACTGCATCCGAGCCTGCGCCTGCCGCTGACCTGCGCACCGTGCCCGGCCACGTGGCAGCTGACTTCGCCGGCGAGCTGTCGCCGGGTTCCGCCACGTGCCGAAGACCCGGATCAGTGTCCAGTGAAGGCCAGTGACTCCTGTTGCATACCACCAGCAACAGTGCCGGTGTAAATAGTGATGCGAAATTATTAAAGCCCGAACCACGTAACTACCCTGAGTTCTCATTTAACTACCTACCCCTACCTGCGGGCGGCCTAACCCGCCGCAGTGGCGCCCAATTCTTTCTAATACGTGGTTTTTCGCATCACCGTTATACCCGGTACTCCACACACAGTCCGGTTGCGCAGTCTGCAACTGGGCAAGCGAGCGGTCTAAAAGTGCAAACAGGTTTGTCATTTTTTCTAACTAAGTGAAGTGTAAAGTCTAATCTTATAACTAATTTCCAATTACATTGTTTGCATTTTTTTTCTGCCTTATCTTCTTCTTTATCTTTTAAATTCATTCATTTTTACTTATAATGGACACTCACCCTATCAAGTACTTTTTATTAAATAAAAATGAACTGTGTTACGAAGTATTGATTCGCGGCGAAGATCCAGCCGACACAGTGCTACAACTTCGTAAACAGATTCATAAACTGTCATTGTTATACCCATCTGAGGACATTGATGAGTCGGGATTAGCATTAGATATAGATCTAAATTCCTTAAATGTTTCTTTTAATGACTTAAAAGCAAAAATTTCAAACCTAGAATGTTCATTTGATATAAACATGTTCAAGCGTACATCCACTTTGGCAAATCATATTTATCACAGAGCACGTAGATTGAAACCGATAACATCTGCCGATAAAAAACTATTGCATACATTTAACACTGATTATGATTCATTTATCAATAGGCTTAAAAAACTTAACTCCAGTGAACCGACTACTTTTAATTTACCCACATCAGTTGATAAAACAGATGTTACAACGTATCTATGCGAGCGTCCTCGTTTGTCAGATTTCAAACTACTAAAATACGACGGTTCTACTTGCGTTCGTATATTTTTGCAAAAGGTCGATGATTTTAAAGCCGCTAGGAGTATTTCATCTTCAGATTTATTAAATTTCGCTACAGAAATATTTTGTGGCAATGCACTACATTGGTTCCGTAGCATTAAAAGTAAAGTTAAGGATTGGGACCAATTGTCTAAATTTTTGATAGAGGATTTTGGCGAATTCGATCATGACTATCGCTTGGTTTCGGAAATTCGTAACCGTACTCAACATGAAACTGAAAACATCACTATATATTTTTCTATAATGTCTGAATTTTTTTCTCGTCTTTCTAAAGAATTGCCTGAGTCGGAAAAATTGGAAATTTTGTTACACAACATTCGTCCGTGCTACTCTAACGTTATAGCATGCTCACCAAAAATTTCTAGTATCGAGGAACTCCGTTTGATATGTAAAAATTTCGAAAATATCCAATGTAGGACAGCTCAATATCGTGAACCGCCTCCCATAACTAATAATACGCTAGCTCCAGATTTAGCCTACTCTAATAACACTACTAACCCTAATATTCAATTTAATAAAAAATTTACACATTCCTACAATTTCAATAAACTAACAAATACACAAACTAACACTTTAAATACATCTATTGGTACAAGTAAACCGGTTTCTCGCTTATCGCTCGAGAACAAAGACGCTCAGGTAGTCATTCACATTGTCCCCGCTGCCGCACTAATGACCACACGCTCGCTGAGTGTAAACAAAATAGGTTTCCAATTTGTTTTAAATGTGGTACCAAAGGTGTTATTTATACTAATTGTACGAATTGTCATTCTAAATCGAAACCAAAAAACTTCTAGGGCCAGATTGTTGTGATATTACTACTAAAAGTGTTAATTTTGATAAGGAAGATTGGGAACAATGGCTTTCCACTATTAAATATTTTTTTTCTACTTATAACATCACATCAATCTGGGAACGTAAACCGGAGAATGATTCTCGCCCGTATCTTAATGTAAAAATTGGTGAAATTTCCTTTGTGCTTTGTTGGATTCTGGATCTTCAGTAACTATACTGGGGAACGATTCACATAAACTATTATTATCAGCTGGTTTTAAGTTGTGTACAGATCTTAACGACATATCTTTTGTTGCCGCTGGCGGCCAACGGTTAAACCCTATAGGTTATATAAATATTCCTATAAGTTTTGAGAATAATTTTCATATTCTTAAAGCCTACGTGATACCTACAGTATCATCGTATTTAATTTTAGGTATTGATTTCTGGTCTAGGTTTGAGATTTGCCCCAAGTATTTAAAATCAATAACTTTAGGTGATTCTAATACCGGTAGTGTTTCTTATTTGAATAATAACAAGAGTAAATTATTTTCTTATGACGATTTAACCAAATCACAGCGTCTAAACGCTGATAATACTATTGACCTATTTCGTTCTATTTCTACGGAAAAGCGAGGCCTAGGCAGAACACATCTCATCACTCATCGCATTGATACTGGCAACTCACAACCAATGCGACAACGATATTACAGACTTTCTCCCGAAAAACAACGCGTGTTATGTAACGAGCTGGATGAAATGTTAGCACTCGGTGTTGTCGAACCTTGTGAAAGTCCTTGGTGTTCACCTGTCTTATTAACTCCTAAAAAAGATGGAACATTGAGATTTTGTTTAGACAGTCGTAAACTTAACTCAGTTACTAAAAAAGATGCTTACAAATTACCGTACATGTCAGAAATTTTGGACAATTTAAGTAACGCTTGTTATTTAAGTTCTATCGATCTTTCGAAAGCCTTCTGGCAAATACCTATTGAGAAGTGTGATCGTGATAAAACAGCATTTTATATTCCATCACGTGGTTCGTTCAGGTTTGTCACTACTCCGTTTGGTCTTACCAACGCACCTGCAACGCAGCAAAGATTGGTTGATATTTTATTCTATGGTCCTGAATTTGAGAATTGCGTTTTCGTTTTCTTAGACGATATCATTGTTGTATCACCTAATTTTGATCATCATATGGCTATGCTTTTACGTGTCTATAATAAATTAAAATATGCAAATTTGACAATAAATTTTTCTAAATCACAATTTTTTCGTACTGAACTAAAATATTTAGGTTATGTTGTTAACTCGAATGGGCTGCAAGTCGATCCTGGAAAGGTCGATGCCATTCTTAATTTCCCTACACCGACCAACCCTAAGGAGGTCAAACGTTTTTTAGGCACTGCATCTTGGTATCGTAGATTTGTTCCTAACTTTAGTTCAATTGCTGGTCCCCTCAATAAACTTACTTCTACAAGTAAGAAAGCTAAACCCTTCATTTGGTCTCCAGAGGCGCAGGATTCTTTCAATAAACTAAAAGATTGTCTAGTGCAAGCTCCCATATTGTCGTGTCCTAATTATGACATGCCCTTCGAAGTTCACACAGATGCTAGTGACTATGGTGTCGGTGCTTTACTGACTCAAACTATTGATGGCGTAGAACATCCCATTGCCTATATGAGTAAATCACTGTCTCCACAGGAGCGTAACTACAGCATCACTGAACGCGAAGCTTTAGCAGTCTTAGTTGCTTTAGAACATTGGAGATGTTATTTAGAGAATGGTAAAAAATTTACTGTCTATACAGATCACTCAGCTCTTAAATGGTTTCTTAACCTTAATAACCCTACAGGTCGGCTCGCTCGCTGGGGTGTCCGCCTCTCTGCATTTTCTTTCGATATTAAACATCGTAAGGGTGCAGATAATGTTATTCCTGATGCTTTGTCTCGTTCTTGTCCTAAGCATATTAGTACTATTGATACTTCCATGCACGTTAATAAAACAACTGATGAATGGTACCTAAATATCTTTCACGGTTGTCAAAATTCACCAACTTCATACCCTAACTATATAATTAAAAATAACCGTCTTTATCGGTTTATGAAATCTAAATGTGTACTTAATACTGAATTTGAGTGGAAGGAAGTTGTACCTCAGGAACTTCGGTCTTCTATTATTTCTGAAAACCATAGTAACCCTTTAGCTGGTCATTTTGGTATCTTCAAAACTTACAGAAGGCTGGCACAAAAATACTACTGGCCAGGAATGCATGCTAGTGTAGTAGAATTTGTTTCTTCTTGTGATACCTGTATTTCTCATAAGCATCAAAACCACACCACTTTGGGTGAAATGGGCAGACCTAAGTCGTGTTCCCGACCATTTCAAATGTTAAGTATAGATATTGTTGGACCTCTCCCTTGTACTAGAAAGCAAAATTGTTACATTTTTGTAGTTACTTGTTGTTTTTCTAAATATTGCTTACTTTTTCCATTAAAACGCGCTACCGCGGAAATTATTACCAAAATTTTAGAAGAAAATGTTTTCCTTGTTCATGGCATTCCATCAACCATTCTAATGGATAATGGACGTCAATTTATTAGCTCAACTTTAAAGAATATGTTAGAAAAGTATAAAATTCCAAATATTCATTTTACACCTAAATATACGCCTCATGTAAATACTGTCGAACGCTACAACAAGACTATCATGACAGCTATTTCTACATTCATTGAAAATGATCATCGAGTATGGGATCTCTTGATTCCCAAAATACAGTTTGCTAGTAACAACTCTGTTAATGAGGTGACTGGCTACACTCCCTCATTTTTAGTATACGGTCGTGAATTAGTCACTTGTGGCTCACACTATGTGGACACTAATACAGACCAGGATATTATTTTCATACCTCGAGATCATTATGCTGAAAACTTAGGCATATTATCTAATATTTTTAACAAAGTACAGTCGTTGCTCCTGCAGGCCCACAGGAGGAATAGTGCTAACTATAACCTAAGAAAGAAACCTGCTGAATTTAATGTTGGCGATGTAGTTTGGAGAAAAACTTTTTATCAAAGTGACAAAGATAAACGTTTTAATAGAAAACTTGCTCCCAAGTTTATAAAGTGTAAAATTATTTCTAAAAAATCACCTTTGGTATATGATTTAGAAGATATGAATGGTAATCCACTAGGTACCTGGCACATCAAAGATTTAAAACTTACTAACTACAAATATTAATGTATATTCACACATTTAACATTATGTTTATTTTTAAATACATGACATTAACCGCGACACTTAACAGATCCCGCAATTTACTAACATCGTCTATTTTACAAATTTTCTTCTTGTAGTTTTGGAGAGTCCTTTAGTATCGCAAAGTATTCTCTTGTCTATAGGGTCTTGGTCATAATATATTTTGATGCTAGACATTTTGTAAGGATGAAGTATGTAAGAGGATGGAATGAAAGTGTAATCTAACAAGAATGCTAAATAGGCAGACGGATTTTACTCATATTCAGTTATAAGTAAAATCCTGGTCTTTTCGGCGGGGTACTGTGACGTTGTGGGAATGTCACCTTTTATATTTGCGATCTATAGCTCAATAGTCGACATAAATCCTATTGTCTATGCCAATCAACGCCTCCGTTGCGCTGATTGGTCGATTCATTTACTGACTGACATCTGTCAAATTTGACGTACGAACTGTCATCGGTGCTCGCTTAAATACGCGTGTAACGGCGCTCGCGTCCTTTTTCCCGAACCTGAAAGCCGCGTGCTACCACGCGTCTTTCTGAACCCGCTGGGGTGAGTGTTCTGTGTAATATTAACTGCTAACCGCTTAACTGCTTGTTTGTCAGTGTATTCTGTCTGCCGGGCTTGTGAGCTACCACGAGTCGCTGGCACGGAATGCAAACCTAGTTTGCATTCCGATTTCTTGGACGCTGATTTCAGGTTCTTCGTACTTGGCGTTTTTGGCGTTCTTCTTCTTCTTCTTCGTACTTGGCGTACTTGGCGTTTTTTCGCTAACTCCGTGCCTACTGCCCGCTTTGCTCCGCACCGCTTCCTGCCGGACTGCATCCGAGCCTGCGCCTGCCGCTGACCTGCGCACCGTGCCCGGCCACGTGGCAGCTGACTTCGCCGGCGAGCTGTCGCCGGGTTCCGCCACGTGCCGAAGACCCGGATCAGTGTCCAGTGAAGGCCAGTGACTCCTGTTGCATACCACCAGCAACAGTGCCGGGTGTAAATAGTGATGCGAAATTATTAAAGCCCGAACCACGTAACTACCCTGAGTTCTCATTTAACTACCTACCCCTACCTGCGGGCGGCCTAACCCGCCGCAAAAAAAAAAATGCACATGTGGCGGTCTTATTGCTTGAAGCAATCTCTGCCTGACGACCATTTAATACTTTGTCTTAACTAATTTCTATATTGACAATTTTGAATGCGTCAATATACCCTTTTTCAAGCTTATTTTAATAAATCCTCAGTTAACATCGAATGCAATTTCAAAATAGTATTCCTCATATTCTACAAAATTTTTGCCCGTGTGTCACCGCTGTAAGGGCGCCTTGTCTTAAAACACACCTGCTTAGAATCTTGATATTGAATTCCCAGACTTTGAAAACCAGTCGGCGAGACCTCCCATTTCTCGTGAATCCCTTCATTTCATACAAAACGTGAAGGGACATAATACCTGTCACGGTTCTTGACATTTTGGTCATTTTATGTGTTAAAAAATGACTCGAGACGTACACTGCATATCTTGATGTATTATTATTTTGAGACTTGGTTTTATGCAACATACATTGATTTTTATGTATTCGTGTGGAATTCAGACGCTTTGAATATATTTAAAAGTTAGGACGGAAATGTGGAAGCGGAGTATGCAGCCTTTTTTCTGACGCACTTGGATTGCATACTAAACTTATAATGTAGTGATTTTGAGTCAGTAAATGTATAATTAAGAGGTAATTTACTCGGGAATTTGGTAGCTAGAGAATAGTAATGATTTGTAATAGTTTCTCACAAACTTGGAGCTTTTTATTTGAGACACACGTTGGTATGAACAATCCTTGCGTCGTATTCCTCAGCATTGAGATGACCTTCCTTCTGCATCACCCTTGAACGAGCCTCCTCCATATGTTTTTTTTTTCTCTGGCGGTGTGAAGAGCGCTGTATATATGGATTCGAGAGCGGTGCTGATCTGATCAGACCATCGTGGTATGTTGCGACCACAAAGCCGTTTCCTATCTACTTTGCCGGTCACAATGAGCCTCTCGAGGTTCTCACCGTCTTTTCTTGCTATGTGACCGAAGTATTCTATTTCATATTTATTTTATCCATTTTTATACTCTTAAATTACTCCACATTATTATGCATATGACCTTTTGATATATTTGTATTTGCATAATCTTCAATGACTTCGGATTGTTTATGCGTAGACATTGAAGATTATGCAAACATCTTTATCGTTTTACCCAGTGAAATACCACTCATGAACTTTTAATTGTATATATAGCCAATTAACCATTCAACCTAGATATAGATCTCTTGGTTTACGTATACAAACATTCAGTTTTAAATAAAGTTTCTGGAAAGTAATAAATCCAATCGTAAAGTAATGAAGCGTATCAAACATGTCTGAGCCGCAAGGTGCGCCGAGCTGCCGAGTGTGAAACAAAAAGCCGTAATGAAGATAAAATGGACGCGAAATCCTTGGCAGGTGGGATCGGTGTCACTTGTATAAATACTCAACGCTCTCTGGGGAGCCGACCTGCCGAAAACACAGTATAAATTACTGTACAGACTTGACAATGGATTGAATATTTATTTATTTATAACCTTTATTGGATAGGGTAACTGGTGGTAGATGTCTCATATATGAGAGGCTGTGTCTATTTCTCCCGCCAAACAGCAGTGCAAATGCACTATTGTGTTTCGGATTAAAGGATGTTGTAGCCAGAATAACTACTGGACATATTGAGACTTAATATCTTATCTTATGCATTGCATTGTAATTCAAGGTTTTTGCCACTGTTCATGAGCGATCTTATCGCTTATCAGCAAACGGGTCACGGTAAGTGATTAACAGCGTGTGTGAACATCCTCACATCAAGGATATGCAATACCAATCTTTCAAAGCCCAATGAATAAGGAAAGGAAATATTAAAGCAATTGCAGCGATAGTAATGGACCCCTGGCAATCTCACTCACGGAAGGAAATATGGTAGCACAGTCGATTCTTTACATAATTTTTATTATGATATTCGTAGTCGGTAACAAAACATAATACATACAGCAAAGTATACAAGGCGAACTTAATGCCAGTGGCATTTTCTTTACATTATCTTCTAGTCATGTTATTTTACTTTGTTTTTTAATTATACGTCTCTAAAAAGTCTACTACTAAACATAGGCCTGCCGCGAAAAAGTAAATAAAGTGCCCTGTCTGCATCCAGCAATTTTGATTTTACCAAATTGTATTCTATGTACCTTTTTGGGAATAAATTTTATACTCTATGGTAAAGCTCCCACTGAGCATCGCGCACCTGTTTTGTTGACAAAACGCGGAGAGAAATTTTAAAAAATCAAGCAAGGTGCCGGCGGAACAATACTCTTATCTGCTGATAAGGGACATTTCGGACGTTGGGTGTTAATTGGACCCTAATATTGGCCGTTTCCTTTTGTTAGTGTACAGATCCGTTGATAGTGCGGTGTTTGTTAGTTTTTTGTATTTTCATAAGTTTATCGTGTTGGAGAAACTGCTTTTTGTATACTAAAGAAGTGGATAGTAAGAATAAAGTAAATATTGCGCATGGGGACTGGCGACTATTCTGGTGTATTGCGTGTTGGCGAACTAATTTTTTTTACAGGAATTATTAAGTTCTATACTATGTGCAAGTTTCTTGACTTTGTGCCATAATTGATAAACTGCGTGGTAATTGACTTAACAACTGACATTTATACGTAGGTCCGGAAAGTTACAACTGTTCCCTGGGTATCGAAACACCTTTTCAGAAGTTCACGTTCGTTTCGTTGTTAACAGACCACGTAGATTGAAAAAAAAAATGTAACAGTCACTGAGCGGATGACTAATAGCTCAGTCCGCCCCGAGACGACAAAAACTATAAAGAAGTCGAAACGTTGGGAAGTTAAAACATGTAAAATTTAAATCAAATCCGCGATAATATACGTATAACATAATAGTTTTATTTCAAAAATATATATTGTTAAAATCAGTCATATGACATTTGTGTAATCTATTTAAATATTATCGTTATAGAGCCACAAAGTTATCTGACCCGGTGAGAGAGTCGCTGTAATCGAATTTGGTGTTGCCATTAAAAATAGCTATTGCAAGATATGGGGTAAAGTAAGATTTTTCAAAAATGACCAGTTTCATCTGCATATTATTTTTCCTTCACACGATTTCTAACAAATCGCTCCCCAAAACCCTTAAAAAGTGTATCTGTATTCTCCTCCACAATCGAGAGTACCATTGCGGGGGGTTAGGCCATATCACAGGCCATATAGCCCACCACGCTGGCCTCATGCAGGTTGGTGGACTTACATACCATAGAAATTCTAATAAATCGCTATGGTATGCAGGTTTCCTCACGATGTTTTCCTTCACCGTTATAGCGCGTTTTTATCAATACAAGCATGGCTCCGAAAAGTCAGAAGTGTGACCTGAGATTCCAACCCGCAACCAGCGTGAACAAGTTGGCTGCCGCGTCTGGTCCATTTACCAACAGGCCACCACGCACGTAACGTAAAATAAGACGAGTAAGATACATTTTAGTTTATGATATGTACTTACATATTATATTCTACTAGTACGTACATAATTCTGTTTTCGTGGAATTTATTTTATAAAGCTGACAACACAAACCTCTGGTGGCAGCTACGCGTTAATACAATTTTTCGAGGGGTATTATTGATGTCGGAAGACGCTTTTCGTCCTACGTAAAATTTAATACCAGAAGTATAACGTTCCTAGCATCACTTTTTAAAGCTTTCGGCATTTTTCACTAGTTTTAAATAATGCAGGAAAAATAAATACACTGAGTAAACAACCAATGGCGGATATGTCAGCGACTGGCAGCTAGATTGACAATTTCAAATGACGTCTTTGTTTCCAGTTTTGGCCACCGGGCTAGATAACTTTGTGGCTCTATACGTAATTTGTTATGGCTGGAAATGTCAGAGGAAAAATTATGTACATTACATAGACGTGGTATCAATAGACTTGACATGCATTTGACATATATAGTCCATCTCACTTAGACTTATGCATAAACCTTAAAAAATGAAAGTGACAAAACATAATTTGCGGTCCTTGTCATAGTTTCACATAATTTTGTAGGGCAACACTGCGTGTACCCAAACAAATAAGACGTGCGGTTTGTTATAAACTTGAATTACTGAGTATTTTACGAATATTTGCGGTCAAAAATGTATGTAAAAGAGTGTTGAAACTGATTATAAGACAAAAGGTATGGTGTGCTGCTTTATTATTGGCTGTGATAGCCGATCTAAACGATAATATGAAAATATAACCTCTCACTGGTAAGTGCATTTTATTTAGTATATTGGTAAAAATAAATGTAGACGTTCATTATTACTAACATCTGCAATTAGTATTTCATAGAATACAGTGAAAAATAGGATTATATTTGCATTAAAAATAAAAATGCTTTTTTTTTACTTTATGTCTGTCCCTTACGGTGGAACTCGAATGTCGAGTCCATTTGATACTACATCCATGGTACATTAGCATTTGACCCTTGCTGTTCTTTATTTGAGATCACAGTTTTTGTACTGTGTCACATTTAAGAGGTTTTTTGTAACTTGTTATGACATTAGAATACACCAGCAAGTATTTTTCTTTTCAATATTAACCGACTTCAAAAAAAGAGGAGGTTCTCAATTCGTCGGTTTTTTTAAATCTTGTTATAAATACAACCAACAAATATTAAATAGTCTCAACTTTAAAGTAAGATTGGATGTCAGAAACTAGAATGGGATTTTGGCCGCATATTATTCATGCCGTATAGTCTATGCCTTCGATAAAACTTCTTCACAATAAAACTGATGCCCTACATAAAAGTATTTTTTTGAAATATAAATAAATTTGTGTTAGTGTGAAAATCGTTATATTGTGCTATAGATTAACGTCTAGCATCTAACACATGGTTTGAAGTTCTGCATGCTAGCCTAATAGTTTGATAAAAACATCTTTGAGAAACTGAAAATATAAGTAGGTAATTAAATAAGTTTCTTTAGTTTTAATTGAGAAATTTCGAAGTAGTTTACTACTTTCAGGGATAAATTGTATTTATCCTAATATAATTATTTAAAGAGTAAATAGCTTTCGTAACGAATCATTTTTATTAGTCGATGCGGCGACTTCATGCTGGTTACGAAATATATTCCGAGACTATGTAACTTATGTCAGTAGATACATATCTCTAACAACTGAGTTATCAACAAATTAAAATAAGCCACACGACTAAGACAAAAAGCCCTTCAATCAACTCATTAAGGACCATCCACAAAGTCACGGACAAATTGATAAAAGTACCACCCTGCTTTGTTTTATAGTGAATTTACATTGTACATCATACTTATCTAACAAAATACGTGATATTTTGAGTAAAGGCGACATTAAATGTCTCGAGCGCAGAACAGATATAATCTACCCGAGGTAATGTGAATACAGTTGGATAAAATTCAGTAGGTTAATTTGGTAGTTGTTTACTTAAATCTATGGTGGGAATTGATTGGGCTTTGAGTCCATTCCGCGCAGTTAGAAAATTATTATGGAGACTATGAAAATGAAAATATGAAGCCGAAATTGAAATGATTTAAAATGTATCCAACCAAACCAGACCAAAAACAAATGACTTAACGCTGAAAAGTAAAGCAGTGTAAGTAATTAGCATTCGTATCAGTTATTATATTATGTATTTATTTTTATTTATGCACGTGCAACTAATGTATTAGTTCATATTTAAATAACAATAAAAATTAACTTAATCCTTTCGAGAACAATTTATATTTTGACTTACCACGCATCATTTACTGTGGCACTCCGTAGTGATTTAAGAGTGCGCCATCCGACTAAGAAACCATAAAGATTATCACGCTTCGAGTTAATGGATCCTCTAATTAATTATTAAGAACTAGGTTACGACTATTAATGTTATTCTAAGGCGAATAATTGCTTTAATACGAAGGGGGAAACTTTACCCGGGAATGGATTATTTGCTACCATACCGCTCGGACAGTCGAAGTTAAATTGTATTGAATCGTACTGTTTAAGTTGGTTCTCCTTGTTTTATGTTTGTTTATCATTAAAATGTATTATATCATGAAAGTACTATTTTAGTTTTGCCAAGTTATAAAGCTGAATTTTGTTTCGAATTTATAAATATTAACCTCCCTTTTATTTATTTATATTTCTGGCTCTTTCCTCCTTCTTATAAAAAAGGGGGCAGTAGAAATACAAATGTACTAAATTTATCGCAGGAAAGTATACAACTTAGTTGGAAAAGTGTTTCATTGTGTTCAACTTTCATTTAATGTCCATAGTTTTGTAACATTGCTATCTGATTCATAATAAAAACCATAATTAAAGCGAATCTTAGCTTCCATCATACATGTACTTATGACATGAGTGTGTGTAAGGAATGCCACCAATTATTTTACAAATTACTCTACTTTGTAGATATGAATTTTATTATGTTTTCACATATTTGAACCTAAGTGAGAGATAGCTCAAACGGATAGCTATTGAGGTTTTGAGTTTAAATGTGTGTGAACTGACACATCTGACTTTGCAAAGTTACGTACATAGTTATGAGTGAATGTAAAGTGTAAAAAAATATGTATATGAATTTCTAAGGTATGTATTAGTAAAATAAATCATAGCAGACTTGCGTGGACTCAGTCCAACTAGCGTACATATGTATTCATAGTTAATTTGATGACTCCCCATATAAAAGAAAACTGCGAGAAGACCATACATGATGCATCACAAGAATTTCAATGAAACCTGAAATCAACTAGACACTGTCTAATTAACAGGAAGTTATTGTACCTGGGTTTTAAATTTTTACAGAAAAATCCCTTAGTCTATCGTGAGGCAATACGATTTAAAACAAATGCTTCTATTTTGCACAACTGAAAGTAATAAATACTTTCAAATATCTTTTCATGGACGGTTGCCTAAAAGATCTGAAAGATAGTGAATATGGGATAAGAATGAATGAGTTGTCACTAAAATGTCTTCTCTATGCTGATGATCAGGTTATTCTTGCATCATCAGAGGAGGAGCTACAAAATATGGTGACAATTATGCATGAAGCGTTTGAGAGAAAAGGAATGAAAATAAATGTGAGTAAGACGAAAGTTATGGTATTTGAAAGGGAAGAGAATATGACAAAATGCGATATTATGATAGGTAATGAGCAAGTAGAACAAGTGAATGAATTCGTATATTTGGGCTGTGTTTTCACAAGTGATGGAAACCATGATAGTGATATTGAAAGGAGAGTGAATGCGGGAAATCGAGTGAATGGTGCGCTACACTCCTTTATGAATAGTCGGAAGGTCTCCAAAAAGGCACGACTGGCTGTCCATGGAGGAGTGTTAATTCCAACGCTTATGTATGGTAGTGAAAGTTGGGTATGGCAAAAGAAGCATGAAAGTAAAATTAGGGCAGTAGAGATGAGATCGTTAAGGGGAATGTGTGGTGTAAGTTTGTGTGACAGAGTGCGAAATAGCGTGGTGATGGAAACTTGTGGAGTGAAAGAGGATGTAGTGACGAGAATTGAGAAAGGAATGTTACGATGGTTTGGTCATGTAGAGAGGATGGATGAAAGGAGAATTACGAAACAAATACAAAATGCGAGTGTGGATGGAAGAGTCGGTAGGGGTCGACTTCACCGAACATACACCATCCAAATCGGTGATACCCTCAACAAGAGTCAGGTTAAAAGTACCCTGAACCGACGAGAATGCATGAAGACGTTGATGAAAGTGGATGAAGCGAAAGTAGTATGCCAGGATAGAGCAAAGTGGCGGTCTATAGTCTCTGCCTACCCCTATGGGATACAGGCGTGACGATTATGTATGTATGTAAATATCACAAAAACCAAAACGGCCCCCGCAATGTTTTTTTTCGTAAAAATATCATTTTCGCAACTAAGTTATAAATTGTGTTAATTCAAACGACTTCACTTAAGCGTTGAATACATCAAAAAGTTTCTATAGCATTATCATATTTTTTATATCAATCATAAATTTTCCAACCAAGGCGTCATTATGATTTTAGTGGAAGTGAAGCGAAATGGACTGCTGTAACAGAGGTTTCAAGTTTACGTTCAATATTTGTAACTTGAAAATATTTTTGAGCAAATAATTTTCGTTTTTAAAATTTTACTTTTACACAAAATACGATACTGACAAAAGGCAATTGCCAATTCTGAGAAGATTTCGAAGGCATAATATTATGACTGAGGATCACAAAATTGAGGTTCGAAAATATTAATATCACTTATATAATGATATTTGATTTTTCGACTCATCTTTACCCGGAGTAAGGAATTTGTGCCGGATATGACGATAGGCTCGCCCCTTATCACATCGTGCGATGTAACATACAAGTCGAAACGTGGGTGTACTGGTTGCTACCATTACGTCTGCCTACCCCATCTGCGGAAAAGGCGCGCGTTTATATATGTCTGAATAGTATAAAATCTACTAAACTACATACTCATGAGTTCTGCAATTTAAAACGTATGAAAAGACGATTAATCGCAAAATGCTAGCGCTGCAGATTATCTGGTCGTAAAGTTATGAGCAAAAGTATGCTGCAATGTGGCTGAAAAGTGAAGTTGCAGTATTTCTCCCGCCAAACAGCTGTGTAAATACGCTGTTGTATTTCGGTTGAAGAACATTGTAGCTAGAAAAAATATTCGACTAAAATGTCCAGTAGTTTTTTTAAGACTTAACAACTTCGCATCACAGGATGGCGAGCGCAGTAGAATATCAAGCATTGCTTTGTAATTCCAGTTGTTGTTTGGTTTGCTTCTGTTCATGAGCAGTCGTAAAAAGTTGCCCCGGCACCATATTATACAGGGTATATCAAGACTGCTACCGAAAACGAAGCCGGGTGGTAGTTTAAGCGACTTCAGACACAATGCAACAGAAAAAGTTGCAAAAATAAGCGACAATTTTTTTTTGTTATTTTTTTTTCCTATTGCCATATTTGGGTGGTAAATACACTTTTTCCTAAAATAATAGTGTATGCCCTTTTATTTATAAACACTCTAAGGTATAAAAGAGTTTAAATTATTATTTTAGCAAAAACTATGGAGTTACCACCCAAAAACGACGATATTTAAAAAATCATAAAAAATAATTGTCGCGTTTCTATGCGAAATTTTTAATTGCATTGTGTTTGTAGCCACTAAAACTACCACCCGGCTTCGTTTTCGGTAGCAGTCTTGATATACCCGGTATAACTGCATTCAGAAGCAGATGACGCTTACCAACTCAAATGAGGCCAACATTATGTATCAAATCAAATCAAATCAAAATATTCTTTATTCAAATAGTCTTTCACAAGATCTTTTGAATCGTCCTTTTCTGCTACCACCGCTAAAAATCAAACACCGCTATCAAAGCTTAAATTCTCAGCTGGAGAAAAAATCGTTCTCTGCTGCTGTACAATGGACATCAAATGCATTCTTCCCACTAAGCTTCAAGTTTAATAGTGTTGACTCACAAACGGTCCCTTAGGGAACGGAATTTAATGACTTAGTTTTATGATTAAATCACCTAATTTGATTATTTTCGTTGAAACTCACCTATAATTTATGGCGGACATTAAAACACCATAAAATCAACAGAGACGCGATGCGTGTCGACTAAAGCTGTGTACAAATGCAATGTACAGTTATTAAAAGAATTTATAGTTTATTTAAAGTTTTATAGGTAAAGTTTATTAGTACAAGTATTCCAATGTTTATGAAGAGGTAATGGAAGATAAAATAGGTGGACTTATCACTTACAACAATAGAACTTTCCAATAGGATTTTGATCAGTTACGTCGACTGCATTGACTGATTTCAATATTATTGTCATCATGATAATGGTATTGTTGGAAAGAGGCCTATGAACGTGATATGTAGTCGTATTAGTTGACCGCGCAATGTCAATGTGTTGGCTTTATGCATACTCATACATAAGTAAAATTACATTTTCTCCTATCACAGATTTTTATCTATACTAATATTATAAAGCTGCAGAGTTTGTTTGTTTGAACGCGCTAATCTCTGGAATAGACTACAAGCCCGTGGCAAAAAGTGATGGGTCAAATGAACCACGAGGAGACCTATTTAGTAAGATACAGGGGCTAAAAATAATAATATTTAGCACTATGCCGTCACTTGTAAGCTGTCCGTCTGGATGCAGATGAGACTTCAAAAGTACAGGGAGAGGGTGTATATTTTGGTCATATATTTTTGTACGGCATTTCTACCATCGATAGATCCATGAAAAATAATAAGAAAACACGTAGTGCCGTACAAAAATAGTGCGCCACAAATTAAGCAGAATGTTAGATATTCCGGCAATTTTCTTGGTAAATTTGGTCATTTGATTTTATACGGCATCGTTTCCATACAATTTCAATACCTCTTCTAATCCATTATTCCGCAACGCCGTACAAAACTATGCGACAAGGGAAAAAAATCGGCGGTTGCAACCCACTCCCCTTCAGTGGTCCGGGAGGTGATTTGAAAAAGTACGGCATCGGTTTCATAACATTATGTAGCACTCAAAAGAACTATTTAAAAACATGCCGTCAAAAAATATAGTTCATTTGAATGTATAAAATCAATAATATCTAAATTTATCATAAATCTAACCCTGAAAGCTGTAAGGTCATTTGATCCTGTACGGCAACTACTTTTTTAATATTATATTGCTAAATACAATTGTTATATAACATTGCCATTCAATAAAAAATGTTCTAAAAGAAATTGAGAGGAATACAAAATACGACTTTTTCATATTACTTGTAAAGTTTAAACTATCGTAGGTTAATGAAATACAGCAACTTTCTGAATATTATTGTTGTTTTAAATAGAACCTAGGTAAATGAATCGAGAAAAAATGATGCCGTACATTTTATTGTAGATTATAACTTTTTGCTGACTAAAATGACACTACCATTTCAGGGGTAACTTTATGGTCATCTGATACTGTACGGCATTAACATATTTTCAAAGAGAACAAGTGTTAATATGTATTAATCATTATGCCGTCTATTTAAAGCGAAACTGAGGGTATATTATATCCAAAAATTTAAAACTATCGATCTCAGTATTCATATTCTTGAATAATTTTCGATGTAATGTACTTTATACATGGACATATATTTTTTAATTATCTTATTTTTTTATGTTTATTGATATATTTATATACAAATATGAAAAACAAATAGGAACCGTCAACTGCCCTAACTTTGATATTTATGCCCTTTAACGGGAAATAAAGTCTAAAATACGATCGATTTTTATGATATTTACACATATTATCGTAAAAGTCGCGGGTTCGAATCCCATAGCACACCTCTGCTTTTTCGGAGTCATGTGTGTATTGATAGTCAATCACCACGCACTAAAACGGTGAAGGAAAACATCACGAAGAAACCTGCATACTATAGCGATTTATAAGAATTTCTATGGTATGTAAGTCTTCCAACACACACTAAGCCAGCGTGGTTGACTATATGGCCTAATCACTCTCAATCATTCTGTCGATTATGGAGGAGGCCCGTGCCCTGCCGGAGGACGGAATATGGGCTGATACCGATAATAAAAAATCCCAAAGAATGTTGTAATTTTTAAATATTTAACTCCGGTTTTTTGTACATATAGTTATCGAAAAATTTTAAAAGTTAGACAAATTCATGATCTCATTTCTGTGACATTCTAAAATGTACTTTTTTATCAAGATAATACGCCACAATTTGCGTGATATATTTTGTGAGAATTTGAGGAGGTGAAATTTGCTAGGCAATGTCTGGACACCATATTGCACAATTTCAATAAATAATAATAAATGCTTAGGGTGGTCTCCTTAGTGACATAAAACAATGAAACAAAATATGTAACATCTTATTTCTATTCCAAAGTATGTATAATAAAATAGTAAAAAAAGCAACTAATGTAGGTAGTGAACAAATAAAATATTCTTAAAATTATAGCTATAGTACGAGTACCAACACGTACTAGGTCAGCATAGTGGACTTTACGGCCTAATCACTCTCAATCGCACTCTAGATTCTACAATCGAGATTACAATTACAGGGCACGAGCCTATTCTAGTAGGCTAAAATATCATAAAGACTTTATTTCCCGTTAAAGGGCATAAATATCAAAGTTAGGGCAGTTGACGGTTCCTATTTGTTTTTCATATTTGTATATAAATATATCAATAAACATCAAAAAATAAGATAATTAAAAAATATATGCCCATGTATAAAGTACATTACATCGAAAATTATTCAAGAATATGAATACTGAGATCGATAGTTTTAAATTTTTGGATATAATATACCCTCAGTTTCGCTTTAAATAGACGGCATAATGATTAATACATATTAACACTTGTTCTCTTCGAAAATATGTTAATGCCGTACAGTATCAGATGACCATAAAGTTACCCCTGAAATGGTAGTGTCATTTTAGTCAGCAAAAAGTTATAATCTACAATAAAATGTACGGCATCATTTTTTCTCGATTCATTTACCTAGGTTCTATTTAAAACAACAATAATATTCAGAAAGTTGCTGTATTTCATTAACCTACGATAGTTTAAACTTTACAAGTAATATGAAAAAGTCGTATTTTGTATTCCTCTCAATTTCTTTTAGAACATTTTTTATTGAATGGCAATGTTATATAACAATTTTATTTAGCAATATAATGTTAAAAAAGTAGTTGCCGTACAGGATCAAATGACCTTACAGCTTTCAGGGTTAGATTTATGATAAATTTAGATATTATTGATTTTATACATTCAAATGAACTATATTTTTTGACGGCATGTTTTTAAATAGTTCTTTTGAGTGCTACATAATGTTATGAAACCGATGCCATACTTTTTCAAATCACCTCCCGGACCACTGAAGGGGAGTGGGTTGCAACCGCCGATTTTTTTCCCTTGTCGCATAGTTTTTGTACGGCGTTGCGGAATAATGGATTAGAAGAGGTATTGAAATTGTATGGAAACGATGCCGTATAAAATCAAATGACTAAATTTACCAAGAAAATTGCCGGAATATCTAACATTCTGCTGAATTTGTGGCGCACTATTTTTGTACGGCACTACGTGTTTTCTTATTATTTTTCATGGATCTATCGATGGTAGAAATGCCGTACAAAAATATATGACCAAAATATACACCCTCTCCCTGTACTTTTGAAGTCTCATCTGCATCCAGACGGACAGCTTACAAGTGACGGCATAGTGCTAAATATTATTATTTTATGCCCCTGTATCTTACTAAATAGGTCTCCTTGTGGTTCATTTGACCCATCACTTTTTGCCACGGGCTTGTAGTCTAGAACTACTGATCCGATTTGAATGTTTTCAGTTTTGGGTAGTCCATTTATCGAGGAAGGCTATAGGCTATATATCATCACGCTATGACCTATAGGAGGAAAGCAGTAGTGATATCTGTAGCAAATACGAGGAAATTTTGTTCGTTTTTCGTGGTCCGATTGGTCGATATTCTAAACTGATAGTCTGAATTAAATATTTTGACCGCCATTTTAAAACGTGTATGCACCCGGGCGGAGCCGGGCCCGACCACTAGTTCTAAATAATTCGCAGTCCTGCTTAGGTCTGCAAAAGGTTAACATTTAATATTCTTAAATTATACGCGGTCAAAAATTAATAACCTTAAGTTTTATGCCATATTAATATGTATTAATAATAACTCTATATTGTTTCTGTTAAATAATTCTTCTAAACAGCTATTGGAGATCACGGATTATTTTCAATCAGCAAATTAAATACATTATGATCAAAGTAAAAATTACATTCATATGAATACGATTGAACAATAAAGTCATTTTTGTTGATTTAAATTGATCAATTACTTCTATTTGTTAATCTTAAAGGGTTAGTCCATCAACATCCACCTCATGCATATCTACGAAATTTCCTAAAGCAATAATTCCGCCATCTAACTTCACCGTTTAATCTATAATTTTCATTGTTTTATGTGTACAATGAAAAGTAAATAAATGCATTAATTGAGATGACAAAACACAATAACTTCAAGACGCCATTTTTAGCGTTCAAATTCAACTGCAACTGGCGGGTAAATGGTGGTTGTCATTGAGCGGGTCGCGTGAGGAGCGTTGCAATTACCTCCTCCGGTTAGTGTCTCCGCAATTAGAGAAATTCCTAGGCGTCAGCCGGTGGGAGAGTTATTTGAACTCGGTAATGTCATTTAACGTGCCCTCTTTATGTTTCCTGTTTATTCGCATGTGAAAAATGTTGAAAATTATATCGTTAGGGTTCGATGGGTAAGTCGGTTTAGTTCTTTAATTTTATTTTAGAAAAATGAATTAGTAGTAGGTCACTCATATGTGAGAGGCCGCCTGGGTAGATACCACCGTAATGCCTATTTCTCCCGCCAAACGGCACTGTAATGTTCCGGTTTGAAGTACATTGTAGCCAGTAGCCAGAGTAAATACTGAATATATTAAGACTTGATATCTTATATTTCAGGATAGCGAGCGCAGTGGAATGTTTGGTTTTGTTACTGTCCATGAGCGGTCGTATCGCTTACCATTAGGCTAATGGCAGGCTCGTCTCGCTATTTATTGCATTAAAAAAAAGCGTAACTTAATGCAGAACTTTGGCTGGTGGACGGTACATTTTTATTGTATTTCCCTTACACATATTTTTTCTCACATATAAGAGACTTACCACCTGTATTAACTCAGTACCTACCAATCGCTTAAATGCTTGAAAATATACTGAATCCGAATCTGACACAGTTTTGACGGTTACTACGTCTGGTTTAAAATTTACTAATCCTATGTTAAATAAAAGTTTTCTACTGAACTCGCAAAGCTAAGTGCACCGGCTCTATTTTTTTATTACAGCAACATTTTAGTTATGAACGCAGTTTTCATAGTGCCGTATCTAATGAGAGTTTTAATGACGCCAGTTGTCCGTACGTCCGCGCGACGCTTTAGTTTTACACACAGATAAAGTGCCTCGGTATTATGGCAAATGGAGATAATTTTGTTATTTCATTCTATGAATTTGAAGTCATTTTGTTTGGGATAAGAACTACAATAACACAGGCAGGCGGCTCCTCTATTGTATTATTTATCATGGTTTTGTTTTGAAGCAATAAAATGTATTTAAACTTCCATTTTTTAGGGAAGCAATTCATTTATTTAAGAAAGTTATTTTGTAAATGTCTATTATCTATTTTTTATGGGAAATAATTTAAGGTAAAATTTAAGATGTTTAGTAGGCGAGACTAAAACATTTTGTGCATTTTTGGAAATTGTTATTTTAAATTGCCAACTCGCATTAGGCCAGACTATATGATCTAACCACTCTCAATCGATTGTGTCTAATGTTTAATCTCGATTGTAGAGGAGGCCCGTGATCTGCAGTGGGACATAATTATATGGGCTGATACAATATTTTAAATTTCATATTTCTCATTAATGATTACTTTCATTATAAACTGTTAACGGCATGTGTATAAGATACGTATAATACAAGTGAAGCAGCGAGTAAATGTCGTAAACCATAAATCATGGCCTCGGCGACTTTCAAGTACCACTTTTGAAAACAAAAACTTCATTTTCATAATGCGAGGGGCGGAAGCTATAAAACCGAATTGTTTTTTCCGTTGCTCCGTTTTTTTAAAAACAATTTTTAAGTTATGTATAAAGGCACATAAATATTTGCGTCGGGAATATTAACTCTCATTTGTATGACACGAAGTATTGTTTTGATATTATGTTTTGTTAATATCAAAACAATACTTCGTGTAAAGTTATGCTCAACATGGTATTCCATTACATAAAAACAACTGTCAATGTAAATAAAACATAAACATAAACTCACGCCTTTTTTCCAGAAGGGGTAGGCAGAGGTACTGGTTGCAACCAGTACACCCACGTATGGTTTTGAGTGTTTTGTCCCACATTTGATAGGGTGCGAGCCAATCGCCATATCGGACACATTCTGACTCCGGGCTGATAATGAATTGAAAAATTCACTATCACTCAACCCTGACCTGGGATTCGATCCCGAGACATCAAATTTGATTTTCTACCGTAGTACAACTACGCCACTGAGGCAGTCAATGTCGATGTAAATCGTTGTGTCTTTCTTATTACTACATCATATTAATATTTAATAACTAATTTAATATGCATTCATGCCTGCATAGATAAAGGGTTAAACAGATATACAAGTACCACCCATATTGCATTGAGCTTATTACCTATCCTCTTGCCAGTTACACATACCGTTCTAAGGCAACAAATACGACCTTAAACCGAAAAACTACCACAAACTGAACTCCTGGTTTGAGAATTGAACCCAACATCTTTTGTTTAAGTGTCTATACATAACGTACATGCTCTATATACTCGCTTTATTGTTTATATATTCACGGTTGTCTGGAAGATATCGTTTTAAGCGATAAGACCGCTGTTTTTAGCACTAATTTTGTTTAATCTCTTTTTTTATAATAACTATAAAGCATTTTAAATAGTTATTATTATTACACACTACAACTAGATGAATCTTTAAATAACAATTGTTATTTAAAGCAAAATCTATTAAATTCCCTACAATATTCAGTTTGCCGAGCGGCACAAAGGAAGTAATATTTTCTCAAGTTTAATTCCGTTCGCGACCACCTGCCTCTAATATTGGACAAGTAAATCATTCCGGCCGGCTGACCTCAGGAAAAAATGCAAGAAACGCTACGAATATTTGCTAAATTGTTCTTATGTTTAGATATTTATTAATAGGTTTAGTAACATAATATAATAGCAATATCATATGTTTTATGTTGTTACATTAAAACACGAACATACTATAAGTATTTACATTAAAGTAACCATAAGATGTTTACATTCCAAAATGCTGCGAATGATATCTATTCGAAATAGAAATGTGTATTACGTGTTTTTATTAAAAGTGACGATACTACGCGATTCAATTAAATAGAAAATTTTAAGCAAATAAATTTCTAGGCTGACCAAAAGTCTCCACTACAACTGACAAGAGGTAAGCTTTCTCTAGCACTCTAGCGAAGTGTGAGTAGGTAGAAATTTATTTTTTCTATATATTTCCTTTAACGTTATATCTACAAGTAATTATTCGTATCATACGTAACTTATAATAGTAATAGGCCTTATGTCTTAAAACCAACCCAAAATCTTAGTTTAGGTCATCCGTACAGCTCTTCTAAAAATCTCATCTCAAAAAAATGAAACATACCAGTGCTGCCATCTCTGACCGAGCAACGGAAGCTAACAGCGAAAACACAAGGTAAACATTTTCTTTCATAAATTCGGATACTGGTTACGACCTCTCATTCGGCCCTCTGCCGCTGCAAATCCTTGGGCCTTATCTTCGCGTATCATTTATAACCAGGCATCAACAAATGACGTCTGTTTGGGGTTCCTTCGGTTTACCCGGGGTTAAGTTAAGGGTGGATTTGTCAGGTGCCGGGTAATGATTACGCGAAATTTCACGATTATTACACCGTCCGTTTTCTCAGCATACAAGGTTTTGTGGGTTTGTATATTATGTAGTGCAGAATTTTGATGTGTTGTGGTGTTAAATTTGAGTGTGGTAATCTTTTGATGACTGTTTTCCAAGTTTTTCAATAGGTTACGACTGTGTTTTTCAATCTTTCTGAATATGCAAACCCTTTTCATGTTGAAATCTTCTGGCGACACAATAGGGCCATAAACAAACAAAGAGTTAGAAATTTAAAATACTACGAAAATAATTTTATCCATTTTGATACCTATATTTATTGTGACAATATATAGGTATTTATACAGACCTATGTTCTATAAGATTGGGGACCCCTTGAGTAACAAGTCGTGACCCATAGATTGAAAATACTGGGGTACAAAAATAAATAAAAATTTCCACGAAATATACCTATAAAATTAATTGATGATTATTTCTCTTGTTTTTATTTGGTAATTTTGCTTATTGAAATTTGAAGCCGTTAAAACCATGAAAAAATAACCAATCCTCCCAACTCAGTTCTTCTACCGTAAAAAGTTGTGAGATCCATGTAATACCAAGTCGTTTAATTAATTCAATCGCTACTTAAGGGACTGTATCTTGTGAGTCTATATGTGTTGTCTGAAGTTATTACGTAATTAGCCCAGCTAACAGCATCATATTATAGTGACCATATCCATATTAAAAATCTTTTATGTTGTAAATGAAATGGACTGGCTTGGCTAATAGTGTCCCCAGATGTGTAAAAAAAACAGCTATCAACCATTAAAAACCACCCAATACACGTCAATTACTGTACCAACACTTCAAGACAAGCGACGATATACAATCATTGCTCTTCTCCAAATATATCCGTTTCCATAACGCAATTGCACGCAATTAATTCAATTTATTAGCCAATAGAGCGTCAAGCGTATTGTAGGGAGCCGGCAGATTCTATATCGGTGTCCTTCTCAGAAGCCATTTGCACGTGTATGAATTATGTGTCAGGAAAGTATTTTAATGCGTTCGTTCTGGTAATGATCTATTGACCGAATAAATTGCGATACGCACGGACACGTCACGTAGGCGGGACGATCCGGTTATTGTAAGGATTTTTATGATTTGTATTGTGAAAAGTGCTTCTTTTGGCTATGTTATGAATAATGAATTAATATTAATGTCTTAGTACTCTATAAATATATAAATATTACATATATACGAGTATTACACGCCATCATCAGCACGATTTAACTCTTTTTTCCTGCCTCCGTCTCTCTGCACGATCTTAAGCTTAACTGGTAGAAGTTGCCATCAGGCATTAAGTCCGCCTATACTATTTAAATTGTATAAATTTTAAAATAATAATTACTGATGATTTAATTGAACACGTACGCTACGTAGGAGACATAGAAATCTCTATATTGCAAATCACTTCTACTATTCATCTAGATAATCAAATATGTCATATTATGACAGACATTATAGTCTCTTTCCATTCATTAATCCGCGAGTTGAGCGATACCTAGCTTTAAACATACAGGTTGAACAACAATTGCAGATATTATAGTCAATCTCGCGAGATCCATCTTTGTAGCTCTTTACAGTTTTAGTTTAATTAGGTATGACTAACGATAATAGTGCCCGTAAAATTACATCATAGTTAGTCCAAGCCGTATGACACTCAGTCGATGCTGCCTTATAATCATAACCTATACATCACCCGCCGCATGAAGTTAGATCAAGCGTGTTTAAAATTGACTGCAACGATCAAACACGACGTCACGTGTCAGTTCAAACGGGACGCGACGCGCCGAAGGATTTCTGATCTATAAACCTCCACGAAGTTATATTAATCATATGCAATAAGTTCTTGCTCTGTATTCAGCAATTTATAATTGCGACGTTCATAATTTATTTGGGGAAATTAGTTGAATGGCTGCCAGTTACTTGTTCCTTTAACTTCGCTTGTACACGTGTATTTCATTCATCTTCCCGAATTTAGCTGCAGTTGCTTGATGTTAAAGCACGTTAAATGTAATTGAAGTTGCAGCGTCTCTGACTTCTATTTGATGTTTAGAATTAGGTGCCTTAATGTAGTAGTTAAAGTGTCGCCATGTTGATAGACTTTAAGCGGAGTGAATGTGGGGTTTGGGAAGTTTTATTAATTTTTATTTTAAAATATTACTAATTTTCTAAATGAGATGTGTTTCCAAAAGTATTGACAACCGATAGGATTGACTTTAAAGTAACAAATGAAATAATTTTAGAGTGTGCACTTGTTGAAAATATTTTGTAAAGATTTGACATTTGTTTTACTTTTGAAATACCACGACAATATCCAATTTTTTAAGAGCAACTGACAGTAAAGAGAAGAGTATTCAGACCTAAACAGTCAGTATCTAATAATTACAAATATCATATTGCTTTCTAACTAAACATATTCAGAGCAGATTCAAATAAAGAAGTATTTTATATACACAAGAAAAACAGAATCATTCTTACCGAACGAAAAACATAATCTACTGAAATAGGGTGTTATTATATTTAAAGTCACATGGGCAGCCAGCACGCGAGTAAACAGCTAATTATTTATGAAATTGTTATAAGCCATTTTAAAATAACGATCGTATTTAAAGCAAATAGAAAACTAATGAGTTGCTATACCACGACATGTGGCGGAGGCGTGGCGTGGCGCGGAGTCGCGTGGTTTGCCGTCACACGGTGTGTAGGGCTACCAAATTATAATATTTTCATACGAGAGTCTAAAATTAAATGCATTGTACCGTCACCTAGAAAAATCCTGGCAACATATGCTACGGTGGACGGATTGCTGCAACAGTTGCAGTAAGATTAAGAAGCTACTTCCACTGGTGAGTAAAAAGTCTCATACCTGTTACAAATCCAAATCCTTAAAAACTAAAATCGTGTTTTTTACAAAACCACGAGGCACATTTTTTAAATTTATTATTATGTTACCTGGGTGGTTAGGAGCATGTGGTTTAAATTAAATAGTAATTTCAATATCAACCCTTAAATATAAAAATATGTTTGGAATAGTACCGTATCTGAATACCATTTCCAGCACAAAACTAAAAATATCAGAATAAAGCTCTCAACAACATGCACACGTTTCCTACATACGGCATTCAAAATGACGTCAAAACCCGTTTTGCCTTTGCAAGCAAGCGTGATCTGTATGCAATATGCTAAAAACACTCACAACTTTTCCATTTACGTTGCAAAATAATTTTCGATTGCCACCTTAAAAAAGGTGAACTTTTTGCAGTCCACTCGCATTGGGATATGCTCACGGTCCGAAAAAATAACGATGTGTGACACCCCTGGTGTGATACAAAACAGCGCAGTTTGCAAGTTGGTGGCAATCACTTACAGCACCATAACTGATTGCATGCAGCACGGAATACGTTTCTAATGGTCGTTCATTTATTGTTGTTTGTGGGACGCGATATTCATATCGCTTATTTGACTTCCTAATATGAAACGTCTGAGCGAACTTGCGCGTGGATGCAGCTGGTGCAGTTAATGTTTGCGGTTTTGACTTCTGGTTCGAATTAGGGTGTTTTATAGTTTTCTGATACCAAAGATCTCTACTTATTTATTGAAATAATTTCCGTCTTATTCGAAAGTTTAATTTTAATTTTCTTCAAGCGTTGTCAGCCACATGTATATTATTTTCTTTTACAATAGCTTGTGATCTGTCCACTGAATAACATAGTTTAATTTTGTAAAATTTAATCACCAAGACAGTGTATGCATCGGCAAGGCATAATTAATGTATAAATAAACACGGTGGCCTTTTCGATAAATGATTTGAAGAAATGCTTTGTCTTAATAATTAATTCTCGCAATATTAAAACGTTTGCATGAGCTTCAATCATATTTTTATTCTTATCAAGCGCGGTGTTGATGTAGTGGATTCAAACCCCATCGATCTGTGAGGCACCAGTTCATTGGAAATCAAGTTTTAACACCTTTGCTTAAAGTATGTTTCGCTTCCAAATGCATTGTTATTAGTTATTCTTTAACCAGTGCAACGTCTCAAACAATTAATGTTGATTACGATACCGCTATTTGATTTATATCGTAAGTAACTGTATCGGAATGGTCCCAATTAAATACTTTAGGCTTCTTGTACACGCACGATTTTTCGAAAAAGCTTTCATAGTAACCCATACAATACTCACAACCGTGCCTACAGAAAGCAAAATAACCGTTATGCATATCGAAAAAACGTTTGTGCACAAGAGGCCTTACTGTGGGTCTTGGATCAACTTTGCTGAATAGGAATCGGGCTGATCGGAAACAATAAAAGCTAATTTAGTTAGCGCACAGGCATCTGTGAATTGAAATGTAATTTTGGTACGCTATTGTGAGACTTTAACGTGCGGATATGGTATGTGTGCGTGTTGTTGTATTTAGGTTGATAAGTATCTGCATCAGTCCATATACGTCCCATTGCAGGGCACGGGCCTCCTCTACAATCAAGAGAACTATTGAGATTGATTAGGACAATTATTAGTCCAGTACGCTGGCCTAGTAAGGGTTGGCGCAGTTTACAATAGTAGGTACTGTACATTTCTGTATCAGCCCATATAGGTACATCCCACTGCACGGGCCTGCAATCAAGAGTTTTGTTTTATTGCAATGTATGGCGAGAAGAGCATGCCTATCGCCTAATGGTAAGCGATATGACCGCTCATTAACAGTAGCAAAACTAAACAATATAATTCAAGGTATTGTTTAGTATCATTATTTTTAGGTCAGAGGGTCATTCTTCTTGCAACCTGTCCGGCTGTCTTACAGAATGGCACGGGCACGCGCTCCCGGCCCCTCGAGCCACCATTGTCGCACTCCACTTCCCAATCCGCGACTTTGGCGTCCCCCTCCCTCCCCACTACTGGTGGCAGGATTTTGGTGTCGAGTCATATTTTTTACTCAATGCTAAATCCGAGCGGGTTGGTACCACCGTCTGGCCTATTTCTATCGCTAAGTAGAAATGCGTTCCGGTAGAAGGGCTGGATAGCCGTTCCCTCATCCATTCCTCCCTCTTCGGTAATAGGTGTTGGTTGTTGCAGGCGATGCTCGTTGATGTGGTCGGGTGTCGGAGTGGGCGCTCAGTTGGAGGTGCCGGTGTGGAGTACAGGGAGACCCGGTGGGAACGGTCACCGCCGGCCGCCTGCCGGTTAGTAGGGGACCTGAACCCGGGGATACACAACTGTCAAACTCCCTCCCCGGGAAGCTGTCCCGCCAACCGGCGAAAATCCCGTCGTGCAGTCGTCGTGCCAGAGTGGGAGACTGGAGTGGATCCCGGCGACTGCACGCGGGGGGGCATCGGGGGCCCTTCCGTGCTCCACGCTGGTTCCTTCAATGCCGTGTGTCCGCTTCGCACTATATCCTCCCATCTCGGGTATCGTCTTGGTTCAACCACGCTTGTCCTTACCCTATCCCACTCTCTTAAAAACCAATGAGAAGGATAAAGAATAGCAGGCTCTCCACGGCGGGAAATTCATCCACATTTTCTGTGGACTTCTGTAACGTCAGGGGTCTACATAGCAACCTCGACGCCGTCCACCACCATCTTGAGACGGCGCGGCCTGCCCTGCTCTTTTAACGGAGACGCAAATATCCACCCCTGACGATGTATCGTACTTAAATTACCCCGGTTACGTATTGGAACATCGATTCCTACGTAAAGCTGGGGTGTGCGTCTTCGTCAGGGGTGATATCTGTTGTCACCGCCTTCGGGGCCTCGAGCGTCGGGACCTGTCCTTATTGTGGCTACGGGTAGAACACAGGGGTAGGACCCGAGTCTACGCATGCCTGTACAGGTCCCACTCCAGTGATACGGGATCTACTCAATTATTTGAGAGCGTCCAAGTGGGGACTGACCAGATTCTCGAGCAGTTCCCTTCCGCGGAGGTGGTGGTCCTCGGTGATTTCAACGCTCATCACAAAGAGTGGTTGGGATCCAGGACCACTGATCTCCCCGGTCGGGCTGTCTATGAGATGGCCTTGGCTTATGGTCTCTCGCAGCTGGTAACACAGCCCACCCGTGTTCCAGACGTTGAGAGCCATGAACCCTCTTTGTTGGATCTTCTGCTGACGACCCACCCGGACGGATACAGGATAGTGGTTGATGCTCCTCTTGGATCTTCTGACCACTGCCTGGTCCGTTCATGGGCTCCTGGAGCGAGTTCTAGCCGCTCTTCAACGACTGGAACTCGCACAGTTTGGCGGTACATGTCAGCAGATTGGGATGGACTGCGAGAATTCTTTGCGTCCTACCCTTGGGGGCGGCTTTGTTTCTCCTCCGATGATCCTGACACCTGTGCGGACTGCGTTGCGTATACGATCAGCTTGGGTATGGAGACTTTCATACCCAGCTCAAAAATACCTGCAGGGCGTCGCAGCCGGCCTTGGTACAATCGTGCCTGTGCTGTTGCTGCGCGCCTTAAGCAGTCCGCATACGCGGCGTGGCAAGACGCAAGAAGGCGTCGGGATCCAAACTCAAAGGAGGAGAAACGGAGATTCAACGCCGCCTCTAGATCCAACAAGAGAGCCTTAGCTAAGGCCAAGGCGGAGCACATCCGCAGAATTGGCGAGCGACTCCAGAGCTATCCCTCTGGGAGTCGTGCTTTTTGGTCGCTCGCTAAGGCTGTGGAGGGTAATTTCTGCCTGTCCAGTCTCCCACCACTGCGCAAGCCCGATAACAGTTTGGCCCACAGTGCAAAGGAGAAGGCTGATCTCTTGGCCCAATTCTTTGCCTCGAACTCGACTTTGGATGACGGGGGCGCCACACCGCCGAACATCCCGCGTTGTGAGAGCCTCCTATCTGACGTAAAAATCACCCAGCGTGCTGTCAGACGGGAGCTCAGGCTTCTAGACGTCCATAAGTCGAGTGGGCCAGACGGTATCCCCGCAGTGGTTCTTAAAACGTGCGCCCCTGAGTTGACACCCGTGCTCACGCGCCTTTACCGTCTTTCCTATAAAACCAACCGGGTACCGGCTTCGTGGAAGGTCGCCAATGTACACCCTGTCCCCAAAAAGGGTGACCGTTCGGACCCTTCGAGTTACAGGCCGATTGCTGTCACATCCCTACTCTCTAAAGTCTTGGAGCGAGTTATAAACACTCAGCTCCTGAGGTATCTTGAGGATCGCCAGTTGATTAGTGACCGCCAGCACGGTTTCCGTCACGGTCGCTCGGCTGGTGATCTTCTTGTGTACCTCACGCACCGTTGGGCGGAGGCTTTGGAGAGTGGGGGTGAGGCAATTGCGGTCGGCCTTGACATTGCGAAGGCGTTCGACCGAGTGTGGCATCGCGCCCTTCTGGCGAAGCTACCTGCGTATGGAATTCCTGAGGGGCTCTGCAAATGGATCGCCAGCTTTTTGGATGGTCGGAGCATAAGAGTCGTAGTGGACGGCTGTTGCTCCGAGACCAAGACCATTAATGCTGGTGTTCCACAAGGATCGGTGCTATCGCCGACACTCTTTATCCTGCATATCAATGACATGTTGTCCATTGATAGCATGCATTGTTATGCAGATGATAGTACGAGTGACGCGCGGTACATCGGCCAACGGAGCCACTCTCGGGATTCCATTATGGAAAGACGGAGTCAACTTGTGTCTGAAGTCGAGAGCTCTCTGGGGCGGGCCTCCGAATGGGGTGAATTGAACCTAGTTCAATTTAACCCTTCGAAGACACAAGTTTGCGTGTTCACTGCGAAGAAGGACCCCTTTGTCATGGCGCCGCAATTCCAAGGAGTTACTCTCCAAGGATCCGAGAGTATTGGAATCCTTGGCGTCGAAATATCAAGCAAGGTCGAGTTTAGGAGTCATTTGGAGGACAAAGCCAAACTGGCGAGCAAGAAGTTGGGAATCCTGAACAGAGCCAAGCGGTACTTTACGTCGGGTCATAGATTGACGCTTTACAAAGCGCAAATCCGGCCCCACGTGGAGTACTGCTCCCACCTCTGGGCAGGTGCCCCAAAATACCAGCTCGACCCACTTGACTCCTTGCAGCGACGAGCTTGTCGAATTGTCAATGATCCCGATCTCACGGACAAATTGGAACCGTTAGGACTGCGGAGAGACTTCGGATCTCTCTGTGTGTTCTATCGTTTGTTCCATGGGGAGTGCTCCGAGGAGTTGTTTGAGTTGGTACCACCGTCGCCTATGTACCATCGCACCACACGTTTCCGCAGTAGAGTTCATTCCTACCACCTGGAGGCGTACCGTTCCCGGACGGTACGTTTCCAGCGTTCTTTTCTACCACGTACGTGCAAGCTCTGGAATGAACTCCCTGCATCGGTGTTTCCTCAGCGCTATGACCTGTCCTTCTTCAAACGAGGTTTAAGGAGAGTACTTTCCTCGAGGTAGGCAGCGACTTTGTTGTGCTGGTCCCCTGGCACTACGGAGGTCCATGAGCAGCGGTAGCCGCTTACCATCAGGCGGGCCGCTAGCTCGTCTGCCTACAAGGCAATAAAAAAAAAAAAAAAAAAAAAAAAAGCAATGCTTGGTATTCCATACAAAATTCTAACTCTGTAAATTCTACATCACAGTTTGATAATGACGTAATAATGTGTAATGTGTAGTGAAGTCGGCGGCCTGCGGTTTGGTGATGTATGACGGCTGTGAGCTTCGCCGGGTCAAGTTTAATGTCGGCTGCGTTCATATTAATAACTTCATTAACAGAATTCCTTATGTTGTAGGATTGAGACTGGGTAAAATGCTAGTTTACAAGTTGCACAAACTACCTTTGCCAATACTTTTGACCTTCAATCTGTAAATCCCATACATTCGCAAGCTCATATATCTCTCAAAAGTATGGCGATGACATTTTCAAAGGCAAAGTTAGTTTCTGCAACTCAGCCTAAATTGAGCTCTGATAACACTGGTCAACATGAAAATTGCCTTTTACTTGAAACTGCTATACATCTTCAGTATTCGACCCCCTTAATCTAAATATAGAACTTAAAATTAATCGTTAGCTCTTATTATTTATTTATGCTATATTTAAGATAATACCGGGTAACTTGGTGGATGTCACTTTATATTATGAGATTTCAAATAATTTTGTGAGAGTATCCGCGTAAATTTTATTATTATGCTTTCGTTTCATGTGTCTTATAGTATTAGCGTTCCATTTGTTTGTTAAAACGCGAAATTTTAAAAGTTATTTCTCATTTTCGACAAATTTCTGTTGCAAAAACTACAATTTGCAAAAACTACGGTTTGTTGGGTCTGCAAATGGGCTACACCAAGTGCTGGTGCTTCTTGTGTGGGTGGGATAGTCGGGCTAGATCGTCGTCGATCGTCGAAAGATTGGACTTGAAGACAAAGTCTGTGCCCTGGAGAAAATAACGTTAAATATCCTCCCCTAGTCGATCCTCATAAAAATTTTCTCCCTCCATCGCATATGAAATTGGGATTAATGAAGACCTTGGTTAATCCTCTCAACAAAGGTTGACCAACCTTTGAAGGTTGGTCCACCTTTTTTCGCACCCACTTTGCAAGTAATTGATTACTTGCGAAGTGAATTTCGACATCTATGCGGCGCCAAAATAAAAGGGGGAGTTTTCGTCGGACCTCAAATATGAGAGATTCTTAAGGAACAAAACTTTGATCCGATTTCACAGGGCATCGAAAAAAGAGGCATGGGAATCTTTTAGAGCAGTAGTAGTTCATGATTTTTTGGGCAATAGGAGATTTGAAAATTACCACGAGCTTGTGAACAATCTTCTGCAAAAGTATCAGCAAATGGGTCGCAATATGTCCCCAAAAATTCATTTTCTTCATTCTCACCTCGATTTTTTCCTCCTAACTGCGGTGATATGACTGACAAACATGGTGAACGATTTCACCAAGATTTATTGACAGTGGAAAAGAAATACAACGGCCGATAGAATGCGTCAATGCTAGAGGACTACTGCTAGAACTTGGTTTAAAGTTTTCGTAAAGATAATTCCAAAAGGAAAACGAAAAAAAGAGAAATTATTGAATAGTAAAGGTTAAATACTTGGGAAATATTTTAAAATACTCAGTTTCATGTAAAAAGTTTATGAAAAAGTAAAGAAAATGTCTTTTTTAAAAAAGAACGGATTTATATTCTATGAAATTTTACTCTTACGTCATATATTTAGATACCAGCCATAATTTTAAAGTAAGAGCTAACTTTCAAATTTGGTTTATATTTTCGTATTCAGTGACCCCAAATTAGTAAAATAATAAAGCATTTATTTTACAGATAAACAAAAAGTTAAATTTTGTAGACCAGTGTAATTATTTGGTAGGGGTGAGTGAACTAGGTAATATTCTTTATTAAATAGTTTATGTAAAAGAATAATAACTTTAAAGTGAATTTACATAAAAATTATATTAAATTCCAGTGATAATATAATTTAATGGTTTGGTATTTCAAAAGTAGTAAAAGTATGAAAAAATTAAAACTAAATTCTTAAATTGGCTGTATTAATTGCTCTATCTTAAATAATTAAATCTAGACTTCGGTAGACTAGACTTCAATTTAGACTGATCCAACGTTTAAAAGCCGTCAAAGTTTATATTTTCTTATTCATATTTGTAATGCGAATACTTTAAAATATACAGGGTATATCAAGACTGCTAACGAAAACGAAGCCGGGCCATTGTGTCTGCCATTGTGTCTGAAGTCGCTTAAACTACCAAGTTTAAGCGACTTCAGACACAATGCAACAGAAAATGTGGAAAAAAAAAGCGACAATTTTTTTTTTGTTATTTTATTTATATGGTCGTATTTTGGTGGCAAATACATTTTTTCGTAAAATAATAGTGTATACCCTTTTATTTATAAAGACTCTAAGGTATAAAAGAGTTTAAATTATGATTTTATCAAAAACTATGGATTTACGACCCAAAAATGACGAAATTCAAAAAATGATAAAAAAAAATTGTCGCGTTTCTTAGCAAAATGTTTAGTTGCATTGTGTTTGTAGTCACTAAAACTACCCGGCTTCGTTTTCGGTAGCAGTCTTGAGATACCCGGTACTTATGTTAACACAAAGCGCCACTGTGGTAATTTTGTAAATATATTAATTATTTTAGCAATTCTTTGCCAAAAATTATTTGCGTGGTTAGCCGTTGTTATGTGACCCACAATTGCAAATAATGATTTGCGGTAAAACGAATTATTTAAATGGCGTAATTGATCATTGTACCGCAAATTAATGTTTGATTCTACATTGGTAACATGCGTTGCTATTTTTATTACAATTAATATTACGGGTAACATTGCGGTACTGACCGACTTTGGGTCAATTCAATTTGAATTGCCTTACAATGCTATTAAAAATTGTATCGTATTTAAAATTGGGTTTAAAAATAAAATATTTTTATTTGTTTATTAGATATCACTGTATTGATTTTCTTAAGTGTTGCTTATGGGCGTAGTAAGTCTCCGAGAATTATACGAGTAATATTATGTATCTTGATCTAGATATCGACCCTAAGCGCTAGACTTTTTTTTCAACTTATAACTTTAAATTACAGTGTATGTTGACTGTGTTCGTAAACGAAACTGGGTGATAGTTGTAAGTGACTACAGGCACACAAAAAACTTTTTTTGTGATGTTTTAAATATCACCTATTTTGTGTGGCAAATCAATATTTTTTGTACTATAGCGTCTTTAAAAAGTATTTAAAGGGTGTAAGATATATACATTAAGGGTATTTTTGGAAGATACCCTTAATGTGTATATCTTATTTATGTTTAAAATTCATATTAGATTGTTTTATATTTCATTTCATCGCGACAAAAACATGATACATTTTGATTTATAAATATATAATATATCTTTTATTTTTAGTAACAAAAATATATTAGAAACAAAAAACATGTTGATCATATCAACTATTCTTTATTTTGCTTGGACATCAATAAACTCAAGGGCGTGTGGGCACGTCTTTATTTATTTTCCAAACATTCAATCAATGCCAAGTGCGTGCGCCGCTTGTGGTCAATCACTCGATGTGTAAAAACATCATTAATATTCTAAATATATATTCTGTCCTATCATCTTTGTACTAGTATTTGCGGCGAGTACACGTTTCTGGATTTGAGTGGCGGTGATTTTCTATGTTCAAAATTTAAACATAGCCCAGAGTCCACTCCTGTCACATAGGTCTGATTTCACGTCAAAACAAAACAAATAATAAAAAAAATCATTCGAACACATAATTAATTAAATGGTGGCATATTAAAATCAATCAAGACTACTGGATATCGGAACTACAGAAACTACGAGAGACATTTCGTCGACAAACTCCTCTGGGTCATATTGACATTTGTCTTGATGTGGGGCTCGAAATCAGCACAAACAGGTTGCTAGCTGGACGATGCAGCTTACTCACGCTAATAAATCTACGTATGCCAATTGTTTTCGCTTTGTTAGTCCATACAATCAATCTTTCAGCCAATTTGTGTTTGCACTAATTACAAAAAGACAACGACACCTACGGTCCGCAATTAATACTCTTAGTCGAATCTTTGTTCTATTGTTAATAAAGTAAATTAGATATTGTGGTATCAATAGTTTTCTACATACATACATACACTCACGCCTTTTTCCCAGAAGGGGTAGGTAGAGGTGCCAGGACACCCACATTTCACTATGTATGTACCGTCCCACGATGTGACAGGTGGCGGGCCTATCGCCATATCGGGCACAAATTTATGACTCTGGGCTTATAATGAATAGAAAAATCCAATATCACTTTGCCTAACCTGGGATTCGAACCTGAGACCTCAGATTTGTAACCGTACCCTAGTACAACTTCGCTACCAAGGCAGTATTCTTTGGGTTTGGTTACAGAGATAATATTCTAAATATATGTTCTCAACATCAACTCAACAGTCCCGAGGAGGTGTCGGATTTCTCGTCCACAGGTCTCTCATCAACAACATCGTATCCATCGAAAGTGTGTCGAGCAGGGTAGTATACCTTATACTCAGAATATCCAAAAGATATTCGTTGAAGGTCATACAGGTATACGCGCCGACCTCGACACACCCAGATGAAGAAGTAGAGGAGATGTATGAGGACATAAGTCGGGCCATACATACTTCCAAAACCTACTTCAATGTTGTTATGGGGGACTTCAACGCAAAGTTGGGCAAGAGAAGCGATGCAGAGTTGAAAGTGGGGCAATTTGGACATGGGCAACGGAACCCCAGGGGTCAGAGGCTGGCCGACTTCCTGGAGAAAGAGGGACTCTTTGCGATGAACTCTTTCTTCCAGAAGCCGCCTCACAGGAAATGGACCTGGCTGAGTCCTGACGGTTCTACGAGAAACGAGATAGATTTCATCTTGACGACGAATATACGGATATTCAGAGATGTCTCTGTGATCAACAGGGTGAAAACCGGCAGTGATCACCGAATGGTTAGGGGCACCCTGAATATCAATGTCCAATCGGAAAGGCGTCGCTTGATGAAATCTACGCTCCGACCTACTCGCGCCCATATCCAAAACCCCGAGAGCTTTCAACTCGAGCTGACAAATCGCTTTGATTGTCTAGGAGAAAACCTTGCAGTGGACGAGCTAAACAGCGGTTTGGTAGAAGCTGTCCATACGGTGGGATCTAAGTATTTTAGACCTCGCCGTAGAGATAGACCACAAAAACTCTCGATCCACACTCTTGACCTCATGGCCGAACGTCGATCTTTAGCGCTGCAGTCTTCCGTTGACGCCGAAGCATATCGGCGGCTCAATAGACAGATCTGGAAGTCCTTGCGACACGATGTCCGTGCTCACAATAGTGCGAGCATTAAGGAGACAATTGAGCGGAACGGAGGCTCCAAAGTGTTTGCAAGAGACTTGTCTATTGGGCAAAGCCAGTTGTCTAGGCTGAAGACGGAAGACGGCCGCGTAGTATCGACGAGGGCAGAGGTATTAAGGGAGATCGAGAGGTTCTACGGACAGCTTTACACCTCGGTTGCCAAACCTGCTGTTAGCTCGGCCGAAGACCCGAGAGCCGAGTTGATCCGACACTTTAGCGATGATATCCCGGACATCAGCCTGTGTGAGATTGAGATGGCCCTGAAGCAACTTAAAAACAACAAGGCGCCGGGCGAGGACGGAATAACTTCAGAGCTTCTGAAAGCGGGCGGAACGCCGATACTGAAAGTCCTTCAGAGGCTCTTCAATTCCGTTCTCCTCGAGGGCTCAACGCCAGAGGCATGGAGCAGGAGCGTGGTGGTACTGTTCTTCAAAAAAGGTGATAACACTTTGCTGAAGAATTACAGGCCCATCTCGCTCCTGAGCCATGTCTATAAGTTGTTTTCGAGGGTCATCACAAATCGTCTCGAACGCAGGTTTGATGACTTCCAGCCTCCCGAACAAGCCGGTTTCCGAAAAGGCTTTAGTACCATAGACCACATCCATACGCTTCGGCAAGTTATACAAAAAACCGAGGAATATAACTTGCCGCTTTGTTTAGCGTTTGTGGACTATGAGAAAGCCTTTGATTCGATCGAGACTTGGGCTGTGCTACAGTCTCTCCAGCGGTGCCATATCGACTATCGGTACATCGAAGTGTTGAAGTGTATATACAACAACGCCACCATGTCGGTCCGAGTACAAGATCAGAGTACGAAGGCTATTCCACTACAGAGAGGCGTGAGACAGGGAGATGTCATATCTCCGAAACTGTTCACTGCCGCGCTGGAAAATGCCTTCAAGCTCTTGCAGTGGAAAGGATTCGGCATCAACATCAACGGCGAGTATATCACTCACCTTCGGTTTGCCGACGATATTGTAGTCTTGGCTGAATCGCTGGAAGACCTTAGCACTATGCTCGAAGACCTCAATCGAGTCTCCCAACAGGTGGGTCTTAAAATGAACATGGACAAAACGAAGATCATGTCGAATGTCCATCGGTGTTGGGGGCTCGACTCTTGAAGTTGTTGACGAATATGTCTATTTAGGACAAGTGGTCCGGTTAGGCAGGTCCAACTTCGAGAGAGAGGTCAATCGTCGAATCCAACTCGGTTGGGCAGCGTTCGGAAAACTACGCGACGTCTTCTCGTCCAAAATACCTCAGTGCCTTAAATCGAAAGTCTTCGATAGTTGTGTGTTGCCAGTGATGACTTACGGCACCGAGACGTGGCCTCTCACTATGGGCCTTATTAGGAAGCTCAAAGTCACTCAACGAGCTATGGAGAGGGCTATGCTCGGGGTTTCCCTACGAGATCGAATCAGAAATGAGGAGATCCGTAGGAGAACTAAAATAACCGACATAGCCCACCGGATTAGCAAGTTGAAGTGGCAATGGGCCGGGCACATAGCGCGGAGATCTGATGACCGATGGGGTCGGAAAGTACTCGAATGGAGGCCGCGTAGCGGAAAGCGCAGCGTAGGACGTCCACCAACAAGATGGTCCGACGACCTGGTAAAGGTCGCGGGACGTCGCTGGACACAGGCTGCCTCCAACAGGTCTCTGTGGAAATCATTGGGGGAGGCCTATGTTCAGCAGTGGACTTCCTTTGGCTGATGGATGGATGGATGGATGTTCTCAACAGTCATAAATGTCAGTTATGACTCAGCATGATTGGGCAGGCTTGACCGGGGCAGTGCCACTGTCTCATAGGAGATCGACGTGAAGGTTGCCGAATGCCCAATATCCCTTCTTCGCATCCTTTATCCTTACCGCTTCACTTCCGATTTGATGGGCCGGCTATATACCTCTTATCCAATGTTGTGGATGATCATGGGCGGTAGTAATCACCTACCATCAGGTGACTTGTTTACTCTACTGCCGAGATAAGTTTAAAAAGAAATGTCGATCCGAACTTACGGTAAGAAGCGGGTCTTGTGTTGGGGCTATCAGAAATTATAGCGAAAAATGCAGCCTAAGAGACAATGATTATGAGGATCGTTGGCTATGTATTTTTTTAAACATGGATAATTCACTCTACTACCAACCCGCACTAGGCCAGCGTGGTGGACTATATGGCCTAACCACTCTCAATCGTACTCTCGATTGTAGAGTAGGCCCGTGCCCTGCAGTGGGACGTATATGGGCTGATCCAGAATTCACTCTACGTCGGTAGATAGGGAAATTAGTTAAGTGTCTTAACTAAATCTTGTTATGATATTTGTGGATTACATAATACAAAATAAAGAAGCTAAAATCTCTGCTAAGTGTGCGTTTAGAATGTACTTATAACACTTTTCCCTTATTAGGCAAATTTATTTTATTTTGTTCAAATTTGACGTCTAATATTTTGCCTTTAATTTTTAATATTATTTCATAAAATACAAGCCCTTCGTGTAATGGTGCACGTTGAAGAAGCACTATGCAGCTAATCGCAGATTTATAGTATTATTCGATTTTCAACACAATATTGCTGTGATACAGTTCAAATCAGCATACAATCAGCAGTTTCGTGACGTATATAACTTGGTAACAAAATTTTTAGTTTTGAAATTATTATAAAATGCATTGGACGTAATTTAATACGTAGCAGTTGCCAGTCACTTGACTGAAGTTTGGACATGCAGTTACTTATTATAAATAAATACTTATTATATAAATAAATTGAAATTCTTGTCATTTTTAGTTACAAATAAATACACATTTTATGCCTTAACTGAAGATCTTATTTATACAAAAAAAAACACATTTAAAGAATTAAATAATATTGAGTTATAAAATAACTGGTCTGTTTTAGTTTATTCAATAACATTCTACTTATTTATGAAGATATTCCAATGCTAAAAAAATGTTGAGACGATTTTATCATCTTCATTATCGTGAAAATGTAGATATAAATTAGAGAAAAAGTGGAATTTTAATTTCAAGTTAAATAATATTCAATATAGTATACCTACATACCAACCTCCTTTACAATACGTTTAGTTAGATACACTTCGTCACCTCGCCGGTAGATGTCACTGTACAACAACATTCAAAAGTTACCTGTGTTTTCGGACCTTGTTTCGGACCGTCATTCATCCAAGTCAATTAGCGTTATCTATGATCAGCTTAGTCAATCAAATCAAAGTAATATATACAAAAAGTTTTCAAGTTTAAAAAAATGGTTGCGAGTTATTTGCATTTCACCGTTAGCTGACTTTTTTATTTATTTTTTAATAAATCGGACTAACTTATTAAATTTTATCAGGCTTAGAATATTCATTACTGAAAAAAATAGAGAAAAGACTTTCTTTATTTTTTAGCGTCTTTTTGAAAGCCGCTTTCAACCAGTGTGTGTAGTAACAAACTTTTTTGAAATGGCCAATTCTTTGAAAAATTTATAAAATAATTAAAAGGAGAAATTGATTATAATAAGCTGTTTAATGACGGATCACAATCACTCTAACATTTACACATTTTCTGAGCTAAATTTGTGAACATGAATATTCCGATATAATTTTTAAATTTTAGATTTATTACAATCCAAAAAAATCCTAAGATGTATCAATAATTTTCCACCCTGTGTGATAATATAAATTGAATTTCGAACGATATTTTTCCATAGATACTATCATAAGTGCGCTGAATTCTCTCTCCCCTTAGAGCAAACCTCAAATCGTTCGTTGGTCGTTTTACAAGCGGAACATGGCGGGTGACGTCACGCAAATGGTTTTGGCGCGTGTCGGTGCACCCTACTTGGATACCGGATAAATGTTTGCTGTTTACTGATTTTAAGAAGTTGGGATGCGGTCTGCGTTCCAGCGAGTAGCGGTAGCGGACGCTTGTGCATTGACACATAAACAAGTTCCTAAATTCCCGAAGATACCAGTATTGACATTAATTTAGTTAACTTGTCGCGAAATGTCATTAAGAGCGATCATATTGACATGATGGACACATTCAGATCTGGGCAACTTAACATATTTCATTTTTGAATATAACAAAACAGTAATAACATCTTGCTCAATTTGAGACTCAAACATAGGCCCAAGATTTTTTATAGAGTATTTGCGAAATGCTCGTTTACCGTATAATAATAACACTATATTTGTCTACCTATCTATCGTTGTCTACCTACGATGACCGCTATCCAAGCTGACCTGACTAGCCCTAGTAATTACCACCAGATATTTTGTATATTATTATTAACAATTTCTCCTCTGTACATGCTATTTTATAACGCATTTTTTCATTAGGTTGTTTTGGGGTAATACCGTAATAGTAGTGTGATAGGGGTAAGAATGTTATTATATAAAATATAGGAGTTTACATTCTTACTCCTTCCTATCTTGTATTACAGTATTAGCCCAACGAGGTACCTTGGGTTAACACTGTAAAGGAAATAAATACAAATACGCCATCCGCTGTCATTCCCACCGCACGTGTACTCATTGAGAGTTTATCATCGATACAATCGCCCCTCGGGTATAAATCAGTTTGTTATTGATTGGCAGTTAGTTACGCCCCGGTTAATTCGGTTTTCTTCCTCATTTCGTTATATCGGGGTTCATGTTACATTATGTTAATGTATGTGGGACACATTTTTATTTGCATTTCTTCCCTGTTTTATGTTATTTTGATAGCAGTATTACATGAAATATCCGTTTATTTTTTTGGTATGATTTGTTGTTCTTGTCATGTATAAGACAGCGACTGTATACCCTAGTACTAGTTGAAAGGCAGAGATGGTAACAATTCTTCTGCATGAGCTTATACCCTTCCGAAAATGTGTATGAAAGGAGCGGAGTCCCTATGGTTGCAAGTTATATATTCTTTATCTTGTAAGCGATCATCTTGTATGATGGTGTTTATATCATTTTGAACAAGCTGGTATTATAATGTTGGAGAGTTAATCATGTTTCACGGGAATATATTTTTTTTGGATTGAACTGCAGTCATTAAGCTTTAAATTACTCATCTCCGTGGAGTCATTATTTTGTCGCGTCAGTATATAATATAGTAAAAAGGAGCTTATATAAATTTAGACTTTACATGCAGAAGCGGGTGCCATCGTCAAAACTCAATATCATAAAACAATGCCGAGTCTATAAAATGTATAATGCAATGTTTTACATTCATGACGGTTTGTATGAGTCATGCTCCGTCAATTTATACTCCAAACACATAAAATAACCATAAGTAAAGAAAAGCAGTTAAACGGAATAGGCAGATGTCACGGTGATGGATACATCCTTATTTCCAAATTGGTATGAGCATATACTTTGCATGTGAAATGGTCTTTCTATTTTTGGCAAACAATAGCATGTTGAAGAAGACGCCATTATAGATTGAACATTGTATGCCTATTCCCCAAACATCCTGTTAACATCCGTTCTAATCGTGGAAGAATATATCCACGCCTCTATCTCGCTCTCTCTTCAGCCACAGGAAATCCACGGCTGAACGTAAGCCTCCTCCAAGAATCTCCACATCGACCTGTTACAAACGGCCTGCATCCAGTGACTTCCTGAAACCTTAGCTAGCATAAGTTTAAGTTATCTACGCCTACATTATTTTTATACTATGTTTTCGTTTTGACGATAATATATTATAATACTATGAAATCAGCAGGCGTTACAGACTTTATTGCTCATTATTTTCCGTACATCAGACTAGCCCTTATTGAAATGCATTCTGTTTTTAATATTGAACATTTTGAGAATAATATAATTTCACCATAATACCTGCTCACTAAATAATTCTACAGAAAAGTTTATGTATGTAGTTTTTAAGAGTTTTATTTTCATAAACTTTGCATTTCATAAAGTCATTGCACGTGTTTCAGATGGAAGATATTGATATAGCTCCACATTGTGTAGTACATGTACGCCAGATATGTATCACGCTTCGATGCATCAGGACATGTATAGTTATTTTGAGCCGTAAAAGTCGCTCTCTTAATATGCTTCTTGAACAATCAACACTCACGCAAAACAATACTCATAATAAGGTGTAGGTCACGATTGAGATATAATATAGTGCACCACGCTGGGCTAGTGAGAAGAAGATAATAAGGTACCATAAAAATCACTATATTATGCAGGTTTGCTCTTGATGTTTATTTCGTTGTTACTATAGTATGTATTTTTTTTTGTTCTGGTCCTGCATGGCGGCCGCATTGCGCCTGATGGTGAGCGCAAATGCCGCCCAGGCAGAGTGTCTACTGGCATCGGACGGTAGTCCCATGTCAATGGACACAATTATTGACATAGGACTCCACAAGTCAGAGTTCTGTCCTGGAATTTGGATCCATGAGCATGAACAGTTGCGAACCGTCTCTGGTACGTAAATAACAAAGCAACACATACAAACAAGAATCTCTTAAGTCTAAGCCATCTAGTACAAAAATAGCAACGAAGCTATCCCGAATCGATTATTTCAGATGATTGGACGCATTATATTTGCTGATTGTTATAGATTATCTAAGTATTACATAAAAACTCTTTCGGATCAGATTGTGCGCCAAATTCCGCTGAGTCAGCAACTATCATTACTGACGGAATAGCAGATTGTGAATCGAAGTTCGAAGTCGATAGTCTATTTGTCAAATACCAATGACAGACTTTATCTTTAATCGTATCGGCATTTGTTTATGTTCTGAGTTAAGTATTATGTGTGTATTTTTTACTTTTCTTTGTTATTTGTTTGAGGAGGACACACATAAAATTTATGGCAATATCTAGGTTGTAATAAACTATCTTATGGTAGTTGCAAATATTTGCACGTGAAGTATTTGTAGTAATAACTTCAACGATTAAAGAAAATGTTGTGTGGGACCGTGTTAAAATCATCATAATTTTATGAGAGATTGTAACTCTAATAAATATTTGTATGACTTGTAAATCTTTATTTATTATTATCTATTTATTTTCTTTACAGCCGCCGCGGCGCTGGTGATTAGATGCTGCCTATGAAACTAGAGGCCACGGGTTTGATCCTCGCACCGAGAGAAATGTTTGTGGCTCCCACAAATATCTCTTTCGTGTGTTTATGAGACAGAAAAGTTTCTCGTAGTTCCATACCATACCCACGACACAAGACTCGGTCTTAGTGTACGGCTAGGACTACGCATGTGACTGTTAAGTGTTATTCTCCAGATTGATCTATCCATAGGGAATATGCACCAGACTTCAAAATAAGTCAAAATATTTTTTTTGTAATCTTTATTAATATAGAAATATACATTAAAGATATTTTTTAAATTTATCAACTCAAAATCGGTAAAATAGCGATCGCGTTTCGGAAAAAAGCGCATTTTTTCCGAAACGCGATCTATTGCTTGAAAAGGAAAGTGACGACAATAGGCACGTTCTTATGAAGTTTTAGCTTGTTGAGTGTATTGTTTTACGTTTGTTTATGAGTTATTTTGTGCTTTCTTTATACTATTAAATAAAATGGATTATTTTGTCACGAAATACAGTTCTGTAGCAATTCATGAAAGAAACTTAATCCAAATACTACGTTGTTCATATCGTGCCCTCTGACGTCACAGCGAGTTCGCGCCAACATGGCGTTTAAATGCTTCGAAACTGATAGCAGTTTTGATTATTTTTTTGTACTTTTTTGATTGATATTTTCAAAGACTTATATTTTTTTCCGATAATGTAATAACATACAGAATTGATTAAAAATATAAAAAAATGACATGCATATTCCCTATTAAGCTTCTTAGGTTCAAGCACCTGAACCTAGTCTATTTTGGTACCAAATGTAAAGAACTCGTAAACAACCGTGTCGTTTAAATGTCTAGACTTTAAAGTAAGTAAGAAATAAACTTTTGTGAGTACACCTCGAGTGAAACAGGGTTAAGTCTCTTAAGATGTTGGAAATTTTACGCGCGTCTTAAATTTCTTACTTTATTTGAAAACTTCGAAGGAAAGTACATTCTCTTTCCTAAGTAATTTGGAAGAGGTATAAGCATTTTGTGTCCTGTGATTTATTTTACTTTTTTTATTTAGGAACAACATTCTTTTCGTTGAACGAATAGGACATTTAACTTATCTCTCATTTCAGAGTAATCAGTAAACTTGGAAAAATAACTTGTGTCTAGGACTATGTGTATTTACTTATTTATCAGAGAATTACTAACATAAAAAGGTTATCTGATCGTTTGTCATTTACAGCCTTAAATGTGTTGCAAATCCATTGTCTTCTTTTGCAGTTTGACACTGGCAAACGTCAAAGCTAAATTGTTAAACTACTGTAAATTTTATAGTAAGGATCTCTAGAGTATAAATAAAGACTTTTTTCGCCAATACGTATGTTACACGTTATTCGAGTCTAGATTATTGCAGATACTGCAAACATTAACAAACGTGACTCAGCTAGCTTCATAACTTACAACAACCCAGTAATACTTGTCAAGTTGATCAAAACAAAGCCAATTACAGTACATTTTATAGGAAGAAATGTAACAGCTATCTCCTTCAAAATAAACGAGCGATATTAACTGCAACCATATGTTTGGAATGCTCGCGACGGCGTTGACGTTTTTATAAGCTCTGTGCGTGTGAAGAACCAAAATAATTGTTCTTTTATGGTTTATTATTTTACCAACGCATTGCTCAGTAGCGCTGACAGGGCGATGATGAGATAATAGAATTTATGGTATTCGGGAACCGTGGCGATTATCTTTATTTTGTTCGTCATCATGTTTTTTAGGGACGAATATGATAGCTTTATAGAAAAAAAAGATAAGGACAGTTTATGTTCCACAGATTTAAACATGGGCAACATTCTACAGATACAAACCACAAAGCTACTAAAACTATTTTTTTTAAGAAACGTTGCAAGTGGCTGTGATGGGTTGGTGGCTATTATATTTTTGTTGTAAGTGAACTACAATCAAACGATAGAGCATAATTTATTGAGGAAATTAGTTGATAATATGATAAATAAAACTACCAATCACTTCGCAATAATACTTTTCACCTATATTACAATGGTACAAGTTAACTACAATTCAAGTTCGGAAGAAGGCACGTGTTCCATGAAGGTCTTGATGTTGTCAACGATTTTCGTAACAACGGACTTGATGATTGGAGGTCCGGCTTCTGCGACAACCTCGTTGCTGCTAGTCTTCAGGAGTTCTCGAGCGGCGCGACCTGAAGAATAAAGATTGGTAATAACTTAGCAGATGTTGATAGGATATCCTCGGATACTCTAAGTGGGAATATGCATCCTAAATAGCACTATAAACACAACTTCCACGTTAATAGATAGAAGTTTATTGAATACACGGCGGAAGGTCACAAAGGTGATGGTTGTAATAAGTTTCTTGTTCTACGATCTTAACAAATTAAGACAAGGTACTGTAAAATTATGGAAGTTTAAATAATGCTCAGAATTTTAGCATATTGGTTACTCAAAACCAATATAATTTCGATGTGTCCTTTCATCCAAAAATTTTGTTGTTAGCAAATAATGAAACGTCAATCCTAACTTTTTTTTAAGGCATTTCTCATACCATTTTATTTCATGATGTTCGGTTAATATCACTTTTATACGTACCAAGTTCCTCATTCCCTTCGAACAGATTTTCTAATTCGATTGTGGCCTTGTCTTTGAGTTCATAGCTATGCTTCCATTCTTTGATGGCCCAATGTTTAGCCGAATCAGCACCATCAGCCTGATCAAGATCTGCTTCCACAGTGATCATAATTTTTCCTGCAACCAAGTAGATAATATGTTTATAAATAAGTAAACAGAGACAACAGTCATATAATATACAGTCCTGGCTGCCGACTAAGATCGATTATTGTGTCGTGGGTATCAGAAACTACGAGATGCTCTTCGATCGAACAAACCCCCAGAGGCTGTTTATGGAACAGATCCCGGTACTTATATTATTATTTTTCTCTTGATTATGTTTTTATACGTTAGGCTCGGTAAACGCTAACCTAACAAGTCACTTTCTCACTATTACTGTCACCCATGAACATCCTCAAGCCTGCGGTAATAGATATGTTCCCGGCCCATCTAATCGGGAGGGAATCGGGAATAAAAAAGGATGGAAAGAGGAAATGGGTATTGGGCATCGAGTAATCCCAGTTATTGAACAAAAGGCGACAGCAAGGTTATCGCCTCACGCCTATATCAGCTTGCCCATTCATGCTAAGTGATGACTGGCAACAGCATATGTATCTGTATCAGCCCATACACATCCCACTGCAGGGAACTGGCCTCCTCTACAATCGAGAAGACGATTGAGAATGGTTAAGCCTATCACCACGCTGGCCTAGTGCTGGTTGGTGAACTTTACATACCATAGAAATTCAAACGAATCGCTATGGTATGCAGGTGTCATGACAACAGCATGGCTCTTCCATTTTTTGAATGTATCGTCTATGATAAGTTTACGTTGCGAAATTAATGAAAAAGTACATAATATGAAAAATCCGAGTATGTCTGGTTATCTTAAAGTGACCAATTAAATACTAGTCTTAATTAATTAAAAACCTGTATTCCGTGCGTCACCGGCTTTTGAAGTTAGCGGGCCAGAATAAAGCGGACAGAATAAATAAATATTTCCAACATTTACATACATAGTCTTGACCCCACAATAAGATCGAGTCTTGTGCCGTGGGTATCATGGGAGCTACGAAAAAAAATTTTGGTTTCAAAGAAGAAAGGGAATTAATAGCTTTCAAATTCAATTTTTTTTAATACCCTTTTCTTTATACAATACAAATTAGTATTTATTTATTCTTATTAAGATTTTATTTACTTATACAAGAGTTTGAAGATATATTCAATAATCGATATGATGTAATTTTGCTACAGTTATAGTATAGTGCGTGGTGGCCTGTTGGTAAACGGACCAGACGCGGTTGCCAGCATATTCACGGTGGTCGCGTAATCGAATCCCAGGACACGCGTCTGACCTTTCCGAGATATGTGTGAATTGATAGTCAATGACCACGCACTAAAAACGGTCAAGGAAAACATCTTGAGAAAACCTGCATACCATAGCTATTCACAAGAATTTCTATAGTATGTGAAGTCCGCCAACCCGCTTTGGCCAGCGTTGTGGACTATATGGCCTAACCACTCTCAATCGTACTCGATTGTAGAGGAGGCCCGTGCTACGCATATGGGCTGATACAGTAGTATTATTTATAGCTAGAATTTAATAATGTTATATATACACAATATGGCAACTATGGCAACAATTGGCGGTGCCGCGTGCTCGTACAAATATGCTTAAAGAGGCGCCTATAACTCGCGCTCTTCGAATACTTAACTTAATTGCACAGGAAACAGACTTATTCCATTGTTCCCTGAGTGAATTCACAAAAATAGCGATGAATATCATTTGTTGTAAGACAAAATGAAACATAAATTTTTTTACTATGCTACACTACTGCATTAGGGTATCTTGTAAAAGTAGATGTAAGTTTGGAAATAAATAAATAAAAAAAATAAAAATTAAAAAGGACTTTCTTTGACCGTTACTTGTCAGACACCTTGTAGCTGATAACTTCCAAAGCCACCACCATCCAAACTGTATAGTTTCTGATGGCAGGCCTATGTTAGAGGTATGTGCAGATTTTTTTTTAGCTTTTATAAAATGACGAAGGTCTGGCGGACAGGGGTTCTTGGGCTATAGCACGGTAAGCTAAACGTGTCTTAATAGACAAAATCGTCCCTGTTCACTGTGCTGTATAATTAATAACCAATTCATTGGACTTATATAAAAAATACTTTATTTATACGTATTTTAAAGGTCGCGAAGTTGAAGTTAAATAGTTGTACGAAGCAATTACTAGTTGTTCTTGGCGGTGATTGGATACTAAAAATAAAGATATTTTCGCAATACGGAAGCGACGATCGACCTTTCATTAAGAGCCTTGTGGCTAGTACAAAGGTATTTTATAGAGTCTTTCTGTCTGATTTAATTGGCCCCATAAAAATGGTTTGTATTTTTCCATATTATTTGAATATGGAAATACGAGTATACACACACGAAAATGGCATAAAAATCAGATTAGTAGGATGGAAAAATCCACTGTTTATATCGTCTTTATAGTTATTAGTGCAATGAATGAATGGTTAGTACGTTATACATAGAGGGACAAAGAAAATAAAAATTAAAAAAATATTGAGCTTAAAGAAAATGCATATTATTTTCCACCAATGCAAACTGCATCTTTTATAGCTTCAGCGACATTTTGTTTACAGAGTGTATAAATAACTCTTTACGGATGATTTTATGTGAATAATGTTACTCTTTTACGCAAAAAGTACAGAACGCATTTTCATAAAGCTTAAGTGTTATCAGTAGGTTAGACGCCGCCTGTGCAAAGAAAAGGTTCGATCCCCGCACCGAAACATGTTTGTGTGATTCACAGGGTGTTTCGGGTAGGGTGTTTATGAGACCGAAAAGTCTCTCGTAGTGTCCGATAGCCCCGACACACGACTTGATTGTCGTGGGGTCGGGACTATGAATGTGACTGTTGGCTGTATTTATTTATTTAGTTTTATAATATTATAGGTCATAGGATATAATAATATAGATAGACTTTATGACGCTAGAGAAATATGTACAAAAGGTAGTATGGTGAAATAGAAAATAAATAAAATGTACTTACTGAGAACGACGCGTGCTTTGCCATTACCCTTGATTGGCACAATGAGAAGCTTACCGTCCATATCATAGTGGGCTTTGAAGTCCACCGTACATAGCAGTTTAACAAACAGCTTTGACTTGGCAGTATCCCGCCTGAAAATTTAAAAACAAGGTTTTTTAACAGTTTTTGTAGTGGGTTGATAGCAAATTGTAAATAGACCGGTTTTTTTACAAATGGTGAGACGATCATGCCATTCGCTTGATGGTAAGCGATATGACTGGTCATGAATATTAGCAAAATTAAACAACACCATGAATTACAAAGCAACCCTTGGGATTCTTTTTTTAAGGTTTCAATAAGTCAAGTAGTTATTCTGGCTACAATGTTCATCAAACAAACTTCTACTTCCGGGTTTGTTCCACGCACAAGCATAAATGTTTTGGTGTCCGACATCTATTAGTTTCCGGCTTCTGGATGTTATGAGAACTAAAAGTTCTGCAAAGTTTCTGACAAAAATAATACCTGACTCATCTTACTATGGATCCAGAATAAGGCTTGTAACTCGGGATGATTATTTTTTCCTGAGTAATCATTTGTTTAGTTTGCCATAAGATTTTAAAGAGTTTAATTTTATTTGTCTAAAGAAATCAACGGCCTCTGTAATTTATAACTTATTCAAAAGAGTATTTTGAATTCAGAATTCTACTAAAATTTTGCCATAAACATCTGGTAAGTATGTCGATATGCGCAGTTAGAGAACGAAAGCTAGAATAGTAAATGTTTTTTTTTTTCTGACATATACTATACAATTATAATAATTAGTCCTTTAGCCACTAGGTAAAACGATCTGATAAAAATTGCAAGACGCCAAAAACATTATGAAATGTTGCTTTTAGCAGATTAGAGCGTAAATCTTTTAGAAAATTCATAAACAACTATATTCTAAATATGCAGTGGTAGATAAAAACAATGATATGTCAAATGCAAATAAGAACAAAATTATCTTAAGTTTAAATTTGTCTGACTGCCAAATCTTACATAATTAACTGGCCGTTGTAATCTATACATATAATAAAATTGGACTGTCTATTTCTAATATTAAAATAACCGTTTTTTACTACATGTATATGAATACATAGTATAAGCGAAGTGTCGGACGCCCGCCTACAAGGTGGACGGACGATCTGACTAAGGTCGCAGGAAGTCGCTGGATGCAGGCCGCTTCCAACAGGTCATTGTGGAGATCATTGGGGGAGGCCTATGTTCAGCAGTGGACTTCCTGTGGCTGATATGATGATGATGATGATATGAATACATACGGTACATACACCAAAATAATATTTTTTACAATTTTTGTCTATCTGTCTGTTTATTTCGGCTAATCTCTGAAATGGCTGGACCGATTTTGACGGGACTTTTATTGTCAGGTAGCTGATATAACAAGGAGTAACTTAGGCTACATACCGGGTATCTCAAGACTGCTACCGAAAACGAAGCCGGGTGGTAGTTTTAATGGCTACAAACACAATGCAATTAAAAATTTCGCATAGAAACGCGACAATTATTTTTTATGATTTTTTAAATATCGTCATTTTTGGGTGGTAAATCCATAGTTTTTGCTAAAATAATAATTTAAACTCTTTTATACCTTAGAGTATTTATAAATAAAAGGGCATACACTATTATTTTAGGAAAAAATGTATTTACCACCCAAATATGGCCATAGGAAAAAAATAACAAAAATAATTTAAGACGTTGTCACGTCAAAAAAATTGTCGCTTTTTTTTGAAACTTTTTCTGTTGCATTATGTCTGAAGTCGCTTAAACTACCACCCGGCTTCGTTTTCGGTAGCAGTCTTGATATACCCTGTATATTATAGAAAAAAGAATATTTAAAAAAATAAAGTAACGTTGCAATGCCCAAGTACAGTCCAGTACCGCGCGCAGCTCATGCGGATGCCACCACTGGGCCGTCACGTCGGGCGCCTCCCACCACTTCTCCCACTAACGAATCAATATCACAATGGCTGCCTTCAGGTGTGGAGTGGAGTGAAAGAATATCTCTATTTACCAGGGCGAAGCTGGGCCGGGCCGCTAGTTTGTTATAAATAAAGAAATCCAAGTGATCACTATTCAAATCATTAACGTTCATTTACATACATTAGTCTAATCGAAATAAGTTTTATTAGTAAATGACTCAGCGATAATAAGTTTGATCTTATAATGCATTATGTTTCAGTATCACAGAATGCTCTCGATATTATCTGCACATTTTTTTAAATCATTTTGTGTTCTTTTAGCTATCTATACATAATTAATGAGATTTTAAAGAGGAGCAGATAAAGTGGAAACACCTACCTAATTTTACGTTAATGATAGCAAAAGTTGCAATTTATTTTTGTTGTTTAAAAAATGCACGAGGAAATCAAATATTGAAGTTAACATAAAGTGACTTTATATTTAAATTCATTTTATTCGTATGCATTATTTTCGTCTGCAATCGATTAGTATTATTTGTCAAGCTAAAAAAAAACAGGAAGATTACATAAGTTAATAGGAAAAATATAAATTTTATCCGATGAACCGAAGTGAATTCATGTTATTTTTTCTATGAATGGCGAGACGAGTATGCCGTTCAACTGATGGTAAGCAATACAACCGCTCATAAATAGTAGCAAAACCATACAACACCTTGAATTACAAAGCAATGCTTGGCATTCCACTGCGCTCGCCATCCTGAGACATAAGATGTTAAGTCTCAATATGTCTAGTAGTTATTCTGTCTACAATGTCCTCCAATCCGAAACACAACAGTGCATTTATACTGCTGTTTGGCGGGAGAAATAGACATTGCGGTGGTCTAAGTGTTTCTTAATGCTTTTATAAAACGAACTAATAACATCAAACGGATGTCATTAATGTGCCCGGATGTCACTAAGGTCCCTCATTGAAAATCAGCGCTGTGGTACTGCTTATGCTGTACTGCAGTAATAAGCTGAATGAGGGTTCCTGTTGTTGGCACAAGTAGTAATGGAGAATATTATTGTCTTTTGTTATCTTTATATAACTAACACTTCTTTGTTTATTGTAAATACTTTATATCTTTTAGTTTCTAGGGTTGGATTATTTTTATTATTAATATTAATTTCTTTGTATTTGTACCAACAATAAACTTTTCTTTCTTTCTTTCTTTCTTTTCTTCAAACGTATTAAAATGGTGAAGGAAAACATCGTGAGAGAACCTTCTTATCATAGCAATTTATAAGAATTTCTACGGTATGTTAATTCCGCCAACTCGCATTAGGCCAGCGTGGTGGACTATATGGCCTAACCACTCTCAATCAGTCTCTCGATTGTAGAGGAAGCTCGTGCTCTGCAATTAGACGTATATGGGCTGAAAAAATGTTTTTTATATAGCTTGGTGTTGTTATTGATCTTGGCGTATCAAACTGTCTAGTTATTATTAGATAGATCGACTTGTTTAACATGTTTGAATTAATTCGTTTAATCACGTCTCTGTGTTTTGGAATACTATAACTAGTTTTATTATAAACAGCTCCATGTTTTTTTGTTTAACATTTAAGAAGGAGAATAGATAATGCATAAATACTTATTATCGGGAACGTTCGATATTTAAATTAAAATTCTTCATGTTGCACTTGGTAAATGGGCCATCTGTACAACGGATGGTCGAGAGTTAGAAGCCCACACTAAAAAAATGTTTGGGTGTGGTGAAACCTAAAATCTTTAGTGTAGTTCCTGATATTCATGACTTAAGTCTTGGTATCTTAATATGGGGTGATGAATATGTTTATTTATGACTGTTGGGTGTTTGCATTTATTATATTGACTAAATTCAATACTTTTATGATTTGTATTCCATCATAGAAATTTGACTAATAAACTATTTTGTCGCTCAATTATTGACGAATATTAATTTATGATGTGACTTTATTTGGGGGTTAGCACGATGATCGTTAGAGGCCAAATGTCCAGGTTTTATAATTAAAAAAAAAAAAACAAAATATTACTCACTGTACTTTCTTAGCAACACAGTCCTTCAATCCAGTTCCAATGACGTCTGTCAAGTGAAGTTTGAGGTTGTTTGAGCTAGCATCCAACTCCTTAATCGATATGGGGTCTAACGTCTCCACACCAAGTGCTGGGATGCCATCGGCAAACAACTTGATCGCTGCCTGTGTAGACTCCTTCAGGCATTTCGAATCTTCCGCTTTGCATTTGGTGATGAATGGTGCTAGAAAATAGATTTTATATATATTTGAGTGAAATATGTAACGGACTAGACGCGGCCGCCAACATGTTCATGATGGTCTCGGGTTCAAATCCCAGGGAACATCTGTGAATTTTTGGATTCGGTTGTGTATTGATAGTCGAAAACAGCATACCATACAAGCGATTTGTGAGAATTTCAATGGTATGTAAAGAATGCTGGTTGGGGGAACCAGCACTAAACCAGCGTGGTGGACTATATGGTGTAAACTCTTGTAAGCTCTACTTTCGATGGTAGAGGAGGCTAGTGCCCTGCAGTGAGACGTATATGGGGTGATACAATACAGTACAACACAACAAACATAATAACTGGTCGTGTAAGTTGGGATAATGGTGTCTAATAATAGAAGATAGCATTAGACAATTGTGTTCATCTGTAAGGCACAGCTTTTAACCATTTTAAGCATGAGGTGCACAATGTGTGTAATCTGTCGCACTAGGTTAAAGAAAAATCAGATCAAGCCCTTTATAAAAACTTTTACAATCATAATATGCAAGAGACATAAAGGATACTTCAGGACAGTGATAATACAAAATTAATTCAGCAGATTATAGATAACGAAGTAACTTATATTTTTCGCCGAACATAAGGAGTATTTAGTATATTTTACTTTCTAGTTCAAATAGCTGTAAAATTGCTGAAGGAAATTGATTGTTATTCCACATATTTTAAAAGTATATATAAATGCTATACTGCTAATTGTCTTGGTACTTAATATTAAAATAGTCATTTATAAACGTTATCTTATTTTTGATGATGTAATAATTATATTTAGTAATAATACGTCCTTACAAGGCCAGACTACAAAATATAAAAATTGATGTTTATGTGAATAAAGTAAAACACAGTAGTAAAATTGTGAATCAAAATGCCTGACCACAACGAAACAATTGTTAGGTTAGTTTAGTACATGCTGCGTTTTCAAAAATTGGAACGCAACAATAATGATTTATTTAATTAAATATTTTATTTTTATTTTCCATAAACAAATTCACGCCGTTCTCCGAGAAGGGCTAGGCAGAGGTTCCACTAGGACACTTATATTGCTCCTTGTATGTTCCGTCACACGATGTGATTGGGGGGACCCTATCGCCATACCGAGCACAAATTCCTGACTCCGGGTTAATAATTAATAGAAAAATCCAATATCACCTGTCCGACCCGAGATTCGAACCTGAGACCTCAGCTTTGAAATCATAACGTTGTCTAATTAGAAAGGATAAAAACAAATCCTAAAAAATCAGAAGTACACGTACCCACAGCTGCATTTGCGGTGTAGAGAGACACCAAATAAAAAGTTAGTAATATTTTCGAACACATTTTTCCGGAGACTAGTTACCGACGTTGCGAGATTCGGATAACTCGTCCGTAGATAGCTCACAGCTCCTTTAAATAACATTTTGTTTACATACATATATAGAAAACGCGTGTCTGTAGTTTGACAAACTTGTTTGTTGTATTGGGCCTGTGCTGATTTTGGGGTCCTGTATGTGTGGAGCCATCGTTTTAGATCACTTGGTCAGAAGCTATATAAAAATGTAAGAAATAATAATAATTTAATTAGAATACCATACAATGTTTTCCATTTCTTCAAAACAAACAATATAAATAATTTATTTTTAATTAAAAAAAGTAAAACAATTTTCTCTCCACTCTATAATTTTAGGCATACTTTGTGTTTAAAATATACTACGTAATAATACATTAATATATATATATTTTATATGACCCATTTGCTCATGTACCATGTCCCTTAATAAAATATGGCCCATTGCTAGGAGGAAAGTTTATAAAATTTTAAATGGTACTGGTGGTAGGTCTCTCATATGTGAGAGGCCATCTGGGTAGGTACCACCGCAATGTATATTTCTCCCGTGAAACAACACTGCTTAAATGCACTGTTGTGTTTCGGATTGAAGGACATTGTAGCCAGAGCAACTACTGGACATATTGAGACTTAACATCTTATGTCTCAGGATGGCGAGCGCAGTGGAATGTTTCTACTGTTTATGAGCGGTCGTATCGCTTACCATCAGGCAAACGGCTTGCTCGTCTCGCCATTCACTGCAATAAAAAAAAGTCTGCGGAACACAACATTTTAATTAACATAGTTCTGAAAAAATACCGATACATCATACAACACTACTTCTTGTTGTTTTTTCTTGGAGGGAAGGAAAAAAATAACGAAAAAAACTTTAAATCATTGGAAAGAGTTAAAGTCATAAACATTTGGGGACATTGACTTGCCCGACCGGTTCCATCGATAGGATTTTTTGTGGGCTCAAAGATTGTGTGACGTCTGAACATTATGTAATTTTAATTACATTTTTCATCCAAGATCTTTAAACTCAAAAAAATCTAGAAATATTTTGCGGTCGATTTTGGACATGTAAACGGATGTGTCTTTCTTAAATGGTCGATAAAACAAAATAACAAATAGGTCATTTATGATGAAGAAAATAAATTTAAATAAAAACACTGTTTAATATAGGAATATTAAATATAGTGAGTTATTATTTCGTTTAGGTACTATCTGGTGTCCAAATAATTAAATCGATGTAGCGCTCTCAAGATTTTTTATTATTATTAGGTTTGTTAGGTAACCATATTAGGTAGGTTGATGCAACTTACTTTAAAAATAAAGCACTTATTAGCACTAATATACTTTTAAAAGAATACCTAGATATTGTTCTTGTGCAATTTTAGTACCTTTATTCTCCTATGGCCATTATTTGAAATCACGACAATGTAAAATCCATAGATATACTTTTTGACTATTTTATTTTACCATTTCCATTATAATATAAATAAATGAAATAAAATAAAAAGCCTTTTATTTCCTAGTAGCTTAAATAGAGTAGGTACATTTGCTTTATTTAGTATATAGTAAAATTCTTAAAAAAATAATTAAATCCTTATTGCTTAAAATTTAATTGTAAACATTTAAAACCATTTAACAAAAATTATTGTCTACTACTTTCTAATTTGTATTATTAGTATATGTATATTTTAGGAACCCCTCTCAGGTAAAGGCCTCTTCCAACGTTTGCAACTTTTCTCTATCCTGAGCGATGCGCTGTCATTATGGTCCAGCTATTTTGCGGATATCATCTTCCCAGCGAGCGAAAGGTCTCTCATATTGCGTTTGCCATCAGGTCCTTTCCAAGTAGTTACTTTGTGTGTCCATCTGCCATCATTGAGCCGCGCGATATGTCCAGGTCATTGCCATTTTAGTTTTCGTGCGTGATTAAGTGCATCTATTACTTTTGTTCTAAATCTTATGTCGACGTGTCTGATTTTTTATATTTTTCTTATGCTTAGCATACTTCTTTCCATTCCTCTGTGGCAAGTTATAACTTTGTTTTTAATTTAATTTGTAAACTTCCATGTCTGACATGCGTAAGTGAAGCATGGAATGAGACACGAGTCCATTACTTTCCTTTTAAGGTTTACAGGCATATTGCTTTTAAACACTGCTTTAAAACTCCAGTATTTATTCCACGTATTTTTATTTCTCATTTTAACTTCAAGCTCATTACTGCTTTTACTAAAAGTGTTTCCCTAGGCAAATGTATTGCTCAACGTGTTCAAGTGTTTCACTTTCTAATTTTATGTATTTGACGGCGCTGGCATCCTTGGCGCTATCTATTGAGTTGTGAAGGAACAAGATTGGCAGTTGTCAGTCTAGCGGAGCGTCTGGTCGATGGAGCGTTGTCATGGAGCGTTGTGATCATTCTGGAGGAGTAAAATTGGGATTGTGGAAAACTGTGCACCAGGTCTCAGACGAACCGCTATAGTTCCTTGCAACGTATTCACTGCAATAAAAAAAAAAAAAAAAACGTATCAATACTTCCGAATTAAAATAACTTTGTTTGTATCTCGCTGTAAGATCATTTCAATCGCCCAAATACCCACGCGAGACGCTATGGCCAATTCTGATATAGGCAAAGATCGCCTATATATTTTTTATGTGATTTGACATCAGTTTTGGTTTTGAAGATGTTTATTTCAAGGCCCACCTGTTTGTTAACCTTACAAAGATCTACAATCATGTCTTGAAGTTGAGAACTGCACTCGGAGAACAGCACTAAGTCGTCTGCGAAACGAAGGCGGCTCAAATATTTTTTCCATTTTAATAATCACAGGAAATAATTAACATCCAGTTATTTTCATTAATGTAAGTATAATATAATGATTATAATATTATGATTATTATAAGGTATTTATTTAATATAATAATTATATTATTTACAATGAATAATTAAAGCTACATTCGAACGGTTCTATTAAAATGAATAACTGATTTCCCATATAACCACAGTACCGTTTTATAGTGAGAAATTTGACACATTTTGTATGATACCTACGACTATTTTCGTATTTCAAACCATTGTCTTTTGGTCATACATAAGCTGTTTTAAATTCATAATCATCCAACGATAAATGTAATAAGTTCTTTTTGTACAAAGCGTTTATAGAAATATTATTTGGTTAGAACAAGATTTTTTGCAGAGCCACGCTGTTGTCAGTCATGACTCAGCGTGAAAGGGCAGGCTCGCCGGGGCGGTACCACTGTCTCACGGGAAATCGACGTGAAGCGACAGCTTAGCTGTCGTGATTCGTTCGGTGAGTTATATTTTCCGATGTGCAATACCTCTTTCCTTTTTGAATTTGATGGGCTGACAATACATCCACGACTCAAGCGTTGTGGATGTTTATGGGCGGCAGTGATCAGTTACCATCAGATGACCTGTTAGCTTGTTTCCTGGTCATATGCAACAAGAAAAAAAATAAGACAAAAGTAGATCTATAATGAATCTTCAATGAAGTTTAATTGATAAAAACCATGATACATTTAAGTTAATCATAGGATTCGACAAACTTGCATAGGACTTTACAAAGGATTTCACACATTTATGTATGATGACTGCTATATTTTTGGGCATCCTGAATCCGGAATTTATTTGAAGAAATTATAAGCTCGTGCGAGCCATGTATTAAAATATTGATTACATATTATATTTCATTTATGTATTTATGGACCCTAATTCGCGTGTATCATATGAGTTATATATGAAATTGCACGCGAAAGACAAACTTAATATAACTAACTGAAAATATTAAAAAAAACGATGTATTTAATTTGCAAGTTTTCAGAAATTATAATAAAGAAATAAATAAATTAATTGCAAATGTTTTCATGATTATGTACAAGGTATATAATACTTATGTATATAGAACGTACCGGAAAGCGTAGGTACTTATTATTATCTAGTCTTAATTCATAGGTGACCTGATAAAGGTCGTAGAACGTCGTTGAATATAAATAGCTTTTAATAGGTCACCCTGGAAATATTTTGAGGAGATCTATATTCAACAGTGAAGATAATGATAATTGCTAATGGATTTTATCTACATAGCAAGAATTGTGTTTAGCATTAACGTTTTTATTTTTACTAACGGGAACCTTTCCGTAATATGTAATAATGGAATGTATCGATCACTTTTATAAAGACAAAATAATTTAAAGGTTTGGAAAGTGATGCACGGAGTTGTAAATTGTAGAGGGAGTAAGGTAAATATTAGGTATAAGAAAATTGACAGTTTATTTTAAGTGCACATAGATACAAGTTATGTTAATGATGTTACCGTATTTTATTTATTTATTATTTAATGTACACAAATAAAGAAACAATACAAGTTTGTGTACAAGTAGTAAGTAGTACAAGTGGCGGTCTTATCGTTCTAGGCCAGTGGTTCTCAGCCTTTTCTAATGCGAGACCATTTGACAAAATTTCTGTCCAGCCATTGACCACCCAATTAGTTGACTGGTTTGGCTGTATGTTCCGAAATTTAAATTAATAAAGGGTTTGTTGTTTGTCTATAAATACGATTTGTATGAAACTATTTTATGGATAGCATATGGATGGCATATTTTAATCATAACTCTTAAATTGTATAAATTACATTAAAGTTAATAACTCAGACGAAGTATGCAAATGAACGATGAACTTGACACGAGTTTTAGTGTGTACCATTGTCATAAAGATGCTTATTGTTAAAATTACCGTTTTTTATACAGTTTTGAAGTTTTTTTAGTTAAGTGTCATAAGCGGTCGACCACAGAGTATGAACTTATGCCATATTAATTATGTTTTAAACAATAGAGAGGTAAATAACCAAATACCTTTAGTGCTAGGAGGTAATTCTTACACAAACTCACGCTTTTCCGAGAAGGGGAAGTAGGCAGAGATTAAGAGACCCAAGTTTCGCATTGTATGTTCCACCCTTTGATGATTAAGGGGCGATCTATCACCATATCGCCACAGCGGCCGATCAGTTCTTTATAAAATACTTTGCAGAATTATTTTCAATTTCCCAACTGCCCAACACACTCCCGTGTGTGGGTGTAAAATTTTGGAACGAAATATTCTAAGCCGATTGATAAAAGTAAACGAAGAAACGTGATAGGAAGATCAGAATTGAAAAAAAAATTGTTTTTTAATTTATTTACTTATCCTTTTTGCATCATACACACAACTACTTACATAAAAGATTTAGTTTCTACTTATAGAATACTGGTGTGAATTATGCATCAATGAGGGAACTTGTACGCTTGCAAGTTTTTTAAAATTAATTTGTTTTTCGCTTCTCGCCGTATGAGCAATCTTATTGACTGTCCATAATGCGATATTTGTTGAATGTTGCATATAAGGCGGTCTGCTAAGTAGTTGCAGTTCTGTTTTTGACAGGCGTAATTATACTATTACGCTATGAGGTGTCATAGGTGGAGGAGATGCTATAGGTACAGGCCATGGCTGAGCCGGCATTTTCTTCTTATCTATAGCCATAGGTCACTGCTAAACATAGGACTCCCCCAAGGTTCGCTACATGTCCACACAGCTTTTTCACCTGTGGTTCACGAGCAAAACCACGACTAATATCTTTCTTGTGGCATGAAAATGCGTTTTAATTCGCTTATTTGCAATAGCCTCCATTGGTGGCGCAATATTTATAATTTTATTGTACTTATCTGTTCTTCGTGTAACTCGTTTTTTTGTATTCTTTTAGTTTTTTGTTTTTATTTTTATTCTCTGGCCCGGCATAGTGGCGGCATTGCACCTGATGTAAGCGCAAATGCCGCCCAGGCAGAGTATCCATTGGCATCGGACGGCGGTACCATGCCAATGGAAACAATTATGCCGGCCTGCCGTGGTGGTGCCTCTTCACACTACGGCGGAAGGACCACGATTGTAGGAAGGAGGGAACACGTGAGACGGCAAACAATTCCACAGCCTGACGGTGCGGCACAAAAAGAATTCGAGAACCATTTGGTTCGTGCCGGGTTGGTGTGGACCGTCAAGCTATGGCTTCGCAAGCCAGCGCGCGTGGTTCTGGTAAGGAATGGAGAGGAGGGGATCAAGTTGAACAATTCTTCAGAGCACTCACCGTGATACAAGCGGTAGAACATGCTTAGAGAGGCGACATCCCTCCGGAGTTGTAGCGACTCTAAGTTGCTCGTAACGTCCGCATGATTCACAATGCGGATGGCCCGCCGCTGCAATCCATCTAAGGCATCGAGCAAGTACTGGGTGGATCCATCCCAGAGGTGCGAGCAGTACTCCATACCCGGCCGGACCTGCGCTTTATATAAGCGACAAAGCTGACCGGGCGTGAAAAACCGACGCACCCTGTTCAGGACTCCAACCCTGCGTGATGTGGCAGATATTACGCCCTCGATGTGATTCCTTGGATTGAGATCACAGCGGATATCCACACCAAGGATACTCAGGTCATTCCGCACTGAGAGGGGAGTACCCTGAAGAATGGGGAGGGGAGAGAACGGGGATTTTTTACACGTGAACGCACACACCTGAGTTTTCTTGGCATTGTACTCAACCATATTCCTGGAACCCCATGTAGAAATGAGATCCAAGGTCCGGTTGAGCTGAATGACAAGATCTTCACGTCCCCTCACAGTTTCGACTCAGAAACCCGGAGGCCCGCAGTGGTATCGCCCATGAACCGTGCTGTCATCTGCATAGCAATGAATGTTGCCAAGCGACAACATGTCATTGATAGCGATGAAGGACAAACGCTAGAAGATTACCCGTTGATCGATATTGACGGAATCCCTATTGTCTGTCACTGATCCTCCAGGCAGCGGACCAATTGAGCGTTTATGATCCGCTCCATAACTTTACACATCACTGAGGTGATAGCGTTAGGGTGGTAATTGGTAGGGTCCGACCGATCACCCTTTTTGGGGATCGGTTGCACATTGGCCTCCCTCCAAGATTCCGGCACAACACCTGTGTTGTTATTGTGCTAGCAATAAATATTTCTTTCTTTCTATATTTCAATTCATTGAATAAAAACTGGAGCAGGTGATTCTTTTTGATACGGTTATTAACAATAGCTCGCAATATTTTAACCCAAAATATAATCGACAAAAAAGTATAATTTACGGATTTTATCGCGGATTTGTTTTAATTTTTTGACTTCCCGACCTTTCCATCACTGTACAGTTTTCATGGTCACGGGGCGGACTGAGGTAATAATCATCCGCTCAGTGACTTACAATTTAACTACCCTTATTTATAATTTCAAACCAAATCCGCGATAAAACCCGTAAATATGTGTAACATTCGCGTAAATCTAAGAAACCAATTATAATGACTAATTTACGGAATAAACATTACAGTACGCGACTTTTCCAAATCTATTTGATAAAACACAGCCCAAAAGTAAACAACTTCATGGATCAGTGACAACGAAGCTGTCCTTCTGTAACCCAGAATTTGCTGGACATTCCACGACAATTTATTACGTATTTTCCATACTGTTACTCAGAAAGAATGCCGGAACGATTTTCAATATAATTACAACATACTTCTCGTTGAGTAGAATAGTTTGGTCCTGGGAAAATGAAAGTTCCCGCGGGATAAACATCCATAACAATGCGAGCTATGGCGCCATGGGTAATCATTGTAATAGTTATACAAAGTCCAGCGTGATCGAATTGTACATAAACTAGGTGAACTGGTGGAGTGTCCTGGTTTAACGACAAGAACTAAGAAATTATGTTCATTAACATAAGTAATGTTATCATAAGTGTCTATTTTATTTAATATGTTTTATTTTTACCTACCGGGTATATCAAGAGTGCTACTGAAAATGAAGACGGGTGGTAGTTTTAGTGACTACAAACACAATGTAATCTTTCTATTACTTCCGGTATTTTTCCAACAGCACTAAAAAAAGCGCTCATTATTCCAATACACAAGACAGGTGACAGAAACAATATAAATAATTATAGACCAATTTCTGTCCTTCCTGCTATATCGAAAATATTGGAGAAGATATTAAACAATAAATTAATAAACTACCTTGACACTCACAACATCTTATCTAACAAGCAATTTGGTTTTAGGTCTGGTAGATCCACAGAGGACGCGGTACTTGGATTAAGTGATCTCGTTGCTAAAAACTTGGACAGAGGCCTTAAGTGCCTAGGTGTATTCGTGTAGACTTATCCAAGGCATTTGACACTGTCTCAGTTCCCAAACTCTTACTAAAACTCGAAAACATAGGAGTTAGAGGGCATGCATTCAATATTTTAGAAGTTACCTTATGGATAGAACTCACTTGGTTAGGATAGGGGACTGGTTAAGCAATGAAAATACAATAAGCTATGGAGTTCCACAGGGCAGTGTTTTGGGCCCAACGCTATTTTTAATATATGTGGATCAACTGTGTAAATTACAACTTAAAAATACTAATATCTTCACATATGCGGATGATACAGCACTTATAGTCCGTGGCAGTAATTGGACCGAAGTAAAACATTATCTCTCGCTACTGTATCAAGTTGGCTCGTGAATAACCTGTTAACTCTAAATTTTGAGAAAACTAAATTTATTACTTTCTCTATTAACCAAACCACTCAACCTAAAGTGGACTCATATAGCATTCAATCTCATTCCTGTAACAAAAATCTGAGAGCTGAACACCCATGCACCTGTCCACACTTAACGAGAACGTCACATATAAAATATCTAGGGGTGTTAATAGATGAGCGCTTAACTTGGAATAAACATTGAATTGTAAATAACCAGAGTGAGGAAATCAATCTACATTTTTAAACAACTAAGATATGTAACTGATAATGATACACTAAAAATGTATACTACGCCCTGTGCCAATCCTTGTTGTCCTATTGTGTGGTAGTGTGGGGAGGAACCACGAAATCCTCACTGTTGCCCCTAGAGAGAGCACAGAGGGCTGTCTTAAAGGTTATGACACATAAACCAGCAAGATATCCGACTGCACAACTATACCAAGACTGTAAGGTTCTCACAGTCCGACAGCTTTTTGTTCTCTACTCTACTCTACGAAAACACTCTTCTATACCGCACTATAATATTTCACAATACCAACGTAGAGCACCTCGAGCTTGTCATGTTGATGCTTACAGAACCACTTTTGCTCGTAGACAATATTTTATATTGGGTTCATATTTGTATAATAAACTAAATAATAAATTGAATATTCAAACCTTAAATAAATTTCAATGTAAAAAGAAAATCTGCAATTGGCTCATTGAGCAAAATTATGAAACAACCGAAAATTTAATTAATATTAATTTTATGTGAATTATTATACCTTCAGGTTGAATACCATATCCCACAGGACTAACACACACACACACACAAATTAATGAAAGTTGTGGGGCAAATATTAAATTTTAATTATAGAGTAATAATTAGTTTGTTAAGATGCGAATGCGATAAATGTCAATAACTTAGTTCTATATTGTGTTATTTTTTTTTTTCTTGTAAGTATTATCTTTTTTTGGAATAGGAACTTACATTGTATCCATGGATTAAGTGTGGTACACTGGTCCTCCCAAGATACAGGTATAACCTAGTTTGGGAGCCAGGGAACCAAGATTAAAGTATGAACATATTTCATATGTAATTTCCCTTAATTAATAATTATTTGTTTTAGAGATGAAATTTGTATATGTTTTGTGCAAAATGTAATTCTTTTGTAATAATAAATACATTTTATTTATTATTTTTATAATGTAACTAAAAATTTCGCAAAGAAACGGGACAATGTTGTTTTATTATTTTTTTAATATCGTCAAGTGTGGGTGGTAAATCCATAATATATAATAATAAGTTAAAGTCTAGCGTATCATAGTGCCTTTAAAAATAAATGGGTGTACATTATTATTTTAGAAAAAACGATGTATTTACCACCCTAATAGGACGATAGAAAAAAAAATAACAAAAAAAAATCGTCACAATTATTAACAAAATTTAATTGCATTGTGTCTGAAGTCCCTAAAACTACCACCCAGCTTTGTTTTCGGTAGAAGTCTTGATATAATGAGTGCGTGGTAGTCTGTTGGTAACGCGACTGCCAATATGTTCACGGTGATCGCGGGTTCGAATTCCAGGGTACATCTCTGACTTTTCGCAGTCATTTGTGTGTTGATAGTCAATCACCACGCACTAAAACGGTGAAGGAAAACAGCGTGAGGAAACCTGCATACCATAGCGATTTGTATGAATTTCTATGGTATGTAAAGTCCGCCAACATGCACTGGGCCAGCGTGGACTATATGGTCTAACCACTCTAAATTGTACCCTTGATCGTAAAGGAGGCCCGTGCACTGCATTGGGACGTATATGTATAAGGGCTGATATAGATGTTTCATATCAAATTTTAAGGAACAATGTCAGTGTTCATTAAAGTATAATATGTAGAGCATAACTTTAGTCAAGGTATTTTAGCTTATTTTTAGTGATAAGCTATCATCTAGACGACACGATTAAATTATATGAATATGATATCAATCGTTTTAGACATCGAGGTTTTAGCGTATCAGTGCCGAAGGAGGCATGACCCTCTGATATCAGGACAAAAATATATATATAATATTTATATGAATTACTCTTTTGAAATGGATATACCGGGTATATCAAGACTGCTACTGAAAACGAAGCCGGGTGGTAGTTTTAGCGACTACAAACAAAATGCAACTAAACATTTCGCTAAGAAATTTTTAGTTGCATTGCTCCTGCCCCATGCCTCCGGCGTTGAGCCCTTGAGGAGAAAAGAATTGAAGAGCCTCTGAAGGACTTTCAGTATCGGCGTTCCGCCTGCTTTAAGAAGCTCTGAAGTGATTCCGTCCTCGCCCGGCGCCTTGTTGTTTTTAAGTTGCTTCAGGGCCATCTCAATCTCACACAGGCTGATGTCCGGGATATCATCGCTAAAGTGTCGGATCAACTCGGCTCTCGGGTCTGCGGCCGAGCTAACAGCAGGTTGGCAACCGAGGTGTAAAGCGGTCCGTAGAACCTCTCGATCTCCCTTAATACCTCTGCCCTCGTCGATACCACGCGACCATCGTCCGTCTTCAGCCTAGACAAATGGCTTTGCCCAATAGACAAGTCTCTTGCAAACACTTTGGAGCCTCCGTTCCGATCAATTGTCTCCTTAATTTTAGTTTTTAGTATTGTGAGCACGGACATCATGTCGCAAGGACTTCCAGATCCGTCTATTGAGCCGCCGATATGCTTCGGCATCATCGGAAGACTGCAACGTTAAAGATCGACGTTTGGCCATGAGGTCAAGAGTGTGTATCGAGAGTTTTTGTGGTCTATCTCTACGGTGAGGTCTAAAATACTTAGATCCCACCGTATGGACAGCTTCTACCAAACCGCTGTTTAGCTCGTCCACTGCAAGGTTTTCTTCTAGACAATCAAAGCGATTTTTCAACACACTTTGTTTTTTTTCATTTTTCAACACACATTTGTCACAAACCTTAAATACAGTCAATTCTTTTATTAGGTCTTTTTATCTTTGCAAAAAAAAAGACATCTTACTTTATTTATTTTTTTATTGTTTAGTAAACAATATTGCAACCATTCAAAGACAGTATATTAAAATTAATCTATGCTAAGATCCTCAGCGGGGACGGAGTTGAAGAATTCATTAATGCTGTTCACCACTTCACCGACTGTAGTGCTGATCATCGGACCGCCAATCTCTTTGATGATGTCGTTTCCATTGTTCGCGATGAGTTCCTTCGCCGCTTGAGCTGTAAGATTTAGCAAAATAAAATGTAATTGAATATTCAATAGTTGGCAGTTATACACAAATACAGTAATATAAATCTGTATCAGCCCATATACGTTCCACTGCAGGGCACGGGCCTCCTCTAAAATCGAGAGTACGATTGAGAGTGGTTAGGCCATATAGTCCACCACGCTGGGATAGTGCGAGTTGGTTTCGATTGGTTATTATGAATACAATATTCCAAAGTGGTAGAGCTACGCTGTTGTCAGTCATGACTCAGCATGAATGGGCATGCTCGCCACTATGGTACCGACCACAGTCTCGTAGATCAAAGTCAAGTTACAGCTTTGCTGTTACGTTTCGTTCGGTCAGTGAAAATGCCTGATTCCCAATACCCTTTTCTCATTCTTTATCTGCCCCGCTTCCCTCCCGATTTGATGGGCCGGCATCACATACATGACCCAATTGTTATGGACATTCATGGATGGCAGTGATTGGTTACCATGAGGAGGCCTGTTTCCTTGCTTTGACTTAGATATGATATAAACGAAAAAATATAATCACGCATAGTATGATCGCGAACTAAAACATAATATGTCTTGTGATATGGGAATCAGAAACTATGACAGAATTTGATCTCTCGTTGCATAGCCTGCTTTCAATAATCTGTACCATAAAGCCTCAGAACAATCATTGGTGTTATTAGTAGACTAAAATTTTCCTTAGATTTTTTGTTATGTATGTATACTGGTGGTAGGTCTCTCATATGTGAGAAGCCATCTGGGTAGGTACCACCGCAATGTCTATTTCTCCCGTGAAACAACACTGCTTAAATGCACTGTTGTGTTTCGGATTGAAGGACATTGTAGCCAGAGCAACTACTGGACATATTGAGACTTAACATCTTATGTCTCAGGATGGCGAGCGCAGTGGAATATTGCTACTGTTCATGAGCGGTCGTATCGCTTACCATCAGGCGAACGGCTTGCTCGTCTCGCCATTCAATGCAATTAAAAAAAAAAAAAAAATGTGTTGCACGATTACGAACACGCATTATGTTTGTAACGGAGACTTTAGCGAATAAATAAATAGTCCTGTACTTGCTAAATACATTCCTTTATGGACATCTTGGATAATTTACGTAATATAACAGAGTCTAGAATTCTCAATTGTATGTTAGTGTTCAATAAAATATGAAACAAATTGTATTGTATCAGCCCATATACGTCCCACTGCAGGGCACGGGCCTACTCTACAATCGAAAGTACGATTGAGAGTGGTTAGGCCATATAGTCCACCACGCTGGCCTAGTGCGGGTTGGCGGAATTACATACCATAGAAATTCTTATAAATCGCTATGGTATGCAGGTTTCCTTACGATGTTTTCCTTCACCGTTTTAGTGCGTGGTGATTGACTGTCAATACACACATGACTCCGAAAAGTCAGAGGTGTGCCCTGGGATTTGAACCTGCGACCACCGTGAATATGTTGGCAGCCGCGTCTAGTCCATTTACCAACAGGCCACCACGCACTTCGTGAAACAAATAGAATTGTACTATCGTACGATTATAAAGATGAGGTCTCGATTCAAAACCAAGCATTTTTTTCATGCGTCAAGAGTAGCAAATGGGTTTGGACTTTGCCTGAACTGATCATAAGTTATTTCCTATTTACAACATTACGACAAACTTACACGCATTACTAGACATTAGGCAATGAACATTATAGAAGTACCGTGGAAGTATAAAACTGATATTTACTTTTTGCATGTCATTCGCACTATAACAAACGGTACGACACTTCATAGACTGTAGTAAAACCAAACAGCACCATGAATTATAACGCTATGCTTGGCATTCCACTGCTTTTGCCATCCGGCAACATAAGATTTTAAATCTCCATGGTTCGAGTTACTCTTCCTAAAATGGTCCCTCAAACTGGAACACAACAGTCATTTACACTGCTATTTGGCGGGAGAAATTGACATTGTTATTATATGAGAGACCTAATCCCAGAAAACTTTCTAATGCTTATTAGCTATCGTACCTAAAACTTCATTTCCATCGAAAAGGTTCTCGAATACGACGTTGGATTTATCCTTCAAATCGAACGAATGTTGGTAACTCTTGACGTGCCAATAAATTTTTCCATCATCGCCTTTCTTGTCTTCTACATTGAAGACCAAGTTGATCACAGTGGTTTCTGAAAGCAATGCATTTTTAATAAGTTCGTATTCTATAAATTGAGACTGCTGTAATTGGTCGAAGTAAGGAAAACTAATCAGGAAGGACCATAGCGGCGTCAAGTGGGATAGTACAAAAAAGATCCAATTATTAATAATTTCCACAAAGAGATTAGTAAGTACATGCTTAATCAACGAGAAATAGGTACCCTATTATAATCAATATGACATACTATATCTTGTGGTAACTATATCGATTTCTATAATATATAAGAATCCTATAAATATTTAGCAAGGTTTGTTAAACATCTATTTAACACTGACAGTGTACACATCCGGATCAGTCATGATTTTGCACAAATTAGTTTTTCGATGACATCATACAACTTCACTAATCTAGTGGCCCTGCTAGCCAAGCCACTTGTGGTCGAGTAATTAATTATTTTTTTGCTTCCGTTATGGGCATACAAGCTGGCATCCCGCCTGATAGTAAGCGGATGCCGCTACTCATGAACCGTGCTCGGGGTCCGGCACAACAAAGACGCTGCCTACCATAAGGAGAGCACTTTCTTTAAATATAGTTTGAAGAAGGATGATAGCTAATTCTACTGCAATTTTTCGAAAGTGTAAACAATACTTGATCTCCTATATCACCATCAGAGATGACCAAATGTTATAAGTATTTTATAAAAAGAAATCTTCTAGGTGATATAGCCGTTATGCCGTTAAGTGCGTGGTGGCCTGTTGGTAAACGGACTAGACGCGACTGCCAACATGTTCACGGTGGTCGCGGGTTCGAATCCCAGGGCACACCTCTGACTTTTCGGAGTCATGTGTGTATTGATAGTCAATCACCACGCACTAAAACTGTGAAGGAAAACATCGTGAGGAAACCTGCATAACATAGCGATTTATAAAATTTCTATGGTTTGTAAGTCCGCCAACCCGCACTAGGCCAGCGTGGTGGACTATATGGCCTAACCACTCTCAATCGTACTCTCGATTGTAGAGGAGGCCCGTGCCCTGTAGTGGGACGTATATGGGCTGATACATACAATTGTCATACTAGCAGGTAAGTTAGCAGTTCAATGTCAAGCAAAGATACAAGCAATAGCATACAATGTAGGCAAGTCAGAAGGGGAAGCGGGTAATAATAATCTAGAGGTTCTTGATAGAATTGAATTGCGCAATAATAATACCATTGTTTTCTTGGCTCAAGATATATGGGGTCTATTACGTAGGTTTAAAACTATTGTAATCTATGAGATTTTGAACATTGTACAACTTTGGCATTATAAAATTTGCAGAAATTTAGTTTTCTTTCATCTGTTAAAATGAGGGAACTGCCAAGATATGATGGTACTCCCTCGAATGTGGTTCTGGCCGACGCTATACCAAAATTATTTGTAGACTGAAAAAAGAATTAGTTCAGAATACTTACTAAGATCCACGTGGAGTTTCCCCTTGCCTTCGATAGGAAGCACAAGTACTTGTCCCTTGAGCTCATAATTACCATCTAATTTAGCTTCACATGTAAATTTGAGGTTCATTTTGGAGTTTGCTACGTCACGCCTGAAAATAATATGAATAAACATAAAAATATATTCTTAAAACTAAGATTTGCATTTTATGTATAATATGTTGTAATTACGCATGGTGCAAGACCGGTTATGGCAAGAGAGGTCGCAGGTTCGATCATCGCATGGGAACAACGAGTATCAATCGATACGATCTACAATATTTTGTTCGCGTTTGGGTTCTATGGGTCCAGAGCATCCCTGATCGTGGAAATCCTACCAAAGGCGCAAAATACATGGAAACTCATAGTAATCCTAGCAAGAAGGTCACTTTTAGGGTTCAACCAGTATTTGTAGGATTTCGAACAGGCCAGCCTAGTTGTATCTAGCGCTTTTATAATTCATCTAACTTGCTCTTTCTATCTGCTTTATCATATTCACATTTCAATTTCAGTATAAAACAAAAGTCCCTCTTAATTCGTGATAATTTACACAATGTATACAGGGTAAATCCGGTCAAATAAGCTAGATGGAAGTTAAACTTCAAACACAATCTCTTCTTAATATATATAATTCACGTGTCACGTTGTTTGTCCTCAATGGGCTCCTAAACCACTCAACTGATTATAATGAAATTTTGTAGATATGTGTTATTTGTTCCAACTTACAGGGTGAGATAGTTTTTATCTCGATTAAATTGACGAAAGTATAAAATAAAGGAAAAAACATTTTGCCATACAAAATGTTCATGGGTTTGTAACTGTCAAACATTTAATTTTCATACCGTCGATACGGTAAACTCTTCCCTCAAATTAAATAACGTATTTAAATAAAGGTTTCGAATCGACAACATATATCCACAGTATTCGATTAATGGCGTATTTTAGATTTTAAATATGTAAATTAATGACAGTAATGAAAAGTGGTTGACATTTAAATTGGTTGTCAAATATTTATGCATGCGTTCAAAAATTTATTTTGTGTAAACAAAGGAGTATATGTTATGGCAATATTGAATATTATTAAAATTCAATAATGTTCAGTTATTAATACTTCTATTCAAGATCGAACATGGATCGAATGTCACTTTTATCAGGAATTCTTACACCTGGCCTTTCCTTCGCTACAATTCACTGATAGAAATGTATATAGTCTCTGAGTGAGGTAGGCTTTATTTTACCTAAAGGGGGGTCAAAAGGGTTGAAATGTTATGACGAAGAAAATCGAAACCACTGAAGTTATTTCTATGAAACTTATATTTCAACTCTTTATTACTAACAAAACGTAATGGCGTGAAATATTATTGGGAAAACAGCATTGTGCGGGTGAAATAAAGGATGGAATATTTCATGGATAATCAAAATCGCTAAAGTATTTAATGACAAAAATGTACAAGGCATACTTTTCGGATATGGAGAGATGGGATATAATAGAATACGAGATACGGGAGAGGACTGGGATAGCGGACAGATTTGATAGGACGAAATATAAATTATACGGTATAAGACGGGATGGAAAATGAAGACAAAGGACGGGATGGATCGGGAAGTGACTGGACAAGCCAACAACAAGACATGGGACGGGATTAACAGGACCGTAGGACGCGTCAAGTTTAGGTATACAAGAGCTTATATAAAACAATAGCACGTATTTGGTGTGAAGTGGAATAAAAAAATATCTGCCTCCAGGCGAAGCTGGGTCGGGCCGCTAGTGCAACTATAAATTCCGCGAAAAAAGACTTTTGATTGTTCTGTTTGGGTGGTAAATTCGTAGAATTTCCTAAAATAGTAGACGTAATAGTACGCAAGGGCGTAAATTTTTATTTTGGCAAAAACTATGTATTTGCCCCCCAAAACCGACGGAACTTAAAAGGAATATAAAAAAACATGAACATTATTGTTGCGTAATGTCTTTAGTCATTTAAACTACCATCTTGTTTCGTTTTCGTTAGCAGACTGGATATACCCTGTAGAATTGACGGTCACTAAACTTCTAAATTCAAAAAATTGTTCCTGAATCATATCATCAGCTGTTTTTATTAGCCTCTCGAGTTATACCCATCTTCTATTGAATACTACGACGGTCTGGTTTCTATAACTAAATTCAAATATATCAGTACTACTTACTGAATTTTCTTGGCCTTGCAGTTTTTCAACCCAGTCACAGTGACGTCAGTGAGGATGAACTTCAGATTTGGCGTACTAGCGTCCACGCTTTTGAAATGTAGTGGATCTAATTTCTTCACATTGTACTCTGGAAGTCCTTCAGCGAATATCGGAATTGCCACTTGGGATGATTCTTTGGCGCATTTTGGGTCGTCTGCTTTACATTTTGTGATGAACGGCGCTGCAAATTAAGTATTTGAGAACTGAATAGACAACCTAATTTGATAAGATGAATCCACCAATCCGTCATGGTGAAAACAGGCTAATACAGGGGTTAGTTCACCATTTGACTATCTACTCAGGCGGGTAGATAAAATGTGGATGTGTGGAGCAGTGATGGATATTAATGACATTTTATTGTTCGTGAATGCTGTAGATAGGCGCATTCGCATATTACCTTTCTGTGATGTATAACATATATGTGATGTGATGTATAACATGTATAACATATATGAAAAATGAAATTTATATACCTAAAACATATCTCTATTTCAATATTGCTATTATTACATTATCAACAATTAATTCATAAATTATTCAACATGTACGTAAATTCAAAGTTTATAAAAATTATCCACTAGTTTTACACCCAAATTATTATATATTGAGTCTAAATAATATAGGATTTATTTTATATTTCAGTTAAGTAAATATATTAGCTAGGATTTTGCCCCCAATGTTTCAGGTTTGCCGAAGATAGGAAATCAGCCGCTTCCATCAATACTAAAACCCATATATCACAATGTCAAAATTACTTCCTGATAATCCTGATTTAATTATTTTATCAAAACAATTGACTTACGTGGTGCCGCATTTGCTACGCAAAATACTGCTATTAAAGCCGAAAAAAAACATTTTTTTATCACACATCGTCACTAATGCTTAACGTTTTGCAAAAACCAATATAATACTGAGCATAATTTATCCACGCTACTATTTATATACAGGGGCATGTTTTGCTATATTCAGTTTTTACAAGCGTTTTTGTAATAAATAATAAGTTTAATAATAATAGAGATATTTGTTCATATCCACGACCTCGTAGAGTGCTGCCAAATAGCCGGTCGTGAAAAAGTTCTATGGCTAGATTTCCGTATAGGAAAATACATATATCGGGTATATCAAGAGTGTTACTGAAAGTGAAGCCGGGTGGTAGTTTTACAATACAACTAAAAATTTCGGTAAGAAACGCGACAATTATTTTTTAAATATCGTCGGGTTTGGGTGGTAAATATAATATATAGTTTTTGCTAAAATAATAACTTAAAGCCTTGGATACCATAGCGTCTTTAAAAATAAAAGTGTGTACACTATTATTTAAGAAAAAACGATGTATTTACCATCCTAATACGATGATAGAAAAAAATTAACAAAAAACTTCGTCACAAATTTTTGCACAATATTAGTTGCATTGTGTCTGAAGTCACTAAAACTACCACCCAGCTTCGTTTTCGGTAGCAGTCTTGATATACCCTGTATATGAAGGGATATAATATGCTAGCAGAATATGTATGCGTAGATAACTGACGTTGCGTGTGTGAACAAAATAATGTTTATTTATTTATAACTATACTACATAATATCAAGCAAGCAAAGCAATTTTGACAGCCTCCGTGGCGCAGTCCGTTAGACGCCGCTTGTAAAACGAGAGGTCGCGGGTTCGATTCTCGTACCGAGAGAAATGTTTGCACGGCCCAATATATTTTTTTTCGCGTATGGGTGTTTCTGAGACCGAAAAGCCTCTCGTAGTTCCTGATACCTACGACACAAGACTCAATCTTAGTGTGGGGTCAAGACTATGTATGTGACTATTGGATGTTATTTATTTATTTGTTCATTTTTATATGTGTTCGTCATTTTGCGAAAAATGTAGTATATTTAAAATTATATTATAAGAGTTGTGTCACAGGGGCAAAAAAAGGCAATAGACGTTTAGAAGCAATTGTAAAGTAACAAGATAACATGATATCATCATATTGTATCTAAGTAACGAAATAAGGCACTTTAATGTTGTCGCCTTTTAAGCAAAGTCTAGTTCGCAGTGCTAGAAATTGAGGAAAAATACGAACACTGATAAAAATACTTTTTGTTTTGAATTTGATTGTGTCTATTTAAATGGCAAGGAAGCAGCTAAAGACCAAAAAACATAATGAGCGTATAGTTTTTTATTCAATTGTTTTGTGAACAGCTTGTGGTATTAGATATTTTAAGATAGTATTACCCATTAGTGTACACGCAAACCGCTGCAAAAAATCACTCTACACTATATTAAAGACATAAGGATCAAGTGGTTACCTATTTGGTTTCGTCGGAATACTCATATTCTTTTTTACACAATATTTTGTTTAATGGCTTTAAGAACCCCTTCTCTCCTTAAAGAACATTGTTTTTCTTCATGAGTCACATACGAGATCCTTGAGATCGATGGAGAATCTAAAACAGAGAATGTGAACTGTCAAAGCTATTCGATTATATCGAACGCCCTTCGTGTAGTGGTGAGACAGGCTCACACATTGTCTTCTTTCAAAAAGCTGATGAAAGAATATTACTTTTCCTAATGAACAGATATGTTGACTGAACAGTTTTCTATGTTCGAATATATTTTGTCATTGTTATAATTTTTTATACTTATATAATTTTTTTATTTACTTATACCTACATAATTATGATAAGACCGCCTTTTGTACTTTATATGTTAGTGTCTCTTTTTGTGTTATTAAAATATTATATTAGTATACAATGAAAATTAATGAACGAAATATAAATCAATAAAATAAAAATCTAGTTTTGTATTGTGGGTATGAGGTATCGGGAACTATGAGAGACTTACGCTTTCACAAACACCAGACCCGAAACATATACCTGTGGTTCACACAAATATTTGTTTCCGTGCGGGTATCGAACCCGTGACCTTCCGTTTACAACCGGAGTCTAACCAACTGCGTCAAGGAAGCTGTCAACATCATTATTTTGTTTGTGTTGCTTTCATAGTATTACATCTTATCTCTTTTTATATAAGGCAGAAGCGAAAACTAATGCCGTCGAGCTTATTTCTATCCCAGGATGTGAGAGGAATGGAGACTATCCCTTCACCGAGCGAAAATTTCCACGTACTCCAATGAGGATTTCTTAATAGAAAATTCACATAAATTAGAATATTCAGCCTAGGATTTGAGCTCAGGTATACGCCGACTTACTGACCGAACTTGTATACCCAATACCTAGAAGTTGCCTCGAAGCCAACGGGACCACAATCTTTGGCATGCTATAGGTTTGTGGACCCATTACCTATTGTTTTCTTTATTGTGAATTTGAATATCAATAAAACTCGAAAATAGAAAAATATCCTTTTATTAATAATACCAATGAAGAAATACAACCAGAGCCGTAAATATTGTTTGATATTCAGTGCGTGTATAATAAACAGGGATACTGTTATCAAAAATTCATTCATATATTAGTATCAAGAACACTCGGCCCAGCGGAGAAATTATTAAATTTTTAAGACACTTTAGTTACAATATCAGATAACATCTTCAGTAAAAGCATACAAAACTTTTCCACTTACTACATACTGATTCAATAATAATTTGGAATTGTAACAAAAATGTCTGATTTTATGTTCATGATATTTCTTAACTTGAAACAAGTTCATCTAATGGTACTCCGAGGAAAAAGCGTTTGACATTGTGAACCACTACACCAATGACTGATTTGATGAGTTCTTGTCCGACTTCGCTGATGACTGTGTTACCATTTTCTGCGATCAGGTCTTTGCCAGCCTTGGCTGAAAGAACAATTTAACATTTGTAAATGATAACATTCACTTCGAGTTAGGAAATTATATGCTTATTTGAGTTCTTCCACCTTCGAATTAGGAAGTTATAATTGATTGCAGGCGTTACTTCGAGAAATATTTACTTTATAAGAGATTTTTCAACAGGCTAGGTGAGTATGGAAATATACGGGCTCAACCCGTAATTTCTCGTGCTGATGGTGCTGCTGTCCGTTCTCAAACTGTCGATCGATTGAAAAATAAATAACACCCACAGTCATATGCACAGTCCTGACCTACACTATAATCGAGTCTTGTGTCATGTTATCAGGAACTACGAGAGACTTTTCAGTGTCACAGACAACTAGACCCGAAAGAAATATTTGTGGGCTGCACAAACAGTCTTGGTGCGGGGATTGAACTCGTCGCCTCTTATTTTACAGGCGTGTCGGTGAATAACCGACTGCACCATGGATGCTGTTAAAATTGCTTTGATTTCAGTAACCTCATCTTCAATTCAATAGAGCTACAGTTGATGAATCAAGATTATTAAAAAATATTTCACCTAATACTTCGTTTCCGTCGAAGAGGTTATCAAATTCGAGTTTAGATTCGTCTTGAAGCTCAAACACGTGTTTCCATTTTTTGATATTCCAGTGGTTCACACCATCCTTGCCCTTCTTTTCTTCCAGATCGACTTCGACATCGATGTAGATCTTATCTAAAAATAAAAAAGTATGTGTATAACTGTACTGTACTGTATCAGCCCATATACGTCCCACTGCAGGGCACGGGCCTACTCTACAATCGAAAGTACGATTGAGAGTGGTTAGGCCATATAGTCCACCACGCTGGCCTAGTGCGTGTTGGCGGACTTACATACCATAGAAATTCTTATAAATCGCTATGGTATGCAGGTTTCCTCACGATGTTTTCCTTCACCTACTACTTCGCTACTTATTTTGCACCGGTCTGATTATTGAATGGAAATTAAATGAAAATAAAGATCATTTTATTACGAACACGGTGGTATAGGGTTGCCTGCGAAAAATCAGTCCCGAATTGCGGTTGTCGAATTTAGAAAAGTGAAATATTGCTCCGAGTGACCATCCCATGCGATAGAAAAGGACACAGCATAGAAGCTGTTCGAAGTCCGCTCATAAAGAAAGAGGGTGCGCATGCTATTTATTCTTGAGAATGAAAAGGACAGCGATAGACTCGTATATGCTGTGTTTTGGAGTAGTTTATTAGTAAAATAGAGGAAAAGTTATTTAATTTTGGTTAATCAATTAATTATTTATGTGTGTATATATTTTATGTGACACCAAAGTATATACTGCCTCGGTGGCGTAGTTGTACTAAGGTACGGTAACAAAGCTGAGGTCTCGGGTTCGAATCCCGGGTTGGGCAAAGTGATATTGGATTTTTCTATTCATTATCAGCCCAGAGTCAGGAATTTGTGCCCGATATGGCGATAGGCTCGCCACCTATCACATCGTGGGACGGAACATACAAGGCGAAATGTGGGTGTCCTGGCACCTCTGCCTACCCCTTCTGGGAAAAAGGCGTGAGTTTATGTATGTATGTATGTACTAAAGTATATATACATTTTTAGCAAAAAAGAAGGTTATATTATTACATATATAATACTATTCTTGCAAATTGTATCTTTATTATTAGAAGACAAAATAAAAAACAACAATTAAAAATACTTCTGTTTATTGTAAAAAATTGTAAAAACAAAAAAAAAATTAGTCAGATTCCGAGTCATTTCTTTTGAATTATTGTTACCAAATGGTCGTTTTCCCAATAATCAACCAGAAACCGCACCAGAGCCAACAGCTTTTAAAAATGTCATCATTAAAATTAATTAAATCAACATCCGAATCACACAAAAAACACTTATTCGCCATTTTTTTAACAATAAATAGTAGCACGTTTTTTCAATTGCAACTATAACCACAATCTACTCCAAAATGATGCACAGCATATACGAGTCTATCGCTGTCCTTTTCATTCTCAACAATAAATAGCATGCGCACCCTCTTTCTTTAAATGGGCGGACTTCGAACAGCTTCTATGCTGTGTCCTCTTCTATCGCGTGGGATGGTCACTCGGAGCAATATTTCACTTTTCTAAATTCGACAACAGCAATTCAGGACTGATTTTTCGCAGGCAACCCTATACCACCGTGTTCGTAATAAAATGATCACTATTTTCATTTAATTTTCATTCAATAATCAGATCGGTGCAAAATGCTAGTAGCGATTTACCTGTTTATACCTGGCAACCTGAGGGTTGTGACCGGAAAAAAATAGGCAACCTAACGTTTACATATTCTATGGGCTTCATACTTTCGATTGGTATAGACTTTGTTTAATAATAATCAAACAGGTGAAATGTGTAAAAATTTTTTTTTTAAATAATTAATTAATCGTATTCTGGACTGAAATTTGCAAGGCAACCCATATACAATATATTTATTGACATATTACATTGCATATAAAATAAGTTTCACCAAATAAACATCTCGGTGAAGGTCGATGTATGGCGGGATCCTATACTATAAGCAAGTACTGAATATTGAAGTCCGAGAAGTTTGAATGAGGGATGCAACTCATTAAGTTGCATCCTTACTTCTAAAGTAATAAAAAATACTTTTTATTTTTGAGTATTCTGAAATACAAAAATTTGAAAAGGCATTGTCCACACATGTCATATATTTTTTGAAACAATAATCAAGCTCGGTTGTGCTTGGATTCCAAACACATTGTAAACTTGACTAAGTACAATAATTATTTCCATGTAAACAAAAGTGATTGTAAAATTATTAGAGTACAAATGTATATAATGTATATACATATGAACGGTGATTGGTTTTGATATATTGCGTAAGGATTATTGTCTCTTTTGTGCTACACGATTTCCTAATGGACTTTTTTGTCATGCTCAAATTAACTTTGAAGATGCTTTTTTGCTCACACTATTAAATCTCTAAAATCGTTTATTTTTATCTTTGGAGCTTGTAAAAATGATTGACTAATCAAATTAATCGATCTGTTTGTGGGGGAATAAAATTGAAGACTAGAGAATCAACTTATGACTGGCCGGCTATAAACTGACCTAACTATAATGATGGAATCTCATGCAGTGGATGCAAGTGTCTTTTAGAAGCTTTCACTAATTTTATTTAAAAAATATATATTTTTAAGAAGTATCGTTAAATGAGTCGTCCACAGGTAACTAAGATGAACCATGCATTGTTGTTTTTTTTTTTTTATTGCATTGAATGGCTAGACGAGCAAGCCGTTCGCCTGATGGTAAGCGATACGACCGCTCATGAACAGTAGCAATATTCCACTGCGCTCGCCATCCTGAGACATAAGATGTTAAGTCTCAATATGTCCAGTAGTTGCTCTGGCTACAATGTCCTTCAATCCGAAACACACAGTGCATTTAAGCAGTGTTGTTTCACGGGAGAAATAGACATTGCGGTGGTACCTACCCAGATGGCCTCTCACATATGAGAGACCTACCACCAGTAAAAACTACCAGTGTTGTGTAAGGAAATATCATCAAATTTGATTTGTTCAGTGGAATGGCCCTATCTACTACTAGTCAGTGGTGTAATGCTATTGCCTGATGATTTAATAAGTCATCAGTTCTAAAAAAAAAACTTTTATGTCTCTGATTAAAACCAAGAAAGAAAGAATTCCTAAGGACGTCGAGCGAAGTTACAAGCAAAACCTAGTAAAATTATAAGTTCTAAATTGTCCGTGCGTACATAATGGCCTAACTTGAGGGATCGGGTAATTATCCAAATGGCTTTGTCGAAACTAATTAAAGGATATCGCTATTTAACGCAATCAAAACTTCGTACCCTATAAAATAGATTAAAGTATTTAGCGGATTAGTTCAGTCAACTACAGACCAAGTTTTAAACACAAATAACAAGATGGACGTAACAATGACATCAATTGACCTCAAAATTAATTGACCTCTAGTTTGAGGGAGCGCCTTAGAAGGAGTTTTGTCAAGGCTCTGAGGTACATAATGGACGGCTGTATATAATCATGGTATTGTATATCCAATACAAGATAGAATAAACATAAATGAATGTTTACAATGCAAGAGGTTATCTGGTTCATTATCCTATATCGTTTTATTGAATAATATTAGTTACAGTGGACGTAAATCATTCGTACGTAGGTACTATTGCATCGGATAATGATCTAAGCTCGTTTTGATGAATTGTTTAGAGTTATCTCTAAGTCTATAAGTACTTAACCATATCATCATAACATCTTCAGCAATTAACTTTTGTTACTTGTGGATTGACATGAATAGAGATAAACATGGTATATCTAGACTACGACCGAAAACGAAGCCAGGTGGTAGTTTAATTTACTTCGGACACAATACAACTAAAAATGTTGAAAAAAAAGCAATACTTCTTTTGTACTTCTTTTCCTATCATCGTTTTGAAAAATAAATAGTTTTAGCATGACATATTAATGTACACCCTTTTATTTTAAATTCACTATAAAAAATTTGAAAATACCTATACTATGGCTGTACCACCTAAATAAGAAACCTAATATTTAAAAAAAAACCGTTTTTTTCGTCATTTTTATGTTGTTTGTTGTCATGTTGCATTGCGTCTGTAGCCACTAAAGGTACCCGCCTTCGTTTTGAGTGGCAGTCTGAAAATAATCGGTATTAAAAGGATGTTATGAATGTTAACATATTTATAATACTTACTAAGATCTACCCGCATTGGTCCTTCTCCTTCAATAGGTAGAACCAGGATCTTTCCCTTCATTTTGTAATCTCCGGTCATTTTGGCATTACACAAGATACCGACGAAGAGTTTTGAATTTGCCTTGTCCCGCCTGAAACATAATTAAATTATATAATAACGTTCTTTACCTTGACAACATGGCTTATATAGAAAATCAATGAAGAGAATAAACAATTACTTTAATCTGGTCAAATATTCATTATGCGAGTCCAGTGTACCATTAACAAACAACATTTAGATGTAATAAAATATATTACTAGCAGCCCGTCCCAGCTTCGCCTGGATGCAGATATTTTTTAATTCCACTCTAGATCATGTAATATCCCGTCTCATACCGTGCCTTTACATTTCGTCATATCCCATCGAATTGATATTTTCAGCTATTCCAGTCCTATCCCGTCCCTCGTCCTAACTCTATATCTATCCCATATCTTCACACCCGGATATTGTGCCTTATGAATTATTATTGGGTCAAAATTTGGATATGAAACTATATATCTACTTAATATATTTATTAACTATTAGGTATCGATAGCATCAAAGATCTCAATAAGAAAATATTAAATATCAGTGGAATATTACTAATATTATAAAATGGTAAAACTTCCGGTTTTGAATGTATCTGACACAGCGAAAGCCAATCTTATGCATATTAATATAAATCAGGTTGAAGACCTTGAAAATATGAACGACATAATAAATACTAATGTGTTATGTGAAGTTTTATAGACAACGAAGCATAAAATGACCAAAGATCGTGTACAGCGAACATGGTCGTAACCTTGACCGAGAAGTGTGTTTAGCATAACTTTATTTATATTAACGGTGGTCAATTTACAAGCGAGGGAGATTTAGTATCCACAAAAAAATGCAACTCTAACTATCATTGCAACTCTTGCAAGTCACGACTATGGCGTGTGAAAAATGACACCAATAATAATAAATCAAGTCAAGTGTAAACGAATGGTCGTAAACGATACCTAAACTTTAATAATAAATACGAACATGAATGTGATGGAAAATTTGGGAACAAAGTTTAAATGTTAATGGATTTCTCCCCGAATATCCTTGTACCACACATTAATGAGGTCACCGCAGGGTGACTTTTTAAACGTGTTGTAGGATGATCTGACAATGTGTGCTTGGCTTTAATAGCCAAATAAATTAATAAATACCAGCGGTTTAGATCGTTAAAGATACACATTTTTTTTATTTTAATGAAATCGAGACGTAGTATGATTATTTGAAGTAATATAATTTGATAAAGATTTGAGACCGATAGTAGATTCAGAATTGAAGTTCTTGTTACAATGGACAACATTAACTGTAGTGCCATTTTATGTAGATGTTTTTATGATTCTCCTTAAAAAGACCTGAGGTTTAAAGAGCACAACATCCGTATTATTGATAAGTGGATCTCCTTGACATTTCTCGAAAGTATAAACAAACAGAGCGTGTTCGTTGCATAATATTTAAAAAAATAATATTATGAATATAAATCCAATATTACTTTGCCCGACCTGAGATTCGCACCCAAGCCCTGAACCACACCTAAAGGTTGCAACCCTACCGTTGAATACGTTACGGAGGTAGTCTATAAAAATGTATGCAGAAATAAAAAATGTACTATTAAATCATAAGATGTACTTTTGATCTTATTTGTAACAATTTTACGATGACCTTCCCGCTTGGAGACAACCAAAGACGTAATAATAATACATGTGTTTTTAATTAGAATCTTGGAATTAGCACTCAATACAATCGTTTAATATAAGGATAATTATATTAGTAGAAGAATGACAGCCTTTGACCACTTATAACAATTAAGCTAATCGCGGACCAGATGGCCTTGCATAGTCTTACTAAGGATGTTTTACATATGAACCTGCAATTATATCTAGATGTGCAATTACAGAATGATTTAATTAATTTACTCCTTGTATATAAATTTTATTATCATGTATGCCGTGAGAAAGAACTGGATTAAAAGTATCCTTTTGTTAAATTTTATAGCCTGGTTTTATATAAATATGTAGTAGATATATTCGACTAATCTATTCTCCTTGATTTAATTCTTTTTATGCACTAAAATATATGCATACTTTAACACATACATTTGGTTTATAAAAGTATAAATACATGTTAATAGGTGCTTTATTTTTGAATAAGTAAATGGGAAAATAATATATTATAATATATATAGAAAAAATAGATTAAAGAAATAGTAGTGATATTTGGTGCAGTCATAATAGTTTAAATTAGTGTATTTTTTAAGAATATGCAGCCGGCTTGATATGAGTCGTACTAGTATCTCATAGACAGCCGGCGTATAAGCTTAGTTTGTATCAGCCCATATACATCCCACTACGGGCAGGGGAATCCCCTACAATCGAGAGATTGAGAATACGATTGAGAGTGGTTGGGCCATATAGTCCACCACGCTGGCCTAGTGCGGGTTGGCTTTATAAGCTCAATTAATTAATTATTAATAATAATTTAATTAATTTATTATATTTCCTAATTGTGTTAGTGAGATAGGTAAAGGTTCAATTCCTATCTGCTAGTTTCGTCTTTTCCTCTACCCATGATGATTATTTACAGCTCCGAAAAACCGTATCTAAGAATTTTAGATATTAATGAATGACGTGATATTCCGTAAGTGATCCATATAAAATGAAATGAAATGAAAATATTTCCATTCATAAAATGTCACATTATTTACATTCAGTCTAATTTTTTTGCACTACCATCCGGTTCACAATACTGTTTTTGCCGGAGAAGAACGGGCAAAAAAACTCTAGCGTTGCTCTTTGAGAAACAAGTTTACAATGCAGTGATCGTACATGAGTTGCAATTTAGCAAAAGTCAGAGCAGTTTATAAATAATTTATAATAATAATACAATAATATATATCCAACTGCAAAAATTAATAATTCTAGATATATGTAGTATTTTCAGAATATTCCTAACAACCCCTGCTAATTTCCCATAGAGGCTTAAAGTGCCTGGCACCTTCCGGCACTTTAACCTTTTAAAAACTTACCATCTTTGCTGAGAACTCTGAGAATGTTATTTAAGCCTCGTTGACCAGAATAGCCAGTTTTCATAAAATTACTTACCTCATTTTCTTTGCTACGCAATTCTTAAGACCGGTGACTTCAATGTTTTTGATATGTAGTTGCAAGTTGGGTGAACTGGCGTCAACCTTGTCAATGTGGAGGGGATCCATTTTCTCAACGCTAAGCTCTGATATACCCTCGGCTAGAATAGGGATAGCAACCTGTGTCGAAGCCAGGATGCATTTTTCATCGTCCCACTCGCATTTTGTTATGAATGGCGCTGTGATAAATAGAAGGAAAAAAAGATTTGTAATAAAAAACAATAGATTTACAGACTTCGTAAAACATAAAATTAATAATAAAAAACTTAAATATTTGTGTAATCATCTTATAATTATATTACATTCTTCGCTTTAAAAAAACGCACGAACTTATTTTAAATGGGATTACGCGTTACATCCGATCCGAATCATACAATCCGCAGTGACTATGTATTTTTAAACGGTTTTATTATTTAACTCATTTTGTTTGTTTGTTTGGGTAAAATTTAGTAATTGAAATTTAACCCTCTTCCCGTTAACCGATTGATCTGAAATTTGGTATACACCTTTGATTCTGGTGACAATACAATTATGCATATTCAATATTATTGTCAATCCAATATGGCCGCCGCTACAAGATGGCGGATAATTAGTTTTTTTCAATCCCATCAATATGGGTATCAAATAAAAGGGCTTGTCAAGTAGAATTCAGTGCACTATACAAAATCAAAATCAAAGATGGCCGCTGCTACAAAATGGCGGATAATGTATTTTTCAATCCCATCAATATGGGTATCAAAATAAAGGGCTTGGTAAGCATAATACAGTATACTATACAAAATTACAATATGAATCTCCCACCCAAGTCAAGATCTGATATCCTGTGACTGTGGCGTTAGGGTGGCTAAAAATGATACGTTGCTAGGGGTACACCACCCAAGTTAAGGTAAAATGTAAAAGCGCGCCGAGAACAGTATGGCATTAGGGTGGATAATAAAAACTTTAAAAAAAGTAAAAAAAAAATACGTTAAACGGTTTCATATTGCAGATAAATGTACTAAAAGCTAAAAAATAATTTCATGGGTACAGTCATGGGTACCATTATGTATACATTGTTATATTTTTATACTTTCTGGAAATATCTATGGTCACATAAATTCCTAAAAATGCAATATACATTTATGTAAACACTAGTGGCGATACTTCCATACAAGCCCATAAGCCCGGCTTGCCTTACTTAAATATGCATATACTCAACCCTAAAGGCAAATTAGTACCTTAAATAAAATACATTCGTTTAATGCAAAACGTCTATCATTTTTAAATTTCCCGCGTCTTGGCGTGCCATAATAGAGCCCCGCGCCTGCGACGGAGCACCCGCGCCACAGAATACATTACTATGACCCGCGCCGCAGCGCCGCGCCGCGCCCGCCGCCCGGCAACTCGCCTAAGCGAGCGCCGCGGTCTAAAACGAATATAAAATTATTTCATTCAAAATAAACGCTGGTCCACGCGTGACGCAATATCTTAAAAAGACGGAACACACCAAAGTATTATCTATCTTTTTCTCTCTCGTGTAAAAGCACACGAGAGAGAAAAAGACCTGGCTTTTGGCGTATATTGCCCTCTCAGTCGCACCTATGGGTGAATTGATACCATGACACTACGTACCTATACATTTAAGCTATTCTATAATGCAAATTCAATCAAGCAAAATGCCCGGCTTTGCGAAGTGAAGTTGTGCACTTGACGCGTCATATTATGATCCAAATTTATCGAAAAATATTTATGTTTTGCTATAAGGAATATTGGATAATATATAAATTAGATTGATATTTTTTGAGACCGTATTATGATGTTTTAAATATTTTTATTAATATATAATTAGAATGCTTAATTTGGAATTGTTCATAATTTGGGACCTGTGGATAGCTTCTCGCTTATTATTATGTCTTTCGAGCGGACGATTAACCATTAATCACTGAATATCTACGTTTAGTTTTCGTTTAATTATAGTATTTTACGTTTATTACGTATAATAATGGGTGAAAATGTGCCTTGTGATGGTTTGAAGTGTGTGCAAGTGTTGATCGGCGAGGAAAAGGTAAATTCATTACATTTCTTCATTTCTTAGACAAACAAATACTCGTATCTGGTCGAAAACCTACGCCTGATTAGTTGTGTATTTATCAAAGTAGTGAAAACTATAGAATACAATTTCATAGATTAGTGTACATAACTACATGGATTGCTGGATGTTCTCATACTAATAAGTTATACTGTTGGTGTTGCATATTTTTTGCGAACGATGTACTTATATTTTTGGAATTGTTCCCATTTGATAATCCCAAGGTCATCCAAAATTCATTTAAAGTGGACGTGCCCCACGATTTTATTTTAGTTTACTCAATGCATATGTTTAAAATTTGTATATTTCAAAAATGACATCTTTTGTCATAGGTGTTTACATAAATGTATATTGCATTTTTAGGAATTTATGTGACCATAGATATTTCCAGAAAGTGAGTAGGTTACGAGTTACTTTATTTTGAAAATATAACAATGTATACATATTGGTACCCATGACTGTATCCATGAAATTATTTTTTAGCTTTTAGTACATTTATCTGCAATATAAAACCGTTTAACATAAATATTTTTTTTTACTTTTTTATGATAAGTTACGCACTACTTCTAACATCTATTTTCCAATTTTTTTGTCATCCGAGATTTCAGTACCGATGATAATGTTGACGAATAGGACTACCATAGTGTGATTTTGTAAAAATATATGTATTGTGTTCTATTTTTTGTGTATTTGCATACATTTAGAGATGATTAATATATAAAGTCAAAGTAATAATAATTATAACAGCGATCAGTCGCCTGAGATTTTTGTCGTCAACATGATTATTGAGAAAAGCTCCTTTTAAATGTTTTTAGTAACATTTTATTGATTTTTTCTTCGTCTACATATATAACTTCTAGAAGTTGACGTTGAAATATTTGAAGGTATTAAATATGTAAAATTAATACATTACATATTTACAAATTTGATTCCATATCGCACTAAATGTTCAAACGAGCTTTGATATCAGATCGAATTTTCTGTTCACGTATTTTAACAGATTTAGCGGAAGTTAGTCAAATTATGTGTTGATTGGCATTGACTTTTAAGCATATCTTTACATACACATCTTTAAATACAGGGTATATCAAGACTGCAAACGAAAACGAAGCCGGGTGATACGTATTTTAGGTGCATTACGTCTGAATTCACTAAAATCAGACGTAATGCACCTAAAATTTTGGCAAATATAAATTACGGTTTGTTTTGTTATTTTTTTCCTGTCGTCATATTTAGATGGTAAATATACAGGGTATATCAAGACTGCTACCGAAAACGAAGCCGGGTGGTAGTTTAAGCTACTTCAGACACAATGCAACAGAAAAAGTTGCAAAAAAAAGTGACAATTTTTTTTTGTTATTTTTTTCTTATGGCCATATTTGGGTGGTAAATACATTTTTTCCTAAAATAATAGTGTATACCCTTTTATTTATAACTAATCTAAGGTATAAAAGTGTTTAAATTATTACTTTAGCAAAAACTATGGATTTACCACCCAAAAATGACGATGTTTAAAAAATCATAAAAAATAATTGTCGCGTTTCTATGCGAAATTTTTAGTTGCATTGTGTTTGTAGTCACTAAAACTACCACCCGGCTTCGTTTTCGGTAGCAGTCTTGAGATACCCGGTATAGTTTTTTTCCAAATCAATAGTGTACACCCTTTTATTTTTAAAGACACTATGGTTAGCAGTATTTTTAATGATTATTTTAGCAAAACCTATGGATTTAGCCCACAAACACGATGATAATAATAATTCACAAAAATCATTGTTCATTAATTTGCGAAATTTCTATTTGCATTGTATTTGTAGTCACTAAAATTACCACCTTGCTTAGTTTTCGGTAGCAGTCTTGATATACCATGTATAGCTAACAATTTAACACACCTACGTCTTATTGCAGGCCACAAGCCTTCAATAACACAGATTACGGGCTAAATCCCCTCTAATAATAGAAAATCCATAATCCACCACGCGTGCATAGAAACAGTTACTGATATAGCTTAAAAAATCTTGTGTATCTCTAATGGTGTGGAGATCGAGGTTAATAGTTTTTGACGTGACAACGTCTTAAATTAGGTTGCGGCTGGGAGTCACTTATGAAAAAGTGTAACGCCCGGTAACGTAACGGTGCGCGCGCAGCACTAGAGAATTATTTTTCAGTTTCACCCACTTTTTTCCAAAATTGTCCCATAGCCCCCCCCTGCCTTCCCCCACCCTTATTCCGAAATAGTGCCTATTAGCCTCCCCACGAAACCTACCCCCCCCTAACCCTACCCCCACCCCGAAAATTTACCTCACCCCCCAATCCTATCTCGGCCAACATAGGTCGTAGACCCACCGAGTTTGGTATCCTCGGAACCGTCTTGGTGAGGGCTACAAATTGACCCCGCCAGAAATCCCAAATTACGCAAAAAATTACCCCCCCAAAAAAAAATATTTTACCTCCAAAAAATTAATTTAAGTTAGCCTCCCCACGAAACCTTCCTCCCCCCCCTCCCTTACCCCCACCCCGAAAATTTACCTCACCCCCCCCCCAATCCTATCTCGGCCAATATAGATCGTAGACCCACCGAGTTTGGTATCTTTGGAACCGGCTCGGTGAGCTCTACAGATTGGCCCCAACCAAATCCCCAAATTCCTCCCTCTCTCCCCTAAAATATTTGTCCAGGCATAACTCCGTCATTTCTTAAAGTAAACCCCCCGTGTTTGGAGTCAGAGGAATCGTCTTGACGAGCTCGACAATCGAGAGCAGGCAAAATACGATTTTTCTTATTGACGTGACAACGTCTTAAATTAGGTTGCGGCTGGGAGTCACTTATGAAAAAGTGTAACGCCCGGTAACGTAACGGTGCGCGCGCAGCACTAGAGAATTAGGCGCATTGAATCGGCGCATGCTTGTGTCTCTGTCTTTGTCTTTCTCGAACGTTCTTGGCGTTGGAAAAACAAGAAAGCGTCACAATACAAGTTCACACGTGTGGTTAAAGTATCGTCAGCTGTGTCTGTAGTGAAAATATGGAGTGCTTAGATTCGTCATTACATGTACAATGTTTTAGTAAACAAAATATATTTCTATAGTTAAAATTTGTGCAATTCTTATTTTCATTCAATTCCTTGTTCCTATTGTGCAATTTAATTATATTCATATCAATAAATATTCTACCGAGAAAAAGACGTTGTCACGTAAAATCTTCGCCCGTAAAACCGACTTTACAGGCAACCATTTTTGGGAATATCTTAAATCATGTTCGTTGTTAAAATATTATTTTATTAGCACCATTATAGACAAAACAGATGACCCGCAACATATTTTTAGTGGCCGTATTGTTTAATGACATTTATCAAAACTAATTTTCCGTTTCTTTATATTTTTAATTTTTGAAACCACACTATATGTGAGGGTAAAGAAAAAATTAATATAATTATGATGTGATTCGGATGTCCTTATATAATATAGTTATGAGAACATGTAAATTGTTCATTGTAATTTCAATATTGTACATTACTTAGAATATGGAACTGTTTGTTATCCGAATGAAATAAAATAAAATAAATAATTTCTATACTAGAGTTTAAAGTAGGTAGGTATACGGGAGGATTTTTTCGTCTGTTATAATGTAATGTTTGAAGTTCATGCACTTAAGGTTTTTGTTATGACAAGACGGATTTTTTTAAACTATATCCAGTGTACGGCTATAAAATTCAACAGTCGTATGTTATTGAAAAATATTAATGAAATACATCTAGAGTCTTCCAGATAAAACAGGAAAGTAGAAACCTCTTATTTACTTAATAAATAAAAAAATATTACCTTTACCAGCGCTCGTTAAATAAACTACAGCTGAAAGGCACAAAATAATAAATTCTTTTCCCATTTTTTATAATATTAAATTATTTATAAACAAGATACGCGCGATTAGCTGCGGTCGGCGCGTCTACTAAACACTTAGGCGCAAGGACCTATCACATTTATATACATCGTACCGTACATCAACTATGTATGTATATATGTATGTCGTTTTCATTTTCTTATTTGCATACGAAATGTCGTTTTTGCCAAGGATCCAAGCATATATCGAAGATCGATCGAAGGACTAAATAATAATAAGTATTATCTTTGTGTTTTTTTGAAATACAAGTTTGAACTTTGGTTGAAATTTATTTAGGAAAAGAAGGATCCGAAAAGAAATTAGGTTTGTATTTCTAGATTCGTAATCATTCATATTTGAGGCAGATTTTCGTTTGAGGTACCTTGTTTGTTACTGATCCTGATAGTAGCCGATAACAGCATTCAATCAACGGTTACATTTCACTATGCTAGCCAATACTCTGCCAGACAACTAAGCCATCTCTTGAAATTGAGTGTAATTTGAGAGTAAAACTACACATACAAAATTTCTTAATTTGAAATGAACTTTTAATAAGCATATTGTTACTTAGCAGTTTAAAGAGAATTTATATGAATACAAAATTATGACTACTAATTATTAGTTATGGAAGAGCGGAGTCTCCTAACACAGGCACCAATGCCTTAAAGGAGGCTCCAACGACCAATTTATTATTGTAAACGAAACTTTGTAAAGATAAATAAATGTTATTATTATTAAAATGTGACAAATCTGGTTGAGAGTAGAATGTAATATAATTAGAGTACCCGCGGACAAACGAGCCAGTCATAGATTTATAGATAATATTAGCGGGCCTGCCCGGGTCCGTCTGGGTGCATAATGTACAATTCCGAATTATTTGCCAGTTTTTTCCCTACTGCTTCCCTCTTGTTGGACATAGCGTGATGAGATATAGCCTATAGCATTCCTCAATAAATTATCTAACCAACAAAAAAATATTTTTCTATTCGAACTAGTAGTTTTTGAGATTAGAGGTAACAAACTCTTCAGCTGTATACATTAGACTATTATATGTCGTAATTATCAAAAAGGGGAAAAACTACATCGTCCCTTAAAATGCCATATTAAATACCATAGATCACAGACAACTTTTTTTTTGCAATAGTAACTTTTGCTGAAACTAACCTAACTCTTAGGACAGAACTAATCACTGCGTTATATGAAGTAATAATTAATATGACAATTCGTCTCCCTACATTGCGTATCGAGTTCATGGCACACGCAATGCCATTTTATTGTAGTACTGTAGTTCAGTTAAACGTATATCTACTGGGTATCTCAAGACTGCTACCGAAAACGAAGTCGGGTTGTAGTTTTAGTGGCTACAAATACAATGCAATTAAAAATTTCGCATAGAAACGCGACAATTATTTTTTATGATTTTTTAAATATCGTAATTTTTGGGTGGTAATTCCATAGTTTTTGCTAAAATAATAATTTAAACTCTTTTATACCTTAGATTACTTATAAATAAAGGATATACACTATTATTTTAGGAAAAAAGATTTTACGTGAAAACGTCTTTTTCTCGGTAGAATATTTATTGATATGAATATAATTAAATTGCACAATAGGAACAAGGAATTGAATGAAAATAAGAATTGCACAAATTTTAACTATAGAAATATATTTTGTTTACTAAAACATTGTACATGTAATGACGAATCTAAGCACTCCATATTTTCACTACAGACACAGCTGACGATACTTTAACCACACGTGTGAACTTGTATTGTGACGCTTTCTTGTTTTTCCAACGCCAAGAACGTTCGAGAAAGACAAAGACAGAGACACAAGCATGCGCCGATTCAATGCGCCTAATTCTCTAGTGCTGCGCGCGCGGGCAGACCGATCATAGTTGAGTGGGAGAGAGACGCAAGGCATTCGGCGGGCCTCTCTCTCGTTCGGTGACTCATCGTAACGTTACCGGGCGTTACACTTTTTCATAAGTGACTCCCAGCCGCAACCTAATTTAAGACGTTGTCACGTCAATAAATTTTTTGGAGGTAAAATATTTTTTTTTGGGGGGGGAATTTTTTGCGTAATTTGGGATTTCTGGCGGGGTCAATTTGTAGCCCTCACCAAGACGGTTCCGAGGATACCAAACTCGGTGGGTCTACGATCTATATTGGCCGAGATAGGATTGGGGGGGTGAGGTAAATTTTCGGGGTGGGGGTAAGGGAGGGGGGGGGAGGAAGGTTTCGTGGGGAGGCTAACTTAAATTAATTGTTTTGGAGGTAAAATATTTTTTTTTGGGGGGGTAATTTTTTGCGTAATTTGGGATTTCTGGCGGGGTCAATTTGTAGCCCTCACCAAGACGGTTCCGAGGATACCAAACTCGGTGGGTCTACGACCTATGTTGGCCGAGATAGGATTGGGGGGGGTGAGGTAAATTTTCGGGGTGGGGGTAGGGGAGGGGGGGGGGTAGGTTTCGTGGGGAGGCTAATAGGCACTATTTCGGAATAAGGGTGGGGGAAGGCAGGGGGGGGGCTATGGGACAATTTTGGAAAAAGTGGGTGAAACTGAAAAAAAATATAATTAAATTGAGTGGGAGAGAGACGCAAGGCATTCGGCGGGCCTCTCTCTCGTTCGGTGACTCATCGTAACGTTACCGGGCGTTACACTTTTTCATAAGTGACTCCCAGCCGCAACCTAATTTAAGACGTTGTCACGTCAAAATGTATTTACCACCCAAATATGGCCATAGGAAAAAAATAACAAAAAAAAAAATAGTCGTTTTTTTTTGCAACTTTTTCTGTTGCATTGTGTCTGAAGTCGTTTAAACTACCACCCGGCTTCGTTTTCGGTAGCAGTCTTGATATACCCTGTATGTTAGATATTAAATAATTATCTTTTTGTTATACTCAAATAGATTATATGTAAAGTATTTTTGTATAGCTTCGGACGAGACGGATTAAAACACTAATAAAGTTTTAAATCAAAGTTCTGTTTTTATATTACATCCAGTTTAGGAGGTTATTTGTTTTGATTTCAGAATGCTATTTTGTGCTAAAAATACATTTATTATTATTTTTTTTATACAATTTTTTTGATATAGTCTGTATACCCACAGGCAAAAGAAATAATTTTAGCAAATGTGTAAAATATTATATTATCTTATATCTTTAAACGAGAAATTCTTATATATATTTCTCTGAATCTCGGAAACGGCTCCAACGATTTTCGTGAAATTTTGTATACAGGGGGTTTCGGGGGCGATAAATCGATCCAGCTAGGATTCATTTAGAAAATGTTATAAACAATATAAACTGATAATATTACTCTTCCTGACATCTATTGGCGAATAATAATACTATTTGTTTTATTGTGTGCAACTAACTGCATAACCATACAATAACACTAAAGATATTCCAGCAGATGGCGTTGTTAAGCAACGCTAAGCCAATGAGTGGTATTAGCTATTAGGTTTTATTGGGATATATGTCAAAACTTTAAAAATAGTAAGTGAAATTGGTAATTGGGCGTTTAATTTTGGATATGGCTATTTGTTTGAATCATGGATTATTAAAGATATACTGCCGGATTGAGCGAGTATTGAATCGAGAGGGAATATTATATTATATTAAGTACGGTATATTCCGCGGAGCGTTACTAGGAATAATTTGTAAAAGAAAATAAGACGATGTTGAACTGTATTGGAATTATAAATAGTAAAAAGTACAAGAAGACCTTAAGTGGAGTAATTCCTTCAAGGGTGCAATTTCTTAAGTCCAAAAAAAACCGAGCAAAGCTCGGTCATCCAGGTACTGCAATTAATATGTTCAATAAGTTTTGGATAGTAATGTTGTCGAAAATAAAGAATCGAATAGCATGGCGTTTGTCTTGCATGACAATCCTTATAAATATTTCAAGTGACAGAGAACGCCGAAAAATCTCGAACACCATAGACTTAACCGCTGGCGTGAAGTTCAGGTTGGTTGCCGGTGTTTGTTGTCCGCCACAAGCCCGATGCTAAACATCTCACTCTTCCATAACCGCTAATTCAATAGAACGGATTTGTTACAATTTTAATTTTTTCGGTTTTCGCAATACTCACTTTCCCTTCCCAACCTTTTTCCTCCCGCTCCCTGCTGATTTGATGGGCTGGCAACACATTCACTATTCAGCGTTGTGGTTGTGCATGGGTAGTAACCACTTGCCATCGGATGATCTAATTACTGCCGGTCCTATAAAATGTAATAAGAAAACAAAAAAATAATAGGTTTAAGCTATGCTCTACCGGAGTGGATTAGCCCTTTCGTGATGATGTATTTCTTTAGTGACAAAGTGCGTAATAGTTACAACAAAACAAAAACGACTTCTATAATTCCGTATTGGGTCCTAGGACTCTAACCAACTTTAATTCTGATGCTAATTTAAAATTACCTAATTTAAATTATCTATTTTTAGGTAATTTGTAAGCAAATGGTATGTTAATGTCCATAAGTTCAATAACTTAACGAACTTTGACCTTGATTTGTTTGATAGTTGGCGACTATTGTCGAAAAAGCGGTGCAATTTTTAAAATAACAATAATATAAAAATCGCGGTTCTCCAATATGTTTATCTATTCTTAGAATGTTGTTTTCTAATAATGGGGGACCCATCTTCCTGTTTTATTATAGTTTATTTTGAACTTTGATACAATTTTAAGCCGTTGCCTTAGCGACAATCCTACTTGAAAATTGCATTAGTATTCTGAATATAAAAATTAAAACTATATCAACTGATATTTACGCACTATATTATTATTTACCTTCGTAACCTGTTTAGATTAGTCAGATAAGATAGGTTAGATTATTTATAGATTTAGTAGATACATTTAGATTTCACTAATTATTCATGCACAGTTCTAACTTTTGTAGTCGATTTGATTTAATATACATAAGAATCTATTTCACGGGTATAATCGATAAATATCCATTCAATGCACCAAACTGTATGCTAACTAGTTGGAAGATGGGAACAAAATAAAGCTTACTTATTAAATTATCTATGCTTACGCCCCAATACTGAAACGCAACTTAAATTTTATGTTACACTTAACTACGTAAATCCCGCTTAAAGGTACTGGCTAAGTGGGCCGTGCGCTGTTAAGAGCAACTTATTATTTGAATGGCGTTCGAGTATTCTGGCGTTAATCAGAAGGTCCTTATTGAACCATTAAGGGGAGGTGGTATGTATTTTTACCTGTTTTAAACGTCTATAGATTATTTACAAAAGTTGGGAGTATAATCGAGGATCGTGTTTTTTGTTGTTGTAAAGAATGACTAGACGAGCACGCCTTTCGCCTGATGGTAAACGATACGACCGCTCATGAAAAGTAGTAAGTATAGTACAGTATAAATTAAACAACATCTTGAATTACAAAGCAATTGGTATTACCCTGCGCTTGGCATCCTGAGACATAAGATGTTAAGTCTCAATATGTCCAGAAGTTACTACGATATCCTTCAATCCGTAACACAACAGTGCATTTAAGCTGCTGTTTGGTGGAAGAAATAGACATTGCAGTGGTATCTACCCAGGCGGCCTCTCACATATGAGAGACCTACCACCAGTAAAGATAAAAACATAAATACTAAGTCGAGAGCTCTCTGGGGCGGGCCTCCGAATGGGGTGAATTGAACCTAGTTCAATTTAACCTTTCGAAGACACAAGTTTGCGTGTTCACTGCGAAGAAGACACCTTGTCATGGCGCCGCAATTCCAAGGAGTTACTCTCCAAGGATCCGAGAGTATTCAAATCCTTGGCATCGAAATATCAAGCAAGGTCGAGTTTAGGAGTCATTTGGAGGACAAAGCCAAACTGGCGAGCAAGAAGTTGGGAATCCTGAACAGAGCTAAGCGGTACTATACGTCGGGTCATAGATTGACGCTTTACAAAGCGCAAATCCGGCCCCACGTGGAGTACTGCTCCCACCTCTGGGCAGGTACCCCAAAATACAAGCTCGACCCACTTGACTCCTTGCAGCGACGAGCTTGTCGAATTGTCAATGATCCCGATCTCACGGACAAATTGGAACCGTTAGGACTGCGGAGAGACTTCGGATCTCTCTGTGTGTTCATTCCCAGCACCTGGAGGCGTACCGCTCCCGAACGGTACGTTTTTTTTTTTTTTATTGCAGTTAATGGCGAGACGAGCAAGCCGTTCGCCTGATGGTAAGCGGTACAACCGCTCATAAACAGTAGCAACATTCCACTGCGCTCGCCATCCTGAGACATAGGATGTTAAGTCTCAATATGTCCAGTAGTTGCTCTGGCTACAATGTCCTTCAATCCGAAACACAACAGTGCATTTAAGCAGTGTTGTTTCACGGGAGAAATAGACATTGCCAGCGTTCTTTTCTACCACGTACGTGCAAGCTCTTGAATGAACTCCCTGCATCGGTGTTTCCTCAGCGCTATGACCTGTCCTTCTTCAAACGAGGTTTAAGGAGAGTACTATCCTTGAGGTAGGCAGCGACTTTGTTGTGCTGGTCCCCTGGCACTACGGAGGTCCATGAGCAGCGGTAGCCGCTTACCATCAGGCGGGCCGCTAGCTCGTCTGCCTACTAAGCAATAAAAAAAACATAATACTGAGTTCAATGAAAAATCCTCTCAACGATAGGTCTAAATCGCTATTTAAAACACGTATATTGCAGAGGGATTCTATCATACTTATTTAAAATTATTTAAAAAAAAAAATAACATTGTTATAATCTTGTATGAAAAAATTAAAACTACAACTTTGCTCCAGTTGCGTTTTTCTTTGTTATGAATTCCCAAAGTTGCGCGTTATCTGCGACTCAGAAAGAGCAATGTAGAGTTCATTTTATTACTCGGTAATAGTAATTCATAAATGCATTTTATTATAAATAAAATAAACCTTATGTTTGTTATATAGAAAAAAACATTGCACGTTACAAATTTGCATACAAAAGCCGATTTCCTCATAAATTTTCCTTAATAATTATATCATGATTTATGGCAATATTGATTGGCCCGGGTCAATACTATATCCTCACAATTTTCTAGAATTATCACTGGAAAGATTATTTATAATAGTTCTCAATAATTATTGACTGTAGTACATTTTCAAAGTTGGATACTATAGTACTCGTATTAAACAGCAGGTACGTTTTATGTTATTAATCCAATTTGTATTCATTTGATCTCGTAATTAAAGTATGTGATTTTACTGGCGGTAGGTTTCTCGTATGTGAGAGGCCGCCCGGGTAGGTACCACCGCAATCTTTATTTATCCCGGCAAATAGCAGTGTAAAAGCATTGTTGTATTCCGCTTTTAAGGATATTGCACCAGGAGTAACTACTGGACATGTTGAGACTTAACAGCTTATATGTTGTTTGGTTTTCCTACTGTCCTTGAGCTGTTGTATCGACGTGACGTGACGATGTGACGCGACAATAACAGACTCCGCTTACATACTGCTAAAACAGCGTTAATGAGCAACAGTGTCTATTGCATGGCACCCGTCATTTATAATAAATTACCAAAAGAATTAAAAGAGTTGGACATATCAATATTTAAAAAGATGTTGAAAAGCATTTAGTTGATAGGGTGTATTATAATATATCAGAATTTTTAATGGAATATAAATGACATTTTGGTACTCTCTAATGAATTGATGAGATTATTTTAATTTTTTAATGATGACAAGACTATGTACCTACTTACCACTTTATTTTTTGTATTTTTGTATAATTGTTACATTGAAATTTAATAAATTCTAGTGTTAATAATAATAATTAAATAAATTGTAATGCATGTACATAATAATGCAATTTTGCACACCATCTTTTGGTTAAATATGGCTGTACTGTATTTCTTTTTTGTATATTCATCTGTATTATTACCCATATTTGCAAAATAAATATAATATCTTATCTTATCTTATCGCTTACCATCAGGAGAATGGTATGTTTGTGTCGCCATTTATTGCAATAAAAAAATGTGGTTGGAAGTAGGCAGTGAACATTGAAATCCTATATTCAATTAAAATCAAGTCGGATACTAATTGTTGTATGAGTGTTTCGTAAAGGATTAACCTAAGATCAATATCTCCGGAAAGAGTTTATATTTGGCGAGTGATTAGTCATAAAACCAAACACCAAGTCTGGCAGCCTCCGTAGCGCAGTTGGTTAAACGCCGCCTGTGAAATGAAAGGACACGGGTTCGATGCCCTTACCGAGAGAAATGATTGTGCAGCTCGCAAATATTTATTTCGGGTCTCAGTTTAATAACCAAAAATATTAAAAACATAATTAAAATAATCCTAGTTCTTAATTGCTGCTATTTTAATGGGATCAATGTCACAACCTCTAGTGAAGGTTTCGAGTAGTTTCATAGTTTTTGTTTAGTTTCTTACGTTATTGACCTATTGGCTTTTAAATTTAAATACTATTCATAAAATAAGAGGACTGCATTTTGATACTATTTTTTTGCTTTGTATTGATAAATATAAATATAAAAATATCAGTTTATTGGCACTAAAACATAGTTTGGCTAAATTGGCAAGCAATTATTGTTGAAGATTCGTTTTATGATACTAAAATTTATATTTGTATCATTTTGTTCAAAGTTCTTAATTGGAAAATGCAACTCAATTTAATTTGGTGTTCTGGAATACAAAAGATTATTTACTAGAACCAGTTATGCTATTGTAAATTAATAGATAAATTACGTCAACAAACAAATTAGACACTGCTGGCAAAGTATACATGATTAAACATAGTTGGAATGAGTAAGTATAAAAATAAATTACTACGGGAATAAAGAATTGACGAATGCGTTGGATGGTACTATAATATAAAAAAGGCTACTGTGGAGAGTATGAAAAGTTTTGTTAATGGAAATAAATAAACAAATCACGACCGATCCAGAATGTTGAAGAATGTCCAAAGATAGTTTGATTTTGGTATTATTTTTAAATAACGTATTATAACAGAATATTGAGGAATCGAAAATGGTGTCCCGTTTACAACCATTGCTAATTATGCTCGCCTAGATCCTTCGTCTTTAGCCTTAGTCCTTTTTCTGAGTGGTGTGATTTTTTGGATCCCAAATGTATCTTTTAATTAACGTTTTCCACGACGGTTGACCTAAACGACCGGTTGTAAAATCATATACCGAATTTTTGTTTAATACGTATTAAATCACATTTCGCTTACTGCGCATCGGTGTAGTATTATGGACATAGAAAAAGAAAAACATCGTTTCTTCTATGTACACATACCGGGTATCTCAAGACCGCTACCGAAAACGAAGCCGGGTGATAGTTTTAGTGACTACAAACACTATGCAACTAAAATTTCGCATAGAAACGCGACAATTATTTTTTATGATTTTTTAAATATCGTCATTTTTGGGTGGTAAATCCATAGTTTTTGCTAAAATAATGATTTAAACACTCTTATACCTTAGATTATTTATAAATAAAAGGGTATACACTATTATTTTAGGAAAAAATGTATTTACCACCCAAATATGGTCATAGGAAAAAAATAACAAAGAAAAATTGGTCGCTTTTTTTTGCAACTTTTTTTGTTGCATTGTGTCTGAAGTCGCTTATACTACCACCCGGCTTCGTTTTCGGTAGCAGTCTTGATATACCCTGTATAATGTCATGCATGTGTCCCATATTAGTTAGCACTTGGTAGAGATTACAGAGAAAAATGAAGTACATAATTCCAATTCATCCATGTAGATTAATTGTTTAAAGCATTTTCATAGTTTTAAGGTAATTCTGGTTGTTCTTTGTAAAGGAAGCTTTCTTTTATCTTTGCTTAGTATTGTTTGCCCGATTTCAGATTGTGTTCCTATCAATTTGAATACGATTGTGACCTTTAAAAAGATTGAGGATGAGTCGAAATTCTAAATTCTGATCAGTGGGGATACGTGCTAATGAATAGGCTTTTAATTAATTGCAGGAGAAAATTAAATTTATAAATTGTATACTTAGGTTAAGTGCGTGGTGGCCTGTTGGTAAACGGACTAGACGCGACTGCCAACATGTTCACGGTGGTCGCGGGTTCGAATCCCAGGGCACACCTCTGACTTTTCGGAGTCATGTGTGTATTGATAGTCAATCACCACGCACTAAAACGGTGAAGGAAAACATCGTGAGGAAACCTGCATACCATAACGATTTATAAAAATTCTATGGTATGTAAGTCCACCAACCCGCACTAGGCCAGCGTGGTGGACTATATGGCCTAACCACTCTCAATCGGTAGTCGATTGTAGAGGAGGCCCGTGCCCTGCAGTGGGATGTATATGGTCTGATACAGATACTTAGGTTAAGTTTAAGTAATAATTAATAAATAATAAAATCGTTCTAAAAAAATATGAAATAAATGTCACTAAATCATCACTAAATCCATTAGTCTTGTGTATAGTTTAGTATGTCAAACTTCTATTTTTATTATTTTGTGTCAAATCAGGTTTAATCATTTTTGTTTTGTTGCCTGTCTCTGTATCCAATTTAGCAACTTCTAGCAATCACTTTTAATTAAAATATGATTTGTATCTTTTGAATTAGTTTGGGGTCCAGAAACTGGTTCTATTACCAATGTGAATGCAAAAAATGCTAACGTAGATGTAAGTTACGCGTCGTTGACTATGTGCAAAATACATAAGAACAAATAAAAAGTACCTATTAAGTATTTGTAATCACTTGTCAATAACCGGTTTGTGATTTTTTTGTTTCTATATAGAGCAGGAATAGTATGTGTCTGGCTAAAATGTTGATCTAAATTCTAACCTAATATTATAAAGAGGAAAGATTAGATTGTTTGTTTACATTCAATAGGTTCTGAAACTACTGAACTGATTTGGAAAATTATTTCACCATTAAAATCCTACATTATCTGTGATGAACATCTGCGATAGAATATTTTCAAAAAAAATATCTGCACCAGTCACACAGTCCTCTAAGTAAGGATTGAATTAATTAAACGACTTGGTATTACATGGATCTCACAACTTTTTACGGTAGACGAACTGAGTTGCGAGACTTTTTTTTTACAAGTTTTGTTTTTTATGGGCTACGTATTATGATAACAGCATAAAGATATTAGTTGGCTGGCAAAAGAAGCGAATGTATCTTATAAATTAGCTTATTAAACGAAATCTGATGGAATGTATGTATAATGCATACGAACATACCGCGTATATCAAGACTGCTACCGAAAACGAAGCCGGGTGGTAGTTTTAGTGACTACAAACACAATGCAACTAAAAATTTCGCAAAGAAACGCTTCAATTATTTTAGGGAGTATACACTATTATTTTAGGAAAAAATGTATTTACCACCCGAATACGACCATATGAAAAAAATAACAAAAAAAAAAAAAATTTTTGTCGACGGTTTTTTTATAACTTTTTCTGTTAGTACCAGAGATGACGACCAAAACCATGTATCATAGCAATACGGTCGAAACTGTATTAAATCGTTAGATTATATGATTCTGAACCCGACTAGGTAGGTAGTAACGGTCAAAAGTGTAGCAATTGCATGTGAGGTTATTTCTGCTGTGTCCAAAAAAAAGGCAATCGGTATCATAGCAATACGTTTGATATTGGAAATGTACATAGATTTTATAATTTTATGACGAATAAGTTGGTTTTCAGACATTTTGCGCGTAGTATATCCATCCATCCATCCATCCATCAGCCAAAGGAAGTCCACTGCTGAACATATGCCTCCCCCAATGATTTCCACAGAGACCTGTTGGAGGCAGCCTGCATCCAGCGACGTCCCGCGACCTTTACCAGGTCGTCTGACCACCTTGTGGGTGGTCGTCCTACGCTGCGCTTTCCGCTAGGTGGCCTCCATTCGAGCACTTTCCGACCCCATCGGTCATCAGATCTCCGCGCTATGTGCCCTGCCCATTGCCACTTCAACTCGCTAATCCACTGGGCTATGTCGGTTATTTTAGTTCTTCTACGGATCTCCTCATTTCTGATTCGATCACGTAGGGAACCCCGAGCATAGCCCTCTCCATAGCTCGTTGAGTGACTTTGAGCTTCCTAATAAGGCCCATAGTGAGAAGCCACGTCTCGGTGCCGTAAGTCATCACTGGCAACACACAACTATCGAAGACTTTCGATTTAAGGTAGTGGCGTAATATATAGCTGAAGCGAATTTTTGAAAATGTCAACAAATTTAGCCGACCTGTATTATACCAATCCGAATGTTTTTTTTTTCAACCGTTTGTATATTTGGCAGGATTACAAAAAAACTGTTTTCAGAAATTTAAATGTCGCATGTACTCCCAAAAGAGAAAATAACGTTTTGGAGTCGCTAGGCTGATGCCTGAACGCTTCTTACGCTCCTGCTGCGGTGGGAATGGTTTTTTGCATGTTACGCTCCTGCCACTCTCTTAGTATACATAGTCACTCACCAGCTGTCCTAACCGTTGAAATGACGCTCACTTAAGGTGACAACAAACTATAAGTTGCTCAGACGGACGTGGGTGTGTCGCTGGTTGTCCGAGGGCTCGCGGACGTTTTTTTTTTCTTCTATTCCCAATGACAAGGCATGGTTTGCTCATCTGCCATTGACGAAGTTTTTAGGGATGGAAGGGTCGGTTTTTAGGAATACAAAATAATCAATTGTCACGCTCTATTTTGGCCAGACAAAAGCAAGTTAATTGCCCGACTTGCAATCAGTCACGTTTCAACACGGTCGGTATCGAAAAGTTGTCTGATAAAGGAGGTGCTACACTGAATTCTTCGGATATAATGTTTTTTTTATATCTGGATAATTCATTTCAAGTTTTCTAGTTCAACAATTTTCAGAAAGATTGCTATGTTACCGATCGGTAAAATTCCTTAATATATTTAGAATGGTCTCAAAATTGGATGCATCCAAATTTCCTTCTGAAAATATTTTTTTCCTATTAACTAATCATAATTTACCCTTATAGAACATTTTCAGACGGATTGCTATCATCATTTTATTTGTCTCATTTTTATATTTTCTAAATGTTTTTTTGGGTTTGCGCTACACTACTAACTTGTGAAAAATATGTTTTCGGTATCTTAGAGCTATTACACTACAGTCAGAAAATCAGACAGATTGCTATGATACAGTCCGGTAAAAGTTGTTGACATTTTTGAAAATTCAGTTCGGTCAAACGCTACGCGAAAAATATCTGAAATAGGTATTTTCGAGTTCTAAATAATCAAATCTATCAATTTGATACGGTTGTGGCCGTATTGTTATGAGACAAAAAATTTGATTGTCATCTCTCGTACTATGTTGCATTGTGTTTGAAGTCGCTTAAACTACCACCCGGCTTCGTTTTCGGTAGCAGTCTTTATATACCCTGTATAGGTCGTATTTATCCAATATCTATGGTTGTGGGTTGATCTATGGCAGGGGCGTGCGTTCCTTGTAGGCAGAAATGCAGTGCTTTACTTGCCATTCACAGATATTTTATTATAATGTTCGTACGTTTTAGATGACTTTAATTTAAAGTAAATAAATGTATAAAAAAAAAAATATAATACCTTAAAAACGCCTAATATTTTATAATTAGCACCTATTTGCAATCACGCTAACATTATGATTGCCACGCGAAAAGCAAGCGGCGCTGCAAAGCAAAATAATGTACCTAATCAACCAAGTCATGCCGCCGCGTCCCGCATGACATTTGTTTGCATGTGTGTAGTAATTTTGGTGTCCGTGCACAGCCGCAAACGCACACACCCATGAGTATAGAAAGCCGCGACTCCTGCGGCAGGCCTCGGAAGTTCGGCAGTTGTCGGGAGTAATCGTGAATGTTCGTTGCCTATAATCCTAGTAAAATTAATAGGCGGAAATCTAATAAATCACCTATGCACATTATGCATTTTTGGTTCTGTATCAGCCCATATACGTCCCACTGCAGGGCACGGGCCTACTCTACAATCGAGAATACGATTGAGAGTGCTTAGGCCATATAGTCCACCACGCTGGCCTAGTGCGGGTTGGCGGACTTACATACCATAGAAATTCTTATGAATCGCTATGGTATGCAGGTTTCCTCACGATGTTTTCCTTCACCGTTTTAGTGCGTGGTGATTGTCTATCAATACACACATGACTCCGAAAAGTCAGAGGTGTGCCCTGGGATTCGAACCCGCGACCACCGTGAACATGTTGGCAGCCGCGTCTAGTCCGTTTACCAACAGGCCACCACGCACTGTGTAGTAAGGTTGTGCAGTAAGGTTTTATTTGTTTAAATAGCAGAAATGTTTTGTGTTTCGCGGGGGCCATTTTGCTTTTTTCATGTGTTTTAGTAGTATGTTTGTAAAAAAAATAGATTTCTTAAAAGATTTTCATTTTAACATTTGAAAGTGTACATTTAACAGTTTATTACTAAGTTTCGATATTAATTGTAGTCATTTGCTTTTACTAGTTTGTTTGTTTATTTTTTCAAATATTATTTGATTGTGAGGTTTGTGTTAAAAATGTATGTTTATCAAATGAATGAATGAGGTGATCGAAATCTTGCGTTTATTTACATCGGGATATAGTAATCTCAAGTAACTGGAACCTTGAATATGTGAAAATTGAAGCTGACTAGGTGAGTTTTTTATATTTTACTTATTAGAATTTTTCTCGCCGCGACGATCGATCGCTGTTTTTTCTGCGTTGCCGTAGAAGATATGGACATCTAATCTATATATTAATACGTGATGCAAAAACTTTATATGTTCAAATAAATAAATAAGTAAATGATACCTAACAGTCATATAAATATTCTTGACCCCATACTAAGATCGAGTCTTGTATCGTGACTCGTGTGTATCAGTAATAAAACTGGGTGGCGGCTGCAATCAAACTAATTTATTCTGGAACTTTCCTTTTTTTATATACAGTGGTTTAGTTACCAATCAACAACACAGTTAACCAATTTGTATCAACAGATAGAGCTATTACTTATTTTAATAATCAGAAACTACGAGAGACTTGTCGGTCTCACAAATACCCAGACCCGAAAGAAATATTTGTGGGCCGACAACATTTCTCTCGGTGCGAGGATCGAACCCGCGGCCTCTCGTTTCACAGGCGGCGTATAACCTGCGCCAAAATATCAAGGCTTTTTAATATATTTTTATGTCTTTCCGGAATAGATTTGTACAAGAATTTCAATATTAAAATAATATTTTTGTGAATGCTGCAAAAGTTCTGTACAGTAAAAACACCTACGTGTGCCGTCTGTGCTGAAGCACACGAGACTAAGGCGTGTCCGCACAGTTCAGACACAGATTTTAAGCCAGTATGCGCACCTTGCAAGCGCTTTAAAAAACCCCACGATCATCGCTGTGGGTCTCAGGAGTGTCCAACGTACAACTACAAACTCCAACAACTATTTCTCTCGACCCAGTACTAACACAATATGAATAACTTTACCATCGGACAGTTAAACCTCCATAATGATAGGGTAGCAACGTCGGAATTAGATACGTTAATTCGCGAGTATAAGTTAAATATCGTACTAGTACAGGAGCAATATCAACATGCGCGTATATCTAGTAAGGTCGTACAACTTGATAGCAACTCACGAGCAGGTATTTTTGTGTCGGGTTCAAATCTTACCGTAACCTCTGTGCGTAATCTTATGACGTCACACTGTGCTGTCGCTGAGGTGTCTAGTCCGATTTGTAAGGTTTATGTTGTGAGCTATTATTTTCAATACTCAGATCCTGTGGGTCCTCACCTGTGTCACCTCCGCTATGTCTTGCGGTCCCTCGCTGGACATAAAATTATTATAGGTGCGAATGTGTGTGTGTGTCGAATCCAACTCGGTTGGGCAGCGTTCGGGAAACTACGCGACGTCTTCTCGTCCAAAATACCTCAGTGCCTTAAATCAAAAGTCTTCGATAGTTGTGTGTTGCCAGTGATGACTTACGGAACCGAGACGTGGCCTCTCACTATGGGCCTTATTAGGAAGCTCAAAGTCACTCAACGAGCTATGGAGAGGGCTATGCTCGGGGTTTCCCTACGAGATTGAATCAGAAATGAGGAGATTCGTAGGAGAACTAAAGTAACCGACATAGCCCACCGGATTAGCAAGTTGAAGTGGCAATGGGCAGGGCACATAGTGCGGAGATCTGATGACCGATGGGGTCGGAAAGTGCTCGAATGGAGGCCACGTAGCGGAAAGCGCAGCGTAGGACGTCCACCCACAAGATGGTCCGATGACCTGGTAAAGGTCGCGGGACGTCGCTGGATGCTGGCTGCCTCCAACAGGTCTCTGTGGAAATCATTGGGGGAGTATCATTTTTAGCCACCCTAACGCCACACAGTCCTCAACAGGATACCAGATCTTGACTTGGGTGGGAGATTCATATTGTAATTTTGTATAGTATACTGCATTATAGTTACCAAGCCCTTTATTTTGATACCCATATTGATGGGATTGAAAATTCATTATCCGCCATTTTGTAGCAGTGGCCATCTTTGATTTTGATTTTGTATAGTGCACTGAAATATTCTACTTGACAAGCTCTTTCATTTGATATCCATATTGATGGGATTGAAAAAAACTAAGTTCTCCGCCATCTTGTAGCGACGGCCATCTTGAATTCACAATATATTGAATATGGATAATTGTATTGTCACCAGAATCAAAGGCGTATACCAAATTTCAGATCAATCGGTTAACGGTAAGAGGGTTAAATTTCAATTGCTAAATTTGACCCAAACAAACAAACGGGGTGACCTAAATAAAACCGTTTAAAAAAAAATTACATTGTCGTTCAAACCAAAAGTCTAAAATACATTTTGTTACTCACGCGCGTCGGCTTAAACAGAAACGCCAGCACATAACAATATAAATAAACGGAACATGATTCCCAAATGACACTAATGAAAAATTCTATTATAACAATGACTTTTATATGTCTAATAAAAACTGAAGACACTGTTATAGCTTGAGGTCATCATAGCAATTTTAACGTCACATACGATGACATTCTTAGAAACCATTTAGCTGCGGTTCATTCTAGCAACCCATGTGTTTGCCTCCGTAAGAAATCTTTTATAATTCCTGGCCCAGGGTACAGTAATGAATCAATGATAAGGTGTACACTTACGGCCCCTTTTGCCGAGTCAGTAAAAAATGTACTGAAAACAATCTGCAATTTAATTTTGTATGTAATCATTTTTTCAAACTCGTATTCACTATCTCTCTTAATTTTTTTGCAGGTCATGTAACCGAAAAAGATACTCGTGTCGCACGTCTGTCAAATTTGTCAAAAATATGCAATGCAATTGGATAGATATGGGATAGATACAACTTTGAAAAGGAAACTGACAGAAGAATGCAGTAGGTACCACATATTTTAGTTAGGTATAATGCCTGAAGACGAAAGTATTCAATCAGTACGTCTGCCTGTAATGACGTACGGTACCTTGACGTGAACACTGACTTTGGGGCTAATCCACCTTTAAATTTACTCATCGTGCTATGGAAAGATCTATGCTCAGAGTCCCTCTGAAGGACAAAATTTGGATCAAAGTGACCACCAAACTACCAGAGAACCAAGTAACCGATGAGACTCTGAAAGTTATTAGATTGAAGTGGCATTGGGCTGGTAATATATGTATGTTGCAGCAGCTTGGATATCTGGTGAAGACAAAATCAATCAAGTATATTTTAACTCTGTAACTGATCACACATAGTACTGATATCAAATTATTAAGTCGTGTGTCAAGGAATGAACGACCGCTCTAAAACCAAATAGCAACTATTAGAACCGGTGGCTTATCATGCTTTCCAAAAAGTAGCAGGTGTTTGGAATTGAAACATGGATACCAAATCATGTCATTGCAGCGCAATATCATGAATTTCCCACAAAACTTTTATTTTTCATTTAAAAAATGATAATACCAATTTAACACGTAATATTAATTTTCTTAAAAATACTTTGTACATACACACACACGCCTTTTTCCCAGAAGGAGTAGTCAGAGATGCCAGGACACCCATATTTCACCTTGTATGTTCCGTCCCACGATGTGATAGGGGGCGAGCCTATCGCCATATCGGGCACAAATTCCTGACTCCGTGCTGATAATGAATAGAAAAATCCAACAATATGTACTTCTAAACTGAAAATAATTTATAATTGTAGTACAGTGCTGTTTTGTCATGTTCTAAAAATCAGCTCAAGGCATTTACTACAATAACTAAAGTAATCCCCGTATGTATTATATTTAAAAAATAGGCAACGCTTATGTAAACTATGTAAATTAATGCAAAAAAAGAAATGTTTTACATACATGATTCAAGTGTATCGTCATACTGGCCATAAATTCCTGACTCCGAGCTCTTATTAATAGAAAAATCCAGTATCATTGCCTGCCCGAGGATTCAAACTCAAGACCTCAGCGTTGTAATCGTATCGAATTACAACTTTGCCACCGAGGCAGACATAGAGTATAATTAAATGTGTAATTAATTCGTCCTTCAAAAACGAATAATAGACAAATATCTCATATGTGTAATATCCGGTTTATTCTGTGTATTGTGTTAATATGCGAAGATTTAATTTTCATTTTTTGGTAAACACATTAGTTCCACTAGCAAACATCACAAACAATGGAAATTGAAGTTATTCTTGTAATAATTTGAACAAATATTTCCAATGATTGGATTCTTAGATTGGGATTGGAGCAATTGTCTTTAAGATACTATTCACTGGAAATTCTATCAACAAACGCCAACATCCTCACGTCATCGACACCCAGCATCGAAGCTCGACTTGTCTCTTAAGGATACACAACGCAACTCACAAAGAAATTTTAGAAACCTCTCTCAATTTTACCCTCGATTGTAGAGGACGTAGGTGCCCTGCAATGGGACGTATAAGCTGGTAAAGATGACGTAGTAAATTCTATTTTAAATATGTATTATAACTGGAGTATCACAATATAAAATATAATAACATTATTTTCATAGACAATTTCTAAACCTATTTTAGTCATCAAATATTTTGTCGTTTTTCGAACGGCTTGTGAATTCGGTTTGAGCGAAGAAGACATACAATCGATAGCTAAAATAGGTTTATGAACTGTCTATGTATAAGTTTGTTTTAATATTATGGTTCTTTTAGTGTGACTGGCAAGTTTCGTGCAAATAATATGTGTGCCAAAAATAAATAATAAATAAATAAATAACAGTCACATACATAGTCCTGACCCCACACTAAGATCGAGTATTGTGTTGTGAGTATCAGGCACTACGAGAGACTTTTCGGTCTCACAAACACCCAGACTCGAAAGAAATATTTGTGGGCCGCACAAACATTTCTCTCGTTGCGGGGATCGAACCCGCGGCCTCGTGTTTCACAGGCGGTGCCTAACCGACTGCGCCACGGAAGCTGTTAAATAATGAGAATTCATGAAATACAAGAGCATACTACAGTTTTCTGTCATCGAATATTATTTAATTATATTTGGTGTTTGAATTGCTGACGTGGACCACATTATGTGGTTTCAATTAATGTCATTATTTCAACCACCATGCACCCCGACGTACCGTACTGAATTAAAACTGGCGCAGCGGCTCAAAGTGCAAAACGTGGCTCTCTCACGTTTCATTTCCTTGCATTCTATTTTAATTTGTATTATTAAATTTATATGACTTATTTCTCTTTATTTTAAGTCTTTTTTTTACATTTTTATATATATATTAAAAAACAAAATACATATAAAAATATAAAAAGTTATCCAACGATGGCGAGGCTCGAGACCCAAGCCACCGGTGGTTAGGAGCCCAAAGTGAGGAACCGCCTCACAATACGTGCCGTGTCAAGCAATACTGCCTTCTGAATCTGACTCCTGACCCAACAGCCGATTGAGAGCCTCTGTAGATGTTGGTCGAGGCTCTTTGGTATCAACCCATGAGCAGAAACGACAATCGGGACAATAATTGTTGAGTCGACATCCCACATGTCGGCAACCTCGTGTGCCAAATCTAAATATTTAGACATTTTGTCTTTTTCAGCTTTGACAAGGTTATCGTCATGCGGGATGGTGACGTCAACAAGTATAGCCCGGCGCGCCAATCGATCTATTATCACAATGTCAGGCTTATTGGCTGGAATAGTCCTGTCTGTGATAATAGATCGATCCCAATACAGCGTGCATGACCATTTTCGAGAACTGGTTGGGCACATACTGGTAATATGGCACTTCAGGAGTCACAAGTCCATATCGAAGGGCAATTTGCTGGTGTATGATCTTGGCTACTAGGTTATGTCTATGCAAATACTCGCCGTTAGCAAGATACGAACAACCGGAGATAACATGCCTGATAGGACTCGCCAGGACGGTGGCATGCCCGACAGATGTTCAGGATGTATTTTCCTATAGTTGTTCGTCTTAATAACTTCGTCCATAATTGCAAAGACAAAACCCTCGGTTTCCCCAAAGAGGTTACCGAAGCGTAGCCAAGACACAGACGCTAGTCGGTCCACATCAGGCCCATGAAGGGCTCGATAGAACCGACCGTGCAGCTCTTTGCTCTTCCATATGTCCTCGCGATCCTTAATGCCTACCACCAGAGGTTTCCGCCAGTTCTCAATCGCCAAAGAGAGCGGGGTAAATCCTTTATCTACCATAACTACAACCCTATGCTTATCCACATCACTGTGAAGGAAATAATCCCTAAGATTGCACACCTCGCAATTATGCAAGTCCTTAGCATTAAAAATGCCTCGGCCACCACATCTCCGCGGGATGTGCAATCTCATCACTGATGATCGTGGATGATGCATACGATGTGCAGAAAGGAGAGTTCGGACTTTACGATCCAGGGCGTCCAATTCGGTCTGAGTCCATTTGAGTATGCCAAAAGAGTACATGAGTACAGGCATAACCCAACCGTTAAAAGCGCGAATCTTGTTTCCACCTGATAAAAAACTGTTAAGTACTTTTGTCAGCCGGCTAAAAAAAACGCTCTTTCAACGATCGTTTTACATCTGCACCCATGATACCTAGAGCCTCAGGCATACCCAAATATTTGTAGGTTTCCGTCACGGAGAGGGATCTGAGCCTTACAGTCTCTGAGACTAGTATGTCATCAGAGACCGCAACCTCCCCTCGCTTCACATGGATAACCGCACATTTATCTACACCAAAATCCATATTGATTGATTTGCTAAATCTATCCGTTATTTTTAACAACTCAATCAATTCGGTTTGTTTCGATGCAAATAACTTGAGGTCATCCATATAGAGCAAGTGAGAAATAGGCTCAGAGCCTCTCCGTAGACGGTAGCCTAACCCTGAATCCAACAACAGAGTGCTGAGGGGATTCAGGGCCATGCAAAACCACAGTGGACTCAGACTGTCGCCCTGGAATATACCCGCTTGATTCTAATCGGCTCGTCACAATCAGGAGGAACCGTACCACCTGGATATCTTAGGACAGTGGTCCACTGCCCCATACAAGACCCAAGGAAGTTGCATAAATTTGTATTAATTTTATACAAATTTAACACCCTCATGAGCCATGTATGAGGCACCGAATCATAGGCCTTTTTATAATCTATCCCGGCAGCCGATAAATTTCTTCGGTTTGGACGAGCCTGTTGGCAAATGGTCATGTTAATGAGAAGGAGCTCCTTAGTACCACGGGACCCATTCATGCAACCTGTTTGGCTGGAAAAAGGAATTTGGTTAGAATTTATATGGTCTGTAATTTTAGATCTAATTATGGAGGTCAAAACTTTATAATAGTGGGAAGGCATGTGATGGGTCTATAATTTTTTGGTTCCGTGGTACAACCGGACTTAAAGAGAAGGTGAGTAACACCTGTTGTCATAAATGCTGGATCCCCGCTCAAGCGCATCCTGGAATTGCACTGCCAATCGAGCATGCGAACTTGGAAACCATTTTAACCAGAAGTTGTGCAGACCGTCCGGACCCGGCGACTTCCAGTTTTGCGTCTGTCTAATTGCAGTTAGCACATCTTCTGGACTGATTAAAATGGTTTCCATAGCCGGTATTGCCTCGCAAGCTCGATCTACAACACTAAACCAGGAGGCTTCAGTGTGAGAGACAGGCGACGACCAGATATTCGTCCAATACTCAGGCATTTCGTGAGCACTGGGAAACCGCCCATCCACCACACCTTGTGGAGGATTCTCCCAACATCTATAAACCCTCTTTTGGTCAGTTTGGAACTTGCGATTTTGTTGGAAACGATCCCATCGCCTCCTGTAGCAACGAATGCGGTTCGCCCACGCATAGACTTTTTGTTTGAAGAAGTCTATGCGTTCTGTGACGCAAAGCCTATAATTTCGAGGACTTGTGTTGGTCCCCGAAAAAGCCTGCGTCACAAAACGCATAATCTTCGGCCTGCTGTTTCCTTCTTTAAAAGAAATTAGCTTGCCGATGAGAGTTCGGGCCCTGTTGATACGATCCTCTATCCTCCGCTGCCAGGCAGGCACAGTCACAACACCTCGAGTAGCTCTATATTCTTTTGGGAATTGAACATTAGCCACTCGACATGCTGCGACGGCCGCGCAGTAAAGGATCGAGTGCGTATCAACAAGATCCCGACTGGACTCCAAGTATGTAGGTAACATGGAGTCCAAAGCTCCCATCAGCGCCAAATTTCTTCTATGCGTTGGCAAACTTGGCAGACGCGGTCTACAAGACGCGGATAAAGACGCAAACTCCAAAATCGCACACTCCAAAGCTCCTCTCAGTTGCTGTTTATCTTGGGGACTTACGTTGTCATCCAAATTGTCCGTCAGCTCGAAATCAGCAACAGGTGTTGGTGTTGGGCCTGCCGCTTGATCTCCACTGACGGGCGATACATGATCATCCTGGATAAAACATAAGTCTGTGCGCAACCGCTCAAGTGTGTCATCATCCAACAACTTACGCCGCTGAATAAATCGCACTTGATCCGACAGTCGTTGGGATGATACAACAACCGTTGGTTCCAAAGCCTGAAACAGAGACAGCATTTTAACACGATACGCAGTGAGGTTAATTCCTCCATTTGTTGCCCCAAAGTAGGCGCGCATGACATTCTCATTGATTTCACGTGTCCATCTCATGCGGCGCACTACTCCACCGGTAGCGGGGACCGTAGGCGGGACACTCGGCCCCACAGGTCCCAAGCCCACCGCTGGAGGGGGTCGTCCTCTTCGCTGCGCAGGTCTTGGTGGCGGCGGGGACGACTGCAGCTCGCCGTGTTGGCTCGACGCGTCGTTGTCCGGTGTCACTTCGAATACCTCCGAAGCCGACGCCCACGACGCGGAGCTCGACGAGCTGGGAGATGTTAATGTGCGTTCCGTTTCTTCCTGGCTTTATTATGGAACATCCTTTTGGTCTTTAATTAACATGTTTTGTAAAATTATTTGACATTGTCACACACTGTCATTCTATTATTTTTTATTATGCTGAATTGTTGTTTATTTACACTATTTCTTCTATAAAACATTATGTGATTGTAGAAAAGAATAATTTTGGTTACTGTTTAGATATAAATTATGAATATTGTGTATATATTTGATATAAAACATAAAATATATATATTTTTCAAATGGATGATCTTTAGGGTGTTGCCAGATGATTAAATTATATAATTATTAATCGGATTTATTTTTAGGTTTTATTTAGGACTAGCGGCCCGACCCAGCTTCGCCTGGGTGCATATATTTTTGATTCCACTCCACACCAAATACATGTTATTTTTCGTATTAATCTCTTGTATACCTAAACTTGACATAGCTATCCTACTGTCTGGCTCAATCCCGTCTCATCCGTCTGTTCAGTCTCTTCCCGATCCGTCCCGTCCTTTCTCTTTTATTATCCATCCCGTCTTATAACGTGCATTTACATTTCGTCCTATCAAATCTGTCAGCTATCCCAGCCCTCTCCCGTACTTTCCACTCTATTATATCCCGTCTCTCCATATACATGTACATATAAAGATTGCCTTATGAAATTTTGACATTAAAAACTTTAGCGTTTTTTATTGTCCATCCAATATTCCGTCCCTTATTTCAGCACCAAAATGCTGTTTTTCCTAATATATTGCACGCCATTACTTTTGTTAGTAATAAAGTAATAATAACCATTTAAAAAAAAGAATTGGCCAAATTGGTCCAGGCGTTGTTGAGTTATGCGCTTACCAACACTTTTTGCGATTCATTTATAGAAGAAGATATTATAGTCCACCCTGCTTGCTTAGTGCGAGTTGGCGGATTTTATTTCACGTAGAAATTAATCCGAAAAGTCAGAGGTGTGCCCTGGGATTTGAACCCGTGACCATCGTTAACTTGTTGGCAGTCGCGTCTAGTACGTTACCATATACAAATTAATAAAACCTTCATACTGCCTTACCAGGTGACGTAAGTAATAGAACAATATTTAAAAATATAAAACTGCATATCGTTTCATTATAATGTCTAGATACGGCATCAACGTACCAATATTTTTTTTATTCTTGAGTCTGAAAACAATACTAATGCGAAATTTAAATATGTCCCCCAGCGCATCTAAAAGTATAAATTCAAAAAAACAATGTCGTTTATGAAAACGAAAAATTATAATTAGATATATTTTGGTATACTCCGGCAAAACGCTTCGATAGAGTATACCTTGTTTAAAACTGTTGCAATAATCTCAAAAAACAATGGGCGATTTTGGTAGATATGGACATGATTTCAATTTACATTTCACAAAATTATGCGCAAGACGCCGTATCTAGATAATATTATATACACGATATACACATTTTTTGAATTTTGTTCTATTTCGTCAGCCGTCAATGAAAGACAATGGAAAGATAGATCATTTTACGTTGGATGGTAGTTGAAGCTGGACCGTCTTTTACGTCTCCCGTCAAATAAACAAAGATCATCCTATATTGGCTGGACGCATCACGCTTAAACGATACCCAAAAAAAAGGTTTTTAGTATCTTCCTCAGAAATTTTCCTATTTTTCCTCACCCCTAAAACCTTCCCAGGACTTCCACGAATATTTCAAGACCAAATCAGCCAAATTGGTCCAGGCGTTGTTGAATTATGCGGTTACCAACACATTTTGCGATTCATTTTTATATATAAGATTTATTTTACCGATGTACCGCGCGGTTGATACACTTTCAACTAGGGTAATGTTACCCATTTTGAAATGTAATGGTTGTAATTCCTACGCTCTCCTATTTATATAGTTTGTGGAATTAATCTTATAGGCAATGTAATTAGGTGTGATTAACGCCATCTATAGTCCATATGATGACACTTTTGTTCTCATGATGCTAATCTAATATTGTGGTTTTTAAATATAATAAAATAAGTATAATGTATTATTCGTGCTTGTTTTGATTATTCTAATACTCTCCTTTCGCACATTTGCTCTTTGCCAGTTAATAAGGTTATTTAACTAGTCAGACTTATTAACTTTTCATTTGATATAAAAACACTATTTACTACAAATAGTTGTACAAATGAATAAAGTATTCCACGTCATTATTATAGTTCAATCCAAGTTCACTTAGTTGAAAGGATAATAAGATTTTCTAAAGGTTTATTTTCTTAAGATTTTCTAAGGGTTAAATTATATGTAAAGATAGCGTACGAAGGCGACAAATGGGTAAATCCTGAGTCCATTCTCATATCGAGATATAGAGACCAAATGGTGGTAAGGTGGTCTCTTATAATATGTGAGAGGCCACCTGGGTAGGTACCATCGCAATGTCCATTTCTCCAGCCAAAAACAGTGTACATGCACTGTTGTATTTCGGTTTGAAGGACATTGTGGTCGGAGCAAGTACTAAGTATATTGAAACTTCACATCTTTTTTCCGCACTGGATTGTTTAGCATAGCTTTGTAATTTTGTGGTGTTGTTTGGTTTTGCTACTGTTCATGAGCAGTCGTCTCGCTTTCTATCAGGCGAATAGACTACTCGACTCGCCATTTATTGCAATAAAAAACACGGTCTTTATACAGGGTATATCAAGACTGTTACCGAAAACGAAGCCGGTTGGTAGTTTAAGTGACTTCACACATCGCAACAGAAAAAGTTACAAAAAAAAAAACATTTTTTTATTTTTTTCCTATGGCCATATTTGGGTGGTAATTACTTTACTTTTATTTATAAATTCTCTAAGGTATGAAAGAGTTAAAATTTTTATTTTAGCAAAAGCTATAGATTTTCCACCCAAAAATGACGATAATTAAAAAATCATTAAAATTATTGTCGCTTTTCTGTGCGAAATTTTTAGTTGCATTGTGTTTGTAGCCACTTAAACTACCACCCGGCTTCGTTTTCGGTAGCAGTCTTGATATACCCGGTATTGGTATATACAGGGTATATCAAGACTGCTACCGAAAACGAAGCCGGGTGGTAGTTTAAGCAACTTCAGACACAATGCAACAGAAAAAATTGCAAAAAAAAGCGACAATTTTTTTTTGTTTTTTTTTTTCCTATGACCATATTTGGGTGGTAAATACATTTCTTCCTAAAATAATAGTGTATACCCTTTTATTTATAAATAATCTAAGGTATAAAAGTGTTTAAATCATTATTTTAGCAAAAACTATGAATTTACCACCCAAAAATGACGATATTTAAAAAATCATAAAAAATAATTGTCGCGTTTCTTTGCGAAATTTTTAGTTGCAATGTGTTTGTAGTCACTAAAACTACCACCCGTCTTCGTTTTCGGTAGCAGTCTTGAGATACCCGGTATGCAATGAACAAGAATACTTTTTTCATTAACAGAAACACAAGAAGTATTTATATGAATTTGTTGAGGTATATGTTTATGTAACGAGCACAGTAGGTATAGACGTCAACTTTTTGTGATACAGATAAGGAAAGGATAAAGAAAGAATAAAAGATCATTAAAAAATATTTATAAAAAATCATTATTATTAACACAAAAGGAGATTTTTTTTAATAATTAATATTTATTTTGTTTAATAACTTATTAAAGTATAAAATATTGCTGCATGTACATTCGTTTAAATGTTTTATTTGCCAGTGATACAAGTATGTTGAGTTGAGCCTGCATCGATGGATCTTGCACTTCTTTGGCCATTACTTTCCAATTTTCGTTCGCAAATTTCTGGAGATGGTCAGCTAAAAAAATATTTTTATTATTTCACATCAGGTTTTCGGGTATTATTGTGAAAACATCGGTACGTAATATGTTGCCCGAATATAGGGGTTTTAAATATTGAACTTCTCAATTCAATACTAGCTAATTTTAATTAAAATATTATATACAACGTGTTTATATCTTATTTATTGGACCTTGTATCCGTTACATTCCAAACTGTCCTCTCTTCTTTTCCTCTACTTATATCCGTCCAAGGTTGTCTGGAAGAAAACGCCTTTCCCCCAGGCGATTTCTGTACTTGTTATTTTTATTTGTAGCAAAATGACTCTTTTATTTTGATATTTTTGTGTTCATAATAATTAAATACGACCTAACTACGACCTATTTGACATCTAATGTGTTTTGTAATCAATGAAACAATGAATCTAGATATAATCAATTCACACATCCAGGACGAAGCAACTAAATATTCTTAAGTACTATTTTGACTGATAAAATTAATAACTAAAAATAAAAACTTAACAGGTACTCATTCTAAAAGTGACCTTGTTATGGGTCTTGTATCATAAATTTGAAGCAAAAATATATGGCCAAATGATTTGTAACTATTGTAACAACTTCAAGATTGTAAATAAATTAAAATAAAAAATCGTACATAATATGATTTATTGTTTTAGGATATTTGTACCTTTAAATAGCACAATGTTAGCGTGTTATAATAGTTTTGTCTTATTTTTAAAAATGAGTTTAATTTTGTTCTATTCTTTGTATCAATAATTTTCTTTCTTTATTCAATTCTCAAAGCACTGATATAGTGAAAAAGAAATGAACTGTTTCATGCATTTTGCAGATTGAAATGAATAATTTTGAATGGAACTGTTTTCGAGATTTCGTGGCCTTGAGTATTAAAGAACGAAAAAAATTGGCCTCATAGTAAAAGTTGAAAATTATAATAAGTGTAGCATACCTATTGCTGCTTTATGTACCGTTTATGACTAACCTAGTATAAATAGTACGTTCAGTCACTAGCAGTATAGGTATCAGTGCATGGTGGTCTGTTGGCAATGGAACAAATCTGGCTGATAACCTGTTCACGGTTCAAATCCCAGGGCAAGCCCCTGATTTTTCGGGGTCATGAGTGTATACTTAGTCAATCACTACGCACCATAAGGGTGAACACCGTTAAGACTCACACACACCTGCACACTGTAGAGATTTGTAAGAATTTCTATGGTACGTAAAGTTTACCCATGCCAACCGATCCACACTAGGCCAGCGTGGCCTATGTGGCCAAACACCTCTCTATTGTAGAGAAGGCCCATGCCCTGCAGTGAAACGTACAAAGGCTGACCGCATTTCGAATAAGCCGGCATATTTATGGGTCGTTGGGGACCACAGTGAATGTTTCTCGCCGGTCTGTACTCTTTGGATCACACTGCATTGAACATAGTTTTCAAGTGAGTCTATCAGAGATAACATTGATGAATGATAGACTGATGACGGGCAGCAGTGTCATCAGCGCGAGAAGCTACGCTCTGCACTCGCAACCTTTCTATTTGCAACCCCAAATATTGTGTTAAAGGAGGCATAGATTGAACATATATTTACCAGTGAGATTTCTGTGCTCGAATATGATGATGAATTATGAAAAGAAAAAAACTATTGTCGACATAAAGAGGCCGTAAATATCATTTTCCATCAGGTGAGAAGATAACATGAAGGTGACCATAAAAATAATGAAAATAAAAAATATACAAACATAGTTCCTTGTTGCCGTTGGATAAATTGTCAAATTTCAATTGTATGGGTTCCAATGGTACGGTATCGAATGTGAAACTCTTGATTTGGAGGTGAGTTTGAGTACATTTCCTTCCAGCGATATAATCGAATGAACGGTAATTCGAAAGCTTGCTGTAAAATAAAAATAAACAATTATGTTTTGCGACAAAACCAAAAACTAATTTTTAGAGTCATTTATTCGCTAAATCTGCATATTCACTCCATAAACCTAATAGTTGCTTAAATTAAAATGGCGGTAATTCTCAATGTTTTTAATACTGGTAAACGCCTTAATGTATTTTTTTTTTATAAATATTACTTACGTGCTTCGACAACGTAGTCACCGGAGCCTTCCACTGGAATATCAAAAATCTGTCCACTTATATTATATTTTCCTTCCATAGTAATTCGGGAGCAAAGTAAAGTGAAGTCAAATCGTAGATTTAACATGTCCATGCTGAAAAAATTAATATGTGACTATAAGTAATGATAAAGTACAAGATGGTAGTTGTCGGACTTATTGTCAGATTAGTTCAACCGTGAGGTACAAAATTCCCAAAGAATAGGAGAATTCTTCGAATCCTACCACCTGTCTGTTGTACGAGGCCTAATTGAGGCTGTGGTGGTGGCAGGGGATCAATAGGGGGGCTGTTCTATCAGATTTGATTATATGAGACTACGAGAAGAACAGCATTACGGGTGGTTGACCTAATTTAATAAGAGTCTGAGAATATTAGCTATCGGATGTTTGGTGTTCTTCGTTCAGTGTTATGAAAAGTCGTCCGAAAAGGACAAAACATTCAATTACTAAAATAGATTTTCGAACTTTCTATACTTAACGCTATAAGGGTCTGCAGCCAGCAATCGCTCGATGAGTATTTCCCATTATTTACGTTGAGATCGTCAAAAAGAGTCGTAGTATTGTAGATGTGATAATAAATATCTGTTGATAACCACGAAAATTATCTGGACTTAGGAAACTCATAGTTAAAAGTGGTAGAAAACCCGCCGTCATCCATAACTCAGAATGAATGGGCAGGCTCATCTGGGGTGGTACCACTATCTCACAGAAGATCGACATGAAGCGACAATTTTGGTGTCACGTTTTATCTGGTTAGTGAGATTGCTATCTAGCAAGGCATTATTGGGCATCTGCCCAATACCCTTCCCACCGAACTTCCTTTTTCCTTCCCACTCATCTACAGACTTGATTGGCCGGCAAAACGTCAATAATCCAAGTTGTGGATATTCATGAGCGACAGTGATAACTTGCCATCAGATGACCTGTTCGCTCGTGCGACAGAACTTTGCAATAAGAAAAAAAAGAACTCACTTAGCATCATCGACCGTGCAGTTTTTATATCCGCTTACAATGGAATCGGTGAATTTGTAATATAACTTTTTAGGACGTCCTTCGATTATGCCAGTGTACATCGGATCCAAACCTGAGTTCGGTTCATTGGCGACTTTTGAGTACACATCGTTTGATACCTTCACGATGCATGAGTGTTCAGTGATCTTGCATTTCTCTATGGCTGTTGGGAAATAAGAAATCTTTAATACAATAATATAAAACATCGAGTGAATGTTTTTAAGTACTTAATCCAATATCATGAATTTCTAATATACCGTACCCCAAAAGTGAAAATACGAGTACATTTAATCTAGAAAGCAAACACAGCTAACTGGTAGGAAAAAGTAGGTAGGTACTTTTAGGAAAATATCTAATAGAAGGTCGTCCGAAAAAACAAGCATCCCGAAGTTGACAATATTTTAATGCCTGAATGATAGAAATAGGTATTTGTGGTACCTTCATAGAAAATCTAATCTGATCTCATCGAGATATAAAATTTGGTTTTTGTAGTTTTGAGTTTATGGCATTTTTCATATGAATCCCTTCTCGTCTCATGTCTACGTTAAAAATATTTTAGTTATTTTATGAACTTCTTATTCCTTGGAGTAAACTGTTGCTTTCATTTTCTAAGGACATTACAGAAATAGCCTAAACTGTGAGGATTTTAATTTTATATAAAATTCGAGGGGAAATAATAATAATAGTTGATTTTTTAATCCAAATGTGAATAATGGAAGTATTATAGTAGTTGTTAATATTTTTATATAATCCCTGCTCACTAGATATATTTACTACATAAATAATTTAATTTTGGTATTTTGTAGTAAAATATAATATGAAAATTATCATGAATGTCATGTCAAGTCATTGAATGGCAAGAGGCTGCCTTCTGATGCCATTCGATGCCTCGATTCGATGCCTCTGTCTGGACGACATTTGCACTTATCACCACGTGCAATTAAGTCACTGCGCCGTGCCAGAATAAAAAGTATATTATGTACTTACGTTTATCTGCCAATACATAATAGCCGGCACACAGTAGCAACAATACTCGAAACATTGTAACAAACTTAGTGTTCTATTCAATATAAACTGACTCATAGTATATATTACAGCGTTTTATATATGTATTACTATACTAAAATAAGCAAAAATATTAAGACAACAACTCGTCCTTGAGTGCAGTCGTTGTAATTTCTATGAATAGACCGAATATTAAACTTTCTGTTGACTTTAATTGAAATAAAACTACTCGTAAATTTTATGGAATTTATCACAGATTTGGTTTAATTTTTAAATTACATTTTTAAAAGTCGCCGTATGACCATGAAATCAGTAAATAATACTAAACGCTTGGAAATTTAAAAAAAGAACAATTAAATCAAATCAGCGATAAAATCCGTAAAAAAATAGTTTTATTTTAATGTGTAACTTTTGCGTCAATCTAAAATAACTTTGATGATAAACGAATCAATGACATAAATAATAATCAAATAAACACAATGGTTTTTGTTTGGTCTATTGATAGCGGAGCAGACGTGAGACGCGGCTACCAACAGCTTATTGTGGTCCTGGGTTCAAATCCCAGGACAAATTTACTACTACTTCGCCACGGAGACTGTCATTTAATATGACATATATTAGTCATAGTTAAATTCAAAGTTAATTGAAGCCTTACAATATAATCCAATACATTAAAGTGATCACGTCCCGTCCACGTCGCGTAGTAGTCCCGCGTCCCTTTGTTGTTTGAACAGATCTTTACTGAAGCGATACTGTTAACTTTTAATTACCATTGATTACTTTAGGTCTTAAATTATAATATAACATGCCTATAGTAAAATCATGGTGGGCTGAAAAAGGCAAGACCCCAACGCCCTCTAACGTCATCTTGTATAAAACAGTCCCACTGCAGGGCACGGGCCTACTCTAAAATCGAAAGGATGATTGACCCCCCTCAATTTTTAGGCTGTTTATTCCACTACGGTAGTCAAGTGCGGGTTGCTTGACTTTAAAATCCCATAGTTTTTTTTTCTAGATACCTATAGTATGCAGGTTTTCTAAGGTTATTTTCCGTCGATTATTAATTCATCTAGATTAAACTTTTTAAGTCCTCCATATTCTTTTGATGTTCTGCAATTAATTATTTGAGTTTTACATTCAAATGACGCAATAAGAGATGAAATATATGGGAAAAAATGAGAAGTGAATTAATTTGTTATATTGTTGTGCTAGAGGTAAATTTATCGCGTATTTTGCACCTTCTTGTGTATATAAAAATATCGTGAAAAATAATCCTACGTCCTACTAATAATATACTCGTAAAGGGGAAAGTTGTGTGTCTGTTACTTCTTCGCGGTCAAACGGCTGGATCAATTTAGATGAAAAATGGTATGAAGGTAACATATATCCTAGTTTATAACATATACTTTTTGTCCCGAAGACCCGAAGACATGTAGTGTTCCCGTAGGATGATCTAGGAACCTTCACACACAAACGGCTGGGCTAAGTTATTGAAATTTAGTTTATGGGTAGTTGTTATCCTGAAGAAATGCAAAGGTTATTTTTTACCCGAAAAAAAAAATAGTTTTATAGAAAATAGAGCGAATGAAATGGGACATAAGAATACTGGATTGGATGCCATGAGTCATGGATAAGACGAGACAGGATGGGATGAGAAAAGCATTATAAAAGAGGGCAGTCACGTTTGGCTTACATAAAACAGCTATAACGAGAAGTAATACCTGTGTATCTGATGTGTATCTCAAAAAATGTCGGTCAAAGCCGGGCCTGGCTGCTAGTCTTAAATATTTTGTACGTAATTCAATATAAGATTAAAAATTAGACACTAACAAATTCGCTATTTTTTAATTTATGGTAAATTAACTTTAAATAGAGTAGAATATTATTTCACTTTCAGATTTACTTGTATATTTGTGGCTATCTTCATAATATTAAAATTACGTATCACGTTGCTTGAGTTCGATCATCTCCTAAACTAATGAAGCGATGTTAATAAAATTAAGTACACCACGTGCAATTTAATCCAGCTTACGAGATAGAATAGTTTTGATCTCAATTTAAAGCCGCAATAATTATTTTATTGCAAATTATTAGCTATTTTCAAAGACCTTCAAGCTGGCAGGATCAACCAACGTATAATGACCTATCTTTCTGTAGTCCTTCAAGTAGAGCAAAATTAAAAAAAATATCGATCGATCATCGATGGTGTATATTTTGCATAATGTTGTTAATGTCAAATAAAACGCGGTCCGTCTTCTAAAGATATCCATATCGACGCAGGAAACCGATTTTGTCGTATCCCGAAACAAGCAATTTTACACCAGAATAAAAAAATAAATAAAATTTAATAACCTCTAAACTAGAAAAATTAAGAATACCATTTCTTTAATAATCTTCTGTATCAGCCCATATACGTCCCACTGCAGGGCACGGGCCTCCTCTACAATCAAGATTACGATTGAGAGTGGTTAGGCCATATAGTCCACCACGCTGGCCTAGTGCGGGTTGGTGGACTTACATACCATAGAATTTTTATAAATCGCTATGGTATGCAGGTTTCCTCACGATGTTTTCCTTCACCGTTTTAGTGCATGGTGATTGACTATCAATACACACATGACTCCGAAAAGTCAGCGGTGTGCCCTGGGATTCGAACCCGCGACCACCGTGAACATGTTGGCAGTCGCGTCTAGTCCGTTTACCAACAGGCCACCACGCACTTACGAGGAAACTCACGAGGAAAGTCAATGTGGCATTCTTTTTATGAATTTATAGGTGGGGTGTGTAGTGGTATAGCGGGCGGTGTGATGTAGGCCACCTATGTGAACCGGTGGTAGCTGAGTGTAGGTAAGGTAATAAAAAGTTCTACACACAGGTTCAGCGTATATTGCACTAGTACACAATATCTTCATACACATTGAACACAAAATTTACAGCTACAAAAGTCACAATATGAGGTTCACAAGAGTCCAAAGTTCACCCGCTTAACGTCTGTGCACTACACTAAGCACTATATAATCGAAGGAGTGAAGCGATAGTCCTTACGATAGAAATAGCTCGTTAGCTACAACAGCTGGTTAAAGCGCACTGTACACACTATGTACTGCGAGAACAGTTTTCTAAACGCGGCAGTGGATATAGGCGAAAACTATGAATAACTACGTAACGTGTATAGCAAGCAACAGCTGACTAACCATTCGAAGTGAGCCGGCCGGCTGCGTCGGCGCCGGTACGTCACGACTTGCAACTACCTACGACGCCGGGCGGTCGGCGCGTTTATCGAACTATATAAAAACATTTTATGCCGTGTGACGACCGTATGTTGTTTGTTGAAGAATTTAATTTATTTGTTTGAAGTTTTGAATTTATTATGTAATGTTTATTTGTAATGTGTTATGTATGTGAATGTTTAAATTTTTTGTTGTGTGTTATTTATATGTAACTGATAAGGTTCGCCACAAATTAATTAATATACAATCCCCATATGCGCATTTTTTGAGATACGACAAATTGCTTTCCTGCGTCGATATTTTTTTGAGATAGTAATAACATTTTTGTATTATTCATGGCGTATTCGAAGTTATTTTCCGGAGTTTAAAAGTGTTATTACAATTTTTATTTCCTTAACGTTTATACCTACTTTTGATGCGCTAGGGGATAAATACAAGTAAACAAAAATGTTTAGTATGTTTGTACCTGTATCAGTTTTAAATTTATAATTTTCTTATATTAATAATAATAGGGTGGTCTGTTAGTAACAGACCAGAAGCGACCGCCAACATGTTTACGTTGTTTGCGGGTTTAAATCAATTCAATGCTAAATCCGAGCGAGTTGGTACCACCGTCTGGTCTATTTCTACCGCTAAGTAGAAATGCGTTCCGGTGGAAGGGCTGGATAGCCGTTCCCTCATCCATTCCTCCCTCTTCGGTAATAGGTGATGGTTGTTGCAGGCGATGCTCGTTGATGTGGTTGGGTGTCGGAGTGGGCGCTCGGTTGGAGGTGCCGGTGTGGAGTACAGGGAGACCCGGTGGGAACGGTCACCGCCGGCCGCCTGCCGGTTAGTAGGGGACCTGAACCCGGGGATACACAACTGTCAAACTCCCTCCCCGGGAAGCTGTCCCGCCAACCGGCGAAAATCCCGTTGTGCAGTCGTCGTGCCAGAGTGGGAGACTGGAGTAGATCCCGGCGACTGCACGCGGGGGGGCATCGGGGGCCCTTCCGTGCTCCACACTGGTTCCTTCAATGCCGTGTGTCCGCTTCGCACTATATCCTCCCATCTCGGGTATCGTCTTGGTTCAACCACGCTTGTCCTTACCCTATCCCACTCTCTTTAAAACAAATGAGAAGGAAAAAGAAAAGCAGGCTCTCCACGGCGGGAAATTCATCCACACATCACATTTTCCGTGGACTTCTGTAACGTCAGGGGTCTACATAGCAACCTCGACGCCGTCCACCACCATCTTGAGACGGCGCGGCCTGCCCTGCTCTTTTTAACGGAGACGCAAATATCCGCCCCTGACGATGTATCGTACTTAAATTACCCCGGTTACGTATTGGAACATCGATTCCTACGTAAAGCTGGGGTGTGCGTCTTCGTCAGGGGTGATATCTGTTGTCACCGCCTTCGGGGCCTCGAGCGTCGGGACCTGTCCTTATTGTGGCTACGGGTAGAACACAGGGGTAGGACCCGAGTCTACGCATGCCTGTACAGGTCCCACGCCAGTGATACGGGATCTACTCAATTATTTGAGAGCGCCCAAGTGGGGACTGACCAGATTCTCGAGCAGTTCCCTTCCGCGGAGGTGGTGGTCCTCGGTGATTTCAACGCTCATCTCAAAGAGTGGTTAGGATCCAGGACCACTGATCTGGTCGGGCTGTCTATGAGATGGCCTTGGCTTATGGTCTCTCGCAGCTGGTAACAGAGCCCACCCGTGTTCCAGACGTTGAGAGCCATGAGCCCTCTTTGTTGGATCTTCTGCTGACGACCCACCCGAACGGATACAGGATAGTGGTTGATGCTCCTCTTGGATCTTCTGACCACTGCTTGGTCCATTCATGGGCTCCTGGAGCGAGTTCTAGCCGCACTTCAACGACTGGTACTCGCACAGTTTGGCGGTACATGTCAGCAGATTGGGATGGACTGCGAGAATTCTTTGCGTCCTACCCTTGGGGGCGGCTTTGTTTCTCCTCCGATGATCCTGACGCCTGTGCGGACTGCGTCGCGGATACGATTAGCTTGGGTATGGAAACTTTCATATCCAGCTCGAAAATACCCACAGGGCGTCGCAGCTGGTCTTGGTACAATAATGCCTGTGCTGTTGCTGCGCGCCTAAATCAGTCCGCATACATGGTGTGGCAAGGCGCAAGGAGGCGTCGGGATCCAAATTCAAAGGAGGAGAAACGGAAATTCAACGCCGCCTCTAGATCCAATAAGAGAGCCTTAGCTAAGGCCAAGGCGGAGCACATCCGCAGAATTGGCGAGCGACTCCAGAGCTATCCCTCTGGGAGTCGTGCTTTTTGGTCGCTCGCTAAGGCTGTGGAGGGTAATTTCTGCCTGTCCAGTCTCCCACCACTGCGCAAGCCCGATAATAGTTTGACCCACAGTGCAAAGGAGAAGGCCGATCTCTTGGCCCAATTCTTTGCCTCGAACTCGACTTTGGATGACGGGGGCGCCACACCGCCGAACATCCCGCGTTGTGCGAGCCTCCTATCTGACGTAAAAATCACCCAGCGTGCTGTCAGACGGGAGCTCAGGCTTCTAGACGTCCATAAGTCGAGTGGGCCAGACGGTATCCCCGCAGTGGTTCTTAAAACGTGCGCCCCTGAGTTGACACCCGTGCTCACGCGCCTTTACCGTCTTTCCTATAAAGCCAACCGGGTACCGGCTTCGTGGAAGGTCGCCAATGTACACCCTGTCCCCAAAAAGGGTAACCGTTCGGACCCTTTGAGTTACAGGCCGATTGCTGTCACATCCCTACTCTCCAAGGTCTTGGAGCGAGTTATAAACACTCAGCTCCTGAGGTATCTTGAGGATCGCCAGTTGATTAGTGACCGCCAGTACGGTTTCCGTCACGGTCGCTCGGCTGGTGATCTTCTTGTGTACCTCACGCACCGTTGGGCGGAGGCTTTGGAGAGTGGGGGTGAGGCGATTGCGGTCGGCCTTGACATTGCGAAGGCGTTCGACCGAGTGTGGCATCGCGCCCTTCTGGCGAAGCTACCTGCGTATGGAATTCCTGAGAGGCTCTGTAAATGGATCGCCAGCTTTTTGGATGGTCGGAGCATAAGAGTCGTAGTGGACGGCTGTTGCTCCGAGACCAAGACCATTAATGCTGGTGTTCCACAAGGATCGGTGCTATCGCCGACACTCTTTATCCTGCATATCAATGACATGTTGTCCATTGATAGCATGCATTGTTATGGAGATGATAGTACGAGTGACGCGCGGTACATCGGCCAACGGAGCTCACTCTCTCGGGATTCCATTATGGAAAGACGCAATTCCAAGGAGTTACTCTCCAAGGATCCGAGAGTATTGAAATCCTTGGCATCGAAATATCAAGCAAGGTCGAGCTTAGGAGTCATTTGGAGTGCAAAGCCAAACTGGCGAGCAAGAAGTTGGGAATCCAGAACAGAGCCAAGCGGTACTTTACGTCGGGTCATAGATTGACGCTTTACAAAGCGCAAATCCAGCCCCACGTGGAGTACTGCTCCCACCTCTGGGCAGGTGCCCCAAAATATCAGCTCGACCCACTTGACTCCTTGCAGCGACGAGCTTGTCGAATAGTCAATGATCCCGATCTCACGGACAAATTGGAACCGTTAGGACTGCGGAGAGACTTCGGATCTCTCTGTATGTTCTATCGTTTGTTCCATAGGGAGTGCTCCGAGGAGTTGTTTGAGTTGGTACCACCGTCGCCTATGTACCATCGCACCACACGTTTCCGCAGTAGAGTTCATTCCCACCACCTGGAGGCGTACCGTTCCCGGACGGTACGTTTCCAGCGTTCTTTTCTACCACGTACGTGCAAGCTCTGGAATGAACTCCCTGCATCGGTGTTTCCTCAGCGCTATGACCTGTCCTTCTTCAAACTAGGTTTAAGGAGAGTACTTTCCTCGAGGTAGGCAGCGACTTTGTTGTGCTGGTCCCCTGGCACTACGGAGGTCCATGAGCAGCGGTAGCCGCTTACCATCAGGCGGGCCGCTAGCTCGTCTGCCTACAAGGCAAGAAAAAAAAACCCAGGGCATACCTCTTACCATTAGAGTATTTTTTGTATTGTTGTCATTGTTAACAACACTGTTGTTTATAACATGGATATCTTCTTCGCTACTATAATACCAGAATTGTATGTATGTTTCTTATAAAACAAGATGGGAAAAAAGCAAAGAGGACGGTATAGTACTTAGGTTGAATTAGGTTTAGGTTTAAAGAAGAAATGCAAAGAAAAAATGTTAAGCTTAATTTAGTCTTCGGTATTTTTAGAAAGCATATGTTCAAGCGTATTTTACAACTATTTACACTTTCAAAGTTTGTAACAGTTTTCAGTAGATTATTACAGAGCTGTATACCCTCATTTAAATTTGTTTTTTCCATAACTTACCTGTGGCATTTCGACTCCTAGTTAATAACTAAAAGACATAATCCATTTTTTTAGCTTTACGGCAAAATTTTGAACAGGTTCTTAAATTGCACATGACTTGCGATATATATATTTATACCTAAAAAGTCTAAAATCTTCAAAAATGTGCGGAATGGTTATTTTGGGGACCTAGAATATGAAATATAACAAGAATATTTGTATAATTATGAAAGTAAATAAAACTCTTTGAACCTTTCATACAAGTTAAATGGCGTACGCTTTTCTTAGACAGTATCTAGTATTATCTGTGGTCTTTGTTTTAGGATCTGTAATACATGATTAGAATAAAACCATAAAACGTTAGAAGGTTATTAGAAATATGTAATATTGTACTGTATAAAATATAAATTGAATCAATAATTTTAAATGTTGTTTCCTTTTACAGATTTGTCTTTCAATATTATTTATTAGAATAGTGATTTAAAGTAATTTGTGAATTGTGTCTCGTTACAATAAATACGTTTCTTTTTACAAAGCAACAACTTGGCTATTTATAATTTCATTAAACAATGAAATTAAGATAGCCAAGTTGCAATGCAATACATACATGTATATATTAAATTATTATTCCAAGTTAGTCAAACTACTTCGAATTATGTATAGATGCAGTGATTCGCCAGTTGCTTTCTTTAACCGAATAAAATGTTGACGACTGACTGATGGAATAATATTTATCCATGCTTAAACTGTACTGTGAAAGTCCTATAACTTGATGGTGAATGAGTACTTGATGACATATTTGAACAAATTGTAAAAAAATAAATGAAAGTGTACATAAGTTAGATAAATTAAATACAAAAATAGGTTATTCTTCTTTAACCTTCAATTCTATTAGAACAGAAAGAAAAACAAAAATAGAATACAAGCACTTTATTTTTAATTAATTTTAAGGCATATATTGATATAATATTATAATATAAAAGCACGCTGTAAATACGATGTTTTGAAGTATTTGTTGGCTAGTAAAGTTATCTTGTCTACTTGAGCTCTTAAAAATGGATCTTGTACTGCTTCGACCACTGTCTTCCAGTTTTCGTCAACGTATTTTTGGATGGCTTCGGCTAAAAAAAGCAAAACACAAATTAATCAAGGCCGGAAGTGAAAGCGGGATAAAAAACCTATAGCAACATTGATTTAAAAATTATATATAGGCCCGACAGTACATTTGGAGTTTCAAAAGGTGAACGTGGAAATTGCGCTAAAATAAACATTGAATTAACTTGGTTTAATATATTTCGTCTAAACGGTGATAAAAAATATTGATTTTATTTTTATTTATTTTTTCGTCTTAATACAAGCAAACGTTTTCAAAATCCTTGCGAGCGATGACGACTAATTTCAGTAACGCTCTACTAGAGATGTACTGGAGTGGGCGCACCACTTACGTCGGAACACTTTTCCCCTACCCAAATATTTATGCCAATGTATAGAAAAGGCTTCTTGATGCATATTAGACCAACATTTTTCACATAATATATTGTTTACCAAAGAAAGTTTTCCTAAGGGAACCACAGGAGTACATCGGCAATGTGTGTCTGAGCCTCAATATTCCCGGACCTAGATCGAGGGATAAACCAAAGAAACGCTGGCTAGATATCGTCAATGAACATATGAGGATCAATGCCCTTACTATTGAGAATGCCGGAGAACGGTTGGAATGGAAAAGTTTGAGCCGGAAGGCAGCTCTTGGCACCGGCCGGGATAATGCCAGGTAGAAGCACTACAAGTGATTGCTCACTGACGAGCAATTTACTGAATATTTTTATAACCAGTCAAAAGTGCACTATACGAATAGCAAACCTTCATGGATGAATTGAATTGGTAAATATGTATACGTGATAAATTCTAATTGTAAAACAACAGTACAATATATTTTCTTGCTTTCATCCATTTTTCTTCTCTGTTCTAATTCTGAGAGGCCGACAATGACCGATTAAACTTTTGTAAATATTCATGAGTTGCATTAACCATTTACTATCGGGTGAGCTGTCTATACATTTGCTAGATTTATAAAATAAAATGATACAAACCTAAATCCTTATTTCCCTTGTTTATGTTCTCAAATTTGAAGGAAACTTTCTCCAATGGTTCTCCGTCACACGTGTCGTTCCTAATTTGAATTTGTGTTTTAGTGTCTGTACCACTTAGTTCAAGACTCATGTGGTGATTAATACGATATTTCCCTGAAAAATCAATATATGCGGTATAGTAAATTTGATTTAGGTAACCACTCTCAATCGTACTGTCGATTGTAGAGGAGGCCCGTGCCTTGCAGTGGGACGTATATGGGCCGATACAGATCAGATTATTTTTTATCGTTTGAACAGAAATATTTGATTTTTGTTTTGTGTACAAATTTTTGTAAATATTTCTACACGTAAAATAGTATTTCTTGTAAGAAAAAAGTTCTTCAGTCATATTTGTAATTTTGCTGTCTATGTCAATACTATTTACTTTGTTGGTTAAAAACTCGTTAGCCCATATAAAAGCCTAATCAATCAATTAAGTTTATCATGTAAGAAAATAAAGTAATAAAAAAACTGACGAATTAAGAATCTCCTTTTTCTGAAGTCGGTTAAAAGGAGTGGGAACAGACTCACTTTGAACAAAATCAGCCAAACAAATGATTACGTACCAGATTCGATCCTGAAGTTCCCAGATCCTTCTAATGGCAAATTAAACAACTCGCCACTTACAGTATATTTTCCCTCCAAAGTTATTCGAGGGCAAATCAATGATACCTCAAAATGTACATTTTCAATATCCATACTGTAAAAAAATATATCATACAGTATTAAAACCACGATAAATTGAGGAGTGTCATTTCAAAAGGACTTATTTCCACTTTAGGAAAAAAGTGAAGTAATGATGGGAATCCCTTTTCAGTATACTTTTATACTAATTTGTTTACTACAGAAACACCTAATTCCTTTGTAAATTTAACTTTCGATTTACGTATCCAAAACAAATACACCTATTTCCACGGAATTTGTATTGAATAAATAGTTCTAACACACATTGTTACAAACCGACGTATTTCCAATACATAATTCGACACTAACTTACTTTCCCGTAGCAAACAGATTTATTTCCATTAATTCATTTCCAATATTTAATACATTTTTATAGTAGAAAAGTACCGTCAGATAGTGTCTTATTAAATTTATCAGCTGGGAAAGTGACCAAAAGGCCTTAAAGCTAGAATCGAAAAACTATAAAAAAGGCGATAATAAAATATATAAATTCAATTTGATTGGCTGTCATTGCTTAGATCTAGGGGTAACTTTAGAATAGGGCAGCACGATGTGGTGGGTTGGGGGGTGGAGGGGGGAGGGGGAGTGTCCCATCTCCCCTGGTACCACTCCCGTGAAATGGGATCACCATCACATCACCATTCCTGAGATATATCAATATAAGTAACCTAACCTCAAAACACTTGTTGTCAATACAAATTTGCTTCTGCAACGTCTCCGGCGCTGCGGGAAGTGCAGCCCCTTCGCCTTTGTGTAACAAAGGATAGGTACCCACGTTCACCTCCGCAGCTCCGGCTTTTTATATGCACTCTAGGGTTGGTAGCCAAAAGACTACGTGAAGTCGGGGTGCCCTGAGTCGGTTTTGGGGCACATTCGACCTAACCGATTCATAAAGTGGGTGCACTAACTTCCTTCTGAATATAATTTCTAAGGCGTTATAACATAATAAGGTAAATGTAGATGACGCTACTACAAGGCAACTTTTATTGTGTCGCGATATATAAATAAGAGAGAGAGGGTGACAAGGAACATTAGACGAATTAAATAAATACACCCAATAGTCACATACAAAGTCCTAACCCCACACGATCTTAAATAAACTTACCTAGAGTCAGTTATTGTGCAGTTATCAAAGCCGTCAACGAGGACATCAGTTAATTTGTAATGCAATTTTTCTGGTTTACCCTCAATGATGTCATGGTGCGTGGGATTCAAATGGTTTTCTTTGTTGAAGAACGATTTGTAAATATTGTTTGTTACCTTCACCACACACTCACGATCTGTGATCTTGCACCTATCGCCAGCTGTGAAACAGAAAATACTGTTGAATGTTTTATAACCTATGACCTATTTCATTGCTACAAATAGCGAGATTAGCATGTCATTCGCCATCACCAATAGCCATTGATGGTAAGCGATACGATCGCCCGTATATAGGAGCACCAACAGGAACAAGAATAATAAAGCAATACTTGGAATTCCACTGCGCTCGCTATTCTGAGATAGTTAATTCAATATGTCCAGTTATTACTCAGGCTACAATGTAAACCGTAACACAGCAGCCCATTTAAAATGATGTTTGGTGGGGGAAATAGACATTGCGGTGGTACCTTCCCAGGCAGACTCCCACATATGAAAGACCTACCACCAGTGCATATTGATAAAACAAAGCAACTACATTCTGTAAGCGCGATATAAGAAAAAGTGCGTCAACACACCTCTCAATCATTGACTCTCGATTGTGGAAGAAGCTCATGCCCTTTATAGTAAGACATATTATGGGCTGATAAAGATACATATTTTTTTTTTTTTTTTATATCGACAAAATGATGGGATTTGACTTGTATTGACTAGTATTGCCACAGGAGCCACAGGAGCAAAATGTCGGTATAATGTGGGTACTTAATGCATTATAATATAGTGCATACTGCCTTGAGTTCCTATTTCAACATTTACGGCTACCTCGTCCAGTTTTCCATTGATTTGTCACCCGCTTTGCTACTAAGGGAAGTGGACAAAAATATTTCCAACTCCTACCATTTACTTCATGATTAATTTTAAAGACAAGTTAGACATTCCCGGGGACTCGCCGAGCTTCAATACTCGGTGTCAATAAAATGTGTACCACTGTGGGTCCTGGCTTACAGGAGTTGCAGTGGTGGGTGTGAAGGTGGAACAGTCTCCTATCGCATCCAGTTTATTGTGGATGTTCTGTATCAGAAATGATATATAAATTATAAATTAATGAGAGCGACAGCGGTTGGTAGCTGAAATCTTAAATTAATTTGGTTCTGAAGATAAATAAAACCGGTTCTGTTTCATTCTAAATGAATCTATAATCATAACAGAGTTTAACTAAAATGTGTCTGTAAAATATACATGATATAACGACGCCAGGTGGTAGTTTTAGTGACAGACACAATGCAATTAATTTTTTTGTGACTCTTTACAGTAATACGCGCTCTTCCCCATAGTGTCGGATTGGCCATCCACATCCACTTGAAAAATTCACCCTGTATATATAATATATTAGAACAATTAACTATATAAAATACTTACTTGGACTGGCCAAAACACAATAACTGGCACAAAGTAATAAAATTGCCCGCATCATTTTAACACCTTACTGTCATGTATGTAATAACGAGAAATATTTATGACAGCGTTATATATATCTTGACGAATGCCTAACAACAGAAAAAATATATTTGAAGATCCGCAAAACAATAGTGATGAATAGGGTCGTTAGTTTTTTCCGATAATTTAAAAGAATAACGCTGTATATCTATTAAGAGGATGTGGGTGCAATAAGTCAATTCAGTCAGGGTCAAACTATCAAACATATGATGGCGGCTTCAAACCCAGGGTACATGAAAGAAATATCAAAGTTACATGTTTTTTTTTTGGACAATTACGTGACGGTCTACGAAAACATCGTGAATATACCTCAGGGTATTTCACAAGTATTTCGGAGACGGTGTTATGAGGTATACCAACCGTGTAGACTAAAAGACCTACTCCGGAATTTTAAATAATAACGGAAAATTAACTAATCAATTATTCTTGTCTTTTAACAATAAATATTGTATGTATTAAACTTGGTGTTGAACGAAATGTTTTGTGTTTAGTCGGACACTAATAAATTATCGAGAAGAGTGTTATCATCAATAAAATTGGAGGAGATCAAAATAATATGATAATATTGTAAGATATTTGAATACATTATTCTTTACTTTTCACTTACTCGTCGAATAACCAGGACAGAAGAGCATCCTCAGATACTCGTAAGCCTATAACTTATAAGTAGTTCAGAAGAATTTCGGATAGATTTCAGTTGCATTCGACGTAATGTCTATGGGCTAAGCTGAATTCTAAAAAGATTTTTTTTTTTTCAATAGTCATGGAGTTGGCCACTTTCAAGAACATAGATCTAATTATTAATTTATAAGATATTATTACTATTACTATTAAATATGTTGTACATACTCGACCTAATGATGTAATATAGGGCAGGCAAAATTTGGGCATTCAGTATAAGTAAAAATATAAAATGCTTATACAATTTGCGAGAATTTATATAATAATATTTAATTATTTACGGTTTTCATATTTTAATCACAAATTGTCAATAAAGTTACGTGATTAAAGTTTAATTTCATCATTTAATTTAATTCCTACAATCCTGGGTCCTTCCGCCGCGGTGTGAAGAGGCACCTTAGCAGGCCGGCATAATTGTTTCCATTGGCATGGGACTGCCGTCCGATGCCAATGGATACTCTGCCTGGGCGGCATTGGCGCTTTCCATCAGGTGCAATGCCGCCGCTATGCCAGGCCAGTGTATAAAAAAAAAATAACTCAAACGCAATTTGTCTAAATTAAATATTGGAAATATTTTATAATTTACATATCTAAGTACCTTCAAGGAGGTATTTGTCTAAACAGGGTTATTTTACGACATCAATGTCGCATAATTAAATAATTAAGTATATTTAATTATTTAGTTATCTTTTAAATGAAATGTGAAAAATCTGTCATAGAGTGATGTATCTGTGATCAACAGGGTGAAAACCGGCAGTGATCACCGAATGGTTAGGGGCATACTGAATATCAATGTCCAATCAGAAAGGCGTCGCTTGATAAGTCTACGCTCCGACCTACTAGCGTCCATATTCAAAACCCCGAGAGCTTTCAACTCGAGCTTGATTGTCTAAAAGAGAACCTTGCAGTGGACGAGCTAAACAGCGGTTTGGTAGAAGCTGTCCATACGGTGGGATCTAAGTATTTTAGAACTCGCCGTAGAGATAGACCACAAAAACTCTCGATCCACACTCTTGACCTCATGACCTGATGGTCGATCTTTGGTACTGCAGTCTTTCGATGACGCCGAAGCATATCGGCGGCTCAATAGACGGATCTGGAAGTCCTTGCGACACGATGTCCGTTCTCACAATACTGTGAGCATTAAGGAGACAATTGAGCGGAACGGAGGCTCCAAAGTGTTTGCAAGAGACTTGTCTATTGGGCAAAGTCAGTTGTCTAGGCTGAAGACGGAACGACGGCCGCGTGGTATCAACGAGGGCAGAGGTATTCAGTGAGATCGAGAGGTTTTACGGACAGCTTTATACCTCGGTTGCTTGACCTACTGTTAGCTCGGCCGAAGACCCGAGAGCCGAGTTGATCCGACACTTTAGCGATGATATCACGGAAATCAGCCTGTGTGAGATTGAGATGGCCCTGAAACAACTTAAAAACAACAAGGCGCCGGGCGAGGACGGAATCACTTCAGAGCTTCTGAAAGCGGGCGGAACGCCAATACTGAAAGTCCTTCAGACGCTCTTCAACTCTGTTCTCCTCGAGGGCTCAATGCCGGAGGCATGGAGCGGGAGCGTGGTGGTCCTGTTCTTCAAAAAAGGTGATAACACTTTGCTGAAGAACTACAGGCCCATCTCCAGGTTGTTTTCGAGGGTCATCACAAATCGTCTCGAACGCAGGTTTGATGACTTTCAGCCTCCCGAACAAGCCAAGGCAAGCAAGGTTTCCGAAAAGGCTTTAGTACCATAGACCATGTCCATACGCTTCGGCAAGTTATACAAAAAACCGAGGAATATAACTTGCCGCTTTGTTTAGCGTTTGTGGACTATGAGAAAGCCTTTGATTCGATTGAGACCTGGGCTGTGCTACAGTCTCTCCAGCGGTGCCACATCGACTATCGGCACATCGAAGTATTGAAGTGTATATACAACAACGCCACCATGTCAGTCCGAGTACAAGATCAGAGCACGAAGGCTATTCCACTACAGAGAAGCGAGAGTCAGGGAGATGTCATATCTCCGAAACTGTTCACTGCCGCGCTGGAAAAACGCCTTCAAACTCTTGCAGTGGAAAGGAATTCGGCATCAACATCAACGGCGAGTACATCACACATCTTCGGTTTGCCGACGATATTGTTGTCTTGGCAGAATCGCTAGAAGACCTTTGCACTATGCTCGAAGACCTCAATCGAGTCTCCCAACAGGTGGGTCTTAAAATGAACATGGACAAAACGAAGATCATGTCGAATGTCCATGTTGTGCCCACCCGCATCGGTGTTGGGGGCTCGACTCTTGAAGTTGTTGGCGAATATGTCTATTTAGGACACGTGTTCCGGTTAGGCAGGTCCAATTTCGAGAGAGAGAGGTCAATCGTCGAATCCAACTTGGTTGGGCAGCGTTCGGGAAACTTCGCGACGTCTTCTCGTCCAAAATACCTCCGTGTCTTAAATCGAAAGTCTTCGATAGTTGTGTGTTTCCAGTGATGACATACGGCACCGAGGACGTGGCCTCTCACTATGGGCCTTATTAGGAAGCTCAAAGTCACTCAACGAGCTATGGAGAGGGCTATGCTCGGGGTTTCCCTACGAGATCGAATCAGAAATGAGGAGATCCGTAGGAGAACTAAAATAACCGACATAGCCCACCGGATTAGCAAGTTGAAGTGGCAATGGGCAGGGCACATAGCGCGGAGATCTGATGACCGATGGGGTCGGAAAGTGCTCGAATGGAGGCCGCGTATCGGAAAGCGCAGCGTAGGACGTCCCACCCACAAGATGGTCCGACGACCTGGTAAAGGTCGCGGGACGTCGCTGGATGTAGGCTGCCTCCAACAGGTCACTGTGGAAAATCATTGGGGGAGGCCTATGTTCAGCAGTGGACTTCCTTTGGCTGATGGATGGATGGATGGATGTCATATATGTGTCGCATTTAGGGTATTTGACTATAAACTATATTTTTTTCATTATTTTACATAAAAATACAAATTCCATGAAAAAAATATTCTGTCAAAGCAGTATTAAAGTAGCTTTCAATTTGAAGAAGATATTAGATTTTTTAAATAAGAAAGGGAAGCGTAGTGATGATATCCGACCTCTTTCACACAAGCACATTGTAATGCATATTAGTACTAGTGACGTCAATAGTTTCGTTTTGCACCTCTTTTCTTTTACTGCCACTACAAGATTTAAAACATTTCTAACTTGTTTAAGTCTGAATGGATTTATAAAATACTTTCTTTGTTAGATTTTGGATATGGTTATCTTTAGACTAATATACTAAGAAAATGATGTAAGTATGCTCTGTCTGGGCAATCCGTATAGCATTAGGTTTATTACATTCAGTCTAGACCGTGTCAGCTTAAAAAATCTTCTACGGTAGTTAAAATAATATTTTTACGACATAAATTTCTACGTGCCCTTATCGACCAACGTGGAATTTGTAAACAAAATATATACATTAAGGAACTAGGAAGTATCTGAACGTACTATTGTCGTTGGTTTGTTATCTTGTTTTTTAAACATACAATATATACGATGTTATGTTGTTTATTATTACTTTACTAATTAAGATGGTTGGTGTAAGACGAACGGTGGGAAATAAAAACAAATAATGTTGATTTTATTATTATATCTGAAGTGTGAGTCTGTTCGTAAAAAAATCATCGACCGAACGCTTTTACATTCTTTTAAATAAATTGTTAAATTTTACAAACAAATGATTATGATTACTGACATAATTTAGATGCCCTTTGAAGATATAAGCGTAGTTAAAAGTTTTCGTAAATGTGTTATTTTTAGGTAAAGCACTTCTATTTAAGCGAGTTAATAATAATAATAATAATTAAAAGTAAAACATCAGACTGGAATTAAAGAATTTTTTATTTCGAAATTCCTAAAATTTGTAAAAAAATTGGCAGAAAATCATATTTGAAAGTTTTCTAAAGGCGGACTAACGTAATGTATTATCTCCAACATGTCTTTAGTTGCTGAAGGCAAAAAAAAATACATTTATTCGAAGAAAAATGTACCATATACTATGACTACATAGTTACTTAAAATAAATAAAAAATGACTGCCTAAGTAGCGCAGTTCTACTACGGTACGGTTACAACGCTGGGGTCTCGGGTTCAAATCCCGAGTCGGCCAAATTTTATGTTCACTGTCAGCCCGAAGTCAGGAGTTTGCGTCCGATATGTGGTAGGCTTGCCGCCTATCACAGCATGGGACGGAACATGCAAAGTGAATTGTGGGTGTCCTGGTAACACCGCTGCCTACCACTTCTGGGAAAATAGCGTGAGTTTATGTATGTAAAATTACCTCTAAAATAATGAATGCAATGTAATTAATTATATAATTTAATGTTTTTTGTTTTTCTCACAGATTAATTATTTTAATCACATTTATAATAAGATGACGTCACATCTTTAATTAGTACATAATATATTTTTAAAGTGGACAAAGGATTAAGCAAAGGTGTCAGGGAGTCGCTGATTGCAAGCCGCTTCCATCAGGTCGGTGTGGTAAGCCTTTGGGTTGGTCTTTCTCCAGCAGTGGACTTCTTGGAGCTAAAGTATTTCACGCTTAATAAGACGGCACAAGTTCATTTAGCGCAGTGTGGAGAGCGGTATTGTGGGTATTTCCCTTCGAGATCGAATCTGGAATGAGAAGACCAGTAGGAACACAAAGGCTACCAACATAGCGCTAAGAATTAGCACGTTTAATAAGCAGTGGGCCGGATACATTTTGATAGCTTCCATGGCACAGTTGGTTAGACACCGGCTGTGAATCGAGAAAACAGGGGTTCGATCAACGAGACCAATATTTGTGTGAACCACTAGCAATTGTTTGGAGTCCGGGGTTTGTGGGACCGACAAGTCTCTCGTAGTTCCTAATACCCACAGAACTCAATCTTAGTCCCCACACTAAGGGCTATGTATGTGACTGTTAGGTGTATTGTTTGTGATTTATTAATTGGGTGAGCCTTATTATGCATTTAAATAAATGAATCAACTTAACAGTCACACATAATATAGTCCTCACTCAAATCTTATATAAAAATCGTATATCGTAGAATTCAGAAGCTGTGGAACAAACACTCCGATCTGAAATAAATATTTGTGGGCCGCATAAATGTTTTTCTCGGAACGGGAATGGAACCAACCAACTGAACTGCCACAGAGCCAGCCGTTTTCCAGAACGATTATTCATATTTTTGACTGTACGTCAATAGCTTTACTGACGCAATTAAGTTTAAACCAACATTAAAATATCTAACCAAATAAAAACACAACAAATGGAAATTAATTAAATAGATAAACAAGATATATCTTAATTATTTCATAATCTCAAGGTGCACAAGAATTACCTTTTTTCTCATTTTAGTCGTACGTTGATTAATACATCCATACATGAACTCACGCCTTTTTCCCAGCAGAGGTAGGTAGAGATGCTACATGGACACCCATGTTTTGAATTGTGTGTTTAATAAAAAAAATATATACCCCATGGTGCCAACCCATCGCCATATTGGGCACAAATTCCTTGTTAATGAATAAAAAAATCCAACATCGCTTTGCCCAACCAAGGATTTGTACCCGAGACTTCGTTGTAATCGTACATCGACACAATTACGCCACAGAAGCAGTCGTTGTTATATTAATTTATATTTACAAGATGACGGTTCAAAATTTTAAAAGAATATTTCAATAAAATCTAATTCAAATTATTTTGAATACTCATGAAGGATTTGAATGTTATGAAAAAGATGAGTAGAATGGAACATTAGACGAATGACTAATATGAAATGTAATTTGTGTGAAAGAGATGACTAATTAAAGTACTTAGGTTAAAAAGAGTTAGAGGATAAATGATTAAGGTGTTGAAGTACGGAAGGACGAAATAAGGGCGATTTAAATTGAAGATGGAGGACAAACGACAATTTAAAGACGTCTTTTAAATCAGAAAGAAAAGAAAGAAAAATACTTTCATTATCGCGCAAATGAGCCGAATACAACACAGTAAGGCGTTCGACCGAGTGTGGCATCGCGCCCTTCTGGCGAAGCTACCTGCCTATGGAATTCCTGAGGGGCTCTGCAAATGGATCGCCAGCTTTTTGGATGGTCGGAGCATAAGAGTCGTAGTGGACGGCTGTTGCTCCGAGACGAAGACCATTAATGCTGGTGTTCCACAAGAGTCGGTGCTATCGCCGACACTCTTTATCCTGCATATCAATGACATGTTGTCCATTGATAGCATGCATTGTTATGCAGATGATAGTACGAGTGACGCGCGGTACATCGGCCAACGGAGCCATTCTCGGGATTCCATTATGGAAAGACGGAGTCAACTTGTGTCTAAAGTCGAGAGCTCTCTGGGCGGGCCTCCGACTGGGGTGAATTGAACCTAGTTCAATTTAATCCTTCGAAGACACAAGTTTTCGTGTTCACTGCGAAGAAGGGCCCCTTTGTCATGGCGCCGCAATTCCAAGGAGTTACTCTCCAAGGATCCGAGAGTATTGGAATCCTTGGCATCGAAATATCAAGCAAGGTCGAGTTTAGGAGTCATTTGGAGGACAAAGCCAAACTGGCGAGCGGCTGGAATCCTGAACAGAGCCAAGCGGTACTTTACGTCGGGTCATAGATTGACGCTTTACAAAGCGCAAGACCGGCCCTGGTACCGTTCCCGAACGGTACGTTTCCAGCGTTCTTTTCTACCACGTACGTGCAAGCTCTGGAATGAACTCCCTGCATCGGTGTTTCCTCAGCGCTATGACCTGTCCTTCTTCAAACGAGGTTTAAGGATACTCTCCTCGAGGTAGGCAGCGACTTTTTTGTGCTGGTCCCCTGGCACTACGGAGGTCCATGAGCAGCGGTAGCCGCTTACCATCAGACGGGCCGCTAGCTCGTCTGCCTACAAGGCAATAAATAAAAAAAAAGTAAAATTAGAATAATGCATCAATACAATATAGTCACAAAAAGAGTATAAATATAATAAAGCAAGAAATTTTTTTCATAAGGTTTTTTTCAAAAGTTCTTAGTTAAGTATATTGCGCGGAAGTGCGTGGTGGCCTGTTGGTAAACAGACTAGACACGGCTGCGAATATGTTCACGGTGGTCGCGGGTTCGAATCTACTCTACCTCTAACTTTTCGGAGTCATGTGCGTATCATATGACTATCAAAGCCAATCCCAAAACATATTGTGACGAAACATCCATACCATACCGATTTATAAGAATTTCTATGGTATACAAGTCCGCCGACCCGCACTAGGCTAGTGTAGTGGATTATAAAGACTAACCACTCTCAATCATGCTCTCGAGTGTAAAGGACGCCCGTGCCCTGCAGTGGGACGTTTATGGGCTGATACAGAAGTATGTTGCTCAGCTCACTCGCGAGAACAGGTCAACCTCTCAGAGTTGTGCAATAACAGAAGCAACCACACAGCGCTGGTTGTCAGATATAACCTTGGGCGACACAACGCGACGTACACAAGCTAAGCTAGCCCAGCAACAATTATAGTAATAACAAAGACTTTGTAAATAGGAATAAATAAAAAGTGTAGGCAATAGTAGTAATTAAATATGATAAATCAAGTACAAATTTCAAAATATCATGCACCAGCAATAACAAATAAATAAGAAATAATCCAGGGCCAGGTATAATTATTTTGTCACGAAAATAATAATAAAAATAAAATAATCCAGACTTAAAATAAAATGAAACATAATAAAAATAACAAAAAAATCTATATTTAAGTTATTATATTGAAGACTAGCGGTCTGGCCCGGCTCCGCACGGGTGCAGATACACTTTTCAAAATGGCAGTCAAAATTTTCAATAAATGCGTATGTACATATATGTTATAGCACGCCTCAATAAATGACCTAGCAAACACAAAAAGAATTGTTCAATTGTTCCTCAGATGAGAGGTAACAAACACACAAAAAATACTTTAGTATAGATTATCTTAACAATCATTGTTTGATTTGATCCGAGACGGAACTATTCCCACATTCATAATAAATATTTGATGAAAAATATACACTATCCATGATTTAATCTTATTTCGCTTTTATGTTTTCAATTTAATCTTCTCTGTAGAATATTTCATTCGCTGGCACAGCTCTCAAGTAAGTATTTATATTTTGATACATCTGCGTCATGAAATCTCTCATCGGAAGGTATTGCGCGAAAATGTTAAAGGTACTCCAATTGTATTGTATGTATTTGTGTAATAATACAGCTGAAAATAAATAAATGCGTTAAGAAAAATAAGTTCGGACAGAAATTCAAATCATCACGGTTTTCGAGGTTTTTAATACAGGCTATATCAAAACTGCGACCGAAAACGAATCCAGGTGGTAAATGTAATGACTACAGACATAACAAAAATAAAAAATTCGCCACACAAAGTGACGATTTTTTTCAAATTTGTAACTTATCGGGTTGGATGGTATTAACAATAAAAAACCGCCGCTTTTTTGGGATTTTTTAGTTGCATTGTGTCTAAAGTCTCAAGTCAACCTGGGTTAGTTGTCGGTCGCATTCTCGATAAATTTATAATATCAATCAATTCTTCTTCTGTTTGTGATCTTATTCATCAAAAATATCTGTAGGTGTCCACTGTTAAAAATGATACTCCAAGGATTATCGAGATCGACCTTGTAGAAGTATCCTAGATCCAGCTAATTCCAAGCAACCTTTGCTATGTCATCTGATCTTGCTTTTTAGAATGCTTTAAAATGTTCTTACAATTTTAGTGTGCTATAGATATATTTTATACTTACATTTTGCAGCATCACCATAATACAAATCAGATAATTCAGTTTTAGTACTTCCGAGGATCTCGATACGGTCGATGTCGTACGATGTTATTTGCAAATGAAGCCTTCCTTTAAAGTCGAAATTAGCATCAAACCCTCCATGCATAGCAAGTAGGTAGTTTTCTGAAATAAAATGTATATTTACTGAAGTCTCTTCTTTTAAATGAATCTTTTTACTCTAAAATATTCTATGATACACAAAGTTAGTGTGTATCACTTTATCAGACGAATATTTCTAAAACGTACCCAGTATGTGATACGCTGTTATAGTGTTAAAATCTCAAAACAATGAATAACATAGAAGGAGCGCTATTGACATTTTAACGTACACGTATACATTATTTATACTATCGATAAAATGTACAGCACATCACTATTGAATAGGTCGTAACTAAATTGTGTCGGCGCTTTGGCCGTTTGTAACATTTGACATAACTGCACTTTTTGATTCGGTCGCGTAATCATACCCAACATAGCAATTTGACATTTGATTAGTGAACATGAGCCGTCCTTAGCACATATTATTTGTCTCATTCTCTCCCATGATGTTGGCCTATTGGAAAAAACAGGATAAGTATATGAGTATGTTTCAGACTCCTTCTATGCTTTAGTTATTATTCTGAGGTTAAAATGTATACAGGGTATATACTGCTACTGAAACGATGCCGTGTGGTAGTTTTAGTTACTATAAACGCAATGCCACTAAAATGTTGCAAAATGCATCAACTTTTTTGTAGTTTTTAAGTTAGTTTTAATTTTTTTTGAATAAAACTAAGTATTTACCGACCGTCGTATTTGGGCAAATATAGCAAAAACATTAGTCGTCTTTTGCCTGCAAAATTTTAATTTTATTGTGTGTTTAAACTACCACCCGGCTTCGTTTTTTGGTAGTAGTCTTGATGTATAAATATTTTCAGCCGAATTGTTCTGTGTAGTATTGGTTTTACAACTGTTTACTGATATCCAATAATATTACTAACATACCCTGCAAACCCTCGAAATAATTATAAATCAATATCACTATACATTTACCTGTTTGCAAAACTTACCTACAATACAATTATACTGGCCTTTGCCTTCATTAAAGTGTCCACTTTCAGGTCCAAATACATTGTAGTTAGATTTCACACTCAGTTGTGGACAGTTTAAAACACAAGTCCACGAAAACTGGAACACATTAATCCTAAAAAGTAAACAAAACTATTATCATTGTTATGCTTACTAAATTCTTTTTCTAGCTTCTATCTTTACACTTAGCGCAGCCCTCTGGTTTTGATTTCTTTTCATCCCATGGATGTCTGTAAGATATTCTTATGTGCGAAAACCGTAATTTACTTATTTGATTTCTTATTGTTTCTGTATTCTTTCTAAAAATGTAAAAGTAAATAAATAAATAAAAATATCACTATAATAATTTTCTCTTGTTACTAAAATATATTCGGCCAGTACCAAATCTTATGAAACGGAAGAAGTCGTCTCCGTACATTGACATAAAAAAAAATTACACTTTTTTTTTATTGCTGTTAATGACGAGACGAGCATGCCGTTCGCCTGATGGTAAGCGATGCGACCGCTCATGAACAGTAGCAAAACCAAACAACACCTTGAATTACAAAGCAATGCTTGACATTCCACTGCGCTCGCCATCCTGAGACATATAGATGTTTAGTCTCAATATGTCCAGTAGTTACTCTGGCTACAATATCCTTCAATCCGAAACACAACAGTGCATTTAAACTGCTGTTTGACGGGAGAAATAGACATTGCGGTGGTACCCACCCAGACAGCCCCTCACATATGAGAAACCTACCACCAGTAAATTAATTAGTAATTTTTGTTTGTCATTTTAAATCAATGTTTCTATATTACAATAGGCAGCTGCCGTTGCAGTTACGGTGGATGCGAAATACTTTTGCAAATCTCTACAGAGTTACAAAATTACCATGTATTACTTCAATAGATATATTTTAATACAAGAAAGAGAATAATCTCATTCGAGTACATGCGTGACGCATTTACTATTAAAAGATATTTGTATTAATTGACGCTTAGCTCACTTGCCTATAATTTTCCACACGGCAGTTCGAAATACCATACAAATTAGCATCAGTCAGATTGTAGTTCATATCTTGAAAGTTTTCAAATATAATATCTTGATGAAGAGGTTCCGAAGGCGGTACCCTTAACTCTGGAATTCCTTTCATGATACTCTTGAACAACAGATCGACTGTTAAAGAGGTGCATGCGTAATCGTCTAATGCGCAGGGTATCTTATTTTTGGCTGAAATATTAATTAAAGACCTTACATCTGTATTATAAAAATCGAATATGTTATGAAAAGCGAACTCATTAAAGTCTATGTATGAGTTATAATTTCACACATAACCAAGTCTGTATTTTTAAATTAAAATGGAGGTTTTGATGTCAAAAATTTTAAATACTTAGGATTTAGCTTCGATTCACCACGCCTGATGGCTTTGAATAAGAAAATAAAATCTCGGTTGGATCAAGCAACTTTTGCGATAACTTGTACTTTAGGAATGTCAACGTAGGTAATCAAAAAAATGCCTTGGTGCAATCGGTATTCGTTTTTTTAAATCAACAACAGCAAAGTATGCACTTACGTATTGATAGAACTTTCATAGTTCTACACACAACAATTAAAAATATTAAGATCTTATTGGAAATCATATTTAGAATATATTATAGAATAAACTTCAACAAATTGTGTTTACGCACTGACACGATATCACACAATGTCGAATATCTTCCGTATATCCTTTTTAATATATTATCTTAAATCTTGTTTTCATGTTTCTTATTTTCAATTTTATCAACATTAAACTTATCCATGGCCATTGACATTTTCATTATGTGCCATATTTTTGTGCCTATTTTGAGTAATTATCTATCTGTCATACTTAATACCTTTAAATCCACTTCTTGACAGTGATATATTGTTATTTTATTGTTTATAATGGCACAGAGTGACCATGAAACATGTGATGGTAAATGCAGGACATTTCTATAGAGTATCTACTGGATACTATAAATTTTCATCAACAAGAAATTCAAAGTATTATAATAGAATTTTACTAATAATACAACTTTTTTTTCAATCAAACATATCGCCTGATGGTAAGTGATCACTACCGCCCATGCGCATTCACAATATTTAGATCATAGATGTGTTAAATCTGGAGGGGAGCTGAAAAGAAAAAGGATCGAAAACGAAAAGGTATATTCGGGCATCCGGCAATCACACTCACTGAACGAAACGTGACAGCATTGTTGTTAATTTCGGTTGCACAGTGCTACTGCCCCCGATCAGCCTGCCCATTCATGAGTCAGTCTTAATCATGGGTGAAAACCACTAATAAAACAGCATAGTAGTAAGTCCTGATAAATATACATTAAGGATTCAGTCAAAGCATAATCATGGGTGACTTCAATACCTGTCTCCTAAAGAACGACCGTCGTTCTACCTCCCTTCTTAATTGTATTCATTCCTGTAATCTCTCTATTCTTCCTCTCTCAGCCACTCACCATTCTCCCAACCACACTCCTTCTCTCCTCGATCTTATCATTGTTTCCTCCCCTAACCTCGTTGCCAAACATGGGCAATATACTGCTGATGCATTTTCCTGCCATGATTTGATATACCTCTCCTATCGCGTTCGTCCTCCTAAAGCCTTACCCAAAACCCTCTTGCAACGGAATTTTCGGGGTATGAATCTTGATGATCTTCGCAGGGATGCCGGCAACATTGACTGGTGCTCGCTTCTTCATGCAGATTGTGTTGATACCAAGGTACAAATTTTCACCAGCAAGATAACTAACCTTTTCGATAAGCATGCACCTGTTAGGCCGATTAAGGTTAAGCACCTTCCATCACCTTGGCTCACAGCTGAAATTAAGGAGCTTCTATCGAAAAAAGCATTGGCCAAATCGAAATATAATCGCCGTCCCAATGAGTGCAACTGGCTGAATTATGTGGCCATCAGGAATCACTGCAGTAAGGTGTGTAGGAATGCTCAACGCCGACATATTCATAACGCAGTTGAAAATGGTGACCCAGCAAAGGTCTGGAAGTTCTTGAAAACATTGGGAGTGGGTAAATCACGACCAGATTCTATCCCCAAATCAATAGATTTAAATTCCCTCAACACTCATTTCTCTTCTCCGTCCTACTTCGATAAGACGACTAAATATAACACTATTAAGCATCTTTCCACCCAAAAAACTCCCGTTTATTCTCCTCTTGTCTTTAAACAATTTGCCAGTTGTGATGTTAAGAAGACTATTCACCTCATCTCATCTAATGCCGTGGGAAGTGACTGTGTCAGCCGTAACATGATTCTTCCTATATTAGACGAAACCCTTCCTATAATCACGCACATCCTAAACTATTCCATTTCCGCAGGCATCTTTCCAACTACTTGGAAAGAAGCCCATATTATCCCAATTCCCAAAAAGCCCAATGCCTCTCTACTTTCTGAATTCCGACCTATTTCCATACTTCCTTTCCTCTCTAAAGTCCTAGAACGTCTAATCCATTCTCAGCTTTATGATTTCCTTTCCAAAAATAACTCCTTAATCCTTTCCAATCAGGGTTTCGTCCTGGTCATAGCACCACTACAACTTTGATCCATGTTACGGAAGGCATCAGATCTGGCATGGAGGAAGGCAAGCTGACTGTTCTTGCTCTGCTGGACTTCAGTAATGCTTTTAACACCGTTGATTACGATGTGTTACTTTGTATGCTACGTTCTCTTAACATATCTCCAATGGCAGTTGATTGGTTTCATAGTTACCTGTATGGACGCCGGCAACGCATCAGTGTGGAGGAAAATTTTTCCTCCTGGGTCCCTGTATCTGCTGGCGTTCCTCAGGGCGGCGTGCTATCTCCTCTTCTCTTTGCTCTCTTTATTAACTCTATAACTAATCAACTTCAATCTTCCTACCACCTCTACGCTGATGATCTCCAGATTTACGCTCAGGCTACTTTAGACAGGATGGTTGACGCGATTGCAGCAATAAACATTGATATCCAACACATCTGTCAATGGAGTAAAGCTCACGGCTTGAAGATTAATCCCTCGAAAACCCAGATCATTGTTGTTGGCAGCCCCAGGATGTCCTCAAAGCTAGATTGGACTAAACTTCCTCCTGTCTTTTGTGATGGTATCACCATCCCATACAACGACACCGTTCGCAATCTAGGTCTACTTATAGACAAGTCCTTCACTTGGGGTCCTCAGCTTCGAGAATTAAGTCGAAGGCTGTTTGCTTCAGCAAGGTCCTTGCGAAGGTTAAGCAATTTTCTACCCGTTGCCACGAAAATTTCGCTTGCGCAAACACTCCTACTCCCCATCCTTGATTATGCCGATGTCAGCTATCTTGATCTCACCGAAGACCAACTTAATAAACTTGAGCGTCTCCAAAATTTTTGCATACGGTTCATATTTGGTTTACGCAAATATGACCATGTTTCTGAGTTTCGTCTTAAGCTCAAGTGGTTACCCATACGGCTTCGTCGGAATACTCACACTCTTTCACTATTATACAATATATTATTTAACCCTCTCACCCCCTCTTATCTCAAAGACCGTTTTATATTTCTTCATGATTCCCATGAAAGATCCCTGAGGTCGTCGGAGAACATGAAACTGAGAATGCCCGTACACACCACGACATTTATGGACAAATCATTCTCCGTACTTGCTGTTCGATTGTGGAACTCACTTCCAGATGTCGTGAGACGGGCTAGAACACTGTCATCTTTTAAGTCACTAGTCAAGGAGCACTATCTCTCTCACTGAATTTACTCATTAATGTGCTTTTACTATTTCCATTGGCATTTATTATGTATATATTTATTATGTATATATTTATGTATTATATTTTATGTCTATTTTGTATATGTATGTATGTATGTATGTTGTACATATTTATATGTATGTATTACTTTTATTTTGTGTTTTTAATTTGTTAGTATATACTTTTTTTTTTTCTCTTTTTCATTATACACCCTAGACTGCCCTTTCTCTCTCCTGTGTCTTATCTCCATCCAAAGGTTGCCTGGAAGAGATTGCCTAGTGCAATAAGGCCGCCGATTGTACTTATTTTTAATATTATTTTTAATTTCTGTTATTGTATTTGTTTTTTTTCTGGTGTACAATAAAGTTTATAAATAAATAAATAAAAGGATTCTCTTCATAGTATTATTCCGGGTAAAGGAAACCTATGTAAATTGAAACATCAAATATTTAAGTGGCTAATCCAAGATACTCGTAGATGTAAGGCAGTATCGTTAAAAATATATAATTATATTTTTAACGAATATCCAGTTGAAGAAGAGTCCCGAGCTTGGTAGTGGGTGATTAAGGGCTAATAAAGAACAGTATAGAGGGCTAATCAGTCCATGTGAGGTTCACAGAGAGCGTGGTTATATGAACAATACAAATGGTTTAGTTTGATCTTGTGCCGCGCGGGTGGTGTTTCGGCACGGCACTGCGTGGTCATCTGAACCTAGTTTTAAGTAGGAACAACTGAGTCCCTGATGAACCCACATTAGTCTAAAATTGAGACCATGACTATCGACCAGTTTTGGTTAGTATGCCCGTGTAAGGGTTGTTTCTGTATACGCTGCGCTAGATCGCTGGTAATCTGGACATAGTAATATTATCATTTCGACTCCCTTTAAAGGCCAAGAAAATAGGTATATTCAGCCACCGAAAGTCCACTGCTAAACATAGACCTTTCCAAGAATCACTACATAGACCTGTCGGAAGCGGCCTGCATCCGACGGATAATTTATCTTTTTAAAAGCGGAAAATTAACTAAAAGACATTTTATCAATTTATTCGTGTATATTCGTAATTATATGACTAAACGATTAATTTCGAACCATAATGGCAATTTAGGTTGATACAGTCGTGTAGAATACTTCATCAGCAGGCACAACAATTAAGTAGAGATTGAAGTGGTCAAACATTTTCCTCATGAACGAGTGCATCGCTGGGTATTGGAGGAACGCAGTGGTGCTCTTCCAATTGTCATTCAAGTGTTTGTGCATAAATTGAGCTGAAATATGAAAAAAAAATACTGTAAGTTCGGAATATTGTTGCTGTTGATATTTGTAAAGCCAAATATGACGCAAAAATAAAAATGCGCCTTTTGTTGATTGAAGGCAATGAAATACGAAGCAAGTTTATATCACGTTGGAAACTTGTTTCTTTTCCAGTTGTGATATTGCTATTATTTAATCTATCAAAATTGCTATTATTGCTATTATGTAAACACATTTAACTAAACTTACAAAATTATTCTCCCGCCATACAATAATGTTAATGCAGTTTTGTGTTTCGGTTTGAACGATATTATAGCCAAAGTAACTACTGGACGTATTGAGATTAAACATCTTTTGTCTCAGGATGGTAAACGCAGTGAAATGCTAAGCATTGCTTTGTAATGTATGGAGTAGTTTGATTTTATTCTACCACTTACCATCAAGCGCACGGCTATACTCGTTTAACTATTCATTGCAGTGAACAAAATATATTAAATGATATAGTGTCGATATTCGATAACTATCTTGATAATATTTATACTGGAAGCAGTACAAATACTAAGAGTTCAGCATGGAAACGTTTAAATTTAAAAGTAATTACTGCTAAGGAAATAGAGTGAATCCTGTATTTACATTCTGCAAACAGATATGTTTGTTTTGAAAATTAATATTAAATTTTACTTTTAAATTTTATTTTACTGAGAATGTTAATAATTAGTTGAATAGAGGATTTATGTGAAAGTAGGAGCTAAAGAAATTGAGGTACTTACATTTAGCCTCATCGCCGTTGTATAAGTTACTCAATTGATACTTAACGCCTTTGACGGCATCGAGATGGTGGAAATCAAATTCACCAATCTTAAAGTGTGATTTACCATTGGCAGCTGTGACGAAATCAAATTTACCACGCATTCCAATTTTATACTTCTCTGGAATTGACATCAAGGTATGCATTAGGTTTAGGTTAATGTAATAAAATATTTTTATTTTTGATTCTTTAAATTGCTGGTTATATTATGCAATTTTATTTTTCCTCATAGCAGAAGGCTAAGTTATCTCTATGTTTACCCCATTCCCGTTCTTTTACATCGCTAAAAGAATTTTTGAAATGGGGAAAATCCTCTTGGATCCCTGTATATGACTATTCATTTTTTGCCATGGAAAAATAAAGAACTAATTCATATTAAAACTTTTGATCTAGTTTTGATCCTCGATATAAATATGTCATCACAGTACAGTAATATATAGATATTAAAATTGTCCTCCACTGAAGCATTTAACCAATATTGCAAATTTCCAATCCGTATTCTAAATTTTAAATGATAACAGTAAGCCAGTTTAACTTTAATATTATCTGTCATTATAGCAAAGAGGAACCTACCATAAACGACTTGACATTGACCCTTTCCCTCCACATAATGTCCATCAAGGACACCAACAGTCTCGTAGTTTGATTTAAGGGTCAAATTGGGACACTGGATATCGAAAATCCACGAAAATTGCTCATAGTTGATCCTGGAATAATAACAGTGTTCATTTTTAAATATACTTATGAGGTAAAGGTTACAATTATCTTGAAATAATTGTAAAGTTACTTAAGTAAAGAAGCTATCGACTAGGTTTGTATGGAAGATGATTTTTTTTTAATTTTGCAAAGAATGGAAAGAGATCAGAGGTGTGCCCTGGGATTTAAACCCGCGACTACATTGAGTAAGTGGGCAGCGGCGTCTAGCTCATTTACCAACAGGCCACCACGCATTTATTACTTTATTACGTACGTACAAATTTTTAACATGCTTGCGTTCCTATCTTTTACTTTTTTAAGATTTATTAATATAACATATACGTACATCATACCATCAGATTTGCAGATTTTGATCTGTTTTCTATGTGAACAGAAATGATATTACACCAATATTATGATAAAAATAGGAATTACTATAAAGTGGAATTAAAATTTGATATTTTTTTAAATTAAAATATATTGTAATATTACGTGTTAACTCTTACAATCTCAAACCTATTCAGAGTTGTGTTGGTCACTGCAGAGTTTTGCCTCTTCAGTTCATAGTTTTTTCTCCCGCTTTCCTATTGCTTTTTACCCTGCCTATACTGATTGCTACCAGCGACCACCACCATACAAAAATTAGGTCACCAGCAACTTCCAAACATCTCCGATTAAACAAAAAAAGTAGAATAATAAAATATCTCACACATGTTTCTTCACACGGCAACTCTTCAGGCCATACAAGTATGCGTCATTAAGTGTGTAGTTTAAATTTTTTAGTACTGCGACCACCTCGTCTTGATGAATGGGATCTGAAGTCGGAACTCCCAAGTCAGGACGGCCACTTACAAGGATCTTATAGAGTGGTTCGATAGCTGCTTGGGTACATTTTGAGTCGGTTAACGCGCAATGCACCTTCTTTAGTCCTGAAAACACATTTTTTTGAGGTCAGTTATATAAATATGGTTTGCAGGTATCATCAAGTTAAGGACGCTGGGTTCAACCTAGAGCCCTTCTAATTTTTATAGTTTTGCATTGAGATTTAAACCTAAAACTTCAATCAAATTTAAATGTAAACAACATTCCGTATTTGCGGTTACAAGATCATTGATGCATGGAACTATATGAACAAGATATGACAATATGAACAAGATGTATTATTTATATTTTTTAAATATAGACTTCGTTAAATGTAAAAGACGTGTAACTTGTTATTTAATAAAAGCTATATACTATTTATACTAGTGGTAGGTCTCTCATATGTGAGAGGCTGCCTGGGTGGGTACCACCGCAATGTCTATTTCTCCCGTCAAACAGTAGTTTAAATGCACTGTTGTGTTTCAGATTGAAGGACATTGTAGCCAGAGTAACTACTGGACATATTTAGACTTAAGTTCTTATGTCTCGGGGTGGCGAGCGCAGTGGAATGCCAAACATTGCTTTGTAATTCAAGGGGTTGTTTGGTTTTGCTACTTTTCGGTCGCATCGCTTACCATCAGGAGAACGGTATGCTCGTCTCGACATTCATTGCAATAATAAAAAAAAATCTATTTAATTTTTTTGTGCATATTTCAGTACAAGTAGGTTATTACATTTTATAAAAGTGGACATCGATACCATAAGGCTTTGGGCTACCAAAGTACCATGACAAAAATAGCTGTGAGGGTTTAAAAACGGCTAGTCACCAAAATAAACATCTTTACGTAAGAAGATATATGGGTAATATAATTTATATGTAAAATAGAATTCCTTAAAAGTTTTTCTCTTTTAACCCGGGCGTTAGATTTTTATAAAATTAACTATCTTGTTCACATAGCCAAAGACAAACAAATAATTTTTATTAGACTTGGACTGGGACTGGGTCGCAATTGAAAATAATATACAGAGTGATATTGACACATTGTACCTAATTTCCTCAGTATCCCAGGTGACATTGTACATAATTTGAAAAAAATATGAGAAGATTTTTTGACAAAAAATTGTGATTATAGTTTTCACGATTTTTAGGCATCCCATACAGATACGACTATTTTTACCGCTTAGCTCAACTTTATTTTGGGCCTGGAACTCACCTCAGCCGTAAAAGACTCGTTATCTATGGGGGTTGATCAAAAGCCTTGAAACCTAAAATCGGGATTTTTGAAAAAAACTATCAAACAGTTTTTATTACAACATGGTACACTGTCACCTGCGGTGGTTAGGAACATGTGGTTTAAATTAAATACTATATGCCAATATCACCCTGTATATTATTCCGTACACAAAAAAGTAGGTTACGTTGAGGCACGAAAATTTTCACACCAATACTAAGTTTCACACTAAAACGGGCATACTCCTTTCATAACTAATTTCGGAGAAAAGTTGTATTTTTTTATACTCGCACCCTCTCTTAAGCACGCTTTCCGTAAGAGATAGTTCCATGCAAATATTTTTTTTACTACATGTGGTAAATTATTTACAATATTGAACGCTGTGGTAACATATTCGGTTAGTACTCACCCTTACAAAATACATTTGTGGCACAACAAACTAGCACCAAAAACGAAATATTTTTTAAAAACATTTTTAGTCTGAAACGTCTAAACGCATCAATACTATACAACACAGTGCAATTTTTTTTCCACGAGAGGGTTTTAAATATTTAAAACCCCTTTTTTAGTTTGTTTTTATTTGATTCCAATTTTAAACAACCTTTATTAACCTTTCTTAAACTCATTAGCATGTTTATCAAAAATTTAAATAATTGTAACTTGAGTAAAATCAGTATGCCTTAAACATTTCGGTGCACGATAATACTTGAATAAAGTTATACAGATCCAAGTTTTAGTATTGCGATCGGTAAAACCTTAATTAAATATATCATTTCAAATAATAATATACTAATAGAAAAGCCAGCTTTTCGCTCTATCTATTTTGATGATGCGAATTATAATAAACCAAACTAAAATACCCAATATAACTTAATTTAGTTCTACATTCGTAAAATGATACTCAATAAACACAGATCTACTATGGTGTATTTGAACGCCTTTGAATTTTTGTTTTAAGTCTAACGCCCGGCTACTGGAACGCCATTCAAATAATAAGATGCTCTTAACAGCGCACGGCCCACTTAGCCAGTAAATTTAATCGGAATTAACGTAGTTAAGAGTAACTTATTTTTAGGTTGCGTTCCAGTATTCGGGCGTAAGTGTTGTGAGGCAGTAATCTCCCATAACTCACAATTTTTCGTGGCGTTACGACTGTGTGTGACTGTTGGATATATTAATATATATTAAATAAAAGATAAAAGTTGTAAATACATTTAATTATGGTGATGTTTTGACAAGTTATATAATTATGTTGAAATTAAAAGTAAAACTGTAAAAGACCATACTATGAAGTAAATGCAAAACGATAATTTTTGAATTCCATTCCCAGAAGATTCCAACAAAATTACGCGTATTTTTATTGCATAAACATCCACAATGCTTCCAAACAATATATACCGAGAATTTTGCTTACATAGTGAACAATTTCATTCGACATTCGTCTAATAGAAACAGGTGGAGAGAGACCGTGCGGTGAGTAACACCATTGTTTAAGAAAAAAACATAGTGGCCACGACCGTCAGAAGCTTAACAAAGAAGAAGAACAACAAGTTCAGTCGAAACACAAGTCATGAGGATTCAACAAACCGACATTATGCTTCGAGAAAACACAATATAAAGGTTACTCAACGCGCCATGGAACGTTCCATGCTAGGTGTATCTTTCAGGAATGGAGTCTGCCATTAGAAGATCCGGTAACAAACAGGGGTGTTTGATGTAGGACATCGCATTGCTGGGCTCAAGTGGAGGTGGGTAGGACACTTGGCGAGACGAGCGGACTAGAAGTGGACTATAGCGGAAACGGAACGGTAGCCTAGAGAGCACAAGAAGAAAATAGTCAGACCACCCATTCTATGGATGGATGATATAATTAAGCTTCAAAGCAAATTGTGGATGAAATATGCGCAGGCCAGAGAAGAGTGGTGTGAGAAAAGGCTAATGTCCAGCAGTGGATGAACACAAGCGGATATGAGGATGATAATGATTGAAAAATAAGTTTTATTACGATCGAGTACAAAGGTTTTACAACGAGTTGGTAGTGGAACCCAAATCCCTTAAATGTACATAATGACTTAAAAATAATCTTAACTTACTTTATCTTTTAATGTATTTATTATATGTTCGATTAACAAAATTGGCAATTTGGACAAAATGTTATTAGTATAAATTGCGAGTTTTACGACAAATCGATGGAACAAGTTTGTCCCATGCAAGATTTGGTTCAATGACTTGTATAAAGACTCACGTATTCATGTACAGTTGATAAACCTATTAAAACTGTCGAATGTTTTGTCTTCTTCGCTCAAAACGCATTAAACAGTCGTGTGAGAGGGATATAACATTCAATAACTACAACAGGTTATTAAACAGACTGTGAATAGGGCTATTACAAGAAATGAAATGTAATAAAATTAGAACTTGTGTATGAATCAAATAGTAGTATACGTATATATTATATAAGGCAAAATAAATAAATATATCAGATCTAGCAAACTCCCAGATAATATAAATAAATTATTTAATCTATCAAGAATCATCAAAGTATCAATTTTTGTTATGTGGCTAGCCCCTGGTGCAGTTCACTAGATGCATATTGTGAAACGTGAGCGTGAAATTCAAAGAGAGTTCGATTTCCGCTACGAAACAAATGTTTATGCGAAAAAATATATTATTTTCGGGTCTGAATGTTAGTAGTCTACCTTCACGCGATAAACAGTGTTGTTAGATAGAGTTATAAATAGCATAAGACTTTATTTTTTGGAATACGGTACAATAGGCTAGTGTCATAAAATTATAATTTTCGAAGGGTTAATTTTATGCATAATTATAATAAAAATAATTTTTAAATTCAGTTAAACAATTAGTTACAAATAAATAAAAGATGGTGCTAGAGGTGATAGAAAACGTTGCCATATGCATGGCGTGACGTCTTCTTTCATACGGTGCACGTGTGCAAAAGGTAGCCTTGGTGACACTTCGGCCTATTTTTTGGGGTAAAGCTTTTAGGTAAATGACTAACTAAATTGGGGTACATAATAGACAACCCAAGTATTATAAAAATCAGTATATTTACAGCAGAACAAAATTCATTCCAATTTCTTTCAGGAATAAATAATACCCGTATTTAAATAATTTATAGCAAAGATAAACCAAAGCTAATTTATTAAATGCGTAACAGCTGATTAAAATTGAAAAGAAGGCCGTCGCGCCTTATCATCTTCGAACAGTGACTTGAAAGATTGAATATAAAATAGAATTTAGCAAAGTTTTCTTTGGACGATAAACCTATACAAATTTGGAGCGTTCGGGCCTATCCACGTTGGCGAGATAAAAGGAAAGTTTCAACGAAATGGATCGAGACCGTGAGTTTTATCAGATTTCCCTTGAATTTGTTCGGCGAAACACATTTGGCCGTGCTATCTTTTTGCGTGAACTTTCCTCTTTATGCGAAAATGCGGTTTTTAATTAAATTAAAATAGAAACAGCAACCTTAACACGTGGGGATCTTTTTCACGTACCTCCTTCTATTTCGTTATAGGGTTACCCAGTGTTGTTTTACTTTTAATAATTACTACTACGGATTCAGATTTTTTCTTTAAACAGGACATTTTGATTAGTATACGTACATCCTTTATATGTATGTGTTTGTATGAGTATACATGTTACTCAAATCCGTCATGACTACGCCATGAGTTTTCGGCTTATGTGCTTATTTAGATACAGATTTAAAGAACAAAATAAAAACAAACGACACCAAAAATGAAAAAAAAAATATACATCATATTTTATATAATAATATGCTAAATATGGATATCATTATGCCAAATTTAATTTAATTTTATAACTAAAGGTTACATAAAGCCTTTTACAAATGTTGAAACTACCATAACATTCTCCTAAAGACAACTAAATAATAATATTTTGTATCATTAAGATACTAACAATAAAACAATGTAGCAATGCCGTCATAACACAATGTTATCGACATTCAAGTTGACCGTCCGGGAACATCTCATTCATAATCTGTTTGAATTGCTCAACCGTCGGAGCCAACGAGGCGTCAAATAATCTAGGGTTTGCGCTGCAGGAATCCACGGACGGCTTGCTGCAAAGACGCTTCAGAACAGGGAGTGGAGTCTCTCATCTATTTAAATAATTTATTATATAAGTCTGTAATATAACATACTACTGTAGTCCATTTTAGTACTCTACATAAGGTATTTGACACACACAGTCAAATACCTTATGGAGAGTGTGTGTGTAACAAAGGATATTACTAAAAATAATAAACAAGTTAAATATTTTAAAGATAAAATTAAAATAGCTTGTAGTATCAGCTTAGTATCAGTAGCTTGTATATCAGACAATTTTTAGTGTATTAATTGAATGAGTGGGAGTGTAGTCGGGACATCTTACTGCCTCTTTCATACTCGCACAATATAATGCATACTAAACTTAGTGTTTCATCCCTTTACTTTTACTCGCCAAAATTAAAAAAGTTCTTGTTTCAATCTAAATTGATTTACAAAATTCTTTGTTTGTTACATTTTGGATATGGAAACCATGTAATAAATGGAATAAAAATATCGAGGCAAATTAGTAGAGTATTCTACAGTATGTAGGTCAGTCTAAAATCGTATCAAAGATAAATTAAGAGGACGTAGTCCTATTCTTCGACGTCAGCTTTAAACGGTTTGACAGATATCACATATCGCAAAAATTCGAATAAAAATATGGACCAAAACAACTAGCTGTAAGTATCAAAGAAGAGAAAGTCATAAGAAGTAAATTATTAAATAATGAAAATAACAATCTTATAATCATTGAATTATCTATGAGTGCAAAGTTAGTACTGATTCATCATTATCGCCAAATACAACAAGACTAATAAACTAAGGCCTTAGCCATGGATTTCCATAGCAACTTGTTGTAAGTGGTCTTCATCCTACAACAAAGAAATATGACTATAATAATATTTAATAATAAATAACAAACGAGGATGTAGCGCAAAAATGAATAATGGTCTTAGATAGATAAGGAGGGTTCATAGGAATAAAATATGACAGCACTTGGGGAAGCGTGTGCTTTTGCTTGTTAAATAAGTTAGCGAAGCAAATAAAAAGCTACAGTATAAGTTTTAAGTGCAACAGCAATACTTCAGTGACTATCTAGTTATGGTAGCAAAGAGTCATTAAATGCTGGTTGTTATTATAGGATCGGTCTGATTTCTACATAGATCTATAGATCACATGCACACTAATAGTGAACGCATCAAAATAATAATATAATAAGAGAACCAGATGCATCTTTTAAATTTAGTTAATTTAAAATATTTTTACTTATATCGACTCCACAGTTCTCACTATTCCACATTAATGTGCTCCATTTACGCTGCAAGTTTTATGATTATCTTCTATGAACAATTTAATATTGTTCCGTTGTGAAAACTGCAGCTATCCACTTCGCTCTTAATAAAATAATAAAGCAACACAAAAATTGGAATGCTCGCATTCAACATTGTTGTTTGCTGTAAAAATACCGGAAATGTTTTAATAAATAATTTACCCTTTTATTTCAAGAGAAGAATATGCTTTAAATAATAAAGTACAATATTTTAGTATTATCTCTGCTATTATGTCGATAATAGTAGTCGTACTTAGGCTGCGCAGTTGTTATCTTGTGGTCTCAGGTTTGAATCCCGGGTCGGGCAAAGTGATATTGGGTTTTTCAATTAATTATCAGCTCAGATAGGCAGCCACAATAATTCTACCTTAATATTTGAGTAGGATTCGGTAATAGACCCTCAAGCTGCCTTACGAAGGTATTTATTAGCAAAAATGAAAGTTTCATAATCCTTGCCTTGTCTTTACTTTCGGTAACCCTGTTGTTTGAATATCGTATTTTCGTAAAGATTCGACGACTTTGAAGAGCAGTTTATACACTTTTTTTAAATACTTAATCAGGTATATCATGTATTTAAATTAAAATTTGAGTGATTAAATATATTAATTATCCGTTTTTTTTTGCTAAACTATGCGGTTGCGATACCAAATGTGGTCGTTATTTACGTATTTGCCACTCACAACTAAATCTAATTAGTCGTCATCGTAGGTGTATTTTCCAATCCTTATCAAAACTCCAATAGACAGTATTTAATCATCTCACGTAGATGTTAATTGCCAATGATAATAATGACCAAATTACAAAATAACATAACAAAGATAAAATACATTTTTCACATTTTAAAATACAGTTTTTAATCAGAAATTGTATTGCAGATTCTTTTGAACAGCGCCATCTATGCATCCAGGGGCGAACTAAGCAAAGATACAGCCTACGCACTGACTTTGTGTTGTCAGAATTTCACATGCTCCCAAAAAGAACATTATATTCTATTTTCCTTTATTTGGCGTAACAAATTGATATACAATAAGATCAACGCTGTAAATTTTCCTTAATTAGGAAATAGGTATCTAGTAATGAGCTACAAAGTAATATGAGGAGTACGCTTTCTTGTTATTTAAAACTTACATACGAGTATATAATAATGTATCATGTATATTGATTTAACACAAACGGTGCAAGTTGTGACTGCCTTCAAAGGGTGTTTCTCTTAAGTTATTTAATGTATATTTTATTAGTCTAAGTTTGTAACAAGCACTGGCTGTCCTAAAAAAAAATAGTTACGTATATTCACAAAAACTGTATTATGCATTTTATAAACTGAAATCTCGTACTATTGAAACGAGAGAGTTAATAAATTTCTTATATGATTTTGTAATTTCTCAAATAAAACACTAATAAGACTTTATAATTTTTGCATTATTATTTCTAATTTATTTCTCGAACAAATTGTGAATATTTTTTTTTAAGTACACTTTACTTATTTCGATCGGGATCGGGTTTAAACGTGTTATAAAGTTATTCGACACCATTAAACAACATTTTGCAATTATCCAATAAGAATTTTAAATATATTACTTACACAATAAGTATGAACATACATAAATGATAAATCTACAAAGCTTTTAAAATAAATACTTGCTGATTTTAATATTTTCTCGAGCAGGGATCGAACCCGTGTCCTCTAATAAAACAGCAGGCACACACCGAACATTGTCAAAATATGTATGACTAGCGGCCCGGCCCAGCTTCGCCCGGGTACAAATAGATTTCTGTACATTAATATGTACGTATTATACATATAAACCTTCCTCTTGAATCACTATATCTAATAAAAAAAAGCCGCATCAAAATCCGTTGCGTGGTTTTAAAGATTTAAGCATACAAAGGGACATAGGGACAGAAAGCGACTTTGTTTTATATAGTATAAAAGTGAAGAGTTGTAGTTCCAATTATTATCACTTTTTAATCTTATGGGAAAATTGTACTAACCATACTATTTAAAAAAAATAAGAGCACTTGTGTTTTAATTACTGGACTTCTGTGGTATAAGATTAATGTACCTATGTGATAAAATCTATATTTATACACATAATACATTTGTAAATCGATCGATGACTTTATATGGAAGAACGATATCGAGAAAAACTATTGCAGGGGACTGTGATAACGTAATAGAGCCCAAAATAAGTATAGTTACTGGTGGTAGGTCTCTCATATGTGAGAAGCCATCTGGGTAGGTACCACCGCAATGTCTATTTCTCCCGTGAAACAACACTGCTTAAATGCACTGTTGTGTTTCGGATTGAAGGACATTGTAGCCAGAGCAACTACTGGACATATTGAGACTTAACATCTTATGTCTCAGGATGGCGAGCGCAGTGGAATATTGCTACTGTTTATGAGCGGTCGTATCGCTTACCATCAGGCGAACGGCTTGCTCGTCTCGCCATTCAATGCAATAAAAAAAAAAAAAAAAAGTTAGGATTTTTGCCCGTTTGTCTGTGCCTTTGTGTGCGCTTATGGGGTGTGCGGAGTGTTGTTAAGTTGTCGGTGATCAGATGAAATGCGGATGTAGAATGAAGCAGAAAAAAGTCCAAAGTCCAGATCACAGAATTTAATTTAATTTAACACAACACACAATACACATAAGAAAAGAAGGAGAAAGAGCGAGCAGACAGTCAAGTAACACAGAACAGATATAAAGTCTTAAACGCGAAACACAGGAATATATAATATAGTTACACAAATGGTTACACATAAAAAGTTCTAGAAACTAGCGGTGCACATGTACTATGACTACCAGCTCTTCGATACCAAGAAACGATTCAAAATTTTATGTTACACAACTGACAACTGATTTTTAAAAACAAAAGCGAGCGGACCGCTATGTAAATAGGTCGGCGCATATATATATAAAAATAATGTTTATAGTATCAAATTGTTTGTCCGTGTGTTTAAGAATTTATTTTTATACAGGGTATATCAAGACTGCTACCGAAAACGAAGCCGGGTGGCAGTTTAAGCGACTTCAGACACAATGCAACAGAAAAAGTTGAAAAAAAAAAGCGACAATTTTTTTTCTGTTATTTTTTTCCTATGGCCATATTTGGGTGGTAAATACATTTTTTCCTAAAATAATAGTTTATACCCTTTTATTTATAAATACTCTAAGGTATAAAAGAGTTTAAATTATTATTTTAGCAAAAACTATGGATTTACCACCCAAAAATGACGATATTTAAAAAATCATAAAAAACAATTGTCGCGTTTCTTTGCGAAATTTTTGATTGCATTGTGTTTGTAGTCACTAAAACTACCACCCGGCTTCGTTTTCGGTAGCAGTCTTGAGATACCCGGTATACATAAATAATTATATGTTGTGTGTGTTTAGTAAATAAATATATTGTGTTGTGTGTATAAATATGGTGGTGATTTAAGTCACCCACATCACTCCCCTCCGAATTACACGCTATTACATTAATTTTTTTTGCTAAACTTTCCTTAAATTAAAAACTAGCGGCCCGACCCAGCTTCGCCTGGGTGCATATATTTTTTGATTCCACTCCACACCAAATACATGTTATTTTTCGTATTAATCTCTTGTATACCTAAACTTGACATAGCTATTCTACTGTCTGGCTCAATCCCGTCTCATCCGTCTGTTCAGTCTCTTCCCGATCCGTCCCGTCCTTTCTCTTTTATTATCCATCCCGTCTTATAACGTGCATTTACATTTCGTCCTATCAAATCTGTCAGCTATCCCAGCCCTCTCCCGTACCTTCCACTCTATTATATCCCGTTTCTCCATATACATGTACATATAAAGATTGCCTTATGAAATTTTGACATTAAAAACTTTAGCGTTTTTTATTGTCCATCCAATATTACGTCCCTTATTTCAGCACCAAAATGCTGTTTTTCCTAATAATATTGCACGCCATTACTTTTTGTTAGTAATAAAGTAATAATAACCATTTAAAAAAGAATTGGCCAAATTGGTCCAGGCGTTGTTGAGTTATGCGGTTACCAACACTTTTTGTGATTCATTTTTATATTATAGAAGAAGATATTATAGTCCACCCTGCTTGCTTAGTGCGAGTTGGCGGATTTTATTTCACGTAGAAATTAATCCGAAAAGTCAGAGGTGTGCCCTGGGATTTGAACCCGTGACCATCGTTAACTTGTTGGCAGTTGCGTCTATTACGTTACCATACACAAATTAATAAAACCTTCATACTGCCTTACCAGGTGACGTAAGTAATAGAACAAATATTTAAAAATATAAAACTGCATATCGTTTCATTATAATGTCTAGATATGGCATCAACGTACCAATATTTTTTTTATTCTTGAGTCTGAAAACAATACTAATGCGAAATTTAAATATGTCCCCCAGCGCATCTAAAAGTATAAATTCAAAAAACAATGTCGTTTATGAAAACGAAAAATTATAATTAGATATATTTTGGTATACTCCGGCAAAACGCTTCGATAGAGTATACTTTGTTTAAAACTGTTGCAATAATCTCAAAAAACAATGGGCGATTTTGGTAGATGTGGACATCGTTTTAATTTACATTTAACAAAATTATGCGCAAGACGCCGTATCTAGATAATATTATATACACGATGTACACATTTTTTGAATTTTGTTCTATTTCGTCAGCCGTCAATGAAAGACAATGGAAAGATAGATCATTTTACGTTGGATGGTAGTTGAAGCTGGACCGTCTTTTACGTCTCCCGTCAAATAAACAAAGATCATCCTATACTGGCTGAACGCATCACGCTTGAACGATACCCAAAAAAAGGATTTTAGTATCTTCCTCAGAAATTTTCCTATTTTTCTCACCCCTAAAACCTTCCCAGGACTTCCACGAATATTTCAAGACCAAAATCAGCCAAATTGGTCCAGGCGTTGTTGAATTATGCGGTTACCAACACATTTTGCAATTCATTTTTATATTTTAGATAAAGAGCTACACGTATAGGGATATCAGATTAGCATAATGTTTTATTACTGTTTGTAAATTTTCGAGATTTTCGTTATATTTTAACGATCGCATTCCCAACAGTGAGTGCAATTATAATATATTAAATCCGAGATAAATTTCTTTTCAGTAATTTATAAATAGGGAGTACTTTTCAGACCTACGGTTAAAACACAGATCTACACGGCTTCCCAAAATTCCATGCTACCTCAATAGTCCTTGCCATTGCATGGATTTTGTAACAATAATTGTCCTAACTTTCTATGAAGTACATTACATAATAGAAAGCTCTTTCGCAGTATATTTAAGTTAATTCGATATATTATACAAATATTTTATAGAATGCGAGATCCCATTTACCGTGTCTGCAAAAACTCGGGTCGATGCGTGGCATACGTTGTCATTCATTGTGCGTGGGGTGGGTTGTAAACATAAAAAATATAAATTTATTGTTGCACTTTAGTGCTGTGCCTGGTAAATCGATATTTATAATATTTTCAAATGCTTTTAATAATTGGAATTGTAGATAAAGTAATAATTAACCAATGTAACTGAAAATCGCATCATAGGTTCAAAACAACGGGGTTACTTGGAAAGTATTCTGGAAGTTTTGATAATGGGTGGTATTATAGATTTTGACTCTTTCGATTTTCTACTAGGCGACCTCGTATTCAATGTCGTTAAAGTTCTTAGAACTATGGTTTCTAATAAAGTAAGTGTTTTTGTCTAAATATACATGTGGTAGCTATATATTATTGTGACTTCTGCGTATTTCCACCATTCGTTTTCGAAAAGGAAAAGAAACGGAAAAGTCTGTTAAATCAAAATAAAGTTATCTTATGATACGCTTCTAAATAAAATGTCTTATTTTCTTCATATTTATCTGAAATCATATTGGTCGTAACGCTTACCATCAGGCCAACGGCATGCTCGTCTCGCCATTTATTGCAATATTTTTTTAAATATTTTTTCATGCATATCAACATTTATCGATATCCCAACACAATCATCGCATTACACTACCCGGCACCCCAAACATCTCGATTCGCCTAATCACGCGCCTACCTCAGTCCACCATTGAAGCTATACAATGGCACCGCAAATAACCATTAGTAATGATGAAAACTACGACCTATTAATACAAACAGGCCTTAGAAAATAGAGTGTCCGATTATTGAGAGGATATTCCTATTAGAAATTTAACGATATGGTTATGCTGAGGTAGACGTTACGTTGTTTCTAAGATAATGTCTATTCAGGTGGGGTGTTGTTTCAGGTTCCCATTGGATTAGATATTACTCTGTAAAATTAAATGGGGTTGGCTATCCTTTCCATATACCAGAGTAAGTCTTGGTAATACCAGTTCGTCTTTAACCGGCTTTGTAATTATTATTTTTTGCCACCAATATTCATATACATAGTCCTGTCCCCACACTAAGATTATGAGTCGACTTGTATTGTAGTTATCAGGAACTACGAGAGACTTTTCGGTCTCCGAAACAAATACCTTCGGTTTACACAAAATAATGTTTACGTGCGGGGATCGAACCCGCGATCCCTCGTTTCGCAGCCGGCGTCCAACCAACTGTGCCATGGAGGTTGTAAATTAATTACAAGAAGAAAGAAAACAGTAGATTGAGTTGGAAATGAATAATTATTTGTTTCTCCTCCAAGGCGAAGGAGGAAGGGGAGTTGAGAGGTTTAGTAAATTACGTTTCTGCTGATTATAGTGACGATTTCGTATCATTAGAGGCTGTTTCCTCGAGGCTATGTGCTATCATAGAAGCGCCTATGAGTTAAGAGTTAAATCATTACTATACGTTAAGTTATTGAACCATACTTTTGTCAGAAGTTGATTGGCTACGAGGTTGATTGGCCACAAAATATAAAGAAGTTTTTTTTTTAAGTTGTAGAGGGCAAACGTACATTTGGTGCACCTAATGGTAAGTGATCACTGCCGCCCATCAACATCTGCTACACCATGGGGCCTAGAGATACGTTGTCGGCATTTACCGTGACATAATAAAAGTTTCCTTCTAAATCTAAGGTGACGAAGCAATCTAAATACAACATTTCCTATCTAAACTTTATAGCCAATAAATTAAAATTCACAATTTATCGGAACGAAAAATTCACACAGTATTTTAACTCGTAGATTATAGCGACTCAAATCGAAAATTCTATTCACTTTTGAAACCAAGAAGATAAATTCCAAAAGTGGCATCAAAGAGCCATTCTCGTGCAGTGCACTGAATATAAATTAGTTCCAGATATATGGCATGCTTGTCATCTGTCACGTCTAGGATATAGAATTGTGAAAAATGTGTGATCTGATTCGAGAACACTTCAACTATCAATTCAAATTATTATTCAGTTTAATTTTAAACTTAAAAGTATGTAGGTTGTATATAAGCTTTGCTAATGCTTCTTGCCAGTTCAAAATGATCGCTTCTGGTTGCTTCATTAGTGAGAAAAAGGTGTTTTGGACTTTACAAGAAAAAAACATAGATGATTGTCATTAAAATGTTTGAAGATGTTTTTATTTATAATATAAGAAAGTATACACTTCTATGTATTTTGCCTTTTTTCCTATAAAGTAGTTACCAACACGAGTATAAAGCAATCAAAGTATAAATAACTTGATATCATCAGTGAAATTCAACATTAAAAACTTGTCGCATGTTGCAGAAAATAGACTTCTAAGGTATTTTCATTACAGATTGATCCTGTCGTTCATTAATAAGATTGATAACGTATCCACTGGTTTTACCACATGTCTCGGACTTATTATATGCATTAAAATGCTAATGACAACGAACAACGTCGGCTAACAAGACGAGTATGAAAACATGGTCGTTCATCAATATTTTTACACTTCACAGTTTTTGCACAAACGTCAATCTCTTCTTGGAAGATGAATTTGCTTGTGTATATGTAGAGTAAAGTAAGAGTAATATTCATTAGCATGATGTCACTTATATTGAGGTTTCTGATTTGATTCTATATAAATGTTAGACATGGCCTTATCCATAGACAGTCTATAAACCGATATTAGTTATCGAGTGTTTTGTCCTTTTCGAACAAGTTTTGGATTCAGTTTGAACGAAGAAGCTAAATTATTCATCAACTACAATAGGTTTAAAAACTGTCTTTGTTAAGGCCGTTTGCCTGTGTGTGTTGCAATGTGCCCCAATTATGACAACAGGAGTATAATTTAAGAAAATGTAGTAGGCATATTGATATTTACGTGCAAAAACATGGTCACGTCGCATTATCAACAACCCTAAGATATCCAAATTTGCAGTCAGTGGGTGGTAGAATCAACGGCTCGTCTATTACAAAAGGAAATACACGTGAACGGCTATAAAAATAATTGACTAAAAATATGAACTCAAAATAAATAAATCGACACACCCAAATTCAACCACAGAGAATGAACGTCTCAGACAATCGCAAAATCCATTGTACTGTTTAAATTCAATAAGCGCAACTGCTCGGGATTTATTAAATCGCCTTCGTCTAGCAAAAAATATTTAGTGTATTCGCAAACACTGCCGTCACCAGACAAAGAATTTTTTGTACAATTGTGCAATGATCACAACAGACCATAAATAAAACACGCCCATTTTATGCCCCGGATGCACGCGCTTTCAATTCACTTTTATCAAAACACTGCGTTCTGTGGGATACTACACGGAAAACAAAGGCTAAACATCCTTTGATCGCAAAAATAAATACGATTTGTCAAAATAAAAAGGGGTTTGAGAATTATTCCACTGTGTACTTCGGAATGGGAATGTTTGGATAAGTGGATGACAGTGGCATTTTTGCGTTTGTTTAGGCCTTTTGGTAGTAAATAGAGGAAGTTGATCGCATTTTTAAGGTTGCATTTACAGACTGCAACCTTCCAGAATATAATGATTTTCAATTTATATTGTGTGTTCTAGATGCTTCCATTCAAATTACTAATACACGTATACGCCCAAGTCGTAGTCATTTGATTTCATAAACATATAGAACCTTTTTATAATTTGTAAAGCCTATTAAGTTTTAGTTTTTTCTCGTTGTTTCTCTTAGACAGTGGTAGCAATGATTAAACAGGATGAATATGCAATAAATTGTAATTAAATGGACATTTATCGCATAAATACTGTCATAAGCCACATTTAAAGTCCAGGATTGGTTCTAACTCTAACTCCTTCAGATGATGTATAAACTAAATATAATTATTCAGTATATATCAATGCCAACCCGCACTAGGCCAGCATGGTGGACTATAATATGGCCTAACCACTCTCAATCGTACTGTCGATTGTAGAGTAGGCTCGTGCCCTGCAGTGGGACGTATATGGGCTGATATTATGATTATTTATTATTATTTAATCCTTTATCGCACAACAATAAAAATACAGTGAAGAAACAACACAATAATAATAGTAAAAGAGGCGGCCTTATCACTCTAGGTAATTTCTTCCAGGCAACCTTTGGATGGATATTGAGATAGGAAAAATGAGCGGGCAGATGATACAGACAGACAGACAGTGTATATCAATACTGCAACCGAAAACGAAGCCGGAAAGTAGTTTTAGTGACTTCAGACACAATGCAGTTAAAACCTCGACGATATTTTTTTCAATAGTTTTTCTTTTGTCGTATTTGAGTGATAACGACACAAATTTTTCTAAAATAATATTTTTTTTATTTTAAATGAAGCTATGGTACGCTAGGGTATATAACATAATATTAGCAAAAACTATGAATCTAGCACCCACACACGATGATATTTATAAAATTACGAAAAAACGTCGCGTTATTTTGCAAAATTTTTATTTGCATTGTGTCTGCAGTTTCTCGAATATAAACATGAATAAATTTCAAGCAAACTACTAAAACATTCCTTTATTAACAGCTGTGTTAACTTAGAAAAACCGCAAGGGACCCAAAACTTTCTATGCCGTGATTAATCCACACGATAAAGGTACAAAGACACAAATGTGTGCCGAACAGATTTCAGATCGAAAGCCGATAAACTCACTTTTGTGGTTGAAAATGTTTTTGAGTGAATTATCAAGTCATCAGCGATCTTGTACTTTGTCGGGAGCACGTGTTTCGACTCGTTATTATATTTTTGCAGACCGAGACAGCTTGCTTTCAATTGCTACATTTTTGTTGTGATGCTATCTGTATGGAAGGCTAAGTAGCCATAATGTCTATGAGCTCATGAATGATGTAACTAAAACGTGTTTTGAAGACTTGGTATTTAGACATCCATGACCCCGACCATTTAGAGCGAATCTTTATAGTTATGGGCCTATTTACTAAGTAAAAGTGGGTTAAATGTTATGTCTCATCAAAATCAAGTAATCAGATCTAAATATTTCATAACTTTGCGGTTTTTATTTGATCATCAGAATTGTGAATGAATAGGTACCTCAGCCCCGTGATTGACTATTGTGGAAACAAACCTCCCTTAGCCGTGCCGGAAGATCAGTTTTCTGAATAAAACATAGTTCATTACTATGTTTTACCACTTACCAAATTGTAGTGTATGTGGAATTACTTAATTTAATAGAAAATAATACAGGGTTTTAATACAAGTTAATTATTTTTATTACAATGTAATATTAAAAAATGCATAGTATTTATTTAATTTTATATTTATCTTAATAAATTCAGATGTTTAGATCGCACAAATTCATATTATGGTTCATTTAACCTTCAGTTATAGGTATTATTCATTTCTCAGTTTGAAAAAAATTCAAAATGATCAATGTTTTATTTTCCCGAAAATAGTACATCTATTTGAAAAAATATCAATAAAACTAAATGAATGAAATAACTAAAAATTATATAGGTATATTAAGATTGGAATGAACAAAAATTTGGAAAAAAAGGGAATAACGTCTCCAACAATATTTGTAAATGTGTATAAATGTTAATAAATATTTTAAAAACTTGAATTTTATTACTTTTTAACAACATATCAAGAATATTACAATAATGAGCCAGTGTTCATTACAATTACTTTTTTTCCTAAAATAAACATTACTACACAGTATAAAACAAAGTCGCTTTCTCTGTCCCTATGTCCCTTTGTATGCTTAAATCTTTAAAACTACGCAACGGATTTTGATGCGGTTTTTTAACAGATAGAGTGATTCAAGAGGAAGGTTTATATGTATAATACGTACATATTATTGTACAGAAATCTATTTGTACCCGGGCGAAGCTGGGCCGGGCTGCTAATCTAAAATAAATAATTACTGCCTTATTCATAAATACTTTTAAACACAATTTAGTTATCAAGTGTTTTGTCCCTTTCAAACGACTTTTGAATTTAGTTTGAACGAAGAAGAGAAAACATTCGATAGCTAAAATATGTTTAAAAAACATTTATGAATAAGGCTGTTAGTTTTTATATACTTGCAATAAATTGCGTAGTTTGTGCGATCATTTATTTTAAGTAGCTGTAGGTCCATTATTATATTTATTACGTGTTTGTACGTTATATACTTGTATTGGAAGGGAAATATTTTTTAGCAGTAATAATTATTTCCTTACTGTTTTAGTGCGTGGTGATTGACTATCAATACACACATGACTCCGAGAAGGTCCCGTCAGAGGTGTGCCCTGGGATTCCAACCCGCGACGACCGTGAAGATGTTGGCAGCCACGTCTAGTCCTTTTACTAACAGGCCAACACGCACTTCAACGGTGAAGGAAAACATCGTGAGGAAACCTGCATACCATAGCGATTTATAAAAAAATCTTTGGTATGTAAGTCCGCCAACCCGCATTAGGCCAGCGTGGTAGACTATATGGCCTTACCCCTCTCAATCGTACTCTCGATTGTAGAGGAGGCCCGTGCCCTGAAGTGAGACGTATAATTATGGACTGATGCAGATATAGAATAATCATTTGATATAGGCCGTCAAATCAGGTTGACTGATTTCAATTTTGTTTTCATTGAACCTTAGCAGCTGGTGGCAAGAGGTCACCGCTTCTAATGGACATTTACAATACCAGTGGTTAACTATTCACAGTAAGGGCAGGTCGCCTGCCGATGATTTCAATATTTAGTGTCATTCAAGAACAAAATGTAATATGGATTCCTCTCAAAAGTATGGTAGTCCAATCTTACGTCTAATTAAAGTTATAAAAATAATTTTGTCCTCTGTTTTTTCCTAAACGACTTCCTGGTAACGGCCAGGATTCCGTAAAAGATTTATTAGTACTTCCTTTAATACCTACTATTTCTTTACCACTGGGATCTGTAGTAAAAACAAACAATATTATATTATGCAATACTCATAGTATACTTACATACATAAACTTACGCCTTCCCATGGATATGTGCGAAACGTGAATGTTTCGCCTTGTATGTTTCGTCCTACGTGTGATAGGGGCGAGCCTATCGACATATCGGACACAAATTACTGACCGATTGATAATAAAATAAAAATCCAATATCACTTTGCCCAGTCCAGGATTCGAACACGATACCTTAACTTTATCATACCGTAGCGTTTATACCCTAATACAACTACGCCGCCGAGGCAGTCGTACTCAGAATAAGGGAGGTTATACGTTTTGCTATTAACCAAGCGTCGTGTGTGGCTGTTAGTCGCATCACTGATCAGGAGCACGATAATGGCCCAAAACTTACAGGCGTTGTAAAACAACACAAGTCACGTTGTGACATACCAACGGGCTTTGTCATCTTAATGGTCGATCATCTAAATATTTTATACCCACGATTGTAGTTTCCAGACGATTAGGGTTTTTTACTATTCAACAGAGGTTGAGGTCAATTTTATAATACGAAGGGTTTGTGCCACCCACTGACTGGCTGACCACTGACTGCTTGGCTGAACTGAATATAACTTTTGATTTAATAGTATACCAATTATAAACCTTAGTGGTTTCCAATGCTATCTACTAACAAATATTATATGTATTCATAAGCATCACTACATAGTATAAAACAAAGTCGCTTTCTCTGTCCCTATGTCCCTTTGTATGCTTAAATCTTTAAAACCACGCAACGGATATTGATGCGTTTTTTTTTAATAGATAGAGTGATTCAAGAGGAAGTTTTATATGTATAATACGTACATATTATTGTACAGAAATCTATTTGTACCCGGGCGAAGCTGGGCCGGGCCGCTAGTGTTAAATAAATGAAAAAAATATTTACGTCCTCCGTGGCGCAGACACCGGCTGTGAATCCAGAGCCCGCGGGTTCGAACCCCGCATCGAGACAAATATTTCTGTGAACCACTAGCATTTGTTTCGGGTCTGGGTGTTAACGAGGCCGAAAAGTCACTCGTGGTTTCTGATAACCTCTATATAAGACTCGATCTTAGCTTGGGGTCCGGACTAGGTATGGATAGTTCAAGGGTTTATTTATTTGTATTTATTACTAATATTAAATATTTTTTTATTTTATTGGAATATGCATGGATTTCCAACTAATAGGACCATAGCGAAACTAACCTCCTCGTGGCGCACCTAATTCATGGCTCTGGCGACCAAAAGATGGCGCGGTAACCACCAGAAAGACTATATTTATATATATATCTACTTATATAAATCTAGGTGGTTTGTTAGGAGTTATGTTGTAAATGGTGTATTTATGTTTAATATAATACATAAAAATATACTCGTAGTATTTTCATGCAATAAATAATTATTATTACCGATTAATTGTTGAGACGGATTAGAGTCTTACACGAATGACGTAATCTGTTGCTAATTAAAAACCTATCTTTCAGCTTTTCCATTATAGAATATTTTCTTGTTTATTTTTATCTTGATTACGATTAATTAATTTTTGTTTAAAATTCTCATAATTCAGCCACAATAACAGATGATTAAAATAGTCAAATTCAATAAATTGTTATGGTAACAAACTAGTTTGGGTTAGGTAATAACATAAATACTTCAATGTGATTGCAAAAATAAGAATAATGATGAAACGAAATATTAAAAGTAGGGTCACTAATGAACAAATGAAATTTAATTTTATTAGTGGTTGTATGATTAAATAATAATAATAAGTAAACAACGTTTTTAAATAATTGTTTTGTTCTTTTGAATTATAAATAAATTGCTATATTTGTAATTGCAGTTTTAAACTCAACGTACCGCATCTATTATTACCATTATTTTCTTAATTTTCGTAAAAAACGTAAATAAGAAAGTTATTTACATTTTTGTCACATTAGCGATTGGTTTTCGTTTAATTTTTTTTTTATATTATAGGGGCAAACGAGCATGCGGTTCATCTGATGGTAAGTGAACACCGCCGCCCATGGACATTTGCAACACCATAGGGTTTGGAGATGCGTTGCCGGCTTTTGAGGTGGGAATACGCTCGTTTTTTGAAGGTCGCCAGTCGTATCTGTCCGGGAATGTTGCCGCTGGCTTCTGGTTCCACAGATTCAGATTTTTATCTGTAATCTGAATGGGTTTTTTTCGATGTGTGTTATAGAAAGCATTTTGCTCATTTAAATTTATTTTGTTTTCAAATGTTATTAATTTAGGACACCACCACCATTAATTAATTACGGAGAACTTTTTTTTTTTTTTTTTTTTTGCAAAGCAAAGTATACAGGCCAACCCGCACTAGGCCAGCGTGGTGGACTATATGGCCTAACCACTCTCAATCGTATTCTCGATTGTAGAGTAGGCCCGTGCCCTGCAGTGGGACGTATATGGGCTGATACAGAAAGTATACAGGCGAACTTAATGCCTAACTTCCAGATGACGTTTACAAAAACTTGTGATAGAAAAAAGATTGAGAAAAAAAGAACTGTTGACTCGTTGCAAACAATCTCTTTAAAATATGGAAAATGGACATCAGGGGATGTGGTACAATCTTCACATTGTTTTAGACATATCAGATGCGGAAAAGGGCTTCTTAGGTTATTTTTGTCAATTTCAGTTTCCATATTTTAAGTCAATATTTTGTATGCTTTGGCGCCATCAAAAAGAACATTATTGACTCTCTTCATATATTTAAGACGTCAATATAATTGTTTGGCTGACTCCAATTTATTTGTAGGATTTTATTATTTATAGGATTAAAAGTAAGTTCTAGGTCAAATAACAGACTATAGTTTAAATATTAAGAGTTACTTAAAAAAAATGAGTGTTTGTTTTCTTTAAAATTTTTTAATAACGTGATCAGTTAGTCACTTATATATATTTGAAATGCTTTTTAACGTAATTATCGTTAATAATTTATTTGATTCACGACATTGATACATATGACGTCAAAAAGAAGGTTGTCACAAAGGTTATTTATTACTTAGCGTGTATACTATCTTCATTAAAAAACATTAAAATTATTCAAACAGGTTCATAATGACCTTTGTGCGAAAAGAAATTACAATTAACTATTAAGGTGTTCAGTGAAATAAATTTTTAAAAGAAAATGATACTTTATTTATATATCGTCGTTTTATGTTTCTCTAATTAAAGTATATTAAATAAAATTAGCACAATGCAAACCTACCGTTTGAGTGGTGCAGGTGATCATTTCACCATTAAATTACCAATATATTGGTATAGGAAAACATTAAAAGGAAACCTGCATATAACAGCGATTTGTAAGAATTTCTATGACATGTAAAGTCTGCCAACTCGCACTAGGCCAGCGTGAGATTATATGGCTTAACTACTCTAAATCGCACTTTCAATTGTAGAGGAGGCCTGGGCCCTGCAGTTTCATATCTATGGGCTGATGCAGTAAACAAAATAGACTGTAAGGAATCTAAGTGTATTTTTTTACTAGCATAATGACGAGACAGTATTGCGGATCGTTCTAAGGTCTCACCTGTCCACAAACAAAAGCAACACTATTCAGAAGTTATTATACTTTAGTACTGCATAGGATTGCACATTGCGCCGCTCCTGTTACCTATAGATATTAGGTTTCAAGTCATCACAGCAAACTGTTGCCCAGTAAACACAGACTGCAACGCCATTTAAATCGAAACACTGTTTGGCGGTAGAAATAAACAAAGCGGTTGTACCAGATTGCCTTTTGCATACGACGAACCTAACACTCAGACAACCTAAATAGAAGGGATATTCTGAAAGCCAACCAAAGACAAAGGTAACACAATATAACCGCTCAAACGAAATTAAATGAAACAGAAAATTGTTTGAACAATATTCGCGTGTCCGATTTAACCGACGATAATAATTTCCCTTTAAACTGTTTGTTTAAACCATAATGTATGGTAATACCGCTTCAATAGGTGCTGTGGGGATGTTTTTAATTAATTTACTGTATGATTTGGTTTTAAACCCGCTAGGCCTGTACTGGGTTGCGTCTGGCTTCGGCACGTTATAAATATAGATATATATGTGTTGAATATAGAAGATCGGGTGTTGTTCTTTTAACTCTAACAATAATAATACATATTACAAATATATTGTATATAGGTGGACGTAATGCCAAAGGCATTCTCTTCCAGTCTACCTTGGGGTGGAGCTGAGCTGATAGAAGTAGATAATTTAATATGTAAATTGTTGTGTAGAGTATGTAAACAGTATTACTTCAATAATAAAACAAATGAAAAATCTGTTGGATATTTTGGCTACATTAATAATTATACTTAAAACTATTGTTAAGTTTACACTATTAGTTCTTCACTACAGGCAAAACTTACAAACATTTTAACGTTTGTTTTCAAGATGATATTTGTGTTGGTTTTAAGTTAAGAAAATACAATCAACTGGAGAACTTGGCTACACACTAAAGCCGGCTTATGTCGCCAAACAACAGAAAAAATGCAAGTCGAAAATCTTTGTTGCCGACATTTCAGCGGCTCGACATAATGAGATTTTTTTTTATAACCCTGTTGATGGTGTGAGGAGCAGTGCACTAGCAACGTTATGAGGAGCAGAGCGTTTATTGGCGGAATGACATGTCGCCGGGCAACACATGTGGGCGCTTGTATCCGACTTGATTATTTCCTTATAGGCCGCTGGTTTGTGCCGGCGGGCTGTATCTTAAGTTAAGCACTTAGGAAAAAAAAATTTTTTTCTGAAAGCTTCTCAAAACATTCTTGTATTTCATTCGAGTATACTCGGACCTGTGGATATTTTCTTCCGGATTACTAAAAAAACCTAAGTAAACAATGTTAATATAATTGAACCAAACAATAAAATTTTTACTCGAAATTGTTGCGGACCGGACGCGCACCACAATCTGACTGTAAATTGAAAAGGAAGTGGCAGTAAACGTGTTTGTTTATGGACGGACCATGCGTTTAATGAACATTTTTAATGAGTTACAAAAACACTTTATGACTTTTTACATTCTCGACTGTATTAAGATTACTAAGTTTTGAATTGAACAGATTTTTTTAAGGAGTAGTTAATTACTTTTAAAAGTATGGATTTATGCATATTATTTATACAATTGTAGCTATTGCTTAAAGTTTTTGGATGCATGCCAATTGAATTACATACCTGTCATGATATTTATGTCTTAAATCATATTTTATTAAAATACATATTATTTAAGGAATCAATAATTATTTGTAATCAATCTGGATGTCATGGGACCCAGAAGTCTCACAAAATTTACGGAAGCCACATGAAATTGAAACAATATACAACTCCCAAATCATCATCATCATGTTGTTTACCAGTCTGTTAGATGGAGATTTCATTCAGATATAATATACACATAAATACGTTGATATATTTTTAGTGTAATGTTTGAAAATAAATTCTCCATAATTAAAAACTTTTATATTTTTAAGTTGTTCATTTGAACGTGGGCAATACTTTATAAAAATATATTTAGACGCAAGTTTGGGATACCACACCTAAAGTAAAAAAAAAATATTTTATTTTTCTAACACATTTTATACTTCAATGTTTAATTACATGAAACCAAAATTCCAGATTAATTTAGAACGAGTAGTACTGTTGTGAAAAATCATGTCAAATTAAATGGCTGTGTAAGGTAGACGATGAATTAAAGAAAGGGGGTGTGACAGGGTTGTTTTTTATTGCAATTAATGGCGAGATTGGCATGCGGTTTGCCAGATGGTATACGACTGCTCATGAACAGTAACAGAACTAAACAAAGCTTAAAATTGCAAAGCAATTCTTGGGATTCCACTGTGCTCGCTACCCTGAGACAGACTAAGATGTTAAGTCTCAACAAGCCCAGTAGTTACTCTGGCTATAACATCCTTCAAAACATCCTTTGTTTTTCGGACACAAAAGTGCATTTACATTGCTGTTTGGCGGGAGAAATAGATATTACGGTGGTAGCTACCCAGGCGGCCTCTTACATATGAGAAACCTACAACCAGTAAAGTTGAATAAGTGAAAGAGATATGTATGGGCATTAGCATTTGGCCGTAGCATTTGGCGCTCAAAAGTCTCTGCCTGCCCCAATGAGACATATGCCTGAGTTAATGTACGTATCACTACATAGTATAAAACAAAGTCGCTTTCTCTGTTCCTATGTCCATTTGTATGCTTAAATCTTTAAAACTACGCAACAGATTTTGATGCCGTTATTTTAATAGATAGAGTGCATTGCAGTAGTGCAGTGCCAGTAGCATTATGCATAAATTGTACGATACATTATGTTTTCATGCGATGGCCAAGTCGATCTATTTATTTAAAACGTAAAGAATTTTTAATATTGATATGATAATAACTTACGCAATAACTTTATACAGAACGTCCCTTAATCAAGGACTAAATAAATTAATCGACTTGGTATTACATGGATCTCACAACTTTTTGCGGTAGAAAAAGTGAGCTGCGAGAATTGGAATTTTTTTACAGGATGTTTTTGATGGGATCTCACGTCTTTTTGTAGAGTCCTACTTTATTCCTTTTCGGTACTTTTTATTTCTAGAATATACAGGGTATCTCAAGACTGCTACCGAAAACGAAGCCGGGTGGTAGTTTAAGCGACTTCAGACACAATGCAACAGAAAAAGTTGCAAAAAAAAGCGACAAATTTTTTTTGGTTATTTTTTTCCTATGACCATATTTGGGTGGTAAATAATTTTTTTTCCTAAAATAATAGTGTATACCCTTTTATTTATAAATAATCTAAGGTATGAAAGAGTTTAAATTATTATTTTAGCAAAAAACTATGGATTTACCACCCACAAATGACGATATTTAAAAAATCATAAAACATAATTGTCGCGTTTCTTTGCGAAATTTTTAGTTGCATTGTGTTTGTAGTCACTAAAACTACCACCCGGCTTCGTTTTCGGTAGCAGTCTTGAGATACCCGGTATATAACGATTTTTCTTAAAACCTCTGTCTTATGGTTTTTTCTTATTTTTGTAGGTATCAATTTATCACAAATATAGCGGATTTGATTATTAGTGTTCTTTTTTTCATGGTCATTGATGTTTTCGAGCTATTTGGTCTATTTATTTGCAAGGTTATCTTCATCATGTTTTTCTAGAGGAATGTTGTACAGTTTAATGGGCTGAATACACCCTTTCCCTCTTTATACCCCCCTCCTGTTATGCTTCATATATAATATATATAGATAACAATCTACAACTATTATTCCATTATATACGGGTACAACAAATCATTAACTGCAAATGTATCTTTGTAATCCTATACATTTATATGAGATTACAAAGATATTCACGCAGTTGGTGTATCTAGAAAACTAGACAGAAATTATGAAATGTTTGAATTTTCCCTTACTTTAGACACTAAACACTAATTATAATCTAAATTTGAAGGTTCTATGTCTGCTAGAAGTGCCTTAGACTTTTGATGATCGGTCAGTGAGTGACAAAATTGCGAAAGTTTGACAAGTTATAATTCTTAAACTTCTGGTTCAAATTGAATGAAACTTTAAATATACCGTGTCTACACAATGCTTAATTAGTAACTGAAAATTTAGGCTTCTTGCTTTAACCACAACGAAGTTATGGGGGGTTGAAAATGGTCTGAATTGCTTCGAGAAAAGGATAGTACGGCTGTGCCGCTTTTTAGCTCGACTTGGAGGGGGCACTGCCGTGCCCCCAGATTCAAGAGAAAGGTTTATATGTATAATACGTACATATTATTGTACAGAAATCTATTTGTACCCGGGCGAAGCTGGGCCGCTAGTATTTCTATAAGCGTGAAAGAGAGGTTGAAACTAGAACTTATGGGATTTTTTTGTACCTGGCAACCCCAAGTATGACCTAGTTACCAAGGTCCGATGTGCACGTTGCATGCTGTAAGCTACGTGACTTTGTGCTGATATAAAATTTTTATTTTATTCCCGACGTCCACGCGACTAAATGAAATACCTGAAATTATAGATGAGACATCTGCAGGACGGAGAAAAGTGAGGCGATAGAGATATGATATGTATATATATAATATTAATAAACATTTGAACTATGGTACAAAAGTACCATAGTTCATATGTTTATTAATATGTGATGATGTGTTGTTTTAATGTAGGATTGATGTGTGTGTGTAGGATTTTGTGTTCAATAATGGGACTCAGAGATCCTAATCTAAAACTAAGAATGGCATCTCCGTTCATCAAAATTAAGTAAAGTATACGCTTAAATATCGACAGTATTTCTTAAACCAATGAATGTTTATATAAACGGATGGCCTTTTAGTTAACAATAACACAAACTTAGTATTTTACAAAGCAAAGCCAGAAAGCACATACACGTAGATACCTCAACCATTTACAAATGGTAAGTATAAAACTTGCTTCTAAAAACAATTTCAGTAAATAACAACATTCTATAAATCACAAAGAAATCACAACTCGTATTCCAAAGAAGCGACACAAAATCAAAACACAAATAAAAATATTCAACTCCATCCTTTGCCATGGGTATAAACAAAAACACCAACTTCAATATTCTTCGAAAATATTTCTCCTTTGTAAGAAGATTTCAATTACTATATTTTTGTCTGACGATGCCCCACTTCCTACGCTACGATGCACTTTGATAGTTATTGCAAGTCTTGGGACTACCGCAAAGAGCAAACACTGGTGTGTCGGTCAGCGCACTTTCCTGAATATTTTATAATTCAGTTTCACGTATACATGGCGGAACACTCTAGAAGCTTGTAGTTCAAAGTACATGTATTTACAACAGAAATGTAGTGGTCACGTGACCTCTTAGAAGTTAGAACTTCGGTGTTGGCCTGTTGGTAAACGAACCAGACGCGGCTGTCAACATGTTCACGGTGATCGCGGGTTCGAATCTCAGGACACGCCTCTGACTTTTCGGGAGTCATGTGTATTTTGATAGTCAATCACCACGCACTAAAACGGTGAAGCAAATCATCGTGAGGAAACCTGCATACCATAGCGATTTATAAGAATTTCTATGGTATCTAAGTCGGCCAACCCGCACAAGGCCAGCGTGGTGGACTTTATGGCCTAACCACTCTCAATCGTACTCTCGATTGTAGAGGAGGCCCGTGTCCTGCAGTGGGACGTATTTATATGGGCTGATACAGGTACTTTTGGTTAAAACATGTGTAGTCTTTAAATAGGCAGATTAATTTATTTATTTATTTATAAACTTTATTGTACACCAGAAAAAAACAAATACAATAACAGAAATTAAAAATAATATTAAAAATAAGTACAATCGGCGGGCTTATTGCACTAGGCAATCTCTTCCAGGCAACCTTTGGATGGAGATAAGACACAGGAGAGAGAAAGGGCAGTCTAGGGTGTATAATGAAAGAAAAAAAAACTATACTAACAAATTAAAAACACAAAATAAAAGTAATACATTCATATAAATATGTGCAACATACATACATATATACATATACAAAATAGACATAAAATATAATAAAGCCAGATATTGGTAGGTTAAATAAATATTTTAGACGTATCGTAGAAACTGGTATGACAAATATGGTAATATTATTTGCTATTAATTTAATAAAAATAGTGGTTATCACTGAATGAAGGAGTTCATTCTATAAAACATATTTAGTGATCAAACATAATAATATGGACTAAACAAACGCATCAACTCGAGAGCCAACAAGCTATGGGTTAGTTTGCTGATGTGTTATTCCTTCTAATACCCTAGTTTCCTTTATCAATACCAAAATAAGAAATTAAGTAAAACTGTATAATCAACTGTCTGTGTCTGACACAGCGCTTATCGTCATTTGAGATGTATACAGTAATACAAAACAAATTTAGAAAAACACAAGATCTAACAATTTACGGTCTGGTGCCCACAATAAGGCGAAAATACCACTCCACAATAAACATACATGGTCCTACTTTACAGAAATGAACTGTTACCAAGTGTTTACATTAATTTATTTGCTGTATCCATTATCTGAACATTTATTTATATGCACAATTGCTATTATAATCCTGGGTTATTAGCGATTGACCATTCATCCTTGACCTACCTCGCTTCTCCCGTTTCTGTGTAAAGTATGCACGTGAGGGGTCGTGAATAGGTCCCCAGGTGTCTAATTGAAGTGGCTGCGTTGTTACCCCAAGCACGTTTGACAATTAATTCGAGTTGCGACTGGCCGGTTCATTAGAGAGCGCAATTGCCGCATGCTATTCAGTAAGTTAATTAATTGTGTATGTATAATTTCGTATACAGTTAGTAAATATGTAGCTGAATAGTTCGATAGAGGATAATGTTTGATGAAATTGTGTTCGGATGCATCAGATGGAAATTGCTTTTGGATATTAGACACAGTTGGTTGCTTGGACGGATTAGTAGTGGCTCGATCTTTAGAAGAGATTAATTTCTTCAAAAGGAATGGAATATTTTCAACAAGTCGAGATATGTCGACAAGATGCTAGAGGTCTCAAAAAAGATATGTGAGTTTATAACCCGGCGACACAGTTAACTTATTCATTTATTATGGTGAAATTTTTAATGTTTCATTCTTGGTTGGTTCTGAAATAAATTTTATTTTATTTTATTTTTATTTACTAAAAGAAGTTTTAGCTCCGTGCAAAACTTAATCGATTTATACCTCCCGGTTTACCATGTATCTTTTTATTAGAAATTATTGATTGTGTATTCTAGTATTTTAAAGACCACCCAAAACTAATAAATCCACCCAAAATCCATATAGTATCCTAAACTACAATAATATTTCATTATTTCGTCATGAGTATTAAACACTCCTAAATTTCAATATCTCAAATTCCAGATTTCAAGGTCTGCATCCAAACATGTTGCGAAGATCAGTGCGGACTCCTTCCCGCGTATCTTAACCAATTCACGCAAACCATAATTTTCAGTCAATGCCCGCAAATCATACCAACAAAGCATAGCCAAACCATCCGCCATATGCCGTGCAGTGAGCCGCTAATATTAGTTAAGCAAATTAGCGCGGACGTGCGTCAATACGCGACAGTAAGTGCGGCCGGCGCGGACATCGTCGGATTGATCTCATGATTAGCTCGTGACGGGCGAGTGTTGATTAGTTTATGTGTTTAGGAGGCATGATTGTTCGCCGGGTTTTGTTTGGGGATCATATCTGCTATCGATTTTGTTTGAAATCGATTTTGATTGAAGAGATACTGGTAAAAATGGTAAGGTATGATGGCATTTTTAGGAGAGAACTAGATTTAGTAGTGGATTTTCTGTATCAAAGAAGGCAAGGATTTTTTTAAGATGCTTTTAGAAACTTGGCTAGTTATCTTGTATCAGAAAAAAAAAAGCTTTGAAGATTGTGATGTCCATGAGTTTCTAAACCAAGTTCCAAAGTCCTGCAGTTTATTCCATTAAACCAATAAGGTGATAGGCAAGTCGATGTAAATTATATGTATTACATGGAACGAATATATTAATAAACTACTAAAATTGTACTAAGTCCGTTGCTGCGTGAACACGTATCGTGTCAAAGTTGGAACTTCCACGTTATTACAATAAGTAAACATGTAGTAACTTGTACAGAACTTGGTTCACTTCTGATTTCTTCGTTTATTAGAAAAGTTATGATTGCCTTCCCTGTAATCAGATCTAAATGTTTTACTCCGGGGAGCAGGAGTGTTTCTTTTTATTTGTTGCTAATTTTTTTACTTCATTCATATATTAGTTTAGCAATTCGCATTCATAAAATACGCGTGAAAATAGCTTAGAATATGAAACGTTCGTTTTAAATTTTATAAATACTCAGAAACCATTTAAGGTTTGATAATTTGTTAAGCTTAGCGATAAACCTTAGCAATGATGATAATTAGTTTAATACTGATTAGGCACAGCTTAATCTTTAGCGAGTTTGCGTTTTGTTCCTACATTTCTTGTTCATATTATACTTTAATTTTAGACTATAATGTTGGCATCAAGAACAGCACTTATAACGCTTCTTTACTATGATGAACTTCAAACAAGAACATTCGCTTCAAAGTTCCTCTCATCAACCTACTCAATCTTCATAAATAATTCTTTGAAAATGCTGCATTAAAACAAAGTAATATCATTAAGTGTTACCTGCACCGCCCGACGTGGAGATGATCCGTCTATGTACAGGCTCATTGTCAAGCAACTTTGAAAGGCGCGACCCAAATATTGTCACAATGGACTGGAGAGACCCGAGGACAAAGAGCCACGTATAATTAATGACTGACACCACGAAATGTCGCTGTCTTGCGCCGGCGGTGGGAACAGGGAAGATGTTGAGCGGTTGTTCTACATTCCTTTGAATTGAGGGTTTGTCGGTGGTTGGGAGTGGTAAATATGTAGGTTATTTTCATAGCGATGATTTCAGTAAACAAAAACGCCAATGCGGCTTTAAAAAAAACTACAAACACATTAAAGTAAATAAAATAAATGAATTGAATTGCATTCAAAAAGCTATTTTTAATAATTGTGTATTGTTCACACCACTTTGAAGATAGCATCAAATACACATGTTGTCGGCAGGTAATATGATAATAGTTATATTTTAATGCAGTTGAATAAGTATGTGGGTATATGCAGGAAGCTACTTTTTCTAATAAAAGAAATAATTTTAACATATGTATAAAATATTAAATTAGTAATTAATATGTACAATGTCGAATAGCGTTTTTCTTGCATGACATAATATGTCTCAATTGACAGAGAACACCGAACAATCTCGAACACCATAGACTAAACCGCCGCGCTGACATGAAGTTCAGGTTGGTTGCCGGTGTTTGTTGTCCGCCACAAATATTAACTGTTTTCATTTTAAATATATATTTTTTGAAACAGTATACCTACATATTTATACACGTGGATGATTTCGTAAGCTCAACATTTTAGTAATACAAACTTAATATCGCATATTCTCTAAAGGTTTTCTGCTCCGAGTTTGCTCGAAGCGAGGTCCATATCGTTAGATTAAGATAAAACTAAAACAATAATCCTTTTTATTTCTCCTACAATCCTTTATTTCAGGCAACTATGAATGGGATAAGCAATGTCTTCATATCTGTTGATGACAAAAAACTGTGTGGGATGCGCTTTACTGCCATCTTTATGCCTTTTGTTGTGCTGCGTTGCGCTATCAAGGGGAATATAAAACATTTTGAGAGATATAGCCTTAGGTTTCTGACTAGATAAGAAGCGCGTGAGCCTCAAAGAAGTTCATCGTAGTTTGAATATATTTATATAAGTTATATTGCCTCGTAAAGGATTGCGTGTGACGGTTTTCTGGTTTTATTTTATGGATTACAAAAAGTGGTTATAAGCTCGTAATTTTGAATAATGTGCTTGCAGGTAATATTTTCAGTCACAATTTGAGCATATGCTATTTTTGTTGTACTTTATTATTAGTATCGCAAGGTAGTAAATTGGGCTCAACTTAAAACATCAAAGCAATTTACTAAAAGCCACGCAAACTAGTTTCAGTGCAGCAAGCGCCATTACCTTTACAAGACGTAAAATACAATATTTAGTTGAAAATGCGACAGAATTCTGTAAGAAACGAACAAAATCAAAAGCTCGCGAGACCGCAACCTTCATTGCATCTTTTTGAAAATAGCGAAGGCCTGCAACACCAGCGCTCCTACCTGCGGCTTCTTAATAAAGCAAAGGTGTTTAATTGGCTGACAAACTGCAAGCGAAGTAATTACGTCTTGGCTGGCAGCGTTTCAAACAACGCGTCAGTCGACCCGACTAGAGATGTATCAGCCTTCACGTCGACTCGTTTTTTGATTTTCATCCGTATACTCTAATTATCTGGATGTACTAATTGACAATTGAGATTTATTGCATTTGTACTATGCAGTGAATTGTTATAAATGAGCAATAAACGAGCAAAGAGGTTGTGGTATTCAAAAGAGTTAATGAGCGCAGGACGGTAAGACAACGAGTTAATTATAGGATAGGTTTGTTCAAGATCCAATTCTTTAAATCAAAGGCGATTTGCTTTTGTTTTACTTGATAGTAGGTTTAGAAGGCATTCGGGTTTGGAAAAAATGCATGTTAGTGTTGTTGATATTGTTTTTCTGATCAGCTTTTGTTTACGTTTGCCTGATAGCTACCAATTATTTTTAAAAACGTTGTTTTTGAACTGTACAAAATGTATATCTTTACGCGGACTATTTATAGTCTATTTAATAACAAATATCACAATACAACACCTAGAATCCAAATTATTTTAAGACGCCTTACTATTGAAGTATTAAAGTTTTCTGATTAGTGTATAATGTTATTACATCATCATTACGCGTGGAATAAATATCAAAGTTCCTTTGACAATATAAAACAGGAAATCCATCGACTTATCTCGTGTAATCACTAATCTTTGATACATTCGCGAGCACTTCAAGTATCAAAGAAACTTCATGCCGAACCGTCGCGTAGTTTTATTGGTTGCAGTGCTTTGAGCAATTACATTCTGTCAAACAGATCTTGTACTAGTTCACCAATTAGTTGTTCGAGTCGATATCGACAAAAGAAACATCGTCTATTGATTGTATCACTATTCCGTAGAGAATTTGTGAACATTTCAAGTGTCAAAGAACAGCTTCATACGGAGCTGTCGTGCGGTTACAAGCTATTACTGCTGGCGCTGTTGCAAGCAATTGCTTTCATTGCTCATGCACGGCGACGAGCCGGCTTTCTGCTCCAATTAGTTTTTTGGTTTTGTGTCTTCATTAACCGATTCGAATCGACTGTGATTAGTGGAACAAGGAAAGAATTGGCTTTGTCAAACGTTTTGTTTTTGCATTGGTAACATTTAGATTTGTAATCACCGTAATGTTTCGGTTGCGAAATTATATTGACTGGTGTCAAAATTAGTTATTTTTTTTAAATTAATGTTTTATTTGACGAAAAACTTGTTAATGATCGGTAAGGATCAAAGACAATAAATATTTTTTTTTACGAACTTTTTAATAAAATTCCTAATATAACCTATGATTAGTACCGCCATACTCTGTTACAACCGTATTACGGTTATATACAGTTTTTTTTTTTCCATTTATTTTGGGGGGTTTTTTCAATATTGAAAATGTCACCCCCATAATTACATACAATAATAATAATTATGAATACAAGAAAACAATACATTAAAGTAATAAAAGCGATATAGAAAAAGTGGTATAGACCCAAAAAAAAAACAATAAAAAAATTGCAAGTAGACTATTCAATCATATAAATTAACTTAAGCGCAGTTTTAAACATTTTCTAATTAATTTGTATAACATTTTAGCTTCATCAGAATTTGGAGAAGCCAAGATGGTATGGTAAAAACCTAAGTTATGACTAATGCTACCATAAGCTTGGCGTCTCTGGGCCTCGATGCGTGTGCATTCGTAGAGTATATGGTGTACGTCTTCCACTACGTCACATATATTACAATTTGGTGAAATACAATTCCTCATCATAAATCCAAAATTGTTTAGTGGGACATGACCAGATCGGAGTCTCAAAGCCATTACAACATCTTGCCTGTTTAGCCCGCTCACATTGAACCAAAGTGAACGAGGAAGAGAGGGTTGGATTACCTTATACCAAATGCCCTTCACCAAAGATCTTTTGTCAAAGTATTCTGACCAAAAATCATAGCACATTTGCCTTACTACTGGTAATTGCTCAGTATTTGATGGTAAACACTTAAAAAATTCTCCATCAGACCCGGCTTCGTTCGCCAGACGATCCACTGCCTCATTTCCCTTTAGTCCAATATGTGATGGTAGCCACTGAATTATAATTGTTTTGTTTTTAGCCAGGATTCTAAAAATGGATTCTATAGTAGAATAAGCGATAGAAAGTCCTTTAAAAGATGTGGTGCATTTGAGTAAATGGAGTAATGCGCTTTTTGAGTCCGAATATATGACGTACCGATCATAGTCCAAGGATTCGACATATGCTATGGCCTCCGCGAGAGCGATTAACTCTAAATGCATGATAGATATTTTGAGCAAATTTTAAGTTTAAAAGAAGTTCCTGCTTGAATATCTAAGAATGCAGCACCAGAACAATTTGCATGCTTAGACCCGTCAGTATAAATGGAATAAAAATTACAGTACTGTTCATTAATCGCTTTACAACAAATATTTCTTAGATGTTGTATGTTATAACTATGCTTTGGCTTATCGATATTAACTAACGACGGTTTAATTATACAAGATAGATCCATATTGCTGACCCAAGTGTCCATAGAGAACATGTCAAACTTTTGAATAATATGAACTGGTTCCTCTCCCATTAATTCATGTATGTTTACCAGTAGCGGTAGTTTCTTACGTTGCCAGTAGAAATTTGTTCGTGAGTGATGTAGTTCTTCCACAATACGAAGGATAGGAAAATTATAAGCCTTCGATTTGAAATAAAATTTCCCAGCTAGGTAACGTCGACGTACAAATAAGGGAGGTAAACATAATTCGGATTCCATGACATGGATGGGTGTGGTTTTGATGAAGCCACCTACCAGTCGTAAGAATGTATTTTGTAGCCTATCAAGTTTCGCCAGATGAGAATTAGCAGCGCTGTCAAACAGGAAACTCCCAAAGTCTATGCGACTACGAACGAGTGAAACATACAGTCGTCTTAAATTAATGGGGTGTACGCCCCAGTTACAACCAACTAACATTTTGAATATGTTAACAAACTTAACAATTCTTGTACATAGCTCGTCAACGTGTTTCTTCCAACGTAGACCCCTGTCAAGCCATAAACCTAGATATTTGACATTGTCCGTTACTTGCAAAGATGTACTATTTAAACGGATATCGACACTTTGCCGACGAAAACCCCTGCTAAATACGCAGATTTTACTCTTTGAAGGGGAAATGTCCAAACCCATATTCGATAACATTTTGGAAATTAAATCTAGCGCAGCCTGAATTTTAAATTGTCCTTCACAAATACGTGAACATTGCACATAAATCGCAAAATCGTCAGCATATTGCGAAATGAACACATTATTTTGCAAACGGCTGCATATATCTATGGTGACAACATTAAATAATAACGGTGATAACGGATCACCCTGAGCTAAGCCCCGTCCTGAAATTCTACTTATAAAATGATTACCAGACTTAATTTTTAGCACTCTTTTGTGAAGAAAGTTCCAGAGATATTTACAAATGCGTATTCCAACATTAAGTTTATCTAAAGTAGTAATTAAAATAACATTATCTACGTTATTATAGGCATTTTCAATGTCTAAAAAGCAGCCTACCGTATACCCGCCCCATGAAAAACTAGTTTGAATTGTAGATACAAGACAACTTAGGCTATCTAGACAAGACCTTCCCTTACGAAATCCTACCATGTTGGGGGAGAACATATCATTTTTTTCAAGGTACCATTCCAATCTCTTGACTAAAATGTAATGAAATATCTTGCACACACATGACATAAGGGATATTAGACGAAGGGAAGAAGGATCACTGGGGTCGCGGTCAGGCTTAGGTATAGGCAATATACATATATCGCGCCATTGTGAAGGGACAAAATTATAGATGCAGAATTTATTATATAACGATAACAGGATATGTTTGTCTACATCAGGTAAGTTCTTAATCATAGACTATGATACATCATCACATCCAGGAGATGTATCCTTGTTTTTAATACATTTTTCTAGCTCCTGAATGGAGATTTCACACTCTAAGGTTGGATTATTGTGGTAAATAATGGGGGCAGAAGGCGATACAAAATCTGGTGTTAATGATCTTAACAATTGTTCGGCACTTATGGTGTCCACGTATCGCCTAGCAGAACGGTATCCTTTTAACCACTTCATTTTACACCACAAATGTGTGGTCGTTGTTGACTCGTCGACTGAAGAGCAAAAATGTTGCCAACTCTCACTTTTAGCCTGACGGATCAGCCGTTGAGCTGTATGGGTCTTTTGTTTTAAAATATCCAAGTTATGTGGAGTAGGATTACGCCTAAAAGTGGCCAAAGCCAACCTTCGGCTGGCTACGGCATGGGAAAGGTTAGAGTTCCAATAAGGTTTGGGTGAGAATTTAGAAGAAGGATTTTGGTTAAATTTTAAAAAAGGAATGTATTTGTTAGCTGCATCATTAAGGATAAGTAGAAATAGATTATAAGCTCTTTGAAGGTCATTGGGTAAACATAGATTTTGAAATTTATTTTCTAAATAAAACGTATAAGAGGGCCAGTCCGCTTTACTAAAATTTCTTTTCATAATCGGGGGAATATTGTGGGGACATAATATCGAAATTTTAATCCATAAATGATCACTACGTAAATTTTCATTTAAAACAGACCATTCAAAATTTAACGCGATATCTGAAGTTGCGATAGAAATATCAGGGGATGATTTTTGAATTGTGTTATCCACTAAACGCACTCTTGTATGTGATCCATCATTCGAGGAAATAAGGTTAGCATCTAAAAGCGAATTATAAACTAAGTTACCTCGCCGGTCAGATTTATAAGACCAGCTTACGTGGTGAGCATTAAAATCACCTAAAATTAAAGTTTTAGATGACCACATTGAAAAAAAATTGTCCCAATCGTGTTGTGAAGTTAAAATTCTTGACGGACAGTATACTGCAACTATAGTGTCGATGGGATGGCTGTTGAATAATTGGACACACACCACTTCAATACCTTGATTGACAACATGAATGCGTCTTTGCTGGGATTTAATGGATTTATGCACTACTATAGCAACTCCACCAAATGAGTCGTCACGGTCGTTGCGATATACATTGTAACATGCTACTTTAAACTGACTTTCTGGTTGAAGCCAAGTTTCACTGAGTGCAGCAATATGGATCTTTTCTTGTCGTAAAGTCTCTGAAAAACTAACTAACTTTGGTCTAACACTTTGCGCATTCCATTGGCAAATGTTTAGCTTTATATTTTTGTTATCCATCACAGTGAATGTGTTATAATATTAAACAAGACCTTTGCAAATGGCCACCTCGAAGTATAACTCTGTAAAACTAACATAAACCACTCTAAGCACAATTGAATAATCGAGTTCATTTTGTTGGAAATACTAAGTTCCTGAAGGAACATGACTTCTTTAATGCGAGTCAAAAGTTCGCTGACAGGAGGATGACTCTTTATTTGACCATCTTCATTTCTTGGCAAATTATTTTCTTCATGAGTAGAATCAGATTCCCAGAACATCCAGTCCTCTTGAGCTGAGCGAGTTTTCTTCTTTGACGGTACTGCGCTGGGTTTACCAGTCTGACGTGGTTTGCCTGGTGCCTTGGAAGTACTATGTATATTTCCTTTTTGTACAGCATTGGCATACTTCACATGTTGAGAAGTATTAGGCGTAGGTGGAGGTTTGGACCACGTAGAACCATGTCGAAGGGGTGGAAAACTGGAATTGAAGTCAGAAGCCAAAGGAGCTTGTGGCGAATTTTCGGGAGGAACATAACATTCTAAAGCCTTTCTATAAGTACATCTCAATTCAGCCATAATTTCTCTGAGCCTTCTCTCTTTTTGGTACATTGGACACAACTTGCTCATAGAGATGTGATTTTTACCGCAATTGACACAGGAATAGGATGTTGTGTCGCAATTTTCATGTCGTCCACCACACTTAGGACAGATAATTGTTTTACCCGGGCATATTTTTCTTGTATGGCCTAATTTCCAACACAGTGAGCACTGCGATACTTGGTGGACATAGGGAATAACTTTTATGTTAATGTCATATACGCAAACATGTGCAGGTAAACAGTCACCATCAAAGCATAAACGGATGGTTTCGCAGGGAGACCAGCCTGCTTCGTCTCTGTTGCGGCGATTCAACCTTTTAAGTGAGAGGAGTTTGGCTGGAGGGGGGCACGTAATATTCTGCATGATAACTTCGTCCGTCAGATCCAAATCTACATCTCTAATAATACCATAACAGACCGATAGTTCCATGGCCTTTTGCATTTTCCATCCTTTTTTCAAAAGATCCTCACATTCAAATAGATTCTTTGATGCTGTTTCGTTTTCAAACTGGAGTCGAACTTTGAAAGGGCTCAAGTATTTAATTAGAGATATTTTTGTTATTTTATACTCCTTCAAGATACGAGCCATAGCGAATTGTTTTGGAAGTCTATCCTGGGATGATATATAAACTTCGAATTTTTCGTCTTTCGCTGAATTGTTACTCCCTCGTCGTGTTTTCTTACCCGTGACTGTTGACCAACCTTCTTCTGCATCACTGCTGCTTTCTCGTACTCTTTTGGAGTTTGTCATCAATTCATCTTCGTTCTCACTACATGCATCCATTCTGTCCGAATCATTACTATCTAGAGGTGCATAACAGTGATCTAAAACATTTGTATTATCCGTCATACTTGTATCGCATTGCAATATTTCTCAGTTAAAAAAGGTTCGCGCAGCCAGGTAGTCGGCCGCGCGCACGCCGAGACCGCGTGATAACGAATAAACAAACTACTAATAACTGTTAATTACTGCGCAATAGGACACGACGCACTCGCATGCGTGCCGACGCGAGACTGTGTTATATACAGTTAGATTTAATTAATATGAATGTACACACAAACCGGCATACCTATACAAAAAATTAGTTTGGAAACATGAGCACTACAGCTACTCTGCTCGTTCGACAACTCATCCGCTCTCGACGCCTCAACATAATACTGCTGCATTTAGGGGTTGCTTCAAATTTGCGGCCAGTCACTGCTGGAATGTTTTGCTGCCTCCATATATAAGATCCCTGAAAACAAAACATACATTTAAATTGCAATTAAAAAAACATTTACTAATCGAACAAAAAAATGAAGACGTTTTATACAAATAATCTTATACTCACATCTGTTTTATGACCTATGCGTTTTTATATATGGCTAATCTCAACCTCCAAGCAGTGGGCAGCGAATAATTATGTACTTTTCCATTATTATTGTGTTGCCGTCACATCCCGATTGGCGTGGTTTCCCGTAACATTGGCAACCATTGCTATTATGTGTTTACGATGCACGTAATTTTGGCGTTATACCCACTTTAATATATTTGTTTTTGTGCAAATTATTGTAGCCCATGCGCACGCCGCGTGTACTGCATAGTGTGCGCCAGGGACGGCGTGCACGTCGCAACTGAATTAAAAAAAGAACAATATTTTTTTTATAACCAACGCAGAACTGTGTGCACATGTGGCGTTTACATCGATTGCATAATTTTGTTTGTTTTGCACTTTTTTACACTTATTTAAATATTGCACTTTTTATGATCTGTCTACTCACTTTTGTATTTTTTTTATTTTATTTTTAATGTATTATTGTTATTGGCTGGCTTGACGCGCGGACGTCACTTAAGGTGTCCACTGAAAATCAGCGTTATGTTGTGGTTTGCACCACATCATAGCATAAGTTGAGTGGACACCTACCAGTCACAGCCGCGACCATTCTTTTTTTTTTTATTTTTTATTCTGTGTTTTATATTTACAATGCCTGTGTATGTTGCGACTGTGACAAATAAATCGTATTTCTCTCTTTCTTTCTTACATGAAACAAAGATACAAAAACCACACATAATCTACAAAAGTAATCAACGCCGGAGTTTTATGGTTCATGCATATGCATCTATAGCACCTGCACCGAATTCATATCTACATAAAAATCCTTCGAAGGGTGATCTGGAGAAGTTAGTACTTCCGTCCACAGCACTTCGAGATAAGGTGTTAATACATTCATTGCCCTTTATCAAAATTCAAAGTCATTTTGACCCTTCAAATATTGAAGTAGTCGGATATGGTCCATAATTAAATCCTTTTTAGTGAGTAATAAAACGTTGGAAGCTAACCGCTGTAACGTTATCACGTGTTGCAAGGTTTGTAATTAATTAAGGGGAGGTTGGGGACAGGTGTAATCTCGTAGGAGAGCATCGCACCAAATGACGCAAATTTCGGTTAGTTGGGTTTGGTTAGTGTTTTTGAGATGTACTTGGGAGCGAAGGTTTGAAACTTGTGACTTTAGTGCACGATTATGTATAGATTTTTGAGTTGTGTTGTTGAGATTTTGATTGTCATTTTAAAGTCAACATTATTGATTCGGTCATTTGGTTATTAGGCTAATAGCCAAATATTATTCAGTTAAATTTTTTATTTATTTATTTCATCATCAATACAACATACATTATACGAACAAAAGGTCTTGAGAGTAATGTGACACAAATTATATTTTGGGCCCCTCTAAAGCGTAACTAGGCGAATGCCTGTATCATCTGAATGCTTACAGTGCCTTTCCCAATGCATATTTTAACTTTTACAAGGAGCTATCATAATTATCAGTACAGTTACTTCAAATAATTGATTAGAAAAATAAAGAATACTAATAAAATGACAGCCTCTGTGGCGCAGTTGGTTAGACGCCGCCTGTGAAACGATAGGCCGCGGGTTCGATCCCCGCACCGAGAGAAACGTTTGTACGGCCCACAAATATTTCTTCCGGGTCTGGGTGTTTGTGAGACCGAAAAGTCTCTCGTAGTTCCTGATACCCACGACACAAGACTCGATCTTACTGTGGGGTCAGGACTATGTTTGTGGCTGTTGGGTGTATTTATATGGTGTATTTATATAAAACGAAAATTATAAACGCGTTTGAATAAAATTCATAGACTAATTATATGCGATTTAAAATAAACTCCAAACCAGTATTAGATTACATTTTATAATAATTCGTAAATATTTTCCATACTCTGTTTACACAAACGCAACTGGAACAAATATGTACCAACGATATCAAATACGATTTAAACCAACTACAATTTATAATGCGCAATTAAAAAACTTCATAAATATTGGTTAATATAAAAATGTTAAAATTATTAAAATTCTTCCTTCTTTATGTACAAATTCTTCAGTAAAGCATTCACCGCTAGAACACAATGGCCAATTACGTGTTCCACAGCTCTAAGGTAATGCAAAAAGATCAAGATTTTGTTATTTCTTAAGCAATCAATATCTCATCCAGCTTCATCAATTATGCTGATCTAGATATCTTTAGATACGTCATCCTTTATACTAACGAACATGTGAACTAAACTTTGAAGTTTAATTACGGAGTTAATATCAGATAATCACGAAACGCAGTATTGTGCAAAAATGGATGTTTGAACGTGATTGAGTGGTCGTGATGTTAATAGAGTTGTGATGTTGGTTGTATAGCGCAATGTACGCTGCCGTGTAATATATTACCGATTACTGTGATTAATAGATAGAGGGACTGGATAAGAGATATTTCTGGTGTTTGATGCGAACTATCGAACTAAGTCAATCTTGACTCAATGGTTTTGCGTCCTTAGCGATCTTGGAATTTTATCTTAATATTTCTTTAGCTTAAGTAAGTTATGATTTCTACTTACATTACCTTACTACAATCTTATTCAATCTTCAAGTTATTTTTATATATTTGTCATTATTGTTATCACATCACGCTGCGCTCCACTATGCCAAGGATAGGAAAAAGTGGTGCAGCATAGTCTGAACAAAGATTGATTCATGTTCAGGGTTTTACGACCCTTAACAATAAGGAATACTATGCGAGGAGAAGAAGTGGGATCATTACGGTTGTTACGCATTAGATAAATAAAAAAAAAAGTTCATTCTACTACATCTTCATCAAATTAGTTAACTTCAGGGTCACCTACTAATCAATATTGGACCAAATGCCCTAAACGCATGTGAAGGGAACACTGGAAAGAAAGTATTATGTACAAGTTCATAAAGATAAGTACGTTTTTAACACGCTTTTAGTAGCTTCACTTTTATGTTTGTATGTATGTAACCGACTCCTTTGAGCTCGATTTTGCCCTACTTAGAGATTTATCAGATTTAATTCAAACTTTGCATACTTATCCAGGACCGATTACAACGCAATAATTTAAAAAGTATATGACATTATATTATCCAGAAACGATTTTTTTCTTTTTTTGAAAATTAATTAAAAGACGGTAATTTGCGCGCAGCTGTCTTTCTTTGATAAGACAGCCGTAGATAATGTTTTTAGTGAAAGCAATTGAATTATAGTTAAAAAATAAACTAAAAAAATACACGCTTGCATAAAAGATCCAACTAAACACTAAAAAATAATTGGTAATGAGTTTAAATGGTAATGAGAGAGAGAGTACCCCCACGCTTTATATCAAGAAATTGTATGTATTTTACTCCATTTTCTTTCGAATCTTAAACTCATTACCAATTATTTTTTAGTTTTTAGTTGGATCATTGATGCAAGCGTGTTTTTTTTTTAAGTATATTTTTTAAATTACAATCTTTGTGGCTAGTCTGTGGTATACAAAATCTATGAGCTACAGTTAAATCGTGGAAAAGTTCCAGCGTAAAATAGAAAAATAAATAAATGAAATGCAGCTCAATAAATAACACTCAAATATAAATCAGATATTTGCAGCACGAATTTATACGAGTGAATTTCACTGGATTTTAAAACCACGATAATAACATTCGACGGTATTCACTTTTCGTTTTAATTAATACAATTTTAAAGCTCATAGTTTCAGAAGTTTGTTGGACGCGTATTAATATAAATTTGGTTGAATTTATCGAGCCATTCAAGTAATTGGTTTTTACTCAAATTATTTTATTCATGAACGTCGTGATTTTAAGGACTTGCGATATTGAGAGTGGAATTTGTCCGCAGTCTTAAATTTCTGTAAATTAGGTTTGGTGAAGATAAATTGTTGAAAGTAATTTATTACTCCTTTTTAATTAGCTAATTTATTTCATTGATACGGCATATTGTTATTTCAATTTACTTTTAAACTGTTCTTTACTGTTTCCTTTTAGGGTGGCGCCCTTGTCCAGCAATGGACTGAAACAGGATGATGATGGATGTTCTATGAGATTTGTTATCTTTTTGAGCCCTCTTTTTAAATCATTACGATCCGTGTGCTTTTATTTTTTAACATGAATTTTATTTTAGCTACAGAATTTTAGCATTAAAAAAAATTCTAATAAGTGTTATAGTCGATCTCCTAGTTGGATATCTGTTTTGTGACTTATTGATTTAAAATGGAAGTAGCTCTGCATAATTATGATACTATCCCGAAAGATTACAAAGTGGTAGCTATGCTGTTGTAAGTCATGACACAGCATGGATGGGTAGGCTCGTCCGGGGCACAACTGTCTCACAGGGCGTAAAGCGTAAGGTTTTTCGTTACGTTTCAGTCGGTGAGTGAGAATACGGACTGCCGAATACCTTTTTCTCTCTTCTCTTCTCTTCCCACCTTTTTTTCCTTACGGATTCCCTTTCAATTTCATGGGCCGGCAAAACATCTTTAATCAGTTCCCATAATATGATCTGTTTGCTCGCTTGCCGAACCTATTGTGTAAATAATAAATATATAAAAGAAATACTCAACGGCGTGCAAGCAGCACGTTGGCAGCAAAACCTAGTCTTGTCGCACTTACTACCGATAAAATTCCTTTAAAATACGATATACAATAATTTAATCCTGTCGTTTACCGGACTTGCTCCTTATTTTTCCTTCGACTCAAATGAAGATATCTTCGATAGAGGCAATAAATACCCATTTGCACCGCAAACAAGGGCGGGGGCGCAAAAACATTGTCACAACATCACAAAGTATTATATTTATCCTTTAGGAAAGGTATCCGTAAGCACATATAAAGAATATACGACGGAGAATGTTGTGCTAACAAGCCAATACGGGCGAGATTAGTGGCCGGTAGCGGTTATATGAAGCAGGGTGTGTATTTAGGAATTATTTTGGGGTATTTAATAATATGCAGTAATGTATTTTTCGTGTTTTTCTAGTATAAATAAAAACCGAAGATCATTAGAGTCCGAAGTGATCATTCATATATTTAGTCGTATTTTTCCAGTAATATTTGTTAATCATTGTAGTGTGAGACGTGATTATTCATAATAATGAATTATTATCTCCGCACTAGAAAACTATTTTAAAAAAATATATTGTAATTTAACTTTTCTACACAAACAAATACAGTATTTATTAGTGTAATAACTGAAAATTTAAAAAACCAGGTAGTCTTTACGCCGATCCAATGATAGAACTAAAGAACTATATTAGGAACAACGTATCGAAAAAGCCACAAGTTTTCGCTATAATTATATTTTGGGGGCAGACCCCTAGTAAATTACTTTCAATTCGCCTTTATAATCAGTGCCCGGCGGTCGGGGACGCAACGTGTCGCCGTATGTCATATGAATGTGAATTATTGTTATGATCTCAGCCGTAATAAAGGTGCTTGTGTTTTCATCAATGTATCTTCACGCCTTAACGCAAGGGTGTGGACATAAATATACACAGTATATTTGCAGTCTACCAGCTCATGTTAAGCTAGAGTGATGTACAGAGGTCTGTGATCATCAGTGGAAGTTATATGGGTTGAAAATAACACAGGTATAATATCTTTGAAGGTATTTTTTTGCTACATATTAATTTTATGAACTTATTTGACAGTCTCCGTGGCGCAGTTGGTTAGACGCCGGCTGTGAAACGAGAGGCCGCAGGTTCGATCCCCGCACCGAAACAAATCTTTTTGTGAACCACAGGTATTTATTTCGGATCTGGGTGTTGTGAGACCGAAAAGTCTCTCGTAGTTTCTGATACCCACGACACAAAACTCGATCTTAGTGTGGGGTCACTATGTATGTGACTGTTGGGTGTAATTTTTAAATATATTTTTTTATGTGTCTCGTTTTAGCATACCTTATATGAGCTATGAACCGTCCAGGCCCGTATTTTGGTAACCATTTAGTGACATATTTTGGTCTAAAATCATATTAATTTTTAACTGCAGCTGAAACTTGTACCTGGTGTGGGGTTTTTATAAAGGAAAACACTCACTTTGAGTTTAAATAAAATCAGTTAATACGTTGGATATTATGAAAATGAAATGATTGAAATGAACTGGATTCAAAAAGTGGCTGCACCCGGGCATAGCCGAACAGGGCCGCTAATCGTATCATAAAGACGGAAGCGAATATCCTAACACCAGCATAAAATAGAAAGATAATATACAGGATTTTTGTCACTAAGTATTCAATTTTTAAAGAAATATTCGAAATCCATTCAATAGCCAACTAGTTTTGGCCACCATGCATTAATGACTATAAATTTTAGAGTTCAATGAAAAGAAATCTGCAGTCAATTGTAAATAACCCCGTATTATATTATGTACAACACTCCAAATGAAATATTTATTATCGACATTAATGATTCCATAATTATTTAGCGATATAAATGTATAAATTTTCATTGAAATTATAATCGAATCATTTGATAGGTCAAAATACCATGTATTGTTTAATATATCGGTTTTCATGATAAATTCGAATTGTTACAATAGGTATACAAACAAAAGTAATAATTGTTTATATAAAATATTCTGTTGGAACGCTTTAAGTTAATGGCTTAATTAACTTAAAGCGTTATATTTGTAATTACGTATATTGCTAAGAATGTCACCCGAGGTGACCACTTAGCGTTGCTTTGTAGTTCATGCCACAGCTCCAATTATGCTGAGTGGTCACCTACATATCATAGCCACGACGTGCTATCTACATGTACATAATGGCCGTTCTTTTATGTTCTTTTTGTCTAATTTTTTTTCTGATGACATGTAAGTAATTTTTTAAGCTGTGTGACTAAAAAACTTATTTTTATGTCTTTCTTTTCTTTTAAGACAGAAAGCCGAGAAGCTTGCTTACGTAAAAACCATTTACAGGAATTTTAATATTATTTAAAGTCCAATGTATGCTAGATTTAAGTATGACTTCTAATAATAGTACATTCATACATACATACATATATACGAGTAATACACGCCTCACTCTCGCCTTTACCCCAGAAGGGATGGGTAGAGATGGTGGTGTACACTAATACAACCACGTCTCGCCTTGTGTATTGCGTTCCATTATGTTATACGGGGCGAGCCTATCGTCATATCGGGCACAAATACTTGATTCCGGGCTAATAATGAATTGAAAAATCCACTGTTACTTCGCCCGACTTGGTATCCGAACTCAAGACTTCAGCTTTGTATTCATACCGTAGTACAACTTCGCCACCGAGGCAGTCTAATAATAGTAAAAAAGAATTCATTCCAAAAGTATAGTATAGACTAGATAAGCAAATATTGGGTAATATCAGTGAACGAGATAGTGTTTCATTAATGAATTCCAATTACCAATGATATATCTCGTAGTTATTTCGTAACTCGAGAGTAGAAAGCTCCGTAAAATGGAACTTTATTAATTTAACTAAAATATTTCATTATTCCAACACCATTCGCATTTTGTTTTATTGCTTTCAGCAAAGTATAGTTTTATTACAAATTGGTACTTTGTTAGTCATTTCATTTTAGTGAGCGAAATTAAAAATCAGGATTGAAAGAGAATTAGAATTTTACTTTAGCACTGTTCTGGCAAACTATGGTATAAACCTACATTTTATGTGCTTTTACGATTTGGTGATTTATCATTTTCATTATATTATTGGGAATATTATAGTAGTTAATGTTTGCATTGCTGTTCTCTGTATTTATTAAAAATCAAATTACAAGCAGCATAGAATAGTAACGATAAATTTTAGCCTTTAAGGAGTATTTATTAAAAACAAATGTTTTTATTGAATTATTTTTCAGATTTTGTCTCGATACAGAAAAATAAAAGGTTAGTCATAAAGGATATATTAAGCCGAAAGGGGGATGCTACACTCATCATAATTAACAACATTTACTATGGGGCTAACAGTAAAATCGCAGAGTATAATCAGCTGTTCCATACAAAAAAATATAATCGTTACATTCTACAAAATGTATGCAAGATGCAAAAAAATTACAGCCTGAGCCTAACTAAAAAAGTTTCAGCACTTTACAATTCTGCAACACAACCCTAGAATAGCAAAATGTGTAATGAAGAAAACACTCAAAATGAAAGTAATATCAATTTAAAACTACTGATTGCGAAAGAGATTTACCCAGACAAGAGATCGTTTATGCAAGTAGAGAAATTAATAACTGCGCCAAAGTTTATGAAACATCGCCACTCGACAGTTTCCAATAATCGAACGGCAGATGTCAACAAAGAAGGCAAACTTCCGAAAGAGTTGGAAAGTAATATCGTACTCCCACGAGTATTGAGTCAATAAACAAAAGGGGCCCGTTTGATACACTTGTAAACTAATAACTCCACCCCTCTGGACGCGTTAAATAAACAATAGACTGTCGCAGGCTGCGTTCCCGAACCAGGAAGTAGGGGGTCTTAATTGGAAAAAAATCCGTCTTATTTTCACAGACTTTACACAGAGGCATTAATATCCTTCGTTTCTGTATTTATATGTACGTATGTTGCGTTTGTGGGGACGTTTTTCATCGCACTCTATGAAATCTACATTCGTCTTTTATTTTCAAACGGAAATTACACGTAGAGAAAAGTGTTTGCTGAACTACAGCATCCAACCTAGAACGCAAACAGAAAACGTCTGATTTATTAAATGCTATCGCAGATATGTCTTTCTTAGTTCTTAGTACTACTACTTTCATAAAGAACGGCATTGCACCACAACATTTTCTAAATAAAATGTTTTCTAACCTTCTTTGGTTTACACTGGATGCTGTAGCCCAGCAAACTAAAATGAGATAGATTCCAAAGAAACCGAGGAGTCCAGATTGTGCACAATTGAAACATATAATTCTAAGAAATCTACGTCCACCATTAGCTCATGAGAACTCAAAGAAAATAAATTAAACCAAATCATATCATAATTCTAAACTAATTCCACTCAAAGAGCATAAAGTTATTACTTCAAAATTATTAACATTGCATCTTGTGCGGTAAATTACCGCAAGTTGAAACTAATTTAATTAAAGTAATTAGTCGGTAATAATTTAAGAACATCTAACTTCGGCAGCGGCACTTATCGCTGCTTTGAAACTTCACAATAGTGTATTGAGTTTCCAAACTAATACAGGTTACGTCTCCAAGAGGCCTGCCATTATGAAATTATTGTAAATCGATGTACCGACAAATAGCTGGCTCAAATATCGACTAACTTCGGACGGTGTACGCTCAAGGCGTATCTTCAATTTCTGAATTAGAAATTACCAAGTTTCAATGTACCGATAAATTGTGTCGGAGTAATAACTATTTGTAAATTAAACTTGGAGAAAGCCTCGTGGAAACTAGTGATGTGGTCAAAAGTTATCAATATGGTTCGAATCGATGACCCAGTTACTAGGGTATGCTTAATTGATTAAATCATGTCACGGCTGTATCGAATTAGTCTGTGTTGCAATCAATGCTCACAATGGACATCTGTTTCATAATGATAGTTATATTGTACTGAACTTCTCTATATATTAGACCTTTTGTATTGTGCTGTATCGGCCCATTAACGTTCAAAGCTGGTCACGGAATTGCTCTACGGCTGAAAGTTCAATTGGTTAGGCCATGCATCACGCTAGTCCTATGTGGGTAGACGTAGAAAAATTTACATATAGAAAACATTGTGTTTTAATATGTGTGGCATTCACCAAAATGCGGAGAAAAACCTCTGTTCGTCACCACTGATTAATAACACAGGTCTGCGACGAAAAAGTTTTTTAAATAAATTCATCACAAACATGTAGATGTTGGTCTGTATATAGTAAATTTATACTTTGTTTTAACGTATCACGTCACATTTTTTTTGTATATAAATATTTAGTTTGTAAAATCGGTAAATACGTTTTTTTTACATAGTTGATTCCAGGATTTATATTTTTATTCTATACTCTATGACCATTTTAATCTATTGTTACTAACCTGTAGTACTAGGAAATATTGCCATTTCCAATTAATATCACCACCTTGTTATTTTTGAAGCCTTAGCATGCTCTACATTTCTGCTATTGCTAATTACCCTCCACCAGAATTTGTAACATAAAAACTGACCATATATTATGATGGTCTTGGATTACCTAAGAATGCTGCAGAAATTCTCGGTTCTCAACAAAAGGAAAAGAGTTTATTAGATTATAATACATACTGTATACTGTATCAGCCCATATACGTCCCACTGCAGGGCACGGGCCTACTCTACAATCGAGAATACGATTGAGAGTGGTTAGGCCATATAGTCCACCACGCTGGCCTAGTGCGGGTTGGCGGACTTACATACCATAGAAATTCTTATAAATCGCTATGATATGCAGGTTTCCTCACGATGTTTTCCTTCACCGTTTTAGTGCGTAGTGATTGACTATCAATACACACATGACTCCGAAAAGTCAGAGGTGTGCCCTGGGATTCGAACCCGCGACCACCGTGAACATGTTGGCAGTCGCGTCTAGTCCGTTTACCAACAGGCCACCACGCACTTACATTTTTTGATTATAATACATATTGATATTTAAATTAATATAAGGCATAGTAGGACCTACATTTGGTACTTGGAGGCCCGCCTTCAGTGTATTACGCATATATTGCGATTTGTTGGTTAGTCAAGTCAATAAGCAAATTAATCAGCAGGTACAAGTACCATAAAATAAATATTATTTTTTGCTTTGCAGTGGTATTTCACTTATAATACCACAAGAGCTTCAAAATTATCGGGTATTTCCCGATAGGTTCGTTGCAAACAAATGAAGGAGTCAAAACTTTGACGACTTTATTTGTTTGCAGGGAACCTTGAGGGAAATGCCAGATAATTTTGAAGCTCGTGTGGTATTCGGGGGATTATTTTTCCGTCCCAAATTTTAATTTCAAACTCATTTTCATGCAAAATCTCCAATTTTCACAATTGAATTCAACCTGTCAGTTTGACGTGTGGTTAATTTGACTGGATCATGTTTTGTTTTTTATATATAGCAACTACCAGAGAAAATTTTCAAAAAATTATCAGTATAATACCATGTAGGTTGTACCACGTGACGTCGAATGGTGCAATTCTATTGGTCGATATTTGGGTCGGAAAAATAATCATTATTATTTTTTACTTTTTAGTAGTGTAAGTTTTAAACTCGTTTTTTATTCGTATGGAAGTACTATATCATACAGGGTATATCAAGACTGCTACCGAAAACGAAGCCGGGTGGTAGTTTAAGCAACTTCAGACACAATGCAACAGAAAAAAATGCAAAAAAAAGCGACAATTTTTTTTTGTTATTATTTTCCTATGACCATATTTGGGTGGTATATACATTTTTTCCTAAAATAATAGTGTATACCCTTTTATTTATAAATAATCTAAGGTATAAAAGCGTTTAAATTATTATTTTAGCAAAAACTATGAATTTACCACCCAAAAATGACGATATTTAAAAAATCATAAAAAATAATTGTCGCGTTTCTTTGCGAAATTTTTAGTTGCAATGTATTTGTAGTCACTAAAACTACCACCCGTCTTTGTTTTCGGTAGCAGTCTTGAGATACCCGGTATAAATATAATAAATGTGACGTGATATATAAAATATGAATACCGTTTTCTATTACTTTTAAGACAATTAAAATAAATATTAATGTTTTAACAAAAAAACTTTTCAATTTTTTTTTCGCAGACCTGTGTAATACTTGAATCGCACAAATATTTGTTTTGGTTCGGGAATCGAACCCGCGGCCTCTCCTTGCACAACAGGCGGCTAACCGACTGCGCATGGAGTCTACTAGGCAGCACAGTTTTTATTTATTTTATTTTATTGTATTACTTTGTAACTATTATGTGATTTTTAAATTCACTTTAAAATTATGAAATTTTGAATACCATTACGCATCTGCTTAAATTAAATAAACTTCCAAAATACCAGTACTGATGAGACCATCTGCAGGCTTATTTAGAGGAAGATGTTATTTTTTGTGTGTGTTTAGAGTAAACAAATAATGGAGTCCAGGCGGGCGCCTGAATTAGTTAATTATTTACCTTCCGACACGCAACCTGAGCTGGCATCGAAAAAACAGAAACGTGAAATCACATTTCCTAACTTTGCTTCGTCCCTGTTTTAAAAAAGGGTTCCCTGTGTGTTCCGAATTGTGATCAATAATTTAAGTCAATCCAATCGAGACATACTCTGTATTAAAGCACGTCATTGTTTATCAACCAATATGCTACACATTTCACGAAAGGACTCACTAGCAATAGGGGAGGTCTTAGTCGGTTACGCTGGTTAAAGTACGGAATCTTTGAAGTCGCATACCTTTGAAATTCACACAGAGAACGCCTTTGTACAAGCTTTCTCACGATGCTTTCTTTCGACGTGAAAGTGAGCAATAATTATTTATAGATAGACACGTTACTAAAAAAGTCAAAGGTGTACGCTATAGAGTTAGATCGCTGGACTTTGTTTTTATAAGCTGTGTTCCTAAGTATATATTAATAACTTGGAATCAAACCATTTGCAATATAAAATAAAAACGAGCTTGTGCTTACTTGTAAGCAATTAGCTGGGTATTTAAATTAAAAGGTCCACGTGTTGATAAACAGGAATTAATTAGCACCCGCCATGCATCTTGTCCTCTCCCAAAACAAAAACATTTTATTGGCACACCCAGTTCACCTAAAACTTAATCCTTGATTTCCAGTAAATACTAACAGAAACGGAATAAACAATTCAAGGAAACAATACAGAGGCGTGATTCAAAAAGTATTTTAAAACACTGATAATTATAACTGGACGGTCACGAATTCGTTAGTGATATCAAAATGGTATAATTTAAGGGCGCGTAGTGCTGTGCGTCCGTCGCGTGTTTGCCTCGCGTGTCCCATGCCCGGCTCAAATTAAAACCTAACCGATAAGACACCATGGGACTCACGACTGTCGCGTCTCCTTTAATTACGCACCCAACAAACTTATCTACCCCGTTTTAAAATTCGAAGTGTATTTGTCCCGCGTCCTAAAACATAGTTCGTAATTAGCGAATTTTCAAGGGGTGGATTTAAGATCTCTGTTTTGCAGTATTGTGTTTAGTGCAAGTTCTGAGTTCACATTTTGTTCGGCTTCAATTGCACGGGTATCCATTTATTGAAGTATAAACTTGCATATATTTTTACAATATTTACATGCATCAATTTTTTGCTTCGTTTGAAATTCATACCCTAGCTTAGTTGGAAAAAATGTTATTTTAATAAACTCCATCATATGTATTTATATTCCAGGGTTAAAATTAGTAACTACTGGTCATATTGAGATTTAACATCTTATGTCACAGCATGCGCGGTGGTATGCCAAGCATTGCTTTGTAATCCAAGGTGTTTGGTGTTGCTACTGTTCATGCCCGGTCTTATCGCTTACCATCAGGCGAACGGTATGCTCGTCTCGCCATGAATATATAGGAAACTTCTAGGAATATTAATTCATAATAGTAGACCCACAATATAAAGTAATAGGGAAGTATTTTATTTAGAGATGTACTTCTAAGGTGCTGGCCATTGACGTAAAATATATGGACGGGGCGGAGAGTACGAAAAGTGTTGTCACGAAAGTGGTCCGCGGACCAATGCAACGGTTGTGACGTCACAGCGCACCGGTCTGTAAGTCGTCGACAAATGCCTAATTGTATCGTCGTGGTTGCGATAAAAATGACCGAAAGTTCACAAAAAAAGATAACTTTTCTTATCATCGCTAAGTAAGAATTATGTTACTTTAAGTCAGTATAACATTTATTTTAGCATTATTGAAAAACGATTTCATGGCCGCCATTGACGTAAAAATCCAACAGATGGCGCGATTTTTACGGGCATCTTTTTGACGTGCCCAATGTACTGATGGGCCTATCCTTAGTTTTTAAATCAATGGTGCTGGCAATAAAGATGTACAGTACCTACTAAGAACTGGAACAGCACAGACCGCCGGATCTTGTCAAATCTCTGGAGAAAAGTAACTTCTTCTGAAACCAGAGTGAAATTAATCAGAAAGAAAGTAAATAGGTGAAGTTTGATACAAGTAACTGTCTACTTCTCTGTACTGTACTGTATCAGCCCATATACGCCCCACTGCAGGGCACGGGCCTCCTATACAATACATCATATAAATAGTCCACCAAGCTGGCCTTATGCGGGTTGGCGGACTTTAAATACCATATAAATTCTTATAAATAGCTATGCTATGCAGGTTTCCTCACGAAGATTTCCTTCAGCGTTTCCTACTCCTCTATTCAATATTCTTTGTCTAAAAGACACTGCCATCGTATTTTATACAACAGTTTTTTTTATTAAAGGAAATTTTATTATCTTTCATTCCTTAATACCTTTCAAACATGATTAATTGTATTTCTTTTACAGAGTGGACTAAACTATAAACGTAATACCTAGACACAATATATTGAGCCAAAATGACAAAAATGGCTCCGTAACATTAGCAAGAGCGCCTTCTCCGACCGAATTAAATTAAAATAAGATAATAAATTATCTCACCAAAAGAATTTTATAAGAATACATTTTTAATTGGTTCTCGATTCGTCTATAAAACAGAGATTAATATACTGTCAATATCTATTAAGCACATCTTTATAAAACAGCCAACAAAGTAATAGGCAGTCGACGAGAGCCTGTTCAGCAAAGACAGATTTCGCTTCATTAAAATACTCAAGAATATTTTCTGAGCAAACATCCGACAGAATAAAATTAATGGCATCGATTAACAGGCGTCGCCTCGCAGATCGCGTGCGAGTGATCCAAGAACGGACACCTCGGCCCTCTCTGTGTCAATTTTAATTGGGTTAGGGAGTTTTTTGCTCTTGTTGCGATGAGCCGATTAACCCTTTTTTATATGAGGTCACGATATTTAATAATTTAATTGTTGGAAATATTAGTTCTGTGTGAATGATTTGAGTGAGGCAGTAAAATTAAATTTTTGATAGAGCTAATTTGTTGGGAATTTGAATATTGGTTTTGTCTTGATATAATTATAACCAATAATATTGATTGAAAGCATTGTACTGTAATGTATCAGGCCATGTACTTCCCACTGCAGGGCACGGGCCTCCTCTACAACCGATAGTACAATTGAAACAGGTTTAAAAAGTTAGTTATTTTAGAACATTGACTATGTCTTTTTTTATAAATTCTCTTCAACGTCACCTTATTAAAAGCCATGCAGCTTTATAAAGTCAAAAATGATTACCATTTATTAACAAGAGCACGACACATTAAATATGGCGGCAAGATGATCTAATTTCATGCCGCGTGGTCTATCCTACGGTCGATTACGGTAAAGCAAATTGGATCATTCATTGCTCGGGACTAAGTCTCGGAGCCGAAGCGTCCTATTGTCTAAATGAGACTGTTATCTTAGTGTTAGGAATAAACCGTCTTATTGCCCCATCGAATGGCCTTTCAGGATCCCGGCTTTATTATTACTGAACTTTATTTTGATTACATTGCTACCTTGGCAGTAAACTGTGTTTCTGTTAATAGAAGGTAGAAGGTCTGTAAGATTCTTTTTGTGAATTTAGATGGTAATTGTTGGTTATGTAATTCATAAATATATGAAAATATTTTATTTGGTTAGTCACAATAACAACTCTGTTCCTCAATTACCGATTATTTTGACTTGATGGGTCATGTCTTTTCACCAGAAAATACTAGAAATAAACGGCACTCTAATAATAAAACGTAATTTAATAGGATTTGTAATAAAAATTGATTACAGCATCCTTAACATTTTTAAAGAAAATACGCATGAAGTTCGCAACAGGCTAATATCTATATCTATATCTTCTTCTTTAAATACATGAAGACCACTGCTGATCATAGCGAAATGCCAAAAAATTACATATTATATTATCAATACATACATTAACATCATATTCAAACATTAAAATCCTTTACTCATCTGTGACTGTATTAAGGTAAATTGCATTGCTTTAGCGTTGAGAAAAATCGTCTCAGTCACGGAGTCTAATTTCAGCAGTTGCTATTTTACTGCAACATTCATTTCGGTAAGTGCCTCGCGCGCAACGAACGCTCAGCCACTCCAGGGATTCATACAATTGACTTTATAGACTTTCATAGTTGTAAATTCTACTTTTCTTTCGTTCACAAAATATCTCTTTCGATTCTACTTGTACTTGGTTTTATTGAAAAAATTCGATTGAATTTTAAAATTTTTGTCCAACACTATTCAGTTGGGATTCGTTCAATTTGATTACCTTATTTTATTCGTGGAATTAGACTGGTGATTTAGTTTCTGTTTTAATGCATAATATATTTTGGGTACTGTTACTTGAAGTTAAGACTAAATCGTCTACACTATCCTATTGTTTCGAAGAAATATAAACTGTATACTGTACAATCTTTAAGTTGGTTACAAAAGAAATGGAAAAGGTAAAACATTAATGAAACCATTTATTTTTGAGAAAGTCGTAGTTAGATTTATAGTGTTTCTTTTACTAAGAACATTAGTATCTCTAGGTATCATCCTTCATATCATCACTATCCATAGTATCAGTAGTCTTAAACAAAAGCGTCCCACCAATCTCATTATCCAGGTAATCATTACTTTTAGTCACATTAATGGTAACATAAACGTACACTACATAATTTACAGCCTCCATGGCACAGTTCAACATGAGGCCGCAGGTTTGATCCCCGCACAGCACAGGTATTTTTTATGGTCTCGCTGGTTGTGAGACCGAAAATAATAATAATAATAATAATAAATCTTTATTTAAATAAAACTTAATTACTTACTTAAAATCTATTACCAGGGGCTCCCAAACTAGGCACAGCCTGTGTCTTGGGATACCAACTTATAATGTAATTTACACAATTATACCATACAAGTGGAAGAAAAGCAATACATAATACATAATACAAAGTTAATCAGGCAAATTAAAAATATTAATATATTCTAGTAAATATTGAAATAAAATTAGGAATTAAGACATGTTATTTTTAACGTATATTATCCAAAAGTGCTTCAGTGTCTTCGTAACTTAGACTTTGAAGCCAGTCACGAATTTATTTTTTAATTTGATGATTGGACACTTTTTTATATCTATTACTTTTGAGACCCTATTATAGATAGATAAAAAGGCGTAAAACGGAAATCTTGAGGCAAAACAAGAGTATACTCTCGGTAAATCTAAGCTATAAACTCTTCTCTTCAATAGATCATTATAAATATTAGAGTTAATTACTGTTTTGTGAGTGGAGAAACAGGCCTTTAGAATGTAAAGTTGACGTACACTTAGTACCTTAGCTTCGCTATAGAGTTGGGTCGTGGAAAATTTAAATGGTTTTAGCAGCATAACCTTAAGTACACCACGCTGAGCTCTTTCAATATTTAGCATATATGTCTTAGCGGCATATCCCCACACTCCAATGCAATATGTGATTAATGATTGACACAGAGCGAAGTAAACAAGCTTACGAGTGTCCACACTCGCAGACCTGCGTAAGATCTTCATTATGCCAATGTTTTTGCGTACTCTGTTTGCTATAGCATTAATGTGGTTTACAAAGGTAAGTGTATCATCCAGGATGAGTCCCAAATATTTGATGGTTTTCGTTCGGTGTATTAATTTGCAATCGCAATTTTCCGGGGAGCTGTAGTCACATGTGTGAATTTTAATATCTAATAAAGATGTTGGTTGAGTTTTAGCAGTCTTGTGAAAACACATATATTTAGTTTTTTCTGTATTAAGTGTTAGTAAGTTTCTCTGCAGCCACTTAGAGACAAGACGCATACCACTTTCTGCCGTGGCACGAGTGTCTTCCCAGTTTCGCCCATAAAATAGTACAACAGTGTCATCTGCATAGCTTACCACATCGGCAGAGGCCAAATTAATGTCATGGAGATCATTGATATAGATAAGGAAAAGAATGGGGCCGAGAATACTGCCTTGCGGAACCCCGAAAGTAACAGGAAGCGTTGAACTCCTTAAGTGCCCGACTTTTACAAGCTGCTGCCTGTGTGTTAGATAGCTGCGAAACCAGCTGAGAGCAACCCCGCGGATCCCAAATTTCTCAAGTTTCCGCAGCATAATTGGGATTGACACTGTGTCAAACGCTTTAGCGAGATCGAGAAATACAGCGTAGCAGTTACGACCGTTATCTATATTAGACGCAATGCGGTTTACTAATAGTTCCGCAGCATCTTCTGTCGACTTACCTCTTCTAAAACCGTATTGCCTTTGCGAGAGTAAATTATTATTCTCTATGAAATCAGTCAGGCGTTTATTAGTTAACTTCTCCAAGACTTTTGAAAAAACACTAAGTAATGAGATTGGCCTATAATTACTCGCATTATCTTTGGGGCCATCTTTGTGGATCGGAGTTATCGACGCGATTTTCCAAGCTCTTGGAAAGCTACCCGAAATAAAGCTGAGGTTGAAAATATGCGTTAGTGGTATAGTAATGTATTGTCTCATAGTTTTTAAGAGGATATTAGAGAAGCCGTCTAAGCCAGGAGCACTCACACTATTTAAACTGCATATCAAGTTACTAACTTCTGACGGATCCGTGGGAAAGAGGAAAAACGAATCGTTTAGGCCGTTTGCAGTATTAATTTTGGAAGCTAGATTGGTTTCAGATTCATTAATTTGTACTAAAGACTTATATGCCAACTTTTGTCCAACTGAAACAAAATATCTATTACAGTCATTAAATGTGTTTTGCGGATCTTTGGAGTTAGCTATTAAACCATTAGGTGAATTATCTTTCTGCTTTAGACGACATATTTTCCTGATGGTAGTCCAGAGGGCTTTAGTATTAGTTGCGTTTTTTTGCAGTTCTTTACTTTCGAAATCGTTTTTTACTTTTTTGAGCAGATTATTACAAAAGTTTCTGTACCTTTTGTAGGAGGTTGTAAGTATACGGTCTTTGGGGTTTTTTCTTGCTAACAAATGAAGTCGGTCTCTATGTCGTATGCAACGGAGTAGGCCTGCAGTAATCCATGGTTCGATGTTCGTTTTAGATTTGCTAAGTTTTTTTTATAGTTGTGTGCTTCTCTATTATTGAGGATAGTGTATCTATGAATAGTTCTGTTGCGTCGTCTACATCTTTAATGTTCAATACTGGTGTCCAATCTACTTTCTTCAATTCCTCCGTAATCGCATCGAAATTTGTAATCACTTTTTCTCTTTGAGGCTTCTCCTTGTCGATTTTATTAGCTAGAGCTAGAATGACTATCTTGTGATCTGTCACATCAGTATCACAAACGGCAGTTATTGCAGGAAGCTTTGATTTTAAAAACATGTGATCAAGACAAGCTTCATGTCTAATAGGTAGGCTAATGGCAGGTAGCAGACCTTGTTCAGCGGTTCTGCATAAATACTCCGAACAGATATTGGTATGTGTAGCCAGTATGTCGATGTTAATATCACCAGCTAAGACAATATTAGGATCATTTTCCATAGATTCAAGAATTCTGTCCAGTGAATTAAGGAAGGCACTAGTGTTTCTAAAAGAAGGAGAACGATATATTCCCAATATTGTAATAAAATTAGGAATATTGATAACCAAGCAACAGGCTTCGTCCAGACAGGGTTCAGAAGCATTAACCATCCAGCATTCTTTAACGTATATAACAACGCCGCCGTTTTGATTTAGGTTACGCTGTGAAAAATATGAATTATATCCCGGTATATTACTAATTATTGTTGAAGAATCAAGCCAGCATTCAGTGAGAATAATTACATCACAATCAATATTAAGTCGATGAAGAGCTATAAGGAATTTTGAAAAGTTTTTTTTTATACTTCTAATGTTCAGTGTCAGCATTTTGAAAGAGTATTTTTTTGTGAACATGCTGTTGCAGTTTTCCAGTATATCTACATTATGACATTGAATATTAAACGCATTATCCAATTTATAGTGTAGATCTATTCGGTCCATGTTCTATCGGTTATATATACTGCATAATAGGAGTAGAGAGAGTTTTTAAATGTCATATTAAAGAGAAGAGTTGCAACCTGTTTATCCATAATAATAACATGACTAGGATTATCATAACTATATAAATCATCCATTAAATTAAAATCTGACGTTACACAAATGAGAATTAACAAATATTTTTTGCAAGAAACCTTATATAATAGACACGTGAACTGAGTATTGGAGTAATACATAATCGTGCTTATACAAATTATGACAAATTTCTTTATACTGACTACCGAGGTTATGTTTATACAAATTATAGGAAAACTGCCTGTACAAAATATCAAACAGTTGTATATACTAAATAATAAAAATATGCATATAATACAAAGTGTAAAAAATCTGCTTACATCAATTATCACAATGTGAGATCCAAATTCTTTAGTGGCTATGATAAATAACTTATTTATAGATCTAATAAAAATTGGGTAAAAACACATTAAAGTCCATGGATTGACTTGTAGTTTGAGGAATTTTAATCGTATGGGATACAATACGTATGGCAAGTTATAACAAAACAGCATGAGGTGAAGAGTAGGGCTGGGCAAGTGATCGGCCGAGTATCTTTGTAATCGATTTGGCACTAACATTTGACGTGGTTGGCACAAGTAAGATTGCCTTGTGAGACTGTATAACTTGCTAAAAATAATGGATAAAAGGAATAAAGATTCAATTGAATTACAAATATAAAAGATTTTAGACATAATAACAAACGTTAGTAAAACATTACAATTTCCCAATTTAAAGAGCTTACATGGGCTAGGAGCACCGAGTATTTGTTGGACTTTCGATGGATGGTTGCTGCATTGTTAATTTTTCTAGTGTTGCCTCTGAAGTAACTCTCAGGACAGAACTGGTTTCAGATCGACGCATAAATATCGAGCCGTTAGCTGTCCAAACATATTTGAATTTCAGTAGCGCGCCTGTCGCTCGCGCCTTGCTAAAGAGAACCCTTTTTGTTTTTGTGAGATGCTCATTGATATAGACTTGTCGCGAATTGCCAGACACTTCGATCATATCCGTTGTGAGACCGCGGCGTACTCTCGCCGCGCGCAGCAACTGGTCACGTGGAGCACGTCGAGTTAGGGAGACAATCACGGGACGAGGCCTGCTACCCGCGTCGTTTATACGTCGACCAACACGTTTTATGTCGTCGATGTCGGTCGGGTTCAGTGTTACGCCAAGCTTAACTGATATGTTTGAAACTATCAAAGGAAGATTTTCACCGTCATGCTCAGTAATTCCGGTTACCTCGATAACCGGAAAAGTCTCTATATTTCCTGATACGCAAAACACAAGACTTGAGATTAGTTTGGGCTCTGGACTATACACGTATTTACTTCTTTTTCAAGTAACCATCATGAAGCGACTTGAATCGACCTCCAGCAATCCTTAACTAAACACACATTTAAAAATATGATACTAAAATAAATTTTATTTTGTTTACAATTATACCGAGCACATCTGTATAACATCTACTCGTAATTACGAACAGTGGTTTTAAAAGCCAATAAAGTTATATGGTTGTAAACAAACCACCGCGGAAGACTAATTTCTACGTATTAATAATTATAAAATTCCTACTGTACCCTCACTAATTGGTGCTCTGTTGTAAAGGTGTAAAAAATGTTCACACAATAAACAAATATTAATAGCACCAGAATATAAAAAGCAGAGATGGCTATGGAATGGGAATGAGCTAATTCGTCTCAATAGACATTCTCATAGATAAGACGCTACTGTATCTTATAGCGAGTAGTGGAGACTAATTGAAACCACATGAAAAAAATCGCGTCAGTATACACAAATATTATTGAAAATAATTCAGTGGTATGGATACTGGCTATTCACTTGTCAGCTAGTTTATTTATAGAATAATTGGTTTCCAAATATTGACTAAACTATAGGTTGTAAACAGTAATTTGAATATAAAGAAATTATTTGTCTGACTGAAAATGACGGTAAAATACCTATATAATTGTATATCAAGACAGCGGGTGTGTTCCCATGACATATGTATAAGTCTTTAACTTATTCTTTTGCCTAATCAACCAGATCCCGTGATGACATCAGACAACTAAAGACAAAGCTAATTTACGTATCCTTACATGAATCACAAAATTAGTGCTTCCACCGCTTAATTCTACATCCTAAGTGATGAAATAAAAACGGAAGTTATTAATCATAACTCGGTAGTTGGAGTGAAGTAAGAAATTATCTGTACATCGTTAAGGATCGCCCTCCTTACCTACAGCGTCGCTCGTCACTCAAAACCGTGGCAGAACTTTTTGGAAGGGATAAAAATACAAATGATCATTAACACGACGTCAGCGGGGTAAGCGATTTGCTTGGGGAGTCGATCTTGTTTTTTTTTTTTACTTTTCTTTATTTTTTAATTGCACGAGCCTGGCAAAAGAAGACATGTCCTCAATTTATGGAAAAATATACCAGTAAACATATAAAACACTTGGATGGTTGGAGCATTCGTTGTTTTTCAGAATTATAGAGGAAAGAGCAAGATAAAATACGAGAGGAAGACGGGGTATTTATACCAACTAATTTAAATAACGCAATAAATATATAAATAACAACCAATAGTCATATACATAGTCCTGATCCCATATTAACATCGAGTTTCTGAGAATCTCCAAATTTTATTCAGCCCATAACGGATTAAAATCATCAGGAAAACAGATACAGGATATGGAAATAAAAGATTGCTTACCTACGTTTTTTTTTTTTTTTTTTTTATTCTGAATTTAGGGCTTTTTCACTTAGTGAATATGTTGCCCTGGTAATGAAAATACATGATTATAGAAAAAGATGTGAACTTAAATTAACTAATTGCTAAGCATTATTGACTAATACATATAAAGTTCTGGCTAAATCCGATTGGGGCTCCGCCAAAATACTATTACAAACTCCCAGGTTGTATGTTTTTATGCCACAACGAGCCCGGATGTCATCGTTACGGCCGCATTCCATCAAAATATGGTACAAATCCTGTATGACGCCACAGTCGGGACAATTAGCCGTTATGGATTTCTTCATTAGAAATGCGAATTTATTGCATGGAATGTGGCCAGAACGGAGTCTTAATGCAGTAGTAGTGTCCGCTCTTTTCAGTGGAGTATTTTCAATCCAAGTTCTATACATAGGTTGAGGCTGGATCGTCTTATACCAAATACCTTTTTCACGCGATCTCAAATCGAAATACTCCTTAAAAAGATCAAAACATCGAGATTTTATGGGGTAAATTAAATTTGTAAAGTAAGGGGAGATATTTATAAGGCAACCGTCGCTTACAGCTTGTCTGGCTAAAGTATCAACGAACTCATTGCCGTCCAGACCGATATGTGATGGAATCCATTGCAGAGCAACTGTAATATTCCTTTCCTGAAACTTCCGAATCAGATCTAGAATAGAATAGGCTATCGGTAGACCTCGAATTTTCGAGGTACATCGAGCCAAGTGCAGTAGGGCGCTCTTACTATCAGTAAGAACTACAAATTTATTAATATTAGTTGCCTGCATATATGATAAAGCTTCAGCAATTGCTATAAGTTCCGCCTCCATTATTGATATTTTAGCATTTATTCGAAATTTTACACCTATTTTTGAATTTGGATCATAGAAAGCAGCACCTATATTTATACCATCTTTTGAACCATCGGTATATATTTGGTAGAAAGGTGAATAGTTCCTATTTAAGTATTCGCAACAAATATTTTTTAACTGAATAGCATTAAAACTACGCTTACATTTATCTATTGAGTCAATATTCGAGAAAATTATGTTAGTAAGGTTTATGTCTGTTACCCAAGTGTCCATTGAATATATCCCTGATTTTTTTGAAGAATAAACATCTATATGATTCAAACTGTCATGCACCTGAGGCAATAAAGGTTTTTTTTTTGTTGTTCCAGTATCGATCGTTACACTGATTACTTAACTCTGATATAGAATCGGTAACAGGAATATTCGCAGTGCCTTTGCAACGTAACCAGTACTTTTGAGCTAGGTATTGACGACGTAGGTATAAAGGTTGGAGGCCGAGTTCGCACTCCATAACATGGATAGGCGTAGTTTTGATAAAGTTTCCTATGACTCGTAAGGCCTGATTTTGTACCTTATCTAGTATGATTAAGTTCCTAGCGGGACTATTATCGAACAGGAAACTTGCATAGTCAATGCGGCTGCGTATAGTGGAGATGTACAACCTACGTAGGTGTTTAGGGTGCAACCCCCAGCCTGAGCCAGCTAAACCTTTAAATATATTAAGAAATTTAAGAGCTTTTTCTGAGACATCCAAAATATGATGACGCCATCTTAAAGAACGATCCAGCCACACGCCTAAATATTTTACCTGATCCACCACTACAAGAGGGCGGTTGTTTAATTTGATGTTAATATCAACCAATCTTCTTTGCATACCCCTTCGGAAAACACACACTTTACTTTTACTAGGCGATATATCTAAATTGAGGTTCCTAAATAAGGTATACAAAGAATCCAATGCGTTTTGAATCTGGATGCTTGCATCATTTACATTGTTTGAGGTATAATACAAAACAAAATCGTCAGCATATTGAGAAATGCCCACATTAGTAATAGCCTTACAGATATGTAGCGTAGAGATATTAAATAAAAGCGGAGATAAAGGGTCCCCCTGAGCAACTCCATGACCTGTACTCCTACTAATACAATAATCAAGCCCTTCAATTACCAAGCATCTTTCTTTTAGATATGACCAAAGATAATTGCAAAATTTTGCCCCTACTCCAAGTTGATCCAATGTTAATAACAAACTAATAATATCTACACTATTGTACGCGTTTTCCAGATCCAAAAAACAAGCAACAGTAACTAAATTTTTTGATAACCCAATTTGAATTTTAGAAACTAAGGTACTCAAATTATCTAAACATGAACGTCCCCTCCTGAAACCAGTAGTGTTTTCAGAGAAATGCTCATAATGCTCCATATACCATTCCAGTCTATTATTAATTACTGCATGAAAGGTTTTGCATAAACACGAAATGAGAGATATAGGTCTCAAAGACGAAACAGCAGAGGAATCTCTTCCTGGTTTAGGTATTGGCACTATGCGAACATGACGCCACTGATCCGGGACGAAACTATACAAAAAGAATTTGTTATAAAGTAATAGCAGAATATTTTTACCAATTTGTGGGAGGTGTTTGATCATTGAGAATGAGATTCCATCTGACCCTGGTGAAGTATCTTTTGGTTTTATGCATTTGTCAAGTTCCTGTTGGGAAATCTCACGTTGAAGTTTATCATTTTCAGATGAAAAGTTGGGCTTTGGTGGAGTAGTAAAATCGGGAGATAAATTGCGGAGAAGGGAATGGCCCATCAGCTTATCAATACTTATCTTGGGAGATCTATAACCCTTGAGCCATCTCATCCGACGCCACATATCGCTAACTGAAGAAGTTTGATCTATTGATGAGCAGAAGTTCTGCCATGACTCATTCTTCGCCTTTCTTATCAGTCTTTGTGCATCACGGATCTTTTCCTTTAAAGTGTTAAGATTACCGGGCGTTGGATTTTTCCTAAAACGAGATAAAGCAAGTCTTCTTTCGGCTACGACTTTTGAAAGGAAAGGAGACCAGAATGGCTTGGGTACAAATTTATTGGCAGGATTTAAGCAGATCTTATAAAACGGTATATTGGCATCAGCAGCCTTATTAATTATTTCGACAAATGAGTTATAGCTAGATTGTAAGTTTGTGTCACAAATTTGAAAATTTTGAAATGCTTCTTCTAAATATTTTTTATAAGATAGCCAGTCAGCAAGTTTGTAATTTCGTTTTTTTAAATTGTTATGAATAACTGTCATAGATGAAGTTAGTTTTATAAACAGGTGATCACTGCCAAGGGATTCATTTAAAACCCGCCAATCAAATTTAAACGCAATATCTGAAGAAACTACTGATATATCGGGGGCGGATTGCTGTAAAATACCATTAACAAATTTTATTCTAGTTACGGAACCGTTATTTAATGAGATAAAATTATTATCTACTAAAGCGTCCAAATTTGAGTACCTCGAGAATCCGTTTTATTTGACCAGTTGGAGTGATGAGCATTATAATCTCCAAGAATCAAAGTTTTTGTGGTGGCTAGGGAGAAAATAAAATCCCAATCTGACTGAGATGTGTGAACATTAGGTGGGCAATATATGGATAAGACGTTCTCAACGCAATCACAATTTAATATCTCAACCCATATTAATTCTATGCTATTATTAGGTAATTGAATAGGGCGGAGTTTAGATTTTACAGATTTGTGTGTCAATATTGCAACGCCTCCATAAGAATCAAACCTGTCTTTACGAAACACTGTATAATCTTTGACAGGTAATTTGCTACCTGGCACTAGCCACGTTTCACTTAAACCTACGATATGGATTTTATATTGATTTAATAGTTGTTCAAATGATAGGAGCTTAGGTCTCAAACTATGGGCGTTCCAATGGATAATATTTATGTTAAATACCTTGTCCATAATTGGTTATGAATTTTGATAAAAAAGACCAGTCCGAGATATTTTTAAACATAAATGAAATAGCAAATTCTAAGCATGTCTGAACAGCACTATGTATTTTATCAATGGATGAGAGATCCCGTTGTAGAATTATATGTTTGATTTTTAAAAAAAGACGTTTAAAAGAGTTGTATATATTTGCCTCTGTATCTTCCATTTCTACCGAGTCGGACTGATCATTTTTATCAGGATTAACATCACATTGTATTTCAGTAAAAGTTTGCGTATCATTGACATTTAGGTGTTCGTTCTTCTTCTGATTCGTTTTCTTTATGACTGATGTTTTTGATGTAGCCGCTTTATCCTGTTTATCCTTAGTAAGTCGTTCTCGTGGAGAAATTGAAGATTTAGATTTTTGAGCATATGTAACATTCTGGTCATTTGTAGTATCTGAAACCGGTGTTAATGGTTGATCACGTAGATCAGGTTCAATATGGTTATTATGATTTTCCAAGCGCTCTCGGATAGATTGAGAGTTATATACGGTCATAGCCTTGCGATACGTACAATTAGATTCTGCCATTATGTCACGAATGTACTTTTCTCTTGTGTAAACTGGACAGCTCTTATGCATTGCCATATGTGAACCTAAGCAATTGATACATTTAAATGTTGTAGTTTCACATGTTTCATGTTTACCGGCGCATTTCGGACAGTATGATTTCTTTGAAGCGCACATCTTATGTGTATGTCCGTACCTCCAGCACTTTGAGCATTGTGTAACGGGGAATACATAGGGTTCTACTTTAACCCTCATGTCATACAGATAAATATATTTCGGAAGAATAGGACCTTTAAAGCCCACGCGTATGGTTTCACAATCAATCCATTCTGTTTCTCCCACAATTTTCCGTTTTAAACGCCTGACGTTACTTATTTCAGTTTCGCATGATATGGATTTTAACAGTTCAGCTTCCGATAAATCTACTTCGATGTTTTTGATAACTCCATATGATAGGTCCACTTCATAGGGACGTTGAAAACGCCAACCAGTTTTAATAAATTCTTCGCACTTTATGAGGCGTTCAGCGTTAATACTGTCCATTTTAATACTTATTTTGTAATCGTTGATATATTTAACCTTGCTTATATTAGATATATTTTGCTCATTTAACAACTTCGCAAAGGCAAAACGTTTGGGAAATGCTTCCTTCGATGTTATGCATACCTCCTTATCATTTCTTATTTCGCGCATTCTTTGCTTTCGATTTGAAACCTCCGTCCAAACTTCATTTGAATCCTCGTCTAATATTCTTTTCTTAGGGCGTGAACTATCCTCGGGTGTATCTTTTTCTTTAAATAGTTGAGTTAAGTCTTCATAAATGTTTTTCATCTGATTTTTTTCTAATTCGTATTCAATTTGCATTGAATTATTAGTCGCATCTGCACTCTGAGTTGGTTCTTGCTCCATTGTAAATAAGGTTCAAAGCAGCTGTTATCGCAAGTACCGCACGGCTCAACCCACTCGCCCGAGTGAGGCGAGCCACTGAGATAAGAACTATTATGCCTCGCACTAATTACAATAGTAGATACGCGTCCGAACAACACAGGTTGCGAAACCGAACTGATTGCTTACCTACGTTGCAAAGCAAGAATTGATAAACGAAAAAATAGAACCATACTATGACCAGCTTGTCATCTTACTAATATTATAAATGCGAAAGTTTGTGTGTTTGTTACCTCTTCATGTTCAAACTACTGGACCTATTTAGATGAGATTTGGTATGGAGGTAGCTGATATCCCAGATTAACACATAGGCTACTTTTTATCCTAAAAAATACAGTGTTTCCGTTGGAAGTGCACGGAACTGAAATATAGTACTCGGTACTCATACAAACTCAAAGGAATTGGATGGGAAGTTTAGAGTACGGTAGTAGCTTTAAGTATGTATTTAGAGTTTATATTTATTATATAATATATAGATAGTATTATTTAAAGTGTTATTCCGCGAATTAGTTCCTATGTTTCTTAAGTGGACTGGCCTCAAAAAGTAACTGCACCCGGGTGAAGGTGGCTGGACTGCTACAGCTTACCAACAGGCCACCACGCACTTTTCCCAATCACATAACGGTCAGTATATAAGTAATATGCTAACTAGGTCACTTAACCTAAAAATGTACGGTGTTTCCAGTATGCATTGGCAGTGAACAAAAATTAAGCCAATTACACATAGCGTGACGCGTCGGATGTGATTAGAGCACGTGCTAGTGACGTGAGGTAGTCGCGACAGGGCCGAGCACGCCCTTACACAACCATCTGATAACGCCGAATATAGACCTTTATTATACCACAGTTTTTTTTTTAAATTTGCATTTAATGCCAAGACGAGCATACCGTTTGCCTGATGGTAAGCGGTACGACCGTCCATGAATAGTGGCAACCCAAAAAACACCTTGAATTACAAATGTATTGCTTGGGATTCTACTACCCCCGCCATCCTGTAACATAAGATGTTAAGTCTCAATATGTCCAGTAGTTGCTCTGGCTACAATGTCCTTCAATTGGAAACATAACAGTGCATTCAAACCGCTGTTTGACGCGTGAAATAGGCACTGCGGTGGTACCTACCCAGGCGGTCTCTCACATATGAGAGACCTACCACAAGTTATGAAATGAAAATGAAAATAATTTATTGAATCCATTAAATTGTTCAACATCATTTAGATTCAGTCATTTTTTTTTATCTACCACCCGGTTCGGAAAGCGGTTTTCACTAGAGAAGAACGGGCAAGAAACTCTAGTGTTGCTCTTTTCAAAACCAGTTTACAATGTAGTGAATTATTACAAAATTTACAAGTTGGTTTAAATCAGAGCAGTTTAATAATAATATGTTGTAAATTTACAATAAATATTTTTGATATGAATATTATTACATCTATTCCCAAGCCTTGTTATCGTCTAAATATTCCGAAATTTTATAATATGCCTTATTGCATAATTTTTGCTTGATAGTAGCTTTGAATTTTGTAATAGATAAGGCTTTAATATGACTGGGAACTTTGTTATAAAAGTGTATACAGTAACCCTTAAAAGATTTGCTGATCTTGTGGAGTCTGGTCTTAAGAGTAGCTAGATTATTCTTATTCCTAGTATTTTTGTTGTGAATATCGCTAATCTTAAGAAAACTTTCTTTGTTTCTATGGACATAAATTAAATTTTCAAAAATGTACTGTGATGTTATGTTAGTTAGTTATGTTCTTTAATATCAGCTTTATAATTAAAAACGGCGGTAGTAAAGCAGTGACGCTTATTGGTTGTGACCCGTGTGCTCCTGCCAAGACGGCGTGGTTGTGGAACTAAATCCCAGAGCATACCTCGGACTTTTCTCTCGGATTTATGAGTGTATTGACAACCAATGGCCAAGAACTTTAATAGTGAAGCAGAAATAGTGAGAAAACCTGCGTATAATGGAATCTTTCAAAACTTTTTCTTATGAAGTCCATTAACTTGCATTAGGCCAGCATGATTGACTATGACCTAAGCTATTTAATTGAATTCTAGGTTTTAGAGGATCCCTTGTAGTGGTCGATTGTAAAGTATAAAACATTCAAATAAAAAGTTTGGTTAACAATGTGAAGAGACGAGCTTATAAAGGTTGCAGGAAGTTGCTGTATGCAAGCCGCTTTCAATCTGTCGCTGTGAAAATGTGTGAAGAAAGCATATGTTTAGTAGAGAACAGGAAGTATGGCTAAAAATGATAATTAGGTTGATAAATCTATTTTTTTTTAAATTACATTATAATTTTTGAACATTGTCTTTGTGTCATCTAATTTATAAAATATTTTATTGTACTCTATTGATTAGTAGGTATTATACAGTAACCGATATATAATGGTTGTTTCATTAGCTATTCTCTTGCGTCGTACCCTATGGCATACTACTGGGAACGATCCACTTTTACGACTGAGACGTGTGAAGCTTCAGTTTACCACATTGATATAGTGGGACATGGTCATCTTCAGCGTTATCTCATTTTTTTCCGTATTGGGCTCGTCCATTGTCTCAGATTGGTACATATGACGGTACGTTCTTGAATTATCTAAAAAGATGGGATATTTGGACGAACCAGAATTGGTGATATTTACTTCGTACCGTTCCAACAAATCTCACATAGATATATTTATTGCTATGAATGGCTAAACGAACATATCATTCGCCTGATGGTAAGCAGAACAACGCTCATGGATACTAGCAATACCTGGCATTCAACTGCGCTCGTAATATGTCTCAATATGTCCAGTAGTCACGCTGACTACAATGTCCTTAAAATTCAATTAGCTTTAAGCTAATTAAACGTTAATCAACTCTATATCAAATATTCATACACATTTATACTAACACCGTGGAGCTATTTAGCTAAATTAAATGGTCTATGTAATAATAGTTATAGATTCTCGCATGTTGGTTACTTCGCTTGTATAGATAGTAATTAATTAATTAATCTATCCTGCAGACATGAGATAAGATCTGTAACATCCCGCATTATAGCGTTAACGGCAACTGTCGTGTACGCCAATATAATCTACATTTACATGGAAAATGCTAAAACATTTACGCGTAAAATTTAAATACCTTTTAATTAAAGTTATTAAGTATTTAAAATTTAAAGGCTTAATATAAATTTATTAAATTAAGTTATTTTAGCTGAGAAATGCTACTACGAGCTACGTTATATGAAATCGGAACTAAAGAATGAAGGTATTCGGGAGTAACAGAATAATTTTTTGTCTTCGGAAGGTATTGTGACTGTATTCCACATAATGGAAAGCACAAAGCCCTTTGTATGGATTTTAATTTGTTGCAAGTAATCATTATTTTCGTCAATTGACACAATAATTATCACAGTCTATTTGATTGGTAAAGAATTAAGTGCCCGGATGGGACAAGTATTCACCTATTAGACAAGTTGTAACTTCCTGTCGCATAATGTCAGCAGTTCACAACTACACTAAGCTATACTTAGCCGATAGTTGCTACAAAAAACTACGTCAATTAAATCGCGTCCTAACCATAATCAATTCCCAACAATCCAATTCACCTAACTGGTGCATCAGTATCAATACTATCACTTAAATTCAATTAGTATGATATGTCGGCACGTAAATGAAGTTCAAGAGCAATGGGTGGTCGTGACGCGAGGCGGGACGGGCGCGTGCTCGTGATTCGGGTCGCGTCATGACTCATGAGTCATGACTGAATGGACCGAAGTGCCTCGCACTTGGATATATTGTGTAATTGCAATGCTGCTTTAATGTCAACTGTGTTTTTGTAAACAGACAATTAATTTTAATACTTTAATTATTTTTTAAAATAATAAATGATTGAAATAAAACTATTATTTACGGATTTTATCGCGAATTTAGTTTAATTTTTTACATTTTTGACTTCCCGACGTTTCGATTACTTTACAGCTTTCGTGGTCACGGGGCGGACTGAGGTATTAGACGTCCGCTCTGTGACTGTTACAATTCAACTACCCTTATTTTACAATTATTAAATTCGCGATAAAATCCGTAAATAATAGTTTTATTTCAATGTGTAACATTCGCGTAAATCTAAGAAACCATTATAATAAATGATATTAATGATAATGTGTAAAGTATAGTGAATATATTTATAAATAAATTTAACAATTTCTATTGAAATTACAAGTTAAATTTCAATAGGCATACAAACAATAAGATATAATAACCATGCTATAAATAATTACTGCATTGACTTATCATTTAAAACAAATCCAATAATAACTGGTGGTAGGTATTTCATATGTGAATGGCCGCATGGTTAGGAACTACTGCAATGTCTATATCTCCCGCCAAACAGCAGTGTAAATACATATTTTTTGTTATTGTTGGAGGTAACTACTACTGCCAAGCGTTGCGTTGTAATTCATGGTGTTGTTTGGTTTTGCTATTGTTCATGAGCGATCATATCGCTTACCATCAGGAGAATGGCAAGCTGATCTCTTCATTTGTCGCAATAAAAAAATAAAGAAACCGCCGCGGCATAACAACAGAGTGCCAAATTACAGAAAAAGCCAACATCTAATAAATATCAACCCTTACACATAAAGGGAGGAAGGAAGTAATAAGCCTATTAAACTGACAAATCCACCTCCACATCGTGTGATGCGCAAAAAATGATTCAATTAATCAACCAGTCACACCGTGACTTGAGGATCTTCCCGACACGAATTGAAGTCATTATTAGTCTTCCCTTGTAACGAGTCATCGAAGGGCGTATTTCAATTTACTCTAATGCAAATTTAATACGCTCCCAGCGACCCTCCAAGGGTTCCAAATCGAGTTTCTTTGTTTTCCTCGACGTGCCTCTCGGCAGCTAAGAAAAGTACGCTGATTTCACATCGGCCAGCTCAATTATTCCTTAGGGTGGTAGTGTTAAACTGCAAGCTATTAATCTTGATTAATTAACGTTTTAAGTTGGGGGGAACGTTTTGTTGTTTTTTAAACGCGTGCACTATTAGGCTAATTTAAATTTCGAAGTGTTTTTTAAATATTTTTGTTCGACCTTTTTTTGCTTTTGTGCTGCCAGTATTGTGTTGAAGTTTTTGATAATAAATAATTATCCTGTAAAAAGTGTGAAGTATTATACCTATATTTACACATGTTTTTAATAAATCAATATTTAATACGTGGAACATCGTATTCTAGTTTGTAGAGTCGGCCCGTATCCTACAGTGGTGCGTATTGGGCTGATACAATTGTGGACCATTGCTTACGTAATAATTGTCACAGCGAGCTGAAAAGCTAACATGACCTCACAATATTAATCGTTTTACCTCTTTTCTCCCATATGTTTTCTGCCGATGATAGGAAACTTATAACCATATAATAATTTTGCGTGGTATGGAAAGGTTAATAAGACCTAAATCAGTGAAGGTTAGACCCATCAAATATCTTACAATATTACAATAAATCCTCCTTTGTCCAACTATAAAGTTATTACAGCTAACGGCCAGATAAAATAAATTATTGAGGTAAAGAAAAATTTGCTATCTGGAATGTTTTTCCGATAATGAAATTCTTGTCTCTGTACGTACGTGATAGAATGGAGGGGAGCGTGTGGCTATGTTACCTGTAATGGACAGTCCTGTGTGCCGTCTAACCTGCGATTTCTTTTTAATTTTTTAACTCTGTATATTTGTCTTTTGAACTACCGTTTTAACATTTGCTTTTGATTCGAAATTCAAACGTATATTTTCTAGCAAAGGTTTTTAATTCCTTTTTATATGAGCTGCAGTTTTAATTAGATTTTAGTAATTTTATTAATGATTTAAATTAAAATAAAAAGTGCGTGGTGGCCTGTTGGTAATCGGACCAGACGCAACTGCCAACATGTTCACGGTGGTCGCGGGTTCGAATCCCAGGGCACACCTCTGACTTTTCGGGGTCATGTGTATATTGATAGTCAATCACCACGCACAAAAACGGTGAAGGAAAACATCGTGAGGAAACCTGCATACCATAGCGATTTATAAGAATTTCTATGGTATGTAAGTCCGCCAACCCACATTAGGCCAGCGTGGTGGACTATATGGCCTAACCACTCTCAATCGCACTTCTCGATTGTAGAGTAGGCCTGTGCCCTGAAGTGGGACGTATATGGGCTGACACAGACACATTTTCCTGCTCACTGGTTTTTGTAGATATATAAAAATGATGACGTTGTATATTATGTATTGTGGTCGATTCTCTGCTTTATCGGATATTAAAATTTCGTAATATGTTACCTGCTATCGAAATTTTTGCCTAGGGTTGAGGTAGGTCTTTGCATCAAACTTTAAAAGGAAATAAACTCGAAAAATTACATATTTTAAACTCTACAAGGATTGAGGCTTAAGTTTATATGTAAAAAATATCCATTTAAGTATATATCAAAAATTATCGGATGCCCAATACCAATTTCTTCTTTCCATCTTTTTCTTTCCGGTCCCCTCCCGATTTGATGGGCCAGCTACACTATGACCCAAACGTTGTGTTCATAGATGGCAGTGATTACTTACCATCAGGTGACATGTTTGCTAGTTTGGCAGTGCATTAAAAAAAATCACAGAACATGATGTAATTAAAAGTCCCGGTGTATGCTTATTATTCTGTACACAAGTATAGTATCCTGTCTGTTATCCTTGCGTCATGAGTATTCGTGCGCACACAAAGCACGCCGAACACTCCAGCCGTGATTTACTAATGAGGTTAGTAAGGAAATAGAAAAGATAAGTTTGGTCTCGAATTCTAGATTGCCGACAAGAACTTTTCAGGTTTATTTACGCTCCATTTATGTAGTAACGAGGTACGTAAGCTCTGTACTTTCTTCTAATAACTTCGTGAGTTGAACACACTTGACGAGGGACTGGTAGTCAGTTGTGAAATTAAATTCTTAATATTTTTTCAATTTCATAAAAATGGGCAGCTAGAAGAAAGTGGCAATATTTTGTTTTTATCAATTCCTTATGTAAGTACAAAGAACACAAGTAATAACCCCAAATCCAAGGATTTTCCGTACGTGTACTCAATACTGGGGTGATTGTGTTAGCCCCGGGCTGACCTATCTGCTTCGTTTGATCTGAATTCTTCCCTTGTATGCTTTACGGCTTACTGCAAATTTGTATTCCTTTAATCTTTAAGTAAGTCGGAAGTCCTCTTTAAATGTTTGATTTTAACAGGTTCCACTAGTCAGCCAATATTATGTATGATATAGTCTAATAAATTTGTTAATGGTCGGATTTCAGTGAAATCTTTTGTAGTAAAAATGTTAATATTCGTTTGTACTGATACAGTAAAAAGGCCAATATTCGTATTATATGATTCAGCGTATAAAAGTAGTTTAATGGCGCCAAGTATATTTATTTAAATTTTAGATACATATTATGTAGATAATATGAATATATTATCTACATAATAAAATTATAGAGTAAAGAAACTTTTAAAATATTTTAGACGGTATAAGTAAAGGGCTAAGTCGATTATAAAGTGATAAATTTTAGATATTTAGTTTACAAAAAATACTATGCAAAATATTTGTAAAATTATGACCATATTTTCACAAAGCACATTCTAAAGCGGTTCACACGAACAGTACTTTATTACTATAACGCCTCCATAATTTGTATTTACGTCTATAAACTTAAGTGTATTCGCGAGTTACATTGCACGCTGTACTGGGTTTATTGTATAACAAGTGCTCGCCAAACTTAGGAAGGAAGACGTGTAATACGTTCTTCGTGTTTCACTCTAGCGTTCTTGTATCTCCACATTCGGTAAGTACACGTGAGGTCATCTCTAAAAAATCTTTGGACATGGCCGAAAAAATTGCACTATCCATATGTGATCATTTCTTTCGAGAAGTTATGCCTTTGTGGGCAAATAACGAATTTGTGAAATATTTACAAAATATTCGATTCTAATATTAGACAGAGGAACATAGTTACAAATTCATGTATGACAGAACAACCGACTACCAAAACTATAACTATTATTGTTCAATTATGTATGTAACACCTACTTCAACATTATTTTTCGAAGATAAGCGTTAAAATAAAAATTTGAGAATAAATTTTCATCATTATGTTCATGGATATTATGGAAACAATATATATATATATATTTCGTACGGATTTGGCAGTTTTATTATAATTTGTCCGCAATACGACGTAAGACTAAGAACACCCCAACGCCAAGACTCTACTAAATGGAGCCTACGTAATGTCCATATACATAGTGTTATCTGTATTGTGGCCTCATTGCGAATAATGACGTCATACGCCCATGCTCTCTCCGTAACAATAGACGTTTCGTACCCTCCCTTGTGTTTCATGTACTCATTAATTGTTGTAGGTGGAAATAACACTGAAATAAATATTTATTCTAAGAAAATAATACCCCACCCAATCTTATTTATTATTGTTTTAAAATTTTATACCTCACTCAATCTTATTAATGAGGTTTTATTATTCTGAAACTTTAAACAATTTTCTTATTAAAATACTAGCCGTTAACAACAACGTTACAAAATAAAAAAAGAACAAAAAATGCCTCATTGCTGTTTTGGTCGAATTTCAAACTGACATTTCCGGAGCAAATTCTTTTTTTGAATAAGCTTAAATATATTGCGAACGAACATTGAGCGTAAATTTTTAAATATTCCAAAGAGCGGCACGGGCTTTATGGTCAAGACTGTCAAAATCGAGATGGCTGACCCGGATGTTTAAGTTTTTGACATAATTCCATATTACAGCTTGATCACCGTACATTTTTATACCTTGATGCGTACATCACGGTTGAATTAAAGCGTTAAGCGGTATTAAAGGTTAGTGGTTAACCTGGATTTATGTTGAAGAATGTGTGTAAAAGTTAACTGTGACAGAACTTTCTATAGGTGGGAGTGGATAGTAACAACTTTTTAAACTATTGTTGCATTAGCGATTAAGTATGGTATTTTTAATCGCCTTGATAGTAGCATGTATGTCCCGTGAATTGCAACGTTCGGGGTTTACTGGCTGCCGTACCGCCAAAAACGACTCAGATGAAAGCAACTAAAAATAAAAATAAATTAAATCACCTTAGAATAAGTACGTCTATAAATTTATTTACTGCTGGACAAAGCCAACTACCTATAAGCAAGACTAGTCTTCAATCTATCTATACAGTTGCTTGTGGCATCTGACACATATTCATATTTTAAATCATATCTACAACCCATCTTCACACCATAAAATACCATTTTCTTCTTCTATTGTTCAAAATATTCCCAAGCGGTGACTCACCGCAAATGTCGTAATATAATTTCTAAGAAGTGCTAATGTAGGGTTAAGAGATAAGCCGTCTATCTAAAGGGTAAGACGTACCCCTTAAAGGGTTGGATGGGTTGAATAATTCATATTTATGTCAACAAAGCATTAGGCGATGAAAGAAATACGTTATTTAATTGTTAGCAGTTATTGCGATTTTGTTGTTATAAATAAATAAATAAATAACACCCAACAGTCACATACATAGTCCTGACCCCACATTAAGATCGAGTCTTGTGTCGTGGGTATCAGGAACTACGAGAGACTTTTCGGTCTCACAAACACCCAGACCCGAGAGAAATATTTGTGGGCCGCACAAACATTTCTCTCGGTGCGGGGATCGAACCCGCGGCCTCTCGTTTCACAGGCGGCGTCTAACCGCCTGCGCCACGGAGGCTGTCAAATGTGTGATTATGGGCGATAAATAGTGTGTTAATATTTAGCTTCTTAAATTATATTTTGAATATATCAATTGGCGTACGGTTTTCAAATTAAACTGTGAAATTTGACGCCGTGGTGTCTATGGACATACCGAAATATTTTATTTTATTTTTGTGGAATGTTGCCATGGCAAAAAAAGGTTATATTTGAACGTTGTGTGATCCAAACGTCACTCATTGTTTTATATACACATGAAACTGGATATTAAGATATTTTATTTACTTATTTATGACGGCATATATCAAGGATGTATTTTTTTACTAAACCTCTCAGTGTATGCGATAATACTTATGTATTTAATATGCAAAGCAAAATACTTAATTTATTAAATTCCATATAAATTTACTACAAAAATACCGGCAACTAATTTTAATCTATAAAACAGCACCGCATTTTTACAAACAACAAAAATAACATTCTTATTTTTTAACGAGTTAATAAATTACGTAATCTTTTACTTAAAACCTTTTACCATCCGAAGGAGGATTTCTTAGAATACCTAAGAATTTTCTAGAATATTTCTTATTCAGAGCGCGCTATTTGGGTTCCAAAGATGACAGGTGGCCATCTCATGAATCATAAGATAACATATTTTGGTCCACGATGTATAACCAAGCAATGTATGGAATTCAAATAAGAACGGATGTATAAACTGCCGAATAATTGGCTGAATTCTCCACATTGACCTTACAAATGGTGTGTCCTATTGCGAGAGCAGAATATTTAATGTTTTTCTAGATGCTGTAATTCTATCCACTTTAAAAACTGAGGAAGTAAATGGGTGTATAAGTTAGTCAATAGAAAAATGTATGCAAATCTTAATAATAATAATTCTGAGTAGTGCTACTATTGTTTCTGCAGCCAGGCTTGATAACATCACACACCACTAGGGGATAGACTTAAAAATACATTAATGTTGTGCCAATCGAACTATACATACTTCACGTTTCTATACACAAAAATATGCAAAAAACTAGTACCATCCATATTTCACAAAGCAGCATCTCAAGATATGCTTTTATTATAAACTGTAAAAATATTTAAACAGAACCTTTTAGCCGTTAGAAAATATTCATGCAAAGGAGCGGTTCTAAATGTAATATTAGACGATATTATAAATATCTCGCGTAGGAACCCCAAAGTATGTAGCGTACCGAATAACAAGACTTCTCCATTTTTCCCCGTCGCGTATATTGAAAGTAGGTACTGTTTCAAGGTTCCGCGAGGTGAATAGGAAAACTTTAGTTGCATTTACGATTTACAGAACTTTATTTGTAAAGTCAGTTACATAATTATTCAATTTTCTTCGAAAAATGTCTGGTTTGTAGATCGTGAGTATATTTAAAAGTTCAAATTTAAATGAATGAATATTAAATAAAAATACATATTTTTATATTATTTATCTATCGGGATCGAATTGGCAACTCTATAGCGAGGACCAAATATTCAGTTAACCTTTATCTACCTTTTTTCCAAAAAGGTCTTAAGGTTTCAATTGATATCAAACATCTTGTTTATTTATTTTCTCATAAGATTTTATGAAATAGGTACAGATTTATTAGATTTAATGAAAGGTATATTGTGTTGCGAATTTTAGTTTATCTTCATTATCAGCCCATTGCATTCCACTGCAATAAGATAATTAACATAACGACGCAGGAAAGTGATTTTGTCGTATCTCGAAACAAGCAATTTTAAACCAGAACCAAAAAAAATATTTAAAAAATGAATAACCTCTAAACTAGAATACTTAGGAATACTATTTCTTTAATAATAACATTTTAAAGTAAAACCTTACATTTTCACGAGAAAATTCAATGAGGTATTTCTATGAATTAAATAATATACAAAACGCATATATGCATTTTTTGAGATACGACAAAATCGCTTTCCTGCGCCAATAAATTAATGACAGATAATATAATTCAAATTTTTATTATAGGCGAAATCAGTAATTACATTCAGTTTTTTATTTTAAAAATATACTATATAAACATAGTAATTTCTATTTTAGATTTTCTTTCATCATATAACCAGAATTAATACAATTGTTTCGTGTTTTACGAATCCACTACTTTGTTCCTTCTAAACCAGTCATTATATTCGTTTCTAAATGCACAATAGAACTAGCATTCTAAATTCTTAGAATTGATTACGAGGCTAATAAAAATACCATCGGAAGCCATAAAACATGTACTGCAAATTGAGTTCATTCAGCAGAAATATAATTTATAATCTAAATTAATAATTACTTATTGATCAACAAAATGAAGACCATATGCTTTAAAAACTATGATTACTAATGCGCGTTTACCACTTTTGAGTATAATACACGCTTTTTCACTATCCTACGAACATTGTAACCGTTTTAGAAAGAGAACTATTCATAAATATATAACCTAACATACATATAGGCATACATACCTCTTGATAATCTAATAAGTAGGTATGTTTAATAATATTTGCGTATGGAACCCGCACATTTTTATCCCGACATACACCTTAAGCGCAATAAAATACCAAAGTGTATATTCGAGTTTCGTTTCGTCAAAGAAAGTGTTATAACAGAGTTTACGAGTGTAGACGTGAATTATGCTAATGACTTGTTTATATCATTTTTTTTTTATTGCATTGAATGGCGAGACGAGCAAGCCGTTCGCCTGATGGTAAGCGATACGACCGCTCATGAACAGTAGCAATATTCCACTGCGCTCGCCATCCTGAGACATAAGATGTTATGTCTCAATATGTCCAGTAGTTGCTCTGGCTGCAATGTCCTTCAATCCGAAACACAACAGTGCATTTAAGCAATGTTGTTTCACGGGAGAAATAGACATTGCGGTGGTACCTACCCAGATGGCCTCTCACATATGAGAGACCTACCACCAGTAAATCTTATCTTCAAGGGTTGCGAATAAACACGAAGACTTTGAAAAATTTGCCCAAGTTTATTAGGGCTGACGAACAAACGAGAGATTCAAAAATAGCTAGCAAAAATATTCAAGTAAAAAGCTGTGGTGACGCAGTTGTAGTAGCGTAAGTGCGATTACAAAACTGAAAGGTCAAATCAAATCGGGTTCGATTCCCGGTTCGACCTTTCTATTATTTATCAGCCATTAGACACATTATGGGACTGGCAGCACTTTTGCCCTTTTGAGAAGAAGAGGTGAGTTCAAGTATGTGTGTATATGTCAATTAAAAATATTGATTAATTATATATACTCCCTACAACCACGTATGGTGCTCAAATAACAGTAATATAAATGTCTTGTATCATAGGTTTCAGAAAGTACGAGAAACATTAATTTGATCTGACAATAAACAGACCCGAAAAAAGGCGCACAAACTTTTGTATCGGTGCAGAGGTTGGAGCTGCGAACATTCTTTTCATAATATAGTATAATCAGCTTGTAAGTGAACAGTGCCACATTATCTATAAGACTTATTATAAAATAATGTTATGGTATTACAATATTTCATTAACCAATAAACTCCTCAGTGTAATAAAAACCTCTCCCAAAGGTTTTGACAGATAACAAATAACACCCTTTATCCATATCACAGAAAGTCCATTATATTTTACGTTTGTCCAGGTCAACAAGTTTGCAGTAGCCCTAACTTAAGTGAGAGTTAAGGATGCTATCTTCATAATACAAATATTCTTGTGTAATTATTATTTCTAAAGAACGAAATAATTATAATACGATTCTTAAGGAGAGTAAATATGTGTAAACTGGACTATTGTACTGAAATCATATCATTATTTGTATTATGAACATAAATGAAACAGTTGTTCAATTTTATTTCTCATACCAAGTTATGATTAAAGCTTTTAGATTATTTAGACGAAAGTAGCGACATCTATCATCGAGTTGTTGTAAGCAAGACTTTCCCTATTAAATTTTATCTCGTGAGAAAAAATATGTTACTTATTATGAAACGTGTATATTTTATTATGTAGTTAAATTATATTTTAATTTTTATAGAGCGCTAATATAAAGTGGATTAAATTAAATTGCTTCATAGCTACGGCTTTTTATTATTGTAAATTAAATGATGCTTACACAAAACCCGTAAAATTCTCATCGTTATCATATTCCGCAGAAATCTACTCAATTCACCGAATGACTGTTATAAAACTTAACAATTTAATAACACTCATTCACGATTATAAAACCCAATTGTTTCTACAACATTATTTAGGTTGAAATTCCCTTCAACAATGTTGCATGTTTACATTGTACACAAATTATTGTTGATAAAACTCGCGAACTCCGTACAATGTGGTTAACAATACTGAACGGTTAGTTCTCACTATTCGACGATAGAGTGTGCTACTCGTGTTCAAAAGCACGCGGCGAGCTTACGCGGGGGGCAGGCGGCAGGGGGGCTAAGTTACGCGCCCCCACTGCCACTTCAACGAGTCAAACGCTATCCTCGACAGTCGCAACGCAACCGCGCCGCGGAGAGGTCGTGTTACACCACGCGCCGGTTCACATCACGCTATAAATATTTAATACACAAACTGATCAAACGACGAACTAACATTAATGAGTGAAAAGTATAAAACTGAAGCCTCCACGAGGACTCTCATCAAAAATTACACCAAGGACCACTGTGCAGTGAAATGTTAGAAAGTTTTTCTTCAGCATTCGAGTGTATCGCGGACTTTGTTTCGGAAATGGTGATATCGACCCACGGGGTGTGTTTATGAGACGTTTTGTAGTGAAATGAAAAATCTGTGATAATGTACGCTATTGCGGCTGTATTTTGTGCGCTGCTGCAAGTCAGCTGGACTGTGATGCAAAATGGCTCGGACAAATGTATCCGGGTCGCGGACAGAGGGGCCGAGAACGGTGTCCTGTGTAGGATACGAACCCTTGAAGGCGAAGGCAGCAGCATCGCTTCAGTTTCATCAGACAGCAGCCGGCTAACCATCGAGTGCAACAATCTACTACTGTTTGAGAGTTCGCTTAGAGCGCACTACTTCCCTCCTGTTCCTGGTCTCACGGACTTATCAATCAACAATTGCAAGTTACTCAGTGTACCCGATAACACGTTTCAAGACCTGAAAAAACTCAAACGTTTAAAGTTACGTTCCAAGAACTACGAATGGAGTCCTACCAAGAATATGGAACTGTCTTTGAACGCTTTCAATGGATTGTTGGAACTGCAGTCGTTGGATCTCGCTCAAAATAACATAAAATTCGTTCCTTCCGGTGTGTTCTGCGCTCTGGAAAATCTCAATACGTTGAATTTAACGCACAATAGAATAAAAACCGTCGGCCAGATTGGATTTGGACAAGGATGCGGCTCAAGCTTACATAGCCTAGACTTGAGCCATAACATGATCAAATCACTTCCTGAGGACTCTGAACTACTCAAATTAAGGAGTCTGCAGCATTTATATCTTCAACATAATAATATCACTGACATATCAAGTGAAGCATTCAATGGGCTCGTGTCAATGCGAATTTTAAACATATCACACAACCATTTACACACGTTACCAGAGGGAATCTTTGCAAATGCTAGAGAACTACGAGAAATATATTTGAACGATAATACGCTTTTTGAATTAGCCCGAGGCGTATTCCACCGTTTGGAGCAACTTGTTGTTTTAGACCTGTCCAGCAATCAACTTACAAGCAACCATATTGATGACGGCACGTTTTTGGGTTTGATACGCTTAATCGTATTAAACCTTTCCAACAATGCTTTGACAAGAATCGATGGGAAGACATTCAAAGACTTGTTTTTTCTTCAAATATTGAACTTAAAGAACAACTCCATTGGATATATTGAAGATAACGCATTCTTGCCGCTTTACAATCTGCATACATTAAATTTGGCCGAGAATCGTCTGCATACAATAGATGAGAACCTGTTCAACGGTTTATTCGTGTTGAGTAAATTAACACTTAATAATAATTTACTAGTAAACATCGATAGAAAAGCTTTTAAAAATTGTTCCGATCTTAAAGAGTTGGACTTGAGCTCCAATCAGTTGTTGGAAGTTCCCGACGCTTTATGGGAACTTTCGTTTCTGAAAACACTCGATTTGGGTGAGAATCAAATATCCGACTTTAGAAATGGATCGTTCAAAAACTTAAACCAATTAACTGGATTAAGATTGATTGACAACCAAATTGGAAACTTGAGCGTCGGAATGTTTTGGGACTTGTCCAACTTGCAAGTGCTGAACATCGCCAAGAACAAGATCCAGGCGATTGAACGAGAGACCTTCCAACGCAATGGACAATTGGAAGCCATCAGACTCGACGGAAACTTTCTGTCGGATATCAACGGTGTGTTCTCAACTCTCGCGAGTCTCCTGTGGCTCAACTTGTCGGAAAATCATCTAGTGTGGTTCGATTACGCGTTCGTGCCTAGCAAGCTCAAGTGGTTGGATATTCACGGTAACTTTATCGAACACTTGGGAAATTACTACAAGTTACAAGATGAGATTCGTATAAAAACTTTAGACGTTAGCCATAACCGTATCACCGAGATATCGGCAATGGCGATACCTAATAGTGTAGAACTGTTGTTTATAAATAATAACTTTTTAAATAGTATCCATGTGAATACGTTCTTCGATAAGAAAAATTTAACGCGTGTGGACATGTATGCGAATGAAATTGTACATTTGGAATTGAATAGTTTGCGTTTATCAACAGTGTCGGGAAATAGGACTCTGCCCGAATTCTATATAGGTGGTAATCCCTTTCAATGTGACTGTACTATGGAGTGGTTGCCTATTATAAACAATATGACCGCCATGAGACAATACCCGCGTGTGATGGACTTAGAAAATGTTTTGTGTAAAATGACGAACACACGTAGTGGAACACATGTGCCCCTAACTAACCTTAAGACCTCAGATTTTCTTTGTAAGTATGAAACACATTGTTTCGCCATCTGCCACTGCTGTGACTACGATGCATGTGACTGTGAAATGACGTGCCCGCAAAATTGCACTTGTTACCACGACCCATTGTGGAACACAAACGTTGTCGACTGTTCCGGACAATCGTCCATTGAAATACCGCATAAAATACCGATGGACGCAACCGAAGTATTTTTAGACGGCAACAACATCCGAGAGCTACAAAACCATGTATTCATTGGAAGACAAAAGATGAGATCTTTGTATGTAAACAACAGTAACGTGGATAGCATACAAAATAGAACATTCGCCGGATTGAATTCGCTGCAAATACTTCATTTGGGAAATAACAAATTGAAAGAGCTGAAAGGTTACGAGTTCCATCAGTTGAGCAATTTGAAAGAGCTGTTTTTACAAAACAACCTCATCAGCCATATCGCTAACATATCATTCCTATCACTTAAATCTTTGGAAATTTTACGACTCGACGGCAATAGACTGGTCGATTTCGAAGTATGGAGTTTTAACAGCAACACCAACCTCAGAGCTTTGTCCCTCGGCAATAATTTATGGTCTTGTAAATGTCGCTACCTGCAAGAATTAACGGCGTATTTGGCCGAGAATGCGCAAAAAATTATCGACATCACCGATGTATGGTGTTGGAACGGAGACGCGAAACCGCCACAGAAAAAAGAACTCAACTTAAACGGCACTGCCTGCAGCGATTATTATGCCGACAATTCAGTCATCGGAAACATGCTTGTGTCGAACTATGTTCCCATGATGGTCTCCACTCTCACCGGTTTTATGTTAATTTTATTGGCCCTCGTCGTACTATTCCTTTTTAGAGACACGCTCAGAGTGTGGCTGTACACGAATTGTGGCATTAGAGTGTTTTCATTCGCCGGAAGTTTTGAAGAGAGCCAAAAGTTGTACGACGCCTACGTTTGCTACAGCCCGAAAGACGAGGAATCGATCGTGCAATCGCTTGTGAACGAGTTTGAAAATGGAAGTCCACCGTACAATCTTTGCCTTCATTACCGAGATGTTGCACATCATGGCGCTCAATACTTGCCATGCGCGCCGCCTGTCGTCGAGACTGCGGAAGCATCCAAGCGAATAATCATCGTATTAACGAGAAATTTCATGCAAACTGAATGGTCTCGATATGAAATCAGACAACGACTACATGAGGCGCTTAAAGGGTGTATTTATAAACTAGTTTTAATAGAAGAGAATTCTGTGGTGGCGGAAGCGATGTGCGATCCTGATTTAAGGCCATACTTAAAGACGGGCTCGAGATTGAGGTGGGGCGAGAAACGATTTTGGGAGCGTTTGAGGTATATGATGCCAGAACTGTCGGGACAAAGCCATAAGGCGCGATCTCATAGTTATAGGAAGAGTATCAACACATATACGTTAGATTCTTCGGTGCCTAATGGAGGCAACGCTGCGCCATACCCTGACAAGTCACCTGTACTGGGAAATGCTGTACAAGGCGTGAGTGCGCCTCCGGAGTACAGTACTGAGGTGCGGCAGTCGCCGTCCGCCGCGAGGCAGACTCAAGGAGTGATGTATGGTCCAGACGGTAGGCCGATATCAGATCACATTTACTCGTCCATAGACTCTGACTATTCCTCGCTGGAGCACGGCATGGCCCCGGGCAGAAGGCGAGACATGCGTCAATGGCCCACGCCGCCTCCCGTCGTCGACACGGGCAACGCCGTACAAGGCTACCTAGTCTAGGGGTGTGTATCCCAACTTCCAGTCAAAATTGTAAATAGCATAGTTAAAATATAGAAACGCTGTAAATATTGTAATTATTAGTTTGTAAGTGCTATACCAAATCTATGTAATTGAATTATTATTGCCTGTTCGTTATCCTGTGTATAGAACGATAAAAATTTAAAGACTGCTGTAGCATATTATTGTAAATAGAAAAAAAAAAACAAGTGATCATTATATTATTACTAGTACAATATGGCGTTATTTATACAAATAAAAATAAATTGAAGATTTATAATAATTTGCTTTATTTGAAATGCCCCTTACACACTAATTACACACACAAGTCAAAAATTATTATTTTGAAATCAGCAATAAACACACAAAGCAAAAAATATTATTAAACGAACTAATTAACTTTTAACAACTGCTCACGCAGTTCCAAATAGACTAATGAAATCATTCATAATGACATTAATTTAAAAGCTTAAACATATTTTAATCATGGAAGTGCAAAAGCAAATAGTATTTACATATTTATGAAAGCCGCTCGGCTTAACTGAGCGGTGTTACAAATGTGCCATTATTGGACTGAAATAAAGTGCATTTCATAATATAAAGACAGATGAATATGTACGCATATCTGGGAACAACGTTTCCTGCGTAACTGGTATTAGTTATTGCATATGATATCAGGTTTGTTTGGGTCCAGCGCTGAGAATTTTTTCGCACAATATTTGCATCAGATGTTTTGTTTTAAAGTAAATCTATATTATAAATTGTCAGAGTTATTGGTATATTTACACAAGCAGTAAATATTTTTCAGATGAATAATTAAAAGTTAATTACCGTTAGCTGTTATATTACATTTATTAAGCTAATGCATTCCTAATTTGTTTTATTTAAATACAATAACTTTTAATTACTTGGTTACACACATTTCAGTTAAAATTATTTCTAAGTATTACACATTGTTTCTTAATACAATAAAACACAACGATTCTTTCTTTAGATTTTTCATACTTATTGAATCCATTTACCATTGTATAATAATGTATAGTATTGTGTTTGGCGGAACGACGCGAGTTATCAAATCACAATCATCTCAAAATACTGATACTTATTTTAAAATGTTGTACATTATTACTAGGCATAAAATAGAGTCAATAAATGATAATTTTGATATAGATTATTCGTAATTACTAATCTAAAACAACATTTATAATATTATTAATGCTTTAATTAATAGATCATACATTCAATATTTAAATAACTAGTTAAAAAATAAATATTACCGTTTCTATTAAATTAATTTACACAAAGTGTTATTAAGAAATTATTATTATACTTCACTACACATCAAATTGGATTAATGAATAAATATGTTTTGAACAATATTTCCAGACAAGCTTGGAATTGATAGCAACTATTAAAGTTAGGATACTTTAATATCTCCAATTATACGTCATGCGTGATTAATTAGAAGTTTAATTTCTTTATATTATTTTAAAAATAAATATAGTAATTTTATTACTTAGTGTATTTGGTATTTTTCTGAAATTACTTACTTTATCACCGAAAAGAAAGAAAATATTAAAGTGGATTTTCGGTATAACATTAGTGTAAATTACGATATGTAGGTAACTGTAAATGTACTCAAAAAAGCTATTTTGATTTTACAAAAATACAATTCAATATTAATTGTAAGTATAGATTTCAAAGTCAGTTGTCAGCAGGCTTTGAATACTTATGTTTACGCAATATTCTAAAATCAGTATCATATTAGTATTCTAGTGACCCAAGGCTTGACACCACTAGGCATTGTTTGACAAGTAAAATATTACATGTACTTAAATTCACTAGTGTCTAGAATAAAATACCTATTGTAGTATTTTTTACATTACAAACGAAAAGATTATAACATGCCGAGGTGTCCATACTAAATATGAAGGAAAAGGCATACCATGAATGTAAGTATATTTACAAGATTTTTATGGTATCGTCCGCAAATCCGCATTAGAATCGGCCATGGCCTAAGCTCACTGTATCGAACTATCGTTTATAGATAACTAGCGGCCCGACCCAGCTTCGCCTGGGTGCATATATTTTTTGATTCCACTCCACACCAAATACATGTTATTTTTCGTATTAATCTCTTGTATACCTAAACTTGACATAGCTATCCTACTGTCTGGCTCAATCCCGTCTCATCCGTCTGTTCAGTCTCTTCCCGATCCGTCCCGTCCTTTCTCTTTTATTATCCATCCCGTCTTATAACGTGCATTTACATTTCGTCCTATCAAATCTGTCAGCTATCCCAGCCCTCTCCCGTACCTTCCACTCTATTATATCCCGTCTCTCCATATACATGTACATATAAAGATTGCCTTATGAAATTTTGACATTAAAAACTTTAGCGTTTTTTATTGTCCATCCAATATTACGTCCCTTATTTCAGCACCAAAATGCTGTTTTTCCTAATAATATTGCACGCCATTACTTTTTGTTAGTAATAAAGTAATAATAACCATTTAAAAAAAGAATTGGCCAAATTGGTCCAGGCGTTGTTGAGTTATGCGCTTACCAACACTTTTTGTGATTCATTTTTATATTATAGAAGAAGATATTATAGTCCACCCTGCTTGCTTAGTGCGAGCTGGCGGATTTTATTTCACGTAGAAATTAATCCGAAAAGTCAGAGGTGTGCCCTGGGATTTGAACCCGTAACCATCGTTAACTTGTTGGCAGTCGCGTCTAGTACGTTACCATATACAAATTAATAAAACCTTCATACTGCCTTACCAGGTGACGTAAGTAATAGAACAAATATTTAAAAATATAAAACTGCATATCGTTTCGTTATAATGTCTAGATACGGCATCAACGTACCAATATTCTTTTTATTCTTGAGTCTAAAAACAATATTAATGCGAAATTTAAATATGTCCCCCAGCGCATCTAAAAGTATCAATTCAAAAACAATGTCGTTTATGAAAACAAAAAATTATAATTAGATATATTTTGGTGTACTCCGGCAAAACGCTTCGATAGAGTATACCTTGTTTAAAACTGTTGCAATAATCTCAAAAAACAATGGGCGATTTTGGTAGATATGGACATGATTTCAATTTACATTTCACAAAATTATGCGCAAGACGCCGTATCTAGATAATATTATATACACGATATACACGATGTACACATTTTTTGAATTTTGTTCTATTTCGTCAGCCGTCAATGAAAGACAATGGAAAGATAGATCATTTTACGTTGGATGGTAGTTGAAGCTGGACCGTCTTTTACGTCTCCCGTCAAATAAACAAAGATCATCCTATATTGGCTGGACGCATCACACTTAAACGATACCCAAAAAAAAGGTTTTTAGTATCTTCCTCAGAAATTTTCCTATTTTTCTCACCCCTAAAACCTTCCCAGGACTTCCACGAATATTTCAAGACCAAAATCAGCCAAATTGGTCCAGGCGTTGTTGAATTATGCGGTTACCAACACATTTTGCGATTCATTTTTATATATAAGATATATATTTAGTAAATTTAGACCAGGACTAAATCACATTTGTAACTCACAAATCTTGAAGCGGACGAGTTTGGGAGCATTACAGTGATACAATAGACTACTGGCCCCCAGCCAAAGTGAGTTTCCGATTATGGTAAATAATGTTGTACTGCACCAAAGCTAACTCTGAAGAATGTACGCTCATACTTTAAAGCTATTTTGACCATATGACACAATCTATTGGCCATTCCATGTACTAACTTTTGTTGGACATTGCCAAAAATATTTGGTATGGACTATTATCGTTCATTGTTTAGTAGGTTGTTCAGGATTGAAATGTTATTCCGATTCTGAAAAGATTCATCCTTTAATACGAGTCTAATATATTTAGAATAACATCGGCAGTATAATAATATATAATCTTATTGTTAACCGGTTTGACTGATTTTTTTCTTGAATAGTAGATATTTATTCCTTTTAAAATTAGGAATTAAATAATTAAGTTTAATTTAATTATTTTTTAAGTCATTGAATTGAATAATGATTTAAGTGAATTGAAGTATTTATCTACCACGAAATTTACTTAATAACATTACATCACTTCAAACCTATATAATATTTCGCTTCATCGTAAAAGAGGATATAATCCATAATGTTACGTTGGCAATAGTTGCAAGAACTTTTTTATTTGGTAGAATCAGTGATAAGGTCAACACCCTATGTTTCCGCATACACAATATGAAATTCAAAGCTGTCTTCTTCGTTGATTATCCCAATTACCTCTCATTGAACTGATGAATACTAACGTCAATTAGAATAATAACCACACGTACTTGCACTGTGGCAGAATGTCTTATTCAGATTCTGTGGAACCTCAGGCAATCTAGAATAACAGACCTATCACCAACCACATTGCGGTACTAGGGCTCTCATAAGTGAGAGGCCCCCTGGGTAGGTACCACCGCAATATCTTTTTCTTCTGCCAAATAGCAGTGTAAATACACTGCTGTGTTTCGGTTTGAAGGAAATTGTAGCTGCTATTTGGATGAAGAAATAAACATTGCGGTGGTACCTACTCAGACACATGAGAGAGCTACCACCAGTAAAATTCCTACGGCCTAGTCCTAGGTTGTAATAAGAAAAAAAAAACATGTCGGGCATCCAAATATTCTACTTACGTTACTACTATCACTACAATGTTCATCATATTTTTCCATTTGAAATAAAAAAATTATGATCATTATAAAAATATTGAAAAATATTTTCAGTAATAGATTTTATGTAATGGATTTCCGCAATAATTTCGAGTAATAAGCGACGCAAATAGGTCAAAGCAGTGCAAAGGGCTTCGCTTGTACATTCCGAGCTATTTTTAATTTAATTTCAATGCTTTCAGACTCGGAGTTAAAAATAACATCGTCCTCATTACCTTAGTGACCAAATATCTCTTCATTTTATTAAACAGAGCTCTATTTGCATAACTACATCATTAGAAAATAAATAAATAAGAAACTATAAACATAATTAATTAACCCGTTAGTTTGTGCAGTGAGACACATTTATAGAAACATAGTATAATATGAGTGTTTTTGTTTGATAGATTAAAGTCTCAAGGAAAATAATTATGAGTCTTATAATCCGTATTCAGTTTAAATAGAGAACAACAGGCAAATCGGTAGTATGTAACAAGTACGCCTGTGCCTGTGACATATGTTTGGAAAAAAACGAATATTATAGAACTTTAAAAACATAATACTTATTTTTTGGTCAATCGAATATGCCATACTGTCCATTATAATTCTTTCATTAAACATGCCTTTTTATGTTTACTTACACCATAATTATAAGTAATTTCCATACGGCGAAACCCATTTTGCAAAATATTTAAGGTACAATGTAGCTTTCATAAAATAAGAAGTGTCCCAAATAAGAATTCATTTAAAACAGTTGCTGACAATTATGAATAGCTTTACAAAGATAATATTAAAGGAATTGTCCATAGCATACACCACTTCGACTGTTATTAAAAGTAATGACACAACGAACACCCGTGTCTTACCATCAGATAATTTTGTACAAATTGTAATGACTTGTGTTTAAAATGACAGCCTCCGTGGTGTAGTGGGTTAAACGCCAGATGTGAATCAAGAAAACGCAGGCTTAATCCCCGAATTGCGACAAATGATTCTGTAATATACCGGTATTTGTCTCTGGTCTGGGTGTTTGTGCATCGAAAAGTCTTTTGTTGTTTTATATCCACAAAACAAAACTTGATCTTAGTTTGGGCCAGGATTATGTGTGTATGACAAATTTTACATTTTGTTCATAAAGCCCCATTCAAAAAAATAAACTTCAAGTTCATTTCTCCAAAAACTCCGGGCCTGCATCTAAATGATGTTTATATTTATTGAAAATATGTATTTTTTCCTACACAAAAAAGTAGGTTTCATCGAGGGACAACATCTTCGCGCCGATTCTAAGTTTCATAGTACAATGGGCATTCTCCGTTAATGATAATTACTTTATTTTATTCAAACATGTCGCCCGGGATAAAACTGGAAAATATTTTAGGCCAAAGCATAAAAAATTGCATAATTATTAGTTTTAAGCAGTATCAATATCGGGATCAATGATATTTTTTACCGATACCATGCATGGGCATTGTTCTTTTCAAAAACACTAGACAGACGCCCGAATACTCGAACGCCATTCAAATAATAAGTTGCTCCCAACAGCGTACGGCCCACTTAGCCAATATATTTAATCGGGATTAACGTAGTTAAGCGCAACTTTTATTTAAGTTGCGTTCCATTATTTGGGCGTTAGTCTATTAATATGTTATTTGCTTTAAAATTGACCGTTAAATAACGTCATTATTTGCATAAAGTCATTGACCTCGAATGGTATTAGCGCACGATAATGTTCCGAGTCTATAATTTAGAGTCTATGATGAGTAATCAATATAATAACTCTCAAACTGAATAAACATAATGTTGATTTTATGTTTTTTTTTTTCTGATTCCATTTTAAATATAAGTAATTATGAATATAATTGATATAATAAATTTAAATATGAACCAAATAAAAATTCATACATGTACATTCATAAACTCACGCCTTTTTCCGAGAAGGGGTAGGCAGAGTTGCAACCAGGACACCCGCGTATAGCTTTTTTTTTGGTGACCCACGATGTGTTCATATAGGGCTCAAATTTCGAACACCGATAATGAATAGAAAAATCCAGTATCACATTGCCCGACCCGGGATTCGAACCCGAGACCTCAGCTTTGCAATCATACCGCAGCATAAGTGCGTCACCGAGATATTACAATAAAAATCTGTTATTATAATATTTAAATAATAATAATCAAGTAAATACTCTTAAATCAGTCCAATAGTCCAATCACCTTAGCTTTACTGTAAAAGAATACACAATTATAAATAACAAAACGCAAACAAAAATAAAACGTAATAATGAAACAAAAGATCTCATAGCTTTCAACGCCGTGCACCACGTTGATCAGCCTGATTTGTATCTAAATCATAGACTACGGACCGATGAGTGTTGTTTTTTACCAACCGGTACATAGACACCGGACGCGACATCCGTCCAGGCACGTGATCGGCGTAACCCTTGTACATCGGCTTAGCTCAAACCGCTTCTGGAGTTGAATATTTAACACTTTATTAGTTCACGATTTATGCTTTGACTTACAATTGGAACGCTACCGGTGGAAATTAGCGCCAGTGAATCAGATTTGTGCGGATGGTGTCAATCAATTGATGTGTATTGGATGTTTCGTTTTGCTTTTGCTTTAGATGAATAATTTCGAAATCCCACGGAGCAGGTAGCTTGGGAGCCTCCGTGGCGCAGTTGGTTAGAGTGAGTGAGGCGGATTCAATCCCTGCACTGAAACAAATATTTGTGGGATCAGCAGGTATTTATTTCGGATGTTTGTGAGACCAAAAAGTTTCTTTCAGTTTCTGATGCCCACGAGACAAGGCTCCATCTAAGTGGGTCAGAAGTTTATATATTTGTATAGATGGGTCTGTATTTATTAAAATAAATACCAAATAAATAAATAAACTCAACAGTCACACACACAGTCCTGGGGCCCTACTATATTCATCCGAACGAACGAACGAACGAACGAAGTTCGAAACTTCGGACAAACGAAGTTTTTTATACGATACGAATGTATCTATTCTGTAAAAGTTCGAATTTGTATAACGTACACCGTAACTATAAGTCTATGGTTACGACCATAAATCAATAACGACCATAAGTTTTGTGTAGGTACATTCGTATCGTATAAAAAACTTCGTTTGTCCGAAGTTTCGAACTTCGTTCGTTCGTTCGTTCGGATGAATATAGTAGGGCCCCTGACCCCAGACTAAGATTGAGTCTTGTGTCGTGTGTATGAGGAACTACGTGAGACTTTCTCACAAACAGATCCGAAACAAATACTTAACGATCACACAAATATTTGTCTCGGTGCGAGGATCGAGCCGCGGCCCGGCCTCGTGTTTCACAGCCGGTGATTTAGTATTGAACGTCCTTGAAAACCTTACTAGGGTGTAAATACTATACAATGAAGGTAGTATGAATCCCTGAGTGAAGGCCGCTTAATTAAAGTCAGTGTAGAGATCTTTGATAGACATCTAAGTAGTTGATTTCCTGTGACTGCGGATGAATGAATGGATATAAAGATAATAGGTGTGCCAATGAACAGTAATAGTCTTTATGAATCAGAATTAAATACCATTTACAAGCGGATCATATAAATAGCGGATATAGAAACGGTTTGTATTAATTTAAATGTAGCGAAATTAAAAATTCTTGCTAAAATAATCTTTGATATGAGGTCAACACTGGAAATACCGTAATTTTGAATATTGGTGAAACATTAAAATCTTATTGAATTAGTTGTAAATTGTCATTTTTTTATATTTTAAACAGATAATTACCAACAGTCACATACATCAGGAACTTTTCTGTCTCACAAACTGCGCCACTTAGGCTGTCATATTTTACATCTGCATTTCATATTAAAGAAAGAAGAAAGAAAATACATTTATTATTGCATGGCCACATACAAAAAAAAGACATTGTAGCATATAAGATAGTTAACAGTTTGCCATTATATGCGCATGGCCAGACAACAATGACTCCCCATTCAGCTATATGCTGCAGTACAAAACAGTGACATCCGGACGCTATGTCCACCAGCAACACATTTGCTTAACATTTTATTACATACAATGTTAATAAAATAATATTAAACAACACACTAAAATTATAACACAACATTAATAAAATAATAATAAAAACAACACACTAAGAATGGAAAAAAGCAATAAAAAAATAATAGCAACATCAAATAAAACAAAAATAGTAATAACAATTCCAAAAAATGAAAATAAAATAGCAGTAAATAATTCACAAACAAAATTCTAATTAATACTTTTGAAAAATAACTGAAATAAATATTAAAATTGCGTATTTAGATACAAGAATACGTTTAGAATCAAACCAAAATCTTGCTTTGATTTCTAAATAAACAGACCCCATCACTCATAAAGAATGTATCGATTTGTCAGTTTATAATAATTATAATGAAATCTGAAACTACGACACAGTTTAGTTACAAATAATTGTATCACAATAAAAAAACTAACAGCAGCATTCAGTTCAATGTGTTCAATCAATTCGATTTTGAATTCGAAATTCCATTACTTTTGTAACAATAGCATAGATATGAAGCTAAACACTAATACTGTGATTGTATTCTGTATTCTGTATAGAATTCGTGTAATTGTGTAATACAATACTGTGATTGGATTACACCATTTTTAACATCCATTTTTGGGAGTTGAAAATACTGTTTCCAATTTTTGTTCGCTAAAACTTTGTGTATTGGTAATTGAATTGTTATTTTTGTGTATTTCAATGCTCAAAGGGCTTATCGGTTTGCTGATGGCCTATGTTCTTTATCTTTATTAAAACACGAAATTGTTTTTGCGGCATTTAGATCTTTGCAATAATGTATGCTTATCATTTTATTAATATGAGTTCATCTATACTTCAACACGAAGACGAATATTCGAAAGACGCGTCGCTGTACAATAAACTGTATTATTATACTTTCAAAATGTTCTAATCTTCTATGTCGTCTACGTCGTAACCTTAGACTAAGTTGGAAGTGAATAATAAGTTTCATAGCGAACAGTATTGATTTTTAGAAGTGAAAACTTTTATCTTATTCGTGGACGTTGAACGTTTGAACATTCCAACTTCGTGTTGGAGAATAGAGTTACTCATCTAATTTGTATTAATAATATTTAAACGCTACTAAAACGGTCTAATCGTAATAATTTATAATGCTGTGTAACTATCTAATGAGTAACTATAATAATATTGTTCTCATATTTTGACGACAACAATTCTACATCTTCATATACAGATATCATCAACTTCTTTAAATTGTTAAATCAATATGATTTGTATTTGTATGTATTACTGTAGTAGTTCGATCCCCGCACCGAAAGAAATGTTTGTTTGGCTCACAAATATTTCTTTCGGGTCTGGGTGTTTGTGAGCCCGAAAAGTCTCTCGTAGTTCCTGATACCCATGACACATGACTCGATCTTAGTGTGGGGTCAAGACTATGTATGTGACTGGCGGGTGTTATTCATTTATTTCCAATACTAATTTAGAACTCTGTATTTTTTCTCTTACACGCTGCTGTCCTGGTTGAGTATGCCTATTTATAGAACAGCTTTTAAGTCACTACAAGAATACTAATTATAAATTCTCACTAACACTAGAGGGAGGTTTAAACTTGAGTAGTTTTATAAAAAAAAAATAGAATATTTTTGTCTATTCAAATTTCTAGCGAGATTGGAAACGGTACTAGTCACATAAAACTTGGTCGAAGTCGTTTTTTGAAATGAATCGCGAATATAATTAAAACGGCAATATACTGAATTTTAAAAACTAATTAATCTAGTTATTCGTTCGCATTCTTAGTTGGATTTGTAGCTATAAAAGTAAAAACAAATTTGAACGGAATGGTATTTCGGTAGTTTTATTATGTTTAAAAACATGCAATTGGCAATGTTTTTAATAAAGTTTTCTAGAGGCCCGTTACAACAGATATCGTTTACGACCGCGGCGAGCACATTACAAAGCGACCATCAAAGTGATTGTAAGGCTCTTTACCATTACAATAGGGTTCAAATTTCGTCAGCATTGTAAGTAACACGGCTATTTTTGTACACCACACATGTGCAATCAAACTACGATTTTAATTGAATTTTTTATTTGAAGCTCCATAAAAAAAATGCGCTTTTTATACTGATAGAGTTGCTGATTGCAAATCACCATGAAAAATGTTGTCTAGCGGCAATTAGTTTAAAAAATAATTCGCAATAATTAACGTGATTCACATTTAATTGATGGATAAACTAAAAATCACTATTGGATAATTTAATTTATCAAAAGCTGTCGATACACTAAAAATCCATTAAGAATGTTATGATTCACTTAAAACTAGCAGAAATATATTTAAATTGAGAATACGGGCTATTTTCTCTGTACGAGTGATTCGTAGTAAATAAAATTTGCCTACCGAGCGAACGACTGCAAGTAAAATGCAGTTATATTACCAGTCCGAACCACATTCATTTAAACAGTTTTAGTGGAAGAAGGGCTTAAATGCTAATGGAATAAATTGTCTAGCTGATTACATCTATTACTGTTGATATTTATACTTCAATCACCCAAAGTCCTTCGAAGCGGTGCCTTTAACTTCATTATAAAGGTTGTGGACAGTTCGTTCTTAATATTAGCGCCACAGAGTTCAGTTCTGTTGTAATAGCAAATGCAGGCTTATTTAGCGGATCATTAATATTCGCCATGACAGAGCAATTTCGTTTGTTTACAATAAATTATCAATGTTTGACCAACACATTGCATGAATGTGCCAGAGTTGGACGTAAATGTTCGCGATGACAATTCTGTATATTGATGTGATTCTTTTTGTAATTGCTTTGTGTGTGTTTATAAAGAGCGGTTGGGTAAGGCGTATTCGGAAATACTGACACGTGCTGTGATTGTTTGAAATAACATTAATATGCAAGAACTATTAAATACGCCGTTCTGTCTGATAGAGCAGTAGCATAATAATATAGGATATATCGACTATGAGCTTTTACGCACGATAGACGATTTCATAGTGGAGCATCTCATTTTGTGTACTATTTATGCTCGGCATAACACAACGCTATACCGGGTATATCAAGACTGCCACCGAAAACGAAGCCGGGTGGTAGTTTTAGTGACTACAAACACAATGCAACTAAAAATTTCGCAAAGAAACACGACATTAATTTTTAATGATTTTTTAAATATCGTCATTTTTGGGTGGTAAATCCTAAATTTTAGCTAAAATAATTATTTAAACTATTTTATACCTTAGACTTTTTATAAATAAAAGGGTATAGACTATTATTTTAGGAAAAATTGTATTTACTACCCAAATATGGCCTTAGGAAAAAAAAATACAAAAAATAGTTTTTTTTTTTTTGCAAAATTTTCTGTTGCATTGTGTCTGCAATAGCTTAAACTACCACCCAGCTTCGTTTTCGGTAGCAGTCTTGATATACCCTGTATGCGTCTAGTTTTCACAATTACCGCATAATGAGCGCTTATTTATTTATAATACTTGTTATTAATTTTATGATAATGCTATTGAATATTCGATTGATTTTCGTTGCTTGTTTATTTTATTTTTAATCATTACTATGTATCTTTGTTAAACCTTTATCTATCTTCCTTTTCATGAGAAAAAATATTTGAATTTATATATAGATATCTTATATCATAAGCCCTCGCCGAAAACCAAAAAAAGAGATATCCACATCGAAAGATAAAGGTATGTTGGCTTTTCGTATTATTTCATAAAATCACGCCGAATCCTAAACACACATTAACCAATTCGTGGGAAATGCTTGAATAAATTCACTAATATTTGTCGCATGCTTGGACCGTAATGAAGGGCACTTCATTACGGCCGGCTGCGTAATTTACTGATGCATGGAGTGGTCAACTTGACACTATGTAACCGATTTTAAGTGTCCACGTGTTTGCCTTTAATAGTAGCGTTTCGTGTTATTTTTTATTTTGCTTCCTTGTTTTTTTGTGGTGTTGTGATTCAGGTCACTTGTATTACGAGTGTTTTGAAATGGATTTACATTTTTTATTTGTCTATTTCAAGTTTTTGTATGGATAATGATATTTTGACGTAATCTGTAGCTTAAAATTACGTTAAAAATATCATGTGAAAATATAAAATTATTTCGTGGGCGTCGTTTCCTACGTCTACCATAGTAGACCCATTGATATACACCAAAAATATAACAAAATTAGACCAGGCTTTCACTCTGTGGTTTTCGAAATTTAAAACCATACATTATAAAGACGTTACCAAGTCGGTTACGCTCCAGTAGATTCGTTCATACCTCTTCACTTTCACTGCATTCAATAAAACATTACTAATTTAGTACACTTTCCATAAAACTATTTTTTATTCTGTGACTAAATGTAGTCACGCACTGCCACTCATTTAAATTTCGATTCGTCTGTCACTGGCCGGACACGATAGCGTTGACATTGCATCATAGACAAATAATACTTTTTAATCTGTGGCACTCGGCTATAATCAGGGTGATATTGTAATTTCCAATTGATTGGAGATGCGTATATTTAAATTGGTACGCCGATCGATTATAGAGGTTATTAATAATTGTGATTCGAAATATGAACTTCGTTTATTGCATAGGACTTGCCATTTAAATAATAATTTTGTTGATTGCTCATTGCCAATGGCATCGAATTATTGCAAGGGATATTGAAGTAAATTGAATTTCCGTTAATTTATTTTCAATTTAAATTACATTTGAATTATCACACAAATAACATGCCATTTTACTGGTTATTGAAATAAAACATAGATGTTTTATTCTGTAACTGATAAATGATTATTAACACATTTGAATGAGCCCATACAAGAGACAGTATAATATGTGTAAGTGCGACGTTCCGTTGTACGCAGCTCATTGAGGCGTGGTTTTAATTTATCTTTTATCGCATCGAATGAAGTGATTACAACTCATCACATTGCGTGCACAAAAGATCTGGCGGTGCGTGAAACAAGTTTATATTCCATTTCGTTCAACACTCATTTCCAAATTAAGCATTGAACATTTTTTTTGCTATTGACACTAAGTAGAACAATTGGCCATAAAATCGTACGTGTTCTTTACAAAAAGAGAAAGCCCGGGATCCGCTCTAATGTCCCGTTTCTTAGAACATTATGTCTTATTTAAGAGATACGACAAAATAAAAAAATAGCCCGAGCCGTGAAAGAATAAGGCAGAATGGGCAATAAACGTTGCCCTCCGTCGGCCCTAAAGACAAAAGTCTTGGTGCTACCGGCACAGAAATTTGGGATGTCGTAAACATTTCTAAGTTTATTGCGACATTGTTGCACACAACATATTTTGTTATTGAGTGAGTTTTGACAGCGGCACAATGGTTATTTTAGCTTCTGTTTTATAATGAGGAGCGACAAAAGCTCACGATATTTTCGTGTTCCGACGCTCGCCTATTGTCTTGTAAATACAATGTTCTTTTAAATGTGCACTTAACCAGTCCTGGCTCGTTGTTACAACTGGTATTAACTTAAAATATTTTTATTACGCAATTGTCCTGGGGTTTGTTTTTAGATAAATAAATCATACATTAATATGCGTTGACATCAACATTACGAAATAACTATGGTCCATTCTTGCTACTTCTTCAAATGTATATTTTTAGGTACCAAGAATTTATAGCCACAAAATTTAGAGAAGCAAACAATCATTGACTCACAATTTTAGGAATGAGTATTTCCTAAAGACAACCTTCAAATGACATAATCCTCAATAAATCTACACAAGGTATTTATCTAGAATTCAAAGAAATATCTAATAATTTGTACCCAAACCAACCACCGTGAAGATCGTATTACAGACAAAAAGTACGTGTTCCTAGCGCAAGTACTAATTAACTCAAGTTTATTAAGTGTTAATTTTAAAATACAGAGAAGTTATCTTGCAGACTTGAAAGATGGTGCCGCTGATTGCAAGAGGAAAAAACTCGCAAGGGTTGTGTTTAATCGTTGTTTTTTGTTGTACTGTCGGCATTACGCATGCAGGGGCAACAGACCAGAACCGATGCTCAAGCTCACATACGTACAAAATTTTATTGCTAAACTACACAGAGTAGGTACAGTAGCGCAAGTGCACTTAGGTTAGGCGGTTGATTTCACAATTCAATATTTATGATATGCAAGTAACTTGTTGTCTCGATTATGGCTATTTACTGGAGTAAAAGTTCCTAAAGTCATATATTAAGCACTAATTATTTTTAATGATAGGCTTTTTTCATACCATTTTTGGAACGGGTTGTCAGTCAATTGTATGAAAATATTGCGTGAATATGGGTAAAATCAGGCACTAATACAGGTATTTGTTATACTCTTACATATTTGTGTATACTGCGCAATCTTTTCTACTGAACCAATTTCTATATTCTTAATATTAGATCACCTTGTAAATCTTGCACCTAAAAATAAATACAAACCATTAACCACACAATACAATATACATAAATAATAAAAATATGAACCAGCAAAATAATAACCCATTTGTATTCACACGTAGCAAAACGGAGCTAACTTATCAGATCGCAATCAACTGTGTCCAGTAGCGTATGTCGTGACGTGCTGTTTGTGCCAAACATATATAAAACCCTCCACTGTTCGGTGGCAGCGGTCGGCATCAAATAAAATTTAATTTGCCCATTGTCTGTTAGGATCGTCCGGAGATGAAAAAACATCATTGTCGTACAATTTTTATACGATGAACACGTGTTAGGAATATGTATGGCTTCGCTTTATGATTTTTGTCGATTGGTCGTGCCTCGTTAAATGGACATTGCATTAACATTTTAAGTAGGTAATGATGAAATTTATCTGTTGAGGGGTAATATTAGCTATAATTGCTTTTAATTGATGCGGGTTGGTCATTTTCACTAAGTAAGTCTATTTTGGGTATATTTTTTTAAAGACATATAATATAATTAAATGTAATAAGTTCCTGACCTAACCCCTCTCAATCGTACTCTCAATTGTAGAGGAGGCTCGCGCCCTGTAGTGGGACACAATATAGTATATAATAGTATACACAATAGTCGTTATTTGTCCCAAAAGCTATCTGAATTAGAAATAAAAATATTGATGAACAAGTTTTTTCGAATAAAGTGACTAAAATCGGCCAGTAATTATGATACTGACAAAATTGGAATTACAAACATTTATAGTAAATGCCGTATTCCGCTATATTTTGTGATGAATATAAACTGAATGCACAGTACTAAGCAGTTATTCAACTGTATAATATACATGTTTAAAACATATATTTTCAATTCCATATTCACAATATCACTTTTGTGAACTATATTTTCGAAGCAGACCATGAGAGCTTTTATTTTAATTTGTGATATTTATTAATATGTTTTGCTGTAGATTGCTAGAGTATGATATTTACAATACTGGTGAAAAGTCCCTGTTATGTGAGAGGCCACTTGGGTAGGTACCACCGGAATGTCTATTTCTCCCGCCAAATAGCAGTGTAAATGTATTGTTGTGTTCAGGTTTGAAGGAAATTATAGCCAGAGTAACTACTGAACATATTGAGATTTAACATCTTATGTCTCAGCATAGCGGGTGTAGCGAAATATCAAGCATTGCTGTGTAATTCATGGTGTTTTTTGGTGTTTATACAGTCCTTGAGCGGTAGTATTGCATGCCCGTCTCGCCATTAATCACGGTAGAAAATACATATATATTTTAGACAGTCACACAATCATGACTCCAAAGACAAGACTTGTGACCTTGTTCTTTAAGCTCTTCGTATAATATTTCAGTGTCCTACACTGATAAGACGTGGATGATTTAAACGCAGGTATCTCTTTATACGAGTAATTAGCTTAGTGCTAAATGTTGTATATGTTAAATTACGTTTATTATAAACATCAATTGATAATTATGAGTCATTTAATTTATTCTCTCTATTTATTAGACAGAGCTCCATGAAACTTTTAAAAAGATCTACCGATAATTATATACTGGGTATCTCAAGACTGCTACCTAAAACGAAGCTGGGTTTGTTTCGCAAAGAAACGCGACAATTATTTTTATGACTTTTTAAATATCGTAATTTTTGGGTGGTAAATCCATAATAGTTTTTGCTAAAATAATAATTTAAACTCTTTTATACCTTGGAGTATTTATAAATAAAAGGGTATACACTATTATTTTAGGAAAAAAAATATTTACCACCCAAATATGAAAAAAATAACAAAAAAAAATAATTGACGCTTTTTATTGCAACTTTTCTGTTTCATTGTGTCTCAAGTCACTTAAACTACCACCCGGCTTCGTTTTCGGTAGCAGTCTTGATGTACCCTGTATATTTAAAATATACTATCTAAAATATAACCATATATTGTAAGCATATATATATTTTGGTATGGCACCAGTGTATTATTCTAAACCAAACTTCATCAAGAGTTTAAAAATAGTTTCGAAAATATTAATCTAAAATAAATTGCTCCTATAATAGAATATCACTTAAAACGCCATAAATAACATGGAAAATCATTAGCTTAATAACAATTACGGGCCATTGGATTATCATTACCCCATCTTCCAAAGAACATCGGTTATTTACTTCTATCATTGTTTAAGTGCCTGCTGGCCCGTTGATAATAAATCGGGCGCGAACCGCGAGACTGTGGGCGCGAATTCGAAACCTCAAACGAATCTTTGTAACTTAAAGATCCCGTATGTATTTGTACAACGCCCTCCCAGGAGCAATTTGGAGGAGGCCTATGTTAAGAAATTGAAAACAGTATAGGCTGATGATGAAGATGATGATAATGATGATGTATGTATTTCTACATACCATAACGAAAACAGCTTAGGAAACTTGCATGCCGTACATCCTTACAATAATACTTATGACAAGGTTCGCCAACCCGCACCAGGCCAGCGTGGCCGACAATGGCTTTAGTTCTCTCCGACCCTCCATTGTGTAAAAATCGTGTCCTCACTAGGGGGCATAATGAGACTAATATAACTAGGTAATAAAATTCAACAAGTTTTTATTAAAAAATATTAAATTATGTTCCAATTGTTTCGTTTCGGCGTAAAGCTTTCAAATCTATCATTTTTGTTGCTCTCCCGGCGACAACCCAATTAAGCAAATATTCCAAAACAACGCGAGGCACCATTGTCGACGAACACATGTTTATCTCAATTCAAAACTAATTTATTTGAAAAGTTTCGAGCCAATTGTGTCCCGTTTCCACCATAAATCATTGAAGTGCCCCTGTTGCTTGCTACCGAACTTCGGCTATTCGTTTTATGATTCTTTTGTTTAAAAACTTTTATTGGCTCGGCCCGTACATAACGGAAACTAATTTATTCAGGAGCCTGAATGTTGGCAGCCTTGAAACTTGTGCCCACTTCCGAATCGCCTCCGCCTTTTTTCTTTTTACGATTATTTTCTTTCGGAACTATTGTATTCGATTTTATCGTTGCCTACTTAACTCGCTCTATTCTTTAGCTGCTGTTGCGTTTAGTGGATATTTCTCTAAATGTTCCACCTAAATATATACTTGTGTAATTGACATGGTCGCTTTGGTTGTTTTTTAATGTACTACTTTCCTACCAGTTTCCACACAGAATCGCTTCGAACTTTTGATTTAGCTTTTACTTATCTAAAATATTCAATTTTATCTTTATTAGGAGTACATAAAGCTATTAATGAAGCCATTTTGGTTGTTATACACGAAGGCTCATCTCACACATGGTATAAAAAAGCCATGAAACATTTGATGAAACGTGTTAATTGACAGATCCACTCAATTTCATATCGGGCGACTATTAAAAACGACAATAATTACGCAACTAATAGTATCGGTTGTTGTATTGGTGTTAATAACTTCATAATATGTAACACTTTCTATAGTAACTACAGGGTAGATAACGTTGAATATAACTTTTTACAAATCATTAACACCTATGTAGGAATGGAAAGCACGTACGTAATGGACAACTGATTTTTTAATACTGTAGACTGGTGTTACACTGAGGTTTGGAGATCATTAAAAGAATGAGTATTTAGAATAGCGTTTTATATATTTATTGTCAAGAATTATGAAAAAGTCGTATTTAAAACCTTCATTGAACATATTTTTTATATTAATTATTTTCATCTTTTAATACCATGACAAAGTTAATGGACAACCTGGTTAAGGTTGCAGGAAGTCGCTGGATGCAGGCTGATGTGGAGATCAATAGGGTAATCATAATATGTTCAACAGTGGACTTCTTGTGGCTGAATAGAGAGTGAGAGAGAGAGAGAAAGAATACCATGACGCAGGAAAAATAATATAAAGATTTCAAATAGCCGAGAAAGTTTTAAATGTATTCCTATTATATTTATGAATAAATTAATAAAAAGTTATTTTTTTTTTTTCAGTATACTTATTAACTTGAGTAATACACAAGAAACAGTTTAAACCAAGGCACTCAGTGTACAACAGTCTTACCTAATGAGTTTTTAAAGTTATTAAAGCAAATTACCATCGAAACGATGCGAGGGTCGATCAATATAGTGTGTAATAAGTTACAGTGATGGCTAGGTGGGCGTTCTACCCGCTTCTGATCTCTCGAGCGATGGCTTCCGCGCACACGATTATCGCCATGATTTATTGGCTTTTTTGCCGGCCATCATATTTACACTTGTGGGTGTTACGGCGCTCCGATATGCAATCACTTTTGTGCTCCACATTGCAACTTGAAAGTCTTGTTGATGATGCTACTCATTTTTATTTGTATATGCAACTACTAAATCGAATAATATATCTTGGTAGATATATACAGGGTATATCAAGACTGCTACCGAAAACGAAGCCGGGTGGTAGTTTAAGCGACTTCAGACACAATGCAACAGAAAAATTTGCAAAAAAAAGTGTCAATTTATGTTTGTTATTTTTTTGCTATGGCCATATCTGGTAAATACATTTTTTCCTAAAATAATAGTAAATACATTTTATCCTTTTATTTATAAATAATCTAAGTTATAAAAGAGATTAAATTATAATTTTAGCAAAAACTGTGGATTTACCACCCTAAAATGACGATATTTAAAAAATCATAAAAAATAATTGCCGCGTTTCTTTGCGAAATTTTTAGTTGCATTGTGTTTTTAGTCACTAAAACTACCACCCGGCTTCGTTTTCGGTAGCAGTCTTGAGATACCCAGTATATGGTATTTAGTGAGGTAACGAGGTGCCGTGACGAAATTAAGCGTTCTACTGATTTATGTCAAGTGGGAGATGGAAATGGGCTTAATGATGGCACTGCTTGTCAAAGCTTTCTTGAACGGGTGGATGTTCAATTTGATAATTTGTGTTTTATTTCAGACACACTCTAAGTGGTTAGAACGTTATCGCAATATCCAAAATATTATATCAGCTTACTCTTGTAAAAAATAAAACATCAATATTAAATGTACTGATGGCTCAGAAACTAAAGTATATGTATGATTTAAAATAGTTGTAAATACAAGTATGGTGGTCAATGCATCACTGATTCGTAGAAATAATTATAAGAGTAGCAGATCCAGATTGTAGTCATTCATACAAAACGGAAGGACCGGTTTATCCAGTGCTATACCATTACCTCACAAACAACTGTCAAGTAACAGCATAGCTTTTGTAGTTATTCGGTAGTAATATTACCATAGCTAAATTAATATTCATCTGTCTTCTTCGCTCCTCCTTTTAATGTTTATCCCCAGATATTGGCAATAGATTTTTTGAACGCCTAAGAATCGATTATGTACCAGTATTTTTCAAGTAACTATAATGATAAAAAGAGCGGATTGCTCGCCTGATGACAAGTTCTACCTGCCCAAGACACAAGAGCATCACTATATAGAACTGATAACACCGGTTATAGTTGGGACACTAGATGTTAAGTCGCATAATGAACAGAAATCAGTGACATCTATGTCATTTAAGCCAAAACTCAAGAACAAGTGTGAGCCTTCTAGCTGCTTGGTGCCTGCTATAGTCAAAGCGGTGATACTTATTATAAAAGCAGCATTGTATACAGGGTATATCAAGACTGCTACCGAAAACGAAGCCGGGTGGTAGTTTAAGCGACTTCAGACACAATGCAACAGAAAAAGTTGCAAAAAAAAGCGACAATTTTTTTTTGTTATTTTTTTTTCTATGGCCATATTTGGGTGGTAAATAAATTTTTTCCTAAAATAATAGTGTATACCCTTTTATTTATAAATAATCTAAGGTATAAAAGTGTTTAAATTATTATTTTAGCAAAAACTATGGATTTCCCACCCAAAAATGACGATATTTAAAAAATCATAAAAAATAATTGTCGCGTTTCTTTGCGAAATTTTTAGTTGCAATGTGTTTGTAGTCATTAAAACTACCACCCAGCTGCGTTTTCGGTAGCAGTCTTGAGATACCCGGTATAAACAGGTTGTAGTTACTATATTTGGTTCCCTCTTTAACTTTACCTTCATCTCTGTCAGAAGTCACACCGTCCTTGACTTTTGTCCATATTGTAGCAAGCTAAGTTTGTTTAGGATCACGTAATTTTTTTCCTACAAGCACTTGGGTTTTTGCTTTACGAAAAAATTCAGAATGCGAAATGATACTCGGTTTGAAAAGTTGGTGCTGGCAAATATTTACGTTGAAATTTTTAAGGTCAATTAACGTAAAGATGAAAAAGGTAAGACGTATTTTGAATTAAATAAAGAAACGTTAGTCATTTAATATTTTTCTATTTGTAATATCAAATTCTAGAGTCTTAAAAGACAGTACGAAAATGATTTGAATTGTTTTCTTAAAAATGTAACAGTAAATATGTTTGCGGTTCTCAATAGGTCCTCATTTTGTTTCTAACGTTTTTATATTTTATAGAAAAATTCAAAAGTACCTAGAAACCATTATCAATTCCAAGGTATAATCTTTGGCGTTTACCATTCAATTATAATTTTATGTTACTATAATCATTTTTGATAGGCTGTTAATTTGCATGAGACTGTTAACGCTACTGTACCTTCTTTCAACAAGGTTATAGTAATTAACACATTATCATTGCCACAGAAGTAGTGCTTGTATTAATATTATTCCTATAAACTATAAGGTTATTGTTTTTATGGATAAGTTCTCCAGTTCATTTAAGTGTGTTATAAAAGTGGTGTGACATAATTACATTCTATCACATCAAATATTGTAAACACCTACTGTAGTAGGCTTCATTTAAGCTTTTGTCTATACCTATGAGTCTACAATAGCAATGTTTGATTTAGTAATCAATGTTCTGATAAAATAAAAAATAACATTAACAGACCAACCGATCAAAGTAACCGATGTAAAACAGAACACGAAGCAACATTTACCATCGTATCAAAAGCATGTCATTTACCGATGACGATTAATAATTCAAGCAAAAGAAACAACGTATAAAAACTTTATCGATGATCGTTTAGATGCAGCGGTACAACAGAAATGGTTATTTAATGTGAAAAAATTATAGAACTCCTTTATTTGGAGGTTCTGGTTATGACTGACTTAATTACCAGTTCACTATGATTTATTATATAATGCAGGAATAATTTTTAAGCCAAGTCAATGACGTATGACTGCTCTCTTCGAGGGAACAGGTTGGGACGCCGCCGGCGTTACGGTGGCAAAGAGCGATGTGTTACGAGCTGAGGTTGGATATAACCGGATTGATTTATACCTACAAGATAACAGTCTCTTTGATGATGATTGAAGTTTTTTGCGAGCAATAATATTATATTATTATATCATCGAGGATCGATTTTGCACATACGAAATTGCAAATTATCGTATTCTGAAATAAGTCGGATTTCAAATTTATTAATTAATCTTCGAAATTAGATAAAGTAGGTATATTTAGTTTGCTTTCATTGCCGTTAATCCGCAATTCTTAAATTTATTTGTTGGCCACTTTTACCTACAATAAATTAAATTAAATATAATGTTTGAATGGTTTGATTATTCCTTGGCTAAGTAATACGCCAGTATACGCTATGAATGGGATCGGCCAAGGAGTTTAGCGACAATATTATAAACGATGAAATTGAAAGCGCTTGTCTTCGACGGCGGACTGATACAAGCTGACGCGAATAAACTTACTGTATCATAGTCTGTACATCTCACTTAAACGCATGTTATATTTTTCGACGACAAAGTTGCCTATCTGTACACTTAATCTATGACTGCGTAGTACATTCAGCGCCTTTCTACCGGTGCGCCTGAGTCGCTCTGGTTATAAATAATACCATAATGACAAGGAATTACCGTGTTCTGCCACACTACATGTTAGACATTCCCGTTCTCTGAATACTGGTTTATTACAGTCAAGGTCCCTACCTACTTACTGTTCATAATTTTATGCACCATTTGAGAGTTATAGCTGGTGACTGGAGACGCGTTTTGTTTGATGAAGTCATGTTTTAGGAAGACTTTAAAATTTCTTGATTTTTTTATTTGCTATGTGCTCAAGAAATGATTCGTTCTAAATGCGCGTTTCTAAATTCTAATTTATTTCATTTCGTAAAGATAGGTACTAATGTGGTAGCTTTCTAATGGTTAGCAATAAACTAAGTGTAAAAATACTCACAAGGAAGTATCAAAATTGTACATTGCTGCCTTCAGTAAGAAAATGCATCTTCTATGGTATCGACAATTCCTAGAGATTTCGTAAATCCATACCCAGATCTGAAACATTGACACTCTTATCATTCAAAAATTTAACCTGATTTAGGTATTGCATTCCGCTTCGAAGGCTGTCAATAGAAAGCTGAAATAAGACATTTGTTTTGTTATTATGGTCCTTGCCTCTACAACTCCATCAGAACAAGTTGTAACAATGTTTACTTTAGCAATACTAAAATAGTTTATGTCGGAGAGCCGATTGCGTGGTTGTTTTACATTGCGCAACACAAAATAGTTACTTACAATACAAACTTGTACTTAAATTGGTTTCAAATTGTGTAGAATTGACATTTGCGGAATCTACGAATTTAATTTCAAGTTTGATAGTACTTAGTGGCACATTGACTATACTTGCAGAGGTTTAGGCGTGAATTTATGTATGGTAAACTCATAAACATTACAGTGGCTAAATCTATCATAGTAAATTACCACTTTATTTATTATGTTTATATACTACTGTTATGTTATATCTTACAATATGGTAATGTGTGCCTGAGCCTCAATATTCCCGGACCTTGACCGAGGGGCAGACCCAAAAAACGCTGGCTAGATGTTGTCAAGGAAGATATGAGGGTCAATGGCCTTATTATTTAAGATGCCGAAGATCGGACGAAATGGAGAAGTATTTACTGGAAGGCGGACCGTGGCACCGGCCGGGAGAACCACAGGTAGAAGATGAAGACTACTGTTATATCTTAGATTTAAGTATAGATTTTTGTTATTGGATCATATTTTATCAATCTGTACAATAATTGCAAAATTATCTTACCCAAACACATTCGCGGAATATAAATGACGTTACATCACGCGAACCGGCAACAACATTCGATTGTCCGTTTTTCCCAAACAGCATGACGTCTCAGGGTCACATTACACGGATGTTATTTATCGACAAGAGCGAGGGTAGTCAGAACAATGTTCTTATGTGAGCACGAGTCGTTAATTACAAACAAACATGACGTAGTTAGTTATAACCATATTAGTACGGGAGCCGGTTCATTGAAATACTAGACTGTACGGAATCGAGGACTTTTTATATATAAAGCTGTTTTCGGGATTTGGTTTTTCGTGTATTAGGAATTTAGATAGTCTTTTGAAAACATATGGTGCAAATTAAAATAGGCTACATTAATTTAATTTGTTTGTTTATTAGAATCTCCAACAAAGATAACACAGTTATTTTAAATTAATTGTTTAATGCAGTTTCTTTTATAGCTGCGATTTTGGAAAACATAGTACATATTCTTTGTATTTTATTTCATTATGTCGCACAACAGCCTTTTTAAAACTTCACTGGTGGAAGGTCTCTCATATGTGAGAGGCTGCCTGGGTGGGTACCACCGCAATGTCTATTTCTCCCGTCAAACAGCAGTTTAAATGCACGGTTGTGTTTCGGATCGAAGGACATTGTAGCCAGAGTAACTACTGGACATATTGAGACTTAACATCTTGTGTCGCAGGATGGCGAGCGCAGTGGAATGCCAAGCATTGCTTTGTAATTCAATGTGTTGTTTGGTTTTGCTACTGTTCATGAGCGGTAACATCGCTTACCATCAGGCGAACGGCATGTTCGTCTCGCCATTCAATGCAATAAAAAAAAAGAAGTGTTTTACCCAATTCCGACTGCTGTATACGTCGAGAGTTTACCGTAAACTAGACCCATTTTATAGTAGGTATTAACCATAAATCAATTGGTTACTCATGTATAAACTATCGTATAAATACGTCTCTATATTTGTAAAAAGCGAACAGGGCCTCAAAATTGAGTTAAAAAAATCTATTACCAAGAATATTCAAGTTACTTCGTTGTTACTTAAGGGACACGTGTAATGAGACTCTAATGACCGTATTTAAGTGTCGTTGGCATTTTTGACCGGGCCTAAATAAATAGCCGCTGTTATGAGTTATAACATTAAGTTAAGAACGTGATACTTAAAAATATTTTACTTATGAATGATAGTACTGAAATGTAAAAAATGTAGATATAAATTATGTTATACAATATTTTTTTATTGAAAATGATACGTCATATTACTCATTCACTTGTAAGTTTAAATGAATATTTGAATGATAGCTGAATGTGTAGAAATAGGTACCACCCACTGTTTGGGAGGAGCTCCCTTCTAGTATGTGAGAGTAGGCAAGCTAATCGCCATACCCACGGTGGTTTAACTTAGAACAAACAACGACGAATTATAATCATCGTTTTGACTAACTTAACACCAGAGGGCGAAAAAATCGTTGGTTTGTACGGATTTCTCCATTTTACGTAGATTGTATTATACGCGGATATTATTGGCCCTAAATTACTTTTAACAGCATTGATTAGCTTATTTGCTGATGAGTTAATTTTAAAACAATTATTAAATTTATTAAAATGCATGCGGAAATGAGAATTGTTATGTTCACATTTCTATACAGAATAATTTGTTTCAAATAGACAAAATTCAAATCAATTCTGTTAGACCTTATTAAGGTCCAAACCTCCCTAAATCTTTTCTTTTCGTATATAAACGTAATGAAAGTAAGTATAGATATATTACTGGATTGTTTTTCTTACTTAACGCCAGAGGGCCTTGAATTGATTGAGTGACGTCTCTATCTTAGTGTGTAAAATGTACTCTGTGGCCATACCTACAAAAAAAAACCCATCGGGAACTCATAATAAAAAATCAGAAGCCGATAATTATTTCGTAAGATTGCATGACCTGCTTGAATTTATTTGCAAAATGAGTATAATAATTTTAATCTTTAGTGACAATAAAAAAAAAAGCGTTACAGAAGCTCAATAACATGTTTGTATTAACATTTATAATTGAAATATTAATTGTCCTATAACGGCCCAGACGCGGCTGCTAACATGTTTACGGCGGTCGTGTGTTCAAATCCTACGGCATACCTCTAACTTTTCAAAGTCTTGTGACTATCGATAGTCAATATTTACGCATTATAACTGTGAAGGATAACATGGTGAGGAAACCTGCATACCATAGCGATTCGAAATATTTTTTATAACAGCTAAAATCCACTAATCCGCATTAGGCCAGCATAGCCTATATGGCCTAAGTCCCTTTAAAACATATTCTGGTTGGTAGAGGAGGCATACATTTTATTTTCTTTGTCATTCTTTATTAAAATATAAAAATACATTTATCGAAGGTACTTAAATCTTAATAACGGTACAAACCGCAGTCCTAAATATGCAATAATGAAGGCTTCGATCACTTTAATAAATTCAATATTTATTAGTAAAAAATGATGAATTGCCTGCAAATGTTGAAATCATATCTTGTTTTCATAAGCTTTTGTATATATAAAGGATTGATAATTTGTATCAATATATTAATTATCAGAATTTCCAAGTTTATTAACTAAAATTTTCACAGGAATTCCCTTTATGATATTTTAAAATATTTGCTTCTCAGAAATGTTAACAATACAGTTCAGAACAAACCTAATCGTAGAATACGAACTTAATATATTCCATAGAATAACATAGTTGATACATATGTGCTATTATATATATTATATAAGATTATTTCTCAAAAACAGATAAAGATACTGATACAGAATTTACCCAAACTCGGGAAATAATTCAGCTTTATACAACGATGATAATAATTAACAATACAAGGAATCGTAACGCTATTTAAAGTTTTGGTTCGAGTAATACGTATTTGATAATACGCAGAAATGAAAATCCAGTTTATGGGTTTCGTATGTTTTTTGTTATCAATGGCAAGACCAGCAAGTCATTCAGTTGATGGTAAGCAATACGACCACTTATGAGTAGTCGCAGTACCACACAGCACCATGATTTGGGGTTCCACTGCGTTCCACTGCGCTCGCCATCCTTAGCAATGAGATGAGCTGAGTCTCCATGTCCAGTGTGTACTCTGGCTATAATGCCTTTAAACCGGAACATAGCAGTGCATTTTTTTTTACTTTATTGGTTTATCAGCAGTTGTTACAATATTACATGACCGCTGTACATTATTCCACTTATATATGTAATATGCAGGGTATATCAAGACTGCTACCGAAAACTAAGCCGGGTGGTTGTTTAAGAGACTTCAGACACAATGCAATAGAAAATTTTGCAAAAGAAAGCGACAATTTTTTTTTTGTAATTTTTTTCCTATGGCCATATTTGGGTGGTAAATACATTTTTTTCCTAAAATAATTGTGTATACCCTTTTATTTATAAATACTCTAAGGTTTAAAATAGTTTTACTATTATTTTAGCAAAAAACTATGGATTACCCACCCAAAAATGGCAATATTAAAAAATCATTAAAAATTAATGAGGCGTTTCTTTGCGAAATTTTTAGTTGCATTGTGTTTGTTGTCACTAAAACTAGCACCCGGCTTCGTTTTCGGTAGCAGTCTTGATATACCCGGTATATTTATATTTCTAATTGTACAACTATTTAAGATAAACACGACATGCATAAGGTGTAGTCAAGTTAACAATTTAAAAAAAGAACTATATTAAAAAAATATATATGGGTAAATACAAAAAGAAAAGAACAAGTGAACATCCAAAATTAATAATAAAGAAAAAGTTATTTAAATTGTTGCTTTGCGGAATAGACGTTGCGATGGTACCTACTCGGACCCTGACATAAGAAAGAGCTATCACCAGTTGGGACAATTATCACATGATCATAGTTACCAATGCATATTATGTATATCAAAGTAAATATATTTATTTCGCCAAATAAAATTATATTTTGGACTGTTTGCCATCATTCATAAGAGTCAAAGCAACATCGAGAACAAATGATTAAATACAGATTGCTTTTGGCAACGAAGCTCACGAGCTAAAGTATCGTTCTCACCGGTGCTTCTGTAGTGGCTGAGGGCTATTGTCCAGTGTAAGTCGGAATAACGCTTTCATACTGCTTAAATAATATATGGATAAGCGATCGTTTAATCAACTGCGATATATAAATCTTATTGGATGATTGTATTTTATTTAGATTTGTATGTGTACTGGGTTGGGAGTAGCATTTAAAGCAAAAATGCATTTAAAAGTAGCATAAAGAGGAAAAACATTTAAAGATATTACAATTTTTAAAAAGTACATTTTATAACGATTTAATCGCTGTAGGTGATTTCTTAAAGACAATCTTTGAATGGATATGAAAAGAGGAAAACAAGAGAAGAGAAGAGTATTGTGAAACCGCAAACACTATAGGGTAATAAGTAATAATATAATAATAAGTAATAAGTATATGTTTAGTTCGCTAAGAGAAACAATGATTGTGAACTAAGTTAGCAAAATATAAGGAAAGAAAAAAAATAAAGCATTCAAGTGGGGCCTATGTAAGAATGTCGCATTCCAGTATGAACCTGCGTATGATTAAAAATATAATTTAACCATACCGGGTATATCAAGACTGCTACCGAAAACGAAGCCGGGTGGTAGTTTTAGTGGCTACAAACACAATGCAATTAAAAATTTCGCATAGAAACGCGACAATTACTTTTTATGATTTTTTAAATATCGTCGTTTTTGGGTGGTAAATCCATAGTTATTGCTAAAATAATAATATTAACTCTTTTATAGCTTAGAGTATTTATAAATAAACGGGCATACACTATTATTTTAGGAAAAAATGTATTTACCACCCAAATATGGCCATAGGAAAAAAAATAACAAAAAAAAAATGTCGCTTTTTTTTTGCAACTTTTTCTGTTGCATTGTGTTTGAAGTCGCTTAAACTACCACCCAGCTTCGTTTTCGGTAGCAGTCTTGATATACCCTGTATAATCATACATATATCATAATATAACCTACGGTGTCAAACAAGCTAATATAATAGTGTCATTGTCATACATAACTACAACGCGTTCGTATTAAGCATTCTAAAAACTATAATATCATTGTCACCGTATCAATGACTCCCAATAAATCTGTCACAAATATTTAAAAAACAAACTTAACATCATTAAATTTCGCATGGAATTGGAAAAATCCAACAAATCTGAACAAATTCCAAAATCACTCCAACGGGAAAGTACGAAATAAATTCTTACATTGACTGGCAAGATGTAAACAGAACTGCTTTATATCGAAGCCACCAGCACTGACTTCGATGTCGAAGCGGACTGTTCAACTTTACTGCCAAACACTCGTTTAACCTTTAACATGCCGCGATTGCTTACAGATTACGGGTGCTTTATGGATACTAAAAGCACTTTCTGGGAAATCATTGATTTTGTGTTACCTTTTGTTCGTATCGGATTTTTCTCTTTTGATGTTCTGTTTCCTAGTTGGAGGAGAAATTCTTTTTGCTCTTTCATATACTCTTTTCAAATCTTTTAATATTTTTTCGTGATATTTCCCTTGAATATTTACAAAAAGATTTTCGCACTCTTATTTTGTTTTAATATGAAAAAAAATAATTAAAAGGAAACAAAATCTGGGGGCACGGCAGTGCCCCCTCCAAGTCGAGCTAAAAAGCGGCACAGCCGTACTATCCTTTTCTCGAAGCAATTCAGACCATTTTCAACCCCCCATAACTTCGTTGTGGTTAAAGCAAGAAACCTGAATTTTACTTATTAGGCATTGTGTAAACATGGTATATTTAAAATTTCATTCAATTTGAACCAGTAGTTTAAGAATTATAACTTGTCAAACTTTCGCAATTTTGTCACTCACTGACTGACTGACCGATCATCAAAAGTCTAAGGCACTTCTAGCAGACATAGAACCTTCAAATTTAGAATATAATTAGTGTTTAGTGTCTAAAGTAAGGAAAAATTCAAACATTTCATAATTTCTGTCTAGTTTTCTAGACAGAAATTATGAAATTACACCAACTGCGTGAATAACTTTGTAATCTCATATAAATGTATAGGATAACAAAGATACATTTGCAGTTAATGATTCGTTGTACCCGTATATAATGGAATAATAGTTGTAGATTGGTATCTATATATATTATATATAAAGCCTAACAGGAGGAGGGAATAAAGAGGGAAAGGGTGTATTCAGCCCATTAAACTGTACAACATTGCTCTAGAAAAACATGACAAAGTTAACCTTGCAAATAAATAGACTAAATAGCTCGAAAACAATCACCAAGAAAGAAAGAACACTAATAATCGAATCCGCTATATTTGTGATAAATTGATACCTACAAAAATAAGAAAAAGCCATAAGACAGAGGCTTTAAGAAAAATAATTATATATATTCTAGAAATAAAAAGTACTGAAAAGGAATAAAGTAGGACTCTACAAAAAGACGTGAGATCCCATCAAAAACATCCTGTAAAAAAATTGCCAGTAGCATTATGCATAAATTGTACGATACATTATGTTTTCAGGCGATGGCCAAGTCGATCTATTTATTTAAAAGGTAAAGAATTTTTAATATTGATATGATAATAACTTTCGTAATAACTTTATACAGAACGTCCCTTAATCAAGGACTAAATAAATTAATCGACTTGGTATTACATGGATCTCACAACTTTTTGCGGTAGAAAAACTGAGCTGCGAGACTTGGAATTTTTTTACAGGATGTTTTTGATGGGATTCCAATGACGTAACCCCAAAGGCTTTCAAATGAACCATTACGTATCTACCATCGAATCAGCCAATCTCAATACAACGAGAGAAATGTGTAGGCATACATGGCTATTGTATCTTAAAACATCTTCTTGACATTCTCATCAGATTGGACAAAGAGGCGTTTATCGATGATTTCGTGAGGCAACGGCCAATATCTCAAGTGTCTGCGACTCCTACGTAATTATTTAGATAGACAATCTGCGGTGCTATTGTACCGCTGGGTTGTTGGTTAATAAAACTACAGGGTGTTTAATAATTTTATTTTGCTGCCTACATTAATCCTAATTTCAATGGAGTCGCAGATAATTGTTCGAAGACCGACCCTCAGCTTAATATTGATAATTCAAAACAGTTCAGCCAAGTGTTTTATGGGTACAGTCTTTACAAGTTCAAAACCTTTACCTGGTACAAGTAAGGATTCTTTTGTCATCACACAAATTCTAATTTTACAAATGTAAGTTTATAGTTACGAAACAAACATTTGACGTAATACACTACAAAACTATTTGAAAAGAAGTCGTTTTCATCATAAATCTTCATTGCAGAAAGCCCGTTAAGCCGCGGCAGTAATTGGTCGTGCAAATCAAATAACTATTTAATTTAACCACCATTAAAGCGTTCTTCAGTAATTCTTGCAATATAAATAATATTTTTAACGCTAGCCACACCATCAGTCTGCAGATAGACATTAAGGGCAAGGCATTTCGCCCGGCACTCTTAAATGCTTGACGAGAATATGGAATGGTGGAGAATTTTTCCGATTCAATGGAAATTCCTTTGGCCATTTTTAGGGGTGATGTATAAGGAAACGCTCTATTCTGTGAGAAATTAACATACTATCGATGTTGCTTTCAACCTAATATGGGTGTTTATATTTTGATACGAAAAAAGAAACGCTATTACAAAAATAGTGTCTCTAAATTTAACATGAATGAGAACTATTTTGGAGATTTTTGGAGAATTTTTATTTCTTATATCACTTGTGATTCACCTACAAATGTAGTTCATAAATTTGTGTCGAGTTATATAAATACTGGTGGTAGGTCTCTCATACGTGAGAGGCCATATGGGTAAGTACCACCGCAATGTTTATTTCTCCCGTGAAACAACACTGTGTAAATGCACTGTTGTGTTTCGGATTGAAGGACATTGTAGCCAGAGTAACTACTGGACATATTGAGACTTAACATCTTATGTCTCAGGATGGCGAGCGCAGTGGAATGTTGCTACTGTTTATGAGCGGTCGTATCGCTTGCCATCAGGCGAATGGCTTGCGCGTCTCGTCATTCATTGCAATTAAAAAAAAAACGGGTCAATATTGAGTCTCTATATAGTCTCTTTATTTGTGAGAAATAATCGTCTCACCAAGACACTTAATCTGTGCTGCAGTGTGTTTAATTTAAGCGTTATGCATAATTTATAACTGATTTTCTACGTCTTTTAGCGTCCAAATGTATTTTTATGTAAATATTAGGAACAGTTTTTCTATCTTCATATTTTTAGATCAATAGTTTAATCAATACTTTTTATTTATATTATAAAACCATTATATGTAAAACTTCAATTAATTAATTTTCTTTATTTAATTAGGTATATACAAATTTAAATTGTGTTTGTAGATTCATATTTTGCCAAACGCCAGTATGATGACGATGAAGTTTACAATATGATGCAAAATATCCATTTAGTCCTGCCAGAACTATTTTCTAATTTATATGGGTAACTTTCCTTTTACACAATGAAGTTAACAATTTCATACGTTTTTCCATAAGCCAAGTCTGAGTGGTTTGAGATCACGTAAACACGTGCCATTTCCGGCCGACCCGTTATGATGTGGTCTCGCGCAATTTGCACGGCTTTATTCTACCTTGTACAAGGCACGTAGCTAGTGCCTCGGGACAACCTTTATTGACTCGTTCTATGGATATTCAATGTATAGTTGCTATCGTGGAATTTAGATGTATACGTACATGGATGTTGCAGGTTAAGCTATTAATTTTTATTATACAGGGTATATCCAAACTGTGATCGAAAACGAAGCCAGGTGGTAGTTTGAGTGACTTCAGACAGAGCTATAAATTTTACAAAATAAAGCGACGAACTTTGTATGTATTTTTTTCCTGTCGACTTATTCGGGTGGTAAATACACAGATTTTTCTAAAATTATAATGTACATTTCATCCCTTTTATTTTTAAAGACTCCATGGTACGCAAGGACTTAAATCATTATTTTAGCAGAAACTATGGATTTATTACCCAAACAAGACGATATTTAAAACCGAAAAAAAGAAACAAATATCGCTTTTCTGTAGTTGCATTGTGACTGTAGTCATACAGCTTCGTTTTCGGTAACAATCTGGATTTACCCTGTATTAGGAATTTCATCAATAATTTTTGTGCAGGTCTGGCAAAGAAATACTTCCCCAATGTTAAATAATTACCGCCATCTATAAGTATTTCTGACACTAGGTTTATAGAAGCATTGGCAGCTTCTCGATGTGTATGATGTGTGTGAAGGTAAGAATGGAAGACGTGGAAAAATTGTACTGGATTACAAAAACAACACATGAGCAGTTGCCTATCTTAAGTTAATTCTTTTAGGTGTTTGAATCTACCTCGTTGGCCGTATTTAATTCGTAGACTTCGTAGATTTCATAGACCTATAAAGGCCTAATGGATCTATTTCTTAGGAAAGCGAGTTTTCAGAAGATTAATATTTTCAGATACAGATACATAAATTTGGGAATCTTGCAATTTAATTGTTTGTACGTGATAGAATTTAGTGATGTACTAGATAACAATCGATATTATAACACATAAATATACACAAATATCTATAAACAAGTTTGTTTAGCTAAGTCATGTGTGGTCTCTTCAACAGTATCGAAACGGTAAGTTGACACCACTTATTTGCTAAATGTGATGGAATGCGATAACGCGAGCATAATGCATGCAATTATTTGTTACTGTCGACCACCTGCGGTGATTGTGGATTGATAGTATCAAGATTTACAGATAAGAGTATATTTTGTTTTATTTAGAAAAAAAATAGTAAGCAACTGCCACAACGGCGTAGCTGTACTACGGAATGATTGAAACACTGCAGTCTCGGGTTTGAATCCCTGGTCAGGCAAAGTGATATAAGATTTTTCTTTTTAGTATCAGCCCGGTATTTTGGTATCAGTCAGGAATTTGTGTCGATTCGATATAGCGATAGACTCTCCCTCTATCACATCATGGGACGGAATATATAAGGCGAAATGCAGGTGACCTGGTGTCACCTTTTCCTACCATATCTGCGAAAAAGGCGTGAGTTTATGTATGTACATATGCATGCATGTAAGTAGTGAGCTATAAGCAGAAACAAGAAGTTACTGGAGACAGGCTGTTACCAAAAAGTCACTATGGAGACTTTAGTGCAACAGTAGATTTCCAGTGAACAGCGATCCTAATGACGATAATGGTTATTAGCGAGTAGAGAAGAGATCAAAATGTTTATCGTAAGTTCGATAAAAGGGTAATACTGGAGTTTCTTCCTATTCTTCTCTAGTAAAAACGGATTACCGAACTGGTGTTAGAATTAAAAGTGATTGAATCTATGATACATTTATATTATGGGTTCAATGATTGATTTCATTTCATTCAAAGATATATATTTTCCGTCCATTAAATGGTAATCTTACTAATAGATAACATTTAAATAGATAAATATATAACACCCAACAGTCACATACATACATAGTCCTGACCCCACACTAAGATCGAGACTTGTGTCGTGGGTATCTACGACTGAACTACGAGCGACTTTTCGGTCACAAACACTCAGACCCGAAAGAAATATTTGTGGGCCGCACAAACCTTTCTCTCGGTGCGGGGATCAAACCCGCGGCCATTCGTTTCACTGGTGGCGTCTAACCGACTGTGCCACGGAGTCTGTATGCTGTATATTCCAACAGAATTTCTACTAAATTCGCCAACGCCAGAGTATGCGTGCTCTCACAACACTCTTCTTTCTTCTTAAATCTCCTTCTCCGACTTCCTATTTAATCTCTAGCTTTCAATTTCTAGGTGCCAATCATAATAGAAATCTTCGATCATCTAATAATCTTCTTCTTAAGTGTCCCCCTCACAGCTCTAATTTTCTTCACTTCTCGTTTTCAGTCCAAGCGATACTACTGTGCAATGCACTCTCCCTCGTTATCAGGACGTCCACTAACCGTTTCACATTCAAAATGAAGGTTCGTGATTTACTGCTTAAGGAAGTTGCAGAATCATTACAATAGTTTGTTACTTATGTATATATTACTATATGTATTTATGTATGTATATACCGGGTATCTCAAGACTGCTACCGAAAACGAAGACGGGTGGTAGTTTTAGTGACTACAAACACAATGCAACTAAAAATTTCGCAAAGAAACGCGACAATTATTTTTTATGATTTTTTAAATATCGTCATTTTTGGGTGGTAAATTCATAGTTTTTGCTAAAATAATGATTTAAACACTTTTATACCTTAGATTATTTATAAATAAAAGGGTATACACTATTATTTTAGGAAAAAATGTATTTACCACCCAAATATGGTCATAGGAAAAAAAAACAAAAAAAAAATTGTCGCTTTTTTGCAATTTTTTCTGTTGCATTGTGTCTGAAGTCGCTTAAACTACCACCCGGCTTCGTTTTCGGTAGCAGTCTTGATATACCCTGTATATATATTTATACACATATATATTTAAGATATATATTTATGTCATAATTATGCATACACATGACTATATATATCCACTATAGTATATCATGTATTGACCCTATATTTGTATGTATTTACATATTAATTATTTATGTTTCTGTTTTTTTTTTTCTTTTCTCTAAAAATTTATACGCCCACTTGATCTCATCTCTGCATCACCCAAAGGTAGACTGGTAGATAATGCCTCTGGCATTAAGTCCAACTTGTATACAGTGTATATGAAGCTTAATAAATAAATAAAATAAATAAATGTGTTTTACTATCAAATCATTGTCAATCGTAGTTTCTAAATTTGCAATGACGAGTACGAAGGCGTTAATGTATTTACCAAAATTGGCTTCCAACTGTGTTATTAAATCTATATCACCTGAGAGCAGTTTAAATGTCAATACGTCTATCGATTCTGTCATGATTAATAACTAAATATATTAAAAATCACGTACTAATCGGTTGTGGGATTAACTAATTAGTATTTGGAATTTATAGCATAAAATGTTGTGACGAAACCTACACATTTAAATATAATTTATTAGTTATGAACGCGTGGGTTTTAATGTACGACCAATTATTTTATTGATGTAAAGTATAATGTTCCTTTTTTAACTACCTATGTTTGAAATGATATGTTCATAAATATTTGATTTTGAATGTAATGTGTGCAAAAATGTTAACATAATATCTAATCTAATTAAGACTTTTGCTGAATGTGAAGATATATAAAAACTATTTGGTAGACGTTAACCATTTTCTTTCACAACAAAGTTCCCATTTTTTTTTTTTTTTGTCCGTGTATATTGCAATGAATTTTGTGACGAGCATGCCGTTCATCTGATGGTAAGCGATACGACCGCTCATGAACAGTAGCAAAACCAAACAACACCTTGAATCTCAAAGCAATATTTGGAATTCCACTGCGTTCGCCATCCTGAGACATAAGATGTTAAGTATAAAGAAGATAGGTTACTTTTTTCGTAAACAAACTTCATGCCTTCCCATATAAAACTCTACAAACATAAACAAGCAATCCCATCCAATTCCATCAACACATACATTTACAAAACAGAACAATTACTATAATAATGCAAAAACAGAACGCATAACTCACTCGGAATGTTTAAAGTAACGGCTTGTAACCGGTGAGCTATAGAATGCTATACAATAATTTGAATAGCTGAGCAACTGCACATCATAATTATGCCGTGTTATGATGCAATGCATCAAAACATAGCTAACTAATCAATAACCCCCCAGGCGAGCCACTTGGCTGATTGCAAACAGTCGAGCAAGCAATTTAGTTTTATCATAATGGGCGATTCAACGTAATGCCTTCATCGGCCACCTGAGGTAGGGTCTTACTGGCTTATAGTTTTATCTGATGTGGTCTTGTTGATCTAGTAGAATGAGATGTGAGGTATTGGATTTAGATGCTAGGAAAAGACAATTTGAACGATTTTTGGAAAGTTTCGACTTATAAAATTAGTGTGTTAAATCTTTTTGCCACTTACGATAGTATAGTCTGAGCTAAGGAAGTCTTAGTGACTTACGGTTTTATCTGATGTGATCCTGTTGATCTAGTAGAATGAGGTTCTTGATTGAGGTGCTAGGCAAATTGGCTCTAAATTTGGACGATTCTCGGAAAGCTTCGCCTTATAAAATTATTGCGTTAAATCTTTTGACTACTTACGACAGTATAATGTGCAATGATACCTGTTTAGTTAATTTTCAGTCATACATCATCGGCCTTATACATAAATTGTTTCTTCTCTCTCGAAGGACTTTCAAATTCCGTTGGAGTGAAAATGACAAAATATTTGATAACTAAAATTGGTTTATAAGCTGTCTATTTAATAGGCCGCTAATGTAATAAATTATTTGCGGTCAACATTTGTATCAGCCTATATACGTTCCGCTGACGGGCACAGGCCTACTCCACACTTGAGATTTCAATTGAAAGCGTTTAGGCCATATAGTCCACCACGCTGGTTTAGAGCGTGTAGGCGGACAAAATTTAAGATATTTTTTAAAATTTTTGGTAGTAATATGAACCATCGATATAAAATTTATACACAAATGGAACTACAATAAAATACCATCATCCCGTGTGGCTTTTCGACACGCGTGTACTTATATCCGTAGTTACGTGAGATGTCGGGCATCTTATAGTCGGTAGTCGGTTTGGGTGGCGCGCGGCACGCGATGCTTTGCGAACCGTCCGCACGGGACCCTCTTTTTAGCTGCCAAAGATTAATACGTAGACCGGACAGTATGAAACAGTGAGTGTATGTTAAAGAAGTTTCTACTTTAGGCGTAGTTGATGTAAATGTCTATGACGTTATATTGTGTTCTATCGATAGTTAAAATTATTTATTTAAAGAATTTAAAATAATATTTATTAGTCTTGGTTTCCCAGAACTGGCAATGCGCTTTCAATAATTTAACGTGAACTTTTAATTTTTTTATTTAGGCCAAATTTAAGCGTGAAATTTCCAAATAGACATAATTAAAAAAACCATTTAGTGCGATCTTTGTATAAATATTACATTGTTTATAGATATCAAATACATACGTCTTAGGTACATGAACAAAATAAAATTATATAAAATGTATTTAATGCCAGTTTGTATTAGAAACATTGATTTTAATTTAACCTATTTCCATATCTACAAACAAAGTTCTTGGACCGGAACATCGAGTGTCCGCGTCTCCCCTCCACATCCCGCACTGAACCACATCTACATAATTACACCGAACTCATTGGTGACTATTAACCTCGCTATAATTCATAGCCTATAGCTTACTATAGAGTTAACTATCTTTTCTTCGACCGGAGATTGGTAAATTATTTTGTGCTAAATTAAATGGATTTGCTTTTGTTATTCTAATGTCTGTTGTTGGAAAACGTGGTATTAAATTATTGTTATTTTAATTAAATAGATACATTTCTTCTGCTCCTTAATACTGCTAGTATACAGATATTCATAGTATTAGAATTATAAATAAATAAATAAAACCCAACACTCACCTAAATAGTTCTGACCTCACACTGAGATCAAGTCTTGTGTCAGGAACTAAGAGACTTTTGGGTCTTACAAACACCAAGATCCGAAAGGAATATTTGTGGGCTGCACAAACATTTCTCTCGGTGCGGGTATCGAACCCACGCCCTTTTGTATCACAGGCGGTGTCTAATCGACTGCATTACGGAGGCGATTTGTTCAAAGGTTCGTTGCATAAAGATTTAAAAACCTGCTGTCTGAGTACTATCAAATATTTTGAGTCAAGAATATCTAGTCCGCCTTGGAAAGTTAATTGTTATAACTCTGTACTTTTGGAATTCCAAGACTCCGTACATCTACAGACCTAAAAATATTCCTTTAATAAAGATTCAGTGAAAGGCAAAAAATATTATAAATGCGATAGAATACCTTTAAAATAAACATAATATTATAAAAACAAAATTTAACAGAGATGTATAATGTTCTAGGCCCCGGCGAGATTCGAACTCGCGATCTCCTGTTTACTAGACAGGCGCTTTAACCAACTAAGCCACGGCGCCTACATGTGGAGCTGTCGTGTTTGCGGTAGATAATACAAGGTACATCAAAGGTGAAAAAAAATCCTCACCAAAATAAAATCGAAAAATGTTTAGCATACAAAGCCAAATGTCCGGCCGGCGTTGCAATAGTTGTCAATCCGTTCATATTTTCCAACGCCAGTTAAGGCAAACTTCCTCGCAAGTAACCATGTTGAATGAACTCATTTATGAAGTCAAACGGAATGGTCCCATCAATGGCGGCAGAATGTGTCAATTCGATAGTTTACACGCTGTTACAAATTGTTGTAATACGAGTGTCAACATTCAGTTCCTTAACTAAATGATGGATATAGACATAGTGGAATGTCGTGTTTGTGTGTGGAATTGTTTTTATTTTTTTGAGAGGTGGTTTGAGGGTGAAGTGGGTTTAGGCTTTATAGCACACGCGATGATTTCATGTTGTTCTTAATAATATGAATGACTTGGAATGAGTTTGCTTGAGTTGATTTTTTTTGTAATAAGTGATAAATGTTTTAAAAATTACGGTGTCACGAAAAATATAATGTAAATTAGAAAAATGTTTATTATGACCTTGTGTTAGGTATACCTACTCACAATTTTTTTTTACCCATCATCATCGTTTTTAATTAACAAGAAGTCTCCTCCTAAACACAGGAGTCCCCAAAAAAAATATACTGACTCCTATAAAGAGCGTCCTGCATACAGCAACATCCTATTACTTTTTGTTTAGTTACTACATTTTTTCCCATGCATATTTTCTGTAACTTATCAATGAGTTGTAAGCAAACCGGCGGGCGTCCACTAGCTTACAACCTGTGTGACATTTAACACTTACCAACACCGGCAGTGAGTATTTCGCTCACAAGAACCAGTCGAGTCAATAAACAATTTTCTAACGTAATATTCTCGTGTCTAATGCTTGGCACGTGTGTTTCAGTGTGAAATAGATTTGTTGGGGAATTTTAGAAAGTCTGTAATGAGGTACCAGAGAAATAAACTGGTGTTCGGATTTGTGGTGTAAAATACTGCTTGTATGGAATGAGTTTGTTTAAATCGTTGAGGTTAGCATTCGTCTATTTACTGTGAACTTGGCAGACGAGTATTGCACGGAGATTTGAGATTTTATTTTACAACTGGTCAAAGTGTATTGGTATATTTAAAATAAACACATTTTATATTTTTGCAAATTATCCGACACTACAAATTATCTTTCTTACAATTCTTTATAAATTTTATAAAATTATGCTTCCTTAGTGTTGCAAAATATGAATACGTATTACCTATTTGGATCATGTTTCCTCTAAGATTGAACCAAAAAACTCTATAGTACATCATCAACTTCAACCACAGGAAGTCTAATGCTAAATATAAGACCCCCAAGGAATTCAACAAACAGTTGGGAAGCTTCTATATGACATTACTTTCTCAAAGAAAATATATCTCTACCAAATCTGTAATTTTAGGAAATCATTCCAAAGTTTGCTAAATCGATCGTGCAGTTACGCAAAGCTCGTATTATGATATCTGTTTAAGGCATCACAGGGTTGTATGTGTAATTTGTGCAACAGTTTGACGTGTGTGTGTTATATGCATTAATACAGATTTGAGTGTGTGTGATGTGCATTATCACGTGTTCTGGTATGTTTGGTTGGTACACAAGTGTAAAATCATTTTTTTTTTTTATTGCAGTGAATGGAGAGATGAGCATGCCGTTCGCCTGATGGAAAGCTATGCGACCGCTCATGAACAGTAGCAAAACCAAACAACATCTTGAATTACAAAGCAATGCTTGGCATTCCACTGCGCTCGCCATCCTGAGACATAAGATGTTTAGTCTCAATATGTCCAGTAGTTACTCTAGCTACAATGTCCTTCAATCCAAAACACAACAGTGCATTTAAACTGCTGTTGCTATATGTGCTAGGATTTCTAGCAACCATCAGCAAAGGTGACTATTTGATTGATATTTAAGAATAGATTTTATTCATAATTGGCTTTTTTGTGTGGTTATGTCGATTCTACAAACTAATCTATCTCCATGGCGCAGTTGGTTAGGTTACTGTCAAACGAGAGGTCGCAGATTCGATTCCCGCACTGACACAAATGTTTGTGTGATCCACAAATACTTGGGTCATGTCTGGGTGTTTGTGAGATCGAAGATCCCTCGTAGTCTCTGCTACTCACGACATAAGATTTTATTGATCTTAATGTGAGGCCAGAACTATGTATGAGATTATTGGGCTGTATTTATTTTATTTGTTTTTATTCCATGAAGACTGTGGCTATCAGGGATACTACATTTCTTACGTCATCCGCCTTCTATTGAATTTTTCTTGAATAAAAAAAACATAATACTCGGATACGGTGCTATTAGATAAGGAAGGAAACAACCATAGTTCACCATAAGACCTCATTATTACTATTAAGGTTTTAAGCTAATAATCCTTTCGCCTTAAATACCTTATACTGTGCTAAAGCAGTAAAACTAAATTATTAATTTTCTACACAATGTTTTGTTATACTTATAATCTGAAACAATGGCCGACCTAATTTTTTACAACGCTGTGCCGTCATATTATAGTTCTAACCTTAAATTAATTTCTTTTCACGGGAAAGCAACGTAGGTCAATATGAATTTTGAGAGGGTCAGCCAAATGAATTTAGACGTTGTTGGATCAAAGATAAAGTGCTTTTTTGTTTGGGGATAGTTAACATTATTTGGGTCAATAGTGCAGGTATAAAGGACTTTTTGTAGCCGTACGTATGTTTTAATAAAAAGTTTGAACATTGTTTACCCTTTGATGGTATAAATTAGGTGCGAAGCGTTTTTTGTTATGTTTAATATTTTTTTTAAATTTATTAGCTTCAATTATCTCTTACGAAATTATAATATTAACAATATATTTTCCTATGTTCCATTTATAGCACTCATAATGACAAAGATTTGGATTTTTCGTACAAAGTAGGACGTGTATCTATGCCAATTCCTTGGTCCGAAATAAATTGCCAAACTTGATATTCAGTAATACCAGTATACCACTCTTGACATCCTCTAGGTTATAGGTAGGGGTTTAGTCAATTATTGTTTTGATTCCGTGCAAAAAGAAACGATCGCGCCACTTTTAAAAATAGACAAGTTGTTACAATATAAGCATATTAAAGTATAGTGTTTTTTTTTAAATAGATTTATGTCATGTTTGTTTCATTAATATCGATTCAAGGTCAGACTCATCCCAGAAAGTTATTTGAAATTCCTTTCATAATATCAATTTGTAATCAATATGTTATCAAACATTGCGTGGGTAGAGACTGCCGTTAGGATTATGATAAAAGCTCAGAATCGCACGTGTAAACGATCATAACCAGTGATACCAACTTATGGGTTTCACCACTTAAATAGTATACTTTTTAGTAGTAGTAATGGTAACAAAACCAAATTTAATATATTTTGTAGTTGACGTAATTTTATCTACGTTTTACAAGTGTTCTTCTGTGTGGGTAAGTCTTAAATAATTTAGAAATTTGGAGTCTGTTGATGAAAGCAAGTTTGAAAGGTAAAGTGACCAACAATTAATCAGGAATACGAAAATAACCTGTATTAGTTCCGAGATTTAAATCTACGACCTCTGAATCAACAGAAATCATTGAATAATATGTATCGCCGTGGTATAACTTTAATATGAGTTAAATACATCGACACTAACGAAAAATAATTTTATTAATTTTACTGCTCGCCTTGTTTTTTTTTTGACAGTTGTCATAAATAACAAAAAATCCTGGCAACACTGCATACCGGTGCTTTCACAACGCGGCGTTCGAAGCGCGGACGAATGAGTATCGGCGCCTTTGTCGGCGAACAAAACGGCACAGGTTGTAATTTGATAAAGTCGGACCGCCTACAACACGGCCTTTCTTTGAGGGGAGCCCACGCAATCTTGTTCTAGCCGATGTTAGTAAAAAATGGATACGTCACACAGCTTTAAGGCTTTTTGCTGGCCGGATGTTTGGGTATGGTGTTGCTTATTAGTGGAAGGTGTGGATTCAATTAATTTGTTATTAATACAAATTATAAGTAGGTACATGAGTATTGGTTTTGTGAAATTATTTCCATTTTTTGTCTATCTGATAATAAATAGGTCGTAATTTGGCGATCACAAGGATATAGTAGAAAAAAACTTAATTATATTTTTTAAATCTATTCAAAATTCACGCATTAGCTTTTTATTTTAAAAATAAAATCTACATACGTACAACCCAACATTCAATACCGCATCCTCCAGAACATTCCCGTTCCACGCCTGCTGCCCTTAGAGCGGCTGGATCAAAATTATACAGGTTTAATTAAATCGACATTAATCCAGGATTCGGGTTATAGAAGCATTTTATGGCCGTCGCTTCGCTGTCATTATGTCATTACCCTAAGTTTTTGGAAGGACTCGGGGAATTTGTTCGGAATTCATCAGATAAACACGGTACGTACAAATGTTTGAGGTGATGCGTACATCATCATCATCATCCATCCATCAGCCAAAGGAAGTCCACTGCTGAACATAGGCCTCCCCCAATTATTTCCACAGAGACCGGTTGGAGGCAGCCTGCATCCAGCGACGTCCCGCGACCTTTACCAAGTCTTCGGACCATCTTGTGGGTGGACGTCCTACGCTGCGCTTTCCGCTAGTGATGATGATGATGGAAGGTGATGCGTACAGATAATAGTGAATACAGCTTTTTCGGCCCATTGGGCTCGTGTTTGAAATTGGGCTGCGAAGTGTGAAGTCTCAGGTTGATGCTCTATCAGGGGATGTTATTTCAGTGTATTGTATTGTAAAATTAAGAACTACATCAAGATTAACTCCCGTAAAGATTGAAGTCCAATATCAGATTATTTAAAGGAAAATGCTATCATGGTTTCAAAGTGTTTGTAAAATGTTGAGATATATGTCACAAAATCATAAATAAACCGTTCAATTTAAAAAAAATGGTCCCTTTTATCTCGTGCTTCATAACCTTAAAACGCCAGCAGTAGTACTTTGTGTGTAAAATATAACATTAAGCATAAAATTTATAAACAAAGACCCGAATTGCTCTAAATTAGGTTTTAACTCGATTACCCGCAACCAACTAGATCAAAATTTAATTTCACAAATGCGATTCTAATAGGTCACAACTTTCACAGCCGACAACTCACTGCGGTTACAAACTAATTAATATTTTAATAGTGCTAATTAATATTTCAATTATAATATGCAAGTACATAAATGCTATCATTTGTAACACAATATTAACAATTAAATTATTTTTGCTTTTTAACACATAACTTTAACACATTCCAACCTTAAAAAAACTTTTAACAGAAACTGCAATCCGGGTTAGATATAGTCAACAATGTTATTTTCAATATTACAATCTAAATGTATATTTATAAACTTGATATTAACTAGATAAACGTAAGTGCGAAATTAGCATGTACATACATCTTTCGAATAAATGGAAATTTAAATTACTTATATTTTATTATATTACATATTTTTTTACTTGGTAAGCCAATAGTTATATAATGTATATTTCATACATTATATAACTATTGGCTTAAGCTCCTTAGGTATCCTTTGTAGCTCGTTCATAATATTCCCATCATATAATCCCATCCTCTTATCTTACTACCATAACAATTGTATTCAGAAGAAACTGTTGTATTAACATGACAATATACGGAATTAATTTACCCTCAGTTGGTTTTGAACGACCCTTATCTACATATTTCTCGCAGGCAAACTCGAAACTGCTCTTAATCGTTAATACAACATGAAAAGCAGGCACACTACACACACACCGCGCTGCGACGCGCGGCTTAGTTTAGCGGTAAACTTTTCCCAAGATGGGATATGTTTAATATTAATGTATTTTGGTATTATTACAATATACGTTATGTTAAAGCGTGTTCTAAATAATATTCTTGATTGTTATCTTGTGTCTTATTTAGTATTAATATTATTTAATATTGAGAAAAATTGTGTTTGGTTTAACGAACGTAGTTAACACAGAATATGTCGTGTTGTTAAAGATTAACGTAAATATGTTATTAATTAAATTAATTTGAAACACAATTTTCAATACGAGAATAGTAGTATAACTTGTAATGTGGTTTCTTTACTGTAAATGGTAAATGGCAATAAATAAATAAAGCCACGCGTCTTTAGTGGGGGTGGGTTGAGTGTGTCCAAGTCATAAGCCCTATTTGTTTTAAACAAAAAAATTCTTTCAAGAAACGAATCATTAGCAAATCACGTCAACTCAGGTAAAAAAGGTGGATTTATCGGAACTGGCCGTGAATTAGGCCCATTATTTTAATTATACAGTAAACATGCTTTAAGAGCCAATTTTAAGAATTGCTTTATTTTTTTAAGACGAATCTCACGATAATTAATTCTTCTAATATCTATTAGAGCAGGTATATTTTTTTTGATTACTAAATTGGCCGGAACGACCTGTAAAGCAAAAAATATTTTCTTAATTTAGAAAGCAGTGTTTTCAAGCGCTAGAATTATTACTGCGTAAGATGTAGGGGTCTAAATATATTGTATACATAATTTTATTATTATATTGCCACAACTGTTCTTGGTTAAAAATAGTCCTTTCCACAAATATTAAGTTTATACATTGAAATAAAACTATATTTTACGGATTATCTCGATATTTAAATTAATTTTCAATTTTTTTGACTCACGAAGTCTCATACATTGCAGCTTAAGTGGTCAAAAATACGTAAAAAATAGTTTTGTTTCCATTCCAAACCATTATAAAGTTTATATTTAAGAAGATCATAATATACCCTGATAGCAGGTGGGTGAGGATTAACACAGGACCTCCTAATCCCTCCCGGCAGCCTTCACTCATGCCCGGCCTCCGTGGATTACTGTATCATTGCTGTGGAAACTGATACAAAGCCGACAAAATTTTGCCTTAATCGCACACGCTTTTTAGGGATTTGAAGTACAGACTTTCTGTTTAAAAATTAATTTGTAATGAGTTGAGGATTATATGATTTTATGTGCAAAATTATATAATTACGTTTTATATTTAAAGTCGCTTTTGGTTTATTTGGATAGATATTATTCAATTTCATAAAATATTATGCTGAAATTAATGTTTCAGATAAAAAAATATAAACTACATCATGTAATGGATTGTGAGTTTAAATTTTAATTTCATATTTTATAAATTATATGATGCGGTAAACCCATTATAAAATCACTAATAACAAACAAACAAAAATCAACAAACCAATGAAAATTATTTACTCCATAAACAGTATTTTTGATCACATCGATTTATTAAAGAACATTTAAGGCGACATGAAACGATTCAATAAAACGTGCAATAACTAGATCTATAGAAAATATTAGGTGCAAATGCAATCGCCTTATTTAGTAATGTCGGAAGCAAACCAGTTGTAAGTAGCCTGAGAAAATCTCAGAAACCCTCGGGGAGCTAAATCATAAAGATTCATTCTGAGCATTGGTTCGATCTGATGAACGAGTGCTGTTGGAAGCAAGTGCGAGCTAACATATCGCGGAATCGTAGTCGACGGCAACTTTAAGATTACTTATCATTCATCTCAAGTTTTACAACAAGAAAGAGAGAGATGGAAAATAATGTGATTAGTCAGACGATACTCGATAGCGCGGCATTCGACTCTGCAGCATAAAAACCAGACGATGTCCACGCTATGCGCACGCACACACGCACCTGTGGGATTAACGTCGGACAACCCGTTTCCTGTTACCTGCCTCCGGTAAAAAGTAGACGCTATACAGTAATTTAGAATTAATTTCACATCTCAAAACATTGGTTAAAACGAAAGAGAAATCACGATTGGACGAGATTACGTCCGATCCGAACCGTTGGACCGTTTGAAGTCTCTATTTTCTAGTTGAAAATTTCCTGTAACAAATCTGTGCAGCGGACACAATCTACGAGACTTAAAACAAACAATTACATCGGTTTATTTGTAAAGGAGAGCAAAAAGTGGAGCAATCAAATCGGTGCAGCTACCGGCGCGGCAAAAAACTTCGGCTGTGCGCGGTCTTCGTAACGGCCCGGCCGACGTAATAAAGTAGCCGATGAGAGATTGGCAGATTGTGAACACTATTTCCTACACATTAATACATACATGGCAGCTTTTATCAATAGTCAACAATAACAGCGGTTTTAATTATTATATTTACTATTAAAATATTATCTACACCATATATTGACTGTTCTAATTTGATAACACAATATCTTGAAATGCTGTCTACTTGTTTAATGGCAGAAAAATGACTTTCATATTTTGAAAAATGCAGCTGTGGATAATAACACACTATCTATAATCATAAATCTTGACGGGATCGAACATTTAAAAATCCTTTCTTCATAAAGCACGAAAAAAGTTGGAATTATAAACGTGGATAAGACATTTTGTTTTTATATAAATTACTAAGCGCAAAACAAAGGAAAATATCAAACAATATTATTAGAATGCACTGCAGTAAAATATTTTATTGTCTCTCTAAGCATATGGTCATCTGTAAAAAAAGCTATCAATCATGCAGATCCTCAGTAGACCTACTCTTTCAGTTGGCAATAGAACACCATGCATCAGCTGGAAACGCGTAGCTAATTCTAGGCAAGGTGACATACTTTCGGCAAAGCAACCGCCAGGTACCACGGCACCGTAGCGAAATCCATTTCGGATTTTCATAAATAACGCATAAGATCTGTGAACAATAAGTACTACGATTTGTTTCGCTTGAACCAGCTGCGCTAAGGAGCGAACTAAATCGGACGATTTGATACGCGCCTCCATCAAGCTAGCCTTTGTCAAACGGACTCTAATAAAGTTCAGCAGATGTGATTTTCTAAACAAGACACTAACAAATGGAAGCTGCAAGCGCGATAGCATCGAGAAAATGAACAACGATCTCGCGGGGCAATTTTCTGCTTATCGCAAGATTAATGCGCTGTATGAGCGTATAAAGATATCATTCATTATGGGAACTATCCTGAAGATATGAACGCTAAACTTTCGATGTTTGTTGAAAAGGTTTGCATATTTTCTTCACAAATAATCTAAAACACAAATGCGGAGTCCATTAAGAACTACTGTCTTTATAAGAGAAGCGCAATCATTGGTATAAGTAAAATCCAAGAGAGCGGAGACCAAAGTAAAGCATAAATGTAGTCGAATTAATGAAGCAACAAAAACTTAACTATAGAATTTGACGTTGGCGTGTTGGGAATTTAGCGACACAAATCTTGCAAAAACAATTCGGCTCGTTTTGTATTCGCTATCGCCACACGATCGATCCAAACCTGATATTTTAAGGGACACTCGTTCTTATAGTTTCATTCGCGGAATTCCTCTATGCCGTTCTGATACGAATAAAGAAACAGAGCTGCATCATTATGACCTATTGTGACGAATTTAACATTTTCCAAAAGCGAATCCGTCTAACGTAAAACAATTCGATACGCATTCGAATTTGTTGTTGGGGTTTCAATTCAATTTCTTCGTCGTCCGAACCGCTCGCGTGAATTGGGTCGCGTAAACGGGTCCGCCCTTTTGGGACCAAAACGTTATTTTTTTCACACAGATTGCGAGTTCTTTGATCTCCGGAATGTGTGCGTTAAGCGTTTCCTTCGCTTTGTGCCGTCTCTGTGTGTGTCTTGTACAGACGCCTTTCGACAACGATACCCAGCGGGACGTAAAAATCAAGAAAGAACTACGCTGTGATTTTTACGTTTTGCTTTCAAAATGCCTAGATGGAACGAATTTGAGTCGAATATGTTCGAGGCATTGCAGAATTTCTAACTCGTTTCTAAAAACGATTCGATGTTGCAGTGCCAAAATTTCAAAGTGTCAAGTAGTCCGAGGTGAGAGCGCAAACGTGTCAAGAACTCGGAAACTCATTCTTGACACAGTTCAGCGTTATGAACATTACTTCATCCATACCGGGAGAGTTTAGCACGTCGTAAACTGTAGGATCTATTACGCGGGAGCGCTTCAGATTATTCTCAGCCCACTTTATGACCTACATTTGTACACGGTTCAATATTTTTCGATGGATTACCCTTTTATTATTCCTTTGCATGCGGTTTTAGTAATGATTTAGTTTGTAGCGTTCGTGAGAGACGCTCGTTCGGTTAGACGGCGGGCTGTTACGGTCGCACGAAGTTGAGTGCGAGCGTTTGTGAAATTGTGGCACCTCGTAACGTTTAGAACTTACTAGGTCTCACGTGGAATAAGTAATTGAGTTGCGCGGTAGTAACTTGCTAAACCTAATGCGGCGAGATATGAGAGCGTAGATCATTTATCACTTATTTTCTGGTTTATAATATGAAGTAAATAAAACCTGTTTTTACAGTTCTAATTTATATAAAAGGATTAAACGCCTTAATGTCTCTATGGGTGTACTTCGGTTGTAAGACCAGAAATTAGATTTCTGCACCAAGACATTTGTAATTATAAAGTATTTGTTCCAAACCTCAAGTTTAGAGCCTAAAGAGTAGGTATTTTTAGTTTTGATCACACAATATTTGATGAATTATGGAGATATTGACAAAATCGAGTAAATTTAGAAAGTCGGGTTTCGAATTATACCTTGATTTCACTTTTTACACCAATAGCTTACACCAACAACATGTAAAGTGAAGGTCTCATAACAACCTTCACAAAATGTATGCTACAAATGGAATAGAATACTTTTATGATTTTATCTTAAACGTAGAATATGCTATGAAGGACATTGCTACAACTTACCCGTTAAATTAGACCACAAGAACAACTGCGACCTCAATGTAGGTTAGCCTTTTACGAGATAAAGGACACAAGGACACTTCAACAATGAAATTCTAGACTGAATTTTATGTAGCAAAATAGTTAACAACGCGTGTAATTGTTTGTAATATTCACAAAATGTTTTTTTTTTTATTACAATGAATGGCGAGACGAGCATGCTGTTCGCTTGATGATAAGAGACACGAACGCTTAAACATACAAGCAAATCCAACTACACCATAATTTACAAACAAAACTTGGCATTGCACTGCTCTCGCCCTCCTGAGACAAGATGTTAAGTCTCAATATATCCAGTAGTCACTCTGGCTACAATCAAGTGTAAATTAATTATGAACATGGCAAAGATAACTCAAATGCAGGTTGGCCCCGAAGACCTCCGCATCTACCCGATCTAAACTAGGCAATTGCTCACTACAACATATAATATTAAAGTCGTAAATAATTACAAAGGCATCATATCTCACAATTATAAAGAATGAACATAAAAAGTACGGACGGCACCGTTCCCGTGGGGTCTAAGGCGAACAATATTTTATTGTGCGATGTGAATGGGCACCAAAATAATGTTGTGTGGGGTCCCGGACTCAGGTGACACAGGCGTTACTAATTCCACGTCAATTTCGGTATTTATATTTTTACCGACAATTAATTTTCTGTGGGATTGGCAGCATGGACAAGAAGCCGGCTATATAAGGAACCTTGTAATTTTTGCTTTGTGATAATTGTTTTTACATAAGTTCACGCCAGTATTTTCAAGGAGTTCTGCCACCAATTTAGCGAAACTAATGTCTGCTCCAGGCTATTACTGGAAACAAAGCTATCACAATGTTGAGTACGATCCCAGTCCCGTGCAATTCAAATCTAAAAACACACCCGAATTGGAATACCCTACCTGGAAAGCGATACCAAGAATTTACAGTTTATAGTTTGCACATAGTACAAACAGACCAGTGCTACGTATGATATATTATATTTTCATAGGCAACAATTATAGTTATTTCACTTGTATTTTCCGTTATTCACGACACAAGTAACGTGTCTTAGCATGGTCAGTTGAGTGTAATTATTTTATTATATTATAAGTAGGGTTATTACAATATTCACGTATTTATAGGGAGGTAGAATATTAAAGCAGATAGTCATTAGCAGTCATCTGAATTGATTTGCAATAAACGGATAGATATGATAATGTTTTTATTTAAAGTACTATTTAAAGTAATATTTAAAGTACATTTATATACTTTTATAATAAACATCACACACGTTTGAAATGCTTAAAAACATAAATTTTGTTTCTGTATACTTGTTTCTCTAAAAACGTTTAGTATTCACCAGGGGTGGCGTAATGTTTTTACGGAAAGCGAAACGCGTAAACGAGTTTCCTTTGCAACACTTATTTGATGATCAAGGGTCACACGCTGAGCTAATTTTTCGCCTCCACGGGGCTAAGTCTTTGAAAAGCACAAAGAATGCACCGTTCGAACGTCAAAAGTAAGAATTAATGGCGACTGCCTTTTATCTACTTCTTTTGTCTCCAATTTAATCGCTTTGTCTATTCCTAGTGTAATAATAGAAATGTTTAGCGTCAAACCTTTTGTTAGTCGAAAAATAAGTTTTGTTGAATAGCTCACGAGGTATATATTGTGATTTTCTTCGCATGTTAGATGAACAGTTGGGTATAAAGGAGTTTAAATGAGCGTGCAGTGGAGGAAATATCAAGCAGAGTGTGTAAGCGAAAACGTTTGGCTAATGTTACGGGTATTCGTCATTCTTTTATGAATTCAACACACGTTAAAAAATGATCGATTTCATTATATCTCGGGAATAAAATAGCGTTAAAATAAAGTCCATATATTAGGGTATTCAAAGGACATTGTTCCGGCTCCATACATGTTCTGCCTAAGAACCGTTCGAATCGAAAGTGACTAATATAAACTCTTAAAATTATATGGAATCCTATGAAATAAGTTTTCACGAACGGACACTTCAAGAAACTAAAATAATTACGAAAAAAGTTAATATTTTGAGGTTATAAATAAAAATAACCAAGCTTGCGTGAAATATTAGAGTAGTAATATCAAAGTAATATTAACAATACAGCTATATATGTTCTCTTCTAGAACTAGGAAAGGACTACTCTACTAGATACTAGGAAAAGAGATAGTACCTAGTCAAGTTTAATATAATTCTTTGACAATTATCATTTTACAAAGTTGCATTTTCTGTCTGTCCCTATGAATGCTTAGACCTTTAAAACTACGCAACGGATTTGGGTGCGATTTTTGTTAATAGATAAAGTAGGTCAAGAGGAAGGTTTACACCAAGGTTTTACATTGCCACCGTGCGAAGACGGGGCATGTGGCTAGTTTTCATAAATGCTTAGATTTTTTATGTAAAACAACTACCTAAACGCTTTTGCTTTCAACGTTACGTTTCTTAAAATATAGTGAATCCACTTTGGATTTGTGATAAAACACAAGAAATTCACCACAATTCATAAAATATCGATATTATTACGATAGAAAATTATTTATTTAAATGATTGTCATTACTTTTATTTTAGACAGTTACCTAGCTATCTTCATGCCATAAGGCGGGAATCGAACCCGCGGTCTATTATTTTAATTTGAAAATGATTTCTTAGGACAATCCAACATTGTTTTTAATACTTTATTAGTTAATTTGGTTTAAAAAATATTTACAGTTAGTCTAGTAACAATATGTTTCATATTTTCATCATAGTCAAATACCCTATTGTGACCCAACTTTTTATTTGGAATTTATTTATTTGAAGTGTCCGTGGAATACTAAAATATGTTTCAAACAATATAAAAATAAATGCAAATTATAGTATAATTTATATTCACTTCGGTTCTTAGGCCAAAATTGAACAATGTCCTTTCCTAGTAATCAAATCTAATAACGGCATCGACGAATAAACGAAATATACAGTCAATTTGGAACCACTAGTTATCGGCGTATAAAGTGAATTAGCAATACAATTCTACCCAATAATGTATTACAAACAATAACGGGGCTATATTTACAATATAAAAACAAATTATTTATACGACTGGTTCGGTGGCGCTTTTATGCATCGATGTGATTGCAAAGGTTCAGGTCTCAGTTTCGAATCCTGGGCAAAGTGATATTGGCTCGCCCACTATCACGCCAAGGGAAGGAAAATACAAGGCGAAACATGGGTGTCATGGTTGCACCTCTGCTTACCCTTTCCGAGTCCTAAGTTTATGTCAATGTATTTTATAAATCTAAGTCCCGAAATTCAACCCTGGAACAGTAATACAGACGCCACTTTATCCAGAAAATTATGGCCAAGACGCTACTAACCATTAGTCCTAAGCTTCACAAACACGCAGATTACTTTGATAATTTCGATGATCTCCGAACAGAAATAGTTGCGGACCGGTATGATGTAATGTAAACATCGCTGATGCAAAATAAAACAACTGTGAAGGAAATGCATGTAGTAAATGACGCAGATTTGCATCCAAGCGTGCCGTTTTATCAACTTTGATTGCTTTTATTTCTTGCAATTAAAATTACGAGTATGTCTCATTTTCTGGTCAAGTAGGATTTAAAATGATTATGCCATGTGTTTGTTTGTATTTTATGTTGATTCTTATACTTTGTTTCGCGGGAGTTAGTAAGATGAGAAAGAGTTTGGAAAGAAATAAAATTGAATTATTGGTCACGCAAGCAATTAAATACATCTTATGACAAGTCAAAACACAGTACTTATTCTCTCATTACGAAATAATAAGTACAACTTATTTATATCGTATTATTATGTATTCGGTAGTTTTTTGTTTATAAAATTTATGACTATTTTATGGTAAGGAAAAATATATTTAAGGAAATACATAATTAAGTTAGTTAATGTTTGACTGGACCCTGAATGGGTTAAAAGAATATGAAAACAAACGCATTTTGCGAAACACTCAGGCAGCATTAAAATAAACTGTAAAGAAAAATAAAACAATAATTAAAATCTAACAATGAAATATGTAAGAATGCTAATGAGTAACAAAACACAGTAAAAATAAATCTGAATCAGATAATGCAAATTACTATAGACGTTAACCGAATCGTAGCCTTCGCATGAGTAATTTAGTTTTCGAAGAAGCAAAGCAATAAACAAAATTAATAGATTTACAATCAAAAATATGTCCGAACAGAGATTAACATTCAAAAACCTATTAATGACTAATGAAGGATTATAGGGAATCCTTTACGGCGAGACCGCGGCTGAATATTTAATAACAGTAAATCATCCAAACGAATGGGCATTCTAAGTATCCCTACTAAATTACAAAAATGTCTCCATAAAACAAGAACATATCTAAATTATATTTTGACATAAGAGCGAAAAATGCCATCTCTAATCTCCGAGCTATAAATTTCTCATGCAAATTTTACGCTATTTTATTTGAGTGGAATCCGTTCGGGGAACTTGGATAAAAAGCTGTGTAGGACAATCGATGTGACGCGTACGTCGATATAAATCTGGTAGACTTAACAGGAAATCTCGGTATTAGCATAATGCATTCGGGCGGGTGACGACTCATGTCTTCGTCCCTTGTTTCGGATATCTGGCGCCGAAGCGGAAGATAAAAACTATCTTTTGGGCGTCTGGTAATGCGAAGCGTTAATGAGGCGCTGGACAAAGGATAAAGCCCTTTAAAATCTTAATACTTCCTTGCAAGATAACATTTGGTGCTAAACCTCAGATTAAGAGGTAAAGAAGTGTTGAGTTCGTTTCCTACGCAATCTCAACAATAGACAATGGATGCATTTTGCAGGTATTCAAAATTCTCACTACACTATCGCAATCGGTGACTTGTACTTATTTTTCTTGTTCACTACATAGAGAGATGAACGATAGTCCAAGATCTTGTTAGTACACCTTCGTGCGTATAAAATGAGTCGCTTATCGGCAGAGACGATCTAAATGGGCTATTCACCGGAACGTCGAACAAAAACGTAAAAAACCTATTCCGGTACCGGGAATCGAACCCGAGCCTCCTGGGTGAGAGCCAGGTATCCTAGCCACTAGACCATACCGGATTTTCTGATGTAGATGAAAATAGCAATGACACTAATACTTCTTGAAATAAACATCTGTTGAGGTTAGGCATTCGATACTGTGGGTATATTAATAAAATTATCGCAGTGAAGAGAACACTGCGTTTGTACGGATATAAAGACATTTGTTATAATTATGAGTGCGCCGTTGTTACGTGTAGTGGACCACCCAGGGCGGTCGGGTGTACTTGTGCAGCCCATTGTGCGGGCCCGTTGACTGGCTAATGTTAGGGATGTTGTAATCGCGATGTAATGAAATGTTCGGTATAGCGATCGTTTGTTGTAGTACCAATGTACTCCAAATTACATTAATGTGTAATATACGCGAGTAATAGTCGACAATGTACAAATAATCAACACTAATTAATAGTTGCTTTTCATTTATGAAGTGAGATTTGTCAGAATCTGAACAGTTATTAATTGCTTTTGTAATGTCTTTTTTTCATTGAATCTAAAGGACTGCGACGCACATCAATCACTTATTATGGTTTGATTGCTTAAATGCGACGATGGTGATAGAAAAAAATCATTCAATGTATTAAGAGCCACATATTTGTATAAATTCTAATATAAAGACTACTTAACAAAACATTTAGTAAATGGCCACAATGTTCTTACTTTACCATAACTCTGTATACACCCAAACAAAATATCCAAAAAGGTTCCTCCCAGTTTACGTTCCATCCATCGATATACGGAAACCCCGATAAACCGAACACAAGCCCCAACTCTTAAACCGTGAACTGTGAGAAGGCACCACGGAAGCATGCCGTGTGATTTGATTAGTGTGAACGAGTGATTCTATTTGACATACTGATGGTTCGAAGATTAAAATTAAACTCGGACGCTGTGAAACGAATGTTTGTTAATAATAGACAGTTATTTCTCACCACTGATTTAGATCAGCCGTTTCTGTTTATTTTCTTTAGTATGGGTGTAAAGTGGAAGTTAATTGTGATGTATCAACAGGCTTCTGGAGATGAAAATAAAATTGTTATTAAATAAATCCTATAGTAGTAAACATAGTCAACATCTACGATGTCATGTTTTGTGTTGTGCGTAATTTATAGAGTCGTTTCTGTCTAGGGCGAGGTAGTTATATTACTTATTCAAACCCAGAAACTTAGAGTCTGAACCTTAAGTACGATACATTATAGCGACGCATTCTAATAAGTTTTTTACTATTGCGTATAGTGGTCACCGTCCAATTAAAAACTACGGGTTATATTGAGACCTAAAATCTTACGTGTTCGAATGGCATAGGCAGTGAAATACAAAGTATTGACTTAACATCTTACATTATGATTCAGGATAACGAGCGCAGTGGAATGCCAAGCATTGCTTTGTAAATCATGGAGTTGTTTGGTTTTGCTACTGTACTGTACGACCAACAAAACCTTGCTACCTATTAATAATAAATCCTAGTTGCGAGCTGCTTGCTCATTTATTTTTATTCCAAGAGATATATTTCAAAAAATATATACCGGGTATCTCAAGACTGCTACCGAAAACGAAGCCGAGTGGTAGTTTTAGTGGCTACAAACACAATGCAATTAAAAATTTCGCCTAGAAACGCGACAATTTTTTTTTATGATTTTTTAAATATCGTCATTTTTGGGTGGTAAATCCATAGTTTTTGCTAAAATAATAATTTAAACTGTTTTATACCTTAGAGTATTTATAAATAAAAGGGTATATACTATTATTTTAGGAAAAAATGTATTTACCACCCAAATATGGCCATAGGAAAAAAATAACAAAAAAAAAATGTCGCTTTTTTTTGCAACTTTTTCTGTTGCATTGTGTCTGAAGTCGCTTAAACTACCACCCGGCTTCGTTTTCGGTAGCAGTCTTGATATACCCTGTATGAAATCAAAACACCTCACTAAGCTATGTAAGCACTTATTAAATTTTATTAGCTTTAATGAATTGCTCATACACTTGTAACAAACACATGTTATAGCTACTTAGGAGCGAGAAACCAGACGTCACGTCAATCAATTGAAGCTCGCACCGACATTAAACATGTGCTAGAGGCGTGAATAAACGCATTATAAGCTGCCCCTACTAAGGAAACGATAAAGGGACCTCACGTTGTGTCGACTGACGATGTATTTATTATATTTGTAAATTAGAAATGCTGCTAACTTCATAATATTAAAGTCTGTAGCCTGAATCCATTCATACTTTGGAGTGTAGAGAAGGCCCGTACTCTTCAGTGGGACGTACATACATGAGCTTATACAGATGCAGATGCAGATGCAGTCTAAATTACTAGAGCAAGTGTTAACGAAGCTTATGATTGTTGGACAAGTTAGTACTCACGCCTTTTCCCAGAAGGGATAGATAGAGGTGAGACGTCTTGTGAATTCCGTCCTACGATTTGGTTCCCTACCAACCTTCCTGGCTCCTGGACTGATATGGAATAGAAAAATCTAATATCACTTTGCTCGACCCGCGATTCGAACCTAAGACGTCAGCTTTCCAATCATACCATAATATAACTACGTCACCGTGGCAGTACAATAGTTGTTGAGGTCATTAAATCATGTTGTATAAAGTTTTTTCAAGGTCTTAAACTCACGGTTTAGAGAAAGACCGTGGTTTTTGTCGACAACATTGTTATTACGTCATTTGAGTTCTGCTAACTTCACAGTTTAGTCCAATTCTGCTAACTTCACAGTTGTATTAGTAATTATAAGATTCAATTTGTCCAGTGAATGAGATAAATTAGTTTTAATTATTTAGAGAATTTAATTTTAATTATTTAGAGTGTGCATATTAGATTTCATGTTAATTGCACAGAATTTTATGTAACAGTTTAGGGAGTTGGTAAAGTAGAAGGAAAAATATTTTTAGCAGAACGCTAGAGTATAATATAAACCAAATTCGAGATAAAATCAATAAAAATTAGGTTTTATTTCAGTTTTACAAACGAATTTTGAACTTAATTTAAGCGAAGAAGACAAAATATTCGATATTTAAAAGCTTTATATTATCTGTGTACCTTTTGCGATTTTTAAACAAGGCCTTTCCAGGTGAAATGTATAAAGAAAACAGTAACATTCAGTGTGACAGAGGCTAATAAAGGTGATTGTAAAAGTAGACTTAAAGAGGATGTTATCATACAAGATATGGCATAAACAGTGACGTAATAATCTCTCGTCAACTCATATATATTATGGCCTTAATTAACCCAACTAATTAGGGGCTATTTTGGCACGCAAATGCACCGATAATTTGGTAATAACTAGATTTATAGTGAATTGCCTATAAGCTTTGCTGGCTGCAAATTTGAACTCTCATTTCAATAATAGGCCTAGTTTCTTGTAGATAATTATTTCTTTTGATATTACGATGACGTACTTATATTCACAAAATATACAATTTTATACATTAATCTCAACAGTTTAAAATATAGAATGGACTATACAACGTAACTTTAGTAAAAAAAGGACTAAAATAGGAACAATACAAATAATATGAAATTAAAAAAATATATATTTTGTAAATAGCGTTGAATAGTAGTAAGCTTACCTTGTTTGACTGAATTGTTAGGACGCTACTTGAATACTGGTGATCATAGGTATCATGCACAATTCTGGGATCTCGTTGAAAATGCATTGCATGCGTTGTAATAATATTCATGGCCCACTAATTAATTTAATTTGACTAACGTACATATTGTATTTCTTTGAAAAATAAATTACCATAAAGTCATAACTAATACTTTAAATAAAATAAGAATAAAAAGTAAACAAATAAATAAAACTAATTGTAAATAAAAATAAAATTAATTTAAAATAAATAAATTACATAAATAAATAATTAAACCAAGAAATTAAAATAATACTAAGTATAGGAAATATATTATTTATAGAGATTAAGTTCTATGTGTATTGACTTGTCATAAGAGCTTTTAAATTGCCTACGTGACCAATAAATACATTTCATTGCACCATAAATATATACGCATACCATCAAAATATACGGATGAATTAAATATTTCACAAAATGCTCGGTTACGTATTTAAATATTTTTATCTATATTAAACAATTTATATGGTTGAATATATCATAAATGCACTAAGGGTGATCAATTTACCTAAATAATTACAACATGGTCAGTACCACCTTTCTATCTAAGATCAGTAGCGTAACATCAGTGGTCGATAAAGTCGAAAAGTTTCCAAAACTCTTTTAAATCAAGACGAAAATGAAGTGACTTCCATCCCATAAGTTATTCCATCGGTATTCGGAAACCTATAATACGTCGGCCTATTTATCAAAGTCGAATTAGTAGGTGACATCGGGGCATAAAACATATGGCGAATTAGGCCCGGTTCACATTATCTCACGGGGTGCTATTACCGGATTAGATGCCAAGTAAATTACACGAATTACTGAGCCGTACCACGTAAATTGGCACCAAATGCTGTTTCCTTTGTATTAGCTTTAATGACATACGAAAAGGTGTCAAATCGAATCTTGGGTTTATTTGTTATTAAAGTATGGTTCTCGAGTGATTTTTTAATGCTGTGATTTTAAGAATGTAAAAAAATGTATAGGTACTTTCAGTTATCCTCATTTGAAATACGAATAAAGTAGCTTAAAAATTATCACTGAAGTCAACTCTTTTTGTAATACTCAGTGTAAACAGGAAGTTATTTTCCTAGTAAAAATATTTTCGAATTCAATTAACATATTTGTGAAAACTTGTAAATGGCTTTATAAGTATACCTGTATTATCTTGATATACTATAATTTTTCCCAATAAATTAAATAAATAAATAAAATAAAAATTATCTCAACATGAGCATTAAATCTTTGACTTAATAATTGGCCTTATTCATAGCTACATGATGTTTTGTCCTTTTCAGACAACTTTTGAATTCAGTTTGAGCGAAGACGACAAAACATTCGACAGCTAAAATAGGTTTTAAAACTATCTATGAATAACGCCTAATATCTATAAGCTAAAGAGGTAATGAGAGATGCTAATGTAGAGGAGGCCCGTGCTCTACAGTGGGACGAATATGGGCTGGTAAAAAAATGAGGTTATATCAGGTCAGGTCAGTATAAGATTATTGATAAAGCATCAAATATATTTTAATATACGGTTCATTGTTTAGAAGTAAAAGTTGTGCTAATTCCCCAGTCACGCATATTTTTATTTGTTAAAGTTCCAGCAGTTCAGTCTTTTGTTAGATACGTATTTACATGAAAAAAGTTTGGCTATCTGAAACTAATCTAACGGTCAATAACTTGTAAAACTCTTATTAAATTCTCATTAGGCATCAATACCACTATATTTTTACAATACACGAAAAAAGACGGCGGAAAGCGCGTTCGACGTAGGTATTTGGTGTTCCGTATCGATACTTAATTATGTTATTTGAAACTTTGTGCTAATGAAACAAACTCCATTTTACCTTGATGAATATTTCAATTTTAAAGATAGTGAAGAAAAATGTCATGGTCGTAATGGTACATCGTTTATTTTTATTTTACTTTTTATTTTTATTTTCGTTAATATGAATAAGAAAATATATAGTAGTATATATCGTGTACCCTCTATTTTTCTCTTATTTCCTTTCCATGGTAGTCTGTGAGAGATTACCTTTAGAAATACGACCGCCATTTGTAATGTTATGCTGAATATAACTTTAGTTGTTAATTTCATTGAATGTAAAAATATTAGTATATATAAAAAAATCAGTGTGAGTTATAAAAGTATGTATTGTAGCTTGGCAAAAAAAACTGTTTTTAATTGGGTCGCTAAGATCGAATTTATTGTTAATATACCTGATATACTAAGACCGAAAATGTTTAGATAATTGTTATTTTTAATAATAATTGTTATCTCTTTGTATATTTTTAATCAAAAAACAAATGAAAATGTATAGAAATTACTCAACTACGTATAAAATTATTCAACGAACATGATGACATTTTTAATAGTGTTGCCATAATTATTTTTCTTTAATGCCAATTATAACCGCATCGTACTCATTTTTAATAAGTTATATTTTATGATCACATTAGGAACATTTATCATGATTCGGAATTAAACAGTTATATGTTGATAGGAGGAGGAGGTCCTTTATGAAGGCAAATTTGTAAATAAAATCAAGTAGTACCTCAAGTATAGACTAGTTTTATGAGCATTAATTATTTTGCGCAAAACAAAACCGTATACGGAACGCTGACAACGTACAAAAACAAATTTATGCCTCTACGGGGACGGTCCACGGGTGTCCATTACCCGATATCCTTCTTGATTTATTAACGTATATCTCGATGAGAATAACTACATAAAATAATGCTGTGAGGTCCGGTAATGAAATGTGTTGGGCGTGTTTGTCTCCGATGTCGATAATCTGCTTGTTTATTGGTCGACGTCTCGAGATATGCCTTTCTGAATGGTCATTATGAAAGAAATGTGGTCGCGAGGATTCCTTTTGTTGGCTGTGATTTTATTGGAAGAGTTTGTATGTGATATGTAAGGGAAATATTTGTGTGGATTGTGGCAAGATTATATTTTCAACGTCAATGTTATAAAAAATATTAAATGGTATTTCTGATATATTTTAAGGCTAGCAAAGGAAACATACAATTTCTCTCTTAATTTCTTTTTTAAATAGTGGTAAAATAACGAAGATGCATACTCAAGTGTCGATATCAAAGAAAGTTTCAAACTCCTTCATTACAATAGACTAACGAGAATAGCAATTCATTTCATCTCAAGAGTCACTAATACACATCATCGACCTTATCTGTGAACCTAAACGGATACTCGAAACAAAAGAGTGTTTATAAATAGGCGTAAGAACACTCCACGTCTGGGCCATTCATCATGCCAGAGCCTCTCGACTTCGCAAGACGCGGATTCCTCTTCAGCAACAAAGCGAGTTTATTGTCTGAAAACAAAGCCACCGATTCAGGGCTTAGTGACAGCATAGTCGGGGATAATAGGGCTGCTATACTTTCCGATTTGCAAACTGACGTTTCAATGTTACAGGCGTAGATCTTGGCTCGAGATTGCGGAGATATCCGACTATGTGGATGTTACTTTATTTTGAAGCCTTGGTTTGATATTTTTGTATGTTTTAGGTATTTTTACTGTGTATTCGTTTATATGGCTTTAGACTATTGTCGTAAATTAATGTTTGTGTTCTATGAAGCAAAGCTATAATTGAAGCTTTCATACCCTAAAATGCTATTAATTAATTAGTATCGAATGTTATCAATCCCACATATCCCTTCATTCAAATTAGCATTGAAATCCAAATTAGAAAACTTAGCAGCTCAAACCGTTTTACCGCATCACTAAAACACTTGAAGCATTAACGTAACTCCACATCGACTTCCCATTAAGCCTGAAACAAATAAAACCACATTTCACAGTACACGGCAGCCCTGCGCATCGCTATGCCAATTACCACAGCAACGCGGTGGTACGCGAATGCTGGTCAATTTCGTGCTTCAGACCAGAGCTTCCTATGTTTATGAGTGCACATCGCCTCGTTTATCTATGCAACATACTACTTCCTCCACAGCATGTTTTGTTTCAACATATTTATCGTCCGGCTCCACCGTGCCATTATTTAACAGCGGTTTATGTCGCCGTTGCGTCTCATTAGGGTATGTACTCGATGCACCATTCTCTTTGTCGATCTAGACTGAGCTGCGCCCTGATAACGTTTTGATGTATCTGTATCGGCGTTTCTTTGTTAATTAGCGTGTTGATTTGTTTTTCACTTCCTTCTTCGTATACTTTGTTGTTTTGTGAAGTTATAAATTTATGGTTTCTATCTCGTGCTTTCGGACCTGGCTTGCAAGTTACAGCGGCGGATGTGAGGGCGAGATAATCTACATTAAATACTATATGTTTTAATTCAATTAATAAAAGTATTTTATTTGTACTGCGACCAAATAAATGCCTGGAAGTACCAGATTTTTTTTTGTCACATATATATTATATCCGCCTCTATATCAAATGTCGTATAAAGTAGAGAAAAATTTACATGGTGACATACTCAAGAATATTACTTTGCAGATTTAACTATGAATGTATAGCTGTTTTCCAACACGTCAACATAATATTTATCTCCACTGACTTTTCTGTGCACTGGCATATTATGAAAGAAAAAAAAAAACGCTGCATAGCCTATTTAATAGAAAAACTTTTTCTGTGAACTTTTATAAGTATCATTTATAATAATAGAAAATAGTTGCATTGCATTTTCAATAGAGAAGCGAATAATGATCGGTAGTTGTGTCCAAAAAGAGAATTATTATTTCTACATTTATCTTTAGGTCTTCATTTAAATCCAAAATGTATTAAAGGAACTCCGTTTGTACACAATTTGTCTGTGTTGTGCGACGAAAATAAACTTTAAGTGGGTGTTAATTCTATACTTATGTACCAAAACAAATATAAATGTTTGAATTGGCTTAGAGAAATAACAAATTAATTTTAAGGGGTCCTATTTTCTATCGTTTATTTATGTTACGGGAGAAATGATAAAGACAAAAAGGTTTCCAGTTCCGACCGTTTTGGAGACATGCCAATGACATCAACAAAAATTTGTCTAATACAACAAAAACAAGACAAGGGTTGACGAAGTTTTATAAAAGCGGTTAGACGTAGGCGCCGAACTCGAAGATTTTAATGTCTTTATAAGTGCTGGCCAACATAAACCTAATGAAACAGCCACTTTATTGATCTACCTGCGAGTTGACACAAAACCCGCCGGCAACCCTGTATTTTTGTTTTTTTCTAAAAATTACTTTCCATCCCTTTCTCCGACTATTATTAACATGACGTAGAAAGAGACGGAGAAACTTAAAACGTGCATTAACAAAGGGCCATTTCATTTGGGGAAGACGACCCCCGTCACTTGATAAGCCGTTGAGACATTTTAGCATTAATTCTCTTGGATACGGAAAATATTTCAATTATATTCGAATTATGTTTTTTTAATCATCTAGAGTGCTTTAAGCTTAAGGTTTTTTTATAGTTTGGGGTGATCGTCACAACAACTTTTGTAACTTAGTCCGAACTCATTTCTTAGTCATCGGCGTATTTTTGTAAATTGAAACAATGCATTGACAGGACCACTAAAATGTTGTCTGTTTACTATTAAAAATAATTCACTTAGCTCCTCGAATCATCCAATTATTCCACAACAGTTCAACAGTATTATGCTACAGCCATTTCAAAATGCGACTCTCAACTTCATCAACAAAGCATTTGTATTTTAATAGATTTTGCAACCCCAATACAATGAGAAGTGGGCGATTAAAATCAAGATAATATTCCCTATAGAGTACATGAATGCCCCATAACTACGTAGCAATGAATCACAATCGCAACGAGCCAATAGAAATAGCGTCAAAATTATCACTTCGTTTATTAGTTATAATATAAGAATTTTTATCGGGAGATCAACTGTCGCCACCCGCATGCCAGACAATTGATGCAATCATCGTCAATGAGATTTTCGGGGGTGGGTAAAACTGTACTGTAATTGCATTGGCCACAAACGAATTACTCTATAGTACAGTCCGCTGATAATTTCATTTCGGTGCGGGCAAGCACGTCATCATTCCAATTGTGATGTTAAAATTGGCATAATTCATACAATAACTATGTCTCGTGAGGGTTTTAGTATTGCTTTTTTAAAGATTATAATTGCAGTCCTAAAATGTTTGTGTTTAGAATTTTGTATAGTAATTTAGGTGGATTAATTACTACTACTCAGCTTTGATTTTAAGGAAAGTTATGGCATCCTATGTTTTTTTTTTACGTTCAAAGATAAAACACTAGCCATGTTTTTGAGAATTATTTCTCCATCTGAAATGCAATAATGACAAGAATAATACTGTATATTTAAGGTATAGTGTATGATTACATCTTAGACATTATCTTAAGCAGCAGTAAAAATAATTACCTACCTTAGTCTAAACATAGAATATAATAAAACTGAAAAACCTAACCTTAAACATTGTAATTAATACCCAATCCCATGAACTGATTTTGGTTCACCGCAACAGACAGTTTATTTTACGATAGCCCCCCTTGACCAAAAATTGGACGATTTGTAAGCAATTCGGAATCAAGAATGGTTCACGGAATGGTTTTGTGCAAGCAAAATATCTAACCGCAGCTCTTGGGGTGCTTGTCCGAAACCAGAATAGGGGAGCGCTGACATTTATTTGTAGCCACGAAATGTACGTAACTGTCTTACAAGATTTATACTCAAACGTGTAATCTTTCCTCTTGTGGGCGTAGCCGCATTTGTTTCAAACGCACAATCGAGACTGGAGACACCCTTGTATACACATATATTTTATTTTCGGCTAAAAACATCCTTGATAAGCACGCCTTGTACCCGCACGATAAAGCGAAATATGCTAATTCAGCCTACAGTTGAACCGATATGACCTACTAAGTGATTGGATCCCCAATGCCTCGGCGTGTTTTGAATTCAAAACCCCAAGATCACCCCAATGTTTACAAATTGTTATATGAGAAGGAAAAAACAAAATTCATCCGATTGAGATATCCGTTTTGATTAGTCTCGATTCAAATAAGATTCCCGAAGGCTCATGAAGTGAAACTGGATAAAGGTTATTTATTAACATTTCCGAAAACAATAAAGGAGATTTATCCCGAACAAAATTTAGGTTGTAATGTAATAGAATTAAACGAGGAAACGTCGTAAAAAGCCAAGAAAGTAGGTCAAATTATCCGTGAAATAAATCCACTTAGAGATGCAAAATATTACCGAAATGGATGCCTTTTCTCACAATATGGCGCCACTAGAAATTTCCATCTTTTATGAAATATTACAGATTACGTAAAGGCCGTTTCATAAAATCTAATTTTAATTAAAAAATAAGCAAACGGTAATTAATTTCGCCGGTCTCCTCGCCGGATACAATGGTGTACAAATTAAACGTTCAGTCTCGTAACGTTTGCGAATAAATTTCTGCCGCCGACTCCGCCTTAGTATTTATTTTTTTTCAATTAAAATTATAATAGAAAAAAACAATTGCATCACTTTCACAAGTTAAACAATCGATTTTGTACTTTGCTTACCTTCAAAATTACTTTGTTACCGGCTTTCCGTTTGGTCGAATTAAATAGTACAAAATTAAGAATAAGTTGTTTATCACGTCACTGTCACCAATAAACTAATTTTGGGATTTAATGAACTCGAAACGGCTCAATTCCGAAACGCTCCGGGCGCTGTTATTTTATTTGTCAGCATATCGTTCTGAAATAATTAGAATGGGAATTTATAGATGTCATCGGAGGGCAGTGATTTAGGAGCTTGCTCCGCGGGACTCTAGCAACGCTGCTTTAATAAAGGAACGATTGGATTTGCCTATCTTATCGGATAAGCTGATATCTTTGTTGCAATCTCCTCATCGTGGTTTATAGCGGTCTCGAATGAAGCTGTCAATTGTCGAATTTGTTTGAAAGATTAATGTGTTTTAATCGTCGGGACGATAATGTTTTCTATTTTATTTAATAAATTTAATTTTGTATACATTGTTATATAGAATTTAAAAAGTATTTAATGTTAGCTGTTATCAGAATATTCGTTATAGAAAACCAACAAACACTTTGAATTTCACATGTCATGTGTGATAATAATAGTAAAAGTGGAAAAATGTAAGTTTGTCGTACATTAGCTCAAAATGACAGTCATAATGTAACTTCATCCAGGTGAAGCACGATAATGATACTGTACTCGTATCTGTCTGTCTCTCATATATGTACGTCCTACTACAGGGCACAAACCTTCTGTACCATCGAGATTGTTTCGTGGCCATATAGTTTACGCTGGTCTAGTGTGGGTTAGTGGACTTTACATGCTACATACTTTACATCTGCGGAATGCAGAACTTCTTGGAAATCGGCATGATAGCTATACATGCTTCCTCACGATATTATCCTTCATTGTTATAGTGCGTGACTATTGACAATCTATACACAAATGACTGAAAAGTCAGATGTATGCCTTGGGATTTGAACCCGCCGCCACCGTGAACTTGTTAGCTCTTGCGTTTGTTTCGTTTACCAACAGTCCATCACGCACTCAATAATGATAATGATAATCATGATACGTACGATGTTAATCCTTGACCTTTCAAACAAATCACAATTCCCGAGAATAAACATGACTAAATGTAATTTTGATTTTCCATGTAACCGTCCGATTTATGAGTATTTAATGATGTGTGAACGCTTACCAAAACAGGTGGTGAATATTTCATAAAATCGATTCCGTGACACGAGCCGGGTTGTGACAGAACAAAAATAGAAAGTTATAATGTTGGTCTTCGCCCGGGTGCGGGTGCTTTTTTAGCGCTGAAACCGGAATTAATTTCACTGAGAATAATTAAGAAATTTCGGAAAAATACCTTTTAATTTTGGGTAAGTACTCAAATTGTATTATGATTTATGAGTCACTGAACTGAAGATGTTCTGGATAAAACGCTCCTGGAATCATAAATATAGAATTAAATACTAGTGGTAGATAAGTGTATGGGAGGTAGGTGTATGTAGAAAGAAAGAAAATATGAGGTGGAGCACCGACTTAGTACCTATGTATTGTTTTATTCAATTTGATGACCATTGTTAGATTATAAATAAATAGTTAAGCCGTAGTTATTTTTTATGTGAAATCTACAATCCAAATTCATTTCATCATCATCATCATATCAGCCACAGGAAGTCCACTGCTGAACATAGGCCTCCCCCAAGGATCTCCACAATGAATTCCACAATGAAATCCAAATTCATTTACAGTATCTTTTTTATTGTAATGAATAGCGAAACGAGCTTACCGTTCGCTTGACGGTAAGCGATACGGCCGCTCATGTACAGTAGCAAAACCAAAAATACTTTGAATTACAAAGCAATGCTTGTTACTCCACTGCGCTCGCCATCCTGAGAAATAAGATGTAGTAAAGTCTCAATATGTCCTGTTTTTTTTAGTTACTCTGGCTATAATATTCAATCCGAAACACAACAGTGCATTTAAACTGCTGTTTGGCGGGAGAAATAGACATTGCGGTGTTACCCACCCAGGCAGCCTCTCACAAATGAGAGACCTACCACCAGTGATATGTTAGTGATAGTGAGAGATTATGGAAAACTTTAGTAATTCAAATATCTAAATGATTTAATAATAATAATTTTATGTTTTCAACCTCATTCTTCAGACGATAAGTAATTTTCCCAAACCAGTCGATGCTAAAATGTACATTCAGTATTTTAAAGCCGATACTGAGAATTTACTGAAAGCGTAAATTGCCGGAAGAAATTAGTTCTCAGTTAACAAGGTTACGTAACAACTATTGAACGCAAACTCTGGAAACCTTACATTGTTGAAAGTATTTAATAAAGAACAGTGAAATTCGCCGGGTCCATTACATGAAAAGTTGTCTTAACTTGAGGTAAATCTCTTTCAGATATACTGCTCTCTAGCAGTTATTTATTAATATTTCGAGGCATATTTTGATATTCTATCATTGTTTTTTGATTATTAAAAATATAAATTTTAGAATCCTGATCTTCATTTTGCAACATTAAAAGTTGCTGGTTTTCTTCACGTGTCATCTTAATACCATAACAAGATATTAGCGTGAAGGCAACAATGAGATCTATCATTCAGAATGTAAATTATTTTGATTTACAATTGACATCAAACTAATCGAAAAACTATCTAATACCGAAAGAATAATCTTTTACAACATAAATACATAAACTCACGCCTTTTTCCAGAAGGGGTAGGCAGTGGTGCCAGGACACCCACATTTTGCCTTGTTTGTTCCGTCCCACGATGTGAAAGGTAGCGAGCCTATCGCCATATCGGGCACAAATTCCTGACTCTGGGCTGATAATGAATAGAAAAATCCAATATCACTTTGTCCAACCCGGGACTCGAAAGCGAGACCTCAGCTTTGTAACCGTACTCTAGTACAACTACGCTGCCGAGGCAGTCAGTCTTGTTTTACAATCCTAACATAATGGAATCTTGAAGCTCAAGGTAACTTATCTACCAAACCAAGTAACCCAATATCACTATTATTAAAAAGATTCTAAGAAAGAAAATCTACTTAGTACGTGATTAAAGTAATTCTCATAAACACTCTCAATCTCACAAGACCGCATTCAATGTTACACTTATGATTCCCGCGAAATCTTAAAAGAGATTTCACTTTAATCTGCTCCCAACAGAATTCCACACTTTAGCTCCACAAACACCGGAACTACTGAATCAGATGGCAATCTTTCAAGATGACAAATGTCGCGAGCGTTCCCTTATTTATCGTCCACAGTCTACGGTAAAATTAACTCGATTGGAATAACGAAAGAAGCTATATTAATCACTGCCTTTTGTAACAAATTGTCGGTATGTGCCTCACAATTTTGGTTACAGTACGAGTGCTTTCGTTTAAAGGTTTGTTTGACTTGTCTCCTTGATTTAGATTCGTGTTTATTGATATAATATTCCTGAATAGCGTGGCGATTTGTGTCTCGAATGTACTGCTTTGTTTTGATGGTCATGCTGTTGCGTTGGAATATTTACATTTATTAGAAATGACCCTTGAGCTCTAAAGATAATAATATCACAAATCTTCAAAATATTAATTTATAATGGTTCACATTTTACACTCGTATATTAACATGTATTAATATATTTTGACTGTTTATTCCTGATAAATAACTTTTATTTGCCTTTGTGTAATTAATAATTAATTTACGTTGAGCTTAATTATACGCCAACACTTGTTTAGGTTTTAATAAAAAAAATATGTAAATTAATAAAGTTCTGCCTATATAATGAAGAATTTGTTTTATTTGTACATTTCAAACCAAACTTTGTTCAAACAACAAGGCGATTCTGTAATATAAGGCAATAACACACATTAAATAATTTTAGGAACCGTGCCACTTTCTATTTTATCTGTGTTTCGAGTACATCAAATGTTACTTATGTATAAGCACGTGCGAAGTTCCCAACAAAACCCATAGTTTGTCGGCACGTGTATCACAATGTGCATTAGCTAATGCCTGTAGTTTCTTACGAACGGGCAGGTCGGTGTAAATAATTTATTAGCAAAGTTTCCATCGCGTGGTTATCGAACTAGGTATCCTAATTTCGTAAACTTTAGAACCCCTTTCATGCAACTTCCGAAAGGCTATCTATCATTCACGCTTCAATTTGGTGGTTGATTATTTGGCTGCTTTTTTATTGCCGTGGCTGCAATGCACCTTTGTATTGTGTGGTCACTATAGCGCAGTTCTAATAAACTATCTACTAGTGGCAGGATATTTGTATTCAGTCTAATAGATATCACAGTACATAGCGGTTCAGTAATCGGTATATTGAACCACGTGAGTGTTTCGGGAATCGGGATCATATTGTGTGTATCTGAATAGAATCTGTATCTGCACCAGACCATATAATTATGTACGTCTCACTGTAGAGCACAGGCCTTCTCTAAAACCGAGAGTAGGATTAAGAGGGGTTAGGCATTATAGACTACTACGCTGACCTCGTACGCGTTGGCAGACTTTGCATACCATAGGAATTCTTATAAACATGCTACGCTATGCTATGCACTATGCAGGTACCTCACTATGATTTTCTTCACCGTTGTAGTAAGTAGTGACTGAATCTCAATACATGACTCCGAAAAGTCAAAAGTTCATTCTCGGATTTGAATCCTTGACCACCGTAAACGTGTTGACAACTGCTTCCTGTCGGGTACCAACAGGACACCACGCACTTCAATGGTAAGTATAGTCCAATCCGAACAGACTATTTGGCTGGTGAATATTTGTATCTGCCCAGACTCCAACACATCGGTCCAGGACCAAATAATAAAATAGTGAACCATGTTAGTGTATTGAGTAGCGGGCTCATCCTGTGGGAATCGAGATTCAGCCATTCTCAATGCCAATTGTGATGACTATTTGATGAATATTTTGTAGTGACTTTGTAGGTAAAGTAGGCGATTATCTCTAGTAATAAAGCAAAGACATTTGGACTTCAATACATCTGCCCCGATGAATATTGGTAAAATTATTTGCAAAATATAAGAAACCTGTCTAATATCAGAAGGCTTATAACAATGACATCTAGAATATTTGTAATCTTACAAAATAAAACAACCCCGAAAAAGAATAGCTTAAACGAATCACACGCTCTTTCCCATAAGGATTCGCGTGGACACGAATTAGACGTCATAAATATAAAAGTTATAGCTTGTAGGAGCCTTAACCCTTCGCTTAAGGCTCACCACAAGCAGATTACAGACATTAGTCATTCCTACCGTCCAGAAGGCCCCGGGCGCAAACCGACCCGTAAATGTACTCATATTTATTCTTAGAGCTTTTATTCGACCGAATGTTCAGATTTCGGTCGCTGATAAGGTGTGATGCAAATTAGTTTTATTTGCTGTAAAGATATGCATTTTAATTTTGGCGTCATTTTTTAACCGACTTCAAAAAAAGGAGGAGGTTCTCAATTCGACTGTATGTTACTTTTTTTTATGTTTGTTATCTCGTTTCTCTGTACTGTGTGAACCGATTTCGATCATTCTTTTTTTGATTGAAAGCTGGTGCTTGTCGTTTGGTCCCATAAAAATATGGTGAAGATCTGATGAATATCTTCGGACCTGGAGAGGGGAACTCCTTAAAATTAAGGAGAATTGCAATGGTTTTTTTTTTGCGTTTGTTTATTAGGAAAGTTAAGTTACAGTGAGAGAGGGAAAAGGGGGTGGGGGTGAGGGGGGGGGGTGATAAAATTAAAATACACGTAAATTCTAATATCTTCGGCAGCTTTTAACCGATTTTAGTGATTTCTTTTTCATTAGAAAAAAAAAAATTGACAGGTTGATCCCAGGAATATAGAAAAAATAATAAACATGTGAATATTCAAATATCTTTGGCAGCTTTTAGCCGATTTTAGCGATTTCATTGTCATCGGAAAGAACATATTCCTTGTGGTGACCAAATCTTCTTCATTTAAATAACTATCAACAATAAAAAGATAAAAATAACTCAATTTTTTAATAAAAAAATAAAAACCGACTTCAAAACAAAATCCACTAAAAACCAAAAAATCATGAAATAATAACTACCACTCCAAAGCAAAAAATAATATTTATTTCATGGAACTCGTGCATGTTGATTAATTTTCTTATTGACTTGAATAGCCAACAAATCAAAATATATGCGTAACATATTGAAGGCGGGTCGCCCAGTACCAAACATATATTTTGATTTGTTGGCTAGTCAAGTCATTAAGCAAATTAATCAACATGCACGAGTTCCATGAAATAAATATTATTTTTTTGCTTTGGAGTGGTAGTTATTGTTTTATTATTTTTTGGTTTTTAGTGGATTTTTGTTTTGAAGTCGGTTTTTATTTATTTTATTATTCATTTACTAGGATATTTTTAAAGATTTTTGAGGAATAAAATTGCATTCTTACTTTAAATTAAAATATTTATACTCATATGTTATTCACCTAATTTGAAGATCAGTGAGTTACCTGCTTCGTTTTGAAAAGAAACAACGAGTATGATGAATACATACGCGTATATATCCACGAAAAGCAGGCGGTGTGATATCAGACAAAATGCCTTCTTTGATATGTCTAACTCTTATTTCTGTACAGAGATTTTTTTAGGTGTTGCAATTTAAAGTTTTGGCCAGAAAAAGTTATGTAAAATAATATTATTCTAAATACTCCTACTCGAAAAAACAAGTTAAATTCAAACGCGTGATTGAAATCAGCCAACACTACATCACATACCAAGCGACTGTGAGTATATTTCACATCAAATATATGGACTGTGGAAGGTAACAATTTTGTTTCTATTATTATGAGACCTTTCACAAACCTAATACACTTGGTCCATTTCAGAATACACCAAGGAGGTTTTTATTGATTGCACGGCCATACTCCAATTTTATTTTGTGCCCTGAAAGCGTATAAAACGAAATGTGCTAGTGAAAGGTTTGCTCGCCCTTTGATTGTTTGCGATTCGTTTCAAGCAGAATTTGCGGAAGAAATATATCCAATATGTCGATATGATTTATTTATTTCCATTCGGTTTTGTGTGATGTTAAATTTTTGCGTCCGTTGTGTGTTTAATCATCGATTGTGGTTGGGTTTGTTGTTTTTTAATCAAATGAGTGTTGTTTTGTTAAGGCCTGTAACTGCAACTTCGTTAACAGTTTAATCTAAGTAGTAAGTAGAGAAGTCACGTTGCGATTAGCGTGATACCGATGTATAAGAATAATAACAATGGAAAGTAACAGCTTACCGTTACAGCTTAGCGTTGCCGGAGAACCAGAAATGATTGTTACTCTACTTCTTACTCTTCCACGATTAAATGGCTGGTTGCGTACCTGAAATTGCACAGAGATGCAATTTATTATGTGATAAGCTTAAAAAATAATAGTTAACACGTCCTAATCTACGTATACAAAAATATTAAACACCGAAATTTCAAGAATCATTCCTTACAAAATAATATTTCAATAATTAAAAAAGTCGAAGCAATGCAAAACAGTTGCAGTCCTTTTTTATTGCGAACAAACGTGAACTTACAGTTATTTAATAAACACGAGTTCAGTACAATCTTATAAAAAACATAATCCGCTTTTATTCAAAACATCCAACGATGTGTAATAATTAATAACACCCCAACTAACGTTGCCAAAGATTAAAAGCTTAACACAAACAACTTTTCCGCATTCAAAATTATCGTAGTAATTTTTTCTCATTATCTATTTTGTACTTACACAAAAGATTCTATTTGTGTGGCATCGCGACGAACAAAAAGCCTGTTGAAAAATTTATGATGTTTACCTTTAAGGAGAGCTGGACAAAAGATTGTCATTTACGGTCCCCATTTATCCCTTAAAGGCTTGTAAACAATTGACAAGTTTGACAGGCGAGAGAAGCGTAAAGGATTGCTGTTTGGCAAGTTAGCATTTGGCTGATTATCAAACCATTGTCGCTCTTAAGAACAATATAGAAAGAAAGAAAGCGAAGATTTGCATTACCACGGTGAAAGAGTATATCTCGATGAAAATAAAGGAAAAAAAAAGTTAAAATATAATTACAAAATAATCGCATTTGTCATACTAGGATGCCATTTTAGCATTATGGCTGTACATCATTATCATCAGTATGACATCACGGCGCCGCGCTGATTAGTTAAATTTATAATTTGTGAACAAGCAATTGAATAGGTCATCGTGATTATATTGAATGGAGAGTCTAATGTTTGTCACCTAACAGCACTCTTTGTCGATATGTCCTGACAATTACATGCACTGCAGTGATTTGGCAAAGCATAATAATAAATATATATAGGATTCCGAATTTGCTACGTAAGATTACGGTTATTTTTTTAGGACTTTGAAACCTCTGAATAAACATAATGTGAATAGCTGTACGCCAGAATAATTTACCTCTACTAATACCAACAACCCGTTACAAATTGCCTTTTGTTGTCAATTGTCACCTCGTTGCAAATTTTGACGAAGACGTTTCGCTCTTAGATAAACACGTTTTTCTAGTTCTTGTGTCTAGCTTAAATAAATATCCATTTGGGCTTGAGCTGTCTTTGAATATATCTTCATGGAGGTAGCAAATTTCTTTATACATGAATGCCATTTCATTTTATAAGGATGTCTTTAATTAAAAACAATATTGGTGAGATTACTTAAAAGAAATAAAAAATAAGTCAAGCTTAAGTGTGCTATACTAATACGTATTTGACACTTACGTATGCAATTTATAAATTGAGATTCCCAAGATATTAAAATGCAGCCTTAAAACCAATAACATATTAGGAACAAAAAATCAATGAACAATAATTAATGTTAAAAATATTTAATATTTTTTTTGTAGGCTTCTCATATTATGTGAGGGACTACGCCTTTGTAAGTACCACCGCAATATGTTCTGTCGCCAAACAGCAGTAGATACAAATGCACTGTTGTTTTCCTATTTAAAGGACATTGTAGCCAGAGTAAATACTGGGCGTATTGAGATTTAACATATTATGTCTCAGGATGGCGTGTCAGTGGAATGCCAAGCATTGCTTTGTAATTCATGGCACTGTTTACTTTTGCTACTGTCCATTAGCGGTCGTATCGCTTATCATAAGGCGAAAGGTCATTAATTGCAATAAAAGAACAATAATTTATTCTAAATTACGCATGTTTTCTGACCGTCGTTAACTTGAGCATAATAAGTATATGAATGTTAAGTAAATAATCTTATGTTTCAATATTAAACCACTTTCATCTGTATCTTTAAAGTAAAGACCACACTTGTTGATTCAAACAATTTCGTATTTATAATGTTAGTTAGGATCGTGTGAATGTGAAAAGCCTACATATTTTAAATATTCAACATCGTTTATTCAAGAACCAAAGGGTTCTAGACTAAAGAGACTGCGTGTGTACATTGACTTAAACATATATATTAAAATATGCACTTATGTCAGTTAAAATAAAGTTGAAACTCACTTGCCTGTTATTTTAATAATCGCTACATATTATTAACATTACTTACACATCAAACAGTTTGAAAGTCATGTCTGTGTTCTTGTTATCTTTAATTTACCGTAAATAAGCACTTTTTATTTTTATTTTACATTTACACAAACACAGTAGCTAATATTCTTCTTAGATACAGAAAGACCTCAAAAGTAGTGTCTAAAAGGTAGCTTTTCTCATTTCTCTTGATGTTACGTCGAAATATTCTACTAACTAGACAAACGCGACATAGGATATCCACCCATCAGATGAACAGAAGAAAACTTTATAAAACTACCACCTATGTTCAGCAGTGTTCGGAAAAATCTACTAAAGAACCTATAAAATAATACTAGTCTTATCTTAAAACGTGTCCATAATTTTGTGTCGTAATATAATTTGGTAGCCACAAAATTCAGTGGCATAAAATTAAAACTCATAAGACAATACAACGGGATACATTGTTCTGTGCGATAATACCTTTCCACGACAGGATAAAACCCGCAACTTCGAGAACAGGAGTATTCGACGTGGTATGGACTTTGGCTTAAAAATCATAAATAAATACAACAGCACAAATTACTTCATTCCATACTACGTTACCATGAAATTCGCAACTTCCACAGCAACTTAGCCGCTCCGCCGGTCATCAAATATAAATTTACGAGCATCACCGCGTGTCCAACTAACGTAAAATATTACAAGCGCGTTCAAACAGCGTGCTCTTCAATCGACGATGCACTCTTGTCGTGAGATCAAAACTATTTGTCTTTGAAATAACTTGGCGACTTTCTAGCGAATGTCTCAGTGAAGATGAGTTATAGCGTTACCCTCTCGAAACACACGTTTACGTCCGCGACTCGTGGCATGGTTCATGTATCATCCTGTACAAAGATTTTTGCTAAGGATTTGTATATTTATGGCTTAGGTTCGATAAAAGAAAGAAGGGAAAGCGAAATGTTTGAATACCACCTTCTGAACAAGGAATAATAATCGCTTTTCTAGAAATATCCATAATAATAAAATTGTTGAAATAGGTCAGTAAGTAATGGTAGACGTAAAGTTCGATGATCTGTCCATCGATCTTGAACCTTAATAAACTTTAAAGGCAGTATGGATTCCTAAAAAAAATCTCATCTCAGTTTAATATCCGTCCAATACCGATTTATAAGGATACGATGCAATTTGCAATACTAAGGTCTTATAAAAGTAAGATAAGATTCAATTAACTTTACCAAAATCTGTTCTGGCAAAGCATAAAATTTATAAGAACACACATAATAAACACAACTGTTAATGCAGTTAACGGTACTGATTAAACCAGTTCGATTTGCTTCAACGTTACCAAAGAACCGCCTTAATGTCACACCACAGAGTAATATGTAGTACTAGTGGTCGGGCTCGGCTCCGCCCGGGTGCATACACGTTTTAAAATGGCGGTCAAAATATTTAATTCTGACTATCAGTTTAGAATATCGACCAATCGGACCACGAAAAACGAACAAAATTTCCTCGTATTTGCTAGAAATATCACTACTGCTTTCCTCCTATAGGTCATAGCGTGATGATATATATACCTATAGCCTTTCTCGAAAATGGACTACCCAACACTGAAAGGATCATTCAAATCGGACCAGTAGTTCCAGAGATTAGCGCGCTCAAACAAACAAACAAACAAACTCTGCAGCTTTATAATATTAGTATAGATTAATAAAACCCGCACAAAATTCACGCAACTCCATTTAAAACGGCGGACAATTAAATTTAAAGGCTTAATTGGCGCATATTTTCCCATCCACATCAACATTAACACTCAATCTTGGCGGACCGCGTGTCGCTTTAATATAAATGCATTCTAAAATAAATTGTTGTAAAATTTTCGCCTTAGGCCCGGGCGAAGAGCGGCTGCGGTCGGTTATTAAAACTACCAACAGTGTGTCATTATTTTCGAAACAAAAAAGGAGTGAATCGTAACAGACGCGCCACATATCATCGGTGCTGGCTCTTATGCGCGTAGTTTCTATCGTAAATCAAAGATATTAAACGGGATGGCGGAACCTCTTTCCAGTTCACATTATAAATCATGGAGGCGCAAGAGGACCTCTGGACGCCTCCAATAGGCTCTGGCGAGCGTCGTCCTGCGCATAAATCGAGTTGGATAAAAAACACCAAGTATCTGTGACAACAAAAATCATTAAAGGCAATTTCTTACTATTGGAACGGCTTTTTTGCGTTTATCTTTACATGTGTGAAATATTTCTTGGATTGTGTGAACCGTATGTGCCATGTAATTATGCATTTGATCGTTTGTTTCACCCAGAACTATAATTTACAACAGTTGTATTAAATATGTACTATACAACGATAAATTATAAGTAATAATCATAAGTTTAGTTTCAAAATTTAAGCACTCAAAAGAATGCTTCGTTGCTCTTCAATTTCAAAAAGTTATTTGGCACAATAAAATGTAAGTACATTATTATTTGTCATTAGTATTTTTAAAGCCTGAAATATCTCCTCGAAATAGATATTACTCTTTTACCTTGACAATGAAATTAATGTTGCGATACGGCGTTTGTTTAGTGATTTAACATATTATTATAGTCAAGTAGAAGTATAGTAATGGTTTTTATTCGCGAATATTCATGTTTTTTATACAATTACTTTCATGATAAGGTAAAAATATAATTCAGAAATTCGGTTGTTCAGAAGTGGTTTGTTTGCTAAATATTTTCAAGCGTGTATTTCACAGGAATTAGCCTTTTGTATTATTATTCAAGATGCTTCTTTTATACATCAGAGTTCCTATAATACTAACTGTGCTTAAAGCTTGCATTACTCTTACATTATTTCGAATAAAATCATCTCACACAATAAAACCTTTTTTAATTCTATACAATAATCTTCCTTGTATTGTTTCCATAGTTCTCATTAAGCATCTCTACACAATGCTCATTATACTTCTGCATGCGGATTTTGCAATTCAATGCTATTAACTTTCACTGCATTACTTAATCTCTTCACTATTATGAAAGGTTCATTAACACTGGATTTTCTTAACGCAGTATCTTCGAAAATTGCTTTCTTTGTACGAGCTGAATCTATAAGATCTTTACTGAGATAATTTCGATAGTTAAACTCACTTTCTATAGCTTCGTTGGCAAAGCCATTAAGTGTTTGAATCAGATTTATTCTAAAAGAATTATACAACTAGTATAATTTGAAAATGTCAAGTCATTGAAGAATTTATTCAAAAATGAACTGTACTGTATCAGCCAATATACGTCCCACTGCAGAGCACGAGCCTCCTCTTCAATCGCTCGTACGATTGAGAGGGATTAGGCCATAAAGTTCCCCATGCTGACCTGGTGTCGTTTTTTTGCATACTATAGGAATGCTTACAAATCCATGGTATGCAGGTTTCCTCACGATGTTTTCCTTCACTGTTATAGTCAAAAATCGTCTCAGTTATTTGCAAAGATTTGTCAGTGTTGTTTTTGTATCATGGTTGCATTGTACAGACTCAAATTCCAAACACACAAACATTCACGCACCAACTTTTCAAAGAAGGGGTAGGCAGAGATGTAACCAAAATACGCAATACTAATCTAACTTGTAAGTGCGTGGTGGCCTGTTGGTAAGCGGACTAGACGCGGCTGCCTACATTTTCACGGTGGTCGCGGGTTCGAATCCCAGGGCACACCTCTGACTTTTCGGAGTCATGTGTGTATTGATAGTCAATCACCACGTACTAAATCGGTGAAGGAAAACATCGTGAGGAAACCTGCATACCATAGCGATTTATAAGAATTTCTATGGTATGTAAGTCCGCCAACCCGCACTAGGCCAGCGTGGTGGACTATATGGCCTAACCACTCTCAATCGTATTCTCGATTGTAGAGAAGGCCCGTGCCCTGCAGTGGGACGTATATGGGCTGATACAGAATCTAACTTGAGGTGTAAAGGGCCTGCTCGAGTAGGCTGGTGCTTCAAAGAAAATCGACGTAAAGTAATAACTTCATCGAGCCGTTTCGTTCAATCAATGCGTTTGTCGGAAGTTCAATATTGAGGACCACACTTCAAATCACTTCACCTACTTCATCCATTTTTCATAACTAGAACAGCTTGTAACAGTTTATAAAGGAGAATAAATAATTGTAACTGCATTGCAGAAGTCTATTTGTATTACAAATCAATTATAAGAAATATAAAATAATTTTTATTATTTGATGCGTAAAAATTATTCTAACTGTACGATCGATCTTGATGCAATTTCAATTGTATTACAATCATTGCTTGCTCTATTGTTGGTTCTTATAAAAATGTTTTTTTTTTTTCCTTCAATAATATTTACAACCCAGCAGCAATATTTATCAGAATATTAGAGTTAACAAGAATGATATTTATTTAAGCTTCCCCCGCCATTAATTATTTAATTAGAAGTCTGCCAGGCCGGACGAAATCAGGAATGTGCTAAATAGCCAATCATAATTTGTTAATGGCAATTACGTAGGCAAATTTATTCTTAATTTGATTCCGTATATAAATTTCGATAGTCAATTGTGAATGAAGTGAATGGATGCGCTTTGTATCGACTTTTAGAATAAGGTTTATTTTATTATTTTTATTTTATATGTATTTGGGAAAAATACAGAACAATAAAACATATGAGCAAGACACAGAAAGTAGCAAATGATACAGTGAAGCTTCCACAATCAATTTACACATAAACAAAGCAAGTGTACAAAGCAAAACTACAATTTAAAACAAACGAAACAAGATTCCGCTGTGCTACGCTGTGTGTTATTGGTCGTATTCTAATTTTTCTCGGTGCCTCACTTATATTATTATAAATCATCTTACTTACGTTGTCCAGCAGATTTCTATGCAAAATATCTTCGCTTTCACATATATAATACTAGCGGTCCGGGCTGGTTTCGCTCGGATGCAGATTATTTTTGAGTCCAATCCATTTTAGAAAAACATAGGAACTATTTCGCGAACCTAATAGCTCTTTTAAATATTTAAAATCAACGTTATTGCCGCACTTTTAACTTCCTATCGCATTCCTTTGAGTTTGATAGAGCATCTAATACATTTCAATTTTATTGTGTGGGATGTATGTGTATTTGATTGTGTGGGATGTGCAAGGACATCCCACACAAACTTTATTTTTTTGGAAAAGAATTGTTGTGTTAATTCAAGTTGTCAGCTACTTCCATACAAATTTCATCAAAATTGGTCCAGTGCTTTGAGCGTGAAGATGTAACAAACACACAAACTTTCGCATTTATAATAATAGTAGAATATACACGTAGGTATAATCATAATATGGTTAGGTAACGATAGCTTATAATTTGACTACTAAAGCATGCAAATAAGTAAATCAATTTAGAAATGAGTTCTCTCAAATATTGGGACCCAAGAATAGAAAAGTGTATTAGAGATGGTAAACATTGTACTTGCTCTTAGGTACGTACTAAAATATTGTAAAAATACATTAGATTTTTGGAGACTGTTATATAGTAATGGCTTTTGTAAAAAAATAAGCGAGAAAATTATTCCTTTACAATTCGAAAGATAATTTAATAGCGTTATAAGAAATTTCTTTGTTACATTCGTGACGAGATGGAGCAAGATAATGCTGTGTTAATACAGATTACATTGAAGGTCGTAATGGTAAATTAAGAAAAAACTTAATGCTCTCCGCTTTTTGATTTTGTCGTGGAGCCGTTTGTCATCAGTTTTAATATAAGACATTTTTTTGTATTTTTTAAATTGGATTCTTAGTTTAAAATGTTGAAATCATATTAAAAAAGTTATAAATTCCATTGTGATGAGACAAGATGAAATTTCCCTTATTTTAATATCCACCATAGCACGTGTCCAATAATTATCTTTCCACTGCCTCTTCCCAATCTTCTCCTCTCTTTAACTATAGTTTTCAAGGTCTTGAGTAGACTTAGTGAGGAGATTACTTACGAGAAGTTTTAATCAGATATAGTTTGCTCTTAAAAATTAAATTGTCATCATTCTGCCGGTCTCGCCTTCACTTACTACATTATCTGACGGGTTATTAACAGGTTCCAGTCAATTAAGACATAACTAAAACCACCAGCACCTCAACCAATAACTAAATTCAGTGTCATTAAGCTAAAAGCATAACAACATAAAAATGATTTCGTAAGATATATTCCCTTATCAAGGCCGTATTTACGTGCCCGCACTCCGCTTCCCAAATTGAAAAATATGTAAACGAGCTCGATATTCAATGTTGTTGGGGGGAAACACGGAGCTGTCATTTTTAACGCAAGATAGAATGCGATAGAAGCTCGCGGTGCGGCCTCACACGATAAATCGTTCGGAAGTCGCTCCGGTACATTGCCTTTCCTAACGACCTTACAGAATCAGTTTAGAGTTAAAGGTGAATTTACCTCGCGTGCCAAAGGCTCAAAAGGTATAATAATGTGAAAAAATATATCGTATTTTGCGGTACGTTTATCGTGAATTTTATTTATAGTAACGTACGGGCGTACGGTTATGACGATGGCTTTGGAAAGATTAATAAAGTCAAGACTTTTGATATCAACTTACCAATGCTAGATGTAAGCCATCATATGCATTACTTATTAGGAAGATTTATGAATATAAAAAATGACTGAAGCGTTGGAATTTTCATACAACCTCGAATTCAAATTATTTTTTACATGTAGCTTAATTGTCAAACCCTATGATTCATTAACCGCAAAAATATTATAATATAATAGATGTATAGATTCAAGTATTGCAATCTCCGGCCGAAACCAACATTTCCTGACTTGCACGGCGTTCTTAAACTTTATTGGCAATGTACCTTCCACCATACCTTTGCAACAATAATAAAATTTATTTCAATAATATAATATTTTACTCCACCACTATGACCCGGAAGTCATATAACTGAGCATCTGACCATACATCTTATCAGAGCAATTTAGATCTCTAGATATGAAAATTTGTAAACAATAATGCCTTGGGTGTAAAACATAAATTGTTTATGAAGAACTATAAAGTTGTCAAGGGTTATGTATTGAGATGACAATGCGTGAGGGCGGAGGTATCACCGTTACCTAGATTAATGTGCGTGCCACATCGAATGTGAAGAAAGATCTTTGTGGGAACCCTGTTAGGAAATGGAGTGAAATGTGAGATGCACTGTTGGCACGGAGCGACAACAATGAGATGTTTTGCCAACAAAAAATATAGTTATATCAGGCGTAGGAAATGTAATTTAATACGGTTTTGGGATTGGGGGAATATCATTTTGTTATGTTTAAATAAGCACTTTTCCTTTTCAATAATCTTGGTACCTACTTTTACATCTGTTTCTAGGTAGAAACAAAAATATGTATTAATGTATCTATACACATCTTAAAGTTCGTGCAATACTCGGTAACATTAAAAAATAAACATTATTACTCGTATGACAAGTGAAAAAAAAAAAAGATATGTAGCTATAGATTATGAAAAGATTGATTTCATAAATGAATTGCAGATAATAAGCACGACGACCTTCATGCACAGCTATACCAAAATGAATATCTAGTTCACCAATCTTTCTACCCGTGTGTACAATCCCGCGGCATGCCATCGTCCTTTTGTCTTTGACACTCCCTCACTATTTGATTTATAGATCTGTGCGTTGACTGCTTGTCCCTTGCAAGGCTTATTAATGAATTTATTTAAACGCTAATGAACAAGTTACGTTCGGGACAAGTGAAACCAATTTATCTGAATCCGAAATGAAATGTTATTTCGGGTAATTGAAACGCACCTTTACGATTCGTCTTCGTATACGGAGATTTGATTTATTTTCATATTTTTATGAGGGGTTACTTTGATGTGAGCGTAAACCATTGAATATTATGCTTGGTATATTTTTTTTAAGATGAACACTTTGAATCATATTTTATAATTTTTATTTTTTATAAGTACTTTGTAGTGAAACATTAGGTTTTGTAATTCCTACCCTTCCCATAATTAACATTTGAATGGATTTTTAATATAAACATTGTGAATAAAATAAACGATTTACCGTGAGTTAATTGTTTGTTTCCAAAATTCATTTTATATTCTATTCAAACCGTGCATAAAATAAAAAAATAACTTCCGTTGTGAATACCTGTGTGTCCATGAATATAAAACTAGTGTTTACCACAGTACTTATAATAAAGAACCTATTCTATGGAATAGCAAAAAATGCACGAGAATAGATACAATTTTTTTTTTTATTGCATTGAATGGCGAGACGAGCATGCCGTTCGCCTGATGGTAAGCGATGCGACCGCTCATGAACAATAGCAAAACCAAACACCTTGATTTACAAAGCAATGCTTGGCATTCCACTGCGCTCGCCATCCTGAGACACAAGATATTAAGTCTCAATATGTCCAGTAGTACTCTGGCTACAATGTCCTTCAATCCGAAACACAACAGTGCATTTAAACTGCTGTTTGACGGGAGAAATAGACATTGCGGTGGTACCCATCCAGGCAGCCTCTCACATATGAGAGACCTACCACCAGTAATATATACAAATATCACATTTAAGAACTACGTAATAACTAGTCCGAACATTGCATACCAAATTTTGATTCATCAATTAGACATCAGTCTGCAGCACAAGTTCATTCAAAGGCCGGCTTTTTACTAATGCTTTCAGAGCTTTAATTAACATCCTCTCCAGTGAATAGGCTGGAGTGGTTATTTCAAGCGAGAATCTGGCTAAAGGCTGCGTGTGTCGTGCCGTGAGACAACTGGATACTGGTATTCGTTCTCAATTAATAAACTGTATGTCGGGATTATGAATGTGTTTTTGATTTGGTTTTTTGGAATGTATCTAGTGTTATATCATTGGTGATTGATGGTGATATAAACGGGTTAAAGATTCGGAGGTTGCAGAATGTTAAGATTCAAATATGTAAAAAGATTTCGTAGTTCATTACATGTGAAAGACAACGTTATAACAAAGAATAAGTTAATGATTTACAGACAACAGTGTTTTATTTTTTGTCTTATAATTAGTAATAGCCAGGTGCCTCGTGAGCTTTATCATTAATGGATAACAAAGTACTCCAAGTTTCTTCTTGATAATATTAGGGTATGTAAACTATTTGCATTCAGTTAAGCTCCTAGCCTGATTTTTCGTCTCACATATAAATATGACTGCCTCGGTGGCGCGGTTGTACTACAGTATGATTGCAAAACTAAGATCTCGGGTTCATATCCCGCGTCGGGCAAAGTAATATTGGATCTTACTTTTTAATATCAGTCTGGAGTCAGGACTCTGTGCCCGCTATGGCGATAGCCTCGGCGATATCAAATCGTGGGACAAAACATACAAAGCGAAACGTGGGTGTCCTGGTTGCTACCAGGAGAACCTCCACTTCCCCTCCTGTTTAAAAGGCGGAAATTTGTGTATTTATGCAGGCACAAAAATATGGAACTCAAGTTTTACAAAGTTAACTTTCCACAATATCAGCAGAAATAATAATGTGAAATGTTTCTGAGGTCACAAACTTGGATCATTACTGTACGAGCCGCGAGCACATACTTAAATACTGTTTCATTAAAGTTTCGACGCAGCATTTAATTCAGTTGGAACATCTGGTGGCTAAATTCTCGGAGACAAACCATTTTGTACGTGAGTATGCGAGGCAAATTCAATTCTTGGCGCTACACCATCCCCAGGAAGATTTAGAGTTCATTTTACTCGGCGTGAGTTATACGCTTAACATCTGGAGCTAACAATTTTAGATTGAAATTGTTACCTTGAAGCCAACTTTGCTTGTTCCTACCACGGATTATTAAGGTTAGGTTAATTGTTGGATTGAGTAATTCCAAAAACCCCAATATTGAAGCGGGCTACTAAGAAGTACATAACTTTGATTCAATTAGTTGATGAAGATTTTGATCATGATATTCATGACTTCTTGGTAGAATATCAGTCACGCAAATGACAAAAACAACTACAAAATTCTAAATAGCCGATAGTCTCGTCGTGAAGCTAGTTAAATATGCATTCCCTCGTCTCGGACTTTAATACTTTTTTTCTTCGACTTCCTGTATTCCTGTATTTATTAAGTCCTGCAGTATTGAAAATCTATATACGACGCAACCCTCACTAACAAACATCAAAGAGCTTCACTAAGAGCGGTGCTCGGTACACACTGTCCTTCTTCGACTTCCTCGGCGATTAATTAAAAAATTGATCGAGATTCTAATAGTCATATTGTGATAGCTTGAATGGTTCTTAATGAATTCATTCTGCAATTTAGGTCGTTCAAACTGGCATAATTGGTGGAAACTCGGGATCTGTGACCGCGATCTGTTTCGCCAGCACCAATTTTAGGTTTATTGTTTCAATAATTGCTACAGGGAACGCCAGGATGGGTTCTATCAACTTCAGTTTAAACTTAAGCTTTGCATTCTACAATATTCACTTCAGGCCGGTTCGGTCTGGCTAGTTTTATAAGGTACAATTTATTTCGTCTATTATTTCTATTGATGGGATTCTCCCGTGTATTGGTTGATTGATATAATTTTATTATGATTTTTGTAAACGACTAATTGCGAATTAATTATAATAGACCTATCAACAGATGAGACCTGTAAAAGCCAAAAATATTGTAGAATGACTACTGTGGGCATGTTAGCAGCCGCGTCTGATCCGTTTACCAACAGACCAACACACACTTGGCACAATAGCAGATTAGGTAATCATATTTTATATGGATATTAATATTCAGAGATGCAATAGTGTTTTATTTTACGCAATTAAAGCCGAAACCTTTATTATACAAATACCCTAGCATGTAATGCATATAATTGTTACTGAACATTTGTATTATTTCTTGATTCTGTCTTATTAACCGACACATTTACTTAGTTCTCTTAGCTGTGCATTTTATGCTTATCATAGGCGTGCAATATAGTTTATGAATAAATAAGTAGTATACACTATAAGGAAATAAGCTTTTGCCTTCAACGAAGGCTTTTACATACTTTTGGAAAAACCTTCTATAAATAGTGTATTTCCGTATAAACCCAGAATATCACACTCAATTATTTACACTACATATCCTATCATATTTTCAGTCTATTTCATCGCGCTCGACATAACCTTGTACCGAGACGTTTCCTCCCAGAATTATCTTTTTTGTTACGCCCTTCGAGTCACGTCTTGTTTTCATACATATAGATGAGTGGAACAAGACGGGCGCTTCGTCAAAATCAGCTTTTTGTATACGTTCTTTATCTCGCAAAGGAACGGACTGAATCGATCTCAAAATAAGGTCTTTCGTTTTCTGCAGTATCTAATAAGGTTTTGATTATGTCTGGACGGTCTCACCATGTCCCGTTTTGAGTTTTTCAAAATGCACCTTTGAAAGGCAACAGTCAATGAAGGTTTGGATATTTGCAGAAGCCTAATAACTAGACATTTATAAGTTAACGTAATAATAGGGTAAATAATTAAATTAAAAAAATAGCACATGGATGTTATTCAATAAAACGAACGATGATGAATTTGGTGAGAGACGAAACAAATAGTACAGAATCAAATACTTTCTAATCTATCGAACTGTAGATGATTTAATTTGCACACATTTGTTAACTTTCCAAAAGCCATAACACAAATACCGGATCCAGTAGGTTAGTAATAAATTTTTATTCCCAATAATAATGCATTACGAAACACAAAACGCTGGAGATAAAAGAAAGCAATAAATCGCAACAGCTTCTCAGATAAGCAACGATAATCAAAACATACGATAATTCATTCTAAACAAGACAAATCCTACACTCCGACCTTTATAATACGCGGTCGAAAAAAATTACAAATTGGCCTTGAACGTCAGTAGGCTAATCTTAGAGAAACTTATCGTTAACTTGACTAATGTGCTCATACGAGTTTTAGATACAACAACATTTAACTGCTATCAAAATTTCTACATTAAAACTGAACGATAAATCGCGTCCACTTAATATCATTACGTGATTATTCATTACTCGGGAATTACGTTAATATATTTTGGTTGAATTGACGTCTAAGTAGATTTCCTGGGGTAAGAGATTAAGGACACCCACATATTTTATCAATAATCCATTACGCGTACGCCAAACAATAAGGTGTGTTATCGAAAGCTTACTGAGCTGTGGAGAATGATGAATGGTCGAGGACGCACATTAGAAAATGTCAATAAATAAAAACTGTGCTTGTGGACGTAGGCAGGGTGACCCTAGGGGACTTGACCACAAAATTACTCGTTCGATACATTTTCTCGAGAAAAGATTCAGACCTCTGAAATAAACTACTTTTAGCGCAATGCTTAGCGAGGCAAATTAAACGATGCACGATGGAGACTATAATTTGCATTTTTCTATCTCTACTATTGTCTTAAATAATTTAATTAATCCAAAATTAACCTAATGACGACTTCAATCATCAGAACTCAACATATGAACACGTCAAAATTCAGGCGAAATGGAAGAAATTCGACAGCAAAGTTTTATTTATTACAACAATATTTAATAAAGCATTTTGCCTCACCACTCAACTCTCAGTCCCACCCACTATCAAACATCTCGAACGAGGTAACTTGATATCAACTCGACTACGGGAACTCAGCCCCACGAAACAAGTGGACGTTTGACTTATTAGATCTTGGCGTATAGATCATTTATTTCTGATAAGAATATATTGAATTTGGGATTTCTACGGCTGATTAACTCGTTCGTATCAGATTTTTGCTATTTATAAAGGTTTTTGTAGGAGAATAGAGAATAATTTGTCTTCTAGCATCGTCCATCTAATTTATTTTTTTCCTGATTTTTTCAAAGTTACGCCATTGAGAATGAATTAATAAAGATTTGACTAATCTCACACACGCTAGGCAGGCGAGTTATTAGCAGCGGAACTCTTTTACTGATGGCGCTGCTACTTATGTAATATTACACAAATAAAAATATTGATTTATTTAATTTATTAATTAAGTCCGTGGTGACCTATTGGAAAATGGACCAGAAGCGGCTGCGAACATGTTCACGGTGGTCGCGAATTCCAAACCCAGGGCACACCTCTGACTTTTCGTAGTCATGTGTATTGACAGTCAATCACCATGCACTATAAAGGTGTATGAAAACATCGTGAGGAAACCTATATACCACAGCGATTTGTAAGAATTTATATGGTATATTAAATCCTCCAACCAACACTAGGCACTTCTTAGGTTGCGGTAATTACTTTACCCAATATTTCGCGTTATCTTTCATAAAACTATTGATCCATTAAATAAGTTTTTGACAGCCTCCGTGGCACACTTGATTAGTCACCGGTCGTGGCACGAGAAGCCACAGGTTCGATCGACGAATGTTTGTGTGAATCGCATGTATTGGTATCGAGGATATATGTATTCTTGATTTTTGTAAGATCGAAGTCTCTTGTAGTTTCTGATACCCACGAAACTAGACTCGATCTTAGCGTGTACATATGTGACTGTTGAGCGTATTTATTATTATCATTTTCGATAGAGGATACAACAGGTCGATGTGGAGATCATTGAGGGAGGCCTATATTCAGTAGTAGACTTATTGTGGCTCAAGAGAGAGAGCGATATAGAAAGAGAGAGTGAGAAAGAGTTTCGTCAAGTTGTAGGCTCAGCCAAGTAGATACTTAGCTCTGCGTCCCCTACGTATCATGAAAATTATCTACGAAATGCGGATGCGTTCCATTACTTATCATTCCAATTTAATAACAGTACGGCCATCGTAAAATTAAAATTCCTCATTAAAGACACGTTCCCCTTTCCAGCAAGCGTTTATGATATTTATTTTAAGTAATAAGAAAATATTGATCGAATAAAGTGTGGGCATTATCACGAAACGGGCTATAATGAGTGGTGAGACCGGTAGCAGCGGCGAGATAAGTGAACTTACGATGAAGTACGGAGACCAGGCTGTGGGGCTTGATGTTTAGGGATATTTTGATTTTAGTTTTAGTGTAATATATAATAAAATATTGTCTCATAGAAGGTTGAAGATTTAGACGCTTTGATTTTTAGTTGTTAATTAAAAATGGAATATATTTTTAGGTCGCATGTTATTTTCTTACAAAATACTCACTAGCCATGATTTTAAAAAAGATCATGACAATATCAGTATAATTCTTACTACTTTCATTCATTTTATACAAAATTCTTAATGTTATTTTTAATTAACAACAACCTAACAATCAATTGACAATTATTTGCTATAAGTGTTTTTTATTGCTATGAATGGCGAAACTAGCTTGTCATTCGCCTGATGGTAAGCGATACAACCGCTCATCTATAGTAGCAAAACCAAACAAAACAATACATTACAAACTTATTCTTTGCATTCCATTGCACTCCCCATCCTGAGACATAGAATGTTAAGTCTCAACATGTCGTGTACATTGGCTACAATGTCATTTAAATCGGATCAAATCAGTGCATTTATACTTATGTTTGGCGGATTTTTTACAAAAATATTATTTTTATCCATTCATTTCTAAATTGATGGCCACCTCAAGCTTACTTCAAGTTCAATATATACCATAGCGTATGCTTCTACTCGCTCAATTTGCTTCTACAAACTAGGCGGTACGTATTCACTGGCACCATTGTCCGAACTCACTTTACAATGTTTGCCCTCCTGGTTGTGGGCTGTGTAATGCGTTAATTCTATAATACGGCTCATGATTTCCTTGCACTTAGAAAAGAAACAATTGTTGAGAGGAAGAATTTATAATAGTGTGATTTAATTTAGTAAATTGTGCCTTGATTTTAGCATTACATCCAACTACAGACGACACCCTAGCAATAGCTTTCTAAGTAAGACACTATGTTCAAGTTCTCCCAATATTTCCGTGTTTTCTTTTCCCTTTTCCGATTTAGTGTCAAGGTCGGTTGGCAATAAGCTTATAATAAAAACGTAAACGGGTTGGTATCATCTTGTTTTAAAATATCGAGTACCTAATTCTTGATAGATGCCCAATAATCTCTCATCTCACAGCCTCCGTGGCGCTGACGGTTAGACGCCGCCTGTGAAACTAGAGGCCGCGGGTTCGATCCCCGCACCGAGAGAAATGTTTATGTGGCCCACAAATATTTCTTTCGGGTCTGGGTGTTTGTGAGACCAAAAAGTCTCTCCCAGTTCCTGATACCCACGACACAAGACTCGATCTTAGTGTGGGGTCAGGACTATGTATGTGACTGTTGGGTGTTATTTATTTTATTTATTATTACTTTCCATCTAAGACCGAAAACGCATCTAAATTCTTAAAACATTCAGAACATCAGACTAGAGCTTTTTTCGATTGCACAGACACACTGCCATATACTTTATTCCATAATATCCACATTCATACAATTCAATCATAACACAAGCCCAGCATGAACAAAAAATATTGTAAATTAATTAAAACAGGATGTTCAAAGAAAGCGTATTGAACAGTGAACAAAGAAACCAACGATCCGGATCACTGGCATAAACGGGGGCGGCGTGTTTTCACTTTAATTTAACCGTGTAACTAATTAATATTGGTTTGGACTAAATATTCTGTTCAGAAGTCAGATGAGAGAGGTTTATGGCGCGAAAAATTAGCAACTGTTTTGGTTGTTATAATTCCTTAGCTGTTCTGGTGATAAAAATCCTATAAATACAATATTTGAAGTACTAGTACTAGTTTTTTTTTGCCTTAAAGAGAATTGCATAGATTCTCATCTTGAACTACGTAAATGAATATACGATGTTGTTACATACATACATACCGAAGGGGAAGTCAGAGATGCAACCAGAACCTTATTCTTCCCAAGGTGTGATAGAGGGCGAGCCTATAGCCATATTGGGCAAAAATTTATATCTCCTACCCGGGATTTTTAACCGAGAACTCGGCTTTGCGATCGTACCCTTATATAACTGCACCACTGAGGCAAATTTGACTACAATAATTATTTCTATTACTTCTCATCAGTTTTTTGAGTCTCTACTTGACTCTGTCTAACCTGACTTTGATTTTCAGACTAAACTGTCCCTCCTGAAAAAAGTCAAATAGGTAATGTGAAAGTACTTAATTACTTTAGGAGTTGATTCGATGTATCTAGCTCAAAAATTAGAAATCAAATTAAAATCAGCTCATCTTACCAACCACAACATGCTAAAAGCGTTCTACGATTTGTCCAAACGACCTATTCAGTGTCATAAGCCACATTTATAGATGGCAGCTATATTCTTATCAATAAAAATATCTTTATGAAGAATAGTCCTGCCTACGGTTGCGTGGCAAGTCGTTAAGATTTTATCCCTTCAAAGGGAACTAATCTGTCCCAACGACCTGCTACGACAATGGAAGGGTTGAGTGATGAGATGTTTTTTTTATTTCTAGTGGTCTGTAGGTTTATTGTTAAAATGCATGCAGTAAATATGTTCGGGAATTGGCATGGTATTTATATGAGATTATTTGTTGTGTGTTGTTGTTGAATTTAATTTGTGTGTTTTATACGAATTCTGTGTCATATACGAGTATATCATATACAGGGTATATCAAGACTGCTACCGATAAGAAGCCGGGTGGTAGTTTAAGCGACTTCAGACACAATGCAACAGAAAAAGGTGCAAAAAAAAAAAGCGACAATTTTTTTTTGTTATTTTTTCCTTTGGACATATTTGGGTGGTAAATACATCTTTTCCTAAAATAATAGTGTATACCCTTTTATTTATAAATATTCTAAGGTATAAAAGAGTTTAAATTATTATTTTATCAAAAATTATGAATTTACCACCCAAAAATGACGTTATTTATAAAATCATAAAAAATAATTGTCGCGTTGATATGCGAAATTTTTAATTGCATTGTGTTTGTAGCCAATAACACTACCATCCGGCTTCGTTTTCGGTAGTAGTCTTGAGATACCCTGTATAATTCATATCGTATGTCAATTGGTATTGTATTGTATTGTATCAGCCCATATACGTCCCACTGCAGGGCACGGGCCTACTCTACAATCGAGGAATACGATTGAGAGTGGTTAGGCCATATAGTTCACCACGCTGGCCTAGTGCGGGTTGGCGGACTTACATACCATAGAAATTCTTATGAATCGCTATGGTATGCAGGTTTCCTCACGATGTTTTCCTTCACCGTTTTAGTGCGTGGTGATTGACTATCAATACACACATGACTCCGAAAAGTCAGAGGTGTGCCCTGGGATTCGAACCCGCGACCACCGTGAACATGTTGGCAGCCGCGTCTAGTCCGTTTACCAACAGGCCACCACGCACTTAACCAACAGTCAATGTCAATTTGATGTATTTATATATTTATACTAAAGTAATGTATAATGTAAAATATACTCCCAAAGAGTATTTTTATTTATTCGCCTTGTCTATTTTGTAATTATTTTTATGACAAATTAATATTTGTATTAAAAATAATTATACATTTTTTCTTACCAAAATAATCGTGATAATTAGACTTAAGAAAATCTGAACTCCTAAAAGTTATATTATTAGCACCAAATAAAGAACCCAATACCCAAGGTGACGGTTACTACCCCTTGTTATTGTACAAACCCCAAGGAATATCCATTCGTGTAATATGAGTGATCGATCTCGCAGCGATTAAGAATATTGTCGCTATAATGGGTTCTATAGAAAATCTCACACATATGATTTCATAGAAAAAATAAATTATGCATTTTTTGTGAGACTTTTTTGTAGGCTATGGATCTCTTCAGACCATAAAATATACACAAAATAATTTCAGTCTGCTGTTCCAATTCTGTGCACACACTTTTGCAATTGTTACGGAATGCAGTAGTTAATAATAAGGTGAAAAAAATGGCAGGTGGTTTGAAAATTTGACCAAGCTCTAATGAGTTCCAATTAACAACAAAAAGTGGTTTCCTTTGTACTGAGGTACTGAACTATTGCCGCGAAATCATAGGATTATTGTGATAAAATTAAGTGGATTCAAATGGCAGCCTTCACGCTGTTTGCGAATATACTACATCTGCATATAAAATGATCCTGCATGAAATTACTTAATAATAATAATAAAACTCTTTATTATTACACCACAAAACAAAAAATAAAAATATGAAGCAACTGTACATTAGGTGGAACAATTGGCGGCCTTATCGCTAAAAGCGATCTCTTCCAGGCAACCATTCAAGCAGGTAAAATACCAGGAGACATTGGCGGTGCTTTATGTTTAAAAATAAACGCATAAACATAGTAGATATTCCTAGATTTTTTATATATTAAGCAAACAATAAACTTACATAAAATGCATAACAAATACATACATATACTTAATAGGGTATGGACATTATACTATTGCGAGAAATAGTAACCCTTTAACTGGAGTTTGAAGGTTTCCAGTGAGGACGAACGTTTAATAGAGAGAGGCAGTGCGTTCCACAGCCGTACTGCTTCTACCGTAAAAGACCGATCATAAAACGACGTCCTATGTGCTGGAAACTTTAATATAAGATTCTCTGACGACCTAAGAGAATGAGAATTAGCATTTACTTACATTACAGAATTAATTTACAGAATTAGTAATGAGAATTAGCAGTTACTTGTGCATAAACTCGCGACAAATTCATTATAATCGTTTTTAAACGATTTTTTTTATTTAAATCTTGCACGCATTAGCCATGTACACTTCATCTCATAGCGTAGTAAATAGATGAGATATTTTATAAGCCCATCAAATATTGGATATCAGACATCCAACAATTAAATTATTTGGTCAACCTCATACTTCATTAAGTAACCATTAAGTCTATCGAAGCGTGCATCGACGTCATTGTTTATTGTATGGTAACGATAATCGTGATACAAAAAATGAACATTGTAAACAAAATGACGACATACCTTGTTTGTACTTGGTTCGCTACGAGAGCGGATCGCTTAACATCAAAATGGCTTATGATACGGCCATAGCTAATTTAGGTAGCATTGTGAACCTCACAAGAGGTGCGTTTGAATAAGATTATCACGAGGCTAAAACCCGTTGGGAGTCATTGGTCATAAATCATAACCCATAAAACCAGACTGACAATACCTCTCTCTTTAACGACGCTTCCTAGTAAACGATATCTTCAATCGAAAATTAACCTAATAGTCATCATGGAAGGTACACATTTGATTGTCAATAAGGAGATAAACCGCGACGCAGCCACACTATATGATGTTAAAATGACAAGTAAACTTAATATTCCGTTTGATCGGACCAATTGTTACTATTGTGCTGACGATTTTTAGAAAGCGTAAAAAAACTACGCTTAATAAGTACACGGTATGTGAGGTTGGAGGACAAACATCCATCATTGCGGACGTTTGTTAGTTAGTTTGTTTTCGGCTAAACCAAAGACTCTAATTGCGTGTACGCTCAATAGAAAATTGTTGGTAATGAGATGTGATTCTGTATTCTACGCTTTTTGCGCTCATGTAGGTTCGTTTTGTGAATGACGGCAAGCTTTTTGTGAGTGATATTTTGATAGGTGTTATTTTGTTATCTTGACTGGTCGTGATGGAAATTATTTACGATGAAAATGTTTTTGTGACTGCAAAGAAATGTTATTTCAACACGAATACGAGTTCGAGGAATGGAGATTGATTTATCAAAGATAATTTGCCTTTACATTTATTTTGAGAATTCAAAACATTGCGTACGAAACTCATCATCAACTCGACTCGACTCGACTATTCATTAACAAGCGTCAAATCACAAATAATAGTTAATTTGGGAATCACTACGTGTATTTCTTAGTATAGTTAATACAAGTGTATGTCCATACTTTAGAAAGAAGCGTGAAGATACACAATAGAAATAGGTGAGTCAGCACAAGCACCATTATCAACTGTATCAAACCGATGTTTGATAACATCCCCGGCGCTCCTTTTATTCATTCTGCATTCTGTCCCGACTAAATTGGAATTCGTGTATGTTATTGTGGCCGGAGGAATTAGATCTGCCGCATTCAAAACCCAGACTATCCTATTGAGACCTCTCGGAAGGGAACCGAATCTGATAAGGCAGATCATTGTAGGGACCCTTTTTCTTTGCGCGACACCTTTGTCATGACAAAGGGGCTGTTTGGCCTCAACCGTGGCATGTGAATAGGCTTGCAATAACGCGTCCTGGCCCTGTGCTCGCATCCCGCGAGATCGGTTGCAGATATACGCTCTCTAAAGATTTATTAATCTCTTGCTCACTGGAACAATGAGCGCTTTTGGTAGGCACCTGGTGCTTTTTTTCCCGGTCGCTCGAGTGCGTTCGAGCCATGTATTCAGTTTTTGCCTGACACTTAACCGGTAAGTGGTGAGCTGACTGTGATTGCGGCTACATCGATTGTTAGCCTGGTTGACGCAAAACAGAGCTGTAATAGCTACAGCGATACAAGTTTATTTCGTACAATGTTAACCACAATGCTATTATGTTAGTTGTTAATTATTATAAAGTTTACTAACGCGGTTTGATTTTTAATGTTTATATTGAACGTACATTAATTACAGAGTGAATTTATAAACTCGTTATGATTTTAAAGATATCTGTTTTGTTTTAGTCTTATTTTATCCATTACATTGTGAGTCAGCCTATTCATACAATAGTCTAAGCCACAAGAAGACTGAACATTAATTGTGAAATGTTCAGTATTCAAGATTTTTTTTAACAATGGATAGCTTGTGAAATGTTTTAAATAATTATTGTACAACAACTATACAGAAGACTTCACAGTGCTCTCCATACCGGTTACGGAACGTGAAGAATGTTTCTTTCATCATTCCCTTAATCTGTTTAATGTATGCTGACCGCATCTGCAGTTACAATTATTAATAACGCATCTTTATCACTAAAATATCACATTGCATCACAATCTTGCATCGCATATTAATTCTCGTCTAAAACCATAATGCATTTCGCCCTACCAAATCTTGCTTACACCGCATCGTCTGATCAAGTTACTCGTTTAATTTGTCTAGATCGCGTGCGGTAGGACAGGTATAATAAATAATGCTTTTTTATCAGGCCTTCGCGTAGGCTCAAGGCAGAAATTCTTCCACGTCCATTCGCTGAATTAACTTTTTTACTTTTGTTTTATATGTTTATAGTGTTAACTTCAAATATGAAAGCGTGACCGGCTGATGCGTTGCCACGATAACGTTAGATGGGTGGCTTTGCTTCTTGTTTTGGTTTTGCTATTTTATATGAAGTCTCGTTTCTAGAGGAATGGATAAAATCTAACCTAGCTTTTTTATGCTTTTTCATAGAAGAACTTATCATTGCACTGTGCGAGATATGTGAAACGTTAAAACTGTTATTAAGTCGAACGAATATATTTTTAAATTAAATTACAAAATATAAATTTCTACTAAAACATCACAAGCCTCATATTAATAAAGCAGACACGAAGGGCTAACGCAATCATAACACCTAAAAGTAATCATAAAATCACAGACTAGAACCAAACAAAGCAACAAAATTGAGCCCTCAAAATAAAATAGCGACAACAGTGCAATAACGCGAAAGTGCCTTCAGCTATAAAATGATATACTTGGAAACATTATTTCTATTCTACAAGGTTTCATAGTAAACCAGTGTGTGGCAGATTGCAATGTGCATTTTGTGGAGGCCACAATAACATCAGCTGCAAACCAGAGATGTCTCGATAAGGACCCGCATTTTGGCAAATGTGGCGCAGCGGGTAGCCATCACAATATTTTACTATCTATGATTGTGTCTATGTGGCTTACTGCTGTTTTTTGCGTGGCGTCATCAATTTCAATGGCTTCAATGTTTGTGGCTATAGAATTAAGTGACTTCCTAGCTTCTGTTGTGTTGAATTATTGGACAATAAAATTATGGGCGTGATTTAACTTTTATTTTTGACATAAAAAAAAAACTTGACGTTATAAGTTTTAAAATATTTTTGTGTATATTATATACCGGGTATCTCAAGACTGCTACCGAAAACGAAGCCGGGTGGTAGTTTTAGTGGCTACAAACACAATGCAATTAAAAATTTAGCTTAGAAACGCGACAATTATTTTTTATGATTTTTTAAATATCGTCATTTTGGGTGGTAAATCCATAGATTTTGCTAAAATAATAATTTAAACTCTCTTATATCTTAGAGTATTTATAAATTAAAGGGTATACACTATTATTTTAGGAAAAAATGTATTTACCACCAAAATATGGCAATAGGAAAAAAAATACAAAAAAAAATTGTCGCTTTTTTTTTGCAACTTTTTCTGTTGCATTGTGTCTGAAGTCGCTTAAACTACCACCCGGCTTCGTTTTCGGTAGCAGTCTTGATATACCCTGTATGTTGAAAAGGATTATTTTACTGAATGTTAGCCTCTGGCTATAATATGAGAGTGATACAAAATATATTAATTTAGCTTTAGGAGATTAATTTATAAGACTACAGAAATTTCTACTTCAATCAAATTTATTTTCTTAATATAATTGAATTTCGGATTAATTTCATAGTGATCCCTTAACCAAAATAACAGCTACAAGCAAGTCTATCGTTGTATTGTATTACACAAAAAAATTATGTCTATGTCTATGTCCATCGGACGGTTTTTTTCTACATACATAAAATGAAAAAAAAAAATATTGTGTAAATTTAGATCACGATTCTTTTATTTTCATATGTATTGATAATACGAGTATTAGCGATGTTTATTACCTATGTATCATAATGTATAAAAATATAATATTAGACATTTTAGAACTTACCACAATTACATGCAGTATGCGGCCAGCTATTATACCATATTTTGATTTTAATTGTGAGTTATTATTATGGTTAACAATGAAGAGTATTTATAAAATAAAAACGAAAGCATGCAAACAAAGTCGCGGAAATCGTCTAATTTTTAATCAATCTATACACAGTTTGGCAATTCTTGGATCGATGTAACAAAATATTTTGTGTCTCGTAAAACTATAAATTATAAATGTTCTGTTTTGATCACTCCTCTTGTCCCACGTTCCTTTACAAAGACGTGAAATAACTTGAAATGCGTTTAAAAAAACCTTCGGTTTCATCCCAAAACCTCATCTTTTGTTGTATTAAACCGCCCTTTCGTAAATTATTGTCGCCGGATGATATGATGTCTTTATGTCGTGGTTCTATTGTGTAACAGTTATCTGATCGTATTCTGTTTGTGGGATCGTTGCGTTATTTTACTATTTTAATGGATTTTTGGGTATGTTTCTGTCCGTGTTTGGTTTAAAGCATTATTTGTGGATAAATCTATTCTCCCTTTATGGTTTATATTGAAATGTTTTTACAGAAACAAGAAAGATGTTTAAGCTTTACACAAGTGATAAAATCTTCATATTGTGATGACGTTGAAATAACAATGATACCAACTGAGACAAATATCTCTTTCATAATTTTATTCAACTTATACAATAATACACCAGTGTTTATTTGTTACAGATAATTATAATGCAATGTATGTGTAAGACAAGTCTAAGAATCTCATCTATTGGCAAAGAAGTATGTATTAAGAATCTTGGTATTTTATCATTCATTTACATACCATACTGTAACTACTGGACACATTGAGACTTAACATCTTATGTTTCAGGATGGCGCGCAGTGGAATGCTAAGCATTGCTTTGTAATTGAAGGTGTTGTTTGGTTTTGCTACTGTTCATGAGCGGTCGCATCGCTATTCAAAGAAATAAAAAAATCATACACTCTCGGCTTTTTTCCCAGAATGGGTAGGCAGAGTTGCCAAAAAACTCATATTTCGCTTTGTATATTCCGTCCCACGATGTGATAGGTGGCGGGATTAACGCCTTATCGGGCACAAATTCCTGACTCTGGGCTGGTAATGAATAGAAAAATCCAATATAACTTTTCCGACCCCCGGATTCAAACCCGACACATCAGCTTTATAATCGTATCCTAGTACAACTACGCCACCGCGGTAGTCAATGTTATTTTTACTCTTATTGACAAAAACTAACTAATCATTTTAAATAAAAAACAAAGTGTAACCACATTTCCTCGCATTAGACTGTAAAGGTTCCACAAACTCCACACCCGAGGCAACGCGAAAACATAAAATCATCCGTTAATCCTAAAAGGAACTAAAAAGTAAAAACTATTTGTGAGCACAGTTTTCGGTTTTTGTCCGATCAAAACGGCGGACCGTATTGAAAACCCTTTGTTACAATATTTTATGGGTTTAGCGAGGGCCAAAACATGAAACTGTTTCTGCGGTTTGTTTATGCTTTAAAAGATTTTTGATGGACTCGAGATAGAGTAGAAAAGTTTAACAATATATCGTATAATGGGTTTCTCTTGGTCGGTTTTGATGTTGATTGGTATCGATAACCAATGCTAAAAATAATATTCAGTGCAGTGCTCTAGTTGATGCTGCTTATACTGAAATTTTGTGAATGTAACTCTTTTTCTAAAATCAAACATTAAACCAAACCTACATTGATAAAAGTTTTTTTTTTTGCGAAAATTCAGTTCATGCGAGTCACGTTCTAATGGAACATCTTTTAAAAATGTTTGTGGATAAAATAAATATTTTTTTAAAGAATATAATAATTGAGTAAGATAATGCGTATCCGCAAAATTATCGACGCATTTTCCGTGTGTACAGAACCGTCCAACTAAAACGTGTAAGTATAGCCAACTAGCGGTTTTCGTTTGCGGTGCCCGGCAAATCTGTCGATTAGTATGCTGCGGTCGCCGCCACTGTCATCGGTTTATCGACTCTCGTGCTTCCAATATGAATTTAATATTTTTTTAAAAGCGCCCAAAGGCTATTGTTTAACTTTTTTGCGGTTTCGGTGGACCGATAAAAAGTAATAAAAACGATTGTGTTACTTACATGGTTCCGAATCTTATTTTTGTAAATCTTTGGATTTTATGATGGTGCATTCCGCTGGAATATTTTTGCGGTTAAGAAAAACAAACCGGCGCTTTATATTATACACAAAAACGTTCGGCGATGAATTTCATAAAGCTTTGGCAAACGTGGATAAAACTTGAAATTGGCCGATAGCTTAGTTGGAAGGACAACTGTCCAGGTAGCATATTCAATTTGTGTAAGTTAAATTCTTAATTTAAAAACTATTCTTAAAATAAACGACGTCACTACATTGGTAATGTACCGCACTAGATATCTTTTTTTTTAAATAAAATTTAAATACTATAATCAACATTTTAACCCAATAATTGTAGACACTAACGCCATCTATTTGTAAATGCATAAAACACAATAATTAATGCAATTTTTTAATCATAGAGGAGCATGCGTTAAATGTAATAAAAAGGTATAAAAATGGCATGGTTGGCATTTTTGTCAAGAGAAATAATGTTCTAAACTCACCTAAAATACTCAGACAATTCGATAGAGAAATCTTTTAAGAATGCGGTTGCCATCAGCAGTGTTTCCCACAGTTCTTATTGGATGTTACCAGGCTGAGTCGGGAAATAGCTGGTAATCCAGGGTTCTTATTGTAGCTTTACCCGAATGGGGCAAGTTTGCCTAGATTAAGTCGATTTTACTATCGAACCGTGAAGGTTTGGTGCCATTGTTTAATTGGATACGAGGTTTCGAACCATTAATGTATGTTAATTAGTTATGTGAATTATAATTTTTCATTGATTATTCATGGTTGTCGCGGGTACTAATCCCAGCACACACCTTTGACTTTTCGGAGTCATGTTGGTATCGATGACGATACGATCTCTAGGCACTATTACGGGAATGAAAACATCATGAGGGAAACCTGTAGAACATAGCGATTAGTTAAATTTCTATGGTGTGTAAAGTCCGCCGACCCGTATTAAGTCAGTGCGGTGGACTATATGGCCTAACTACTCTCAATTGTCGAGGAGACCCTGGAGTTGGTTGAATAAAGGCTGATAGAGATACAGATTATTATTCATTCATTATGTTGTAGAGGCGCTACACTTTATGACAAAAGTTACGAAGAAAATCAGCGTATGTGTAGTTGGTATCCTACCAAAATATTACAATCAGGTGAATAGTATGACAAGCTGACTGTATGAGATACGAGCGGCATGCAGAGACGTTAAAAATAAACGCTGTTAATATCTTGTTAAGGTTTACCGAACATTACAATAGAAGTTGCGATTTGGTTTTTTCCTACCTTATAATATAGGCTAAGTATAAGAGGGTAAGCAGTCATGTCTTCAATTAGAATACACCTTATAGACAGTAGTAGAATTCCAGTCTTTATATACTCTTATTTCAAATTTTCCATTAGATTCGTACTATTACAGTCTCATAGAAAATTTAAAAGCTTACCATTACGTTTTTTGTCACGAAATGGTATAGTCATCATATTTTAATGTCTTTTGTATTCATATGATTTTAACAAGCAAAGGTTCAGAGGCTTATAAAGACAGTTTAACCTATTATACTTTTATGCATTCAGTATTTTACATTTGTGTTGTCAAAAACTTCAGTCGCGTTTTACTTTGTGTATAGTTCACTATTTAAAAACACTAAAACATTCCCGTAAATCTGTTCATTTTATACAATTTATGCAAACATCAAATCGTTGTACTATGGAAACGGTCCCACTAAGAATATCGTCCAAAACCAATCGGGTAATTAAGTCCAAAGCATTTAATTCTACGGATAGAAATTATTAGAAACTGGTCAGGATTTTGTTGCTTACATACGGTACGTTTAAAACTGGGAGCTAAATGTGAACACAGCTTATCTGCTTTATGTGAATGTGGAATTTATCCGGAGATAGATTCTATTCCGAATGCGCATGGGAGAAATGCAGTTGATTAAGGTGTTCAATGGGATTTTAAATGAAGCCGCCGGCTGTGATAGTGTTTGAGGTTCTTTTTTTAATATTTGTTTGTAGTCAAATGGTATGCAGTAATACGACGATATAAACACCGGTCGATAGTATTAACACATTTCTCATTTGAAAAAATATTAAATATATCCATGCCATTTTTTTGACTACATATTTTCCTTGAAATAAGATCTTATTTACGGATCTTTATCGCGGATTTAGTTTAATTTTTACATTTTTTGAATCCCGACGTTTCGATCACTTTACAGCGTTCGTGGTCACGGGGGCGGACTGAGGTATTAGTCATCCGCTCAGGACTGTTTACAATTAACTACCCTTAATTTTGAATTATTAAATTAAGAAGTTAATTTAAATAACTAATCTGTTTTCGCGTTCCGATCCACGCAGAAGGAGCTCACTGTGTCTTGAGGTCTGGCAGTGGGTCTTTTGGGTTCCGATTTAATTAAGTGTAGAATTGGATCCCATGCTTGTGCAAGCTTCAAGCCATCTTCCCTATGAAATTTGGATGTTTTTTAATTTCAATAGCCTCGCGAAACATCCTGGGTAGGAAACGGTGTTCTTTCGCGAGGACTTGGGGCTGGTCAAAACGAAGGTAATGCTTGGAGCCTTCTTCTATGTGCTCAGCAACTGCAGACTTCGTTGAGCGTCGATGTTTGACGTCAGCTATATGTTCCTTCACGCGGGTCCCTATGCTTCTTTTGGTTTGACCAATGTAGGAGAGGCCACAGTCGCAGTCTATTTTATATACGCCCGGTTCTTGCAAAGGTATATAGTTTCCCCAGATAGGTATCTCATACGTGAGAGGCCGCCTGGAGGGTATCACCGCAATGTCTATTTCTCCCAACAGCAGCAGTGTGAATGCACTGTTGTGTTCTGGTTTGAAGGATGTAGCCAAAGTAACTACTGGACATATTGAGACTCAACATCTTATGTTTCAGGATGGCGACCGCAGTGTTTGGTTTTGCTATTGTCATTAGGCGTATGGCATACTCATCGCGCCTTGGCTATAAAAAATATCTCCAGTGCTGCATCAGCCCGTGATCTTGCATTGCTATACACAGGACTTTGCTACAATCAGAGGGCGACCGAGAGACTGAGCAATAGTCAAACACACCGCCACTGAGGCACAGCTTAACTATCTCTAGGATTAAAATCAAATTAAGCTTGAATGAACTGTGTCTACTGAATAAAAGAACTATTGTTTTCCTCCTGCACCGGTATATGTCAGGTGTGGGAAGGGTAAGTCACAAGAGTGAGGAGCTATTTAGTATGAACACGCAGTGCATTCGTGAATAATTCAAGACGTATCCTATTTTAAATCAGTTATTAAACTGTAGCACTCTGATAAATAAATCATAATTCTAATTGGTTTATTTGAGTATAATATATGTATTATAATAATACATTTGTTTGTGCATATGTCACTTTTAATTTGTAAGTGAATTATTTTTATTTTATTTTATTAATCTTTTATACGTAATGTTGTATAAAGGCGGACTTAATGCCTAAGGCATTCTCTACCAGTCAATCTTTGGGTGATGCAGAGATTGTACAAAGTAGGTGTTAAACGTATAACGAAGTGCATATATAAATATATATATACAGTCAGGTCATAAGTATTGTCACACAGTAAAAACTTTTCTTTTAGAATGCTGGCCACAATTTTTTTTTTATTGAATTCGAATTTCGAATTGTTCATGAAAATAAAAATTTATACTTTTAGAATTTTACCTCATTTTTAAATATAGAGTGGACGCTTAGAGAAGACCGTGTTGCAGTTATTGCGTTGCATCGTTGCGGTTACGCGCCAATTAAATTTTTGACACACTGAAAAATTTAAATATAAACAAAGATTCGTTTATCGTACCATCAAACGATAAAATGAAGACTCTGTGGTGAAGAAGGTGTTTGATGACATGTAGAAGTGGTCGCCCTCGGTCTGTTAGGACTCCAGCAGTGATAAAAGCTGTGAAGGCGCGAATTCAAAGAAATCCCAAACGTAAGCAGAAACTGTTGGCCCTTCAGATGGGGTTAAGCAGAACCACGGTGAAAACGGTGTTAAATGAAGACTTAGAGCTTCGGGCATATGGAAGAAAAACAGGACATCGTTTGAATGCTCATCTAATGGACCTGAGACTGAAGAGATGCCGCGCTTTGTTGAAGCGGTAGGCGGGAAAAAAATATCGGGAAGTTCTTTAATCAGATGAAAATTTTTTTACCGTAGAAGAGAGCTACGACAAACAAAATGATAAGGTGTACGCACACAGTAGTGAAGATGCGAGCAACCGTATTCCGCGTGTCCAACGAGGTCATTTTCCATCCTCGCTCATGGTATGGTTGGGAGTTTCTTATTGGGGCTTCACAGAGGTACATTTTTGTGAGAAAGGTGTTAAAAACGAATGCAGTTGTGTATCAAAATACAGTCCTGACGAACCTTGTGGAACCTATTTCTCATACAATGTTCAATAACAGGCACTGGGTATTCCAACAAGATTCGGCGCCAGCTCATAAAGCGAAGAGCACACAAGACTGGCTGGCGGCGCGTGAAATCGACTTCATCCGGCACGAAGACTAGCCCTCCTCCGTCCAGATTTGAATCCGTTAGATTACAAGATATGGCAACACTGGAGGAAAAGGCGTGCTCAACGCCTCATCCCAATTTGGAGTCACTCAAGACATCCTGGATTAAGGCAGCCGCCGATATTGACATGGACCTCGTTCGTGCTGCGATAGACAATGGCCGCGCAGATTGAAAGCCTGTATTCAAAAATCACGGAGGTCATTTTGAATAAACTTTCGTGTCATAAGAATCTTGTTTTGTTAAGTTCATTTTGGTATAAATGGTTACATAATGAATAAACTTGTTTCAATTATTTTATAATTAAACATGTGACAGAATTTATGACCTGACTAGGTATATAGTAGTGTATGACAGCCTCCGTAGCGCAGTTGGGTTAGACGCCGCCTGTGAAACGAGAGGCCGCGGGTTCGATCCCCGCACCGAGAGAAATGTTTGTGCGGCCCACAAAAAAAGTATATAGAGAGTGCTGTCCAACATGAGAGTCAAAACTAGGAGCTCACGATTTTCACCCATATCCATTACCGATAAACCAACAAAATTAGCAGCAATAACATTGTATATATTATATTTTATTGTAATGAATGGCGAGACGAGCATGCCGCTCACATGGTGATAAGCGATGTGCCCGCTCATGAACAATATCAAACACGTACCTTGAATTACAAAGAAATGCTTGGTATTCAACTGTGCTCGCCATCCTGAGACATAACATGTTAAGTCTCAATATGTCCAGTAGTTACTCTGACTAAAATGTCCTTAAAAATCGAAACACACCAGTGCATTAGACTGCTGTTTTGCGGAAGAAATAGACATTGCCATGGTACCTACCCAGGCGGCCTCTTACATATGAGATACCTACCAGTAGACCTACCACCATGTATACACATATAAATTACTGAAGGTATTATTAGCTAAGCTCGTGTTCTAACACTAAGCTTTGTTCATCGCACTGGTCAATAGCATAACCAGGCCAAAACATATTTGCATCTCCCATCATCAATTGATATTCTATTTTAGTCTTTATGACTAATTATTAAGAGTGATAGTGACTTCAATAACTGTTGTAGCCAAAATGTGTGTATTTGAATAATGTAAACCTGTCTCACTAGAGGTTCGGGATGACTTGGCATATTAGAACAGCGCTGTATGAGAACATGGTAGTCCAATGTGGCGATATCTTGATGAACTCTCGTTATTTAATTTGTTATTTTAATTGTTACGTAAAAAATATGTACAAAGTTGTACCTCTATTGATGAAAAACTATTACTTTAGCAGATATGTGCTTTTCGGCGTTGTATATTTTAAATTATCTTCATTATTGAGCACGTCAAATTGGAAATTGTATGGGAAGGAACTGCTCTTCTAATGCACAAAGATATCTTTATTTAGGAGACAGGGCCTCTGTGAGTTGTAAACAATTTTTTAGTCTAAGAAGTATAAACACTACATAGTATAAAATAAAGTCGCTTTCTCTGTCCCTATGTCCCTATGTCCCTTTGTATGCTCAAATCTTTAAAACTACGCAACGGATTTTGATGCGGTTTGTTTAATAGATAGAGTGATTCAAGAGGAAGGTTTATATGTATAATACGTACATATTATTGTACAGAAATCTATTTGTACCCGGGCGAAGCTGGGCCGGGCCGCTAGTAATATAATAATTGCACATAAAATGTTCTATAACTTTTCCAAACCGACGCCACTTATTATCTATCCAATCCTTGCACCTTAACTTTATTCGAGATTCCAATCCTCGCCTACTGTTATACCAAAAAACAGCTCATAAATGATCCCTGCCCACCGTGTCCATACTATGCAAAGCGAGCAGGAGCGAACCAACAAATTATTCCTCCCACACGATGTGTAAGTGCACCTGAATCAATCAAAACAGGCATTCGATCCGCCTCTATGCGTGTTGCGTATTACGCTCATTGGACCCATTTTACGGTCTATTCAACGGTAATCGACAGTTTGTGAGGTTCGAACGGATGGTATGACAGTGGATTCAAAATAAGTAAGTAGGGCGGAAAGTGCGTAAAGTGGTGCGCGCGCTCCAGTACGTCTCTAGTGGAGTGTTACTTAAATTAGTCATTGCTCGCAAGGATTTGGAGAATGCTTGCTTGCATTATGAGAGAAAGTGTAACGAAAATGATAAAACTTTTATTATGTGTTTAGCCAAAATTATTGTAGCGCGATTTTGACTATCATCTTATTGAAATTCCAAGTGCACTGAAGGGCCTATCCCTAGTTTTCAAGTTTTTATTATTCGTTCATCCTGCACTACTTTGATGGACTGTAATAAGAAAGTTTGCGTCACCGTCTCAAAACTCGCGAGTGGCGAAATTGTGAAGTTCGCTATACCTAATATGACTGAATGATTCCGTCTGGGAATGTTTTATTGGGTGCAAAAATGTCGCCAGAATTTTTCAACACAATTTATGACCGGCATTATTTTGAATTTCATGATGTGAAAACTTTTTGAATTCTATTACGTTGTTTTTGCATTTTGGGAAAGTTTATGCAAACTAGTGTTGCCTTGACTTGCTCCTTGAGTCTTGTAATATGATATTTTGCATCAAGGTTTTTTAGTAGCAAATGTACATGTATACAATTTAAATAAAAAATAATCACCACAGATTTGATCTCATAGGGAAATATCGAGCATCGCTTTCCATAGCGTGTAGGATGATACTGAGCAGTCTTATGGTACCCAAAATGAGATATCACGTTTCGGTGCCGCCTGCACTGGTAGCACAACATTGATAACTTTCTTCATCAGGCACTGAGGAGTTTTGGACAAGAAGATGTTATATAGTCTAAGTCAAATGAGAAAAAGAAGAAAGAAGGTTGAAATAGCAGCGGGCCGGGCACATAGCACGTAGAATCGATGACCGCTCGAGCCAACTCATCCATCCATCAAGTTTCTGATTTGGAGGTTACGTACAAGCAAGAGAAGTATCGGGAGCCCACCCACAAAGTGGATGAATGACCTGGTGAAGGACTCTAAGCAGGTCTTCCAACAGGTCTCGTTGGCGATTCGTCATAGAGGCCTATGAATGCCTGTACTTGGATAATTTCAGTGTCATTATCTAAGATTGGGCTTAATGAATGGAAATGGTTAAATTTCTTGAGAGTGATAGAGTGGGTATGTATTAGGTACAATTGACTTTGACCATTTCACTGACTATTTGATTTGAAGCAGCTAAGCCTGTAGTGTGCCGGATTGTAAGGGTTCTAGCCCATTCTAGATTACTGAACTAATAGCATTCCTTTCATATATTAAAACCATTGTGAAACTAGCCTCTGTTTTGAAGTCATACTGCTTTTGGGGTGTATGGAAAAATATGAGAATATTTTTACGATGCTCGCGCAACAGCGATCAAAGAAACTTAAATTAATGAAGTAACAGGACATATAAATACATATAAATATATATTTTTAGCTTCGGCACGTAGAATAGAAATTATACAACGTAATTTCTACATCGAGTAATATTAAAGGCCTGTGCCACTGTTTCAGCTACAATCAATTCTAACCTATACTCGTATTTAATAACAAGCAACGGATATTTAGATATGATGGGCCGTTTACTCATGAAATATTTATAGCAATTATTTGTTCAATGTCTTACCAAGGTCAATTGTTTTGGTAGAAATTAGTTTCTAAAGGCCAATATAATAATAAGCTTATATGTATTACCTTGGATTTTGTCATGAATAAAATATCGTGATTACAAAAAATTTGAAATTTCATATGTAATTGATGACAAGGGAAGCAAAACATTTTCGATTATTTCAAACCGTTCGGTATTGCATTTATAAACAGTTTTAAATATTATTATTAGTCCTTTATGTTTTACTGATATTCAAAGGAGAAAAGCAGTAATAGGAGAACTTTGTCATGTACTACTTAAACAATTGTGCAAAAAAACCCGACCATTGTTTTTTGTGATGTTTTAAACATCATCGTGTTTGGGTGGTAAATTAATAGATCTGGCTAAATTATAATTGAAGCCCTGGGGTACCATAGCTTATTTAAGAATAAAAGGGTGTTCATTATTATTTTAGGTAAAACCATCTAATATCTATTAACCATCCAAATCGGAGGATAAGAGAAAATATACAAAAAAAAGTCGCTATTTTTTGCAAAATGTGTAGTTGCATTGTGTTTGAATTCACAAAACTTCCGCCTGGCTTCGTTATCGGTAGCAGTCTAGATATTCCTTGTACATTTTATTAGAAGAACTGCCAGTTTAATGTAGAAGAAACCTATCCCAACAACCGGCAGGTTAAATTATGTTTCCAATGACGGGTCGGAGCGGCAGAATAAGTAAATAATTAACGTATTCACAATCCTAAATGTATTCTAACACAATATCGCTATAATGAAGTTTTTTTTTCAAAGAAATTGAATATGCAATCAATTTATAAACAACTTAAAAAATCTATAAAGGACTACTAAAAATCATTTTTTTTCCTAATATGCCATGTGAAGCGAGGTTAAAAAGATCAAAGGATAGTAAGAAGGGGTGAGTATAAAAAACCTGACATTTGACGGCGGCTTGACAAGCTATTTTAGTGGCTTATGGAAATGCATAACTACGGACACGCATTTAAATTATTTGAAAATAATAATCGTACTTTAAAAGACGTCAGACTAACTTGACATTATGGTGGCAGTCGGGAACGGAAAGAATGCATTTTTTTACTTAACAATTTTTATATTTTTATTTGTCTTGTGGTAGTTTACTAGGACAAAGAACTTTAATGGTGATTAAAAAAGTGAATTGAACCTTAATTGTGTATAGAAAATAATATAGAATCTGAAATAATTTATTATAATTCGTTTTGGTTTATTACTCCAGTTTACTATATCACTTCGTCATTCCTTAGTACGGGCCTATCAGGAGTTCAAGAATGAAGAGTTTTGAAATATAAACCTTATATCATAAAGTACAACGCTAGAGGCTGACCTAATGCCGATTGGCGAACGTTCCTTTTCCCTGCCTACCTAACTAGAATCTAACTAGATTTTAAACTTTTACCCCTCATTAATTATAAATAAACACACTTAATATATAGTCCTGGCTCAACACTAAGAGCGAATCTTGTGTCGTGGGAATCAGAAACTACGTGATACTTTTTGGTCTCACAAACACCCGGACCCGAAGTAATACCTATGGATCACACAAATATATTAATAATATTTGTCTCGGTGCGGGACTCGAACCCGTGGCCTCACGATTGACAGCCAGTGTTAAACTAATTGAGCCACGGAGGCTGTCTAATGTCAGTATCACTCTATTTCAGCGATGTAAGTTCTTTATTTTATCAATAAATTGACGCCAGTTTTGAAGCACTATAAAAGTTATGAAAAATCCAACCCAACAATCCAATAATAATCTTCAATACAGATGTAAGGAATGCTGTACAAAAGGGTAGTGATGAGACTGTGCATTGATTGCGCCAATAAGACGTCCGCTAGCCCGTCCCTAGTAGTTGAATACATGCGCCATTATTGTTGTCAGTGGATTGGATCGCATTGTCTCATCGATTGGACCTATTTATAGGCGGACAGCGTTATATGTACATGTCCCTGGAGGTACAAGGAAGGAGAAATAGCGTTTTTAATTTTTTAAACTGATAGGTATATTTAATGATGTTTAATATAGGTCAATGTCTGTCGTAGTTGTTAACCACGAAAAAAGACTCGATCTTAGAGTGGGGTCATAAGTATTTATGTGACTGTTGGGTGTATTTATTTTATTTATTGAAGTAATTTATAAAATAAGTTTTAAATGCTGATGACGAAATCCCTCAAACAAAAATACATCGTTATACAAAGAGTGGTAATTTTTATACAGTCATAGCACATATTTTACTCTTTAATTCACATTTACACAACGCTCCCTACACTAAACCAATTTATAAATATTTAAACGAATAGAAAAACGCTGTTCCCTCCTGCTTTGCGTTCGTAGTTTAAGAAAACGTATTATTGTGGCTATGACTGCGTAACATGTGAGTATTCGACACATGGCAGACATGGGTGGGTCCTGAAGATTTGTGGTTGACAACTGAAATAAAGAATGTCACTTAGTTTCTATGCTGAGCTGGGAATAGGGGCGAAGGCGGCATTCTCATAATATTGTTTTATTTTTACACAAAAATTAGTAATTGAATAATTTATTTGACTTTGAGTCGGAACGTGTTTGGTTCCAAAGTCGGTCACTTTACACAAGATTATTGTTTTATGAGTAACTGTAAGATAAAGAATAATATCATTTCTTTAGGCAGCATCTTGTCTACTATTGCAATTTTTCTATAATGGTGTAGAAAAATACAAATCACAAAACTATTGCGCCCTTTCTCTTCGTATAGTCCAAGAAATGTAATAGATAACACTCCTTGGTTAAAACAAGTGGAAAAGGGTTAAATTAGGTCAGAAGAGCAAAGAAAAGGGGAACTATAGTACTAATGGAATACCTGTGTATTAGTCATCAAGTAAATATACATAATTATAATACATAAGATGAGCTGTTAGTTATTCTCTCGCAGAATATAAAAAAATCGAATTTATTCCAAATAAGAATTTAAAATTCAAAACTAGCTGAGCAGCGGTCGGTTCAAATTTAATAAACAAATTAATTTACAAGCCAAACCTCACTACACTCAGCTCAACATAATTAACCCAAATATCAGAGGCGTGTTTGAAGAAGAGCAATTTGGTCTCGTATTTCAGTTTTTCAAACAAACCACAGATTTTAAGTAGAAAAAGTAATAAAGTGTATGATATTAATTAAGAGTAACCTTTATGGAGTTAGCGGTTGATCTTATTCTCGGTATTCTAAAAACTGTAATTTAAGAGGCTAAAACATTGTAGTATTTTTGTAATTTTGTTGTTGTTTGTTGATGCAAAGTTAATATTAATTTATGAATTCCGCATTAAGTATTCTGCAGCCGAAAATATAATATGCCTGTAGGTACTATGTAAATAGGTAAAACAATAATAAATTAAATTCACCAATTAGTCACGTATTTATAGAATTAAGCTTCTCTACGATAACACGTTTTAAAAATACAAGTATAAGATAATCATATTCAACGGATCACGGAGCACATAATTCGATATCCATATACAGAAAACCCAATAGATTCATATAATTTATGTCTATATCGGTTGATACATATTTATTATCTAGTGGTAGCGATCGAAGGCGCTTCAGATCTTGTTTAAGATTTCGAGATAAGATCACTGATTAGATAAGAATGCGTCAACAAACTTGTATACATAACTAGTTTTATATAAAGGCGTTTGATTATATATTTTTTATTAGATTTTTAAATACTGATTTGTCTCGAATAGATTTGTTCTCATGGAATATAACCATAATGACAGTCAAATTATTTATTTATTTAGGGTTATAATTGCATTTTTGTGGAGGTTTGTACGAAAAAATACTATTTTATATTATAATATACTAGCGGCCCGGCTCGTCTCCGTTTGGAGAAAGATATACTTTTTTGAAAATATTTTTAACCGACTTCAAAAAAAGGAGTAGGTTCTCAATTCCACTGAATGTTGCTTTTTATCCCCTATGTTCATTAAGGATAATGTAGGTAATATAATGGTGAAGTTAATTTTCAAATCAGTCCAGTAGTTTCAGAGCTTATCCAATACATACAAATTATGAAATCTTTTCTCTTCATAATATTAGTATAGTGACATACATAAGTGCGTGGTGGCCTGTTGGTAAACGGACTAGACGCGACTGCCAACATGTTCACGGTGGTTGCGGGTTCGAATCCCAGGGCACACCTCTGAATTTTCGGAGTCATGTGTGTATTGATAGTCAATCACCACGCACTAAAACGGTGAAGGAAAACATCGTGAGGAAACCTGCATACCATAGCGATTTATAAAAATTCTATGGTATGTAAGTCCGCCAACCCGCACTAGGCCAGCGTGGTGGACTATATGGCCTAACCACTCTCAATCGTACTTTCGATTGTAGAGGAGGCCCGTGCCCTGCAGTGGGACGCATATGGGCTGATACAGAATACATAACTTTAACTGAAGCGAAAATATAAAATGTCTTGAAAATGAGGGAAGCTGTGGGCAAAAGCTATTTATTTTATTTCATACATAAACATACATAAACTCACGCCTTTTTCCCAGAAGGGGTAGGCAGAGGTGCCAGGGCACCCACATTTCACCTTGTATATTCCGTCCCACGATGTGATAGGTGGCGAGCCTTATTTTATTTTATTTCGTAAAATATTATTACTAAAATCATAGCTGACTAGTTACGATGTTATTAAAGCCGGGTGCAATGTAATTAAATGAACTGATCGATTTTCCGCAAATAATGTAATTGTTTAACCTGCTTTTTATAAAATTTGGTCATCGCTCAATTTTAACGTGAGTGAGTCAGTAACAGTAGTCAGTAACTATGAGGCCCTAGGTTCAACATAGGGCAATCCACTTTTTGTGAAGATTTTGTTCCAAAATATGCTTATATTCATATCTGCAATATAAATATGCTTATATTCACGCATATCTTCATATCTGGAATCTGGAACTAATAACAATAACTTTTCTTAATTTAAACACTTTTCTTAATTAGTTATGTAAGTACTGAAAAATTGCAGTCTTATCGCTTAAAGTGATCTTTACAGACAAATTACTTCTTACAGTAATCGAATGATAAAATTATTTCGTTTTGTAATACTAAAAGAACAGACTATTGAGCACACTTCAATGCTTAGATTCACGGCAGAGTCAATGACACTTTGTTTGACAAAAATATGCGAGAATCATCTATAATCTTATCTCTATTACAATTTACTGCTATTGTTCCTACTAAAAGGATCATTTTAGAAACCGCTTTCAATATATTCTGTTCTGCAATTCGAAACGGATAATGTGAAGTTACTATTCAAGTTATTTATCGAAATTAATCTAAAGTTGTTTTTGCTATTCTCTCTCGCTCTTCAGCCAAAGGGAGTACCTATATTGCTGGATATAAGCCTTCCCTAAGGATCTTCACATTGACTTGTTGGTTGCAAGGATTCAGCCACTTCCTGCAACCTTAGCCAGGTCGTCACTCAACCTTGTAGGCGGACCGGTTCTGCTATTAATGAGAAGATTTTAAGTAAGTGTTTTTTTCTTTGAGATAAGTAGAACATCAGTTGCTTTTATATGTTGGATATCAAATAAGGACGAGTAAGATACATGAACTCAGAAAAATCTGTATCTGTATCAGCCCATATACGTCCCACTGGCAGGGCACAGGGCCTACTCTACAATCGAGAATACGATTGAGAGTGGTTAGGCCATATAGTCCACCACGCTGGCCTAGTGCGGGTTGAATGTGTTCATTAAAATTTAAAAAACTTACTTACCAAACAAAACATGACAGCAAAGTAGGTACTTTACATCCGTTTTCGATAACTCGGTGGTACCTACTCATACCATAGTGTAGCCGGCCTATTCCTGCAATAGTTTAAGGTAGTAATTGAAGCTTTGAACAAAAATTTAGAGTAAATATAATGATGATGATTATCCAGAACAAAAATTTACGTTGAAAACACGATAACGTTCTCACTGCCCTAACTCCGTAATCATTAAATATGGTTACATTTGTTTTCTCACGACCATATACGTTGGCGAGTTACAAATTTGGTAAGCTTTAATCTGATTTTAGTATGTGTAGGCGTGTTACAGTTAGTAACGTCTAATACACAAATGATTACACAAACTAATCCATTTAGGTGTTGTGCTTGTTCGTCGAAATAAGTTTTAGTAGTTTTCACTGGATGGTCTCTCATTTATATGAGAGGCCGCTTGGGTAGGTACCACCGCAATGTCTATTTCTCCTGAAAAATAACAGTGTAAATGCACTGTTCTGTTACGGTTTGAAGGACATTGTAGCCAGAGTAACTACTGGATATATTGAGACTTAACATCGTCTGTCTATGGCGAATGCCGTGGAATACCAAGCATTGCTTTGTAATTCATGATGTTGTTTGTTTTTGTTACTATTCTTGAGTGATCATATACATAGCTTACTATCACAATTTAAAAAAAAGTATGAATATTTGAAAATTTTCATTTAACAAGAATTAATTAAACGTCGACTCTAAAAACTTCGTCAATGTATTCTTGTTTTCTGAGACGGACTGTTTTGATTTAATATACGCAGAAATATTCTATTTGTGTATTGCATTCATTTTTATTCACAATATATTAAATTTATCAAAATTATTTTATTCACCATTTATAATAAACGGCTGTCACAGGCAAAGCTGAGTTTTTAGTTAAAATTTATGTTGTGCTAGTCTTTGAATTCAGGTTAAAGAACTTTAATTCTGAAAAGAAACAAATTTCGCTTAATGAAAAATGTATACATAAAAATATATTATAATATATACCTTGCCTTTTTATAAGAACGTAACTAGAAAATTGAAACACTATATTCGAAAAACATAACAAAACAATATTATTGATATTAGGTGGTAATAAATTTATGGTAAATATTTACTAAAATAAATATTTGGTATATAGTTATCTCTCTTTTCTTTTACACTCTCAAACATTGAGATTATTATATGATATTTATTTATTTTATTATAATTATTAAATTGTTTCCCTCATTATTGTACATGACTCAAAACAATCTTTTACACTTATTTAAATAATATGCTCAAAATATTACCCAACAATTTACCATTATATTTTACGACTCCAATCTAGTAAATAAACAGCAAATACGTTCTGTTCGACACAATTTAGATTTCCAATATTTCTGTCAGTGGCCACATAGCCCGGCGTGTCTATCAAAGAAAGCGGCTTACCTTACTTGAGGCAATTTCGCCGTCCACTGGCTCCTCGCAAAGGAACACTAAATCTGGCTTTAAGTCTTTGTACAGTCTCCGAATCTCGTGCTGGGTCTACAGTTAGATTATGCTTTACAAAGTTGTATTAACTAATATTAATGGAGATGGATATTCGGGACGATATGATTGAAATTTATTTGAATACAATCCTTATTACCAATACGATTCTATTCGTTTTCTTCTTAGAATTGGTGAATGTTTTAATACATTTATGAAATTATATTACATAAAAATGTCTTTATATTTTCAGGATATAAAAATACATTTTAATTCCTGAATTTCGCCATACACCAAAAGTATTTAGACAAACGTCGCAAACGTTGTTGTCATAATTGAATTAAACAAAAAGCTATCGATAATTTTCAAATAATGGAGCTCAATTCAGATACAGATGGATTTAAAAAAATAATTAGAATTCACCTTACAGTATAGCTACAGTACTTTTCCTTCCTGATCCCCGCTTGTCTAAATAAAGCAAATAAAGTTAGTAAGTAATTCCATTTACCGTGGACAGAAACTTAGAGCCTTTCAACTTGCTTCATTGTTATTTAAGTTGTTTAGTTTCCGTCTTCCGCTCATATTTTAACAATCTAAATTCATTTGCCTCGTACAAACAAGTCACTGTACGGCGCACCGCACAGGTTACTCTACGGGCGTTTCTAGCATGCAATAGGTAAGCAAAGCTGTGCGGTGCACCTTCACAAACATCATTTAAATCACAGATGAAACCGCTTGGTTACTCCACTAAGTGATTTCGATGTTCAGCTATGATGCTGCGGCATTTGGGAGTCAAATGGGATGCTCCGATGTTGATCTTAGATTCTGTGATTTGTGTCGATGCTCGGGAAATTATTCTGTTAGATTCCCAATGTTTTTTTCTGGTTCCATTCAGGTGTACACGTGTTTGGATACTCGATGTGCTTGTCTGTCTTGTTTTGTTTGATTTATAAACATTACATTAAGAAGATCGAGGGTTTCGCTACAACCCGAGATGATACCTGATAGAATAATGGAAAGTCAATAAATCTAAAGACATTTTATGACTTGACATAAATGACAGCTGAACCTTTGTCAATACCAGTTTCTCATTCATGTAAAATACCTAGCTTAGTAGATCGGATGCCGGTAATATTAATAATTGAAGATTCAGATTCACAAATAGCTATGAAAATATGTCATACAATAGTTGCTTACTTTCACGTCTGGGTTTATCAAATTATGTTTATTTAGTGGTTTCACGCTCATAGCTTCTAACCGCTGTCCTTAATCACGTAGGTGATTCTGGCCAGTTGTTTGGTTTACTTTAAGAATACTTATTCTCTGTATGTAAATAATATAGCAGGAATTTAAATATAGATAGTAGGACAGTCAAATGTGAGCAGCCACCTAGGTAGGTACCACCGCAAAGTGCATGTTCTCCTGGCAAATAGCAGTGTTAATGCACTGTTGTGTACGGTATGAAAGACATTGTAGTCAGAGTCTTGTAGACGTAGTCTCAGAATGTCAAGCGTAGTGGAATGCGAAGCATTGTTTTGCAATTCAGGGTGTTGTTTGGTTTTGCTACTATGCATGAGCAGCCGTATTGCTAATCATCAGTGGAACGGAATACACGTCTCGCCATTCATTGCAATATAAACAAAAAACAATTTCGTGGTAGGATTGATAAATTAATTAAAAATTTAGTTTTGTACTTTGGTATCCCAGTGATATTTTTGCATGATAGAAATTGTGGAATTTACAAATATGCCTTTCTGTACTTAAAACCACTACAACTACTCAACATGAGATAATAGAGCTATACTACGTACATTATGAATATCGCATATAGCAAAAAATTTTGATGCCTTTGTAAAATTATATGGAATATAACCATTACAAAATCCTCAGAAGCATCTGAACTGTTGTTCCACAACACCCGCATTATTTTTCAAATTTAATTTATATTCAATCCATTATCGTTTCCTGTTCCAATATATCTTCAATTATGAAAAGGTTTCGATTACCACAAAAAAAAGTGTTGCTACCTTAAAAAATCGCATCGATTTGGACATGTGTAACTACCACAAAGAGATAAGATAAATAAAAAGGCTAATAGTTTTTACTCAGGTAGTTTTATTAGGAACGGGTCATTATGTCATAAATGTCAAGATTTGGGTCGAAATTGGTCCTAATTGTGGTTGTAAGGGAGAAATAGTAATGTAGTTTATGATTGTTGATTATAATATGTGCAGAAGAAATGCAGTTTTGCAAATTATGGAGGCAATTATTAGGTTTCCTTTTAATCATCTTGGCCTATTAGTTAGATAATAAATTCAAAAATACTTAAAAAATATTTTGAAATTAAATACGTTATATAATGGTTAAATACTTGGCAGAAATAAAAAAAAAGATTAATAATTAAAATACAAACGTTCGCATGGCTACCGATCTAACAATTATTTTCTTTTACAGGTGTGTATAAATTTGTTAGAAATAAATTCTAATAAATTTAAACACTGAATTACTTTGAGAACTTGTTATTAATAAAAATATAAACATCTGATTTTATTACTGCTTTTCAAAACATTAGATTACTTTATAAATAAAACCATCCATCCTATAAAGTATACCTTACATTTTCTCATTTGACAGCAAAAATGTATCCCAAATATTCGATAGCCACTATTACTCAGCAGGAAAAGTCCTACACTACAAAATGAACCACTTTAAGGAGTTGACGCTTCCAACCCCAAAATATACCACAAAGCGGACTCCATTCAACATGCTTTTAATTAATACCGCGATAAGGATCTGAAATCATATCCAGGTGTGAGCAGGGGATACACAATGCACTATGACTCTTACATTCGCGAGACCATTAAAACAATTTAGCTGGTCTATTGTCGATACATAATATGCTCCGTGGCTTCCCGTGGTGAGCCATAATGAGATGAATCTCGAAGAAATAACAAATGAAGCTATCATATTCCTATCAACATATGTTGGGACAAAAACATTTTCGCTATACAATTAAGGTGGGTTTATTGTGTTTTTTTTGTGTTCTTGATCTGTTGATAACGTTTTTTTTTAGATGTTTTTGGCGCTGTTTTATATTGTATTTGTGTGTGGGCTGAATTATGTTATGAATGATATTATAAATAAGTAATAAATAAATAAATAAAACCAACAGTTACATACATAATCTTGATTCCACATTACAATCAGGTAATTCTTGTGTCGTACGTAGCTGAAACTACGAGAGACTTTTCGGTCTCATAAACACCCAGACCCAAGACAAATATTTGTGGGCCTTACAATCATTTGTATAGGTGCAGGGATCGAACCCGCGGCCTTTCGTTTCATATCCGGCATCTAACCAACTACGCCACTAAATCTATTCTGTATGTCATTTTGATATGTTTTAAATACAGGATCAGCAAACGAACATGAGCTTGAAAATTTCACATCATTATTTGACAAATTTGACATAGTAGAAGTTTACTTATATTTATTTATGTATGTGACCGTTAGGTGTTATTTATTTATTTTAACAAAGGGCCAGCACTTAATTTAAGAGCATAAATACGTATTAAAATTATTTAGACATGTTGTGACAACGCTGTTGTATTTCATATTGTCTATCCCGATATATTAACCAGGATCGTTGTATGAAAATGAGATATGCATACTCGAGGGTATACAATCGTCTACTGAATATTGTCGCCTCCAATTCGAACTATCGTCGATATAACGCATTATTCATGTGCTCTATATATGATTTAACTGTGAATATATGCAATAGCCTTCTTAGCATCGTGAATGAATGGCTGGCTATTGAACGCTAGACTGCGTGTTCCAATCTTGAATTCGAATATTTTTGCGTAGACAATATTTTTTATGGTAGAAAAGTTTGATTAGCTGTTGGATTCAAAACTGTCCCTATTCATTTATGCGCAGATTTATTTATTATGTGCCACGAATAATATTACTGTGAATAACAATGTTATTAAATATTCTACAATTTAATAAATAACTGAAGAATGTCACAATCACAGACAAATAGTAAGAGAATAAATATTGCGTTGAAGCCTACTAGAACATTGTACGACCGAACTTCTGTTGAATATGTTAATATCCGTTTAAACATTCGAGTCAACCGCGCGGTGGGTCCTAAAAAAACATCTGGACTCATGAATTTATTGTTTACCAAACGTAACAATGAGTAACCAAGTAAAACAATACTTTCAAAAGAAAAATAAGTTGTAACCACAAAAATAAACATGTCCCAAAGAAAACAATAGTACGAAACACGATTGGTATTAAAATAGTCGCTGCTAAGACGGTACTTCAAATGTGACTTCTCACTGCGTGCGGTAGGGACTTTCGAAAGCATTTTTAAAATGGTCGCTTATTATTTAAACTCGCCCACACGCGAGCCGTACGTGCCATACAAAAAGAATAACAAAACACAAAATCATTGGAAATTGTCACGTGAGCGGTGTATCGACCTCTGAAAGCCCGGGGTTAACTAAAATTACCCCCCTTTAAATATCGCTGAATGTAAAAAGTTGACAAATCCGTATTGAAGTTTAACGATTTATATAAAAAAATCCCTCGTGGTCTCGCTCCCCTGGAGTACGTTTGGAAAAAGTAATCTATTCCGATAAGCCAACAAGAAGACTGTTCATTTTTATTTTGTCCGTTCCCCGAGGCTTAGAGCATCTTATGTTAGCGGCGCGAGTGATAAGAAGACAGCGGTTTAATCATTTATTTTGAAAATACTAGTAATATTTTCAATATGAAGACTAAATTATTGATATGAATACAGGGGATTATTTTATTATTTAAATTAATGTATTTCTTAATTAGTGGCAGTGCATCAATAAGCTAAGTTTATATTGCAGTTTAAACACTCTCAGTCTAAGAGGTATCATACTCTTATAGAAAATCAATGTCAAGGTCAAGTTTTAATGAGACGTTTTGTTCTGTGAGTAAGCAAGTTTCTCTTTCTCCACCGAATGCAATGCAATTAATACAATATAAACTACTTGTACTTTTGTAATACCTACTAGAGAAAAAATAGCCAGAACTAGTACTCTATCCCTACAAGACATAAACATAAGTGTATCCAAATGCAATCATCAGCTTATATTATTGTCCACTGCTAGTCATAGGCCACCTCCAATTTTCGTCATTTCACCTTGTATCTTCGACTTGTCACATTTAAAACTGCTAGCAACCTTTAGCTAATCGTCACTCCATCTACCTGAAGTTGCTGGTACTCAAGAATTGACCCCAGCTATTCTCAGTTCTTCGATAGATATATTTGTGTATAGTGTAATAGAACAAAAAAAAGTTAATTACAATAAACGCAAATCGCTTATAACCTGCGCCACATATACGGAGGCATGACGATGCATTCGCCCTGTGCCACAGCCTTAATCTCCCTACGATGCGGTTGCGATAACGTTTGTACTGGCGACTCTAGCCTAAAGAACATTTGAGAGCATATAAATCTTACGCTGCGTCTCTACATGCCATTAAGACGATGAGCCATGGCTCTACTGGTGTAGGTAGAGATGATATTTGGATTCATAGGTAAGGTAATGTAATGTAATTTTCTAAGGTGTAATCTTGGATCTAAGATGGAGAAGGTCGTTTAAGGACTTTTAAGTTTCTTAGAAATTTGATTGTTGAATCTGATGTTAGGGATAATGCGTTGTCCTGATATCATAACATAAAGTAGTTTGTTGCTAAATTATTAGACTATGAGGTATCGTCTTAAGATCTTATGTCTCAAACGGTAAAAGTTGTTCGAAGGTTAGAATTTTGAGTCCTTTTGAACATTGCATCGTTAATATTTATTAATTGAGGACGTACATTAAATGAATTTAAAATTATGGAAAAACTGTGAACTGCATATTAGTCAATGATTAGTTTCAGTGAATTTTAAACGTCATTATTTTATTTTAAATACTTTTCAGCTTTTAGTTGGATACAAATATGGCACTGCTATCGGATAGCGACCACCATACACGAAAACTGCTCATAGTGTTACACGCCAGGATGTTGCGTTTAGAGTTCAGTCTGTATACATCCGGTTTTGAGCCGGCATAATTAGGTCTACCGCCGAGAACAATATCTCGCGTGAGGATAGATTAATATGTTTCGCTTCACTTACGTTCTTAAACTTTATTGTGCAAGTAAAAAGATATACCAAATTTAAGTTCAAAATATTATATTTATTTGAAGTGAAATATATCGCTATTGTAACAGGGTAGGTACGATTATGGTATAACGCTGAGGTCTCGGGCTCGAATCCCGTGCCGGCAAAATGATTATGGATTTTTTTTCGTATCAGTCCAGAGTCAGAAATTTGTTCCCTGTGTGGCGAAAAGCCTGAACTGTATAACAATGTAAGATGAAACACACAAGTCGAAACGTAGGTGTTCCGATAACTCTTCTGCCTACCCCTCCAGAGAAAAGGCGTGAGTACGTAAATAAGTACATCATAATATGAAGAATACATTTGATAATGCAATTAAATATCTACCTATTTCCTTATTCTTTTCCGTGTTGCAAACTTACACTTTGATGACGTAGTACCGATATCGCTCATTTAAAATTTACGACATCATTACACGCGTAAATGAATTTCATTTGTTCTCATCGGACTTTATGAATGAATAATATAATAATGATATGCAAGGGAATTATTTGTGAGTAATCATAGACAGAATATGATGTGTATCAGTTAATTTATGATCGATTATTGGTCATTAACCTGCCCATATACATTTTAAAGACTGTCATGCCCTCACACCCAACACTGCAACTGTAAGCCTGGATCGACACTAGCACGCATAGTAATGCCACCAAGGATTGATGCTAGGCGAGTCTTCGGGAACGTCTAACTTGTCTGCAACCCACAACGAAATCGATCAGAAAGTTAATTTAATAGAAGATTTTAAGTTGTCCACTTCCCTCCGTGACAAAGTACATGACAAAAACAAAGAACTAAAGACGTAAATAACTTCACAAAAAGGCCTCGCTAATAACAAATCTCAATAGTTGGGTATCACGATTTAACCTTCTAAATGTATTAGCTATCACATGTATTCAAGCGTCCCTATTTTGAAGTCATATTATTCTATAACCATGATATTATCAAGATGCATTCTACTAACTGATCTACCCGTTATATTATTTACAATTCCTAATTTTAAGATCGGACTAAAGAGATTTTAAACAAAAAACACGCCACTGTTTCAACGCATAATTTTTTACTCATCCCTCCCTAACATACAAACAAATGACATACCATTTTTTAAATTTACAAAAAAATACGAAATTCCGAAACGGTAACAAAGAAGCGGAAGCCATAACGTTTTAAATATTTAAATAGGTCCCAATGACAGAAGTTAAAATTCATTAGATTCCGAACATCACCCTTCGGGTCCCAAATAAGGGTATAATGCCCCATTTAATAACAAATTGGATCTTGCTGCATTAACGAAACGGTCTAGTAAGTCTGCAGAATATTCCTATTTTAGATCAGTAGATTCTTTCAATTTGTTGAAACTTTGCTTAAGATTGTCGGAAGTATAGCATAGTCTTTTTCAAGGGTAATGACACTTGAGAATTTGCTTACATTCTTCTTGTTCTAAATGGGTAAAATTTATGTGTGTTTAATTGTTTCTAATCGATCATATTTGGCGTTGAAAGATTCACCACCATTTGTTTTCAATTGAATTACCTCTTTTATTTTTGAGAAAATGCTATAACAAAGTCGCAGAAAAAAAAGAATATTAACAATTTTAAATTACAAAATGCAACCCGTATTTAAATTAAGGCCATAACAAATATTTTATGTCAAAGACCCGGTCCTTTGTATAGCAAAATTAAAATGAACTTCGTGATAATGAAGTGTTGGGTGGAAATTATTATCCTGATTATCGGGAACACAATGGAGTATCCTAGCCTGACCATCTAGCAGATAACCGATGGTTATTATTTTAAATTTAAGATTTCGGACCCTTTTCGTGATAACATCAAAATTCATACGCTGGTTTACAGGGTTAACAAGTCTAAATATTTTGTTTTAATTACTTGGTCTGCTTTTGTTTGTTTATGTTACGACCCCGATAACTTTGGACAAACTTCCGGGTCGATTCAGTATATTAAATTTACTAACACACTTTATACCCGAATCAGATGTTTTATAGGAAAGCTTGACTGTAGACATTTTGCAATGATTGTTGGAACTGTGATTGATATTAATTAAATAAATAAAATACTAAAGAAATAAATAAAACCAACAGTGACATACATAGTCCTGACTCCAAACTAAGGTCGAGATCTTTCGGTCCCGAAACAAATACCTGTGGTTTACACAAATATTTTTTTCAGTGCGTGGATCGAACCCGCGGCCTCTCGTTTCATAGCCGGCATCTAAACAACTACGCGTCAGAGACTGTCAAACATAATTAACATTATAATTTTTATTTAGGCTAAACTCAATCCTGTATTAATTTGAATAAACCTATAATTATATAGCAATCTGGGAATCGTACTCAAGGCGAAATCCGATGCATGCTGACACAACACCATTGATTTATGAAACTATATATTAAATAAAATAAAAGCCTGACGCAATCTCTCCAATGAAAACTGTTGTTAAATGTACCATAATAGCAAAGTTACATGGATTTCCACTTCCCTGTATTCAAATTTCGGAAGTGCGAAGAATTTTTACTTCGAAAACTGGGTCTTGTGGTTTCGTAGCTCGGTTTATCGCCGTGTCAGAACTTTTAATTATTACCTCCGGTGAACTATTGTAAGGGAATTCAGTAGTACAACTTTCATATACAGGGTATATCAAGACTGCTACCGAAAATGAAGCCGGGTGGTAGTTTAAGCGACTTCACAAGGCAACAGAAAATGTTGCAAAAAAAAGCGACAATTTTTTTTGTTGTTTTTTTCATTTGGTTGTATTTGGGTAGTTAATTCATTTTTTTTACTAAAAGAGTAATGTATACCCTTTTATTTATAAATAATCTAAGGAATAATAGAGTTTAAATTATTATTTTAGCAAAAACTATGGATTTACCACCCAAAAATGATGATATTTAAAAAATGATAAAAAAAAATGTCACGCTTCTTTGCGAAATTTTTAGTTGCATTGTATTTGTAGTCACTAAAACTACCACCCGGCTTCGTTTTCGGTAGCAATCTTGATATACCCGGTATAGGCCACATGGCAGGTTTGATAGTGTTACGCGCAGGTCGACTGGTGCACCGAGTCGGCGATGTTCGGCGCTGATCGGCGGTGTTCGTCGAACATGACAACCATGAAAAATAGATAGAACATTTATTATTGATTGGCCAAAGCATAATAATTAAGAAATTGAAGATATAATAATATTGATCGGTCAAACCAAGTCGGCAGTTTAAGGCTACTTGATTAAAAATGACAGTTAACAAACCCGCACACTAAATCTTGATCACAAACTAAGAATTGAAATATATAGTGCCTTTTGGATACTGTGAAAGTCTTACCAGTTTAAAACTCTCGCGCATTTTCATATCAGGAGGCTAAAGTGAACTAAAAACCGAGGCAAAATTGACGGCCTCCGTGGCGCACTTGGTTAGACGCCGGCTGTGAAACGAAAGGCCGCGGGTTCGATCCCCGCACTGAAACAAATATTTGTGTGGACCATAGGTATTTGTTGCAGTCCGGGTGTCTGTGAGACGAAATTCTCGTAGTTCCTGATACCCACGACACAAGAGTCGATCTTAGTCGGAGTCAGAACTACGTATATGACTTTTGGGTGAACATCAAAAAATCCGTAAAATGGTTTACTTTAATATATTATTATATGTTATTGTACACTCTTTATATCGCGTTGGTTGTTATCTAGCGAGGGATCTAAGACGCGGGCTCCCGCCTACTTCCTTCCCAACTAGGTTTCTTGAACGTTACATTTCAACAAAAGCACAATATTATATTTCATTGTACAAACACCATATCTGTTTGTACCAGTTTCCTACGCATTTCATATTAATATAACCGAGTTATTCCTACATTAACTCTAGTTTAATTAATGGGCTGGAATCACACAACATTCTTTGACTGTTTTTCTTTGCAGCAATGTCGTATACATTACTCACTTTGTTTGATAAGAGATAGGTTATTTAGCTATTAAATAATGAGTAATGTTGCGCTTGTTGGGGTAACGTTTATAATGTATTTTCTTTAATTATTACCATTTACTATTTCACTTTGTACTTTATTAGCCCATACACGTCCCACTGCAGGGTCACTGGGATTAAGCCATATTATAGTCCACCACGCTGGCCTAGTGCTCGTTGGCGGTCTTTAGATAACATACAAATTCATGCAAATCTGTATGGTATGTTATTTCTCTTCTTACTATTTCAATTAATGTTTGAATTACGAATGGGCTGCCATAGTGTAAATAAGGCTAGTTAAATTGTAACACTCACTGAGCGGACGACTAATATCTCAGTGCGCCCTTTGACTACGAATGCTGTACATAAAATAGAAAAGTGGCGAAGGGAAGTTAAAAATAATTACACCAAAACCGTAGTATTATTTTAAAATATATTACAATTTTTAAGTTTGACAAAATATCTACAACATGAAAAGGCTTTTCATTTATGCAATAATCTCTGGTCATAAGGTGTTCTACTTAATTATTTTGTCAGATTTTTACTACATAAAGAATGCAACCATATACCACACGAGACTAATTAGGTAAAATTAAACCCGTAAAGGTCTTTTATCGGTTGCATTTCGCACTTTTATTAATTCGTTCACAGCTCCAAGTGGCTATCAGATCAAACTTAAACCAACCTCGATTCGGAACATGGGAACACCGTTTCAAATTAATTAACTGGACAAAACGACCTTAAAGTACACATTCAATAGATTGGAATGGAGCGGTAAATTAGAAAATTAATTGTACGTATTGAGTTTTAATTAATTAGGGTTTGCGAAGTTTTCCTGCTTTGTATTTAATCCGTGCTGCCGTTTTGTAAATGCTTTTGACTGTAGATAATGGGGCGGACCGGCGGATTTGTTGTACCGGTCTTTTAAAACTGATGGGATATAGCAAGTTTAGTGATTTGTTCGTTAATCATTATCATCTCTAGTCATATAGAAGTCAAAGTAAGGTAAGAAGAAAAAGAGAAGTAAATATTGTAAATCTACTATTCCACGTTTTTTCTGAATATATTTAGGTTACATTAGTCAAACCAACTGACTTAGCTAGGATATCAGTTGGGCAAAAAGTGAACAAAATATTTGAAAAATTAATACATACCTAAAATCTTTAAATTTCGATTAATTATGTATACGGGCCTGTTTCACCGCAACAGACTCAGGGGTACGCTAGTGCCACCAACCATTATAACTAATTACGAATTTGATTATAAAAAAACGCAAAACATAACCAAGTTCTACAGCTACTTATTTTGTAAATTCTTTTATTGCGTTTCTTTTTGGATATTTGTGTTGATTGTACAATAAGTAAGATAAGAGTAAGTAAATTTAAATCATATTGTGAATATTATGTATGTACATTTTTGTCCCAATAAATAGTAAACATTAGATTTCGGATAAAGAAATCTCACGCCTCCTTTTTTCGTGAGTATTCTAAGAAAGTAGTTAGTTTTAACCCACGTTATCTCTGTAGGACATCTCAAATTAATGTGGCCGCTGACAGAAGCCCCAAATGAATATTAATATGTACCGCGAATTTCAGAAGATATTCCGTTTTCATATCTTTCATTTACTTTATACAATAGGAATAGTACTTGGATGTCCAGAAGTTTAGGTGGTACATAACTATAGATAGTTGGGAATCATGATGGCTGTAAAAAAACAATATTATTATTAGCACCACTCTGTATCAGTATGAATCTGAATGTATTTTTTTTGGAAATTAATAATTAATATGAAAAAGTAATCGGCTGCTGAAATCTATTGAATAGTAACCGTGCGTTTAATCGCAATTTTTGATGTTAATAACAACATTTCCCGATTTGAGTGTTGTAAGACATAAAGGTTATTTTTCTTATAATAGTTTCACTTCTTACACTTAACAGTTTCTATGACATCGGAATATCTGATTTTTTAATATTTTTTTTAACTCATTCGTTACTACAAACTATAGGAGTAATTACAAATTAGACACAAATAATTTATCTGATTCATTGATAAGCTTGAAATCTCACATCTTAGGGACATGTTATACATTAATTCCTACTACGAATCAGTGGCTGATGAGTATAAAGATAAAGGATACTCCTGATGTGAATATTAATTCGGATTCGTCTTTTATGGACCATTTAAGAGATGTAGATCAAGTAATAAACGTTGACACAGTGCAGGTAGTATGTTCGGAATCAGGGCTCAGATCGTTTTGGTGATGCGATTAGCACAGAATTTTAAATAGGGTATTTTTTGTAAAATGGGCGCATGAATTAAAAAAATTAATGATCTGGAGCAGATTACATAAATAGACTATGGTGTGACGAACAATTAAATATTAGACAGAATACAGAACATTTACTAAAAAGGATATAGTCACACAGTCACGACCCAAAGTGCCTATTTTGTAACGAGTGCATGAGAAATCATGAAAAAAATAATCGGTTACATAACTTAAGAACTCAAAAAAAATGTATAGAATTAACTGACAGATTTTTTACCTAAAACACTCTCCTTTAGCCCTAAGGATACATAAAAAAATGAATTTCCGTAAACAAACCCAAAGAAAAAACTATAGATAAACAACTGTTCAAAATAATACTTTCATCCAAGGTTACACAAACAAATCTCAGGAAGTCACCACGACCAAATGAATAAATAAAATAGAAATAACACGTGAACAATGGCGACCCTATTATGGTCTATTATTACGTGATTCAGCGTCATTAGTAATTTAATTACCGCTAGACATCCCAGTGGCTAACCAAAACGCTCTGTTATTGATCCAAGCTGTTTGGATTAAATAGAACACGTGGGGTTTATACGGTTAGAACTATATGATGATTAGAAGCGTAATAATACTGGTGGTAGATCTCTCATACGAAAAACCGTCTGGGTAGGTACTGTCTATATCTCCCGCCAAATAGTAGTGTAAATGCACTGATTGAAGGACATTGTAACCAGAATAACCGCCGGACATATTGTATCTGTATTAGCCCATATACGTCCTACTGTAGGGCACGGGATCCTCCTCTACAATCAAGGGCACAATTGAGAGTGGTTAGACCATATAGTCCACCACGCTGCACTGGCCTAGTGCGGGTTGGCGGACTTTACATAATATACAAACTTATACAGATCAATATGGTATGCAGTTTCCTCACGATGTTTTACTTCAACGTTATAGTGCCTGGTGATATTGACATATAGAGATTTAATATATTATTTGTATAGGATGGCGAGCGTAGTGAAATGCCAAGCATTGCTTTATAATTCATAGTGTTGTTTGGTTTTCCGCTGTCCATGAACGGTCGTATCGCATACCATCACGCTAATGGAACGTTGTCTCGCCATTCATTGCTATAAAAAAGTTCGATTTAATGCGAATTTTACGCGAATGAATGTTGGTAAACATTTTTTTAAATATTCCCTTTTAGTGTCGCTTTTTATTGTAATTTGTGTACGTTATTTTATTGCAAAATATGTCGTCATGAAACAAATTAATATTCCTAGAAATATCCGTCATTGCCTTTTACCAATTGGTTTTATTGATATTTTTATTAATAACAGTTTCAAATCCTTCCATTATTCTTCCAACATATCGTGTTATATCTCGTATTAAAATCTAAATTAAATAACAAACGAATTATATTCAAACACAACCAAACGAAGTATATTCAAACACAACACCGGGTACAAAGTTTCGCTGAATGAAAAAGTATCGGATGAAAAAATCTTTTTATTTGCCAAATAAGCTCCGATAACTGGCGCTAAAACAAACACGCCTCCGACACTGAATTTGCGAATAAATTGTTTACGAAACACTCCAAATCATCTGAGTGTTCAGATCGAAACGATATCATAAAATTCGACGCCGTAAACTGTCGACGGAATATTAATTTTTAGTTATCGTCCCTCTCGAATACAAAATCTGATATCGGCTTAAGTTTTACACTGAGTCGGGAGATTAATGAATTTCGCATTAAAATTTTGAATAATATTTTCGAGATTGTTATTCAGAAATTGAATACTGTAGTAGGTAATTATTTTTGATACATAAAAACTCGGTTTAGATACTATTGTAGTTTTCTTAGTATTACTGCAAAGTAGTAGAGATTATGGAAGTGTCAAATGCTTAGAAAATATACTCGCACTATAGACATTCCAAAATATATGTATGGTAAGGCGATAACAAACATCCAGCACTTCACTCAAAGACCTCCCAGCTAATTAAAGCCAGAAATTGAACCAGCAACCGCGTGCGTCCCACAACCAGACAATGTCGCATTTTTCGCCATCAAAGGGTCCGGCCACAAACACGGGGCCAGTAAAACAAAAGTTACAAGAGCGTATATCACAGGGCGTCCTGGTGGGCGGTAAATAGCCCGTGGTGCTAAATCGCGCGTCCTATTCGAAATATCAATGGCTGTAGTGGTGCGACGCTCGATTGCTCGCACGCGGTTCGCGTCGACCTTGCGTCTGTGCGCCAAAGATTAGAGCTATATTAGAGGGTTTACTGCATCAAATCCTACAGGGCTTGATGAATTATATGTTATTAGAGCAAAGAGTAAAAATGTGATAGTTGGTGAAGGCAACTGTATCCGGAACTGGACATGGACGCTGTTGATGATTAATGAATAGAAAAATCTTATAATCACCCTAAAATCATTAACATAATATAGTGTAATCCAACAGTGATATGAATAGCCCTAATCCTATACTGAGATATCAAGTCCTGTGTCGTGGATATCAGACAGTAAGTGAGATTTTGTAGTCTTACAATACTCAGACCGAAATCAGACCAGACAAATATCTTATGTCTTGGTTCAGGATCTCACCCGGGGCGTATCGTTTCACAGCAGTTATTCTACCAACTGCGCTACGTTTTACTTTGAAATATATTTTTATACAAAAACAAATGACTTAATACGCTATAAATGAATTTCTCAAATACGCATACACGTGTAGGTAGAAATCAGTCTAGTAGGCAAAATGGTATCAGCCAGTTCAATATTTATTCTTTGGGAAGTGTAATGTAGTACGTTTCATTTCACTCTTTATTTCCTACATCCGGTAAACACCGATTGTTTTGTTCAGTACATTAACACGAAGGAAGAATAAAGGTTTGTCATTGAGTCCACTCTTTATTGTAGTTGTTACAATTTTAGTGCTGTGTGTGTATTTTTGGAGGATATTTTTCTTTTTGGTAATTATATCTCTTTCTTATCGAATTTTGTACCCACAGAAAAAAGTGTAATTATTAACATATATTTATGATAATGTTTTGTCAGCCTACCGACTGGATATTCGTATCTCACCAGGGCACCCCGTTGAAAATCAGCGCTGCAGTTTGCTTTTCCCATTCTGCAGCATAAAGCTGAATGGGAGGCCCATTGTCGGCGCAATAGTTTAATAGTTTAGCCACGTAATTTTATTGCATAATGGTATTTTTTGTCATGTTTTTATTTTTTGTATATTTTGTTATTTTATTACCTACCTATGTATGTTTGCGCCTTCAATAAATGTATTTCTTTCTTTCTTTTCTTTCTTTGTGAAACAGTGATGTATTTTCATCAATGACTAAATTACGAGTATAATACTTTCCAGATATTTTAAATCATTTTCATTATGATCAGAATGTTTTTTAAGGTAGTAGAAGTTTGTAGAGATTGAATGTTTTCTATACTTAAAATATATTAGGCCCAATTGGTGTAATCAATAAAATACTGTTAATAGAATATTTCCGCTTTCAATCAAATTTTAGGTATGTTTACAATAATGTCGTGTTCCCATCTATTTTGTGATAAACTCATCACAAACTTTTGCTTGTGACAATTCTACTTTAAAACAAAGGCCATAATCGGCTGTGAAACGTTTTTTCAGAATTAAACGCCGATAAATTGTAACAAACTGCAAACAGTAATAAAAACCGACATTAGGACTTAACAATGCATAGTTAACACGTAAAAACGTTGTCGAAAATGAGCGAAGTTTCCAACAGGGGAGGCCATTCAATTTGGATTTCTTTTCTTTTATTCGCCATTGTTTAGGTTTCCGTCACGGCTAGCGAACGGTCAAACAAAAAGTTCCAAAGGGCCAGTGAGGCGTGTTTCTCCAAAAACAGCGGAGTATCGGGACATCCGGTGATTGTAATGCTTACGTAAACTCCATTACTGTTTATTTAATCATTGATTTTTATACTAGCTGTAGACGTTTACTGTGACCGTAAACTGTTTTACTGGTGGTAGGTCTCTCATATGTGAAGGCCCGCCTGGGTAGGTACTACCGCAATGTCTTTTTCTCCCGCCAAACAGTAGTGGAAACCACCTGTTGTTTCAAAGTTTAAAGAACGTTATAGCCAAAGTGACTACTGGACGTATTGAGACTTAACATCTCGCTTCTCAGGGTGGTGAGCACAGTGGAATGCCAATTATTGCTAATGTCCATGAGCGGTCGTATCGTTTACCATCAGGCGAATGGTATTCTCATCTCGCCATGACCAAAAAGACGTATAATTTGTAGCACATGAATAAAATTCTGTATTAGAATTCAAAATAAGAAAACCTATGTTTACTGGTGGTAGGTCTCTCATATGTGAGAGGCCATCTGGGTAGGTACCACCGCAATGTCTATTTCTCCCGTGAAACAACACTGCGTAAATGCACTGTTGTGTTTCGGATTGAAGGACATTGTAGCCAGAGTAACTACTGGACATATTGAGACTTAACATCTTATGTCTCAGGATGGCGAGCGCAGTGGAATATTGCTACTGTTTATGAGCGGTCGTATCGCTTACCATCAGGCGAACGGCTTGCTCGTCTCGCCATTCCTTGCAATAAAAATAAATAAATAAATGTAATAACAAAAATATTGTTGAAATATTTTATTTTGATGCCGAATCAAGATTAAAGCTTCAGCATGCATGAATCGTCGGCGTAGTATTTATATCTAGTGGTTGTATACTTGTCTCATAGAAAATGTGCCAAAAACAATTATTAAAATTAAAGCGAAAGTAAGAACATTTCATTCAGGTTGTTCTGTTGCCTGCGAACCAATGGTACCTTTTAATTTTTTTCCATTTTCAAAATGAACAAACCTTAAATTGCCTTAGTTTGATGTTTCTTGCTTATTCGCAGATCTTAGACTATAAAATCCCGTCTTACACGTTCTAGACATCCTACTCTACCCGACCTAGTTACCGTAAAGTCCTTACAAAGAGGCAGCCCACTTTTGTGATGCGTTTGTGGCAAAACAAACACGCTCTACTTCGTTCAACTGGCGTATAATCATTTGGTCAGATGTCGTGTATTTCAAAGGAAAATGTCCAAATGCAGCCAATGTGGAATTTATGAAAGAGTTGCGGGGTATGTATGTTTTTGTATGTACAGAGGACTTCTATCTTAGTTGCTTGGTTTTCATGTAATACTAGGTATAATATTGCTTTCACGTTCCATCCTTTTTTTAATGTGTCAGCGAACATGGTGGTGGCTCACCACGTACTGGTGGTAGTCCCTTATATGCGAGAGTCCGCCTGGGTAGTTACCACCGCAATATCTATTTATCCCGCCAAACAGCAGTCAAAATGCTCGGTTGTGTTTCGGTTTGAAGGATATTGTAGCCGAGAGTAACTACTGGAAATATTGAGACTTAACTTCTTGTCTCGGGATGGCAAGCGCAGTGGAATGCGAAGCATTGCTTTTTAATACAAGGTGCTGTTTGGTTTTCCTACTGTTCATGAGAAGTCGTATCGCTTACCTTCAGGTGAACGGCATGCTCGATGCGCATGAAAACAAAATTAAATCGAACTAGCTCATTCACACTGCAGTCTAAATAACGCCAAGTCTCCATCAGATAAAGCAATACCAATCATTAAAAGAATTGCAGCAACACATCCCGAGCTACAGCTAAACTAGCAATAAAAGTAAGTTAATGCCGGCAAAGCGAACTAATAGCGTCGCTTAAAGCTCGCAGATTCCCCCGAGTCAAATAACTTACGATCTCAGGTAAAAAACTGCTGACATGTAAGCGGCCTTTGATGGCAGCGCTTGGCCTGCTTGCACTGACACGATTTCATTAGGAAGCATGCGAGCGTGCTGGTTGTGATATTAAAGGTACTTTTAATAGCTAATATTTACCTTACTTCTTAAATTAAATAGGAAAGAAGGTTAAAATGTTTAGAAAACATAGTGTTTACGACATTGGCACAATATGTGTTATTACGGGGAACAGTATTATTTACTAGACTAGACTAGAAGAAGACAAATTGTTTATAATGTTTCTGTTGGTATAGTGCCACGTTCTTCAAATATTCAGAATATTAAATAAATTCTGAATATTTGTATTATGTATCTATTTGACAGCCTCTGTGGCGCAGTTGGTTAGACGCCGCCTGTGAAACGAGAGGCCGCGGGTTCGATCCCCGCACCGAGAGAAATGTTTGTGCGGCCCACAAATATTTCTTCCGGGTCTGGGTGTTTGTGAGACCGAAAAGTCTCTCGTAGTTCCGGATACCCACGACACAAGACTCGATCTTAGTGTGGGGTCAGGACTATGTATGTGACTGTTGGGTGTTATTTATTTATTATTTATTTATTTATTAGAAATTCAACTAATACGTTTAGAATGAAAAAATAATTTTAAGAAATAAACATTGTCTAACCAATGCGGTTTTTGTTGTACCCCAATTGCGGAATAAAATACAATGCAAAAATACCAAATTACATGACCATTTAAAGAGACGGAAATTCGATCTATGACAATTACAACAATAGACGCAAGACGTAATAGTAAAAATGGTCCCTAATTGCCGGCGTCACTGTATACCGAATCTTGTCCAATAAAGCGGATTTTTTTTCATCGCATTCCCACATTCGGGCATCTGCTCGTTTTTGCCGCGGCCGGCCATCGAGATGTCGACTCAGTTTTTACCGCACCCAACGTCGAACGCGTATTTTTTGCCGCTCATCTCACCACGTCAAGAGACCATACATTTCAGTGACCACTGATGGCCGCCGTAATTGATTGAATTCGCTGTAAATAAGCTTTACTTTTGTCCATCGTGTACCCGTATTTATTTAAGAAACAACAAGCTTTACGATTCCGATATTTTTTGTCAATAAAAAATTCTTACCGCTACAAAAAAGGTTATCGTATTTTATTCATACTCTTGATTAAAGTTACTTTCGGAATTACTTTCGGGGGTTTGTTAATATTTCAACTTTTTGCCCTCGCTGAAAAGTCCACGGACGGGAAAAAAGATTAATTGAACAATATCGTCGTCGCGATCTTCGTTTATATTTCGAACATTTTTGAAAGCTATTATTTTAAGCCGAATGTCTTCGGAATATTATTTTTTTCTGTCGTATAATGTGGAATTACATCAGCGGATTTCACAAGCGTGTATTGCGTATTGTGTTAACTCAACGACCACGTAAAAGAAAGTCATAATTCGATGTAATTTCTCGGTAGATATAATTATATATATATAACTTATGGTTAGTTATTAGTTAAACATAATTTTGTTGACAATGTTCTAAACATTGACAACAAAATTATGTTATAGTATCCCTTTTCGTTTACTTTATAGGCGACATTTTGATTTCTTTTAATAAACGAAATCAGCGATAAAATCCGTAAAAAACATTTTCATTTCAACAACATTATTGATAAAACAAATGAATAGGTGCGTAACCATTATTTAAAACAAACACATTTAGAAGATTTGTAAATAAACATAGGGCAAGAGTTAAAAAATAAAAACAAAAAGCATTCAATAAACAACCAAGCGATAGCTCGAAATGAGATAATCTAATCGAAACGAAGAGAAAGAATTTAATGCCAATTGATCACCAGTCAGTGACCGATCATTAAGTTCAAAGTAAAATTATTCATCACGATAAGAGTCCGATACATGGATAAGCAAAAGCAATCTTCAAAGAAGTACTGTGGGCGGGACCGCGAATAAATTATGACCACTATATATTGTACGAAATCAAACATATTAAACACTCGCGGGTGCATTGATACGAATCGAATCATTCAATTAAAACGCCTCGAACAACTACGTTGAGATCAATATCGCAGTTTTAATAAAACAGACTGGAGAACCGGCCTCGTATCCGGAGTTTGCTTATTTTTTCCGACGCAAAAAAAATCCCCTCGAAAAAGCAATGATAATAGAAACAACGGGAGCTCCTACTAAAGGGTTATTCGTATTTTTATTTTCGCTTGTAGAGGTCTTTTTAGAATGCGTTAAAAGGAAACGACGACGGGCTCTCAGCGAATGCGTGGGTGAAAAAATAATGCGGTGTGTCGCGTAACGTTTATGTTTAAATATTTGTGCCCTGTTTCTATTTCACATATCGGGCATATGGTAGGAATTGATGTTTATAAGATAGGCTTAAAATGCAAAATAATAAAATATGGATATATTTTTTATTATAGTAGGGCGTCGGTCGTTTTTCGATGCGTTGACAATTGTGCCGTTGTTGAACAGGGTGCCATATTTTAGTATAAATGGGTTAAGGTGTTTTTTTAGTCATGGTTTTAGACCATTTGGTGTAAATTTATGCGCATACTTTGTGGAATAATAATTGGTATGTATTTCATAATACACCTCAAATATATATTACTCATTCTGTTTATTATACATTCTCTCAAACTAAAGTAGCTTTGGGGCAACAAAATATGTGGCATAGTGCACAAAGATTTTGTTTATGATTCTACTAATTAACATCATCCACCTATTTTTAATCTAATAACAACACATACTACATTAACCACATAATGAATATACGTCGAACCAAAGAAAATCAAATACGTAATTATCAGACGAAAGAAATTTCAACTCAAAACAATTTTTATTAACAATTCCAAAATAACTGTGCCAATTACACATCATTTCCTAAAATCACAGTTAATATACCCAATACCATCACTTCCTAAAGATATTTACGACTCCTGGAATGCCTTTGATAAATACTCGGAATATCTATTTCCACAAGAGACATCTAATTGGAGACTCGATGGCACGCCACGGTGCGTGACCGCAGTGGGTGACACTTCCAATCTTTAATTACGTAAAATATAACTGTATTGACATTTTTGTATGGGAAAAAGCGCGGCCTTTACAATTATCTAAGCAAGGCTGGTCAGTGATTAGAATGAAAAAGACAGGTCTTATTGGAATGCGGGACGTTTTTAATAAGAGCTAATAAGGTTATTGAATGTCTTTAATGGAAATGGAAAGTGGGTTGCGGAAAAAAGATGAATTGCAAGTAGTGCTCGGTGTAGGGGATTGCGACTGAATGCAATTGATTTCGTATTATTCTGAAAAATAGTGAGAATAAATATTTTTTTATTTAACAATCTAATTGCTTTGTGGCCTGTTGGTAACGAATCAGACGCGCCGGCCAACATATTTATGGTAGTTATGAGTTCAAATACCATGGTAAATATCAGACTTCTCGGAGTCATGTGTGTATTGATAGTCACCACGCACTGTAACGGTGAAGTAAAACATCGTGAGGAAACATGCATGACGATGCGATTCGGAAGAATTACTATGATATGTAAAACTTCACCAACCCGCACGGCGTGGTGGACTATATGGCTAAACCACTTTCAATTGTTTTCTCGATTGTAGAGGAAACCCCTGCATTGGGAATTATATGGGCTGATACAACAACAACAGAAAAAATACATTTAGTAAAATAAGGTGTTCACTCAGCAACTTGGAAGGAACCACCTGACAAAGTTAACGACACGTGAGAGAAAAACCGTTTTGTCAAGGCCAGAGATTCTCGCCGAGATCGAGGACTTTTATGGCCGTTTATGCGCCACACATGTTCCTTGACCTGAGCGTGACGACCAAGATTCTAGAGCCACCCTGACACGCCATTATTCTGACGAGCTGCCAGACATCGACCAAGGCGAAATCGTGTTGGCTTTGAAGCAACTTAAGAATGGAAAAGCCCCGAAAAGGAGAAGACGGAGTTACCTCAGAACTCCTAAAGGCAGGAGGAGCCCCTGTTATACAGGAGCTACAAAGCCTGTTTAACACCGTTCTTCGCTGTGGGAGAACTCTAAAGGCGTGGATCAGGAGTTTGGTTGTTCTCTTTTTTAAGAAGGGTGATAAAACCCTTCTTAAGAATTATAGACCCACCTCACTCCTGAGCCACGTTTATAAGTTGTTCTCAAGGGTCATCACGAATCGCCTTGCAAGAAGACTCGATGAGTTTCAGCCTCCGGAGCAGGCCGGGTTTCGAGGAGGATATGGTACCATAGACCACATCCACACAGTAAGGCAGATTATCTCGTCTGTCTGTGTCTTGCATTTGTGGACTATGAGAAGGCCTTTGACTCCGTCGAAACCTGGGCTGTTTGGGAGTCCTTACAGCATTGCCAAGTATAGATAGTTGCACAGAGTTTACAGCAAGTAGAGAAGTTGCACAGAGGGGTGAGACAGGGGGATGTTATTTCCCCAAAACTGTTCACAAGCGCACTGGAGGATATGTTCAAGACGCTGGACTGGAACGGTATGGGCATCAATATAAACGGCGAGCACATCTCGCACCTACGTTTCGCAGACGATATAGTATTAATGGCGGAATCGCTGGAGGAGCTGCAACAGATGCTGGACGGCCTGGCTTCAGCCTCACAGCGAATAGGTCTTCAAATGAACTTGGATAAAATCAAGGTTATGATCAACCACCACCTTGATCCAAGACCTGTCGCTGTATGTGGCCACCAGCTCGAAGTTGTTTCCGAATATACCTACCTGGGACATATCCTTCAACTAGGTAGAAACAACTTTGAGAAGGAGGCTACGAGGAGGATCCAGCTGGGCTGGGCAGCATTTGGCAAACTACGTCGAGTCTTCTCGTCACCCCTACCACAATGCCTGAAAACTAAAGTTTTCAACCAGTGCATCCTACATGTTATGACCTACGGTGCTGAGACTTGGACACTCACAGCACGACTAGTCCGCCAGCTCAGTGTCACTCAGCGAGCTATGGAGCGTGCTATGCTTGGAGTCTCTCTGAAGGATAGGATCCGTAACGATCTTATCCGACAGAGAACCAAAGTCGTAGACATAGCACATAGGATTAGCAAGCTGAAGTGGCAGTGGGCTGGCCACATTTGTCGAAGAACCGACAACCGCTGGAGCAGACGTGTTCTTGAGTGGAGACCGCGTCTTGGCAAGCGTAGTGTAGGACGCCCACCGGCTAGGTGGAGTGACGATTTACGAAAGGTCGCTGGCAGATGCTGGATGCGACAAGCCGAAGACAGTGTAAAATGGCGCAACTTGGAGGAGGCCTATGTCCAGCAGTGGACAACAGTTTAGGCTGATGATGATGATGATGAAACATGAACCACACAAGTAAATGAATGGAGGTAACTTTCACTTAACAAATCAGCAGATTTTTAGTCATACACAAAATTAAGTACCCTTAATAAAGGTATTCCGAGAAATAAGGTTAATTATGAATCCAACTGCGATCCTAATGACAACAATATATTAATTAAAACCTCCCACAGCGCTACGAACTATTCACCGTCGCGTGAAATACACACTTGTACAAGCTAAAATTATTACCGTACATAAACAAAACTAATATTTAAATTGTGTTTTCCGTATTAATAAAACTAACCGAATAAAATTTTAGTACCAACCAACCCTTGAATAAATATTTCCACACTCAGGTCAAAACATTAGAAATGCCATCACGCACTCGATCGTCCACGCAGATTATAAAAAAATATCAAAGATGATAAGAAAATCGTAAATACCAGTTTTGAAAATGCTCTCATACGATAAATATCTCAAGCTTTTATACCTAAAAGGGGTGGCTTTAAAACCAACATAAAGTTGGGTCCTTGCCCTGTTGACGGCCCAACTAGTTTTACTACGTAGAGAATAGCGCGTCAAATACTACGGAGTTATGGTCAAAGAGTAAACAGTGTGAATACAAACTGTTTTTTTATTTTATTTTAAACTATACAAGGTATATCAAGTGCGTGGTGGCCTGTTGGTAAACGGACTAGACGCGACTGCCAACATGTTCACGGTGGTTGCGGGTTCGAATCCCAGGGCACACCTCTGACTTTTCGGAGTCATGTGTGTATTGATAGTCAATCACCACGCACTAAAACGGTGAAGGAAAACATCGTGAGGAAACCTACATACTATAGCGATTTATAAAAATTCTATGGTATGTTAGTCCGCCAACCCGCACTAGGCCAGCGTGGTGGACTATATGGCCTAACCACTCTCAATCGTACTTTCGATTGTAGAGGAGGCCCGTGCCCTGCAGTGGGACGCATATGGGCTGATACAGAAGGTATATCAAGACTGCTACCGAAAACAATACAACCAACATTTTTTGCAAAATTATGCGGTGAATTACATTTGTATTTTTTTTTGTTATCGTTGTATTTTAGTGATAAAACATAGTTTTTTGTCCAAAATAATAGTCGTACACCCTTTTATTTTTAAAGACGCTATGGTGAGTAAGGGTTTAAATTATTATTTAATCTAAAAAATATGGATTTACCACTTAAACACGATGTTGCGTCACTAAACCTACCATTCAGCTTTATTTTCGGTAGAAGCCTTGATAAAACTTGTATGCGCTGCATGATCCCATATAATGACTATTATACATATTAGATACTATGACGAACAATTCTAACTCAAGACGCCCCAAGCATATATTTGATTCTGGTGTAAACATTTATCTTGGTGCTTGGAACATTTTCACACCTGGTCTTAAATAACTTTTAAACCTAAAAGTTATTGTGCAAATTGCATCATATTATAAGAGTAGATCAAATAAGAACTACCCTATCCATCTTGGAACATTTCCAACTCGTCTTATAAGACATTTCCCAAACCGCCCATATTTTCACATATTAATTAGAACATTCTATTTTTTTTTAATTCACTTTTCAACCAGTTCAATTTAGTATTCTATGTCGGTTTGGGCACGGCGGCAGCCAGCGTTGCGTGACAAAACACTACAACACGCACACTGTCAAATGATAACTTCACGTCTATCAATTTTCAGAGGAATGGAACACTGTGGTGTGCTTAGTTTACAGTTGAGACACAATTGTGCTACCTCACGGTACGCCGCACCTCATACTGCGTTGCTTTTACTTACGTGATGCTGGTCAATAGTCAACTATTGACTATAAAAAATACTTTGTGGATGTAGCCATATCGATGTGAGCTAAGTGAATAAAATATTTTTTGTGTCATAGTCAACGGCACGAACGTAAGTGAATTTTTTGAGGAAGCGATGCACTTCGAAGAAAGAAATGCTATCCTTGAAATTATTGCTCTTTCTCTATTCTCTTATGTCGTGTGTAAGTATAGTACTACAAGGCGGCCAATTGTACTTACTTAATTTTTTTTCGTCTACTAGAGTATGTATACAATAAAAATCAATAAAAAAATTGTTTAACCAGGTCAATGAATAAAGATATAAATAATAGTTACTTCGCGGACTGCTTCGGTGGCGCTGTTGGACTACGATATGATTGCAAGCCTGAGGTGTCACGTTCGAATCCCGGGACGGCAAAGTGATATTGAATTTTTGTATTTAGCAAAATCCCGGAGTCAGGAATTTATGCCCGAAATGGCGATAGGATCGCGCTCACATCGTGAGACGGAACATACAAGGCGAAATGTAGGTGTCTTAGTAGCACTTCTACTTACCCCTTCTGGGAAGAAAGCATGAATTTATGTATGTATGTATGTACATATTTCATGGAAACATTAACTTTCGTCACTTTCATCTAGCCAACTATCTCTACCAAAAGCTCATCCCTGCGTAACATAGCGTATAGCAAGTTTACTAAAAAAATTGTGCCCTCAATAGATAAGTTGACCCAATAGAATTCAAGTCACACTAGTGCTGAATAAATTATGGTGCGTCGTTTGTTTATGCCTTTAAATAATATGATATTTGAGTAGAACCAGCGTTGATTAATTGGTAACATTACGCAGGAGCTAATTAAAAGTGGTTATAAAATTAAATTGTGTACTGAAATTTTAATGTTTTAATGATAATATTGGCAATAATTTAGGGCTATATCCAGCAGTGGATTGAACTGGACAATAATTACGTATAAAATAATCTGGTTTCTGGTTTGAATAAGGCCTTATATTATGCCTTAAATGTTTTTGCACTTCTACCTATAAGAATTCTTGTGGACTGAAAATGTACCTAAATTTAATTTAGTATTGTTTATAGTCATAGGTGGAAGTTAATCATCAAAATGAGTTACAATGGCATTTTTCTTTTTTCCAGAAAATTTGCATGCACTCACTACACATATGCCTTTACTTTTAAGATAGAGGTGTGATAGAACCTTCAAAAAGCTATTGACACGGAAGAATTTCATAATACCCGATAAATCTCTCTTATAAAACTTTTTGGCGTTGCTTACATTTACAGAATTTACTACAAAAATATTTTACACGTAAAAAGTTGAACAGAATAAATTATCGTTCAGTGGGACCAAATTTAGTAACCTCAGAGATGCCTCATCATTATTAATGGCAACAAATTAAAGCTTGCTTAATGCTCGCGCCATCCGATTTTTCTCGTCCACATCGCAAATTAACTACAACGAATGCTACTTAGTGGGCGCAGGTGCAGAATTTTAAATGTTTAATTATATTAACGACGACATTAATTCATATGAATGGCTGTCGGCGAATAGTGTATTATGAAGTTATGCGAGTCTGTGAAGAAATAATTTGAAGTTATTGTATTTTTATAAAGGGAAGATTACATTAAGATGCACGTTTATTTACATAATATTATATTGAGACTGCTAATGTGGCGTAGTTGCACTACTGTATGAATGTAAAGCTGCGGTGTCGTGTTCGAATCCCGTGTCAGGTAAAGTATTTGTTTTTTCTATTCATTATAGCTCGGAGTGATGAATGTGTGCTGATATGGCGATAAGCTTACTTCGTGGGGCGGAACACACAGAATAAATCGTTTGTCCTGGTAGCACCCATACATACCCATTTTGGGAAAAAAACCGTGAGTTTATGTATGTATGTATTAAGATTTATAGATATGTAATCTTTATATATATGCAATATTGGTTATAATAAGTGCGTGGTGGCCTGTTGGTAAACGGACTAGACGCGGCTGCCCACATGTTCACGGTGGTCGCGGGTTCGAATCCCAGGGCACACCTCTGACTTTTCGGAGTCATGTGTGTATTGATAATCAATCACCACGCACTAAAACGGTGAAGGAAAACATCGTGAGGAAACCTGCATACCATAGCGATTTATAAGAATTCCAATGGTATGTAAGTCCGCCAACCCGCACTAGGCCAGCGTTGTGGACTATATGGCCTAACCACTCTCAATCGTATTCTCGATTGTAGAGTAGGCCCGTGCCCTGCAGTGGGACGTATATGGTTATGGGCTGATACAGTTACAGTTACAGTTAAAGGATATTGTAGCCAGAGTAACTACTGGGCATATTGAGATTGAATATTGGTTGTCCACCCATAAGGTGGAAACATAGCCTGAGAATTAACTGAACAAATTCTGGAAATTCTTAAAGAAGGCCTTTTTTATACTGGTAGTACAAAACAATAACTTAAAATATTATGATTACACTGATAATGTCAATGTGTAGTAAAATGAATCAATTTTATAGTTCTAAAGATTAGTAATGTGTAATTATTGGAATTCAAGATATTATAAATAAACCTAAATGGGCTTTAATATAAAAAACAATATATAAAGATATTATACAGATAAGCTCAATATCTCTTTATTTACTCTCTTCATCTCTAGATTTACTTGAATTATCCTAGCCATTTTAATTTTTTTATGTGTTTATTGTTAATATTTTGATGTTTTAACTTTATGCAAATAATTTGTCCAAAACAAAATTAATTTATCCCCAAGATGCTGAATCTGTGCCGTTAATTTCCCACGTCCCTTGGGGGTGGATTTTCTTAATTCGTTTTGGGGTGTTTTAAAGCTTTCACGTGTTCATAAAAAGTGGTTTTACATTTAAATGGAATAAAAACAAAGTCTAAATGGCTATTTGTTTTTTGAGCCGTCCTCCCTTTGTCATTTTTGATTTCGTTTTTGGAGATTTTTAATATTTTTTTCTACAAGTAGCTAAGGTAGGCGATGCTTTAGAAGTTTTGTTTTGACTGGAATTAGTAATGCAGCTATCAAATTATGAACTTTAAGGTCAAGAAGTAATTGGTGACAAAAAATTATATTATAATGCACTTCTTAATACACGCTGGCTGCTGGGTTCTTGAGAGTCTTGGTGATTGGTCCACCACGTGTTTCCTACTGGGGGATGTCAGACTTAATATTTACTGAAGATAAATTGCAAAAGTATTGTAATCATATATTGTTTAGGAAGTGCGTGGTGGCCTGTTGGTAAACGGACTAGACGCAGCTGCCAAAATGTTCAAAGTGGTCGCGGGTTCGAATCCCAGGGTACACCCCTGACTTTCCGAAGTCATGTGTGTATTGACAGTCAATCACCACGCACTAAAACGGTGAAGGAAAACATCGTGAGGAAACCTGCGTACCGTAGCGATTTATAAGAATTTCTATGGTATGTAAGTCCGCCAACCCGCACTAGGCCAGCGTGGTGGACTATATGGCCTAACCACTCTCAATCGTACTTTCGATTGTAAAGTAGGCCCGTGCCCTGCAGTGGAACGTGTATGGGCTGATACAATACAATATAATATTGTTTACGTAGCTAATAACTGCACACTGGCATTAGGTCGTCGATGTGAGTCGATTTAAACTTTATAAAGCTTCACTTTATTCAACTACAAGCCGCATTCATTCACGAAGATTGCTATTACCGCGATACGCTCCCATAATAGCCAAAGAAAACCCTCAAGTACAGTACCACGGCCCTTTGTACCCCATTACGGAGTGATGTCACAAAGAAAATATAAACACGTAGGCAAACATATGTGTTAGCAGGTAGTGCGCTTTTGCGGTTTCGTTGCGTGCAGGAAATTCGTGAATGGATCGGGTGGGCCCGCGAGATCGCTTAGGGTGTCTTAAGTTTTTTGCATTCCCACGCTCAAACGTCCATTGATGGGTTAAGATTGACGTGTTTGTGATTTTCTGCATAATTGCTTTGTTTACGAGCAGACTTCATTGACAAGGCTTTATTGTAAAAAGTTATGATAAATATTTATGATTTTTTTGACGTGGCTTGGACAGGTGTTTGGGGCTTTGTTTAAATTGAGAGAAATTTGATTGCGTTTGAAAAGGGCGAGCAGATTGATCAGTATCATCGTGATCACCACTATTAGTGAGAAGCCTGGTTAGGTCTAATTAGGTATCAATTAAGTAAATATTATGTATAAATAATGGCCGATAAAGCCTTTAAGGAGATGATGGGACACTTCAACCCTAAGGTTTGACTCGCGAAGATACAAACAATGGTACCTAAAGGAAATCTTATATCGTAAGATATTTATTAAAATAAAGTAGTGCCTAGATTGTAGATAATAGTAAAATATTAAATACATTTTTTTATTTAAACAACATATTATTTGAAGTTTCTATTGCGTATGCAAATTCTTTACAATTACTTTAAATTTTAATGAACTGTATCATTTTTTGACTTTCTCACGATTAATGATGCTTTGCATTATTGAAACCCATTTCATTTACAATTTTAATATAAAATTCTGCCTAATTTTCTTGAAATTTCTTTTAGAATTTTTATGATATGTTTCTTTCAAATTATGACGAATGTAAGAATATTTAATTTTAATGTAAGATTTTTTAAAGGTTAATAACTTCTGAATATAAGAAGAAACTTAACGATAAAATATTAAATGTAGTCTAGTGACTTACTACAATTAATTGATTTTGAGAATTTATCTGTCAACAATAATTCTCAGAGAAAACGTTTTTGACTTAGTGACTATGATGTACTAAGGTAAGTTATGGTTACCTTTGATCCGATGACACTACACAATTATGTCTTAAACTAACGTGAATCACTTTAAAAATTTCACCATTACCAGCTCAAACCTTCGATCAAATATACACTAGATACACAATTGCCTGTAAATGTTCTGTTAAGAAGTGGCATCGATGCATTGAAACAAAAAAAGTAAACAAAAAGATCACATATTCCAAATATATTAACATAAATTCCACCTTATTCCTGGAGCTTAAAGTAGCTTTTCACATAATATTGTCTAAAGTTCTGCGACGTATTAGAAGCAACGGTCGGTGCGTGACTGAAGGCGAAAGAGTGCTTAAAGCACTCTTTTTTGGGGCCATTTTCTAAGCGCTCATGTTGTATCTAAAGGCCGACCGTTTAACTCGCGTATCGCCTGCGCGGTAAGAAGGGAGCGAGGTGAGATGTTAGCGGGTGGGTGAAAGGGGTGCGCGGAGCAGAGAGCTTACGTCAAGAGCGACAGTGCGCTGGCTGTGCTTGCAGCGCGCGGTTGGTAATTTTGTTACGGACACTTGGACATAACCGCACAAGGTATACGACTTGCCAAGATAAATCTCAAGATGAATCGCTCTTGCAGTTTTGCGAACAAAATTAACAAGCAAGCTAAACAAATAGCATACAATGTATATTCCTTTTTTAAAGCCAGAAAACAAGATCATAATTCTACAGAGTATCTTGAAGACGTAAACCTAAACAAACTTGTTGCTAAAGCTACAGGACTCTCGGTGACTACCATATGTAAAATAATAAAAGAAGGAAATGAACTAAAAGATATACAAAATAATGTAAATTTTAAATCACCAATAATAAATAAACAGATCCGAAAGAAAAAAATTGAAGTTGACAGTTTTACAGAGGGCGTTGTTAGAAGAAAAATAACTCAATTTTATACGGTTTATAAGAAGGTTCCTACATTAAAAATTTTGAATGCGAAACTGAGAGAAGAAGGAATTTTAAATTGTGGCCGAGAATATTTAAGAACATTGATTCATAAACTTGGCTTTCGTTTTTAGAAATGTCAATCAAAAAGAAAATTACTGATTGAACAACCAAACATCGTATCGTGGTGGTGGCGTTATCTTAATGCGATAAAGAAGCACAGAAGAGATCAAAGAAACATCGTTTACCTCGATGAAACATATGTCAATTCGTCATTAAATGTACCGGCGTGTTGGCAATCCAATGAAGAACGAGGGGTGCTGTCGCATATTGGCAAAGGGCCACGTTTAATTATTGTACATGCTGGTGGACAAGCCGGATTTATCGATGGAGCTCTTTTAGTTTTTAAATCCAAAAGCAAAACCGGAGATTATCATAGCGATATGAATTTTGTAAACTTCAGCAAATGGACTAGAGAAAAGCTATTGCCAAATTTACCGCCAAGGTCAGTTATTGTTATGGATAATGCCGCATACCACTCGGTACAAGAGGACAAAAAGCCTACAATGACATCCACAAAAGCCATCATGCAGACCTGGCTGCAAAGACACAATGTTGAATTTGATACGTCTTTAAGAAAATGTGATTTATTGAATTTAATTAAACAACACGCGACAGAAAATATTTACAAAATAGATGAAATTTTAAAGGCGGCAGGTCATGAAGTCTTGAACCCAATCGAATTGGTTTGGGGGGATATCAAGGGAGAAGGGGATCGCAAAAATTGAAATTGATTCTAATTTAGACAAAAAGAAAAATACACTGGAACAGTTATTTGCCGAATTCTCTGTAGAAAAATGGGTGAACTGCGATAAACATGTACAAACTATTGAAAATGAATATTGTCTGCACGATCGTATTGTTGATGAAGAGATGGACCGATTTATTATTAATTTGCAAGATTCTGACTCCTCAAGCTACACAGACAGTGATGATGATTCAAGCGATATGGATATTAGTGATGAATAGTCCTATAACTTTTATCTGTGGTCAAATATTTCTTAAACGAAGTTAATTATTGTTATTATGATTTTGTACCTAAGAAGCTATTAATAAAATATTTGTAAAACTTAAAAATAAATACTTAAAAAAAGATACCTATTATTTTATTCTTTACCAACAATGTCTATCTCGAGACAAATCTTTGGATTATTGACTCCGTGTGTAGCGTTACCCGCCACCGCTCCCTTCTTACCGCGTAGGCGATACGCGAGTTAAACGGTCGGCCTATAGTGTATATTTGATCGAAGGCTCAAACAAACCAGACAGCACCTATTATGACATTTTGTCAACCGGATAAATTAGAGTAACTAGAATGCCATAGACATCGAATTTGGTTACGGCAAACGATCTATACGAACTGCCGGTAATACTATAAGGCTTAATACGATTTCAATAACATAAGGATTTCTATTAGAGTACGATAAAACTGGCATGACCGTTCAAAAATAAAAAAAGATAGAAAAAAACAAAAAGTATTCGTTTAGAGGAGAAATATTCGCAAATGCAAACCAAATAAGTGTCGATACGTGATAATTTTCCTTTTTTTGGCAAGGGTCTATCCTTCTTCCTAACTTCCTCTATTTCACCGTCTTAATATCCTCAACTCAGTCATTCGGACTCATATTAAGTGTATTTATTTATATATTTATATTGACAGCCTCCGTGGCCTAGTTGGTTAGACGTTGACTGTGAAACGAGAGGCCGCAAGTTCGATTCCCGCACCGAAACAAATATTTTTGTGAGCCACGGGTATTTGTTTCAGGTCTAGATGATTGTGAGACTGAGAAGTCTCTCGTAGTTCCTGATACCCATGATACAAGAATCAATCTTAGTGTGGGGTCAGGACTATATATGTGACCTTTGGGTGTATGTATTTATTTATATTAATCTGCTTCTTTATCAGCCCCAGCAAGTGCATTAATCATATAAGCGTCCAAAGAATTCATCATCAATATGTGATCACAACAATTTATCAAACTATCCCACGAGACAAAATTTTCGCTGCACAGGTATTTGTTGAAAAAATGATAATTAAATTACGCACCGGCGTTGAATGTAAACATATGGTGCGTAATGCGTGATTTATTATACATGAATGATTTTGTTTCATATTACACAGATCCGGTGCGGAGATACTGTGCGTGTACTATGGAATTATTTCGAGCTCATTGGCGACTTCGTGTGGACGATAGGGAAGCTTGTAATTAATAAAAATTTGAATTTTGAGATTGTTTTATAAAACATGTTATGGTAAAGCGTGATGGTTTTTTAGATTTACGCGAATGGTACACATTGAAATTGAACTATTTTTTACGGATTTTTTCACAAGTTTTGCCATGGGAAGTTCAATGAGGCCCGCAGAAACAAAAGTGTAATCAATAAACATATATTTGTTAAGGATATAGGTCTTCTATTTTTTTGTTTTTCATGGAACAGTGGTACTACCCAAGTCGGACGAACCGATTTTATGATAGTCCAAGTTAAATACAGTGTGATTCTATCATGTGTATTGTATCATGTGTATACCCATAGGAAGAAATAGGTGTAAGAATGATGGGTGTATTTAGGTGCTGTAGAATACAGATGAATTATGTAACATGCTATAGACCAACCATCGCAATACCATAAGTGACAACAACTAGTTATTCTACGCTAGAAATAAAGAAAGAGTCATGAAAATTCTAGCTACCAAATTCTGCCTGTAATAGACAAAAATAATTTTCCTTCAGTTCGTGCTGAGGCACACAATATTATTTGAGGCAGTGAAAGTTTACGAATGCTAGATATAATCAAACAAAACCACGTGTAACAATAACTCGCCCATAACATTCGAATGTTCGTGAAATAAGTAAAATTGTTACCGAAGTTATAGCGGCATAAAATTGCCAATATTTGAACAAGGCTTATTGTCACGCATACAGATTCCGTCAGCACTATAAAATGTTTTATGAATTATAGTAAAAAAAAACATATTAGCAAAATCGTCACGATTCCATAATAAAAAGCCACGTAAAGAGTTTTTATTGCGTCGGCAAAATACACAGATCGCCGGAAAAAATCTATGCGCCTTGTGAAATATAAGTACACGGGGCAAATAAAGAAAACGCTATATTAGGTACAGAAAATAAGGGCTGTGCCACAAATGTAGTACGTTCCGGCTGACTTTTATAGGTAATAAAACGGGATAATGTGTTGGAGTGAGCGTATTTCGGAATGGTACAAATTTAGCCGGTAGGCGCCGCGCTGTGCAGACCGATACTCGATATTAGCCAATATGTGGCCGCACTCAGTGCGAGTGCTTGGGTGGTATTTACACGATGCGATGACGATTTATCGGTCCGACTTCATCGTGGACCTTGGCTGCAGATGACTATATTTGTCAAAATATTATTACAATCTAAAACCATTCATCTTTCTGGAAACGCTCTTTAGGTATTGTATGAAAAAAATTAATATACACAAAAAATTTACACTTCCCTCTGTTACCAGTGATCGAATGAGACAAAAAAAAACTACACCATAAGAAAATACAAAGGACGCATTAAACATGCATTAAACGATATAGTTTAAGTTTCTACAAAACGACGTCTACATTAAGGCTTTATACGAGAGTGTGAATGTCATAACACTTCACACTCGGTCTCACAAACCGACAAATTGTCTTTGACGTGAAACATGCGACACTTACTGACGCTACGATAGTGGTCCAACTGGTTTATTGCCACTATAAAAAGTGTAAATTCTATTTGCAACGCTCTTCTCCTCTTTTTGTCTGTATCTATTACAAGTATTATAGTGAAATAGGCCATGAAAACTAAAGTTTGTTTAAAATGTTCTCATGTTAATCGGTAGCCAACAATTATTATATCCAACTTAATTGAAATAGGTTTTATACGATCTGAGAACCATACCCATAACTTAGGATATACCTGTATCGTCATCCACAACACACTCTTTAGACCTTTCAGGCAACAAAATAGATAAAAATTATCTCAATTTTTCATCGTGTAGTCTAAAAGTTCTTATTGCTATGCACGGCCATGCTTAGACCGAGCCGGCACTTAGGGTAAACTCCGCGAGGGAAATCGCACTATTTGTCGGCTGTTGTTTATTGATATTTTCGCGGCGGCTCGCCGGGATTCCAGAAAGTGCCGGAGGCCTTTTAAAACCCATGTAATGAAAAGTATTTTTAATTTCGTCGAAACATGGGACGTCCGTTAAATTCAGGATAAGATTGGTATACAATCTTGTAACGTCTCTGTATTGGAGAGTTGTTATTAGTTATAGCATAGTTAGGTCAAAATAAGTTCATTTTGTTACCTATTTTGAACTGCTAAATTTAAAAATAATGAATTGTGCAGGTTTTGGTACAATATTTTCAACGCAATTCTTTGTTTTCGACATAACTGTCTTTAACACTAGTTTTATTATATTTATTTATCAGACCTAATAATAAAATGCTAAATATAAAAACCTATAAAACTACTTTACAAAACAGCAAACACAGTATCGGTCAAATATTAAAACCAACGTTGGATCCAACACTTAACCTTCAAAAGCCTCTATAGACTATAACATTAAAGGTCACAGTGGGAATATCAACAAACATTCTGCATCAAATCTGCGAACAACAAGCAAAAGCCAGAGGAATATAGATTGGCATCTTTATGTTAAGGCACCCTCGGTCTCAGGAAGCGCATCTCTCTGGCCCATAAAAACGACATTATAGACGTTAGTATATTTTAATGACGTCATATTTTCCACTATGTTTCTCCTCCGCCGTTAAATGTATTGATATAACTTCAGATGTTTGGAGTTACCCGCGGAACGGCGCATAAAATTATGTTACAGTCTTTTGCTTCGACAATTTTCGTAACAACGCTTACATGTTTTTACATTATGGATGGTTGATATTATGAAAATGGTGGACAAATATCAAATGGTATAACGATTGTTAGGATTGAAATAATTTGTAAGATAATTCTGTGTCTCTTCGAATAGGAACTGACCATGCAAAAGGGATGGAACCTCATATTGTGACTTATGCAAGTAAGTCGCATTCCGTATTTGGTCGGTGGATCCATTATTGTGGTGACCAGTGAAGCTAGAATATCTATCGCCAATTAATACTCTTTATAAACATATTTGTATTAGTACCTGTACACCTGTATAATAGGTGCGTGGTGGCCTGTGGGTAAACGGACAAGACGCGGCTACCAACATGCTCACGGTGGTCGCGGATTGAAATCCCAAGGCACACCTCTGACTTTTCGGAGTGATGTGTGTATTGATAAAATCAATCACCACGCACTATAAAGGTGAAAAAAAAAATTGCAAGGAAACCTTGCATACTAAATTACACATACAACTTTATTCATAGAAAAACCGATTTAAGTTATCGAATGAATCATTCCTTATGAACGACTTTTGAATTCACTTGACTTATGGATTCGGTAGGTAAAATAGATTTTAGGACGGTCTATGAATAAGGCTGTTATTATATAAACTTAAAAGAACCGTATGCGCGTTCACGGGATTCAAAGATGAAAGATAAATATATGAGAGAGAATATTTATATTCCTTTGATATGAGAAAAAGTCTCGTAAATAAAACAAGTTCATTCCCTAATGAGCTACAATCGAATTACAAAGACACAAACGATAACAATAATCACCTGACAAAGACATAAAATCTAATTACAAAATAAACAAGGTTGAAAATGGAATTTGAAAATAAATAAATTACAGTTGACCCAAAAACAGTTATTAGCGTTAAGAATGATGGAGGTCGAACAAGGGTAGCCCAAGGGATACAATAAGGCCCGTTTGAGCCACAAAGCGAATGCAAAAGTTGCCACAGCTACCATGAGGCATTGGTGCCTGATTAAATCGTATTTAATACGGCCAAACAGAATGAATAGACAGGGTTGAATAGGAAATAAACGGGTCGAGTGATTTAACTACGAAATGACATATCTGTATTTTTGCAAAGCAAGCTTATTGTGTTATTTACCAATTTTCTGTAAAATTGATATTTGTTAAAAATATATAACATAAGATACAGTCTTTATTGTCTCAAAAGGAAATAAGTAAATAATCAAAACAAGTGTAACAAAAAAAAACGTTCCATTGCAATACTTTTTGGTGCATTATGTCTAAGGTTGTCATTTTCGGTGGCTCTCTTGTCTATAGCATTTCATATGTACAAATACTCGCATTCACAACTCTCAGGTATTACTAAGAACTTGTTGGTTCCTCCCTATCGATACAAGAACCACAGTAATTGTTGATCACAATAGAAACATTTGTCTCAGTGCGAGGATCGATTACAGGACTTCTCGGATCAGAGGATTAATTCATGTACATTGAGTTACACAACTGGAGGGGACATCAAGACCAAATAGTTTGGACCATTCGCAAGAGTACATGTACCGTTAGGCTGTCAGTCGTTCCTGACGTTTCAGCGAAGACGGACCTAATTAGGTGTAAATATAATTGGTCCATAAATGCCGTATTGCGTGCTAAAACATGCTAAAACCATTCCAGAACAATAGGAAGAAAAGATGGAGTTTCATTTGATAGGTAAATCAACCGTACTTTAAATAAAGAAGCACGAAATTAAATTTAAGAAATTATTGACCGGAGTCGTTTTGACAACCGCCATTTTTGAATGAAATTATAGATGAATAGTAATGTAGTGACAGATAGGTAAAAATTGAAGTTTTCATTTAGGGATAGTGGATATTGTATATGATGATACGATATATATTTTTAAAAATTCTAATTTATTTCTAATACAAAAATATGGCATATTTGGACATTTTAAGTATAGTTTCCGTTAACATTATATATTTAATTAATTGGTTAATTGTATATTTATTGCTATAATGTTTTTTTTTTCCAAATAAAGAAAATAAAATAAAACTTTAAATTCAATATAAGAATTTATAGGCTCTATCAGGCGTATATAGATATAGGTAGAAATTTCTGAAGTGTCGCATCTGCAACATTGCCGACTTTATCTATACTTCAATGTCATATTGAAATGAGCACAATTTCTCTTCTACGTGTCCGCTCCAGTTGTTATACCTCAATGTTCATGTAACTAGCTGCAAGCTACGATAAAGGCAAGAACTTCTGGAGGATCGACTCAAATGGAATATAGGTGAGGTAACTTTTGGTCTTAATAATATAATATAATTACTAATATTTTTATTCAATGAAAACAGATATATATATATATTGATCACGTTTGAGGTTTTTTAAGTAGTATGTACACATACTTAATAGACTCTTAGTTTGCATTGAATAACCTCTGAAACTAATGGACCGATTTGTAAAATTATTTGACCTTTAGTATCCTACATTATGCATGGTGAACTAAGCTGATAGAATATTTTCAAAAAAGTGTAACTGCACCCAGGTGGAGCCGGGCCGGGCCACTAGTATAGATAATACAAGAATGCAATTAACTGAAGTAATAACGTTTGAGATGAATAGAAATTGTCGTCTTTATATTTCGAAATAGATTTTATGAGTTGTTTTATAAAATACGCTTGCTATTACAATCCGAATACTTAGACTTCAAAAGCGAAATCTATTCTTCTATTTTGTCAGCTTTACTAATGAATGTATTCCGAAGACACACCATCAGCAAATCCGAAATAAACTGCAGAATCATTTGAAGGCGAGCAAAAACGATATAAATGGTCGATTTAAAATGTATTTCGTTCAATAGTTTCGCAGACAAATCGGCAGATAGACGGTATTGTCTCAGACAATGGGGGCTGATTGGTTTAGTTACACGGAACAGTCTTGCAGACCCTGGAAACGTGACCGCACTAAACGGCCACGATCTTTTGACATATTTTCAACGTACCTTGCTGTTTTGATCTAGTTTTGAGTATGTTCATTTGTTTATTCACTTTATTAAATGAAGTATAACTAATTTTCTGATAAATTGTTAAAGAATAATAAAAATAGGGATAAGCCAAGACTTTTGTGGCTAATGACATCATCTTTTAATTGAATCTGATTACCATATAATGAGTCGTGAGTTTTAAAGAAATTCTAGGAAAAATAAATAATTGTTTTCTTGGGTTTTTAACCTAGTTGTAAATTACAACTAGGTTGAACTTTATTTTTTCTTGCGAACTTGCCTTTGCTAGACGACATTAATTTTAAAGCCAAACCTTTTTATTAGATACTCCACTCAATTATACTTTGTTGTTCTTACATATTTGTGGAATTAAGATAAAATTAGAAAATAAAAACTAAGTTACTCAGTTGGTAAAGACCAATGCTAGGTAGATAGACCTTTTGTTTTTAGTGTTGTTTTTGTTGCTCATATTATTATTATTTTGTCATAATCTACGCTAACCTAGATCTTGTCTTCTTAATTTTAGTAGTTCTTGTTAATTTTAGTAGTTCTTGTTAATTTTAGTACTTATTATCACCGTTCCTTCAATTTTCGATGACCGATTCAGATCATAGCATTGTTGACAAATCTTTGGGGTTTTCTCAATGCATACTATTGTAATATCTTAAATATGGTTATTTTGTAAATATGATAAATATTTGCATAAACAAAAAGTATTCATAAGATAAAAAAATATCTCACAAATTACCACGATAATATATTTGGTACTAAAAACAAAAAAATACATTTATGTTTACACAATTTCTGCCTGATATAGCAATTAGCCGTCCGTCCCATATGATGTGGTGTGGCATATCTGTCAAACAAAAAACAAAACGCTCTTCCTCATATCATAAAGACGTTTATCTGAAGGCAACGCGCGAGACTTTTACAGCGAATAAATTTTAATTGGCGCCCACAAGTCACCTTTATAAACATGGTGCGACTTAAACGTCACAGTATTGGTTAATTAGCGGAAACATTGTAAGACAACGTGGGTAGTCTCGCAGGCGCTACGACCGCAAGAGAAAACAATATAATTAAAATTATTTTTCTACTAAATAAATCTTTAATTTGTTTGCCTACCAATGTTCTGAGAACGTTATATTTGGATTTGACTGTTTTTGAAAGTTTTCATTTGGTTAATGAAATAAACAGTAAGTAATATACATATAATAGAATAATATATTCAAAAAGCAACAAAGATTCTGTATTTTGATTTTGACATATTTTCAAGTCCTAGTCGGATCGGGTCCCTACGTTCCTATGACATCAATACTTTCTGTCTACCACACAGGTTCTTTACCTGTGTTCTTTAGCTTACTTAGACTCGGCAAGTCTTACGATGGCAACAAATCTGCCTATCACACTACTAGCTAACATTTATTTTCCAGGTCAGTCCTTGTTATATTCCATGGGCATATTAAAATATTGATATTAATTTATGCCATTTTATTTATGATATTTTAATATCTAATGGTATTATAGTTTTAGGTTCTATACTTAAGTAAGTGGAAGTTGTATAAATGACATTCATAAATTCATTTCTTCAAATGAAGAATCGTTTATTCATCAAATGATTTTAATTGTGTTTTTAATTTTTAATTTTTACAATTCAAATAAACATTTCTTTCTATCTTTCTTTCCTCCTGTGATTAATCTTCTTAAGCAAGCTCGTCAATTACCAGTACTCATTCTTTTTTGGTAATCAATACCTCCAAAACAAAAAGGCGAGTAACACCAAAAACCCGGTGGTAACACTGGAATGCATGTTAAATGAGATCCGAACTCCCAAACGACATAACATCACTGTTAAAAAGCCGCATACCTCGAGACTAATGGAAGCAGATATTTGATAAGATACTGGACGTCATTTATATGAAAGCTAATCGAATAATTGATTACAGAGTGGAACAATAAAGTGATTAGTTAAACAAAAAGTAAGACAATGAGTTATTATTCATACTATTATATCATAAGACGGACTATCTGCGGTTCGATGAACTTTCTCAACCGGTGTTTATACACGAGAGTGATATTAATCTTTCAACGATGAGCATTCAGATCGTAGCCCTGATATTAAAAGGTCACTTACTAAATTTTATTTATAATTTGTCATTTTGTTTTTGATACGCATCAAGATGGATTAAGTGTTGGTTTGGCTGGCTCGGTGGTGCTATTGAGCCGTAATAAATTAACAATGCGTGCTGACGTTTCATTAAATATTCTTTTTATTAATAATCTTTGTGCGTCAATTTGGCTTATGATCTGGATAAATGTTTCTGAAATATGTTTTATGCTATAGGCGCTTTAATTAGCAAACGAGCTAGTTGATGGTAAGTGATTGCCCACAAACCGTACGATTGGTACATTTTCAACAGCCTCGGTGGCGCAGTTGGTGTAACGCTGGCTGTGAAACGAGACGCCGGGGGTACGATCCCCGCACTGAGAGAAATGTTTGTGCGGCCCACAAATAATCCTTTCGGGTCTGAGTGTTTGTGAGACCGTAAAGTCTCTCGTAGTTCCTGATACCCACGACAAGATTCGATCTTAGTGGAAAATCAGGACTATGTATGAGACTGTTGATTGTATTTATTATTTATTCATTATTTTTCGCTTTATGACGGCTGGGAAGATGGAGATCGCTTGATAAAATTCGACTAAATCTTGTGGATATTTAGTTTAATTTCTATATCCTTTTTGCAATACTTTGATTGAACTAGAGCCTTTTTATGTATATTGAAATGCTAATATGGAATCTCAAAGAAGTTATTATTAGCAATTTACATCTACGTGAGATGATTAAATAGTGATTGTTATGCGTTTGTTAAAGATGTTTAATTTGGACAGTGCACCTACACTGGTGTCTTATGAGACCGATTCGTCCTTGTTCTCAAAAAAGTACGTAAATCAGAAACTGGCTTCGCTGTGTAAAATTATGGGAGTTAATACACACACAAAATTTTATTGAACACCACAAATTATAGAAAAAATAAGACACAGAAACTTTATAAATAACTGAACAATTGGTGGTCTTTTCGCTATTAGCGATTTCTTCCAGACATGCAAAAATAATAGATTGGACCGGAAGAGAAGAAAATAAAAGTAGGCATTTATGTGAATGTTTAATAAAAACATAAAAAGTGTGCGGAACTTATAACGGCATTATTATATTTAGAACTAAAAAATAAGATATATAAAATAATATGAAACATACACGTATTATAATAATACAATTACTTAAACAAAAGAAACAAATTACTAACGATGACTTAGAAAGAAAATGATGACACTGCTTTTCAATAATATGCCGTATCCTATCAATAACTACTCGATTGACCTATTAAAGTCATACTATAGCCTACTCCACACATATCTAGGGGCTTGGAGGTACTCCCCCACGCAATACAGGTTGGCGGACAGACAGTATTTATTACAATAAATTCCAACATTAACTACTAAAAAATGTTTTCACAAAGTTTTGATCGCACCGCACCCACGATCGGCTTTGCATTTTTAATCCAAGCCTGATATGTTGCGAATGTCGCTCGGTGTGGCATAAGTTACCTCCTTATTAAAAGCATGAATCATTAGTAAATTGTTGAAAACTTTATTGATAGTATAGCATGGATAGTATTATTCGACGTACTTAATTATGAAAAAAATGAGGTTTTAATTGCAGACTGCATCGATGGCAGAGTAATACAGTATGATAGCAAAGCTGAGATGTTGGGTTCAATTCCCAGGTCGGGCTAATTGATATTGGATTTTTCGATTCATTATCAGCCCGGAGTCAAGAATTTGTGCCCGGTATGGTAATAGGTTCGCCCTGTTCTTGGGCCAGAACACTCAAGGTCAAACGAGGGTGACTTGGTAGCGCCTTTGCCTACCTCTTTTGGGATAAAGGAGTGGGTTTATTTATTCATATATGGTGTACAATTTTTTTTGAGTTCTACTCTTTACACCTGGGCAGACAATCATCAATAAACACCGGAATTGTGATGTATTTCCACAGTCCATCACATTGAAGGTGCATTGGTGAATATCAGATACTTTCAACTGGTTTGAGAACAATATCAGCCTTTCACCTTAAATATTTCTTTATAATGTTTTTCTTATTATACAACGAAATTTTCGGCTATTAAAGCGATTAAAATTATAACTTCAGAGATATGTCTATTCTGCTTCCAATTTATAATCTGTCGGTCGGTAAACCTGATTAAAGCAAACAATTAAAACATTTCCAAGAATATTTTCCGATACAAAGAATGAAGTTGTTAATTACTTAAGGAGATTAAGTGCTATAAATGCAAATGTAATGTAGCCTCCTTTTATAACCTAGATGCAAGTAATCGCTTATCCGACCGTTTTATAAGCAATGTTATCTGACGTACAACTTTATGAGAGCGTGATCATTGAGACCACAGTGAAGTGTTTTTACCTAACTAATTAGTTTATTTTATATTAAAGTACTATGTTTAATGGCATTTTTTTTAAATAAATTGTAATCAACGGTCAAAGGACCCAAAACCTTCAATACTAATTATAATAAGCACACTCAATTTTGGAGAGATTAAGTTCCAATACAATAATGTTACAGTGCAAGTTTAATATTCTTCGTAATAATCGTTTCTATGATTTACGCGAATGTTACAAATTGAAATAAAACTAATTTTTACTTGTTGTATCGCGGTTTTGATTTATTTTTTACAGTTTTGACTTCTCGGCATTTTCCGACTTGACACAGGACCACGAAAGCCATAAAGTAATCGCAACGTCGAAAAGTTAAAAAATGTAAACCTTAATAAAATTAATTAATACGCGATAAAATCCGCAAAAATAGTACCTACTTCATAATTCTTCTTAATGTTTGGTGTTCATTGATTCCCCAATCCAATGTACTTGGACTGATAGAAGGAAGTTGTTTTTTGAACATTTCATCTAACTAAATCAATGAACGCCCGCACGTCTACAGACTTCAGTTACATTATTTTATTCAAATACTTACAAATGGGTATAAAAATAATAGTAATGAATATGAATAGACCACATTTGCAGATTTTGATCGCAATTTTTCTAACATGGGGACTGTGCAATAAGTCCGCTTTCTATAGCGATATTGACATATATTTGTACAGTGATTAAGTCGTGCGGCCGGCAGCTGCCCATTCCAGCCCCAAGCCAAACCCGCCTGTGCACGCAACTTTATAATTTAATAATAAAAATAGTTCGAAGCCATGAATATGTTTCAATAGAGAATTAAATTATTTTAATACAAACACGTACTAGTGGATTAAAATAAGAGTTTAAGTAAAGACTTGCACATTTGAAGCACTTGCATCGGGCATTTTCCATGATGTTTAATTATTATTACCTCAACTTATGAATCGACGCAAATATTTGCCGTCGATACTGTAAATGTAAAAATTTAATTATTAAGGAATATATTAATTAATACTTATTATACTAAAGTATAGAAAATATTATTATATAAAAGTGGTTCATATTATCCACTTGGAAGCATACAAAAACGCGTGCTACAGAGTATCGTGACCAATTCTAAAAACATAATAAAAATCATAACAAAACCAAACTAATAAAAAATTTTTACGTAACATCTTATGTGGAATACCAAGCATTGCTTTGTATTTCAAGGTGTTGTTTGGTTTTGCTACTGTTCATGAGAGGTCGTATCGCTTATCATCAGGCAAACGGCATGCTTGTCTCGCCATTCATTGCAATAACAAAGAATAGATTTCATTAATGTAGAAAATAAGTATGTACAAACATGTACCACAAAATTTTAACAGCATGGGTTATATCTAAACATAGCTCCAAACACCATAAAAGTGCACACTAAAATCAACCGATCACAAGCACGCATGTCCTTACCAGAATAAATGTGGTAAACGAGAAAAATATATATCAGTATTTAGTCCCACATTTAATAAGTTGTCCGACGGTAAGCGGATTACCGAAGCAACGGTCGGAGGCAATAAATTGTGGAATCTTTATAATTTTTAGACGAGCGCCGATTCCTTAACGTCATAAATTGAATATCGTTAAATATGCACCGACTCTAAATGCGTGCTTAAGTAGGTATAATACGGAAAGATAAAGTCGTTAACCGCCTCACGGGGTTTTTTTATTTTACGCGTATGGTTATGTCATATAAGTTTACTACCGCCGTACTTAGTGGGTTGAGTGCAGATGGAAATGCCTTCGTTTTTATTGTTTCACTAAGAGATTTCGGAATGAGTTGGGAATTTGGTTTTATTTTTAGAGAAAACGTTGGAAGTAATGTTTCAGTTTGACAGCTTATGTAGTAGCAGTATATGTGAATGTGATTCAAAAGGATACGTGTGCGATCATTGCATCGAAATAAATGTATAAGAGATTACCTTACAAATGAGTTAATTATCCATTTTACCCGCGGCCGATTTTTTTCATTTCCCGAAATTAAGGTGTTCTATCTCTCTATAATATGTAAAAAACTGGGCGTGTATATTTGTACATTAATAAATAATTACACCAACAGGCCACGCACACTTTTTAAAAGTGTGCGTGGCCTGTTGGTGTAATTGGTCCTGTAGGTGTAAACGGACGGCCTGTTAGCCGCGGGTTCGAATCCTGGGGCACACCTCTGACTTTTCTGAGTCATGTGTGTATTGATTGTCAATCACAATGTATTATTAAGGTGAAGAAAAACACCGTGAGAGGACCTGCATATCATAGTAATTCGGAAGAATGTGTATGGCATGTAAACTCCACCAACCCGCACTAGGCCAGCGTGGTGGACTATATAACCTAACCACTCTCAATCATAGTTTCGATTGTAGAGGAGGCTCGTGTCTGGCAATGGGAGGTATATGGGCTAATACAGTACAGTACCGTTACAAAAGTAAGAATATTAAAGGGTAACGTATAAATAAATATCTACTTATGTATGAGCAAGAAAACATACTCCGTTTTCTTTTTCTATAACACACCGTAGCATTCCAGCCACTTCTGACTGGACAATATAAAACTTTAAACAAATAAATGCCCCTATAATTTCAAATTTGAGCACATTATTGGTATCGTGGTGTGTTCTCGTTTGTACGGATGCAATAAACCCACATGGTAACTAGTTAAAATGTGACGCCGAACCGCTCCCTGCAGAGACCCATATCGCATCTCAGAACCAACTTTATAGCTTAATCTCCTACATGCTGTATCAATAAATAAACGATTTTGAGAAACAAAGTAGATAAAAACCCTTTTTTTTTATTAAAAAATAAACGCTCAATTCCGACGTTGAACGGGTTAAGACAGTGCGTATATTTTTATGGTTATTGTATGTCAAGAAATATTATACTGTTTTACCTACGCATAGGAAAATATTTGTAGTTATTGCTTACTTGTTTACTGTGTTTTATTATTTGTTGGAAAATATTGGAGTTGTTAAAGCTTTCATTAAGCTGAGGAAACGCCATAGTCAGAATGGTACACATATAGTCACACTACATATATAAATATGGATATGGATGATACTGCTTTAAAAAGTATTAAGTTATTGCTTGCAATTTAAAATATGTTTAAGCCTATGCGCCACTTTTATATTAAAACAGCTCGATAAAATTGTATAATACAAGAAATATGATTTTCATGCAGCCTATATTAAACTATACCATTAAAACAATTCATAATACATAATAATAAATTAAGTAATATCATAATTCACTTCATACCTAATAAAAGTCGCATCAACGCTATTCAAACATGAACTTTAAACACCAAATTCAGATGCATCAGAATTCCTATTAAAACTAAAATTAATTCTCCTCATTTCTTAAAACGCATCAAACACGAGTGATGACCCAAAAAGAATACTGCGACAGCGTAGTCGACAACTTACTGGGGCAAAATAAACAACACCGTGGAAATTTGATCACCAAAATGTTAGTACTTTATTATCATGGCTCAAAGTTGTTAATCCTTTGACAGATCCTAATGAACAGCAATAGTAAGGTGGTTAAGTTAAAGATGTCACTCATTCAAAGTTTAACGACGGACCGAATAGCGTTTTTAAAGCTGTTCCCGAAATCCTTGAAACGTGACTCGGGCATCAACAAAGTTAAAAATGAATCTGTCGGCTTATTTTATAATAACATTGATGTGCCTTTGAACTTCTGCATGTGCATCCAAATGTGCATTTGATTTGTCCAGATGTTGCTAGGAATTAGATGTCTCCATTTAATTGGTCGTTTTCAATTTCAATCTTACGAATGTCGTGGTTTTATTTCCTTTGACTTTAAACATATGTTGTGTATGAATGGAGTTGATATCAATGTAGGTATGATTCTTTAAAATTTATGCTAATTTGACTTTAATTTTTTTCTTGTTTACTACCATTATTGTGTAAGCAAACTTGGCGTACCTATAATGTTACCGTACAAGGAAACTCGTCGTAATCGACCATTGAACCGGAGCAATTTTAGCTCCTACGCCGCAGGATTTTCCTTTATGAACGTTGTCAAAAAAACAATAAACGCTTTTATCAAAGATGAGATACCGGATATATTTTTTTATTCGAGAAAAATATTTTCTCGAAAATTGATATAGCTGTATTAAAGATGAGAAATATTAAGCAATACCCAGCCACTAGCGTAAATAAAATGTTTAATGTCATACTTATAAAGCAATTTTGCCAAATAATTGCATGATTACCGTTAACTATGTGCAATTTATGTCAGCATACTGTTTTGTGAACAACCAAACATTATTACTTCATTAGGGTCTAGTACCAGACTCGTCGAACCGTGCTACTTTAACTACGAGAAAATTCACACAATTATCTTAGGTTGACATGTCGTACAAACGGTGGATATAAAATAAAGCATTTCTTTATAGGTCAACGAGTAATTTTTTGCGTTCCAACAGTGAGAAAACTTGCTTTCTGTATATCGTTGTGAGCCGAAACAACTTTACAAATGCCACGAAATATTTCAGAAGGAATTTTATGATAAAATTCTAAATAAGTATGTACATTACAACGGTTTATTTATGGTGGAATTTTTCGTTGTTGTCATTTCACTTCCTCGTTTTTGTAGCGCTGTTTCGTGTTATCTTTGCTTTAAATTATATGTATGGTTTTAGTGTGACGTGAATAAAACTAATTTGTTATTGCTGCGATACAGTTTGTTGAAATACTTCTATGAATCCAATTAATTAAAAGATTTAATAGACATTAATATGAGATAATCTTTAAATAAAAAAAGACATCGCTTTGCTGGTTGAATCGCCGCGTGTAATGTCAGTGATCTGAAATATCTTGCCTTACATTTCTAGATCACTGTTTGTTTTTGAACAGTTGACGATTTCAACCCATAATATTGGAAATGCCGGTTTGATAATGTTTTCCATAATAAAAAAATGAAAAATATGCATGAGTTGATTTTGCCGGAAATGAAGACTAACAATTCACAGCTTATGTTTGCTAACACTATACTGAAGCGTGTAGAACTTGACAAAATAAAACGAATCAAAACATACCCCATTTCTTCTAGACACTTCATTTCATCTACTACAAACAAAATACTAATACTTAAGCAAGCAAACTGTATTTGCGAGCATAAGCTTAAGTTAGTGAAGTATATCGTCTCAGTCGCAAACTTAAAACGCTGTTAACATTTTGTTTCGAAATAAGTCGCCGAGGAAAAATAAAAAGTTACCTCCGGCCATCGGGCTTATTCCCCACTTGAGACTGAAAAACGTCTAACCGAGTATCCAGCTCGGAAAGTTTTTAATAAGCAAAATATTTTTGTTTATTTTATACGGTTCTTTCATTATTGTTGCGCTTAGCCAACTGATTATTGTTATTGTCTTCTCTTGTTGGTTGTTACTCATTTGTTATTTGATTCGTGAATGTTTATTTAGTAATTATTATGCATAAAATCTATGTCAGTTTACTTTGATATTTTCTATGCAATTTTGGTACAATAACCACTCAAATTAAGAATATTTTTGGTATGGTTGGACCCACGAAGTAACACAAAAAGGTAACACGAATGAACAATGAACATAAAGGTTCATGAATGAGCGAATGGGTATGAAAAGTCTAAGTAGTATATTTTATTAGTATGTACTGGACAAGTTCGTATCTTAACAATTAAAGTATATTTAGTGACAACTAAAGTTTCTTATAAAGGCACTATTCCATTTTCAGTCGTTCCAAGGGACCGATAACAGTTAACAGTTATCTATGAAAACGTCTTTTGGAAACTTTCTTTGAAATGTAACTAGATATGAGAACGTTAAACTAACTTGTATGCAAGATAGTAGTAAGAATATGTTTGCAAATTCTATATCAGTCGCTGTAATGCAGTAAGAAAGAACAATTATATAACGATAAGCTGCAGGTACGATAAGCGTATAAAACTAATAAAATAAGGCGTAAATACAATCTTCACACAACCTTTTATGTTAAATTAATTATTATTTGTAATTGTCAATTCTTACCAAGAACTTAAGAGAATGTCATTTCATTCCAGAAATAGTGTAAGCTAAGTCATATTTATAAATGTTACACAATAAAAAATATTATAGCAAAGCCTGGTTTAACATTCTAAGTATTAACACCAAAATAAATTAAAACAATAATTATTACATAAATACAGAAATATGAAAATAAGAAATCTTAAGGTTTGTTAACACATTTTAAGAACCATCCAAATACAAGTGTTTACTTGCATATATAACAAAGAACATTTCAGTTTCTCAAGCACTTACAACCTTTCTTAATACACTCTCGAAATCTTTGAAGAACAAATTTAAATATCTCGGCAAAATCTCGAACCTCCTATGGGAACGATAAGTGGCGTGATACTTTCAATTCCAATAAAACTTTTCTGTTCATGGCGAATACTGTTTCAATCTTGGTAAATCAAACTTCTGTTTACTTTTCATCTGCTTCACTAAGCGTTGGGACTGCTTTGTTTTCAGGGTTTACCGCTGCGTGAAAAATTCTACTAAAGTGTGTTTTACTCGGTGCTACACTTTGGGTTTGAGTATTCTTGTTGATATTAGTTTTATTCTTGATTGGGTGATTTTTATTTCAAGAATAAAAAATAAATAAATAATTTTCTGATTTTGAAACTGCATAGTGCAATAGAAATGACTACCAATTTACACATAAACGGATTCGGGTAATTACCACAAAAAATACGTGCCCTTATTTACGAAAAATGGTTCTTACCTTCTTGAGGTTTACATGTTTTTTTTTTGAAATAAATGAATACCGTAATAAATGCAATAAATGTAATAAGTGGTTCTCAAGATATTCCTTTGCAAGTGAGTAAATTGAGAAAATCAAATCTCTTTTTCTGAACTCAAAAACAAATTTTCTTTTTCCTTACAAATATCCAATATCATTTTAAACTATACTAGTTTTTACTCTCACGACATCCATTGAAAACTCTTTGTGCTCCTTAAAAGCCGTATCAGCCGACTGCAGACCCAATTTCCACACTTCCCCCGTGTATCGTATTTTTAACAAAACTTTATCCGTTATAAGTAGGAGTAGCCTTAAGAAAATCTACTACAGAATAACAAAATGTGTGTAAAACCCCGATCTGAGCAAGGAAACGATCGAGCCGACTACTCGCAAGTTCATTTTGCAACGTAATCCTTTCAATTCAAGACTTAGATGTGAACTTTACTGGCGAGCAAATGAAGTAAATTGGATTTGATTCGAACTCCGGCTACCGTTCTCTGATGCCTCAGTCACGAATCTTTCTATCAGCCACGGAGTATACTTATGTGATTCCTTTTAGTCATTTTGTGAATGCGCTTGCGATGTGCAGTTTGTGTCTTTGCATGTACGTGATTTATATCAAGTTAAGCAGTATAATTGTTCTCAGAAAATTCGTTGTTGCTTTTTTGAGGCTACAATATTGTCTAAGCATTGTATCACCTACAGATTAATCAAGTGAATTGTCTTGGGGTTATTTCATCATCATCAGCCCATATACGTCCCACTGCAGGGCACGGGCCTATTCTACAATCGACAATACGATTGAGAGTGGTTAGGCCATATAGTCCACCACGCTGGCCTAGTGCGGGTTGGCGGACTTACATACCATACAATTTTTTTTATAAATTGTTATGGTATGCAGGTTTCCTCACGATGTGTTTGTTTGGGATTATTTATTTGGATATAATTTACCACCGCAATTTATGATTAAGCGTTGGCTAACCAAACATTGACCGAATAATCCACTTATCTTACATAAAGACAAATGGTAACAGCTTGCTTGCTAAAGCCAATAATCCTTAACCTTCTGCTCTTATCTTACGGACGCGTGTTTAAAACTAATATGTGATTGGGGCCATCGAAATCGCTTAACCTTTGCACCACAAAAAACGTTCCAATTACTTCTGAAAGGAACTTTAAAATCACAGCCGCGAATTAAATTTAATAATATCAATGTTAAAAAAAAGGAATCGGTTTGTTATCTTGGTTTAACTTTAGAAAGGAATTTTTCCTTTCTTGAACATATTAAGAACGTCGGGGAAAAGTCGAAAAGGAACTTTTTTGCTTTGACAAGAGTATCAAAATCAACGTGGGGGCTATCTTTCAATACACTAAAAATCATCTATGGAGCAACTTACTTAGGATGTAACTGTTATGGATCTCCCGTATGGGCTGATAGGGCTACTATCGGTGCTGTGCGAAGAAAACTGCTCCAGAGCCAACGTTTGGCGTTGATATTCTTGTGCAAGGCATATAGAACTGTTAGTACCGAAGCTTTGCCTGTCCTAGCGGGTGTACTTCCAGTCGACCTGGAGGTGCAACGTCGCGCCGCGATGTATTACTCTAATAGAGAGAATATGGATAAAAGTTTTTTCACCGCACGTGAACTTTTAAAAGTTGACAGATTATTTAAACCGGTTTCAGTGGTATATAGCGAACTATTAGATGAATGGCAAAATAGATGGGAGGTATCTTTGAAGGGCCGGCATCTATACCAATTTTTTCCTTGCGTACGAGATCGTTTAACAAAGACATGGCTAGATGTCGATTATTGCGTATCACAATTTCTCACGGGCCATGGTAACTTTAAGTCTAAACTATACTCTTTTAAGCTTGTTGCGTCGCCTGCGTGTCCATGTTCAACACCTAATTGCGAGTATGAGCAGTCCGCGCATCATATACTTTGGGAGTGTAGTCTTTGGCATAATGAGCGTAAAACCATGCTAGATAGTATGCAAATATCATCTGGAGTTGTATACTATATGGACCTTGTAGAGACTAGAAAGAACTTCCGTGCTTTCCGGCGTTTTTGCCATACCTATTACTGGAATCAAGCATAACAGTTCACATAATAGGTCCCATTTAAATGTAATAATAATTTCATCCGTGGTGCTTTACAGCTGGCTTCTCCGGCTGTGAAAGTCTTTTTGCGAGGTTATTTACCTCTTCAGTTCAATGTTTTGTCACCCGCTTTGCACGGAGGGAAGTGGACAATAATTTATTTCCAACTCCTCCTAATAATTTAACTTTCTGATTAATTTCGTTGCGGGTTAAAGACAAGTTAGACATTCCCGGAGACTCGCCGAGCTTCAATGCTTGGTGTCATTACATTGCGTGCCACTGTTGATCCTGGCTCACAGGAGTTACAGTGGTGGGTGTGAGGGTGGGACAGTCTTCTGCTCTTATCTATTCTTTATCACAAAATGATCGTATTACACTACAATTTAAAGATGTTCAGAGTTACTATTATCGCTTCTCATGAGTAGAATTGCTAGACTTTGCCTGTTTCTAAGTTGTTAATGAAACTGATCAGAGTTATGGAATATATTTTTTTATTGCACAGTTTTGGGAAAACGAGCACACTGCGCGCATAGTATGTCAAATCATACACCGCCCGTGAGTATTTATCAAAATCTCAGAGACAGTCTCTTTAGAAACATTGGTATTGTACTATTGTAATTGAAACAACCTATTTTTGCCTCTAGCACGTTTATCTGTATTTATCTTTATTTTCGTATATAATAAGCCATTATGGCCAGAGTAACTTTTTTTGACAGCCTCCGTGGCGCAGTTGGTTAGACGCCGCCTGTGAAGCGAGAGGCCGCGGGTTCGATCCCCGCACCGAGAGAAATGTTTGTGTGGCTCACAAACATTTCTTCCGGGTCTGGGTGTTGTGAGACCGAAAAGTCTCTCGTAGTTCCTGATACCCACGACATAAAACTCGATCTTAGTGTGAGGTCAGGACTATGTATGTGACTGTTGGGTGTTATTTATTATTTATTTATTTATTTAGTAACTACTGGATATAATCATGAAAATCTTGTACCTCATAGTGGCAAGCGCAGTGGAATGAGACTTCTGCATTACTTTGTAATCAAGGCGTTGTGTGGTTTTGCTACAATCCATGGGCGGTCGTATCATTTACCATTAGGGGAATGGCACGCTGCTTTCGTCATTCACCATAATAGAAAAAAAAAACAAACATATTTAAACTATTTTGAAATTTCCTTTAACACTACAATTCATTATTTCGATATAAATTTAATTCAGCTTCCATTCTTCGCACTCGCTTAGCACATCCGAACCGTCGGTATAATTTTCACTTGTCGTGTTCATGAAACAACCACACTATTTTACCGTTTCTTATTACCGATGTACCGGTGTAGGATTACTGGCTGAACATTTAACGTTGACTGAACGAGTGCACCGATCCGTTCGGTGAGATAACAGCGAACGTGAGTCTGAGATCCGCGATCCGATTGACTACGTCGTTCGTGAAAACGGTACGAAACTTTAATTAAAACTCCAATTCAAATTAAATCGACTAGTTACTGGGTTAATGTAGTCGATTAGTTTTTGTTTACGTTATCTAGTTTGTATGCGGGGTGTGCCACCGTTTCCTGCTTTGGATTAATCTAAGGTTGTGTTCTATTTAAAGATAGCTATTGTTAACCGCCGCTTCCCGCTCACTGGGACGGTTTTCACTTTTGCACAGTTCACTATAGTGACTATCTATCGCAAAACAACCAGCGTATTTATTTTATTGATGAGGAGCAGAATTAGCACCCTTTTTATCCCATATTTACAATGTGGAGTATGTTTTGTTATATTACTATTATCTACTCATGAACTTTTATTTTCAATTTAAAAATAAAGGTGCCTTCAATTCTAATAGCATAGCTTCTTTCAAAAAATATTTTCGCCATAAATTCAGTCTCATACAATATTGGCTGGGATTGTGGCAATTTAAAATGCAAATATAAATCAATATTAAATAAAAAGCCTCCTAGTACCTTCAGAGATGGCAAGTATCTCGATATTATGAGTTGAATTTTACTTATACCGGGTATCTCAAGACTGCTACCGAAAACGAAGCCGGGTGGTAGTTTTAGTGACTACAAACACAATGCAACTAAAAATTTCGCGACAATTATTGTTTATGATTTTTTAAATATCATCGTTTTTGGGTGGTAAATCCATAGTTTTTGCTAAAATAATAATTTAAACTCTTTTATACCATAGAGTATTTATAAATAAAAGAGTATACACTATTATTTTAGGCAAAAAAAATATTTACCACCCAAATATGGCCATAGGAAAAAAATAACAAAAAATAATTGTCACTTTTTTTTCAACTTTTTCTGTTGCATTGTGTCTGAAGTCGCTTAAACTACCACCCGTTCGTTTTCGGTAGCAGTCTTGATATACCCGGTATGTATAAATGTATAGATACCGGATATCAACAATGGATACTAATATGTTCACACATTTTAGGTAGTACACTTTACCTAGTGGTTTGCATAACGTAAGTGATGCAACTGACCCTTTTACCTTCGTTTACGTCACACCGACGCTTTTTACGGCTTCCGCGCGATCTAACCCTACTTACTCCGGGTATTTATTACCTGCGTTAATTCGATACTCTATAAACAGTTCAATCTTTTAGGTAAAATAAAAAAACATAATAGCCCAGTAAAATCTTTTAATTCGAAAGGCCAATTGCCTAAATCCTTCAGAACTGCATTACAGCAATAAAATAAGGATATAACGGTAGTGTATGTTTTACAATAATAAGTAAACAATAATATTAACTATCAGCCTTGATGATGACGATGATGATTATCCTCTTCAGCTATAGGAAGTTGAACTTGTTTATTTGAGGTAGATATAGTGATATTAAATAAATATTATGGGCTTCTATGTTTGCTCTAAAGGTTTAAAATTTATATTATAATTTAAATTTTTAAACTTAGAATTTTAAGCAGCTATTTCCTGCAACCTTCATAAGGTCTCATCACTCATCTGTTTGTCTTGCCTACTGCTACTTCAACTTGCAAACATTGTTAAACAATAATTAACATCATGTGTTTACTCTGTGTCAGCCCAAATACTTGTGCAACGCAGGGCAGGATCCTCTATAATCGTGATCACGCTTGGAAGAGATTAGACCATATTATAATCCACCACGCTGGCCTAGTGTAGATTGGCGGACTTTATATAGCATGTTTCAGAGTTTCTCACGATGTTTTCTAACACTGTTATACTGCGTGGTGATTGACTATCAATACACACATGACTCCGAAAAGTCAGAGGTGTGCTCTGTTATTTGAACCCGCGACGACCAACATTCTGGTAGCTGCGTCTGGTCCATTTTACTTGTTAACTACATGTTACGTTAATTTTATTCTCAATTATTTTTAAGATACTAGTAAAATTACTCATGTACGTTTCTATTAGAATTAAAATCTATCGACGTGGAACGTATCGATGGGGCCGGAGTCACGTCGCGTGTACAATTAAGTCGTCGTTGGCGTGCCTTTAATTTACCTATCATGAGCTCTTAACGTGAATGTATTACTGGTTCTAGTAATTAAAGGATAGACTCGGAGACACTTATACTAATACAGAACATCGAACATCGAACTGAACATAAGTTTTTCGTGAGTTTAATAGATGTTAGTGAATTTTTAGTTTATTTCTTTGCTAGTGTTGGGAGTTTAGAGTTATTAACTCTGCCATCTTCTGTGGTTTTTACTCATTTATTTGTAACCTCACGCTCATAAAACCGTAGAGGTAGATGTTAGAAGGTAGAAGTGGTAGGGTACCGAAGCTTAAGGAATGTGGACTATTTATTTCGAACTCTTCCTAGTAATTTAACTTATTGATTGATTTCGTGAGCTATAGACGAGTCAGACATTCACAGAGACTGGTCAAGCGTCAATATTCGATTTCATTAAAATATGTGCCACCACCCACCATATAAGCTTAACTTAGGTTATCCACGACACAAGTTTAGCTTAGTGTGTAACTATGTATCACTATAGCAGCAATATATATAAAACCACACATATCGAAATATAACATCCAGTACGAAGTAGATTAGATGCATTACGTGTAATTATGAAATTGTAAATAATATTTGTGTAATAAACTAAACACCGGTTAGGTCTACACACTATAGCTTCAACAGGCCACAGCTAGGCGCTACATATATAAATATAACCTTATTGGTTAGCCATACACATTTATTTCAGTAAGTTGTTGCCAAAAATTGGCTCCGATGCAACATTTCCTCCTATAATGTTATAAACATAAGTAGGCGTTTGCGTCGGATACACGTTTAAGCCGCATGTCGGTGCGCTTATTCTATTGGGAAGATAGCGACAATAGCGTTCCGGGTAACTTGGCTCACTATATTATGGCTTGGGCCTTTAGCAAATTCGCTGGTCCGCTTTATCGGGTAGAAAATTAATGTATTAGCTGTTTAAAATTAAGGAAATTATAATAGAAGATATTCAATAATATACCAAAGTATGCTTCGAGGAGAGTCCATATAAAGGAAATCATATATTCTAACAATTGTTCGTACACGCTTGTAACATCAATTAATTAAGTAAGAGACAGCTCAGTCAAAGTTGTCCAGGACGGTTTGTTTTTCTCTCTCTTGATGTTACAGACGTGATTATATAATATTTGTATGTATCTAGTAGATTGGCTACAGTAGACACTATACAGGGTATCTCAAGACCGCTACCGAAAACGAAGCCTCGTGGTATTTTTAGTGACTTCAGACACATTGCAACAGAAAATGTTCAAAAAAAAGCGACGATTTTTTTATAGTTATTTTTTTCCTATGGTCGTATTTGGATGGTAAAACATTTTTTTCCTAAAATAATAGTGTATACGCTTTTACTTATAAGGACTCTAAGGCATAAAGGAGTTCAAATTATTATTTAAGCAAAAATTATGGATTTACCACCCAAAACTCACGATATTTAAAAAATCACTTTAAAAAAAATGGGTGCGTTTTTTTTTGCGAAAATTTTAGTTGCATTGTGTTTGTACTCACTAAAACTACCACCCAGCTTCGTTTTCGGTAGCAGTCTTGATATACCCAGTATACTAAAACCAATAACATATCGATGTTTCAAACTTACCAACATACCAACTCAAAAGACTGTGGTGCCACATCATATGTACACCAAATATATGTGGACCACGCATACATTTGTCCAAACTGCATTACAGTTAGTTCAACCAGCCCGCCCGCACCACCACAAAGTTGGCCAAATGCCCGCACATTACTCGATTACCACAGGCCACATGCGCAGAATTACACACTCATAGAGGTTTTACGGTTTTAGGATTCTGAACTCCAAAAAAATCCTTATAGGACCACTTTATTGTTCCTCTATCGGTAAAAAAGAGTAACATGAAACCTACAGGCTTTTTCTTGTTGACTACAAAGTTACCTTTGTCTTTCTATTCCAAATATCATTTCAATATGCTTTGTTACATAAAAAGATGAGCTTTTTTACATATCAAGATACATCAATTAACATCTTCTTTCCCATAAGGAGTAGGCAGAGGTGCTATTAGGACACCCACGTTTCGCCTTGTATTTTCCGTCTCAATATGTGATAGGGGCCGACCTTATCTCCTATATTGAGCACAAATTCCTGACCGGACTTATGATGAATAAGAAACTCCAATATCACTTTGCCTGACCCGGGATTCAAACCCAAGACCTCAGCTTTGCAATCATACCGTAGTACAACTCCGCCACCGAGGCACTCTTGAATCTTTTTTAATATTTTAAAAATGGATACAGGCAGTACTCATTTTTAGATTATTAAAAAATACAGGAGTTGCAATTGGGGACTGTAATATTATAGTGCCTAATATTGTGCAGAATTCTAGCAGCTTGAGTCCGGCTCCAACTTGCCTGTTTTTTTTTTTTTAGATTCGCCCTAGATCAGAGGCGCAGCAAGGGTCAAGCTTTAATTAAAAGTTGTGCACCAGACTGTGAAATCTTGTCAAATGTTCATCTGACATTACTCGCAACGTTTATGGGATGCGACAGCCGTGTGATTCGGTTGACGTGTTTCTATTCTGTTTAAGCTTGGTTTTCATAATGGGTTTCTAATTGATGAAATTTAGGGGCTTGTTTAGTTGGTAATGTATGGTTAGTTGGTAATGTATGGTCGTTATAGTGTTGTGAGGGAGGGTTTTGAAATTTAGAATCAGCTAGTCCATTTGATAGCGAAATTGTATATTAAAACTTAAGACCTCCTTAGAACCTTCTCCTTAGAGACCTCCTCCTTCAGATCCTCGATTCCGATTCCTGCTATTTATAAATTTTCATGCTTAGCATTAAACATTGTGAGAGGTTAGAAAAATCTTAAGAGTGGCCGTGTTCAGCGAAATGTATATCTTCAGATGTCAATTAGTCTTAAAATATCATGAAAATTTTCTATAACTCTCTTAGATTACGAAGAATAATGGGCTTATTAGTTGGACGCACATTTTGTCTAGTATAAATGGAAAATAAATAGCAAACTGCCAAGAAAAATTATCGAATAGAAAAAAATATATTCATAAATCGCTAAGACCACTGTTGGAGTTAAGATTAACATTGTTAAATACTTTGAAATCATAGCACATCTAATAAATATAAAAACGAACGGCTAGTACAGTAGAACCGTCCCTTAAGTGTCATACACATTAGCCCAAATGGGTAGCGGTTGTAAGTTGTTAGTATAGAATTACACCACATTAACGGATTTTTTTTACTGAGCGTTAAATAAATTAAGGTGCGCGTTGGAAATGTTGCATATGATTTGTCACTTGAATGAATTTAACATTGAATCTACATATTCAATTTTAATTATCGTACGTGTGAATGTGAAAAATGAAATAATACTCGTATCTTTAAATCACCAAAAATTGTAATATACGTTTTCATACAGTTAGTTAATAAAGGTAGATTCACAGGGAAGACAGACGTAGATCGTCTGTCTGATAATGATTCTAAATTTCTAAGTGGCAGAAGTCGCTGGCTAATCCTAGCATACTACGACTAACATATTACTATTCTAGTTTTCGCAGGAGGCCTGTTTAGCAGCGACCTTTTTTTATTACATTGAATGGCGAGACGGCCATGCCGTTCGCCTGATGGTAAGCAATACGACCGCTCACGAACAATAGCAAAACCAAACAACACCAAGTTACAAAGCAATTCTTGGCATTCCTGAGACATAACATGTAAAGTTTCCATATGTCCAGAAATGACTCTGGCTAGAACGTCCGTCATAAACTTCAGAACTTCCTTCAACTAGAGTCAATAAGTATGCTTAAATCAATTAAGAAGATAACACTCACAAATAGTCTGGATTTCATTGTTAGAGCCTACAAGTTACATTTTGGTCCCACTCATTCATTGTATCAGTAATATTCTATGGAATTTCAATTCTGAAAGAAATTATGTTTTGATTTGATAGTATTTTAGATGAACAATGAACATACAAATTTTTCTTTCACTTCTAAGATTGGAACCAGTTGTGTCTAGTTACACAGCTGGGTTTTCACGTTCTACAGCTAGTGATTGTCTATGATTTTAACTACTCGCTTAAAACGATCTTTATAATAAAACCTCTGTATATAATAAACTATATTTTCTCTATAATATCATGTCACGAGTAATGCTCTCTTAAATCTTACCAAGTGTTTTCAACCCAATAGTTTCGAGGCACGTACCCGAAAATTGCTTACTAAATTACAACAGTTGGCCCAGATTTAGTATCCTCCCGTTTAATTAACAAAAAGACGGGTTGTATACAGGAAATCGCGTAACTTAATTCTTGAAAAAAATACGTAGATCCTCATATGAAATTTTATTATTAGAATAAGTAAACATCATTTGGATCCATTTTGTTAAACATGGTTACTGGAACTTATACCACAAAAATTAATTATTTTTATACTTAGTTAAAAGGCTAAAACCTGATATGTATAGAACCGTTCTCGAAAACCTACACCTAAGCCTTCTAATATGGATGGATTGGAGTCCATCAGTAATATACCGGGTATCTCAAGACTGCTACCGAAAACGAAGCCGGGTGGTAGTTTTAGTGGCTACAAACACAATGCAATTAAAAATTTCGCATAGAAACGCGACAATTATTTTTTATGATTTTTTAAATATCGTCATTTTTGGGTGGTAAATCCATAGTTTTTGCTAAAATAATAATTTAAACTCTTTTATACCTTAGAGTATTTATAAGTAAAAGGGTATACACTATTATTTTAGGAAAAAATGTATTTACCACCCAAATATGGCCATAGGAAAAAAATAACAAAAAAAATTGTCGCTTTTTTTTGCAACTTTTTCTGTTGCATTGTGTCTGAAGTCGCTTAAACTACCACCCGGCTTCGTTTTCGGTAGCAGTCTTGATATACCCTGTATAATAAAAAAACTCTTATTTTATCTTAACTATAAGTAAACTTTTACAAGACTTTAAACTTAGTTACAGGTGCACACAAAAAATCTTAAAAACCAAGCAACAAATCATTAATCAAACTCCGAAACACTCGAAATCAGAACAACAAACATGAGCAAAGCGGCTTACAAATCGCCATTTTTGTAATACTTAGCGGTACCGATGTCCGACGTGTTGCGCAACTTATAAAAGTATTACTGAGCCTGTCAACTTGTAACTAATCCGATTAAGCTAGATTGAGAGATGTAACGGTATACGAATAGTTTTGCTCCAGATAAATATTTTATGGAGGCACAAAGGGAGCGGTTACGAGTCTTATTTATTGGACTCCGGTGATTGTGTTATTCAGACAGGCTTAGGACCGCGTGCTGTGGATGTTTCTAAGCCTTAGTGCATTGGAATCTCGATGTATAGATTTACCGAACAGAAAATAGTGATGAATAACGCGTCTATTTTGCCACGTTGTTGATGAGAAAAATAAATATTAGGTAAAGAAACAAGTCAAACTAGGAAAATAAAAGTTTTTTTTTTTAATTTTGTTGCTATGAATGGCGAGACGAGCATGCAGTTCGCCTGATGGTAAGCGATACGACCGCTCATAAACAGTAGCAAAACCAAACAACACCTTGAATTAGAAAGCAATGCTTGGCATTCCACTGCGCTCGCCATTCTGAGACACAAGATGTAAAGTCTCAATATGTCCAGTAGTTACTCTGGATAAAATGTCCTTCAATCCGAAACACAACAGTGCATTTAAACTGCTGTTTGGCGGGTGACATACACATTGCAGTGTTACCCACCCAGGCGGCTTCTCACATACATATGAGAGACCTACCACCAGTAAAAACAAAATAAATGCAAATTCGGACATTCAAAATTTTTAGAGACGAATAAAAAAAATTTTGGATATAGGTAGTAGACAGTATGCTTTTTAAAACAAGGAAAAAAGATAAAGATTATCATATTGGAACAAGTTCGTACGGAACGGTAATAAAGTCGGATAATATTAAGCAAGTAAAGAAAATACGAAACAAAATTACATAAACTAAAGTATCTTACTATATAGACATATAAAAGGAAATTTAAACACAAAACTTCAAATGCCTTTCTAAACAACCATTTAAATACACGAAACATTTAACAGACCCCGTGTCCAATCAAAATACAGGATGAATTAAATCACCCGTCGTACTAACCATAAAGAACGGAGCACAAAGGTGATCATAATCGCAAAGCCAATTTTACAAACAGCATTTACCTGTTCCCATATCTCAATGTAATTTCCCAATAAACCGTTTTCACAATGGTATGGAAATGGATGCAGTTCTACCACGAGTGAAACTTACACTGGAAACCACTCGACGCGAATATGGGTAGAAATGGAAACATGCTGTATAATAGAACTACTTTTGAATCATAAAAGAAAAATACGTGGAGAAATTATATGATGTAAGTATAATGGTATGATTTTTGAATAAAATAATGTTGCGAAATTTTACATAATATCAAAAATAATCTTAGGAAAATGTTGAATCTGTTTTAAGCCTGATGAAAACAGAGTATTGTTAACTGACTTCAAAAGAGTTGGTTATCAATTTGAGTATGTTTTTGTTCTTCATTTTGAATATATTTATAGTTTATCTTATGAAAATAAAAGTAAAAAAATAAAAGAATAAATCTCAAGTACATATTTGCATTTCCATCTTTATTAAAAACTGTCGATACTAAACATACCATAAAGTGTTACATTTTAGAAAAAGTAATATCTTTTTACATGTTACCTCTATGAAGCATATTCCTGCACACATAATGCCACGAGAACAGGCTATCTCTATTTATACCGTATTTTACATTATTCGAGCTTATTGACTGTTCGTTTTCTGCGACATAGAGTTTGTGAATGCGTGAAAACTTATACGGAATATCGTCGGTACTAGATATGATATGATAGGTGAGTTGATGAGCAGTTAGATGGAGTCAAATAGGACATAGATAAGGCGACTGTTTGTGGAACTTAAATTACGAAGATCTAAATTAAAATAAGTAATTGTAGGAAAAAAGAAAGGAATATATTTATTGTTATACCGTAATTAATCAATAATAATGAAGAAAGGAAAACATGTAAACAAGTATTTTAGTAATTATAATGACAAAGGACTTTTCATTGAGCTAAATGTCAAATACGATTAAATAATGAGTAAGACTATAATCTGTAAACTAAAATAATGGAATAAAATAAAATAATGTATTCTATACATATTATGCAATTCTTTCCTTCCCATGGTTGTCTGAAAGAAATCGCCTATTGATTGTTTATTATTTTTGTACATTATTGTTTCTTTGTTTGTGTACCATAAAGATTAAATAAAATCAATTTATTGCCGAACCCATATGAAAAATTTAAGGTGTGTTAAAAGGCTTCTTAGAAATCACTTGGACAGTAATCAAAATGTTACTATGCTTACACAATGGCAGCGGATCGATGCCATAATTGTAACTAACCAGTATTCATGCCTCCTACCACACTTGGTTAAACCACACATTGGTATCAAATCGCATTGAGGCACAGCTGTTGCCTCAACTGACCATATTAGTGGTTTAATTGGAAGCAAGATACTAGTACGTACTTGGGAAAATCAATCAATATCTACGGCCTATCCTTGTTAATTTACAGCTGTGTAGTTAATGTAATTATTCGGGAAATCAGATTATTCAAATTTGATAACGTAATATCATATACATTTCAGTTATGTTTCTTGCAAGGTTAGGCGGAGACCATAATATATGTCTAGACAAGGCATGGCTTTTTCATCAATTTGTTTTATAATTTAAACTAAAATGATTGAAAGATGTGGAACTGTAGAGGATATCCATCACATGCTAATAGAATGTATTCGATACAAGACCGAAAGAGAATCATTAATTCGGGAATTAAATGTCAATATATTAGAATTCGGTATTATCCAAACAATTTTGTCCACACCATACAGTGAAGACGCTATTAAAATTTATAAATTTGCAATGAAACTGAAGAAAAATTAATTAATGATTATCTTTCAGATTCGGCATTAAATATTTATAAGGTATGATGAGGCTAGCATGATCATGCCGATTAAAAGCCTCTAAATTAATAAATAAACAGAAAAAAAAACTGATGAAAAATCATTACTTAATAAATATTTAAAATATAACATAAAATCAAAATTCAAGGAAAGCTCTCAAAACGTGTGAATTGTATTAATTGTAATCACACAAAAACATGGTCACTACATAAATGACGTCATACGTCATTTAAAAATACACCATGTTAGTCATGACGTCACTAGATAGAAAATAGAACAATTCCAGGTGCTATTTTCAGTCCACATCAGGGTTCTTTGTAACTGTTCTAGCAGAAACATACAAAGGGCATCCAGTATCACAAAGGCTCGCACGATGCACTCCGATACACAGGTGATTCATTCTTCTAATCGGCCTACTTTACGTTTATATCTGGTAAGGTTTCGAATAATGTCCCTGCTATCTGCCAACTTATTCGTATGCGACTTCATGAGATTATCTATGACAAATTGCTCCTTCAATATGCTGTTGGAAATGCGGGCTTATTCGCGAAGATATATTGAGGCGATTATTGCTGGAGTTTTTATAGTGGGTTTTATTTAGCTTTTTGTTATTTGCGATTTATATTTTAAAATTCATTAACTGTAGGTCCGAGTTAATATATTCTCTGTGTCAGCCCATATACGTCCCACTGCAGGGCACGGGCCTCCTCTACAATCGAGAGTACGATTGAGAGTGGTTAGGCCATATAGTCCACCACGCTGGCCTAGTGCGGGTTGGCGGACTTACATACCATATATTTTTTTATAAATCGCTATGGTATGCAGGTTTCCTCACGATGTTTTCCTTCACCGTTTTAGTGCGTGGTTATTGACTATCAATACACACATGACTCCGAAAAGTCAGAGGTGTGCCCTGGGATTCGAACCCGCGACCACCGTGAACATGTTGGCAGTCGCGTCTAGTCCGTTTACCAACAGGCCACCACGCACGTTCATATAATATATTAAGTACATTAAGTTAATACATTAAGTTAACATTGAGTTAATATATTAAGTACATCATATTTCGCACCTAGCGTTCGCTGCCACCAGTTCCTTTAAATAAATTTACTTTAATTTTCTTTTTTATCGCAATGTATGTCGAGACGAGCATACCGTTTCCCTGATGGTAAGTAATACGACCGCCCATACAAAGCAATGCTTGGTATTTCACTGCGCTCGCCATCCTATCTATGTGTACACTCGATGTTAGTCTGTTATTATTTCCAATAATATGGGTACTCTTCATTATCATTTTAAAATGTTAATAATCTATTAAAACATATGTACATAGTTTAATGTCCTTGATAATAATTAGCAGCATATTTAGGTCTTCTCCGTCCTAACACGAAAGTCTGGCAACACAGATCCAACTTTACCATAATAATGCATAGAAACCGAGCAAAGGCACGTCAATTAAGGCAACTGAAACCCGGTCATAATCGGCTTAGCTAGCCTGACGGCTCTAGCAATAAATAGTTCTACATCTAGGCAAATAATAGCCACAGTTTCCTTAACTTTTGGGATGATTACATTACATTAACAATACAGTAATGCCTGTTACTGAACTATTTTGATGCAAATCTCTTGCTAATTTTGTAAACTATAAGACAAATTTAGTGTTTGGTAATTGTGTCCAGATTAAAAATTATTTTACTATGCGTTAAGACGAATAAACAATGCTCCTAAGGAATAGCGAAATTCATAAATGGATAAATGCATTATTGTAAAATTACTAGAAGTCTGCCTGTAGGTCAGCTTCAGTCACTGACTATAAGTCAGTCTTTGACAGCCTTCGTAGCGCAGTAAGTTAGACGATGGCTATAAAACGAGAGGCCGTAGGTTTGATTCCCGCACCGAAACAAATATTTTTGTGGATATCCACGATACAAGACTCGGTCTTAGTGTTGGGTCAGAACTATATGAATGTGAGATTTATTCCTAAAAAGGTCGCTAAAAAGTCAACACGTCATGTGATATCAACTAGATCAGTGCCACTATCGCATAGAAAACCCAAAAACAGTTTTGGTCTCGAGTTTCATTCGAGAAGTGGTATTGCCTGAGTTTTTTTTATTGTTATAAATGGCGAGACGAGCATGCCGTTCGCCTGGTAAGCGATACAACCGCTCATGAACAGTAGCAAAACCAACAACAACATGAACTACAAAACAATGTTTGGCACTCCACTGCGCTCGCCATCCTGAGACATAAGATGTAAAGTCTCAATATGTCCAGTAGTTACTCTGGCTAAAATGTCCTTCAATCCGAAACACAACAGTACAATTAAACTGCTGTTTGGCGGGAAAAATTGACATTGCCCACCCACCCAGGCGACCTGTCTCATATGAGATACCTAGCACCAGTATAGAATCTAAAGCTTTTAGCAGGATATTTGTAACCCATCAACTACTGTACAATATGATAAAGAAAACTATTAAACACACCATTGTTATTAAAATAAAACCGATCATAGATTTACAGTGTCTATTTGTGTAAAAGCACATCAAACACAAACCTGGCAATTAGATTTTTTTATCGCATGTCACGAAAAACTGATCGCTCGATACCGGTTACACATTGGTTTCAAATGTCACCGCAACTAACGTCAATCAAAAGAGAGTGGCTAAATTCGACCACAGAACCGACACCAACCCATCACAGTTAATAGCAACGCCTCCCATAACAGTAGTTTTGGTAATCGAATATTCGATATTCAATATCCACGAAGACCTGTCTCATTACCATTCGAATGAAGTAATTCTGAGTATTGATTTATATTGAAAAGTAATCTTATTCAAGGAAATATAGTCAATAGGCCTCCATTTATTAAGCAGGGTTGACGTGGTTTTGTTCTTGGTAATGAACATGAATTACGTATCTATTTGTTTTTAATTTCGTCCTATAGTCATATACATAGACCTGATTCCACACTAGCTTTGTGACGTGGGTATCTGAAGCTACGAAAGACTTTTCAGTCTGTCAATCACCCAGACCCGAAACAAACCTGTAGTTCAAAAAAACAATTGTCTCAGTGCGAGGTTCGATCCCCCGGCCTCTCACTTCAAAGCCGGTGTCCAGCCAACTACGCTGTCGAATTCAATAATAATAATTAATATTACTAACATTATGTTGCATTGTAATAATAAGCAGAGATCTCTTCCTACTTGTATTTTAATATAACCTAGCTTAGGCTTTAGTCCTATTTTCCCAGTCCGTCCGCAGTCCGTGTTAGTTGGAGGACGGATCGATGTCATAGGTAGTTTTTTTAATAAACTTTATGGTTTCGTACGGCTTATCGATCAATTGCATCTAACATTGATATTCTGTTTCGATTTCATATTACATTTAGTACTTTTCAATAATTATGCCATAAAAATAAGTGTATACAATTTACATTCAGAATATAGCTGTTTTGACCGTTGAGATATTGATCAATATGTTCATATACTCAGGGCAATATTCTTACTATACTTCGGGGTGGAGTGATCCGTGAAGAGACTTTCCCCGCCGAAGAAAAAAATGTATTGAGATATTATAGCGGTTATATTTCGAAATGAGCTTATTAAATCTTCATTTTGGCAACAAAACTCAATTGTTAAACTGCCTCAACTAAGGATTTCAATTTCTTGTTACAACTGGCCTGTTTTCAACAGCTTCTTGTAACTTTTACTGAGTGGTCTATACTCCTTGTGGGTGGAAGTCTGAAACTGCGCTTGCTGATACATTGCCTCTACTCGAAAAGTTTTCGACTACAGTGGGCATCAGTACGCCAAAGTATAAGCCCTTGTCACTGGCACTTAACTAGCTAATCTGCTGGGCTACGTCAGAAAATAGTGTTTTTTGTACTGATCAGCTCTTATGGGATCCTAAGGAGAAATACCTCGGCTAGTTTGAAACCAATACACATGCATTACGCTGCTGAACACTTGGGTTTTTAGAGGTTAGGATATAGTCCACAAAGGCACACAATACAAGTTCATGTATTTTTTTTAAATGTTATGAATAGCGAGACTAGCACTGCATTCGCCTGATGGTTAGCTATACGACCGCTCATGGACAGTAGCAATGCTTGGCTCACCATCCTGAGCCATAAGATCTTACTATTAGGTCTTAATATTACATTCAGTAGTTACTCTGGCTACAATTTCCTTCAAACCGTAACACAAAAGTGCGTTTACACTACTGTTTGCTAAAATAGACATTGCGTTGGTACGTACCCAGGCGGCCTCTCACATATGAGAGACCTACACTTGTATTCTATATATCTCTCAGGTTTGCAGCACAACGCAACAAAAAAAGCTAACTGCGTATTCAAGTGTATTCACTATAAACCCTTTCTCGTACGTCATTTAAGCGAACACGAATCGGCCTGATTCATACGTCCAGCGAGTATTTAAGTTATCGCCGGTTTAATTGGGCGTTACGGGCCGTCACTCAATAACCCTTTAACGGTATCGCCTGGATCTCGGAATCTGCATCTGATACTTAGCTGCCATTCGGATATTGACTCGATTCGGCGCTATTATTCGCTTGTTAGGGCTGCCGTGAAGGGTTAAATAGGGTAATTAGCACTTGTAATATTATGTGATTTCTTGTCGATAAGTTTTTTGCGAGTAAATAAAACATTATGTGACCGTTAGTGCGCCTCTGGGCACTTCCGATCACTGCCTGGTTGGGTCGTCAGTACCGATCGCATCACCTCCACGTCCCGTGTAGGTTAGGCGAAGGGTCTGGCATTACTCGTCGGCAGATTGGGATGGTATGCGGGAATATTTTGCATCCATCTCTTGGAGACAGCGCTGCTTTGAGGGTAAAGATCCCTCAGCGAGTGCCAACGCTATTGCTGACGAGATCAGACTTGGAATGAAATATTACATTCCTTCCTCTGAGATCGCCAGTAAGGGCCGTGGACGCTCCTGGTTCAATCGTCGTCGATGCTGTCGGTGACAAACAGGCGGCGTATCGCGCTTGGATCAGGGGTCGCGCCATGAAGGATCCCAATATCAGTTCCCTCAAAGAAGCCTATAACCGTGCCTCCAAGGCCTGCAAGAAGGCCTACGTTAGGGCGGATGCCCAGCGCGTTAGCAGGATTGGGCGTGCGTTGGCCGATCACCCAACTAGCAGTCGTGCTTATTGGAGGTTGGCCAGGGCCGTCCAATCTAACTTCTGCCGTCCAGCGTTGCCGCCGCTGAGGTACCCAGAAGGGTCACTGGCCCACAAGCCGCAAGAGAAGGCTGCCTTGCTGGCAAATCTCTTTGCGGCTAATTCCCGCCTCGAAGACCGTGGTTCCCAGTCGCTGCCTACACTGCCTGATTGCGGTTTCTCAATGGCAGATATTCGCATCAGGCAGTGTGATGTACGGCGTGAGTTACGGTCTCTCGATGTGCGGAAAGCCAGTGGTCCGGGTGGGATACCAGCGGTGGTTTTAAGGGCTTGTGCAGCCGAGTTGTCTCCAGCACTGACTCGCCTCTACCGAGCGTCCTACCGCACAGGTGTTGTGCCGGAGTCTTGGAGGGAGGCCAATGTGCAACCGATCCCCAAAAAGGGTGATCGATCGGACCCTACCAATTACCGCCCTATCGCTATCACCTCAGTGATGTGTAAGGTCATGGAGCGGATCATAAACGCTCAATTGGTCCGCTACCTGGAGGATCACTCGTTGATCAGTGACCGACAATACGGATTCCGTCATAATCGATCGACGGGTGATCTTCTAGCGTTTGTCCTGCATCGCTGGGGTGAGGCGATAGACCGGCGTGGCGAGGCTCTTGCTGTGAGCCTCGACATTGCCAAGGCGTTTGATAGGGTCTGGCACCGTGGTCTTCTGTCCAAGCTTCCGGCATACGGTCTACCCGGCAACCTGTGTTCGTGGATTTCCGGCTTTCTGCATGGGCGTAGAATACGTGTAGTCGTAGACGGACACGCTTCGGCGCTCATGTCGGTAAATGCCGGAGTTCCTCCACCTTGTTTATTCTGCATATCAATGACATGTTGTCGCTTGGCAACATTCATTGCTATGCAGATGACAGCACGGTTCATGGGCGATACCACTGCGGGCCTCCAGGTTGCCGTGTCGAAACTGTGAAGGGACGCGAAGATCTTGTCATTGAGCTCAACCGGACCTTGGGTCTCATTTCTACATGGGGTTCCAGGAATATGGTTGAGTTCAATGCCAAGAAAACCCAGGTGTGTGCGTTCACGTGCAAAAAATCCCCGTTCTCTCCCCTCCCCATTCTTCAGGGTACACCCCTCTCAGTGCGGAATGACCTGTGTATCCTTGGTGTGGATATCCGCTGTGATCTCAATCCAAGGAATCACATCGAGGGCGTAATATCTGCCACATCACGCAGGGTTGGAGTCCTGAACAGGGTGCGTCGGTTTTTCACGCCCGGTCGGCTTTGCCGCTTATATAAAGCGCAGGTCCGGCCGGGTATGGAGTACTGCTCGCACCTCTGGGATGGATCCGCCCAGTACCTGCTCGATGCCTTGGATGGATTGCAGCGGCGGGCCATCCGCATTGTGAATGATGCAGACGTTACGAGCAACTTGGAGTCGCTACAACTCCGGAGAGATGTCGCCTCTCTATGCGTGTTCTACCGCCTGTATCACGGTGAGTGCTCTGAGGAATTGTTCAACTTGCTCCCCTCCTCTCCATTCCTAACCAGAACCACGCGTGCTGGCTTGCGAAGCCATAGCTTGACGGTCCACACCATCCCGGCGCGAACCAAACGGTTCTCAAATTCGTTTCTGTGCCGCACCGTCAGGCTGTGGAACGTGTTCCCTTCCTTCCTACAATCCTGGGTCCTTCCGCCGTGGTGTGAAGAGGCACCTAAGCAGGCCGGCATAATTGTTTCCATTAGCATGGGACTGCCGTCCGATGCCAATGGATACTCTGCCTGGGCGGCATTGGCACTTTCCATCAGGTGCAATGCCGCCATTACGCCAGGCCATTATAAAAAAAAAAAAAAATTTATTCCACTAGTTAACTATTAAAAGATTTAGATTATTGTTTTATGACTTATGGCTTACTTAGATATAAAAGGAGTTAAACTGTATAAGTCATCACCTCCTTCAACTTCTTCCTTAGTCATGTGTATCTTTAGATGTGCTTTATATATAGTTTATTTGGCGAAGATAATTTCCTTATATAACCCCTCTTTTACTGCTTTTTATATCCACTAGTTACCGTAGGGATTTCCTATACTAGCGAGGTGTTGGACCTTACTTCCTCCAAGCTGATTCTAAATAAATTACATAACACAAACCGCAGCAGCCCTATAACTACAGAGCGCTAATTGACAGCGCGCACTCGCTCCGATTTATTTTTCGCAGGTTTTCGACATGCAAAACCCTTTTTATTCGCAACATAATTTAGACATGCTGTGCCGGTAATGAATCGATTGACATTGTTGCCGAGACGTGTTGCGCAGTCAGTGCACATTTTAATAATTTACCGGTTTAATTATGGTCTTAACGAGCGCTTGTACGCCGCCGTCTTTGATATTGAAGGGTAGTATTAAACGCTTAGTACGTGCTACGTATAGTAATCATTCGATGCATTAGCTCCGTGAGACGGGTATTTTGTTATCAATAATTTTAATTAAATGTTTATACATCGATCTAATTAGCTATGTAATCTCTTGTAAAAACATGCTAAAACGTGATTTGTTTTAAATTGTGAGGATTTCTTTTTTGCATATTGCATTAATAAAATAAAAATAAATAATATTATTGCACCACAAAACATAAAATAAAAATATGAGACAGAAGAACATTTGATGAAACGATTGGCGGCCTTATCACTAAAAGCGATCTCTTCTAGACAACCATTAAAGCAGGTAAAAATGCCAGGAGACATTGGCGGTGCTTTATGTTATAAACTTTCATAAAGAATACCTACATATATAGTATATATCTCTAGAATTACATATATATATATATATATATATATATATATATATATATACATATATATTACTAAATTCAGCAAATTTATAAACTTACATAAAAATACATACATATACTTAATAGTGTATGGAGAGTATAAAAATGAAAGTAATGGGATTTTCAAGCGGAAAATGAAACCACAATACAAACAGTACAAAGCATATTCAATCGATATCCAACGCGAGATGATAGAGTCGCATCAAGACGTAAAACACACGTTTATAGCGTATATAAACTGATCTTGTAGTTTTAACTCCGTATCGGCTCACAAATTGCATTTTATTAGGGCATGAACAGTTTACGACCCGTGATATATGAGAGAGTAAGTACAAAGTTTGAAAGAGGTTTGTTTTCGAAGAATTTGTCACATTGTTGTTAGGATATGAGTAAGGTCGTTAAATGTGACATTCGTTTGAGTATACATTGTAGGTTGGTATGATGACGTCATGAGTCAGCAATTGAAAAATAACTTCTTATTAAATTCTAGTACATAGTGAAGACAATGAAAAATACAGAATTATATAACTCAATTTTTGCATTATATTCCAAGTATGATTTTAATGTAATGAGTATTACATAAAAAGTATTTTGATATTAATCTCGTTAAATAAAGTTTCTTGGGTCCCTCAGAAACAGTCTAACTTTGCAGACTAAATAAAATAAGATGACAGAGTTAAAGTGAAAAAAAGTTATGCAATATTTTTTTTCGTGAAACTAAGTAGGTACGAATATTATAGTGTATTAAAAAAACAGCTTCACTTTTAAATTATTTATGTATGGGACTTGTTTTACGACGAGTAATAATTGTCCAAAATACATTGAGCTATGTAGTAATATTAACTCAATGCCAATAATATGAGTAGTTCGTATTATATTTTTTTATGGCATCCACATGCTCCTGCATCTGCTGATAATATATTCGATGCTACGACAATATGATAAGTCTATATATAAAATTGTAAATTCATATAAACTAGTCACAACAAAGTTTCAAAACCGAAACAGCTTATCCAACTCAAATAAAAAGCAATCAAACTTTTTATCATTAACCGTCCGAACGCGGCTCATCTTCGCCACACAAAATTACACACTGAGGATCCATAGTACCCCATTATGGAGGAAATGTGCACTAATGCATCTCATTCTCTATTTATCAAATTATAGGCCACCGACTAGTAGTAATCTCACGAAATGAGATAATGGCGAGCGAGTCGTGTCGGACCGAGTGACGTGCGACATTCGCACGTAGAAAGTACGCGGGGTACAATAGGCCCGCTGCGGTTATTAAAACATGGAAAGATCCGGCCGATAGTGGATTCAAGACGCGGCCTATTATTATTTTATGTAAAATAACGTCGGTATTTATGTTAATGGTCGAATTCTTGGTGATTTGAACGTGTAACGACATAAATAATTTGTAAATATTCAGCTATGTTAATTACTTAATCAAAGCTGTAGTTTTGTTTTGTAATTATATTTACTTTTAAGTTTTTGTTGTCTGTAAATTTTAAACTGACAAAGAACTGCAAAAACGGTATTTTGCTTTGTCTCTACGATGTATTGTCCCAATTCTATGAATTGAAATAAAAACGGCTTTCAATTATTCAGTAAAACATACCAGATATTTTAAGTTGTTGCGTAAATATATTTTATGACATAAAAAATATTTTTTAATATTCAATGATAAGTAAGCTTTAGTTTTTCTTTTAACTTATTGCGGAAAAGATTCAATGCGAAAACATTTTATCGTCGCTACTTAGGAGAAACCTCGCGCTATGTTTCCCACGGAGACTTTTTCACTGCTAATTAAGAATGCATACCATTCATAATTTTTTTAGGTCACTAACTTAACCTAGCTTCGCGAAATCAGCTTCAAAAAATATTCCAAAGTCGAATGTAGTGGATCCATTAGCATACAAACACCACTTCTGTAGATATACGAGATAAATTGTCGAGATAAGGCCCTGGTGAAAGAACCACAGACTGTGGTAATTACGGGTCGGCCGCGTCTAGGCGCGAAGAAGGCGTAATCGAGCTAGCGGGCCAAACCGACCGACGCGCTCATTTGCACGGTTAGATATTGGTATGTAGTACTAAAGTGATAATTGTGTGAAAGGGCGAAAGATAGGTTTAATGTCAGTTTTGATGAAAGTTCATTAATAACCCATTTTATGCTGGCATGGAGAAGGTTGATGATTCATTACGTTTATTTCGTGGATTTGACCTGAAGATTTTCTATAAATTATATCAAGTTAAGAATAAAAGATTTCCGAGATTACATAATCCCTTTCATTTTCCTCCATTAAGTTGCCTGGTTTTCTTAAAAGTAACCGTAAAAGAAGCTAAAAGTGAATGCTTACTCTTTCACCCTCGTAGACGTTAGCAGAAGTATCACTATTAGAATTTACAGTTGCAGATTATTTGCATCCCGGATGGAGGAGGAGACGAGGAATACATTCTAATCCCGGTCGGGTAACTCATATTACAATATTTAACATACAAAACAAAAAAAAAACTGAAATTCAAACAGAAGCAATGAGATCTATGAAGCTTTATTTTTGTCACATAAAAATACATTAACATTTGTATGGAATTGAGTGCAGAGCAAACACACGTCGTGACTACAGTTAGGTAAACACGAACGAGAGCAATCAAAATAAAATTATATTTATTTGAAGCGATAGTCTCGGTTTCGGTTCCGGTACTAATGGACGCGGCAGGTGGCGGTCTCCGAGTCGAAAAAATAAAATTGTAGGGGTGTTGCAAATGAGCTTAAGAATGGTTCTGTAGGTTTGTGTAATATAAATAAATAAAATTATTTATGTAATATCGTGTAATATAGTGTTTGCTAATAAATAAATTGCGGTTACTAAACATCAATTACACTATTTATGTCATTAAATAGTATTTATGAAGTGGCTATGACTACTATAGGCATTTATATTCTAAGTATAGTTTTTTTTTGCTCATAAAAGGGACCATTCTACGCTATTCTTTGATTTGATGGAAAAACAAAGAAAATGAGTGTTAATTTTTTTCTAAAGAAACTTTATTAATATTTTTACATTTTTTTTGCATTGAACCTCCAATTACGTCATAACGAAGTACACAAAACATAATCTGTTAATTCACCAGCTATAAATAAAATAAAATACAAATCTACTTTTGAAACGTACTGTCAAGGCCTGGTGTACAAAACCAGTGCGCCACAACCCTAATAAAGAAGTGTATTCACGCGTCAACGGCGGGTGCGACCGATTTTACATCGCAATGCCGACACCTGCACCGCGACTGTTTTAAACCTGTGGACACCTTCAACATCCATCTGGTATATTGTGAAACTTTATATTTATTCAAAACCGTAATGCCTTGAAATTGTCGACGTTGTTTGATACTTTTGCCACGCCTCTGCTGAAAAGAGGACTTGAAAAGTGTTTTTTAATTTTCAAACAAATATTTTTACTGTGTTTGGTATGTGGGATATTTACGAATTTGTACTTTAGATAGATAAAATGGTCCTGACCCCAAATTGAAATACAAGTTTTTTGATGTTGTTATCAATAAGTGTTAAATAGTTATATCGCAACAATCAGACTTGAAACCTGAGCGCATTTATGTAGCTGAGCTGGCGTATAAAAATATTTAACAAAACTAATAAAAGCCCCAGGAAGAAAAATCTTCATATCATTCAAGCTTAAAAATAACAAATTGATAAACCAACGTTTGTTGAAACCTAATCACGCCACATCTTCATATAAACATACCAATAAATTTACACAAGGAAGTTCAAAATACAGTGGTGTCGTTACAGACACCATAACAATCGGTCAAGACCATTATAAGCCAAAATACCGTGACATTAACTTGTTTGTTTAATAAATATGGAATATGAATATAATTTACATATTTAATATATACTGAATATTTTTTTCCTAATTAACGATGTATTCAAATTGATAATTCCGACTGAGAAAATCAATTATGGAGAGTGGCGTAAGTTACGGTACGAGCTGAAAGTTGTCGTTAACATAGAAATTGGCTTATTTTAGTGTTTTTAAAAACATCAGATGTATGACCATGGGTCTATGTGTAGAGGAAGTAAGCTGTTATAAACTTATAAAATAAAACGTTGTAAAGATATTTTATGTTATTTATTAATATTGTGTGCGGTGGGGTAACCAACCTTACATGTAAATTTTCTAAATCTTAGCTCAAAAACTTCTGGTTTTAGCCGACCTTCTTTTTACCGTCCTTTTGTACGCACAAATAAAATTGAATGTCTTTTGTAATTTATTTTATATTATTACTTTATAAGAGTTAACAGATGGATATGTAATAAATTTCTATTCGTGCAATAAAAAAAATCTAATATTTCGCGGTCACCCCAACTCGCAGACAATACAAAAGAATTTGGTGAACACAGCAACACCTATACACTAAAAGAATCGACACCTCGTTAGCTCCCCACTTATTTGACGTTACGAAAAATAAGTCTCATTGCTTGGGACCAATTGGGAAAGTCACTCCCTAATACTGCGTAAGCTCCCCTTTGACTTCAACGATCGAAAATTATGACTTCTTTGAGGGCGGGAGTTTGTGATGCGCTGCGCGTTTTAATATTAATAAATATATTATTATATTCTTTGCGAATGGCAAGCCTAGCATACTGTTTGCCTGATGGTCAGCGATACTGAATGCAAATAATTATGAGAGATCTACTTTAAAATTGGAGTTCCAACGGAATTTTTCTCGTAATTTAGATAAGTGGGCTAAATTTAGCAGAGCGATTTAAGTATTCTTTGTTTGAATAGTCAGTCTTTTACAAGTTCTTATTAAACGTTGGGTAATTTTATCACCGTCTCTCAATGGGGCATAATTAAGAAAAATAAAATGGAATAAGAAGATAAATAATAATGGGTAAAAAATAGTTTTGGTTATCTCATTAACATTTGCAATGTATTAGGCTGGTATGCCAATGTCACTGACGGCCTCCTCGGTACTGGAGAACTTTACAACATTTCCTCTTAATACAAAAAAAAACCTTTAGAATGCAGCGTCACAATAACAGTACTGATGAATCCACATATTTAATGAAGTTACACCAAAGTGCAAGCGGATACGCTCCGCTCATCACTTCTCATCTGCACCATATTCTCAAGTCCAACAATTTCGCCTCACGCTTGCACTCTTGAGACCAACTGGAAAACGCTAACAAGCCATTCATGCAGTTTTTTTCCATAAACGAGTTACGGGCGCAAAGAAACCACCCCCTAATGACTTATACAATTATTTATAATTGGATACTTAGAATATGTTCGGGGAGAGATTTCATGCTAATTTAAAATTCAAAACATTTGCATTGTAAAATTTGTTAACATAATATTTGTGTAATTGTAAGTCGTAGAATAAATTTTGATTTGATCATTAGTGAATATGAAATTTAAAATGGGGAGAGGTAGGGAACGGTGAAGGAATTTCTCCATTAAATAGATCTAAGATCCCTAAGCCTCTGTCTCTAACCAAAATATAATAATTTCCGATATTGTATTAATAACAAAGATGTAATTTACTTGCCTGAGCACCTCTAATATGCCTAGAAGTAAGGTGTAACGAGCTTCTTATTATTCATTTAGTGTTGTAAGATCGTCGTCCTGGCAAAATAAGATATTTTATTGTACTTTAAGGGTAGATATTTCGAGCTTTATTGTTTTATCTTAGCTTAGATCTTAGATTATCATGTATATTCTTAATTTGATTAGTAATGTATTATTTTATGTGGTCAAAGTATTTAATTTATACTTTACAAAATGACAAGTCACTTACAGGTACATGAATTACTACAAAATGTTTATGAAAGTATTATAGGGTTTAGAACAAAATTTCATGTTTCTTGTCGCTGTTTACTAAATTTAAAATTCTTTAAGAATCATTATTTAACTCTAAAAATTATTCAGGGGTAATAATGATGACGCACACATTAAATGTACGTCATAATATAATTTTTAGTTGAAAAATAATAGTTTAATATTAAAATATATAACATATGAGTAGTAAATAAATGACTAATTAAATATATTAAAACAATAAAGAAAGTGCTAATTATTTGCCTTACAAAAGAGCGTAGTTACAAAGAAAACTTCTTGCGATGATATTGCACTTCGATAGTTCTATCATCAATCACCGTTACGAGTTATTCTTGAAGGTTGCATACAAACTTGGTGGTTCCGGAGCTTCATAACAGAGAAGTTATTTGTTAATACAGGTGCGATATATTACGTGTATTTTGTGTATGTGATAATAATAATGATAAGTAATATGTTAGGTTTTTTCACTAGTGTAATTGTCAATGTCGAGTTGTTTCACACAAGACAGTGCGGTCGATTCCTGCAAACAAACATAATTTAAATAAATAATTAATTTATGTCGAGGATTCTAGAATTTTATTTTTTATGTAACTTTAATGAATTAAACAAAAAAATATTCCACATCGAGGGACATAAATTACCACTTACTTAGGAAACACGAAAGAAAAAAATACCTCGAAAAAACTCACTCACCTAATTCCTTAAACACATGCAGCCAAACATTTAAATCATCTTTATGTCTGCTTTACAGGCAATTAAAATCTAAATAAATATTCACCACTATCCAGGTGTAAATCAACAACATTAAGCAAATTGAAACGTCCAATATTTCAACAACCCTTTTGAATCTTAATACTGATTGACGACTCTACCCTCACTCGTGAAGCTAACTTATATTTCCCCCGAGCCTAAGGCAGTTTCATAATCTCCCCTTCGAAATAGCACGACATATGTCCAAAATGCATGCTGTCTCTTTCTAGCTGAATGAGATGAAACGAGAGGTCCGATAAATAGTATGCAAGAGCGTACGTGGCACGGTAGCTGGACCAAGTAAACATATTCCCATTTCTCCCGGTGTACGGTAAAGTCAACCCCAAAGTTCTAGGTTCCCCTAATAAGCCGACGTCTCACCTTAGGGATGAGGGACGTCACTGGTGTCATAGAATAAGAATGATGCCTGCAGATGGGTGATGCTGCACTAAATGTAAACCTATTTTTGTTAGGTTTATCTTTATCGAATTGAGGTGCGGAGATGTGTTTCGTTTGATATCAGTAACTTTTTGAAAAGAGTTTTAAAGTAATAAAATCTTTTTTTTTTTACCTAGGTATTATTTTGAGATTAGGTTAAAATAATATATGAAGCAAAACCTTATATATACTATGGAAAGAGTGACAGCAGTGATGCAATTGAAACGATAGCAATCCATATAAATTTTCTCATAATATATCATGTTATAGTCAATTCATTTGCATATCAATCGATACTTCCAACAGATAGCATTTTAATGATACGCTTAAATCAAATGGTAGCCGAAATTCGGAGGCAATTGAAAGATCCAATTAACTTTCTTTTGTAATTACGAAGTCTTTCAATTCGGACTGTGATTACTGGGGGCTTCTAGGGTCACCTGCGTTGTAATGGTGCCTATTGGTAATCAACAAATACGTTAATGGCTAGTTGATTAGTACTTAAAAATGATTTTGATATTAAAAATAGAATGAATCGTGGTGGTCGAGCCTACGGTGGGCTATTTGGCTTCCACCTGCCGCGACTCCATGGTATTCTGGTAATTGTATTGGAAATTAAAATTAATTATGACGGTTAACTTTATCATTTAAAATGTCTTAGGATATTTTAAATGGACTTACTGATAAATAATATGTAAATTGTTGTACATAATATTCAATATATAATATATACACCGTGCATATTATTTTTTATTATTACATAAATTATTTTTATACAATAGCAATTGTGTGCAATAAGTGCGTGGTGGCCTGTTGGTAAACGGACTAGACGCGGCTGCCAACATGTTCACGGTGGTCGCGGGTTCGAATCCCAGGGCACACCTCTGACTTTTCGGAGTCATGTGTGTATTGATAGTCAATCACCACGCTCTAAAAAGGTGAAGGAAAACATCGAGAGGAAACCTGCATACCATAGCGATTCATAAGAATTTCTATGGTATGTAAGTCCGCCAAACCGCACTAGGCCAGCGTGGTGGGCTATATGGCCTAAGCACTCTCAATCGTATTCTCGATTGTAGAGTAGGCCCGTGTCCTGCAGTGGGACGTATATGGGCTGATACATACAGAATTAGTGCATGACAACAATTTATCAAGCACGTCGTTGCTGATCAATATCCTGGATTGTTTTTTACCACAATCATTGATTTCTTTTATACCACCGTTCTGGAAAATTAGCACACAGGTCACTAGTTATCACTGCCACCCATGAACAACGCTTGAATCATGGATATGTTGCCGGCCCATCAAATATAGAAGAGAGCGGGAAAGAAAAACGATGGGAAGAGAAAAGTGACAAAACATCGAACAACCGTGACGTGACACCAACCTTCACGTCGATTTCCTGTGAGACAATGGTGCAGACCTAGACGAGCCTGCACATTCATGCCGCGTCATAATTGACAACAGGCTGGCTCTACCATATCCGAAATGATTGCAAAAAGTGTATATACAACTCATTACTATTTAATTTCATAGTTAAATAACTAAATGCAAATAAAGCCAACAGTCACATACATAGTCCTGACCCCACACTTAGATCGAGCGATTTTGCGTCGTCGTATCAGGAACTACGAGAGAATTTTCAGTCTCACAAACACCCACACCCGAAACAAATACCTGTAGTTCACACAAATATTTGTTTCGGTGCGGCGATCGAACCTGCGGCCTCCCGTTTCACAGTCGCCGCCTAACCAACTGCGCCACGGAGACTGTCAAAAGATATAACATTGAAATAGATTTACTATATCAATGAAAATATTCCGCGTCCATATCTCACTATATTAATATATTACACGCATGCAATCTAAATTAATTAATTTATTGGTTAGCTATCACTTCTGTGTGAATTCTATCCGATATTTCCTACCGTAGCCGTGGAAAATTGAATTAAATAGCATTCATTTTAATATGATTTGCCGTACATCACTTACTACAGCATCGATAGAAATTATTAAAGTAATTAACACCTCTACCAATTATTTTAAGTGGACGGTCTCCTTTTAATTCGATACACACCTATTTATATTGTGATTTATTTGAATTTTAATGTAAGTCTTGCGTTTACTTCAATTATATGAGTTACGTAAAAAAATTGGTACAGTAATGATTAGTTACAGCCACACAAGGCGTAATCTAATGCTTATATGGGCATTTCAGCCCATATTTTTGAGTAGATCGGAATTAAGTGAATGAGAAAATCGTTAAGTATTTCCAAAACTGCTTACATAAACTTAATCATTTTATAAGAGCGGCCATTGCCACTTTCGAATATTCATTTGCAATTGGCTTATATGATGGATTAAAACCTAAACTGGCATATACATTTTGAGGAGAGGTTTACTATGTGTCCTAAAATTTGGGTCGATATAAATAAATATCTCCAAACACGGAAGGATAGGTGTTCAATAAAAAAATTGGAATTATTAGTCATAGTAGTAATTCTACTTACGGCTTGAATCATAAAACTTAAATAATAGATATTATATTATATACAATTACTATTTCAATTCAGCTCCTACTTCATTTTTACACAAAGGCATTATCAGCAGTGGTCATTCCCAACTGTTCCATCTGTTACTCGCTAATCTATGAGGAAGGGGAAAGGTGAGGTCACGTGATTAATGTATAGGGGGGTTGCCGTGACGCGGACGATAAACGTGCGCCTCTGATCATCAACAAGTTGCAAATTAATATTGCGCTAGTAACGACCCAGTGTTTATACAACACCTACATACTTGGGGGAGTCGCGTAATGTACGAATTGCGACGGTCTGAGTAATGAGACTTTATGATCTTTGCCGGGTTTTCGGTATGGTTCTATTGGTCTTTTTGTTTTTGTCAGTATAATAATTTCTTCATTTGAATTTAGAACTGTTTAATTTTATCATAATCTCGAAGAGTCTTAATAGTACTGATATAGGAATGTTTTAGTGGTAGAACGAATTTGTTTGCAACTTCATGACAGTCCTATTCCTAAGCTAACAATGGTTGGACTGTGGGATCGGCATAATATGTGCAAAATATGAATGATAAGGACAGTGATAGGTAATAAAACCGGCACGAACTTAAAAATACTTATAATGGTAATTCCTTTCATATTTCTCCCAAAGCAAATACAAAAATATTTTTCGTACAAAATTGTTGCTTATTGCATAGCCAAACCTTGTAAAATGTCGTCGTTTACGCAGACTCGAGGAAGAGGAATGCATTAACTATGCCTACGTGCACTACCTATACAATAAATCTCATTACACCTTATGAGACTCCTAAACTAAGACAATCAGACCTGCGTACAAGCTCATAAAAACGAATGTCCAAGTAAACATAGAGGCTTATTCGCCAGCGGCCGATTTGATCTTCGAATAACGAGCTTTAAAGGAAACAGGGATTTCTCACAGTTAACGATCTACCATCAGATACCCGTGCGTTTTTAGCTTTGTTTTTTGATATTGTGTTACTATTCAGCAACCATTTCCCGTATTTCGATTTAGTTTGTTAGGAATTGAATTGGTTTCTAAAGCTTGCCTAATAGGGATTGCCTTTTTAGTGTCAATGATAAAAGAACAAGCAGTCGAAAGCGTATCTGATGGTAAAAGAATAGAATCGATTTAGTACAGAATATCAAATTAATTGCCAGCTTAAGAGGATCATCGATTAAAATATTTTTATAGTTGATACAAAATTTATTGTATGAATATTGAAGTATAATTTACCTCATGATTTTCCAACCAGCTGCCCATCATTTGTCAATCTATTGAGAGATTATTACATTCCAAAATATAATAGTTAAACGTCGAATAATCAATACAAAGTCATATCACATCGCCGTCTAATCAGTGGTGGTAGAAAAATTACCTGACAAAAATATTTTATTAGAATTATAATTGTTATTTAGTTCATAGATTTTATTATTTTCCCATGAGGAAATCTGTTTATTTTATTAAATAAACAATACAATACAACACATGAACAGCTATATTAACGGATTAACAAATATAAACATTATTTACGTAGCTATAATAATCATATGCAAATACGATTTAATCTATTTGCTACCAAATATCAAAACATTACCATTCAAACAATGGGCGAAACAAATTTACATAGTAGACGAAAACAAAGCGTGCAAATGCAGTACTCAGTCCACTGCCATTAAAAACAAACGAGGTAATAGCACGTACTGAAACATTAGAAGTTGCTTTGTAAAAAATAACCCGGCCAGTTTTAAGAGTGTGCCTTCATCACGACATCCTGTAACATAAAACATTCTCTAACATAATGAAAGGTAATTTATGCAGACAGAAAGGTATCTGTCTTTGAGTTAAACTATGTAGGAATAGACCACACAGACGGTAGTTCGTTTGGGTATATAGTGATACGGAAATATAGATTTTGTGCTGTAATTTAATATTTTATCTTAATAAGATACCTTCATCATCATCATGCACTATAGAAATTTCTTTGGATTTACACAGTGATATGTTGGATATAAACTGCGGCAAGCAACATAATGCATTTTTTTTTCAATTCATATAATAGCTCTGAATATAAACTGTTCTACTGCAGCCTTGGTGTTTGACTGCCTCAGAAATGTAGTTGTACTATGGTTTAATTACAAAGCTGAGGTCTTGGGTTGGAATCCCGGGTCCGGCGACGTGATAGTGGATTTTTCAATTCATTATCAGCCTGGATTTAGAAATTTTCACCCGATATGGCGATAGGCTCATCTACTAATACGTCATGGGACGAAACTTACAAAGCGAAACCCAGGTGTACTGGTAGCTACCAGCAGCTCTGACTACCCCTTCTGGAAAAAAGGCATGAGTTTATGTATATATGTACTGCACCCTTGTAAGATCCATAAAACTATAAATAGCTTCTACGCTGCAGAGTATTTATGCTATAATCATTTAACAGTTTGTCACCGTTCTGAGTAAGGATTCCCCACAGTCCTCTTTCTTCTACATTTGTCTAATGCCAAGTAAATCGTCTCTCTAATAAATTGAAGAATAAACTTCACTCCACCGCTCGTCTATCTAAAACGTTTCACCTCTTCATTTTCCCGCCGAGTTCATCTAAAAACCGTTTGCGAACTGTTCGCATCAAGAGGTCAGCTGTCATTTGCGCTTACTACGTAAAGTGGTTCCGAGGAGTAATGCATGCATATTTGCATTTCATTAAGGCACCTCCACTAATTTCCTGCCTTGTTTATAGCGTCAGATATGAACCGACGCTTGGGTCCCGTTTACTAGCTCCGTAATTTATTTCGGATGAGTTGGATCAAGGAAACTAACATTTGTGGAATTTTGTTTAACCGGGTCACTATTTGCAAGTTTTTGAGTTTTATATCTGTGTAGTACATTTGCTATTCCTGAATGCTATTTTATGTGCAGTAACAACATATTATTTTAAGCATAATCATCGATTTTTTCATACGAGGTTAGGGCACTGCGACCCGAAACCAAATAGCCAACTCCCACCAATTTAGATCGATCGAGAGAGATCGATGCTGGCCCAATAGAAAACTGATAGTTTCTGGTTTTTTGTTTGAGAGTGGTACCATCTTGATTGAACCAGCCCACTAGTGCTATATGTTTGAGGACCTAATCTAAGGCTCTAGCGAATAGAGTGATAGATGCAGTTCTATAGTTAGGTTAAAACCAACTAAACAAACGCATATTTATTGCCTTCTGTCCACCGTTTTGAGTATATATAGTCCTGGAACTATAAAGAATATCATACAAATCAATGATTAAAATTTGCAAGTGTAATTTCAATTTAAGGCTTTCAATAAAAACTCGGAATGAGGCCGCCGACTGTGTAAGCTGACATCGGTCATGCGGCTACCGAAATGAATTAATGCAATTAACTCACGCTGTATCTTAATTAATTCATTCGATTTCTTCTCTGCACTGGCATAAAATGAGTATTTAAAATTGTTAATTTTTCTTTTTGACAGTGATGCATACGTTAAATAAAGCATGGACAATACATGCGCGTACAGAGCTGAGTCCGTAAAATATTTGTGAATCTTGTTTATCTATACATACATATAAATAAAATTGAAGTGTCTGTTTTAAGAGTGAAAATAAAAAAAAAAATGTCCTGCTACATATCGTTATATACACGATACCTGTGCCGAAAATGATATTTAAAAATTTTTTGTCTGTCTGTCTGTCTGTTTGTTCCAGCTAATCTCTGAAATGGCTGGACCGATTTTGACGGGACTTTTTTTTGTCAGGTAGCTGATATAATAAGGAGTAACTTAGGCTACATTTATTATAGAAAAGTTCTTTTATTTTAGAAAAATAAAGTTTTTTGTTAAATTCCACGCGGACGAAGTCGCGGGCACAGCTACTCATATAATAAAACGAGAAGATTTTAGCTGTATCTGTATCAGACCATATACATCCTACTGCAGGGCATGGGCATTGATAATATCATATAATGGGCAATTTTGCAATCAAGAGTACGATTGACAGAAGTTAGGCTATAAAGACCACCACACTGGCCTAATGCGGTCTGCATGAGGGTTTCCAGTTCGATAACATTAAATTTCGTAACAAATTTTTGTCCATCGTATACCATATGGCCCGAAAATCAATTATTTTAAAAATAATAACACAGCCACCTTGAGATTCAATCAAACCAAAACATTATTTAAAATAATCCGATCATATTACTAAAAAAATACATATTAAAACATTAATATTTTAATACGAATCATAATTCATCGCATATCATACAAAAGGTTGTCTTCCTAAAGAGTAAAGACGAACACACAAAAAAGCCATTTCATAACCTAAGCAGAAGTCCTTATCTGTCTGAACGTTCATCGGTATTAACATAAGAGCATACCAATCGAAATGATCCCCAAAGAATTTCCGTACTCCAGTTATAAAGGCGATATTGGATTTAGATACGAATTTATCGAAATCGCCTCGGCGGTGTCAAAGCGCCCCTCTGTCGATATAAAAAAAAATTATATCACAACTGTATCGATGCAGAGTTGGATGCGCATTTCCATTATAATTCGTCGATAGATTCGTACAATAATCAACTCATGGGTCCAATAGCTTCCATGTATTGAAGAACAACAAAAAAATTCAAAGAATGAGTTAAATAGATGTATGCAAAATTTTATTTGCCGTTTTAAATGTTCCAATAGAATTTGGATGAAGTTCAATTCATTGTATTTTCATGGGTACTTGACAAGTATTTGAAAGTCAATACAATGATTTGAAGTGCTTAAACATCAACGTCATAGATTTAAGATGAAGTTAATAAAGGCGTGTTAAAAATAAATCTTTATTTGCCATTCCTAAACACCACATAAAAGGCACTAACCAAAACATCGGAGCGCATACAATTACAGATACGATACAAAAGTCAAGCACGGGCTGCAGTATCGACGTGCTGACTAACGTTATTTCACGGCTGTGTGTCAAGCATGAATTTGTAGTCAATGTATGTATTGATGGGAAATCAATAACTGCAGCGGTAGGATAGGCGAAAGATATATCTAAATTAGCGTACATTAAAATATGCATTTACAATAAATATATTAAACCAAATCTATACTTTAGACGGCTAGCCCAAAATCAATTAAACACTTCCTAATAAAAAATCGGAGCGTATCCAATTACGGACACGGTGCAAAACTGAAGCACGGGCTGCAGTATCGATGCGCCGACTAACGTTATTTCACGGCTGTGAGTCACGCTTGCATTGTAGTCAGTGGGATTCCGTGGGAAATCAACCGTGGCAGGGGTGGGATAGGTGAATGATGTAATTACACATTGTTTGATGTGCCTACGAGACGTGATGATGTTATTGATTTTGATGTTGTTTAGTCCTTCTAGATTGTGTTGTAAAGGTATATCAATATTCTAGTAGTTGTATCTATTTTTGTTTAACATTAAGTAATATTAATAAAATATTTAAGAATAGCGATGATTATTTCAATAATCACCAAATTATGTTTCCCCACATTGCGCTTTCAGGTAATGTTTCTAAGATGAATCGTAAGTGTAGGTACAGCTGATATTACAGGAAAAGGAAACTAGAATCACAAATAACAATTCCAAGAAATTTGTAAGCAAAACCCTAACAAGCGTTTCCATGTTTACCTGCGATGTTTACAAATGGTGTACTATTTCAACTTTCTCCCTTCACTTGTTGCCAAGACTAAGTATTACTACAACAATCCAAATGATTTATGATCCCATCCCTTTACACATTAGTACTAAGCACAACATAATCGCGAAGTCATTAGTCAATTACCTATCATAGATTAGGTCATCGATCCCGGCAAGATTAATGACTATCGGATACAGAACGGTTCGGAACATGCTTCGTGATTGCGAGAAACTATGTTTCTGTTTGAGTAGATCTTCTGATGCTAATTTATGATTCTTTTTCTGTAAGTGGTAGGATTTTATGGAATGTATTATTCGAGTCATAGCTAAGTCAGTCGAGTCAAGGCATAGTTGAGTCTTCCATGTTAAGAATTTACAACATAATACGATTAACAAAAATGAATATATTTAATTGGATATTGCCCAATTATCACAGAATGTAGGCCGCTCCTAGAAGGTCCCCAAGGAAATTCTTCGGAGATAACAGGTGTTCAGCAATTAACTTACTGTGGCTGGATGTAGAGATAGAAAGAGAGTTTGAAAGATATGTTTTCTGAAATTTCATACAACTATGTAATATGTATCCAAATTATAGTCTATAAAAGATGTATAGAATACTAACATCTACTTCTATACAAGTATCAATATAGCCGCTAAACTACATAAAAGAAATGAAATATGCGTCCCAATAAGCAGCGAGGTACACTTACCAGAAGAAATGTAATAAAATTATCTTTCGTATGAATCGGGACGAGAGGAACCCGTTCAAAGCTGAAACTTTTCTTTGATATTACTTTATTTGGTTACAAACACGTGGGATGTTTGTGAAAACCTCATCCTTGCGTAATGAATTTTATTTTTAACCGACTTCAAAAAAGGAGGAGGTTCTCAATTCGACTGTATGTTGCTTTTTTTTTTATGTTTGTTACCTCGTTTCTCTGTACTGTGTGAACCGATTTCAATCATTCTTTCTTTGATTGAAAGCTGGTGCTTGTCGTTTGGTCCCATAAAAATATGGTGAAGATCTGATGAATATCTTCGGACCTGGAGAGGGGAACTCCTTAAAATTAAGGAGAATTGCAATGGTTCTTTTTGCATTACGTTCATTAGAAAAGTTAAGTTACAGTGAGAGAGGGAAAAAGGGGTGGGGGTGAGGGGGGGTGGGTGATAAAATTAAAATACACGTAAATTCTAATATCTTCGGCAGCTTTAAACCGATTTTAGTGATTTATTTTTCATTGGAAAAAACGTATTGACAGGTTGATCCCAGGAATACAACATGAAGATCTGATGATTATGTTCGGACCTGGAGAATAGAACTCTTCAAAATTTAGTAGGATTCCAATGGTTCTTTTTGCATTAGGTTTATTATAAAAGTTAAGCTACAGTGAGGGAGGGAGAAAGGGGTAGGGGTGAGGGGGGGGGGGGGGTGTTAACGTTAAAATACACGTAAATACTAATATCTTCAGCAGCTTATAACCGATTTTAGTGATTTCTTTTTCATTGGAAAGAACGTATTAACAGGTTGATCCCAGGAACACAACATTAAGATCTGATTATCATATTCGGACCTGGAGAGTAGAACTCCTCAAAATTTAATAGGATTTCAACGGTTCTTTTTGCATTGGGTTCAGTAAAAAAGCTAGGCTACAGTGGTTGAGGGAAAAAGGGGTAGGCGCGAAGGGAGGGGGGGGGGGGAGCAAAAATAGTAAACATGTGAATATTCTAATATCTTTGGCAGCTTTTAGCCGATTTTAGCGATTTCATTGTCATCGGAAAGAACATATTCCTTGTGGGGACCAAATCTTCTTCATTTAAATGCCTATCAACACTAAAAAGATAAAAATAACTCAAATTTTTAATAAAAAAAAATAAAAACCGACTTCAAAACAAAAATCCACTAAAAACCAAAAAATAATAACTACTTACCACTCCAAAGCAAAAAAATAATATTTATTTCATGGAACTCGTGCATGTTGATTAATTTGCTTAATGACTTGACTAGCCAACAAATCAAAATATATGCGTAACATATTGAAGGCGGGTCGCCCAGTACCAAACAATAGATATTTAAATTAATATAAGGCATAGGTCCTACATGTTTGGTACTTGGCGACCCGCCTTCGATATGTTACGCATATATTTTGATTTGTTGGCTAGTCAAGTCATTAAGCAAATTAATCAACATGCACGAGTTCCATGAAATAAATATTATTTTTTTGCTTTGGAGTGGTAATTAGTACTGGATTTATATAGGGTAATGTAACACTAGTAATGTGATATATATACACAGAGTTGAGAAAATTATTTTTTCTTTGTGATCTTTCTCTGTAACATATCATATTCTATTTGCGGTATTTCGCAAATCCTCTATGTATTTTCTTATTTTGCTTATATTTTATAATATTTATTAGTATTATTGTCGATAAAATACATGTATATAAAATTAATCTTACAATTCCATCTAACATAAGATGTTATTATTTCGGAAAGAGTTTCTTAAGCTCCGACCGGTGACCACACAACAACATCTTCAGAAATCTGCTACCATCAGGCTGCTCTATCCAGAACGTATGGTTAGAGAAAAAGAGACAGAAAAAGAGTGACTAAGGCAAGACTAGTACAACAAAATACAAAGGAACTTCCGACTACATAATACCCAGAGTCGAAACAAAATTAATATTTCTTTATGAAACAAATATTTTCGGGTAGGGTACACTAGGTTTAAACATGTGTATCAGTTAAAAGCCTTCTGCGCTACGAAAACAAAAAATAACTGACCATTAATTTACCAAAATAAAATAAATTGTATTTATATTTGTCGTATAATGATGTTATTGTTTCAATATATTTATGCACAATACTCATTTGTGTTGCAAATTAATACCCCGAAAGCACTTACAGTTTGTTAAATTGCTTCGAGCATCGAACGTGGCACCTGGCGGTTCACAGAGGGTTTAATGCCTTTGCTCAGTTTTGATTTGTTGTAAATTTAAATTGGGGAAATTACCTGGACGACAGCTCCTGTTTAAAATCGATCGTGTTCATTATACTGACTTTCGGCCGATGCCAATAATCAATAGAAAAAAATTAGATTGAAGTCAATCTGGATTGTTTTCTACTTTTCGACTGGTCTCTTGTCATGTTGCCATAGTTTTTTCACTACTGAGATTGATTATTGGCAATATAGTATCAGAATAAAGATTGAGTTGTGAATCTAAAACGGCAAATTTTGGATTGGGATTGTTTATTGGGAGCGGCTGTTAAAGAAGTTAGTGGGACTGAACTTACGATAAGCGCAACGATAGACAGATAAACTATAAAAAAACAATTGAATATTATTATCACTTGCCATTCCATAAAAATATTTTTCTGAGTGAGATATTGTTTCAGCGGATAATTTTAATAAAGTTATTAATTATTGATAAAGAAGAATGTTCTGTTTCATTTTTCACGTAAGTAAAACCGATATGACTCTTTACACAATAATCATAACATAAAGAATTAAAAAATATATCGGTTACTTGTTATCTAAAATTACACGTTATTTGCAATGTATTTGAAGCACAGTAGTAGTGAAAAAAGTTATAGTTAAAAAATAAAATCATTTTTTTAACTAAGGAATTTTGTAACAGTGCATTTGTAACAACAAAAACAAACACAAAAACATGTCTGTTACATCACACGGTAAATAAAAACAAGTTGCGAAACAAGTGGCACTCGGCCGAACAATATGTGAACGACATAAACGAACAATGCACGATAATTATACCACAATGTACTGTCATAGAGATTCGCGTAGGAACAATCACCAAGCCATGAATCCTAATGCTTAGGACTGGCAAAACTTCTCTGAGGCGGTGTGAAGGATAAGCGATAGCGGAGCTATTTTTTTTTCTTTTTTATGCGAAAAGTAGCTTCTCGTTGCTGACGCGGAGTCGTAGCGTCTGTCTATATGTGTATGTAGTAAATAACGCTTATTTAGATAACGTGAAGATACACATTTTTTTTTAAACTTCGCCTCTGCACTAGTATGATTTGATATAAATATAAACTCCTACGCATATTATAAAACCATTGGATTCCCAACACTGGTGTAATTTAACGTTAGGTAAACACTTAATTAAATTATAAAACATTAGCGCTTTTAGGCAGAAATAATTGTCAAGGAACGATGGAATAATATATTCCGAGGCATGTGTATGTTGAATAGATTTTAAAAAGACGTTAATATTATTTTTTCTATAAAATTGAATGTCTCAATACAATGTTTATTTGAACACGTTTTAAAATTTACAAAACTAAATCAAGTATAATACGTATTATTATTTTTTTTTTGGTTATCATAATAATCAACTACCTATGTTTTGTTTATAAATAAAATAAAAAAATAAAAATTTCAAAAATATATTAACGTTTTAATAAATAAAGTTATTTAAGAAACCGCTGTGTCTTTTAACTTGCGGTACAGACAGAAACAGTGAATTTGTACCACCGGCCTCCGTAACTTGAGCCAGCATCCATATGGTCTTTATTTCGTTCCATCTACAGAGCAAGGGCAGGCATTAAATTTATGTCATATTCCCAAAACGCGCTACCAAGTTCAATGTTGACATTTATATTAATACGATACAGGGTGCTCATTTCTGTTATTGTCAAATCGGATGACCAAAAAAGTCCTGTCAATTAGTGTTCTGACATGGGCAGATATTGTCTCCGCAAATGTCCAGCTATTCATTAAGTTAGAGGAAAAACTTCCTTCCTTGTCATCAACGAGATTAAAGACGTTTTTATCCACTCTAAACAATGTGGGACGGAATCGATGTCCTTTTTTTCATTAGTACGAATAATAAAGTATTTTTTCCTGTGCTTCTAAGCTCAGAGGTTCTGACGCTGATGTCTATTGTAATCAAAAAGTGATTTTCTCTTTGTATATGATATCTTGTATTTAATTAATCTGCTTCTACGTACTGAAAATAATAATAAATAATAAATTACTAGACTAGACGCGGCTGCCAACATATTCACGGTGGTCGCGGGTTCGAATCCCAGGGCACACCTCTGACTTTTCGGAGTCATGTGTGTATTGATAGTCAATCACCACGCACTAAAACGGTGAAGGAAAACATCGTGAGGAAACCTGCATACTATAGCGATTTATAAGAATTTCTATGGTATGTAAGTCCGCCAACCCGCACTAGGCCAGCGTGGTGGACTATATGGCCTAACCACTCTCAATCGTACTTTCGATTGTAGAGTAGGCCCGTGCCCTGCAGTGGGACGTATATGGGCTTATGTACAGTACAGATACGTATTTTCTCTGTTTCTTATATTACTTTGATGTTTGGCAGCTTTTATTGGAGTTTCTTATAACGTAAAATTGTTACTCTATTCTACATAAGTACGCTTAACAACAGTAAAAATACCGAAAAATTCTGAAGATTTGGAACCATTGTGTTTGGAATAAATACGCAGAAAATATTCGTCCAATTTTATTCAACAAATGAAGAAAAATATCAAAGAATATAAGAAACATGTAATAAACTACATAATGATATCTACTTATTTATCGAACAAGTTTGGTAACATACGTTTATTATATTCTAAATAAAGCCAAAATAAGAACTTTTCTTAGACTGTACGACGTAAAGGAGAAACCGAGGCAATTTATAATAATGTCAATTGCGAATCGATACAAATACATAAACAAAACAATAATTCCTAAAACATACATCAATTAAACTAGACAATGACCACTAATGACATTAATTCTAATTGTTAATAGCGTCCAATGGCAAAGGCATTGACAATTCTGACAAATGTACGTATGGCGTGACATTTAGAAGCATCCTGTATACGGTCAACCGTTCCCTAGCGCGTAGGTTAATCATTTTATTCAACAATATACAGTTACATGGAATTATTATTGACACACCAAATGTCGGGGGACGTGGCCAAATTGAATGTGTGATTGGAAAATCAATACGATACATTGTATCGCTCGGTGCGATGTTGTTTACGTGTTTGTGATAAAATTCGTCAGATCCATGTTTTTTTTTATTGCCAATGGTGTTTATTTTAATAGCTCCAACCAAACTAGAAAGCTATTTACCTGATGGACAGTGATTAACGTACCAATTGACGTTTATAGCACTTGGGTGGTTTTTTTTTTTTGTTTCAATGAATGGCGAGACGAGCAAGTCGTTCGCCTGATGGTAAGCGATCCGACCACTCATAAACAGTAGCAAAATTCCACTGCGCTCGCCATCCTGAGACATAAGATGTTAAGTCTCAATATGTCCAGTAGTTATTCTGGCTACAATGTCATTCAATCCGACATACAACAGTGCATTTACACTGCTGTTTCACGGGAGAAATAGACATTGCGGTGGTACCTACCATCAGTAAATGTGCTTTTCTAGCATACAAAAATAAGTAAATGCAGTGAATTCCTGCAGTAGTCCAACAGTCTGGCTTTGCCAAGCTTGGAAATCTTATTTATTTATATTATTTATTGTAGACTAGAAAAAATTAAAAAAAAACTATCCTTTAATAAGTATTTCACAGGATAATCTCTAACATTTTTGAATGATAGGTATTTATGAACAATATTTAAAAGCATGCCTATATAAGCTTATGTATGGCTAATGGCCAAGCGCAGGGTTCATTCTCCTTAAACGGGCATCGTCACCCGTACAAATTGGTATACTTTAAATATCTTTGATAGAAATTTCAAAGAATTCTCAGGAACACAGTTTGTTTATAAAAAACATACAACGGAAATAACAACAACACATTTTAGTATGTCAGATAATAATCAACTCGCTATCAAATCCTGTACACTAATGTTTAGTGAGGATATCACTTGCTTTAATGGTAATCGCCTTGAAATAAAAGCCAGTAGTACTACCGGAACTATAAAGGTGTCATGTAACCCAAACTACGGTTCGCAAGATCTCCCGTGCACACGATAAAATTCCAAATCTTGTTTTCGCACCAAAATTTGATGTTATTATCTTATCTCAACCAGTTTATGACTGCTAAAATTTCTTTGAAATGTTGTAAAATGAATATGAAGTAGTTCGCGTACCTTGAAAATGGCCGTTTAAGATATACAAACATATAGTCAAGTTGGAGACGAGTTGGAAGAGATCCCACCATAAGAAATTCGTGAAAATCTTTTATGGGGGCTTAAAAACAGCAATGACGTAGGTACATACTACATACTCGCCACCACAAAAAATATTCATAATAATCTGGGATCATTAGATCAGTGCCAGTATTTGTTATTACCACGTTCATCATTAAGCTTATATTCGTAGTAATCATTTCACTCATGTAGTACATTCAGCTACGTGCCTTGATAGAATGGCGTTTTTTTTCTTGAAACATTTATTAAGTAGTTTTAAGTAGTTTCCATCCAATGTGTATCTCATTTCATCGTTCACGCACTGCTAAGGATCGCGACCACATGTGATGTTCCTTCATCGTCCTCGGTCCTGGACATGGACTGCGTGGTATCACCAACCATCTTCTTTACTTTGTCTGTCCATTTGGCTGGTGTTTAATTGTATGCATAGAACAAAGGAATCCAAAAGATTATCTTGGGAAACAATTTAAGGTCAAAACTGAACACCTCAGTGTAAATGCACTGTTGTGTTCCGGTTTGAAGGACGTTTTAGCCAGAGTAACTGGACATAAATAGACATAACATTTTTTGTCTCAAGATGGCGAGAGTAATGGAATGCTTTGCATTGCTTTGTAATTCAACCATACAACACGTTTGTTTTGTTACTGTCCATGAGCGGTCGTATCACTTACTATTAGGCGAATGCCACGCTTATGCAATGCCATTCGTTGCAATTAAACAACCCTAAACATCCATATATAGATACACACATACTCTCTGTTGACAGCCTCCGTGGCGCAGTCGGTTAGACGCCGCCTGTGAAACGAGAGGCCGCGGGTTCGATCCCCGCACCGAGAGAAATGTTTGTGCAACCCACAAATATTTCTTTCGGGTCTGGGTGTTGTGAGACCGAAAAGTCTCTCGTAGTTCCTGATACCCACGACACAAGACTCGATCTTAGTGTGGGGTCAGAACTATGTATATGACTGTTGGGTGTAATTTATTATTTAGTCTACAAAGGTAGAGGTTATGTTCAATTAGTTTATATTTTAAGACCTTGGCAGTTTAGTTGCGGTTGTCGATCGGGTGCGATCGTGCGGTTTACCAACATTTAGCGCGGTCGGTTTGTGATCGGGTGACACATTTCAACACGGTAAAATAACGCCAGCCAAAATCTCTCAGAAAATGGTAATCAATGTTTTATTGGCATACATTTAATTACATGTTAGTATAATATTGCGTTATATTAGCCAATTTTATATCTTAGACTGTCATTGTAGACGACGGTTGTAGACGTACAATATACATGCACTGCGAGCTTATACTTTCGGTAAACTAAATATAATATTGGTTTTGTCATACTAATTAATATTCAATAAATATTTCATCCCTTTTGCAATGAATGGTGAGACCGGCGTGCTATTCGGCTGATGGTTAGCGATACCACCGATCGTGGACAGTAGCAAAAGCAAATAACACTATGAATTAACAAGCATTGCTTGCAATTTCACTGCACTCGCAATCATGAGACATAATGTTTCTTATTATGTCCACTATGAAAATAATCTTAATTCTAAAATGTCTACGATATTTGACATTTCTTATTTAGTAATAGTAAAAACTTCTAATTTACAGGGCCTAATAATGATGCCAGCTAATTGTCAAAATAAAAAAGAACATTTATTTACACACCGACTCTGTCATAGTTAAACAAAACAACAAAGTAAAGAAAAAACAACATAAGTACTGTTTGCGTCAAGAACTTACAATACTTGTTTATTTTTAGATACGTTTCAAATTAAAATAAATCTTAGAGAAATGTCGACTCCAGTAGAAAGAGTTTACAGTATTACTCTTTTATGTTCCTTCAAAGACTTTATGTTTTGATTTTAAGACATGTACACTGGCTCCATATTTTGAGACAACTTATATAGTATCAAAAACACGAACAAAATACGAAGGATGAAATAGATGTATAATTGGATGATAGAAGTTCTATTAAACATTCCTTCATAATTAATTAGGAATCAACACTCATAACTACAAATTTCAAAGTATTTAAAAATATTTTTGGTCGTGAAAACGAGCATGTAAATCATTACAATGAAAACTTTGTATCGGTTTTGCATACTTATAACCCTTTTAAGTTTACGTACCGTCTTTCAAAAATATAGGATTCTTGGAAAGCCTTTGACCACTACTCGGAATGTGAAACTGGACTCAACAGCTACTGGAAATGCAAAGTTTGATACTTGAGTTATGGTATCGACCCTGTGACCTATAATTTAACAGGGAAAGTTCATCATCACATTATTTCATTCTGATTCTCTTCATATTTTACTTCTGATAGTTCATTTAGTTGAATGGGATCTACATCAAACAAATCCCTGAAATCATTGCTAAGTCCATTATTCATCTGCTGGGATATCAAAGGATTACCATCAGAACACTTCCGTAAAATCTCTTATCAATAAATTCGATCGTTTCACATCGGCAGAACGAAATCAATTTCAAAGTGTGTTCCCGGTCGGTTAGCTCGAGTACCATTCTTCATTAACCCGATTTTATCAGCGTTTTTTAATAATCGCAAGCCGGTCTCAGATTTTTGACGTGGCGATTAAGATTTTTAACAAACGCTTGATAAATCATCGGCCTGCATTCGATTCTGAGAAGGCATTTATATCATAATAATTACTGTGTAAAATCGTTCAATGTTTGTACATTATAAAATACGTTTCGCTGATTTTCTTTTGGGTAACTGTACTTTATGATTTTATGTCATGTCGGACTGATTTACCAAAATGTGTTATAATAAATTTACATTTTTGGCTCTCCGAAGTCGAGCATAGCAATCTAATTTAAATTCTAATGGGAAATCTCTATTGTTTTCCCTTCAAATATAAGTTGACGTAATAATTCGTTAGAGTGGAATAATTTAAATAATCTGTAAAAATTAAGTATCTTAACTCTAAAAAAAGACTTTTCACAAAATATTCAATTCCTTGATATCGATTACAATATTCACAACGTCGTGGGAGAAAATTAAAAGCCTCCTAAATATTTCCACCTCCATTTACCACGTTAATCTTTAAGTCTTAATTCCTATCGCGCTTAATTGAATTCAAACAGGGCCGGGGTATTTTAAAACCTTATCATTGGACTGTTTTATAACTGCTAATCGTCGATAAATTTAAAATCGGTGCGCCCCGCGGTCGTTACGCGTCAAGTAAACATTTACCTACGGTATAATTTTAAAATAAAACCGGCTGAACAATATCCCATTCGATATCTATTCTACTTATCTGATTCACACTAACAAACGCGGACGATAGGCCTTGCATTTTATTGTTTCAAAATAAGTTTATATCGCGAATGACTTCAGAAGGATAGGCGTAAGATTATTGCACGCTCTATTGGTTTATCTTGAGTGGAGGCTTTAAAGATTTGCCATCTACACTAACAACCAAGACCGGTTTCTCTTGATTTTTTTCATTTTACAAGTATGACTTTATTTTCTTTTACACGTCACTAAAAACTGCCAAGTTTCATCCTTTTTGTGGTTGCGATCTCCTATTCTAGAATACATTCTTACGTAATTTTTTGGCATTTTTTACTGCTAATCCCATATTGATTACAATTATGATAACAAAAAATATAGAAAAAAATGCCTAAGTAATTGTAGAACAGACCGAGACAGAGGTAAAGGCATTGTGTTATATAGAATGTAAATAATGATACAAAATACTATAAGCAATCGTCCTGCATGTGTTACATAAAATGTCGCATAGTTTTTGCATTTATACGCATTTACATTGTGCGTGAGAAAGAATAAGTAGATTAATTTGTAACACGTGCAAGGCCTATGCAGCTGACAAACAAGTATTTGCAATGCACCCTAATAATGTGGACACATTTTGTGCTGTATCAGTGATTGACAATGCCTCTATCTTTCCGAGTTGTTAGTTACTATGAATTCAGTATCCCCCTGTATAATACATGGATAATTAGGAGGAAATCGATGTTTTTATTATAACGTAAGTTATTATTTATCATGTAAATTGTGTCATAAATAAATAGAAATCAAGATATGTAGACTAAAGTCATAAGCACAGTCCTAACCCCATAGAAAGACACTGTATTGTATCGAAAACTACCCAAAATATTTTTTTTTTACTTCTACGAATGGCGATATGGGCATTTCATTCACCTGCTATTCAGCGATGCGACCGAAATGCTTGGCATTCATCAGCGCTTGCTATCCTGAGACATAAGATGTTAAGTCTCAATATGTCCAGTAGTTACTCTGGCTACAATGTCCTTCAATCGGGAACACAACAGTGCGTTTACACTGCACAATTATTACAATTACATATTTCTTGCTTACAAAGATTTATATCGTTAGAGGAAGGATGGTACACGGCACCAACAACTAAACAAAAATATAATATGAGTATATATATTTTTTTTGTTGATACCACATATAACTGAAGCCAGAGAACCCAGTTTAATAAATGGCAGTCTAATTGAAGTCGACAAACTGTATTTGCTCGAGTAAATTCAAAAGGCTTTGCAGAAGCAAAACACATAGCCAACCTCATTGCTGAGATTAATTAGAATAAAATCCTTTACCAGTTTTTAGTCCAGTTGAAATCGTATTATGTACAGAATGTTTTGTATACTTCAAGATTTATTCGTGTGAACTTTCTTTTTATTTTATAGATATAGCAAACGAGCAAACATGCGTCTATCAACACATAAAGTTTGGATCATAGGTGTGTTGCCGATCCATCAAATAGGGAGGGGAGCGAGAAGGAAAAACGATGGGAAGAAAAAAGGAGTAATGGAGGTAATCAGGCGATCTCACTCATCGAACGAAACGCGACACCCCAGCTGTCGCTTCACGTCGATCTCATGTGAGACAGTAGTACCGACCCGGAGAAACCTACCCATTCATACTGAGTCATGAATTACAACGGTGTGGCTCTACCACATGTAAAAAACTCATATTTTTTTTATTAATTCTGGGGTAAGAACTTAGATATTATGATTGGAGTTAGATATTGATTGTTGTTTCACTGACATTCTGTTTGTGAGTTCTTAATTAAAAAGTTATGCTTTGTCTGTGCTTCGATTATTTTCTGCAAAGATTGATGTCTGCCAGCCAGCCAGACAGGAAATCATTTGACATTTTTTACGAAGAAATGTTTGAGATGACAACAGTTAAAAGGAGAAAATAAAAATCAAATGCCGCCGTAACAGTATTTTTCCTTCTATTTGCTTATATTTTCGCTGTGCACTAGTTCGTTGATCATTACAATATTGAGATCTATGGTCTGACTTATTGAAAATTTCATATCTTTTGAGAATTATACATCACACGACCATAAAAATAAGTGTATATACATATATTATCCACCTATGAACATTGATTATGTCTATAAATTCATCGATTTAAATAATGTCAAAATACCAAATTCATGTAACATCAGCGGATGTTACTTTTCGAAAATACCAAATTTCATACGCATTACGATGCAAAAGCTCTGTAGCAACAATTTTGTTGTGTAGATGGCGTCGAGAGATTTTATCTGGAAGCTAAATGTTTCGAGAATAAAATTGGTCGCGCTCGTTCGAATCGGATCCAGGATCGATACGCCGATCGATAGCCAGATACTATCGAGAGAGATGTTGCGTAATTACAGACCTCGACGCGTATACATTCGGAGAAATTTTGGCATATGCATAATTCAAAGATTTCTGAGAAGTATTTTAGTAAATTAGGTTACAATTTTGAAACATGGAGACGGGTTAAAATTATATTAATCGATTAAAATTAGTTCATGCACATCATGAAGATAATCGATATTGATTGGTTCAAAATAAAGGTTTTCGGATTTTTTTAAGTCATCATATCATTATTATTTCATACTCTCATCAATACGTTGCCCCAAATATCGCCTACAGGTCACATTTCTTCTAATGTTGCTTCCTACGGATTGCTCCTCCAACATAGTAAGTTTGGTGTAATTCACATTGAGCATGAAAGCGAAGGTATATTTAATCCCTGTGCACTTAAGGGATCAAGATTAATAATAAAATTGTGAGAATTTAATTATGACATATAAATCCTACAACCAGGAAGTAATAAACATGAATGTCCTTGTAAAATACCAGTTCAAACCAGTTACATAAATCCACATAAATAAACAGTGCTGAGATAAAAATCTATGTGACTCAAACGACCTGAGTTAACCAACATGAGTGATGTGTTTGTTGATAATGAACTAGTTCTGATTACTTAAAATTGTTGAATACGTTTTAATTTCCAAACAAACATGTTCTATATTATATTAACTGTCATTGCTTATTTTTTATGTTCAGTGGATCATTTTTTAAGTCGTACAGAAAGATAATGTGAGGACTACAATACAACATTGTGTAACAACTATAACAACTAGGCACCGGCGTTGCTTTTTCTCGGGGCCGGGACTTTTTGAGTCCACATCGGAAACATAATAAGTATTATTTGAGTTAGATTTATTTAATTTTAAATTTCAACTCAATGTGAATGCTTTCCTTCTGCCTCCATACTGCTTTTCTGTCAGGACTCATTATATCCAGTTCAGTCCTATGACTGGCCTGGCTAGGACAAGGCCTGTAATCCTGTAGCGTCCTGTCCTATCACATCCCCTTAAGTTCTAAAAAGTAACATATAGCATATATTTTTTGAATTTCAGGTTCATCCCACAGAATCACTACATTTTTTGGAATAAAATAAATTTAGTTAAAGGCGCTATTGCCATTTACTTTACTTCGTTTCACAAGTAATTTGTCAAAAACATTTCCAAAGTATCATCAACGCAAGGTCCTTACATATCGTATTCTTAAGCTCCTTATACGTTAACAAGCGTCTTAATTGTAGCAATTAAAAAGACATCAATAACACAACGAGTTAATGTTTCTTAATATACACAACTTCAGTCCTGTCATTTCGCCGGTTTGCTAATTTTCCGTTTATACACGTTTGCTCACACGAAGCTTATGTGATACTCAGTGTCGTGAGGTGAGGACAACTTCTAGAATAATTTGCAACTGTAGCGGTATACTATAAACTACTTGATGACTTTCGTGTGTATGGAAAAGCATGCAAGAAACTAGCAGTGAGATAACAAAGTTAATATTAGAGATCTTTTAATGAGCAAGTACCAGCCAAACTTTTCTCGATAGCAATCGAACTTTTAAGGGACAGCTTGCTTATCATCAAATATATTTTATTTTCACTCTCAACCTTAAAAATATTTAAAATATCATATTAAATTAAATTTGAATTTGAAGGCCATGTACCTAGATTAACTACTGGACATATTGAGACTTAACATCTTATGCCACGGTATGGCGAGCGCAGTGGAATGTCAAGCATTGCTTTGTAATTCAAGGTGTTCTTTAGTTTTGCTACTATTCTTGAGTAGTTATATCGCTTACCATCAGGTGAACGGTAAGTTGGTCTCGCCATTCATTGAAATAAAAAAAAAATGTATCTTCTACTAACCTAGAAAACAAAAAAATTCATCAATTTCTAAACCGATGTGTACCTCTCACCATCAATTTGCATGAAGGAAACCAGAATGGCTCCAATGTAAATGTTCAAATTAAAATCTTTCAACGGAATTCACTTCCGTATGAAGCCGATTGTGGGCACCGCTTGAGCGGAAACTTCATAATACCGCAGACTTAACGAAGTAACACCAAAATTACTGGGTTTGTCTCGAACAAACTTTACGCTGAGAGAATCTTGAATGAATGGTTTCATTAAAAAAGCGAATATTTATGAGATTTAGATCTGGGTTTATAATATTGAATTATCATAGTCACAATAATGTTTATACGCATGCCAAGAATTTTCACCGGGTTCAAATTTCAATATTAATCAATGTCAATCTTACTTTATTCAAATTCAATTTGCATCCGATTTGATCAATAAGTGTAAATCAAAACAGTGAGCTTAAATACACTTTGAATTGCTGTGAAATAAATCATTGCCGGTTCTCCTATCAACATTTAAGATCGCGTCTATAGAATACAAGTCCTCATTTTACCCACTTTGTAGTAGAATATTATCCTAATTTCACCCACTTCGAAGCAATAGTAATTCGTTGTTTATAAATATCCTTTATTGTTAGCTACCGGCTCCTCAAGTATCGTGTAAGGGTTACATTCGATTGGGAAATGACGTGCCCCGCATTCGAAACGCTCCCATTAACTGGCGACGCTTTGAGATGCAAATGAGATTTTTTTTCTTCATAAAATCTCTTCATTGAATATTTCAAACCGCGCCTTGTGGGTGAATTTATTTCTTCCCACTTTGTATGCTGAAGTGGTGTGGAATCCGACAATTTGGATTTATATTCGGCTGTTCCAGTTTTTTCTTCCGAATTAACGATATTTCTTAGTAATGTTTTTCTACCTGTCGTTCTGGTTGAATGCAGCGTGCTCGTGCGTAATCTTATCGATGTTCGGCATCCTCGGAAATTAGACTGATTTTTATATTCTCTTGTAAGATATTTTTATTAGTATACCAACAGATGCTTGGTACTTTATAATACGAAATACACTCCCTTTTATTTTACATAAAAATTAGAAACCCAAAAAGAATTCGACACACGCAAATAAAACTTATCCAGCAATTTGGGTAATACACTACAATGATGGATTAGGCTATCAGTTTGCCCATCATGTTTTAAAAACCGTAGAACAAAACTAGTAAATGAACGTTCCGTATAGTGGGCATTGTAATAACAGATAGCTAAAAGCGAGCTTCGTTCCATTAAAAAACCCACTTTCAATGCGCTTTACAAACTAATTGTAGTGCGGTATTCTAAAATTCATGACACAGTTTCGACATTGAATGCCATGTCGCATAGTGTGTGCGGACATGAATGGGGTACGGGTACCAATGATCGACCATTGTGCGAACGCACGCCCCTAGCTCCATGTTGTCACATAATGTCAGTATCGAAGGGGCTCAAAGTGTCACCCTCGCTAGACGAGTGCACTTGCTACACGTTATCCAGATATGTTGTGAATTTGCCTCGGTACTTTGAATGACGACTAATTCCATTGTTAACGCTCTGGCATATGGCGGACATGACAAGAGAGGTTTAGCGCAGATTGGCAATATTGAGAGCTCGATTTTGTTCACTAAAGCTCAGGATTAGTGTCGTACTTTCATTTTTCAGTGCATTAATGCGCTTGTTTTTGCCAGTTTAAATTGGGTTTGTGTTTAAATATTTTAGTATGTGAAATTGTACATTTACATTTTATTGCGGTTTTTGGGGGCTATAACGTAGCCGAATCATTTTATTGGGATAATTATGTTGAACAAATTAACCTGCAAACTGGTTTCGTTTTGAGAATCACCTTCGCAAACATGGAAGCTACATGGGGTTATAAAGCAGCAAACAAAAACACAATTACCGCGGGCGCGTAAGGGCGAGGTACAATAGCGGTTTGGCGTCCACGTTTGAAGCAGTTACCCTAATTTGTTATTACTGTCAGGCCCTTCGTGTGCTTGCGGTTACTTTATGCTAATAAATGTTGCGAAACCTCGACAATTATAGTCACTGCGGTGTGCAGTAACATCTTTATAAAACTATATTATAAACTTTAGAAATATATTTTATGGGATACAACAAAAAGCCTATTTAGCTGCCATTAATTGATCAATAACCGAGTCCTATTTGTTTGCCTTTATTTTAAACGTGTTAATTTGATTGATGCCAAGTATTTTATGAAGTATGCCATTGAAAAAAAGTTTAAAGTTTTATCAGTAACCAACTCGACAATTACATAATGAAATTTGTTCCAACATAGAAAAATAAAGCTGCCAAATTCACAAAACTTTGTAGACCAGTGAGCCATTATAATGATTAGTTAGTTTTGTATTTCACGCAGATTATCCAGCTATTGAACTCACAGCTAAACCGCAAAAATAACAAACGCTATCGTTTCATAAAACTCTTCAAGGCATTTAACTGGCGTAATAGCCCTGACATTTCAGTTCAAAGTGGGATATTACATTCTATTTCTGTACTTTAATAGATACGGTTCCCATAAAATTTGATCTATACGTTATTCTACAGAATTTCTATACGGAGGGAGTCAATGTGTATGAAGCCAGTGCTTCGAGATTAGATTAACATTTTATTACTGAATATAATATGAATATTATCGTAATCCAGGAAGCTTATTATGTATTTGAAAACGGTTGTCATAATAATGAGATTTAGTGAATGTTGGTGATGTTTTATGAAGGAATTAAACTTCCGTCATTTTATCGACTTACTGTATTTATAAATAGGCCTTAAAATGATTTGCGCTGTGTATATTCAAGTCCGTAGTCACCTGTTGGGAAAGAATCACACAGGACTGCTAACAAGCTTAAGGTGATCGTGGGTTCAAATCCCGGGACACACCTCTAACTTTTCAGAATGCAGTCAATCATCACGCACTAAAATAGCGAAGGAATATATTATATAATTTGTAAAACAAGATTTGTCTCTGACGGAGTATATTTACAAAGGCTCAATGGTCAATTTTAACTGTTCAGCAGGTCTCTCATATGTGGTAGGCCGCCTGGGTAGTTACCACGGCAATATCTATTTCTCTCGCTAAACAGCAGTGTGAATGCACTATTGTGTTTCGGATTGAAGAACACTGTAGCCAGAGTAACTATTGGATATATTGAGACTTAACATATCATGTCTCAGGATAGGCAGCGCAGTTAAATGCCAAGCATGTCTTTGTAATTTAAGTTGTTTGGTTTTGCTATAGTTCATGAGCGGTCGTATCGTTTACTATCAGGCGATCAGCATGCTCGTCTTGCCATTCATTGCAATAAAAAAAGTAGATTATTTATATTATAGATCTAGTATACCTCGAATTAAAAAAATATTTTGATTATCACTATTTATTTCAAATTTATAAATTAATACACGAGTCATAAAATATTTTGATTTAATGAATTGCTTTTGACTATGTTTTGTCGGTATGACTTTAAATTATTGACGAAAGTCGCACTTGTATGCCATTGAGCAAGCAGATCATAGAACTCCTACCCATGAATTACAACCCTCTACCTATGTATGCCAAGTGAAATAAATGATTTATGATTTTATGAAATAAACATTTTTAGCTGGACAGCCACGTGTTCATAAGAATGAAAGCTGTACCTATAACTACTGTAATAGTCATCATTTTCACACAAATAGTTCTGCATTTATTTACACGGCGTCTGTTCACCAAAATCCTCATCTACAGCGGAATTAAAGGCATTACGTATGTATTTCACGCAGTGTGACATTGCAAGCATCCATATTCCTCCATTATGCATGTAGATGACCAAAACTGCTTCATCCGGGCTTTGGTTATTCTACCAGCAGTCTATAACATACCTTGTTTGATGAGTTTGAGCAAATTTGATAGACTTAAGAGAAAGTTCTAGATGTATTTGTAATTTTGATCCTTCGAGCCAGATTAATTAATAAATGCCACCTTATATAACTAATTTCTGCGGATATTTAAAAAGCATAAGAACATAATAATATGTTTTACAATTTGAGAGAAAGCCTTATTAAAATAGTGTGGATGAATATTTTTGGTATTACAAATCTTTTAACAGTAAATATGCTGATATATAATATCACCACAAAGATAACGATAAAACATTCACCCACTTCACTAAAAACAATTGAATACAATCAGAAGACCATTCTAGTAAACCATAGGACAAAACAAACAGTAAACACCAGTATGCACTGTAATGCAACAGATAAATAGTAAATCCGGGATAATCCAGTACAATATGTCTTGCGAGACCTTGCCAACCATTTGCCAACATAATGTTTCGAGATAAGAAAGCTGCGGGAACAATATTAATCTTGTTGTGATTCATCTTTTATCGCTCAAACTTGCATGTACTCGAAACTGATGCTTCATAAATCACACACTAAGGTTTGTTAAGGTGTAGACATTTTGATTTTATCGTTATCCGATGCTCTTTGTTTTCAATTGTTGACTTTTTGCGAGGTTTTCAATTTGTTAATATTTGTGCCGACTTTATTGTACACGTAAAACTAAATTTTTTTTTTAAATATATTGAATTGATATCTTATAACCTGTTGGTAAAGGACCCGATGCGACTGTCAACATACTTACGGTGGTCACAGGTTCAAATCCCAGGGCACACCTCTGACTTTTCAGAGTCATGTGTGTATTGATAGTTATTCACCACGCACTATAACAGTGAAGGAAAACATATACAATAGGCCTAGTGAGGGTTGCCGGACTTAACATACTATAGAAATTCTAGCAAATACCTATGGTAGGTATCATGACGAAGTATTCCTTAACCGTTATAGTGCGTGGTGATTGACAATCAATACACACGACACACGACGAAAAGTCAGAGGCATGCTCTGGGATTTGAACCCGCGACTACCGTGAGAATGTAACCGTATCAAATGAAATAAAATACTGAAAGACAACATAATATCTACTAGAATATGAAAACATGCCAGCTTGTATTTAGCCAAAACCAAAAAAATCAGGGTTATGCAAAATCATTGCAAATTAAGCGTTGTTTTTCTCATTCTAAGCTGAAACAATTCTCGATAAAATCCAATGTTTAACTTTACGACACGTTGCCATGAACAAATCCTTACTGTACTTAGTAACATGATAAAATAGAATCAATAGTACTCTCATACCGTGCCGAGATGTAATAAGCGTATGAAAAGTGAACCAAACACCACTATTTGTTCACTAATATATTTCCTACTACCTCGCTACTTATGCCGAAGTATTAGAGTCCATAATCGATTGGCAAAGTCGAGATAATGTGAACATACGCGGTACTAGGGCTAAATTAATGATGTCAGTTGGACGTAGTTTGTTCTGTAACGAAATCGAAACACGGCGAAAAGTCATTGAATATATTTTATGAATTTCCGAACGGTGAGTTAATGTTACGTTGGTTGTGCGTACTGGTACTTTTATATTGGAGGAGTAATTTCGCCAACTGGAGTGGTACATTCAGTAGCTGAAACACTAATGTTGGTCGTAAACAAAATGTGTATTTTTCGGAACGGTACCGGAAGATTTTTATGGAAACGTATAGTTTAAAAAGTCTTCTACTGAGCTCATCTAAGTATTTACTTTTGCTCTTCGATCTTCTAATATTTTGTTCGATGCCTGCACACACTTACATTTAAATTCAACCGCATCGTTAGATGCGAATTTCAAAAATAGTAGTGTTATTATTACTACTTACAAATATCTGTGCCGAGATAAATGCCATAATACCGCAGGTATTCCATGTTTTCACTCTTTAAATCTTTATATACTGAATGATACCGAAGTATCACATCTAAAAATCACTACAATTGCTTTAAAAGTTTGAAAACATTCGGTTACCTTGGGCACAATATGGGTAAAAGATAAAATATTTCTATTAATGAGCATAACATAATATTTGCCAGTTTTACAGTAAATGTTTTGCCAATCCGATGCCACTAATAGAATTAATACCTTAGTCCGATCAAATATACACTAGATACAACATGAGCGCACCAAAAAAGAGTACTCTTTCACCTTCAGTCACGCACCGACCGTTGCTTCTAAAACGTCGTAGAACTTGAGACAATATTATGTCAAAAGCTACTTTAAGCTCCAGGAATAAGGTGGAATTTGTGTTAATATATTTGGAATATGTGATCTTTTTGTTTACTTTTTTTTGTTTCAATGCATCGGTGCCACTTTTTAACAGAACATTTACAGAGAACTGTGTATCTAGTGTATATTTGATCGAAGCCTTAGTCAGAAAGCGGTAAAATTATACACGAATACAGATTAATAGAATATTGATACGGCACCTGTGTTTGTTCACATGAACAACAGTGAACATTTAAATTGATTTAAAATATCATTAATAATTTATATTTCTTTTTACTTCATTGACAATTTTAGCTTAATATTTTATATTTTGAGTTAACCTGTTTTTATGTTAGTTCGATAAACAATAATTTTGGGAAAACAATAAAAACTTTTGCTTTGTTTTTTTAACAAAACCTAGCACAAGGTGATGGCAACCCGTTGACATAGCAGCCAAGAAGTTCATTTCCCGCGTAAAAGATTAAGTCTTAAATTTTGATTAAATATTTTGGTCGCAGGCTTAGTCCCAGCAGTGGACAGTTGTTTTTTTTTTTTTGTTTTTTTTATTGCAGTGAATGGCGAGACGAGCAAGCCGTTCGCCTGATGGTAAGCGATACGACCGCTCATAAACAGTAGCAACATTCCACTGCGCTCGCCATCCTGAGGCATAAGATGTTAAGTCTCAATATGTCCAGTAGTTACTCTGGCTACAATGTCCTTCAATCCGAAACACAACAGTGCATTTAAGCAGTGTTGTTTGACGGGAGAAATAGACATTGCGGTGGTACCTACCCAGATGGCCTCTCACATATGAGAGACCTACCACCAGTTTATTTTTAGTATTGTGGACAGAAGAAGAAATAAAATCACTCATAGTTATAGTTTGTGACTACCTACGCCAAAAAGTATGAGGAACGACTAGGTAACAAGGACTTTAAAACATAATACGTTTCGAGAGCATACCCACCACGCACTAAGCATGGCTTTTCAATTCCGCTTGATTTTTTTGGGATCTTTTCACGGTCCTGGAAGAAGACGAATAATAAATCGATGAACTCTTCACAACGTTTACTTGCAATAACTTATATGAGCGTTGGACATAGCTCATAACAATAAACAGTTTATAAAAATCAACAACCGTCAGTAACCATGGTGACAAGAATAAATTTCTAGGGATGTCAAAATCCTTCTCAAAAATTCCCGCATCGTCTGGAAACGCTACAAATTCCTATAAATAGCACAAAACCATAAATCAGCTGATTTCACACTAATATTTTTAATAACCATTAAACATTAACCAGTAGCAAATCAAATGTTTTCGGCCTTACCTCACCCAGCGAAAACTCGCAACAATAAGAGTACTGAGTGTCGCGTTACTCCGAGAGCCGGTCGATTTGTCCAGCGGTATCAAACGCTATAAATCGAGGCTTGTGTTAAATATTACCACGACCGCGCCTTTGATATACGTCCAGTGGATGCGAAATGTATTTTTGTAAATGTGTGTCTTCTTGATATTGATATGGTATGTTTGTTATGCTTTCAAGTATAGGCTGTTTAAGTGATTGTGTTGATATTTGTGCGGGGATATAGCTTGAAGTTTGATGAAGGTCATGCAGTACTTACTTTATGGTTTTTGGCAAAGATTTGATAAGAGTTATTGTCGTCATTCAGGGTGAATTGACAATATTTTGAGCGAAAATGATTTATATTTTGAGTGAAAATATTTTGAGCATCCGCCAATTTATGTTTGAAATATAGAACCAAACTTATAAGTGCTTAAAGATGATAAACAATTCTTCGTGGATACAAGTAAGGTAAAGGTGCAAAGCATAAGTACGAACGGTAAATTTTTAATTATTCGTTCTGAATTTAAATTTACACAGCGTAATCTATAGTAAATATTTTTAGTAATGAAGTATCTATATTAATTCACCATCTCCTGTCATCAAATTAGATTTTATAAAATGGAGTCCCATGCGTAAAATCTCTCAAAATAAGCAATAATATATCATCATATTATATAGGTCAAAGTGTAAGCATTACCACAACCAAAATTTAAAACAACTCCACATTCGTACAGGAAGCGTACATCTTTCACGTCAGTATTTTATACGTATATGAATAATACTAAAGTATTTAACTCGCTAAAAGCATGCACATTTTATCGCTTTTTCAGGCTCTAAATCTGCCGCAACGTCACCGTATTTGCATACGAGTGGGGCGACAAAGAACAAAAGCGATTCTTTGCAGTTTTTATTTTCACGTCCGATACGATATCGAAGGATGCGGTATCTCCCTATCAACTCGCTGTAAATCATTTAGTTTTTAAAATATATTGTCCTCGCCTTTTGAATATATTTTATGGTGGAGTCAATGGCGTCTGGATAACGTCTTTTTGTCGGTGTCAGGTTTTATCAATAGTGGAAAATATTGGCATGTTTTTGGTATATGGGTTTTTTGTTTGGTTGCTTGTGGTGGTTTATTAATACAAGTGGTAGAGCAGTTCTGTGCTTCAGTGGTCTAATGACTACTTGTATGCTTGTCAATCGTAAAATATTGAGTTTGATTCCCAGCGATATTAAACGAGACGTTTTGAGAAGAACTGATGGAAGATAGGAATAAGTCATTCTATGGCTCATTGGCTATACTGTGCATCGATTGTATTTGGGGGCGCGGCCGAGCCCCCTCCAAGTCGAGCTATAGGCCGTAACATCCTTTTCTCGATGCAATTCAGACCATTTTCAACCCCCCATAACTTCGTTGTGGTTAAAGCAAGAAGCCTGAATTTTCAGTTACTAATTAGGCATTGTGTAAACACGGTATATTTAAAATTTCATTCAATTTGAACTAGTAGTTTAAGAATTATAACTTGTCAAACTTTCGTAATTTTGTCACTCACTGACTGACTGACCGATCATCAAAAGTCTAAGGCACTTCTAGCAGACATAGAACCTTCAAATTTAGAATATAATTAGTGTTTAGTGTCTAAAGTAAGGAAAAAATCAAACATTTGATAATTTCTGTCTAGTTTTCTAGATACACTAACTGCGTGAATAACTTTGTAATCTCATATAAATGTATAGGATTACAAAGATACATTTGCAGTTAATGAATCGTTGTACCCGTATATAATGGAATAATAGTTGTAGATTGTATATATATATTATATATGAGGCATAACAGGAGGGGGGTATAAAGAGGGAAAGGGTGTATTCAGCCCATTAAACTGTACAACATTACTCTAGAAAAACATGACAAAGATAACCTTGCACATAAATAGACTAAATAGCTCGAAAATAATCACCATGAAAGAAATAACACTAATAATCAAATCCGCTATATTTGTGATAAATTGATACCTACAAAAATAAGAAAAAACCATAAGACAGAGGCTTTAAGAAAAAAAAAATTAAATAAATAAATAAAATTGTACGATACATTATGTTTTCATGCGATGGCCAAGTCGATCTATTTATTTACAACGTAAAGAATTTTTTATATTGATATGATAATAACTTACGTAATAACTTTATACAGAACGTCTCTTAATCAAGGACTAAAAAATTAATCGACTTGGTATTTCATGGATCTCACAACTTTTTGTGGTAGAAAAACTGAGCTGCGAGACTTGGAATTTTTTTACAGGATGTTTTTGATGGGATCTGTGCTTTCCTACTATGAATTATATATGCTAACATCAGGCCACTATTTCACCAACGACTTCTGTTAGTTAGTGTTTACGTTAGTGAAAAACAGTCATGTTGTTTTTTATTTATTTCGTCAAAATGTTTTGTTATTTTATTGAATCTTGTTTATGTCAATATGATTTAAAGGATTATCAAAACACTTACGTTACTTATCTTCATTATAAAGGTATAAAACATCTTATAATAAATGTAAATAGTTTTTTTGTCAGCATTCTAGCGCACGCAGGAGGCGTATCTTGAATAAACAAATAAGTCATTAGTACTGTTTATTATTTACTAAGAAAAATATTTTTATAAATGTCACGTATAAAGGCTGCTTGATTGAATTTTAAATCAGAGTCAATATGCCTCACACTTTTGTGATAGACGATTCGATTTTAGAATGAAATGTTAAATGTTTAATATGTTTAAAAGCAGTCTTTGTATAGCCAAACACGCGCGGATTGTATTGCCCAATGTTGAAATTATCCTTCTGTACTTCGTTTATTATTACATTTAAATGATTGTGACAGTTAAGTTAGGACAATAATGAAACCAGCTCCAAACAATCAATGTTAGCTTTACCATATAATATGAAACATAAAATCGTATATAACGTTTTAGATTGAAACTAATAGCAGGATGAATGAAATCACTGAAATAAACAGATAATATATGCGATAAATGGTAAAAATATAATTCAGACTTTAAAATAAAATTGGATTTTAATGTTAATCTACAATACACAGCGTTTACTCCAAAATGTTCAATATTTTTCAAAATCGATTGTTTTGCTTTTTGACCTTTGAAATAAGGTGAGACCACACTGGCATCGCTTAAGCGATTATGTCTTGTACCACGCGCAATCAGCGTGTTTACGCTCGAAAAATGCGGGCAACCACAACCGACGTCAGACCATGCCTCGGTATAGTAATTAATTTGCGCCGCAATTTTGCGAATATTTTTAATTTACGACTACTGGAATATTTTTACTTCATGTTAGTTATGTGTTGTTCATGGGCTTTGTCTATAATTTGATACCTTTATCTATACACTTATAATATAGCTTCAGCTTACATAATGTTTGAACTTTAGAATTACTTCTTTTCTTTATATTTTTTCTATGTTGCTTATGTTTTCGAACTATGTGGTTTATCTTGTACATAAAAACCAATGAAAAATACTAATATTTAAATATAATCATGTTTTCCTTGTTGCTAAAGTCTTAAAATTAAGTGAAATTTATTCTACCAAATTAATTTAAACACGTGGATATAAAAGTATCGATGTAATTGAACAACCAATTTTTTAAAAATATTATTTCGAAGTTCGTTTACTTTATAGACTAACTTTTTCTATAAAGATTAAATTATTTTTACAAACATTACTGGTGGTAGGTCTCTCATATGTGAGAGGCCATCTGGGTAGGTACCACCGCAATGTCTATTTCTCCCGTGAAACAACACTGCGTAAATGCACTGTTGTGTTTCGGATTGAAGGACATTGTAGCCAGAGTAACTACTGGACATATTGAGACTTAACATCTTATGTCTCAGGATGGCGAGCGCAGTGGAATTTTGCTACTTTTTATGAGCGGTCGTATCGCTTACCATCAGGCGAACGGCTTGCTCGTCTCGTAATTCATAGCAATAAAAAAAAAAACTACAAAAAACTCGTAGAATTATAACAATAAGGAACATGCATTAATTATGTTACTAAAAACAATTACTTAGTTTTAAAAAATCCACATATCGTGATCGCTCTCTAATAAAACCGCAGCCGCGCACGTGGACCAACTAGGACCTAGATAAGCCGCCAGTAAGTCATGTCACATCCAGAATATTAAATTATTACCTTTACCTATACGGTAGATTATAGTCTCTATGTCAATACACATAAGGCGATTTGTGATTTGTTCTCATTATTTTGATCGAAGGAAGTTATCCGTCAAAGGCGCTGACGTAATCGATGTCTTCAGCATCATAATGAGTCAAGTTTTGCTTGTCTTTTTGTTTTATTGTGACTTGGTCTAAGTTTTTTGTTGAAGTGATTTATGAAATCATCGCTTGATGCCTTGATATCGTTTTATTTATATTTACATACCTTTGGACGTAATTAATCATATATAGCACTTTTAAATGTTAAAGAGCGTGAGAATTTTATAACGGTAGGTCATAAAAATATAGTATATGAGCAAATATTTTTTTTATACCGGGTATCTCAAGACTGCTACCGAAAACGAAGCCCGGTGGTAGTTTTAGTGACTACAAACACAATGCGACTAAAAATTTCGCAAAGAAACGCGACAGTTATTTTTTATGATTTTTTAAATATCGTCATTTTTGGGTGGTAAATCTATGGATTTACCACCCAAAAATGACGATATTTAAAAAGTTTTTGCTAAAATAATATTTTAAACATTTTTCTACCTTAGATTATTTATAAATAAAAGGGTATACACTATTATTTTAGGAAAAAATGTATTTACCACCCAAATATGGTCAAAGGAAAAAAAATACAAAAAAAATTGTCGCTTTTTTTCTGCAACTTTTTCTGTTGCATTGTGTCTGAAGTCGATTAAACTACCACCCGGCTTCGTTTTCGGTAGCAGTCTTGATATACCCGGTATTTATTACTTTTAATCCGAAAAAATACTTCTTGTAAGTCCTACAGCTATATCAGCTAGGAAACAAAGTGTATAATACGTTTCTGACCGATGTGAAGAGATGGTTGTCAAATTAATAATTTCCACAAAAATCGTGATGAAGACATATTTTATTGTGGTATTGGGAAATTATAGTAATTAAATCAATACTTTTATGATAAATCGAAAACTATTTATGATATTTAAAAATAACTTATTGAATAACATCAACCGACAGACTTTAACTTACATCATTAATCAATTTAATACCGAATCACTTAATTTATACACGGACAGTGTGATATATCCCGCCTAATTCTAAATCATTGCACGTTAACGAAAATAATGACATAAAAATAAATTAAACTAAATCTAAATCATTAAAATCGACCGTGAAATCGCTAATTGATTGTGAGATTAAGATCTTGGAGCGAAATTACATTGCCTTATGTAATATGTATAATATGAAATCCGGTAATAATAAAGACATTTAGGATTTTACACAAACGCCTAGTCGGGTCCAAACGGCGAAATGATTGTGATACGTTCGGTCCACAATTAAAATGCAAATGAGGGCATTGGGCCCGCCTGAGACGGGCTAATGTGGAGAAAAAACAAATGCCGGATAATGTTGCGTGATATCATCGGATTTGAAATTATTTTCCTAATGAAAACGCCGAGAAATGTTATTTTGATTTTAATTAAAATATTAAAAGGAAATTATTTGAAAAATATCTTAAGGTATTGTATCAGTCAATACACATCCCATTGCAGGGTACGGGCTTACTCTATAATCGAGAATTCAATTGGGAGTTTTTAGGCCTTAAAGTCCTTCATGATCTGGAGACGTTGGGCTGAAGATCGAGCCCAGTGGCGTGCCATAGGAGAGGCCTATGTCCAGCAGTGGACGCGAATAGGCTGATGATGATAGTCCTTCACGCTGGCCTAATGTGGGTTGGTGGACTTAACATATTTTTTAGTTTTTTTTTTATTTTTCTAATGAATAGCGAGACGAACATGCCGTTCGCCTGAAGGTAAGCGATACGACAGCTCATAAACAGTAGCAGAACCAAACAACACCTCGAATCACAAAGCAATGCTTGGCATTCCACTGCGCTTGCCATCCTGAGACATAAGTTGTTAAGTCTCAATATGTCTAGTAGTTACTCTGGCTACAATGTCCTTCAATCCGAAACACAATAGTGCGTATACACTGGTGTTTGACGGGAAACATAGATAATGCGGTGGTACCCACCCAGGCGGCCTCTCACATAAGAGAGACCTACCACCAGTTAATATACAGGGTATCTCAAGACCGCTACCGAAAACGAAGCCGGGTGGTAGTTTTAGTGACTACAAACACTATGCAACTAAAATTTTGCAAAGAACCGCGACCATATTTTTTTATGATTTTTTAAATATCGTCATTTTTGGGTGGTAAATCCATAGTTTTTGCTAAAATAATGATTTAAACACCTTAGATTATTTATAAATAAAAGGGTATACACTATTATTTTAGGAAAAAATGTATTTACCACCCAAATATGGTCATAGGAAAAAAAAATAACAAAAAAAATTGGTCGCTTTGTTTGCACCTTTTTTTGTTGCATTGTGTCTGAAGTCACTTATACTACCACCCGGCTTCGTTTTCGGTAGCAGTCTTGATATACCCTGTATATAATAACATACATATAATAGAAATGCGATTTGAAAAATATCAAATAATTAAAAAGTTTAAAATAAATAGTCAACCAATTCTAATACTACTGGTGGTAGGTCTCTCATATGTGAGAGGCTGCCTGGGTGGGTACCACCGCAATGTCTATTTCTCTCGTCAAACAGCAGTTTAAATGCACTGTTGTGTTTCGGATGGAAGGACATTGTAGCCAGAGTACTACTGGACATATTGAGACTTAACATCTTATGTCTCAGGGTGGTGAGCTCAGTGGAATGCCAAGCATTGCTTTGTAATTCAAGGTGTTGTTTGGTTTTACTACTGTTCATGAGCGGTCGCATCGCTTACCATCAGGCGAACGGCAAGCTCTTCTCGCCATTCACTGCAATAAAAAAAAAACTCTTTAGTCCCTGCTCTCTTTTATAGGGAGAACAATTTTTTGAAAGACCCTTATCTCAGGTAATCTATCATTCAAATTAGGCCACAGTACAAATGATTCGACGGCATCGGAGTGGTACCACCATCTTACAAAAAGCTGAAGTAAAATAAAAACTTTGTTGCGTTTCGATCGATGGGTGAGATATATAAACTGGAATTTTAAATAGTTCTACAAATTATTGACGTGTAAGATGATATCTGACGTTTTGCAAAACATAATGATGTAACACGACACCATAAATATGATAATTTGATTTACGACTTCATTAATTAAAATGTTTTCACATAACATGAAATATTACATGTTAATATTTTATGTTTAATTTGATAAAACGAAATTAGTGATGTTATTTTATGGGCTCAGCTGGATATTATGTAAATCAAAATTATAATATCTTTATTCTTAGTAATAAGCTTCCACATATTATTCATAATATATGAGATTAGATTCCTACATGATAGCGTTAGTTCAATACAGTCCGGTGTATAGAAGCGATATTTCAATAAATAAAACACTCAACAGTCACATACATAGTCCTGACACCACACTATGATCAAGTCTTGTGTAGGTATTGAGAATTCTGTATCTGTATCAGCCCATATACGTCCCACTGCAGGGCACGGGCCTCCTCTACAATCGAGAGTACGATTGAGAGTTGTTAGGCCATATAGTCCACCACGCTGGCCTAGTGCGGGTTGGCGGACTTACATACCATAGATGTTTTTATAAATCGCTATGGTATGCAGGTTTCCTCACGATGTTTTCCTTCACCGTTTTAGTGCGTGGTGATTGACTATCAATTCTCAAGGTATTGAGAATTACGAGAGACTTTTCGGTCTCATAAACACCCAGCCCCAAAACAAGGTATTTGTATCGGAGCGGGGTTGAACCCGCGGCCTCACGTTTCATAGCTGGGGTCTAACCAACTGAAGATTTATAATGCATAATAGCAATTATTTCAATCAAAAGCTATTAAAATGTTTGCTAATATGTTTTTAGTATAGCTCCGTTACACTGCGCCATTTAATAATAACCATTAAGGGTAGGCCCCCTGCATCAGGACATAAATTAGCTGATATTAATCTACGATGAAAACTTAATTTATTATTATTTCCTTTGTTAATCAACTTTGTGTTTCACTTCTAACATAGCTCGGCGACTTTATTACGAAGTTTTTGTTTTTGTAAATTTACTATTCAATAAGCAATAACAAAACATTGTAAGCACTTGCATGCACAAGACGTGTTCGCGAATGTATGGGACACCCACAATGAGGCAACATTGTAACGGGCAATTAAAAGCTTTTCAATGCGAGCCTTTTAGTCAAACATTCGCGTAGGTATATTATATAATATATCATATTAATGTTTACGTAAGATTTGACTGATAGATTCGTGAATATGGTTTGAATTATTTAATCCTACTGATAAAAAAAAGAATGACTGAGAAGATATGGCTCAAAATCACGAGTAATTTTCCGCACCGGCTGGTAAAATGTAATTTGTTATAGCTTCACAATATTTTTTGTACCGAATGTCATAAATTTTATCATTTACATAATTATATTCTAACAGAGATATTTAAATGATTGTAAAAAACATAATCCATATTTTAGTTCAACAGAACACGGAGTTATTGTTGATATTTTAGTTAAGATTTTATAAATACAATTTAAATGAAAATAAATATCGAAGTTCAGTGAAATAAATTACAAAACATATATTTACACTAATACCAAGTTAATAAATTTCTAAGCTCAAAAAATAAATGACATCTAACTGGCAACAATCGCAAATTCACCGCATCAAACGCCATTGTAAGCGAAAGCTTGATAAAGCAACCTCATCCACACTAATGACGCACCATTAAAAACAATAAACCGATTTGCAATTCAGATCGCATTCTCAAAATCCCATAAATATGTAGATATCAAAACATGAGCCGAAACATGCATTCGGAATCGTTAATGAACGCCGGTGACTATATCTTATCAGCCGCACCCTTCCATTGAACGAATGGACAATATGTCATAATTATTTAATTAATGCATGCCCACCCGGGGTTATCTGGACTCCATAATTCAACCCACCTACGGGTATTCGAACGTCGCGTGAAGTTCAATTTACGTGACTGCCCAAAGTACTTCGGCTATGCCTCAAGAATTATCTTTCGATATGCTAGCGTTTTTGTGGAATGATTGACTTGGAACAAATTTATAGGTCTTTTTTTAAATTGCAATGGATAGTAAAACTGGCATGCCATTCGATGGTAATCGCTACAGTAAATACGGTGGAGCAATAAATAATATCGCGTAGTATTCATAATCACACATATTATACCTATGCATATTTTATAATTGCACAAATTAGGATAATCAGCCAACAATTCAACAAATGTTACCGCTGTTCATAAACCAAATATAAGGGGAAAAGTACCGAAGGAAGAGAAGCTAAGCTAATTGCATCATAATTCAATGTTTGTATTTTATAACAGATAAGTTGATGTCTTTAATTTGAAAGCAAAACATGTAAAAGCCACTGATTTTGTGGTTTTTATCTATTTATTATTGCTAGACATGTCAATGTCTCATTGCGAATTTTAAAATTTAATGAATTCTTTACTTTTTTTTTTTTTTTGCATGTAAAATATGAAGTCCAAAATACGCTACATGTACCTGGCAGTTTTAGAGTAGGAACGTGACGTTGCGAATACGGCAGATAAGCTACAAGAGATACTCAGATACTCAGACGCCACGGTCACGTAAGACACCACCGGGGCAAGTCGAGAATTACTACCCAGACCTTGCCTTGTATTAGTGCTGTTTCATACGGTATATTACGAAGTGTAAATTAGTTTTCTTTAATGTATTTAGTATCATAATTTGTAGTGCAATAATGACACGAGATTGATTTTTATTTTGGGTCTTGCAAAAGAAGCCTTATTTATACCGTGTTCATTGTGTTTGTAGTCACTTAAACTACCACAAAAATGGTTCTCACAACGTATTGAATGCCTATGAAATTCCCTATCGGGCTCCACATGGCCAAAATATGGTTTAACTATAAGACTGTTAGTTTCATTGGCCTCCGTCAATTAAAATACAAAATCAAACCATAGGTGCACATTCAGGCTTTAGGCCCAGAAGAGGTAGGTAGAGGTGCTCTACCAGCCAACCCACCTTTAGTCTTGTATGTTCCGTACGATGTGACAATGTGGAAGCCTATTGCCATATCGGGTATGAACTACTGATTCTGGACTGACAATGATTAAAAATCCAATATCATTTTGCCCTATCCGCTATTCGAAACTGAGACCTAAGCGCCGTAATTGTACCGTAGTACAACTGCGCCATCAAGGCAATTAAAATCAGAACATGCCTTCCTCACTGAAATCCTCCAAAAAAAACAAGTGTGCCGAATTGCGCTAAAAAATCGCGCACACAAAGTTAAATAACACAGTTTCGATCCGTGGCAAGTCAATCGCTAGTGGGCTGCGTCGCCCACGCCAATCTTAATTATGCGATTGTATGCCAACACGCGTGTCAATTAATTGCGGCCACGGTTCGATTTGTTTTATTGTCGCTCCTTTTGTTTGTGAAAACATTGTTCTTTGTTGACGTTTTTGCAACTCTGACAAGACAAAATGTTGTGGGATAGCTCTATGGGAGGTAGTTTTATGGGTTTAGTTTGAAAGAAAGACTATTTTATTCATGATATCACAGTATACGAGTATAACGCAGTGTAGAACAGAACACATAAAATATTAAAATTATTCTAAAGGAAGTTACATAAAAAATCACAAAACCAATTGTAATCTTTATTAATAACGTGTTTCTGTATAGATCGCAGACAATAGTTTGTGTTCTTATTAATATTTTGCGTCACAATTGTAGCAGACCACTCAATTACAATCACAAAAATGGAATCTAAAAGTAATTAAATATTCGTCGTCAGGATTTATTTCGGTTGTTCGTGGTTAACAACTTAAATCATTAATTGTTTTGAGAAATAAAACTTATTCTTTGGGTACTTTGGAAAATATTTCAATTAAAAACAGCAACAAATATGTGATACTAAAAAACATAACAAAAATATTTCTAACATTTGAAATCAATTTTCCAATCTTTTTAACAAAAAAGCTTTTAATTCTATCACTTTATCACTAAACTTAGTCAACAATTCGCGCCAAAAATGTTTTTCACTATTATATTGAAGGCAATCAGTCTCATCTACATTCTCAATATCAATTTTCCTATCGAAACGAATTACATAATGGTCAAGGGCAACCTGAAGCTCGAAGGAGGTCACGTAATGACCCAATATTGGGGCACGCGTCGTTCAAATTCAATCATGACCTTTCCTAGTCATCTGTAACAAATGTCAAGATCATAAGAACCCGTATCTACGGTACAAATATGTATGTGAACGTGGATTGTGATCTTTTTGCTTGAAATGGATTGATAGATTCCATCTTTTTTGCGTAAAATATTCAATGAAGTTTCGGTTTCGGGATTTTCTAGGAAAAGTCTCCTTGTAATGGCTTACATATAATGTGAACTGATTTAATAATTATGTTGTTAGGGATTTTATATCATACCCTAGAGTACAAATAATCTAATTACTATAAAATAATAAAGCAGTAAGATACAAAGGAATCTATTAGGGCAATTTTTTTTTCGCAAAACATCCAATTATTTGCACTAATGTCTGCCAAAAAAGTTAATTATTTTATTAGATATTTTTTTTACAAAAAAAAAAACATGCTTAAAATAATAATAAACTATCAGTGCTTAGCCAACAATACAAAATAACAGAGCATTAGAACCTTCTATGTACTAAGCTATCTCCCCACTCATATTCTCATTCAGAATAAGTCTACAAAGATAACAATATTTCTTTGTAATATATAATTCTCAGAGTAATTGCTGAGATTGTGCGTCGAAGGGCAACAGAAATAATGGTTGGGCTCCATGCTAGATAAAATCTTCGAGGAGATATGCGTTGGCGTCATCTTTGTCGCGGTTTTGATACGTTTTGAAGTCATGCTTTTACAATTTATTATGTAGAAATGCATATTATCAATATTCAATCTTGTCTTTACTATTGTTTACGGTGTTTAGACTTATTTTGAACAACGTTCTGTTTTATCTGGAGTTACAAATGCTCATATACTATGTGTATATAGCCTGTAAAATTAACTTGACAGCCTCCGTGGCGCAGTTAAACGCTGGTTGTGAAACGTGAGGCCGTGGGTCCGATTCCCGTACTGTGGCAAATATTTTTGGATCTGGGTATGTGTAAGACCGAAAAAGTCTCGTTTAGTTCCTAATACTTATGACACAAGAAATGATTTTAGTGTCGGGTCAGGACTATGTATTATGTATGTAACTGTTTGGTGTATTTATTTATTTAAATAACTATGTTTCAGAGTATTTTAAATACAAAGAAATCAGATTTCTTTTTTATAAAAACTAACAAACATAAATCTGCTTTGAACATATTTAAAAACTGTTTAAAATCAACAAAATATTAACAGATAATCCTAAGCTGAAATTTTGAAATATATCCTGCCAAATCTACATTCAAATTTACAAACACATTTAAGAAGGAAAATAATATTCTTATAAAGAAATTAAATTTCTTCCCTTCGGATAGCTTCCTCAGTATTTTTCTTAATACCATCCTTGCATATTTGCTAACGGTCCATTTTTATCGCGCCGATGCAGCACTTCTGCGCCCCGGTAATTGGTTGAAGTTATCTACGTCATTACATCTCGATTCCTTTTTCATTGGCTTATTTCTCTCTTTTCAGTGGCCGCTTTCGTTTGTTTTTGATTCAATTACTTTTAATGCCCGCAGATCATAATCTAGAGCCGCAACGTTGGAATATTGCTAGTGCTTAATCTTTTACAAATTCGTTTTCGACATATTTTGTGTTTTCTTTTATACGAGTATTCATTACTTTTTTGGAGACATTGGAGCTGATTTTTAATTACATACATACATAAACTCACGCCTTCTTGCCAGAAAGGGTAGGCAGAGGTGCGACAATGACACTGGTGTGGTAGGGCACGAGCCATATCGGGTCCTAAATCCTGTCTCCAGAGTGATAATGAATAGAAAAATCCAATATTAAAATTTCCGAACCGGGAGTCGAACTCAAGACCTCAGCTTTGCAATCCAACCATAGTACAACTGCGCCACCGAGGCAGGCAATTTACTATTACTTTAGTACATTTTTATAGTTTTATGAGAGCTCGAACTGTTTTGCTACCGTACAAAGTGAACAATACAATCAAAAAGCGAGCCTTGAATATTCTTTGTTCGACTCATAAAATTTACATTAAGAGCTAAGTGTACAGGCCTTTAAATATATACTTAAAAGGACATAACTTGAACAAATCAATTTTTCGTAGCAAATAGTATTATATATTTGGTTCATTTACTTGTGTTGTTACTCTGAATTAATAATCAAAAGCATGGTTACTTACAGTGTTTTTCTACCGGTGTGTGTGTTTTTCTAGCCGGAAAACGTCAAGTATAGTAATTGGAATTTTCACTGCAACTATGTATTCATTCTAAATTCACATATAAAAGTGAAAATGTGAATTCACATGCAATCTAGATAAGCTTGTATTTTTCTTTTCCAGCCTTGTTTATGCGCCTTTTCTTAAGGACACGACATAACTCATACAGTATCGCAACTCAGATCGGTATTTCACTAAATGAACGCGTCTCCGAACATATTTATAGTGTCGGTGGACATAATTTAATAAACAAAGCAGGGCCGAGCCGACATTTTAATGCCACCCCAGGCATAGGATCTGATAATGGTTCATAACTGGTTCCTGAGTTCGTAGATAGCATTGTACCAAGTTGCCAGCTCCCGGTAGAGCGCACGTCGAATCGTTAAGCCAGTATCTGTATTGGTGCTATTAATAATATACGCAGCGAGATCTGATATGCAACGACGAATATTTTATTTTGCTATTTTTCAATACAAATTGTTCGCGCGTGAGGTATTTTGTTATGAAAATTGATGCGTTTGAATCAATAACGCATGAATAGGTATCTAGTGTTTTTAGAATGTACTTTGTTATTTTGCGCGTCAGATTTTTGAATGTTATGTTTGAATATTTATATTGAAAAATTTTGTAAAAAAAAAAATTATGTAGCAATGGGTACATAATTTTTCGATTAAGTTTATTTGGTTAAAATGTGTAAAGAACATCAAATTTTAATTCAATTTCGTCTGAACGTATTTTTTTATTACGATCATAATTACCATAAATCGAATACTTACTATTTATGCTAACCGTTTATCTATTTATCTTTTACTATCCACAAAATAAGAGACAATAATGCAAATAATACCAATACTGAAATACGTAAAACAATTCACAATTCCAGTAAGAACTGGTATACAAGAAATGGCATCTCACACTGCGCATGACAAATGACTGGCACGTCTCATACAAACAGATGAAAATCAAACCGGTAACAAACTAGAAAGTATAAACATTTACATTCGTGAGACGCGCGCCCGCCAACAAAAACCGATCGTGCTCCGATTCTGGTGTTATCTTGTTCGGCTTTTGTTTCCTTGACAGGTGCATTAGGGGATATCACACAACAATTAAACGCGCCGTTGATGCATCATCACGGTGACCGTCAAATGTTTCGAACCTCGAACGTTTGACGTATGGGCATTTGAAATTAGAACTACAATATCTTCGGATTTATCGCGTGAAAGCAGGGGTTTGTGGTTTCCTTAATTGCTCAACCTTAGTATCGCATCGGTGTTGATTAACTTTGAGCTTTACATTCAAACAAATATTTGATCGTAATATTTCAAATCGCACACAATTTCGAATTGTACAAAATCTATTATCCTTTACCTACTCAAAATCCATGCCATACATGAGACCAAAACCTAATATCATGTCTAAGATGCACTAATTCAATTTATATTTTCTCAAAATCCCGGCTAAATTATAATACATCTAAATATTACGATAATCAAATTATCCTATGCAAAACTAACCGCATATCCGATTTGAAAATCAATTTAGCCACCACAAATGACAATAACATTACTATGAAATATCTAGCTTGTACAAATCCAAATGATTGTGCATATATATGAAAGTTTATGTGACAGCGAGGCTTGAATACTATCGCTAATAGATCGTTCTGGTCGATTTGATTAAGGAAATCCTTTGTTGAGAAATAACGTTTGAGGCCGCGGTTCGCTGACGCAGCCTGGTTTTGGACTAAGTTCAACCCATATTTGTGGAATTTCAATCGTGCTTGAATTACAGTTTGTTGGTTCGTTTAGTTCGTGTGAGTATAAACTCACACGAAATACAATAAACAAGTATTTGAGGTATAAACCTCAAATACTTGTTTGTGGTTACCTTCCCTCGTAGATGATTTTGATGTTCCATAATTTAACACGGAACGAAATCAAATCGATGAGCGAAAGAATAACTTCAGCACAAGGCATTAGAATTTACTCGATAATTTCATTCAATATTTTTTCTCATACATCGGTGGGCTTCTATAGGAGATTTCTTTTATTGCAATGAATGGCAAGACGAGCACGCCGTTTGCCATAAAGTAAGCGTTAGGACTGCCAAACAACACCTTGAGTTACAACGCAATGCTTGCCATTCCACTGCGCTCGCCAACCTGAAGCTTAAGATGTGAAGTCTTTATATGTCCAGTAGTTACTGTGGCTACAATATCCTTCAAACCGAAATACAACAGTGCATTTAAACTGCTATTTATACGAGAAGTAGATATAAACAATAAAATGTAGCCTCAGTCAATTCCGTTATAAATTTTCACCTCTATCAATCATATTTATCGAGAAACAGATAATTGGCATTAATTCGATAACCCAATTGGAAAGTGTGCTAAGTGCCGTACAAAGGGTTACCAGGTTATAACCCAAGAAATCCGTACAGTTTTTGACCAAAAAAATATTTTTACTGTCGTATAATTGAAAAAAAAAAACAAAGAAACTATTTATCGTAGATAAAAAAAAATAACGTTAGGTATCGATCATTACGGTAGATAGGACAACAGAATAAGGATGAGAGAAGTAACTAAATGTAGGAATCTATTGATAGGTTGATGTGGAAATGTTGAGGATGGGCTGTATTATTTAATCAGTTGACTTCCTACGTTTGCAGAGGACGATGATAATTAAAAGATATTCGTAATGAATACTCAATATTTGAAAATAATATAATAATATTCCGCTCACAGCAAATGAATGATCCAAGAAGAATCTGATATTATTAAAAGCAGACAACGAATTGATAAAAAAATAAATCCGACCAAATGAAAATAAATTCATAATTTAGACAATAAGTCTATCACTACATAGTATAAAACAAAGTCGCTTTCTCTGTCCCTATTTCCCCTTGTTTGCTTAAATCTTTAAAACTACGCAACGGATTTTGATGCGGTTTTTTTTAATAGATAGAGTGATTCAATAAAAAGGTTTACATGTATAATAACATCCATGAAATAGTGGAGAAATATTGTTATTTTTGAGGTTTCTAATGTGATGTCGTTAATTATCATTTTTTTTCCGCTTACATTGCAAACGCAGGCTGAACCCTACGAGATTTATCAAAATAATGTACTATATATTTGTACACATTGAAAAGGTCTACAGAAAACTCCGCATTGGTATATCTCTTATGGATATCACACAATAACATTTTATTGTCATTTACTTTTGACGACAAATAATGGCTAATTTTCGAAGCGATTTTAACCAATACAGCATTAATCCTTATCCAATTAAATAGCTTAAATACATTGTTGATTTAATATAGATCTATATGGTCCTTTACAGGCTACAGCACAAGATTTAAATGAACATTTTCGAAGATATTACAGATTTAAAATTGCGGGACGTAGCGCTTGCGGCGGTACTGGCCGGCTGGGGCGGCGGCAGCGTGCCTATATAGGAAGGTTTATATGTATAATAATAATACGTACATATTATTGTACAGAAATCTATTTGTACCCGGGCGAAGCTGGGCCGGGCCGCTAGTTATAGTATAAATAAGTAATAAGTCTATATATATATATATATATGTTACCGGAAATGTATGAAGTCTAGGAATTGTGTACATTTCCTAGGAAATGTATACAATTCCGAAGCTGTTTAGGAAATGTATAAAATATTATTTCAATAATTATTTTATACATACATATCCTGGGAAATGTATACATTTCCTAGGCATTGTATAAAATTCCAATATCGTATTAGGAAATGTATAATAATAATGGTTTCTGTAATAAAACACGTTGTTCAAATGAGAGTAATATTTTTTATCACAGGTAACAATCATAGCGTTAAATTCTATAATACTTAACTATTATAGAATTTATATTATATAAATAAATAAATAAATACTAACCTAACCTAACCTACCACTTTACTGGTGGTAGGTCTCTCATGTGTGAGTGACTGACTGGGTGGGTACCACCGCAATGTCTATTCCCGTTAGACAGCAGTTTAAATGCACTGTTGTGTTTCAGATTGAACGACATCTTAAATATCTTACATTTCCGATCACTATTTAGGAAATGTATAGATTTCCTAGGAAATGTGTCTAATGTAATTTATTTTACACATTTCCGGGCGATTTTAGGAATTACATAGATTTCCTAGGAATTGTATACAATGACGGATTACATACATTTCCGTTAACATATATATATATATATATATATAGGAGCCGTACAAAACCTGGCAACCCAAACGACTCGGAAAGGTCAATGCGTTGCGCGCGTATTCATTCTACACTAAGTACAGATTAAACAGCTTCTTATAAAGCAATTTGGATTCAAATCTAAAGACAAATATCGTGTACCGAAGCCTGCGGGTCATTCCTCTAGCATTTTAAAGGCATTCCGACTATTAAAATAACATATTTTCACGCACCCGATATTTAGAGTTTGAGTGCTTTAAAAAGCAGTTTTATTGCCTTTAAATGGCAGGTAACAGTTCGTTTGGTTGCGTCGTAAAATTCGACCTATCACAACTGTCTCACGACGCATCGCTATTACTGAGTGGGCGTGATTTCTTTGATGTTTACCAAAATATTGAAGGTAAAAATATCTTTTCGATCGGACGAATAAATCGACGTGCGAGTTTGCGTCTTTAATACTTATGTATCACTACTTTATTTTTCATTCATGTTTTCTTGTGTACTTTTTAGAATGATTGATGAAGATATCTCATAGGAATCTTATTGGTTTTTCATATGATATAATAATTACGTTTCCATCTTTATCTTTTCTGTTTTGGTTGACGCCAGACAGCAGGCAAATATTTCCTAACATTGAACACTGCAAAACTCGAAGGTACTGTAGTAGAGAATATAATTCGCTCATCACACATAATAATCCGTATTTTGTGTCAGCTTCTCCTTAATCATGTTTCTCAGAGTACCGCATGATCATACGATAATGATTAAATTATGTATATAAGCTATAATCCAAGCAAATAATGTGTGTGAGTGTTCCGGGTTTACAATATAGCGCTAGTTTCCGTTACTTGAATGCAAGAGCAAACAAAGTATTGAACATCGTTTCGATATATTGTTCGGGACCGACCGTATTAAGAAACTATCTAATGGACAGAAGTGGATAACTCGTAAATGTAATATTTGTTGTTTAATAAGTAATAATCCCTCGTTAATTTATACCAATATTTATGGTAATAAGTTTCCGGTTCGCATAGATTTATTGTTTGTATTGATTGGTGGCAGATACGTGTTTAATTGATCATTGGAATTACATTACAATTTTTTTTTAATTTTGGTAACAAGCCTATCTCAGTTTTAACTCACTCATATGTACGCGAAAGATTCTAAATCCCATATGACTGTATGATCTAACTAATCTCTAGACCCAACAATTTCCACTTCTCAGCTCTAAACTTTATAAATATACCTGCAAACGAATACATATTTTATAAAACCGCTCAACTTTTCTCCTTTGCACATGACTGTTTATATTCTATCAAACTGAATAATATTCGAGACCATTTAGATTTATTCGCACTCTGTTTTTTTTAGTCTAGCTAATGTTTTTTTTAGTTACACTTCTTCAACAGAGGTACCATTAAAGGTCAAAGCAAGTGAGCTATAAACAAGGTAATTAGCCCAATGAGTCTGGCCGGAAAAAAAAAGAAAAAAAATATATATGTATGTTTTATTATATGTGTACATAGGTGTATGAAAACTGACATCATAAGTCTATACATTGAGAAAAATTTATAAAACTATGTTAACTAACTACTCATTATGTTACAAACTTGTATACTAATCTTAATAATTTTGATTTTTCAAGTCTACATTTTTATTCCAAACAAATATTTTTGAAGTTACGCCGCTTCAGCAAATATCGTGTATTATTTATTACCTAAGAAACTTGTACATATCAAATATATCAATTTGATTTCCCAAGTCTTAATTTTTATTCGGATAAATCATTTTTGTAGTTACGCGTCTTCAACAAAGGTTCCGTACCATGAAAGGTCAGTGCAAGTGAGCTATAAACAAATATATAATTTAGCCCAATGTGTGTGGCCCGGAGAGGAACGATGCTCAAACCCTGAGGTTATTACAATGAGTGCTTTCCAATATGTTCACGACGTTTGTTTATTATTGTAAAGTATTATATTATATATAAGGTTAAGGTCTATTAATTGGCGGAGGAGTATTGTACTTTCAAATTATGACATTTTAATCATGCTTGTAACTATATATTCCTATGTATATATACCTATATTGCCTTCCATAGAACAGTAATTGTACTAGTTTGTAGGTTTGGGTCTTATCTATTGATAATTGTGAGTATTTGTGATTAATAAATAAATAATAAATACCACCCAGCAGTCACATACGTAGTCCTGACCCCATTGTAAGATCGAGTCTTGTGTCGTGGGTATCAGGAACTACGAAAGACTTTTCGCTCTCAAAAACACTAGGACCTGAAATAAATTTTGTGGGCCGCACAAATTTCTTTAGGTGCCGAGATCGAACGCCGGTTTCACAGGCGGTGTCTAACCGACTGCGCCACTGGAGGCTGTCAATAACTTTGGACTAGACGAAAATATACGAAGAGATGGGTGAATATAGACAATGCGATATTGAAATGTCAATATCGTACAAAGTGGGAATCTGTAGTGATTGCCTACTTCCTTTCGATGCAAAAATCCTTTTCTCTAAGCTCTCTTATGCTCTTTTATGTTATAAACTACATATATTATAAGTAGTAATTACCTTAATAATAATACATTTTAACTAACACTAAAACGGTGAAGGAAAACATCGTGAGAAAACCTGCATACCATAGCGATTTATAAGAATTTCTATGGTATGTAAGTCCGCCAACCCGCACTAGGCCAGCGTGGTGGACAATATGGCCTAACCACTCTCAATCGCACTGTCGATTGTGGAGGAGGCCCGTGCCCTGCAGTGGGACGTATATGGGCTGATACAGATAATACATTTTAAAGGCTACATTAACGACATGTAAATGTTATTATTAAAACAAATTACTAGTATAGTAATAAAAAGTATATATCTTTAGGTAATTAAAACAAAACAAGCGAATACTTTGGCTGTATTTTCCCGTTCTCATTATAAATTAAAAATTCCTAAAGAATGTTGACACCATAATAAAAGTTTTTACTTATGTGTGTTACGTAATAGCCTACATAAAATAACAATAAATATTCCATGAACATACTGTATCAGCTCATATGGTGGTTAGGCCATATACGTGTAGTCCAACATGCTAGCCTAGTGCGGGTTAGCGGATTTTACATGCCATAGAAATTCATACAAATCGCTATTGTACGCAGGTTTCTTTCACCGTTATAGAAAGTGTTTATTGACTATTAATATACATAATATAATGACTCCGAAAAATCAGAGGTGTACTCTGGGATTTGAACCCGCGACCACCGTGAACATGTAGGTGAACCGTGAACAGCCGTGTCTGGTCCATTTATCAACAAGCCACCGCGCACTTTTTTGCATGAACATATTTACATACATTCTAATCCATCGTACCTTTTTCGTGATATCAATATCACTTACCTTAATCATTGAGATGAAACGAAAACCGTGTTCCTTTACCAACTCGGGGTCAAAATTTAACAAGGGGAGTGAGCGAAATAAGGTAAATTAATGAATGCGATACCTATTATGTGTATACTGAAAAATATGTTTGTGTTATTATTTTTCTGGCCATTGAAAATGGATAGAAAAAAGAGATGAAACATATTAGTGCAAATTGAAAATTCACGTAGAGGTGATTAACTTGAGTAGGACTCGAAGGTAGGACTGTAAAGACCGAAATTGACAAAGATGGCTACTAGACCTATGACGTGTTACCTTTCGTGCTAACATACAAGTTAACTATGATTGGCGGTCAGGCAGGTTGTCGCAAGAACAATACCGCATAATACTTGTTTAGACTTATCTGTCGATTGCTTTCAAAAATATTGTCATTATTTTTGTTTGACAGCTTCCGGGGTTCAATTGGTTGGTGGACAGTTGTGAAACCTGTGAGGCAGCGGATTCGATCCTCGCTCCGAAACAAATATTTTTGTGATCCACATGTGGTGTTTGTGAGACCGAAAAGTCTCTTCTACTTCCTGATGCACGACATAAGACTCGATCATAGTGTGGGCTGAGGACAATGGATGTTCTTTGACAGTGAATCAATTCAGATCAATATGACTTCAATGATGAAAATAAACCCAATAACTTCCAAACATAGGTCAAAAGATTTACAACCGAATATTACGAAATAAAATTAAACCGATTCCAAACGTTTATATTGTTTAAGAGCTCAAACATAACAAAACTATTTTTTTATTATAAAATATAAAAAAAGGTATAACGCCTACCATACAATATAAATGGTAACCCGATCAATGCGCGCCTCCAAAGCTATAAACAAACGAAAATATGAATCGAGATTACGGTAACATAGCGACGCATGTTGTAACGCGAGATGAGATAAAACATGAAGACCAGACACTGTGTTCATTGAGAATGCGCTTAAGGATATGCATAGGAAAAAAAAAACCGCCTCATCTGTACCTATCTTAAATGTTAAAATAGGTACCAATAAATATCAGAATCGTGTCATGTATCATAGTTGTTATGGGAAATTAAACTAATATTAATTTCTAAAATATTTTAAAAATGACACGTGATACCCTATTTAAAATTTAATTTAAACATTTTAATATTACGTTAATACAACACTAGAAAAAACATTGCTTTGGTAGTTCTGTTACCAGAAGACACTGATGAATTTTAAAATTAATACGCTTTTCGATAAACTTTGTCTAACTAATCAAACAACGAATACAATAAAAGCGAACAATTACAACCATAACTAAGTATATTCAATCACAAAAAGGTCTTATTCCATTAGCATCAACAATACCCACCGAAGCATCCCTTCTGCGGCATTTATCTCATCTTTTACCAGTAGTTGGAGCGTGGGACGACGTAAATGGTAGTGAAGCGAACACACTGTATATGAGACAGTGCATCATTTGCAATTACATGTTATTGTACCTTTGTACTATTTAATGTCCGACGGCATACGCCCCCGGTCATAAGAATGCGGTATTGTAAGCAAATAGTTCGCAGTTTATTTATGTCAATTTTTATATCGGACGTGCCTTGCTAACGAGTATGAGGCTTTGCTTGTTTTGTTCTGTGTAAGGACTGGCTTAGGATCATCGCTTTGTTTGCATACAAAGTGTATCAATTAATTTCTATGTAATAACATATTTTTCCATGCTTATTTCTTCTTAATAAATAAAATAATAGGTTATCCGTGCAAAGGCTAGTGTATCTTCAATGATTATTTCATATTCTTAAACAGTCTTTAGATAATCATTATCATTAACCTAATAATATTACGCAAGATTACATCTGAAAACCAGCCCTGTGTGGTGGCTTCTGTTATTATACAGCATCATGCTGAGATGATGACTTGTTTTCTCGAGTGAGCCGCGTGACATACGTACCTACCTATTTTGCCTATTTATTTTTTTATTCAATCATAATAATGTTTATTTTCTTTCAGTATATAACTTTACATGGGCTTTTTTTAAAGAGTTTCAAAGCATTCTGCTGGAAGCGATCTACATCTAATAACCACTTAGGCGACCTATTATTCGGTTCTTTCTACGTCTGGCTACTGCTATTCTGCTACTATGTGTACTACAAGAGGACACCAATTTATACATACAAACAAATAATTTACGCTCAAACAAATCCATATGATTTTCCATAATTACAATGCGCACTCCAATGACGTCGATAAAGGCGAACGCAAAACAGAACAATAGGTAAACAATTTCCCGACAATGCCACAAACAAACATGAAGTCAATTCAATAATTTCAATTCACGATACACAAACGTTTCGCTTAAAACTCTTTCATGCAATCATAATGCCAATTAAACCACCGCCAATGCCCGATACAAAGCGGCATAACTGAATAAATCAAAATCGTATGTTGCGTGTGACTCCGTCACGCGATGAAAGTGAAAATATTTTTGTTTGTTGCTGAGGTATTTGGGTGCGTATGTTCTGCGGAGGTCGCGGTTAGTATTCAGTTGGATGGATGCAGACGGGCTGTCTTGGATTTTGATGATTGATAGGCAACACGTATATTTGTTGTAAGTACTGGTGTAAGTACTTACAACAAACATACGTGTTGTAAGTACTTACACCAGTAAGACTTGTATTTACTTGTACTTGGTGTGTACCGGTGTCGAAGGTTATTTACCTCTTTAGTCCATTGATTTGTCACCCGCTTTGCTACAGAGGGAAATGGACAAAAAATATTAGACATTCCCGGAGACTTGCCGAGCTTCAATGCTTGGTGTCATCAAAATCCGTGCCGCTGTTTATCCTGGCTTACTGGAGTTGCAGTGGCGGGTGTGAAGGCGGGGCAGTCTAAGTACTAGTGTAGTGTACCTTTTTAATAGAATTGGACTAGATTTAGATTAATATGTATTTTTATTAAACAAGTATTTTATTAGATAGCATCAAGAATAAAGTTTTGTTTACATGATATAGCAAGAAGGATAACTAAATAATTGCTATCACTAATTATCTTGATTTTAAGATACCTGATTATTAGTAATTGACAATACGTAGAGTTTTATTAATCGTTGGTTATAGTCAAATGAAGAAAACCGTTCATGTTTAGTTAATTCACTAATTGATACGGGAAGCTTTCTAGACTACACTAGGCCTCAATTTTAATATAATGCAATTTTTTTCTACAAATCATAAAATTATAGGAATTATTTACGAAACTTTGATTTTAGGATTTCTTAAATCACAACCACGGACTTATAAAGTAGCGTTTAAAATATATATAAGAACACAATTCGTTGTATTCATGATGATAATATAATATTATACGCACAAAATAATATTAAAATATATTCTTGGCATCAAGCTATCATTGTCCGCAATACGAGTAAACCAATCGGCTTACTTGCATGACATCATTGCCTGATATTTATATTAACATATTCCGTCGATATGCATTAAGTTAATATTAAGTCTGGCTCGCTAGTATTTGTTTTGAGAGTAAATAGAGAGTACACCTATTGCAAATATTAGAAACGTAAACGGTGATTTAGTTGTTCCAGAGTAGCGGTGATCGCTTATTATAAAGCAAGTCATAGCCAGTAGTACTAATATTGGACTTTGTAGAAAAATAAACTCTTTAAACAAGGAAGCCTGTATGATTATAATAATTACAACGAAAGAAGATAAAGACGTTGATTAAGACGATAGCAATTGGAATTCATATATTATGAAGTGTGGATATTATATATTTTGTGATAATTTTCCGCAATTAAGTGAAGTTTTTTGCTAAGGAGCGATCTCCCCTTGGGATTTCTACAATGACTTATTACATACATCCAATGACTCTCTGTGTCTTTTTCAAGACATTAATTCACAAAACCGCTAATAGAATAAAAAAGGACCAGGCGAGAACTTGACTACGATCTCCTGTTAGTTTTTATATCTAAATTATTATTTTAATTTTGACTGTGAACAGGCGACTTGAGCTTGTCAGCTCGTATGTAACATATTGGCAGGAGCGATTTGAACGCTCGTCTAACATCGAACACGACCGCAAGTGGGCCAAACTCTAGAACAGATTAAAACTTGTGATGAATCGCTATTTTCGTTTGCGGCACTCAAACTTTCCTACACGAGGAATTTACTTTATGTGTGAAAATGTAAATACGTCTAGAACTTCGACGCTTGCCAAGGAAATCTCACGACGAGTGTTGACAGAGACTTGTCGGCTTTTCCTAGTGGATTATTTGAAGGATTTACTTAATGCTGTGTGTTTGCTTGTGCAAAGGATTAACGGTGAGGCAACGTTTGCCGAAGCGATTACAACATGCCAGGTTTCATCCATCGCTATTTTTGCAGCCTAATGGGAATTTAGTTCGCGGTTTACGCTTGAAATGATTAATGGATTCGTTGATAGTGCCCGGCCAAATTGTATGGGCAAATATATTAGTAGCTTCAGGTCAGAGGTGATAATCTTCAGGATCGGTAATACTCTCCACTATGATGATACACTCTAACTTTGATGATAAATACGCAAAAACATCGAAGTTATTACTTATGTAATCTAAATAATCTACACGAAACTATTTCGCTTAGTTTAAAGCGTTATATGATGCGTCTTTAATAGCAGGTTTGGTGGAGTTGTTAATTTTACTGCGCTTGATTGAGTATTCTATAATTAATAATATGAACATGTAAAGCTACCGTGGAAGTTTCTCATTTATGGCGTAGAATGTTTTATTACTAATATCATAATATAGGTATAATTTTACTGACATCAAATTTAGTGAACTACAAGATTCGTTTCTATTTAGTGAGGGCATCAATATTTTCGTTTCATTTTATGTATATAAAAAGTGATTTTTACTTTCTATTTGTTTTGTAAGTTCTGCTCTTTGCAGTTTTATACATGCAAATTAAAAAAAATACTGAAATTAAAAAAAAAAATTATCGTCCCTTCGGTGGCGAATCCCAAGACGATACGGCACACATAGTGAGATGACTCTTCTCACTATGTGTACCGTATCCAGCAACACAGCCTTTTCGATCTAGCACTTGACCCAACGACCAATTGAGATGTTGATTTCTACTTATTATTACTATATTTTATTTATTTCTTTTTCTCAATCTTCAAAGATTACGAGTACATAGGTTATATGAGCAATACACTAGATCTTATAGCAGAGCTAAAGCCAGTAGACCGTGTAACAACAAAGCAGTAATTTCAACAATAGAACCAAAATTAGGACAACGAAGATCAATCCTCACGTCTTAAAATACGACGTAAACAGCGCCATTATGTGGTTGCTCCATTCCAGTTTTACTGACGTTTAACAGATTCTTAGCAATAAAATCTCGCTGATTGAATAGCAACAGCCGATTTAGTATAAACATCCATAAATGTTGACATTATAATTAACTTCTAACTTGAGATTAAAAAAAGAAGTTTCAAATTATTTTTCCAATCGTCCTATTCGCGCTTATTTATGTATCGAGCATGTTGATACCAATGGGCCAGTTAGAACGAACATGAGTTTTGTTGAATGTCATGCCGTGAATTATATTCCAAAAAGGAAAAAATATATATCGAGTGTTCTTTACTAAGAAAACTTTGATATGTCGTTAATACAGTATTTGAGTTGGCTATAGAAACGATACAAATAATAATAAAATATAAGGTTGATTTTGGATAAATAATTAACTTGCAATACGTAAATGAATCGAGGATGAGCCAAGAACATCAGGTTTGATCGAATGTCATACCTTTTAATATTTTAAAACAGCATTTACCATAACTGTCAATAACCCTCAGGTTATATCCGAACAAAGTGCAGCGAAACCTAATTGAAAATCCTCATCATGAGACAACAAGTATCGCCTTTCAAGCCTGACAGCACGAGGCTCAACTTAACAAATATGAGTGACTAATTTCACAAAATTCTCAATCACGCGTCGGTGTTATTAAAAAGGGAAAATTTTAATATCGATAGTCCATTACCGCTGGGCTTCTACAAGGTATCATCTCTTTGTAACACTACACCGCCCCGTCAAGTTCTAATTGATGCTGTCAGTTCGGAACGAGCATCGACAATACGAGACTTAGTAACCATTTGATGGTCCCCTGGGAACGGCCCTGCTTATTCGATTAAACAGTTTTTACATTGTTCGCTTTCTTGCTCCGAGTTAATATGATATGAAGTTAGATCGAAGGGGCGAATTGGGAAATCTATTTTGGAGTTTCGTTTAGGCTCGGTCCCGGGTGTTTGTTTTTTGTACGCTGTTTCGCGTTATCAAGTTTATAGTAATGAATTTATTTTGCATATAAAATAGGCGAGTTTCTGTTATCTAGGTAAGCGAAGTTGGGTAGTGTCTCAAGAATTCCAGGTTGGAAACTTCGATAATTTTATGAGAGTTTATAAAAATATACAATTAGCTTGATATCAAAAGACCAGTTGAGCCATCGTTTTCTATACCATACACAGATATCATTTTGTGAATAAAAAAGTAAAATACTAAGCGCATAAACTAAAACCTCTTCGTTAAGCTGAAATTAAATTTGACCAAATTTATAGAGATTACAGAGACCTCCTTGGCTTCTTACTTACTTACTTATAGTTACTATAGGGCCAGTATACATGGATCCAGAAGTAATGAAGTATAAACTTAAAATTTACATGAATCCATCATTATTTAAAAAACATTTAAGTCGCAATTTACATGATTATTTACGACTGAAGTAGTTTTACATTTACTCCGTCACGATTTTCCTCATCGATCTTCATAAGTCTTAATGGTTTATTTATTAACACGCGTTTGCAAATATTTCTTTTTTCAGCTGGCAATGTATCAATGACACAATTATGCATTTTAAAACAAAAAAAAATATTATTTTACAATTTCTCTTACCATCAATCTTGCGACTCGTTTATTAGCCTTTGAATAATTTATTTCAGCTAGATTCTTTTCAATTTTATTTATTGAATAATTTACTACTTTAGGTTGTATTGAGATCGTGAATAATGCAAATATTTTCTTATTTGCAAATCTATTTTTCATTTCATTTTATGTATATTTTTATTGTGAATATATAATCTTGGCTAAGTGTGTTTAAATATTGAAATAAAACTATTATTGTCGGATTTTATCGCGAATTTAGTTTAATTTTTTACATTTTTGACTTCCCGACGTTTCGATTACTTTACAGCTTTCGTGGTCACGAGGCGGACTGGATACTGTGTTTATATATTTTATTATTTATGCATAACTCACTATAATTTTTAAAAAGAATACATTACTCTGAATCAAGTTCTGTTAGGCTGTCTTGGTAGCGTAGTTTTACTGTACGGTTACAAAGCTGAGGTTTCGTATTCGAATCCCAGGTCGGGCAAAGTTATATTGGATTCTTCTGTTCATTATCAGCCCGGAGTTAGAAGTTTGTGCCTGATATGGAAATTGACTCGCTTCTTATCGCATCGTGGGACGGAACATACTAGGCGAAATGTGGCTGACCTAGCATCTCTGCCTACTTATTCGAGGAAAAAGGCGTGAGTTTATGCATGTATATATACTGCAACTATGAAGAAGGCAATACATTTTGATAACATGTCAGTATTATAGAAGGACAAAATAATATAATCAGTAACTAAAAATAATAATTATATTTTAGTTAGATTTACTATTATCGGATAACTTTATGTCGATAGGCTCGTCACCTATCACATCGTGGGACGGAACATAAAAGGCAAAATGTGGGTGCCTTGGCACCTCTGCCTACCCCTTCTGGGAAAAAGGCGTGAGTTTCTGTATGTATGTATGTAACTTTATGTTGTTTGTATATCCAGTAATATGTATGTCAGAATTGATCAAAATTTAGATTTTTAATATCTGCCCATTCATATGAGATATAGGCTTGACTTTTATGTAGATATGTTTAACCAATAATTAAATAAAAACTATTATAAGTCACTTATAAACAAGTCCGTTCAAAAACCTACTACTAATTTTGCTATAGCCAGTACTTTAAAGGAAAAAAACTGAAATGGCCTATCAATAGTTACTGCATATTGCCACCCGAGGTGCGCGACTCTGTTTTTCGATTTGCTATAAATCCGACATTTAATTGGCCGACAAATAAGGGATTATACGTCTGGGATTAGGTTCCAGAATGTTCCTTTCACACTACAGTCTCAGCTGTTTTCTTTTCGAATATTTGCCGTAGTGCGTTGTTGGTATTGATAAAGATTGTGATTAAAAATATTTCTGTTTGAATATGATTAGTTTTTTAAATCCCAATTACAGTTTATTTAATTATACTTTGTATTAATTTATACACCATGCATTGATATATAATATGTTATTTTTTATAAAATGATATTAGAGTTATTGAGCTATCCTGTATCGGCTGAAACAATTTCGAGGAATCTATGTGACTCTATTATACATTTCAAAGAATTATTTATGTATCGAATCCGAGACTTCCCAGTAACTACCCATGAGTATAACTGTTACACTAATGTTACAAATCGCATAATGAATCACTACAGATGTTGCCCAAAACAGTGCTAATCCGGTGCACGTAAAATAAATCACTGGCGCATAAAATCATAATATTGAGCATTACCGTCTTTGAACCGAGCAAAAACATCAATTTTATGACTTCTATAAAGCATTTCGCGCCTTGTTTACTTGTTATGAAAGCTAAACTTATAAGGACATTAAAATATGTGTAAAACGCAACAGGACGTCCGTACAAAGGAACGACTTGTTTTCAAACATCGGGGGTAATATAATTTTATAACGCCTCCCTACAATATTACACAGATATTTTCGAAATTAATTTTCAACCATATGCCACTGAACCTAAAGACTTTTATGTTGAATACAGGTGTATTGCGAAGCTGGTTTAAATAAAATTAGATATTGACGATGTTCAAAAATTTGTAAACGCATTTTAATCCGGATACAAGTGATATCGAACACGTATTAGGCTACAAAAGGTTAAAATCTATTTAATTAAATAAAGCGATAAAATTATACGATTGTAAATGGATTTTAGAAATAGCATCACCTGCCAGCAATAAAAATAAAAAAAAAATATTCTCTGAATACAAAACACAATGAAATTCTGTTGAAAAAAAATTTTTTTTATTTCTTTAAATTTTTTGAAGTTAGAAAATTCTTTAGGTAGGAACAAATCTACTCTTGGTATTTACCCATACAACAAAAATTAATTTGACAATCAGCATTTTATAATAAATACAGACATATGGATCTAATAAAGAACGTCCCCTTGAAATCGGTTAAAAATAATGCGGATAAGAACGGCCCATTTAAAATCATTCGCTTGACAAACCATCGTATGAACGATATAAAATAAACAAAATATTTCATCATAATATAAAGGAGTTTACACACATAACGACATAACGCAGCGTGTCGCCGCATGACAAATTCATAATCGCCACGGTCGACCATGCATCGCACCGACGTATTTACCGAGGAATTTATATGCGTCTAATAATTCCATTCACTTCACCATAGACAATAGAAATAATAGAGATATACAAATAAAAATGGTGTTCTAAAATGGCTACTCGTTGGTATAATCACTGATTTAGAGGACAAATTAAAAATTATAAGCAAGTAAAGTGCACGAATCGCTTTGTATGTTTTACACACCCGTTCTTTATTTATGATAGTTTTCTAAAAATGCACAATATGTAACCTACAAATAATGTCTAGTCCCATAATGCCTAAGGCCGCTTGTCCACCGCCGCGCCGCCGTCACCGGACCGTCACCGAGAACGAGATTATTTCGGGCCGAATTTCAGATGACGGAACGGCGATCGTGTGTCCACCGCGCCGATATATATACATATCGTTTTATTTATTTTTTATACAAATTTTATGATAGACAAAACAAAAATACCGGCCCGTCATTAAACCGTGCCGAGTTCGGCCGTTTGTCCACCGCCGCCGTCACCGGACCGTCACCGAGAACGAGTTTATTTCTTGCCGAGTTTAAGATGATGTGACGGCGATCGTGTGTCCACCGCGCCGGTAAATCGGTGGCTCAGTTCCACGGAGAACATTGCTAGATATATTATATATTGCTATATATGAAATCTAGAGCTTTGTCGTACTTAGACGCGTTTCCTTTTTAGTAGAAATAAAAGCAACTAGGAGGATGGCTAGTTTCAATCGGCGATAATTGTTTCTTCTGCTTTTGTACGTTCCAAGGCGTAGGCGATCCAATTAATGTATAAATATCGTATTTGAATTTCATAGGCCTTTCTTTTACAAATTTTGTTAAAGACCATACAAAAACCGGACGAACGGCCCAGTGCGACGGTACTGTGTGGAAAAGAACAAACGTGTTTTGTATTGCCGGCACATCGGCCCGTCATAAAACCGTGCCGAGATCTAGCGGTCATGCCGAAGTACTCGAAACATCGGCGGCCGGGATGACGGTTCTCGGGTGACGGACGTACGGTGGACAAATGGCCATAGTAAATGTATGCATCGCTAAACCGGCGCCGTCATCTCGTTCTCGGTGACGGTCCGGTGACAGCGGCGGTGGACAAACGGCCTAAAGCTGACATAAATATTATTAAAATACATAAATATTTGTGATTTATAAAAACATTTGTCTTGGTGAGGCATGGATTGCAATTTATTTCAAAGCCAGCTTCAGACCGGGCCACCGAGTTTGTCAATTAGCTTCGGTCATTAGTATGCGAAAAAATATCAAGTAAGAATTTCAAAAGTAGATTAGGATGATGATCAGCAAAGATAGTCAAAAAAGGTGCTCAAGAACTGATGTAATTTAAAAATGATAAGACGATATGCGAAAGTCGTAATGATATTTAAAAAAATTGCAGTAGCTCCTTTATGTTTTATTTTGACGGTGAGATTGATGGATGCTCATGATGGGTACGGCAAAGGAAATACGAAGTTGTTTCCTAATAAAATTTTAATTACAGGATAGGAATTCCTTGTATGTCTATTGTTTCTTGCCGTCAGGAGTTTTAAACTTATAATGATAAGATTTGTAAATATTGGTTCTTCATAAAGTTGCCCTCACTGGTTACTCGATTTGAAAGACTCGAGGTAATTTTATTATTAAAGTTTTCGAAAACAAAATGTGATTCGCTTGGCACAAAAATGATCTTCATTGTTGACCAAATACCTAATCCACGCTCTACCATTAGAACTATGGAGAACTTTTAAAAATTGTTTTAGACTTTTTTAAACAATGATCACCCACAAATAGTCTTTTCTATGCGCTATATGCTCTATAAACCCTCGAAATGTCTCAATTAAGCCGAGTGCACGCATGAGCTTCAAATGCGATTTTTACGATTTCTTTTATGCCCCTTACTGCATTACTGAATAATTATTCCCAATATTGACTGTGCATTAAAAAATATATATTTTACAACCACGCATTTCTGTTTGTTCTTTACGAGAGTTAATTAAAATATTATATAAATGCATTATAGACTGTTTTTTTGTTTTTAAACATTAAAGGTCGTTTTTGAATCCCTTAATAAATGTATTTTTTGTTCTTTCGTCTTTTGCATTGGCCGACATTATGTCGTGGGAGTTGTTTTTTTTTATTACAACCGGTCAGTCTCTGATATACAAATCGGTTTAATTCATATTATTTATTTTTATGGTGCAGATAATATTGTTTTAGGGCTTCATTAAATTGATGTTTTGTACGCGAATTTAATTTCGAGACGATCGTAAAATTGCAATTGCATATATTACTTTTATCGTTTTAATTAATGCTTGATTGAGTGCAAATAAATCTTTAAGACTTTTAGCGCGATTACTGATTGGCATGAGTCTATACGGCCATTAATTTCTTTTACGTCTTTTTAGGTGTTCATTGAGCTCGGGTTCGAAATGAACCTATAAAATTAATTTACTGATTTAATATTATGTTTCAGTTAATGCGTAAATTACTTGAAAAGCTATCAATAACACAATGAAAATCTATGGCAATATACAATAAAATAGTAATCAAAGAAATTTATATTATAAAGGTAATAATACCGAACTTCATAAGGGCCAGAGCGTTTTTGTAATCAATACACTAAAAAATTCATTAGACTCTTCGGATTAAGTGGTAATTTTTTTCATAGAATGTTGACGAAAATATCTTCTATAACGTCTCGTCCGATAATGAGATTGCTCGCAATCCATAAATCCTCATATTGATTCTTTATAACTCCACAAACACAAACTTATCAGATGAAAAATATTCGGTTCAAACACAATGTTCAACATTGTCAAAATTAATCTCATTTTGTTTTGCAAATACAAAACATAGTTTGAAAGCCCTTTGATATGGTACTTCAGTTATATGTATGTTATGGGCCAAGTGATTAATGCGGGCAGTATTCATAATGTCCGGGCAGTATGAATATTGCCGAGCCATATCGGGCCAAGTGATTAATTACAATCTAAACTCACCTATTTATCACATTGCCCGGGCATTATGAATATGGCTACATGATGATCGGGCAATGTGATTAATAGGTGATTTTTTACGTGGTGCTTTGCCGCATTGTCGCATCTACGATAGATCCATAAATTAGAGAGGTTAAATTGATCTACTTATGTTTAGTTGTTTTTTAACGTCCGAAACATTATCTTCAGAAGAAAGTTAGTGTACTCACTTTATGGATCAGTTAGGTCGACTGTGCCCCAAAACCGACTCGCAACACCCCGACTTCACGTAGTCTTTTGGCTACCAACCCTAGAGTGTATATAAAAAGCCAGAGGCGAGGAGGAAGAGCAGCCCCCGCCCGCTGTAACGAAGGATAGGCAACCGTGCGAGCCGTAGCGGCTGAGGCTGGTCGCCAGAGGCGACCAGCAAGCCGAGGCTGCGGAAGTGAGCATGGGTACCTATCTTTTGTTACGGTAGGGCGAAGGGGCTGAACTTCCCGTAGCGCCGGAGACGATGCAGAAGCTAATTTGTATTGACAACAAGTGTTTTAAGGGTTAGGTTGTTATAATAGATATTTCTCAGGAATAGTGCGTTACCTTTTCATGAAGTGGTACCAGGGAAGGTGCGACACTCCCCCTCCCTCCACTCCTCCCAACCCACACCCTCGTGCTGGCCTATTCTATATTCTACCACTTCGGCTCATTGTTTTGATTCGCTTTACATCACTCTGCCCAATAGGCACTTGGCATTATTCATAATGCCCGGGCAATGTGATAAATTGATTGGTTATAATCACATTGCCCGCTCTTATTGGGCATTATTCATATTGCCCGAGCATTATGAATAATGCTCGATTAATCACTTGGCCCATAACATGTATATTATCAAACCTGAGCTACACTTAGTGGCCTTTTTGTAGAAAAACTTTGATGTTCCCCCGAACATTGTGGCGTGAGGTAAAGAGTGAACAGTAACGTGCCATGATGTTTTTGATGAAAATTTATTTCGATACCACAAATTACTATTTCGGCGACCTTTATAAAATAAATAAGGCCACATAAAGAATATTCGTAATATGCTTGAGTTTATGAAACAATGAAACGTAGCTTATTTGTACAAAAAATAAAATATAATTTAGCCATAAATACATGCTGCATTGACCATAAGAAGATTCCAACTTAGTTATTAAAATTATACCTTAGTTTTTAAAAGCTTCGAAAAATTTCAATAGTAAAGTCTTCTGCCTTCTAACTGCTTTTTTCCATAAGTTTACACTCTAGAGAGGCTTGCGTATCCTTTTAATGGTAAATTACACTGTAGACAACAGACTTGTGTACCCTTTTACCGGTAAATAAAAGGCGCCTTACTGAGCCTCCCTGTTCGATGCTACCATGTCGATATGAACACACGCATTGTGAAATAAAAAGCATTACGATGTAGCAGATTAAACGTATTTGATGTTTCAATTTATACACCACGGGCAAGTTTAATGGATTTATTTCGTTCCCCGGGTTTGTGTAAATGAAAATTATTACGTATGTGCAATAAAATCTGAGATGTTCAACAGATTTCGTTTACCTTTTGTTTATGGGCGTGAATTTCGATTTGGGACTGAGTGTTTTGAATATCTTTATGCAAAATAGAGAGAGTGTATATATATACAATAATTCTGTTTAAATAATTTGTGGACAATGTTGTTGATTGAAGATTTGTGTATTCAGCGTATGTTTTTTTGTTCCATTAAACGTTATTTTTCAATTTATTTTGTTCCAATCAATTAAAAAAATAGTATAAAGAATTGGCTGGGATTTTTGGTATTAAATTTATGTCAGTGAAATTTAGCTTCAATATTTTTTTGAATTTAAATTTAATTTAGAAATATATAAATAATTAATGCGTCGTGTTTAAACTTCAAAAATATGAAATAACATGAAAATTTAACATAGTCAAAAATCGACACGTTAAATACAGGCATGTTTTAACATATTGCATAAACAACGCGTATAATTATAAGCTTTCAAAAATCGAAAAAACTGTTGTTGTACCGACAAAGATACGTCCATGTATATTAAACTTGAAATAAAAATTGAGACATATAAAATACATTGTGATTCCATGCATATCAATATTTATATGCAATTGACATTTGATTCAGTCCATATACTTTACGTCGATACACGAATTTCGTCTATTTGATTGTTTAGATAAATTTTATGACAGCTGGGTGAGGATTGAGAAGCAGGAAAAATATAGCATTACATATTTGGTGACACTTGGGCTGCGGTATTACGAAAAGACATGCAGGTTACTCTACAAAAATGTTCGGACGTTGTACGTAACATTTTACTAATGTGCTTAGATACTCCACAAAATGTTGGATTCCTCTATCGTACTTCGCAACTAAAAACTAAGTTCCGAGAAAATGATAAGTTTAATAGAAAATAGTGCGTGGTGGCCTGTTGGTAAGTGCGTGGTGGCCTATTGGCAAGTGCGTGGTGGCCTGTTGGTAAGTGCGTGGTGGCCTGTTGGTAAACGGAATAGACGCGACTGCCAACATGTTCACGGTGGTCGCGGGTTCAAATCCCAGGGCACACCTCTGACTTTTCGGAGTCATGTGTGTATTGATAGTCAATCACCACGCACTAAAACGGTGAAGGAAAACATCGTGAGGAAACCTGCATACCATAGCAATTTATAAAAAAAAATTATGGTATGTAAGTCCGCCAACCCGCACTAGGCCAGCGTGGTGGACTATATGGCCTAACCACTCTCAATCGTACTGTCGATTGTAGAGCAGGCCCGTGCCCTGCAGTGGGACGTATGTGGGCTGATACAGAGAATAGAAAATATTACCAATTTTTAGGAGTGGTAATCTAATATCTTACCCCGGACGTCCAACATCCGGACATTCGAAGTTCGTATCGTTTTTATAGAGTAACCCCCCAGTACCCAGTAATCATGACATGAACCTTAAACTGGGCTTACATTAAACCATGTACCTAGGTCTATATCTGCGAGAAATGGCAGATACCAGGTAACGAGAGGCCACATGCAAGTGCCCGTCTATCCCAATTGCAATAAATAAATACATCCATCAGCTACATAAATAGTCATGGACATCAGATACGAGGAGAAAATTTTCGAAATTCCTAAATCCAGTATGTGGTGACCAGTTCGTAAACGGACCAGATGCAACTGCCCACATGCTCACGATGGTCGCAGGTTCGAATCCCAGATAACGCCTCTGACTATTCGAAGTCATGTGTGTATTTATAGTCAATCACCACGCACTATAACGGTGAAGGAAAACTTCGTGAAGAAACCAGAATTCCATAGCGGTTTGTAAGAATTTATATGGTATGTAAAGTCCACCAACCCCCATTAGGCCACTCTCAATCGTATTCTCGGTTGCAGAGGAGGCCCGTGCCCTGCAATGGGAAATATGGGTTGATACAGACAGATAAAGAACAGACTCATAACAAACATTTGTTGATTAAAGTGATCACACAAACATTGGTCGCAGTGGGGAAATAAAACCCACAACCACATCATTTTACTGCCAGCGTCTAACCAGCTACACTACAAGGGCTGTCAACCCTACATAATATCATTAACGTGATAAGAAACGAACCAGTCATCATGTCAGACAATTCCAGACCCAAGAAATTCACTTTAATTTCTCAAGTCGAAAACCTAACTAGGCTTAAATACATCCATTAAAATTGCCAGCAACAAATCATAAGTCCTCGCTATTTTACCAGGTACAATTAATAGTGATTCAAAGCTGACACGCGCTGTCAATATAAAGTTAGTTACGCTATTCAACGTTTTCGCGTTCGTGTTATGTTTATAAAAGTCATGGGCAGTCATGGTCAACGCACGCTGCGATAGACGCGTAGAATCGTGGCCTAAGGTGTAAGCAACAGCGGGTAATTATTAGAGATGAAACGGATATCCGGTAACTATCCGGTATCCGGCCTATCCGGCCTATTTTCACTATCCGGCCGGATACCAGATAGTAGCGCACTATCCGGCCGGATACCGGATAGTAGCGCACTATCTGACCGAATACTGAATTATAAAATAAATAAATATGTATACTGGGTATCTCAAGACTGCTACCGAAAACGAAGCCGGGTGGTAATTTTAGTGACTACAAACGCAATGCAACAAAAAATGTCGCAAAGAAACGCGACAATTATTTTTTATGATTTTTTAAATATCATCTTTTTTGGGTGGTAAATCCATAGTTTTTGCTAAAATAATAATTTAAACTCTTTTATACCTTAGATTATTTATAAATAAAAGGTTATACACTATTATTTTAGGAAAAAATGTATTTACCACCCAAATATGGTAATAGGAAAAAAATAACAAAAAAACAATTTACACTTTTTTTGCAACTTTTCTGTTGCATTGTGTCTGAAATCGCTTAAACTACCACCCGGCTTCGTTTTCGGTAGCAGTCTTGATATACCCCGTATAACATATCACTAGATAGATATTGAATTCTTTACGTTCTAAACTCGTCTACATCGCGATTTTCCGTGGGAATACAAATTTTCCTTTATGCCTGTATCCTTTCTCGTTGTCTAATCTATCTCTGTATCAAATTTCATCAAAATCGGTTCAGTAGTTTAGGCGTGAAAGCGTAGCAGACTGACAGACAGACAGAGTTACTTTCGAATTTATAATATTAGTAATGGATTATTTTACACAAAGTAAAAATGAAAAAAAAAAACATCAAAAACAACAATAGGTTATGGACGGACATCGTTTATTAAATTAAAATAATGACAGAAATTGTTTGTTAAAAAGTTAATTAATGAAAATTAACTTAGTGTTAGTACTTAGTACTCAAAATTAACTATCGGCAATGAATCAAATTGTAACGCTATAAGCGGCCGGATATCCGGCGCTCCGGCCTCATAGCTAGCCGAATATCCGGTATCCGGTATCCGGCCAAATCACTATCCGTTTCATCCCTAGTAATTATTACCTTAAAACAAAGGTGATATTGTATTTTTTCTATGGCTCTATGGTTCTATTTTTACATGATAATGAACACGGTATCGTACTATTTTTTATTTGCCTTAAATTAGTTTATATTGAGTTTTCAACTTCGTCTTAATTGAGTCATAACCATTATGAATAGTATGTAATTTTTATCACTAAAGGTTTGTATTTTGTTTCTGTCGGAATATAGGGTCATGTCTGCGAAACATCCGGGAGTGGACAGGGATTGCGAGTGCCACAGAATAATTTCGTTCTGCAAGAAATAATGGGCAGTATGCTGAGCTGAATGCCAACCTTCACTAGTTAGAGGGACAATATAAAAAAAGACCGATCTGTATTCTGCTAACTTAAGTTGTTTGTATGTAGTTTGCTGTGGACGGTATATTAATTTGAACATTGTGGCTGTTGAAGCTGATAGCGTAGGAAGAACAATTAATAGTAATAGTCTCCAGCTGTCAACATGTCAAGTAATTGAAACGTCGGGAAATAAAAAAATGAAAAAAATTAAATCAATTCCGCGATAAAATTCGTAAAGACTTGTTTTATTTCAATAAAATTAGCTTATTTATTGAGCCCATAGGTTAAGTACGAGTATCAAGGTATACACTGAGTATCAAGGCTTTTAACCCAAACATATTTCATAGACGTTGGTACAAGTAATAATATTAAAATAGTAATACTATTAAATCAAGTCCCCACAATACGGGCATAAATTTAACATCGTTATTATGACCACCTTCTTCTGTAATAAAACCTCCAATGCTCAACACAAACCAAACACCAATGCCCAAAAATCTCCAAAGCAATCTCCTTGAACGAACATAAAAAAATACTTCATCCGCTCACCGCTTATTACATAAACCGAGCGTTAAAGAGAAGCAGTGATATGGCCCGCGCATCATCGGTCAATTACAAAAAGGTAATCCCGTGGAGGCACTTAATGAATCATTACGGCCGGCGGCTCTACACCGACGCGGACGGCTGATGCGACCGCCATTTATAGTACCGCGTTTTTATATTACACTAGTTGTTGCACTCGGTTTTGTTGGATATTTTTATTATTTCATTTATTTAAAAAACAAATTACATTTTTATATATATTGTTTTATATTAAAAAAATGTATTAAGTCTTTTTATTCTTTACGTAGTAAGGTTTTTTTTTTTTTTTTTTTTTATATTATAGGGGGCAACCGAGCATGCGGTTCACCTGATGGTAAGTGAACACCGCCGCCCATGGACATCTGCAACACCATAGGGCATGGAGATGCGTTGCCGGCCTTTGAGGTGGGAATACGCTCGTTTTTTGAAGGTCGCCAGGTCGTATCTGTCCGGGAATGATGCCGCTGGCAACAGGTTCCACAGATTTGTAGTACGTGGGAGAAAGTGCCGGGAAAAACGTACTGTAGTAGATTTCCAACCTCCAAGGTGATGTGGGTGGTATTTGGAGGTTTGTCGTGTTGTACGGTGGCGGAACTCTGCAGCAGGGATAAGTCCGAACAATTCTTGAGAACACTCCCCGTGGTACATGCGATAGAGAATGCAGAGCGAAGCTACATCTCTACGCAAAGCCAAAGGATCAAGCCGGTCGGAGAGAACCTGATCGTCAATGATTCGAGCAGCCCGACGTTGAATGCGGTCGAAAGGAAGAAGCTGGTACTGGGGTGCCCCTGCCCAAAGATGGGAGCAGTATTCCACGTGGGGCCGAACTTGCGCCTTATAAAGTTGCATACGTTGACCCGACGTGAAATATCGCCTCGATCTGTTGAGCACACCAAGCTTCTTTGAGGCCAATTTGGCCTTACTTTCAAGGTGACCGCGGAACTGGACGTCACTCGATATCTCGACACCAAGAATTCCGATGCTGGCTGTGGCGTTTAGAGGAGTGTCTTGAAATTGAGGTGATACGACGAAAGGCGATTTTTTTGCGGTAAATGCGCAAATTTGTGTTTTTGAGGCGTTAAATTCAACCAAGTTATGTCGGCCCCAATCCGAGACTCTGGATAGTAAGGACTCGACTTCAGACACTAGTTTGTTTCGGCACTCATTGACGTTTTCCCGAGAAATATTAGCTCGGCCGGTATATAAGGCATCACCCGTGCTGTCATCCGCATAGCAATGTATGCCGCTAATTTGCAGCATATCATTAATATGCAGAAGAAATAGCGTGGGAGATAGCACACAGCCTTGTGGGACACCAGCGTTCACGGACTTGAGATCTGAGCATGCACCGTCGACAGCGACCTTGATGCTCCGGTCCGCTAGAAAGCTAGCTAGCCATTTGCACAACTTCTCGGGAAGCCCGTAGGAAGGAAGCTTCGACAGAAGCGCTCTGTGCCAGACCCTATCAAAGGCCTTCGCTACATCCAGACTAACGGCCAGCGCCTCCTCCCTACTCTCGATTGCCTTCGACCATCTATGTGTTAGGTACACGAGAAGATCACCAGCCGAGCGGCCCCTACGGAAACCGTATTGACGGTCACTTAATAGCTGATGATCCTCAAGGTACCCAAGGAGTTGGCTGTTGACAATGGATTCCATTGTCTTCGAGAGCAAGGAGGTAATGGCTATGGGCCTGTAGTTGGAAGGATTCGAGCGCTCGCCTTTTTTAGGTATCGGATGCACTAATGCTGTCTTCCACGAAGCCGGGACTACGCCTAAGAAGTAGGAGTGCCGAAAAAGACGCGTTAAGATCGGAGCCAACTCAGGAGCACACCTCTTCAAAACAATAGGAGGAATACCATCGGGTCCACTCGATTTATGGATGTCAAGGGAGAACAGCGCTTTACGCACTAGCCGTTGCGAAAACCGAATTTCCGGCATTTTGGTGTTGCACCGCGGGATAGTCGGCGGTTCGCTTCCCCCGTCATCCAGAAAGGAGTTAGACGCAAAAAGAGAGCCTAGGAGATCGGAGGTGGATGTGAACAAGGTGTTGAAGACCATTGTCATGCCATGGTCATACCATTTCGCGTAGGATTTATGGGTAGAATATTTTTATAAGATTTGGCTGGAATCAAAATACGTAAAGAGCGAAGTTTGATGTTTAGCGAACCAGAATTCGTTGGGAATGGTTGAAATGGTTAATTCTAAGAATTAAAAATATCAAAGTAAAATTATCGAGCAACAGATAGTGTAGGTTAAAAATACAACAAATATCATTCAAAACCTATTTTATTGTTATGAAATACCGCCATATTTTTAAATTAAGGAGCAAACATGTAAAGAAAACAAGTACAAAAAAAACATACAGTAGTTTTTACATGAGGCACACGCAAACACGGACCAAGCCATTATTTTATTACAGCAGATTTTAACATCGCGCCAAAGTAATTGTGGTTCTGACAACACGTTCGCCAGTGTACTGCATTTCACGTTCATATTTTACGCCATTTTTGATGTGTCAAGAACAAGTTAAGGCGTGAATAAATAGTGCGCGGGTATTCCCACACAATGTCCAAATTTTATGATTATGCGAGATGCCTTTACCACTTTACTTGAAGTTCTTTAAAATAAAGTTCCTCCCCGGTTTTGACATGGTAATGGTTATAAACTTAAGGCTAAAATGATGAAACCGGTTTGAAATAATAATTCAAAATCGTATTACACCAACTTTACTTTCATAATTTATTTTTATTTAAAAGATACATCTTTTTTTTCACAGCTAGCGTTTTACTCATTACGTCAAGTAGACTCTTAGTTGAAGATACAGAAAATTGGAAAAGAAGAATTAAAAAATATTTAAAAAAAATTAGGAACTCGTTCTTTATTTAACAAAATAAACCAAAACCTTCCAAAACTATAGATCAGACCAAGCCCGGAACAAGACGGATGTTTGAACATACAAGTCAAAGGCTAGTCGCGTCACATCACTCATGGCGCGACCCGGCGAGAGGTCACGTCGGTAAACAGTGTGTGTGCACCAACTTTACCTGTATTATGGTCATCTTTAGCGAGTATCAACTTTAAATTATCATTGTAAAGTATGTAATATTAGTTATTTTTGCGAAGCCTGTAAGAGAATTCGATAGTAACACTTAAATAATACCAAGCATTTCGATATGTTTAAAGGTAGGCTAGGTTTGTTATCCTACAAGAAAATATCCCATATTAAATACACCTCAATGGTCATAATATAGTAATGACTCCACACTAATAAACTAGTCTTGTGACGTATAATAATCTTCGAGATACTTTGGTTTCACGATAACAAAATCCGAAAAAGTTATAGAGTATAGGACACACAATTATTTTACTTGGTGCGGCGATCATATGTATCTTTCATAGCCGGCTTTGAACCAAATTGACCAAGGAGACTACCTAGGATTGAGAAGAAAATATTAGATATAGGATATTCATATCTGGAAGCTGACCATAATACACAAAGCGTGAATCAAGCCTATGCAATTTTGTTGTTCCGTGACACGCACATAAACATCTGGCTTCAGCAGGCCGACAAAGTAATCGACTAGTGGGAGGTAATCATCTTCCGCGTATCGATAAATTATCTAATCTGTACTGCGTTGACCACCTTGTGTAGAATAAACACTTTTCACTACTAGGTAAACATTTTTAAGGACTACAAAGAATCGCCCAAAACGAGGAATTACATTTTTCGAATATGGGAGTGATGATGCTAATCAAGGTCTCTTCTACAGCCTTTAAATAAAGTATATTATTTATAAAAAATATGCGTACATCTATCCAAAATTTGGTTTGGTAAATTACTGATTAGTAAATTCAAATTACAGGCCACGTACAGCCAAGCGAAATGTCGGATGCCCGCCTACAAGGTGGACGGACGATCTGACTAAGGTCGCAGGAAGTCACTGGATGCAGGCCGCTTCCAACAGGTCATTGTGGAGATCCTTGGGGGAGGCCTATGTTCAGCAAGTGGACTTCCTGTGGCTGATATGATGATGATGATGATGATGAAATTCAAATTTATGTGTCTGCCGCTGTTCCTAAATCTTCTTCCATCTAAACATACAAGCAAGAAATTATACGAAGTTCCTTATTCTGCATTCATAGCTATTAGCTCCAAAGTAAATCCTTCAAATTTAAGTTATTCCAAATTTAGATTACCGAAATAGATTTCAACTCAAGATCTCAACGACCAAGTATAAAATGTTAATCTGCCGAATTGAATTTTGAACGTCGCGATTCAGCAGTCCGCTCTGATAAAGCATTTCGAATACAGCACTGAATATTTATTTGCGAAGGAGCGTCACGAATCACATTTACCCGCCCACGTTCGCTTTTTGCGAGCCAGAGTTCTGAAAATCGCCATCCAATTAATAATTTATTAAGCTTTTAAAGAAACGCGGGGACAGAGGTAATGAGAGTTTTGAAAAATATCAGCGTTTCTCATTCCGCCGTGAATACGGGAGTAGAGACTTAAGAGCTCTTGTAATTCAGTGTAATCGTTCTGAGAACGCCATTTTGTGAAAATATTTACTACCTACAACAATTTCTTTGGATGGATCGTGAAGAAAAGTTGCGAGCGAAAGTAGATCTTATTGCGATGTGATAGGGTTATAGATTTCGAATATTTTCCGAAGGTAGATGCTTGTTTAAACCGCCCGAAGCTATGAGCAAAACAGAACGACGTATGCTTAAACGACGTTGTTATAAAGCGATTAACCCGTGCATTGGATATTACGTGCCTATATCTTCATAAAATAATATGAAAATTAGTTGCATATAACCGCCATATATTAGTTACGATAATCGGCTCTTGATCATTTTGTGTTCATTGGACAGTTGCTGTCAGTTGCTACAGAAATACAACTTCTATATAGTGGTGATAGAGTATGAATTCCCGTGTTTGTGTGATATTTTTGTTGTCAGCCATGAAAATATGATACGACGATTTAAATTGCAAATTCTTGCTCTTTAAGTCACCGAGGTGCCATCTTAAAGTATCGCTAATTGAAGCAGTATTAAATATTTCCAGGTAAATTCATACTATTTATTTATTTATTTATTTTATGTATACAAGGCGGACTTAATGCCTGTGGCATTTTCTCCCAGTCGACCTTTAGGTGATCCAGAGATGAGCTGTAGTAGGTGTACGAATACTTAATTAAAAGATAAAGAGAAAAAATACAAGTAATTAAAAATTATATTACATATATTATTATTCGATTTACAAATATATATATACATATAAATATACACATACACATATACACTATATAAAATAAAATACTATATATATATATACATATATATATATATATATATATATATATATATATATATATGTATATATATATATATATATATATATATATATATATACAAGAGACTATAGAGAGGATTCTGCAACTTCTTTGAGCAGCATTTCACGGACGTTCATTTTAAATTTGAGACGGGTAGTTGACATCCTGATTTCAAGGGGGAGAGCATTCCATAGAAGTATAGCTTGAATGTGAAATGAAGAATGGAGAAAATCAGAACTGTGAGAGGGACATGAAAGCAAAAGATTAGTAGAAGAACGAAGATTCCTATCATGGTTGGTGCAGAGAAAACGGAAGTGGGATATTAAGTATGTAGGTGGAGTGGGGGAAATGAGTAGAGAAAAGAGTGTTGTAAGAGCACGCAATGTACGTCGCTGACGAATAGGTAGCCACTTTAGTTCAGAGCGGTAAGATGATATGTGGTCGTACTTACGGAGATTAAAGATGAATCGAATGCAGTTATTTAAAAGGCGGTCGAGTTTGTTGAGCAGATCTGCATCCAGGTCAAAATAGCACACACCACCATATTTACATTTTTATTGCTTTATTTCCTCTATACAAACCAATAAGCATTCCAATGCTGAATACCGCCGAGTTATTAAGTCTGGTAAAGGCGTTAATCCTTCATGCCTATCGAATACGGTTTGATGGACAGGTGTTTTTTATTGGATAAAGTAAGCCAGTTTAACTCAAAATGTTATGCAACTATCTTTTTTTCTTTTGGAAGGCCACGAGCAGATACAGAAGAGTAAATTTAAATGAATTATGGGCTTAAAATTTATTGGTTGAATGGAAAATTGTAAAAGTAAATAAGTGCAAGTACTGAGAAGAAAACAGTATTCTGATTTCTGATGATTGCCATTAGTTTCTCATAATCGCATATATATGCGGTTATAGGTGTGAGCTTTTGTATGTACAAAAACTCACGCCTATGTAAACCAGAATGAGTAGGTAGAGGTAAGGTTTTTTTCTGTGTCCTATAAAATAGGACAATCAATCTACTCGCCGACCACACATTCAAGAGGCTAGCAACTAAATTAAGATTTTCAGCCGAAATCATAAATAAAACCTAACAACCCGCTTTGATTCACGAAACAAGAAGGATCATCTATTGTCAACAAAATTGTTTGCTTCGAATTCAGTATTCAAAACCTCGTCGCTGTATTACCAAGAAAATAAGATCTACCCAATAAGCTACAAACTTTACTCTTACAAAATTATGTCTGCTGACCATATTTACCTGAAATCCAATTTCACTGTAAATCAAGGCGAAGTTGTATTCGTAATGAATAAATATTACTTTACTTGCAAACTCGAATATTTTATCAATCAACCGGAAAATTATAATTTGTGCCTTATTTATATCTTGCTTTGTGTTATATTTGCGTTGTTTTTCTCAAGTCAATATTTATTTCTTATCAGTATTTTAATGATGTCAAATATTGAATGTTACTCGTATATACCCCGCAAATTGGTAGTGCGGTGGAACTTTGTCACATTAACGAACATATGACGTCAGCCACTCATTATCACTAACGGCCGATGCCAATATCAATCGAAAAAATTAGATTGAAGTCAAACTGGATTGTTTTCTACTTTTCGATTTGTCATTTACCATGTTGCCATAGTTTTTTCACTACTGAGATTGATTATTGGCAATATAGTATCAGAAAAAATATTGAGCTGTCAATCTCAAAGGGCAAATTTTGGATTGGGATTGTTTATTGAGAGCGGCTGTAAGACAAGGCTTAACAGATATTTCAAATATTGAAATAAAAAGTTGAAATTGAAGTTAGCATAATATATAATTAAATGCATTTATTAAAAATATAAAGTGGATTAAATTATTTGCTGTAATTTATACATTAATATGATAACAAATAAATAGTATAGTCCCAACAATTCAAATATCTATGAATATGGACCTGTGTTTTTTTTTTTTGTTAAAAACACGAATATACCGGTACCGCTTGTGATGTAATTACGAGAATCTATGTCTGTTACAAAAATGATCTATAAACTAAAAGCTGGTGAGGTAAATAAGTTGTTGAGATCACATACCATTAATAGCCAGACCTCATCCCTTCAATATATATTTTTTAATAATCTCCATAAATTTTGCAGGTTTATCATAATTCTGCCTTTTTCAATGAAATAGAATAGGTTTATTGGTTTTACTGAACCCAACACTGAAGTATCCTGAATAACTCGGCGACCTATTTATATTATATTCAATTCGACAGCCTCCGTGGCGCAGTTGGTTAGACGCCGCCTGTGAAGCGAGAGGCCGCGGGTTCGATCCCCGCACCTAGAGAAATGTTTGTGTGGCCCACAAATATTTCTTCCGGGTCTGGGTGTTGTGAGACCGAAAAGTCTCTCGTAGTTCCTGATACCCACGACACAAGACTCGATCTTAGTGTGGGGTCAGGACTATGTATGTGACTGTTGGGTGTTATTTATTTATTTATAATTCAATAATAAGCGTTTTAAGCACTAATCGTGATATTAAGAATTCCTCACAAAATATTAAACAATGAAATCATACTTGTTTTTATAATGAAATTACTGCGCGATGAGTTTCGGAAAATAGTTTCATGATCCACAATTATTATGGGATTCGGCTTAGAGCTACAAAATATACGTTACAAAATAAACCATTATAAATTGACCCGCCAACCTCAAAGGCTCTTTAAACAATACATTGGAACAATGTGTCAGCTTCTAATGGACCTATTTAGTTCGATTGTAAAAAATGTAGCGTTCATATAAAATTATGTCTTTATTAGAGTCATTACAATTATTACACGCTTACAGTAGGTTAGGCCAAGAGTAAATAATGAGTTGAATAATTATTTAATTGCGTTATGTTATTACGCGTCCATAATTTACAAACATAAAATTACACGGCCACAATCATACAAAAGCATTCGGAAACTAAGTTTGCGTGCATATTTTAAAATATAATGTTTTCTATACGAGTAATACTAACTTTTTTGTCGTCGTTCTATAAACGACACTGAACGAACCTTCCAACAAAAATGTTTAAATAATATTTACAACTAACGAATTCCTTACGTGTTACATCATATTGGTATAGTGGCATATATGGACTAAGAATTAAGATAATCTGTGTTTAAATTCCAGGATACTCATCCGCTTTGAGTTAGTTTTCAGTGAACGCAATGTGACGGCGTTTCGTATTACTGTTCTCTAGCTTTGCTCTCGGGGAATAGGTTCACACGTTTGTATTATTATGTATAAGTAGACGAGGTTAAAAAGAAAAACAAAATCCCACACAAGACACAAGGTATGAACGGTGAAAAAAATTAAGGAGCAAATTACGGTGATTAGTTGGCTAGAGGTATTGACTTAACAATCTTTGATTTATCTAATTCTAGTGTGTAAGTAAATGATTTAATGTAAAACTTTTTCGCAGACAAAAAACATGACAATTACTCGTACATGCCGATTCCGAACAATGAAAATATATAAAGGATTTAAACCAAAACAACAGGAACAACATTTAAAAATATTTGATAAAGGAATCTCACTACAGACAACTATAAATCTAAGTAAAACCAACTCAATTAAAAGTATTCAAACTGGCACACATAAATAAAAGTCATAGGGAGTAATAAAAAAGTAAAGTTTCATTATTCCAAATTCAAAATACGCGGCAGAAAAAGGTTCAATGTAGTGGTCCCACAGGGTGCGTTTGTCGAGGCCTTCCCGTTTCGGTTTCTGATTACAGCGCTGTGTGGGACGGCCTAAAAATAAAATGTTTGGACCAAACACATGTCATTTGTCAGCGTTTCGCTCACATGACGTGGAGTAATTTACGAGATCCCGCCATGTTGCTTTCTAGTGGTACGAATTTACTTGGAAACAAACATTTTTGCACGCATTTCAATTTGTATTTTTTGTAAAAGATTTATTTTGCCGGCTATTGTTGATCTTCGCAACACAGCGTTTCCAGATTTTGACCATTATTTTGATTTCTCCTCACTTTTAACTAAAAATCACGTGACTTCAACAAAGGGATAGCTGATCTTCGAGCTCACCAATAAAATTAATAATTCTCGAATCAAAGTTTATTTACGTAGCAAAATAAAAGGACAAAAGGAGACGGTCGTTAAATTTTAGCCCTCAGTAAATCTCCACAGTAGTTACTCATGACATATTGCGAACAAAATTAGGTCGGATTAGTGATTTCACGGAGTTTTTGTTGCGTTTAAACGATGTCGTTTCAAATAACAGCGGGAACGGATACAGTGCAGCTGCGTATTTTAAATGTTTACAGTTGTGACTTTTGTGATCGCTGGTAGTACCGTATCCGCCTGGGTATCATCATACTTAAAATATAAAACTCGGGTATATCTCGATCAGAAATCAAGCATAGAGCATATAATGTCAAGAAGTTTGATCAATTAGACTGTTAAAAGATAGTCTTTCATCCATCAATATTCTATCTGTATAACACTGCATATACCAAAGTAGTGAAGTCCCTCTGCATAAATACTTCCTCAATACTTTGTCTAGTTGTAAATTCTTTGCTTGTAAATGTCAATATTGGCTAAAATACTAAAATGCTAAAGATTTTAAAAATATTTTTCGATCAATGCCTATTCCAAATTTAAACGTGACATTTCAATAAAATTTCTCCACAGACTATACTCCGCAGCTCAGGTAACACAGGTTGTAATCTGGCGCAGATAGTCAACAATCACCCGGCGATTGTGCCGCGTAAATTGTCGCCGGGAGGTCCGTGGAGCCTCCATTCGAAATACCTCGGAGCTTGGGGCTATGCGACCAGTCCGGTACATTAAGGTACTTCGCACACCCGGTTTATCAGTCTTTAGCGATCTTGATATATAATAGCTTGTGTGTTTGCAAACATTTTGCATGTAGAATGAGCAAGAAGGTTATGAAAAGCCTGATAAAATTACTGAAATCGTAAACTACAATAATTGCTTTGAACCAGCAACAGCAATTTATATTTTTTTTGTACCTGAATGTTGTTATTGCAGATTGCTGCTACAGAACTTTCATTATGCATATAATGATAGCCCGTATCCATTTCAATGTATCTTACTGCTACACAATTTGTATAAGCTCTCAGTATTTCACGTAGTATTCGTCAAATAAAACTTTTCTGTTTGACTTTGAATAAAACCACAGTAAACAAACTTTTCTGTTTGACATTCAACTATGTCTATAATAAACAAAAGAAACAATTTGACCAAAGAGTATGTATACGTGTACAAATGCGTGTGTCAAATGCATGCTGGTTTGTGTAATGTTTTATTTATTGATTTAATGTAATTTTTATGCATTATTATAAAAAAAAAAATTATATTAAATGAGGCAAATAAAACCTTTTTTTTTATATGTCTATGTCAGAAGAACAAAATGAAAAAGAAAAGAAACAATTTGACACCAGAGTATGTATGCGTATACAATAATTATCGAAAAATATTAGCGTTCTGCACTTCTCCTACACATAAACTATAAGTGTGCCAAATTTTATGCTCCTGCGTCCGCGAAATTTTCGTAAAAAGGGGTCCAAAGTTTTTGCATCACGTATTAATATATAGATTTTATCAAAATCTAATGTTTCCGTGCTTAGTAAAGTAATAATATGACATCACTGCAAGATTAAGATACTATTAGAAATGTCTATACAACGAAGATAGACTGTGTCACTAGTCAACACAGTATGCAGTAGTCAGTTTGCCATCGATTTATCAAACAAACTTTTTAAAATTTTAACTGGAATCATCTATTGAAATTCTTGACTAATATTTTCATAAAATAAATACACTCACAAGTATACACTTAGACGTAAAATTGTAATATAGTACAGAATAAACTGGTTTAATAGTCTAGTTTAATCGTGCTAGCAAATGTAGAATAACTCCATTCCATTTCTAGTTCACTATAAACACATTTGAAACACAGTCGTTGCATAATTGACACTAAACTACATCCAACCGAAATAATACTGTGGTATTATAAATAAGACACCGCTTAGAATTCAAATGTAGCGTAAAGTATAAGGAAATATGTTGTGAAGACATAATTGGCTGTTCTCATAAACAATAGTCCGGGTGCCAAAGCTCGGGGCGGCGGCAAATGAAGCATGCTCTCACGTCCATCCACCAGTTTCTTAAGAGCTCTTACCATTCCTTGGATAGAGACTTTTTACTTGGACAGCGAAATGCGGGACAGGTCATGCTAAAACAGTACCGGTTGTATAAATACAAAAACGCCTTGTACGTGGCAAACATGAAATTTTTATGTATCAAAAAAGCTTTGAATGTATGAAATTGTTCTAAATAATTTTAGCATTGTTTATCTCAATATTAATATTGTCATTTGGGCGATATACTCATGGTATTTATGTGATTTCAATTAAGGTCACCTTTTGATTGATTTCTATGGAGCTAGCTAGCTAGTTAGCTTATGAGGTTAGAGTTTAGAATTATGTGTAAAATTTGGATAACCAATACTTTAATTTAAAATATGGGAAGTATAGTTAGATATTTGCACATACATAGACCTAAAATCTTTAGCGAGTACAATCGACCCGACCCATGTCGTTCACGAAATAAAACTAAACAACAGTTCTGAAAGGCACACCAGGGAATCCTTTTTAACTGCCAGCGTTGTATAAACGTATCACCCCTAATATTTGGAGACGACACTCTTTTTACTTTTTTAGACACTTTTATGTCCTTCTTTCGCTAAACAACAAGATGTTGGAATGATCCGTCACAGATTAGGATCTAGATGGGCCATTTCGGCTACGCGTAGGCATATTTCTCAAATTTTTTTTTTTGCTTAAGCATTCTATGTGATGTTCGTACGTTTATTAGTCCAGGCATATTAGGGGTTTCACCTCGGAATGAGAGATAGTCGGCTATAAACTCATATAAACCTTTATTTCAACACCCTAAAACTTGTCTCAAAACCTACTTATCGTAGGGTGTCCGCGACTACAGATTTTCCAAGGTCAAAGGTCAAAAAATCGATTTTTTTTTTTACACATTTGTTGCAAATATCTCGTTTCCTATGAGATATATGCTATTTGTATTCATTATAAATATTGTAGAGGATTAAATTCTCTACAACTTTTGTTTAAACATTTTTTTTATATCTTCAACCATTTTCGAGATAGAGGGCAGAGCGCGCGCAGTGTTTATCTATATACAGTATCTTTCGAGGTCAACCTGTAGACCCGATTAAAAACACGCCGTTTAAAGTTTTTAAATTATTAATAAATACATAATTACAAATGATTCGCATTTTTTATTAACGTGCAAACGTTGTTGGTAATCTATAATGCTCCAAAATCTGAGAACTGCATCGATCGCTATGCACAGTTTATCAAGTTAACAAAACTAAATAAACCTGTGAAGTTATTAACTCTTCCACCAACGAGTGCAGCAGCTCTTCAACATTTCAATCGTGTTTATTATCAAGTTCAGACTTGGTTAGGGCATGATTTAGAACCTAGGAATTGGGGTTGGATAATGCGTGATGAATTCCTGGAACATGTTATGACAATAAATCCACCAGCTCCGGAGGAATTGCTTAACACAATATTCTGCAACTGCAAAAATGTTTGTGGCGATGTGGATGCAGGAAAGCAGGGTTGCAGTGCTCTTTAGCTTGCGGCCAATGTAATGGGCAAGCTTGTCTTAATGCTTCACCATATCAAAGTGTTTTGAATGAAGACGGTACTTTTGATCCCGAAATCTTGGAAGAACTGGAGACAAATGTCGTTGAAGATGAGAACGCAGAGGAATTTGAAAATATTTCAGCCATTGGAAGACGATGATGATGAAGAGGAAGAAGAAAATTAAAATTAGAACTTGTAGTTCTTATTATTATTCTATTTTTTTAACGTTGATAAATGTATGAAACGATATTTTTCAATAAAAACAATAATTAAAAGTCAACTCAACGAGCCATGGAGAGGGCTATGCTCGGTGTTTCCCTACGAGATGAAATCGGAAATGAGGAGATCCGTAGGAAAACGAAGATTACCGACAGAGCCCATAGGATTGGCAAGTTGAAGTGGCAGTGGGCTGGGCACATAGCTCGTAGAACCGATGGCCGTTGGGGCCGAAAGGTTCTTGAGTGGAGGCCACGTACAAGCAAGTGAAATATCGGACGCCCGCTTACAAGGTGGACGGACGATCTGGCCGGTTGGAGGAAGTCGCTGGATGCAGGCCGCTTCCAACAGGGAGATCCTTGGGGGAGGCCTATGTTCAGCAGTGGACTTCTTGTGGCTGATATGATGATTAATGGAACTACCACTCTATTACCCTATGTGATTGTTATTCTATGTCTGAAACTTGTTGTTCAAACGCGTCCCGGTGGTGTCATATAATGTGCCTGTTAATATATTCTGGAAAATATAGGACATATTGTACGATAATGTGTTGTTTTTCTAGTGTTAAATTTATAATGAGATTTTTTGGATCTATTCGTATAGACTATTTGGGATCGTCTCCTGACTCCTCTTCTTCTTAATTTTTATCCCGGTGGCAGGGTTCAGTTTCCAACTGAGTCTACTTTATTTCGCCCGGTTTTTGACTTCATCAATTGTAAGGCTCTCAGGTCTCACAGTTAACTTTTTTTATAGTATATGCGTCCCTGGTGCGTCGGGTTAGGACTAGCGTCAACAGCATACTGAATATGATTGCAAACATGCTTGACTGTACTTATGTAAACCACTGCTTCAGGATGCATGCTCCACCATGACTTTGCAATAGTGGTCGTGGTATTTAAATAAATAACACCCAACTGTCACATATATTCCTGACCCCACACTAAGATTGTGTCTTGTGTCATGGGTATCAGGAACTACGAGAGACTTTTCGGTCTCACAAACACCCAGACTCGAAAGAAATATTTGTGGGCCGCACAAACATTTCTCTCGGTGCGGGGAACGAACCTGCGGCCTCTCATTTCACAGGTGGCATCTAATCGACTGCGCTACGGACGCTGTCAATTTGTGATGTATCTTTACTAACATTATATTATAAGCTAAGAGCTGCTTGTCTATCATTACCAAGCCCAACCCAAAACAATGCAGCGTAAATTATGAAATATGCTTGTGTTTGTATAATCAACTAGCGGCCCGGCCCAGCTTCGCCTGAGTGCATATATTTTTTGATTCCACTCCACACCAAATACATGTTATTTTTCCTATAAACTCTTGTATACCTAAACTTGACGTAGCTGAAATAAAACTATTATTTACGGATTTTATCGCGAATTTAGTTTAATTTTTTACATTTTTAACTTTTATAGCAGTCCGCCCCGTGACCACGAAAGCTGTAAAGTGATCGAAACGTCGGGAAGTTAAAAATGTAAAAAATTAAACTAAATTGTGTACTCCGGCAAAACGCTTCGATAGAGTATACCTTGTTTAAAACTGTTGCAATAATCTAAAAAAACAATGGGCTATTTTAGTAGATATGGACATCGTTTTATTTTACATTTAACAAAATTACGCGCAAGACGCCGTATCTAGATAATATTATATACACGTTGTACACATTTTTTGAATTTTGTTCTATTTCGTCAGCCGTCAATGAAAGACAATGGAAAGATAGATCATTTTACGTTGGGTGGTAGTTGAAGCTGGACCGTCTTTTACGTCTCCCGTCAAATAAACAAAGATCATCCTATATTGGCTGGACGCATTCACGCTTGAACGATACCCAAAAAAAAGGTTTTTAGTATCTTCCTTAGAATTTTTCCTATTTTTCTCACCCCTAAAACCTTTCCAGGACTTCCACGAATATTTCAAGACCAAAATCAGCCAAATTGGTCCAGGCGTTGTTGAATTATGCGGTTACCAACACATTTTGCGATTAATTTTAAATTTTATAGATGAGGATCCCCTCGTGTTTGCGTTGCGTCAGTTGATAAGGTCACGCAACTTTAATGTATGGAGTTAATAAATCCGTCAACCCCCGTTTACGACTTTATAAAGGCAAACATGTAATTTAGTGAATATGATGTTTATATCACTGTAATCAGGGAGGTTGGATGTTTATTTGTTTTATGTTGATTTTCTTATACGGAAACCAAATTCTGGTATGAACATAACTGAATACTATGAGTCCACGACTACTACATGGTTGAGTACGCAAAAATAAATTACAGTAAAGCAATCAAAGGAACTAAGTAAAGTGCGTGGTGGCATGTTGGTAACGGATCACACGCGGCTATCAACATTTTCAAGGTGGTCGCGGGTTCAAATATTAGGGCATATCTCTGATTTTTTGCTGTCAGGGGTATACTAATAGTCAATCACGCACTAAAACGGTGAAAGGAAACATCGTGAGGAACCCTGCATACCAAAGCCAGTTGTATGATATTTCCTCCAACCCACACTAGGCCAGTGTGAGGGATTATACGGCATAACCACTCTTAATCGTACTCTCGACTAGAGGAGACCCGTGTAATGCAGTGGGACTTATATCGGCTAATACATAATCAAAGGTGACACACACACACGCGCGTAGATTTAATAAGAATAAATACGCTCTCTTTAAGGAAACCCATAATAAGCAATATGCATATTGTGTTATTAGATTTTCCTTAATTAGTTTTATATTTCTTTGCATAGTCGGTAGTGTAAGACCGCAGCTGCCCATGTATGCCTTCAAACTAAAAGCAGCTTATGTGCGCCATTGGCATTTTTATATCGAGGGAAAAAGAGAGAAAAACTTAATATCATTGAAACGGAATGCGACAAATGAGCTATTACTTCAAGACGAATGATATGAAGTTAAAATATGTATCGAACCAATATAGCGTGATTTTTTTAATTAATTATATTGAGCTTATGGTATTTTAAATTAATCAATTGTTAATTAAATTATATAACAGCATTAATGTTTCATTAAACAAAAGGTTCACAGGTGAAATTTATTAACACTTAAAACATTAAAACGCCGTATTGAGCATCCGACACTCCGAAACATAATTTTATATGAAAGTTAGTACATAGTAAAATTTTATATCACCACAATGCTTAATTAAAAAGTGGAAACTCGAATGTTCTAATTAAAAATTAATGAAACGCCTTTGAATACGACTTGTGTAATAAAAATCTAAGTTTTACTATTATTGCAGTGTATAAGAAACATACATAATGCAGCCGATGTGATGTGCTCTTTATAATTCGAATAGCATTAAGCAAATGGAATTCTAATTTCATTTAAATGTTTTAAAGTCAATAATTTATTGTAATATTATTCGCTTTAGTTCAACACTCTGGTATTCGCTGTTATAAACCTATATTAGTTTTACCCGCGAGTGTAAGTTTCTGATAACGCTTTCACGAGTTTTAATGATATTTACAAAGTATTTATGGATAGTAAATTTCGATAAAAAACTTATGGTTGGGTTGAATATTTTCATATCTGAGTTGTCAACAATCTAATGATAGTCGTTTTTACAGAATGCTTTGCGGATTTGGTTTAATTATTAATTATTACATCCCGATGCCAAGTTTCGATTACTTTACGCAGTCGTTTCGTAGTCACGAGGTGGACTCATGGAATATCTTATGGAACGAATCGTAAGGTAATTTTTCAAACAGGAATTATTTTAAAATCATGTTATACTCACGTTTTCTGTGGCGACTTCATAATAGTTGTAGTTTGTTTGATAAATAATTACAAAATTACAGTACAGGATTTTTCAAGAGTTCTACCGAAAACGAAGTCGGGTTGGTAGTTTGAGTGACTTCACACACTAACAATTTTGAAAAGGTCATGTTCTTTTTTCGTTAGTTTCTTCTACCGTCCGATCCGGGTCGTAAATACATAGTCTGTTTTTAAAGTAATAGTATACACTCGTTTACTTTTAATGACGCTATAATACGCAAGGGTTTAAATTAATATTGTAGCAAAAACTATGGATGTAGCACACAAACAGGATGATATTTAACAAAACACAAAAAAAGAATATTGCGTTTGTTTACGAAATTTTAAGTAGCATTATGTTTGTAGTCACTAAAGCCACCTAGCTTCGTTTTAGGTAGCAGTCTTGATATAACTTGTACTATTTGTATTTTATAACCACCTAGATTAGGACTATTTTTAAATAACATTTGTGCAGGTAAACGTTAATGGTCCTAAAAATAATAAATGTGGCACCTAATTCAACTAATATCTATTTGTAACAGCCTGATAAAGTAACTATGAAAAAAAAAGCCTAAAATCATATACACATTGCCAGTAATTTGACAGCGTCGGTGTAATGGTTGACGCTGAAGTTAAAAGAGACAACTGCATCTTTGTTTCTGAAATACGATCAAATACTTTATATGATCATTAATATATTTCGACTTAATTATTAGAATAAAAGACCCTTATAATTGGTACTTACTATACCATTATAATAGTAAGAATCTTTTCATATGTCAATTAATTTAATTCCCCCCAGTGACGTAAATGATATTCACGATTACAGTAGAACAATGGTGAAGAAAAAAAACAAATAGAATTCACGAGTTTACCAACAAAGGGACAATAGCAGTAACCTTTTACTATGTCGTGTTTGGACATTCGTCATATATAGCACGCGCGGTCTACGGTCCTTGACACAATTATTCATGCTATGGGTCACAGTGACCTTTCCTATTAGTCCTATTTAAAAATGAATGCTATTTCAACGGATTAGGATGTATTTTTAATAATCAAGAGCGTGATATAAAATAATAATCAGAATTTAGATTTGATGGCAGAAAATAACATTTTATTTCTATATACTTATTATATAAGTATATTTTTAATCAAAGTATTAAAACTATCAATATTTAATGAACTAGCAAGTTCCAGTTTTGAAAATAAGACCCGTAGGTAGAGAGATTAAGATTCTACTGATGAGATATATACCGGGTATCTCAAGACTGCTACCGAAAACGAAGCCGGGTGGTAGTTTTAGTGGCTACAAACACAATGCAATTAAAAATTTCGCCTAGAAACGCGACAATTATTTTTTATGATTTTTTAAAATCGTCATTTTTGGGTGGTAAATCCATAGTTTTTGCTAAAATAATAATTTAAACTCTTTTATACCTTAGAGTATTTATAAATAAAAGGGTATATACTATTATTTTAGGAAAAAATGTATTTACCACCCAAATATGGCCATAGGAAAAAAATAACAAAAAAAATTTTGTCGCTTTTTTTTGCAACTTTTTCTGTTGCATTGTGTCTGAAGTCGCTTAAACTACCACCCAGCTTCGTTTTCGGTAGCAGTCTTGATATACCCTGTATATATGTACATAAAGTTTGATTTTAAGGTTTGTGACAAATATTTTTTGTATCTTTCTTTCTAGAAATCGAGAGAACTAACTCTAAGGTTTGTAACAAACGAACTTTTGGTTTAATTCTTTCTAAAATTCGGGAGAACTATTCACCAAAAGCAACATGACGATAAACTGTTATTTCACGTCGGTTGTTTTATAGCTTTTTAATATATTTATTTATTAAAACACAAAGATAAAAACCAAAACACATTTTAGTCCGTTGAAACCAGGCTTCGGTTTGACCGTGGCGTTGGGTGAGTTTCATTGACACATAAACGTATAAAACATTTAAATTAGACATTAGACAAAAATAAAATAACACTTATGAGATTAAATATAAACAAAATAAACAACAACCGTATATACTTTCAAATTCAGTCATAAATTTCTAAAATAGTTTTATAGCTTCAAAGCAGCTAGATATAAAGTAGAAATATGTAAAATTTCAGACATATCAACCATCGCACAGTGTGTGGCGCAGCATTACGCCCAGTTTTTCTGACTAACGATGGCACTTCATCTCTTAGCTATAAAGCCATTGTTCACCTGACAAGGTTCGCGATAATATTGAAATACCGCGCGTGAATAGAGCGGCCATTCATCTAACTATCGCACTAACTTATGATACACATTGCCTGTAAGTGCGACAAGTAAATCATGCCATTAGTGATTTCAAATTTTATTATCTTATGAGAATTTTGTGTTATAAATTGGCCATATATTGGAACATGGTTGAGTTGTAATTAATTCTAGTTTCTCATCTCAAGTTCCACGCAATTTTTATTCCATCTCGATTAACTTTATTGCTAATATTGTACAGTTTAGAAAGTATGTAGGCTGGACATACGTTTCCCAAACGATATATTCCGTTACTTCTAAGGACTGATTAAATCACAAAGTTCTCATTTATCATGTTCTGCAGACTAATATCAACGTAATGATATATAGTGTTGCATTGAATGGCGAGACGAGCATGCCATTCGTAAGCGATACGACCGCTTATAGACAGAAGCAAAACCAAACAACACCAAACAAAGCAATTCTTGGCTTTCTTCTGCGTTCACCATCCAGAGACAGAATGATAAGTCTCAATATGTCGAGTAGTTACTCTGGCTATAATCTCATTTTAACCGGAACATAACAGTGCATTTATACAGCTGTTTTGTGGGAGACTGCCTCAGTGGCGTAGTTGTACTAGAGTACGGTTACAAAGCTGAGGTCTCGGGTTCGAATCCCGGGTTGGGCAAAGTCATATTGGATTTTTCTCCAAGCCCAGAGAGAGCCCAGAGTCAGGAATTTGAGCCCGATATGGCGATAGGCTCGCCACCTATCACATTGTGGGACGAAAACATACTAATACTCGGCGAAGTGTGGGTGTCCTGGCATCTCTGCCTACCCCTTCTGGGAAAAGGCGTGAGTTTATGTATGTATGTATGTTTTGTGGGAGAAACAGACATTGCGGTACCTATACAGACGCCCTCTCACATATAATAAGAGACCAACAGTACTTCCATAATATTACGACCTTTTGTGGTTAATATTTACATATTTTTTTGTTGTATTTTTTTTCTGTATTGTTAGTTTTAGGTGTACAATAAAGTTTTAAATAAATAAATAAACAAATAAATAATATCTAAGAATAAAAACTTAAAATTGCTAGAACTAACCGTTAGACACGGCTCATTAACTTCCAACATTTGTTCATTGCAATTGTGCTAAACAATAGAAAAAACGCCGGCGCTTAATTCGCTTTGGGTTTAGTTTTAACGTAAAAATTCGTAGTTTTAGCAAAGAATAGAAGCATGCAGAAAGAACGGATTACGTAGTAAAATTATAAGTTAGATTTACTCGACCATTATGTTTAATGTGGTGTTATTTTATTAAAATCACCTTTATGAATATCTGATCTCTAAAAAATATATTAATGAGGCTATAATTAGAGGAAAAAAATTTAATTTCCTAGATCATGTTTTTTTTTACTCGACTTACTTTTACAAATGTCGTCCAAGAAGCGTATAAATATAGTATAGAACTGCCTTTTATTACCACTAATACTATACAAAGAATTGTTTTTAGTACTTGTTTACGAAATTACTCATGTTGTCCAATATAAATTTTGTTCGTCAAACATCCCAACACTGTGTTATTCACCTACATAAGTTACTCGCTGTCCGTATGATTAGCTTATTGTATTGTCGCTACCGTTTTTATAGTATGACACGGTCGATATAATGAGTAGCATTCACATATAATTACAAGTTCCTTTCTTGTGTCTGTACATTTCGAAATTCAATTATCAGTATCTATTAAATCTGTCAGTCAAATTCATGAGCAAATAAAACGCTTTGTTATGCAAACATGATCATATTGATACTTACTCAATACTCAATATCTTTTTTGCACACCACATGTTGCACTGCGTGGTGGCCTGTTGGTAAACGGACTAGACTGTGGTCAGAGATTCGGACCCGCGACCACCATTAACATTTTGACAAACGCGTCTGGTCCGTTTACCAACATGCCCCCACGCACTTATTACCATTAAACTAAGTGATAATAGAGTATCAGGCGTGGCCAGTACTAAACAATCCGTATCAAAAATTTGCTGTTTGTCATTAACAGCTCAATCTTTTTTTGCATATAGCTTGCCAATAATCAATCTCGATAGTGAAAAAACTTATCCAAAAAATCAATCTACTTTTAGGAGGGTCAATCCCTGATTTTAAATTACTCTTTGTATGGAAATGACACTTTAGGCCTGCGAATACAAAAGTAACTAAGATATATTTTGAGACCCACAGCCTTCTCAATCTTTCTAACTACATGCATTGGTTTCACTATATTTCACAATACACGCAGATTTTTTCATAAGATTGTAGTGTGTAATTGAATTCTATTATGTTGTATATTAGAGCCTATCGGGCGGACAAGGTCTGTATTGACACAAAAAGTAATTTGTTCTGATAAAAAAACTGTTGTGTAATATATGGAGTTACCTTGGTGTACCGTGTTTACTGAAGTGTTATAAAGTGCCAATAAGAATGTCTGATCACTGCTCCCGTTAGTATTTCAGCTCAGTTTAGAGTATTAATGAAAATGACAATAACTCATTGAATTCATTAAAATGTTCAACATAATTTAGGTTTATTAAATTTTTGATCTATCACCCGGTTCAGAAACCGGTTTTCACTAGAGAAGAACGCACAAGAAACTCTAGTATTGCTCTTTTAAACCCCAGTTTCCAATGTGATAATTACAAAATTACAAATTAGTTTCAATTATTTTGTTGGTTATTAGGATGTTGATCTTCAACACCATAATGCCGGCCTAATTAAAAGCAAATACAATAGATACGTGAGAAACATGTTTGAGTTAGCATATCGGGCTAATCACCATCGTAAACGGTAGTTCCTATAACAGCAGATACGGGTGTCTTACCTCCAGCCAGAGGCGTGCGCTCCTTGTAGGCAGAAATGCAGTGCTTTACTTGCCATTCACAGATATTTTATTATAACTTATAGTAAATAAATGAATAAACAAAATATAATAACTTAAAAACGCCTAATATTTTATAAATAGCACCTATTTGCAATCACGCAAACATTATGTTTGCCACGCAAAAAGCAAGCGGCGCTGCAAAGCAAAATAATGTACCTAATCAACCAAGTCATGCCGCCGCGTCCCGCATGACATTTGTTGGCATGTGTGTAGTAATTTTGGTGTCCGTGCACAGTCGCGAACGCACACACCCATGAATATTTAAAGCCGCGACTCCTACGGCAGGCCTCGGAAGTTCGGCAGTTGTCGGGAGTAATCGTGAATGTTCGTTGAAATAAAACTATTATTTACGGATTTTATCGCGGATTTGGTTTAATTTTTACATTTTTTGAGTTCCCGACGTTTCGATTACTTTACAGCTTTCGTGGTCACGGGGCGGACTGAGGTATTAGAGGTCCGCTCTGTGACTGTTACAATTCAACTACATTCTACATTGTAACATTCGCGTAAATTTAAGAAACCATTGTGAATGTTCGTTGCCTATAATCTGAGTAAAATTGATAGGCTGAAATCTAATAAATCACCTATGCATATTATGCATTTTTGGTTAGTAAGGTTTTATTTATTTAAATAGAAATGTTTTGTGTTTCGCGGGGGCCATTTTGCTTTTTTTATGTGTTTTTGCATTGTTTACTATTTTATACTAGTATATTTGTAAAAAAAAAATAGATTTCTTAAAAGATTTTTCATTTTAACATTTAAAAGTGTGTACATTTAAAAAATTATTACAAAGTTTCGATATTAATTGTAGTCATTTGCTTTTACTAGTGTGTTTGTTTACTTTTTCAAATGTTACTTGATTGTGAGGTTTGTGTTAAAAATGTATGTTTATCAAATGAATGAATGATTTTTCCGAAATCTTGTGTTTATTTACTTCGGGATAGGTATAGTAATCTCAACTAACCGGAACCTTGAATATGTGTAAATTGAAGCCGACTAGGTGAGTTTTTTATTTTACTTATTAGAATTTCTTCCGCAGCGACGATCGATCGCTGTTTTGTCTGCGTTGCCGTAGAAGATGGACATGAATAGTAGTACATCTAAGACTTGTTATGTTGGCATGGTTTCCGACTTAGAGATCCGTCGCGTGGCTGTGGCTATGTTAAAAAACTATAAAAGAAAAAGTTTTTGTGACCGAGTACTCCGCCGCATACCCAGTGTCATAATCCTGTGCACGCCGCTGCCTCCAGCCGATTGATACTAAAATAATGTTTAGGAGTAGACCAACTGATTTGACAGGTTTTAAGGGTCCTAGGAAGTCAGCAGTCTTGTTTGATGCAGAAGTTAACTAGATGGTTCAGTTTCAAACATTGAAGACTAAACCCACCTCGTTTTCTTATTTATTTACACTGTATACCTTAATGCAAGCTCCTTGATAGCAAATATTCGATTACTCAATTCATCATTAAGAACGTAAGTCAGCTATTGAAAACAGGCCTCCCACAAAGGGTTTCGTGAGCATCTAATATTTAATTGTCCTTATTTTCTTCTTATTTCAATATGTCCTTAATTTAATCCCATCGTTCTTGCCCAACCCTACCACTCAATTTTGCACTATAAATCTCTTCCCTCAGTGTCCACGAATACATTAAAAACTCTAAATAAAAATATCATATAACATGCAATTAATATATCTTTAGTCAATATTGAGCTTCATAAATAATATTTAAAAATCGCAACGATCCGATGCGTACTTAATATGTCCCTTAATCTCCGACATCCTACCGATAAATCAAAGAGAAAGGCAGATTACAATACCAGCACGGTAGAAGCTACTGTAATAACAGTCATCGGCCAGATGTCGAACCACTGACCGCTATACACCGGAATAAGCAAATTACATACATAATGTCGAACAACATGTAATTAGTTAGACATTTTCTCGAATCAACCAACTGTGCTCGTAAGTATGTGTAATGGTATCAAAGATTGTTTGCAGAATACTAGTTTAGGATTAGATCTGGGACAGTTTTTTTATGTTTGTAAATATGCATAGATGCAGATAGTATTAGTAGTTTTACTGGTGGTAGGTCCCTCATACGTGAGAGGCCGCCTGGGTAGGTACCACCGCAATGTCTATTTCTTCCGCCAAATAGTCGTGTCAATGCTCTGTTGTGTTTCGGATTAAAAGACATAGAATAGCCAGAGTAACTACCGGATATATTGAGACTTAACATCTTATGTCTCAGGATGGCGAGCGCAGTGGAATGCCAAGTATTTCTTTGTAATTCAAGGTGTTGTTTGGTATCACTTACTATCAGTCGAACTGCATATGCGCCTCGACATTCATCATTTTAGGCCAAATTGATACGAGCAGTTAGGCTTGAAGTGTTATGTGTTTATTTCGAATAGGAATGATACATCAACAGCGGCGTCGATGTGATGAATTATAGAGCGAAGTTGAGAGCATCTTGACGTATTTCCAATAACATTTTAATTCAAATATTTTTATCGTTTAACTTCTTTCTCATTTGTAAGATAAATAAATTTCTGAAAACTTACAATAACAATCGGGTATTTTTAAGTGTGAGTTATCTAAAACGCTACTGACGTGCATTTAAAATACATGACCAAAAGTAAGCCTAAGTAGTATACAAACTGGCTAATTCCCATTTTATAATCTTGGGAAGGAAAACAGAATCTTAGAAAATACCTAATAGAAGCATTACATATTTAAAATTGGCAGTTAAGGGTTAATTAGTGTCATCAACACTGACAATGTAGTTGCTATGGAAACACAAATTTGGAACTAAAGGGTGACAATAATAATTGGCAACTAATGATATCCGGCATGTATCAACCGTAATTACATGGCAAAGTCCCTTCTATATGGCATACAGTCGAAAACAGCTGACCGTTTTGTAGTGAATAATAAAGTGATAATTTTAGACTGAATAACCTACATTTGATCCACCCAGTCTAGAAAGTTAATCTTTAGTCTATACTATAATTAACTGGTGTATACAGTTTCCAGGAATAAAATAATGAGTTTTCTAGTTGTTGATTACATTTATTGATTAAATGAATAAATTTTCTAGAGATTACGGCAACTTATGGAAAATGTCGTGGCGCGTGTGTAATTTAAATTTACGTTAAATAAATATGATAAATGATAATATTATGTAAAACATAGTAGTAAATATGTGTGGACCAATAATATCCTAGGAATAATTGTTTCAATTTAAGCCTCCAAATAAATGATACGGTTCAGAAAAATAATTTATACAAAATAATCAACAATTAAATAACTATTCATAATTCACCCAGAAAATTGTTCAAAAACAGAGTAATAGAGGTAGGAGATTGGCTCGAGCGATACAACCGCCTTTTGTACTTATTTACTTCGTGTACAATAAAGGATATACATAATTATTTTTTTATTGCAGCGAACAGCGAGACGAGCATGCCGTTTGCCTGATGATAAACAATACTACTGCTCATAAACAGTAGCAGACCAAAAAACACCTTGAATAACAAAGCAATCCTTGGCATTCCACTACGCTCGCCATCCTCAGACATAAGATATGCAGTAATTACTGTGGCTACAATGTCCTTTAATCCGAAACACAACAGTGCATTCACACTGCAATTTGACGGGAGAAATTATGCCCCTCACGTATGAGAGACCTACCATCAGTAAAATACATAAATAAAAATAAAAATGAATTTCGCAACCAGCGGAAATTCACAGAGATTTGACACGAGTAGCGAGGAAATAACTTAATGGTAGAAAAATCAGGCATGCATTGAGGGACTGTGCGCCCTGACGGTTTGTTTAGCGGCCACAATGCGCCACGCTAACGAGTTGCGCGTCTGAATAAAACATTGCCAACTTAGAGTTGTGAGGTATGAAAGAATGGCGATGGACATTGGTTATATGGTTTTGATTGAATTATAAAACGGATAAGCTTTGAATAAAGAGTAAAGAAGATTAGTACAAGATGATTTTTATGGAGGCTTTAAAAGGGTTTAGCTTAGATATTATAATATAATTGGTTATTTGAATGATGTTTCCTCTTTCAAGAAAAGGGGATACCTCTTGGTATCTATCAGATCTAATTCACAACGGTAAACTTCACATAGTTTACCATTGTGAATTAATGCGACTCTCGAAGTTGTAGACGAATATGTCTATTTAGGACAAGTGGTCCGGTTAGGCAGGTCCAACTTCGAGAGAGAGGTCAATCGTCGAATCCAACTCGGTTGGGCAGCGTTCGGGAAACATCGCGACGTCTTCTCGTCCAAAATACCTCAGTGCCTAAAATCGAAAGTCTTCGATAGTTGTGTGTTACCAGTGATGACATACAGTACCGAGACGTGGCCTCTCACTGTGAGCCTCATTAAAAGGCTCAAAGTCACTCAACGAGTCATGGAGCGGGCTATGCTCGGTGTTTCCCTACGAGATTGAATCAGAAATGGGGAGATCCGTAGGAGAACCAAGGTTACCGACATAGCCCATAGGATTGGCAAGTTGAAGTGGCAGTGGGCCGGGCACATAGCTCGTAGAACCGATGGCCGTTGGGGCCGAAATGTTCTCGAGTGGAGGCCACGTACAGGCAAGCGAAATGTCGGACGCCCGCCTACAAGGTGGACGGACAATCTGACTAAGGTCGCAGGAAGTCGCTGGATGCAGGCCGCTTCCATCAGGTCATTGTGGAGATCCCTGGGGGAGGCCTATGTTCAGCAGTGGACTTCCTGTGGCTGATATGATGATGATGATGATGAAACTTCACATATAATATTGCGGAGAACTCACACGTATCATATTCTCCCTTACCATGAAACCTAGCGAAAATTGACAATAAAATTATATTACCTCATAATGTATCCATACGCCCATTGCTCAAAACTCCAATTTCTGACGCTGTAGGATACCGCGTTATCAACTATACTTTACTTAATTACCTATATCAGCTATAATAATATTTCCACTAATCCCTCGCAAACCTCGAATCTCATATAACTTGTGCCGTTGTTAAAATGGCAACGTTTCACTTTGCACAATAGACTCGGTTTGGCTGTAACCTAAATATCGGATTGTGGTGCCACAAACGCTGTATAGAAACGTCTCTGTTTATTGAATTGAACAAAATGACATTTCAACTTATGGCGTGTTGAGGTGAACATCTAATGATGTATACATCTTTGCGATCGTTTTCCATTACCGCCGGAGCTGTTTCATTAGTGTTGTATTGACGCTCAAACGCGGTGGCTTAAATATCGTTTGGAATTGGGTTAGTTTGATGTGACATTCTAGCTTTATAGATGGAAAATGAATGTAACTAAGGTAATTTATGTTTAAAAGATTTTATAGTAAGCTTTACGCCACTATTTTCTAGTTACAACATGTATAATTTGTGGTCTGTATAGATCATGGAACGAATTCCAGTTTAGGTCATTGGGTGAACTTTTGCTTGGAAAATTATCATTAATTCCCCTGGTTTGCAAAAAAAGAAGTTTGTTTGAAGGTAATTGACAAAGATTGAAATAAAACTATTATTTACGGATTTTATCGCGAATTTAGTTTAATGTTTACATTAACAATATACAATTATTAAATTAATAATTGTATAATAAGGGTGGCTATATTGTAACAGTCACAGAGCGAACGTCTAATACCTCAGTCCGCCCCGTGACCACGAAAGCTGTAAAGTAATCGAAACGTCGGGAAGTCAAAAATGTAAAACTGCCTCGGTGGCGTAGGACCAAGGTACGATTACAAAGCTGAGGTCTCGGGTTCGAATCCCGGGTTGAGCAAAGTGATATTGGATTTTTCCATTCATTATCAGCCCAGAGTTAGGAATTTGTGCCTGATATGGCGATAGGCTCGCCATCTATCACATTGTAAGAAATCGTTCTATTCTTGGTACCCCTTTTGCATCCAGTAATTATCGACAGAATTCATTTATTATAAGAGGTAGTGTCGCACTAAATGAAGCCTTAAACGACTCAGATTACGATTTATTTAATACCAAACCTGGTGAATTGAAAAAGTATTTAAGTAACAACTTTTTTCTTTAACTTAATCAATGTCTATTTGTTTTTTTTTTTTGTTTTTTTTTCCTTTTTTTGCTTAAACTTTGTTTCCCTTGTACATCTACCCAACTTATTTTAATTAATAAGACTACTGCTGTATTATTTCATTAATTTAGTCTGTATATGTGAAAACTTCTTCACATATACAGACATATATTCGCGACGTCTTCTCGTCCAAAATACCTCAGTGCCTAAAATCGAAAGTCTTCGATAGTTGTGTGTTACCAGTGATGACATACGGCACCGAGACGTGGCCTCTCACTGTGGGCCTCATTAAAAGGCTCAAAGTCACTCAACGAGCCATGGAGCGGGCTATGCTCGGTGTTTCCCTACTAGATCGAATCAGAAATAAGGAGATCCGTAGGAGAACCAAGGTTACCGACATAGCCCATAGGATTGGCAAGTTGAAGTGGCAGTGGGCCGGGCACATAGCTCGTAGAACCGATGGCCGTTGGGGCCGAAAGGTTCTTGAGTAGACGCCACGTACAGGCAAGCGAAGTGTTGGACGCCCGCCTACAAGGTGGACGGACGATCTGACTAAGGTCGCAGGAAGTCGCTGGATGCAGGCCGCTTCCAATAGGTCATTGTGGAGATCATTGGGGGAGGCCTATGTTCAGCAGTGGACTTCCTGTGGCTGATATGATGATGATGATGATGATGTGAAAACTTGTGATTGGCCTTCTATTTCTAAGCTCTCATTATATTGTTACTAGCTGTAAGTTTTCCTACAAGTATAAAATAAAATAAAATAAATAAAAAATTGTGGGACGGAACATACATGGCGAAATGTGGGTGTCCTGGCACCTCTGCCTACCCCTTCTGGGATATAGGCGTGAGTTTATGTATGTATGTATGTAGTAACATTCGCGTAAATCTAAGAAATCATTATGATTAACAAAGATCTTTAATTTTCATTTAGGTATCAACTATTGAACTTATTTACATCAACTTTTTCATGGCTATTGGCTCGCCCCCTATCACATCGTGGGACGTAACATACAAGGCGAATGTGGGTCTTGGCACCTCTGCCTACCTCTTCTGGGAAAAAGGCGTGAGTTTAAGTATGTATGTACATAAATATTCCTTTGCAGTAGACATAGTAACCGCTATTAAAATACGTGAAGCTACTGTAACGCCGAGCTAAACAGATGGCCAAGTAGAACCGTGCCGCCTTAGAACCATTGCGGAATGCGAATTAAGTGATTGGTATTCTAAACCATTAGTTACTGGTTATTGTTTATCTTCATTGATATTTTGCAACAGCAAACATTGTTTGAGTACTAGTAGTGTTTTTCTTACAAATTATTTAGTATTTCCTTTTAGGTTTTTTTTATATAATCCATCTTGGAAATATTTCCTTTCCTCGTAGATTATTCGAATACTGGAATATTAAACGATTCCTAATATATCATATACCAATATCTTGTTTTGTTATAATCTTACTGGTGGTAGGTCTCTCATATGTGAGAGGCCAACTGGTGGGTACCACCGCAATGTCTATTTCTCCCGTGAAACAACACTGCTTAAATGCACTGTGGTGTTTCGGATTGAAGGACATTGTAGCCAGAGCAACTACTGGACATATTGAGACTTAACATCTTATGTCAGCGCAGTGGAATGTTGCTACTGTTTATGAGCGGTCGTATCGCTTACCATCAGGCGAACGGCTTGCTCGTATCGCCATTCAATGCAATAAAAAAAAAAACTTGAACTGACGCTTACGAGGCCGGCACAGCCCAGTATTATATTTGCCCTTCAATTTACAGCGGCGTGTGCTCCTTGTAGGCAGATATGCAGTGCTTTACTTGCCATTCACAGATATTTTATTATAACGTACGTACGTCTTAGATGATTTTAATTAATAGTAAACAAATGAATAAACAAAATATAATAACTTAAAAACTCCTAATATTTTATAAATAACACCTATTTGCAAGCACACAAACATTATGTTTGCCACGCGCCAAGCAAGCGGCGCTGCAAAGCAAAATAATGTACCTAATCAACCAAGTAATGCCGCCGCGTCCCGCATGACATTTGTTTGCATGTGTGTAGTAATTTTGGTGTCCGTGCACAGTCGCAAACGCACACACCCATGAATATCGAAAGCCGCGACTCCTGCGGCAGGCTACGGAAGTTCGGCAGTTGTTGGGAGTAATCGGAAATGTTCGTTGCCTATAATCCGAGTAAAAATAATAGATGGACATCTAATAAATCAACTATGCACATTATGCATTTTTGTTTAGTATGGTTTTATTTGTGAAATGTTTTGTGTTCGCGGGGGCCATTTTGCTTTTTTCTTGTGTTTTTGCATTGTTTACCTACTATTTCGTTTGAGCCAGTATGTTTATTTCATTTTAACATTTGAAAGTATGTACATTTAACAGTTTAAATCCTTGAATATGTTAAAATTGAAGCTGACTAGGTGAGTTTTTTTATTTTACTTATTAGAATTTCTTCCGCCACGACGATCGATAGCTATTTTGTCTGCGTTGCCGTAGAAGATGTACATGAATAGTAGTAGTACATCTTAACTTATTGTTGTTATGTTGGCATGGTTTCCGACCCAGAGATCCGTCGCGTGGCGGTGGCTATGCTAAAAATCTATAAAAGAAAAAGGTTTTGTGACCGAGTACTCCGCCGCATACCCACTGTCATAATCCTGTGCACGCCGCTGTCAATTTTTTAATGACATAGATTGAAGTTTAATAAATATTCATATTTTTGTTATTTATTGCCATAAATAAATCCTAATCTTATCGTCTGTTTTGACCAGCTCTTTACTGTGATTATGAAATCAGTTATCAAATTTCAATTAAGTATTTTTTTAAATTATTTGTTGCTATCAATAATTCTTAATTCTAAGTCCTACTATCCCTCTCGATCAATATTACTTTTCCTTTTCTATTTTAAAAATCCTTACGATTCATCTATTTTATATGGTAATAACTAAGGGCTACACTTTTCGTCAGGTGAGCTTGATTGTTCACCGCTCCTGTCCTATAAAAAATAGACATTAAGTTACATTGTAACGTACATTTAATAAGTGTAATAACCTACGGAAAGGAAATTGTGGCACACCCTTTGTTTTCATAATTACGTCTGCATTACAATCTATATTTACATCGACACCTGGCATCGTCTGTGATAACGAGTTCCACTGGTATGTTCACGTGTTTGATGCATTGAATGACAATAATGAAGGTTCTGTCGTAAGGCACGACACGATTTCAATTAACTATCTTTAGTTTCGATTCTATATATGAAAGAATATACGCTTTACTGAGATAATATTTTTCTTTATTTCATCAGCAATATTTTTTGGACTTTTATGTGTTGATGATGATTTATTTGAGAGCTGTTGGCTGTTTATTCATAGTTTTTTTTACACTCAAAGACATTTCTGTCGAGATCTAGTATTTATTACCATTGTTAGATCAAATCAACCAGCGACGTACCATTTTTTCTACATTTTAACCGCTGATCTTGGTCCATACACAACTTCAAATATAATTCATGACTCTAAACTTAGACATTGATTTAACTGAATGAATTTTATCACTATTTTGACACAGCGTATACAAACACTGTTAAATTTTTAATAACTACATTTCATTGTATGGATCCAGCCCAATGATGTGTATATAATTATGATACAATTTAGTCTTTCTGTTGGCTAAAATTGCAATATCACATTATACGAATCCGTGGACAATGGTGTGGGTTGTATGTGTTTTATAACCTAAGGACTAGTTTTAATAAGAAATGTACATGTAACCGTTTGTTGTCCCAATAAATAAAACAAAAATAAAATAAAGAAATCTTGCCAAATGGTTGTTTACAATACAAATTTCACCAGCAAATAGAATATATAAATTAAGATCGCTCTTGTTTCATAATAATAGGATACAAATACATTGCAATCTACATTCCTAATTTCAAGAAAATAATTGTCTCAGACCTCTAAGTAAATTTAACTTGTATAAATTGTTGCGTAAAGAGCTTAACAATTCTTGCTTCATTCACTATCTATTATAGCCCAGTTACAGCGCGATTGTGACTTTGAAACATAATTTATTTAGGTCTTAAATGTAAACGGACCTTGTTAAACGTTGTTTCAACGAACACATTGCTGATACCGCAAAAACTGACCACGTTTAAAACTGGTGACATAGTAATGTTGCCCATCTTGATGTATGGCAGGTGCCTACCGGCAGATTTCTGACTTTAATTATACTTGTAGTTTTATTAAAAACCACTTTAAAGGCCGCATTTTTAATCTCCCGTCTAGCATTAATTAGTTTGACAGGCATTACAGGTTGGCGAGAGGACGCTGCTATATATAAACTTTAACGTAATTGTGCAGTTAGTGTGTTTTTAGTCCGGTATAAAGTTGATCTGGATTCGTCAGCTCGTGTTGGTGACAGATATTTGGAATGCTTGTCATTGATGCAGGTTTCTGATCGAATATAATATAGTTGATAATATCGGAGCTACTTACCAGCGACGAGTATATTTTAAATAAGATTTAAATAAGAACAACTGCATACTATAGATCTAGTAATCACACAAAAAATACGACGCTTTTAAATTATTATTATTAATTATGTGGCCCCTCAACAACATAATTTAGATTAAAATTCGGTAAATGCAAATGATTCGTTGGCATTTATACACAGGCAAATAGTGATAAAAATACTAACATCAATGAACTATCGAAATACAACTATTATTTACGGATTTTATGGCGGATTTAGTTTAATTTTTACATTTTTTGAGTTACCGACGTTTCGATTACTTTACAGCTTTCGTGGTCACGGGGCGGACTGAGGTATTAATGAACTATAAAATTTCGGTGATGCAATACAAATACATATGGCAGTTACACTTCAAATTTAATTTTTTTAAGAAAATTTGATTTTCATTAGACGTATTCTAACAATTTAGTTACATCTTCAATTACGTCACCAGACTCTTATAAAATTCTAGTAACTTAAGTCACCAATGACAACAACGGTGAGTTTCCGCTTTCTAAGAATTTAATGTATATCTCTTCCTCTAATTCACAGTTTCACCTCACTCATCCAAATTGGAAAACGAGTCTACAATTTCGAATAACATGATAAGCACCTGTAGGCTGTCATCATCTGTTACCTCCTGTTCAAAGTATAGTATTTTTTAAATTATATCTTTACCTTTGACAATATTCGCGAACTATGATTTCTCACGGTCCGTAAAGCATAGAAAGTCAATTCACCCTTTCGACTCACGTACGTAATTTAAAATTTAGCAACTGCATGTCACGCATCGTTGTTTACACTGCTTACTGTAATTATTATGGTTCGCCACCATGCCATGGCCTGTGATGTGTGTGTATTTATTTTTGTCCTTTATTACTAGTATTTTTGCATAGTTTTCGAGCAACACCGGATGACTGGATAATGAAACAGCTATCTATGGACATACGAGTTATTAAGGTCATCTTAAACGGTAATTCATATTGTTTATTAATTTCGTTGATATGTAGTTCGTGTTCGTGTTTTGTAGTCTTTAATACGTAGTTCTAGAATGAATCATTAATTCATTATAATATTATTCCTGATAAAAATAGAAAAAAGCTTATTTTTTGTATAAATTTACGTTCATGCTCAAAATAAATTCGTAAAACATGTGACTGGCATATCATGATACAAAACTACTGGAAAAGTGTGGGTATACTATTTGCGTTTCTGCTTAACGCTTCAGACATGTCGAAATATTAACAAGTGCAAAAAGAATCCGCGGAAATAGATAATGAATTATTATATTTTACAGTGCTTATTTAAATATATGTATATTCATAAGTTACTAAAAATACTGGTGCTAAGGGCCAGACGCGATTGTCAACATGTTCACGGTGGTCGCTGATTTAAATACTAGGGCACACCTCTGACTTTTCGTAGTAATGTATAGTATTTATGTACATAGAATATTGATAGCTATTATCAGTATCAGCCCATATACGTCCTACTGCAGGGCACGGGCCTCCTCTACAATCGACAGTACGATTGAGAGTGGTTAGGCCATATAGTCCACCACGCTGGCCTAGTGCGTGTTGGCAATAGCTATTAATCACTACGTAATAAAAACAATTAAGAAAAACATCGTGAGGGAACCTGCATAGCGATTTTGAATGAATTTCTATGGTGTGTAAAGTCCGCCAACCTGCACTTTTCAGCGTGGTAGAATATATGGAATAACTACTCTCAATACTCTCGATTCTAGAGGAGACCGTGGCCTGCAGTGGAACATAATATGTATATGGGCTAATACAAATACAAGTAACAATGTTATTAACAGAGATGTGACTTATCTAAGATACAAGTATCTGAAATACAGATATAAGATACAAGATACGTATTTCCATCTTGTATCTCAGATACTTTTTAAAAATGTATTTTGTATCTTGTATTTAAATATTTTTTTTCTGTATCTTAGTATTTCATAAATACTATTCTTGATAAAATACTTTTAGTAATATGTAATCAAATTATGAATGTATTTATTCTCAGAAGTCAGAAGAGTAGGTTCTATTCTATGGTGGCATTTATAAAATAAATGCGTAAAACTAATCTTGATTAATCTTATTACCTACATGTTTTTAGAAGATTCTGATTCATCTATTACACATGGTGAAAATACGGGATCTACTGCCAGCAGTGCTGACTTAGAAACACTGCAATACTTTAATAATAGATATTAGAGAAAGAGCTTAAACAGTTACCCTACAGTACAAAAACTATTATTGAAATATAACACCTGTTTGCCAAGTTCTGCCCCTGAGGAGCGACTCTTTTCTTTTAGGGGTATGATTCTGAGGCCTCATGCAAGAAAAATAAGTGATGAAATGTTTGTAGAACTAGTTTCACTTAAGTCTTTTACTTAAAAATATTTTAAGTATTTAAGGTATGATTGATCAAGCCTGAAAATTGGTTTTATCCGTCAAGTGCTTTTTATCCACCATTTTTGTATAAACTATAATATTAAAATTAAATTTATTACAAAAGTATTTTCATCTTAAGAGGTATTTAGAAGATACTTATTTTGTATCTAGTATTTCAGATACAATTTTCGAAAGTATTTTGTATCTGGTATCTGAAATACTTAATTTAAAAGTATCTTGCATTTTGTATTCCAGATACTTTGTAAAGGGTATTTTGTACATCTCTGGTTATTAATGATATACAATTTGTAGTACGTTCTGTAGCACTTGAAGAAAAAACAAGCAATAAGACTCCTTATGGTTCGTGGTCATTGCCAACCTTACCATCTATTACTCTAGCACGTTATCTAATGATTTTCTTTTTCGAGTCTATTAATACTCAACAAATTCTAATACAACGGGATATCTCATCCCGATTAATATTGTCTCTAACTAGTAATGTTTGGAAACCACCGGGTTCAAGTTTGGCGGTTAGAAGTTGTAATAATTGCTCAGCCTGTGTTAATGCGCTTGTCCTTGATGGCAGCTGACGAGCGATGTCGCCTGCTACTATTGATGCGAAAAAGATAAACAAGTTTACAGAGGTGACAATTATTGCAATGTTTAATAGTCTTAAGGTGATTACTGTGGTTTTATACAATACTAAGGTACATATTTAAAGAAGCATATGGCTAGTGGATGTATATTAGACTGATGATAATAATGTCGAAATTATCGGTTTGTTTGAAGTTGAAATGAATATTTTCTTAGAAGTTGTTGGTAATATCATCATAGGATATATTAATCCAATAATTCGCCCAAATTGAAACAACAATGTATGTAACAATGCTGTACTAGATATAAAAAGATGGGATTAGTCATGTTCATGTATACTTTTGTAGGTGTAGAATATGTGTTATTTTAGTAGATTCAACTTGACGATATACAGGTCGCGATGTTTCTGGTTGATGCATAAAACTTTCATAAGTATGAAGTCTTATTAATCTATAACAAAGGAAACAAGTCTTGGAATTCGTCTGGCCTCATCTACCTACGCCTTTGAAGTTTTAACCGAAGCGGTGAATGTTAAATTAAGAGACATCTAACTCACAGTTGTCATTAAGACATACCACGCCGCTAATTCCACCGCGGCGCCATCGACGACTTCACTTTCCCGCACTCAAGTGTTCCATCCTATAATTCAGAAGGAATTCTAAACAAAGCACGTCGAAGTAATTACTAAAGCAGAAAATCTGGTCTTCACTAGAATTTGTTCAAACGCGTGGTAAACCAGTAATTAGGAAAAGAAAGCAGAATTCAAAGGACAGACAGCTGATATTTAGCACGTCTACAGATATTTCATCATCCAATCAACAAGTTCTATATCTAGAGGAGCAACAATGTTTTTGTTCGGCTTTTTTCACGTTTCTGTCGCGCGCCCTACCGAGCAATTATTGAGAAACTAGTACCTATTTCAAAAGCTGTTTGTAATTAACAGGTTTTATACAGCATCTGCTTCTACGTGGGACGAGGCATTTAAAATTGAGCTTTAATTACCAGAATTTGAGTTCAAAGTTATGTGATAACAGTTTGAATTTTTTAAGGCGCGAAACGGTTTTTAAATTCTGTTACTGGATAATTTCTCCAAGAGTGTGAAACGTAAATAAGAGAACATTCTAAATTAATTAATTATCATAAGAGCGATAGTCTAGATATTATTTGCAGCATTTGACTCAATTAGAAAACATTGTGGTAATATTAAAATGTATGTCGTGGAAAAGCCATCATTGTGTAAGGTTTAATAAATTTTACATTAGAAAGAAGCATTTAAAATTGTGTTTCCGGAAATTGTAAGTAAAATAAATATAAAAAGGAAGTTGTTTTGACTATTGAACGATCGATGGCGCTCGAGAATGAGTGATGAAAATAGGAGGGAGTAATAATTGCTGGCCAGGAGAGACATTCTAGTTGGAGACGCCGAGGAAGTCAGTGGTACTCATAACAAGAAATAAATACTGTGCTATATAATCAGTGTGTTTATATCTACAAGCCGGTCGCCCAACATTTCAGAAGTGGGATTTGGTGCAAGTATTGCGTAAGTACACGCCTAAGTATTTTGTTATTTATAAATGCGTTAGATATATTGTGAATAAAACAAACCAACTAGAGTAATTGCTGGTGATTTCTATTTCGTAATACTATGATTTCTGCCTATGAGTTGTTGAATGAATAAAATAATTTTATATTTAAATTTATTAATTTAATTAGACCTATAAAATGTCGTATTTTACATAATCAAGTTTGCTTGGATATTTGAAAGTACTTGATTTACAAGAGTTTAAAAATATGTAATTAGTGAATAATCACTTAGCTTTATCTACCCACCCACATTAAACTCTTTATTTTTAAAGATATTTTCAATGTAAAATGTAAATGTTCTTGCAACCGTTTATAACAAAAAACTTGAATTTTACCGATTTATACAACTACAATGCGCTTGATATATGCATACATTTATGACGAGCTAAATAAATAATTGAAATGAAATGAAATGAAATGAAATTCGTTTATTGATTGGCAATTAAATAGCTCTTATGACAAGTAAATACATGGTACTTATTCTATATTCCCAAATTAATAGATATAATATTATATAAATTAAATTTATTTACTTTTAGTTTTTGGTAGTCGCCTTATTTATCATTTTTATTGTCCTTATATTCAAATACTAATCAGTATATTTTTGCTGTGTGCAAGCTCATACGCGATGGAGCAAAGTGCTGACGTGGCCAATGAAGCTGACGGCAAAAGACGCAAGTTACAAACTCCGCAGCCGTCCACGTCGCAACGGCGGCTGAGCAACATGCACTGTGCCGGTAGTCGCAGTCATAGCCGCACCCGCAGTCGTAGCCGCACCCGCAGTCAATGCCTCGAAGAAAGGAAGAGAGACCTGGAACGAGAGCGACAAAGACTGCGACGCCTGGAGCAGGAACTGCAAAAAGAACGTGACGACAGCCGACATCGAAGACGAAGTACCTTCAGCCAGCGCGACACCGAGCCATCGCGCCACAGGCCTTCGCGTAGCCAGCGCAAGACATCGTTGCGCTCTATCGCGGATGGCCACCGGAGCCGTTCACCGATTCTTCGTGAGAGCCTTCGCCAGGGACCAATAAGATCTACGGTCCCCAACCAGAATGGAGCCGACGAGGTGCCGGCAGAGCATGGGAACGCAGTTACCAGTCATCATTCTCGGAGGTCAGACAGTCCTACTTTTTCTACTACCGAAGTTTTGAAACTAATAAATTCTCTTAGAAATGAGCCTTTATCGTCACCATTAATAAATCAAGGCGCACAATCACATAAGCATTTCGATTTTAAAAATATATTGCCAGAATTTGATCCTTCCACTAAAACCAACGCATGGATGTGTGGATAAGAAAGGTTAATGAGTGCGCCTCGGTTTATTGCTGGGACGATAAAACAACTGTTCACTTTGCGATGCAGAAATTACAGGGATTGTCGAAAACTTGGTACGAAAGTTTAAGTTCTATATTATTCACGTGGAGTGAATGGCAGGAGAAGTTGTTAAATGCCTTTCCTTGCGAACAAAATTATGGTCAGTCTCTTGAAGATATGCTAAAACGCAAAAGTAGGTGGGGTGAGCCGATAGAAATATATTATTATGAAAAGCTCGCGCTATTGAATCAATGTGAAATATTTGGGAAAAGAGCAGTAGATTGTATAATTCATGGGATTGTTGACAAAACAACAAAGTCTAGTGCTTTAGCTTTACGTTGTTCCGCGCCAGAACAGTTGCTGCAGTTTTTGCTTAGTAATAAAGATCCTTATACGTCTCAACATAATCCAATTAGGCGTAAAAGCTTTACCAATCATATAGATAACGGTCAACAAACTAAATCGCATCCGAAATCGGGGCCCAGCTCTATTTATTGCTTTAATTGTAAAGATAGGGGTCACCCATATTTACAATGCCCTAAGCCTCTTATGAAGTGTGATCAATGCCATAAGATAGGACATAGGTCTGAAACCTGTAGGCTGAAGCAAGAGAAGGGACCTGTAAACATTGAAGTAGTGAAAAATACGATGTGTATAAGTAGTGCCAAGCCTAATGCGAAGTTTATCAAAACTGTTATGGCTAACGGTAATAGTTTCGAAGCGTTTATTGATCTAGGAAGTGAAGTGACATTAATAAAAGAATCCTCGTTCTCAAAATTAGGCATTCCACATAATGGAATCAAAAGCACCATGCAAGGTTTCGGAAATAGTTTAGTTCAATCCTTAGGATCTGCCCTCTTAGATTTGTCTGTAGATGATGTTAGAGCCACTGTCTCATGTAGAGTAGTGGGTGATCACCTTCTTGACAAACCCTTACTTATAGGGCAATCTTTTTCCGAGCAGCCTCATGTTGTAATTCACAAAGATTCAAGTAAACTACAGTTTCTTAACATAGGCTCAGAAGTACCCGACCTCATAGGAGAAGATGTGAACGAGGCGTTAAGTAAGGTCAAAATTTTAAGTGACCAGATCCTATATGGAGCTGCTAGTGTTAAGGCTGTCACGGAGTCTGTTTTTACCGGAGACTTACTTTTAAGAACAAAGATGGTGGGGTCGCCAATGAATAGGTACATTGTTAACGGTGGGTTACATGAAGTTAGGGGCGGAACCTTAGTAATAACCCTCACACCATGTTCAATTCCATGCGAACTCTATAGTGGAGTTGTAATATCAAGAGGAGAAAGAGTACAGATTGTTAGCAAAATTTGTGAGAAGTTTTTTGTGACGCCGATATCTGGAGACAATGTTAGACAAATAGATGAGAATCAGGTATTACTGGGTAACACAGTTTCTGAAAGCGATAAATGTGATTTAATTTCTTTACTCCGTCGTTATACACATTGTTTTGCGCACAAACTAGAAGATTTACAAGGTACTAATGTTACTGAAATGAAAATTGAATTGAATAGTGATCGTTCAGTAGTGTATAGACCGTATAGGCTATCTCACCATGAAAGGGGTAAAGTTAGAGAACTAGTGACGGACATGCTTCAGGCTGGCGTAATTAGAGAATCTGTGTCTAATTATGCTAGCCCTATTATCTTGGTACGTAAAAAGGATGGTAAGATTCGAATGTGTGTGGATTATAGATTATTAAATTCCATTACAGTAAAAGAGAGATATCCAATGCCGATTATAGAAGATGAGATTGCTCGATTATCAGGGCAGGGCTGGTTCATTACTCTGGATTTAATGTCCGGGTATTACCAAGTGCCCATTGCAGAAAAATCTAAGCATTTAACTGCATTCGTCACGCCCGACGGCCAATACGAATTCAATCGTATGCCGTTCGGGTTAGCGAATGCACCAGCAGTATTTCAGAGATTAATGAACCAGGTATTAGGTGCTGCACGTTTTCAAAATGCTATGGTATACATAGACGACTTGCTCATTTTCGGTACAACTCCTAAAGAGTGCTTGTATACTTTAGAAACAATTTTACAACTAATAGATCGCGCTAATTTGAAACTGAATCTTGCCAAGTGTCGTTTTTTACAAACCGAAATAGACTACCTAGGTTACGAAATATCGTCTGCAGGAATGCGACCAGGTCAGTCAAAGATTCATAGCGTTACAAATTTTCCCCGTCCTGAAAATATTCATGGAGTCAGGCAGTTCTTGGGTTTAGTGAGTTATTTTAGAAAGTTTGTTCAGGGTTTTGCACAAATTGCTTTTCCTTTGACAAAATTATTGAAGAAAGATGTAACCTGGCAATGGATGGAAGATCAGGAACGTGCATTTAATACTTTAAAAAATAAATTAGTCGACAGGCCTGTGTTAGCGATTTTCGATCCCGTTGCAGACACAGAATTACATACTGATGCCAGTCGTGTTGGTATTGGGGGTATCCTTTTACAACGGCCAAAAGGGCAAGGCCCTTTTAAGCCCGTGGCATTTTATAGTCGCCAAACATCTCCAGAGGAGAAAAATTTCCATGCTTACGAACTTGAAACTTTAGCGGTTGTTTGTTCTTTACAAAAATTTAGAGTCTACGTGCTGGGGTTAAAGTTTAAAGTTGTTAGTGATTGTAGTGCTCTTAGATCTACATTTCTAAAACGAGACCTCATACCCCGTATCGCGCGATGGTGGATAACGCTACAGGAATTCGATTGCTGTATAGAATATCGGGCAGGCAGGAAAATGTCTCACGTAGACGCTTTATCTAGAAATCCGATCTTCGATACAGACTCTAAGGACGACGAACATTCGTCGGTAATGACTATTAGCTCTAACGACTGGTTGCTTACTTTACAAATGGGAGATTCAGAACTAACACGAATAAGAAATATACTTAGTAATAACTTGGACTCTAAAGAACTCGCGTATATAAAAGAGAATTATATCCTACGTGATAACAAACTTTTTAGGTGCCTAGAAGGAAACAAGGAAAACGTTCGGTGGGTAGTTCCAAAGGGTGCTAGATGGCAGGTGTGTAGGCTTAATCATGACGAAATAGGCCACTTAGGCAGGGAGAAGACTTTGGAGAAAATAAAAAAGAATTACTGGTTCCCTAAGATGACACGTTTTATAAAAAAATATGTTGAAGCATGTCTGGAGTGTGCATATGCAAAAAATAAATCTAATAACAGTGAAGGGCTGTTACATCCCATAACAAAAATCGAAACGCCCTTTCATACTCTCCACATAGATCATATAGGACCCTTTGTAAAATCAAAAAGAGGTCATACACATGTATTAGTCGTAGTTGATGCTTTCACAAAATTTTGCTTCATCAAGTCTGTTCGAAATACAAACACGCAAAACGTTCTAAGAGTTTTAGATGACATTTTTTATACTTTTAGAACCCCCGATAGACTAATAAGTGACCGTGGAAGCTGTTTCACTTCCCATCTATTTACAAGATACTGCATAAATAGAGGTATTAAGCACGTGTTGAACGCCGTAGCAAGCCCACGATCAAATGGGCAAGTAGAGCGGTATAACCGCACTATTCTGGACGCATTAACTGCGCAAAACATTAATAATGATGAGAGGGATTGGGATTGTAAATTAGGTAAGATTCAATGGGGCCTAAATAATAGTATCCAAAAAACAATAGGCAAGGTGCCAGCAGAAGTAATGTTTGCGATGTCAATGAATGGGGAAATCAAATCATCGCTTAACGAAATCATACAAAATAATTTTAAAGACTCCGATATTGCGGCAGTTCGTATGGAGGTAAAAGAAAAGACAGACAAGCAACAGCAGTATCAAAAACAATACTATGATAAGAATAGAAAACCAGCTCGAATATATAATGAAGGGGATCTTGTAAAAATTACCAAAATTAACTTTCAAAACAAGGGTAACAGTTCGAAACTCTTACCAGCTTATGAAGGACCATATCGTGTTGGTAAGGTCTTAGGAAATGATCGATACAGAGTAGTTCCAATACCGGGTTTTGAAGGGTCAAAAAATAAACGTGGTACGACTGTGGCTGCAGACCGAATGCAACCATGGATTCATTTGAAAGCATTGGAACTTGATGAGTGTAGCACTGGTGACATGAGTGAGGAAAGTAATGAGCTGTAAAAGTGAACATTGTGCTTATTTGCAGATTTGTATCAAGGTGGCAATCATTTTTAATTAGAAGCTAATTCAGATGTGTGTATTTGATAAGATATAGTTTTCTTTAGCCCAAGAATTGATTGGTTTGGGCTTAAGCCTTGAATACTGATAAATTGAACTTTACCATATTCATTTTTCGAATCATTCTTCGGCTTGATTGCTGGTCTATCCCAAGAATGGATCGGTTTGGAGATAGAAAGCGATGAGAGCGGAAAGCCCTGAGAATTGATTGGTTCAGGACTCATAACGAATATTTCGAAAATGATTGGTCCGAAACTTTATTAAACTGGATCCGCAAGAGTGGAGGCTATTTAATAAAGAATACTTAATGATATTATAGATTGTAAGAATATGTAATTTTTGATTGTAAGAAAACGTAATTTTGATTGTAAGTAAATGTAATTTTGTGATGAATGTCTCTTTTGGCGAGTGTAAGGTTTCACCGGAAGCGTGTATGAGGACATACACGTCGTCAGGATGGACGAGTGTAAGGTTTAATAAATTTTACATTAGAAAGAAGCATTTAAAATTGTGTTTCCGGAAATTGTAAGTAAAATAAATATAAAAAGGAAGTTGTTTTGACTATTGAACGATCGATGGCGCTCGAGAATGAGTGATGAAAATAGGAGGGAGTAATAATTGCTGGCCAGGAGAGACATTCTAGTTGGAGACGCCGAGGAAGTCAGTGGTACTCATAACAAGAAATAAATACTGTGCTATATAATCAGTGTGTTTATATCTACAAGCCGGTCGCCCAACAATTGTATTAAGATGAATCCCCTAATTCGTAACAGAAAAAAAGACCCTAGTCTCTTACACATGGCTTACAGCTGTGTAAAAGTCTGAACAAAATAACGCATTGTATTTATCCTAATTTATATGAATAGAGAAATCAAACTATCCAAAATTAATTTTACTCACACAAAACCGTAATAAAACCAAAAATATTTCATCTTACGTCGACAATACTATTTATAACTGGGCTTCTAACTATAGAAACTCAAAAAATATCGTCTTTACACTCCTTCACCAACAAATCAAGATCACATTCAACACATTCCTATCTTGCAAAAAAAAACCGTTCGTGTACCGCCATTAAGCTCAACAAAGTGCCATGGACGTCATAAAATATATTTTCCGATAGTCAAATTGCAGCATCGGCGTGGGCCACAAATCTTTTCCGATAAATTTTACCACCCCTACCTGGCGATCTCACTCGTTTCTCGTCCTATATAATCTTAGATTTATTTACCGTGAATTTTTAGTCAATGTGGATAATAGTTACATTGTTGTTTTTTTATTGGTCATATAGGCAATGAAATAGCTGTAATGACAAGTCAATACATAGTACATAATCTAGATTTACAAAATAATGAATTATATTATGGTATTAATTAAATTTATTTAGTTTATGGTAGTCTTGTTAATTATTATTTAGAAAAATATATATTAAGTAATATTTTATTCAAGAAAATACATTAATTACGTTTAGCAATGTTTTAGTAGACTATGGGTATTACTAAAAGGACGAGCAATGGGTAATGCTACCACCGGCTCCAACGCAGCTCTGCTTGAGAAGACCCGGCGAAACAAACTCAGTGGCTACTACGCGGCGCGACGTTGACAAAGTAGGTTAACGGTTTGGATAAGTCACTAGTGGAGACTACATTTATCACAAAATTTAGGCACTTTTGTGTGTAATTACTTCTTCTGAAGTATATAATTCGAGACAATTCTACGAAACATAGTAGAACGAGGAATACGAACTTCAACCGAGCTTCAAGCCTAAAAATAGAAAAATATGACAATAGGTCAAAGAAAATAAAACTTTTTGAAGTGAAAACTTCTTTAGCGGCGTTGAGCACTTTTTCTGTAATGGGTATAAAATCTTAAACTCGCGTCAGGACACGTGACCTGATCGTAAGACGAAAAGCGTAAGACGGATGGAGAGTAGACAGCTGTCAGTTAGCTGTCAGTTTATAAAGCTTTGATGAATTGCCAATGATTTTGAGTGGAGATTTCAACATAAACTTCGCAGACGATAAAAATCAACTATTAATTGAATTTTTAAATAATGAATTTGGTTTAACTATGTCGAATGATCGCAATCTTAGCACAACGAAATACAAAACTACTATTGATGCGGTCTTTATTAGACATTTAAATAGGTTCGAATCAAAACTGTTCGTTTCTTACTTCAGCTACCATAAACCTATCGTATCAGTTTTAGAGATTGGCGATGATAGTTCTGGTAATGATGATGGTGAAAAAGTCGTTGAAATTATGGATGAAAGTTGATTTTTTAAGTTTTTGCATGATTATATTTATCATTCTTAACGAGAAATTCACTTTCTCTTCTGGCTTTCCTCAAGGATTACAAGTACGAGCTACTGAAAGAGGCCAACACCCTGCAAATTCCTGCAACTCTCTTGTTTGGGTCATTCGTCTGCTTTGTGAAGAAATGTTCGACGTTGTATTTGTAAGCAATAAGATGAGTTTATCGCACTGAGCTTATTACACGCTTATAATAATAATTAGGAGGAATTTTATTATTATTTTATTTGCTATAAATCAGATGGAAATAGGCTGTTTGGCAACTTGCTATTAAATAATTTTTATTTTTTTTAGATTACAATTGGAAAAATATTTTATCAAGATATTTTGGTTGACTAATATCTCAATAGTTTTAATCACACCCAATTCACTCGTGCACACCCATCTCCCAATCGAGTGAGAAACGACTTTCAGATCCCTATTTAGGCCGCGAGTTTGGACGGTGGTCCGAGCGGTCGACCCGACGACGCGACGTCGTAAATGCATTTCGTGAATTACGACCGTTGAATGTGGTGAATGGTGAAATTGTTGGCACACTCCTAGCCCAGACTGATCCGTAGCACCTGTGCTCCACGCGATTTTCGCAAAATAAATCATATGCTGGCTAAATGGTCTTGAAAACTGGCACGGTGAAGTTTTTCGTTCAAAACTAATATTTCCACCGTGGATTTTATTTTGGAACGAAGAATTTTATAGATTTGGGCAATTAATAGTTAATACTCGTAGCAGAGTTTTGAATATTGTAGAATTCGTGTGGTTATTCTTCAAATATTGCATTTAATTTCATCTACAGTAATCCTGCGCAGGTATAGTCACGCTATATTATTTATTTTATAAGATTATATTATTTCTATATTCAGTTTTTCTCGTACCTATCTCCGATACGGACCGTGTGTAAAATAAACAATTATTTCTTAGTGTAAATACCTTAATTCCGAACCTTTGCAACAGTCGAGCATATTGATAATCACTATTAAGTTTACTACTTAAGCTACAAAAACCAACTGAAATCATCCAATACACCCTCCTGTTATATTTACGAAGAAATTAAAAATAAAACATGTCCAGTACAAACTCTGCCATAAACGGAAATGCTCTAACATTTATCTGCCAGTTCGTTTAACTGTGAAACTGATCAATATACTATCTAAACAGTACAAATGTGTATTACACAATAACTTTATTTGTTACGTGCTCTAGTGCGCAAACTGGCGTTAAATCGACGTACACTAGGTTACTTGACCTTTGTAACCACTTTATTATTCTCCATGATAATGCCTTGATAAAAATGTTTTGTAACCAAATAAATAATCCCGCTCCAGTAGGCTACACCAATTCTTTTTAAAATCCTCGATAACATTTTAAACTCTCTTCTGCAACATTAATAACAAAACTATTGTTATGATACATTATTTATCAATACTAAAGTGCATGAATATTGTATATATTTTTATATTATAGGGGGTATACGAGAATACGGTTCACCTGATGGTAAATGATTACCGCCGCCCATAAACAACTGCAACAATAATTTGATATGTAACACATGTATGGTTCAAAATTGATAATTGTACAGGAACTTACATCCAACAGTCGGTCGCACAGTTTTCTCAGTCAACCATTCGCTTATTGGCCTTAGAAGGCTGTCAGTAAGCTTCTAACTATTCTTTAATTGTTTCTCAATACGTCTTGAACAGGCGCATGCATCGTATAAAAACTTACATACAATCTTCATTTACATAATTATGCTCTATAATTTATCTAGTCAGTATTCTTGTGCTATTTACCTTTTATACGAATTTTCAAATAAACCTTTTGAATGTTTTCCAATTTTTATAAATTGAGGCCACAGGCATAGACAATTTACTAAAACACATCCGTAACGGAATGAAACTGCACAGGCAGGGCCATTTATCTGCAAATTTTTTGCATATCGCCAAACGCAGTGCTTTTATTGGCAATTCCCAGTGTGCGTGGTGCTATTGCAAAAAGTGAGAGGTAAACGTTGAATCGAACGTACGCCATTTTATTTGTCACGTTCTGTTTGACACCGCAGCTATTTGTGTACAATTTCATAAGGTTAGGAACCTGTCGTACAAACTGTCTAACTGGCAAACTATTGCATTCGAAATTTGAAATCTTTGAAAAAGTGTTTGACAGTGCGAATAAAACCATATAGATGTCGGTTTTTCTGATTCTGATTTTCTTCTTTGTTTAAATTTATCAATAACAGGAATAATAGAGCAGTTTCTAATTAATATGACATTACAACGTCTCAGATCCTTAACACATTGAGGCACAAGCCGCCATTGCAATACGCGATCAGTATGCAACAGTGGAATATTTATGGGCTGATAAAAGTATATGTTGTCTTAGAGTTATAGTAAACTTATAACAATGTTATGAATGCAGGCAAAATATATGGAAATACTATAAGAAAATAATTGAGGAAACAAATCTAATAAAAAAGGGGTATATCAAAACTTACATATACCTTCTAAACTAAGATAAATATGTATATGTTACCGGAAATGTATGAAGTCTAGGAATTGTATACCTTTCCTAGGAAATGTATACAATTCCGAAGCTGTTTAGGAAATGTATAAAATATTATTTCAATAATTATTTTATACATACATATCCTGGGAAATGTATACATTTCCTAGGCATTGTATAAAATTCCAATATCGTATTAGGAAATGTATAATAATAATGGTTTCTGTAATAAAAACGTTGTTCAAATGAGAGTAATATTTTTTATCACAGGTAACAATCATATCGTTAAATTCTATAATACTTAATTATAGAATTTATATTATATAAATAAATAAATACTAACCTAACCTAACCTACCACTTTACTGTTGGTAGGTCTCTCATGTGTGAGAGACTGACTGGGTGGGTACCACCGCAATGTCTATTCCCGTCAGACAGCAGTTTAAATGCACTGTTGTGTTTCGGATTGAAGGACATTGTAGCCAGAGTAACTACTGGACATATTGAGACTAAACATTTATATGTCTCAGGATGGCGAGCGCAGTGGAATGCCAAGCATTGCTTTGCAATTCAAGGTGTTGTTTGGTTTTACTACTGTTCATGAGCGGCCGCATCGCTTACCATCAGGCGAACGGCATGCACGTCTCGTCTTAACAGCAATTAAAAAAAAAATATAAAAAAACCTAACCTACACGCATTGACCTTTTACGATCGGATGATGCAAAACCCTCCCTTCGCTCCGCTATCCCCGCTTACCCCTTGATATCTTAAATATCTTACATTTCCGATCACTATTTAGGAAATGTATAGATTTCCTAGGAAATGTGTCTAAGTAATTTATTTTACACATTTCCGGGCGATTTTAGGAATTACATAGATTTCCTAGGAATTGTATACAATGACGGATTACATACATTTCCGTTAACATATATAAAATAAACCGCAATAGTAATCCAGCGTCATCTATTTTGTGCTGAAAGACATTCAGTTAACAACCATGAGTTTCAAAATCACATTACGAGTACAGTTGCAATTGTAGCAATGCGCCTACCTTTATTCCTTTAGCTTTCCGTGTAAGAGAAAACGTTGTTTCATTTCCTTGTACTCGCATCGAAGCGGAAATGTTCTGTATTTCTCTAACTATTCTAGAAAACAACATGAAGACTTGCTTGCCGTTTTATTTTCTACTAGAAAAGTAATATACATTCTCGATGCATTTTTACAATTTTCTTATTAGTCGTTATAGTATTTTCTTTGTAATGACGACATTTTGTTAATGAAAGCCTTGGGTAAAAAAAACTGGTGGTACGTCTCTCACTTATGAGAGGCTGCCTGGGCCTACATAGTTAGTACCTATACCACTGCAATGTATATTTCTCCCGTAAAACAGCAGTGTACATGCACTTTTGTGTTTCGGATTAAATGACATTGTAGCCAGAGTAACTACTGGACATATTGAGACTAAACATTTATATGTCTCAGGATGGCGAGCGCAGTGGAATGCCAAGCATTGCTTTGCAATTCAAGGTGTTGTTTAGTTTTGCTACCTACTAGTAAAAGTATCGTTTCTTCATATTTCTGAATAAACTTATTCGCAACTTTCTTCATTTTACAGGGAAACGCAAAATACGTGACTGATCGACTCTTAACGTTTTTATATAAGATAAATGACATAAATCCATCAACTTTTCCTACGAAATAAATCTTTTCAACTTAATTCACGTCAATCAGCATGATTATTTATTTATTTATTTATTTAAATCTTTATTGTACACATAAAAAACAAATACAATATTCAGAAACTAAAAAAAAAAGAGTACAAATGGCGGTCTTATCGCTTAAAGCAATGTCTTACAGACAACCATGATTATTATACAATAATATTTTGTAAAATATCTTACTTGTCCGATTCTGTAACTCGAGACCGGTTCCTATTATTGAAATCAAGTAGATTGAAGATAAGAGCGCTTTGTCGCTTTGTCCCGTTTGACGTGTTTATCAAATATCAAAATATTCAAGGAACTTGAAGGCTTCGATTCAGCCTTCGTATGCCAAATACAGGTTTAACTTACGAAAAAGTTAGATTATATCGTACTTAGTTTTATAGGGTGACCGCAAAGTAACGCGGTTAGTTTTGTATGACCTACAATTTATTTTTGTCGGCTGTCCTATCGTCATTGTGTCTTGCGATTTTTTTGTATGATTTGTTTCAGAATATTGCAAATACTTTTACGACACGATATCTGTTACGGGTTGCAATAACGTCCATGTTTATTTCATATATCAATTTTGTTTTTAATGAAAATGTGATCAATCCTTTTTCATTGTCTATTTATTTGATAAACAAATGAAATAATAAACTTATCATAGTTTTAGCTTAAGGTATAATTGCGTTACATAAATGTATTATTATATTTAAAAAAAAAAACATAGCAGAAAATACGTTGAAACAAGCGCTTCTGTCTTGAATTTCACATGCCAAAGGAATGCCAACACGCCAATAAAAAAATAACAAAAAAATGAGTACGCTTCAACCGAGCCGGCAAAAGAAGCAGGTGCGTTTTTAATAATTGAATGCTTTCCAATAACACGGAAGCCCGCCCAATCAATCAAATTACAAGTTGGAACGAAAATACACTTTTATAAATAGTCATTTCATTTCACACTTCTGCAAAATAGCGTTAACATTTATACTGTTCAACGCAACTTTGTAATTTCTCTTTTAATGTTTCATTAGTTTTGGTGCTCTATGTCAGTTAATGTTGATATTTATAAATATGCCATATGCAACAATGTATAAGCGTACTCTATCAACGGTATGTTGTTTATGTTCTTTGCTATAAATATTTACTGGTGGTAGGTCTCTCATATGTGAGAGGCCATCTGGGTAGGTACCACCGCAATGTCTATTTCTCCCGTCAAACAACACTGCTTAAATGCACTGTTGTGTTTCGGATTGAAGGACATTGTAGCCAGAGTAACTACTGGACATATTGAGACTTAACATCTTATGTCTCAGGATGGCGAGCGCAGTGGAATGTTGCTACTGTTTATGAGCGGTCGTATCGCTTACCATCAGGCGAACGGCTTGTTCGTCTCGCCATTCACTGCAATAAAAAAAAAAAAAAAATACTTATTATTTTCTTACATTACTATGTTTCGTATATGGCCAACATGGCCTAACCATTCTCAATCGTACCCCTCATTGTAAAGGAGGCCCGTGCCCCAGTAGGACGTATATGGGCTGATATAGTACAGTTCAATGTTCCGACATCAAGGACCACAATAACTCTTCAACTATAAAAAAGAGAAAATCAAGAATTACGTTCAGGTTCACCCAACTAATAAATATCAAAAGTCTCAACAACACTCGCCCCGAGTGTAGACAATATATGAGACAATATTTCATAAACTTTAAAAGCAATATTGAAGTACTCTTCGGTCTGTAGTGCTCTAAAAAGTTTTGCAAATTGAGATAAGTTCTACGTACTTTATCGTAAAATTTAAAAATTAAAATTTACTAAATTTTAGTCTAGTCTAGAAAATTTAGTCATTTACACGCAAATAGAGCCTACTGCTACTAAAATTACCATTTTATATACTAAAAATATTGATACGGTGATAAAATTAATATTATGTTCATGTAGCATCGTGTAAGCAAATATATTATAATGGTGATTTAAAAAACATTGATAGTTGCACATTGGACTGTGTTTCATTAAGACATCCCGAACCTCGTCATCTTAATACATTGTATAGATTTGGTATACAAGTACTTAAAAACAATACGAGCATAAAATATAAACACGGCTAGGTCAGAATCTAATACAGCTCAAAGAAAACAGCCAAAGCAATCTAAGCGTATAAAGACTATCATAAGATTCATAAACAGCTTAATACTAAACATTTAATTTTCGAATGAATAAATCAATACCTTATAAAATGCCATCGCTAATAGTTACAGATGCGCATACTTTAAATACTGTTGTAACACGACCCGCGGCAAATTATAAAACTGATAGGAAAGTTGTTACACGCCACGTAATACCGGCGTCACATTATTTCTTGAAGTTTTGCACAATATCGAAGTGCCCCGACCACTCGGGCTCCAAACTTGCTGGCTCCATTGTGATAAACGCCACACAAACTTGGCCGAACTTGGTGAATTTTGGCCGAAAGGTGCACTCGTAAACAAACTCGGTCAAAGTTTTAATTGCACTAGATTGCAGCGTTGCCACGCGTTTGTGGACCCGCGTATGTAATCTCGTTTCGTGTTTTGTAAAATAACAAAGTTTGCCAGATACGCTGAGTGGGATAACGCGAAAGTTATGGTGTTTCTCTTGTTCCTTCTTGTGTTTGCGGCTTCTTTTAATTAAGGCCTTCGCTTTTTTATCTTGTTTAATGCTTTTAGTTGGTTTCATAATTAGAAATGCGGGTTTTGCGCTTTATTATTGCTGTTTAAATTGTTATTTTTATGTTAACAATGCTTTTTATGTTACATTTATCTACATAATCAGCGTACTTAGATGAGTATATCTTGTCTCTTATCGACTTATAAAGTCAAATATCGTCAAGTTTTTATTTTACTAAAACTACTTAATAAATAATTTTTTTTACCACAAGTGATTAGCTTTTGATTTACCTAAAACATATTAAAGATTGTTTATACCTCGTCATTTTCCATCAATACCTAGTTATAATAAGCTGGTGTTTAGTTAGAATGAAGAAAATATACAATCAATATATATAGAAATAAAGTATGGTTTTCCCTTTCAATCTCATGACCTGATATTCGATATTATTTAAACACAATTTATCATAATGTAATAATCAACACACAACAAGAAACCCCATAACCTATTACACTTAATCATAATTATATTCAACTCAACACAATATGACATCAAAGAACTATATATACTCTTTAAAATCCAGCGTCAATGAATATGCAAGCAAAGGAAGTCTACCTGTTCTGCCAAACTGGTACGTACGATGAACGTAGGCAGTTTTTTTTATTCGAAATTAAAATCCCATCGAAACGCGCACCGCTACAATAAATCAGTGGGTACCGGCCGCACTTAGCGCCAACATAATGAAATTATTGAAAAATGTGCATTTTAATGTGCCGCTTCATTACTATTCCTGTCAGGCGGTCGGGTAAAGGTAGCCGTCTACTGTGCTAATGTTTCTTCGTCTACTGCTTCTCTTAGCACACAACCGCATAAGATCCAGCGCGAAATATGCTTTTTTTCAGTCAAACTAGTATGGTTTCAAAGATCGCGCAGGTATGATCCATCCATCCATCCATCAGCCAAAGGAAGTCCACTGCTGAACATAGGCCTCCCCCAATTATTTCCACAGAGACCTGTTGGAGGCAGCCTGCATCCAGCGACGTCCCGCGACCTTTACCAGGTCGTCGGACCATCTTGTGGGTGGACGTCCTACGCTGCGCTTTCCGCTACGTGGCCTCCATTCGAGCACTTTCCGACCCCATCGGTCATCAGATCTCCGCGCTATGTGCCCTGCCCATTGCCACTTCAACTTGCTAATCCGGTGGGCTATGTCGGTTATTTTAGTTCTCCTACGGATCTCCTCATTTCTGATTCGATCTCGTAGGGAAACCCCGAGCATAGCCCTCTCCATAGCTCGTTGAGTGACTTTGAGCTTCCTAATAAGGCCCATAGTGAGAGGCCACGTCTCGGTGCCGTAAGTCATCACTGGCAACACACAACTATCGAAGACTTTCGATTTAAGGCACTGAGGTATTTTGGACGAGAAGACGTCGCGTAGTTTCCCGAACGCTGCCCAACCGAGTTGGATTCGACGATTGACCTCTCTCTCGAAGTTGGACCTGCCTAACCGGACCACTTGTCCTAAATAGACATATTCGTCTACAACTTCAAGAGTCGAGCCCCCAACACCGATGGGGGTGGGCACAACATGGACATTCGACATGATCTTCGTTTTGTCCATGTTCATTTTAAGACCCACCTGTTGGGAGACTCGATTGAGGTCTTCGAGCATAGTGCTAAGGTCTTCCAGCGATTCTGCCAAGACTACAATATCGTCGGAAACCGAAGGTGAGTGATATACTCGCCGTTAATGTTGATGCCGAATCCTTTCCATTGCAAGAGCTTGATGGCATTTTCCAGCGCGGCAGTGAACAGTTTCGGAGATATGACATCTCCCTGTCTCACGCCTCTCTGGAGTGGAATAGCCTTCGTACTCTAATCTTGTACTCGGACCGACATGGTGGCGTTGTTGTATATACACTTCAACACTTCGATGTACCGATAGTCGATATGGCACCGCTGGAGAGACTGTAGCACAGCCCAAGTCTCGATCGAATCAAAGGCTTTCTCATAGTCCACAAACGCTAAACAAAGCGGCAAGTTATATTCCTCGGTTTTTTGTATAACTTGCCGAAGCGTATGGATGTGGTCTATGGTACTAAAGCCTTTTCGGAAACCGAAAAACCGGTTACTGGTGGTAGGTCTCTCATATGTGAAAGGCTGCCTGGGTGGGTACCACCGCAATGTCTATTTCTCCCGTCAAACAGCAGTTTAAATGCACTGTTGTGTTTCGGATTGAAGGACATTGTAGCCAGAGTAACTACTGGACATATTGAGACTTAACATCTTATGTCTCAGGATGGCGAGCGCAGTGGAATGTTGCTACTGTTTATGAGCGGTCGTATCGCTTACCATCAGGCGAACGGCTTGCTCGTCTCGCCATTCAATGCAATAAAAAAAAAAAAAAAAAAAACCGGCTTGTTCGGGAGGCTGGAAGTCATCAAACCTGCGTTCGAGACGATTTGTGATGACCCTCGAAAACAACTTATAGACATGGCTCAGGAGCGAGATGGGCCTGTAATTCTTCAGCAAAGTGTTATCACCTTTTTTGAAGAACAGTACCACCACGCTCCTGCTCCATGCCTCTGGCGTTGAGCCCTCGAGGAGAACGGAATTGAAGAGCCTCTGAAGGACTTTCAGTACCGGCGTTCCGCCCGCTTTCAGAAGCTCTGAAGTTATTCCGTCCTCGCCCGGCGCCTTGTTGTTTTTTAGTTGCTTCAGGGCCATCTCAATCTCACACAGGCTGATGTCCGGGATATCATCGCTAAAGTGTCGGATCAACTCGGCTCTCGGGTCTTCGGCCGAGCTAACAGCAGGTTTGGCAACCGAGGTGTAAAGCTGTCCGTAGAACCTCACGATCTCCCTTAATACCTCTGCCCTCGTGGATACCACGCGACCGTCTTCCGTCTTCAGCCTAGACAACTGGCTTTGCCCAATAGACAAGTCTCTTGCAAACACTTTGGAGCCTCCGTTTCGCTCAATTGTCTCCTTAATGCTCACAGTATTGTGAGCACGGACATCGTGTCGCAAGGACTTCCAGATTTGTCTGTTGAGCCGCCGATATGCTTCGGCGTCAACGGAAGACTGCAGCGCTAAAGATCGACGTTCGGCCATGAGGTCAAGAGTGTGGATCGAGAGTTTTTGTGGTCTATCTCTACGGCGAGGTCTAAAATACTTAGATCCCACCGTATGGACAGCTTCTACCAAACCGCTGTTTAGCTCGTCCACTGCAAGGTTTTCTCCTAGACAATCAAAGCGATTTGTTAGCTCGAGTTGAAAGCTCTCGGGGTTTTGGATATGGGCGCGAGTAGGTCGGAGCGTAGATTTCATCAAGCGACGCCTTTCCGATTGGACATTGATATTCAGGGTGCCCCTAACCATTCGGTGATCACTGCCGGTTTTCACCCTGTTGATCACAGAGACATCTCTGAATATCCGTCTATTCGTCGTCAAGATGAAATCTATTTCGTTTCTCGTAGAACCGTCAGGACTCAGCCAGGTCCATTTCCTGTGAGGCGGCTTCTGGAAGAAAGAGTTCATCGCAAAGAGTCCCTCTTTCTCCAGAAAGTCGGCCAGCCTCTGACCCCTGGGGTTCCGTTGCCCATGTCCAAATTGCCCCCACTTTCAACTCTGCATCGCTTCTCTTGCCCAACTTTGCGTTGAAGTCCCCCATAACAACATTGAAGTAGGTTTTGGAAGTACGTATGGCCCGACTAATGTCGTAATCAACGAATATCTTTTGGATATTCTGAGTATAAGGTATACTACCCTGCTCGACACACTTTCGATGGATACGATGTTGTTGATGAGAGACCTGTGGACGAGAAATCCGACACCTCCTCGGGACTGTTGGTCGTCCCCCCGGTAGAAGAGCAGGTTACCAGACTTCAGGGTTATCGTATCCTCCCCGATTCTTCGGACTTCCGATAACCACAGAATATCCCAGTGTAACCTGCTCAATTCTTCTTCCAGTTCGACAATCTTCTCGTCTGTCCTCAATGTGCGAATGTTGTGTGTTACCAGGGCCAGTCGTCGTCGGGGGTGGTAGCCGGGGCCAACTCGGGAATTCTTAGCACCCCCTGCCCCACCGTAACCATGACTGCTACCATAGCCAGGAATAGTGGGGCTGCCGGGGACTGGGGGCCTGGTCTCAATATGTGTCGCCATTAAGGGGGCTATTTGTCAATACTCGCCACGCTTGGCAGGCGGGTTGGCGAGCGCAGTAGGGGACTGGCGTTAATGACGCTGCTGCCCGCCATTAACCGGGGAAAGGAAATAGGATTTGTGGGTAGAGGATGTTATAGGAAAGGAGAGTATGGCCTGAGGGAGTGGATACTGCAGTCACGGACGGGAAGTTAAGGTGACTGCAGTAGCTCGGGGGCCGAGGTCGCGTACTCGTAGCACCTATACTAGGGCAGGCCATGACCACTTGACAGGAGCATCCCTGACCGCGCAGGTATGAAATGAAATGAAATGAAATGAAATATTTATTGAATCCATAAAATGTCATACACTATTTAGATTCAGTCATTTTTTTTTTTCCACTACCACCCAGTTCACAAGGCTGTTTTCGCCAGAGAAGTATGTACAAAGTACATCCATATATGTTGGTATGTTCCTACATATAGTTACAAAGCGTATTGTTATTGACATTGTCTCGGTTATAAGCCGAGAAATTTCAAATTGTATTTCAATATCACTATATAAGATTTGTTTGGTTTTATTTATCCATAAGCCTATTTAAATATGGGCATGGTATTTTTCCACAATCCTAACACTTTTTTACAGCCATAACACGACACGGCATAATGGGTACACACCTTTATCCACCTCACATTTCAATACCTCCGATAAATACTTCTTGTGATTTTTAGTGCATAAAATGTTCTTAATACCGAGAGGAAGGCCATTAATATGCGTCCCGGAGCTATCTGGTGATCTGAAGGGAGCAGAACAATGACGTAATTATTTTTGCATCTCAAGTAGTTTCAAGTATATTGTGTATAAAATATATCCCTTGAATACGTCACTATCTGGTGTTCGTTATTCAAGTTTACTTACAATGCACATAATTCAAATATAAGTACATTAATATAATCACACTTTAACAAACAAAAATGTTTAAAATATGATTTATGCAGCTGGACATTGTAGTATAATGGCTGCGATGCTAGTTCAACTGAACCCACCCCATCAAATGATTCACTTTTCGTCACGTTTCTAAAATGATATATGTAAATATAACCATATAGCCGAGGTACTAATAGCTCATATTTCCTCTAAAGAAAATCTTAAAAACCTAAATACATGTAATAATTCAAAAGATCGGCCAACGAGGAATAAATTTTTTCCATATCACAGTACCTAATTGAGACCGTGTTTAGTCTTAAAACCCGCATTTAATATAAAAGAACCGTACATATCTCCATTCATTTACTTTATAATGAATAGGAGCTCGTCCCATATTTCCCAGAATAAATCTTTTAATGTTCGTTGAAAAAACTAGCAACTCATTGTTCCGTTAGCTTCAGCCGGTAAGTAAACTTTGACAGGCGACAGAGCTCGCTCCAATTTTTGAGACATTACTCGTATCTCGGATACTATCCCAAAGCGATTTACATAATCAACAGTTTCCGTTCTACAATTACGTCAGGCGGACGAGATGACAGCGGCGTGTGCCACTCGGAACCAATTGCTCTAATTAAGAAGTAGATGAATGTTATGAACTTGTATCAATTCATAACATTCATTGTTCAAATTCTCTATTTATGTTTAAATACACACTAAGTCCTGACCCCATACTAAGATCGAGTCCTGTGTTGTAGGTATCAGAAATTACGAGAAACTTTTTTGATCTCACAAACACCCCAGACCCGATACAAATACTGTGGATTACACAAATATTTGTCTGGGTGTGGTATCGAACCCGAGGTCTCTCGTTTTATAGGCGGCGTCTGCACAATGAAGCCTGTCAAATTATTATTTTGCTTTGCTTCGAAAATATACGACGTAGCCTCAAGAAAATAGCATACACATTCCTCAGAGATAAAAAATATCATGGTCTTTTTAGAATCAGGTGAATATAATCACGCATAAAAGCAATAAATAAGTAAGAAATAAATAATCATAATTATTTAAAACTCGATTCAATTTCTGATTTCAATGCCTTTAATAAATGTACCACGCGCTGCGCAACAGGCTTAGTTTCTATTGAACTGAGCTTCACTCTTTTATTTATTACCCGATAGCATAATCTCAGATCCTATTGCAAAATATCAATTTATAACACGAAACAATACAACCCACATTGCAACCAGTTTTCTAATTTATAATAAGCAATCTAAATTGCTGGGTTCTCCTTGGTACTGTACTTATTGCAGCAATAGTCACTTGCCCACGTTTAGCTTTGATTTAGTGGCTGCTAATTACAAAAGAGCTGATACCGACCAGTTCACTGATGGATGTCGGGCAGTGTCGCATTGGTAATTCTTTGAAAGCGTGTTGTATCGGTGACTTGATACTAAGAAAATAACGTATATCAACCTTATTATATTTATTGCTTCATTCCTCTATTGGTAACATACATGAGAAATGGCAATCGATGTAGTTTTCCGTAAGGTGTACCCGTCATAGTGACCCTTGCAACGTTGTTGCTCTGGAATCAGGGTATATTCGAACACTAGAACGTCTGCATTGCCTAGACCAATTCAATAATAATTTAAATTTCATCGAGACAACAAAATTATAAATTCGCAGAGGTATCGCTTTCATTGAAGTCTCAAAACGAATAAAAAAGTACATAGTATAACTTACTTGCTGGCCCCCGTGGTGCAGTGGTATTACAGTATGGTGACAAAGCTGAGGTTTCAGGTTCAAATCCCGGATCGTGCAAAGTGATATGGATTTTTCAATTCAACATCCTGGAGTCAGTTCCCTATATGACGATAGGCTCGCGCCCTATCACATCTTGGGGCCGAACACACAAGGCAAAATGTGAGTGTCGTGGTGGCATCTCTGTTTACCCTTTCTGGCAAAAGGCGGGATTGTATGTACATATATAAATAAACAAGTGGTTGAGCTTCAAGCAGGCTGGCATAATTTTATCGATCAGTGAGACACAACGGTGGATTTTCTTCTTGCTTTTTATTTGATGTTACCATCATGTGTATAGTAAATATCATTTTATGAATCTGTAAATTGATTCGTATTTAATTTAGTACTGTACTGTACCACAGATCACTTCAGAGTGATCTGTGTACTGTACTGTATCATCCGATATATGTCCCACTGCAGGGCACGGGCCTCCTTTACAATCGAGAATACAATTTAGAGTGGTTAAGCCATATAGTCCAAATTAATTAGCTAATTCCTATTTATTTGAACATCCTCGTCATAATATTAACCACCACAATGTACATCAAATAGCACAGTAATTGGCTGGCAAGGAACAAGCAATCTCGTTCAGAGGACATGGCGAAATTTCACCAAGACAAATGCGAGATACATAGTGGGTTGTACCGGTAACCGCTCTAGTTCTCAGGCTTTGTCGCTCCGGCCTCTTTGTGACTTGACTCTATCTGGATCACACAGAGCTACTGCGGCGTCCGTGCCGAAAGGTAGAGACGGTAGAGGGTTTTTAATATACTTGCTAGGATATTAATTAGTTGACGTAAATGTTTTGGGAATGGCGTGAAAATATTTAAAATTTGTTTTCATGTGTAATTATGTAATGTCATACTTTCATGGGGTGTCAAAATCATTGTAATTCAAACTTTGTTAAACCTTCATGAACTTACTTTTAAGTTCGTTGTGGTTTCATTATCATGTTAAATAATAAAATAAAGAGATAATTAAAATATAAAAAGCGATAAGATTCACGATTACGCTTATCAATTCAATTTCATAAAAACTCGCTAGGATAATTGGCCGATTTGAGACTACTATCAATTAGTCAATTTTAACATAAATCTTTAGGAGAATGAGAATTGGCCAATTTGAGAATAAGAACTGGGGCCTCATAATGCATTATATGGTATTCAATTAATATTTCTAACTTAATTTTTTTTTCAGAAGGGACGTGCTATCAGGACACTCACATTTCATCTAAAGTGTTTCATCTCATGATGTGATAGGAGGCATGTTTATAGCCATATCGGGCATAAATTTCCGTCTTCAAGCTGATAATAAATAGAAAAATCCAATATCATTTTGCCGCCCAGGATTTGAACCCGATACCTCTATGTTGTAATCGGAGTCTAGTACAATTGTATGCTACCGATACAGTCTATACAATTTATAATATAAATTATTAATTGAAATCGCTACCACTCATACCAAAGACGGCAACATCAACAAACACCGCTTACACCGGAGCAAAATTACACACGCGACCTTGCTTTCTAATCGTATACCGATACCAACGCACTATATAATTTTAATGAGCCAATAATAAACTAAGGCTTATACTTCGATTGTACAGATAAATTTATATTACTACCATAGGATGTAATAAGGGAATTATTAGTATAGCAAGCTACTATAGAAATATTAATTTAATTAATGTTAGGTATCAGAGCAGTTTAAGCAACACTCCCTATTCGCCAATTAGTTTTGATTAACTTTTAGTGTTGAGTTTTGTGTTATATAAATATATATATATAGTTCGTAAGATATATTAAATTATTAACTTTAATATTCTAAGACATATATTATGTTTAACTCTAAAAACTTATATTACATTTTTACCTAAATATTATTTATATTTTGGACTATATATGTGTAAATAATATTTATAACCAAAACAATTACGTATGCAACTCCCTGAAGCAATGAAACCGATAATAAGGTATGCAATAATGACTTAAGATTTTTAATATTACTGCTGTCAATCATTTGGAAAGAACTGCTCATTGCTGAACACTTATTAAAACTAGTATGCAAACTGAATGAGGTTCAGTTTTATATTAATTTTGACAGACTCAGTGGTGCAGACGCCGTCTGTGAAACAATAGGCCGCGAATTCGATTCCCACACCGAGATAATGCATTATATATGTTTTTACGGCCTACAAATATTTCTTTCGATTCTGGGTGTTTGTGAGACCGAAAAGTGTGGGGCAGGATGTATGTGATTGTTGGGTGTGTTATTAACTCTTTATTATTTTTCAGCATGGATGAAGAAATAAATCGTACTTACTTATTAGTATGACTAATTCACGCATCAATTACAGCAGTAAAATACAGAGAAAACAATATTTAAAAGTTCATTTCGGTTTGCTAATTCCCATTCGGCAAACAAGTGTGACATAAGTTCTTAAACCAGTAGTACTGGATTTCACTGGTCCTAATTACCATCGACTACTTGGGGGTGACAGATAAAATCTTCGCTTCGGTTTTATCGTTTATCTCTCGGTCTATTTGTTCGACGGTATCAAGATTTCATTGGGTAACAAACGGATTCCCTTCGCCGATTGTTATGTAACTGGCCAATTAAAATTGTATTTTTAATTATTGTGAAATTAAATGGCATGTTTTAGAGATTTATTGTTGCATTATTGTGTTTTATTCTAAATCTAAGTTATATTTAAAATGTAATGTTTTTTTTTTCAAGGACCTACCTGTTGACTGCTGACTAACTATCGCCCAAAACTAACGTTACTTTAGGTAAATCACAATACAATTTCGCGCATATTTTACAATTGTACATACAATAGTATATATTTCTGATCTTTTAAATACGCTTTCTATAGTAAAAGTATGAAAAGTTACATTTATCACAAGCATATAATTTTTACTATTAACTATGAATAATATAATAGTAATAAAATTTCCCCACCAGTTTCCTAAGTAAATTCCATAAAGAAATTACCATCTTTCTCATGATGAAGTTTCTCACCTCACCCGAGGGCGACAGAAGCCTGTCACAGATATTATAATTATATTTCACAATTCAAGCAGTGGCCTTAGAACTAATGTGCTCAACTTTTGACATAATTGTTTTGGATTATACAATATGCAGAGAAGACAATTAATAGAGAAATAATATTCACTTGAGGTAGATTGTGGCCTATAAGTCTTTACTTTTGGGTAAAAACCTTGTAGGTGTATTATGGTGCCTATTATAGTAACTGCCTGTGTTGCATAGTTATACTACGGTACGGTTACAAAGCTGAAGTCTCGGGTTCACATCCCGGGTCGGGCAAAGTAATATTGGATTTTTGCTATTCATTATCAGCCCGCAGTTAGGAATTTGTACCCGATATGGCGATAAGCTCGTACCCTATCACATCGTGGGATGGAACATACATGGCGAAATGTGGATATTCTGGCACCGCTGCCTGCCCTTTTTGGGAATAAGTCATTAGTTTACGAATGTATGTACATATGTATATTATGATCGGCATTTTATGATGGAGGTGGTTATTCAGTATCATAATAATTTATGTGTGGTAAGTGACTTTATGAAAACCTACCCAATTTTTATTATTATTTGAAAACGCACTAACCAAACTTTAAGTCCTACTAATAAGGACTAGAAAAAAACTTTATTGTCTTCGTCGGGGCCAAAATACAGCCCGTGTTAAACTCAGTATAATTATAAGTATTAAAAAAACATCTACAATTATCTCACACGTTTAACGTATTATAAATGAAAGACAGAATATCCAAATAAAGTCACATGAATTAATTCATTTCAGGTTTAATTTAAATATATTTTGGGTAAAACATTTTTATCAAGATGTCCTATTAGCTTTTCAGTAAAGACCTTTTAGTAAGTAGGTTACCCTTATCAAGATGTCCCCTGAATTTTGGCTCAGTCATCCCTTTAGTAAAACATCTTTTTATATCTACTAAATAAATATCAGTAAGGGACCCATTAGTAGACAATTTATCACAGAAGCTCTTTTAAATAAATAAATACACCCAACAGTCAGATATATAGTCCTGACCCCACCCTAAGATCGAGTCTTGTGTAGTGGGTAGCAGTAACTACGACAGACTTTTCGGTCTTAAACACCCAGACCCGAAACAAATATCTGTGGATCTCAAAAAAATTAGCTTGGTGTGGGGATCAAACCCGCGATCTCACGTTTAACTAGAAGGTTACCAACTGCGCCACGGATTCTAGTCTAAAAAACCTAAGTGTGATAAATAAGTGTAAAAAGACGATATAAGAAAGTTCATAAACAAATACACTGATTTTGGATGTTTGTGTATTTTTTTGAAACGAATAAGCATTAAACTGTTAGGGATTACATAACATTTTAAATTATTCATATTTTATTTTTAAATCATTTTCTTTAACAAACCTATCGTAATAGGTATATCATTATTCTTATTGCGGACAAACTTACTGACTACTTGGTGAAAACAATTATATCGCTCCTTGGAGCTGAACAAAAGGAGAGAGTGAGAAAGGGGTCTTTATATTTTAATGTTTTTAATAATTTAAATTATTTCTTAAATCATGAAAACTGTAACCTATAAAGTTTTTAGACTTATTCAGTTCTGGACAGAAAAAAAAGACAATATTTTGCATTATTTTAAATACCACAATAATAGGCAGAACATAATCGGCTCAGAATAAACTTAAGCCCACCGCCATGTCTATATTTTAAAACACAATAGACGCGCCTCAACCAGAGACTAGGAATTTCAGTGTGATAACATAATTACATGGTTGTGTTGACGCCACGTATAATTATGAACGTTTAACTCGCTCACCAACTGTGTGAAAAGATAATGAAAACAATTACATATCATGTACACTGACATAGTGTTTTGGTGGTGTGGATTGTGGAATACTGGACTGGGTAATTTAAAATTGACGACGATAGCACTTCTTCGAGACTTCGATTAAGAGCAGATAGGCTATATAGCCTATCTGCTCTTAATCGAAAGTAAATCGCTAGTAAAAGGGAAAAGTTTAATTTCGTTAAATTAAATTTGAAAGTATTGAAATGAAATGAAATGAAATGTATTTGAAATGAAATGAAATGAAATGAAATGTATTTATTGATCACGTAGGCAATTAAGGAGCTCTTATGACAAGTCAATACACATAGAACTTAATCTCTATTTACAATATATTTCCTATACTTATTATTTCTTATTTTAATTTCTTGCTTTTATCAATTTTTTTTTATTAATTTTATTTATTTTTAAATTAATGTTATTTTTATTTATAATTAGTTTTATTTATTTATTTAGTTTTTATTAATAGTTTATTTAAAGTATTAGTTTTTACTTTATAGTAATTTATTTGTCAAAGAAATACATTATTTACGTTAGTCAAATTAAATTATATTATTTGTGGACCATAAATATTACAACGGTGCGTAGCGGTTTATAGTTACCACCGGATCCAACGCGGCCCTTCCTGAGAAGACCCGGCGAAACAAACTCAGTGGGCTTACACTACCACTGGAACTACGCGACGCGACCCAGTCCTGAGTATATCCAGCGACTAAGACTCAGTGGGCTTGTTTTGGGTCCAACTTAAGACAACGACCATAAGTATTTCCGATACGTCCCGTATGTTTAGGCTTACTGCCGGATCCAACGCGGCCCTGACTGAGAAGACCCGGCGAACAAACTCAGCGGGCTTTACTTTACCACTGGATACTACGCGGCGCGACCCATTTCTGAGTAGATCCAGCGAGTCAAACTCAGTGGGCTTGGTTTTGGTCAATTTACTAAAATAAGTATTTGTGACTTGTCTTATAAGGATTTGCCATATTAATTATTATTTTTATATGATTTTTTCGATCGGTCGTCATATAATTTAATTGATTTATTTGATTATATATAGCTTAATTTTTGAGTTCACAATTTTAGATATTTTTAATTATTTAAATTAGGTGGTGTAATAAGCGAATAGTTCAGGGCCCCAGGAGGTCGCAATGTGCAAGAGAACACCTAATCCCAGGCTTTTTTATCCTCAATATATTCCTTAATATTATAATAACCCCTAGTCATAAGTTTGTTTTTAATATGGGCCCTAAATAGTTTGTCCGGTAGCTGCGTTATCCTATTGGGAAGTTTATTATAAAATTTAATACAACTACCCAAGAAAGATTTTTTTGACTTTTCTAGTCTAAACGAGGGTATTGCTAGTTTATTTTTATTCCGCGTATTAATGGTGTGGGTGTCACTGACCTTATAAAACTTATTAATATTTTTACGAACGTGCATTATATTCTGAAAGATGTATTCAGATGACACGGTTAGTATATTGCTTTCTTTAAAAAAAGATCGCAAAGAATCGCGGCTTGCTAGATTATAAATAGCACGGACTGCTCTTTTTTGTAAGATCAATATGGATTCGATATCAGCCGCTGATCCCCATAAAATAATGCCGTATGACATTATACTATGAAAATAAGCAAAATATACCAATCTAGCCGTTGCAACGTCAGTTAGTTGTCTTCTTTTTCGGACCGCGAACGCTGCGCTGCTAAGTTTAGCTGATAATCTCTCAATTTGTGGACCCCATTGTAATTTTTTATCTAGAGTGATCCCTAAAAAAAATGTGGAATTAGCTAAATTTAGAATTTCTGAATTTAATTCGATACGCGTGTTTACGCTTGCCACGTTCGGTAAAGCAAAACGGACGCATTTAGTCTTACTAGCATTTAATAGTAGATTATTAGCAGAAAACCAATCCGAAATTAAATTAAGAATATTGTTAGGTGTATCTAGATTATCGTCTTTCCGATTAACTTTAAATATTATAGAGGTGTCGTCAGCGAATAAAACTATGTCTGACGAAGGAAGTCAAGGAAGATCATTTATGTAGACTAAGAATAAAAAGGGGCCCAGAATGGAGCCCTGCGGAACCCCAATTTTAACTTTTGATCCTACCGAAGTGAGCCCGTCCAAAGAAACCTTTTGTTCACGACCCGACAAGTAAGACATTACGAGATCAAGTGACGTATCACTGATTCCGTAGTACCTTAGCTTCATAATAAGTGTTTGGTGGTCAACACAGTCGAAAGCCTTGGAGAGATCACAAAAAACTCCTAGAGCATCTTGAGATGCCTCCCAGGCTTCTAAAACCGACGTGATTAGTGATGTCCCGGCATCTTGAGTTGAGCGACCCTTTGTGAAACCAAATTGATTCCTAAGTATTAACTTATTTTCATCAAAATGTGCTAGCATTTGATTAAGCAAAAGCTTTTCGAAGATTTTGCTAAGAGCCGGTAGTACAGAAATGGGTCTATAATTCGACGGATTGTTCGAACATCCTGACTTAAAAATGGGTACGACTTTACTAATTTTCATTAAGTCGGGAAAGATACCGTCACTTAAGCAGGAATTAAAAATAGTAGCTAATAACGGTGCAATGTTAACAATAATAGCTTCTATAGCTTTAACAGACAGTCCCCATATATCTTCTGTAGTTTTTATTTTAATTTGCTTGAAAGCCTTTATTATTTGACAACTGGTTACCTTTTGAAAGTTAAACTTAGGCATATTTCCAGGAACATTTTCCTTTAAAAAAGATTCCGCTAAATCTACTGATGAATCTAAATGTTTAGTTAAGTCTAATGGTATGTTAGTGAAAAAACTATCAAGATAATTGGCTAATAGTAGATTTATCTGAAATAAGGTCGTCATTTATGCGGAGAGCAATTTTGTTGTAATTTTTTTATTTTTCCCAGTTTCAGTATTAATAATTTGCCAGGTAGTTTTTATTTTATTATCTGACAATCTAAGCTTTTCACTTATATAATTAGATTTAGCCTGCATACATACTTTTTTAAATAATTTTGAATATAATCCGACATATTTTTTAAAGTTGACATCAGGTGTATAGGACCTTTTGTCATATAACTCATACAAAATTTCAAAATGTCTATGGCCCTGCCTTTATTTTCTGCCCTGTATTAACACCACACTGGTTATGGAAAATTTACAATATTATTGGTACTGTCAGACATCATATTTATAACTACTGGCTTGTAATGTTTCCCACTGCTGGGCATTATACACAGTCAGGTCATAAGTATTGTCACATAGTAAAAACTTTTCTTTTAGAATCATCATCAACATCAGCCCATATACGTCCCACTGCAGGGCACGGGCCTACTCTACAATCGACAGTACGATTGAGAGTGGTTAGGCCATATAGTCCACCACGCTGGCCTAGTGCGGGTTGGCGGGTTCTTTTAGAATGCTGGCCACAAAATAGTTTATTGAATTCGAATTTCGAATTGTTCATGAAAATAAAAATGTATACTTTTTAGACTTTTACTCATTTTTAAATATGGAGTGGACGCTTAAAAAAAACCGTGTTGCAGTTATTGTGTTGCATCTTTGCGGTTACGCGCCAATTCAAATTTTTGACATACTGAAAAATTTGAATATAACCAAAAGATTCGTTTATCGTACCATCAAACGATACAGTGAAGACTCGAGTGTAGATGACAGGTCAAGAAGTGGTCGCCCTCGGTCTGTTAGGACTCCAGTAGTGATAAAAGCTGTGAAGGCGCGAATTCAAAGAAATCCCAAACGTAAGCAGAAACTGTTGGCCTTTCAGATGGGGTTAAGCAGAACCACGGTGAAAAGGGTGTTAAATGAAGACTTAGAGCTTCGGGCATATCGAAGAAAAACAGGACTTTGTTTGAATGTTCGTCTAATGGACCTGAGACTGAAGAGATGCCGCGCTTTGTTGAAGCGGTACGTGGGAAAAAAATATCGGGAAATTCTTTTTTCAAATGAAAAAAAATTTACCGTAGAAGAGAGCTACAACAAACTCATGATATGGTTGGGAGTTTCTTATTGGGGCTTAACAGAGGTACATTTTTGTGAGAAAGGTGTAAAAACGAATGCAGTTGGGTATCAAAATACAGTCCTGACGAACCTTGTGGAACCTGTTTCTCATACCATGTTCAATAACAGGCACTGGGTATTCCAACAAGATTCGGCGCTAGCTCATAGAGCGAAGAGCACACAAGACTGGCTGGCGGCGCGTGAAATCGACTTCATCCGGCACGAAGACTGCCCCTCCTCCAGTCCAGATTTGAATCCGTTAGATTACAAGATATGGCAACACTTGGAGGAAAAGGTGTGCTCAAAGCCTCATCCCAATTTGGAGTCACTCAAGACATCCTTGATTAAGGCAGCCGCCGATACTGACATGGACCTCGTTCGTGCTGCGGTAGACAACTGGCTGGCTGAAGGCCTGTATTCAAAATCACGGAGGTCATTTTGAAAAACTTTAGTGTCATAAGAATCTATGTTTTGTTAAGTTCATTTTGGTATATAAATGGTTACATAATTAATAAACCTGTTTCATTTATTTTATATTAAACATGTGACAGAATTTATGACCTGACTAGGTATTTACGAGTATAACCTTACAATAAAGCAACTTTCGTATGTCTACAACCATAAAAACTGCCTCTAATCCAACAGTAACTTGATCTAAAACAAAAGCGGATATAAACTACACATATTAGGCAATTAATACGACCCTGCCTGTCATCTAGCCGTGAGGTATTTCCGAATGTATGAAGGTATCATATCTCCATTAGTCACGGATTTGCGGTCACATTAAAATACTTCTTGGAATAAAACTTGCATTATGATCGTGATGGTCTAGTTATGATTAAGTGAGTCATGTAGAGATCCCATTTCGCAAAAAAGTGCGTAATATTGTTTGTGTGTTTGTGACAAAGTTGACGTCATTGAGTCTATTAACTAAAGCAAAGTTTCCGTAACTTGACCCTACCCGCGGTACCTACTTTGGTGGTAATACTGTGCTGTAATTAATTCCAATACAATTTGGACGAGTCCGCCAATTTACCTTCCATGTACTACATTACAACTACTACTTGAAATGACACTTTTCGAATCCTTTTTGACTATTTTTCTAGATCTGAGATAATCAAATCCACTGAGTTTCGTTAAAAAAAATTCAGGATTTGTAGAAATTCTCACTTACATAATACGATCAAAATGAGATCATATAGATCATTTTTAATATTTCAGACGGTCATGTTTACAACGTTTGTTTTAAGAATGTGTTATACCTTCAATCTGAAAACTTGATTGATACACAAAACTGCGATAAAAATATCCTAAAACCCATGCAAAAATCTTGTAAAAACTCCCTGTTTAATTACATATTTCTGTATTCACCCTTCTAAAATGTGATCCCGCACATAAAGCTAATTAATCTGGGGACCATTTAATGTTGCTTCAGTGTCTATTAAAAATAATTAAATGTAAATTTTCTTTTTATTCTGTTTACACGACCTTCGTAGTACTTTAATATCGCATAAAAAATATGGTTTGTGGCGCACTGTAATGTTCTTTTTAGTATTATTTTTTACTTTGGGCGGACAATAAAGGCAAGAGAAATTGTTGGTGTAAAAAATGTAGAAATAATATATTTAGAGTGCTAGTATATTGGTGGCTAGAAAGGTGTGTTTTTTTGTTTAATCCAATGATTAGCGAGACGAGCGTGCGGTTCACCTGATGGTAAGCGATACGACAGCTCATAAACAGTAGCAAAACCAAACAACACTTCCAATCACAAAGCAATGCTTGGCATTCTACTGCGCTTGCCATCCTGAGATATAAGATGTTAAGTCTCAATATGTCCAGTAGTTACTTTGGCTACAATGTCTTTCAATCTGAATTCTACAGTTTGACGGGAGAAATAGACAATGCGGTGATACCCACCAAGATCACATATGAGAGACCTACCACCAGTAGATGTAAATGCAGCATTTTTAAAGTACATACAAATATTAATCAATGGTTTTATCTCTTAGGTTGAAGATAGTGTTGGCATCCCTATTATTTGGAACTGACTAGCACAGAAAAAGGACATCTGAATCCTATGACCAACCTCTCGACAAAGAGAGTGAAAGAGAAGGAAAAATGACAAGAGAAATAAAGTGTTATTAGGTCTCCGGTAATCTCATAAACTACAAGAAACATGATAGTAAAACCGTCTCTTGACATCGGTTGTCGGCCTTGTAGATAGAGATATATAATGGTGCCAATTATGAGCCAGCCTACTTCTACAATAATTCCGGGTAACAGTGAGTCCTATTTCTCGATGTTTTCATTTATTAAGACTGAGTTTTAGTATAATGGTTTCTTAGATTTACGCGAATGTTACACATTGAAATAAGACTATTATTTACGGATTTTATCGCGGATTTAGTTTAATTTTACATTTTTTGAATTCCCGACGTTTCGATCACTTTACAGCTTTCGTGGTCAGTCCGCCCCGTGACCACGAAAGCTATAAAGTGATCGAAACGTCGGGAATTCAAAAAATGTAAAATTAAACTAAATCCGCGATAAAATCCGTAAATAATAGTCTTATTTCAATGAGTTTTAGTAGTTTAAATAAGCTTGTTTACTTACAAATTAAAAGTGACTAAAATGTTTTGTCTAGTTTTTAAATAAATTTAGAGATATTCAAACATACTTCGGTTTTTATATAAAGTATCTAAAATAACTTTATAGATGTATACGATTTAAATATTATGATATTTGATGTAAATATTTGTACTGAGTTATTTTTCGAAGATTTATCGACCAATTACGAGTTATATTGAGTAAACCATAACAAGCCCTAATTAAATTTACCCTTGACAAATCAAAGAGCTTTTGCAGACAAACAAATCTAGTTTTGATTACAGCAGTATTATCAATATAGTACAATACAGCAAAGGAATTTACTCCAAAAATATAATCCACAATCCAGTATTCGAATTTAAAAAGCGAGCACACATCAATTCCCATAGTAAACTCCATTACAAACATTTAAAGCTTACACCACATAAATCTGTACTAGCCAACAATGCTTGAGCACTGCCTAGCAATGCGATGTGATAACTGTCGTGCGGCTTTCGAGAAAGCCATAAATCCGCCCTGTGTCGGCGGAAGACATTTTGGTTTTGAAAATATCTGATGCTTTGTATGACCCGACTGTGTGGGATGTACGTACAAGCGATTATGCATTAACGGACCCACAGGGAATACATCCATTACTTTTTATATCATGTTTAATAAAGTTGTGAGTACTGTCATTGATGTAACTTGTAGGACATAAATTAGGAGAATTAAAACTGTATTGGTTAAGCAGCTATAGGTAACCATAGGGATAAATTGATCATATTTATAACAAATTCGTAATATAATAATTTATTTTAAAAAGCTCTACAGCGGGAAGAATGACAACTGTTGTAGGAGACCTACAGCAATCAGTTTAAGAAAGAGTAAGGAAACAAGAGAAGTAGAATTTTATATAGCGGGTGTGGTTATGGTAATCATTTCATCTTCACGAATAATTATAATATTAAACCGGGTAATTAAACGATTCTACCATTGAAAATGAATATACTGTCCTTTCGCATCCTCTGGATTTGTTTTATTTTTGTAAAAATTCTAACAATTTAATCAATTTCAATTTTGTAACAAAATAATGCAATCTGCACTCACCTTGTGCCATTTCAAGCCGCGTTTTGTTTTTGTAAAATTATCAATAAATACGTGGCAAGTTCCTAGAACTATACATAAGTGATCGACATTCAACCCATACAATTGTTTATAACCCGTTGCATAAATTAAGTGCTATGTGACAAGTTTACCACCTGCCATACTTAGAAATTATGATCGGTGCAAAGATGGGTGATCCTGATCGATCACAATAGCCGCTGTAAACTCATTTGAAATGTATGGGCCGAACGTAATTTGAATTGCCTTGCGGTATTAATTTATGAAGGAATTTTAATCTATTGATTTAACACGGCAATAGTAGACGACATCTGAATATACGGTTCATACTAACTTTATCTTCAGTTGCAACAATTGATCTAAGAAATTATTATTAGGAACTGCCAATTGAATAAATAACCCATCAAAAACATCCTGTAAAAAATCCAAGTCTCGCAGCTCAGTTTTTCTACCGCAAAAAGTTGTGAGATCCATGTAACACCAAGTCGATAATAATAGATCGTCGAAATAAATAGATCGACTTGGCCATCGCATGAAAACATAATGTATCGTACAATTTATGCATAATGCTACTGGCCAAGTCGGTCTATTTATTTAAAACGTAAAGAATTTTTAATATTGATATGATAATAACTTACGTAATAACTTTATACAGAAGATCCCTTAAGCAAGGACTAAATAAATTAATCGACTTGGTGTTACATGGATCTCACAACTTTTTGCGGTAGAGAAACTGAGCTGCGAGACTTGGATTTTTTTACAGGATGTTTTTGATGGGATCTCACGTCTTTTTGTAGAGTCCTACTTTATTCCTTTTCGGTACTTTTTATTTCTAGAATATATATAATGATTTTTCTTAAAGCCTCTGTCTTATGGTTTTTTCTTATTTTTGTAGGTATCAATTTATCACAAATATAGCGGATTTGATTATTAGTGTTCTTTCTTTCATGGCGATTGTTTTCGAGCTATTTAGTCTATTTATTTGCAAGGTTATCTTTGTCATGTTTTTCTAGAGTAATGTTGTACAGTTTAATGGGCTGAATACACCCTTTCCCTCTTTATACCCCCCTCCTGTTATGCCTCATATATAATATATATAGATACCAATCTACAACTATTATTCAATTATATACGGGTACAACGATTCATTAACTGCAAATGTATCTTTGTAATCCTATACATTTATATGAGATTACAAAGTTATTCACGCAGTTGGTGTATCTAGAAAACTAGACATGAATTATGAAATGTTTGAATTTTTCCTTACTTTAGACACTAAACACTAATTATATTCTAAATTTGAAGGTTCTATGTCTGCTAGAAGTGCCTTAGATCTTTGATGATCAGTCAGTCAGTCAGTGAGTGACAAAATTGCGAAAGATTGACATGTTATAATTCTTAAACTACTGGTTCAAATTGAATGAAATTTTAAATATACCGTGTTTACACAATGTCTAATTAGTAACTGAAAATTTAGGCTTCTTACTTTAACCACAACGAAGTTATGGGGGGTTGAAAATGGTCTTAAGTGCTTCGAGAAAAGGATAGTACGGCTGTGCCGCTTTTTAGCTCGACTTGGAGGGGGCACTGCCGTGCCCCCAGATATAAGGAATTTTCCTTTATGTTGAAACAAAATAATAATTTTATTCTAAACCGTTTTTAAATACATTTTAGTGAATGCTAACTATGAAATTATGTTAATACCATCGATGACAATCCGAGTAAAAATTTAAAAATTCTGTGCCAAAATTTACTTCTTGTTAAAAGTGTAAGACAGATCACAATCCATATTTTACAACTTCGTATATATCTAGTTTCATACTAGTTTAAATATATCTTCATCCCAAAGTAAGTGGCTAGTTTAGGCTGTAATCCACCGCATTGCTCTAGTAATATAACAGATTAGACTTGTTGGCAAGAGTGACAAAGACTAGAATTTAGACGCCGTCGGCTTTCTGCCAAGGCTTACGAATTCTGTCAATGTTAGAAAGCTAAAAGTGATATTTATGATTGTAACTGATATTTGAGAAGTATTATTGCCTTTGGATGACTCTTTTTTATAAAAAAATCCCAACGATTCAGTAAAATTGTTTACCTCTGTTGGTTCGTTGCGTAGATTGCGTAATTTTCTTCCGACTACCACTAAGATTGCGCTTGCACAAGCTCTCTTGCTCCCTATTCTCGACTATGCCGACACCAGCTATCTCGATCTTACTGAGGCCCAGCTAAATAAGCTTGAGCGCCTTCAACATTTTTGTATCAGGTATATATTTGGTTTGCGCAAATATGACCATGTTTCTGAATATCGTAACAGGCTCAAGTGGCTCCTTATACGTCGTCGCCGAAATGCTCATATCCTGTCTCTTCTCTACAGTGTTCTGTTTAATCCCACTTCTCCGCGCTACCTTCAGGAACGTTTTAATTTCCTACATACTGCTAATTCACATTCTCTTAGGTCATCAGAGAATCTGATGTTGCAGTTTCCAGCACATAGAACGTCATTTTATGACCGTTCCTTTACTGTTGAGGCAGTGCGGCTGTGGAACGCTTTGCCTCTTACAATTAAGCGATCGTCCTCGCTGGAAATATTTAAATCAAGGGTGAAAGCTCAGTACCTTTCGCAATAGATTTATCACCATTCACTATTTTCATTATAATATTGTTATGTAGGTATATGTAGTATATTGTATTTAAGTGTGTCATACCTTGCATTTATTCATTTTATATCGGTATTTATACATTTATATTGCATATAAGATTATTGTTGGTTGACCGGTTGTCTGGAAGAGATCGCTTCAAGCGATAAGACCGCCAGTTATATCACAAAAGTTATGTGTCGCTATAACTATTGTTTTCTTTTTTGTGTTTTTCTTCTTTTTTTCATTTTTGTTTTTTTTTTTGTTATCCTTTGTACATGGTGTTATAATAAAGAGTTATATTATTATAATGATCATCTTTCATTACATCTCGAACACTGTTGAATTGAAGCAATAAAAAGGAATAAAGATTGAAAGGGTAAGATTTTTTGCATAAAACGCAATTTACAAAAATCTAAACCCACGTAAGATCCATTAAGAGTATACCGATATTTTAATCTAGCACCTGAAATAAATAACATAAATTGACAAAACATGTCTCCATTCTTTCTTTTACTACAATCATTAACAAAAAAACACAATTAAAACCACCCCAATACGTCATTGGAACTCCATAATACCATGGTCATCCATTATAAGCAGATCTTCGATCTGACGTCAATACATTACCGACGACCAACAAAGGGACGAATCCATAAATTGCAGGACAACAAGCGTTCGCGACGCAGGACATACCCGCCAGATGTAGTCGCGGCTAATGTGCCCACTCGAGACAGACTGTGATGGACTTTAGCATTATTTACCAGGGATTCGGACGTGGGTGGACGCGTGATGTAGACTATTTATTCTTATAATTCGTTTATTTGTACATTTTTGCATTTACGAATGATTTATCAATCGCTAATGAACATCGGGAGAACAACTTTGAAAGATTGGTTATAGAAGATGTACTATTTTTGACAAAAAAAATGTATCTCACGATGGAATGATGGAACAACACCATTTTAAAAGATATAGAAATTGTAGTATTTTTGGCGAATAAAATTGATCTTACGATACAAAACCGATTTAATATAAGATAAAAATTAAATCCTGACACAATATTGATCAAAAAGTTCTACACTAAAGTTACAAAATATTAAACTAGGATATTATTGCATATAGACTGCTTTCAACTGGCCCTTCTTGAAATGTGTGTTTAACTTATGCAAAACTTTGGCTATAGCCAAAATAATATAATTATGTACGCATTCCTGTTTAAACACATTGCGCATTCACCTTTCCTTACATTATTTGTTATTCTTTCTTACACCTGCCTTTCTATCAAACTTATGACACAAAATGAGCTTGCATGCTTTTGGAATATTTGGCTCATTATGCTGCAACTTGCCGCTGGCCTTATTGCAAATACATTAATATTATTCACAATGAATACCAAACTATAATGAAATTTACAAAATTAATTAATAAATATTTAACTTTATCATATTTAATTTACAATGAATTTAAACGCACCGGTATGGAATAATTTGATTATAATACCATCAAAAGAAAGTTAATAATTAATGCAAAATATGGTGAGCGTAATAACAATCAAATAAAAATATCATATATAACGGTAAGCCCCGAACGACAATCGTTTAATGTGATTAATTAAATTTTATAATTAATTTTAGTGCAATTCAATATGCAGGGCGCGCCGTGAAACGTGAATATTAATATGTATATTGAAATGTGCATAAAATATTACGGGTAGAAACTACGTAGACGTTGTTACATAAAGAGTTAAAGTGAAAGCTAATCATTGTTATATATCGATTATCAAAATTCGTAAACCCATTTTTTTTATGTGTATTTTAATGCCATCTGACGTAAAATACTGTAGATCAAATAATTTATTGCAACATTTGATTGAAAATGAGTACAAAAACAATCAAAATACTATAATAAATAAAAAAATATCCTTAAAAAAATTACAGTGGATAGTTTTTTCTATCCTCCTTTAAAATTTGATTGAATTGAGTTACGATGTCTGATAATTAAGCCATATGTAAAGTATGTATATAGTATGTTTGGTTTACACATGAAAACCTATTAAATTCTTTTTATCCCGCCGAGAAGTTAATATTTTTACGAATCACATATTTTTTCCACACATTTTATAGTGTTATGTCAATTTATTCTGACAGATTTTCCTAGAAATCTACGACGCAAGGTAGATTAATTCATAGCCTTGACGAAAAAATGTTGATATTAGGACCGAGGGATACGTGATAAATTGTATGACTGTATTTTACGATGACTTATTGAGAACATTACATATAATAACATATTTAAATATATTCACATTCTGCCTAAACATAAGCTTAAGTAATATAATATAGGAGCAATTAAAATGGCGTAGACGCATCTAAAATGTTTAATTAATCTTTTATTTTACTTATTCGGTGCCTTACGACTGCCTCGGTGGCGCAGTTGTACAACGGTACGCTCACAAAGCTAATTTCCCAAGTTCGTATCCCAGGTTGGGCAAAGTGATATTGTATCTTTCTATCCGTTATTAGCCCGCAGTTAAAAAGTTGTGCTTGATATATAGGCTAAGATAGACTCACCTACTATCATATACGTCATGAGACGGAACATACAAGGCGAAACCAGCGTGTCCTGGTTGCTACCAGGGGAACCTCTGCCTACCCCGCCTGAAAATGGCTTGATTTGATGTATATATTTTTCTTATTAATGCTTTATAAATAAAATCAAATAAATCCAAAAAAGGTATGTTCTATTGTGAGTCATAACTTAGCATGAATGGGCAGGCTCTTTCGGGGCGGTAGCACAGTCTCAAAGAAGATTGACGTGAAGCGACTACTTAGCTTGCACGTTTCATTTGGTGGGTGAGAATGCCGGATATCCAATAACCCTTCCCCCATCCCAAACTTTATTATCCTTTCCGCTCCCATCACAATTTGATGGGCCGGTATCATGTCCACGATGCGAGGCTTTTTGATGTTCATGGGCGTCAGAAATCACCATCAGATGACCTGTTTCGTTTGCCAAGCCTATGAAATAAAAAAGGAAGAAAATCGTGTGTTTCTAATTACGCTAAATAAAAGACGTAATTTATTTTCGTGAACTATGTATCAAAAGACGTGAACTCCGAAGCAACTCCAGAACGATCCTTGCGATAAAAACAAACATCAGTCGCCCCAACTCTTCGATTAAGTTGTAACTCAATCTAACTCCTAAAAGATTCGGAAGCTGATTAGAAGGGTCCCAGCGAGCGCAAACAGCGCAAACGGTAGCTGTATGGAGAGCAACAAGTTGGCTAATGTAAATGTTGTTTGTTTGTTATTGAAGGGAAATTTTGAAAGATTCGATTTATAGAGGGTTGTAATTAGTATGTGCAAATGAAGTATTAAATTTAACACAACAGGACATGAATCATCTGATAATTAAAACTTTACAGACATCATTGAAACCACAGACTGCCTGGGTGGCGTAGTTGTACTGCGGTAGGTTACAAAGCTGAAGACTCGGGTTCAAATCCTGAGTCGGGCAACGTGATATTAAATTTCCGTATTCATTATCAGCCCAGAGCCAGGAATTTGTGCCCAATATGCCGATAGGCTCGATCCCTATCTATAGGACGGAACATACAAGGCAAAATGTGGGTGTCCTGGCACCTCTGCCTACCCTTTCTGTGAAAAAGCGTGAGTTTATGTATGTATATATTATGTAAGTTAAAACATTAAGTTGTATGCGTAATAATAGCATGATAAAATGAAAACTGTTCCTAAAATAAGTTCCAATCAAACCACATTATACTTTTTTATGCCTACGATGTTTTCCTCAAACGACTTTGTACGTTACAATTAGTCCCCATTGTTACTGGGACCCGGGGGTTGATAACTTAATATCGGGAAAATTCAGCTTCGCACTGGAAGGGAACGATAATTTCCACAGCTTTACTACCGCCGAAATAGCTCAGTCTGGCAGAGCATAAGGTCCTTGTGATCTTGCGGTCCCTGGTTCAAATCCAGGTTTCGGCACCGAGGGAGATTTAAAACGATTCCGATATTTTTTTTTATTTTATTAACTTATTGTTACATATTACCTTCAATTTGTATGAGTAAATATATACTGTAGAAAATTTGGTCCAATTTAAGTTACCAATCAAATAAATTTTTAGAAGCATTTTTTTCCTTTTTAAATACTCAATATCTTTATTGTACACCGCTTGTTATAAAGATGTTACAATTTTATGGGCACGGAACAATTTAGGAGAGAGGAAGAATATTCTATTATAAGATTCTAGTATATAATAAGAAGCCATAGCAATAATATTAGCATATTTAGAGTATTGAATCTTCCTATCTTTCATCCCATTGATGGGCAAAAGTCTCCCTCCTTTTTTTGATAAGTCGCGTTTCCAAGCAATTTCAGGCCACATGGGCTTGAAGCCATTCATGTCATCATGACTGAATTTTTTGTCCTTCCGCGACATCGTAGGTCTGTAAGTATCCTTTGGGTCACTGTTTAATACTATTGGGACTGTGAAAGATGACACAAATGAGGCGAAAGATAATTAAATTTCAGTAAACAATTGACGTTGCTAAGAGTGCCGATACTAAAGAAATTTATGCATAAAATGGTTTAATAAACACACCACACGCCAAGCTTCTTAAAGTGCGAGTCAATAATAAATTTTAAAAAATACACCTATCATTCACATACATAATTATCAGTATCACATTTTTCGGTCTCAGAAACACCAATACCCGAAACAAATACCTGAGTTTCACACAAATATTTGTTTTGGTGCGGAGATCGAATCCGCAGCATCTCGTTTCACTGCCGGTGTCTAACCAACTGCGCCACGAAGGCTGTCAATTACAAAAGTTATTTATTAAATTAAGTAATTAAACATACTAACACAGAACAGGACCATATTCATCTGTTCTGTACATATTAACATCATGATTTATTTTATTTTAGGTTTTTTAGTTTCCTGAAAACTGTATACTTTTGCTACTTTCCTACATACATATTCTCTCGGCTTTTTCCCAGAAGGGGTAAAGATACCCACGTTTCGCCTTCTGTGTTCCTTCCCACGGTGTGATAGGGGGCGAGCCTGTTGCCATAGGCACAAATTCGTGACTCCTGGCTGATATTGAATAGAAACGATCACATTTCCCGACCCGGGGATTCGAACAAGAGACCTCAGCTTTGTAACCGTACCGTAGTACAACAACGCCTCCGAGGCTGTCAGTTATTGGACAGCATCCGTATCGTAGTCGGTTAGACGCCGCCTGTGAAACGAGAGGATGCGGGTTCGATCCCCGAACCGAGACAAATGATTGTGCAGTCCAAAAATATTTCTTTCGGGTCTGGGTGTTTGTGAGACCGAAAAAGTATCTTGTAGTTTCTGATTTCCGCGATACAAGACTCGATATTGGTGTTGGGTCAGGACTATTTATGTGACTGTTTGGTTTTATATATTTTCTTACACAATGATTTTATCAAGAACAATAAATACAAAAATTTACCATACCTAAGTAAATAAATAAGTACGACTCACATATTCAATTATTGTTATCTCCTTCTATCCATTTTCCTTGAGATGAATTTAACAAAACCCTGATTGTGGTAGCCCATCCCGCCGTTTGGATGATACGAATTATTAGAGTTTACAAATATACAAGATACGCACAGAAAATATAGCACTAACATAAAGAGGAAATAATTTATAGTTTGTTTGTATTGTATTCAATGCAACTACTGGAGCGATTTGAAAAATTATTTGACCATTAGAATTACCATTATCGCTGTTGAACAAAGGCTATAGAATATTTACAAACAAGTGTATCTGCAGCTGGGCCGAGCCGGGCCGGACTGCTAGTAAATAATAAAGCTAGTTAACCCTAGAAGCCCAATATTTCACTGGCTATAAAAAATGACGTGCAAAAATAAAATCGCTCTATTTTCTAAATATTTTTAGTAATGATCTATTTGAAGGGATTAGTTATTAAAAATACAGTTTTCATTAATAAATAAAAGGTTTTTTAGGATAATATAATCTTTATTAACACAATAATAGTACTTTGACTGAATCATAAAAAATAAATCAATAAAAACTTCAAAACTTTTTCTTTTTCTTATAATTAGGATATTTTTACAAAAATCAACTAGTTTTAAACTTTTTTCAAAAATTAAATTAACTTGTAATAATACTATATTAGTCTCACAAAAAAAATCAGCCTTTATAGACAGTCTTGACAAATATCAATATTGTGTTCTCCGCATATGGCCTTTTGGCATTTGCAACACTGCGCTTTGGTCATCCGCCTTTTTTTATATGAACAAAATCCGCAATAGCGTCATTTCTTTGGTTCTGGCTCATCATTACTATTTTCTGGAGTTGCTGGTACCACATTTTTCAAAACATTTGTTATATTGTCACGTAGTGTCCTCTTCAAAGTGGGTGCCTCCAGTCGTTTTTGCATCCAAGGTGCCGTCAAGTCTGTGCTTAATTTTTTCATAAAATCTTTGCGGCTCATTGGTTTTTTTGTTTACTTATCTTATTATGACAGTATATGATATAGGAGTTCACAAAAGCCATATTTAACATTCCGTAAAATACTGCCATTGGCCACCTATTTGTCTTCCTGTTACTGGACATAGAGGAACACATCTGATCGAAGGAATCAACACTTCCTTTCGTTTGGTTATAAAATAGTATCATGTCTGGTTTTCCATTACTTTCATTTATTACGGCATTTTCATCACAAGACGACAATAAAAATACCATTTTCGACGGCTTTGGTTTATAGGAAACCAATGTCAAAGGGACATCGAAGCAAAAAATTGAAGATCCTACCGGCCGTGAACGAATGTTTTTTAACTCTTCGGGTATTTCTCTTTTATTTGACCTGATGGTTTCTACTATTGTTAGGTTGTATGGAGTCTGGAGCAAGTTTTTAGCTAATGGGACCGACGTAAACCAGTTGTCGCATGTAACATTTCTGTTTGTTCCGTGTACTGTTTTAGTCAACTCTTTGACGTAAAACTCGCCTAATGGTAGACCATTTGTTTTCGTACTTTTACCAAGGTAAGGTATGGCATCTATCATGTACTTTGTTGAAGCGTCACATATCATGGGGAATTTTATCCTATATTTATCGGGTTTATTGGGTATGTACATGCGGAATGGACAACGGCCGCGGAAACATAACAATTGCTCATCTACAATCAAGTTACTGCCAGGTACGTAGTTCAATCTGCATTGATTGATAAAAATCTCCCAAATGTTTCTCACCGGTACAAAAGCATCATCGCTGCGAAGAGTTGGCCGCAGTGATTTATCGTCCATTCTCAAACATCTAAGAAGAAATTCAAATCTCTCTCGGCTCATTACCGATACATACCAGGTGCCAGAGAATGAAGCGTCAAACAACTCATCAGTTGAGAGGTGGTTATCTTTCATAACAGCCGTCAGAGTGAGTATTCCAATTAACGCCCAGACCTCCATTGCATTTGTATCCCTGTAGCTTGCCGAAATTTCTTTCAAATTTTGTCGTTTTATTATCATCTCCACGTTTGTCCACTTGACTATTTCATCAGACATTGCGACACATTCGCGTTGGTCCTCTATTTGTACGTATAATATTGATAGCAGAAGTCCTTCCCGTCGTACGTCCCTTTGTAGTGGACCATACATGGTTATTTTTGCCACGTAATGACCGCTGAGGCAATGTAATAATTCTATGTGAAGTAGATGAAGTTACCTCAAGATTAGTCGATTCCAGAGAAGCAACATGGTTTTCGGGATCGTCTTGCCTGCTTGTAGGGCTTGTATCCTCAATGAAGTCGACCATCGTCGACCATCGTCTTCGTTATCACTCCTGACATCATCTTCAACTAAACAATCTTCTTGCTCGGAGTCCGAATCCAACGGAGAATAATCGTCATCATTTTCTAACATTGAAGCTATTTCGTCCTGGTTTAGATGTTGGCGGGACCCCATCTTGTATTCAACCTAAAATAAATAGTATATTATGAGTAATGTGCCTAAACAAAACAATAAACTCAAATAAATCACTACAATAAAAAATAGGAAACCATTACAAAAGTTACACAAAGCCCAATTATACGTCGAAATGACGTGCGTCATTCCAACAAAATGGCGGAACTTACCAAGATGGCGCAACCGTGTCCTGCGAGGTCTTGACGGCTACTGAGTTGGTTCGGGAGTTCGAAGCGATCCGATGATAAACGTGAAAGAGAGAGAGATATTTCGCCGCGGTATACGTCTATTTTACGTAGATTGGGCTTCTAGGGTTAAATATTATTGTCGTGAACCTACAGTCTCGAGTTGAAATCCCAGGTGTGGAACAAAAATTTTCCACATTTGCATTGCAATTTGCGGGTATTTTCTTTCTTACGAAAAGTTTTTAGAAAAAATAATTTTCAATAAAAATGTGCCTTACAAAATTAACTTTTCTTATTGCAATGAATGGCGTGACAAGCATTCTATTTGCCTGATGATAAGCGATACGATTGATCATGTGGAGTATTATAGCAAAACTAAGCAACCCCACGAATTACAAACCAATACTTGACATTCCACTGCGCTCGTCATCCCGAGCCGTAAAACGAAAAGTTTGAATATGTCCAGTACTTATTCTGTCTACCATGTCCTTCAAATCGGAACATAACAAAGCATTTACATTGCTGCAGCTGTAAGGCGGAAAAAATAGGTAACCTTAGGTAGGACGGCCTCTCATCTGTGAGAGACCAATCAACAGTAAAATTTAAGTTCTGTTAACTGTACGATATAAAAGCATATTATTCAAGTAAAACTATATACATTTTTTGAGTTCCCGACGTTTCGCTTTTTTCGTTTCGTTATATAAATTAACTTTTAAATTTAATAATTCAAAATTAAGGGTAATTAAATTGTAACAGTCGCTGAGCGGGTGACTAATGCCTCAGTCCGCCCCGTGACTACGAAAGCTGTAAAGTAATCGAAACGTCGGGAACTCAAAATATATAAAAATTAAACCAAATCCGCGATAAAATACGTAAATAGTAGTTTTATTTCTATGTGTAACATTCGCGTAAATCTAAGAAACCATTACATATTATTCAAAATAATATTTTCAGTAAAGGTCATAAGGTTCATACTGACTTGCAAAGAATTTACCATCATAACTCATTATAAAACTGTGAACCACCTAGTAAAATAATTGAATATGCAACTTCCGACTGAATGCTGTAGCTGAACGATAATTTCCACAGCTTTAGTATCGCCGAAATGGCTCAGTCTGGTAGAGCATAAGGTCCTTGTGATCTTGCGGTCCCTGGTTCAAATCCAGGTTTCGGCACCGAGGTACTTGTAAGAAAAAAACCCAGATTTTTTTATTTCTCATTTTTGTTTGTTTTTGTATTGCGTTCACGTTACAATTTTTTTGGGTGAGTTTTGTTAAAAAGTTGTATGTCACTGATTTTTTTGCTGCGTGCAGTTTTTTTGACTGAATGTTGTTTGATATGGTAGTAGTTTTTTTTCCGGTATGTATCTCTTTTTGGGTTGAAAATTAATTTAATGAATATGCATAATTAATATAGCGGTATATAAGAAGATTAAACATAAAATTTCATTCATAAAATTTTATTCCGTTTTAGTTTTCTACCGAGTTGCTTTATTTTTTTAGAATCTGTTATATAATTATTATAATATGTGTACCCGGGTAATAATATTGACAGCCTTAGTGGCGCAGTTAGGTAACGCCAAGCGCGAAACAAGAGGTTGCGGGTTCGATTTCCGCACCGAGTCAATTTTCTATGCGGCTCACAAATATTTATTTTGTATTTTGGTGTTGTGAGAACAAAACTTTCTTCGTAATTTCTGATATCCGCGTCATAGCTGTAATTGTTGGGTATATATATGGAGGAATAAATTCTGAAAGTAACGAAACGTTAGTGAGACTGAAGGCATAAGATAGCGAGAGTGAATGAGTACTACGAGTACTAATGGCGGAAGTACGCAAGGCAGTAGGACAATTAAGTTTAACATATTATAACATGATTAAAGATAAAGAAAATAGAATAAAATATTAAATTAAATTTATTTATTTCAGGTATAGAAATCTTAACATACTTTTGACAATATGACATATTTCGGAGTAGAAAAACAGCGTAAAAGCGAAGTAAATAATAAAGTCCATCAAAATATTATGAACCCCACAGTCCCGCATAGAGTTAAGAACCTCACCGTCCTTTCCGCCAGAAAATTTTCTTTTTACTCTATGTTAACTTTCTGACAATACGTCTTAAAATTACAAAAATAATATTTTTAAATTTTCAAGATAAGGAATAAAACCTTTTGATATTTTCCACCTGTCGGAGCAGATGCGGCAGTCAACATATTCCCGGTGGTCACGAATTCAAATCCCAAGGCACACCTCTGAGTTTTCGGAGTCATGTGTTGATCGTTAATGAAATGCCACCCTGTATATTGAAATCTTAATTCGGTGTTACGTAATTTCAATTGACAAAATCTACACTGTCACATAGCCAATACGTATATGTCGAGCTGATTGTCGCAACTGATTACGTAATAGATGGTTGGTTTGATTACGCTCTGGCCCACATCGATAAGACTCGCCAATTACTACCGATAATAGATACCCTTGTCACTCAAATATTTTTTTACAATAATTAGACAACTATCTCACATCTGCGATCTATTATGTATACAAAGTATCTGAACTATTGGTTACACAAGCCTATGATACATTTTTAATAGAGCAGTCTTACAACATCAGTGGCAGTTGATAATTGAGTAACTCCTTTGATATTTTGTACTTGAATTAATTGTGTAGAGTTTCGAAAAGACGCAAGGCTTTCTCGGTGTCTACGAAAGCTCATAGTAATTAACTGTATCTTTAAAGAGGTTATCGATGACATTTTCATCAAATGAAATTTATGCGAGATTGTAGATTTTACACTATTGTTGAAATTCATTAATGTTTATGATAGCAGCCTCCGCACCAAAGATGGTTGAGATACTAGTTGTATAAGATAGTTCCGTGCAATCAGTTCGATTTCCATACTGAAGTAAATATTTCTGAACTTCACAAATATTTTTATTACGCTGAGTACTGGGAATTAAGAAATTATCTCTTAAATTTTGAATGCTATAACATAAGACAGCCTCAGTGGCTCAGTTGAATATACGCCGTCTGTTTAACATGAGGCCGAGGGTTCGATTCCTGCACCGAAATATTTACCAAATATAATTTATATTATAAAACCGAAAATAATTTATTTACCGAAATATTTGTCAGCCAGATCAGGTCAGGTTTGTGTGAACGGGTCTGTGTGTTTGTGAGACCGAAAAATCTCTCGTTGTTCCTGATACCCACGACAAAAGACTTGATCTTAGTATAGAATCAAGACTGTGTATGTGACTGTTGGGTGTATTTATTATTAGAATAGTCTTGTGTATAGAATCAGGACCGTGGATGTATACCACCATACAATAATCCTTACTAATATTATAAAGGTGAAAGTTTGTATGTATGTATGGATGTTTGTTACTCTTTCATGAAAAAACGGCTCAACAGATTTTGATGAAATTTGGTATAGTGATAGCTGACACCCTGGATTAACACATAGGCTACTTTTTATCCCGAAAAATGTAGTGTTCCCGTGGGATGAGTCAGGAAACCAAATATACATATTTTCTACTCTTTCAAATTCAAATTGTTGGCACGGGATGTCCTCTCCTACGGAAGGGAAATATAGTCGACGGCACGCGGGAAATATAGTTAGTAGACACGCGAAATAATATGTTCTTGATGTGGATTGGACTCAAAAACTATCTGCACCCGGGCGAAGCCGGGCCCGACAGCTAGTATACCATAATAACCTAATAAGGAGTAAGAAAATTACCATACCATGCACATAGTGCAAGATTTAAAAAAACCGGCTTTAAGTATATGGCAGCGGTGTAAATCTCAAGGGATTATAGAATAGATACGACTTCTTATTCAGTAGAATATTGTAGGCCATCTTCCCACAGCTCCCTTTTGCGACATTAGCCATAAGATATGAATTGATCGCATTGAGCTGATAAACAAATTCCTTCCAATCCCTAACAAGCGTAGTGGATTACGGTCCAGTCGGCTCCACGAATCCTTTTACTCCTATTATGACGTGTATGGCCTGATATCGATTGCATCATAAATTACACTTGCGCTATTGCAAGCCTTTAAATATATCAAGTGGATGTCTCGGATTATGTACAGTTGACATTTTGCCATTACGTGCCATATTTGCATAAATTGTTGGAGGCGTGCATTGAAATGCTGTTCGAAGGTGACCCTGTCGACCGGATTTATGCCTCTGAACTAATTTATGTATCTATTTCATTTCACGATTGGTATTTTGTAATATGATTTATTACCTGCCTGCGATTTCGTTTGTGGATGATAAATATCGTGATTAATTTTCAAATTCACATTTTAATGGGCTTATGAATACGATTAAATATTTTATAGATGTAGTTTGTTAATGAGCTGCTAATGTTCGGAATTGAAGTGTTCTGTTCTTACCGTTTGAATATTTGTCTGAAATAGTTTAATGAGCGGCGCCCTTCGAAATAATCGAGACTTATAAGTTAATGTGCCTCTGACGCTCACAGTTCCAAGAATCTTGGAATTAAATTGACAAGTACCTATCTGAGGATTTACAATCTCTTCATCATAATCTAATTAAGCCATAATTTACTTGTTCAGACTGAGTATAAAGTATCCTTAGCTGTTCATAATAATAATATTTCTATAATGATGCATTAACGAACTAATACTGAATTAAGTTCTTGGAAAAGTATATCCTCGTCAAGAAATCATTAATCAGGACCAGAAAAATGAAGACAAATATGAAATTTAAGTTCTTATTTCATTAAATAAATATACACTTAAGAATATCAACCATTATTTATATAAAATAACTCATCTTCCTGTGTATGGCATGAAGGTTTCTAGGAAAAAAATATTAAGTGAGCAAACAAAGAATTTGAATAGGATACACACATAATAACTTTTATGCATAGTGAATGCACATTAAGAGGGAAAAAAGTTTAATTAAACGCAGACACTCGTAAAACAAAACAATAAAGACATTACGTCGAACTAATAAAAGTGTTATGTAAATTACACTGAGTTGTAGTGGGCCGTTAGGAAAGTTTTCATTGATAGCTTTAGTCGCGTTTGCGTCAACTCTAAACAGGGTTATACGAATTTGTGAAGACTCCATGAATTGTGAGCAACAGTCGTCCCAACTTCGTCGACGGTTGTCTTCATTGTAATGTTGGTTTTGAAGAAATTTCTTAGTTTATTTGAATTGTTTATTCTGTTATTACTGTTAAAAAGTTCATTTCAAGTCAAGCTTTGTTGGAAATGATCATTTATTTTGGTAATTGCGAGGATTTTATAATTTGTGATTTAAATTTTTATGATAATTTCTTCGGCCAGCAGGTTGCATCATGGACAGATGAAGCTGGTATAGATCGGAAGGTATTTGGTTTGAAGTCCTTACACTACTTTTGAGGACCGTTACTCTAACGTGTAAAGTAATTATTTTTATGTTCATTAGTAATAATATGATGTTTTTATTAAGATTAATGCTAGGCGAACTTAATGCTAATGGCATTATCTTTCAGTCGGACTTTAGGTGATGTAGAGATGACGTAGGTGTAAAAATGCGTATGTTCTCGTTGTAAAAATAATCCCATCAAAAACATCCTGTAAAAAAATTCCAAGTCTCGCAGCTCAGTTTTTCTACCGCAAAAAGTTGTGAGATCCATGTAATACCAAGTCGATTAATTTATTTAGTCCTTGATTAAGGGACGTTCTGTATAAAGTTATTACGTAAGTTATTATCATATCAATATTAAAAATTCATTACGTTGTAAATAAATAGATCGACTTGGCCATCGCATGAAAACAATGTATCGTACAATTTATGCATAATGCTACTGGCCAAGTCGATCTATTTATTTAAAACGTAAAGAATTTTTAATATTGATATGATAATAACTTACGTAATAACTTTACACAGAACGTCCCTTAATCAAGGACTAAATAAATTAATCGACTTGGTATTACATGGATCTCACAACTTTTTGCGGTAGAAAAACTGAGCTGCGAGACTTGGAATTTTTTTACAGGATGTTTATGATGGGATCTCACGTCTTTTTGTAGAGTCCTACTTTATTCCTTTTCGGTACTTTTTATTTCTAGAATATACAACGTTGATGCGACCGATGGGCATTTCTTTAAACTGCATATACTAGGTACCATTTTGAAGCTCTATACTAAAAGTCAATTAAATAGGAGTAGTAGTTTAGTCATAAATGATTTTTTATGTTTTTGCCCCATTTGAACACGATGTAGCTTTTCTAACAGCTGATTACGCCCAACGCATGGTCATTCACCTTAAAACGATAGATCGTACTAAAATCTGCGCGTTGTTGCCGCTCTTACACAAGTCACACAATAATAAGTACATGGCAATAACAAGCGCCGCGCGCGACGGTCGCGCGGAGATCCTATCAAAAACATCCTGTAAAATAATTACAAGTCTCGCAGCTCAGGTTTTCTACCGCAAAAAGTTGTGAGATGCATGTTATACCAAGTCGATTAATTTATTTAGTCCTTAAGGGACCTTCTATATAAAGTTATTACGTTAGTTATTACCATATCAATATTAAAAATTCTTTACGTTTTAAAGAAATGGATCGACTTGGCCATCGCATGAAAACATAATGTATCATACAATTTATACATAATAACTTTTTGCGGTAGAAAACCTGAGCTGCGAGACTTGGAATTTTTTTACAGGATGTTTTTGATGGGATCTCACGTCTTTTTGTAGAGTCCTACATTTTTTCCTTTTCAGTACTTTTTACTTCTAGAATATCACTAACGATTTTTCTTAAAGCCTCTGTCTTATGGATTTTTCTTATTTTTGTAGGTATCAATTTATCACAAATATAGCGGATTTGATTATTAGTGTTCTTTCTTTAATTGTAATTGATATTTTCGAGCTATTTAGTCTATTTATTTGCAAGGGCATGTGACATGCTGAATACACCATTTTCTTCTCTATATCCCCTCCTGTTATGCCTCATATATATAGATATCTATCTACAACTATTATTCCATTATATACGGGTATTATATTCATTAACTGCAAATGTAACTTTGTAATCCTATACATTTATATGGGATTACAAAGCTATCCGCACCGCCGCTCATGCCCGTCAAGGTTAAAATAGTAATACAAATTGCCCTTAGTGCGACCGAAATGACCATATTTAACGGATTTCTAATGCATCCAAACGTGCCACGTCATGTCAACTACTAGTTGACATGGAGCACTCATAGGGTTATTCACGCAGTTGGTCTATCTAGAAAACTAGACACAAATTATGAAATGTTTGAATTTTCCCTTACTTTAGACACTAAACACTAATTATATTCTAAATTTGAAGGTTCTATGTCTGCTAGAAGTGCCTTAGACTTTTGATGATCGGTCAGTCAGTGAGTGACAAAATTAAGAAAGTTTGACTAGTTACAATTCTTAAACTACTGGTTCAAATTGAATGAAATTTTAAATATACCGTGTTTACATAATGCCTGCTTAGTAACTGAAAATTCAGGCTTCATGCTTTAGCCACAACGAAGTTATAGGGGGTTGAAAATGGTCTGAATTGCTTCGAGAAAAGGATGTTACGGCCTATAGCTCGACTTGGACGGGGGCTCGGCCGCGCCCCCAGATATTATGTGGTTCTCATTCAACGTTTAATTTGATAGAGGATGTGTTTTCGCCTTCCACTACAAGCCGTGGAAATGGTGTACTTGGCTCCGAATTAAAACAAGCCTTAGATATAGCCTTGTTTTTTACTAGTGCTTTGAATCTATTCATCTCCAAAACTTCACTAAAGGCGGCAGTCGAATAACGTTCACATGGTGTTTTTATCTTTGTCTTTATGTGGAACCTGTTTCACAAGCATCAACAATAGCTCCGGGCAGTCCATCTGTTTATTACACTTCGCTCTACGGAATTTCGTATGAGTGGAAGCGGTTTGAAAATAATAAATGAATAGGTAATTTTTTACGATACTGTTTAGACAAAAATATTTTGCTGTGAAATTTAAAAGATTACATATGTTTATTCGGTCGTGGATGTTGTATTCATTTTTTTTCATTTATATTAATTGATACATTTGTTATGTTAGAGAATAGTGTCTACTACTTAAAAATAAATGTACTAAGTAGGTGACATTCATAATATTAACTACATGGAAACACATTTTGAGGCACTTGGATATGGAACCAGGCTGTTGTCAGTCACGAGTCAAGACTCAGCATGAATGAGCAGGCTTATCCGGAGTACCACTGTCTCACTGAAGATCGACGTAAAGTGACAGTTTTGCTGTCGTCTTTCGTCCGTTGGGTGCGATTGTCGGATGTCCAATACCCCTCTCCTTTTCCCATCCATTTTTCTTTCCGCCCCCGAATCGTTGGTTCAACAACACAGCTACAACCGAATCGTTGTGGATGTCCATGGGCGGCAGTGATTACTCACCATCAGGTGACTTGTTTGCTCGTTCACCTGTCTTATTGTATAAAAAAAACACCCAGCAATCTGGTAGTAAAAAATATGAGTCGCATTATATCATTTCTCATAAATCGCTGGAAGCTCTTAAATTATCTCTCAACAACACTACCCAGAAATATTTGGTAGTGTCTTTATGTCTTCAAAAACATTTAAGCTGAATGTAATAACGGTCAAGAACATGAGACAAGGCCACAAAACTGCGTGTGACAGATATTCGTGGAGTTTGTGAGAATTAACTCAAAACATTAACTTGATGGATTTTATGACGATTTTTATGTACTGAGTCATGGTGAGCCAGGTGTGGACTATAAATAAGATGACTAAGTAGAAAATGACACTTTCACATAATTAATAGTTGAGGAAAATGTGGTGTATTAATTTTTATTCGTATAGTATATATAGTCCGCCCCGTGACCACGAAAGCTGTAAAGTAATCGAAACGTCGGGAACTCAAAAAATGTAAAATTAAACCTAATCCGCGATAAAATCCGTAAATAATAGTTTTATTTCAATGTGTAACATTCGCGTAAATCTAAGAAACCATTACGTATAGTATATAATTATATCATAATACAAATAATATACGAAGGTTATATATATATATTATTTGACATCCTCCGTGGTGCAGTTGTTTACAGGCCGCGAGTTCGATCCCTGCACCCAGAAAAATGTCTGTAAGGCCCATTAGTAGTTTCTCGTATTTTTTACCACGTCACAAGACTTAATTTACCTTAATGTGGTGCCAGGACTTTGTATGTGATTATTGGGAGTATTTATTTATTTTAAAAAAATCATTGAACAAACTATTGAGCTGAATGATCTACGTATTGATCGTATTGAATAAATATTTTGACTTTACTTAGGTAAGTATCTCTAAGGAAATGCCTCTGACGTGTCGAATAAAATAGACCGGTCTGTCATCAGCTGGTGATACACAATAACATACATACATACATAAACTCACAACTATGTCCCATTGGGGTAGGCAGGGACTTTTTGAGTGCCAAGTACCACATAAATCTATTTCGCTTTTTCAACTGTCATTAATTTATTCAACAATTCTTAGAAATTATACTTTTTAATCTGATGACTTCATACTACGATCATTATGCCAGACAAATTTAGATATTTAAGACATATTGTAAAACATACATCCATACATAAACACACGCCTTTTCCCCCCAAGGGGTAGGCAGAGGTTTACTTGGTAGCAACCAGGGCACCCACGTTTCGCCTTGTATTTTCCATCCCACAATGGGATAATTGGGGAAAGCCTATCGCCATATCGTGAACAAACTCCTGACTTCCGGCTGATATGAAATGGAAAAATCCAATACCACTTTGCCCCACTCGGGATTCGAACCCGAGACCAAAGCTTTGCAATCATACCGTAGTAAAACTGCGCCACTGAGGCTGTCATATTGTAAAAAATGTATGTTATTGAGGTATGTTTTAAACAGTTTAGAAATTATCTCCATACTGGCCGAGATCACAGAGAGTGAATGAATCATCTTAACATTAAATTCTTATCAAGATTACCATAAATTATTATAATGCTGTGGTTTTAAATTAGTCACACTAATAGTGATAGGTGACTAAGGTGATGTTCTTTGAAATTGTGTTATACAAAGCATCTTCAATTATTTACGTTTGGTTCTTGTTACTATCCATGGGTTATGAACCGTTAAGTCTTTCAATTCCCAGTCTGGATAAAAGAATTATAAGTGGTCGTATAGCTTACCATCAAGCGAATGGTATGCTATATTTATCAACATAAACTTACATATACTGGGTAGGTATATCAAGAGTACTACCGAAAACAAAGCCGGGTGGTAGTTTTAGTGACTACAAACACAATGCAACTAAAAATATCGCAAAGAAACACGACAATTTTTTTAATGATTTTTTAAATATCATGATTTTTGGGTGGTAAATCCATAGTTTTTGCTAAAATAATAATTTTAACGTTTTTATACATTAGAGTCTTTATAAAAGGGTATACACTATTATTTAAGAAATAAAATAAGTATTTACCACCCTAATAATAAGAAAAAAATAACAAAAAAAAATCCCCAAATTTTTTGCACAAATTTTAGTTGCATTGTGTCTGAAGTCACTAAAAATACCATCCGGCTTTGTTTACGGTAGCAGTCTTGATATACCCGGTATAGTTTAACCAGCATAATTTGGTATACTAGGTTATTCCTTTGACAACAAAAAAATAAAAAGAAAACAAATCATAGTCATGCTTAATACATTTTTGGTTTGTTGTTTCGATAATCATACTTAGCTTTAATAATTAAACAAGTGTTACTTAATAAGCACGTCCGGGAATCTTAATCAAGATTTGACAATTTCTAGCCATAATAGCCTCCACACCAAAAAGGCGCCACACAAAATAAATATTGAACGAAATAATTATTAGTAAATAAACAAAGTACTGTGGTTGTAGAGCACCCACTCAGCCGTGTTCCATGCTCGGATCAAATATCCTATTAAACATCTAAGGAAATTGCACTTTGTGCACTCTACCAATATTTATACCTTACATACGGAGGAAAGATGTTTCCTTTAAATTTGAGTGCGGGCTTAGTACTAGACATGTTTGTTTTTGATATCAAAGTTTACAATTTTTAAACAATATTTCCATACTTGCTGAAAAATTTACATTTCAGAAGCACGATTATTAAAAAAAATAGTATTAGATTTATTAATACCATGTTCCTTTACATATTTTAGTTTTTTTAGTTTAAACTAAGATGAGTCAAATAAATGAATAAATTTTATGTATTTTTCACTGTCATTTTACTATCGTATATAGAACCCTAGCCTCTCCATTCTAAATATCATCAATTGATCTATGATCAAGACGAATAAAATGTCACGAGAGAAACTTCATCGAACTCTGACTAAAGCAAGTATCATCATTTCGCAATATATTTCCGCTACAACATGCCGCCAGAATTGACAAATAAATTTTATATAAAACATGACTAATTTACATATCTATGATAGATGTTTCCGATACAGATTTCAACATATAAAATTATCAGCGGATGCATATTGACCTTATTCTTAATACTATGTCCACGTCCTACGAGTAAAGAATCTGAATTTAAATAAAAAAGATTTCTTTTTAAGTTAAACGGTTTTATATTGCAGATAAATGTACTAAAAGCTAAAAAATAATTTTAAACATATGTATTGATTAAACTAAAATAAAATCGTGGGGCACGTCCACTTTAAATGAATTTTAACCACTTTAAATATTGGACGTGCCCCACGATTTTATTTTAGTTTAATCAATGCATATGTTTAAAATTATTTTTTAGCTTTTAGTACATTTATCTGCAATATAAAACCGTTTAAATTAAAATATTTTTTTTTTACTTTTTCATTTTTAGTTTTTATTTCTCATTCTATTCAATTCGTTGAGTTCTTGACTTGGGTGGGGGATTCATATTGTAATTTTGTATAGTATACTGTATTATACTTACCAAGCCCTTTATTTTGATACCCATATTGATGGGATTGAAAAATACATTATCCGCCATTTTGTAGCAGTGGCCATCTTTGATTTTGATTTTATATAGTGCACTGAATTCTTCTACTTGACAAGCCCTTTAATTTGATACCAATATTGATGGGATTAAAAAAACTAAGTTGTCCGCCATCTTGTACCGGCGGCCATCTTGGATTCACAATAATATTGAATATGGATAATTGTATTGTCACCAGAACCAAAGGCGTATACCAAATTTCAGATCAATCGGTTAACGGGAAGAGGGTTAAATTTCAATTACTAAATTTGACCGAAACAAACGGGGTGAACTAAATAAAACCGTTTAATAAAAAGCAAAGTGACATGTGGTAAAGTCTGTTTTACATGCAACAATGTTGACAGTATCCGGTAACTGAATCGGATTGCGATATCATTATATGATTAACTATTGGATGATTTGCTATAAGGTCATATTGTGACCTTATATTGGTTTTCTGCAACAGAGTAAATGGTAAAATCAATGAACAATAGTTTTGAAGAACATGGAATTGTAATATGAATTTTCATGGGCTGTGTTATTGTGTTATTATGAATTATGTCAGAATTATCTGCTATCATTGCAGTGTTTCCGTTTTATTCTTATTGCGTAAGGCGTATTAAAAGTTCGATACTAATGACCTTATTCATAGAAAATTTTAAAACCTATTTTAGCTGGCGAATGTTTTGTCCCTTTCGAATGACTTTTGAATTCAGTTTGAACGAAGAAGACAAAATACTCTAGAACTTAAATACGTTTTAAAACAATCTATTACTAAAGCATTTAGCAATTTCTTAGTTGCGAAGATAAACGGACGAAATGATACTTTAAAATATATATGCATTTTCAGTAAATAATACCGTCGATTCATTCTTTGAAATCTAGTATTCACAACATGATATTACGGAATCAGTTAATTAAATACTTCAAAAAAGTTCTATTCCCCATGCATGCAATCATGTATCATCAATAATATTTCACATAAAAAACTAGGAAGCCGCATAATTACTAAATCAAGTAATTCAGACACGAATGATGATTGACACGAAGCAAATCGAATAATTTTGCATATTTTCCATCGCAATCATAACTGTATCCAAAAGTCAAAGGTCTTAAGTTCATTGTTATTTCGTACAACAATAGAACATCAGAACTTTTACTTTCTTTTATTACAATGCGACCACGCGTAATTTTGCTTCATAACCACTTACCGGTTGATGAAGTTGATGAGGACAAAATTATTGGTTCCTTTGTGCGAACGTCGATTTCTTCAATAATTACGCAGGCTATATTCAAAGGCAGCAAATGTGAAAGACTAGTGGCAGCCCCTGATTCAGTTCGTGCGATTATGTTAGTTGCAGTTGTATTTTTTGCAATATATTATATGAATATGTTAAAATTGAGTTAAAATGATTTTCCTCGTAGGCAGGTTTTCATGATATATACAAAATAGAATTGAATTATTTAGTCCAGTATGGTATCTAAATAATCCATGCATAAAATGTAGATTTGGTAAATAGCAGGTAGCCGATAAAAATATTGCAAGAGATTTATAATCAGCTACTGAAATTCTTGTAGCAGCCGGTGATATTAATCAACAGAGCTCATATTAACTTTTCAACTCAAAATATTAAATCACAGACATTTTTTATATGAATATAATGAGTTAATGGCTACTGGAACTCGAGGGCACGTCAATCGATTGTATCTCGATAAAATTAATTGTCATCTATCATTAATTGTTTGAGCAAGATTCGATTCACGAGGCTTCTTAATTTGCTCTTACTTTTGTGTTAGTGTCAGATAATATTAATAGATTGGTATAATTACATGTCGTAACGAGACGCCGATGGCATTGAGTATTTCGATAATGCGATCAATCAAACAGCCAGTTTAAATCTTTTTCTAATATTACTTTTTGTTTCTACAGCAATCCAGTGCTGGTAAGGCATTATTAGTCTTGAATTGAACGAATAACTTCATAATACATTCGATCGAATCGATTTAAATTCCCCGATCGTACTGCAATAATACCTACGCAGGTATATTATTTAAATACACATGAACAAGAAGAAATTATATTTTTATACGAGCAGGCAGGGGTGTAGTGTAATGAACACATTTGTATGCCAAGACAGGAAGGTAAGTGACCTCAATTAGCCACCGTACTAACGAATAAAAATAAAGGCAACAGACAATGCATTTTAAACGGAACAGAACATTGCGAGCAACTAATTAAGAGAACAGTTAGATAATGATGAAGCACAAACACCAAAGCGGCCGTGTCGCCAAACGACCTCGTTTTGTCACATCTCAAAACGTTGCTGTCAAAATTTCAGATTCCGAGAGAAGCCGTAGTTGAAACAAAGAGGCGGCCAGCATCTGTCGGACGACCAGCCCGGGGCGAGCACCGTCTGTAATCATCCGACATTTTAAGCCAAGTAATTGGTGCACTAATGAGTGCTGCCTAAGGCGAGGCCCCAGTTTACGCAACGAAAACTCAGTGTCACTTACGTAGAAGTTTCTTCGTAAATAAATGTCGTACAGAAATTACAAGTTGCGTTGTCTGGTACGTGCAATAAAAATGTGACGGAAACGCACTTGTTTTGTTTTAATGCCACTGGTATGATGAGTTTTATGGATGGCTGTTTCGTATCTTGTAATACGAACGTTGCTGTTATAGTTTCGTAATGGATGTAGGCTTTAAAATTTTATAGTCATACTTTTAAACACAGGACACACGACACACAGCTTTATTATCTGTCGGTAATAATTACTTTTATTACAGTGCTGCTCTCTTCATGAGATTGAATTTTGTTTTTATCGCTGCGTGTCTTTATTATTTTAAAGAAATATTGTCTTTTGCGTTATAGTTTTCTTGGGATTCTTAATACAATATTTAGTAATTCAAAGTTGGCAGAATGTTTCAATAATAGGCATTATTATCGTGCCTAATGTTATCAAGACAAGAACATTTTAAGCACCTTTGAAGTGTTTCTTAACCTAGCACAAAAGATTAGCTGAATGCCGACCTATCTAGAATTCTACGTCAAGTATAGTCTTTAGAATTGGTGGGACTTGGCAAAAGTCTACCTTACCTAATTATTAAATAAAACATGCGAGGAAATTGGCATATTCAGGTTCCCCACAAGAATATTAGATGTATGTGAAGTTTATCTGTATTGTGGAAGCGTGGTCAACAAATACCTGATAAAATGTTGTTTCAACCAGACATATAAAAATCAAAATAAAAAATTGTAAATATTTCCCAAATATGTAAATCATGTCCCATTTATCTCACCTAATAGGAAGAAGAAGGCATTAAAAAATCATAAAATCAACAAACTTAGACTACTTAAAAATAATCTGTTGTTATCGTTAGTCAACATAATAACATTTATGAAGTCAAACATAACAAGAGGATACGAAAACTAAACAATGATCACCGATCGAACACTCGACAAATACGAGTCGACACCTGGCTGCCTATGTACATAGCATAAAGCTGTTTGTAAAACTAAAAACCGTAGCTGTGGAGTTATAGACGACAAATATTTGTGGGAAAGTCTATGTTTTAAATTTTTATTATCATAACAGTGATATTTAAAGTACCATTGGATATGTACATATTATCAATAAATGTCCACTGTTTTTTTTTTGGGTTGAAAATTTGGTGCTTGTATATGCGAAGTATGTTATTCTTTTATCCTTTCTTCAAGATAAATACGTTTAATTTTACTTCATACTTTTTATTCCTATTTGGAATAAAATATTACGGCTTATTAAAATATTAGGTATGCATTTCTAAGTATGACCAATAAAAATCAGATCTTCAAGGCTAGTAGGATTTTTTTTTTTATTAACTACTTTTAGATAATAAAAACATAGCTAATTTCTCAACATTTTCAAAATAAGTTCTACCCTATCCTTAGGAATTAAACCTCACATTTTACAGAATCAATTCACCATTCCCCACTGACCACCATTCCCGTCTGAAATATATCTTAATTCCGGTTATCATAAAGCGTTTTAGCGAGACCAATAAGTGTCCTCACAATTTACAACCGTTGGATCTGACCTAATAACTATTCTAGTTTATGTACCACAACCCACGCTAAGTGAAATCAAATAAACGGGGAAATTTAATGCTGCCTTAACAAGTTAATTCCACTAGGGGTATTGCGAACGTGTGATTTTAGTGCCTGAAATAAGCCATTGTGATTAATTCTGACTGATATTATCGGCTAATTGTGTTTGGCTGACTGCGAATTTATCGATTTGTCTGTATTTAGACAAGTGAATTTAATAATACGATTTTAGGTGTTTAGATTTTGAATTAATGTTTATAAAGTATTTTCTAACCTCACGTGTTATTATTGGCCTGTTTTCCATGATTGATATTATTATGCAACCATGATAACCCGTAAACTCATAAAATTTACGTAAATATAATATACTCTTTAAATAAACACTTGCCATGGTTACACGGCTGTGGCTTGCCTAGGGTTGTGGGCTAGGGCAAGGTGAATGTATTTTTTTTGGTTCAGTACCTATTGATTTCAGGCAAAATAATAATAAGGAAGAAGAAAACTAAATTAAGTCAGCAGACCTACTACGCAACATTGATACATACATTCATTTAACTCATGCCTTTTGCATTAACTCACGCTTTTTTCCCATAAGGTGTAGGCACAGTTGTATAGGGACACCCACGTTTTGCCTTGCGTATTCCGTCCCATGATGTAATAGGAGGTGAGCCTATGCGATGATATTGTATAGAAAAACGACTCGGGATTCAAATCCGAGACCCTAAAACAATTACTTAATAGAAAATATTATGAAATTTACATGAAAATAAAGAAAGAGACATAAAATGCGTGATTTAATTTAAGAGTTCCCTCCTTCCTACAATCCTGGGTCCTTCCGCCGTGGTGTGAAGAGGCACCTAAGCAGGCCGGCATAATTGTTTCCATTGGCATGGGACTGCCGTCCGATGCCAATGGATACTCTGCCTGGGCGGCATTGGCACTTTCCATCAGGTGCAATGCCGCCACTATGCCAGGCCATTATAAAAAAAAAAAAAAAAAAGAGTTTTCGAATCAACATCAACCATACAGTGCAATGTGATTTATAAAACAAACATTAGTCGATCGCATTAAGTGAAGAGCCAGTCGGTCTAGTTGATCGATTACCACAGTCAACACTCAGCCGGTACGCAAACAAACTAAAAACAAACCAACATCGATTAATGACAAAACCAGCGCTAATTCTCGATACTCATCGTCTTCTTGACCAAAATTAGATAAAGCGTCATTACACGGGTCATTTGGAGCCCAAACAACGCGTCGGAGAAGCGGGGTGTCAATCGATTCTCATACCGATATATGTTGTGACAATCAATTACTCGCCGGTGGCTGACGTTTCCGAACTACATTAGTATCAATCAATGTCGAATTAATTAGATCTGATACGCCCACTTACAACGCATCTAAAATGGTGCCTATAGAGAATTTTGGTGGCGTCGTCGTGATTAAGAATAAGCTATGAATCAACGAACATATACGGGATATAGAACTTCATTATGGAGATGCCTCATGATGTATATTCATTTTAGGTTAGATAAGTGTTTCAAAACATACTGTCGAATTTTTGGGTTTGAATGAAATAAATGACTGAACGAAAAATGGAAAAGAGCCGGTTGTTTAATTCGTTAAAGATAACAATGTATCTACAGTCTTAAGCATTATGAATAATTAAGATAAATTAACTTGAAAGCTTATTTATAAGATAGCGTTAATTTATAAATATACACATTGAGCGTTCTGACTAACATCAAAGACCAAGAGTTAAGTACATCGACCGATCACAGTTCCTGTAGTGACTTGTATTAGGAACTACAAGAAACTTTTGGTCCCACAATGTCCAAGCAAATATTAGTGGCACACTCAAATATTTGCGGCGACAAACTTGCGACATTTCGCTCTTTAGAAGACTACTTATGTCTTGTGCCGCTGCTTTCACATATTGTGAATTTTGATATACACAGTTGGCTCATTGGCATTGTGGCAGTATGTTTGTGAGCAAAACTTATTTGGGCGGAATAAAGAGATCGGTCAATCAATTTAGTGTCTGTAGTTTTAAAGGACTACATTATCTAGTAACTGAATAATTTTGAGTGGTTAAAGATGGCTTATTGTAAATCACAAACAAAATCTTCATACACTTAGAATTATAATCATTTTTCGCGAGCTCAAAATTTGTATATTAATTCAGGATAATTTAAATTCACCAAATTCAATGATCTCCTTGCACCATGAACTGAAATAATTTTGCCCTGGCTCACAATTTGTATAGTTTATGGCAGTCAAGATAATTTCAATTCACCAAAATATATTATAGAACAAGTATTTCTAGTTTCAATACTACAGTAGGTATTAAGAATTCAAATAACTAAGTTTGATTCGCTGAATGTGGTCAATATATTATAAACGAATGTGAATGGAAGCAATTGGCCCACGACTCTGTAATCAATACAGGACAATACGTTCGTATCATTAGTTTCTATTAGTGTTATAGTTGATGCGAATCATTGTCGGGTGCGTCGATACATATCGATGTCAGAGTTCATTGCAACTATGCCACTTATTTGTAATCACGGATGCATTTTGCATATAAAATTGAAATTCTTATAAGGTCCGCAAATACTGTAATTGTGACAAATTCAGCAGCTATGTTATCTCTAAGAATATTTATTTTCGTAAAAATGCAATTTAATTAGCGCTCATATTTTTTTTATATAAAAATATATTAAAGTGATTAACACATGGATCGAATCAGCATTTACAAAGATTACTTTGTGAAGTAGTTTAATTGCATTAACAATGCGTATTAAAAGAAAAAATATTTTCGTTACACTGACTATAACAGCATCAAAATAATTAACAAAAGCAAAGGAACAAAACTCTCAGCGATAAAAAAACGATCAACGGAGAAAGAAGTACTGCCAAAGGTAAGTACCGAAGTTGAATAAAGAATAATAAGTTGATTATACAACGTTCCTTTGCGATTTAACGTGTGGGAGCTACCTAATTATAAAGTTGGGAGTAAATCAGCGACTTTAATAAACTTCATTAATGCCGCTCTTAAACGACCAAAACGCGAGCTTACAATGAGAAATTCAATAACAGCTCCTTTCAACCGTATCTTATACGCTACTGCACTTTATGCCTCTTCGACGTAAGGTAAAAATGGATATTCGTTTGGTCAACCCATTATTTTGGATAGTATTGTATAGTATTGGATGGTATTGGATAGTATTGTATGTGAATTTTTTTATTATTGTATGAACTGTCATATTTAATATCGTCACAAAATAAATAAAACTGAACGTACAGTAAATATAGAATAAAACCGCAAATAAGTTATAACAATTTTTATACACCTAAATAGATAATATGCAAAATTGGATTGAATAATTTCGTGTGGAATTTAACAGAATGAGTAATCTGTTTGATATGATTTTATAAAGGTTAAACTTGCCTGTTGGTAAACGGACCAGACGCGGTTGCCAACATGTTCACGGTAGTCGGGAGTTCGAATCCACACCTCTGACTTTTCGGTTTCATGTGTGTATTGATAGTCAACCATCACGCACTAAAACGGCGAAGGAAAACGTCGTGAGCAAATCTGCATACCATAGTGATTTATAAGAATTTTTATGTTATCTAAAGTTCGCCAATCCGCATTAGGCCAGCGTGGTGGACTATATTATGGCCTAATTACTCTCAATCGTACTCTCGATAATAGAAATGGCCCGTGCCCTGCAGTGGGACGTATATGGGCTGATATACAAATACAGAAAGAAGTTACAATAATTTTCATCTTTTGTTCAACTATCGTAAATTATTATTTTTACCGCGACAAATTAACTGCTCATTCAAAAGCTCTCAACAATAGAAATTTAACCACTATATTTTTAATCACCTAATACAAGCCAGTGAGAACAGACAAAGAAAATGCGGAAACGGATGACAAATGGAACTCCATGAAAGCCTCGACAAAAACAAAAGAATTTTTAATTCCTAACCAAACATACATTTAGACTAATTCACAACAAGAAAATTCTCCTAAGAGTTTTAATCAATCAAGACCACTCTATTCTTACGCCAATGTTGCCACAAAAAGCAGCGCAATTTTTATTCTGCGGGAACAATGGCGGTGTTTTGAAAAATTAACCCATGGATTAATTAACATATTCACACGCCGTGTCTAATTACATACCCTTTTTAATTAAAACTAAGGCTTACGCTTTATTTGCATCCGTTCCCTTTACGTCGTTCGATGCTTAAGGACTCGGAGCTAAATTAGGTGTTTCGTCTTTCATGTGTAGTATTAAGCGCTGTACCGAAACACCGGGATTAAGGTTTCATGAAATTACGTCTTTGAAATATTACCAGATGACGATCGTGTGTTTTTATTTTTCAGTTGAAATTAATCATTTGGGAATATTCATAAAACTAAATAGAAATATGGTTATCAAAATCACATTTACAACAACAACAACAACTGATGATCTTAATTACGTTTGTCCTGCCACATGGCCCGCTCCCCTTCTTGCATAGTCTTCACCCCTTTACACTTTATTCGGTATCTTCACTTGTCAAAGCATATTGAAGATAACCAAATAAATACGATTTAGATCAAAGAACAACTACAAGGTGGACGGACGATCTGGCTAAGGTTGCAGGAAGTCGCCGGATGCAGGCCGCTTCCAACAGGTCATTGTGGAGATCCTTGAGGGAGGCCTATGTTCAGCAGTGGACTTCCTGTGGCTGATATGATGATAATGATTATGAGATTTTATTTTATCTATCCCTCCAGTTTTTAGAATTGTAATCTTTTATTCCTTAGTCTACAATGCTGATCTTGCGCATTATTTTGATCATTTTTTTTTTCACACTAAACTCAATCAAATTTCAAAATTTTCTGATGCAGCTTGACTGGTTTCAATTGTTGGTCCCTGAACCCGATGGTTTCTTATACTGCAGATTATTCTAACTGTACAACAAGGTGTTACATTTCTTAGGAAGTTATTAAGGTATTAAAAAAGCCTTTTATAATGCAAGTAAACAGTAGTCCACATTTCGCTAATAGTACTCTACGGTCCGCTAACTTCGTGAAACGGTGTCTTATTATACTAAGAATTGTCCACTTCATACATATTATTCGCGTGACAATTATGTCTCTTCCTAGGAACTTCTCCAAGGTAACAACAAACAACTTTTTGATTCTAAGAACTTACGTCGACCCCATTCAGTTCACAGGCTGCAATTTCTTGCTATTATACGTTTTTAATAACATTTGGTTACGGGCAGGACCGTCAACAGCGCGAATTAATGCCTCATGCGTTTGACTCCTTCTTTCGACAAATTGATCCTCGAAAGATTATTTTTTTGTGTAACGACAGCTATAACATAATCACGTCACTCACCTGAGAGTAAGCGTCACATCGACCCATAAACAAAAACAATACTACCTGGAACTTTTTATGGAATGCATGGAAATGCACTGCGCCCTTTCTCGAAGACAATAAGCGTTAAGTCTCTTAAAGTTTATCAATCATTAGTTATCTGATCATCCAAACTAGAAAACAACAACCCTTCTCTGCCGCTTGGAAACAGAAATAGATAAAACATTCGTACCTATACAAATACAGGTATTTTCATACGATGAACTCACCACCTTGTCAATTTTATCGGCTTTGCGTATGCTTTATACCTATATATATGCCACTGATCATTTTATATCTCGTAGTCTCATAGAAACTATAACATTACCAACACTAACTTTAGTTGAAAATAAAATACTAAAAATTAATATAACTATAACAAACCAAAGCAAAGCATCTTAGTAACAACGTCTGTTGAATTATTCCACTAAGATAGTCTAGTTGTAGTTTCCAGTATCTATTTGTAAGTACACGTTTGCGGCAAGCCTATTATGTCAATTACCTCCCGTTGTGCTAATAACTGCTAAAGTGGCCTTTTGCCCAGCAGTGGCTCAATGATAGGCCCACATTTGTAGGAAATGTTAAGTGCAGTTTTATTATTTGTAATGGATGTTGGATGGTTATGTAGGAAATAAAGTGAAGTAACGACTAAGTGTGGAAGCTGGAAGTCCGATCTTCGCTAATTTCTAACACATAACATACATAGTCCTGACCCCACACTAAGATCAAAGGCTCTACTATATTCACCCGAAACGAAGTTCGAAAATTCGGATGACCGAAGTTTATATACGATACGAATGTACCTACATATACTTATGATCGTTATTGACTTATGGTCTTAACCATAGACTTATGGATACGATGTACGTTATACAAATTCGAACTTTTACAGAGTAGATACATTCGTATCGTATAAAAAACTTCGATCGTCCGAAGTTTCGAACTTCGTTTCGGATGAATATAATAGGGCCCCAAGTCTTGTGTCGTGGGTGTCAGGAGCTATGAGAGGCTTTTCGGTCTTGTGGTGGTGCGTCTATAAACGAGGCTTACGCACCACGTGTAATTTTGATTATTTAAAATAAACGAAATTAACATTTTTCTAGAAAAGAATAGAATAAAGAATAACTTTTAAATTATAACATAAACGTAACAAAAATGGTTGCATTCCCCATAGTCCCATAAACACCCAGACCCGGAAGAAATATTTGTGGGCCGCACAAAAATTTATCTTGGTGCGGGGATCGAACCCGCGGCCTCTTGTTTCACAGGCAACGTGTAACCAACTTCTCCACGGAGGCTATCTGTCTGTCTGTATCAGCCCATATACGTCCCACTGCAGGGCACGGGCCTCCTCTACAATCGACAGTACGATTGAGAGTGGTTAGGTCATACTATCACATGCTATGTATCGGAGGCTATCACAATGTTATAATTTCATGCTTAAAAGCTCATATAAATATACAATCACGCTAAATACGAGGCCATGGCCACTCGTATAAAAAAAAAAAAACACTAAAAAGGGTGTATACCCTATCTGGAAATCGAACTCAGACCCTCAACTACCAATTACACGACACTACCAAACATATACAAAAGAAACTCACGCGAGTAGGTGTTCTCTATTTCACTTACATCTCGCCTCATTATAATAAGGTATTAGTTTGGTAGCAGATAGACAAAGATACCGGGCTATTGGATATCAGATGTAAGCGTAGTGGGACAGGTTAACAACCCTACAGCATTCCGATCCGCCGGTTTAATGATGCATATTTGTATGGAGCTGGCGGGTGTGATTGAAGAGTTTTGGTGTGATAAGAAATATTTGTTGAAAAATGAATTTGTTTTACAATATTTTATGTCGTATATAATATCTCTGATTTCAATGTTGTTTATTGGATATACGAATTTTCATTTGGTTTTGTGCTGTTGTATTATTAGGTGACGAAACTTAAGTTTAATAGTAAAATAATATATTTTACATATACCTATATTATTCATAATTTTATGGTTTGTCTTTTTTTTTATATGCGTACAGTGGGAGACATCTTTTTTTTTATATGAAAGAAAGACTTCAGGAATAACTTTGTCACTTGTGATTAAATTTATTGCTACAACATAAATAATCAACAATTAATTTAGCTCCCTTGTTGTACTTTGATAATATAATAAGCATAATAAATGATTATGCAATATAAAAGTCTTTATCATCAAATTGTTTTTTTAGTTTCACTTTTACCAATATTGGTAATAATATATGAAAAGAACGCAATATTATGTGAAAAGTAAAATATCCCGAAAATTTTAGGCTAATAGGTAATAATTTTTTTTTTTTTTTTACTTGTACGACGACGTGATCTTTTAGGAGACTGTCCCACCCTCACACCCACCACTGTAACTCCTGTGAGCCAGGATCAACAGTGGCACGCAATGTAATGACACCGAGCATTGAAGCTCGGCGAGTCTCCGGGAATGTCTAACTTGTCTTTAACCCGCAACGAAATTAATCAGAAAGTTAAATTATTAGGAGGAGTTGGAAATAAATTATTGTCCACTTCCCTCCGTGCAAAGCGGGTGACAAAACATTGAACTGAAGAGGTAAATAACCTCGCAAAAAGACTCACAGCCGGAGAAGCCAGCTGTAAAGCACCACGGATCAAATTATCAAATTATTATTACATTTAAATGGGACCTATTATGTGAACTGTTATGCTTGATTCCAGTAATAGGTATGGCAAAAACGCCGGAAAGCACGGAAATTCTTTCTAGTCTCTACAAGGTCCATGTAGTATACAACTCCAGATGATATTTGCATACTATCTAGCATGGTTTTACGCTCATTATGCCAAAGACTACACTCCCAAAGTATATGATGCGCGGACTGCTCATACTCGCAATTAGGTGTTGAACATGGACACGCAGGCGACGCAACAAGCTTAAAAGAGTATAGTTTAGACTTAAAGTTACCATGGCCCGTGAGAAATTGTGATACGCAATAATCGACATCTAGCCATGTCTTTGTTAAACGATCTCGTACGCAAGGAAAAAATTGGTATAGATGCCGGCCCTTCAAAGATACCTCCCATCTATTTTGCCATTCATCTAATAGTTCGCTATATACCACTGAAACCGGTTTAAATAATCTGTCAACTTTTAAAAGTTCACGTGCGGTGAAAAAACTTTTATCCATATTCTCTCTATTAGAGTAATACATCGTCACATTAGTGAATATTTTCTAGTTATTAAACAGTCTTTTGAAAAGGACACCCTGGTTTCCACCGGTAAAGTACAGTCATGTGGCAATAAAAATTAGGATTATACATAGTTCCGTATAAGAAAGCAAAAAAATATTTTTTAAACAAATTAATTGGACAGTCAAAAATTCAAAATTAAAAAACAATATTAATATAAATGTACACCAAGTATTCGTATTTATATGACAGTACAGACCATAGCCGTACACAATGCTATTACGTTACAAAACTTAACATCAACTCCAAAGCGTATCATCAGCTCTATATACATTAATTATTTCCAAAGGTCTCATACAGATAATATAGAATTCGATTGCTGTTTACTGGCTATTAAACGTGAATGCAATTCAATTCCGTCGTACCAACTACGCAGAGAAACGTAATGAAATGTGGGTGACTTGCCGATACTGAGATGGGCGCTTATTAAACTATTCAAAGGTTATTTTCCATCAACAAAGACACGTATTTAAAAGGATTCTTCGTAGTTACAGATTTGATTGTGTTCACAGTATGTACATGTGTGGATTGGATATGTGTTGTGTATTGAATGATGTGGGATAGCCTACGTTATTATCGAGTTTAATGTGTACCACAGTTTAAGGAACAGTGGATAGTATTTAGACCCCATTTCTTAATATGAATTACTTAATGGACTATTCGAACCCATTGTTATTGAAGACTAATACCATTTAATATTGTTTTATATTCTTCCGCGTCGGTTACGAAAAAAGGAGATCTCTATAATATTTGTCCACAATTATTGGAATGGATATAAGTGGCTGCCATTAGAACATACCTATATTTGAAATAAAACTATTATTTACGGATTTTATCGCGAATTTAGTTTAATTTTTTACATTTTTAACTTCCCGACTATACCTATATTTGTTCAATTTATTTTCGACACGAAGATTTCAGATATTCCAAATGCGGTAGTCATTTTTGTATCGGCTTGTTAAAAATTCATAAATGTTATTATAATAAATGTCAGACTGATTGTACACTGATTGACTGCTTGACAGACTTGTACACTTGTAAGAGTATTTAATTTCATTTACATCATTTCCATTAATTATTCACGTAAATAAAAAAAAAAACATTGCCGGCGGGCGTAATTTTAATTTTGGGTTCTGTGTAATAATTTTAGAGGAATTTTATACCAATCTACTTTTTTATTTTTAAATTAAAGTATAGATGAATTTAATTTTGTAGGTATATACTTATTATGTCAGTAGGTCAGTATTTTAATAAGCCAATTCTTTGACACAGAATCTGTAATATTCTGGTGCCCATTCGATGAAATTAAATTTTTATATAGGAAGCATTTTTTTTTCTTGGTAATTATTATCAGTTAAAATGGCAAAGCTGCTACTCAGTCAAAGTAAAAAAAAATTTTTTCAAAAAGTCAAAAATTACTACAAAAATGTCTGCATTATAGTAATTCTAATTCAGATACCTTATATTAAAACAACTAAGCCAAACTACAGAAGCTGATTGAGAAAGTCTCCAAAAGTTTTGTATAACTCAAAGTTATTCTAAGACGGTCTGAAGCCGGCATTATTCACGTTTGGACTCAGGTGCTCCGCGTACAAAATGACCTGTCCCTTCTAATTCTGATTACAAATGCAGCTGGTATATTATCTTATATTAGCTACTTATTACATAGTTTTATGTTTGTTTCAGTTGAGTTCAAAGAGTTGAATACCTTTTATGCTTGTAGATTTGATAATAACCTTTAAGTATATTTAAGATAATTATTTTTATACAAGTGTCAGAATATGTTGTATAGCGCAATGGACGGTAACCTTTTTAATTAAACTGATTTCGAAATTACTTCTTTAAATAGAAATTTTCGAACTAAATGATTTTTCAACCGAATGTGTCTGGACTTATCGCGCTACAAATTATAAGTTCCCTAATACATACATACATACTCACGCCTTGTTCCCAGAAGGGGTAGGCAGAGGTGCGAGGGCACCTACATTTCGCCTTGTATGTTCCGTCCCACAATGTGATAGGTGGCGAGCCTATCGCCATATCGGGCACAAATTTCTGACTCTGGGCTGATACTGAATAGAAAAATCCAATATCACTTTGCCCAACCCGGGATTCGAACCTGAGACCTCAGCTTTATAATCGTACCGTAGTACAACTACGCCACCGAGGCAGTCCCCTAATGTAGACAGAAAGATGAGCATAATTATTATAATACAGATCTATTTTAGTAACCACGATAAAGCCCACAGATAAATTGCCAAAGTTACAAATAACTCGTTTCGTTTTGCAATCCGAACTGATTCAATTTATAGAATTCAAATTATGGTAAATCGGGTTGTAATAGGTTAAACTTAATGCTACAATATTTAACCTAGCTGAGAGCAATAGTCCGGTATAATTTTGTTGTATTTATTGCCCAAAATTTACGATAGTTGTTAGGATTGTTTGGTCAGGTATTTTACTGACTGACCAAAATGTTATTGGTATAGTTAATATTGGATGTCGTTTTGTTAGTGATACTATTCTTTCCAATAGGACCTAGTTTGTTGCAAACAAAAAAATCTTAGCTCTGTCACCTTGATTGATTCACTAAGAAACGATTTTAATTTCTCTATAATGAACTCACAGCAGCAGATTCACAGCTAATGTATGCTGTAATTAGTTTTATGGGAGGTTAGAGTCTTGAGGTACAGGAAATTATCAACAGTAGTGAGGCCATAATCACGTACAGTGACGTATTAAAACTGAGAAGCCTATACTATAATATATGCTAGTAGCGGTACTTCCATACAAGCCCAAAAGCCCGGCTTGCCTTACTTAATACGCATATACTCAACCCTAAAGGCAAATTAGTACCATACATAAAATACATTCGTTTATTGCAAAACGTCTATCATTTTTAAATTTACCGCGTCGCGGCGTGCCATTGGAGCCCCGCGCCTGCGACGGAGCACCCGCAACCGCAGCGCCGCACCCGGTAACTCGCCTAAGCGAGCGCCGCGGTCAAAAACTAATATAAAATTATTTCATTCTATTTCAACGCTGGTCCACGCGTGACGCAATATCTTAAAAAAACAGAACACACCAAAGTATTATCTATCTTTTTCTCTCTCGTGTGCTTTTACCTGGCTTTTGGCGTATATTGCCCTCTCAGTCGCACCTATGGGTGAATTGTTACTATAAATTTATTTATACCATGACACTACGTACCTATACATATAGCTATTCTATAATGCAATTTGTACCAAGCAAAATGCCCGGCTTTGCGTAGTGAAGTTGTGCACTTGACGCGTCATATTATGATCCAAATTTATCGAAAAATATTTATGTTTTGCTATAAGTTATATTGGATAATATATAAAATAAATTGATATTTTTTGAGACCGTATTATGATGCTTTAAATATTTTTATTAATATTTAATTAGAATACTTAATTTGGAATTGTCCATTATTTAGGACCTGTGGATAGCTTCACGTTTATTATTATGTCTTTTGAGCGGAACCAGTAATCACTGAACATCTACGTTTAGTTTTCGTTTAATTATAGTATTTTACGTTTATTACGTATGGGTGAAAATGTGCCTTGTGATGGTTTAAAGTGTGTGCAACTGTTGATCGGCGAGGAAAAGGTAAATTCATTACATTTCGTAGACAAACAATTAAACGTATCTGGTCCAAAACCTACGCTAGATTGTTTGTGTATTTGTTGTTTATGTAAAGTAGTGAAAACTATAGAATACAATTTCATAGATCAGTGTACATAACTACATGGATTGCTGGATGTTCTTATACTAATAAGTTATACTGTTAGTGTTGCATATTTTTTTCGAACGATGTACTTATATTTTTGGAATTGTTCTGGCTATAGTGATTTAAATAATTTAACTGGTACTTTTATAGTAATTGACAAAAACATGTGAATGCATTAATATATTTTTATAATTCCGGTAAACAGCGTATAGAAACCTCTTTATGCGTCAGATACATATGTGATGAGATTTCAAAACATTATGCTCGCGTAGGCAGTAATCCTAATGTTTTTCAGATATTAGTTGACATTATTTGCCATTGAGCTCATCAAGAGCTTCCTTTCAGGGCTCATGATGAATCAAAAAATCACATGCATACACAAACACATAACATGAATGTATTAATAATAATTTCTGGCCGCGAAGTTAAACACGGCGCCGTACGTGTGCCGTTAAATAATTTACAAAATAATTACAATATAAAGTATGCATACCCAAAAGTAATTTAACTTAAACATTTGTTTTATTCATCTATTTAAACTAATGATAGGCCCTTCAGTATTTTGGCAATATTAAATAGATGACCGTGAAAATCGCGCCATCTATTAGATTTTTTCGAAACAACTTATTGTTATATATTTTTTTATAACGGTGATAAAGATAGTTATTATTTTATTGGTTTTTATCCTAATCTTATATAGATCGTGTGGTAGGTCTAGGACTGCCTCGATGGCGCAAAGTTGAGGTGTCGGATTCGAATCTCGGGTCGTTTTTCTATATTTTTTTTTTATTTATTAACATCGCATAGGCTCGCGCCCTATCGCATGATGAACACGTTCTTCTTTCTTAATACCATTTTGCTCCTGAACCAACTTCCTCTGACCAACTCCTGAACAATTCTTACTAAAAAAGTATTGGGCTTGCCGTCTAGTGTGATATGCAATACGATCAAAATAGACGAAAATATACGGCTCAGTAATAAGTATTTTCATATTACATCCAACTATATATTTATAGTTAAATTTGTAAATATATTTAAGTCACGTTTTTGTAATTCTTGTATAATGATAATGCGATAAACAAATCCACAGAATTATTGAAAATGTGGTTACCCTTCACTGACCGTGACACGGCCACCTTAGATTTATCTTGTTAACATTTACTCCGACTTCACTACCGTTTATGTACCAGCTATTAGGTCGCATTCAATTCCAGCTTACACAATAGTAGTAATTTCGATGATATTTTATACAATTGTGCTAATTTTGACGTGACTTTACGGGCCAGTGAAAATCAGTGGTTTATTGTAGTTCGCAAAATAATAGTGGCAACATTTTGAGACAGCTAAATATTTGCTAGTTGCAATCGGTCAAGCACGGGATAGTAGTAATATGCTAGTATTAAAATTACATTTTATTTTTATTTTTTATGCTAGTAACAGTGGCAATAAGGCCAGTTTTATTTACTGTATTGCTATATTTACTGCCTTTCGTTATATTACCCCATGACTCAATTATTACGACGAGTTTATTTTGTTATAAATATTTTAATAAGACCATTATAATACAACAATAGCATAATTTAATGAAATGTCATTTAACCGTACGATATTAAATTGGCCAAACCGCAAAAATACAAAATTCAATTTGGCAAACACTAAAAATCATCGCGTGGCGAAATTCGAGTTTAATTTCTTTTTAAGAGATTTCCACGCTCGGACTTTATCGAATTCAGCCGACGAAAGTGAAAATGAAACAATTATGCAAATGGGCAACAAAATAAAACTCATTTTATTAATAATCAAATAAGCGGGCGTTCGCATTCGGGCAAATGAAATAAAATTTCGTAAATGGCGGCATTAATTGTCGAGTTGGGAGTGTGCGGGTCGCGGGGTTTTTGCGGGGAGGGGAAGTCGTTTGTCCCTTCCTTCTGGCTTCTATCAAACATAAGTTATCTCAAAGGGGAGAAGTTTTAATAAAATTCTCGATGCCTCGGGCAGTTAGATACAGCGGCTCTTATATGGCGTCTTTAGTCAGTAAGTCGCGACTTAGCTGCAATATTATGCTTCAACGGATGCCTTTGAGGGACTCCAATAACCCACTTTGGCTATTTTAATGCTGGTTCTGAAAAAAAAAAAACGACTTCAAGAAATGTAGATAGATAGATAGATAGATAACACTTTATTGTTCACCACATATTACATACAAGTAAACAGTTTACATTTTTGAAATAGTGTAACAACTGGCGGTCTTATCGCTATTAGCAATCTCTTCCAGACAACCAAACGTACGATGGATCATCCGTTATATAAGATTATATGTAATGTGGAGGAGATTGAAAACCTAAAAAATAAGAATATATGTACATTATAAATGTATTTGTGATTGCATTTAGCATACTAAGCGACTTTGAGAAGGAACATTAATGACGGCACAACGTTGTCACAGAGGTACATATATTGGAATATTCATTTAAAGATGAATGTTAATACAGTAAAAAAGTATTCACCAGATTGGTTCTCTCAACTCGATATTATTTTGAAATCTTCAAAAATGGAATTTTCAGCGTGTGTACGAAGCCAACAAAGTTATACGAAGTAAGAAACTCCCAGAATGGACAAATCAATGTTTGAAAAAGTGGACTAAAGTGTACAAGAGTCAGCCATACATACACAAGTCCTCTTCTATCGGATTCTAATTAGTTAAGCTTCATAAGACCAGGAAATGAACTTATTTCTTTTAATAAAAATCACAAGAAGAACAAACAAAAGAGATTGAAAAGACATATCTGTACTGCTACTCTAACCTCTTTCATAATGTCAGGGAGCCTGCCAATGTCTATAGGAAGCCTTTGAATATTTTTTCATTGTATCAAAAAACAAAATAATACTTTTTTATGAATATTAGGAGATTTATGTGGGTCGTATATACGGGATACGAAATGTATAATAATCATTTGGGTTTTACGTCACGATTCTTCGGAGTCAATTTGTGATTCCTTCGCCTTTCCCTAGAACGTGGATTTTCCTCAGGAGAATAAAATATTTTTCAAATTTGTAATGTAAATTATAATATTAAATATTGGCTTGATAAAGATCCTGTTTGAGATATTGGAGAAGTGGCATGCTAACGATAATATCTGTATCACCCCATATACATCCCACTGCAGGGCACGGGCCTCCTCGGCAATCGACAGAACGATTGAGAATGGTTAGGCCACATAGTCCACAACGATAAAATCACCGAAAATAATTCTTTGATATAAATATCTGGTCAAACAAGGATTGTAAATGGTATTTTTACTCTCTACAGCATTTCTGATGTCTCTGATTTCAGTCTGAGTCCTAAAATGTTCATACTAACTCTTTAAACATCGTCAACGCACCTATAATGATATCTATTACATACATAAACTCACACTTTTTTCCCAAAAGGTGTAGGCAGAGGTGCGCCAGGACACCCACATTTCGCTTTATATGTTCCGTCCCACGATGTGATTGGTGGCAATATCACCATATCGGGCACACATTTCTGACTCTGGGCCGATAATTAATAGAAAAATCCAATATCACTTTGCCCAACCCTGGATTCGAACCCGAGACCCCAGCTTTGTAACCGTTCTCTACAACTACACCACCGAGGCAGTGATATTTATTATTTGTAATAATATACAGTACGGCATCGATCACTTAACTTTAAGTGGCCAGGCTCGCTGTTAGTCTCTATAGGTTTTAGAAAAAAACATTCAGAGAAATAGAGCAGTGGATTTAATATGGTTGAGGGTGGTGATAACAATGATTGGTCTTTGACTAAAGATAGATACATAAATCACACCTATTGTGAGGAATTTAGTCACTGTGACTTGCTAAGAACCGATAAAGTAGACCTACATTTTTTTTTAATTTAATATTTGTTTTTTTCGTAACATATTATATTTAATATGTGTTTTTTGTAACATATTTTAGAGGGCTCTTTCTCAGAAAGTACTGACTACCCTATATCATAATTAATATTTCAACTGAACAGTACCTACAATATGCGTACATAACATTTTTTGTTCACAAAAACCATGTTTTGTACCTTTCTATCTCAGTATTTTCTCTTTTTGCTAGCAATCTAATTACTAGAAGTAAATTTAGTGAAAATTAAGCGTTTGATATAATATTAAAAGTACATAACCCGCTAGAGTAAACTTAAACCGCTTTACATATACATGATATAATTAATACCAATTATTATAATAAACAGTTGGAGCTCTACGATAACCTCAAAGTTAAATGAAATCACGAGTTATACCTTGTTTGAGTCTGAAATTCAATATGAATAAATTAAATTTACAACCTAAAGCAACAGTACCTTAAGCGGGCTTATTTCGTCTCGGCATAATTTGTAATTACAGAAAATTTATAGACGCCACACAATCTATACTAATTAATATTGTTTATTTACAAAATCCATAATTAAGTGGCTCAATTCATATTTGGTGAAAGCGACTGTAAAATATTTTCGTTTGACTCAATTAAAACGTTAGCAGGGCCAAGTAAATATTTCAGTACTTTGGACGTTATTTATGACCCTCCTAAGGCTTAATTAAGACCTCTTTGATGTTCAATCTGTAACGAGAAACTCAGTAATTGCGTAGGTACGCGGGTAAATGGAGTTTTTGCCTTATTTACGTTCAAATTCACGGGAAACAGATGTGTATTCATTTGCGAAATATTTCAAGTTTATTTTGTTATTACGTTTATGTATTGGATGGTTGCCTACCTGAAAGGGTATGTATAGTGGTTGTTTATTTCAGGAGAATCTTTGTGAGCCAAGAAAATGTCTTTGATAAATTCGTGGGTTTTTCATTTCTTCGTTTATACGTCAATCGTCAGAAATGATTTTTATATTCGATTGTTTACTAAAAAAAACACGCATGATAAAATAAGGTTTTCATATCCAGGCGGATTACAAGAGAAGTTTTTGCCAAGCAATGAAATATAGCAACGTAAAGTGATTGTAGGTAAATGAATGAATGCCATAGAAATTAAACACGTCTACTTTTTACTATGAAATTTTTTTAACGACTCATAATCTTCCCCATGTAATATCACCAACTATACACCACTCTTCAGTGACAACATAAAGTCAAACTTCGTTAAAACGGCCATATCCAACTCCGCCCCTTAACCGAATAATCCGCGATCACACAAAAACTTAATTAACCAAATATATTATGGGAGTAAACAAACAACCGCAGTCGCTCCCTCCTCCCCGGGGACTTTATACGGTGATACTATTTCGTGTAATGACTCCAAAATGAGGATACACCTCGGAGTAATATACTGGGCGTATAGCGCGAAGTAAAGTTGGCTGGATGGGACAATTCAATTTGGTTGCATTGCTTTTTGTGGTGATGATTGTGATAATCCTTAAGATTTTAGAAAGATACGTGAACTAAAGCGTAGTTATGGTTGTAGTAGAATGTGCGATGAATCATGAGGTTGCAATTTCCGATATAAGTATAATAATTTGATGATTTTGCCACAGAATTAACGACAGTTAATATTCAGTATTCAATTCTTAAATTTGTCATGAAACCAAAATTTTATTTGAATCGGCGGACTAGCCATTAATTATAACCTTTTGAGTCTCCCTCTAAATTAAGTAACAAAAAAAGGACACATAAATTTTTAGTTAGAAACATGAACTTTTATACGAAACATAGCAATTGCTTTTAATACATCCTAAGTTCATAGTAAACTAGATTTCTAAATACTTGCAGTAGCAACGAAGCAGAACATATCTATTATACTAAAACTTTAATTAGTATTACCAGTGGTTAAATCTTAATTGCCAACTTTTGTATAGTTAGCGTAATTCCGATGAGAATATTCATGGGCGGAGTGAAACGTCACACCGATATATTTGAGTTGGCTTAACACCAACTTTGAGCGGCCGGCATTATAATTAAAACAAAACTTAAATAGGACGCAAGGAGTATATAGAACAATTTAAACTAGGTTTACAATTCCTAATAGTTCTTGAGTAAATCAGTCTTAATTTTATAGAGCTGCTAAATGTAAATTTTTCAGTAAAATTATTATACAATCTATGCACAGCAAATTGACCACTCCATCTAGTGGTGGTAGTCAGGGGGTAGTGTCAACCATGTGAGCACTCAGGGAGGAGAGAATCAGGAGGGGAATGGGAAATATAAAAGATGGGAAGAAGACAGGGTATTAGGCATCCAACCAACTTACCGGACGAAACGCAACAGAAAAGCTATCGCTTGACGTCGATCTCCTGTGAAACAGTAGTACCGCCCCAACGAAGCTGAAAACTTATGATGAAAACTTTTAATAGAAACTATTTCTATATAATTATTTAAAGTATTTACGTAAATACTCCGGCGTAAAATGTAGTAACGAAGACGTACATATTTCTGGTAATGATAACTAGAAATCCACACAAGAAAAGTAACCTCCATTGTCCTATGCAGAACCAGACGAGCAGCGTATCAATAATAATTATAAAATATATAATATAACTACTTCTGTCTATTCATTATTAGCTCGGAGTCAGGAATTTGTGCCCAATATGGTAATAGGCTCGCCCCTAGCACATCGTGGGATGGAACGTGGGTGTCCTGGTTGCACCTTTGCTTACCCCTTTTGGGAAAATGGCGTGGGTTTACTTATGTATGTATATATGTATGTAAGTATGAATGTATGTATGTATGGATGCATGTATGTATACGTATTTGTGGACGTTGCTATGTTTTTTTTAATTTAACATCAAACGAACGTCGTAATGTATATCACCGTAGGACAAAAATTGTAAGACGCAGTTCTTATCTCATCCATTCTATCTAAGCCCGCGTCCCTTTATTCAAGGCAGCATCCTTAATTCATACACGTCACGTTTGCACGGGAGCCGTCGAGTTGTCCCGTAAAACGAGTACGCGAAATGAACATAATGTTAAAGTATCGCTTCCATCTTTATATATACACTTCTGATTTCATTACGTTGATATAAAAAAATATCAATTACTTGCCTCTTTTTCGTGGCAGTATCTTTTGGTATCGATAAAGCGTTATTTTTAGGAACTTGTTTACGTATAGGGGTGAGTTTTTACGCCTATATTCTGTTGGGATAGGCAGGGACTATGGGACGTTAAGTTAAAAGGTACTGTGGTTAAAACTAATCTATTTTACTTCACCCATAGCCATCTTCATCAAAATATATAGTTATTTTGTTCTTTTGGTGAAAGATTTTTCGAACCGCCGTGCCGCGATAGAATAATAATAAATAATATTTTCTGCAAATAAAACTGTAACAAAGAAGCTTAGAAACGTAAAGTGATAAGCAGAAAATTGGCGAAAAATATTCAAAGAAATAAAAACAAAAATAGAAAATACTAATATTTCTTTCAGTTCGAATATCTATTGTGGTAGACGAACTTATTGATTCTGTAGATATAATCAAAGGCAGTCGTGTTATTCAAATGGAATTTATTTCATTATTCACCGCCCAATCTTTTGCGCGTCTTCATAACTCACGCAATGTAATTGAATTTGAATTTTCATCGCGCCAGTGCTGCCCTCTGCACTCCAGGCACGCACGCTGCTTATGTCCTATTTGAGGCGCTTCGAATATTAATTTAACACAGGTATTTGTATAATATTATGACAAACTCTACAAATCTTAGCTCTATAGCTAGCTGTAGCTATAGCTAGCTATATGAAAAACACACTTCAGGAATAACTTTTCAAATCGTGCATTAAATTGTAGTTTAAAAGCAGGTTTCAAACTTCAAGCTTTAAATTAATTAATAATTATTAATCGTCCCGAAAGCTCTTCAAACGTAGAATACTTCCTACATAAAAACTAAAAATGATCATAAGTAAAGGAATTTGTTTTATTAAAACAGCCAAATCTTTTGCGCATCTTCATAACTCAAGCGGAATTGTAATTGAATTGAGAATTTTCACTAAGTCAGTGCTGCCCTCTACGCTTGAAGTACGCACACATGCCTCAAATATCCTCCTTGGGATGTGTTCACATTGATATGCGTATTTTCTTGTTTCTTTTTTGTGTTATTATAATTTCTTTGGTTAATAGTACAGTTGAATGCGGAACGGAATGCAAAGACAGAGATCGCGAGTTGAAGTACACTTCACATACCGCTGACTTTGTATTTTTATAATACATAATGGCAAGACTATCACTCTTTCGCCTCATGGTGGGCGCCACGCATTGTTATAACAGGAGTCATATAATTAATAACTTCTTAATACAAACCACTACCAAGCATTGAATGATCTTTATGGGCTTTCCATTTAAGGGAAATACTCAAACCTGCATGCCTGATAACTGCAAACCTTTACAGAAATTTAAAAACAGCATTATTTTTTTGTAATATATGTTATATTTTATAATTTGGGATTTCTTAATTATTTTAATGTTATGTTTTACTAACCCGCATTAGGTCACTCTGGCGAGTTTCTAAAGACCCAAATGAATCAATCTGTATCAGCTTACAAAAGCAAATAGCTGAGCACGCGATGTGGGACGGGAGCACCGTTAGAACCGAAAGTTCAAATTATAGGGTAAGACCGGAATTACGAATTTAACATACCACTGTCTATTTCTCCCGTGAAACAGCAGTTTAAATGCACTGTTGTGTTTCGGAATGAAGGACATTGTAGCCAGAGTAACTACTGGACATATTGAGACTTAACATCTTATGTCTCGGGATGGCGAGCGCAGTGGAATACCAAGCATTGCTTTATAATACAAGTTTTTTTTTTTTAAGTTATACTTCTTTTGGCGCGATGGAGAAAAATGATGAGAGTGAATTTTTACGATGCGCGCGCACACCGATAGCGACAACATGAAGTTAGTTCTAAGTGGCATCAACTGATTATAGTGAAATTTTGTAGATATGTGTTATTTGTTCCAACTTAAAGGGTGAGATAGTTTTTATCTCGATTAAATTGACGAAAGTATACAATAAAGGAAAAAACATTTTGCCATACAAAATGTTCATGGGTTTGTTACTGTCAAACATTTAATGTTCATACCGTCGATACGGTAAACTCTTCCCTCAAATTAAATAACGTATTTAAATAAAGGTTTCGAATCGACAACATATATCCACAATATTCGATTAATGGCGTATTTTAGATTTTAAAGGTGTAAATTAATGACAGTAATGAATAGTGGTTGACATTTAAATTGATTGTCAAATATTAATGCATGCGTTCAGAAGTTTATTTTATGTGAACTAAGAAGAATATATCAAGCTATACTCGGAAATGGAATCCGAGATCAAAAATGTAAACAAAAGTGTTACCACTACAATAAAATAATTTGTCATGGTAGTTTGTTCACAACCGTTAAAAATACAGGTTGGAATTATTCTCATTCGTTAAATAAGTATAAAACAAAGCCAAATAAAAAATATTTGGTATAATATTTACATAAACAACAATTTCAACTTATTTTTTAAGTATGTGGAAAAAATGGTACGAAAATATTTTATGCTACAGGTATTATGCAGAAATTCGTAACCTTAGGCCACTGAAATAAAACTTTTTTTAAATTTCGTCTCCTTAACTACAAATACGTCGCTCTGATGCCTGCAACACCTCCCTTTAGTTCATTTAGCTGCTTAACTTGATGAATGTGCATGATGTGATAAAGTTACGTCGCTGCGATGCAGTTTTCACCTTTTCTGTTAAGTTTTTGTTCTATTTTGTTCCTAAGATATCTGGCGCTCGTGTTCCTAGACGAACGCACTATAGTCTTTGAAAATCACTGTGAGTAAAACCCATTAGAATTTGTTTGGGCCCAAGTCAAGGGTCACGTCACAAGCATAATAAAACATTCAAAATGTTCAAAGTTCAAAAATAAATATAAATAAATAAAACATAGTACTCGCAACATTTAAATCTATTCACTAATCAAGTTATACTCAATATGTTTTTGGGAAAATGTTTCATAACCCTGAAATGTCACTTTTACAATGACATTTGTTTGTTTACATTTTTGATCTCGAATTCGATTTCCGAGTATACATAAATAGAGACAATTAAATAAATAATATTCACACGTAAGAAGATTTACTTCTTTTCAAGATAGAATGTCACTTGAAAATGAAAAATCTTTAATAAAATAACACATAAAAATAAAAACTGAACTGAACTGAATAACAATTTTATATAATTATGGAGAATATTGCAGGGATTCTCAAATTAGGCGTTGCCTGTGTCTTGAGAAACCAGTTAAATATAATTGTTACTACATTAATTGTGTATGTGAGTGTGAGTGTTTTTCTATGAAAAATTATATTTCATCTCTTTATTACTAACAAAAAGTAATTGCGTAATATTTTTGGAAAACAGCATAGTGGGGGTGAAATAAGGGATGGAATATCGCATGGTTAATCAAACTCGCTAAAGTGTTTAGTGTCAAAAATTTATAAGGTACACTATTTGGATATGGAGAAACATAGTTTATTTTAAATATTTATTATGATTCATTGCCTTAATAATTAATGGTTGTATATTTTTACTGTGTTGTCATATTTTTACGTTAATAAATAGCTGCTCATGGACCTCCGTAGTGCCAGAGGACCAGCATAACAAAGTCGCTGCCTACCTCGAGGAGAGTACTCTCCTTAAACCTCGTTTGAAGAAGGACAGGTCATAGCGCTGAGGAAACACCGATGCAGGGAGTTCATTCCAGAGCTTTCACGTACGTGGTAGAAAAGAACGCTGGAAACGTACCGTTCGGGAGCGGTACGCCTCCAGGTGGTGGGAATGAACTCTACTACGGAAACGTGTGGTGCGATGGTACATAGGCGGACGGTGGTACCATCTCAAACAACTCTTCGGAGCACTCTCCATGGAACAAACGATAGAAAACACAGAGAGATCCGAAGTCTCTCCAGCAGTCCTAACGGTTCCAATTCGTCCGTGAGATCGGGATCATTGACTATTCGACAAGCTCGTCGCTGCAAGGAGTCAAGTGGGTCGAGCTGGTATTTTGGGGCACCTGCCCAGAGGTGGGAGCAGTACTCCACGTGGGGCCGGATTTGCGCTTTGTAAAGCGTCAATCTATGACCCGACGTAAATTACCGCTTGGCTCTGTTCAGGATTCCCAACTTCTTGCTCGCCAGTTTGGCTTTGTCCTCCAAATGACTCCTAAACTCGACTTTGCTTGATATTTAGATGCCAAGGATTCCAATACTCTCGGATCCTTGGAGAGTAACTCCTTGGAATTGCGGCGCCATGACAAAGGGGTCCTTCTTCGCAGTGAACACGCAAACTTGTGTCTTCGAAGGGTTAAATTGAACTAGGTTAAATTCATCCCATTTGGAGGCCCGTCCCAGAGAGTTCTCGACTTCAGACACAAGTTGAAACCGTCTCTCCATAATGGAATCCCGAGAGTGGCTCCGTTGGCCGATGTACCGCGCGTCACTCGTACTATCATCTGCATAACAATGCATGCTATCAATAGACAACATGTCATTGATATGCAGGATAAAGAGTGTCGACGATAGCACCGAGCCTTGTGGAACACCTGCTTTAATGGTCTTGGTCTCGGAGCAACAGCCATCCACTACGACTTTTATGCTCCGACCATCCAAAAAGCTGGCGATCCATTTGCAGAGCCCCTCAGGAATTCCATACGCAGGTAGCTTCGCCAGAAGGGCGCGATGCCACACTCGGTCGAACGCCTTCGCAATGTCAAGGCCGGCCGGAATCGCCTCACTCCCACTCTCCAAAGCCTCCGCCCAACGGTGCGTGAGGTACACAAGAAGATCACCAGCCGAGCGACCGTGACGGAAACCGTACTGGCGGTCACTAATCAACTGGCGATCCTCAAGATACCTCAGGAGCTGAGTGTTTATAACTCGCTCCAAGACCTTGGAGAGTAGGGATGTGACAGCAATCGGCCTGTAACTCGAAGGGTCCGAACGGTCACCCTTTTTGGGGACAGGGTGTACATTGGCGACCTTCCACGAAGCCGGAACCCGGTTAGCTTTATAGGAAAGACGGTAAAGGCGCGTGAGCACGGGTGTCAACTCAGGGGCGCACGTTTTAAGAACCATTGCGGGGATACCGTCTGGCCCACTCGACTCATGGACGTCTAGAAGCCTGAGCTCCCGTCTAACAGCACGCTGGGTGATTTTTATGTCAGATAGTCAGATATCAGGTATTTTTTGGTTTTGCTACTGTTCATGAGCAGTCGCATCGCTTACCATCAGGCGAACGGCATGCTCGTCTCGCCATACACTGCAATAAAAATAAAAAAAACCACGGACGATCTTCTTAAGATCTGTGGTACGCAGTATTCCTCTTGAAATTCTTCATTGATAAAATATAAGGCTAGGTAAAATTATCGCCGACAGTCTGCCATGTGACCACGGCTTTACCGAGTATTTGTCTCAATGAAAACGGAATTATGCGTAGAGAACACCCCTGCGTTATGGGTCACAAGGAAATTTATATGCCATACCCGCTCGAGGAATTTTTCATATGCGCGCAAAATTGTTATATTATTTTTGAAATGGGTGTATTATCTCTATGTGATGTATGTGTTGTATGGTCCGTATATTGTCTTGCAGCTGAATAATATTATGGTGTACTTCTTGGGGCATTGACCCCGTTTAAAGGGTATCATGGTGGTTTTGTTATGTAAGGGAAACCTTTTAATAGTTGGATACGTTATATTAAATTAGCTTAAAGATTAATCATTCTATGTTTTAAATTTTATGGAATGGTAGTTTTATTGATAGAATATGTGAACTAAAACCTGTATGACAATAAAGTTTCTTGGTAGACTTTTAATATTTAGTATGCCTATTACCTATGCAGGTAAATTTTAATTTTCCAAAATCAACATTCATTAACCCAGGCAACTCAAATAAATCAATTTGCACTTACTCTGTAAAAAACATGTATATCAATTGGTTCATTACTGTGTGAAAAGAGAACTTGCAAAGTTTCTATTTTCCCAATTTGAATAAATTTTCAATAAATCACATTATTATTATAATGCAGATACAAATATTTTTTTATTTTATCTTTTACAAAATTGCCAAATTTCTGAATTTTTAAAACAAGATAGATGCGTTATTGCTTCTACGAATGAGATACAATGCAAATATTTATGTATGTTCATCATATTTTTGAGTAATTGTTTGTCTTTCATATTATATTTGAAGATTTTTTTACTTACTAAACAATAATGTTTCTTCTTTTTTAACATGTAAATATTAACTATGCCATATTGGGTTTTTAGACATTTGTATTCGCTAGAATAGTTATTACCATGAATAATGTTGGAGATCCCAACATAGTGAGCTAGTACATCGGTTTTCGGGTTCAGCATGTTTCATACGGTTTCCATCTGATCGCATACACACATTACTTTAAAGAGATTATTCGTTGAACAATTCTCAATTTAGATTGCACTGCATGTACCATCAAAGATCTCTTTTCTTTGACTATATAGGGCAAGAATCGATCGATCGAACTTAATATACGTCTATTCCTATATTAATTCTCTCGTTTTCCTTTAAACCTTGTGTAGAAATATTGACGCATTAATGTTTTTTAGCTGCTTATCATCACAATACGCATCTTATTCCCTTACCTAAAAGCTTATTTATTTAAACACATTTTACAAATAAATAGTACACGCGGACTTAAAGCCTAAGGGCATTTTTTAAAAGTAATTTCTAAATACCTTTGACTCTGCATCTCCGGATGCATCCCTGATAAATAACACTAATTAATCTGGTGCGGAGGCTGACACGCTAAGGCGAGACAGCTTGGTGGCGCCGGGGGCGAGTGACGCCAAGTAATTGCTTTTGTTAAGTCAACACTTGTCTAGGAACCAGACATAAAGGTAATGTTCGAAAATTTTAATAAATACACGTAGCAGCCACACGTAGTTTTGACCAAAGGGTAAGAAGCTACTTTGAGTAGTTATGTAACACTTGGAAATAAAATATCGGGTGATATTAACATTGGTAATTAATTTAAACCAGTTCCTAACTATTCCGAACCGAAGTTCTGTTAAGCAGATATATAAGCAATACTTGTTTAACGGATGGCAAAAAAAACGAAAAAAATAACATTAAAATAAAAATATTATTTACGAATTTATTGCGGATTCAGTTTTAATTATTTTAACTTTACAACTTTTCGATCACTTTCGTGGTCACGGGGCGGACAATGTATTTATTTTTCCTAATTTTGTTCAATGTCGCCGTGATGAGAAATGTGGAAAAATGTAAAATTAATTTCTAAATGTTACATTATTCTGTATATTTGTGACCCTGAGAAACATTTATCTCTGTGTGAGGACACATAATGAAAATTCTTGGAAAGGCCTATGTACAGCAGAGGACTGGGAATGTTAATAATCAATATTGTCGAAATTTGGTAGTATTAACTAAAACTATTAGGTAATTTTCTATTCTTTGTCTTTACCATCCATTCTAATAGTTAGAGCAAAAACTAAGTTTTATTGCTGTGTCTTTGACTTTGTAGACGTCTTTAAGCTACTGTTTTCACTTAGCATCAGATATCCTATCTATTCTGGCTTCGTTGGCAGTAAAATCAAAAGATTTGACCTACGAGTTTACGACCGGCCTTATATCAGTTCTTGTAGAAACTGCCCTGCAAGAGCCGTACTGACTAAAATACCCTATCTTTGGAATCAGTATTTTTTTTCTTTTGTTTATAATCTCTGATTCAGAGACTGTATAACCTCTTTCAATGTTTTGTAAAAAAAATACTCAAGGAGATGTTCAACTTCTCCTAAATATATTGTACATTTTTTTAATTTTATTTTATTACGGATCAAATACAATTTTGCATCCTTCGGATACTCATATCAATTTGGATAATTAACAAGAATTAATGTGGTTAGAGGATAGGTGTTACAGTATCCAGCAATGTAAACGTAACAAATAACAGCTTCTAACATAGCATTAGCCTAGATATGGAAACCTTGGAGGAAATAGTACAGTACAAAAGAATGTAATGAATAATGAGCGACAAATTGTACAACACTTCACAATCGGAGCAATAAAACGTTACGAAACATAAAATAATTTGATAGAAACAATAGACACTAGCTGTCGACAACGTAACTACATGGCAACGTTTACGTAATATTGACGGACAATGGACATAGAATAAAAAATATATGGAGTAAAGACAATTTATATTCAGTATCATCATCAGCCCGTTGCAGTCCACTGCTGGACATAAGCCTCTCCCAAGGTAAGGCTGCTTCATGTTTCAAGTCACTGCCGGCATTCTTGTGCGAGTGTCTCAATTTGAATTTGCTGCTAAATATGAGACACCTCATTACTATACGCTGATGTACTTAACATGATTGAAAAGAAAAATTACACGTACATAGAAAATACGAATATTATGATGTAATTTATGCTTTAGCGAATTATTTAGCCAACAGATTCAGATTTGGTTGCTGACAAATACCTTTGAGAAAATCACCTTTATAATTAAAAATATTCATATTATAATATCTTTCCGCATTACCAACCTCAGTTATTCTACTGGAATAAGCTCGGGTATTGCGCTCACGTCCTCAAATGTCTCCTCTGCAACTACTATCTTTGCACAACTGTACTTCAGATCTCACTAGCGATGCAAATTACCGGCCACGTACGGAGAAACTTCCGCATGACCGGTGCTTGGACGGCTAATAACTAATATTTCACTTTTGTGTCGCTTCGGGGAAAAAACGCTCGGATTCCACCTCTATGAGAACGTGTTTTGCTGTACTTATTGAGATAATATAGTTAATTTTGTAGTATATTTTTATTGTTCTGTTGGAAATTTTAGGATTTTGTTACTTTTTATGCCATTTTGGTAATAAGTACCAGCCACCAACAAACCAATTAAATCACTTTTTATTCACGAAAATCTCTGTTTTTACTGTTTTAAGTTCAAACGATTATCCAATTAGTAATTCCACAATATAATTAAAATCTAAAAATTAACGCTTGACGTAATACTAGATTTATAAAGAATAAAATTAATAAGAGGTTCTAAAAATATACACCTGAATGAGCGTAAACGTCAAAGAAATTCATTGTTCGCGTTTTCATTAAAATACAAAATGTATAAATTTTACAAAAAAATGTCTCCACAAAATGTTAAGAATAGATTTCAAATTATTTAAATATGCTTTAGTGCTCCGTTTGGATTTATCATTCGAAGATTTAAAACAATAATTCAGTCAGCGAATGGTAACCACAATAATTTCGACTCTCATTCCCGAGTCACTAGCACGGAACGTCCTGGGGCGAAGCGTGGTCATATTTTAATTCACACTCGATCCTCAGGGGTGTAGTTAGCGAGAATTAGAGGGGACTATTATATTTTATGTATTTTTATGTTGTAAGTGCGTGGTGGCCTGTTGGTAAACGGACTAGACGCGGCTGCCAACATGTTCACGGTGGTCGCGGGTTCAAATCCCAGGGCACACCTCTGACTTTTCGGAGTCATGTGTGTATTGACAATCAATCACCACGCACTAAAACGGTGAAGGAAAACATCGTGAGGAAACCTACATACCCTAGCGATTTACAAGAATTTCTATGGTATGTAAGTCCGCCAACCTGCACTAGGCCAGCGTGGTGGACTATATGGCCTAACCACTCTCAATCGTACTTTCGATTGTAGAGTAGGCCCGTGCCCTGCAGTGGGACGTATATGGGCTGATATAATACAATACAATACAATTATATTTTATGAGTATTTATTATGAAAATTTTGAATTTTTTGTTTTAATGATTTATATATGTAGGATTTGAATGTTATCAAGAAGGATGAGTAGAATTAAATGTAAGACGAATGACTAATATGGATCGTGTTATGTAAAAGAGATGCTTAATTAAAGTATTTAACATTAAAAGAGTTAGGGGATGAATGATGAAGATGTGAAAGTACGGAAATAGAGGTAACAGTCTGGAAGACGATGGAAGATGTGTAGGACGACTGATGTAATGACGAAATGAAGACGAATTTATAAGAAGATAATATTATCCAAACGATCTTTTTTTATTTGACCCGAGACTAGTACTACTACCCCTAGACTATTCCCATATATATTCTGTATCAGCCCACATAGGTCCTACTGCAGGGCACGGGCCTACTCTACAATCGACAGTACGATTGAGAGTGGTTAGACCATATAGTCCACCACGCTGGCCTAGTGCGGGTTGGCGGACTTCCACACCATAGAAATTCTTATAAGACTGGACCTCGGGACGCCGTATTTTTCAGAAATCTGCCTAGTAGATAAGTTGTTGCTTACATCTTGAACAACTTCAATCGCTCTTTGCATATTTTAATTAATTAATTACATACCATAGAATTTTTTATAATCGCTATGGTATGCAGGTTTCCTCACGATGTTTTCCTTCACCGCTTTAGTGCGTGGTGATTGACTATCAATACACAAATGACTCCGAAAAGTCAGTCATTCCCATATATACTGGGTATCTCAAGACTGCTACCGAAAACGAAGCCGGGTTGTAGTTTTAGTGGCTACAAACACAATGCAATTAAAAATTTCGCATATAAACGCGACAATTATTTTTTATGATTTTTTAAATATCGTCATTTTTGGGTGTTAAATCCATAGTTTTTGCTAAAATAATAATTTAAACTCTTTTATACCTTAGATTACTTATAAATAAAAGGGTATACACTATTATTTTAGGAAAAAATGTATTTACCACCCAAATATGGTCACAGGAAAAAAATAACAAAAAAAAATTTTTCGCTTTTTTTTGCAATTTTTTCTGTTGCGTTGTGTCTGAAGTTGCTTAAACTACCACCCGGCTTCGTTTTCGGTAGCAGTCTTGATATACCCTGTATTATGTAAGCGTATTTGACTATCTTAAGACTTATTTTGAGTGCAAATACTTATTTATTTTGTATGTTATTTCGTAAATATTTAAAGGTATTTAACATAGATGTAGTTTTCAGGATATTTTATCGCTGTATGAATCCTTTGGAAAGGGGTTTGTTCATAAAAAAACCTCTTGTGACTAAGGATGATTATTTAAATATTATTCACAATTTATTATAAACATATTATACAATTTCAGGTCCAATTCCCTGCCAACGGATAAGTTGATGTCGATTTAAGCGGAATAAAAAAAAAAAAATACAATTTTAATGATCTGAATGTTTATCAGAATAATTTTAGTGGAACAATTAGATGGTTATCTTAACGTCTCATATGACTTTTCCCAGTATTAAGTAGAGCGATTTCACTGTGACCTCTGCAATTTGGTGGGAACGTAGACTCGCCGTGGTAACACAATGACCTCGATCATAAAATTCGTAATTTAATTATATTCAAAATATTTACAAATGTTTGCTAAGGGAAATAAATTACTAAAAAAATAATTTCACGCTCGTCTACCGCATTAACCAAAATTTAAAAATTCTTACTCGTCTTATTTAGTTCCCAAAATCTACCTTTTTATTTTTTATGAAACATGATTTGACGCAGTTGGGACCTACTTCCGCTCTTCCCTGATTAGCAAAACCTTAACCACTCCTTCCTCGACCACAAGACCAGTTCCTAAATCCGTCCCCTTCAAAGAATTATCAAAACTATCCTCGAAGTTTTTAACACGCTCACGAGTCGCGTATCTTTGCACGCCCGATGCATTTTGACCCAAGTTTAATATGTCTTCGATTTATTGACAAGGCATTTAGCGTCAACCCGTCGAGTTATGACTCCAGCATCTTGTTAGGAATAAAGTGTGGCTATTAGGACGCATAAATATGGGAGTTTTATTTATGTTGCTGCAAAAGTGAATTTATGTTTATTAAACAATAAATAAATAAATAATAATAAATAAATAACACCCAACAGTCACATATATAGTAGTGACCCCACTAAGATCGAGTCTTGTGTCGTGGGTATCAGGAACTACGAGAGACTTTTCGGTCTTACAAACACCCAGACCCGAAAGAAATATTTGTGGGCCGCACAAACATTTCTCTCGGTGCGGGGATCGAACCCGCGGCCTCTCGTTTCACAGGCGGCGTCTAACCGTCTCCGCCACGGAGGCTGTAAACGAAATTATAGTATTGTTACAGGTGATCATAATGTAAGGAATATTATTTTAAAAAACTAACGTAATTTACCAGAATTCATTATGCAAAAATAAAATACTATAATGTTATGTATCATCAAGGCGAATTATTCTTATGTGTGCAGCATTCAATCTATTCACGAACTATTAACTAAATAACTAAAAGTTTACTCTTTCATTGCTATTTTGTTAGGACCCTCATACCTGCACAGAAAGCATATACATGATGGAAACTCGTATTGGAAACTTACGCAAATGCTTTTTGGGTAAGGCCTGTGAACATTGGATTTTAACTAAGTCGGCATAAGTATGTGGACTAGGGGAAGAAAAACATGTCATGGCTATGAATACGTTTAGATTGTATTACACCGTTAAATTAATTGTCATTAAAACACGAATAAAATGAACTTATCTTCTAGATAATCATGCATTTTTTCATTTAGTACATCAGAGAAATTCCCAATGATGTATTTTAGATCAGAATGAGATTGGGAGGCCTCAGTTCAGCAATCATAAAGCCGTTATACCATCAATTAGCAGTCTTTGAATGCACGGAGACAAACTTTGGATATGTTTTACATGCAAAAACATGTATATACTGACATTTAACATTAATATAATATAGTTTCACATACAATAACATGTTATATAACTATTTAACAAAATATATTGTCTTAAATATAATATTGTTTCTAAAATGCCGCCTAAAGTGATCTGAGGCCTTTCTTTATTCACGTAGAAAAAGGCTTTGTCGCTAATGCGATTAGGTCAATCTGAGGGCTTTCGATCCCAGCTGAACTATTCATTTAACTTTTTTCGGAAAAGGGTCTTGTACACGCAACATTATGCCAATATTGATAAGACGAATCAATATTCCCACCATCACAGGCTCAGTAACCTTTTTCACAGCTAAACCTTAAGCCTGCAAACACGCTTGGCAATCTCTTTGTGTTTTGCTCTGCCATTGAATTTTAAACTCTATCTTACAGATAAAAAGACAAATTTCGCTTGATATGCGAACATCAAAAAGTCCAATATTGTTAAGCTAATAATAAAGCAGCGTCGCGTACAGAAAGTTATCGGATCCACGATTTTTGGACGTCTTTCGGGCGTAAATTAACCGTGTTGCGACATTGAGTGACCTGCCGATTCCATCTAACTTTTGCCTCTTTATGTAATAGCGTTTCGATATCGCTTATCAGATCCGCACGGTCAATGTGATTCGAATTAGCTTTCGATGCTCGTAGAACTGGAATCACAGGCTTTCATACAAAGTTTTGTTTTATCGATGATGATGTCAATAGTGATTTTATTACAATTGGCGATAGATTTATTATTATTAATCAATATATTTTTATCAGCGTTCGTAGTGAGAAAAGTAATAGTGGCCAACACAATTGTATATGTTCTCCTCAGTGGATTTGTTTAATACTACTCGACACGCTTTTAGAAAGGCTGCACTAATTAATGTCTCTGTCTCAGACTAAGAAATTCATATGTTTTATTATATTATGTATAAAGAACATAAAATGATATAATAGATATACCCGTTGATTCTTAGTTATAACATTCCCCCCCCCTCCCCCCACACACACGTACGCTCTAATAGCTCACATACCACCTACATAAGCCCAACCATTTACTAACCATTAATCTATACTTATATTATAAAGCTGCAGAGTTTGTTTGTTTGTTTGTTTGAACGCGCTAATCTCTGGAACTACTGGTCCGATTTGAATGATTCTTTCAGGGTTGGGTAGTTCATTTATCAAGGAAGGCTATAGGCTATATATCATCACGCTATGACCTATAGGAGGAAAGCAGTAGTGATATTTCTAGCAAATACGAGGAAATTTTGTTCGTTTTTCGTGGTCCGATTGGTCGATATTCTAAACTGATAGTCAGAATTAAACATTTTGACCGCCATTTTAAAACGTGTAGGCACCCGGGCGGAGCCGGGCCCGACCGCTAGTTAGCTTATAAAAGTACTGCTTCTCATTTATATTTCGTTTTTAGTCTACTCTTTGTTTATTAATTATTGTTATATGTGTACTTCGTAATTGGCGTATGGATTTGTTTAAAATTATAATATATTTTAAATTGTCAGCTGTGAAGGACCTAATAAATAAATAAAAAGTAATATAAAATATCGCGTGTGCATTTTGGGTTGAGTTCCTGTCGGATGCGGCCTGCATCCAGCTTCTTCCTGCAACCTTAACCAAGAAATCCCTGCAATTTGTATGCGGGCATCCGATATATATATATACTGTGTAGTTGCACAGCTCTTATTTCAACAGTATTAGTCAGGCTTTTTTTATCGGGTAAGTCCAACAAACGATAAAACAGGTCACCTAATGGTAAGTGATCACTACCACCCATGACCATCACAGCACTTATAGATATGTTGCCGGCCCTTCAAATCAGAAGGGGATGGGAAGGAAAAAGAAAGAAAACGAAACGTGACAGCTTAGCTAGTATAAAAGTAGGATTTTGAAGGCTAAATTGGATCTTTAAAGGTCTTTGCATCTCACTGGGTACAATCCAGAATATTACTGCAAAGATCCTTGCAAGTTATATTTTTTATTTATTTTTTACATAATATTCAGCAAACGCAAATGGGAGTAAAACTCTCTAATTGAAACATTCTTCGCAAAAATATTGTAAATTCAGACTGCGTGTATTTGGTAATTGAATTGTTGCTTGAAATCCTGACTGTCCAACCAAAAATATATATAATTTATCAAACTAATATATGTATTTTAAAAGTGTAACAAAAATGAATCAGTCGGGTAAAGTAAGCACGGGCATGAAATTTACTTCTCACCTAAATATAAAATGTCACGTTACAAGGTTAAGAGATAAGTAAATGATTAAAAAATGCATTAGAAGTGGGTTTCCGGTCAGATTAACTTAAGCTTGGTGACTATAATTATTATTAGAAATTGCGTCTAATCAATGAATGACAACGACTAGGCTGGGCAATCAGTATCAAATACATATATTTTATTACAAAAATGTTACCTTATTCCAATTCTAATAAACTCCATTTTAATTACCATTGTTTTCAAGGTCTAATAACCACAGGAGGTATTCACAAATATTTCTTCTCCTCCAGCTTTTATTCTATTCGAGAGCCTTGAAAGCTAGGTTCCAAAGAGCGAAAGAATTCAAAAATCAAAAACAAATTGAAAATACTTCCCTTTTTTCTCTTACTCATCCAATTAGACGCGGCTTCAAGTGAAACTTAAAAAAATATACGAACAATAGAACCCTCGATATCGCACGTTAAAATTCACTGAATAGGTTCGGTCTCAGTAGTAGCGGTTTTGTAAAATCTAGGAAACTAATTATAAATAACTATTTAACAAATGTTAATTTGTGGTAGAAAAAAATATTTTAAGATTCTCCGAACCCTTCTAGACTCTTGCCGAACATTGGGACAATATAGGTTAATCAAACAAAATGTATATATGAACTAACAGTCAAATGATAGATTTACAACATAAAAAGGGAACAACTCAATCAAAACTTTCTTACAAATGAATAATCTATCATCAGAACCGTATAATAACTTGATTTATTATAAAATTTGGGGGTTTATTTACGGTCTATTGAGATACTTCTGAATTTTCGAAGTTTCTTGTGTTTCCTTTATAGAACATGGGAAAAGCACAACAGTATATGATTTTTAAAAACTTTCTAATGTTAATGAACTTTATGAAACCGTACGACACCAGCGTACCAGACTAAGAATTAAATCCGGAACGCATTCAAGCCAATAAAAAATATCCAGTGCTACATTCTTGAATTGACAAAAATCACCAACACTGTCGTTGTATCGACGAACTCATTATCCATAAAAAAATCAGGTAAATGTATCAACGCCGTCACACCGTCGCGCCCTGACTCCGAATGCACACGAACAGTTTATGTGAAATACACCGCCAATTAAGCTTGACACCCCAATGCCTCCGTTTGCACCTCGCACGAAAGCGGGACGTCCTATTGGTTCTCACGTGACTGTTTATTTGTTTCCTTTACGCCTTACATATAATTTAATGGCTTGAATTTGCTGAGACTAATATTTACGTTGGGATTAATGAGGTTTGTTATAATGTCTTTGTAAGCTATTTTCGGGGTTGGTGCAAAGTGAGCTGGGAGTTTAGGATCCTTATAAAGCGTATTGTTTGTTTACGTGATACTTCATTAAATTGTTCTGTACATAGCCACCTTAGAATTTGGGTAATTGTTGCGAGTTATAATATTTAACTGACGAAGATACAATTATAACAACTGTATTGTTATACTGTATCAGCACATACGTCCCGCTGCAGGACACGGGTCTCCTCTACAACCGAGAGTACGATTGAGAGTGGTTAGGCCATAATATAGTCCACCACGCTGGCCTAATACCGGTTGACGGACTTTACATACCATAGAAATTCTTACAAATCACGATGATATGCAGTTTCCTCAAGATGTTTTTGGTGATTGCCCATCAATACACACATGACTATAACAACAATGACGATAATTTAGTCCTGGACTTTTGGACAAAGCTTCGGTAAATAGACTCACCTGAAGATATCTACATCTTCGAACTACTCAATTTCTACAATAATAACTATATTTTATGAACCTATTAACGTCTTAGAAATTTTCATTAACTCCAACATCTTGCTAATCCAGTATACTAAGCTTACAGAGACTAAGCCTTGAACGAACTAATTTTGTAATACAGTAGAAGTAAAGACACATCACAAAACCTCCCCGATGGGCGTCATAAAGAACGCTCTCATGCAAAATGGATTCGCGAAAGTTTTAGCATGAAATAACATTTGAATTCGTAATTTTATTATCACACCACTTGTTTTAGTGATATGAATTCGGAAGATATGACAATTGTGAAGTAATTGTACATTTTCATTAAACATTACTGTTTCGACCCCCAATAAATAATTATGATTTAGTAGTTAGTGCTCAATGTAACTCAAAATCAAAATTGGCAATAATGCCCCACAGAAGCAGATACAACGTTTTGGTAACGGAAATCAGGAACTACAAAATATGTTTTGAGTATCACAGCAATCAGAAAAAAATTAAAAGTATGTTGCGGAATAAATCCCATAAAATCTTTATAAGCTGCAAAAAATATGGCATCATGCAACGGTTTTAAGTCAATTTTGTCCACGATAGTGTAGTATAAAATAGATCGGTAACCTGAACGAACACAATACAAAGAAAGTAAAAGTCAAACCGTGCAATTTTACTATATTGGTATGGTATAAAAATGTTATAGCCGCCAGATTGCATACAAAGACATATCGGGATTCTGGGTTCAATGTACTCCGGCATATTTCACCCTAAGGAAATCCCTTTTCCCCCTCGGTTATCGTAAAATGATAGAAACCATAAAAGCTAGTTTTTAGATATTTTTGGCATCTTCTTATTTTATTACCGAATTATAGGCTATCGTATTTTTTTGATAAAGATTACGTAGGTTAGGTGTGTTTGTCGCATTTAAATTTTAATTGCACCCTACAATGATCAGTGCTAAGTTTAAAATAAACTTGAAAATGAAACTAATATGTTATGATATGTATATGTGTGTATTTATGTATGTATTATATCTATCTCAAAGATCCAGAGCTTTGTCTACCACTTTGCTAAATTTCAATTTAACTGGTTTAGTAATTTTCGTTTCAAAGGCGAAGAAGACACAAAGAGAAACGTGAAATTATTTTTCATTTTTAATGATAGTGTTTGTAATGTTAAATTTCAGTTTAAATATAGAAGTTTAATCTTGGTTGAAGGTCTAAATAAATTAAATAAACGTGTTTAAAGTACCGTAAATTATTAGTCTACGCACGTACAACAATACGTTTCAACGACACATTTTAGGCTCTGACGCAGGCAATTTATATAAACGTGTTTACTCTTGAATATAGTAGATTTAACAGACTAAAATAAATTTTACATTGAAATTATTCTGTATGTCAGCATACTTTATTATTCACGTCAAATTAAATATATAAAATGCTGCTTTTTATGTTGTGATAGCTGACCCAACAGATCATGATTTTGTCGTGCTCTTTTTCATAATAATCCATTAGTCTTGTTAATATTATTAAAAAAATATTGCCCTATCTGTAAGAAAATATACGATGGAATATAATATTCTGAATTATTTTCCTTCTTCTTTATCAACCCATATACGTTCCACTGTAGGGCACAGGCTTCCTCTACAATCGAGAGTACGATTAAATGGGCCATGTACTCACCACGCTGGCACAGTGCGTAGACACGTACTTTACGTACAATAGAAATTCTTGCAAATCGCTATGGCATTCAGGTTTCCTCACTATTTTATCTTTCACCTTTACCACATTCTTATCAGTTTATTAATTGATAATAAAATGTATTATTGGTATATATACTACATAGGTAATTTCTAACCAAATAATTATAACATTGACACATCGATTTTTATTTTAAATAGATAATTGGAGATATTATATAGCCATGCAACGAGTCGATCCAAAAAGTCTCTCTCTTCCTTCAGCCTATGTAGACCTATTGTCAAACATAGGCCTCCGCTAAGGGATCCGAATGGTTCGAAAAATACTTTAATGCTTAAAACGAGTCTCATCTAAATGAATCAAAATCATCAAATAAGGTAATATTAATATACTGGGTATCTCAAGACTGCTACCGAAAACGAAGCCGGGTGGTAGTTTTAGTGAGTACAAACAAAATGCAACTACAATTTTCGCAAAAAACGCGACAATTTTTTTTTTATGATTTTTTAAATACCGTAATTTTAGGGTGGTAAATCCATAGTTTTTGCTAAAATAATAATTTAAACTCCTTTATACCTTAGAGTCCTTATAAATAAAAGGGTATACACTATTATTTTAGGAAAAAAATGAATTTACCATCCAAATACGGCCATAGGAAAAAAATAACAAAAAAAATCATCGCTTTCTTTCAACAGTTTCTGTTGCAATGTGTCTGAAGTCACTAAAACTACTACCCGGCTTTGTTTTCGGTAGCAGTCTTGAGTTACCCTGTATGGTAAGCCAAATAGGTACAAAACGAATTATAAGCTAATGTTGTTTAATGTATGAAAATGCCTTGCGTATATTGGGCTTAAATTAATGTGGTATCAGTTCAACCAACGGGAATTCAAATTTAATTATGACGATAGAACACGCTAGAGTTTCTTGCCCGTTCTTCTCTGGCGAAAACAGCCTTGTGAACTGGGTGGTATTGGAAAAAAAAAGTGACTGAATATAAATAGTGTATGACATTTTATGGATTCAATAAATATTTTCATTTCATTTCATTTCATAGGTCATCATCCAAGGTAAAATTATTTGGAATCCAAAAAAGAAAAACCGCAACAAAAGTATAAGTGGGTTTAACCTTGGGATGGATTGAGGGCACATAAAAAGTAGACATAATGGTGTTTTCAGACATATTTTTAAAATGGAAATGGATTTCAGTCATATTGAGTTCAAACATATTTTTTTATTATTTATCATTCCATGCGACGGTTAACTACGAATAAACGTTTATTGTTGTATAAATTTTATTCGTAAAAAATATGGAAACTTAAACCCTATCAATACTTTTTCGCTGAATAGCCATTTTATTACGATCAGCAAATATGATGATACGGGAATAATAAATTACGGGGTCGGCTTTGTGGCCCGGCTTAACTATAAAATGGTTATAAATTTCTTGTTCTATTTAAGGGATGGCCAAAGTGGCCGTAAAATACGAGCATTACAGAAACTTTACTTATCACTTTTTTAGTGCGTTCCATAAAATGTGTCCTTTCAAAAAATATTTTTTATTATTTTACACATTCGTTTTTTTTTAGTATACGACAAAATTAGATTTATCGTAGCAAGTTTTTAAAACGTCTAATGTAGGAGAAATATTTTCAGTTATCGGATTGAATATTATGGCGTTACAAGTTTACAATTGTCACTGAATGTTTGTGCTTAAACATTCAACCTGTCACATACATACCGGGTATCTCAAGACTGCTACCGAAAACGAAGCTGGGTGGTAGTTTTAGTGACTACAAACACAATGCAACTAAAAATTTCGCAAAGAAACGCGACAATGATTTTTTATGATTTTTTAAATATCGTCATTTTTGGGTGGTAAATCCATAGTTTTTGCTAAAATAATAATTTAAACACTTTTATACCTTAGATTATTTATAAATAAAAGGGTTTACACTATTATTTTAGTAAAAAATGTATTTACCACCCAAATATGGTCATAGGAAAAAAATATAAAAAAAAAACTGTCGCTTTTTTTTTGCAACTTTTTCTGTTGCATTGTGTCTGAAGTCGCTTTAACTACCACCCGGCTTCGTTTTCGGTAGCAGTCTTGATATACCCTGTAGATGATATGATTCAATCTTAGTGTGGGATCAAGAGTACACTAAGATCGAGTCTTGTGTCTTGGGCATTAGACACTACGAGAAACTTTTCGCTCTCACACCCGAAACAAATATCAGTGAATCACACAATATACGTATATATTTGTCTCGGTGCGGGAATCGAACCCGCAGCCTCTCGTTTCGCACCTGACATCTAAACAACTGCGCCACGGAGGCTATCAGCAGCAATATTTGTTTCCTTTACTTGAATAAAATTAAAAAAATACATATCATATACATTTGCAAGGAACAGTTCTAAAATCGCTTAAGTATTAATGCCACACCCGGCATGGTCTTATTACAATATCGGCTAACTAGTACCTAAAAACATACTACTAAAATATGAAAGACAATATTATCTATAATGACATTTTTACAACCCGTACATAGCAATCTCATACAACCTGTCGTTACAGTAATTACGCCTTTTTAAATCGATCCAAACTGGCAATCTGATACAAAATTAACAACGCAATTTGCTTGCAAACAGTCTGATAACAAGACCAATTGGCAATAGAGTATAGCCACTAATAATCCGCCGACAGTGGACGTAATAATAGGTTTCAACCTTAGTCTATTCGGAGGCAACTGGTATTTTTATCGTACAAATTAATTGCTCCCGATTTATTCTAATTGATCAATTTGCAGTTGATTCTTGTTCAAGGTTTTAGATTTAGTTATCACTGTGTAAATTGTCGAATTAGAATCATATATATATACACGGATAAATTTTTAACCAGTCATTTTTAAAAGAATTTAAAGAGAGAGTAATATTTTATGTTACTTAAGTTGACTGCGATGTTAAAGAATACTGAAATAAAAATCTTAAAAAGTTCATCGCATTACTGGACAGAGTCAGCATTAAGTTGAATAAATAACTTTCTTTCACTTTCAGGCATTTCCTTTCCTATAATACGAGTACATATGACGTTATACTTGGTGTAGTATAATTATGATGTTAAATCTATGTTTTAGTCCTAAAGGTTAATTTTATGGTAAACCGTTTGTATTACGTTTACAGTTTGCCTCTAAATTTAGCATAAGATTCAACATCAAGCCTCCATGAAAACTCCACACTCCAACCAGAAACAAACGAACCTGTGAACGAAACCTCAGTAAAAACTGCAGATAGCATCGCAGTACCGTTCCTTGGCGGTGAACCCATCCATTCCTCAGTAATACTAATTAAAACTGGTTGAGGTCACGGCTCGCTGTGACGCGATACAATCGTACAATACGTGACGGCGTTTATCTCTCCTTAGTTTAATTGAACAGACAAGCTGACCAGGCTCGAAGGGGATGGATTTGAATACGAGTACGGTGTTGGTTCCGCGATTTTATCGTGAGTTCTTTGCGTCAATGGTGGCTATTGGTGGAGTAATTACATAGGTGGTTCAGATATGGTGGGATTTTAGATAAATGTGTGGAGTGTATTGCTCTTTTGATGGGGAATAATAATAATAATAAATAAATAACACCCAACAATCACATACTTAGCCCTGACCCCACACTAAGATTGAGTGTTGTGTCGTGGATATCAGTAACTACAAAAGACCCTTGGGTCTCACAAACAGCCAGGCCTGAGATAAATAGTTGTGGGGTTAACAAAGATTTGTCTCGATACAGGAATCAAAGCCGCTGCCTCCTGTTTCACAGCCAGCGTCTAACTAACTGCACTACAGAGGCTGTACATTATGAATATATTTCAATATCATTGTTTTAATTTAATAAAGATTATTTATTAAATAAAAATAAAAATTTGTGATGTATCTTTACTAACATTATATTATGAGTTTTTATTTGTTATACTAACACTATTGAGTCTCTGTAACTTGAATTTTTCAATAAATAATAATAATAATAATAAAGTTAGTTACGTAAATTTGATCCAAAGTATTATAAATTAAAAATTCAAATATTTTTGTATTATGCTAAAAGAAACTCAACTAAGTGAATAACTATAGATTTCATAAAATTAATTATTCTCTTCGCATCGATGACCGAAAAACTAATATTGGAACTTTTTCATTTGAACAGACAAGATTAGAATCGCAAGATTAAATACTTAATAATCCCTGACAATTTATTTTAAAAAGTTTCACACGACTTTAATTTTCGGATTTGATAGAATACACGAGCCAAAAGTCTATTTAAGATGGAATAATCAGATCTTAATTATAACTTTAAGGGTAGAATGCCCCCGTTCTATCACGTTCCTGTCGATCTCTTCACTTTAGTTTAGTTAATTTATGAACTAAAATATAGTGTATAAAACTCCACACTCCAACTAGAAACAAACATATATGTATATTCTTGTAGATCTTTTAAATAAAAACGTATAGCATTTTATTTATTATGAGTCTATTTGCCTGTAGCGAAGACTGTAACACGTTTGAGAAAGGTTTATTTCTAAAAATAATAATTTATACTATTATAACCAGATTAAATATACCAGAATAACCAGCGCTTTGCTTCTTGGTGCATTGCATATTGCTGAGCTAGAGCTTTTAATGCGTCTATAATATTGCACATGTTATGATATACTTATGAATAATCATATTATGATTGTTTTGGTACTTATTGTAGCTAAAATAAACGTTTATCTATATATTATTTCTGTATCAGCCCATATACGTCCCACTGCAGGGCACGGGTCTCCTCTACAATCGAGAATACGATTGAGAGTGGTTAGGCCATATAGTCCACCACGCTGGCCTAGTGCGGGTTGGCGGACTTACATACCATAGAAATTCTTATGAATCCCTATGGTATGCAGGTTTCCTCACGATGTTTTCCTTCACCGTTTTAGTGCGTGGTGATTGACTATCAATACACACATGACTCCGAAAAGTCAGAGGTGTGCCCTGGGATTCGAACCCGCGACCACCGTGAACATGTTGGCAGTCGCGTCTAGCCCGTTTACCAACAGGCCACCACGCACGTCTATATATTATTTCTGTTGACGACGCACGCGCACATCACCCGGCGTAGTACATAGAACGCATTTTGTAAGGTCTCGTCACGCCACGGTCGCAGTATGTGTGGGCGGATTGAGTGCATTTTTATTGTTTTTTGACATGTTTTTATTGAATAGCTTCGCACCCACCGCTCACACATTAATGATTCATATGTCATTTTAAAAGGCGTGATGAGACCTAATTAACGATGTATGATAAGTAATTAGAAATAAGATACTTATGAAAATAAAGAGGAAAACGACCGCGCCCCGAAGTAAAAATGGACCCAAAATTAGGAACATTTTACGGGGGTCTCCCTATGGTAACGCCTCGGAGTACTTAAGCCGGCAAGCAAAATTAGGAAATCACTGGATCCAGAAGAGCTCTCCGAGGAAGAAACTGAAGAAACCTGAAGACATCCGAAGCCTCAAGAAACAGAAGAAACCCGGGAAAACCCCTGAAGAAAAGTACGAAGCGATCCGGACTGCGACGTTGCTTGCCGGCGTCACTACAATCGAGTACTCCGGGGCTACCATAGGGCGGGGCGTGGTCGATTCCGCGTATATTCTATATCGTGTGTATCATTACGTTGCCCGTCCTATACAAACCGCACCTTTCGGAGCGACATTCCTAGAGACTAGACGTCAAATAGAGTGCCCGAACCAGGGGGTGCATACGCTGGGCTCCGGCGCCCGAGTTAAGGACTCGGATTCTCGCCCAGTGAAGTCGCGGTGGAACGTTGGTGCCCGTCTCCGGGTTCCCGACCTCCGCACGCCTACAATTTCATATCGACTTATTTGATTCAAGTGTACACTACAATACTAATATATTTTATAACAGACTAAGAGAAGGAGATAAACATAAATATTCTGTGGCTGGACAAAATACCACATGAACACTCTTACTCCTTGCAAACTTTCTACGAAATAGTTTTAGAGTAAAGGTAATATAGAGATATCGCTGGTACTTCAAAAACGTAAATAAAAATGGTGGGCCATCTTTTTCTGTCCTCTTGTTGGCTGATATTTTACAGGTTGTCCAACATGCACGAATTATAATTAATTAAGCTATTTAATTCGACTCAAACTATTTTTAAAGGATCAGTATCAGCCCATATACGTCCCACTGCAGGGCACGGGCCTACTCTACAATCGACAGTACGATTGAGAGTGGTATTATTTTTTAAAGGATAGTAGCAAAATATACTTTCCGTTATCATAGGAATTTATAGCAATTACGTTAAATAATTGGTTCAATTTTCACTAATATAGTAGTGCTACCAACATTACGAACAAGAAAATAACCACGTTTTTGTAGACGCAAATGTAAGACAGCGGTCCTTTCATATAAATACTCTTAGGAACATATGAGATAGGTATGTCTACTAGAACCGAATTATTCAACTTCTTACAACTATTTAGCCAAGATTAACTATGCAATAGATTTATCATCCACTTCCTGTATACCTACAACGGATAACCCGTACCTACTTAATCATGATTAATTTATCCCCTACCTGTTCATATGATACTCATCATAAACTCATTAACCAAATGGATAAGAGCGTATGTGTTGTCGTCTACAAAATAAATAACCTGTCAATACAGAATGGCGCAAATGACGCTCCAACTGATTGTACATTCGATAGTGATATTTGACTGGATGACTAGTATAAGTTGACCTGAGAGTGTTACTTAATAGGTTGCTTTGTAATTAATACTTTTTTTACTGTCTGCATGCCAACGGCCTTAATCGTGGAAAATAACAAAAACCTATTTTAGCTATCGAATGTTTGTACGACTTTTTAATTCAGTTCGAGCGAAAAAGACATTCTATAATAAAAAAATAGGTTTTAAAATTGTCTATTTGGCTTTATGCAACAGTGAACTAAAATAGATTTAGAGAAACGTATTTTTTGAGTCTGAGTAACCTGGATTCGTATACTTATCGATATGTACACTATTGTAATATTTATGAAATGATATAAAAATGAAATTAATTTATTGGGTACATAGGATATTAAATATATTCTACGGTAAGATAATCGATAGTGCCTAATCTCTTTTAACAAAACAGTAGTCTTCTTGTTTGTTATTATTTCCGACGAATTTTTGTGTATGTTTATTTATATGTACTTTTTATTTCTGCAGTACGAAACCTAAAATTAAAATTGCTATGCGCACGTGCCTATATGGGACAGATTAAAACACTCAAAAACCTCAAGGGGTCATTCAGGCCCATTGATAGAAAATGACGAAACGCTTGAGAATGGAACGTACGTTTTTTTTTAATTACTTTCCGTCAATACTCAGGCCAGTCATTAATCAATGAGGCAGAAATATTGATGAATGAGCATGTAAAATCAATTCAGCGGTGATGATGTGTTTTGCCGGTTAATTTGACACTAAACGCATTCAATGTCGGATGTGTCATGAATGTTGGGTATTTTCAAATCGTTTTTTTATAATACTCGTTATTTTAAGGTCATCCATTCTTTTCTATAATTAATATCCCTTAATGTGGGTTGAGGCGATATTTGGCTGTCATTGTTGACCTTGAGTATAGAATTACGATAGTATTGGATTGGTAATATATTATATATGACAGGTAATTCTTATTTGACCGATAAAGAAGCAAATGGTAAAGAAACAAATTAATAGTGAATGCAGCTACCCATAAATACCATACAATTAAATCTAAGACTTCTATTTATTTCCGTTGAAACTAAAAAAGGAAAACAAAAAGAAAGCAGGATGGGCCGTGGGAGACTGTTTAGACTTCAGATGTGAATAATACTATGTAATTAATTTTAATTAATAAAATAAAAGTACCTACTGCGCCTATCCCTAAAAAAGAATAAATAACATTTATAATCCCCCTAGATTTATTAAAGCGTAAACCACTTCTCGTCCGCTTCAGTTTATGTAAAATTCTTTGTTTAAAGCCCGCAATCTCAAACAATGCTTAAACCATTAAACAAACCCACTAATAACCGAGAGGGCCATTTAAATAAAATTTAAAAAGGGATAATGTGACAGTCATCAGTCGGCCGAGGTCCTATCAACTGTCGAATCACGTGGGTCGGTCTGAATGGCACAATGAAGCCTTAAATAACGTCTGTGGACGTCGGCGCGGCGCCTCTGACGACGTCTCGGGCTCGCTACTGTTCGTATTCCACCAGACTGACGGACAATACCACCCGAATGACTGCCCTGCCACCGGCATTCATCCAACCGGGCGTGCGGTAGAAGCGACCGCATCCGCATTTACGGGTTACTCGAGTGAGAAAAGATAAAGCTTTTTATGGTGGATTGAAATGTTATTCCATTAGAATATTTCCTCGAGGCGCGAATAAAATATTCTAGTCAGGTTTTCAGGTGCGATTTTGATTATACTTTATGCTCGAGCAGTGCGTATTTGGATTGGTTGGAGCCGTATTCGTAGAGGTTCGTGTGTGGATTTTTGTTGATTTAATTTTGAAAAGCAAACCTGTTTATTTTTTTAACGGGCGAGAGATAATACTTTATCATCATGTATAGTCACTTTTTAGTGCTACTATATACGCTAGCACTTTTTATCTTAATATTAATTGACATAGATCTATTTTCAAAGTTATGTACTTGTATCTGAAATGAAGCAGAGATATCTCAATATTTTCAAATACCTCTCTAACTGGATAAAAGAGAGATACTAATAAACTATTGTGCATATTTATATCTCAGTACATTCAAAACAAAGAGGTTTTAATGAATTTATTCAAGTGAAGTAATGAGATCTCGGAATTTTAAATTGACGTGGGTCATTACTTTTTTATTGCCTTTGTCCTTTGTTCAGATATTTTCTTTGTTGAGACTCTTTGCTAACAATGAAAGAGTTCGCCAGTGTATTTTATAATTTATATTTGATTTCTTAATTTAAAAAATAATAATACTTTTTTATTTTATCTTGTTCGAACGTGCTAAAGCTTTTCAAATTAATAATAAAGAAACGATATTATGGCAAATGCAGTAACGTATTATTTTTGGGAATATACATTTAATTTGCTGACTGCCTCCGTGGCGCAGTTGTACCACAGTACTTTTATAAAGCTGACGTCTCGGGTTCGAAATTCATTACTAGTCCAGTGTCAGGAATTTGTTCCCGATATGGCGTTAGGCTCGCTCCCTATCATATCGTGGGACAGAACATACTAGGCAAAATGTGTGTCCTGGCACCTCTGCCTACCCCTTCTGGGAAAAAGGCGTGAGTTTATGTATGTATGTAAAATTATTGGATTGAGTAATAAATAAAAAATAGACCTTCATAATATGGATATTATGTCAAAATGCCAGTGTGTCACGTCATATTGGTATACCTTTTAACGTCGTTTTAATTGACGTAGACTGACGTGGATATACAAGGTTCTTGGTATAAAGCATTATTAGACAATGTTTGGATAGTGGAAGGTCCCAGTAATGATGATTTTCAAGGTTGCTTTGTAATTTATTTATAATTTTATATTTTTGTATCATTAGTTAGTTCTAATTACAATGTACAAATAATCAGCTAAAGCTAATAGATATACTTAAAATAATACTATAAATAAATAATATAAAAAGACAAACTCTAAAAGGAGAGTTTATCTTTTAATATTTTTTTGTCTTTATTCGAATTCCTATGCCAATATATAGACTAGGTTTATTATTTAGTAAAAAATAATGGACATAAACGATTACAGCGCAAAATCTCCGTATTATATTTGCACACTAAATTTTACTGGTATTTATTTTATTTTTCGGGTACTATATAGCCTAACCACTTGCAATGGTACTCTCAATTGTAGAGGAGGTCTATGCCCTGCAGTGGGACGTATAAGGGCTGATACATACATGTACATACAATTAATATCAAAAGCTATTATTATCACGAAGAATTTGTAGGTGTAAAAATGGCTTTTAAAATCCTTCCCTTTAACATCTGTAACACCAAACCAATATCACAATCCCACCCACCCACCAACAGCCGAAGCATCGTGACAGAATGCAATAGGCGAAGATGTTAACAAGAAACTGTCAGTCGACAAAGCATCTGCGCCCTGACGCGTCGGGCCTTGATTGCGCCGCCCTGTCTCCGTGCTGAGATATTGCTGCCGAGCACTTGCTTGCGAACGAAGACGTAGAGAAAAGGATGTGGTAGCTAGCTTACTTGGCTTTGTATAGCATTGGAATATACGTGTCATACCATTTAGGCAGCAAGGATAACAAATTAAAAAAATAAAGGATAAGTACTTAACCCAAATGCAGTAGTTTACTTGGCTTTGTATCTTAGAATATTGGTATCCTACCATTTAGGCGGCAAGCATATCAAAATAATATAAAGGAAGGACAAGACCTTTGTACAAGCGTAAATTCCTTACGATGTGAGATAATACAGTTTCGTTCAATAGGGAGAAATCAGTTATCGGTCGCTTTTTTAGGCTTTCAAATGCATCACAGTCGTTGTCAATTATATTTGAAAAATATACAAAATTACAAGGTTCTGTAGAATTATTATAGGCATTTAGAAGCTATTGCTTTACCTCTAACAAATATAAATAAAACTAAAAGTAATCACAGACTTTCCTATATCAAATAGAAATATTTTTTATAATTTATTAAATACGACTTGAATTTACCAGCCCTTTGTATATCATAAAACAATGCCGGTAAATCATCCAGCCCTACTTTATATCAGCGTACACAACTTTTGAGCTGAAGTCCGCCCTGCTGGTTATTAATGTAGTTTTAAAATGTGCGCACTAAATGACTTTATCTGAGTTGGGACCGCGTTAAACTTATCTGTGCGTCTGACAGAACTGCTTAACTCAATTCAACGGGAAATGATAAAAAATTAAATGTCCTCGGGTGTGTAGATTGGATTGTGATGTGAACCTAGGCGTACACAGATTAAGTTATTAGAGAAAATTTATTTAATATTACAGTTATTAAAATAATTCAATTCAGATTTTTCTCTTATGTTGGAGACTAAGACTAATTGCTCCCAGGGGAGAATGTCACGTTTTTATTTTGATTTTCTGCAGTATGATATATAAGGAATTATACAAATAAGTAGCGATTCTATGCATCTGAGTGTAGAGAGCAACCTCAAAGTGTATAGTATATGGCTATTAAAATACATTCCGATGGATCATGTTTAAAACTCCATTAATTTACGATTTGTTGATGAAGGCTTCTCATTTAAACAAAAGTTGCCTATTATTTTTCTTCTCTTATTGAATCATTTGTGTCATTGAATATTTTCAATATTTTTTGAAAAATCAATTGAACAAAGCGATATTATTCTGCAATCTAATGTACCGCATAATGCAAAGTCAATGACCCGCCATCAAAACATTTCAGTAGCGAGAAAATAATGATGGAATAAAACCATTCGTTATCCGCCGGTTCCCTTCCCTTAGCGAAATTTATGTGCAAATATTTTGAAAGTCTATACATTAGTTAATGAATGCAGCTCTTGGCTATGTGTACGCAACATCTTTCGCGGACCTATTCTGGCGTCAGATCATTATATTATTTAACATTTTTTTGTATGGTTTTAGTATTAGAGGTTGGGGTTTACTGCAGTAGGACGTATTTGGGCTGATACAGATTACTTATAGGTGGTAAATGTCCCAGGACATCGCTGGATGCAGGCTGCCTCCAACAGGTTGCAGTGGAAATCATTGGAGGAGGCCTATGTTATATGTTAAACGATGTAAATTGATTCAAACATTTTCATTTTCGAAATATAATTTTTCTAGGCAAAACCGGAGCCGAAAATTTCCTACACTACATACGCAACTACCCAGTACAGAATAAGGCGTCTGTTATAATGGATCGCAGTGAGACAGTCACTTGACGCACCCCTGCAATATCATTATAGAGCCTTATAACCACCCTCGCTGCGTTAATTCGCTTACACGCCAGCCTACTACACTGCCTGTTATTTCTTTTGTTATTTCTTATACACTGCTCGTTTAAACTCATTAGTCGTAGGGTTTAGTATTATAACTCAGTAATGGATGATAATATTGTGGCTTAGTTTTTCCGGTGGGAAAAATGGCTAATTTGTGTTTTTTTTTAATCTTATTTATGTCGTAGTATATTAATATATGTCTAATGATTATTCGCAAGACGCTGGCCTAGTGCGGGTTGGCGGACAGACCATAGAACAGTTTAGAGGCCACATAAATTCGTATAGATCGCAATGGAACGCAGGTTTCCGCACAATGGTTTCCATTACTGCTATGTGCGTGGTGATTGACTATCAACTCGTACATGACTCCGATAAGACAGAAGTGTGCCCTGGGATTTGAACTCACGACCACTGTGAACATGTCAGCAGCCGCGTCTGGGGGTTACTTTATGTTCCGAAACGAAGTTCGAATGTACGGACGCCGTACGTAAAACTGTACGAATATGCTTAAGTACTCTACAAAAATTTTGAATCCTCTGTTGTACGTCGTAATCATAGCTCAGAGTTCATGATAAGTAGCATAGAGCATTGATCTTTAGTAATGTACATCTTATAGCTTACTTCAGACGTCGAGTGTACGAATCAAAGAATAACCCCTCTTGTCCATTACCAGCAGGCCACCACACACTTAAATTTCTAATCTATTTCTTCAAATGCATTAAAAACCATCTGCATGCCTAAAATATTAACTAATTTTCTAATACACTGATTAAAAATACCCCATTATTCATAAAAAAATACTCTAATAAACCAAATACACGTGAATTAGTTAAATAATGTTAAAGAAGATATAATCTTCATTAAGTTTCACTATTGATAATGGATTGTTCTAAAAATTGTATTGATATTTAACTTATATTGCCACTTCACAGAAAAAAAGTGATTTTATTCACGTGACAGTAATATCAAAGTCCAGACATCCGATATTTTTATTAAACGGTTTTATTTAGCTCACCCCGTTTGTTTGGGTCAAATTTAGTAATTGAAATTTAACCCTCTTACCGTTAACCGATTGATCTGAAATTTGGTATACGCCTTTGATTCTGGTGAGAATATAATAATAATAATAATAATAACAACACCCAACAGTCACATACATAGTCCTGACCCCACATTAAGATCGAGTCTTGTGTCGTGGGTATCAGGAACTACGAGAGACTTTTCGGTCTCACAAACACCCAGACCCGAGAGAAATATTTGTGGGCCGCACAAACGTTTCTCTCGGTGCGGGGATCGAACCCGCGGCCTCTCGTTTCACAGGCGGCGTCTAACCGCCTGCGCCACGGAGGCTGTCATATAATTATTCATATTCAATATTATTGTGAATCCAAGATGGCCGCCGTTACAAGATAGCGGACAACTTAGTTTTTTTCAATCCCATCAATATGGGTATCAAATGAAAGGACTTGTCGAGTAGAATTCAGTGCACTATACAAAAAAAAATCAAAGATGGCCACTGCTACAAAATGGCGGATAATGTATTTTTCAATCCCATCAATATGGGAATCAAAATAAAGGGCTTGGTTTTATTACCTTGCAATAAGGAGGCACTCAACGAATTGAATAGAATGAGAAATAAAAACTAAAAACTTAAAAATAAAAAAAGTAAAAACAAATTTTTTTAGTTAAACGGTTTTATATTGCAGATATATGTACTAAAAGCTAAAAAATAATTTCATGGATATAATCATGGGTACCAATAAAATACAAATTTTAAACATATGCATTGATTAAACTAAAATAAAATCGTGGGGCACAAAATTCATTTAAAGTGGACGTGCCCCACGATTTTATTTTAGTTTAATCAATGCATATGTTTATTTTTTTTTATTTTTCTGCTTCAAATTTGCATAAACAAGAGTCTCGTCAATTTTGAAATTAAATAGCTGATTAGTGATTTTTGACGTCTATGAATAACGTTTTTGAGTCAGCTCATATTAACATGAGCATTTGAGATCTATATTAAAACCTTATGAATAAGGGGGTTTGACTAACAACATGTAAAGCAGAGCGTTAAAATTGCTACTTTAATTAGAAATATAAATAGCGCTAAGTGATTACCTCGGTCTGTTTTAAAGCGAATAAAAATACCATTATACAAGCACCGCTCTGTAAGTCAGTGTTTATGTTTCCTTTCCACCGGCCACCGCAGTTATTCTTCCTCAACCTTAATCTGGATCACAAAAAATATGTCTTGACACTTGTTATGCGAGTACACGGGCGTTTTTGTAGCAAACGGTCAATTTTTCTCGAAAAATTTAATGGCAATCTTTTGTTTTAGTACCACAGGTTAGTTTTTCGAATGGCTATAAATATAAATAATACACAAATAAATTAATAAGCCGACAGTCTCATAGTCCTAACCTCGTACTCATAGAATTTTGTATCGCGTGTATCTGAAACTACGCGAGCTTTTTTCGGTCTTACAAACACAAACTTGAAATAAATATGTGTGGAGTACATTTGTCTCGCTATAGGATTTGATCCGGCGGCCTTTCGTTTCACAGCTGGCGTCTAACCAACTGCGCCACAGAAGCTGTCTCTTGTAGAGCACAATTCGAATTCGTAGCCTCTTGGTTCACAGCCAGCATTTACTCAATAGTTGATTAGATACAGCTAACAACTCGACTATCTAGCATCCAACAATTACCACTATGAAAGCTGTCAATGAATACTCGTATCGTATATAATAATTCGTGCAGGCAAGCAAAATTGGCTGAAGCGATAAGTGATTAACATTGCTCCCCAGCCGATACTCCATCTGAACGATACTGCACTTACCCTTGAGACTTAACACTCTGCCGTGCCAATGACTAACTAGTCACACCACCACCGTCATCAGAAAATTATCTGGAAATTTTAATGTCCTTTTGGGGTAGTTGAAAACCCGTAAACGATTAGTAGTTAGACAATAAATATATAATATTATACTCGTACTGCTACTTCAATATGGATTCTTTGGTAAAATGCACTTCTAAATAGATTGAGGGTCTAATGCACAATGCATTCAAAAGTAGGTGAATAGAACACATCCCCCATTGAAAAAATGATTTTTATCGGGATAAATACGACGGCGATTCACTGGTGGTAAGTATATCCTATGCAAGAAGTCGTCTGGGTACCACTGCAGTGTCTATTTTGCGTTTCACACCAGGCAAATTACAGGTTCATCTCGCCATTCTTGTAATAAAAAATTAAAAAGAAAATACGAACATTTCACCATAACCTAAATATTAAATTATATCCACACAACGCTAGTCTGCACAATTTTATTTCATCACCGGAATGCCACATTACGTTTTCTAGAATTCTTTCATAATTCAGGTCGCCATTTAAATACTAGTGTATATGTAAGTGGTATAGGAAACAAGGCCACGGCAGCATGCAAACAAATACCTCAGAGGGAATAAAATAATAAAAATTACATTACACTGTAACACGATACGTTGGTAAGGTCAAACAAACTGATTTATTAATTCCGGAATTGTAGGAACTGCGTAGGACTGAAGGATTTGGATTTTTCTATTTTCGTCTGTGTGGGATGGAAAACCTAAATATAGTGTCAGGAGAATGACCTCAAAAAAATACAGGAAATGGGTACTAGGGATATCATTAAAAATCTCGTTTACTTATCAATCTGAGTACATAGATGCATAGATAGTGCGGATGTTTAGATCTTTTTTACTTGTTTGAGTTATTCCTATATTTGTATTTTGAGAACACTAAATAATTACTTAATGTAATAAATACACTATTTATTAATGAAGCAACGTACCAACAATAAATCTTTAGCAGTCACCATTGTCTTCCGTAATTATTCAAACATAAAGTCCAATGTTGGTTCCAAAGCGCCTAAATATTTGTCACATATTAAAAAGCTATCAAAGTATTCATGAAAACATACAAAATTCAAAGGAATTATGAGCCTAGCCATTTCAATTACTCTTTTTTAGGTAAAAAGGTGATGTTATATAAACAAAAAACTTATACCATATCGTGATCGTTGGTGTTTTAAAATACGGTTATATGTCTGCATTCTTTGTCTATTGCATTTTAAATTACTTTTTACCACGTTTTTTCAATGCAAAATACACATTAAACCCAGACACATAAATTTGAAAACCACAATTCTAATGTAAAAAGTATTAAAAAATCAACCAAAAATATGTTTGTAATACAAAAATATGAGTCTGTCGCGTGATAAAAATCACGACGAGCACCCCACAATACATAAACACGTATGCAGAAATGATGTGCAAATATCCCATTCTGCAGAACATAAACAGCAATGCACCACAAATAAAAGAATCGCTTTTCGTGAATCAATGACTATAAATTTCGATACCTCGTTTGTCGAATGCATTTGTATGGCGTATATCGTTTGTGGTTTTCAAAAATTGCGGTATTTATTTATATTTCGCTGTACCTAAAGCGTATTTTCCGAATGCGAAAAAAGATTATCATTTGGTAGAGCCACGCTTTAGTCGGTTTTCATTACAGGGACACTGGGTTGGTATTATTTCACCCCAGGAAATTGATGTGAAGTAAAAGCAATGTTTTTTTAATATTTTAAAGGTTTTTCATACCTCAAGAGATAACGGGCGAACTAACTTAATAAAACAGAGGTCATAGGTTCGAGCATAAAACACATATTTTTTCATATTTCCAAATTACATTTGCTTTTGTAGTTTATTACTGTAGCACATTTAAAAAAGGAAAATATTTTAAAAATCGTGCCGTTCCGAAAAAGAATTTCAAAGGTCAGTGAAATCTACCAACTCAGCTTGGTTGACCACGGCCTAAAATCAACTCAAACATAGAGGATATCATCACCCTGGGGACCTACAAATACGTTCCTTTCATTTTATTTGCAGATAAAATTGCATTGAAGCAAGTTGATTCGAAAGGAAAAAAGAATAGAATATACCATATATTCTATAATGGTTTCTTAGATTTACGCGAATGTTACACATTGAAATAAAACTATTATTTACGGATTTTATCGCGGATTTGGTTTAATTTTTACATTTTTTTAATTCCTGACGTATCGATTACTTTACAGCTTTCGTGGTCCGGGGTGGACTGAGGTATTAGTCATCCGCTCAGTGATTATTACAATTTAACTACCCTTAATTTTGAATTATTAAATTAAAAAAGATATTTTAAATAGCTAATCTGTTTTTGCGTTCCGATCCACGCAGAAGGAGCTCACTGTGTCTTGAGGTCTGGCAGTTGATCTTTTGGGTTCCGATTTAATTAAGTGTAGAATTGGATCCCATGCTTGTGCAGACTTCAAGCCATCTTCACTATTGAAATTTGGATGTTTTTTAATTTCAATAGCTTCGCGACACGTCCTGGGCAGGAAACGGTGTTCTTTCGCGAGGACTTGGGGCTGGTCAAAACGAAGGTAATGCTTGGAGCCTTCTTCTATGTGCTCAGCAACTGCAGACTTCGTTGAGCGTCGATGTTTGACGCCAGCTATATGTTATTTCACGCGGGTCCCTATGCTTCTTTTGGTTTGACCAATGTAGGAGAGGCCACAGTCGCAGTCTATTTTATATACACCTGGTTCTTGCAAAGGTATATGGCACTTGACAGGTGGTAGAAATTGACTAATCCTCTTGGGCGGCTTGAAGTATTTTTTGATAGAAGCACGCTTCAGGATATAGTCAATCTTGTCCGTGACATCTTTTATGTATGGCAAGACAACCGGGACCCGTTCAACTGTGGCAAGTTTCACTCGCTTGCTGTGACGGCGGCGTTAAACCAAATCCGCGATAAAATCCGTAAATAATAGTTTTATTTCAACCATATATTCTAGTTAAAGATTTGAACAAGTCAAACATAAAATGTAGAGCGCATAAGCCAACATAGATATGGCAAACTGTTGAGGCAAAATAGGTCCACGCAAATACGCTATTAGCACTCGAAAGGTTTTAAAGCGGCTCATGATAGTCTCACAAAAGGCGGTACAAAAATAAACAAACATTTAGTAAAAAAATATTTCCTCTTTTAAATTATTAATGGGAAGTCGCGAACGGAAGCTTGTATATTTATAAGCTATGGGAGTAAGCACGCGATGGGGCAAAACCCTCCGTTGAAAGTTCCATAGATGCTCGCTCTAGCTACTTAATAAAGTAAACAGTTTTAAAACTCAAGTCTTTGTCTTTTATTATAAAATTAAAGAGTGCCTTAAACAATATAGATAATAGCTTTACCAGGCTGACATAATTATAAATTGGCATAAGTTTGTCATAGACCATTCTTATTCCAATTTGGAAACATTTTTTCTTGCCTTAAACCACTTGGATAACCACACACACTTACTTCTTCTTATACTTGAATAGTATAATGTCGGTGACAAAATAAAGCCACAACATTTTGGTGAAAAATTAACAAATAAATCCTTAATTTTAAAATTCAAACTTCTGATGTGTTATTATGGATTACGAACAATCACTTATCGGACATAAACTAAATAAACAAAATGCAATTCATAGCAGATATTTTATCGTAGATACAACTGCATTATAAGTATATTTCACGTTCTTTCCTAAATACGAGTATGTAATAAAGATTGATCCCTCCCCGCAATAACTGCCAAATAAAACAAAATTCAATTATGACACATACAGAACATTGCACGGCGGTAATATCAGCGGATATATGAGTCGCGATACATCTTACGCTTCGTTTCCTTGCATCTAAGCCTAGCTTATTTTTCAACGTCAGTTACGTCACGACGCCAAAGGATAATATTTGCATCAATGCTGCTTTCATTGGGAACAATGATAGGAAGATTTTGTAGGGTAATACGGTGTACCTGTTTAAGTGACAGCTTGCTGGCTTAACCAATGATGATTGAGTTTATAGGCTATGACAAAAATACACATAGTCACACACGTGATCCCGATATTTCAGTTACGTTCTCGAAATATGATGTGGCAAGTAATTAAAAATTAAGAATGAGAGATGATTTTTCAGCTAATAACCATTGCATCTATAAAAAATAGGTATTCATGAATTGGACAACGGTTTGTATTAATATACCGATCGACGTCACGGATTCTATTTTCACACTATTCGGTTATCCCAGGTAGGGCAAAGTGATATTAGATTTTTCTATTCATTATCAGCACAGAATTAGTTGGTACTAGATAGTCTCGTCCTCTATCACATAGTGGGATGGAACACACAAAACGAAACGTGGGTGTCCTGGTTTCCCCTCTGCCTATACCTTCTTTGAAAAAGGCGTGAGTTTATGTATGTATTTTCACATTAGCGATCGTCCATTGCAGAGCAGTGTCAGATGCCCGCCTTCAAGGTGGACGGATAACCTGGCTTAGATTGCAGGAAGTCGCTGCATGCAGACCGCTTTTAATAGGTTGATATGGAGATTCTTGAGGCTAGGCCTATTTCCAGGAGGAGACTTCCTGTGGCTGAAGAGAGTAAATGAGAGTGAGAAAGAAATCTTTCATTACCTGCTACAGGAGCTCATAAAGCCACTAAATCAAGATAAGAACTTATGATTATACTGAAACCTAGTATCATACAACACAAACGTCTACGAGACACAAATCACAAAAAAAATATCCACTGGTAGTAAAATAAAAATCAACATTGTTTCAGTGAACAGGTGGCCGCTCTTCCACGCGTGAAAAATCATTAATGCTCATAACAAAAGAGCTTCAGAGCACGTATGAATGTTTATTTATACGCAAGTAAATATTTCATATTTTAAGCCCACTTCCGCGGTACGACGCACGCCGCTGTACTACTAAATTGGTTCGCGAAACGTGCATTTGTAGTCGACTTGACTTACTGCTGTTTCTAGTGGTAATTGTTTGTTATAATATCTTATGGTTTAATTTTCTGAGAAGTTTGTGCTAAGTATTGTAGGTGTTGTATATTACTGCGAACAAAAACTGTATCTTTGAGCATGTTTTTTAATTTGTGATACAATATTTTATCTACAGGAAGTCTCCTCCTGGAAATAGGCCTAGCCTCAAGAATCTCCACATCAACCTATTAAAAGCGGTCTGCACGCAGCTACTTCCTGCAATCTAAACCAGGTTATCCGTCCACCTTGAAGGCGGGCATCTGACACTGCGCTGCAATGGACGATCGCTAATGTGAAAATACATACATAAACTCACGCCTTTTTCATAGAAGGTATAGGCAGAGGGGAAACCAGGACACCCACGTTTCGTTTTGTGTGTTCCATCCCACTATGTGATAGAGGACGAGACTATCTAGTACCAACTAATTCTGTGCTGATAATGAATAGAAAAATCTAATATCACTTTGCCCTACCTGGGATAACCGAATAGTGTGAAAATAGAATCCGTGACGTCGATCGGTATATTAATACAAACCGTTGTCCAATTCATGAATACCTATTTTTTATAGATGCAATGGTTATTAGCTGAAAAATCATCTCTCATTCTTAATTTTTAATTACTTGCCACATCATATTTCGAGAACGTAACTGAAATATCGGGATCACGTGTGTGACTATGTGTATTTTTGTCATAGCCTATAAACTCAATCATCATTGGTTAAGCCAGCAAGCTGTCACTTAAACAGGTACACCGTATTACCCTACAAAATCTTCCTATCATTGTTCCCAATGAAAGCAGCATTGATGCAAATATTATCCTTTGGCGTCGTGACGTAACTGACGTTGAAAAATAAGCTAGGCTTAGATGCAAGGAAACGAAGCGTAAGATGTATCGCGACTCATATATCCGTAGATATTACCGCCATGCAATGTTCTGTATGTCTCATAATTGAATTTTGTTTTATTTAATATAAATATTAACAGTAATTAACTTTTACTGTTAATTTAAAGTTTTTTTTTTAAATTATTAACTTATAAGTTATTTCCAAAAGGATTGCAAAAAGTATAAAAAGTACGTATTTCTACTTTAAAGGCCGGCAACGCATCTCCATGCCCTATGATGTTGATGGGAGATGTTAATGAAATGAAATTGAGATGTTAATGGGCGGCGGTGATCACTTACCATCAGGTGAACTGCACGCCCGTTTGCCCCCATAACACATAAAATACTTTTTTAATATCATTATTCGAATATATGAAACAAGTATTTACTTGAAATATATTTTTAATTATTATTCGCAATGGTCATGGGCTGAAATTCCAGGTCACACCTCTGACTTTTTGCTGTCAAGTGTGTAATGATGCTCAACCACCACGCGTTATAACTGTGTAGAAAAACATCGTGAGGAAACCTGCATACCACACCGACTTTTAAGGATTTCTTTACATACCATATAAATTCCACCAACCCGCAATAGGCCAGAGTGGTAAACTATATGGTCTAACCCCTCTCAATTGTACTCTCGATTGTGGAGAATGCAGATGCCCTACAGTGGGACGGACATAAGCAGATACGGTATAGTACTGTATAGCCTAAAGCTAATAAAATAAGTTCTAAAATATTAGCTAATATAAATATTATGTTGCTTGGTGTAAACTATATTTTATTTTATAAATAAATAGGTAATATAAATACTATGGAGTACACTTCGACTAATAAACTTCATGCATTATTAATTATTATAAGATTATTTATGTAACTAAATTTTCTTATTTGAATATAATGAAAATTTTATGTTTAATATACGTATAATATAATTTACTTTACTCATAACATCTACTTACTGATTATCAAAGAAATTACTTTTGCACGTTAACCTTTTAGTCTTACTTATATTTTATGAAAAAAGTCCAAGTAGGTTTTCGTGTACCTGTGAAATGTATTCAATACATTAACCAAATACTCTCTTTTCATCTTTTCTTTTAAAAGTATTTATATGCAATACCTTTAAAAATACTAGAAGCACTCAAAAGTTTTACAAACTTGCAATATTACCAGCTGTTAAGACTACCTTTAGTCGCTTCAAATGAAGGACGTCACAGAATATTCTGGAATCTATAATATTTAATTTTACAGTATTGAAATGGAATAAACAAATAATAAATACACCCAACAATATAAGAACAAATGCTCGGGGCATGGATGGTATCACTAAAGACGTGATACAGCTTACACTTCCTTACTCTTTAAAAACTATAACGACCATTATTAACACCTCCATCAAAACCAACACATTTCCCAATCTTTGGCGCTGTGCCATTATCCGACCAATTCCTAAGAACAGCGACCCTCAAAGTTTTAAGGAACTACGACCGATAAGCATCCTCCCTTGTTTATCAAAAATACTTGAGCGAGTTGTGTACTCTCAGGTCATAAAATATTTAGAAGCCCACAATATACTTCCGGATCGCCAGTCAGGTTTCCGACAGGGACGTGGCACTACCACTGCCTTATTAGATGTGGTGGATAACATACTCGAGGCACGGGATCGTGGGGAGGGGACCATTCTCACATTGCTGGATTTTTCGCGTGCGTTCGATACTATAAACACCAACCTTTTATTATCCAAGCTGCGATATTATGGATTCGAACTCGACAACGTGTCATGGTTTTGTAGCTATCTGAGCGATCGCTCGCAGTATGTTGAACTGCAGAATGATGATGGATCTTTGGTTTGTTCCTCTCCGCGACCTGTGACGCGCGGAGTCCCTCAGGGTTTGATTCTTGGCCCTCTACTGTTTATTATATACAGCGCTGATATAAGCCATTGCTTTCTCGATTGCAAATATCACATGTACGCAGATGACATCCAGTTATACATGTCATTTAAACATGACAAACTGGTGTCATCTATTAATAAAATTAATGAGGAGATTTCTAAAGTGGTATCGTGGTCAAATCGTAACACTCTTGTACCGAATCCCGCCAAATCGAAGTTTATAATTTTGGGAAGTAAAGCGCAAGTCAAAAATATATTATCGGGTAATCCGCAGATACACGTCTTGGGCGAAAGTATTGAAAGGGTGGACACAGCGCGTAATCTGGGACTAATCAATGATCCGGAGCTTCGATTTGAGGCCCATATCAATAGCGTTATAAGAAACTGCTTCTACAGACTTAAGCTGTTGTACTGTTTCAGGCAGTATTTCAATGTTGAATTAAGAAAAAGGCTGGTGGACAGTTTAGTTTTATCCAGATTAAATTACTGTGATGTGGTGTATGGGCTTTGTCTACTACAGCGCATCGTCAGATTGATTCAACGGGTGCAGAATGCTTGTGCCAGATTTTGCCTCGATATTCCCCGTCGTAGCCATGTCACACCTTATATAAATGAAGCAAATATGCTCAAAATGACAGCTCGAAGAGAATTGCACGTGGCCACATTACTATTTGAAACGATAAAGACAAAAAAAACCTTGTTACTTATACGATAAGTTGATGTGGAGGCGGGACAACATTTCATATGGCTCGCGTTCCTCCACGAACCCGCTGTCGATTCCTCGATACAGGACTTCTGCATTTAGGGGATCCTTTAAATATGCCGCCACTCGCTGTTGGAATAATATACCACCGCCATGTCGTTCTAAAAATAATAAATTTTGTTTTAAATCTAATTATAGGCAAAATTTATTATCAACACAAAAGCAAATGTACTTGGTTAAATTATTATTATTAGCATACATTTACCTTCAATTTATAGCACGTACAGTATTTGTGGTATGATGTTCTGTTATCCGTCGATGGTGGCATCAACTAATTTTAAATTTATTTAAAATATTATTAATTTTTGTTACTTTTTATGTAATTTTAACACATTATTGACGTGTAACCAACAAAAAACTATTTATTTGTTACTGCTTTATTTGTTTCATTGCCACGAGTACGATGTTTATCAATGTTTGTTGCGCCTGTGCGAGCGAGGCTCACTACATACCCACAAAGTGTTGGAATTATTTATTTATTTTATTTATTTATTGTATTGAATATCAGATAACTTCGCGCTACTTACATGCATAGAAAATAATATCTAACTACGCATATACATTTACATGGGTACATTTATAATACACACATACATGCCTGAAATTGAGTACTATTTAATTTTATATTTGTGTTTTCTTTAAGTTTTTAGTGTTCTTTAATTTAGTTATTTTGTCGCTTTTCCCAATTGTTATTATTATTATTACATTATTATTATTATTTTTTAACTTTTTGATTCAATTAAGATTAATGACTGAGCATCCGAACGTCACTTGGTCCTCGCATTGAAAATCAGCGCTGCGGTTCTGCTTATGCATTACCGAAGCATTTAGCTGAATGCGAGGTCCATTGTTGATAGTCAATCACCACGCACTAAAACGGTGAAGGAAAATATCGTGAGGAAACCTGCATACCATAGCGATTTATAAAATTTCTATGGTATGTAAATCCGCCAACCCGCACTAGGCCAGCGTGGTGGACTATATGGCCTAACCACTCTCAATCGTACTGTCGATTGTAGAGTAGGCCCGTGCCCTGCAGTGGGACGTATATGGGCTGATACAGAGGTCCATTGTTGGCGCAGTGATAATTATAAATAAATAAATAAATAAATAAATAACACCCAACAGTCACATACATAGTCCTGACCCCACACTAAGATCGAGTCTTGTGTCGTGGGTATCAGGAACTACGAGAGACTTTTCGGTCTCACAACACCCAGACCCGGAAGAAATATTTGTGGGCAGCACAAACATTTCTCTCGGTGCGGGGATCGAACCCGCGGCCTCTCGCTTCACAGGCGGCGTCTAACCAACTGCGCCACGGAGGCTGTCTATTAATTAATTAATTATTTTTAGTGTTTGTGTCTCACTTGTGTTATCTATTTTATTTGTATTTCTGTGTCACTGTCCAACAATAAATTCTTCTTTCTTTTCTTTCCAACGATCAGTAAACGACCTAGATCGAGTATTCTCTCGTGGGTATCGAAAGCTACCGAAGACATTTGAGTCTTACAAACATCAAGAGCCGAAACAAATACTTATGAATCACACGTATATTTGTCTCGGTGTGGGGATTGAACCCGCGGCATCACGTTTTATAGGTGGCGTCAAACCAACAAACGATTGCGAGGGGTTAGGCCGTATATTGTCTACCACGCTGGCCTAGTGGGGGTTGGTGGGCTTTTACAATACATAGAAATTCTTCCGAATTGCTATGTTATGTAGGTTTCCTCACGATGTTTTCCTTCACTGATATAGTGTATCTGGTATGAATAAACGATTAAATAAATTTTAGTGTACTTATAAAATATCATTTTTTAGCATAAGCCACAATATTTTCAACTTCAACTAGATAGCTCTTATCAATAAAAGGAGAATGCCTGTCCATAGAATCGGTAAAAAATACCGTTGATCCCGACACCGATACTGCTTAAAATTCATTACAGTCGACTCTCGTTAATTCAAACCTGCAATGATTCGAACCTCTCTATAATTCAAAGTTATCACGAGTTCCCTACAAAATCGCTTTATATTTCGAACTAAATCAATACATTTTTATACACTTCGTAATTCGAACGCAAAAATCATAGCTAAATTACAAAACGACGCGTTAATTCGAACTCAACGGCGTCCAACACTCGACAATTCAAAGTTGCAGAGAGAGAAAGAGAAAGTATAAATGATTGATTGAATAATAGTTGATCAACACTTAATAATTCGAAGTTTTATATTGTCTCTCGTAAAGTCGAACCAAGGAGTGCGTGGTGGCCTGTTGGTAAACGGACTAGACGCGGCTGCCAACATGTTCACGGTGGTCGCAGGTTCAAATCCCAGGACACACCTCTGACTTTTCGGAGTCATGTGACAATCAATCACTACGCACTAAAATGGTGAAGGAAAACATAGTGAGAAAACCTGCATACCATAGCGATTTATAAGAATTTCTATGGTATGTAAGTCCGCTAACCCGCACTAGGCCAGCGTGGTGGACTATATGGCCTAACCACTCTCAATCGTACTTACGATTGTAGAGTAGGCCCGTGCCCTGCAGTGGGACGTATATGGGCTGATACGATACGATACGAAAGTCGAACCATTTGATATTGCAAACACTCGATAATTCGTAATATTTTAAGAGTCCCTCGAGTTTCGAATTAACGAGAGTCGACTACCCTTTTTTATGGTTTGTCCTTAAATATTTTCCTGATTTATCCCGGGTGACAGATCTTTATAAAATAAAGTCATTATCATCATATTTTACATCTTCTCTACAGAGTCGAAGGCAAGAAAAAAAACAGTTTTTATTGGACTTCAAGTTCATTTCTCCAAGAACTCCGGGCCTGGGATGTAATTATATTTATATATACCAGTCAGGTCATAAATTCTGTCACATGTTTAATAACAAATAATTGAAACAAGTTTATTCATTATGTAAACATTTATATACCAAAATGAACTTAACAAAACACAGATTTTTATGACACTAAAGTTTATTTAAAATGACCTCCGTGATTTTGAATACAGGCCTTCAATCTGCGCGGCCAGTTGTCTATCGCAGCACGAACGAGGTCCATGTCAATATCGGCGGCTGCCTTAATCAAGGATGTCTTGAGTGACTCCAAATTGGGATGAGGCTTTGAGCACGCCTCCTCCAAGTGTTGCCATATCTTGTAATCTAACGGATTCAAATCTGGACTGGAGGAGGGCCAGTCTTCGTGCCGGATGAAGTCGATTTCACGCGCCGCCAGCCAGTCTTGTATGCTCTTCGTTTTATGAGCTGGCGCCGAATCTTGTTGGAATACCCAGTGCCTGTTATTGAACATGGTATGAGAAACAGGTTCCACAAGGTTCGTCAGGACTGTATTTTGATACACAACTGCATTCGTTTTTACACCTTTCTTACAAAAATGTACCTCTGTAAAGCCCCAATAAGAAACTCACAACCATACCATGAGCGAGGATGGAAAATGACCTCATTGGACACGCGGAATACGGTTGCTCACTTCTTCCCTATTGTGTGCGTACACCTTATCATTTTGTTTGTTGTAGCTCTCTTCTACGGTAAAAATTTTTGCATCTATAAAAAGAATTTTCCGATATTTTTTCCCGCGTACCGCTTCAACAAAGCGCGGCATCTCTTCAGTCTCAGGTCCATTAGACGAGCATTCAAATGATGTCTTGTTTTTCTTCGATATGCCCGAAGCCCTAAGTCTTCATTTAACACCCTTTTCACCGTGGTTCAGCTTAACCCCATCTGAAGGGCCAACAGTTTCTGCTTACGTTTGGGATTTCTTTGAATTCGCGCCTTCACAGCTTTTATCACTGCTGGAGTCCCAACAGACCGAGGGCGACCACTTCTTGACCTGTCATCTACACTAGAGTCTTCATTGTATCGTTTGATGATACGATAAACGAATTATTTGGTTATATTCAAATTTTTCAGTATGTCAAAAATTTGAATTGGCGCGTAACCGCAACGATGCAACGCAATAACTGCAACACGGACTTCTTTAAGCGTCCACTCCATATTTAAAAATGAGTAAAATTCTAAAACGTATACATTTTTATTTTCATGAACAATTCGAAATTCGAATTCAATAAACTTTTTTTGTGGCCAGCATTCTTAAAGACAAGTTTTTACTGTGTGACAATACTTATGACCTGACTGTGTACATGTATATTATATACAGGGTATATCAAGACTGCTACCGAAAACGAAGCCAGGTGGTAGTTTAAGCGACTTCAGACACAATGCAACAGAAAAAGTTGCAAAAAAAAGCGACAATTTTTTTTTGTGTTATTTTTTTTAATATTTGGGTGGTAAATACATTTTTTCCTAAAATAATAGTGTATACCCTATTATTTATAAATACTCTAAGGTATAAAAAAGTTCATCAAAATCATAAAAAATAATTGTCGCGTTTCTATGCGAAATTTTTAGTTGCATTGTGTTTGTAGCCACTAAAACTACCACCCGGCTTCGTTTTCGGTAGCAGTCTTGAGATACCCAGTATATTGTTCCCCCACAGAAAAAAGTTGGTTTCATCGAGACACAAAAATTCGCATACTAAGTTTCATAGTAAAATGGGCATTCACCTTCGTGAATAGATTTCTATTGATATTAATCGTATTGTGTAATGTTTTATTTACTAAAATACTTTTCTCTTCTTTGTAAAATACTATTTTCCGTAAACAAATAATAAAAAGGCATATCTGTCTGTCTGTATCAGCCCATATACGTCCCACTGCAGGGCACGGGCCTACTCTACAATCGAGAGTACGATTAAGAGTGGTTAGGCCATATAGTCCTCCACGCTGGCCTAGTGCGGGTTGTCACAAAAAGGCATAAAAGTAAGTCAATTGTCAATGCATATAACATTTCTTGTTTCGTTGCTTAACTTAGAAACAGCCCTAAGGACTTACACACCACAAATGTCAAGACGGATAAGACGGCATACATATAAATATATTTCAAATTTATTAGTACCTAACCAAACAATATACTATATTTAGATGGAATATGTTCACATATCAACTTCTTGGATATGAAAATGTTTAAATAACGTGGGTAGATCAACTTAATATTTTCCTTTGCATAAAACATTCTTGAAATGATATTATTTTGTTAGAACACACGGTGATGAGGTCTACAATTTCAGTATAAACCCACGCATCATTTGTATAATATTAGAATTTCGTAAATAGAATATTTATTAATAGATGAGATATATAGCCGAGAAAATTAAGGTACGATTTATATGCCCGAGGTCGTAGATTGAAATCCAGGTTTATATCTCATTGAATTTTCCAAGTGATGTGTGTAATTTTAGTTGTTTATCAACTGTTTATTGAATGCCTCGGTAGCGTAGTTGTACTCCGGTACGGTTACAATGCTGGGGTCGCGGGTTCGAATCCCGTGTCGGGCAAAGTGATATGGAATTTGTCTATTCATAATCAGCCCGGAGTCAGAAATTTTAGCCCGTTATGGCGATAGGCTACCCCCATTACATCTTGACATATATTTGTTACGTAATTACAAAAATAAAAATTGATAGAACGTTATGTGTCAATCAGATTAACAAATTAAAGTCGTCACTTTTAACACTCGTACATTTAATTCATTAAAATTAAATCATTCATCTATTTTAATTGTGCACATATTTTCCCATTAGTACACTAAAATTACACTTTACTAATATGAACCTAATTGGACCGTGTCATGTAGAAATTTAATTTATCAAGACAGGGTCTGTTTTAGCACTACGCCTTAAGGCAATACTGTTAAGGCGTCTTGGATTAGATTGCTGGAACGCCTGAAGTGAGTTTTCTACTACGCCCTCTGCTCAATTTCCAAAAGCTTTAAAACAGAAAAATACAAACGATGAGGCCGCGACATCCCTACATTTTTGGTGCCATAGGCTCACAGGTCACCCAACCACATTCTAAGGTCTATGCCTTTTTAATCATTTTCTACATTTGAGAGAAGTACCATAGTCAATAGCAGGCGTGTATCGATGGATATATTCATAACCCCTTATGCATAAAAAACCGCTTATCAGCCATATAAACGTAAATTATTTAAATCATGTTAAAAGGAGATAATACGTTTATTAAGTTTCGCTATTCATTATGGCTTTTCAACATATTTTATAGAATATTGCCACTTCACAGAAAAAAGTGATTTTATTCACTTGACTGTAATATCAAACGTCCTATACGTCCAGCTGCTAGACATCCGCAATTCTTCTGCTTAAAATTTGCTTAAACAAGGGTCTCGGCCATTTTAAAACTAATGAGCTATTAAATAACTGATTAGTCATATTTAAATCTATGAATAATTTTATGGGTCAGCTCATTTTAACGGCATTTGAAAACTGCGTTAAGTTCTTATGAATAAGGGGGTAATACTATAAGAAATTTACTCAACTAAAAGAAAGTCGCACAAACGATCGCCATCCTCGAACGCTCCCTATGTCCACGAGCGCTGTTTCGGACACAGACGAAAGCGTAAGAATTAATGACACTAATAAAATAAATGTGTGACATTCGTTTACACGTCTCAGTGTTTATGTCTCATTTAAGACTCCGTATACTTTTACAGCTCCGTCGTAAAATGTCCCATGTGGCTATATCAGGCGGGACTTTGAGAAGCCAATTCGTCGGCCTTAATGACTCACAATGGACGACAAAGTGAATTCTGATATCTGTTGTTTAATTGCCTGTGTACGTCTTTGTTCTGATGTTGATTGCAGTACCTTTTGTAGGTATATTAATTATTGTTGTTATTTAATAAAAATACGAAGGAAAAATTATAAATGCAATTTTGTAAACATTACAAAAAATACAAAACTCATAATTAGAAACGCAGTTACGCCTTTCAAAAGTAAATTAAACAGTAAGTGATATTATCCTTCTTTTTTTCTAACATACTCATATCATATTCTTTACTGGATTACGTAATGACGTCGTTGAAAGTTGTAACTTCAGTAAATTCTGAAATGGGAATCTTCGGTCCAAAAACTTCGAGACTCATAATCGCATACGAAAATCGCTCGACATAACCTTTTAAAATGTCCTCGCACATAACACTCAATTTTGTACGCAGACTCTACTATAAATACTAAAACTTACGTAACAATACTTAAGGGTACGCGGTATAAATCGCAAAAGGTTATTTCGTACACACACGCTTCGGAAATATTTCATGCTAATTTTATGTTTTGCTCGACCTGCATGGTGTTCAGAGATATAATAAAGCTACATTGTAACTACTAGTTTAGTTAATATTTTTTAATTTTCGTACTTCAGAGCATTGGTCTTGATTAAGATTGCGATACATTAGTAGAATCGATATGAAGTCTGGTGGTGATTAATGATTGATCCACTAAAACTAATCTTCTAAAACACAGCACAAAAATTGCCTTGAAAGAAGCTTTTACAGACATTGAAACTACTAGACATATTGAGATTTAACATCTTATGTCTCAGAATGGCGTGCCTAGTGAATGCCAAGTATTGGTTTGTAATTCAAGGTGTTGTTTGGTTTTGCTACTGTTCATGAGCATTTGTAATACCATTAGACGAACGGCAGACTCTTATCGTCATTTATTACAATAAAAAAAAACTTGATTATTAACGTTGAGCATGTTTGATATTTTGGAATGGTTAGGGAATAATTTTGCACCAATTGCTTTATCAGTATAAAAGTACTATCATTTATGTGGTAGAATACAATATTCATTTATTGCGCTATCGTACACAAACATGACAATTTATATTACATTAAAAATTTAACACTTTAAAACTATTACAATTATTTTACATTAAAAAGTTTATCTCTCCGAAAAATAAACTTTCATCCATAATTTCAACGACTTTTTCACCATCATCATTACCAGAACTATCATCGCCAATCTCTAAAACTGATACGATAGGTTTATGGTAGCTGAAGTAAGAAACGAACAGTTTTGATTCGAACCTATTTAAATGTCTAATAAAGACCGCATCAATAGTAGTTTTATATTTCGTTGTGCTAAGATTGCGATCATTCGACAAAGTAGTTAAACCAAATTCATTATTTAAAAATTCAATTAATAGTTGATTTTTATCGTCTGCGAAGTTTATGTTGAAATCTCCACTCAAAATCATTGGCAATTCATCAAAGCTTTATAAACTGACAGCTAACTGACAGCTGTCTACTCTCCATCCGTCTTACGCTTTTCGTCTTACGATCAGGTCACGTGTCCTGACGCGAGTTTAAGATTTTATACCCATTACAGAAAAAGTGCTCAACGCCGCTAAAGAAGTTTTCACTTCAAAAATTGGTTTGAAACAAATATCCAGCTCTCCGTAGATTAGACAAAAATCCAATGAAACTGACTCAAATTCAATCAAGCAATGAATTTTGAAAATCCTGTTTCAGAGCTGCAATTATCTGCCACCAACGACAGTACAACATTTTCATATAAATGCCGCAATTTTTGGCTCAAATAAGTTGTGTCAACTATAAATCGTTCTATACGTTCCGTGTTGTAACTGAAAGCAAAACTAAACATAATATTCTTTTAAACGCAATTCCTGGAAATAAAAATATGACCAAAATCTTAACCAGGACCATACTTCAGAGAATTGTAATACAACTGCTTGGACGATGGTTATGTCTACATTATGTAAGATATCTGACTCTTTGGACTTTTCAAATAATATTAAATTGAGGATCGTGGTTGTAGATAGAAATAGTAGAAACTTTAAGATGGCTTCAAAATCGTTACACCATGTTGACAAATAATTTGATGAAATAATCATATAATATTCTTGAATAAAAAATAAAACCACTCTCAATCGATTACGATTGTAGAGTAGGCCCGTGCCCTGCAGTGGGACGTATATGGGCTGATACAGATTCTTGAATAAATAACGATGTAATACGCATTTCCTCATCCCATCCTTCCCGCGCTTCTCTCTATTTGATGGCCCGGCAACACATACCTGATCCAAACGTTGTGGATGCTCATGGACGGCAGTGATTACTTACTAAAAGGTGAACTGGTTTTTGTTTTAAAAATCAAATTATATAATAAAATAGCGGCCCGGCCCAGCTTCGCCCGGGTAGATACAAATAGATTTCTGTACAATAATATGTACGTATTATTATTATACATAATATAAACATTTCTATATAGGCACGCTGCCGCCGCCCCGGCCGGCCAGTACCGCCGCAAGCGCTACGTCCCGCAATTTTAAATCTGTACTATCTTCGAAAATATTCATTTAAATCTTGTGCTGTAAAGGACCACATAGATCTATATTAAATCAACAATGTATTTAAGCTATTTAATTGGATAAGGATTAATGCTGTATTGGTTAAAATCGCTTCGAAAATTATTTATTATTTTATTATTTGTCGTAAAAAAAGTAAATGACAAAAAAATGTTATTGTGGGATATCCATAAGAGATAGACATATACCATCGCGGAGTTTTCTGTAGACCTTTTTAATGTGTACAAATATGTAGTACATAATTTTGATAAATCTCGTAGGGTTCAGCCTGCGCTTGCAATGTAAGCGGAAAAATATTGATAGTTAACGACATCACATTAGAAACCTCAGAAATAACAATATTTCTCCACTATTTAATAGATGTTATTATACATATAAACCTTTCTATTGAATCACTCTATCTATTAAAAAAAACCGCATCAAAATCCGTTGCGTAGTTTTAAAGATTTAAGCAAACAAGGGGAAATAGGGACAGAGAAAGCGACTTTGTTTTATACTATGTAGTGAAGATTCTTTCGAAGCAGTGAACTATGGTAAAGACATAAATAACTTATACATGACGTACAACCAAAATAATTAAACGCCTGTTTTAATTAGTTTTAATATTATTCGAAACATGTGAAATATACTTTGATATCAAATAACTTTCACTATTTCTGTAATTACTAAATACTTTCAACTAATTAACTTATGTTGCGTCACTCGTCTTCCCAACGCCTCCAATGTCATCAACCTCCATACATCACGTCGGCCATTTCAAAACTTGTCACAATAAACTCCAATAAAACAAAAAGGGAATCTTTTCTGTGATTTACAACGTACAATTAGCGCGATTTAAGAGTATCACGTTCGTATTAACGAGCGAAATCATCCATTACTATAGTCGTAAATGTATCGTCGATGCAGCACTCGGCTAGATGTCGCAATAGAAAGAACGATGGCTTTACCATATGTCGACGATTTATCGACACCGATCCAGTGACGAAACTATTAAGATATGAAATTGTGGGTTATGTGTCATGGGGGAATTTGTCACTGCCTTTTACATCTGACCACTATTACGGTATGGGAATGTGAAAACATGATTTTATTTCCAGAAATTTAATGACTAATTTGTTTTTAAAGCCTGTTAAACCACCTTCTAAGTAACTGGCCTTAATCAGTTATGAGTCAATTATGCTTACTGATTTTTTAAATATGAAAGGTAATAAATAGGTAATAAGGTATAAATATGAAAGGAATATAATATAAAAAAATACTTTGTAATAGTAATACCGGCCAACCCGCATTAGACCAGCGTGGTGGACTATATGGCGTAACCACTCTGAATTGTAGTCTCGATTGTAGAGGAGGCCCGTGCCCTGCAGTGGGACCCATATGGGCTGATACAATAATAGTAATGCAATTTTTTATGAACGGTACTATGTCGAACAAAATAATTATATTTATGGTCGTTGCCAGCCACCTGAATAATTTAACATAATTTGTTGGTACTTGCATCCTATCGGTTTTTAACTCATATACTTTCTACTACTTTCATATATACATCAACTCATGCTTCTTTCCCAGAAGGGGTAGGCAGAGGTGCCAGGGCACCCACATTTCACCTTGTATGTTCCGTCCCACGATGTGATAGGGGTCGAATCTATCGCCATATCGGGCACAAATTCTTGACCCCAGGCTGATAATGAAAAATTCGATATCACTTTGCCTTACCCGGGATTCAAACCCGAGACTTCAGCTTAGTAACCGTATCGTAGTACAACTACGCCACCGAGACAGTGTTACATACTCTTTAACAACAGTTGTAAATTGTATTTGTAAAAATATATTTTCAAACGGACTTATTTTATCTTCAGGTATTTTACTTTAAAAAAACTTCTGCATATTATGTATACTCGGAAAGATTATGCGAAAAGAAAATACAAAACTCCAGTACGACTAAGTCTGTTATAAAGTCACATAACGGCAAAACATTCTCCGTAACTTGCAAAATTAATTTAAAACGTAAGATAAAGTCACCAACTAAATTGCTTAAATTAAGACAATTATTTCATAGAGCTTGCTTTGGGTTGTGAAACTTGGTACCTGCTTACTTAGTAGAACATACTCACGTACTTTAAGCATTAAAATATCAACTAAAATCTCTATCACGTATATGGAAATCGTATTTAATGATTCTCAAATAACGTTATATAACAGATTTGTTTTGGGGCAACAGATTTCTTTATACTTAAAGAATTCTTTGCTTTTGCGTCGTCCTAGTTTTAGAAATTCAGACACTGTTTTTAACTTTCTGTGATTGAAGATGAAATTTGGAAATATACTGGGTACATATAGACTGTGACCGAAAACGCAGCCGGTAGTTTTAGTGACTAAAAAAAATTCGCAACGAAAAAACGCGTAAAAAATGCGACACATTTTTTTGTGATGTTTCAAACATCGTGTTTGGGTCGTAAATCCAGATTTTTCTAAAATAATAATTTATACCGAGGTACGTAGCATATTTAAAAATAAATTGGTGCACATTATATATTTAGAAAAAACTATGAATTTACTACCCAAATACTTTTTTTTAAACTGGCCCTGCATAGTTACAACGCTGCACCCGATGGTAAGCGCGTATGCTGTCCAGGCAAGGTATCGAATGGCATCAGACGACAGTCCCAGGACATAGGATATAATTATGCAGGCCTGCTGAGATGCCTCTTCACACTACGGCGAAAGGATACGGGATCATAGGAAGGAGGGAACACGCGTGACGGCAAACAATTCCACAGCTTGATGGTGCGGCACATAAAATGCGAATTTTTTGGTTCGTGCTGACATGATTTGGACTATCAAGCTAGGACTTCGCAAGCTAGAACGCATGGTTCTGTTAAGGAATGGAGAGGAGGAGATTTAATGAAACAGTTATTCAGAGCTTTCCCTGTGATAAAGACGTTAGAACACGCTTAGAGAGGCGACATCCCTCCGCAGTTGTAGCGGCTCTAAGTTGCTCGTAATGTCTGCATCATTCAGAATGTGGAAGGAAAGGATAGGAATACGACGATAGGAAAAATATCATACACATATTTTTTTAGTTTTATTGCGTCTGAACTCACTAAAACCACCTGGCTTCGTTTTCTTTTTCAGTCTATATACCTTGTAGATCGTCTACTAACCTATCTTTTTGGCCTTAGTTTGGTCATGCTGTTGTCAAATATTATGAGCAGTTTTCGCTCTTCACATAAAATTTAATATTACGTGTATAATTGCATGTTGTTTGTATAAGGAAACATATCGAAAACCAAGTATTATAGATATACTTGACATTTTTATTTGTAGTTCCAAATTATGCCACACGCCAACAGAAAATAAGTAAATTATACGTTTCTATTTATTTTCATAATCCAAGGAGGCTTTAAACTTTTGCATATTAAACTTGGACATAATTTAATTTGACCTTTGGTAACCACCAAAGAAAATTAAATCTGGTGTATGGCCAAATATCCAAAAATCGTCATCCTAACTCTTCTACACTTCATTCTCAATGTTTGGTAAATCACTGCACTTGCTCTAACGTTATAGCAGTTGAATAATGAGCAGTAATAATAATTCTCCCTTCTATTGAATTTTCCTTCAACTTCATGTAATAACAGTTACGTTAATACTTATCAAAGTCCAAAACAATCACAAAAAAATAGACTGCAATGAAGCAAGAATCGTATCTAATAGTAATACAAAGAAGATCATAAAATAGAAGGGCATTTCACGACACGAATAACAATAATTCCTAAGATTACGTATCACCAAAAGTGAATTTCAAACGGTTGGAAAATGTTGGCTAATGGTATTTAATCTGAGCCCTTATACCCCTTTTATTACGATGAGACGACGAAATGGGAATGAAAGTGAACTTTGTAAATGTTATCGACATTATTTTAGGTGTTATTGTCACGGGCCTCCCACGGAATGGTTCTAGTAAATTGGACTAAGATGATGCGAGAGTAAAAGTTTTGGTAATACTTACAACATTATCAATTCTAATTTTGTATCATGTTGTCTTGACCTTAACAAAAGAAGCTAAAAACTAATATTATAACTTCCTTTGCAATAATAAAACATTTAAATTAATGAAGCATAAAAATATCAATGTTGATTTCCGTTTGACATTCTAATTGATTTAAACACTTGATATGTACACATCCGTTGTTTGAATATATTTTGCCTTCACCTACCTAACTGGATCAAAAACATTCTTCAAGCGACCTTGCATAAACCCAAAACTAAAACAATTTATCATATTTGTTTGAATAACAAACTAAAATTAAATACTAATAAACGGAAGCCATTTGAATCAACTCAACATGTTCCGGATATTAATATAAAAATGATGGAATGCACAAAATAAAGAAGCAAATGATGGTACTCGCGTAACCGAATGCAAAAGCGATGCTGAAACAAAAGCAGCTTGAATAATGCGGGTGCACATTACGAAAAGAGAACTTAGCATAGGAAACAATGGTTGAAACTGGCGAGGACCGTATCGTGCGAACTAGGTGCAAAATGTGTGTTTATCGAGCCATCTAATCAGATTCATCGCGTGCACCGCATTGATATTGCACGTTGTTGCATGTAAGAAAATTGCAAAATTTACTATTGTTTTCATACGATTTTGTTGTGTGGTAATATTGGAAACTGAAACTTTGTTTGTTTTTGCAAGCGCTGTATTGTTTTTAGGTAATGTATTCGTGCTTTTGGTTCATGATTTTTTGTTGGAAGGAGTTATATTGGCAATATATTTTTGAACTGTATTAGAGTGTTTGTCGTTTTATTATCGAAACGCATATTAGGTTGCATTTTAAAATATATTATTGTATAAATTTAATATGAATATTTCTTCAAAGAATTTCAAAGATAATTTTTATACCTAATTTAATATTGCTCAATCTAGGTTTGATTTTTATTATTAAATAATATCAATATCGTTGACTGCATTCTCAGACGCACAGATATTTTAATGTGACTCGGATTTCCTCTCGATATCGTGTTTATTAAAAATATGTTTGCATTAATTTACAATCATCTTATTTTATTTGATCTTTGTCATATATGTTATATTTTTTTATAGGTAAACAACTTTAATCCTGTCAACGATATAAATAATATTATAAAAATATTATATATATACATATTATTTTGATCAATTTCTTACCGATCAATGTATAATATACATGGAAGATAATACATGTATGAGAAAAACTATTATAGGTCTGTATTAACGTAATAAAACCCAAAATAACGAAGCAGGAACCGCTGGATAAACAATTTTTATCCCTATAAATGTGGGGCACTCTATATGTATTAGGACCCAAAACACTGAGTGTAAGAATTTTTGTCTGTGCCTTTTTGCGTGCTAATCTCAGAAATGACTAAAGCAATTTCGCTATATCACCTTGTCAGGGGATAACACAAGACAGGACAGAGCGGAATATAACGGGACGGGACAATAAATATAGAGGACAGCAGTCATTATTAAGTATATTCAATGGATTATAATTTTTTCTCTGCTTTTTTTATATTATTTCTAATATTAGCGCTCTCATATAATAATGGAGAGCAATAAAAATATATATTTTACAAAAATAATGTGATGTCAATTCTAAACTGAAATAATTTAACACGTATAAAATTTCACCTATTACCATCCTGCTTGATAAGTTTTTAAATGACTGCATCGCAGCACATGATAGTAAACGCATTACAGTCAAAGCACGTTATAACGAGAGTTGAAAAACTATAGCCATTTGTCATAGTCAGGGAAGTTCAGATCTTACCACACTGAATCAAACGGAGGCCGAGATACGTTCCCTGCATTATGCAAGTAGTGTCAGTTCTTTTCTTTACTACCTTTTACATCGCTTTTAATGTTAGGTGTAGCTTTAGTAGAATTTACTAGTGCTTTTCTTAGTGTATTTATAATTAGACAACTTTTAGTATCATGAGAAATTTTGATATCCTACACAAATATTTCGATGGTATGTTCTATCAGTTTTTACCGTACTATGTCAGCATGATGGACTAAGGCGTAACCATTTTCTGAAAGGGATAATGTAATTCAGTCGGTTCGTCCTAAAATAAACTATCAAGTATTAATATTACATTAATGTTATTATGTCACGTAACTACTAAAATCTAAGGAAGAGACCGGTAGAAATCATGATGTAATCCATTAAACCTTACCAACAGCATCTGCATCTAAATTATTCGACTTTTGTCTATTCTAACTACTGTACTCCAACTCGACACATGTCTACTTTCCTCTTAGCTATTCAAACAAAGGTCGCTATTCTGGCTCTCGAACGAACACTGTCTCAGAAACATCTCATGTGTAAACATTTGAACAGTTATCGTACGTATAATTTCTAAGCAACAATGCACATCCAACGTTGCCAAATAAACACTTATAATGACGTACCATTAACACTCCAATGCATGTTTGCGGAGGGGAATAAGTTGTGAAGCCATGACAAACTGAATTATGCATTGGACATACAGACGGAGGGAACGGTGAATCGAACTAGTGTGTAAATAATGCCAGGAGCATCGTCCATGGGAATGGTGCTAAGGATGATGATGTAGGTGGAACAATGGAGAATTATTGAGAGTTATACCAACAAAAGGCGTGCATAATAATTTCCACAGACTTTTATAAGCTTATAAATATACTAGAAATAGCGCGTAAAAAATGTTAAAAAATGTTAGACATTAAGTTTTTGTAATTAAAAATTCAAATAAACAGACTGGGGTCATAAAAAAAACTCGTTAAACTTAATTAGCAGTTTTGATATAAATCCGCAAAACAGAAAAGGCTCTTTATAATATTAATTATTAAAACAACATGCTAAACACACGAATGTTAATAATAATTAATTTTGAAGTTCGTTCTTCTTAATTAATGCTTTAATTAATTATTTAAACATTAAACACGTTTGTATTAACACTGACCACACAATTCAGCAGTGTGTTACGAGATATTAGTTCACCGCAACAAAAACATAATTGCCATTCTAAAACCTAATCTAATATACAGACGTCCTTATTAAAATGGGATAACGCCTAAAATCGTCCAGAAATCAATTTTCGAACAGAATTTAGATGTGGCGTGCATATGGTGTTTTCATTAATGAGGTGATTCCTCACGGGATGCGATAGAAAATGAAATAAACTCGACGAACATATTGCAAATGTACTTATTTGTTTTACATTTTGATATTGGACTGGTTTATTTATGCGTGTTATTTTCCGCATATCAAAATTGCGGAAGATTTATATTTTAATGATATACGACAACTATCATAAATTGACAATATACATATTGATAGTAAATTCAATGGTAGTTCATTCAAGGCTCCGAGAATAAATACTAATATAATATCGATCCGGCGCGGCTATTGGGTCAATTGAGTTTAAATTGTTCTTCTTTCAAATATCCTATATATATATATATTCTGAAAATCATGTGTGCACAAACGAGAAATGCACTTGAATATAATAAATAAATAAATAAATAATAAATAACACCCAACAGTCACATACATAGTCCTGACCCCACACTAAGATCGAGTCTTGTGTCGTAGGTATCAGGAACTACGAGAGACTTTTCGGTCTCACAAACACCCAGACCCGGAAGAAATATTTGTGGGCCGCACAAACATTTCTCTCGGTGCGGGGATCGAACCCGCGGCCTCTCGTTTCACAGGCGGCGTCTAACCAACTGCGCCACGGAGGCTGTCAAATATTATTCAGTAATCTCGGTTTCATGTATCAAAATATAATAAGAGTACTGTACTGTACTGTATTGTTTCAGCCCATATACATTCCACTGCAGGGCACGGGCCTCGTCTACAACTGAGAGTACGATTGAGAGTAGTTAAGCAATATGGTAAGTGTGTTTTCAAATTTTAAAAAGGCGAATATAATACTCTTATGGTACAGCTTGTGTATCCAATAGTGACAGGTTCAGCCCCTCGCTCGAGAATTGTTTACAGGTGTCAATAACAACTTCGATACTACAAGATGCGGAAAACGGAACAAATATTTGCGGGTCACACAAACACGCCGGTGTTATGCGAACATAAACAACGTCATCCCGGCTCTCTGAACTCGAAATCACCAACTTAGTTAATGTAATAATCGAGAATATGAAACATGAGACTCCCACAGTATAGATGTACGTCTACAACTCTGAGGCTTCGGGTTCGAATCCCGGGCTTGGCAATTGGTATTAGATTTTTCTATTCATTATCAGCCCGCAGGTGCTCGACATGGCGATAGGCTTGCCCCTATCACATCGTAGGACGTAATACAAAGCAAAACGTGGGTGTCCTGGAAGTATATATGCCTACGAATTAGTAGTACATAACTTGTCATAAGAGCTATTTAATTGTCTACATAGTCATAAACCAATTTCATTTCATTACCCTTTCTGGGAAAAATACTTTAGTTTATGTATGTTTGTGAGTATGTATGAAGCATTTCTTGCAACTCAATAGGAAGAGAAAGTAGCAATTAAAAATTCAAGCGCAAATGAGGAAATATTTGACGCAAGACGTCATACACAAGAACCACGGGAACCGTTTGTTGTCACACAAAAGATATCAAAGACATGTTTGGCCAACTCAAACACACGTTTGTTGACGTGGGAAAAACAGATCTTACATCATTGCGGGAACGAGCTCATTCCACGAAGCGGGAAATCATTATTTACATCGAGACTGACTTTCATTCGTGACTCAGTTTTCGTTTTGTTCATGACGATTTATGTCAATATTAATACATTGATTTATAAGTATGTTGCAATGGTATTTTGCAAATGGATATATAAAATATTATATATTGATTTGAAAAGATTCTACGACAATTTATAAAGTAATTTATAAAAGTTATTCGACATGCGAAAATATGGTTAACTAATTCGTCCTGCGACAAAAATTGGTTAAGTATAAACTAAATTAAATATCTGCATAAAAATTTTGAACTACAATCATAAAAAATATGACTTAGACAGTATTCAACTTTTACTAATTTATCGCTTTTTAATACTATTTACCAAACACACATTTTAAGCTCCAACATCTCTCAATACGTTGCCAAAAACACAAAATTAAATTATATCTTAAACGGCGATATAAGACATTAGTATAAGAATTTTTGCCAACGCATGCAAAAATTACCATCGCTACTCCAGCGCCTCCGCTAAGTAACCGTGAAACACATTTATCCAGACACATTACTTTCCACGTCTTCAAAAATATAATAAAAACGTTGTTACTAAATTTGAATAATGTATGCGGCTGAATGATATCGTATTTCACACTTCCATTAGTAACTCCCCATTCAGTCTGCGCTGTGAATTTATGATCCTTATCATTAAGATATAAGGTCCGTTTTCCCGTGTTATGGATGTGTTATGCCGTGTGCCAAATTATAAGGCTTGCAGAAGTAAGCTATTATTTTGGCTGTATTTACCCTAATGCAGTTTAGATGTGGTTAGAGTCTGCTAATCAGTGTCGGTTGGGGGAAGAAAATTATACATGATATGGATAAGACCACATGCCTTACAAATGGCTGCTTCACACTTAATATGTATTATTTTTTATTTATTTATTTTATTTATTATAAATACAGAGTCAGAAACAAATAATAACTATTGTTTCCACGAAACCGGGCTTCGGTTTGACCGTGGAGTTGGTGAGTCTCATTCACACATGTACATAAAATTTGCATTAAACATTAAACAAACAAAATAACCCTTATGAAGTCAGAATTATAAACAAAAATATACAAACACTTATAAACTTTATGATATAACTATAAAATAAAATGAAACATAACTATAAACAGTAAAATGTAACAAAATATCACTTTCCAAAAATTTAAGTAGAAAATAAAACATCACTTCTAAACTTATATATAAAAAAAAAAATAAAAAAAAAATGAGAAACAATATGCATTACAACTAAACAAAATATAAATAAACTGTAACTGTAAGTATACCTAAAAAGTAAAGTAAATATGTTTATGGCTGCTAGTAGGAACATGTTAAAAGGTGGTTTCTTAATTTGTTTTTAAAACTATTGTATACCGGATCATTTCTAATGTCCGGTGGCAAACTGTTCATTATATAGGGTAATCGTTTATTAATAGTTCTGTCGCCATAATAATTGGTAACTCGGGGAACTACAAAACTACCACCGGTTACAGACCGGGTTGTATGGTCTCTGTAATATGGTATTAGATATTGGTCTTTACTGCTAAATTGTTTGGTAGCCAATAAATATTTGTGCTTTTGTCTAACGGACAAAATATTGAACAGTTTGTAGTAATCATTATTACAACTATTTTTAATTTTTTTACTAACCAGTAACTTAAGAAATCTAATTTGAAGTTTTTCTAATTTAATCTATCTATTGGTATTCCTTTCTGAATTTCCTTCGTGTGAGTTTTTAGTTTTGAAATAAATTATATAGCTAATATTGAATAACTTCTTAGAGACCTTGTTGTAAAATCATAAGCCAAAATCCAAAACAAAATCAAAAAGAATTTTTATTTCATCTAAGTCAGCTTTAAAATTTGCTCTTTTATTCCATTCGATGTTAGTTAATTATTTGTATTTTTAGCTACACTTCACTTTTTTAAGTGACCTCGATGTAAATTCCCTTATAAAAGCCATAGTATACGTAGCGTGATAGCATCTAACAGCAAAGAAGTTGTAGACGATGAAGTTAGACAGGAAAAAAACAAGACCCAGACGCAAAGGCAATTTTGTGGAACGTCTCTGTTTGTGAATCCACAGACAGTTAAAAGCTAAATGTTGTCTTGTCAGTTGGTCTGTTTGCTCGTAACATTTACAAAATATTTTAAATTTCTCATGTGTTTTGAAGTGTACATTTTAGCTAACGTTTGCTTATTTGTCGCGTCGTGTTGAACATTTATGTGAGAATTACTTTGTTGTAGCTATAGTGTTCTACGATATTTTATAAGATAGAATGGTATTTGTAGTGTCCATCTAGAAATAACCTAATTTTGTAGGATGTTAGATAAACTAGACACAATCCGTAAGCAACTAATGGACTTTCTTATTGTATTAAAGTAAAAGGTTTTAAGGACTTTTTAAACAAAGAGACAAACAAGAAACTCACTTCATAAAAAAGGTACAACATGGCCTATGAATAAAAAAAGGAATGGTACTATCCTAATTACTATGCGGAAATAAGAGGTGTTTTGGTCGGTTCCAGGATTTAAATGAATATATATTTACATATATATATATATATAAATTATATATTACTATTATGATTTGCACAGTGGTAACTAAAAATAGTTCAGTAAACTAAAGTAAATTCAATATCCGACTAGAAAACTTAAGAGGCCATCAACAATAAGTTCACCGAAGCATATGACAGCTGGCATGACAATTAATTCGAAACCCTTTTCATACATCCTTTCAGAGTAAATGGGGCGCGTGGAAACTTCTTTCGGTCGTTGTCGTGTGCTCGTCATTGTGGCCTCGATGTGCCGCAAAGTTTGTGACATTATTATGTTATCATGATCATACAAATAATAAATAATAACTCCCAACAGTCACATAGATAGTCCTGACCCCACACTAAGATCGAGTCTTGTGTCGTGGATATCAGGAATTACGAGAGACTTTTCGGTCGCACAAACACCCAGATCCGAAAGAAATATTTGTGGGCCGCACAAACACATCTCTCGGTGCGGGGATGGAACCCGCGGCCTCTCGTTTCACAGGCGGCGTCTAACCAACTGCGGAGGCTATCAAACAACAAACTTATCACTATTTTCTCTTTGCATTGTTTACTAACAGAAATATACAGGGTATCTCAAGACTGCTACCGAAAACGAAGCCGGGTGGTAGTTTTAGTGGCTACAAACACAAAGCAACTAAAAATTTTGCATAGAAACGCGACAATTATTTTTTATGATTTTTTAAATATCGTCATTTTTGGGTGGTAAATCCATAGTTTTTCCTAAAATAATAATTTAAACTCTTTTATACCTTGGAGTATTTATAAATAAAAGGGTATACACTATTATTTTAGAAAAAAATGTATTTACCACCCAAATACAGGGTATATCAAGACTGCTACCGAAAACGAAGCCGGGTGGTAGTTTAAGCGACTTCAGACACAATGCAACAGAAAAAGTTGCAAAAAAAAGCGACAATTTTTTTTTGTTATTTTTTTCCTATGGCCATATTTGGGTGGTAAATACATTTTTTCCTAAAATAATAGTATATACCCTTTTATTTATAAATACTCTAAGGTATAAAAGAGTTTAAATTATTATTTTAGCAAAAACTATGGATTTACCGCCCAAAAATGACGATATTTAAAAAATCATAAAAAAAAAATTGTCGCGTTTCTAGGCGAAAATTTTAATTGCATTGTGTTTGTAGCCACTAAAACTACCACCCGGCTTCGTTTTCGGTAGCAGTCTTGAGATACCCGGTATGGCCATAGGAAAAAAATAACAGAAAAAAAATTTTCGCTTTTTTTTTGCAACTTTTTCTGTTGCATTGTGTCTGAAGTCGCTTAAACTACCACCCGGCTTCGTTTTCGGTAGCGGTCTTGATATACCCTGTATAACTGAATGCCCCGGTAACGTAGTTGTACTACGGTTACAAAGCTGAGGTCTCGTGTTCGAATCCCGGGTCGGGCAAAGTGATTTTGGATTCTTGTTTTCATTATCAGCCCGGAGGAGTTTGTGCCCGATATACCGATAGGCTCGCGATAAGGCCAAATGTAGGTCCTAGAACATCTGACCTCTCTTTCTGGGAAAAAAGGTGTGATTTTATGTATGTATATATAGAAAGATATAACTAGATGGATGTATGATGAGATCATTACAACTTTGTATGAACTCTTTAAATAGTAAATGATTACTAAAGATATTGATCTTTGAACACAAAGAGTTGGAAGGCAAGTGTACGTGGATAATTAATTAATGGCATACTATGTTACCTTACAGTGAACACAGGCTCTAAATCCAGCGCATATTCACATAGTTATTCGGCACGTGGCAAATACAAAGAGGCTGTAATATAAACAAATGGATAGATAAGTATATATAAAAGTAATTCCGATAATAACCATTGTACAAACAACAACACTTCCCATCTACCAGATGTACGAACTATTGTGCTCAGAAATGGACACAGTGTCTATATTTCAATACAGAAAACAAACACAGTGATACACACCCGATCTAATTGGTAACCAGTGGAGCGGCACACAGTTTGCATAAGCTGGCCCGTCCTCCGGCTTTATTTTTGCACGTACTCAATTTCTCGCCTCACTGGGTGTCTCGGAGAATAGATATTAATTTACATGAATAAATAAAATTTGCATTAAAAGCGTCCGACACGATGCCGGTAAAGAAAACTGTTACTTGAGTGCACTATATTTTTCGGGGGTGTATTCTTTCACGCCGCGTAAAGATTTGGGGATATAGTGTGGGTTGAATGAAATTTCAGCAGTTCCTAATTTCCTAATTGTTCAAAAAATATAGTTGGCTATCAATTTTGCTAGGAAAGATAGTTGCATATTTAGTTGACTAACTATGCGTTTTTTTAATTATTGGTGATGGTCATAGTTTCTAAGTTGTATATGGATTCGGAATTATCCTTTATTTCATTTCCAGATGCGTTATATATCGTAGATTTTAATTATGAACCACAATTAGGTACCTGGTTTTAGATCCTGTGGTGATAGTGTAAGATCTTTTGTAACACAAAGGGGACGATAAATCAATCTCGGTTGCGCAACTCTAATCAATCTTAAATTACCATTTTCTAGATGTTTGCACCATTATACCCAAGTCTGAATTACCATGAGAAACCATACGGGTAGATTAAAAGTAATCAAAAGGATAGGCGACATGTATTGATAAATATTAAACCACACCTCAAAAAGCTTTTCTTATCGAGCGTATCGATAATACACCCTTTCGAAATTGCACCGGGCGTGTAGTGGCAATGAAATTGGTACTCTCCGATGCACCGAATTTGTTATTTCAGTTCAAACTGTATATCGTCTTGTAGGGGCGTTGGATAGGGGCCGTGATTACGAATTCCGCACGCTCTAATTCTATTTTTATTCTTGTTTGCGTTTAGGGTGCTAATGGAGTTAGTAGAGTGTTTTATATTAATTTGTAAAAATGTAACGAGGATTTTCTATTAAAACTTTTTAAATGTTGTTTTATTTATTTCATCGAAATAAACCTTTTTTTATTGCAATAAATGGCGAGACGAGCATGCTGTTAGCCTGATTGTATGTTATACGAGCGCTCATGAACAGTAGCAAAACCAAACAACGCTTTAAATTAGAAACCAATGCTTGGAATTCCACTGCGCTCGCCATCCTGAGACATAAATTGTTAAGTCTCATACACATATGTCCATTAGTTACTCTGGCTACAATGTCCTTCAAATCGACACACAACAGTGCATTTACATTACTGTTTGGCAGGAGAAATAAACAATATGGTACCTACCCAGGCGGCCTCTCACATATGAGAGATCTACCACCAGTATAAATCTAGAGCAAATTAAAAATAATAATAACGACATTATTGGCACCGATTGTCAAAGTATTGTGTGCTTTGTCTTCCAGATGTTGCCACTTCTTCTATTTTGCGCCAATGCTTTAGAACCAATTATTTTTCGATTTCGATTCGATTTTCATCGTATATAATAATTATCTTAACAGATTCCAGGCTTCACTAATCACACGCAATATTCAAAATAATTTTGATTAATTATTGAAAATTTGCGAAAACACCTCCGGCGAACACGTCACGAATCATAGATGTTAATTAATTTCATACATAAAGACAGTTAATTGGTACAGTTCAGTGGAGTCAGATTTGGAGCAGTAAGAATTAATTAAACATGCTCGTTATTATCTTATACAGGGTATATCAAGACTGCTACCGAAAACGATGCCGGGTGGTAGTTAAAGCGACTTCATACACAAAGCAATAGAAAAAGTTTAAAAAAAAGCGACAATTTTTTTTTTATGTTTTTCCTATGACCATATTTGGATGGTAAATACATTTTTTCCTAAAATAATAGTGTATACCCTTTTATTTATAAATAATCTAAGGTATAAAAGTGTTTAAATTATTATTTCAGCAAAAACTATGGATTTACCACCCAAAAATGACGATATTAAAAAATCATAAAAAATAATTGTCGCTTTCCATGCGACATTTTTAGTTGCATTGTGTTTGTAGTCACAAAAAAATACCACCCGGCTTCGTTTTCGGTAGCAGTCTTGAGATAATCGGTATAACTATATAAGAAATAAAAATGTTTTGTTAGTAATTATAATCAATTTTACTTTTTTTTATTAAGATTCAAAAACAGAAAAGAACTTAATTCTAGTAACATTATCTTTCAGTCAACGTTTAGATGATATAGAGATGAGCTGAAGTAGGTGTACGAATACTGAATTTATACGTAAAGAGAAAAAAATAATCTTATTGCTTCTTTTAAATCTCTAGTTTGGTACTGGCATGACATTGTTACCTGCTTAAAGACAAGTGACGTATGCAGTACGTAGCCTTTCGTTATCAAGTTGTTCTTAAATGTACTATCTAGAAATAAAAAGAAACTGTGTACACAGACCTTTCTCAATATTATATAATTTTAATTATTGTTGTATCACAAACCGTAGTTTTCGAATAGCTTATAAAATGTGATTGGCTGAGCAGCACTTTTAAATCGACTATGATCGACGTTTGAGCAAAAGTTGCTAATGTTGCTGTTATTGAACACACTACATAAAGATTTAATCAACTGAAAAAAACACCACTATAGCATGTTTATTGATTATTTAAAAGCGTTTTACGGACAATGTATGAAACCCTCGCAAATAGAATTCAACCAAAGAAAAAATAAAATATATTACGTTTAACAAATGAAAAACACATTTTAGACTCACGCACGGGTGCCAATGTAGACGCGGTGCAAGTAAAAAGCTTTTGAGAGCTTAATGTGATATAAATAACCGATAGCTGGTTCCGTAGCTGCGTCTTAGACATTAATATTATAACGTTATTTTTGTAGATTTTGTCCATCTGACTTTGTCTCAGAAGACAGAACCAGTCTGTGTTTTGCCATTTTGATCAGCAACGTCCTCAGAAGTAAGGATAATGACTGAAATTTCTTCGTTGATGACGTCAATCTACACGCCAATCCTTTTTAGTCGTCTTCAAGGCCTTAGAATCGGTATGGTGGATGAAGAAAATTCTAAAATTTTAAAGTTTTTGTATGTATAGGCACATACGCATACAGCGTTGCTATTGAACTCACCAAACTCTGGTGTGATTCAGGCACCGAGAAAATTGTAAATGTGATCAAGACACTATATATTTGTTTCGTCTTTAAGTATTGTTCTACTAAAAAAATCCTCAATTTTCTAATGTACCCAACAAATAAAATATATTTACCCTAATTTGACATCAGAACGGTGTAATTGCACACTTATTTCATTTATGAACATAATAAATATTAATAACACTCTCCGCTCATGCTTTGTCCACCGCGTAATCTGACAGAGCCGAAGGGTTTCAATTTGTCATAAAATTTACCGTCAGGCCTCCGCCAGCCGCACAAAGAGATCGGAAAAATTGTTTCCAGCTACCAGTTACCTATTAGATAGCCGACCCAGGACGCTCCCCTGACCTTTCATACGGGCGGGTCATTTTATCCGTAAAGTTCAAGAAAAAGGGTGGCGGCTAATCAACTGAATTTTTGTAGTGGACAGTTCTGTTCGCGTATGATAGGACGTGTGAAATAAAATTATCGGTTTATTATCCATCATTTAATATTTTGGTACTTTTGATTATGGGTGTATAATTTCACGCTTGTGTACTCGTAGGGAGAAGCAGAAATGTGGTTAAACCCACATTAGCCGAGCTTATTTCAGTCCCTTGAAGTGTAGTGACTAATAATTTCGAGATATAGTTTTCTGATTTTTTGTTTATTCCAAATATATTTCAAGCTACATAATGATAAATATTGTGATATCTGTAATTCTTCTATATTTCTTTTAGGTACAATAAGCCCGATAATTATTATGTACAAAAAAATATAAAATCAAAGATTTTATAATTATTACATTATGGATCCTACGACAAGACAGATAAAAATTTTGTTCCAAAATGTCCTCTATAAAATACTAAATCCCTTTAAAAATACCATGACAATTTGCGAGTCGGTTATCTATTGTTGCCCGTTATCTTTTTCGATCTATTCGGTTCCGGTGCATGCTTCCCATTTTTTTTCTATCCATTGTAAAATAAAACCTTTTTTAGAAGTATTGTTGCCCGTAGGCATATCGATATTTATAGCGGGAAATTTTAATTTCCTCGCGATCCACCAAATGTACAATACATAGTATTGATAACAATACAAAATTACATTTATCAATTTGTGGTTATAAAAGATAAATAAAAGTTAACCTACGTCCAAAAAATATGAAGCCTTAATAATTTTTGTTCTTGAAGCAATATGAAATTCAATATATGGTTTCACAGTGTCATCACAATATTCACAAAATAAAATATTGATTTCAATTTTTTACAATCCATATTTTCGTTTCATAAATAACAAAATGCGCCTGATTTATTTTCACTTGATAAAATCAGACTTCCAAAACGTTGTTTTTGATCACAATTTCATCGGAAACAACACCACCCCCCGAAACGAAATTACAGTATCATAAAAGAATGATTTAGATTTTGTGTTCGAGCCTTATATTTCCATTAACTTGGGGGGAGTGAGTAGACATGCAACTGTTATCAAACCTATCTATAGCTTGATTTGATAATAATAACCTACAGGGAAACGTAGATCGGAGGGCGAACCAGTAAGGGCGTGAAATGTTTATACACTTTCATAATTTTGAGGGGATGATACCGTACAAAGGGTCGGACAAAAAAGGGCTTTCAACAAAATGCTTAACACGGGAAATACGAGGTGGAAAACCTGGTTATCTCTGGTTGAAGCTGTCTATTATGCGAAATCGATGGTGCAAGAAAGGATTTTTCGAGCGAAAAATGCATTAACATGTTGTGGAGCGAAAATACGTCGAAATTTTTCTGATATTCTCTACGTAGGCTTTTGAAAAACGTATTTTTAGGTTGACGGTGTAGTATTATGTGTAATACGGTACGTCGTTTTCTCTTTCCTTTTAGTGGATAAAGTTCAGAATACATATAGTTGTGTTACAAAGATTTTTTTCCTTTGATATTTAAAATCTAGATACTAGAATTTTGTATACGAAACTTGGCATTTTTTTATTGCTATGAATGGCAAGGCAAACGTACCATTCGCTTCTCGTTAGGCGATACGACCGCTCATGGACAGTACAGTAGCAATTCTTGGCATTTAATTGCGCTTGCCATCCTGTGACGTAAGATTTTAAGTTTCAAAATGTCCAGTAGTTACTCTGGTTACAGTGTCCTTCAAACCGTAACCCAACAGTGCGTTTACACGGAAGAAATAGACATTGCAGACCTAACCAGGCGGCTTCTTACACATGAAAGTACAACAGTAAATTTTGTTATTTTAAGTAATTGGAAAGTAAATTAAACTATTTCTAAAACGAAGAAAAAACGTTTTAATAAAGAAACATTTCGGCTTACCCCCCTCACCATTAAAACTCGTAAATAGATACATTTCTACTCATGAGTGACTACTAATCACTTATAACTTGTGGGATTATCACTTATAACTTATAATATGTGATTGTGTTTGGCTTCACTTGTCTGACTTTATTATTTTGTATTCCTTTATGAATTATGTACATAACACTTTAATGCAAGTCCTGTTCAAAAGAAGGACGTACTCGCACTTAGAAACAAAATTTCATTACATATTTATTTCTGTGTACATCCAGTTTTATGGACCAAATAAAAAAAACACTTTAAAATCGCTCTTTTACACAGTGACCTACTTACAATCTACGACTAAAGACCTAACAGTAATCTCTTAAAGCCAAAATCAATCTCCATTATAGTCAATGTCGCAAGACGCTGCAGTGGGATTACGTTATTCGGCCTCAACGTATCTACAATCAGACCTGAACCCTAATTCGCGTCGGATGTCCCGACCGTTTTATTACTGCAGTAAAACATTGTACGATCTGAAAGATCTGCTGATTGTGGCCTTCTTTTCATTATATTTCTTGGGGTGCTTTTCAGAAGGATTTCGAAGGTTTAAGGAAGGATTTTAAATTGTCGTATTAAATGTTCTCTTTTGTTTTAAATATACTACATTTACATTTTCAAGGTTTTATTAGTTGCTTCAAATGACACATTTTTGAGTTTTGTTTCGAAATTATTAAATCAAGTTTTTTCTCTAAACGTCTATGTTCTTGAAGGTGAAAATGAAGTCATTTTGGGTTGTTACAATTTAGAGTGCTCGATAACCCATCTACAATACAATTTTAATGAACACAATTTGTCATCTAAACTTAATTTCGAACACAACAACCTTAATAATTCAAAACCGAAAGACGTAGAAGTCGAGTTAACTAAGTCTATTTACTATGAATTCCCAAATTCCCACAGCTTGGAATTAATTAACAGTAGCAAAACATTGAATATTCTGCAAGAACTCGTGTCGCGAGAACTACTATTAAAACTCATTTAGTGTACGTGATAACAAAGAAGTGAGCCGGATATGCCCAGATTTGCATAATCCATGCATCAAATTCCGTTAATTTTCTTTTAATGCTCGCCGGCAGCTGCACGGGAACAAACAGTAGACGCTTTTAGGCGTCCCTCGTTAATCTTGTGCGTCTACGTGTCTACCGTTTTTGAATTTTCATCTAGTGCTTTGTTTTTAATTGCTTCTAAATTTTCATTTTCTTCTTATTGTGATAAGCTTGCTTTGACATTAACTTTTACGTTCCTATCTGCGTCGTTTGCGTCTCTTACTTTTATGACTAGTATTTTTACTAGAATATTCTAGTTTTACTATATTGTTACCTAGATTTCAACAAACTCATATTTATGTCAATTTTTAATCCCTATTTTATAATCTTTACTTCAACACTCTTTACATCTTAACTACATTTAGGAACATCTACAACATCGCAATCCAAGAATAGAGGATACTCCAACAATGAACTAACCACAGACGCCAACGAATCGAAAGTCAATCGGAGACAAAGCGACAAACCTTAAGGTATGTAAGTTTAAATAGAGTCGGGACACAAACAGCATCAGGATACCGTGCAGGATGTTAATATTCATTACGGCTTGCCTCGAGGGAGCTTGGGCTCAGACAAATCGACGGCGTTGTCGCGTACTCGTCACTGCGGTCGCGACTTACGAATGCTTTGGAGTAAGTGTCTTGAAAATAGTAAAAATGTTCGAACAAATAATTTTGATAAAGGTTTAATCTAAAATTGCTTTATTTTACTATTGGAGAAACTGAATGTTGTAAGTTTTTTGAGCAAGCAGTTTTTCAGTGAAGGCAGAAGAATAAATTATCACAAACAGATGAAAAATATGTTATAAAATTTTAAGAATATCTGGCAGAAATACCTGAAGTCTGTTAAAGTGGAATTAATACTAGATTCACGAAAAATACAGAGTATTCAAACATTTGGAAATAACTTTTATAGATTAATATGCTCCTTTATTCCTGTGCAAACACAGAACAGATTCTAATAAAATAAAGAAGATTATAGACATATTCCACATCCACATAGAATATAAATAAAAACTCACCAATAAACAAACTAAAAACAAATATCAGTCTATTTGGAAAAATATAGTTCGTTGTTGAAACGGCTCAAGAAAATCCCAGCGAAAATAAACGGGTGTTTACGTGTGTGTGAAATTTCAATTTCAACGGCAGTTACTTGCAATTTTCACACCGCGGGAAAGGAGACACATATCATTGTTCCACAACGAATTGCAGTCGGCAATCTTACCTACCTTATTATATGGTTTTATGAGAATAATATGTGAGAGCTTTTATATATTACTTTTGAGTTCTTTGAATAGAAAGGCTTTTCTCTGCCTTTTCTCACTGTTTGATAGTAGTGTTTTGTTCTAGATTACACGACATTTTATTTAATTTGAAGTTTCGGTGGAAATTATCACAATAAAACATTTTAGAGAGTAAAGTATGCGTTGAAAGACTGTAGTGCGGCATTAGGTTTTTGACCAGTATTGAAGATAATATACAACATAGCCAGATTTCAACTCATAATTGTACTCACTTGTGTCACATAGATCCTCTTGAACAATCAACCAATCTGTAGTAAAAAATACGAATTGGAAAATATGAAATGGAAAATTCAATAGCAGAATCTCTACTGAATTTTAGGGATTAGAAAGTAATCTATAGACTTGTGTCCTTGCTTGAAAAAAATAATCAATCTCTTGGTCACACTTTGTATATTGTGATACCATAATTCTGAATGTTTTAATTTTAACAATTGTGAGTATGACTTAACAACGATATAATAATAATAATAATAATAATAACACCCAACAGTCACATACATAGTCCTGACCCCACATTAAGATCGAGTCTTGTGTCGTGGGTATCAGGAACTACGAGAGACTTTTCGGTCTCACAAACACCCAGACCCGAGAGAAATATTTGTGGGCCGCACAAACGTTTCTCTCGGTGCGGGGATCGAACCCGCGGCCTCTCGTTTCACAGGCGGCGTCTAACCGCCTGCGCCACGGAGGCTGTCTGAAGAGGCTTTCGTTCCTTTGGTTCCATAATATGCATCTCGTTGTCTAGTTGTACTGTGTCTGTTTCCTCCGATTATCTGAGGTACCTCTAATTCCTAGTTTCATGTAACCGATCACTGAATCTAGTTTTATGATATAATATATCTCTCACTACTCATTTCAGTAGTATATACCTAGTACATAAATTAAATTCATTTCAATACGTCGTACGTAAAAAACTCTCACATTCAGAACAATATATGCGAATCTATTGTTTTTTTATATTCAGAATCAGTATTTTATTATTTAAGGCTGAAATCATCATCAAACGATAAAATATTCAAAGTATTTTGGATTTCCAAAGAGGTATTAATTATCCGCATTATGTTATTCAGACATTCGTAGTTTTTCCTAGAACGTATTTTGATACTATGCCATATACAAATTTACCCAGTGTTTAAAGTATAACCCAAACATTCAATTTTAATAGGAAAAATGGACTTTTAATAAAGAGGGCCAATAATTCCTTTTAATTCAAACATAATATATTTCATTGAAATAAAACTATTATTTACGGATTTTATCGCGGATTTGGTTTAATTTTTACATATTTGACTTCCCGACGTTTCGATTACTTTACAGCTTTCGTGGTCACGGGGTGGACTGAGGTATTAGTCATCCGCTCTGTGACTGTTATAATTCAACTACCCTTATATTAGAATTATTAAATTAAAAAGTTAATTGAAATAGTTAGTCTGTATTTGCGACCCGATTTACGCAGAAGGAGCGCACAGTGTCTTGAGGTCTCGGAGTTGGTCTTTTGGGTTCCGATTTAATTGATATATTTCATTGTCAGTCTGTACAGAGGATGGTATTAAAATATGTTGAAACAAGACAATAATATCAACAATGCTAATGTAAAATCAGGAATCGAGAGGTGGGAGAGTGACTACGTTAGGCGAAAAAAACTACAGATTTCAGTCTTGAAAACGTGTTATCAAGTTAATTCTGGTCCTATACTGGGTATATCAAGACTGCTACCGAAAACGAAGCCTGGTGGTAGTTTCAGTGACTACAAACACAATGCAACTAAAAATTTCGCAAAGAAACGCTTCAATTATTTTTAATGTTTCTTTCAAATATCATCATTTTTGGGCGGTAAATCCATAGTTTTTGCAAAAATGATAATTTAAACTCTTTTATACCTTAGATTATTTAAAAATAAAAGGCTATACACTATTATTTTAAGAAAAAATGTATTTACCACCCAAATTCGACCATATGATAAAATAACAAAAAAAATAGTCGCTTTTTTAATTTATTTATATATTAATTTATTAACACTTTATTGCACAAAAGGAAAACAAATACAAACAGAAATCACATACATAAAAAGTACAATTGGCGGTCTTAACGTCCAAAGGCAATGTCTTACAGACAACCATGGGATGGATTTAAAAATAGCATAAACAGAGATTTTTTGATTTTTTGCAACATTTTCTGTTGCATTGTGTCTGAAGTCGCTTAAACTACCACTCGGCTTTGATATCCTTTAAGAATTTTTAAGAGACGGCAGTTTCGTCACCTAAAAATACGTTTAAAATCTACTTTATCCGACTTCGTGAATAGGTACATACGAGTATATACGAGTACACAGATAGATTCCTGCCTTTTCTACAATCATAGCGGCAAGATCCGCTACCGCTACCGCTTCTACCACGCAAGCCCGTCAGTGTTTATTGAAGTACAAATACCAGTGAAACTCTTATGACGATCTCTGTGGTATATTGATTTCTTCATATGTTCCTGCACATTTACAGTAAATTATACCCCAGATACATATATAATATCTAAAATTCTTACATAAATAATTATCTCAATCTCCATAAAGTAAGTTAATGAAAATTAATTTAACTCTTCTCAAATCCACGTCGGGATGTGACAATGAAAGCATATTAGTTAGCGCAATTTGCGATATCGACGGGGTAATTCAACGACACACAGTTAGGTAGTACTGAATTAATATTCATTAGAGCCAGTCTTGGATAAAGCTTCAGCACGTAAGCCTCGTGCGTCTCGGCGGAGCTTCACTTTGTTGTAGTGTAAAACCTCGTATGTTGCGTATAGACTTAAAAATATAGTAATTCTGATCCGTTAACTCTGTATAAATTCATGGGAAAGATATAGAAATGGAAATACTTAGAGGACGACTAAGTTCATCAGTGGACTTCTTTTGGTTGGAAACAGAGACCTGAAGAGGGTGTGGTGGATGCTTTGCGTCGTAAAAAAGTGGCAAATTCTCAAAGGCGTCAGAGTATAAAAAACATTGAAAATCTGGTCTGCTAGCATACACTGTGGTGGCTACATCAGTCAGCAATACAGTCTCACAGAAATTGACGTGAAATAACATCATTATTATCTAACGCGAATTCTCCAGCTGTTTGCTTTGCTGTGTTCATATTCTATTAGGTGACCTAATTGCTCATTTTCCGCTTCGGTAGTATAAAACACAGCAGTATTCTATACGACCTATTATTCCGGTTTACGCTACACTGAGTATATATGCGTGATAATTCCCATTGACGATATATTAAAAAAAATATTCACACCGACTCGATTACACGATTTTGTACCACACTGACTAAACAGGTATTGTATCGGAAACTAATAAAAAAATAAGTGTTATTTAAATTTTTTAACACACATTTATTAACCTCGCTTGTATATATTTATCTATGTAGGTATGCATGTATATATATATGTAAAGGAATCTTTGAAGTCGATATTCAAGAACTTCAAAACGTCGAATTGACTCGAAATTTTGCATACTTATCCAGGACCGATGACAATACAATAATTTAAAAAATATATGAAATTGTCTTATCCAGAATCTTCAGCAAATAAACTTTAATAAAAAAGTGGGTAATTTGCGCGCAGCAGTTTTCCTGTGATAAGAGAGTCGTAGATAGATGTTTTTAGCGCAAGCAATTAAATCATAATTTAGAAAACTAAAAAAACACGCTTTCATAAGAATCAACTAAAAATCTTAAACTTAACATTATCAATTATTTTTTACTTTTTAGTTGGGTCTCTTATGAAAGTGGGTTTTTAGTTTTTCTCTCTATACATTTTCTTGTTTATCAAATAATTAAACACAAAAATTAGCACAAAAGATTAGATCAAATCAAATTAACTTCATAAAATTGAAGCAATTCCCAGCACAGTCGAAAACTATAATGGCACTTATTTAATTCAACGTCTATATTTTCGGTTCGTCGATCATTCATCACGCATGGCGGTTCGTACGTAAAGAGCTCTTCGTTTTTCCTTCAAAGATAGATCACTACGAAGCCTCTCGAGTCCAATTGAGATGGGATAAGGATGCCGTGTTGTTATGTGCTTTTAGGTGCTTTGAGCATGTCGGATTGTTTACACGCAGATACTTTGGCAAACAAAAGAAAGTCGAGTACAGGATAATGAGAACTGATATTAACCATTTACTTTACCTTGTTGATATTTTTGGAATCATATATATTTTAGTACATTTAACAATATACTTGACGATTTTGGGAAGTATATGAGTGGTTAGTCGAGTAAAACACTATGGAGGTTGACTTGAAACTAAAATATGTGCATTTGAACTATCAAGCAAATGCTCACTGGAGGGAAAGCTTTTACAGCTATAATATATGTAAGTACTTACAGCACCCGGATACTATATCACAATTAATTGATATTGTATGATTAGGGAACATTGACAGCTTCTATGGCGCAGTTGGTTAGACAACAGAAATTTAAAATCCCTGCCAGAAATTAAGTCGTAAAGGCTACGTACCACGCTCCACCTCACAAGAGTCGTAATGAGAACTCTGCAGTTGTAATAACACGATACGAGAACGTATAATTTTGAAATCTCTTTTTGCCTGGGCTTAGGCGCTCGTATTACGTAAAACCGCATGATTTGAAAACTTGCTGCGGTATCTGGAAAATAAAATGCTAATTGATATGACAGGATATTACAAAGTACTGAGACGAACTTACACGTCTTTTTATGATTATTTTGATTTTATTTATTGTAATAATTGCGGAGACGAGCCTGTCGTTCGCCTGATGGTAAGCGATACGACCGTTCATGGACAGTAGCAAAACCTAACAATACCTTGAATAACAAAGCAATGCTTGCCAATCTACTGCGCTCACCATCCTGAGACATAAGATGTTAAGTCTCAATATGTTCAGTAGTTACTCAGGCTACAATGTCCTTCAATCCGAAACACAACAGTGCATTTAAACTACTCTTTAGCGAAAGAAATAGGCATTGCAGCAGTACTTAGCCAGGCGGCCTCTCACATATGAGAGACCTACCACCAGTAAATGTGCCAGTTGATCTGCGACGAGTTAATTATAGTTTGGAGGTTTAAATCAATATCGATATTTTAGTTAATTATTTGTTAGAACCCAATCTTCCATCGTCATAACGTGATAGTATATGCTATAACTAGTCATACATTTTTTTATTAGTTCATGAATTAAAATAATTAACAAGTGAAGAGGAAAATGATATAGGGTCTTCGGTAATCTGTCTTATCGCAAGCAACAAAACAGCAAAGCTGTCGTTTTGTTTGATTTTTTGAGAGATTCAGTATATTTTTTGCGTATTATCTTTATCATACGACAAATTTTTACTTTAAAACTAAAGTGGAAGTCCCACTATAAAGCCGTCTGCAAAGGCATTTAAATCTCACACGTCACATACGAATCCATTAAGGCCCTTGCACACTGACGATTTGCGATCACATATTCGACGAGTCGAATAATTGCCGATAAAGGAAATCGCGGCGATGCAACCGCTCCAGGCTTTGAAAGCATGTCGGTTGCGCTTGTTGAGAGTGACACTATAGCTTGATTGCCGGGTACGCAGTCCAGTTGGACACTTGTTCAAATTGTCAGTGTGAAGAGGCTCTTAGAATGGGCAATTTTTGTTTAATTGTTCAGAAGTGGTGTCTTGAGGACAGGGCTGTCTAGATTTAAACACAATTAAAAATCCTAAATCCTAGTTTCCTGATATAGCAACTAATAAGTGGTTGGCAACATTAATTATTGGGACATTAAATATTTAAAACCATTTCGTAAAATATGGAAATTGCTGCTTAAAATGTGGAGATGATGCGTAGTATGCTCTTGTAGTGGTTTTTCTTTTTTGAAGATAATCGATTAGGATAACTCCATGACTATCTCAAAAAACACACGCCATCACTTTCCCAGCCGAAAAAACACATTTTATTTTTTTGGAGCTGCACGTGCGCCGGCAAACAATTCCACAGCCTGACGGTGCGGCACAGCAACGAATTTGAGAACCGTTTGGTTCGCGCCGGGATTGTGTGGACCGTCAAGCTATGGCTTCGCAAGCCAGCACGCGTGGTTCTGGTTAGGAATGGAGAGGAGGGGAGCAAGTTGAACAATTCCTCAGAGCACTCACCGTGATACAGGCGGTAGAACACGCTTAGAGAGGCGACATCTCTCCGGAGTTGTAGCGACTCCAAGTTGCTCGTAACATCTGCATCATTCACAATGCGGATGGCCCGCCGCTGCAATCCATCCAAGGCATCGAGCAGGTACTGGGCGGATCCATCCCAAAGGTGCGAGCAGTACTCCATACTCGGCCGGACCTGCGCTTTATATAAGTGGCAAAGCTGACCGGGCGTGAAAAACCGACGCACCCTGTTGAGGACTCCAACCCTGCGTGATGTGGCAGATATTACGCCCTCGATGTGATCCGCTGTGATCTCAATCCAAGGAATCATCCTTGGATTGAGATCACAGCGGATATCCACACCAAGGATACATTCATTCCGCACTGAGAGGGGAGTACCCTGCAGAATGGGGAGGGGAGAGAACGGGGATTTTTTGCACGTGAATGCACACACCTGGGTTTTCTTGGCATTGAACTCAACCATATTCCTGGAACCCCATGTAGAAATGAGATCCAAGGTCCGCTTGAGCTCAATGACAAGATCTTCGCGTCCCTTCACAGTTTCGACACGGCAACCTGGAGGCCCGCAGTGGTATCGCCCATGAACCGTGCTGTCATCTGCATAGCAATGAATGTTGCCAAGCGACAACATGTCATTGATATGCAGAATAAACAAGGTGGGCGACAGCACCGAGCCCTGAGGAACTCCGGCATTTACCGACATGAGCGCCGAAGCGTGTCCGTCTACGACTACACGTATTCTACGCCCATGCAGAAAGTCGGAAATCCACGAACACAGGTTGCCGGGTAGACCGTATGCCGGAAGCTTGGACAGAAGACCACGTTGCCAGACCCTATCACACGCCTTGGCAATGTCGAGGCTCACAGCAAGAGCCTCGCCACGCCGGTCTATCGCCTCACCCCAGCGATGCAGGACAAACGCTAGAAGATCACCCGTCGATCGATTATGGCGGAATCCGTATTGTCGGTCACTGATCAACGAGTGATCCTTCAGGTAGCGGACCAATTGAGCGTTTATGATCCGCTCCATGACCTTACACATCACTGAGGTGATAGCGATAGGGCGGTAATTGGTAGGGTCCGATCGATCACCCTTTTTGGGGATCGGTTGCACATTGGCCTCCCTCCAAGATTCCGGCACAACACCTGTGCGGTAGGACGCTCGGTAGAGGCGAGTCAGTGCTGGAGACAACTCGGCTGCACAAGCCCTTAAAACCACCACTGGTATCCCATCCGGACCACTGGCTTTCCGCACATCGAGAAACCGTAACTCACGGCGCACATCACACTGCCTGATGCGAATATCTGCCATTGAGAAACCGCAATCAGGCAGTGTAGGCAGCGACTGGGAACCACGGTCTTCGAGGCGGGAATTAGCCGCAAAGAGATTTGCCAGCAAGGCAGCCTTCTCTTGCGGCTTGTGGGCCAGCGACCCTTCAGGGTACCTCAGCGGCGGCAACGCTGGACGGCAGAAGTTAGATTGGATGGCCCTGGCCAACCTCCAATAAGCACGACTGCTAGTTGGGTGATCGGCCAACGCACGCCCAATCCTGCTAACGTGCTGGGCATCCGCCCTAACGTAGGCCTTCTTGCAGGCCTTGGAGGCACGGTTATAGGCTTCTTTGAGGGAACTGATATTGGGATCCTTCATGGCGCGACCCCTGATCCAAGCGCGATACGCCGCCTGTTTGTCACCGACAACATCGGCGCATGCACGATTGAACCAGGAGCGTCCACGGCCTTACTGGCGATCTCAGAGGAAGGAATGTAATATTCCATTCCAAGTCTGATCTCGTCAGCAATAGCGTTGGCACTCGCTGAGGGATCTTTACCCTCAAAGCAGCGCTGCCTTCAAGAGATGGATGCAAAATATTCCCGCATACCATCCCAATCTGCCGACGAGTAATGCCAGACCCTTCGCCTAACCTGCACGGGACGTGGAGGTGATGCGATCGGTACTGACGACCCAACCAGGCAGTGATCGGAAGTGCCCAGAGGCGCACTAACGGTCACATGATACCCGGCTGGGTGACTCGCCAGCAGAAGGTCCAGCAAAGAAGGCGCATGACTCGCCACATCCGGGATCCTGGTGGGCTGGTTCACCAGTTGTGTCAAGTCATGAGTCAGAGCGAATGCATGGGCAGCTCTGCCAGCATGATCAGTCTTGGAGGAGCCCAGCCACAGTTCGTGATGAGCATTGAAATCCCCCAAGACCACCATTTCGGCCGACGGGAACTGCGCCTGCGCGTCATCAGCCGCCTGGCTAAGATACCTGAACAGCCGAGTCGTCTCATCGTCCCCGTTGTGAGACCTGTAAAGGCACACGTAGATGCGGCTCAGGGAACCTAGATCCACGTGCACCCACAGAGCGGAGAAGGAGGGGTCTTCCATGCAGTGCAAACGGTGACAGCAGATGTCCGACCGAACATACAAGCATACCCCGGCTTTAGGCTTGAAGTTTACTTTAAGCGAATAACCAGGATACAACAGGTAAGAATTATCGGTCGGACAACGAATCTGCGTCTCCGTTAGGAAGAGCAAAGCAGGCCGGGCCGTCTCAAGATGGTGGTGGACGGCACTGAGGTTCGTATGGAGTCCACGGATGTTAGTGAACTCCATAGTGAACGCGGAGGTGGGGTTAAGCAGAAGGACGCTGAAGGACCTGCTCTGTTTAGTTGCGCTGTCATGGTAGAAAGGATGGGATTGGTGAAGAGGCAACGAGGATCTTAGGTTCGGGCACTAAGAAGGCCGAATGGGCACCGGTACGAAAGGGTCGGCAGGAAGCGAATTGATCCGCCAGATGGAAGGGCCCCCGTACCCTCCCGGGATGGGCCGCCGGGACCCCACTTCCGGTCACCAACCGGCACGACGTACCCACCCAAGATTATGCGCGGCATGGTGAGGCAGCCTCTCGAGGTGGTTAGCCCCGATTGGGCCCCTGTACTATACCGCGGGCGGCCAGCGGACAACCGTTTCTACGGGTCTCCCTGGCCGGCGGATCAACTCTCCTCCCTTCGACAGAGGACCGAAAATACCCACACGGTACAACCTCATGCCCGGACTTAAGATCCTCGAAGAAACCGGAAAACCACTGGCTGATCCCGGAACGCGATCCCCTTACGGAGATCACTATGGCGGTTTTTACGCCTCGTGGACGGTGGTCGCTATCCGGGCGGACACATAAGTCCTACCACCACTATGTCACTCATTTGGCACTACCCAGGGGTCACGTGTAGGGAATCTAGAGTCAAAGCCTACGGACGCGAGTGACGTTAACCCCCAAACCCCCGTTAACCCTCATCTACAGTAATTAATTAAATAACACCCAACAGTCACATACATAGTCCTGACCCCACACTAAGATCGAGTCTTGTGTCGTGGGTATCAGGAACTACGAGACTTTTCGGTCTCACAAACACCCAGACCCGGAAGAAATATTTGTGGTCCGCACAAACATTTCTCTCAGTGCGGGGATCGAACCCGCGGCCTCTCGTTTCACAGGCGGCGTCTAACCAACTGCGCCACGGAGGCTGTCGATTGGCGCCAAAACTCGGATTTATTGCGCCTAAACTGCGTCAACAGAGCATTGGAAATGTTTATTCGACATGTTTTTGGTCTAAGGTTAGTAAACGCGGCACCCAACGCGCGGACATCTTTCTCATGCCTAGATCTTGATTTAATATGTGACAAACACGTTCTTTGAACATTTTCATTGCCTCTGCTATCTCTCTCACTTTAATTCGACGGTCGTCTAAAACCATTTGGTGAACTTTAGCGATGTTATCGTCAGTAGTCATAGTTTTTGGATGTCCCGAACGTTCACCATCTCCCAAGCTCGTACGGCCACGTTTAAATTCAGTTGCCCAAAATTTCACAATTGTGAATGACGGTGAACAGTCCCCGTACACAGAGTCTAACTCATTTTTGATTTTCGTAGGCGTATTCCCTGTTAAAAACAAATATCTTATGACAGCGCGGTACTAGATTTTTTCCATTTTCACGAAAATCTTCAGATGGACTCACTCAAACGACTGTTAAATAAAAACTGCGCGTCCAAAATGGCTGAAACTTTCATGTGTTGCTGTCAAAAGATGCATAACTACATTCCTTGAATTTTATTGACGAATTTTGCCATCTTCACGTTGAGGTCGGAAACTTTTCAGACCGCCCTCGTATAATACTGACAATCACAGTTTCTTCAAGTCACAATAATAGGGAGATCGTATTAAAGTAACTTTAAATTACGCGGAGAAATTGCCATTTACTATTAGCACGAATTTACTTAAATTTAACTAATATCTAAAGTAAAACACAAAATTGAAATACGAAACGCCAACAAGCAAAAACAAAAGAAATTATCGTAACTCAAAACTGAAACGAAATTGTATTAAAAAGTTTGACAATGAAACTAATTCACTAACAAATTAAACCGAATTTCAACCAATTTCGCGAGTAATTTTATATTCCACTAGTTTCTAGAATGTGAAAGCATCGTCTATGCTGGAATATTAAAAAATCGGAGTAAAGGGGTGCTCGTGACGTCACGAACAATTGCAATAGTAGCAAAGCGTGATCTTTGTCTTTAATCGAGTTTGCACAGTGTGCATTCGGAGCATGCGATGAGGAAAATTAGAGTGAGATTTTTATTTTCAACCGACAATCGTTAAATTTCAGCCTTATATTTTTATAAGAAGTAAATATGTCTAACACACCCATCACTACGTTCTGAGACCTGATTTAAATCTAATATTATCTCAATAAGTTTACAAACTCCTTAGTTGGAATAGACATTTTCAAAGGAGAATGCCCATTTTACTATGAAACTTAGTATTGGTGGGAAAATTGTTGTGCCGCGATGATACCCACCTTTTTTGTGTAGGGAAAAATATATATTTTCAATAAATATAAACATAATAGCGATCCAGGCTTGCAGTTCTTGGAGACGAGCGCTTTAAGTGCAAAAAAATATTATTTTATCTTCGGCTTTGTGAACAAAATGTAAAATATGATGATATTATTTTATACAAATATGTCGCCGGGGATAAAACAGAAAAACGTTTAAGGACAAACCTTAAAAAATGCTTTAATGAATTTTAAGCAGTATTAATCTCGGGATCAACGATATTTTTTACCAATACTATTATTACTATTTTTTTTATTTATTTATTGAAAAATTCAAGTTACAGAGACTCAGCAGTGTTAGTATAACAAATAAAAACTTATAATATAATGTTAGTAAAGATACATCACAAATAACACGACCACTGTTGCACAATCATGGCGGAGCATGCATCCTGCAGCAGTGGTTTACATAAATACAGTCTAGCCTGTTTGCAATCATGTTCAGTATGCTGTTGGTGCTGGCCCTAACCCGACGCACCAGGGACGCATAACGTTTGCGCATCGTTGCGAAAAAACAGTCAACACGTGCCTCTGCAAACATTCCTGATGCACTACAATATCGAGGCAGCCCCAACAGCACCCTGAATGCGTTATTATATTGCACGCGAAGGGCACCATAAGCTTTTTGCGTATAATCAGCCCACAAGCTGCATGTATAGAATGAGATGCAATATGCTCTGAAAAGTGTAATTTTAGCTTGTGTTGAGCAAGATACTATGAATGATTGATGAAATATTTACATTTTTGTAGCAGAAATCTCTAGTTACAGTTTCATGATATTTTGTAAAACTTAAGTTATTCTACGTATCAAAATTTCTCATTCCACCCATATTTCATAGAATTCAGCGTAATAAGTATAAAACCACAGTCCATTAAAGCGCTTAATGTTCAATGAGTCATTTTCCTGCCATCATCAAATATCACCCGCAAAACTAATTCTTGATACTTTCTCTGACAGCGTGATCCGATTGGGCCAAGTCATAAACTTGCTACTAGTAAGGAATTTTTTTTCATGGTAAATGTTTGGTTCTTTTTGAAGTGTCTGTTTACATATTCTTCAATGGTCAAGTTGAATTAGTAACAGGATTTCATTTTTATTTATATACATTTTTCTAAATAAATATTTTTCTCTTTCTTGAATTGTCAATTTAAATAATATACTCGAATTGTCTAGTTGAATTAGTAATTTCATTTTTATATTTTTATGATACCCTTTTCATTCATTTACTAGTGGTAGGGCTCTCATATGTGAGAGGCCATCTGGGTAGGTACCATCGCAATGTCTATTTCTCCCGTGAAACAACACTGCGTAAATGCACTGTTGTGTTTAGGATTTAAGGACATTGTAGCCAGAGTAACTACTGGACATATTGAGACTTAACATCTTATGTCTCAGGATGGCGAGCGTAGTGGAATGTTGCTACTGTTTATGAGCGGTCGTATCGCTTACCTTCAAGCGAATGGCATGCTCGTCTCGCCATTCATTGCAATAAAAAAAATGAAAATATTATGCCATCGCTATTAGTTATGATTTAAACTAAAAAATAATATATAATCTCTATATGTATATCATACAGAGATTGATAAGTCATATTCTAAAGAAAAGTAATAAAGGCACAATTAATTAGTATTATATGTTATTACTATCGTATAAGTTATAAGAAGATTAATTAACTATATCACTAATATCATATTGAATTTTCTATTCTGTAGTAAAATATTATGATTTGAAGTAAAACTACCCCAATCGCTACCTCTTAATACGTACACCGCAACCGTAATGAGACTTTTCCGTCACCTCAGTCATACCTGCGTTTCATACACCCACTACAAACCGTAAAACTGTAATAACACTAATGGTGTTCGCATGTTTTATATCGCGTAAATACATTAATTTGTTTACGCTCTGTCTATTTATTGGCATCCCTTATATATCCCAGTGCTGGGCATGGAATTTCATCTATATTTCAGGATAGGGAATTAACTGGTTGTAGGTGTATCATATGTGGTACTTTGGAGGTCGCCTGGGTAGGTACCATGTCTATTTCACCCAGTGCCGGATTAACCATATAGCAAGAGTAGCAAATGCTACGGGCCCCGCGAATTGGGGGGCCCCGCGGTCCAACGCTTGTCTGACCGTAATTTAAAAAATATCAATTTAGATAGGAATTAGGAGCGTAAAATATCTTCCACGCCTTAAACGCGAAGCGCTTAGCCTATGCTTCACTTCCACCTGAAAATCTAAAACTCGATTTCGTCACGTTAAATCGTAAAAATAAGTAGGACCTAGGTATTTTCCGAACTATTTAACGTTAATGTTCTAATGTTTAATTATAATTTACATATTTGGACTAGCATCGATACCACATTTCTAGCGTTCAATCGGCCAATTTTTTTATATAGGTATACATTAATCACAAAAACAAGAATAAGCATGTTTATTCTCAACCTGTGAGCAAAAATGAGATTGAGCAAAAGTATTTGAGGCTTCTCTTATAACGAATCATTACAGTAACAAAGTTTTAAGCAGAACGAGGTCTTGCATTTCGGGGTAGTGACAAAATTGTTGGTTCACCTCACAATGGAAATTATTTAGGGTTGTTAGAATTAATAAAACAATTTGACGCTTTTATGGCTAAAAATATTCAAAATCATGCTCATAAAGGAAAGGGACATATTATGTCATATTTATCAAAAACAACTTGTGAGGAATTTATTCATCTAATTGCATAAAGCATACTGGATCAAATTATTTGCGAAATTAAGAGATGCAAATACTACTCAGTTTCATTGGATTCTACTCCAGATATATCGCATGTAGACCAATTGACTCTGATAGTGTGCTATGTTCTGCCATCTGGACCAGTGGAAAGGTTTGTTAAGTTCTTGGACATCGAAGCACATTCTGCTGAACAACTCCCTCAATGTTTACTAGACTTCTTAAGTGAGAGCGGCACTGATATCATAGATTGTCTTGAACAAAGCTACGATACTGTCAGCAACATGAGTGGGAAATACGTTGGCGTACAAGCCAGAATTAAGGAAATAAATAAAAACTATGCAGAATACATTCCCTGTCTTGCACATTCATTAAATTTGGTTGCTAAGTGCGCTGCAGATTACTATACAGAACCATTACTTTTCTGCGATTTCATTGAAAACCTCTTTACGTACGAACGGAATCCTAGAACGCTTGCAAGCGACTAGTGCTTCGCTGCAGTCGTTTGATCAAGACCTTAATACGAGCTACGCCGTCTATGATTCATTATATGGCTACATCCAAGACATGCGATCCACACTTCAAATATTGAGGCCAAAGCTAAAGATTTGACCAATTCTGAAGAATACCAGCAACAGACATCCAGACAAATCAAGCGAAATACAAAGTACGACCATTTCAGCGGCTCTACCGCACTCGACGATTTTGTTGAAAATCAAACAGCTGGACCACGATTCGAATTTGAGGTGTTTATTGTCATTATTGATAACGTACTGTCACAGACTAAGGAGTAATCGTACTGTCGGCTTTAACTAAACGTATGAAAGCATATCATAAAATTACTAATGTTTTTGGAATATTTCGATAGCTAAAATCTCTAACAACAGAAGAAATTTTGGAAAAATCCTCAAGGATGGTCAGTGCTTACGAAGATGATTTGGAGAACAGCCTTGGCGGCGAATTAGTGCAGTTCGCAGAGCTGCTGAAAGTAGATGTGGGTACTGTTATTGAAGAAAAGAAACAGGAGCCCCTGGAACAGCAATTTTATAAAATTTTATTAAATAATTCATTAGAATCGTATTTCCCAAACTTAGAAATTGCCTTGCGAATTTCCTTATGCTTTATGATCACTAACTGCAGTGGCGAACGTTCTTTTTCAACATTAAAACGTATAAGAAATGAATGAAAGGAACACGATGGGCCAAGAACGTCTTAATCATCTCACATTGTTGAATATAGAGCATGATTTGTTTAAAGAACATTGAAAGTCTTATCTCTAAATTTGGCCATATTCAATCTAAAAATAGTTTATTTGTAACAGTTTTGTTAGAAAATAAATTAATAAATAATAACCTAAACTTGAGAACCTAAAGCAAACCAAGGGCCCCTTGACAGAATTTGCGCTGGCTTAATCCGGCACTGATTTCACCCGCCAAACAACAGTGTAAATACAATATTGTGTATACTTAACCTTCTATAAGGTTCGGGTTTTATGACTCACTACCAAAGACTTAAGATTTTCTTATAAGCGCTAAAGGAGAAGAACCTATTAACTTCAAATAGTTATTTCGTTAAATTTGGAATCAAACATTTGACACTAATAAAAAGCATTATAATTTTTATGTATGTTTTTTTTCTATAAAAATATTTATTAAGCTGTTTTATTTTTTTATTAAAATTCCCTTGTACTCGGACGGCCAGCGTATGTCTGAATTAACTGGAAATATTCAGCTCCTTTTATTTGGATTCCATTTGAGCCATTCAATTGTGAATTAATAGTATATTGGGTTGTTTTAAAGCAGATTTCATTACATGTAGACCTTTATATTTATTTTATTGAATTGTGTGTTATTGATATTTTTTTTTCGTAATAATATTATTGTAGATGTTTCTTCTAAGTGTCAATAAAATAGATTTTTTAATTTCATGAACAATTATTATATTCCGCGTTTCCTATAATACCCCACTGTTTTGAAAGTCGTACAACATATTATGATTATCCAAATAGTAATGCGATATAACAAATAATTTGTAATTGCTGTTTCTTCGTGTTTTTCTTTTAGTTTTATTATTCAATAGAATTCCACTAACAGCACTCAAAACAAAAAACAAACATCAAAACATATTTATATTTCCATCTACCAACAGTGCTTTTCTTTCATGAGGTAACCCTAAACTTCATTACAATTAATAAAAAATAACAGCACAACCCGCAGCCCTACTAACCCTTGAACATCGCCGATTACATTGGACGTCGGCTTAAGAGAGTCGGTCTTAAGGACCAAGACTTCTAGGGGTGCATCTATAGAGATTCGTATATTAAGAAAGATATATCGGAGTGAGAGGTCTTAACTTGCATTAACCGGAGCGAGGGGGTATTAGAAGGCATTTAGATTGTTACGCCGACCGTAGACGAAAATTGCGGTCTTAAGTACCGACGTGGCTAGAAGTTGCTCATTAAAATGAATAGTGAAAATATATTAAGGATTAAATTTGATTTTACAGTCACGTTTAACTTTTACATGTAGTACCTGTATATGTATTTATTACCATTCGGTAATGGCGGTAAGCATCAAGAAGTACTAAAAACACCATAGTCAGACATACATACATAAACTCACGCCTTGTTCCCAGAAGGGGTAGGCAGTGGTGCCAGGGCACCCACATTTCACCTTGTATGTTCCGTCCCACAATGTGATAAGTGGCGAGCCTATCGCCATATCGGGCACACATTCCTGACTCTGGGCTGATACTGAATAGAAAAATCCAATATCACTTTGCCCAACCCGGGATTCGAACCCGATACCTCAGCTTTGTAACCGTACCGTAGTACAACTACGCCACCGAGGCAGTCGGCATTGTTTTAACACAAGTCGAATATTAATCTATCTACCACGCCGTGTGTTGGTCTCTAACGTAATATAGTTGGTAGACCTTCCTCAGAAAAGGTTGTGATGCGACTAGTATATAATTTATAGGACCAGGTATTTGGCCTGACTATTATACTCATTTAATAAATATATTATTGGAAAATTCACATTAGACGAACCAGGAACATAATCCGACATATTCAGAGAAATTAAGGCAAAAAATAAGCACATACTATATTAATTTCTGTATCAGCCCACATAGGTCCCACTTCAGGGAAAGGGCCTCTTTTACAATCAAGAAAGAGATCGATTGGGAGTGGTTAGGCAATATTATAGTCTACCACACTAGCCTAGTGCGGGTTGGCGGACTTTACATATTATAGAAATTCTTATAAATCGCTATGGTATGCAGGTTTCCTCAGGTTGATTTTTTTACCGTTAGTAGTATTTTGTAAACAAACCCCTACGTATACACCAAGAAAACTTATTTAGCCAATATACCGTAAAAATATTTAATACATTGTGCTCTTAGCGATCGTAAACTTGCAGCGGGGGATGCCGGAATTACATCGTAATGCATGGAAGTTATAAAACCCCTGTACCCGAGGAGAAAAATTGGATACTATACCTTATTCACTTTAGGATGTAAGCTGGCAGAAATTGTTTTAAGTGATATTAAATTCTGTGTATACAAATAATTTAATTATTATTAGCATTACTGGTAGTAGGTCTCTCATATTATGTGAGTGTCCATCTGGGTAGGTACCACCGCAATGTCTATTTCTCCCGTGAAACAACACTATGTAAATGCACTGTTGTGTTTCGGATTGAAGGACATTGTAGCCAGAGTAACTACTGGACATATCGAGACTTAACATCTTATGTCTCAGAATGGCGAGCGCAGTGGAATGTTGCTACTGTTTATGAGCGGTCGTATCGCTTACCATCAGGCGAACGGCTTGCTCGTCTCGTCATTCAATGCAATAAAAAAAAAATGTGATAGTATGTGCAAAACTAGCAATCCAGCCCGGCTCAGCCCGGGTGCGTACACTTTTTTTTTTAATATTTTGACTTTTGTTCATCTGAGATAAAGTGCGATTCTAATGCCCAAAGGAAAAGTAGCAAAATCAAACAACAAACATCATTTCACTGCGCTCGCCATCGTGAGACATAAGATGCTAAGTCTCAATATGTCCAGTAGTTACACCGGCTACAACGAGCTCCAACCCGAAAAAACAGTGCATTTTCACTGCTGTTTGGCGGAAGAAATAGACATTGCGGTGGTACCTATCCAGGCGGCCTCTCACATAAGATACTCCTACCACCAGTAAAGCAAGTATTCTAGCTATTTCTACTAATTTCAACGGAATCTTTAAATCCTTATATTTTTTAATAACCTTTTAAATTGTACAATAAAGTAAATTTCCAGCAACAGAAATTACGAATGTATGTATATAAGTTTATATTAGTGCATCGATATTTTTCATCACAAATTGATAGATGTTAAACCTTTAACAGCAGATTTTTCATTTCCATTCCGTACTCAGTACGTGATCGGCTATTGAAGTGATATTTAACAACGTTGATATTTATACGTTCAGTTATAATAATAACGTTCTTTAAATAAGTCTTTTAACAGCACTACTGATACAGAAGACAAGAGTCTAAACACTCGGTGCTAAATACTATCCGACGAGAATTTGGCTGTTAGTAATATTCAAAATCCAACACCTATAAACTATATTCGGGAACGCAATTCAAACTCATAGTACCTATTGGTATTCATAGCCTCTTCAAGTCTCATAAACCTGGAGATCAATATTCGAGAGCCAGTAAGCATTAGTGATGTGACAAATTTTGTACAGTGATTTTTGGGAATATTTTTTGCAACATTTGATAAAATTTAAAATCGATTACCTTAATCGATTTTAGTAAATGATTAATTTTAATATTAGATTATTATATGTAAAGTATTTAATTCAAATGGGAAATACTAATACTTCAAGCATTTTCCTCTCAATAATAGACATAGCTAACGTATGACATTTTAGAGTATATTTTAGATAATACAAGTTCAGCATTATTTAATGTATCTCTGTTTTGTTATTACTTTCGTAATCGTTCCATCTGCTTGTGATTTTTTTTGTTATTTTGCTTTTATCTGATTGATGCACCAAACACCGCTTTACTAATAAAATACTCTACGTTATTACGATATCCTAAAAAAATATTTTAATATTATTTACCAAGAAAACTATTTGGATCACTAATAATACATTTCGAGAAACCCAGTGGCGTTGTTCAAACTGAAATAAAATATTAAAGGCTTTTACTGATACAATGAACCACAGACGCTACCTATTACCTCATCAAACAACCCCAATTCGAGCTCTCCACAATCGATTCCAAATTGGAACCGATTAATCGTTATGAAATATTCACTCGATCCCACACATCACTAATAAATAGCCGCTGGTATTCAGGCCCGAATCCTTTGTGCTAAAGATTACGTTGTTTAGGCTACCATTGACATGTTAATTCCTCTGGGCTATTAAATTTGCATTCTAATTAAAACAAAGACGCCGGTATTGGGTTACTTTGTGCCTCACCTGAATTTTTGGTGTCTGAATTGGGTAAATTTCGTGGATCGTTGATGAAGTAGAGCCAACAAAACGACTTTTTGGGGAAATTAATGTGCAAATTAAGTTGTTTATAAATCTTTTGCAGTTTTTCTGAGGTCAGTTTACTTTAGCTTTTTCGAGTTTATTTTTACTTATAGAAATATCCACCGTGCAGTCAACAGGGCTTGTAAATGTGGAATTACAGATTCGATTCTGCCTGTTCATACGTAACATTTTGGTACTAAGCAGCCCATAAAATATTGTTAATACTTCGTTTGCTCTTTCCCTTCAGAGATTCATGCATTTCGTGATTCGATAAACATATTTGCACTCCCTTAAATGTTTAGATTTATCTCTAACCTTAAGAACAAAACATTTATCAATGCATCTGAGCATTTTAGTCGCATTTTTGTTTTCCACGACCACATTCGCACACGACAATGAATCGTGACGGCAAGTGCTAACTCCCGCAAATTTCATCTCTGCTAACCGCCACCGCACCACGCGTGTTAATGCATTATTTATAAACACCAAAACGAAACCACTGACGAAAAATAAAGTACACAGCACTCGCCTTTTGTCCCCAACGACAAAACGTGCGTTGTGAATAAACAACACAAATAAAAATCCTATAAATATTGAACACATTATATTTCACACTTACCACGGGCCTTCGTAACTGAGATATATTATGACGCGGCTTTATGTCGATGCAGGCTTCGAGGGGTTTTGTTTATATAAAGGATTGAAATCAATTTTTATGCTTCGCGCTACAGATAAGGGAATTGCATTTTTTTGTACCTTTGATTGCGATGGTGAAAAGTTTATTTTAGTTCAAACATGGAAATAACGATGAAGAAGTTCCTTACAAATTTATTTAAAGAAAACAAATAATAGTATACCGGGTATCTCAAGACTGCTACCGAAAACGAAGCCGGGTGGTAGTTTTACTTAAAATCCAGTGAAAAACAAGATTTCTATGAAACCAACTTTTAATAGAGAACACACGTTACATGAGAAGGAATACACAAGACAAGACAAACAAAACACAACAACCGGAAGGAAACTATTCTTTTTAAATATATATTACTTTTTTTATAATACCAGTATTAAAATTTATTTCAATACTCCCACTAAATTTTATAATCAACACACACCTTACTAAAACTTCCTGCGCCATAACTATGCAATATTTAATAAACTAATCATCTTAAGCAAATATTCTAAGAATTATACAATATTACATCCCTTATACATTTGTATTTAATCGCAGGTAAAGCTTTAGTAAAAATATCAGCAAGTTGATCGCTACTTTTCACATATTTTATTTCAATCATTTTTTTCTTTACTTGTTCCCTAATAAAATTATATTTTATATCTATGTGTTTTGTTTTTTTATGGTACACTGGATTATTGATCAGTTTTATGGCACTTTGGTTGTCTATACATAATACTGTGCCCATTTTATTGACATCAATTTCAACTTCTTTAAAAAACTGTCTCAACCATAAAAGATTCTTAGCAGCTTCACATCCAGCTATAAATTCAGCCTCAGTTGTTGATAACGCAACACAAGATTGTTTTGACTAGCCCATGATATGGGTCCACCATTTAACATAAAAATATAGCCAGAAGTTGACTTTCTTGTGTCCAAATCGCCACCAAAATCTGAGTCTGAATAACCAATTAAATTCTCTTTACATGATGTATATCTTATGCACAAATCTTTCGTTCCCATTAAATATCTTAATATTCTTTTAAGTTGAGTTAAATGGCAATGACCTGGTTTATTAACATATCGACTTAACAAGTTGACAGCAAATGAAATATCTGGCCTAGTTGCCATTGCTAAAAACAACAAAGATCCTATTGCCTCTCTGTAGGGAAAATTAATTTGCACACTATCATCATCATTACTTATTTGAACATTTACATCAATAGGTGTATTACAAGGATAAGCTGTATTCATATTATACCTATTGATTAACTGATTAATATATTGTTTTTGACTAATACATATGGCATCTTTAGTTTTTAAAATATCTATGCCTACAAAGCGAGTCAAATCTAATTCTTTAATTTCAAAATGTTGTTTTAAATAACTTATAATCTCATCTAATACTACAGTAGAATGAGACATAATCAAAGCATCATCTACATACAAAATCAACCAAGCCTTAACATCATGAAATTTACCTACAAATACACAACTGTCTACTTGTGATTGAATAAAACCAAATTCTAACAAAAAACTTGAAAACATACTGTTCCAGCAACGAGAAGCCTGTTTCAAACCATAGAGTGATTTATTCAGCTTGCATATTGTATTTGCAGGCGCTTTTATCCCATCAGGAACCTCCATGTATATATCTTCTTCTAATTTGCCATATAGAAATGCTGTTTTGACATCAATTTGTCTAATATTCCAATTGAACTCAGCAGCAAGAGACAATAAAATTCTTATCGACTCATATCTTGTAGTAGGCGAAAAAATCTCATCATAATCAAATCCTTGAATTTGTGTAAAACCACGTGCACAAAGTCTCGCTTTATACTTCTCAATTTCACCTTGAGAATCTCGTTTAATATTAAAAACCCATTTTGAAGTTATAGTCCTTTGATTTTCATTTTTGACGAAACTCCAAGTATTATTTCTTCGATGAGCTTCCAATTCATCCTGTATGGCCTCCAGCCACAATTTGGAGTTCTTGCTATTAATAGCATCTTGATAAGTTACAGGAATATCTAATTCCACCAAGTTAGCTTCAAAATATCGATTTTTTCTTTGTCTTAAAGTCATATTTGACCGTGGTATGTCATTCATTCCAATTTCTTGGGAAGGCTCAAACATCTCATCATTTCTATCAGCAATGTCAGTGTTATCAATACTATTATAACTGTCTTCACTGGACTCAACATTATCTACATTATCTATGATATCTGAAAGAATATTTCTTTCATCTTGAGAGTCTTCATTATCAATAAACAATTGAGCCAAATTTCTTTTAAATTCAGGAGTCTTCTCCTCGTTGAAAATAACATCTCTTGACACTGTTATGGTTTTTCTCTCTGGATCATACATTCTATAGTTAGTGTGATCATACCCTACTAATATCATCTTACGGCTTTTTCTTTCCAACTTCTTCCTCAACTGATTTGGTACATACACATAACCCTCACATCCAAAAATTCTTATGTGATCTAAAGCGGGTTTGACACCACTCCATAGCTCCAATGGTGTAATGTTTGGTGTTTGACTAGAAGAAGTACGATTTAATAAATAAACAGCACAACTAACCGCTTCAGCCCATAAAAAGAGTGGCACTGAACGGGCATATAGCATGGATCTAGCACTTTCTACAATCGTCCTTATTTCGCGCTCTGCCCTACCATTTTGTTGTGGAGTGTAAGGAGTAGTAAGTTCGTGAGTTATACCTTCACTATCAAGATATTCTTTAAAATCTTTACCAATATATTCTCCTCCATTGTCAGTATGCAAGACATGTACACTGTGTAGAAAAATGTTCTTAATTATTGCATTATACTTTCTGAAATATTCTAGTACATCACTTTTGTTCTTTAAGAAATAGACATGTCGATAACTTGTGGCAGCATCTTTAAAAAGAACAAAGTATCTCATACCTTGTACTGATGACTCGTTAAAAGGTCCACAAACATCACTATATACAATATCACCTGGATTTACTGACTTTCTATTGGACTTCTTGAATGGTTGTCGTGCATGCTTACCATAAGCACAACCACTGCAAAAAAAAATATCAGTTATTTTCAATCCTTTAATGACATTATTATGACACATCTTTTTAATCTCGTCTACATTTAAATGACCTAATCGCTCATGCCATGTTTTTAAGTCTACACTATGAACTACATTACATACCGGATTTACATAAGTTTTTACATTCAATTCATACAAATTGTTACTTTGAAGAGACGCACACATCACAACCTTATTGTCTCTATAAATCAATGCTTCACTACCAGTCTTAATAATTTTATACCCTTGTCTCGTAACTACACCTTCAGAGAACAAGTTTCTTCGCAACTTGGGTACGTAAAGAACATTCTTTAAGATGGATTTCTCCCACTGTTCATTAACACACTTGCTAATCAAAACATTTCCATATCCAGCAACTTCAATTAGCTCCTGATTTCCCAAATTTAATGGTGCACCTGTGTATTTATATAATACTTCAAAATTCTCCTCTTTGTAAGACATATGCGCTGAGGCACCGCTATCTAATATCCATTTATTGCTCTCATGTTCATTTCCAGTCATGCTAGTAATATTGAAAGCCAACATGTTATTGTTATCACCTTGTCTTTGCTTCTGCTTCGGTGCTCGACAATCTCTGGCATAATGTCCCCGTTTTCCACAATTATAACAAACAAACCGATGTTTATTACTTGGATACTTTTCTCTCACAGATGCGGAATATTTCTTACTTGTACTCGGCTTTGCTACCAGCAAAGCTGTTTCACTATCCTCCGCATTAAAACTGGCTTCTTCATCCAACAAACGAGCTGTCAAGTTGACGATAGTTTGATTTTTAGAGTCTAGTGACATCCAGGCCTGGCGTAGAGATCTATACTTAGAAGGCAGGGTGCTCAATATTTTCGTCATAATCGCTGTCTCGCTAATTTCTTCTCCACATTCTTTTAACTGCTTGGCCAAACTTTCAACTTTCGCAATATGTTGCGCCACGCTGTCACCGGCTGACATTTTATATTGATAGAATCGTTCATGTGTAATCATTTTTGTCAATTCTGACTTTTGTTCATAAATCGATTCCAGTGTCGTCATAATTTCAAGCGCCGTTTCACAATTTTCAATTAATGCAATTTCTTTCAGCTCCATTGCCGATGTCATCAGGAACATAGCCATTCCGTCATCCTTATCCCACTGCATATCATTTGTACTGGATCTTGGAGCATTTATGTTCAGCCCTTTTGCACGTAGAGCACATTTAATGTGAAATTTCCACTGTTTGAAATTTGATCCATCGAACTTCTCAACACTCATTGTTTTGCCGATCTCCATGTTCCTTTCTTTATTCGTAGTGTAAATTACTTTCTACACTCGAAATTCTATAATAACTTTACTGTTTACTGCTCTTTGTTTATCATGGGTTATGGGTTATCGTCCTTGGCCCATAACCACTTAAAATCCAGTGAAAAACAAGATTTCTATGAAACCAACTTTTAATAGAGAACACACGTTACATGAGAAGGAATACACAAGACAAGACAAACAAAACACAACAACCGGAAGGAAACTATTCTTTTTAAATATATATTACTTTTTTTATAATACCAGTATTAAAATTTATTTCAATAGTTTTAGTGGCTACAAACACAATGCAATTAAAAATTTCGCATAGAAACGCGACAATTATTTTTTATGATTTTTTAAATATCGTCATTTTTGGGTGGTAAATCCATAGTTTTTGCTAAAATAATAATTTAAACTCTTTTATACCTTAGAGTATTTATAAGTAAAAGGGTATACACTATTATTTTAGGAAAAAATGTATTTACCACCCAAATATGGCCATAGGAAAAAAATAACAAAAACAAAAATTGTCGCTTTTTTTTGCAACTTTTTCTGTTGCATTGTGTCTGAAGTCGCTTCGTTTTCGGTAGCAGTCTTGATATACCCTGTATACAAAGTATCATTATCAGCATTAGAGTTAATAGCATAAATGTCTTATTATAAGGCAATACTTTTTATCATTTAAGTTAAATCTACACTATAACATTTGAAACATCATAACACATCAATTTATGATCTGTAGAGTGTAGGTGCTAAATGTTTTTTTTTTTTTTGTTGCACAATACGCCTTTTTTGAACAAGTTTAGTTTAGAATAATAGAGCTATGCACAATTAATATTATGTTTACAAGGGTTAACAAATTCAATTGTACTTAGGCTTAATAATTTAAATTGTACAAATGCCAAACGTTCGCATCATACCAGTAGAATCTGGCATATACTCGTAAATACCAACACCTGCCGGCTCTTGCATAAGTGCCGGAACATGTCAATATCGCATACTGACATTCAGTGACACACCCTAACTGAAGGGTAGAATTGAGGCGATAGGAATATAGATAAAAATTTTAAGCAGTTGCTCAAAAAAATTACGGCTGATTGCAAATATGTAAATGATTATTTCTTTCATCATTTTGAAATGATACGTTATAAAATCTAAGTATTTTGCGTGTATTTTAAACATGGAAAAATGGCAGCAATCGAAGATGGCAACATGTTGGATTGAAAAACTATCTTCTAAGTTGTTAAGCATTTTATAATAAAACACCCAAAAGTCGTATACATGGCCCTGGTCCCTATATGAAGATCTATTAAGTCTTGTATTGGGGGTATTAGAAACTACGACTGATTTTTATGGTTTCAAAAACACCCCGACACGCGAGAAATATTTGGCCTACAAGCCAATTATTTTTCTCGATGCGGGAATCGAGCCCATGGCTTTTCGTTTCACAGTCAGTGTCTTAACAACTGCGCCATTGAGTCTGTTGCTTTTCGCAGAAGGTTGCAATTTTGCGGCCAGCATAGAACATCACGTTTGGTTTTGTGGTATGCGATTTTATAAGCAGCAGTAATCTTTTTCTTACAATTGGAATAAAATATAATCTGTAATTAATTCAAAATTTGAACTTTGTAAAAATCTGTGAAAAATGATTATAGACAGAAAATAATTTGAACATCCTCCTTGCAATAACAGAACGTAATTCCACGTGAGAACTCCGAACATTAATGGAACGCGAACAAACCAATTCCTGTTTAATCACTGGAAAAACAAAAAGTTTACAAAATAAAGCGAGGTAAACGTACGGTTATAGTGGGAGCTGCGTTCGTCGCGCATTTGTTTAGTTTTCGATCAATATTTCATCGTCAGAGCAGCCGGTCACCGCGTAACGTCACGGCTATGGAAAATGCGGAACATAGTTTGATTGAGCTAACTTCTCACTTTGATTATCAATATTTTTAATACACTTAGGAACGATTTAGTCGAGTTAGAGTGTGAAATAGTAACATAACTAATAAAGCTGGACCTGGTGCAAAGTTTTTTATTTATATAGAGTCAATTAGTATCGATTTTTATCACTTTCAATGTGGCGCAATTATGGACATTGATCTTCTCTCCCATTCCTTCGCTATTATTTTTTATGACTAAAAGAATAAATTTGGTTCTATCTATGTGATTATTGGACACCTAATAAACATATTCCCAGTCACCTTCCCCTCTTCTATTTTAGTTTTAAAAGTTAGCACCACACACTTTAATATCCTAGTAATTTGTTCGTAGATGTATCAGTTTAAAGATATGAAAATATGTAGTTATGTCGACTCCACAGTACCTCTGTCCGGAAATAGTAAATGTATGAATATTAGATGTATGGCACAAAACTGCCGGCGCATTGGCGTTTATAAAGCGTTAATATATAAATCAAAGCGTTGTTCACGCGTTTTGAAAGGGCAAAATTCACATTTTGCGCTCGGGAAAGCTTTACATTTCGACACTTTGGTTTCATGAGCGAACGCTTGGATGTTGGCAGCTGATTTTGTACTATTGTTACACGGCTTATCCTGTGCATTAGAGGCTTAATAGAATAAGTAAGGCAAGAAAAAATATTGGAAATATAGCTTTGAAATTTGTTACTCGGAGATAGTCACTAGTGAAGTACCCTCAAGTTTCGTTTTCTAGATAACATATTGACTTTGCCAGTCAAGTTGCAAGAATTTATTTCGACCGTCAAGTAGAGTTCAATTTCATCTTTAGGCTCCGTTAAATTTAAAAATAAAAATATTAGTCTGCATTTGTGATATAAAAACACGTCCGTATATTTATCATCATGTTTTCAATTTTTATTTATATCATAAATAATAACAAAAAAAAAGTTGTCTGGATTAGCATTAAAATAAACAACTTTTAATCTCAGCTTAGCTAAAGCTTGATAAATTTTATCAAAGCCGGCGCAGCGAGCATAAACGCAACCAAATGGTCACATTTTAACCCTACATAAAACCACACCTTATTGTCAAAATATTCAAGAAATTAACACTAAAACATGCACGTAAACTATTCGACCGTGACAAACTTATTAAGGGTTTAACCCGTAGCTGGTGAATTTGCAACAACCCTAATTTCTGATCCCGATATCACAAGTACCTGGGTCGACCCGTGTTTTGTGAATTAGTGCTATAATCTTCGCCCGATTGCCCATTATCTCGCCTCTCACATCCACGCGCAATTGGAGTTTTTGATCCTGTTACTGGAGAATAGACTGAAGTTGTTAATTAAGGGTCTGTTCGACCAAGGCGCTTTTGTATGTATAGATTATATGCGTAGTATTTGGTAAAAGAATTTGTTTTTATTAAAAAGGTTTAGTGTGAATTAGAATTTTAAAATTGTTTTCGTTTTCAGTATTTAAAAGGTTTTTATTATGATTAGTTAATTAATACGTGCGTAAAAACAAATAATATCATTTTTTTCACGTAAAGTTATTGTGCTCAACATTTTTAAAATTGTATATATTTCCATCGGTTTCGTACAGTAAATATTTTAAAATCGAATTTTCTTTCATCTTTCCATTTCCCTATTGGAAAAACAAGGATGTTGCTATAACACAGTATACTTACTGCAGCGGAAAGGACTTTTTTCCCATGAGAAACAACTAGGAACTCAGGAAGTGAAACCAACAAACTTGCAAGTAATGGATTCTTGATACACTACCCAAGTTCTTACAGGTATTTATTGATTTGAAAGTATGGGTAATGATCTTTTCAAGTAGAAAGTATAGTTATGGTATTTTGAGTAGTAGTATATTTTTTACAGCAATAATGATGCGACGAACATAACATTCGCCAGACGATAAGTGATTTCACCACTCATGGAAAGCAGCAAAGCCAAAAAAAGTTTTCTGAAAATTTATTTATTTAATTGAGTGTTCTCAATACAGATCCTGCTGTATATGAAAGATTCCGTTGCGCAATTTAATTACATAATCACCTTTATTCACTCTAATATTTATAGTGCGACAGATTTTATTTGAAATCGATAAACGCCTTAACACACTCTCATTAAGACTCAAAATCCCTCTAAACGTGATATTCCCATATCTCGGATCCGATCCTACGTTTTCAACTGCACAATCTGTACGTTATCTACTGACCAGTGATACAGTCCTATCATTACTATGAGTAAATCCCCGTGCTATTGTAATAACAGCACTGATACTATAATCCGGTAGGCATTGTGGAGATAATTTATATTGTTCTAATCTATATGCGGAAACGATCATCTCTATGCAGTTTCACCTTCATACGCAGATACAACAGTATCGCTAATTGTTGTTCTATGCGCAGCGTAATCCAGAAACAATGGATTGACCAAAGGGTACATCGGTTGTAGTTGCTTCATTGATTCACTAAACAGCAAATTTACACTAGTATTAGCTGACTATTAAGCCGGCCTTTGTGGTGCGCTTTGGTGTGTTCAGAAACAGAAGACGAATAATTCAATAATTTTAGCGTCATTTACTTGATAAATTATCTTGTATGACAAAGTACGAATTTTATTCATAGCCTCTCCGTTTTTTACTACATTTTATGAAACGAATGCTGGTTAATATGAAGATGTCCCACCCCATACAGAATAGACAACGTCTCCATCGTAGCTCCTGTTAGGCTGAATTGACAATGTCACGCACTAATATGGCTCTGAGCAATGAAGCTCGAGGAGTCTCTTGGGAACACCAGCTTGTCTTTAACCAATATTGACTATGATGTCGTACACTTATGACTTAATTGTCTCTCGTTTCACTGTATTTTCGTTAGTTAAATTCTTGGACAATATATTATAAAATACATATGTTGTGTGCCAAACAAAATTCACGCATGATTCTTCTTAAAACTTACAGTTGCAAGTAATAAAACTTTATCCAGTCTCGTAAGATATTTATATCATATATTATATTGTTTTTTTTTTCAGGCAAATCATCGCCTTGTTTGCTTGTTCTATTTGCATACAAACTTACACCTTTTCTCCAAGCGCTTGCACATTTTGCTTGTTATATTCCGACTACACTATTTAAATTTGCCTACTTCTACTGCATCGCACAAACCTGAAACCCACAGAGTAAACACAGAGACGGTTTGAGATTTATCGTACAGTAAATGCTGAAGCAGTAGATATGATTTACGGTGGAGCAAAATATTCACGGGATGCTGGACTTCGTTTGAAGAATACTCTGCAAAATACACTCAGCAAAGTCAATAAGCGACAGAAAAAAGAGTTGAAGTCAATGAAATAGGTATGAATATTAATGAAAATCTTACTTTTTTAAAGTGTATATGCGATGTGTTGTTTGTTTCAAGTTATGAACAAAAATAAGATAAAACAGATCATAAATAATAGTTAGAATTTTTAAATAAATTGACTCTACAGATATCATTATTTCATTGAAATATCGTTGCAGATATAAAAAATGTCCGATGGAACCATGATGCCCGATAAAAACAAGGCCAAACAGTTTTATCCTAAGCAACATTCAACATGCAACAGCAAATATCCATCATTACAAAATCTGTCCTTCTATCAATCAATGCACTGCGCTAAGGTGGCGGAGATGGTCTCGAGGCTGTGTTTACTGTTCAGTCCATTACCATAATTAACAACAAACAGTACCCTGCAGTGACAACACAAACATCAGCGGTATCGGTGCAAAATTACGCGCAAATAATATCAATCTGAAGCACCGTGTTTGCTTACCGGTAACTTGATCGACGGGTGACGCGGGACTGATAAAATGACGCTGGGTTAACAAAAATATATTCGGAATTTTCCGAACAAATTTTTATGGGAAATCTTTTTAAAATATGTCTTTACTTGCGGCGTGCGAAAGTACTAAAACCACAGATAGTAATTGTAGATGCTAGATCTTAATGCGGAGCGATATTTTTATATATTTATCTTTTATATAGCTCGTTTCATACATTTCGAATATCAATCTACACTTTGAACCAACCATGGTTTCAATTTCCTTTTTCATAAACAACGGTTGTTACTCCATTAATTATAATTTTAAAATTAAGATCAACTAATATTAATTATGGAACTACCGATGAATGCTACAGCGTACACTTTTATTCTATTTTATTTAATTGTCGTGACATTTAATGGAACTAATGGAAATTCAGTATTAACAACAGGAAAAAAATTAACGTCGAGTCTACTTCACAATAACAGTTCATGTTATGAAATCATGAACCAATTTCTTGTACAATGCTTCGAGCTAGTATATAACGATCTTTTATTAATATGACTTCATTTTAAGGAAATCAATTTAATCACATTTCATTTTTATAATAGCTGGTTATCATCTACATAATGAATATGTGTCGTAATATGAATCGACCATGACCGGTGCATCAATCAGCTAAAGCTGTCTAGTATTAAAAAGCTGTAGCAGTATAACTCTTTTATAGAATTACTTTATCGGGCTTATCGTACAGATACAGCAAGCATCAGAATTGATGGCAAGTCACATTTATGTCCTTCATCATTCATACAATTAGGATATCTCTAGTGACCTTCCAACTAAATTAAAACTTGGCCACCATGCCGTGTCGAAGCCACTTACAATGGGCTGCCCACAGGGCTCGGTTCTAGGTCCATATTTGTGGAATTTTGGCTTTGACGACTTCTTGTCTATTCCTTTACCATTAGGATGCTCACTAACGGGCTATGCTGACGATGGCCTCTTACTTATACAGTCTAATAGTAGGTCGGGACTAGAAAGTATGGCTGAGACGTATTTAAAATTAATATCTGAATGGGGTGACCGAAATCGCTTAAAGTTTGCACCACAAAAAACGTTCCAATTACTTCTTACTTATTTTTTTATTTTTTTATTTTATCTTTATTTACCTCTTTAGTTCAATGTTTTGTCACCCGCTTTGCACGGAAGTGGACATTATTTATTTTCAACTCCTCCTATTAATTTAACTTTCTGATTAATTTCGTTGCGGGTTAAAGACAAGTTAGACATTCCCGGAGACTCGCCGAGCTTCAATGCTTGGTGTCATTACATTGCGTGCCACTGTTGATCCTGGCTTACAGGAGTTGCAGTGGCGGGTGTGAGGGCGGGACAGTCTCCTAGTGACCCTCCAAAAATTAAAGAGAGAAAAAAGAGCTAAAGTTTATAAGTTTACAGGATCATTGTATAGTAGGATTTCTGGATACAAACCGCGTTAAGTAGTGGGCTTCCTATAGCTGAAGATTTTGACAACTTAAATAATTCTTAGATATTATAATCAAGCAATGCTATTCAAATATGTTATGTAACGGACCAGAAGCGGCTGCTAACATGTTCATATTATGTAGTCGCGAGTTCAAGACCTAGGGCACACCTCTAACTTTTCGCAGTAATGTGTGAATTGTTAGTAAATCACCACGCAAAGAAAACATCGTGAGGAAACCTGCATACCATAGCAAATTGTAAAAAAATGATGGAATTCAAAGTCCACCAACCCGCACTAGGCCTACGGGGCGTGGTGGATTATATTGCGTTGTCCCTCTCAATTGTAGAGGAGGCACGTGCCCTGCAGTGGGACGTTTATGAGCTGATACGAATTTGTATCCCAACTTGTATTCAAATAGGATTGTTCCTATTTTAGAAAGACGATAGTAAAATAGTTGCTTAGTCATGTCGCGTCAATCCATTTTTTCTATATGAGCCAAGTCGATGCTTTAGTGCTGTAAAAATTATTCAGCGGCGCAATAATACATATCAAATTAAATATGTACAGTTAGCCTGAAGCAATCGATTCTCTCCTATTGAGTCACTTGTAGTGAAGGTTATTAAGTGATTCATAGATAAAAATCGATTATTAATAAAATTGATATTCATCGAATCGAATGCTTACTCATATGTCATGTGTTGAGGTTCCGTTCAATTTCTTTGATATTTAATTATAATTAGAAGCAAATTTAATGAGTCATACTTGTTGTTTTACGTCAAACGATGAATATATCGTTTTATGAGAACTTAGAAACTTGTTTCAAACAAAATTAGTTAAGGCAGAGACTAAGATGAATTAAATCAAATTACAATAAAGTAATACTATTATTATTTATGTATTCCTTTATTGCACAAAAATAAAAATACAGTGAAGAAACAACACAATAATAATAGTACAAGAGGCGGTCTTATCACTCTAGGTAATTTCTTCCAGGCAACCTTTGGATGGATATTGAGATAGGAAAAATGAGCGGGCAGTCTAAGGTATATAAAATAGTATTATATTTATATAATATATATATATATATATATATATATATATATATATATATATATATATATATATATATATATATATATATATATATATATATATATATATATATACATACGTATATACGAATACATACCAACAAAATAAATATATTAAAATACACATACATACAATATAGACCTATCCTAACATTTAGCAAATAGACGAATGGACAAGATATTCCTCAGCTATGCTCTAGTTGAGAAAGGAAATGGTCTTTAATCCTTTTTTTAAAAGACGACAGTGTTCGTGCCCGTCTTATCTCGACTGGAAGTGAGTTCCACAGTCGGACAGCTTGGACTGCAAAAGATTTGTCCATGAAAACTGTGGAGTGCATGGGCATTTTTAGTTTCAGCTTCTCCGATGACCTCAAGAATCTTGAATGTGAGTCGTGGAGAAAAATAAATAAATAAATAAATACACCCAACAGTCACATACATAGTCCTGATCCCACACTAAGATCGAGTCTTGTGTCGTGGGTATCAGGAACTACGAGAGACTTTTCGGTCTCACAAACACCCAGACCCAGAAAATGAATCGATCTTTCAGATAACGGGGCGTGAGAGGATTAAACATTATAATATTGTATAAAAGTGAAAAATTATGAGTATATAAACTAGTGCGTCGCCTATGTAAAAAATATTTTGTGCAAGTTTTTTAAATAAAATTTTGTGGTGTAGTTTTTTTTTTTCTTTGTAATTAGAAAAGAAATAAACATATGTCATGTGGATACGAGGGCTAATGACGTGACAAGGTTCTCTTTAAAATAGATGTTAATTTTTTTATTTTTTTTGTAGAAAGCATATTTTCAGCAAGAATCCTGAAGGTATTTCCATTGCTTGTGAATTAAAGTTATTTCACTTACCAATTTATATTGTTTAGTAATTTTTACATACATTCATAAACTTATTCCTTTTTCAAAGAAGAAATAGGCAGCGGTGCAACTAAGACACCCACATTTCACCTTCTATGTTCATGTTCTACGATGTTATAGGGTGCGAGCCTATCGCCATATCGGGCACTAATTCCTGACTTCGTGCTGGTAATTAATAGAAAAATCCAATATAACTTTGCCCGATCCGGGATTCAAACCCGAGACCCCAGCTTAGTAAACGTATCGTAGCAAAATTACGCTACCGAAGCAGTCGTTTTTATGATTTTTTAAAACAGAAATACATAATTTACAATATAGCTAAAAAACCACGGAGGTTTATCCTCCAGCTAACAATTAGCAACAGCATCATATTATGTAATAAAAGACAGATACTTTTAAATATCAACTTAAATTTCATAAATACAAGGTAGGAAATTGCAAATTCAGTACACACTGTGGATATATTAAATTAAATAGTTTTAATATAAATGATGATAACCTCGTAACATTTTAACCAGAACGTCCAATACATGAGAAGAACCACACAAGTTTTAATGAATGTTTGATCGCGAAACATTCCGAATATAAACTTCAATATTGACAAATATTTAGGTTTACTTAACGAAGGAATAAGTCTTTGAGGAAGTTTAATTGACTTTTTGCAAGACCAATAGTAATTAGGTGGGGAGAGAATAGGCGGGCGTGGCTAATTACGCTGTAAATCAGTAATTATCATGACAATTGATACGAATCTGCTCAAAGGATCAACAACAGAATCAGTGGTTGTGTTTATTGCAATGAATAATGAGAAGAGCAGACCGTTCACCAGTTGGTAAGTGATACTACTGCTCATGGACAGTAGCAAAACCTAACAACGTCATGAATTAGAGAATAACGCTTGGCATTCCAATGCGCTGGCCATCCTGAGACATAAGATTTTAAGTCTCAATATGTCCAGTAGTAATTTTTTTTACACCAGGTCGGTATTCAATAAAGAATTTATAAATAAGAAAACTGGTACGGAAAATGATTTATTGTATTAGATTAATGTATGTGGGTATTTATTTACACACACACATTTCATATTGTGCGACGGAACATACAAGGCGAAATGTGGGTGCCCTGGCACCTCTGCCTACCCCTTCTGGGATATAGGCGTGAGTTTATGTATGTATTTATGTGGTATTTATTTATTTATTTGTTTATGTATATATTTTATTTATATGTCGGATGTTGGAAATAAAATCCATTGTAAAACACAATGGATCTTTTGGTGTCTTGGAACTTCCAGGGCACCCAGTCGCACCCGCATCATATCACTGCTCCTGATAACAATTAATGGCCTAGGCAGGCAGATAAGTTAGTGTGTCACCTGATGGTAAGCAGTCACCGCAGCACTCGGGCTTTTGCAATACCAAGGGCACAGCTGAACAGATGCCCATCAATCCTTCTTGATTGATTCTAGTAGTAGTAGTTTTTAATTTTTTCCTAAATCAAATCAAATCAAATCAAAATATTCTTTATTCAAATAGTCTTTCACAAGATCTTTTGAATCGTCCTTTTCTGCTACCACCGCTTCGGAACGTGTTGTGGCTGTGAAGAAGAAGCGGCGCAAGAAACTCCCTCAGCAACACGAACTGTCTTCTTTTTTTCTGTCTTTTTTTTTTTTTTTTTTTTTTTTTTTTTTTTTTTTTTTTTTTTTTTTTTTCCTATAACTCCTTCGTGTAGGTAGTCGAATATCTTCGAAGTTCCATCGATTGTGCCGCTCTCTTTTCCAATACAGAAACCTGGAGGCATCGTTCAGAGGGGCATTAAATAGTTTCGAAGGTACAACTTGATAGTCATATGATAGTCACATATGACAGCCACATACATGAGCCTGCTTTAGTCATTATTCTGAGCATGAGCCACAAATGGCAGCCACATACGTGGGCCACACATGACAGTCGCACACGTTAGTAACACAGGACAGTCACACATGACAGCTACACAACAGTGACCAGTAATCATAATTTATCTCAAGTTATTAGTTCTGGTACTCACGTCAGAATCTGCGCCAGCTGATGTCGATAACCAAGCGGTTGCAGCTCGTAGGACGATCCCGCTTTTGATGTCGGATGTCGGTAATAAAACCCATTGTGTTAATTATTTAATTATTATTATCACCACACGTTAGAATTAACGGATTAACGATTTATCCGAATATCTGCGACAACTTGTTATTTTATAGTAAACAAGCGTATGTCTATGCTTCACTGCCGGCTGCTGGATCTCGAAAACCTTGTCTACGGCTCGGAGGCGGTTTATATTGCAAACTGTCATGCTCCCACTCTTACTCTGACTGTGGGTAGTGAAATAGAACCACAACGGGGTTTCCTTTAATAAAATTACTTCTGCAACTACCCGTAGATTCCTAAGGGCCGATTTACAATTATTTATCATATGGGCTTTACACAATAACACCCCGACATATATATACCTACATAAAATTATATTAGTAAATATATGTAATATATACTCATAATATGTAATTAAAATTTTATATATTCGTTTAAATATTATTATTTATATTTTGTATATTTTCTCTTTTAGTATATTGTCTATTTGATTAATAAGCACCTGCTTCCGTCTCTCTGCACTACCTTAAGTTTGGCTGGTAGAGAATACCCTTGGGCATTTAGTCCGCCTGTACTACGTCTGTGTACAAAGTGTTTAAAATAAATAAATAAATAATGTATTAGACGTTACCTGAAAGTAAGTACATATATACTCGTAGCAATTCCAACAAAGTATTCACCATTAGGATGTGCTTAGATTACTTCCTTGGCGGTCACCAATCACCATCATGCCAAGCTACGCATACTACGACAATTTTTCGTATATACACACCCGCAGAGTACATTTTACATACTAAGATAGAGACGTCACTCAATCAATTCAAGGCGCCCTCTGGCGTTAAGTAAGAAAAACAATCCAGTAATATGTCTATACTTATCGCATGAAAACATATCAACATAATATGTATCGCACAATTTATACATAATGCTGCAGGCCAAGTCGATCTATTTATTTAAAACGTTAAGAATTTTTAATATTGATATGATAATAACTTACGTAATAACTTTATACAGAAGGTCCCTTAAGCAATGACTAAATAAATTTATCGACTTGGTATTACATGCATCTCACAACTTTTTGCGGTAGGAAACCTGAGCTGCGAGACTTGGAATTTTTTTACAGGATGTTTTTGATGGGATCTTACGTCTTTTTGTAGAGTCCTACTTTTTTCCTTTTCGGTACTTTTTACTTCTAGAATATCACTAACGATTTTTCTCAAGCCTTTGTCTTATGGTTTTTTCTTATTTTTGTAGGTAACAATTTATCACAAATATAGCGGATTTGATTATTAATGTTCTTTCTTTCATGATAATTGATATTTTCGAGCTGTTTAGTCTATTTGCAAGTTTTTCTTCGTCATGTTTTTCTAGAAGAATTTGTACAGTTTCATGGGCTGAATACACCATTTCCCTCTCTTTACCCCCTCCTGCTATGCCTCATATATATAGATACCTATCTACAACTATTATTCCATTATATACGGGTACAATGATTCATTAACTGCAAATGTAACTTTGTAATCCTATACATTTATATGGGATTACAAAGTTATTCACGCAGTTGGTGTATCTATAAAACTAGACAGAAATTATGAAATGTTTAAATTTTCCCTTACTTTAGACACTAAACACTAATTAAATTCTAAATTTGAAGGTTCTATGTCTGCTAAAAGTGCCTTAGACTTTTGATGATCGGTCAGTCAGTCAGTGAGTGACAAAATTAAGAAACTTTGACAAGTTACAATTCTTAAACTACTGGTTCAAATTGAATGAAATTTTAAATATACCGTGTTTACACAATGACTGCTTAGTAACTGAAAATTCAGGCTTTTTGCTTTAACCACAACGAAGTTATGGGGGTTGAAAATGGTCTGAATTGCTTCGAGAAATGGATGGTACGACTGTGCCGCTTTTTAGCTCGACTTGGAGGGGGCACTGCCGTGCCCCCAGATAATTAAAACAAGGGATTTGAACGTTGGCTTTATTTTTTTTTTGCGCTTGACAATTATTTTTTCAATTTATAATTTTATGGGTCTAGTATCTCCACTGCCTATCCCTTCAGAGGAATAAACGAACGCATATCAATTGAAGCAAAATGTACAGGGCATCAAAAATCCAATTGCGATATAATTATAATTAACTTAGATACGTAGCCGTGTCGATCTCACTCTCTCAGAGATACCCGCACCTATACACCTCATCACTTCCACATCATCTAATGATTCTAATTCTTGGTTCGAAGGTTTTTTTACTGTTTCTTTCCATTTGTTTCAAATATTGATTCCTTTCCTTCTATATACGCATAATTCCCTTCGACCTCTGAAAAATTTACTGATTAGATATACTGTTCAGAGGAGAATGATAGTTCTGTAGTAATAAGTCTCTATATAATCCATAATAATATACGCGCCATTGCAATTATCATTAGTTTTAGTGACATTTCTTTTTTTTTTTATATCTATATTTATTTAGGGGCTTTTAGACAAGAGTCTATGACAGCCCCATCATAGCCTAATATTACATTGCGAGCAATTTAAACTAGACCTTAACTGCTAACTTATATAACTGGATAGCTGGGCCAGACAGAGGCTTCGACAAAATACTTTGTACAATACCAACATCCATAAGGTTTATACCCAGAGATTTTATTAGAATCTCTCTCTCAGACCTCGTCCTGGAACATTCCAGCAATATGTGATGGACATCTTCAACTATACCGCATTCTATACAATTAGGGCTGGGTTTTTTCCTCATAAGGTGGTAGAATTTGTTTGTTGGAAAGTGCCCAGAACGAAGTCTGTGAGCCATTACAATTAATTTTCTACTAAGTTCTGTATTGGCAAACCAGGGAATGTGAGGAGGTTCACTTTGAATGGTTTTAAACCAGATTCCTTTTTCTCGTGATCTTTCATTAAAATATTCGTGCCAACTTGTATGATATTTTTCTTTATATTTAGGTAGATATTCGGAGTAACAAGGAGTTATATTAAGTTCAATACCATTTATGGTTGCTAAATTTGCCAGACGATCTGCTTCTTCATTCCCTGGTAAGCCCACATGTGACGGAATCCATTGCAGCTTTGGAGTAATATTCTTCGAATTGAAGTAAAGAAATTGATTTAAAATGGCATAAGCTACCGAAACACCTCTGAAGCCAGAGGCGCATCGAGCTAAATGCTGCAAAGCAGACCTGCTATCCACCAAGACTACAAACTGCTGACATTCAATATTCCGTAAATACTTAAGTGCTTCCAAAACTGCAACGAGTTCCGCAGTCATAATACATAAATTACTGTTGACCATTTTAAACATTCCATTAATTTTATGTTTTGGATCAAAATAGGAAGCCCCAAGAACATTATTTTTTTTAGATCCATCTGTATATATACGAAGACAATTACTATATTTATAACATAATTCTTTTACTACATCAGATTTTAAAACATTAATATTGTAAGATTTCTTAGCCAGTGTTATGGTGTCTAAATTGTATTTAATAGTATTTTCTAAATTAATATTTGATGTCCATGTATCTAACTTAAACATTTCTAAAGGGTAGCTAGCCGAGATCTTTTCATGTTTAATATTGTTATATATATTCGCTAGTAAAGGGATTTTTTTTTTACGCCAGTAATTATTAGTAATGACACAAGATAGCTCTTTTAATATATCGGTCGTCATATTATTTTTGAATGATTGAGCTTTAAGACAGTATTTGCAAGCTAGATACTTTCTTCTTAGATCTAAATTAGGAATACATAGTTCACACTCCATGACGTGTATTGGTGTTGTACGGATAAAGCCTCCTATGATCCTTAAGGCCTGGTTTTGTACTTTATCCAATTTAGATAGATGAGTTTTTGCGCTACTGTGATACAGAAAACTCCCATAATCTATTCTACTCCTGATCAATGTTAGATATAATTTACGGAGGTGCTTAGGATGGATGCCCCACGAAGAACCGGCCATAACTTTAAGCAAATTCAAAAACTGTTGTGTCTTCTTCCATGTTTCATTTATGTGCTTTCCCCAAAGTAAGCTTTTATCTAACCAAACCCCTAGATATTTAATCTGATCTTTCGAGTTTATTTGTGATCCATTAACATTAACGTTTACTTGATGAAATTTGCGGCCTCTACTAAAAATACAATATTTTGTTTTATTTCTACATAAGTTTAATCCTAATGGTTCCAATAGTTTAACTATAGTGTTTAATGCTAGCGAAACTTGAGCAGCACAATCGTTAAGATTTTTACTACTTGAATATACAATAAAATCATCCGCATATTGAGAAGTTATAACGTTTGTAATATTTTGACAAAATGTGTGTGTTATAATATTAAAAATTAAGGGTGATAGTGGATCACCTTGAGGAATGCCTTTACTAGTCCATCTTACTAAAAACTTATCATCTGTAACATCTTCTAATTTAGCTTGTAAGTGTCTTTCCCTTAAAAATTCCCACACATACTTGCAAATTTTATTTCCGACGTTGATTTTCTCAAAAGTTCGAATGACACTGTCGATTGTTACATTGTTATACGCATTTTCTATATCTAGAAAACATGCTAACGTTGAAACATTTTTCGAGAATCCAACTTGAACATGGGATACCAACCGCACCAAACAATCTAAGCATGATTGAGAACGTCTGAATCCAATAGTGGATCTCGATAAAAAGTTATTTTTTTCGACATACCATTCAAGTCGCTTACATAATAGCATGTGAAATATTTTGCAAGTGCAAGACATTAAAGCAATAGGCCTCAATCTGAGTACTGCATTTGGATCATTATTACTTTTGGGTATTGGAACTATTTGAATTTTGCGCCATTGTAAGGGAATTTCACCCATTTCAAGAATCATATCGAATATTGCAAGCAAATACATTTTTACTATTTTCGGTAAGTGGTATATCATGGAGAAAGTAATCTGATCAACACCGGGTGCAGTATCTTTTCTTTTAAGGCATCTTTCTAATTCGTGGTAATTAAATTTGGATTCTAAATATTTATTTGATGACTTAATTTCTGGCATGGAAGGAATAACAAAATCTGGTGCAAGGTCGCACATTAATTCATCAATTTGTTTATCAGATGCATAAAGCTTGTTCTTCTTATACCCTTTCATCCATCGCATGCGGTTCCACATTTCAGAAACAGAAGTACACTCATTAACACTGCTACAAAATTCTCTCCAGTTTTGTAATTTGGCCTTTTGCAATAAAAGCTTTGTTTCCTTAATTTGTTTTTCTAAGATATCTAAATTTCTTGGAATAGGATTTCGACGAAAAGTTGAAAGTGCTAATCTTCGTTTAGCTACAGATCTAGACAATTCCGGACACCAATAAGCTCTTGGTTTAAACTTGGATGAAGGATCTATACAATTTTTTATCAAAGGTATGCTAATATCTCGGGCACAATAAATTTGACTGACTAAAAAATCATAGCTAGCTTGAACATTGTCTACTTGCAATGAGGGGTTTGAAAAACGAACTTCAAGCGTGTTTCTGTATATGGACCAATCGGCTTTTTTAAAATTATGCATTTTAATAAAATTCATCTGATTTTTAGCAAATTGAAGTGTAATTATGAGTATTAAGTGGTCGCTTCCTAGGTTTTCATTTGTGGTGTCCCATTGAAAATTAACAGCAATGTCTGACGAAACAAATGTAATATCAGGGGAGGACTCTTGCAGAATACCATTAACGAATTTTATCCTTGTTGATTTGTTAGAATTCAGCGAAACAAAAGAATTTTCTATTGATGAATCAAATAATTGAGTACCTCTTGTATCATTTTTATGTGACCAGTTTGTATGGTGGGCGTTGAAGTCCCCTGCTACTAATGTTTTATGAGTAAATTTACTAAACAAATTATCCCAGTCAGATTGTGTAGTTCTTACACTAGAAGGACAATAAATACTTAAAATGTTTTCTATGTACGTGCAATTTAAAAGTTTAACATGTAAAACTTCTATGCCTAACGGCCGGTTCCTATAATCTATCTATCTTTAACCAGAGATTTCTCTCGAAATTTCGATACAGTTTTTGCTTCAGTAAAGAAAGACAGAGATATTTAGATAAGGTGCATATATTAATACATATCTAGGCAAGATAATATTGTATGTCTATCTTTTTTATTGAAGCATACAGTGGTATCGACATAGTAACGATATCCATTTTAAACTCTTGTTAAAGATAGATAGGATATCGAGAACGGCCGTAAGTTACTTAACTGAAACGAAGTAGTATAGGTTTTTAGATACTTATGTGTTATTACTGCCACACCACCATATGCGTCCAATCTGTCTTTCCTCCATATGTTATATTCTCGCAGATGAATATGAGTGTCAGCTTGCATCCAAGTTTCACTGATAATAGCAATGTGGACGTTCTCTTGTAGTAATAGATGTTCAAAATCAATAAGCTTAGGTTTTAGGCTTTGTGCATTCCACTGTACTATGTTCAAATTAACTAGTTGTAGAGCCGTGCTATCCATAAACAATGTTGAAGATCGTCTTGAGCCATTCGCCTTCTTTACCTGTTTCTATGAAAACGGATTTAATAATCTCCACAATTACTTTAACAACTCCAATAATTTTGTCTTCTAAATTTTTTTCCGAAATAATTATATCTTTAATTAATTTAATCGTTTCCCAAAGTGAAGGTTTCCTTCTATCTTTTTTTTTATTTAGATTTGATCTCTGTGACGGATTATCCACCAGCTCCAAAGTTTTTATATTTCTGTCTTCTATGTCCAACTCTTCGTTGTTCTTATTTGCATGTTTAGTTTTATTTCTTGTGATCTTATTATTACCATATCCTGTAGACGTGATGGATTTTCTTTCTTTTGTTAATATATCCCGAAAAGACGCATTAGGTTCCTGATTTTCGACGTCCATTGAAACTTGGGATCTACCATTATCACCTACGATTGGGTATTGTTCATATCCATTATTTTCCTCCAAATATACTGGAATGTCGGTCTGTGATTGTCTGTCATTCAGATATATATTTAATGCCTTTTTATAGGTGTAGTTTCCCGCTGACATAATTTCTCTAATTTTCTTTTCTTTCAATGAAGATAGGACAGGTTTTATTGAGGGACATGTGTGCTCCTTTACAGTTTACACACCGAAATTTTGTTATTTCACAATTAGCGTGAAACCCACCACACTTAGGGCAAACACATTTTTTTAGAGTGCATTGTCGTTGAAGATGTCCAAATCTCCAACAATTTGAGCACTGTGACACGGGAAAGGTGTATGATTCGACTCTAAGCTTACAACCAAAAACTTCCACAAATGAGGGTAGTGTTGAACCCTTAAAGCATAACCTTATAGATTCACTATCTTCCCAAGTTCCTTCAAAAGTAGATCGTTTAAGTCTCTTTACGGAGACAATTTCATATTCACTTGAAAATATCTCATTCAATTCTTCTTCCTTTATTTCCAATTCTATGTTTTTAACAACTCCGTAAGATAAGTTTACTTCTTGTGCTAGATAACATCTATATCCAAGGGTTTTAAATTTTTGGCAAGATAAAAGTTTTTCAGCATTTTCACGGCTATCAAATGTTATACGTACTCTAAACGGGTTTTTATATATAATCCTTGATATTCCTGATATATTTTCCGATCTTAGAATCTTGGCAAATCCGATTTGTTTCGGTAAGACTTCTTTAGAAGTAACATATACATCATTAGTATCATATGGTTCATAGTCTTCGTTAGGTGACTTACGGCTACTATCATTTTTCCTGAGACTAACCCGTTTTGGGTTTCTTCTCACCGTTATAAATCCATCATCTTCTATATCCTCCTCACTATCTTCTCTTCTTCTTTTTTCCGGTATTGGTGGTAAAACTTGGTCTTCACATTGTGCGTCATCTCCTTTATAATTGTATGCTGTATCCATTACTAATGACTCATTATCCATGTCATCTTCGCTGTTCGAACTCGGTAAACAAACTTCGCTTGCAACTTTACTCATTTTATTTTATTACTTTGTAGACGGTAGAAATAAAAGATAACATCGCGAGAACACGGTTCACTTATAACGAACGTACGCTCGCTGCAAAGCGCCGCACGCGACTCAGTGACATTTCTACAGTAATTTTTACCCATTTGACTACAGCCAGAAGTATTTCACATCCACTTTTAATAATAGGTCTCCTACAATTACCAGATCGATACGCAATCATATCTAGTCCACCCCTTTAATATTCCATTATTACAGACGTGTCTAGGGACGGTTGTTTTGGAACTTTTACACATCGAACTCAATCCGACAGCAAACTAGTTTTTCCCAGGGCAAACTAATTAAACTAAAGCGTTTTGGGATTGACCAGTATCGTAAAGTTTGCTCTAATATATAAAATTAGGGTCTGAGGAGGGTTGGTATGAATCTGTCTGAATTTATTTAGGATATCATTCCCGACATTGATCTAGTTCTAGGGAATAGAAGGTTTAAATGATTAGTGATATTGATTCATTTCAATAAATAGTAAATACACCGAACGGTCACATAATTATGCATATAGTCCTGATTCCACATTAAGATCAATTATATCTTGTGTCATGGCTACCAGAAACTACGAGAGACTTCGTGGTCTCACAAACACCCAGACCCAACATAAATATTTAGGGCCGCACATTTGTGTCGGTGCGAAGATCGATGCCGCGACATCTCGTGTCACAGTCAGCGTCTAACCAACTGTTCCACGGAGCCTATCAAAATTTCGGGAACGGTACGCTTCTAGGTGATACGAATTAACTCTACAGCGAAGACGCGTGGTGCGATGATACCATCTAAAACAATTCCTCGGAGCATTACCCATAGAACAAACCATAGAATATACAGACACACATACGAAAATATGAATATTTTATGGCACACGCAAGTAAAGTACCTATTTATACTTTATATACGGTTAATAATTATATATTCTGGTTAACGTCCTCAAAAATAAATACCCTAATAATATTATTAGGGTATTAATAATATTATTAACCAAAATATATTATTATTAACCGTAAGTGCCATTAATATTTTGATTTTAATATCCTTTTTACTGATATTAACACATTTACATATTATGGTAAATATAGGGTGATTTCAGCAAATCATTTTCTAAGCAATATATTCGCGTCTTTTCTTAATTTACTGTAAAAATAGGGTTGAAGCTTTCTCGATCGGGGGCCACGCACCGGTGAGCGAAACGTCGGACATCCGCCAACGAGGTGTTCAGACGACCTAGTTAGGCCCGTAGGTAGGCGTTGAATGCATGGCGCTTCCAACAGGTGGCTATAGAAGTCTATATTCAGCAATGGACTTTCTGTATCCGAAGAGACAGATATAGTAAATATATATGATTCTGTATCAGCCCATATACGTCCCAATGCAGGGCACGGGCTTCCTCTACAATCGAGAGTACGATTGAGAGTAGTTGATGTTTCGAAAATTGGCAATTACCATAATCATTCGTCATCATCATCTACTTCAATAAAAGTATCATTATCAATATCCCAACCCTAGTCAGGCACAGAAAGACCCATACTGAAAGTCATTACCAAATAGCGTCATATTAGAATATTAAATATTTCTTCATTATATTTTCAAAAAAAGAAGTACAAACCCGCTATCTTCAACATACCAGTTTATATCGATCTGCGCAAGCCGTCACGTCAGTTCGAGTGTCCCACTGAACTGATTCTGTTTAATCAACGCCCCACGGATTGGAACTATCGGTGTGATTGAAGCGAGTGCCGCCTGACGAGCAATCTTCGACTAATATCCTTCGCGAGAACTCAATTACAATACGAATGACTTTAATTTCCTCATGTGTTTTGCCGTTTCCAGACAATGTTCTTTGTTAATTGTGGAATGTGTCTTTGGGATTTCTTACTTTTTAATCTAGTATTTTGTATTCATAGGTCGAAATATAATATTTTGTATGAGAAGTGTTTTAGTGGGTTTTAAGTTAGCATTTCCTGTGCCTAAATAGTTATGAGAATATCAATTTTCCAAAAAAAAAAATCTTGTATTATCACGTTCATATGATATGAACCTTCATTATTAAATCATATTTGGCGTCCAATTTTCTACAATTCACACTTAAAATAACACACACAATGTAATAGGAAACGAGCAGCGCCTTAAAAGATAATTCAAATAAGGCTCATCCAATGAATCGAAAATCACAAAATGAATTGCTTACCAGCGAATCAAAACCAGGATCTCACGGTTCACGGCCCATATAAGCTGCCACAAGACCAATGAGGCGTGAATATCGGTACAAAGTAAAACAATAGAGTTTATCACTGATACCATCACCATTTGAATAGATTTAGATCGTGAATATTGCCGTTTGGTCTGCCTCGGTGTCGATAGTAGCTGTGTGTTTCGGGCTAAGATTGTATTGGAGCTCTTTACACTATCCGATTTTGAATACAGCTGTATTCGAGAGAGTATTAAGACTGTCCCGAGCTCCTTTGTTCTTTGTATGAATGTTGGATTCTCGCATAAGATCGTTATATTCTGCAAGAGGGATCGGACGGTTTATGCAGTACCGATCCACCCACTCAGATGCACTTGAAAGGAATATAATCCGTGGAAATAACAATATTCATAATAATTTTACATCGATATTTTGAATATAGTCGGACGGGTCGTAAATCACTTGGCATAATGCAATCTCCAGACACAATTTAGTGGAAAATACATTTATTTTAATTTAGTTTCTAATAGACCGTACTGAGCTTATGATTGCTGCCTGTTAGCATTAGTATTAATGAAAAAAAAAACTATGTTTGATGTAAACTATCAAAACTCGAAGTAACAACCTAGTAAGATAAAATTCGCCCGTCCAACAAATTAGCTCATAACGGTAGAAACGCCTGAGTTTGATGATGTAACTTATTTTTGCCTTACAAAGCATTGTTGAAACTTTGTACACAATTAACTAAAATAAGAAATTAGAATGTCTAGCGCAAGGTATTTCTTTTACATATTTCATGTAGAATTCAACAACCTTTGTGGCGGAGCTGATTGCTCACTATAAATCGAGGGGTGGCGGGTTGAATATTCGCACCAAGACCATACAGGACATGTTAATAAGTATTTTTAAATTATCAACGATGACCAACATGAATAACAGTGCGGGTTAAATTGTCAGATATACAAGGTATATCAAGGCTGCTACTGAAAATAAAGCCGGGTGTTAATTTTAGTTATACTATAATATAAACATCGCAGTGTTTAAATAGCCAACCTGCACTAGGCCAGCGTGGTGGACTATATGGCCTAACCACTCTCAATCGTACTCTAGATTGTAGAGAAGGTGCCCTGCAGTGGAAGAAGTGGTTAAATAATTCAAATTAAATCTCTTGGCAAACCAAAAATTCTGATTTTCTACATAATATTATCGGACATCCATAATACAATTCCCTTCAATATACAGTTCAGTCATCGTACGAGAAACCGGTGAGAGTAAAGTGGGCAAGTAATTTGAATAAAACACGCGACTGCCTGTTGTTTCCTACGAGTGTCGGGAGCGGGTAGCAGGTGGTGATTAGAACAGATCCTCGCCAAGATAGCCACAGCGTTTGGACCAGAGCATTATTCTATTATATAATTGTCAGTATTGAACGTTGGGTGATCGCAGATATTTTATAGTGTTTGGTTTTAGGATGTTTGGTTAAAATTCTTTAGATACGATTGAGTTAAAATTACAAATAGTAATTAGCTCAATGTTAGGCTTTTTTTATAATGGCATATAATGACTGCACTGCACTTGATGGTAAGCGCAAATACCATCCAGGCAAAGATCGAATCGCATCAGACGGCAGTCCCATGTCATTCGATATAATTATGCCGGCCTGCTATGACGCCTTCTCACACTTTTTTTTTTTTTTTTTCAGTATGAAAAGCTATTAAGCTGCCCTTTCGGTACCCCGGGGGAGGCCGAAAGGGGTATGTCAGTGTCTCTGGCCTTCCAGCCCGGTACACACGTGGATATTGTGTCCGAACTGGGTCCCTAGCAATACCTACGCCAGCATACTGACTAAAAACCTCTTGATAACCCTCACACGCATTGTGGGCAGCACCGGACATCCCAGGGCGAAGGGCGCCCCGATTTACGTCCGCGAACCGCCCCGCGCAAAACCATCGCTGGGCCTTATGTTATCATTATGAAGGCCCAGATTACCTCCATTTACACCCCCTTTTCGGACGACCATAAAGCTGTTATGGGCGTCCATGACGGAGACGAGGCTCCATCACACGTCTCGGAGTCCGTTATACGCGAGGGCGCACGGCCCCCGCCATGTGCCCAGTGACTCCGATGACCCCTTTAGGTCGTCTCTTACGACGGGCAGAGGATACCGTGGAGGGATTCTTGTACCCCCAAACCACAGGGTAAACGCCTTTTCACACTACGGCGGAAGGACCTAGGAATTAGTATGTGGGATATTTTTTGATGAAATAGCTTATGACTCATAGGATTAAAGATGGTTCTTTAAGGTGTAAGTCACTTCTTCTTTGAGTGCTTCTTCAGTGTTGGAGATTGGCCATTAGTATCTTGTATTCTTTCCTCACTAGACTTTGAAACGTTGACACAGAAGTAGATACTACTAGTATATATAAATCATAGTTATACCCAAATGCCATCCACGGATATAGTTATAGTGGTAATAATATAGCATCCAAGATCTCTCAAATTGTAGTTTAAAATATATAACAACCTGTGACTGACTGTCAGGCACCCAAACGATTTCAGGTTTGGATAAAAAATACTTAAAGGTATATGATACTACATCCAATTATAACAATTAGATGTAAAAGTAACAAATCAAGAACGTATACATTTTTATTTGTAAAATAAAATAATGCAAGGTTAAAATGTATAAACCATTACTATTAATACAACTATCGATTGTTATTCAAGATCAGTTGTGGTATGAATCAAAACCGTCACTTCATTATTACAATATTCACAAAGCAGTTAAATTAAGGCTTTAAATTTTATATGACTATAATTATTTTATCATATTCAATTATAGCATTGAAGCATTGGTAAATAATTTAATGGCATAAACTCATATAATACTGGAATTGAATACTCAATAGTAAAAGCATTTCCAGCGTCGATAAAAAGCTACCATAACTCTTTACTCAAGGTAAATAGTAAAAATAATAATTCTTAGAGACAATACGAGTGCTATCTCCAAAGCCAATCATTTAGGCGGCAAATTCGTAACTTCAATACATACGCTATCACGAGCCTTAACCATTAGGCGCCCGATAAAACTTCCAGCCATTATTAAACCAAAATAAACCATTACTAGAGGATTCCCAGCGCCTTATTTAGTACTCAGCCTCATGTGTACGCAGATAAACGATGGCAATGCGTATACATTCACCGAGATAACACGTACCATTAACAGGATTTCCTCCAAAGACGTATCCATGATCGCAGATAACAATGGAAGAAACTTGGTGCAAAATAATGTTTTTAATTACACTTCCACGCTTCTAAATTATGCAAGAAACCCTGTCGTTATTCTAAATGGGACAGATAAAATCCTAAACGATTATTTTGCCGTTGAATTTGAAGATGTAGATAAAGCATGTCTTAAATTCAAAGTTTGCCTTTAGGGTCATTAACGTCGTGCAATTCTCAACATTTTGTAAAATATTGTGGCTCTGTTTTGAGATATGTACTGGTTATATTGAATTTTGAACCTTTTCATTGATGAAATTTCTTTTAGTAGGTATATTTAATAGGGAAACTGGTAGTTGGTTACGGAACATAAATAAACTAATTTTGCAATAATTCTCTGAAGGATGGTTGACAAGATTTGCCTTAATATTACTTCTATTTTCGCTTATAATTTTGCTAGAAGAATAATCTATGATCATTGTAAAACTTGTTTCATTACAGCATAGTCATATAATTTAGATGTAAAAATATTTCCTAAACCATTTCTAACACTCAAAAAATAAGCCCAAGAACAAAAAGAAATAACTTAAACCCGCAAAATAGGATAAGAAGGTTAGTTCAAAAACGACAGCGATCCGTATAATCCTACCGTACAAGCAGGTCGTGTTAGCAACATTGGCAGTCGCGGCACGTTCGATCCAGGCTGTGACACCACCTTCGAGACGAACAGAAAAAAACACACGCACAACTTGGCAAAAGTGGGCAAAGTCATTTATCAAGCCAACGTTAAGAACTCTCGACAAGAGCAACTTTTGATACAGGATACGTTGGCACTAGACATTAATAATGATATCGCTGTATTTGATGTTTTTTGGTTGTGTTTGGCGTGTTTTATCACTTAAGACGGAAAAGTTTCCTCTCAACGCTCAGTTTTTGCAGGCGTTGACCTAGATAACAGAAGGTTTTTCTATTGTTGCAAGGGTCGTAACGAGGCTTGCTTTGACGGAAATTTTCGTTTGTAGTAAGCTCATCGACGTTGTTAATGTTGTAGTTTGTTGTAATTAAAATGTCGGTCGAAGTTTTTAAAGGACAGAAAGAATAATAATAATGATTTTCTTCCTCTTCTTGTTAGAGGTATAAGTATTCTAATTACTCTGAATAATCTAATTAGTTACCCAAGAACATACACTTACTTTGTTGAATTAATTAATAAAAATAATTTCAACTCAGAGTCTCTGAGTTGAAAGCTTTTGACTAATCCAGAACGTGAATTACCTCGGAATTTGTTACATAAGTTTAATATTTCTGATTCATGATTTTTAGATAATTCAAATAAAATATTATTTCCTAAAATTATAAAAACTATTTTTTACAAGCAAGCTCTTGTTGTGTAGAAGAGACAGTGAAAGTTGATTGACAATGTTATTAATAAATGTTAAAAAAATGTTCTTTTTTTCCTAACAGATAGCCTCCGTGACGCATTTGGTTAGACGCCGCGCCGGTTGTGAAACGAGAGGCCGCTGGTTGGTCCCGCACGAACACAATATTTGTGTCATCACATTTGTTGATTCTGCGTGTCTGTGAGATCGAAAAGCTTATCCTATTTTCTGATATCCAAGACACAAGATCGTTGGATGTGCGTGTCTATGTAAACTATTATATTAACTATTATATTGTCAGTGGTAAATTGCTAAAGTATATTTTCTAATAAGAGGCTATAAAACACACTAGGTATAAGAAGGTCTTATAAGTAATATGTTTCTCTAATTAGAAATTATCTTCAGACCTAAGTAGATGAGTTTGCTAGAAACCAGCGTATACAGCCATCAAATAAAGTTGACGTGTTTATTCCCGGTGACTGCTGGCCCGGAATCTAAACGTATTCTGTAACTAACTTCTAGTTAGGGCCGTAAACGACTTTACGTGTTGAACGGAGAAATCAAATTATCAACTTCCACGAACTTCACACCTACCCTTACAGGATGTAGGAATTTGACCAAAAACCGAAGCCCCTTCGTTGTTTCAAAATTCTAAGCGTTTCCTTAGACAAAAATGTGTTCCGTACGCGACGCCAAACAAGCTTTATTGGGTATCTTCGCCAAAGTATGTGAGTTGGGAATTCAATAAGTGACAGCGTAAAGAATTAAGGGTGCTTCTACAACGACTGCACTTTGTTTCCTATTGTCACTTTGATGTTTCCTTTGTCTTTGTTCTGGCCTTGTTGTGTTTTGTTTCCCCGATAAATTAGATTAGTACGCAATCCACCAATCTCGTATTTAAAGCAATGTTACGCTATTTATTATTCACTGGACGTTGGAGACAAAACATTCAATTGTTTGCAGCTCCATAAAATAAGTACTACACATTATCGTGCCTTCATGCCGTCTAAGAATTACGCGTTGTTAGTAAGAATCGGCATAGACAGTCTCATAAACCGTTCACTAATTATACTTCGGTAGAAAGACTGCACATTTATTACTATAATTGCGGTGGATGTGACGCAAGTTTCCTTTTTAAACCGATGCGGATGCTCGATTAAGAAAACATTACATAATTGTGCGAGAGCCGCCGAGCGCGCAAGTGGCGCCATGCGAGGAAACGTGTAACTATGTGGGGGTGAGAACGCGGCCGGGGGGCGCGGTGTCAGAGGGGGCGGCTATGAGCCACCACTCTCGCTAGACTGACGAACCGATCGCTTCGTCAGTCGCACACTAAGCACGATGAGAGTGGCACGCGCCCGCGTCGCTCCCGACAACGTTCGTACGTGCGCGCGATGTAAACATTGACCTGTGAAGTGACATGTTATTGGTGTCTCTATAAACGCTGACACATTTAGTGAACGTTTTTAACTGAAGTTACGACACAGACAAATGTGTGTAGAAAATGTTTCAACTGCTGACTCTTTTGTTTGTGACTTTTGGTGTGAACGCGGCCTATGCTCCAGGCGTGGATAATTGCAGCCGCCTGTCCAAAGGTGATGAAGGCACGCTGTGCCGGGTGCGTACGCTCGACGCCGATGGATCCAGTTTAGCATCTGCACCTTCGGAGAACACGAAGCGGCTCAGCGTCGAGTGCAACCAGCTGCTATTGTTCGAAAGTTATCTGGAAGCGAACTACTTTCAAAGATTTTCAGCGCTCGCCGAACTAACACTTCGGAACTGCAAACTACTCAGGATACCGGGTAACGCGTTCGAGGGATTACGTGAACTAAAAAAGTTGTCGATACGATCTAAAAACTACGATTGGAGCCCGAATAAAAACTTGGAGCTTTCGCTCGGCACTTTTAACGGACTGCGAGAACTGCAATCTCTCGATCTGGGAAAAAACAACTTGAAAGCAATACCATCTGATGTTTTTTGCCCCTTGGAAAATTTACAAATATTGAACGTGACACAGAACCGGATAAAAAGCGTCGACCGGCTCGGTTTTGGAAAGACTTGCGGCTCTGGTTTGAGAAGTTTGGACTTGAGCTACAATGAGCTCAAAACGCTGTCAGAAGATTCAGAAATTACCGGCTTGAAGAGACTACAAGAACTGAAGTTGCAAAACAACAATATCACAGACATTTCAGGTGAAACGTTTAACGGACTCATTTCGTTGCGTATACTGAACATTTCCTATAATAATTTACAGTATATACCCGAAGGCACATTCGCCAGCACGAAAGAGTTACGAGAGGTGTATTTGAATAATAACCTACTATTTGAGTTGGCCAGAGGCGTATTCCACCGATTAGAACAGCTGCTTGTCTTAGATTTATCGAATAATCAGCTCTCTAGTGCGCACATAGACGGCGGTACGTTTATCGGCCTTATACGCTTAGTCATATTGAATTTATCCAATAATGCGTTGACGAGGATCGACGGTAAGACGTTCAAAGATTTGTTCTTTCTGCAAATATTAGATTTAAGGAACAACTCGATCGGCTATATTGAAGAGAATACTTTCCTTCCTTTGTATAATTTACATACGTTGAATTTAGCTGAAAACCGGTTGCATACAATAGATGAGTTCCTATTCAATGGATTGTTTGTACTTAGCAAATTAAATTTAAATAATAATCTACTAATAAACATAGACTCGAAAGCGTTTAAAAATTGTTCCGATTTGAAAGAATTAGATTTAAGTTCGAATCAACTTACTGAAGTGCCGTCAGCTGTTTGGGAGTTGTCTTTGTTAAAAACTTTAGATCTCGGCGAAAATCAAATAACCGATATAAAAAATGGTTCATTCAAAAATTTGGACCAGCTGACTGGTTTGAGATTAATCGACAATCAAATTGGTAATTTGACCGCCGGCATGTTTTGGGAATTACCGAGCTTACAAGTATTAAATTTAGCGAAAAATAAAGTACAAGCCGTGGAACTCGGCAGCTTCACAAGAAATAAGCAATTAGAAGCCATAAGATTAGACGGTAATTTTATATCAGATATCAACGGAGTTTTCTCGGGATTGTTAAGTTTATTATGGCTTAATCTGTCGGAAAATCATTTGGTGTGGTTTGACTACGCTTTTATACCCAGCAAATTGAAATGGCTCGACGTCCATGGTAATTTTATAGAACACTTGGGCAATTACTATAAACTTCAAGATCAAATTCAGATAAAAACCTTAGACGTGAGTCACAACCGCATAGTGGAAATATCGCCATTAGCTATACCACACAGCGTGGAGTTGTTGTTCATAAACAATAACCACATAAACAACATACAAGTTAACACGTTTATGGATAAACATAACCTCACTCGGGTTGATATTTACGCAAATGAGATATCTCATTTAGATATCAACAGCTTGCGCCTCTCTCCTGTACCCTTGAACAAGTCCTTACCCGAGTTCTACATAGGAGGAAATCCGTTTGACTGTGATTGCTCGATGGAATGGCTCCCTTTGATAAACAATATGACCGCTATGAGACAACACCCTAGAATTATGGATCTTGAGAACGTGTTATGCAAAATGACACACACGAGGGGCGTAACTCACATACCGCTCAGCAATTTGAAGTCCACCGATTTCTTGTGCACTTACGAAACGCATTGCTTTACATTGTGTCGATGCTGTGATTACGTTGCTTGCGATTGCCAAATGACATGCCCGTATAATTGTTCCTGCTATCATGATCCGACTTGGAACAAAAATGTGGTCGATTGTTCCAGCCAGCGAGCTATTGAAATACCGGAAAAAATACCGATGGACGCGACCGAGGTCTACCTAGACGGGAACGACTTCAAAATATTGCAAAATTATGCATTCATCGGGCGAAAAAATATGAGATCGCTTTATGTAAATTCAAGCGAAGTGGAAAACATACAGAATAAAACATTCGCCGGTCTATCCTCGCTCATTACGCTGCATCTTGGAAACAATAAACTAAAACATTTAAACGGATACGAGTTCGAACATCTGACCCAGCTTAACGAGCTTTATTTGCAAGATAATTTTATCAACCAGATAGCGAATTCTACGTTTTCTTCTCTGCATTCATTGAGAATCCTGAGATTGGATGGCAACAGATTGGTCGACTTTGCTGTTTGGACTCTAAACACAAAGTCAAATTTAAATGCGCTATCTCTAGGAAATAATATGTGGTCAGTGCAAATGCAGATATCTACAAAGATTTACATCATTTATATCCGACAACGTACACAAGATAGTGGACTTAACAGACGTATGGTGTTGGAACCCCGACCCTAAATCCACACAAAAGAAAGAGCTCAACTTGAATGGCACAATTTGCAGCGACTATTACGCGGGAGATTCTGTTATAGATAACATGTTGGTCTCAAATTACATGCCTATGATGGTGACTACGCTCACCGGATTCATGTTGATTATGCTTGTCATCCTTGTGATTTTCTTATTCAGAGACACGATTCGTATATGGCTGTATACGAGCTGCGGCGTAAGATTGTTTCCATTCACTGGAGCGTACGACGACACTGATAAATTATACGATGCTTATGTGTGTTACAGTCCTAAGGATGATGACTTTGTTATTCAAACATTAGCCGCTGAGTTGGAAAATGGAAGTCCTTCGTACCACCTTTGTTTGCATCACAGAGACATACCGCAGCATAATGTCGCTTACATGCAGTGCACGTTGCCGCTTCCAGAGGCCGCGGAAGCGTCTAAGCGCATTATACTCGTATTAACGAGAAATTTTATAGAAACAGAATGGTCACGTTTCGAGTTTCGACAAGCATTACACGAAATCCTCAAATCTCGAATTTACACTTTAGTAATAATAGAAGAGAGTTCAGTGTTGCCCGAGGCGGAATGCGATCCGGATCTGAGGCCGTATTTGAAAACGAGCTCGAGGATAAGGTGGGGCCAAAATAAATTCTGGGACAAACTGCGGTACGCGATGCCGGATCGGAAATGTAAATCCAAATCGTCCGCGTATAGAAATAATATAAATTCTTATACGATGAGAAGCGGTATGCAGAACGGGACGATGAGGTCTTTCTCGTTCACTGAGAAGATGAGGGGCTCGGCGGACGGAGTGAGTACTAGTCCTGAGTTTGTGGAGAGTCGTCCGCAGCAGATCCACACTGCGTACGGGCACGAGGGCCGGCCTCCCTCGGACCACATCTACTCGTCAATAGATTCGGATTACTCCTCGTTAGAGTTAGGCGCGAACAATCCGAACAGAAGGCGGGAGTTCCGGCACTGGCCGCCGCCGCCGCCGCTGATCGATACGCAATCCTCGGGTCAATCGTACCTCGTCTAGTCTATGTGCTTCTCACGAACTCATTAATAAATCATTTAGTCAAAGCTTCATGTGAATATTGAACGCAACGCGCGCTTTACCAAATAATTAAGATTGTAATCTATTTTTATAATTTCTCGCCGTTACAAAGGGCGTTTCGTCGTTTTGGTGTAAATACATTCTATAAGACTGCTGTAGAAATATTGTGAATTTGTATATAATTTGTAAATAAATGTCCATATAAGTCACGAGTATACTATTTATGTACTTTAATAAAGCCATTGTGATAATTTTTGCATAATACATTTTTTTTATTTGAACCTATGATTATTTAATCAAAAATCCTTGACACTAGAACCTATGACACAATCAGAAATATAATAATCTCACGATATGAATTAAAATAAAAATAACACATGTTTATTCACAATAAAACCACACATTTATATTAATTATTAAAACCTGCTTAGCCAAGATCAAGTAAAAACACCCATTTTCATCATAATTTTGGTAGAATTACAAAAAAGAATACTCATTAGTATTATTTGATAAACTCTTCAAAAAACATAAACCAAACAGTCCCTGCGACACACAAATATTGAGCAAAATAGCAACGCTTCATATACCATTAAAATGTTATTTTAATTTGCAAATTAATTTGATTCGTGCCTTATTTATATTTACTTAAAATTCATATTGGAATACATTATTTATAATTTCAAAATGAAAATAATGAGGTATAGAAATAAATGCAATCTTTAAAATTAAAGCTTTTCGAGACTAAAACCACACATACGCATATTTGTAACTCGATATTACTGCTCAATAATTTACGCAGCGTATACATTAAATAAAATCTCATCTAAGAATAATTCTTTATACACCTTGACACAGTTCGACAAAAGTGCTCAATTAGGCAGTAAAAAGATCTGAAGGAAATCTGACAAAGCCCAGGGGAGCTACGTGACTCGACTGCCGTGGTCATCCTACATGTCATAATCGCGAGGCAGACACACTTACTGAATTTTAAAATCCCTTGTTTCAACCACATAAAAATATATTCATAAAATCACATATTGAGGTTTTTGTTCATGAGAACAATGGCCACAATTTCAGGTGTTAAAGTTTGACTGTTAACTGTATGAAATATGTTTGATAGAGGTTTTGTGTTGCTTAATTGTTCCAACAAACAAATAAAAATTTATAAATATTTTTCTGCAATTTATACTGTAGTGTGATCCAATATTTTAATTAAGAAATATTTTTATCGTCATTTACACACACATACTCACCAGTCGTTATGAAAAGATTGGATTATACTCGGCGATTATGATGTTCTCACAAATATCTAAAAAAATTGCCCTTGAAATCATCCAAATAAGTTCAGTGGATTTTTCAGTAAGCCTTAATTATTAAGCTTGTAATAGTTAGTTTTATTACAGAAACTAATTAAATTTGTTACGCCAACACAGTCTTAAATTGTATATTCAATAGTTCCACAGACGACCTTAAACGTTAAACATAAACCAACTAAAACAATCTAAAAAATCCTTTTATTAAATAAAACACACTGGCTTCTAAAAACTCATGAATGTGAGATAAGATGTTAATAAAAGTAGTGCACAAAAACACTCAGTGAGTCATAATCTCGCTATGCTCTGACGAAATTCCCTCCTCACTCGGTCAACATCAGATTAACGTAAATGAATGTAATTAAGGTGATCCTGCTCTGGATGGGACGTTAATACCAACTGAACAATTTAATTTGCCAACTCTATCTTGATGACACTTAGTGCCAGTTTTTTCCACGATCTCTCGACCTGTGGTATTTTGCACCTATACTACATATGTTTTTATACGGAAGTATGGTAATACTAGTTGCGCCAAGTTTCGCGACCTTTATAAATTAACACAAATTGACCAAATGAATGTTTAGGTGTCAGATCTTAGGTTATTGTCAATTTATAGATTCTATTTAATATGATGTTATGTTTTCTGATATAAGCTTTTTTTTAATAGTCACTAAAACCTTTATCAACATTGTTTATAAACTAAATAAATCTCTTGACATTTAATTATTATTATCGTCTTGGATGTATATGAAGACAATAATTTAAATAAAAGAAACTAAAAAAATTCAAAGCAAATTGCTGTTATGGACTCTTAGAAAATTCTCTAATTGTGTACCTGTAATTACAGACTTGTATAATTGACTGGGCTTTTAAGCAAATGACTGTTTATACCGACGCCTACGATTCAAATAGCTTTGGATTTTCACAGCCATCTATAAGCCTTTTGTGACAGCAAGAACATCAATAAATTCAAAATTATAGCGTTCGAAAATGTTCTTCTGGTAGAAAAAACATGTAAACGAAATAACGTGTTTTTGTATTGATCGTAATACGAACAATCAATTTGCTTGGTGGGAAGTGCTAACACTGCCTATAGAACCCATAGCATAAATATACAGCGTCTTGAGAATCATGGATCGGTTGCCATTTTTCTATAAAGAATTGGTATCTCGAATGTAGAAACAAGGAGAGAGTTAAGGATCTTACTCGAAAAAACATTAGTATAGAAATAGAAAAAAACGTTGTATAGACTAATATGAATACTAACATACTAATTGCCTTAGATTTTTTTTAAGATAGGCTCGTTTTAAAGTAGACTTGTAGATGACAATAAAAACCAAATTAAAATAGACAATACTAAACCAATTAACTTTATATTTATTTCTGACCTGAACAAGGTATAATTAGAAAATAATTATTCAAACTAAAACACATTAAATTAATATTGAACGTAATAACAGCTTGTGTAAGTTGTCGCGTGTGAAGGAAACGCGACGCCCACACGAAGATCACCAATTAGAATATTTCACACCCACATCGGCTTCAATAAATTATTAAACTTCCGTCGGCTGATCGACTGTTGTTTTAATAGTACTTGCGTTCTTCTTGCTTGAAATAATATGCTTGGATTTACTGATAGCAGTTTTGTAAAAGATTTGATTATATATTTATTGGATAAAGAAAAAAAATGTACTAAAATATTTGCATTCCTTTTTCGTTTTATAATAAGAAATGTTAGCTTTCATATTATACAATTTTGTGTCTTAAAATACAAATTACTTTGGAACATATTTATAAGACCTTGAGAGGGGAGAAAGTAAAAGATAATAATAACCAATAAATGTTTAGAAAAGATAAAAGTACACACAATGAAATCTATTGCAGCTTTCTTTGGTGACCACTGCACACATCTGATAAAGAACCGACATAGTGACCCATATTAGTGTGCCGCGTTTAAGTTTTTTTTTTCTTTTATTGCAATGAATGTTTAGAGCATGCCATGCCAGGTGGTAAGTGATACGACTGCTCAAGGATAGTAGGAAAATCAAAAAACACCAATAATTAAAATGCAACGCTTAGCATTCCACTGCGCTCGACATCCGGAGAAATGTTAAGTATTTTAGCTACAATATCCTTTAAACCGGAACGCAACAGTGCATTTTTCTGCTGTTTGGCGGGAGAAATAGACATTGTGGTGGAGACATGGTGGTACGCAGGCGGCCTCTGACACCGATGAATCGTGTGTGTATATTATCTGTCGTCTGGACATAATTAGCGCAGCAGAATACAGACACAAACAGCTAACTCGCGTCGATGAATTCTCTTTTTGGACCTCGAAGAAATTATCGCGGATCTATAAAAAAAACTTGCCATAGTTGAAAACTACTACTTATAAAGTATTATTTTTATATAAAAATAGATCGAAGCTAGCTTTCTCCCTTTAATATCAGTCATTAGTTTCTCAAGCAGTGCAACCCTTATGTCCATAAAATTAGTAGTTTCTCGAGCACACACAACTTGAGTTTTTTTGTTCGAAACTTGGAAGGTCCGGATTTGAAAAAATCTATTGTCTTTTGTAATACCAGTAGCTTCTGTTTGAGGTAGAAAAAAAATGTTTCCTTTGGCCATAAAAGATGTGAAATGTTATGACTCATTGTTGCCTATTGACATAAACGGGAGGGGTAATAAAACAGTGTTTTAGAAGTGATATAAATTCTTCTAAGTGCCACCAGTGGCTTTGTTGTTTTTGCTTTATGGATATAAGGCAGAATGCTTGCGTTTGTCTTGAATGTCTTGTAAGTAACATATTTATTTTACATTGAAAACATTTTACCCTGTGCCAGTATAGATATTGCTTCTGGAATTACTATTGAGAGTTATGTGTTGGAAGAGTAAATCGATTGTATGAAATATTATTGTTGCTTTGCCATCTAATATTTTTATACTCGTATGTATATACATAGTACATACATGCATTGGCAAGTTGAAGTGGCAGTGGGCTGGACACATAGCTCGTAGAACCGATGGCCGTTGGGGCCGAAAGGTTCTTGAGTGGAGGCCACGTACAGGCAAGCGAAATGTCGGACGCCCGCCTACAAGGTGGACGGACGATCTGACTAAGGTTGCAGGAAGTCGCTGGATGCAGGCCGCTTCCAACAGGTCATTGTGGAGATCCTTGGGGGAGGCCTATGTTCAGCAGTGGACTTCCTGTGGCTGATATGATGATGATGATGATGATGTATATACATAAAGGCATTCAGTTGAAAGTGTAAGTCGCGGAGAGTAAAAAAATGCGAAGAAATTAATTTAAAAAAAGGCAATGTTCTATATCAGCCTGTACTCTCTGGAGAAATAGACATTGTGGCAACCCCTCACATATGAGAGACCTACCACCAGTTGCACCTATAGCTACCCAAACGCGATTTAGGTGTCATAATTTGTTGGTGGTTAGACTACGTAATTAAGGTCATGAGAACATACTACAGACCACGTTATAATGTGATCAAGCATACGCATAATTCAATTAGTTATAATTACAGTTTGGTATTACCCAGACGGGATGTCAGCTGTGACTCACTACATTTGACATTATACAGCTAAGAGTTAATGTCACTTTTGGGTAATTTACATGAGTTCTCTTATCATCATTTATACCCTTCATATTATGGATTTCAATGACACCTCTGTTTGTATAAACTTATTTAATATTTTAAATTAACTTCAATAATTAATTAATAATTTTAAATTGTATTAATATTCATTGAATATTTTTTTTAAATCGAGCTGCCTCGGTGGCATATTTGTACTACGGTATGGTTATAAAGCTGTGGTCTTGCGTTCGAATCCCGGGTCGGGAAAAATGATATTGGATTTTTCTATTTATTATAGGACCGGAGTCAGGAATTTTTGCACGATATTGTGATAGGCTCACCCTCTATCACATTATAGGACGAAACATAGAAATGTGGGTGTCCTGACACCTCTGCCTACTCCTTCTGGGAAAAAGCCGTGAGTCTATGTATTATTTATACATAAATCCAACGAAAAAAAATGATTTGAATTTTATGATAAACATTTTCATGTATTTTACTGTGCGAAAACGTTACTATAATAATTCAGCTACAATAATACAAGGCGGACGGACAATCTGGTTAAAGTTGCAGGAAGTCGCTGGGTGCAGGCCACTGCCAACAGGTCGATGTGGAGATCCTTGTTGGAGACCTTTATTTAGCAGTGGACTTCCTTTGGCTGGAGAGAGAGAGAGAATCTAAATCGAATTTACACCAGAAATGGTTATCATATAAACGTACACATCTACGACACTCCAGCAGTGTTAAATTGTGTTCCAATTAAGCCATGATCCTTTCTAGAATGGGAGCATTATGAGGAAATTAAATTACAATCAATCACGTTCTGAAACCGCATTCAGCGGGCACAACGTAACCTAATGACATGTGCGATATTAGATAAACACTCTCTCAGTTACAAGCGCAATTGGTGTATTAAATTCAACGTATATTGTTAATTATTATGGGCGCTGAATCTAATATTAGACATTACCTTCTATTAGTGTCTGCATAACATTGTCAATTTCCGTCAAGAGTATGGGTGAGGTGTTTGTAACATACATAAATATCTTGTATCAGGCATTTGTTGTAACAGGCCTATAATATTTCAACTTAGTGGGTGTGACGTTGTGGGAATGTCACCTTTTATATTTGCGATCTATAGTTCAATAGTCGACATAAATCCTATTGTCTATGCCAATTTACGCCTCCGTTGCGCTGATTGGTTGATTCCATCTGACATCTGTCAGATGTGACGTACGAACTGTCATCGGTGCTCGCTTAAATACGCGTGTAACGGCGCTCGCGTCCTTTTCCCTAACCTGAAAGCCGCGTGCTACCACGCGTCTTTCCGAACCCGCTGGGGTGAGTGTTCAGTGTTCTATTAACTGCTAACCGCTTAACTGCTTGTTTGTCAGTGTATTCTGTCTGCCGGGCTTGTGAGCTACCACGAGTCGCTGGCACGGAATGCAAGCCTAGTTTGCATTCCGATTTCTTGGACGCTGATTCCAGGTTCTTCTTCTTCGTTCTTGGCGTACTTGGCGTACTTGGCGTTTTTTTCGCTAACTCCGTGCCTACTGCCCGCTTTGCTCCGCACCGCTTCCTGCCGGACTGCATCCGAGCCTGCGCCTGCCGCTGACCTGCGCACCGTGCCGGCCACGTGGCAGCTGACTTCGCCGGCGAGCTGTCGCCGGGTTCCGCCACGTGCCGAAGACCCGGATCAGTGTCCAGTGAAGGCCAGTGACTCCTGTTGCATACCACCAGCAACAGTGCCGGGTGTAAATAGTGATGCGAAATTATTAAAGCCCGAACCACGTAACTACCCTGAGTTCTCATTTAACTACCTACCCCTACCTGCGGGCGGCCTAACCCGCCGCATGGGGTTTTTTATTCTTTCTACTATTATGGTATAAAGATATTATTTAATTTCAACCATTTCTGTCAATTTTACAGTGGGAGCTGTCATGAATTCCTTATTAACGAAATTATGGAAACAATTTGTCTTCTAGAAACCAATAATAAATATTATTATATCTAGAAACCGTACTCAGAATTTAACAATTCACTCCATTTAAATATCGCCACTATGTCAACGAAACGACAGGTTCTATTTTAGTCTATCTAAGGTAGTTATTCTAAATTTCTGAATAATTTCTGCGTATTATCATACCTTGGAATATTTAAACAGACCAATCTACCAACAATCCAGCGAACAAGAAATGTTAGCATAACCTCAGGTAGTAAGACAAAGGCTTTCATAAACGTCCGTAAACATACGCAGCGAAGGTTTTGTTTGTCAGGGAATTGATTAATAGCCGTTATCAATCACACGGGCGTGTCAAACGCGTGAAGGACGCGTCTAAGATAGGAATCATCTCTGCGAGTTTAGCTGTTGAGTTTGCTAAGCGATTATGATTTGTGTTGTTAATCTTCTTAGTTATTTACTTCTATATTGTTATGGGTATTTATGATGGCAGTTATTATTATTATACAATGTTATCGCCAACTACGGCATATTATTGCCGATTTGAGGCTATTTTCACATATTTTTCAAACTTGCTTTGGAAATCACAGAATTTATATTTTTTTATTTTTTTTTATTTATATATGCTTTATTGTACACCAAAATGAAAGACGCATACAAAATACTTAAAAACTAAAGGCATGGTTACAATAGGCGGCCTTATCGCTAGCTGCGATCTCTTCCAGGCAACCTTTGGATGGACTGGATTTTTGAGAAATTGAAATATAGGGTAGTGCAAGTAGTGAGAGAATAAACAATAATAATAATAATTGATGTACATGTTATATTATATTAAATTTACATAATATAAATACACACAAACATACATACATACCAACATACATACATATATACATACATACATACTAATATATATTGAGCTAACTATAATGATGATATAAGTAAAGAGGATCAGAAATATATATATAACAGGATAATACGTTACTGCAGTGAGAGATAGTGTATCTTAACAAGTCTCTTAAAACTTGGTAATGACTTAGCTTGTCTGACAGACAATGGTAATTCGTTCCACAAGCGAGCAGCATGAACTGTAAAGGATTTGCTTAGAAATGATGTGCTGTGCTTGGGAATCTCTAGGATCAAATTCTCTGTTGATCTAAGAGTTCGTGCATGAGTTTGACCGAGGAATTTAAAACGGTTTTTAAGATAGTGGGGGCTAGAGGGATTGTACAAAATACCGTATAAAAGGGAAAGAATTCGAGTATTACGGCGAAAACGTATTGATAGCCACTTGAGTTTGATACGATATTCGGAAACATGGTCATATTTGCGAAGACCAAATATGAATCTAATGCAGAAATTCTGAAGTCTCTCAAGTTTTTCCATTTGGGCTTCGGTGAGGTCGAGGTAGCTAGCATCAGCATAATCAAGGAGGGGAAAAAGAAGAGATTGAACCAGTGCGATTTTCGTGGAAATCGGTAGAAAATTCCGCAATCTCCGCAAGGACCCCGCTGCAGCAAACAATTTGCGACTTACTTGTTGCAATTGGGGACCCCAGGATAGGTTTTTGTCGATGATTACACCCAAATTCTTAACAGTATCACTGAATGGAATAGTGCAACCATCAAACAGAATTTGAGGTAAGTTATCCATATCTAATTTAGAAATCAACCTGGAGCTGCCAATAACAATGACCTGGGACTTAGCAGGGTTGACTAATAGCCCGTGAGACTTACTCCATCTGCTAATACTCTCAAGATCCCTGTTGACAGAGTTAATAGCCTCCGTCACCCTGTCCACAGGAGCATGATAATATATTTGTAAATCATCTGCATACAGATGGTAGGAAGAAATCAGATTTTTTGATATAGAATTAATAAAAACAGCGAAGAGTAAAGGAGATAAAACGCCGCCCTGAGGGACGCCAGTAAGTGTGTCACACCAAGAAGACACTGAGTCTTCAACACGTATGCGCTGGCGACGGCCCGTCAGGTAACTACGAAACCAGTCAATTACCGTTGGAGATATGTTAATAGAGCACAGTGTAGTCAGTAAGACATCAAAGTCAACGGTGTTGAAAGCATTGCTAAAGTCTAGCAGAGCTAGTACCGTTAGCCTGCCATTCTCCATCGCAGCTCTGATGTCATCCGTAATATGAACTAGTGCAGTAGTGGTACCATATCCATGGCGAAATCCAGACTGGAAAGGATTAAGGAGATTGTAATGAGTTAGAAAGGAGCATAATTGTTGATGAACAAGGTTCTCAAGGACTTTAGAAAGGAAGGGGAGAATGGATATAGGGCGGTATTCAGAGAAAGATACAGGATTAGGTTTTTTGGGTAGGGGAATTACTTCGGCCTCTTTCCACAAGGAGGGGAAAACGGAGTTGGATAAGGAAAAATTAAGGATATGACAAAGGATATGGAGAATTTCGTCAAGGATAGGCAAAATCATACTGCGACCAATGCAATCATTCCCAGATGCATTGGAGGAGATGGATAAAATGCTCTTTTTAACATCACAATCAGAGAATTGACTAAAGACAAATTGAGGATAGTTAGGAGTTGGAATAGAAGAAAGATCTTGAATTGTTTTATTTTTAATAGCCCTATCAAATTTGGGCACAGCAGTGAAATGTGTATTCAGCGAATCTAAATTTAAACTATTAGGAATAGAATCTGAACGAGATTTTCCAACCCCCATAGAACGAAGAAATTTCCAGACCTTAGCTGGATCATTGTTTTCTACAGATTGGTGAACATGTCGGCGTTGTGCATTCCTACACATCTTGTTGCAGTGATTTCGGAGAGCAACGTATTTGTCCCAATTCTGAGGTGTAGGTCGACGTTTAAACTTAGCCTTAGCTACGACCTTTTTCGTTATTAAGGCTTTAATATCGTCGGTGAGCCAGGGTGACGGAAGATGTTTTATTTTAACAGCACGGATGGGGGCATGTGCATCATAAAGTTTGATGATATTGGTGGTGAAAAAATTAACTTTGTCATCAACCAAACTCGAATTGAGTAAAGGACCCCAGTCAATATTGCTAGCATCCCTACGAAGATTTGCAGAATTGATTTCACGAAAACAACGCTGCATGACCACTTTATGTCTTAGTTTGGGAAGGCGGACTTTATAAGAAAGATATATGAGATCATGGCATGAGAAGGAATCGGCAGAGCACTGTCCATGTTTTTCGACAAGATGAGGAGAAGATACAATCATAAGATCGAGAAGAGAAGGAATGGAATTAGGAAAATGATGAGTAGGATTTAGAGGTAGGACAGATAAGTTGCTAGAATTTAAAATAGTATAAAGAGAGCAAGAGCGGTGGTCATTCTTGATAAGACACGTATTAAAATCTCCCATGATTATGGTGTGACTGCACGAAGGAGTGAGGTTAATCAGGATAGATTCTAAAGAAGAGAAGTAATCGATACGTAAGGACGGACAATAATATACACCGAGAAGTATTTTCGAATGCTGGAGTTCAACCTCCAGGAACAAATGCTCACCACCATTACAAGGTGGTGGTTGTGGCGACGCATGAACTAAAGTGAATGGGATGCCTGTTCTCAAGTAAATGGCGACGCCACCACCACGACCAACCGAGCGATCATTCCTCAGAAGTTGAAAACCAGGTAGAGAGTAAGAACTAGATGGAAGGCAAGGCTTAAGCCAGGATTCAGAAACGAGAATGGCGTGGAGATTCGTACAGTCGAAGCTAGCTAGCATATCAGGGAAATGAGCCGGAATACTCTGAGCGTTGATATGCACGACATTAAAATTCTTTGGAACAACAGAGAACTCTGAAGAAATTGTGTCTACAAGCGACGGAATACTGACGTAACTACTGTTATCACTGTTATCATCTGCAGAAAAAAATTCACTCGAGTCATTTAGAATATCAGACATAAAACTACTTAAAAAATAATAATAATAATAATAAAATATATATATAATTAATAGTCTATAAAAATATTATTGCCTTAGAAGGCGCTAATAAAATCCACCTGCCGGTTGTGTAGAAGTTTTTCACAATTGTAATAAGTAACAAGGACAATTTTAAGTTTGAATATACAAAAAAAAAAACATTCACTAACTTCTAATCTTTGAAATCAAAATAATCAATAAACATAAAAAAAGAACTGATTATTACTAAAATTGTATTATAAAATTATATATAGCTAATTCCAGGTAATGCTAAACCAAAACAAAACATTCAAGCATTTTGTTATGTACATTTCTGAACGGATCTTAATCTGTCATATATGACGTAAGATAAAATGTCAACAAAAAATAGTAGGTTATGTTTCGGAATGTGGGTGGATAAAAACTTTAAAGCTAGAAAGTAAACAACAGAAAACTTAAATCAAATTAAGTGCCACTATACAACATTAATGACTAAGTGGAAAACATAAAATACTACATTAAATAATGATATTAAACAATATTACCTGGACAACACGAAAACAATAACAATTATTAATAAAAACAAGTGCAAACTACTTCTTTGTGGTGACTGCTCGTCTAGTCTTGGGCACTGCAATGGCCTTCTTCACCGGAGTCGGCTTTGCAGCAGTGTCAACATTGATCTGGCTAAGCAGACTGAGCGACACAATGCGATGCCGAACACCAGAGCTTAAGACAAAGATGTTACCCTCCCGAGTCCAAGAATTAGTGACGCCAAACTTTTCCCGGGCTGCCATGAAGATATCATGTCTGGACTTCGTGAGGAACTCGGATAAAGTGATGCCAGAGCCTTTTAGTTTGGTTTTGGTAAACCAAATCTTGTCCCTGGTAGCGATGTCTTGCAGCTTCACAAGCAAGGGTCTAGGCTTTTTAGAAGAAGAAGGCCGACCCATCCTGTGGCAACGCTGGATATTGCTGATTTTGAAGTCATCCAAACCCAAGCGTTGCTTCACAACATCTACAAGAAGTTCTGCAGAGTTCTCTTCAGCTACTTCAGTCACACCATGGAAGAGAAGAATTTTACGGCGCCGCTGCATCTCCATGTTGTCGACAGTGTGAGATAGTGCTTCGATTTGTTTTTGAAGAAGCCCTAGGGCCTGGGTGATAAAGGCCCTATATCTTGAAAATTCACCTGCCAAATCAGAGGACCCCGCTGCAGCAGCTGACGACTTTTGGAGGTCAGTTTCAAATGCCGTCATTCTTCGATGGAACTCATCCTTCATCTCTTCGATTGTAGCCTTCAGAGTGGACTCCATAATGCACAAAATAATTAGTGGTGAAGTGTAGAAGTGTAGAGGAGGTGGGAGATATGATTTAGAGAGACAAGTACAGGAGATGAATATTAATACCGGCAGGTAGTCAGTTTAATAAGTATTATTAAACATAAAATGTACAAAATAACACTTTTGTATATTTTAAAATGATTAAAAATTGTAGAGCACAAATTCGTATTACTATAATTCTCGACTACCCACGAAGAAAAAACTATTTTGTGACACAAATATGTGTCCCACGGGTGTAATGACTGTTTCTTATATGGATATCAAACGTGGCAATATTTAGTCGAAATCTGTATTAAAATTAACATTTTCAAAAATAATTCCAGCATAGTAGACTCAACTACAATGTGCCTCCCATAATATACCGAGAGGCCATTGCTTATCGATATAATTTTATGGCCTGATATATACAGAGTTTTAAACCACTCCAAAAGCCACTGGACTGTTAGGATTTCTAACAGTTAATTTTAAAGTAGAATTACTAGTTGCTCACTTTACCTATTACCAAATAAGCTGTAAACCTCAATATTATAAGTATTTTTATTTCAATAAATTTCAATAGGCACTGCCGCACGCATATTCACCAGTCTCAACGCTGATTAATTGCGGCAAACTAATGAGTGTTCGCTATGAGCAATTTGCTTAAGCACTATTACATTTTGCTGTTTGTAATTGCCGTATAAACAAAGGGGACCCTGTTGGCATTAATTTCACGTTTCAGATCCAATGTAATCATAACATGAATTTCAATGCAGCGAGTAACATCATGCTCTGCACGGTGTTTATTATCATTGGATGTAGTTTGATTTTTAAAGTGAGGAATAAATTAATTATTATAAACACAACTGATGTATAGTTCTGAAATGAAAATCTCAACGTCAGCATTTATAAATTCATCAGGGTAATTACTGTTCATCTGTTTCATTATAGCAACTTAACGAACTTATTTATATTATGCATTGGGAAATTATGAGTCCTTTTGGGTTGTTTTATTACGTTTCGTTTGTATATTATTACATAACGATGGCACAGTTGCGAAGACAAATAATACTTTCTACATATTATGTGCCCAAATACTTTTTGAGCGTTACAGTCTTCTTTTGATATGAACAATGATAAAAACCAAGTACACACATACTATAAAAGTTTTGTTAAGTGTTTTATTAAGTAAGCTGGAGAAACGTGAGTAAAAATTAATTCCAAGAAAATTTATAGATAAAATCGACAACAAACGTAATTGAAACACATTTTAAAAGTATCTATGATATCTGTTTCACAGCTCTAACAGCAGATATATCTGTCGAGGTCATAAAATTACCAAACCAAGCGTCGTACCTTGGAATTTATAGCTGATCTTCCGAGGCCGACCACGAACTCTTTCCAGTTTTCTCCAGTTCCACCTGGAGAGATCAAAAAGATTATCCTTGCGATCAAATCCAACGCAACTGGCTACGACAACATTAGCCGTCGGATGATAGTCGCAGTCCTTGACCATCTTCTTTCGCCCATCTCCCACATTATCAATTTTTCCCTAAGCACTGGCGTTTTCCCGTCTCAGTGGAGAAAAGCCTTTGTTATTCCGCTCCCTAAAATACCTAATCCCTCTCTTGTCAATCACTACCGTCCCATCTCTATTCTCCCTTTCCTCTCCAAGGTGCTGGAAGCCTGTGCACACAAGCAACTTTTCAAGCACGTGCACGTAAATAACTTGTTGTGCCCACTTCAATCTGGCTTTAGGCCAGGTCACAGCACCGTCTCCGCGCTCCTCAAAGTGACTGGCGACATGAGGGCGGGCATGGAAACCGGCAAAGTCACCGTGCTGGCCTTGGTGGATTTTTCAAACGCCTTCAACACCGTCAGTCACGACATCCTTTTAGCTATCCTCTCCCATCTTTTGATCTCTCCCGTGGGACTGGATTGGTTCTCTTCCTATCTTCAGGGACGCCAGCAGTCGGTGCGTATAAACGACTCTGAGTCCAACTGGTGCAATATCGAGTCTGGTGTCCCTCAAGGCGGTATACTTTCTCCGTTGTTATTTTCTATCTTCATAAACCTCATAACTCTTAACCTTCAATGTGCGTATCATCTGTATGCTGATGACTTGCAGTTATACTATCAGGTTGGCGTCGATTGTGTACCTACTGCGGTGGATAGGATTAACAGTGACCTGGAATATATCAAACGTTGGTCGGATAATTTCGGGCTATCTGTTAACCCGATGAAATGCCAGGCCATCATTATCGGCAGCCCGAGAATGATTAGCAGGCTGAATTTCTCTAACATCCCGCCGGTTATCTTTGATGGCTCTGTCATACCTTGGTGCCCAAGTGTCAAAGATCTAGGGTTACTCATCGACGCCACCCTGAGCTGGCGACCCCAGGTAACCTACGTCAGTCAGAGAGTTATCGGTACTCTTCGTTCTCTGTATCGCCTGAAGAATTTCCTACCGTTCAAAACCAAGGCTATGCTAGTGCAAACCTTAATCCTTCCGGTTATCGACTATGGTGATGTGTGCTATTTTGATCTGAATGCAGATTTACTCAACAAACTCGACCGTCTTCTAAATAACTGCATTCGATTTGTTTTTAATCTTCGTAAGTTTGACCATATCTCTTCCTACCGTTCGCAGTTAAAATGGCTTCCCATCCGCCAGCGCCGTTCTTTGCGTGCCCTCACTACCCTTTTTTCCATTCTTAAGTCTCCTTCCCCTCCTTCTTATCTGTCTCCTGACTTCGTCTACCTGAGTGATACTCATTCTAGAAATCTTCGCTCGTCTAGCAATCTCCTTCTAAAATGTCCTCCCCATACTTCTGACTTCCCTTCATTCTTCCTTTGCTATCCAATCCATTCTTCTCTGGAACGCACTCCCCACTTGAAATCAGGTCGTGCACAACACGGATGGATTTCAAGCTAAAGGTTCGGCTATTACTCCTCGCAGAAGTAGCAGATTCTCCCCTCTAATGTAGGTATTTATTTATTTAGTCGTTTATTTATTTATTTAGTTTTTTATGTATATATTTTATTTATATATAAAATTATATTAGTATATATATATATATAATTAAAATTTTTATATATCCGTTTAAATATTATTATTTATATTTTATATATTTTCTCTTTTCGCTTATTGTTAATTTTATTAATAAGCACCTGCTTCCGTCTCTCTGCACTACCTTAAGGTCGGCTGGTAGAGAATGCCCTTGGGCATTAAGTCCGCCTGTACTACATCAGTGTACTAAGTGTTTAAATAAATAAAATTACAGACAGGTGCTATTCGTTTCGTAACAAAACCCTTAACATTCAATTATAAAAGTAGTATAGGTTGTAAAAGATTATACACTTAACCTCATTGCATCACTTGATAGCATTGAATTTTGCGAGAACCTCTTAACAATAACCAAAATAACATATTTCTCAAACCACACGTCCGTTCGAACTCAATTAAAGCACACTTCAATATCTTAATTTCGGCTTACGAAAGTCCCATCAGATTTATCACGTATCCATTCATTAATATGAAGTTTACATCAACCATTATTGAAGATCTTGGTGTTACGTAATCATATTTGCGGAGAACAGGTCAATTTAGGCTGGATAACGTGAAGCTTTTAATAAAGTCGGCTTTAATTACACAATGGGGCAACACTTCATTAGATTGTCACTCAATGCGAGTTCTTTTCGTAATATAGTCGAACGGTTACGTAACAGACGTTTTGACGGCGTGTTGTATTGACTTTTGAAGGTGTGTTGGCATCATTAGGGCTATAATGTATTGTTTGATGCCTCATTGGGAAATTATGGAGGCATTCCAAATGGGCTGTCCAGCTACAATCGATATTTTATCGTGGTGGAATTAGTGGTTTTAGTTTATTATTGAGCGTAGTGTTATAAAATTTGCTGCTAGTAACACGCCATACTGCTTTTATGCTCCATTAATAGGTGCTTAAAATACGGCCCTTTATAAGCTCGTATTGGAGACCTGCTTGTATCAACGTAGAATGATATTGTGCATTTGGCTCATAAGAATCGCTTCTTGGAAATTATCCTTCAAACATAACATTGAGATATTATACTAGAGCGGACATCGGGAACAAAATCTTTGCGTATGGTGCGTGCGCAAGGGTACACAGGGAAGCGAGAGGGAAGATATGTTACTTCGTTGGCGTAACAGAGACAGAAATAGAATGTACCCTTCATTTTGTTACAAACATTTTGTTTGCAGGGTCCCCTCTAGTATATTATCTCAATGAAACATAACCAACGAAAATACTCTTCCGAGAAAATATTAAAACTAGTTACGCTATCGATTTTCGAAAGTGGGTCACAATTTTACATACTTTATACTGATGTCGCATATAAAATAGTTTTAACGTTGATCGGTATTTCACGGATTCTGTACACGTCCGCATTTCAATTACCCTTCGTTGCTATTTGTTTGTGCAAAAACGCAATAAACAACTGCACCGCCGGAGCAATTTATGACAATAAAATGCGCTAAGAAATGTATTTAGAAAGAGATTTTTTATTTCCCGCTGCTTTGATCTGCGTTTGAGTTATTAGGACCCCCGTGGTATAGAAAGAAGAATTGAAAAGAGAATATAAATACTGGTGTCGGGTTAGGCAAATAGGTGTATTATATTTTATTATTGGTAAGAAAATATTTTAGGGGGTAATATGTTCTATGAACCGTGGGACTAGGTTTTATTCTGAATTTAATGTCAATTTTATAAGAATGATTTCTTTTTCTATATTAACATTATGGGAAGTTGCAAACAAATTGATTAATTTAAAAACTTACCGACAATCAATCTGACCCAACATAAATTGCAGCGATGGGTGATCTTCAAAAATGGTTTTATATTGTATAGAAAAATACCCGAGACACTACCATGCCTTTTCTAACACATCAAAAAAATTAATATTTTCTCACAAGATTAAGTTAACACGTCACAATGCGTGTCATTCAGCAAAAGTTGAAAAGGACGTCGATGATCGACGACAAAAAGCGGGAACGTCACATCTATACGATTGTCAGACTTGTACAAACAAGTTTGAACACACTTGGAATAACAAGCGTTGACAGTTTTCTTTGAGTAAACCCGTGGTGGACTCAAAGGATTCGCGACCAGGCGAGTCCACTCGCATCTGTTATATTAAATTGAATGTCTTCCGTTGGCTTGTGTAAACACGGATTTGTTTATCCTAGCCGTAATTGTTTATGCGAGTTTCGGTTGTGTTAATTCTGCAGAGTGAGTTTGCAGATTGTCGAGTTTATCCGGCGGTGCAAGCGGCTGTAGAATACATGGCTTTATTTACATAGTCCACGAATGTATTTTCTAAAAGATAAGTACAATAGCTTAGAGTATACTTTGGCACCTTTATTTTAAAGTGCATGGTTATCGTTTAAAAAATAACTAATTATAAAATCTCGATTGGTTTTAAGTTCTTCAACAAAAAATGTCTCTGCTATTGGAGGAATGGCAAGTTGCAATGGCAAATTAATGGAAATTATAAAACATATTATTAAGTAGTAACACCTATTTTTCATTGGTTTTCTATTATTTATATACTTGGCATGCAAAATAAAATTGGATCAATAATATTTCCTTTGATACTAGCAGTTGGTACGAATAATACCAATTAATAACAACTGGTCCTTTACAACAATCTGGTATTTCATTCATAAACTACATTTAATTTTACATCAAACTTCGGCTTAACTTCAATAAGTTTCGAAAGTGTAATTACGAAAATCGTATCGAAAACAATTCAATATTTAGAATCATTTAAAATTCAATTAGCGCGGCTGAAACTTTCAGAACACAAGACTGAGTAAACCTCATTAAACGTTTCAAGCGAGCATACTCTCAAACAGGCCATACACAACGTTCTAAGGACCCGCACATATTCGCAACTCACAGAAATTTCGCACAATGAAAATTAGACGGTGAAATAACGTCACCATTTAAGATGAACCAACAAACCGTGAAAATAATAGCTCCTCAGAACAAGAATATTGTTGTAATTAACAACTACCAGAAAACAACGGTGGTTGCAACAATGTCTTCAGTCTCATGGTGTTTCCAAATGCTATGAACATAAAACAGTTCATTAAATTTGTAATTTATGCTTTCGCGGCTTTTATTCATTGCATTATAAATTTGGCTTGTTCGAGGCTTTACAGCTGGGGCGCAGATTTAGTGTGGAATTTTCCATTCAATTTTAGCCGGGACGTTAGTAGGGCAAAGGGTTTTTGCTAAGTGCTTATTGCATGATAATAAAACGCTGCAGTCAAATACAATTTCTCAGAGGCAAACCACCTGTGACAAATGACTTGAGGACATTCAAAATGAACCTATTCATAGAGGTCAGGCACTTACGTCTAGAATCTAAATATATATGGATTGTTATGGATGCCTGTTAAGTTTCCCTTTAGGATCTTTCTTATTTTCCTCCTTTGTTAATAATACTCTGTCTACTGAATGCTACGTTACGTGTTCAGCCGAGGTAGATCTGTTTTTTACAGGGCGACAAATTTATGTCAAGAAGTATAATTATGTATGAAAATACCATGGTAAATATCTATTCCTTCTCGACAGTAATTGTCATTTCAATAATTTTGTCGCGATCATAAAAAAAATTGTGGTTATAATAATAATAATAAATAAATACACCCAACAGTCACATACATAGTCCTGACCCCACACTAAGATCGAGTCTTGTGTCGTGGGTATCAGGAACTACGAGAGACTTTTCGGTCTCACACCCAGACCCGGAAGAAATATTTGTGGGCCGCACAAACATTTACATTTCTCTCGGTGCGGGAATCGAACCCGCGGCCTCTCGTTTCACAGGCGGCGTCTAACCAACTGCGCTACGGAGGCTGTCACTCTCACTGTCACTGGTTATAAAATAGTAAACCATGTAATATTTGTTTATTACTACAACATTAAACACAGAATTGTTCACACATTTTGTCATCAAATGCAATATCTATTTCCCCCGCCAAACAGTAGTATAAACGCACTGTTGGGTTCCAATTTGAAGGACATTGAGAGTAGAGAGTAACCGCTGGACGTATTGAGACTTAAGATCTTATGTCTCAGGATGGTGAGCGCAGTAGAATGCCAAGCAATGCTACGGTCCATGAGCTGTCGTATCGTTGGTCATCAAGCAAATGGCATGTCACTTATGGTAATGGTCATTCATAGCAAAAAATGCAATATTTTAATAAGAAAACTAACTCTCACATAGAACTTTAAGCCATGTCTTTTGTACGATTATCCCCTCTCACATTAACTGTAGAAAGTGTCTTGTTACACAAAGGTTGACAGTCAGCAAATAAAGTCAACTCATTTCACGGCGAACCGTTTTTGTGCCGTAAAATGATTGCTCTCAAGCTCGTTAAGTCTTATCATTGTTTAATATTTGAAGTTTACTGTCCGAGTTTGCTTGGTAACCATGGCAGTGACATATTTGGAGTATTTTGTGTGCTGTATCCGGCTAGCTAGGAATAAAAATTATGAACGTTGTCTTTTTTGGAAGTTCATTATCTTACTTATTTTTACCGGGCGCAATGTATTTTCTACAAGTAATTATGAAGGCTTTAAAACATCAAGATGTTATATAAACATATTTATTTTCCTGTCGCGATGACCAATTTCAAGATCTATTGTTTTAAAATAAGTTTTAGAGAATTAAACCAGTATGTTGTGGGGGCGGGAGAGTCCTAATGTGTTTTCCTTACTTATGTGTTTTGTATCTTTACGGTCTTTCGGTGAAAAACATATAAACAATCACCATCGACAAATTATAGAAAAAAAAATGATGTGTAACAATGAATTTACATATTTTAATTATTATAATAATATAATCGTTTAATAAATACCAAACATGCAACTTACCTTTGTGGCGCAAATGAGAGGCCGTGGATCCAACGCCACTCTGAAACAAATGCAATTAATATAATATTTTTAAATAACTATAAAACAATATCATTTTGATTTTACTTTTTGATACTTGCAGAACACGTCTTAAAACTATTATTCAATAATAAACTAATATAGATATTTTATGAAAATTTTAATACACTTTTATATGTTTGTTTTCACTTTTATATCGGCTTGTGTTTGTATGTAGTTATTTCGTTCAACCTCAATAAAATCTCACTACACCGTTGCGAAATAAAGTCGTAAAATCCATGTGACCGGATCTACGCACCTCCGCATAAACTATTTATAAGACATAGAGCCATTACGTATTTTATTTCGACCACACGCTGCTAAGAATAAATTTAGCATCGTCCACACTGTTTGTAAACAAAACAAACGCTCTCGTGGTGAACTCATTTTTAATTCACGTTCCGATGGTAGGGTTAATGTTTTGGATAGATAAACAGTAAGAGTCATTTGCGTAATATTAAGCTGGTTGAATTTGGTTGCTATATTTTAAACGCGGATATTTTTTTCGTAGAGCAATTAGAATCCTAATTGAGTTACGATGCTGAATTCTAAAAGAATTATAAGAACATTCTTATGGTAACAGCCACTTGGTTGTTCCTAAACGTATTGCTGATCTACAACAAACAACCTAAATGCCTAAGAAATACATTACTTAAGAAACATTACACCAATCATCAATCGGCCAAAAAAAACTGGTGTATCTTCTCAAAACTCATTCCTAACTCAAATTAGCGACATTATCATTAAAACAATAAAGTCATTAGCCAGTCGAAAACGCTATCGTGTGAAAAATCGCAGCAATTTAAAAATGCGGCCTGTGGGGCTCAGTAATTGTGTACTTTCTAAATAAAATGTAGCATTCACATATATAATTATACGGTCGGCGCTTACGTGACGCGTGTTTGACAGCTCCATGTATGTTTGGCAAAACATTCCGTGAACAAGAACAAAAGCTACTGGGGAAAAATGAAGGAATAATGAAACGTGTTTGTGTTAGTGAGCGGCCGTGACTTTTGATATGATTTTTATAAATACTGTTATTGATGCCTTCTTTATATGGTCTTTTCCTATACTTAGATGGGTCGGCGTAACATTATTATTCATGTGTTTTCAAGAATGTTTTGGCTTGTGGTGTTTAGATCAATACTTGCTTGTCAGTCTTTTCGGGGATCATCACCGATTTATTGCATTTTAGACTATAGTCTAAAACTAAGAAGGTAAGAAAACTAGTGAGTGAATTTTGAAGACACATAATCTAGTTTTCTTTTTTTAACGTCAACAAGTTTCTTGTTATATTTTCTATCAAAATTAAAACACATGGAAAATAATATTGTGGTAAAAATGAATACCAAACTCATTGTATTTTATATGCGATCAACATAATAAGTTTTTATACATACAATACATTGCAAGCACGAACTCCCAACTTAGCCATGGACATTTCGGTAACATGCATAACTGGCGTCTTCTTATGCAAATTAATTCATAATAAATATTTTGATTGCACCTTAACGAGTAGTTGAAGTCAGATGCGCCTCGTTCGAATCTCGTTAAGGCTGAATGTAAACGTGAATTTACATAATATCATTATTTATTACAAAACTCCTTTATTATAGCATACCGAGTTATAATAGCACTACGTATATCATGAGAATAATCTCAAACCCTGGGATTAAATTGTATTGATACGGGTGGTATATTGTGAAGAATGTAAAGCATGCATTAATCATCAATTCGTATAATTGGAAATATAAATTACATACATATATAAACTCACGCCTTTTTCCCAGAAGGGGTAGGCAGTGGTGCTTCAAGAATCCACGTTTCGTCTTGCTATATGTACATACAAACGTCTTCATCAAAAATACCCATCGGGACTTGTTGAAGCAGCCATACTACAACAGTTTTTAAATACTAAACTACTAATATAATTAGTAAGTGCAATATACAGCCCATAAACGTCCCACTGCAGGTCACCGGCCTCCTGTACAATCGTGAGCACGATTGAGAGTGGTTAAGCCATATAGTCCACCACGCTGACCTAGTGCGGGTTGGCGGACTTACATATCATATTTTTTTTTATAAATTGGTATGGTATACAGGTTTCCTCATGTTGTTTTCCTTCACCGTTTTAGTGCGTGGTGATTGACTATCAATACAAATATGACTCCGAAAATTCAGAGGTGTGCCCTGGGATTCAAACCCGCGACCACTGAGAACGTGTTGGCAGCCGCACCTAGTCCTTTCATCAACAGGCCACCACGCAATAAGTGCAATGGTAAGGTTCAATTTACACGATACTCATATTGATTGTATATATTTACCAGCTTTTATTGAAATTAAATGTTATTTAACATACGGTGCCTTGAATGTCGTGGGTGTTTATAGACAGCGGTGATTACACATTATCTAATGATACTGGCTCTTTCCCTTCTACACATTTGAAAAAATAATATACAACAGATCAAAAAAAATATAACACCTATTCTGACAAATCGTCGTAGAGATACTACGTTGAATGTTGTCTTATTTAGTTTTCCGCATCAAAGATCTGACATAATACAGTTGATCGTTGATTTCAATTATTTTTTGTGGAAATTAAACCAGCTTTATCTATTTACACATCCAAAAAAAACACATACAGACAAATAATTATGTAATATTTGCGTGAAAAGTAGCTATGCGTAATATTTAGGCATTTTGTGCAATACATTTGAATTAAATTAAAAACTCACACAGTAGGTAGTCAAACATGGCAATAGAATCAAGAATATTTAAATACGCGTAGAAAGTTGATTCACCAATGGGAATTAGATGGAGGATGCAGCTCAGAGTGTATGCTACCAAATCAACATGGGGTAAACTTCAAAACTACAACAGTGTAAAGACTCAACACTCACGTGCTCACAACTCAGCGTGATGGACTATATGGCCTAACCACTCTCAATCGTATTCTCGATTGTAGAGTAGACCCGTGCCCTGCAGTGGGACGTATATGCGCTGATACAGATACAGATACAGAAAGACTCAACAACTGGTATAGCTTTACGGATACTATTATTAGGTCGTTGTACGATTAGCAAACATGAAATATACATGCATAAGTCCGTAAATGTATCCCTGAAGGGGTAAATTGAGGCTACTTAAGCTACCCACAGTTATTAATCTTATATACGTTCCAAATATATATCCTACTAACATTATAAATGCGAAAATTTGTGTGCTTGTTACTTCTTCAAGCTCAAACCACTGAACCATTTCTAATGAATTTTGGTATGAAGATATCTGACTGCTAATGTAGGGTGCATTAGCACATAGGCTACTTTTCTAAAAAATGCTGAGTTCCCATGGTATGTACACGGAATTAAAATATATTCTATGCTCTTTCATACTCAAATGAAGGGGTTGGGAAATTTAAGGAACGGCAGTAACATTGAGTTTTAATATTTAAAATAGTTACCAAGCGAAATAATTCCTGTGTTTCTAAAGGGGACTGGACACAAAAAATATTTACCTCAACGTAGCCGGGCTGGCCTGCTAGTTCAGGGAATATATAATGGTTATAGATCAGGGATTTGGACTAAGGTTTGCATGGTTCACACTTCACAGTCGATGCTTAACGCCACGAGACAAATAACAACAAAAATATACGATTTTGAAAAAAAAAAAACATCTAAATGTATACATTATGATACTCCAACCAATTTCATACAAAATACAACCACATTTTACAACACAAGTTAACATATTTGCATACTTTTTGTTAAGCAAAAATTTACCATACGTCCCACATGCAAAGTTTAAAACAACATTTACAACGAAACACGGCTTCTTGATTGACAGTAAGGCTTGTTAAATGGTCGCTAATTCCTTGCGTATCATGCCATTATTTTGACGGTAAAATACGCAATTAATGTACGAATAAATTAGAATGAAAGCGTGTTTGTTGGCACTATGTTTATGGTATTTACTGCAAATAGGGTTTAGTAGTTTTTGTTCTATTCAGTTTTTTCGCATGTGCCTAAGTGTGTGTGTGTGTGTGTGTTATATGTTGGACAATTTTAGTCGACGTTACTAACTGATTATGTTCTTTGAGACTTTATTATTAATGAGAAAAAAACCTCGAAAGGTTTTTTAACCTTTTTGGACTATCCAGAGATGTTAATATAGAAATTACGCAAAAAAATAATAGTACAAATGGCCAACTTATCACACTGGGTAATTTCTTACATGCAACCATGGGATGGATATATAAATAGGAGAAATAAAGGGCAGTCTAAGGCGTAAATAAAACAATAATAATATAAAATTAATAACTGTATATAAACATAATCATGCACATTGCTCTAAGACATCAGTGATCAAAATGCTTTTTAAAAATTAATTATTTATAATTTTATACCGCATTTGTAACATTAGGAAATAGGTTTATACTTAATTTCAATTCAGCACTATTACTGTAAAAATATATATTAAATAAAGTTACACAATCAAAAGTACCATCCAGCTACTAAAAATAAGACAAGGGTAAGTATTTGAATGTACATAAGTTAATAAGCGAACCATCAAAAGTATATATCTACGATATACAGGAAGTGAAGAGGGAGGCTCCCTTTCACAACTCCACAACTCTTAAACATCAAAACGTATCCAGATGAAGTGAGTTGGCAAATTTTAATGAATCAAGTTTAAAACTGATTTCATTTATTGACTTTGTTGCTTGATTCCACAGAATCAATTTGAATTCGAAACAAATCAATGTAAATGAGTCTTTCGATGTTCATTCCAATTTAATTGGCTGTTAAAGTTCTATTATATTTACTGGTACTTTGCTAACGTGTTCCATTGTGATCTTAGATTTTTTGGAAGTTTCAATTCAAGTATTAATTGAATACTATATTGAAAGTATGCCTATATTCGTAATAATTTTGGGGAGATTTTGATTTAACTTATTTATTTGTATTTAATATAATATGATAAATTAATCTACAATAGTCTTTTAATTTCCCAAAATGTCCGTAGGATTCAAGTAAAATTTCACTGATCAAAGTTATCGCCACTTCTAGAAGATATTTTTATTATTGCATTTGCATTAGACTATGTTTGCGCCTAAACACTTAAATAATAATGAACAGTCATGACTCCACAACAACATAGATATCTCATGTCGCAAATATTTACTTCGAAAAACTTTTCGATCCCACCCAGACTATACAAAAATAATATTTATAAACAACCAACGTTGCGATGGAAAACCACAACCTTTGGATATACAGCCATTATTGATGTAGAAACTTATCCAACAGTGATTGAGAGTATCGAAACGCAATTTTATTAAAAACTTCAATATTCCAGATAAAGCTTTGGCGAATAACAAAGCCTAAAAATTGGGTGGTCCAAAATGTTGAAATGAACACCAAAGCCGACGAACGTAACTTAAATCCCGTTTTTCCCATTTTGTTACGGAACGCCAAACGAAGAGATAAAAGTATATAAACGCGTTTAAAAAAACACTCTCTGATAGATTTAGTGGCGTTAAAAAGTAACAAGTTTATATCGCCAATGTTAACATGGCCATTTTGTTGCACTATAAATCAATAAACGAATGATCTCAAGTCACCGGCTATTTGAATTCTACTAATGTGTTTAGTAATGTCGCAACGATATAATGTCCTAATAAATGATTAAATTAAGTTTTTTAGACGTTTATATTAAAGTCAGTGTTTTTACAAACTTACTAAGAGAAGATGTTAGTAGCATTAATAAGCTTTTATTTGATTTTTCAATGCACATTTATCAATGAAATGCATAAGTTAAACAAAAAGAAGAAAAAAACAGCTCCAAAATTTCAATTGTATGTTTGTTTTCAATGTAAATGTTGTCTCCATATATGAAATTTTGGTATCAATTACTTATAATTGAATCTCAGTACTACCAAAACAGCAAATGAATGTATTGGACTAATTAATTTAATTACTTCTTAATAAAGTATCATTAAAAATCTCGAAGCTTCCGATCTCACTAGTATAGCGGTATTTCACGATTCATCAAAATCGTTCCGTCTGATATATTTTGTAGATCAAAGACCTTGTACTTCTATTTGAATGCCGAAGTCGCTTTGACTGCGACGGGAAGGTCAGCCACCGTAATTCCTCTCTAATTTCCTTTAGACTCAAATCTTCAGATTTAACACAGCAAAATGTTTAACTTGATGACAACTTCTTTCTTCACTTTTAATTTTTACCTTCGATCGTACTAACATAAAAAAAAAAAAAAAAAAATTATAGCTTGGCAAAAAACAGTGCGATGCGATGAAAATTGTCACTAAAGAAAAACAACTATTATGGCAACACTATTAAAAATGTCATGGTAACCGTTGAATAATAGTTTTATACGCAGGTATTTTTATAAATTTTCGCACCGTTTTTGTTTGTTTTCCTATTTGAACTAAACAAAGAGACTTTTAACTCCAATGAATATAAAATTAATAAGGTATCTAAACATTTTCAGTCGTACTACGACTGAAAATGTTGCCATATTAACATTAAATTTGATCTTAGCGCCCTTATCAAAAACGACTCTTTTTGCCAAGCTATAATATTTGCAATAACGTTTATTAATCGTCTGAGAATAGACAGAGCAAATGTCAAAGTACAGACTATAGAATCTAATAACTTGAGAAGTAGCAAGACAGATTACACGTACACTGCAAAAACTGAACATTTTAATACCGACGTGAAGTTATGATAAGTTGCCGCTTGCCGAATTTGAAACTTGGAAAAGTGGTATTTATCAACGAGGGCATAAAGTTGAGAGTTATGTATGCAATGTTTGAATATCGGCAAATGAATTTGAAACATAAATCACTAACTCGAAGGATAAAAACGAAAGTGTTCGTTCGGGCAGAAAATTTATTTCTTTCTTCCAACATTTCACTGGTTCTTGTAAAAGTTTTAATTATTTGCCGGATGCGGTCGGACGCTCCGTTTGAGATCAATGTACTGTCGCTGTGTTTGACTCGTTCATTTTTATGCCTCATAGGAGAAACTACGGCATGTTGTTTATAGCTCTTTTAGGATGCTTTTATGTTTGTTTCCCCAACTTATGTCCACTAACAGCTTTGTCAAATTATTTTTGGATGAGGTGACAAGGAGTATGTACACCTAAAAACATTTCGTGTGTCGTTTCCCAATTTATCGCTGCTCATTGTTAATTGCTTGTTATTCTTCAACGTTGCACTGAACTAAAATAGTTACATAATTTTGATTCAATAAAACTGTGAAAATAATGCAAAACATTACCAATGATTTCTGCTATATGACGATTAATGGCTCAAAATAAAATACCATAATTCAGTGGATGGTAATGTATGTTCACATTTAATCAGATTTAAATAGTATTCAAACTATATTAATTAATTTATTAAATTACCAGTTTATCATAAAACTTTAATTATAATAAAATATAGTCCCAAATGATCTCTAGAAGCCTAGGGTGTCTAGCAAATAATACAAATAAAAAATAAGAGCAAAGCAAAAACACTGCTATCACGAGCTCCCAAAACAACCTGTCGTATGTATAAGAAACGGCGTTAGATTACAGTACTGGCGATCATTACGCTCTCCAGACATCTCCATTGCACCACGCTGCGTAGACGCTATCAGCCGATAAAGGAGCGACGCTCCAACCATTAAGGATAGAATATCGGCAACAATAATTCCCTAGCTCGTAATTCCCGCAATAGAAACCTATGGTAATACCAATGTTTTATCGCAGATAGCGAATACAAAGATTTTGAATTTAGTTAATAAATTGGAATAAGGGAATGGTAAAGTGGTTGTTAGAGTAAAATGTGGCCTTGATGTAGTTTGGTTTGCACATTGTGAATTCAGGAAATTGTGTTTTCAGAGTGGTAATTTAGGTATACCAACAACGGTTGATCCAATCTAGATAAAAGAGGGATAAACTATTTTCAAATTAATTGAACCGTAAATTATAAACTAAAGCAACGTATGGGGTCTGAGATAAGTTCTATTATAATGTCTCACACAACCCAAATTAAATACTTTAAGTTAAGAGTTAACGAACTGTTGCCAATCGATAGTCTAGACTAGTTAGACAGCAGTGCACTTTCCATCGGTCGCAGTTTAGTGACCTTGCCATTCCATTATCATAAAATAATAATACTGGTTGGGAACCCAATCATTATTGTCAGCACTTTGGACAACAGCAAAGATGTACTGGTAGAAACGCTCTGCGACAGTACAATATCATGACAATGAATCATTCACTGAACAAACAAAAAGTAGCTGTACCTTATGTTGACGTTGCATATTTGAAATCAAAATACTCTGCCTTATTCGATTCACGCTTAGTTGTAAAGTAATTCTACCAATATTTCAAAACATCAAAAAGAAACAACTTAAGGTTTAACAAATGCCATAAATACTTCAAAATAAATAGCATAGGCCAAGACTCTAATAATCAATATAAAAAATAGTTTCCTTGTAAAACTAATAACTAAAACGTGAAGTAAGAAACAAGCCCGCCGGTCAGAAGTCGCGGTTTGTTTGTCCAATATAATGGGGCCGATGTTTGTGCGGTGTGATTGATGCCGGTCCAGCTAATGGATCGATATCCGATGGAGCATATCCTTGGCCGGCCTTGCTTGGTTTTCACTTTTAGGCACATCAAAAATACTTTACGAAGCGTCCATGTATCGGAATTTTAGTGATTTTGGTTTTATTTTACTCCAAATTTACAGTGGCAGAAGTTAATGAGTCTATTGCTGTTTGTAAAAAACTTAATTCTTCTTTAGTCTCACTTTATAGAAGTAGAATAAATCTGCTATTGCTGTACATGAAATCTTTTCATTCAAAATATATTTGCCTAAATCATTTCAAGGTCAGATATAAAAAATTCAGGTTGAAAAGTAAACGAATTCGAACCAATTACGAAGTTGAAGGTGATGTAATGAAATTAGTTCACGGTTGTGAGTGTTCGATAGAGGGTCGACGATTAAGGAAGCCATGTTTTTGTTTTTTAGACTTCATTGCAGGTAATTCTAAATGCAGTACTGAACTGATGAAGTAATTAAGAAGTAGGAGATCCAAATAATTCATCGTTCAATTTGATGTAATTGACGTAGAGCCCAGTAAAATAATATTATGAAATCTAAGTTAACCTTACCATTACTATCAACCTCAATATTAACCTACATGTTTGCCTTCCTGTGTGACGTAGATACAGTCTATTTTAGGTTTGCAAATCAGGTACTTCAACCCACATTACTCCAACATTGTTGGATGTAATAACGTCATAATCTCTGGTAGCAGTTGTTACGTAAACTAAACCGCGACATTTCACGACACCTACGATTCTGCGTGAATTTGGGTTGTCTAAATATATATTTTACTTAGAGTTATAGCAGTTTTGCCCACGTCTACACTTATCCCTAGTATATTAAATTGTAAGAAAGGATAAGAAAAAACTTAATAATTGTATTAAATCATTTCTAATAAATATAAATTAGCTATGCTTACAATCATGTAGAAATAGGGGTTTTTACGTGATAATTGGATAATTCAACTACCTATTTATATTCCACATTTAGGCTTTTGAATAATCCTTCAATTGACTGAGCTATTCTAACCGCTAACGTTAACATAACAATCTCCACAATATGTTAGCCTATACTCTATATCTATATCTCTGTAGCCGATACTTTAGCAATTCTTATTTCTTCTTTGTACTTCTGAAAAGATCGACTTATCGTTAAAAGTCTTACGATCAAGGCAGGTTCTTAAGGATAAATAATTACTAAAAATAACAACACACTTACACCTTTATTCAACATGACGTCTAATCGCCACCCAGACATGCGTTTAATGTCTAGTCTCTAGACACATGTGATAAAGCGATCGTTACATCAAACACGCAGGTATGAAAATTCGGTCTTAGTCTTAAGAGTTCTATATGCGACACCGCTGCCTAAACAGAGATTAGAGATACATAATCTCCCACCAGATCCTCTCCAATCTTTTTCCCACAAGGGGAAGGCAAAGATGCTAAAAGGACACCGACATTTCGCCTATATGTTCCGTCCAACGATGTTATAGCCCTTGTTACACCAGGCTGATAATGACTAGAAAAATACCACTTTGCCAGACCCGTGATTTGAACACGAAACCTCAGCGTTTTAATCGTATCGTATTACAACAACCGCTGAGGTATCAGAGTAAGTAATAATTAACATACACAAACTCTGTAACAATGTGATATCTAATCACCTCGCAAACATACGTCTAATGTCTAGACATTATACCACATACGTGATACAGTAACCGTTACGCCAATCACTCAACTATGAACCATATAACGCCCCTGCAGACAACGGTTCGGGACATGAGAGCCGACAAAGCTCCACCAATTTGCAGATTAGTTGATGCGTAAATTGTTGCATTAGCCATACGCCGAGGTCCAAGCTACGTAACAGTACACCGCTCGTAATCCAATGTATGCACCTTTATGGTAAGCTTTGTGTAGGAAATATTAAACGAATACTTATTGTTAGTAGGTAGTTTTGCTTTGGAGCAGTTTATTTAAAAATAATGTGAGATGAGAGCATATTTGTGTTTTTAAAGGCATCTAATTTAAACTATGTACATTATACACCTTTTAAAAATAAGTCATCTTAAACCGAGTATGCTTGATTGCGGTATAAAGAGAGCATACGGTTATGTCATTTGATTCTCACAATATACACTTTTAAATTTTGTGAGCATAATGTCAGTCGAATATATTTATTGAAAATAAGTGCCACAATTTTACTAACTTGATAATTATTTCCAATGTAAAGTAAGTATTACCAAACGCAGACTTTGCTCTGAATGATCCCGAAACAACATAAGATTAAAAATCTAAAGATTTTTTAACCTAAAAAATAACGCTGAACTCGTTGACAACAATACAATAGTGAGTTGCGCTTAATTAAAACACGTTTAAGGCGCATACACCTGGCCGATAAACATCGCAACTATTCTCGTAACACGAGATTTTTGAACCACAATTTTGACAACAAAAAGGCCATAATCGATTTTGGAACACAAAAGGAGCATTATATTTGACAATCCGACTGTACAACGTTGTTTGCGGTAGAGATTATTTCGGTTGAAATGAATGAAAGCAAAACACGATCCCGTGAATATGTCTGTCGGTAATTGAAATACGAACAACGGCCCGGAGGTTTTTTTTTTTAATTTTTTTCCTTTCGATTTGAGAGGTTCAAGTGTCGCACAAAATTGTCTCGAGCAATCTGATTCGTGTTTTATTAAAAATATGTTTTTTATGATACACAATATTCTGGCTTTGTATTTTGTATCCATGGGATTAGGATGTGTTTGGATTCGTTGAAAATGAGAGACGTATGTCGCTGGGATGACATTAAAATCGATTCAAGTACGAATCGGCAGTGTGGGTGGGAGTATTGTGAGTTAAATTTCATTCAATCTGCCAAATATTGTAAAGGAATATGAGTTCACTTTTTACATCTAAGAATCATTTCATGGTCTAAGCAAGTTATAATTTAGCATGCAATAGTAATTTTGAAGGGATGGGCCACTAAGGTTGGGTGGTTGACATGATTAGCACCAAACCTGTTTGCTTTCCATAATATTGTATCCCCACGGCAATAAATCGAAGTAGTATCATAAAAAAAACTTTTTCAATTCAATGAGCTACGAGTTATTCTTCTGCAGCTTTTTATCACATTCAAAAATATATCATAGTCATTATGCATATTTTTCTACAGTATAGTTCATGTAAAAGGCCACTATATAGAGCAACAAATAGGTACAGCTTGATGCTTCGATGCATATTGCAGAAGCCCAACAAATAAAAAAATAGTAAGTAATTCCAACTTAAATAATGCACTAAAAATTACCACAAAAAATACCTCAGAAACAGAAGGATAACTTCCATTAACCTTCTGTTATTGTGGTTTATTGATTAATAGACGTAACTCGAACGAAATTGAAACAGGAAACGTATGGTAATAGAAAAAGACCCCGCGGGCTTCGTCATTACGCCTTTGTTCTTCGTAGGGTTCAGTATATGATTAATTATTATAATTTAGTCCATGTCATCGGACCTTCACATGGCGTGCGGGCCCTCCCTACAGTTTAATCTCGCCAGGTGCCTTTTATCTGATTGTATGCAAAGGGTTTAAAAGATGTTAGAAAGTTTTTGTGCGCCACTTTAAAACGATGCGTTTTTGTTTAATTTCCGAGGCATGATACGTCATTATCTTAATTGTTGAATATTAAAAGCTATAATGTTTTGCTGGAGTTGAACTTTTAATACATACTTTTATTTTTCTTTACTATAAAGTTTCCTTTCATGTAACCAATTTGATTTCAGTATTTACAATTAATCAATCATAAAATTTCTGTTGATCTCAGTAAATTCCTCAATCAATGAATCCAGCTTTTAAACCCATTCCAGTCATTTAATTTTTTGTCCTATTCGGACGACATTTGAATTCAGTCGGAGCGAAGAAGATAAAACATTCGATAGCCAAAATAGGTTTATACACTATCTGTGAATAAAATAACTACAATAATAACTACAGAAAAACGATCTATTTAAATTTTAATAAAGATTTTATTGGACATCGTCATTTAACTCTCAGCCTCAAGCCCAGAATGTCTCATTGAAAGTGAACTGCAATAAGCGTACACTTGCAATTGTAAACATCACATATTTTTTTTTAGCAGGCAGACGAGCATGCGACCTGATGGCTGGCCACCACCTATCATAGATTTTCGTAATGCCAGGGATCTAGCACAGCCAAAATGCTGCCTACCGCACTCCTTACGGTCTCTCGGACTCGCTTTTGGCCTCGTTTCAAGAAAGACAGATCATACCGCTTGGGAAACACCGAAGCAGGGAATTCATTCCAGACCATATACATATAGATATCTTTTCTAATACATAAAAATATTTGTCCCAAATTTGATATTTAATTTAGGTATGTACAATTTCACTAAACACATCCCCAGCACAAAACACAACCTAGCAATTAACCATCAAAACATCGAACGCTGATTTCCAAAATTTAAGACCGATGTGGGCGCCAGTGGAGCGTAAAAACCGTGCAATCTAAACCCAACAATGGATGCAACAAAGCGCGGACATACATCATAACAACAAAAACACTGCTCTCGACGCACGCTCGCCGAACGAGCGAACACTATCATTTACGCAACGATTTGTCATTGAGATTCGGGGTGGAGGCGGCTGCGTTTGGAACATGACTGTTACTATGGTTTCTCGGTTTTAACTCACTTTCATGTTGGACTCGACTGCGTCGGTGGTGTAGTTGTACTACGGTGCTATTACGATCGGGCAAAGTGATATTGAATTTTAACGATGCAATAAGCTCGACGCTATCGCATCGCGGGTCGAAACATACCAGGCGAAATATGCGTGTTCTGGTATCACCTCTGCCTACCCCTTTTGGGACAAAGGTCACACCTTTATGTATGTTTGTTTGCTCATTTTGATAGTATTTTGTTTTACAGCTTTCGTGACAGTTTGCAAGGAGCGGAATATAAAAGAAATTTTCGGAAAACAACAATGTTTCTTTTAAGCCCGTAGTTACACGGGTGGCAATGTTAAATCAGTCAATAAATTATACAATGATTTTATTTAATTATATAATTAAAAAACACACTAAAATGAAGTGCATTTATAATTTCATGAAATATGTATATTGTCTGTTACAATTACAATTCATCACACCCAAACTCACGCAAAACTCACAATATCTCTCCATTGCTCTTCCGAGAATCAAACCCTCAGTAAGGTCCCGGAAACTGGATTAACGGTTGTCAACATGATGAACGATGTGCGCAAGTTACACGACAATGGAATGTGGCCATCCATCCCATTTGCCCCCACCATGTCCGATACGCCCGAGTCTAAATTAATTATGAATCGCTTTTGATTCACAAAAATATGTTTTTTGATGGCAAGGAATTTGAGATGTCTTCATAACATGTGCTTATACAAACAGTGACACTCATGGAAAGATTTAGAATCCTAAGTTTTTGTCTTTAGTATATCCATCATTTTTATTGACATCATCTCTTTTTATGAAATGGGTAATTTTAATGCTTATAACATTACTCATACTACCTGTGATGTCTTTTGTGACGTAGAGTCAAATAAATTTTGTATGCAATGAATACTAGTTGCACCGTAGTAAAGTTACACAATAAAAAGTATTACAAACTTAGTATGAGTTTTGTGCTACATATTATGCACATTTTCTGCTGAGAGCCTAGCTAAGAAATTATGATTTCAATTAAAAAAAATATTTTCAAACCATTTACGAATCTGAATTTCGAGCATAATACTCTTACATTAGCAATACTCAATCCGCAAGGTGAACACAACTTATTCAATTAAGACTTAAAAACTCATGATTAATTTCCACAAAATCCTACAAAAAGAGAACAAAATACATAGATCAAAATAAAAAGAGCATTTCGTGGCAATGAGTTCCAAATTTGATTCCACGTCGGCCGTCATATTAATCTTATTACTATGACACATGTCACGCGCCGAGCGAAGCGACTTAGAATAATCGCCTTTAAACTGTACCACCCTGTTACTTAGTTTACCTTAAGAATTACACGTGGAAAACGTACTGAGATGAAATTAAAGTGAAAGCTTATTGAATGGACCGTGATGGTTTAAGTTATGGTACAGATCATCTGTCGTTATAATCTTTGCAGTTCAGCGTTGGGGTGAAAACGTAATAGAAGTGCGTAAGTGGTTTGAATGTAAACTCATATAAAATATAGGAGTTTAGGTTCTTACCCCTTCCATCCTCGTATTGCAGTGTTACCCCAACCCATCTTACAACAATTGTGACAATTCTTAAATAGTAAAGTTATTTTTGTTTGTGTACATCAAAGATCCTCATACATAGACAGTTTATAGAAGTGCGTAAGTGGTTTGAACGTAAACTCATATAAAATATAGGAATTTAGGTTATTACCCCTTCCATCCTCGTATTGCAGTGTTACTCCAACCCATCTTACAACAATTGTTACAATTCTTTATATAGTAAAGTTGTTTTTGTTTGTGTACATCAAAGACAGTTTCAAAACCCATTTTAAATATTGAAGGTTTTGTCTCCCTCGCTCAAACTGAATCCAAAAGGCGTTCGAAAGGGACAAAACATTTGGTAACTGAAATAGATTTTAAGTATTTATATTATAAAAGTCAGTTTGTTTTATAATCAAAATTGACTAAACTGCATACCTACAATAATAAGTTCACTGCAGGTAGAGTCGCTACATAATGTCGATATTTCGGTTGCCCTTTTCTTCATTTGTTTTTAGCTATTACTTCCATTAAGTTACTAGTAAAGGGAATTAGCCAGTATGAATGATATATGGCTTAATTTGGACATGCATTTTAATTGCATTTAAGTTGCGTTTTAAATACCTCACACTTAAATAACTCAAATATTATGGTAAGTTCGAAGTAATTTATTTATTTAAGAAATTAGAATGAAATAAAACAAGATAATGTTGTATGGGTCACATAAAAATGTTATTGGAAATATGTCAGGATGCTCTAAACTACTCTCTGTGATTCACCACACGGACGCCGCTGTTGATGTATCATTTATATTCGAAATAAATATAAATTTGGCCTATTTTTTATTGCTATGAATAGCGAAACGAGCATATCATTCGCCTGATGGACAGTAAAAATGCTTGACATTTTTGACAGCCTCCGTGGCGCAGTTGGTTAGACGCCGCCTGTGAAACGAGAGGCCGCGGGTTCGATCCCCGCACCGAGAGAAATGTTTCTTCGCATTTTATAAGAAAAACCAGGATATTTTTTTCAAAGTTTATTTGATTAAAGTGCGTTGGGGTAACAGCGTATTAGTAGTGAGTAAGTGCCTATATTATAGATGAGTTTACGTTCTTACCCCTTCCACCCGTCTATTATGGCGTTACCTTAATGTACATAACATTTTTTTTTTTAATTTATTGGAATAACAAACAATTATACAAGTAAATAAGATGAATACACATAGAACATAAGAACAATAATATATGTATAATCATAAACGCTATTCACAGATTACAAGAAAGAATAGGGTGGTACTGCCTTAATTAAAAAAAGGTATATAAGTGACAAAATAGCAGAAGAGGTCCTAAGGTCTTACACAAATTATCAATGTGAAAAGTATTACAAATATTGAAGAATGAAACCTTATAGTATAAATTGTTCATTTTGCTCGACGACTTTCTGCCATCAAGAAATGTTTGTGCGGCCCACAAATATTTCTTCCGGGTCTGGGTGTTTGTGAGACCGAGAAGTCTCTCGTAGTTCCTGATACCCACGACACAAGACTTGATCTTAGTGTGGGGTCAGGACTATGTATGTGACTGTTGAGTGTTATTATTACTATTATTATTATTCCACTACGCTCGTAAGAGGCGTAAGATTTTGAGTCTCAATATTTCCAGTAATTACAATATCCTTCAACCCGGAACACAACAGTGTGCTTAGCGTTGTTTGTCGGGAGATATAGACATTGTGTTGGTACCTAACCAGGCGGCCTGTATGAGAGACCTACCAGCAGTTAAATGAAGGATTTTCTTAACAAATAATCTACTGAAACTGCACATAATTATTGAAGACAAAAATAAACATATTCGTACTAATGTATCCCGACCTTGGCTAGGACAGGCAATATCAGCAATTGAAATAGTTTCACAGATGTAAAACGAGTTGTGGCTATTAACACAAGGTGACCGCGCGCTGACCCTGGACGTCTTTACATAACTCGCCTAGTTTCATACAGTAATAACAATTTAAATATCTATCCAAGTTTCTAACTACTGTCTGTACTGTTCGTAAGTATATATTAGTCTTGGAAATCTTCGGAAAGTTGTAGGCAAACTTAAACGTTTTAAATTTTAAAGGCACCTATTTTACGAACTACTTTGGTATCGATTATTTTACGACAGTCGAAATCTATTCGACTGAATGAGTGAGTGAAATTCCACGTGGCAAGGATTTTACTGCTGGTAGGTGTGTCATAGAAAAACATCAATGTGTATGCACTGTTGTGTTCCAGTGGAAAAGAAATCATAGCAAGAGTAACTATTGGACATATTGATATATCTCATTACGGCAAGCAAGCTCCATGAAATGCCAAGCATTGCATTTTAATTCAGGGTAATTTTGGTTTCATTATTGTCCTCGAGCGGTCGTCAGGTAGCTTACCATTAGGCAAATGGAATTCTGGTCTCGCCAATCATAGCAATAAAAAGATATGGCAATTGATCACCCACAGCTTGGGAATATAATATTTTTACAGCCTCCAAGAAATATAATCCTATCTGAGATATTATACGGTGCCAAATCCTAAGCTAGGTAGCGAGATTACGAGATAATATTATACACTAAACTGCTGACAATATTTATGTGTTTTTAATTCAACAATTAATGTATTCAAGGAAGGATGGACCACAAATGAAGACATAATAAATAGCGTGATTGGAGCAGACCACCCGCAACTTATCGTGGCCTAAATTGAACATAAAAACAGCGACAGATAGAGCAGTTAGATCAGTAAAAAAATACATTTTAAGTGCTGTTAATTCTTCTGTTTGTTATAATAATACATTATATATGTATGCAATTTGGAGAATTAAAAAATACAGGGTAAGGAATCACCATATCAAGTAATTTAAACTTGACAACACTAGTTACAATATTTTCTATTTTCATAATACATACGTAGGCAAATGTTTCTGAAATAAATTAAATTATAACACGTAACAGTTCAATTATTTTACTATAATAAGATTTCGCAGTTTGTCATGCCAACAGTCATTAACGACGTACATAATAGACGCATTACGTCATACACAATGGTTTATGGTACCGTGAAATTGTGTAAAAGGCGGAGAAAAAACAAAACTAATTCCGTCTCAAAGGACACAAAAACTCTCACAGAACTAAGATTGTCACGGTACGTCTTTTAAAAGCCTTCAGAGAACTCAGCGACGTCCCACCGGGTGAAACAATCGCTCTAGCATTTAGCTTAGTAAATACTGCTTTTGAAAGAATTGGAAGTGCGCCATTATTTCTCTAATACAGTAGCATATTCTTGATGTGTTCAATTGTCGAGCGTTTATTGTTCAGTTCGGATGTTCCATAATTCAAAAATTAAAGCGTGACGAGAATTCCTGTCGTCGGCATTGTTGTGAAGATGGATATGTGAAGTTAAGTTACATGGATTTTATTTTGTTGTATTCAATAATGGACACAAAGAATTTAATAATCGCCCGCTGTTAGCATAAAATTAGGTTCTCATGGATAAATTTATGTCCTTTTGAGGACCTACATGGAAGAATTTTTAAGAGAATTTTCCGTGTCATTGGTTCAAATGTTCTGGTGATCACTTAGATTGATGAAATAAATTTTACAAAGTAGTATCATTCATTATTTTCGGTTATTGTGTTCCTGATTTCAAATAGTAAGTTCATCCGGAGTGTGAGGCAACGATTACCTAATAATGCAGCCGTATCCTGTAAAACTAAAATATATTTAAAGTCGCAAAAAAAACGAAATGGAATGTTTCAGAATAAAACCAACATGTCTGTATATTAAGATACAATTAATGATGATCATGTAAGAGAATAAAGCAATCGCTTTTTACGAGCGAGGGTCCGAGGGTCTGCATCGGCTAGAAGAACAATCAAAAAAGGACCGGCCAGCACAGTTTAATACTTAAATTATTAACGTAATAAAAAACAACGCGGTCGTAATGTATTCAAACTGTGATCGGGGACTTGTTCGAAACGCCGTCGAATCGATGTTTATGTTAATATATCCAACTCCTTATATTGAGATGTTGTGTTTGTTTACGTCTTATTTCGGCGCACGCCCATTACCCAGCTTAATTATTGTAGGTGTCTTTAATTATTTTATCCGTTCTCCGTGTTCTCTTTGCGGCTGCGTTAATAAAGTTTGTATTTTATGCCCATGGAACATCGTTTTGTTTAATAAAAATTATTTTTTTGTGTCATCTCTTTTTAATTGAATTTGTGATTGCAAGATAAGATTTTGTTATTGCTCAATTTCGAACTTACATTTTGTGTTATCAAGCGAAGGTAAACCAGCTGTTGTATGGTAGAAAAATTCTGATTTCGGAATAAAATCCACTTTAGTCGAAGTTTCTTGAGCAACTTCTTGTGCACAACTGTCTATATTTCGTGGAATGCGCGCAATTTGGATGTGCGCCAACTTTCTACCTTTCAACACCTGAACTCTCATGGAGTCGTTTCTTCACTTCGTGCCTCGGTGTTCGACCCCACACGTAGGTGCATTATCTTCCTTGATCATCAACACTAAGTAGTCACCTCTCTCGGCCATTAAAATATCTCACTAGAGTCATTAAAATGATGTCACTATGAAATCTATGAGCTGTTAAATAAAATGTTCAAAAGTGTGTATTTTCAACACGCAATTTACTAAAAATGAGCACGATATCATTACGAGTTGTATCTCGGAAGATTTGTTACAGAAAAAAAACCATTAGCAGTACAAACGTTACTCCGCGTGGATAAGTAAATTAATCTCTTTCTGTAGTTAAATAATGATATCCATAAATAACACATTTCAGCGCCAAGAATAAGACCCACGCTGTCGTCAAAAGATATCAACAGCTTAACAATCAACTAAATTTCATTACAAATGTTTTAAGCCGAGTGTTAATGAAAGTCGAACGTGAAACGTTAAAAATCCATTGTCTTCGCAGGTTCACGGTCACGCCGAATGACAATACTTAATGGCCTCATTAAAGTTTTGTTTCACACAATCTATTAACTACTAAAAGACCATTAAAGAGTAACACCACTAATTCCCGCGCTCCTCCAAAACATCGCTTGTTCTGACATCTGATAACTGAGTTGCGAACTCAATACACCCGCGTTGCCATAACAACGATAGCCTCAGAATTTATAGTCATGTCGATATCTCTATTTCGTTTCGGTAAAAATCGGCATTTATCTTCGGCATCTAATGATCGGTCAGCTCATAATAGGCACTGAGTGTCAACTTAATGAGAATATATACCGTCTTGGTACACAATAAATTAAAGAGTTTTCGAATAAAGCGGCATATTAATTGGACATTAGTATACGTCAACGCCTCGGTAAAAAAGTGCGGCTGGTGTGGAAAGTATTACGTGAAAGTATCTAAGAATTTTGTATAATATCGGGTGGGTGTAAATTTTTGTGACGTCACCCTCGAGGCTATTTCGGGGTACGCGGTGTAATTTTGAATTTGTTTTTTTAGAAGCTTTTAAGGATGTCCGCTTCTGCTGAAGAATTAGGCCTATTGTTATATTTTTACAAAGAACTTGGGTTGCGTCGTTTCGGTTATTTTTATTTACAGTGGGTGCTTTATTGTCTTTATGGTGTCTCCAGTGAAATTTGAGAGGGTAAAATTTTCTTAATTTTCCGTCCACTAATTATTTGAATGGGAATAATTATGCCAAGGATCATTTTTAAGCCTTTTGGGTCAAATGAAACTACGCAAAGAGGACTTAATTCGGCACCGCATTAAAATACCTACTACATAAAATAAATTTCGAAATTGTATTTTTTTATCATATTATTTGTTAAGATTAATCATAAAATCTTTATTTCTAACAAATATTCCTTCGATAACTCCGTAGATGAACAACTTATGCGGCCTTAATCAAACTTACAATAATCTTATAAGAAGGTAATTTGAATTTGTAAATACATTCAATAAAGACAATTCACTACTTTACCAATCTTACAATTCAATTTAAGCTAATTCGCGCCACCAAATTCTATTTAAATCGGGGACATAATTTTTATCTCAACAAATTGAATTCCACAATGTCCTCTGGAAGATTGACTGACCACAAATTGGGGATTTGTTGTCAAGCTAGATAACATCGGAGGAATCTCATTACAGTAGAACATTGGTCCCAACTCCGACCGCCTTTACGCGAGAAATCTTAGAAGGTTTCGAATTGTTGCCACTACAATACCTCGACTAGTGTACAAGGGTGCAGATAGTTTTAATAACAATGAATATTAACACGCAGATGTCTGTTGCTTGAATAGTTTTGATTTGGGCTGAGTACAGGTGCTGATAAAATTTAATAATTTGTGCTTACTAGTGGAGTGGTAGGTACTAGGTAGTAGTAGTGACGGAGGACTTATTTAATTATCAAATGTCGCTATATGCAGACCGCTTTCAACAGGTCGATGTGGAGATCTTTGGAGAAGGAATATGTTCAGCAGTGGACTTTCTGTGGCTGTCAGTAAAGAGAAAGAGAGGGAAGTGGCAGGTGTTTTATAAGAATCTGATAATAAACTAAAGAAAATGTTTAGTTTTGAACATTGATGCATGCTGTATCTCACGATTTGTTTTGAAGTTATAAAACATTAATGAATTATTTGAAATATCAGTTCTGTACTAAACATGATAGCTATAATAATTCGTATATTTATATTGAGACATTATCTATACCTCGTTTATTAATAAAAAGGAATCCAATAATGCGAGCTACTTATTTGTTTTTATTGGACAATATCACAAAGCAACGGAGCGAAATCACAACCGTATCTCTAAGAGTTGGTGTAGGAATATTGAATCGCCCGCAAACTGTAAAAAGCCTCGCCGCCGGCGAACGGAAAATTAAAAAGCAAAGCGAGGTCCTTTTCCCCGCCATTCTTTTTAATTCTGTCACGATGGACGCCAGAGCCATTAAAATTTCCACCACGCATCCAAGGATTTATTTGATACGGAATGATAAGTTACGAAACTTATAGAATACGCAATGAATCATCAATCGCGGCGAGGTGGTGCAAAGTTTCAACGCTTTTTCCTCAAAAGGTAATTACAACAAATATTTGCAGTATCATTTTCTTTTTTATATTCACTTCATTAGATTTTATGAGTGTAGATATTAATCTTGAGAGAGATGATTGATGTAGTGCCATTCTTTGACAGTTTTTTGCTGTCTCCGCATCTGATATTAATTATACTTTCATCATGTATCCAGTTGCGTATTAGCTTTTATGACATGAGTGAATCAGTTTGTATCTGTTTCAACCCAACTAACCCAAGCATGAGGAGGTTTCTACAAAACGTATGGTCGCTGGTCTATTCCTTCACCCATACAATTGTTATTCACGTGTTTTAACAATAACTAAAAAAAAATGAGAGGCCATCTGGGTAGGTACCACCGCAATGTCTATTTCTCCCGTGAAACAACACTGCTTAAATGCACTGCTGTGTTTCGGATTGAAGGACATTGTAGCCAGAGCAAGTACTGGACATATTGAGACCTAACATCTTATGTCTCAGGATGGCGAGCGCAGTGGAATGTTGCTACTGTTATGAGCGGTCGTATCGCTTACCATCAGGCGAACGGCTTGCTCGTCTCGCCATCCAAAGCAATAAAAAAAAAAAAACTTTGATGTGACGAAATTCCTTATTGGTTTTTATAACACGTACAAACTGTGCGTTTGTACAATGTATATGACAATACATATATTAGATTTATAATTTATTTATTTATTGTACTCCTTACAACTAGTAACAAATCATTCGGCATTATGAGAGGAATTGAATAATAATATTGGAACTGATTTTATTCTGTCTCATTGCAAATCAAACAACGTTGGACTAGGTTGCTAAATAAAGCTGTTTTACAACTTACTATTATTTGATAATATTAAATAATACTTTGTACTGTAAATACAGGCCACTGTGGAGATCATTGGGGGAGGCCTATGTTCAGCAGTGGACTTCCTGTGGCTGATATGATGATGATGATGATGAAATAATACTTTAAATATAATATAATTAAGCAACATACTTTATATAATGGTTTCTTAGATTTACGCGAATGTTACACAGAATGCTACGGGGCAGACCACCAAATCAAAACGTCGGTAAGTTGAGAAATGTTAAAATTAAACCAATCCGCGATAAATCCGTAACAATTATTATTATTATTCCATTACAACATTTTATTCAAATTAACATTTCTACATAATACTGTTGCAAATAATTCGAACCAGCGCCATCTGTCGCCCAGTGGTAGAAACAGCTCATCAACATATCTACGGACCACGACAGCACTTTACTTAAACTCTCGCTTCGTAAAACTAAATATTTGTTGAAACCACGTGAAAGAATTATGACATAAACGAAATAATAAAGAAGCGGTATTACTCGTCGTAAATATGCCTTAATCCTCTTAGCGCTGTGTTAAGCAAATAGGATTTCTGACGTATGCCTAATAAAGGTGTAGTAGCTCGGCGTAATAAATTACGTGACTTAATGAAGTTTTTTTAAATATTTTAAAAGTATACGAAGAATTTGTGCATTATTTATTATTCTTATAGGATAGTTGTAAGTAATGGTTTGTATATTTTATTAGTATTATGTATTTTTATAAGAGGCATAAATTAACTGGTTATTTTCGTAATAAATAGTGATAAAATTAGATAAATTAATATTATCGTAAATTTTACTTAAAAATTCTTGATAAAAATATTGTATTGAAATAAAACTATTATTTACGGATTCTATCGCAGATTTAGTTTAATTTTTTCATTTTTTGAGTTCCCGACTTTTCGATTTTTTTACAACTTTCGTGGTCACAGGGTGGACAAAAATATTGTATTCTATTGCCATTCTTCTTCCGTAATTTTCACAAGCTGTATTAGCTATGTATTTTCCACTATCATGTACTTTGTTTGCGATCTAGCCGGATACGAAAATGCTATCGACAACCATGATAATAAATTACCTCCTACTTTGGTAACCATGTAAAAAACAACACATCAACAATTACAATAATATAATTTATTAAATCTAATAAAATCGCACAAAATTTATACCAGCCATAATTTTGCCATGGCCGCGCGTGGGCATACAACAATTAATGCAATAAAATCCAATATTTTATTGTCATATATTAATTCATCGCTAATATTCTTAACGGTTTGTTTATGAGACTCTAATATATAGTTTATAAAGAAGTCTGATTGTAAATTAAGAGTAGATCATAAGTTTGACGACAGCGACTGTCGAACATAATTATATTTTTGATTATCTATTTATGCCTTTAGTTTCGTAGATTATGTTACTAGGTTTACGTATTTTTGCTGGTGATGCTACGTTTGAATACCACGGTTATAAACCAAACCAACTCGCTGTAAAAAATATGCCTTGGTGAGCTATGTAAGTAAATCTTACTCGTTTCTACCAGGATGGCAAATTTTTTCGAGGCTAGATCGAACTTAATACTACAACATTTTTCGTCAGTGGTGCAATCATTATGATAATTTGTATAAACTACTATATTTCTTCAAGTAAAAAGCCTGCTATCCGAAGCCAGTTAAATAACCAGACATATTCAAAATAATATAGTATATTTTCAAATATATTTGAATTTATAAAACTTAGTTAAAAATGAAATACCGATGAGACTTTGTCAAATTATCATTTTTATAATTCTGTACAAAACTTTAAGTATAAATTATATTAATCGTATAGAGATAAGAGCATAAATAATTGCTTAATCTAACCACCGATTCCTAAATACGTGTATTTCAAATGAGCATACTATAATTGTCAAGCGTTTTATATTTATTTTAATCCACATGTTCAGTAAGATTACAAGGCGTGTAATCTGCTAAATCTTAGCAATAAAAATGAAATTATTTTAATGTGCTCCGGAGCAACAACCTTTGCAGTGTTATTAGACTGGATATTTCCAGTTCCTTTTTAAACATAAATGTAACATGTTTTTGCTAATGCTAAGCTATTCGAATAAATTCAACCGTTGGGCACGAGTTCACCATACTTTAGGAAATTCAGGTGTCAGTCAATCATGCTGATCTCCATCAGAAGGTAGAAATTTTGATGATGTCAAGAAAGATATAAGTGTAGATGATCTTACATTTGAGGATACTAAAGCCTCAGGGAAATAGAGGAGATTTATAAGGATGGTGTAACCTTGCAAACGCCGCAAGTATTAGAAGGTAAAAAAAAACTTTATTTTCATTGATATTTTTATAACTGTGATGATTATTAAGAGAATTTAATAACCAATCTAACACACAACACCAAATTCAAAGCGTTTTCCAATTCGATTCAAATTCAATTTAGTGATGTATTTATATAGATCGCGTGGTCCATCCAGATATTAGCGGTCGCATCGATATTCGGCACAATGGCATCTGGCCGGCAGCTGGGCGCTCTGACCTATTTCGTACTAATAACACGTGTTATGGACGCGGTGAGAACTGGAAAAATAACAGTAATTAGATCAATATTTTTGTTGATAATAGCTTTATTTGTTTTGTTGGCGATTGTTATATAAATAATGGAATCGTCAATGGGGTTGTTGAAGGTATTTTTGATCTTAAATTCTTAGGATGGTGTAGTCAATAAAAGGTAATGAGCCTTGTAATTGTACTTCAGAAGTTTTATAAATGCGTGCAGGTCACGCTTTTTTATAACACTCTCTTACTGCCACGGCATAGTAGCAGTTCCCAAAGAAATATAGGGCAAATCAAGAGTGCTACCGAAAAGAAGCCGGGTGGTGGTAGTTTTAGTGTCTTCGGACATAATGCAACTAAAAATACTGGTGGTAGGTCTCTCATATGTGAGAGGCCATCTGGGTTATTTGTTTTGTTGGCGATTGTTATATAAATAATGGAATCGTCAATGGGGTTGTTGAAGGTATTTTTGATCTTAAATTCTTAGGATGGTGTAGTCAATAAAAGGTAATGAGCCTTGTAATTGTACTTCAGAAGTTTTATAAATGCGTGCAGGTCACGCTTTTTTATAACACTCTCTTACTGCCACGGCATAGTAGCAGTTCCCAAAGAAATACAGGGCAAATCAAGAGTGCTACCGAAAAGAAGCCGGGTGGTGGTAGTTTTAGTGTCTTCGGACATAATGCAACTAAAAATACTGGTGGTAGGTCTCTCATATGTGAGAGGCCATCTGGGTTATTTGTTTTGTTGGCGATTGTTATATAAATAATGGAATCGTCAATGGGGTTGTTGAAGGTATTTTTGATCTTAAATTCTTAGGATGGTGTAGTCAATAAAGGTAATGAGCCTTGTAATTGTACTTCAGAAGTTTTATAAATGCGTGCAGGTCACGCTTTTTTATAACACTCTCTTACTGCCACGGCATAGTAGCAGTTCCCAAAGAAATACAGGGCAAATCAAGAGTGCTACCGAAAAGAAGCCGGGTGGTGGTAGTTTTAGTGTCTTCGGACATAATGCAACTAAAAATACTGGTGGTAGGTCTCTCATATGTGAGAGGCCATCTGGGTTATTTGTTTTGTTGGCGATTGTTATATAAATAATGGAATCGTCAATGGGGTTGTTGAAGGTATTTTTGATCTTAAATTCTTAGGATGGTGTAGTCAATAAAAGGTAATGAGCCTTGTAATTGTACTTCAGAAGTTTTATAAATGCGTGCAGGTCACGCTTTTTTATAACACTCTCTTACTGCCACGGCATAGTAGCAGTTCCCAAAGAAATACAGGGCAAATCAAGAGTGCTACCGAAAAGAAGCCGGGTGGTGGTAGTTTTAGTGTCTTCGGACATAATGCAACTAAAAATACTGGTGGTAGGTCTCTCATATGTGAGAGGCCATCTGGGTAGGTACCACCGCAATGTCTATTTCTCCCGTGAAACAACACTGCTTAAATGCACTGTTGTATTTCGGATTAAAGGACATTGTAGCCAGAGCAACTACTGGACATATTGAGACTTAACATCTTATGTCTCAGGATGGCGAGCGCAGTGGAATGTTGCTACTGTTCATGAGCGGTCGTATCGCTTACCATCAGGCGAAAGGCTTGCTCGTCTCGCCATTCAATGCAATAAAAAAAAAGGGACTTGTTTTTTTGTTATTTTTCCTATCGTTATATTTAGGTAGTAAAAACATATTTTTTCTGAAAATAATAAGGGTTGTAATTATTATTTTAGCAGAAATATGGATTTACCACTCAAACACAATCATATGGAAAACAGAAAAAAATACGCCTTGTTTTGCGAAATTTTTGTTTGCATTGTGCCTGTAGTCATTGAAATTACCACCTGGCTTCATTTTCGACAGCAAACTCAATAATTATACTCTATATAGTCTCATAATTACATTTAGCGAAATACCTTCTGGATTTGATTACAAATCATAGACACTTTAAATCCAACGAATTCAGTTTTATAAATCAATAGAGTTTTACACACGACGATTTAAGTAAAAGTAAAAGTTCCTATAAATCTGATTTATATCTAGAAGAAAAAAATTACCTCAATTACAAACTGAAAGCACAACTTGAACCAACGATAAGTTAACATTGACACAGATTAAATAGTAAAGTTAAACACGACTACATTTTTCATATGAATTTATTGTACACAGGCATAGCGGCCGTCCCATAATTTAGGCGGACGTTCAGCCTACAAACTTGGGCACAATAAAGCACTATGCCAACGACATTAATTACAACTTATCGTAAAACATGCTCCTCGGCCGCTCACATAGTCATTCTTGAGCTAAACTCATACGACACCGTGTTTTATGTACGACGCACTGTGTCACTATTTGCATATTCATTTTTTGCAAGGTTGTTTGTTGGAAAACGGTTAATATTCTAGAATTGTTATTTAATTTTACAAATCTACATTTATTTAACTTACAGTCATATCCTTAACTTAACTTCTCGTCACCCCTACCACAATGCCTGAAAACTAAAGTTTTCAACCAGTGCGTCCTACCTGTTATGACCTACGGTGCTGAGACTTGGACACTCACAGCACGACTGGTCCGCTAGCTCAGTGTCACTCAGCGAGCTATGGAGCGTGCTATGCTTGGAGTCTCTCTGAAGGATAGGATCCGTAACGATCTTATCCGACAGAGAACCAAAGTAGTAGACATAGCACATAGGATTAGCAAGCTGAAGTGGCAGTGGGCTGGCCACATTTGTCGAAGAACCGACAACCGCTGGAGCAGACGTGTTCTTGAGTGGAGACCGCGTCTTGGCAAGCGTAATGTAGGACGCCCACCGGCTAGGTGGAGTGACGATTTGCGAAAGGTCGCTGGCAGATGCTGGATGCGACAAGCCGAAGACAGGGTAAAATGGCGCAATTTGGAGGAGGCCTATGTCCAGCAGTGGACAACAGTTTAGGCTGATGATGATGATGAAATATCCTTAACTATGCTTTACAATTTACAATCGTTGGATTTAATATAATCTATTCTGCCTTTTACTGATTTTTTATTGCACTACAAGTATACTAATAAGTAGTATATTACTTAAATTTTACATCGTTTTGGGTATCTGGGGGCGCGGCCGAGCCTCCTCCAAGTCGAGCTAAAAAGTGGCATGGCCGTAACATCCTTTTCTCGAAGCAATTCAGACCATTTTCAACCCCCTATAACTTCGTTGTGGCTAAAGCATGAAGCCTGAATTTTCAGTTACTAAGCAGGCATTGTGTAAACACGGTATATTTAAAATTTCATTCAATTTGAACCAGTAGTTTAAGAATTATAACTTATCAAACTTTCGTAATTTTGTCACTCACTGACTGACTGACCGATCATCAAAAGTCGAAGGCACTTCTAGCAGACATAGAACCTTCAAATTTAGAATATAATTAGTGTTTAGTGTCTAAAGTAAGGAAAAATTCAAACATTTCATAATTTGTGTCTAGTTTTCTAGATAGGCCAACTGCGTGAATAACTTTGTAATCCCATATAAATGTATAAGATTACAAAGTTGCATTTGCAGTTAATGAATCATTTTACCCGTATATAATGGAATAATAGTTGTAGATAGATATCTATATATATGAGGCATAACAGGAGGGGATATAGAGAGGGAAATGGTGTATTCAGCCCATGAAACTGTACAACATTCCTCTAGAAAAACATGACGAAGAAAAACTTGCAAATAAATAGACTAAATAGCTCGAAAATATCAATTACAATGAAAGAAAGAACATTAATAATCAAATCCGCTATATTTGTGATAAATTGATACCTACAAAAATAAGAAAAATCCATAAGACAGAGGCTTTAAGAAAAATCGTTAGTGATATTCTAGAAGTAAGAAGTACCGAAAAGGAAAAAAGTAGGACTCTACAAAAAGACGTGAGATCCCATCAAAAACATCCTGTAAAAAAAATCCAAGTCTCGCAGCTCAGGTTTTCTACCGCAAAAGTTGTGAGATGCATGTAATACCAAGTCGATTAATTTATTTAGTCTTTAAGGGACCTTCTATATAAAGTTATTACGTTAGTTATTACCATATCAATATTAAAAATTCTTTACGTTTTAAATAAATAGATCGACTTGGCCAGCAGCATAATGTATAAATTGTACCATACATTATGTTTTCATGCGATGGCCAAGTCGATCCATTTATTTAAAAAGGTAAAGAATTTTTAATATTGATATGGTAATAACTAACGTAATAATTTTATATAGAAGGTCCCTTAAGGACTAAATAAATTAATCGACTTGGTATTACATGCATCTCACAACTTTTTGCGGTAGAAAACCTGAGCTGCGAGACTTGGATTTTTTTTGCAGGATGTTTTTGATGGGATTATTTTTACATCAATATTTTATTTACTCGAAAGAAATGTAATTTTAATATTTGGGGGCGCGGCCGAGCCCCCTCCAAGTCGAGCTATAGGCCGTAACATCCTTTTCTCGAAGCAATTCAGACCATTTTCAACCCCCCATAACTTCGTTGTGGTTAAAGCAAGAAGCCTGAATTTTCAGTTACTAATTAGGCATTGTGTAAACACGGTATATTTAAAATTTCATTCAATTTGAACTAGTAGTTTAAGAATTATAACTTGTCAAACTTTCGTAATTTTGTCACTCACTGACTGACTGACCGATCATCAAAAGTCTAAGGCACTTCTAGCAGACATAGAACCTTCAAATTTAGAATATAATTATTGTTTAGTGTCTAAAGTAAGGAAAAAATCAAACATTTGATAATTTCTGTCTAGTTTTCTAGATACACTAACTGCGTGAATAACTTTGTAATCTCATATAAATGTATAGGATTACAAAGATACATTTGCAGTTAATGATTCGTTGTACCCGTATATAATGGAATAATAGTTGTAGATTGGTATCTATATATATATTATATATGAGGCATAACAGGAGGGGGGTATAAAGAGGGAAAGGGTGTATTCAGCCCATTAAACTGTACAACATTCCTCTAGAAAAACATGACAAAGATAACCTTGCAAATAAATAGACTAAATAGCTCGAAAACAATCACCATGAAAGAAAGAACACTAATAATCAAATCCGCTATATTTGTGATAAATTGATACCTACAAAAATAAGAAAAAACCATAAGACAGAGGCTTTAAGAAAAATCATTATATATATTCTAGAAATAAAAAGTACCGAAAATGAATAAAGTAGGACTCTACAAAAAGACGTGAGATCCCATCAAAAACATCCTGTAAAAAAATTCCAAGTCTCGCAGCTCAGTTTTTCTACCACAAAAAGTTGTGAGATCCATGAAATACCAAGTCGATTAATTTATTTAGTCCTTGATTAAGGGACGTTCTGTATAAAGTTATTACGTAAGTTATTATCATATCAATATTAAAAATTCTTTACGTTTTAAATAAATAGATCGACTTGGCCAGTAGCATTATGCATAAATTGTACGATACATTATGTTTTCATGCGATGGCCAAGTCGATCTATTTATTTACAACGTAAAGAATTTTTAATATTGATATGATAATAACTTACGTAATAACTTTATACAGAACGTCCCTTAATCAAGGACTAAATAAATTAATCGACTTGGTATTTCATGGATCTCACAACTTTTTGTGGTAGAAAAACTGAGCTGCGAGACTTGGAATTTTTTTACAGGATGTTTTTGATGGGATTATTGTTTCGGGTACTTCAATAGCAAATGAAATAATCCTAGTCGAATTTCCTAGCCGTGTTCTTAATTACTGAAGGTCTAGTAAGCGAGTGTAGTATCTAGTCCTAGCCTTCATTTTAAAAAATACCTTCTCATTTTAAAATATCATCAATCAATTTAAAAACACAGTGAAACACCGTGGCTCAATTTTCAAATAAAACGAGTGCACAAGAAAGGTATTTGTGACCGAAGTAATGTAGAAGGAAAACGATCGTAGAACGTGCACCGTCCCGCTATAAATACACCGGCGCGACATTTGCATGGGGGCACAAAGAAGTTCGATATTGGTAATTATGAATAGTTACAAGACACGATACTCGTACTGATTTATTGTGCATTAAGCTTCGTAAATCTAAAAGTGTGTTATGTTTTATTCTGTTGGTCATGTTGTCGGATATACGGATATTAATATCCGAAAAGAGGGGTAATAGTGTCGTTTTATGCGAATTTAAAATCAAATACGGAATTCATTTTACTGGTGGTAGGTCTCTCATATGTGAGAGGCCGCATGGGAAGGTACAACAGCATTGTCTATTTCTCCCGCCAAACAGCAGTTTAAATGCACTGTTGTGTTTCGGATTGAACGACATTGTAGCCAGAGTAACCACTGAACATATTCAGCCTTTACATCTCATATCTCATCATGGCGAGCGCAGTGGAATACCAAGCATTACTTTGTAATTTAAGGTGTTGTTTGGTTTTGCTACTGTTCATGAAGGGTCATATCGCTTACCATCAGGCGAATGAAATGCAAAAAAAGAGCAATAATGGGGTCGCTGGCTATAATTTTTCTTTTCGCGGAAATACTAAAAACACGATAGTCCGTTCAATGGTCGTAAGCAATAACTTACATAACCCTATATTAAAAAAAATATATTTTCAATTAAATCATGCGACAAATATTACAGTTAATAATTATAATAACAAGATTAATAACAACCTATTATGTATGAATAACAACCACATTGCCTGGTTAAATAGTTAATTTCAAAGCAATTGTTTAACTGTGTGGTTGGTGTTAATAATTTCGATCGCTTGTTGGTAAATTATATTAATTTTAGTGGATAATTATATAGTAGAATTGATGTTTTTGAGTTTAATAGTAACGTTAAAAGAAATCACTCAAAGGCTTTTGTTCAATCCAAACCTATGGTATAGTACCAGGAGAGTAAAGATATAAAAAAAGTAATTAAAGAATCATAAAATAATTAGAGGCTAACATCTAGGCTTTGGCGGCTGTATATCAATAGCTATAAACAGGATTCAGGATCAATAATGAACTGTGCGCGGAATTTTAATAATGGTCCTTTTAAATGCTGTACGTATGTTGGATTTAAATGCTATGAAGAAAGATGAGTAGAATGAAACGTTAGACAAATGACTGATATGGATGTTGTTGTGTAAAAAAACGAAGAATGGGAGTACTCAAGAGTGAAAGAGTTAGATAATGAATGGAAAAGATCTTGAAGTACAGAAGGGCGGAATAGGAGAGTATAGAATGAAATACGATAGAATAAGAACGACGAAAAACGAAAGACGTAATAAAAGAATTGAAATTATACCGAAGACTATAAATCCAATCTGCGTTTAATTTGATCCGAGAGGGAACTATTCCTATACGCATAATAACGTATATGTAAGTGAATAATAAATAAAAAATAAAAGTCACGTATACCAAAAAGTGGCATTATACCAGCATGTTGCACTATATGGCCTAACCACTCTCAATCGTAATCTCGATTGTAGAGGAGGCCCGTGCCCTGCAGTGGGACGTAAATACTAGGGTGATACCGATATACCAAATAATGCGGATATTTTTTAACTCTGCACAGAACTGGGCAGCACTATCAAACAGCGCTAATTTTGAACGCTTTGGCGGCTAGGTGTCGCACTTTGTTGATTAATCGCCGGATAATCTGAGATTATGTTCGGATATGTATCGGTTTCAATGTTTGATTCACTTTGAATATTCATGTATTTCATGGGTAATGGTGCCTTGTTATATTAAATGTAAGTTATTCATTAGAATAAACTATTGTTTTAGCTAATTATATGAGGTTATTGTAATTAATTTAGATACCTTTAGTCCTTTAGTATTTGAGAAACTTTTATTTTGTGAAAGAAGAGAAATAAAATCTATTAATGTTATTAACAAGTTTTAATTTCGGTTTTGACTTTTGGTAGTTGTATGACTAATCTAATTATTTATTCGTGGAGTCTAATATCTACTGCGTAACATAAAATTTATTGATCCTAACAATACTGATCCGCCATCTAAATACATAAATACACCAGACAGTCACATACATACCTAGTCCTGAACCCACACTAAGTTCGAGTCTTTTGTCGTGGGTATCAGGAACTACGAGAGACTTTTCAGTCTCACAAACACCCAGACCCGAAAGAAATATTTGTGGGCCGCACAAATATTTCTACCAGGAAATACAGGAACTACCAAAGGCTAGAAACATTGAGCTCCTTAAAAATGTAGCACTCATTACATTCTGTTGTTATTAAAAACCGTATTTTTTTACTTTGCCTTATACCAAAACATTATCCCCAATAGCATATATCAATTTTAATATATCCGGCGCATATCTCCGCACAAAACAACACCCACCGCAAAATTAACAAAACAAAAATTTTATTACAATACGCGTAATGCAGCGGCTTCGGAATTGATAAGCAAAACATGGCAAATTACAAGGTTGATACACTGCCATCCTTCGTTCCCGGCTTGGGATAATTGAAAAATGTCCCATGAATTGTCGGCCAGCCTGGGTGCGGAGTAATGAGATAGGATTACCGGTCTGTTGCGCGGCGAACTAACTGGCAAGACAATTTTTGTGATTGCTTTTTTTAGTTTAATGAAAGTTGGCGTGCTTATTGGTTTCGGGATTGTATTTCGGGAATTTTGGTTCTGATTGGAAATAACATAATTCAGACGTAAAATTATTGATATTTCATTGGAATGTTAATGTCAGATTTTATTTAATTTGTTCTTTCTACAATCTTAACTTTAAATTTTATTTTGAATATAGTAACAAATATTGAAATTCTAACCTATTTATTCAATATTTTAAAATCTCATTTCACTCCATAAACATACTAAGAAATGGATTCACGACGTACTTCCAAATTGTTTAGAAAATGAAAGGAAGTTATCAGTCTAAAAAAAACCGACTGAAAGTAAAAGCCTCAAGCAATCGTTACAGTTAATCTCATACGACTTCAATTTAACACATGACCTTAATGACGTATCCCATTCATATCTATTTTTAGCTAATCTAGTAACTTAGTCCATTAAATAATAGTTTATCATTCGAGAACTCGGCTATTTTCTTCAAAAACATTTTAGGTCTTGAACTAAAAGTCTATTATCAAACCTGGTACCAAGAATATACATTACACCGCAGTTATTACTAACAAAAACAATATTTCTTGAATCATATTATTCTCGATAGCTCACCATAATAGTCTGAAGGAGTTAAGTCGTGGAATAAATACTTTATCTCATCGAAATATCGATTCTCATAAGTAAATTACTGTTTTGAACTTCAATGGGACTTTGGTCCAATCTCTTTTAAGTCCCCCACAATATTTTAGATTAAAACATTTCAAGCATTTTGGGCTTAACTCAATAGATAGGAAAATTTGTTGATAATAACCGTTGGGAGTTTCAAAGACAAAGTTTCGTACAAATAGACAAATGTTCGAAAATAATACTCAAATTAATGAGATTCGGATTTCGATAGATCTAGTAAGTTTAGAGAAATTTGTGTTTTAAATCTCTTAGAGTATTTATTATAAGCTTGGTCATTTATGTAAATTAAGCCTGATGACAAATATCTGCATTATTAATTTAGTGAGGTAAGCTAAGCAGATTTTCTAGTTAAAATGTAGAAATGAAACGGCCGTTGAGGTATTTGTGTTCTCATTAATAAAGGTAAAACAAAGTAACTAAAATCTTTTGATGTTAAGTACAGTCTAATCTAAATAAATAATAAATAAATACGCGCAACAGTCACATACATAGTCCTGACCCACATTAAGATCAATTAAGTCTTCTGTCGTGGGTATCGGGAACTACGAGAGACTTTTCGGTCTCACAAACACCCAGACCCGAGACAAATACTTGTGGGCCTTACTAACATTTGTCTCGGTGCGAGGAGCGAACCTGCCGCCTCTCCTTTCATAGGCGGCGTCTAACCAACTGCGTCACAGAAGCTATCAAATCAAATCTAAATAAAGTATCCAAAAATAAAATAAGGGACACGTTAAACTCCAAAAACAACAAGCTTGCGTTGATCACTATGGAACTATTTTTTACAATGTAGGCTACTGCTTTAACTCTTTTGTAATTACCTAATATGCAGAACTCCATATTCTGTATATGTATCTGTATCACCCCATATATGTACGTCCCACTGCAGAGCACGGGCCTCCTCTATAATCAAGACTACAATTCAGGGTGGTTAGGCCATATAGTCCACCACAGTGGCCTAATGTTGTTGTTCACGATGTTGTCCTTCGCCATTTGAGTGCGTAGTGACCAATACACACATGACTCCGAAAAGTCAGAGGTGACCCGGGACCACCGTGAACATAATGACAGCCTCATCTGATCCGTTTAATAAATAATAGGCTACCTCGCACTCAATATTATTATGTTATATTCAGTTCTTTCAGGATCAAATATAACCCAGGGCTCAAACAGCGGAAGAAAATACTTCGCAAATGGGGCCGATGTTTTTTGTGCAGGTTTAGTGATCAAGAATTGGTAAAAAATATGACGCCAGAATTACACCAACGGGGACGAAATACATTGTAACACAAACAACTTGGAGAAGGCACTACGCTCTTACTTAGAGCTGGTGGATTCTGTGTATAGCAAGCTCAGTGATTTTAATAAACAATAATCTATTTTAATATCAGCTTTATTTTAATTTTTTTTTTTTTTTCCCTCTCTGGCAAGTTATGCCGATGTCGACAATTCTGCCAATGTCAGATGTGCGATGAGAACTCGTGTGTGATATGATTTCTGGTGGAATGACCAGTAGGTCATTCATGTAGTAATTACTAAAGTTGGTTCGATAGTGAACTTTATGAATGAAGTTATGGCGACGTAGTTAGTATAAATGCTAGAACAAACACAATCACACGTAGTATATATAAAAAAAAAACATTGAAATATAATATATAGTTGTTAAAATGTTATAAAAGATAGGAATACCACAGTACAACACGCATCAAATTTCAAGATCACAGACGGATGGCGTTAGATCTTATGAAGGAAATCATAGCTTCAAAAAGTCGAGGGGAAGAGTGGGTCAAAAGAGAAGGAAAGTTAATAGGGACGGGAATGTTCAAAAATGTTAAATGAGTATAAAGATCGAATGAGGAGGTATTTCTAGAGCAGTTAAAGAAAATATGCTCCAAAGTACCATCGTCCAACCCACACTCGCAAAGAGACGAGTCCCGAACCCGAATTTTGTTTAAGAATACCGGGGAAGAGCAGTGGCCTATACGAATTCTGGAAACAGATGATATGACAGGTTTGGACACTTTTTTAAATTTGTAGAACCAAGGTTTAGGTGGTATGGTTGATTGTATGGCATAGTAATGTTTGCCTTTATGCATTGCAGATTTGTTCCAGTGGTCCTGCCACAATATCAACAAAGTCCTATGAGCAAGGCTTAGTAAATCATAGTTATGGTGGACAAAATGCTTTAGGTCGGATGCTTCTGAAGAAATTGCATTCTTGGCTAGTCTGTCTGCACACTCATTACCTCCTATACCTGAATGGCTAGGGATCCATGTTAAATGCACTGTTTTGCCCTGTCTTGAACAAGAGTATAAACATTTTTTAATATTTAAAAGCAGGGAGTTATGTAATCTATCCTTATAAGGATTTTGACCCAGAGCTTTAAGACAGCTCAGTGAATCAGTGAATATAACACCCTTATGGATATTATGGGATTCTATATAGTTGCATGCTTCTAAAATAGCAATGCATTCTCCTGTGTGGACTGATGATTCCTTAGGGGATTTAAATTGTAAGATAATGTTTAAATTTTGATAGAAAACGGCAGAACCTGTATATTCTTCATATGTGAATTTAGATGCATCAGTAAAAAATCTGTGATAGTCATTCCAGCGTTCTCCAACCAAGGCATTAAAAATCCGATCCGCTGACACAGTGTGTTTAGAGAGGCCAATATCTAAGATAATTTCAGGTCTATAGCAAAGAATTTCGTATTGGATGTTAAATAGAGGGAGCCTGTGTGTTTTAATTATTGGGCCCTCTAAATTTGCAAGGGATCGATAGGATTGAAGGTAAAGGGGGATCTCTTTATGAATCCAATAAGGTGCTTCATTGCAAATTTGATTTAGTTCTCCAATTTTTTCTTGCAGTGGGTGGGAGCCTTTGCCACTAATTCTAGCCCAAAAGCGGGTGGCCAGGTATTGTCTCCTTAGTGATAACGGTGGTTCTGCACACTCGACCTGTAACGCATTAATTGGAGAGGACTTCATGCAACCAGATATAATCCGGAGGCATTTAGCCTGCAACTTGTCCAGTCTCAATAGCGCACCCTTGTTGCATGGAATCATGAGGAACGTCCCATAGTCCATTATGCTTCTCACTAGGGCATTATACAGTAGTTTCATTGTGAATGGGTGTGCCCCCCACCAAACACCAGCTAGTACTTTTAGCATGGGGACAACTCGTTCGCATTTTTTAATTAAATGATTAATGTGGTTTACACCATTTAATTTGGAATCCAAATATACGCCCAAAAATTTTGCTTTCGAAACGATCGGTATAGCGTTGCCGTCTACGCTTACTTGAATCGACGGGTGCTGTTATTTCCGGGAGAAGATAACCACAGAGCTTTTCTGGGCTGAGAGGTTCAAGCCATGTCTTAAAAGCCAACAGTTCAGAGATTGCAAAGAAAGACATAGAGATGTGGCTGCATCCTGAATTGATTTGTTCCTCACATACAACGCTAGATCGTCGGCGTATTGTAGGATGTGGCAGTTATAATTTAGACAGGTCTCAACATCAGCTGTATAGAGATTATATAGTATAGGGCTTAGTACCGAACCCTGAGGTAAGCCCCTCCACGTTAATCTCTGATAAAATTGCTCACCAGGGACTCTCAGAGTCAGAGACCTTGACATAAGCATAAGACATATACACTGGGCCATCCTTGCCGGGATACTCAGCTGGTGCAATTTATGCCTGAGAATGGGAAGGAGGACGTTGTCATATGCTGAAGATATGTCTAAAAAGGAAGCGACTACTGAGTCATTTTTGGAGAGAGCAACTCGAATGTCGGTTATTAACACTCCAACGCTATCCATGGTACCCAGTCCTTTCCGGAATCCAAATTGAGACTTTGGAAGTAAGTCTAACGACTCAACAATCCACTCCAACCTGTTTTTAATAAGATGTTCCATAATTTTGGCCAGGACCGACGACAAAGCAATTGGTCTGAAGTTGTTGGGATTATCTGCGTTTTTACCAGGTTTTAAGATTGGTATAATAATTTGTAACTTCCAGTCTTTTGGTATTATACCATAATAATAACAAAAATTTACCATTTCTAAAAAATATTTCTTTGCATGTATGCCGGAATGCACTATAAAAGAATAAGGAAGCCCATCAGCACCAGGGGCGGAATCCCGAACACTGCCAAGGACCAAATCAAGTTCCTCCATAGTGAAAGGTGCATCGTGTGGGTCTTCGGATGTAAATACGGGGATGATGTGGGTTTCTTGCAATGATGGTACATAAGGAGGACAAATTTTATTAAAAAACAGACTGGCAGTCTCCCGGGAGATGGTAGAGGGGATTGAGGGAGAACAACCAGACCTAAATCTATTTTTTCTCTTCCAAACTACGGTAGAGGGAGTAGAAGGTGATAAAGAGTTACAGAAATTCATCCAACCCGTACGTTTCTTTCTTCGCAGTAACCTTTTCGATTTTGCATATACTTGTTTATAGTTCAGCAGGTTTGGGGTGCTCATATCACTATTGTATTTCCTCTCTGCGGCAATGCGTTCTTTAATAGCTAAGGTGCATTCCCGATCCCACCATGGTGGAGATGGAATTTTGTGCCTATCACTATTTTTAATTGGAAAACAGGAATCAGCGCAAGACTTTAAGGCCCGCACAAATTGTTCACAACAGGTATTTACATGAGATTGGTCAATATTTGTTAAATTTGGATCATTTATTTTAGGAAGTGCAGTGATTTTATGGTCTAAAAGAGATGCGAATTTGGACCAGTCTGGGTCTGATAAATTATATTTTAATATAGGAGGAAACGTTTTTTCTAGATACGTTCGATGAGCGAAGGAGATGATTATGGGGTAGTGATCACTTCCATGAGTTAGATCTGTGCATTGCCAACAGGCAGATACTGCAATATCTGGAGAGCAAATAGAAAGGTCGACACAACTTTTCCTTTGGCCGGGTGAGACTCGGCGAGTGGGACAACCATTATTTAGGATGCAAAGATTAAGGTCGTCTAGGATTTCCACCAAGCCTGTTCCGAAGGGATCGTTGTGATCGGAGCCCCATCTATAATGATGGCAATTAAAATCACCCATAATCAATAAAGGCCTACTTAAATTTTCAAAAGTTGTTTTGATTATGGGCAGAAAGTTACGATCGGGATGGGCGATATAAATAGAGACCACGGTAATGCCGTTTGCTGTGCCTGCTGTTAAGTTCATATCTCCTATAAAGGGAGGTAAAGGGGATGTTACAAAAGGGAGTCGGTTATTTATTAGGAGGGCAGAACCTCCGTAGCCATCAGGTCTGTCGCTTCTATAAATATTGTACTGTGGTACACGGAAGCTAAGGCTTGGACGCAACCATGTCTCAGCGATAGCACAAGCCATTGGTTTAAATTTATTTAGCAGGAATATCAGGTCGTGCTTCTTATGCAGCACGCTCCTCACATTCCACTGGAGAAATTTTAGTGGCGGAGCCATTTTTAAAACTAAGTAAAGTTGTTAAAAGTTCATGGGCAATGTTGGACGGTTGTTTGGATGATGATGGAGTGTTATGACATTGGGAAGAATTTGTGGATAGAAGTAGGGTTAAAATTTGGGTTATTAAGTCAATTATGGTAGGGTCTAAGGATGTATTCAGTGCACAGCCATTAGGCTGTGAAGATTTTAGAGGGTTAACAATATTACGATGAGCAACTTTGTCATAAGCTGGGGATAAGGGTATAGGAGCCTTAGGTTGGCGGAAAACGGTTTTGCGGTGGGAGAGGGAAGCTTGGGCTTGAGTAGATTTGAGAGTGTCCGCGTAACTACGTGTGGATGATGTAACTGGGGTCATTTTATTGGCTTCAGCGTACGATATGCTCTTCTCTGCCATTGTTATTTTAATGGTTCTCTGCCTGCCATACTCTGGGCATGCTTTGCTATTCGCAAAGTGCTCACCAGAGCACAGCACACAGAAAGCATCACTCTCCGTGACATCACAGCCATTTCCAGGATGGTCCTGCCCACACTTGATACAGCGAGGCTTGGACCTGCACATATCTTCTACATGGCCATATCTGCAGCATTTCCTACATTGGATTGTGGGATATATATACCGTTCAACCGGGAGGGACGTATAGCAGCAATAAACTCTTTTCGGAAGAATTTGCCCATCGAAAGTAAGAACGCAGGTCTCAGTGTGTTTCCACTCTGAAACCCCGTCTCTGGTAGTTTTCCGACTAATGCGTCTAATTTTAAGGATACGGCCGCAACCTGTTGGAACGGTTATATACTTTTTTGCTGTCTCTTCGTCCATATCAGTTGGAACTCCAGAGACAACTCCCATTCTGGTAACATTGAAGGTCGGTATTGAAGCATTGAATTTATGTTTTGCTAAAATGGGATTCGTTAGGAATGAGTTTGCATCTTGAGGAGAAGCAAACTCAACGGAGACACGATTTCTCCCTATTCTTTTCACGCCATCTCTTACAATATTATGAATGTTTTGGTTGTAAAGAAATAGTCCGAAAGTTACTGGATGAAGAAAGGCGCCAGAATTAGGTTGAGATTCAATCCGAGACACATGTACCAGAAAAGGAGCCCTATCTTCAGCATTGTACCTCGTTCTTCCGATAAAGCTTTTGGACTGCTTCGATGGACGGATATCTGTCTGTTTGTCATCACCTGCCGGTCGTTTGTTCGACACGTTTGCATGAGAAACAGAATTATCATTTTCTAGCATGCTAGACGCAACTTCTGCAATTTGCGAAAGGGGACTTAAGTTGTTAGGGTAAGAAGGAGGGGCAGATGGCGATGGGGATAACGGCATATTAATGTCGGGAGGGTCAGGAGGTAGTTACGTTAGTCGCCTTCGGAAGGAGGTTTTTAAAAACACAAATTTTAATTAGGACAAAAATAAAATATAATCAATTATTACAAATTGAACTTAAACTAATTATAGTACTAATAAATTTGGTTGTCGCGACTTTCCTCGACGGCGATCGAAGAAGAAAAGCACTGCTGCCCGGTGATGGTGGTCCGACGATGCTGGTGGGTCATCGGCGTGAGTAATTAATATGGAATCTGCCGACTGTGCAGATTCGTGGGAACTTTTTGGGAGTTTCGTTAGGGGCGACACGTAACACCTCCCCTCCTAGACCGACACCTATTTGCCAATGTTTAATGCAAATGTTGCGGCTCTTCTATCTTGAGTTGACATCTCTATGGCAGTTGTGGGAACATTCTCAACAGTAAGTGCTGCAATCGCAGATTTCTTCAGTCTTCTCCGAATGTATAACATAATGATGACAGCGAATACGATAGTCAGGATTACGAAAGTGTATACTGGAACTGTGATGGAAAGAATGCTTGATGAGTCAATAACAGGTGGCTTCACTGGAATTTCCATGGAAATTTGATTTTGTATGTTATGTAATTTATCCAAATCAATTGTTGTAAGATTATATGCGACTCCAGTATTCTGAGAAATTGCAATATCTGGAAGTGACATAATTTCTATTGGTTTTCCGCGGAGCTGGTTATAGATGTTAGCCAAAGTAAACTCAGGTGTTCTTATCTTGCAGTTTTGAGGGATAGTTGCTAAGAAACTGCCTTCTAGGATATGGTGCTGCTCTTGTCCACATAATATTTGAACTTTAGTGGACTTTGGGAATGATATGATGTAGTGCTGGTTATCAAGCTCGACTAGAGCTTCCTTGTACAAAGAGATAGGCGTGGGTTTACACGTTTCATCTATCTCCTGTGAAACAATGAGATGGTGAATGCAGTCCTTTTGAGTCTTCATCTGATGATTTACTTTTTCTTCACATAGAAACCATGTATCTATCTTCGGGCATTCTGCCTCTATGTACACATATTCGTTATTATTGGTTGCCATATAAGGAAAAGGGGATAGGATAACATAATGATTTTTATTCGGGACAGGACAGAGTCTGTATAAATTGTAAGTGGAGGAAGTAGTAATTGGGAATTTAAGAACTACCACGATCTTTGATTTTATAAAGTAAGTGCCTATTCTAATCATATTATAATAATATCTTATGTCTAAATTTAAAATTTTATCTGTACTATAAATATGTTTCAATGTGTTTAACATACTCTTTATTTCATTTGTTCCAAGAATTGAATGGTGTAAAGTGCCACTAATACTAAAAGCTAATATGTTTTCTAATCTGATAATTTCGTCAGACAAATCTTTGACGTTTTCACTTATAATAAGAAATAGTTGCGACAATTTCGCATAAAATGTAACTCGATCGTTACCTATACTTGTAAAATTAGTAATATAATTTAATGCCTTAATTATTTCTGTTGATTCATAGTTAAATTACTAAGTACTTCAAATTGTTTCGCGGTGATTTCTTTAAATAAGCTTATGCGTTTATTATAAGTTGTCGAAAGTTCGAGATTATTGTTCTGTAAGACTTGTAAGGAGTGTTCAAATCTTAATGCGTCATCGTGATCAAGATTCCCCGTTATGCTTTTTATGAATGTTCCAAGAGGGTTTATTAGTCCTCTCTTAATGCGAACTGGTTCTAAAGAATCGAGCTGACGAGATAACTTATCAAGCTTATCAAATAAATATGTGATCTGATATTTGAATAGAGTAAAATTACTGTTCGATAGTTTGTTTGAGGATTTAGTGAGTTCTGAGTATAAAGAAGTAATATGATGGCGTATGATGTTAAGGTCAATTTCCTGGAGGAATGTGTGGAAATGGGAAATTATTTTGGTGGGTCTTAACTCAAAAGGTAATACGCCAGGTCCATCACGAAGACTGTTAAGTCGGATTTCTTGTGCTTGGGCCAGGGACATCAGGCTCATTGGAATCCTGTAACGGATTGGAATTATTAGTTTTAGGGAGTCTTTTTATTCTGTTTTTTTTTTGCAATGCGGCCTCGTTTCTTTGAGGTGTATATATGGATAGGTAAATTCGTAGTGACTTTATCATGAGTATATCTAGCCGCTAGTTTATTTCTTTGACCTATCGGATTTTTAATAAAAATTTCTTGATCCTGTTCGTATTTTTGGGTCGACATATCTTTTAATGATATTGACTATGTCGTCTTCTAAATTTCCTTGGGATACTTCAACTACTATTTTATTGTAGATATCAAAAGGCTTCGTAATTTTTGGTTTGATGCTAGCTCTATAGGGTACTATGTTAATGACGATCTGTCTCTTGTACTTATTTATGGGATCGTCTACGATAGGTATTTCAAGGATGGGGTTTTCTACACTTGTGTGTACAGTAGAGGTCGTGTATGGTGTAGTCTTATTATTCTGATCTGACTCAATTAATGCTTTTATGCTGGGTGCTGTGTTGGTAGACGATGGACTCATAAGTGGTCTTAAACTAGGTGCAGTATCAGTAGATGATGCGCTTATCAGAGGTCTATCGTCAGGTGCTGTCACTGTGGAAGATGAGCTCTGGGAATCAGATATATTAACTATAATTGATTCTATTTCTTCATTATGGATTTCTATGCGGGAAAGTGCGTCTGCGTTATAATTATTTTTGCCTTTTTTATAAACAACTGTAAAGTTAAATTCGGAAAGTTTTAATTTCCACCTAGTGAGCCTTGAATTAGGGTCTTTCAAATTCATAAGCCAGAGTAAAGGTTTGTGATCTGTCACTACTTTAAATTTACGTCCAAAGAGATAATGCCTAAAATATTTGGTAGCCCAAACTATTGCAAGGAGTTCTTTTTCGATAGTGGAATAGTTTACCTCGCTATCATTAAGAGTCCTCGACGCATATGCAATAGGTCGATCGGAACCGATGGATCCTTGAGACAGAATAGCACCAATAGCGACGTTAGATGCATCTGTGGTAAGTATGAAGTCCTTTGTAAAATCAGGATATTGTAATATAGGGTCATTAGTCAACAGTATTTTACAGTTTTCAAAGCATTTTACGTATTCGGGGGTTAAATTTATCTTTGCGCCTTTCTTTAAACATTTAGTCAGAGGTTTCGTTAATCGGGCAAAATCTGGTATAAATCTACGATAGTATCCTAATAATCCTAAGAAACTTTTTATTTGTTTTGTAGTCCTTGGTATGGGATATTTTAAAATTGCGTTTATTTTATCTGGGTTAGGTTTAACGCCTTCAGGTGTTATAATATGGCCTAAATAAGGAGTCTCATGCTTTAAAAATTCAGATTTATCCATTTGAATTTTAAAGTTCGACTCACGTAATCTTTGAAAAATTTTCTTAAGATTCACCATGTGTTCTTGTAGTGACGTGGAGAAAACCAAGATATCATCTAAATACACTACACAAATTACATTTTGGAGGCCTCTGAGTACGTTGTCCATTACCCTTTGGAAGGTGGACGGCGAGTTCTTTAAGCCCATTGGCATACGTAAAAATTCGTAGTGGCCATGGTCAACATTAAAAGCTGTTTTATGTACATCTGAGGGATCCATTTCCACTTGATAAAATCCACTAGCTAGATCTAAAGTGGTGAAATACTGACATTTGCCTAGTTTGTCCAGAATATCATTTATATTGGGAATGGGGTATTTATCATCTATTGTTTTTTCGTTAAGTTTTCTAAAATCAACTACTAGTCTCCATTTAATTTTTTCTGAGGCATCCATTTTTTTTGGCACGATCCAGATGGGTGCGCTCCAAGCGGATGTCGAGGGTTGAATAATTCCCTGGTCTAACATTTTTGAAACCTGGTTTTGGACTTCTTGCTTATGTACTTGGGGATATTTATAGCTTTTGCTAAATACTGGGTTTTCATCTGTTGTATTAATTCGGTGCTTTATTTTATTAGTGAAAGTTAGGGGTTCATCTTCTAAATAAAAACGTCTGAAAATTCCTTACATAATTGTGATAAATTAGCTGTCTCCTCTGCGTTTAAATGGTCTGTGCGCAACTTTGATATCACTTGTCGCGTGCGCTCATTCGAGGAATTATTACAGGTGCAAGATGTTCGTAATTAATATGTGTCTGGTTCTTAGAAATCGATGCGTCAAGTTCCTGATTGTCTGTTAAAATTGTCTGTTCGTCTAAAGTTAATATGATGTCATCACTGGTGGGGTTTTCTATTTCAATTATACCGTGGCAATTAACTACTGAAGTTATGCATTCGGGAATAAGGCAATTATTAACGGCTTGTTCCTTTATTAAAATATCTCCATCAGATACATTCAAAGGAACTCTTACGAATTTTGATGTGCGCGCCGGTATAGTTTCTTTAAAGCATATGGAATTCTGAGAAGTGTATTGCAATATCGGATTATGTGCGAATTTAGTCTTTAGTACAAAGTTTTTAAGGTCGATTTTAGTTTCCCATTTTTTCAGTAAATCCTGTCCAATAAGTCCGTCAAAGTAACTATGGAATTTATATACATATAATTTAATATATTCTGGGGATCTAAATTCTGGAAAACATGGAATTGTAATAGAGTAGTTGTTTCTAGTGGTTGCGTGCACATTTGTTACTTCGAATGGATCAATATTAAGTGGTATGTCTGAAAAATACTTCTGAATGGCTTCAGGACTAATAAAGGATTGATTAGCTCCTGTGTCAATAAGTAGTTTCAAGGGTGGGTTTTGAATTTTTATATATGGTAAATGCCTTTGACTGTGTGTATTTAACTCTATTCTGGGGCATTTGAATCCGAATCCGAGTGAAAATTTGAAGAATTTTCCTGCGGGATTACAGATTCTTGATTTTGTGGGATGGGATGGTTATAGGAATTATTGTCGTAAGGTTCATACTCAAGTGGTGGGTAAAGTCCGTTGTATTCATATTGAAAACTATTATAATCATAGAATTCGTCTAAGTGGGGATCAATATGGTCATTTAAGTCATTTGTATTAATTTCCCTTGTTTTAAAATAATTATTTGGCGGTGGGTTACCATGCACTCGCCAGTCATGCCTTAAAGGAGGCAATGTGCGTGCTACGGGGTGACTGATGCCACTCATTGGCTGAGGATAGTTATTATTAGTAGGGGGTTGGGATTTGGGTGGGATTCTAAATCCTGTCGTCATGTTAGACCGTGGCAGGGATCTGAACATTTGTTGAGTCCTGGATGGTCCTTGCATGACATGCCCAAATTGTCGTTGTACATTGGGTTGTATAGTGTGACCTTGAAATTGGGGATGAAAATTTTGTGTTGGTCTAGGGTTAACGTGTAAGGGTGGTGAGTTCAGGGGGTGCGAGTAAGGGTTAACGGGTATGTAGGGTTTCCTACTCGTGTTGCTAGTGTGTGTACTTACCTGCTTATTTTGCATGTACAAAATATTGAGTTCTTCCTGAGCGTACTCTAGAGCAAGCTCTATGGTGTTAGGTCGCATGCATCGGATGCGTGAACCTAGAGGCTCTCGTAATCCTTTCAAGTAAGTTTGTAACGCTAATTTCTTATAAAGTTGCCTTTTGGCTTCTATTGTGGTAGCTAAAGTCTCATGCAGCTGGATGTACGTTGAAATAACGCTAAGTAAATTTTGGACTCGCTCATAGAAAAACACTTGGGGTATCATTACCTTGCTGTAACATTGAAAGATCAGTATATAAAGATGACTCATCCCTATGATCTGAAAAAGTGTTCACTAATGTACTTCTGATACTTCGCCAATCGCTGGGGTTACCATTTGTCGCTAATGATCGCGCGGCGGGCCCTACAATCTTATTAAGTATTCCATTGAGCAATTAATAATTTTGGAGATCGTAGCCAGGCGCTATTTTTACATACTTTAAAACTAATTCGTCGCATATTTGCAGAAATCTAATGAGTACATTACTATCTCCGTTAAATTCTGGCACGAAGCGTAATGACTTATAAATCTGATCAATAGTGTCGCCTTGATTTGCTGGACTTTGCGCGACTACCTGTTGAGGCCTTTCCATTTCGTCAAAATTCTCTACTATGCTATTTAAATTACGATACCCGTCTCTTTGCTCGATGCGAAGAGCGTTCTTCTATCAACTATAATTTCCCTACTTGATCGTGGGTGGAACATATAAATAGTAGGAATTAGGATCAATTCCTATATAGACTAAGAAAATATAACTAGGAATGACAACCAAATTTAAAAAATGTGCAACTCACAGTATGTATTTAGCAAAATACATGGTCTCGTGGTGATTGACGTCGATGTCTGGAAGTCTCACCCTGCGGGTCCTTAATCTGCGTCTGGATCCTCGATGGTCCTGCTCCTCCGATGGCTTCCCGTTCGTTGAGATAGTCGACGCGTCGACGAAACGACTATCAGCGCGGTTACGATTTATGGAAACACGCACTGACTCGACTATCCTACCGACTGCGCCAGTTACGTTAGTCGCCTTCGGAAGGAGGTTTTTAAAAACACAAATTTTAATTAGGACAAAAATAAAATATAATCAATTATTACAAATTGAACTTAAACTAATTATAGTACTAATAAATTTGGTTGTCGCGACTTTCCTCGACGGCGATCGAAGAAGAAAAGCACTGCTGCCCGGTGATGGTGGTCCGACGATGCTGGTGGGTCATCGGCGGGAGTAATTAATATGGAATCTGCCGACTGTGCAGATTCGTGGGAACTTTTTGGGAGTTTCGTTAGGGGCGACACGTAACAAGGTTTATTTCGTTCATAATTCATTATGAAGGTAGACTTACCAACTTGTTGACAAACAAATAAAAAAAAAAACAAACACTTAAACAAAACTATAAACACAACACTTAATTATAACTACCAAACATAAAATAATATATAAAACAAAACAAATAACTAAACAATAATTCACAATCGTTCCAATTTAACAAAATAAAAATAATCGTATTGCGATAAGGAAAAATAAATTCAAGACACACGTGTTACTCATAGACACACTGTGGCGAGAATCTTATTTTAATTTTAAATAATTTATTACATTTTATTTTTCGAGCACACAATCATAATCACATTTTACTTCATCCACACTAAACCTGCACAGGGGGGTCGTTGTATCCAATCGCGAGACCCTCCCTTGCTGGTTATCACCTCACACACACCGATCAGTGATACAATTCACCATTCATATAAAACACAGGAATTAAAAAAAAAAAAAACATAAACAACTTACTTGAATCCCGGAATCTGACGCTGGCGATCATAATGGTCGTTGCTAACTTGAACAGCGACCACCACACATCACTTCTTACACAATTTTTACTCCACGCACCAAATACCACTTCATCTACACCGTTACTATATTTTTTTCACTATATCACCACACACTTGAATATTTTCTCTCACGCCACCTTTTAAACAACTATAGTACCAAATACCACTTCACTACACTACTACTATAATAAGTTCTTCACAATATGTCTAATACTTGCATATTTGAGGCGAAAATCTAGGATAACTGCAGATCAGGCGCCATACCGTCGGATCGGAACACGGGACTCGCTAGGAACTGCAGTGAGAAGACAAGCGAAGACAAAGCTACCCTCCGCTGAACTTTTTGTCAGATAAATAAAAAATTGCAAAATCCTTTAAATCTGGTAATTAATGGTTTTCCCAATATAAAATACATTTAACGCATTATGATATCAATGCACAAATCCAATAGTTATTGTTTGTTGTATTCCTCATAATTAAATGAATTAATCTGAATAATCTACGACTTGTTTTAAAAAAAGCAACGCTAGAGTTTCTTGCCCGTTCTTCTTTGACGAAACCAGCCTTGTGAACCGGGTGGTAGTGAAAAAAGAAAAAAAGTCTGAATCTGAATAACGTATGACATTAATCATCATCCTCACGATCGTCTCAGCTAAAATATGTGTACAGTAGAAATTAAGCCTCTTTATATTTTCTAACTGACCTGCTGGATGCAACCAGCATTCAGGGCCTTCCTATTACTAATATTACATAGTCGAATAATCACAAACAACCTTATATATCTATAGCGAATTCTGTGTTAATCAACATCGTTTAATACTGTTTTACTGTAACTATTAACATAAATATGTGGACAAAGAGCATGTAATGTTCCGACGTAAGTGGTGCGGCGCTCCAGTGCACCATCAGTGGAGCGTTACTGAAATAATTCAACGATTTTGAAAATGCAGTAAACATTTAATTATGTATTATAATAAAAGGTTTAATAAAATAAACGATATTAATGTCCGAATACTGGAACGCCATTCAAATAATAGGTTGCTCTTAACAGCGCACGACCCACTTAGCCAGTACATTTAATCGGGATTAACGTAGTTAAGCGCCATTTATATTTAAGTTGCGTTCCAGTATTTGGGCGTAAGTCTCTTATCAAAATCCAAAATCTATTACTATAAGTTCATATAATATTTATTTCAGCATTTTTATTTCAATGTAGTTGTGAAAACATCTAATTGATTTTCACGGCCACCTTATCGATACTCAAATTGTACTGAAGGTTCTACCCTTTGTTTCTAAATCAATGTAACTTAATTATTAATTTTATTCTAATACACATATTGAATTTATACCCCATTAACTATGTAAATAGACTTTAATTACATAATACATCAGCAGGACCTAATAACAAAGCTATCGAACAGTAGAAACAGAACAATCCGATAGTCTGTCTAAATTAATACAATTTAGTTCGCATCACGAATAATGATGTACTGGTTACAAATGCATTCAATACCAACCGACCGGTATTGTCGACATAACTGGAGTCATGGGTTTGACAAGAAAGTAAATGTTATGTTATGTGTGAATGAATTCTCTTCTGTACTATCCAGAAGCAGGACAAGTATTGAGAAGGGCTTAAGTGGGAGAGGATTTTCTTGCATGTTAGTCTAGTAACAGAAATATGTGAAAGACTGGTTTAGATGACAGATGCTAATGAGTTCTGGTTGATAACATAATGTATATACTAAATGGAAAGTTTTAGTTCCAACATTCATCTTCGAAACTTCGGTTCTTTAATACGTATAAAATTTCAACTTCTGTCATGTTGACGGCATGATTTTCTACTAGATTTTATTGAGACAGTGCAATTGCGAAGGCAGAAACAACTACAAGGTGATATTAATATATATTTATTTCAACCCACATGTTTCATTTCGGTTCGAGAATTTATCTGAGCGGTAAAGAGTCTCGTGCCGATACGGATTTATGAAAAGCCTTTAAAATCGCGTTTTTTGACAAAACTACTTAACTTTTTTCAAACTCGGTACAATATTGCCTGAAGTGGTAAGGAGCATGTGGTTATAATTAAATAGGGTATGTTAATATCACCGGGATATTTTATGTGCTACGTATAATCATTGAATCATTATTTTGTAAGAAATTATGAGAAGAAAATGAATGAAAAATGTATCACTAACTTTTGCACTGGGCAACCTTTTCACCTATATTATCTATAACACTGGGTTGTGTCACTTTGCCATGCGGGTATATAAAAAAGTGTCAAGATTGTTATATTAGTTTATCGCAAATATGACATAAGCCACCGGAGGGTAGATTCATTTTTAGTTTCGTGTACGCTACCCGCATGCATAGTCCGTGCTATGCAAAAACGTTGTCTGTTTGGTGAAAGTCATTATAGCATTGATATCAATGGTGATAGTGGCGTATTATATAGTGCTATATATTCGTATTGTAAGTGATAAATTATTATTAAATTATTATAGCTTCTGTTATATTTGAAAACTATTTAAGAATTCAGTTCCTTCTCCTTGGTATTAGATGCATTTGGTTAACTAATTTATCACGGAAGCGAAGTGGAGGAGTTGTTGGTGTGTAGTGTTATGGAAGATGTGTGGTACTCCTGCTGACAGCCGGTCATGTTGGTGTTGCTCGGTAAGTACATTAGATGTAAATAGTTTTTTTTAAATCCTAGTTCGTTCTATTTCGTTCCTCTGTGTGAACAGGATTACGGAATAGGTTTCATCTCTCGAAACTAACCCAGAGATAATACTTCAAAAGGACGCTTACGAGGAAATTTTATTGAAATAAAACTAATTTATTAATTATTAAACGAAATACGTCATACTTTGTTATGTGTGTAAATAAATAAATTAACATTCAATAAAATTGTCTATGGTAGTTGCGGGTTAATTGTAGGACACATCTCTGACTTTTCGGATTCAAGCATGTATTGATAGTCAAACACCAACTTACTTGGACTTTAACGGTGAAGGAAAACATTGTGAGGAAATCTACCAATCATAACTATTTAGAAGACTTTCTATGATATGTAAATCCCGCACTAGACCAGCGTGGTGGACTATACGGCCTAACCCCTCTCAATCGTTCTCTCGGCTATTGAGGTGGCCCATTCCCTGCAATGTGACATATATGTATGGGCTAATACAGATACAAATACAAATTTAAATCAATATTCATAATCAGAAGTCATCACTAAGTTACATCAAGCAAAGCCAATTCCTCGTTTACTCTTCCTAAAAATATCAAATAACCATAACAGCTGCCATTACAAACAGATAGAAAATACTTTTCGATCCAAACAAAGCTAATCGAGTCGGCAATACAACTACACAATCAGGATCACATGCCGAGCGTAATAACATCACAAAATGGACAACGACAGTGCACTGGTCAGCACAATCCAATAGCCGGGACCAATTCAATACAATTTAGTTCGCATTGCGAATAATGATGTCCTAGATACAACAAGTGCATTCAATATCGACCGTAGACTATTGTCGTGGTAACTGGCGACCATTTGCAACAATTAGCTGCCACGGAATCGGAGCTAACGAACCAATTGTCTTTAGAGGGCCCTTGTATAATGAATATTGTGATTGTTTGTCCGCGCTGCGATCTGGTTGTTGATGAGCGGGGATAAAATTTGGAGTTTGTGTTTCGATAGCCGATACGGGGATTTAATATTATTGTAGCTCTTTTTTATATGATGAATATTTCTGGTGTTAATTTATAGTATGATAGTGTCTTCTTGTATTTTAAAAGCTAAGATTAGTCTAGGTTAAAGTAAATCAATTATTTATGAATTTTATCGCGGATTTGGTTTAATTTTTATTTTTACTTTCCGAAGTTTCGATTACTTTACAGCTTTTTATTTCAATGTATAACATTCGTGTGAATCTAAGAAACCATTATAGTAGGTTCCTTTAACCATTAAGAAAACTTCTGCGTCAAATTTTATATACTATGTTTACTGCATGATAATATTTTGAACAAAAATAAAACATAATTTATATTCCATAAATGATTTGAATACGTCCTGATGCGCGGAACCTGTTATTTTAAAATATTAATATTCTTCGTATAAAATATTATAAATCAAATTCATGTTTCATATATTTGCATCCCTCGACACAGTCTTTTAATAGAATAAAGTACAAATAGGAATGCAAGCGCGACTTCCATCGAGACGTCTGATATTCAATATTTCAAAATATTTCTACATTGAGTTTTCGTATAGATTAATATCCTGAGTTCATAGGTTTATAAATATTATGTGTTTGTTCAAGAGAAGGATTATAATATTATATGTGTAAATATAAATCTTCTCCATCAAAATATGAAATATATTATTGTGTTTTTAGAAACGCTAATTTTAGTCATTGTATAGCTCGCAAGTTCCTATTCTCACTGCAAGATATTTCGAAAATTATTATGGATTAAGTATTATAAGATTAAATAAAGTAAAAAAAATAAATACATCTAACAGTCACATTCATAGTCCTGACCCCTCACATTAAGATCAATTAAGTCTTGTGTCGTCGGTATCAGAAACTACGAGAGACTTTTCAGTCTCACAAATGCCCCGGGCGGACTTTAGTTCAGGGTAGCACGAGTTGAGGGCTAAAAGTGATCACAGGTGATAGGGATTGAGTTCCTGATTACAATGTTATCACTCCTATTAAAAGGAAATGTATAGTTTTCGAGAAATTAATATAAATAGTTCCTAACCTCAAATCACATATTGGGTAAAACGGGACGTTTTTATGGGCGATTTACAAGCAAATCATCAGTACTAAGTCAAATATGTAGTCTATGGTGTAAAAATCGGTGAAACGGAACGTAAAAAACCGTAAAAACTATGTGAGTTGATTCAGGTGTCAATGTCAACAAAAAATTATGAATGTTTTGTTGATGGTTTTTGGCGGATTTCGTATCTGCGTTATACCAATATTGATTTGTTTGTGTTTTGTTGTGTTATAATATGTTTTATAACACCTTAGAAATTATGTTCAGAAGGAAGTTAGTGCACCCACTTTATGAATCGGTTAGGTCGACTGTGCCCCAAAACCGACTGGGAACACTCCGACTTCACGTAGTCTTTTGGCTACCGACCCTAGAGTGTATATAAAAAGCCGGAGGCGCGGAGGGAGAGCAGCCCCCGCCCGCTGTAACAATGAATAGGCACCCGTGCGAGCCGGAGCGGCTGAGGTTGGTCGCCGGAGGCGACCAGCAAGCCGAAGCTGCAGAGGTGAGGGTGCCTATCCTTTGTTACGCAAGGGCGAAGGGGCTGTACTTCCCGCAGCGCCGGAGACGTTGCAGAAGCAAATTTGTATTGACAACAAGTGTTTTTGTAGGTTACTTAAATTGATATATCTCAGGAATGGTGCATTACCTTTTCACAGGAGTGGTACCAGGTGAGATGGGACACTCCCTCTCCCCCCTCCATACCCCGCACCCTACTACATCGTGCTACCCTATTCTAAATTTTACCCTCTCGTTTCTCAATCGGCGTCTTAGTCTCAGACCTCAGTAAATTGCAATTTATATTTCCAAACAATGTCAATTCATGGGTACAAACGTCCCTGTCTATAAACACTAAGATCACGAGCTCATAGGTCGCGTCGATGTCAAAATAATTTACAGCTTTCATAACCCTATGTATTAATACCTCCTGTAGACTCCACTGTTCTCAGCACTGATGACGCTAATTAAAACCGTCCTGATCGTTAACCTATTTTATATTAAAACGGATGGACGAACGGTATACGGGTTAAATTCTGCTTATTTTCAAGAAGTTTGTACTAGATTTTTATACAGGTTTGTACCAGTAGGGTTTAACGATAGTGTTGCATTTAATAATAAATAATAATAATAATAATAATAATGGTTGATGTATCGTCCCAACGACTGTCGGATCAAGTGCGATTTATTCAGCGGCGTAAGTTGTTGGATGATGACACGCTTGAGCGGTTGCGCACAGACTTGTGTGTTGTCCAAGACGACAATATCTCGCCCGTCAGTGGAGATCAAGCAGCAGGCCCAACACCAACACCTGTTTCTGATTTCGGGCTGACGGACAATTTGGATGACAATGTAAGTCCCCAAGATAAACAGCATCTGAGAGCGGCTTTGGAACGTGCGATTTCGGAGTTTGTGTCCTTATCGGCGTCTTGTAGACCGCGACTGCCGCGTTTGCCAACGCATAGAAGAAATTTGGCGCTGATGGGAGCTTTGGACTCCATGTTACCTACATACTTGGAGTCCAGTCGGGATCTTGTTGATACGCACTCGATCCTTTACTGCGCGGCCGTCGCAACATGTCGAGTGGCTAATGTTCAATTCCCAAAAGAATATAGAGCTACTCGAGGTGTTGTGACTGTGCCTGCCTGGCAGCTTAGGATCGAGGACCGTATCAACAGAGCCCGAACTCTCATCGGCAAGCTAATTTCCTTCTCAGAAGGAAATAGCAGACCAAGGATTATGCATTTTGTGACGCAGGCTTTCTCGGGGACCAATATAAGTCCTCAGAATTATAGGCTTTGCGTCACAGAACGCATAGACTTCTATAAACAAAAAATCTATGCGTGGGCAAACCGCATTCGTCGCTACAGGAGGCGATGGGATCGTTTCCAACAGAATCGTATGTTCCAAAGTGACCAAAAGAGGGTTTATAGATGTTGGGAGAATTCTTCTCAAGGTGTGGTGGATGGGCGGCTGCCTGGTGCTCACGAAATGCGTGAGTACTGGACGAATATCTGGTCGTCGCCTGTCTCTCACACTGAAGCCTCCTGGTTTAGTGTTGTAGATCGAGCTTGCGAGGCAATACCGGCTATGGAGACCATTTTAATCAGTCTAGAAGATGTGCAAACTGCAATACGACGGACCCAAAACTGGAAGTCGCCGGGTCCGGACGGTCTGCACAACTTCTGGTTAAAATGGTTTCCAAGTTCGCATGTTCGATTGGCAGCGCAGTTCTAGGATGCGCTTGAGGCGGAATCCCTCCCAGCATTTATGACAACAGGTGTCACTCACCTCCTCTTTAAGTCCGGTTGTACCACGGAACCAAAGAATTACAGACCCATTACATGCCTTCCAACTATTTATAAAATTTTGACCTCCATAATTAGATCCAAAATTACAGACCACATCATTTCTAACCAAATTCTTTTTCCCGGCCAAACAGGTTGCATGAATGGGTCCCGTGGTACTAAGGAGCTCCTTCTCATTAACATGACCATTTGCCAACAGGCTCGTCACAACCGGAGGAATTTATCAGCTGCCTGGATAGATTATAAAAAGGCCTATGATTCGGTGCCCCATACATGGCTCATGAGGGTGTTGAATTTGTATAAAATTAATACAAATTTGTGCAACTTCCTTAGGTCTTGTATGGGGCAGTGGACCACTGTCCTGAGATATCCAGGTAGTACGGCTCCTCCTGATTGCGATGAGCCGATTAGAATTAAGCGGGGTTTATTCCAGGGTAGTAGGGACAGTCTGAGTCCACTGTGGTTTTGCATGGCCCTGAATCCCCTCAGCACTCTGTTGTTGGATTCAGGGTTAGGCTACCGTCTGCGGAGAGGGTCTGAGCCTATTTCTCACTTGCTCTACATGGATGACCTCAAGTTATTTGCATCAAAACAAACCGAATTGGTTGAGTTGTTAAAAATAACTGAAAGATTTAGCAACTCAATCAATATGGAGTTTGGTGTAGATAAATGTGCGGTTATCCATGTGAAGCGAGGGAAGGTTGCGGTCTCTGATGACATACAAGTCTCAGAGACTGTAAGACTCAGACATCTCTCTGTGACGGAAACATACAAATATTTGGGTATGCCTGAGGCTCTAGGTATCATGGGTGCAGATGTAAAACAATCGTTGAAAGAGCGTTTCTTCAGCCGCCTGGCAAAAGTACTTAACAGTTTTTTGTCAGGTGGAAACAAGATTCGCGCTTTTAACGGTTGGGTTATGCCTGTACTCATGTACTCTTTTGGCATACTCAAATGGACTCAGACCGAATTGGACGCCCTGGATCGTAAAGTCCGAACTCTCCTGACTGCACATCGTATGCATCATCCACGTTCATCAGTGATGAGATTGTACATCCCGCGGAGATGTGGGGGCCGAGGCATTCTTAATGCTAAGGACTTGCATAATCGCGAGGTGTGCAATCTCAGGGATTATTTCCTTCACAGTGACGTGGATATGCATAGGGTTGTAGTTATGGTGGATAAAGGATTTACCCCGCTCTCTTTGGCGATTGAGAACTGGCGAAAACCTCTGGTGATGGACATTAAGGATCGCGAGGACATATGGAAGAGCAAAGAGCTGCACGGTCGGTTCTATCGAGCCTTTCATGGGCCTGATGTGGACCGACTAGCGTCGGTATCTTGGCTACGCTTCGGTAACCTCTTTGGGGAAACCGAGGGTTTTGTCTTTGCAATTATGGACGAAGTTATTAAGACGAACAACTATAGGAAATACATCCTGAAGGACGGTACGGTCGACATCTGTCGGGCATGCCACCGTCCTGGCGAGTCTATCAGGCATGTTATCTCCGGTTGTTCGTATCTTGCTAACGGCGAGTATTTGCATAGACATAACCTAGTAGCCAAGATCATACACCAGCAAATTGCCCTTCGATATGGACTTGTAACTCCTGGAATGCCATATTACCAGTATAGTGCCCCAACCAGTTCTCGAAAATGGTCATGCAACGCTGTATTGGGATCGATCTATTATCACAGATAGGACTATTCTAGCCAATAAGCCTGATATTGTGATAATAGATCGATTGGCGCGCCGGGCTATACTTGTTGACGTCACCATCCCGCATGACGATAACCTTGTCAAAGCTGAAAAAGACAAAATGTCTAAATATTTAGATTTGGCACACGACGTTACCGACATGTGGGATGTCGACTCAACAATTATTGTCCCGATTGTCGTTTCTGCTCATGGGTTGATACCAAAGAGCCTCGACCAACATCTACAGAGGCTCTCAATCGGCTGTTGGGTCAGGAGTCAGATTCAGAAGGCAGTATTGCTTGACACGGCACGTATTGTGAGGCGGTTCCTCACTTTGGGCTCCTAACCACCGGTGGCTTGGGTCTCGAGCCTCGCCATCGTTGGATAACTTTTTATATTTTGACGTGACAACGTCTTAAATTAGGTTGCGGCTGGGAGTCACTTATGAAAAAGTGTAACGCCCGGTAACGTAACGGTGCGCGCGCAGCACTAGAGAATTATTTTTCAGTTTCACCCACTTTTTCCAAAATTGTCCCATAGCCCCCCCCCCTGCCTTCCCCCACCCTTATTCCGAAATAGTGCCCATTAGCCTCCCCACGAAACCTACCCCCCCCCCCTCCCCTACCCCACCCCGAAAATTTACCTCACCCCCCCCCAATCCTATCTCGGCCAACATAGGTCGTAGACCCACCGAGTTTGGTATCCTCGGAACCGTCTTGGTGAGGGCTACAAATTGACCCCGCCAGAAATCCCAAATTACGCAAAAAATTACCCCCCCAAAAAAAAATATTTTACCTCCAAAAAATTTATTGACGTGACAACGTCTTAAATTAGGTTGCGGCTGGGAGTCACTTATGAAAAAGTGTAACGCCCGGTAACGTTACGATGAGTCACCGAACGAGAGAGAGGCCCGCCGAATGCCTTGCGTCTCTCTCCCACTCAACTATGATCGGTCTGCCGCGCGCGCAGCACTAGAGAATTAGGCGCATTGAATCGGCGCATGCTTGTGTCTCTGTCTTTGTCTTTCTCGAACGTTCTTGGCGTTGGAAAAACAAGAAAGCGTCACAATACAAGTTCACACGTGTGGTTAAAGTATCGTCAGCTGTGTCTGTAGTGAAAATATGGAGTGCTTAGATTCGTCATTACATGTACAATGTTTTAGTAAACAAAATATATTTCTATAGTTAAAATTTGTGCAATTCTTATTTTCATTCAATTCCTTGTTCCTATTGTGCAATTTAATTATATTCATATCAATAAATATTCTACCGAGAAAAAGACGTTGTCACGTAAAATCTTCGCCCGTAAAACCGACTTTACAGGCAACCATTTTTTTTATATGTATTTTGTATACTAATATTATATATATAAAAATGTAAAAAAAAAGAAATTTAAAATAAAGGATAATAATAATAATAATAAACGTTTATTTGGTTCAGAGAAAGGAACACTTACAAGTTTAAAAAAAAAATCAAATAAAAAAATATGAAATATAATATTGTGTTAAACAAATATTAAATAAATATTGTGTTAAATAAATGCCGAGACTATTAAGACTACAAAACTAGGAGAGACTGTGGTGCATTGTACTAGAGTTTCCTGCCCAGCTACCACTACAACTCCAGTCAGCCAGGATCAACAGTTGCTCTCAAAGAATAGATACCGAGCTACGAAGCTCGGCGAGTCTCTTACTAACTAATACCCCTCGGTGGCCTTCGCGCGTATTTTGGGTGACACTGGACACCTCAGGGCAAGAAGCGCCCCGATTCCTTCCCTGTGATCTCCCGACGCCGATTCATGTTTTGTGCCTTTCATTGACTATGTATGTGGCTGATGGTCGTTATTTATTTATTGGGTAACAAAGTTGTCCTCCACTTACATCTCAGTTTGGACGCCCGTTTAAGTTGTTATGGTCAGCGACTCTCTCAAGGAAATTTATTTGTCTTTAATTCGTATCGAAATTGATCAGAAATATATATATATATATATTGGATCGTAGTAATAAAATTAAAGACTTCCATAATCTGAACGATTCCGTTAGAAAATTCAGAATAACTTAATACACGACGATCTCAGGCATTCGGAGATCTTCAGGAAGTTTTTTCTTTATACCGGGAGAAAAACAACTTAAATAAATCTCTGTATATTAAGTTTAACATTTTTCGAACCACCAAAATTTCATACAATTTTTAAATGCTTTTTAATTTAGGTAATTTTCTACAGATATCTCATTTGCATAAACGTTTTTCTTTCCACTTTTAAATCAAGTTTGAGCCGTGTTCAATTTTGTTTTCGTTTTCGAAGACGGAAAGCAGAGACAAGCAACTTTGATTAATTATAATAACAAATTAGGTGTGATTCTCGCGTCTTGCCCGAGTGAATTCATTTTGACAAACGTTAATGAGATTTTTCATTTGAGATCGTTACAAATTAGGAAGCGTTGATATCTTATTAACACACATAACAAAACTCCTATATAAATTGATCAAATACACATTATCTACTCTATGGAAACACAAATTTTCAGTCAAAAGCATTAAGTCCTAAGATATCCTGTGCGATAATAAAGATGGCAAAAACATACTTTGTCCTTTTTCGATATAATTAACTACGCGATTTCATACATACTAGACCTAAGTTATACGAATTAACTTGCTTTCCTTGTGAATTTCATAATACTACAAACGTATGCTTTTATATCCATACCGGCCCATATACGTCCCACTGCAGGGTACGGGCCTCCTCTACAATCGAGAGTGCGATTGAAAATGGTTAAGCCATATAGTCCACCACGCTGGCCTAATTTACTTGGCCGGGTTGGCGGAATTTACATACCATATAAATTCTTATGAATCGCTGAGGTATGCAGGCTTACTCACAATCTTTTCCTTCACCGTTGTTGTGCGTGGTGATTGACTACCAATGTGCCATGGGATTCGAAGCCGCGATCACCGTGAACATATTGACAGGCGCGTCCGTTTACCCATAGGCCAACGCGCACTTGTTTTTTAAATAGAAAAGATAAAATGTAGTTCAGATGATTTAAGTAACATCCAAGTATCGTCGTTACAACGTACACAAAACTTTCCTAAAAATATTAACAAGGAAGCAAAATTAAAATACAAATAAAATTAATTCGCTTTTCCACTGTGTTGTAACTCCAACTTTTTTCACGAGTTATAAATTATGTCATAAAACTAACAATACACATCATCGGTACGTAACGACTTCCTACATGTTACATTAAAAAGCCATTTCAATAATTAAGTGTTTCCTTACTATTTATGTCCAGGCGTCATCCTTATCTCGAGCCATTAGCTGTCCATTATTTGTACGACAGTGTTTGGCAAAGAAAACAATTTAATGGAATATCTGCGGTGGTCACTTAACCGTAACCTGAGTAGTCAGATGTTGATGGGTTGTGTGTTTACAAGGGAACATAACACCGGACAGAAGCTCACTGATTCCTTGTCCCGCATTGGAGTGTTTGTTTTTCCTACACCTTGTATTTGTTGGATTTCGTTTCATGTTGAGAATGTACTTCATAAGAATTATACTGTAGAAGCAAGTTTATTTCGTTTCATAAGGCTTAAAACGTTCCTGAAAAACTTACTTTAACATTGTAAGTAATTGATAAGTAGGTAGGAGTTATTAAAGAAATTATACATTAATATACATCACTGTCACACATATGGAGTCAGGTTATCAGAAACTATGATATTTTTTGGTACGAGTATAAAAACTCTTGAAGTCGAATTAAATGTTTGCGTCAGTATATTTTGTCCGCCAATACACTTGTTTTTTATATATATCAATTACTTTTAGATTATTTATTGTATAGTAAATAAAATATTATAGATGCCTACCTTTATAAACATACAAATGTTTTTAATTAAATACATATTTACAAAGGACACGAAGCAATGCGAATGACATCTCTAAAATTCATATCTTTTGTTCACGAAATTAAAATTTTCATATTATATTACTGGCATTAACTGCACTTCAAATACTGGGTATATCAAGACTGCTACCCAAAACGAAGCCGGGTGGTAGTTTTAGTGACTACAAACACAATGCAACTACAAAATTTCGCAAGGAAACGCGACAATTATTTTTTATGATTTTTTAAATATCGTCATTTTTGGGTGGTAAATTCATAGTTTTTGCTAAAATAATAATTTAAAGTCTTTTATACCTTAGATTATTTATAAATAAAAGGGTATACACTATTATTTTAGGAAAAAATGCATTTACCGCCCAAATATCGTCATAGAAAAAAAATAACAAAAACAAAATTTGTCGCTTTTTTTCGCAACTTTTTCAATTGCATTGTGTCTGAAGTCGCTTAAACTACCACCCGGCTTCGTTTTCGGTAGCAGTCTTGATATACCCTGTATGTACATTAGTAATATAAGTGGCGATAAATTTCATTTGGGATTTGATAATGTTAGTTTTTAAGTCATAATTTAATATTTTGTATAATCGAATTTATTTTTGGACGGCAACCGACACGCGTCGAAGCACATTAGGCGATAACCGGCATAAGCTCGCGCATATAAATTTTATATTCTATTAGATTTGCCACTAATCTCTTTATCTAAGCATAAATAATTCTTAAATAAGCCGTCCCATGTGAACCGTTAAGAAATAATTTTATGCCTATATACGGATTTGAGGGTGCATTGTGGTGATAACTTGGTTTCAAGAATTGCATAGCAACTGCAAGCTGTCATATTTAGTGAAAATGAATTTAAAAATTACGATGCCCCTCGTAATAAATGTAACTTAATTGACGATAATTTATTTCTAATTTCAACAACAATAATTTCTATGCTATGTAAGTCCGCCAACCCGCACTAGGCCAGCGTGGTGGACTATATGGCCTAACCACTCTCAATCGTACTCTCGATTGTAGAGGAGGCCCGTGCCCTGCAGTGAGACGTATATGACATAGATTGCATTATTTAAACATACATTCACATTTATTTCTAGTTTTGATTGTTGCAGGTTTTTAAAATACTTAGTTAACAAATGCGAATGGCAGGCTCGTCTCGCCATTTCATATTAATTATCATAAAAAATTGATACATGTATAAAATTTGAAGAACATTCGTTCATTATCATAGCAAATTTGATACATTTGAAAAAAAAAATAGTTGAATAAATCATTGAGTAATTCGAAATTCATTCACGAACTACGTTTAATCAGGGTGCGTTTGATTACCCCTTCAATAATATATGAGGTCCTCACACGAACCCTATAGCCTGTTTGTCATAAGGATTTTGTCATTATCTCGAGCCCACAAAACTCGGGTCAAATCATTCGGCTATTGAATTATCATTTCGTGTAATGATGTATGGGGTGATAGTAAAATGCGTGGCGGTGCCGTGAAATTGTTAAGGGTTCGTTAGATTAGATAAACAATGAATTATTGCCTTGAAGTTTGATGTTGGACGAACACTGTGATTGTTTATCACGATCTGAATAGATTTATGTTCAATTATTTATGTTTGATTTGTTGTTTTGGGTGCTTAGAAGTTACAGTGGTGAAAATTATATTTTGCAAAAAAAGTTACGTTATTCGTTTTGTAATTCCTAAAAATAAATTTGAAATAATTCAATGAGAAGAAGCGTTGGTTAATCAAAAGTGTTTTGATGTAATAAAAATACTCTTACTCTTACAAGAACGCAATCTTCTTTCTGTTTATTAATTAAGTGAGATTATATTTTTTATTTACATTAAAATAACACTGCTACAATCAATCCAATAATTTACAAAATCAATTCAAGCTAACAAAAACAAATATTCTATATCGGTTACGAAATTAGATCGTTCAAGGAAACAGACATCAGTTTGAAAGCAATTTGTCTTTAAATAGCGCGTCGCGGTAGGCGCAGCAGCTGCAAACTTTCAGCGGACGGGGGACAAACAATTAAAATATCAGGCTAATGGAGTAAGCGGAATTCGAGGCATGTTAATGAACATATTGCTGGTCGTAGTTTATTTGTTTGAGGTAAAATCGATATTGGAAAAAAACGTGTTGGGATGAACGGATCCGCAGCAATCAGTGCACAATGAATTGTTATGGGTTGAGCTGACGTTTTTAGGTGTGGATGTTTGTGTCGCAAATTGCATCGAATAAATCGTTCACTATACATTTTAAAATATGACAAAGTCAACAATGAATACGGTTAATTTATTTACTGGACTTGCTTTTCTGTGGGAATATATTGTGAGAATTCGTACTCGATTTTTATTTCTATATGTATACTTAATTAAAGCAATAGTATTTTCGAAAATTGAATTTGCTTTTTCGACACTAACATGTTTATCGTACGCTATAAAATTCACCCTACCATTAAGAATTAAGTCTTTTCTTGAGTTATTGTTAGACTCCATATATCCCCCTAATCCCATTACAAGTGAGATTAAACAAACAGTACATTTCGTCATAATAACAATGAACGCAACCTCTATTCTGACAATACCATTACACCGCACACAAGATAAGCTATCTTTCGGTTACCCACGTGTTGATTTTGTCCCAACGTTGCTGCCAGGACCTCGGCGAAAATAATAGAAATATGCAAATAAGCGGACAGATGATGTTCAAACAAGATTATTTGTGTCAACTTTCACACACGTAATGTTCGTAAATCTATGAAGGTGAACTCTCGAATAAATAGCCTGAAGGGTTGAATTTTATAAAACATCCAACCCATAGTCTGTTTGCTTTTTAAAGGCTTATGATAATGTCAACGCGACGTCGGTTTATTTATGTGTTTGCGCCCGGATTTGATGTTATCTTGGTCGAAATAATTGTTTAATTATGCGCTCGGATTTGGGACGGACGTTTTAAATTTGATTTATAGGTTATGACAGAATTTTATTAATTGAGATATATAATTCTCTGAATTGATATATTAATTATTAAGAACCTGTTTAACAATAACACTATAGCACAAGGTAGGCTAACACTTTTTTTACTCGAAAATCTAGTCATTAATAACTTTTTACTGATAAGATTTAGGCAACTGGCAAAAAAAACTATAGGAATTTTATCTAAGCCTAATGAAAAAGAGATTCGAGCCAAGCGCATTGAAGTGGAATGTTTGCAGAGTAGTAGTACAAGAAAGATTCTTCATGCAAATTCGGGTCAAACCACTAGTAAATATATTAATCATAATTCATATCACATCAATCATAATATATCAGTATCATCGGTGCATGAATCCTGAACTTTGCTCCGTTTCATGTCGCTTAATAAGAACCAAATCATCTGGCCCTCTATCATCTTTTAATGGACTGTAAGATATTAAAATTGAGGCCAATTGATGGCGTGCGAAATGGCATATTCACTCATGGGATTTCAGGCTATTTTTAGTCATGACTAACAAAATCATGATCATACCGTCGCGTCTGAGGATTAGTACGCTCCGTCCATACATTTATAATTTAAATGCTTTAGTCACAGCTCTCACAAAGCCTGGCGCAGTGACAAATTTAGTAGGATCTTTCGGATCTACTCCCAGTCATATACATTGAGGATCATTATAAATAAGTGCGCGTATATCAGGGATTTTTGTCCTGATCTCGCAGATTTACTTTTCCAACGCAAATATTAATACAAAAAGAGGAAGATGTGATAAATAATTTGCAGTCTTAAGCCCGTAACAAGGGCAAGCAAACATGAGGCAGATACATGCAAATTACGTCAGTATTTGTGTCCGTAGTGCGAGCTTTAACGCAAATGTATCCGTAAGCCGTCCAGAGAGCGGAATCTCTTAATTTACGCCCCAAAGGGATTTGCTAAAGCCAAACATTGTTCGCTAATTATAACGGGGCGCATATGCTCTTTGTCCCACGAGGATCTTGCAAACTTAACGAGTGACGTTTTACGCTATGTATATGGGTGGCATTTTCTCGTTTTTTGGCTAACATTATCTTATTAATTTTAATAAAAAATGCTAAGGCAATATTTGCTTTAGAAAAGCTATGAATCTAATATATTTTTCAAGTATTGTAGATTAAATTTAAACTTCTTTGTTTTTGTCAATAAAGTTTGCAGATGCGTTTTAATAATTTATGGATATAAATTCGCGAAGGCAAAACTATTATATTAATACGGTATGAAAATAATTACGTTTTCCAAGAAGACCAGTGTCCCTCTATCAAAGCGCTGGCTTCATCAACTTTCACTCGCACATTCGCAAAATTTTCGCACAAATAACTGTCTAGCCCGCAGGCCGCAACACCACATGGGCAAATCCCGTCCACCCCTTTACCTCCTCAAAAACTCCATAAACACATATCAGCCAAACCCATCTCCATTCAAATGACCCATCACCAACACTTATTCAAAAATCGACCCTAAGTTTATTAAATAAAGATGGAAAAGAACTTTCGTAAAAGCAAAAGTAAATTTGCTAATAGGGCGAGCTAATCTGTCAGCTGAGCCGCTGAAGATCGTTTAAAAGCGAGGCCCCTTGTTATTGTTTATTTAGGATGGCTATTGGTGGTGAAAGCACGCTTTTGAGGCGTGCTTTAATGCGATTGTCCTTTAGCCACAGCTTGAAAAGATGTTCTGATAGCACTTGAAAATGGTCAACGCGGACACAGGGGGAGTGGTGATTGAGATATTTAACAGATAACAGGGGATAATGGAAGTGATTAAGTTTTTGATGGAAGGATGTTTGTTGAAACAGCTAACGAAGTTCAGTTTTATGATACTATTTTGGAGGAATCGTGTAATGAGGATATGGCTGAAGGTGGAGCATTTAGGATTTAATATAAGCATTTTATAAGTACTATTATTTACACCAAATAATAAGCTTCAGGATTTATAAAAATAGTGAAGTAACATTAATGCAAAGTTACCTAGGTTTAATAAGCATGACAAGCAAATATCGCACCCTCGGTGCAACAAAGTCACATTTGCAAAAATGCAACTTTTCAAGAAAACCATTTGAAACTTTGAAATCGTATAAAAATATGATATTTCAAGACATAGACAAGTCGAACAGCTTTTATCACAATATCAACTTGTAATTTAAGCTTAAAAAAATTATGACAACTAAATATTCAACAAAATATAAGATTAATTCATTATACTTACCTTCCAACCTTGTAATTTTTGCAAATGTGACTTTGTTACACCTGAGGGTGCGATATGTATTTGTTAGTACCTAGAGTAAGTTTCATGTGTCTTCACAGGTACCTTATAGAGAATATTGTACAATGGACTTTAAATGCACACATTTTTTCAAAATAAATTAATATATACACCTCACAGTCACAAAGTCAACATAGTCCTAACCCCACACTAAGATCGAGTCTTGTGTCGTGGGTATCAGGAACTACGAGAGACTTTTCTGTCACACAACACCACAATAATAGTGGCAATGGGTACCAATATTTCCCCTGGGACATAGACGCCAAAGCCCTTTCGTCGGTCTATTACTGGCGGGAGGAAGCGTCTCGCCGAGGGGAACTACCAGCCCTCAGAGAGGTTGAGGCTAAAAGGGCCTCCCTGCTCGTGGCCGCCGTGGAGGAGTGGCGCTCCAGGCTGGACAATCCTAGTGCTGGTGAGTGGACCATTGCAGCAGTGCGTCCTGTTCTAGACCAGTGGCTGAACAGGCGCCACGGCATGATGACGTTCCGCCTGACACAGGTCCTATCGGGGCATGGGTGCTTCGGCAGATACCTGTGGCGGGTGGCGAGAAAGGAAGCGACAGCCGTGTGTCATCACTGCGACAACTGCGCGGAGGACACAGCCCAGCACACTCTTTCGGAGTGTCCAGCCTGGGGTGATGAACGTATGATACTCCGTGCAGCCGTCGGAGTAGACCTGTCGCTCTCGGTCGTGATTCCCTCCATGGTCGAGAGTCAGAGGTCGTGGCAGGCAATGCTCTCCTTCTGTGAAATTGTAATTTCGCAGAAGGAGAGCGCAGATCGGGATCGTAAGTGGAACGATCCCGCTCGCCGCCTGCAAAGAAGAAGGCGCCGGGTAATAACCGGCTGAACCGGGCGCCTTTATCCTTTACCCTGTGGTTTGGGGGTACAAGAATTCCTCCACGGTATCCTCTGCCCGTCGTAAGAGACGACCTAAAGGGGTCATCGGAGTCACTGGGCACACGGCGGGGGCCGTGCACCCTCGCGTATAACGGACTCCGAGACGTGTGATGGAGTCTCGTCTCCGTCATGGACGCCCATAACAGCCCGTAAAGTCCGAAAAGGGGTTGTAAATGGAGGTAATCTGGGCCTTCAAATGATAACATAAGGCCCAGCAATGGTTTTGCGCGGGGCGGTTCGCGGACGTAAATCGGGGCGCCCTTCGCCCTGGGATGTCCGGTGCTGCCCACAATGCGTGTGAGGGCTATCGAGAGATTTTTAGGTCAGTATGCTGGCGTAGGTATTGCTAGGGACTCAGTTCGGACACAATATCCGCGTGCGTCCCGGGCTGGAAGGCCAGAGACACTGACATACCCCTTTCGGCCTCCCCCGGGGTACCGAAAGGGCAGCTTAATAGCTTTTCCTCTTGAAAAAAAAATGGGTACCAATATCCGTAATTACATAAGTATATTACTTAAAATGGTGACTGAAGAATGTTCACTTGGGTTGTAAAGTCTTCTGTTTGTCTAAGTACTTAAAATTATTGGTATTTTTGAATATCTATTTTTCTTAGAAATTATTAATATCAATCATCATCATCATCATCTTTAGCTACAAGAAGCATTTTGAACATGAAGCTTTCTCCAAAGATTTTCCCAGCTACTAATTAACTCTCCAAAATACAAATTTAATTTAATAATAATTTAAACTAACATAACCGAATAACTTCCATTCACAAACAGACTCAAAGTAATATTACAGTAGATACAGAAGTAACCGTACAAGCCGCATGTACCAACTCGGCCAACGACTGGGCAAATCAACTAAGGACAAATAGAGGAACACTATTGTGTTCCACTTCTCCAAATTAAGTTTGCAACATACCACGGCACATATTCAACTCGGATATGTCATTATTACAGTACAAAGTTTTAGATTGGACGAGATGTAATGCTGTTACTAATTTTCATGTTGGTTCAAATGTTTGAAGTTTAGGTAATGTTACTGAAGACTTTAAGTTTAGGAATTGAATTTACTGTACAATCAAATTTTGAGCAGTTTGTATTAAGCTGTGAATGTGAAACTTTACGAAATGTCTAGATATAAGAGGACGGAAAAGAACATATTTTCATAGCTAACTGATCTAACGGAATTGCCGGATAATATATAAAAGAAAGAAGGAAACAACTTTTGTCAGTAAATTATATTTGATCCAAACAAAAGTAAAATTTTCCTTGAATCAATCTTTCCTGTTATTTAAGAACCAACAATCCCTTGCAAAGTTATCAAACTGAATACAAGTAGAATACTTCCTTAAAACATAAACAACGATTCGTAGGCGGTAAATCTTCGGTAACATAATTTCACTATTAGAAACTTGGAAATTCAATTTTCAATTACGTAAACAAAATAACAATCTGGAAACTAATTTCGTTTGACCTTCTGTAGGTAGTCTTTTCAGTATAAGCTTTGCTTCCTATGAATATTTAGAGGAAATTATAACATCTTTAGTCTCTGTTGCTACGAGTTAAGATTATCTCGAAACATAAATGTTTTATGATGATACCTTAATCTCCTGTCTTTTCTTAAACGTTAGCTTTGACAGCATTCTTAAGAGCTAGGACAGTACCAAGGACAATAATAAGATAGGCTTTATGTCCTGTGTATAAACGCAAAATATTTGTTTCCTAGATTACTTAGTAGTCCCTTAATGCTCTTATAATACAATGATATCAATCACATAAACTTAATCTATAATACAATATCAAACTTTCGGAGTTATACCTGCTGCGCAATCTATGTAACAACAGATACGATTGTATAGATCTCACTGATAAAATATGTTATCGGGTACCCAGAACAGTAATAAGACGTGGGGTGCGTCTGCCTCAGTTGTTCCACATTGCTCCATGTAGGAGTAACGCTGGTGCGCGGGTACCACTCCGACGTCTTTTGGATACTTATAATGTGCATTTCATTGATATTGATATCTTCTACCTTGCAAATACGGAATTTAAAAAACATGTTATACTTAAGTTGTCTGAAGCGACGTTATAATAGTTAGTAGTAGTCTTTCTGTTTGCAAAATTACAATACCACATTATGTCAATCCGTGGACAATGGTGTGGGTTATATGTGTTTCATAACTTCTTAGATTAAGACTAGTTTTAATAAGATATGTACATGTAACTGTTTGTTGTCCCAATAAATAAAATAAAAAATACCGTGTCTTAAATCCTTCATTAATAATTGCATTAATTTCCAATGCTCCATTAAAACATAACACCCTCATTTAATTCAATTAGTCAAATTTATAGGCAAATTAGCAAAAGGTCCGATAGTCACGCACTAGAGTATTTATTATTTTGGTCCTTCGCAAAATCGAGTTGAAGTTGGCCAATCACATGACCGTCCCTGGCAACGGACAAAAGCACAATTAAGTACAGCAGGGACCGATAACAAAAGGATGGAGAACGTACGATTTGTTGCAGGCAGTCTTTATCTGGCCCACTATTGACCCCTTTACCCTAATTTCAACGAGTGTACTGTGATCCGACCCTCTTTATTTCGTTGTGCAGTTGTAATTTAGAGCCATTGTCGGATTTTGCGCGCCGCAATTTAATTTCCTAGGTTTATGATAACATTCATAAACTGGGAGACGTTTGGGTGTATGATAGTGTTGCGATTTTTTTTTATGTGATGGCTTTAAATAGTAAATTGCTTGCATCGGTGGCGTGGTTATCGTACGGTACGGTCATAACGCTGAGGTCCTGAGTTCGAATACCGGGTATTGTGATACTGGATTTTTTGTATCCTGTACCACCTGTACCACTGTTCGTGTATGAAATATAATAATTATATAATTAAATAAAAATATATATTTAATTTGCTCTGTGTTTTATAAAACGTTTATTGGAAATATTTTTTTATTTTATAAAGTTTGTATAATTCACACAATACATAGATACAGCTGCATTCACCGCATCATGTCGGTCGAGTTTCACAAAGCATGGGTGCCATGAGTACCCTTTTGTATGTGAACTAACCACGTGGTCCGAATTTAGTGAATTATCAACGCTTTCGCTCATTTTAGAGTGATTTGCATGTTTATTGTGCGATCCTTCGTGATGGGACGATACACGTGTTCTTTCAATTACTATTTTGATTTTGCACACTAATAACATTGAAATTATGGGTAAATAAAAAAAAAACAATATAATACATGTATTTGAGTGGAGGAAAATTTTGTCACGTCTTGGTGAGTCACATAACTTTCAAATAAGTATGAAAAAAATTGATAACGAGAGTTTTTTGATTTTAAAAAATGATGTCCAAATCTGATCAATTCATTAGTTTTTATAACAGTTATAATTATTATTGAGGACTACAAATAGAAGCAAATATTATCAACCAAATTCTGTTCATTGTCGCTTATAAGCACAATATGTAGGTACCGAATTAGTCATTACAATTTTAAACTTTTAAAAATATGCATATTAGTAGCGACGCTATTACGTCGTCATCACCGAACCGTGATATTAGAAGCATACGTTCTAAAATGGTCCACGTATTTTTTCGAAAACCGTCAGTCATCGAAGTCGACGTGCCGTTTCACTCGGCACCCTCACGTCATGCGTCTACCATTCCGCGTCAACGCATGCACTAATTAGCTGACACCCAACACCACTGTGAACTTCGGAAAGAACCGGCTGTGAACTTGGACCTTTTGGTTTTGGGAAACGAAACAGGTGTTCACTAATGTGATGAGTAAAGCTTGTTATTTGTTGATGGACCGAGAGACCTTGTTTGCTAATAAGGTTGAATGAGGAACTAAATATAGGACAAATAAATTTGTTATTTTTGACGATCGATATTTCTTTCCATCTTAAATCTCATTTTTAATCTTAAATCTTCACTTATAAATGAAAAATGTAAATCCAACAATGAGATATAGATTATCATATTGCATTCATCATCATCATATCAGCCACAGGAAGTCCACTGCTGAACATAGGCCTCCCCCAAGGATCTCCACAATGACCTGTTGGAAGGGGCCTGCATCCAGCGACTTCCTGCAACCTTAGTCAGATCGTCCGTCCACCGTGTAGGCGGGCGTCCGACCTTTCGCTTGCCTGTACGTGGCCTCCACTCAAGAACCTTTCGGCCCCAACGGCCATCGGTTCTACGAGCTGATGTTGATGTGCCCGGCCCACTGCCACTTCAACATGCCAATCCTGTGGGCTATGTGGGTAACCTTGGTTCTCCTACGGATCTCCTCATTTCTGATTCGATCTCGTAGGGAAATACCGAGCATAGCCCGCTCCATGGCTCGTTGAGTGACTTTGAGCCTTTTAATGAGGCCCACAGTGAGAGGCCACGTCTCGGTGCCGTATGTCATCACTGGTAACACACAACTATCGAAGACTTTCGATTTTAGGCACTGAGGTATTTTGGACGAGAAGACGTCGCGAAGTTTCCCGAACGCTGCCCAACCGAGTTGGATTCGCCGATTGACCTCTCTCTCGAAGTTGGACCTGCCTAACCGGACCACTTGTTCTAAATAGACATATTCGTCTACAACTTCGAGAATCGAGCCCCCAACTTTAATAGGGGTGGGCACAACATGGATATTCGACATGATCTTCGTTTTATCCTTGTTCATTTTAAGACCCACCTGTTGGGAGACTCGATTAAGGTCTTCGAGCATAGTGCTATGGTTTTCCAGCGATTCTGCCAAGACTACAATATCGTCGGCAAATCGAAAGTGAGTAATATACTCGCCGTTGATGTTGATGCCGAATCCTTTCCACTGCAAGAGCTTGAAGGCATTTTCCAGCGCGGCAGTGAACAGTTTCGGAGATATGACATCTCCCTGTCTCACGCTTCTCTGTAGTGGAATAGCCTTCGTGCTCTGATCCTGTACTCGGACCGACATGGTGGCGTTGTTGTATATACACCTCAACACTTCGATGTACCGATAGTCTATGTGGCACCGCTGAAGAGACTGTAGCACAGCCCAGGTCTCGATCGAATCAAAGGCTTTCTCATAGTCCACAAACGCTAAACAAAGCGGCAAGTTATACTCCTCGGTTTTTTGTATAACCTGCCGTAGCGTATGAATATGGTCTATGGTACTAAAGCCTTTTCGGAAACCGGCTTGTTCGGGAGGCATATTGCATTGTGTCGTTTCAATTACGTAAAGCACAACTAAATTACCTGACACAAAAACTTCCAGTAAAAGCAGCAAAGTAACCAAGGTAAAACACAACGGGTGTAGTGGCATACATTTATAAATAACGTTCAGAATTGATAAAACTGGTAAGTTTTGCACAACAGAAAGCCACGGAACGCCCCGAGCACACAACAGGGGCGCGCACAAAGCATAGCTCGTTATAGTGTCGCAATCGCAAACTTCGGCCTTTTGTCGGTCGTTATTCGGAACGCCACCGAATGTACTAATTAGTGTCCCTGCCCGGGACTTATTTGCTGAGTGCAATAGAAAGTTTCCGAACGGATTCGGTTGACCCGCGGTCGCAGGCGCCCTGTTAAATTGTTCTCCGCACCTTTTTGTCTGGAGTTGAGAAGGTCTCCTTTGTTCTTCTCTTGTATTTACTTGTCTATTGTTTAGATCCGTTTAGTCTATTAAGTTGTCGGATGTCCTTATTTACTTTATTCAACCTCTTTTGGTGTTTGTTTATTTTAAGTGTTATCTTCATTTTTAAGTTCGTTGGTAACATATATAAGAATGTTTTTTTTCTTTTTGTCGAATCTAAGTTTCAATATTGCGATAAAAAGACAGATATAATGTTACTAATTTATATTTTGCATTTTAAAGTCTAGGTATATAACTAAATATACATCATTTGAAAATACATTGGCTTTATTCTGCAAAGTCTGGTGTAAATAAATGATGAGTAGAAAACAAACGCGGCAGTCGTAATGTTGCCATTAATTAAAAGTTTGTTTTTACAATTGCAATCCGCAGTTTTTGAATTTCATTAGCTAACTTTTACCGGTGAGAAACATTTTTAATACGTTCTCGTAATTAATAGAGACGTAAATTTTATGAATGAATAATGTCGTACTATTTTGCTTTAGCCAATACAACTAAGTTCCCTTTTATCTTCCCTTTGTCTCGGCAAGTGCAATGTTCTACGTTGCTACTTAATCTTCGGCTCTTAGTTAATGGAGTGCGACTGTCTCTTTATTACCTTGATTAGTAAACTTTAATTTATAAATCTGTTTTCTACCTATTTTGGTACTGTAGGTGCATACGTGTTTCATATATTAATACTAGAATTAATATTACAAGTAAAATTATAAATTGGTTGTTTCATTGTGGCATAGCCAGTGCTTTAATTCAGGGGTATATAAATAAAATACCAATAAGTCAGAACCGATATGTAATCAATTATTATTTACCAAATATTTTATCCCATGATCTAGAAAATATTCTTCTTCATCATCACCATCATCATTGCAGCCACAGGAAGCTTACTGCTGGATATATACTTCTTCCAAGGATCTTCACATCTGCTTTTTTTGTAAATATTCTTATACGAATCTAATGCGATATAATCATTATTAGAAATCAGGACAATTCGGGTTTTGAGGTGGCTGTAAACCAACAATAAAACCCAGAACCTTATAATATACAACCTCTTTAAGCTACAAGTAACACATCCTTGAACAAATAGGTGAAAAACAACCCCAATGGAAATTAAACGAACAAAATATACATGTTTTTATATTCTAATTAAGAATACTTAACTTGTTCCATCAAATTCTCGTAAGTTAAAACACTCAACGGCGCGTGTAAGAGTTTTATTGATATAATTAATAGTACATTAATGAACGAGACTCGTTTGTATAAATGTTCTAAAGTAGTTTTTAATTGGTGATACGGTCGCACGGAACAATTGAAACGAATGTAGGTCGTTCACTCAGCCTCATTGCTTAATTGAAGTTATCTTCCAACTGCTATAATTTATTCAATGCAAATACATTTATGAATCTTAATTAATGTATTGCAAATGTATGTTATGATTTAGACCAAATACTCTGTTAGTGAAACCTCAGGTTTGAATTAATATGGTATATACGCCGGTAGCTTGTAAGGATTATGGATAATTACGTCTTGGGTTTCATCTTGGATCAGGCAATCTATTTTAACTATTCGAATTCGGTAAAATATACTTCAATATGATTTGCGAATTCAAAGTAAATTAAAATTATATCCACTACTAAATAGCTATTTAAGATTATTGCTCAGACTATAAAGTGGAAACTCCGATTAAATCCCCGAGAATTTCTAATAAAATGTCAATCCAAAAATTGTATTCATCAGCGTCTTTATATCTATTTAATCCATTTGATAAAACCTTAAATAAACAAAAGCGATCTACAAACCTGCGCAAAGAGCATTCGAAAATCCGAATTAAAACAGCAATTCCACATAAAACCCTTTCCATTTAACTAAAATGATTTGCGATCTGTTTAAAAGTGAATCATGAAGTGACGTGGTACGCGTCGGCAGTGTGATTGACTGCGCTTTGACCGGTAATTGGGATCGCAGTGTTATTACCGCCACGTCTCGTTTAAACACTTTGAAAACTGCACTGGCATTAGTTATGATCCTTTGATATTGTTTGAACTGATTAAGCGTCTGCTCTTTCTAATTTTATATTGTCTGATTTATGTCCGGTTTGAGATATTTGTGCTGTAAAAATTGTGAAAGCAGTTGTATTAAGATTGAGTGATTGTATATAGGTATATTAATTGCTATGCTTTTTTCTTTTTTTTTATTGCCTTAAATGGCGAGACGAGTATGCCGTTCGCCTGATGGTATGCGACTCGATCGCTCATGAACAGTAGAAAAACCAAACAACACCTTGTGTTACAAAGCAATGCTTGGCATTCCACTGCGCTCGCCATCCTAAGACATAAGATGCTAGGTCTCAATATGTCCAGTAGTTACTCTTACTACAATGTCCGTCAACCCAAAAAACAACAGTGCATTCAAACTGCTGTTTGGCGGGAGAAATAGACATTGCGATGGTACCCACCCAGATGGCCTCTCGCATATGAGAGACCTACCATCAGTCACCGTGCTGTCAGAGAATAGCGAATGTCACGAAATATTTTTATATCAAACGACAAAACTGTCTCAGAATAATGATATACTTATAGATACTTTTTCCAATCACTTCACATCAAAGAAAACCGTGATACCTTTGTTGTGCGGCAGCTTCAAATGGAATAAATTGTATTGTAACAACTGATTATTTTCCGAAACCCAACTAAAAGCATCGTAACACAAAACCAGCACTTTTCTTAACAAATATGTATTCCGAAGCAGACGTAGCGGTTCTGCCGATATAAGTGTTCTTATTGGCGTCTAACCCATTGTCTGGACTTCAAAGCCAATCGTCTGGCTATGCACGCCGTCTGATTCTTGAAACTCTACAACTTCCTCTTCGTCAACACCTTCTCTCTTCTCTTTCACTCCAACGGCAATTTGAACTGAAAGAAGAAGACAAAACATATGTTAAAGACGCAGTAACACATCAAGTTTGAATGGTGAATGCTAGGAATAAGGCTCCAAGTTTAACACACTCGAGAGTGTCTACAAATACTCCATTTATTGTTCTCAAGATGAGTACTGTTTGAGACTCCAATATACTAAGTAATAATGTAATATACATTATATTACAGAAGTTGTACTCGTCAGAAATGTGATATTCGTGTAATCTTAGAGATTTGTTGGGGAAAGTTGTAAAAGCGTGTTAAGTTTATCAAAATATACTTGTAGAAATAAATATTCGACGCTGAGCTCTTATGTGGGTTCTTAACAACTTTCATGAACATACCCTGTTCATAATTTTATTGCGACATAATTTTATGAAATAAATACTTATGTTAAGATTTTTTTAATTCTATATATAAATTGATTGGAAATAATAAAAAGTTTAGTGCTAGTATTTAAGTCACCGCAAAGATATTGTCCAATAGCTTTCTTTATCTATTTTTAGTTAGAAAAATAAGAAGCGCAACTTTTTCAAGAAATTTTCAAGTAATAAACTCAAAGCTCGCCAGTTCCACATTATACACTTTCGACGTGATTAACAATAATTTGATATAAACGTATTTTCGTCTACCCTAGACCATGTTTATGGCATTATAAAATGTAATATGTGGTATTGCTTAACGTAGGGTATTCAAGGCCTACTAAGGTGTGTACTCTTAAGTTAAAAGCTTACTTACTTAACAGTCTCCGTGGTTTAGTTGGTTAGACGCCGGCTGTGAAACGTGAGGCCATGGGTTAAATCCCCGTTCCGAAACATTGAGATATTATACTAGAGCGGACATCGGGAATAAAATATCTGCGTATGGTGCGTGCGGAAGGGTACACAGTGAAGCGAGAGGGAAGATAATGTTACTTCGTTGGCGTGAAAGAGACAGAAATAGAATGTACCCTTCATTTTGTTACAAACATTTTGTTTGCAGTGTCCCCTCTAGTATATTATGTCAATGCTCCGAAACAAATATTTGTGTGATTCACAGATATTTGTTTCGGGTCTGCGTGTTTGTGAGACTGAAAAGTCTCTCGTAGTTCCTAATACCCACGACACTAGGCTCTTTCTGAGTGGGGTCAGGACTATGTATGTGCCTGTGGGGTGTAGTTATTTATTTACCAAAACTGAACATGAAAACTAAATAATATCTAATGGCTTTAAATATTTTTTTGTCTATCTATTTGTAATTACTGGTATTTCGTACCTGATGTCACCATAAAAAATACAAAACTGGCCTACGCCATACGTGTATTCAATCGAAAAATAAACCCATAGGGCGCGTCAATATAAAATCCGGCTTATTTGCAATTTTTACGACAGCCTCCTTTTGTTCGACGGTTATAACGAGATATGAAAACCCCTTTTGTACGATAAGAGGCAATACTTCAATTTTATAGTTCGTAGTTCATGCAGGTTCGGATCGAAATGTATAGAAAGGGGGCTAAGTATCGGATGATTTACAGTGGTCATATAACGTGGATAATCGGCGGTTAGCACTTAAAGGCTGTGCTTTTAAACTTGGACGCTGTGTAGTATGTAGCTGGTGAAAGAAGATTAATTAAATATTTAGTACTTCACTAATCAGACCAAAATGAGTTCTAAGCAATGAAAATATATATATACAATTTATTAGATTAGGTATGCAATCATATGGACGTCTAGTAACACCAGCATACTCCTTCCGATCTAAGCTATGAACCGAAAGCGGATCTTAACAGCTTTCTTCTCGACACAAAAATAAGGCACGCAATTTATAAATAGATTTTTTATAGTGTTCAATCTTATCTTGAATCTGATGATTTGATAACTTGTTCATGATACTGAACAAATTATAAATATCACAATTAAGTATTCATTTGTGAACAAGACTTACTAATAGGGTAAATAGTCTAATTATCGACACTACAATAATGTTCATTACACTCCACTACTTACCACTACGCCTCCGCGTTTCCATTCAACTCACAGAATATTTATGTCCGGCCGAGTCGTCTCAAAGGCACCCAGTTAGAATATTTATGATGAACTTTTTTTTAAGGTGTCATCTTATTATGATTAGTGGATATTAAGGATGAAAGGACTGATGTTTTGAAAATAATTACATTTTCTTTGTGAAATTCTTTGAAAGAAATGACTAAAGAACGTAAATCAAGAGCTAAATTTTAAGTGTACAGTTTAACATAATAAAGTTATGTGATTTCGTATAATGTCTTATCTTGTTGCGATTTGTTTTTATTAAGAGCTAATTTATTTTATTTTTATTTATTTAAAACTTAATATACAAAATAGTATACTAGCGGGATTTAATACCAAAGGCATTTTCTAACAGCCAACTTTCAGGTGGTGCAGAGATAAATTCAGAAGGTGCATAAAAATGGGTTGATATGCAAGGCGACTATTTATCAGTTTCATGTATAAGCCAAGTCAGATTAATGATAAGATTCATCATGATCATCACCTCAGCCAAAGGATATCCCCTGCTGAACATAGGCCTCCCCCAAGTATCTTCACATCTACCTGTTGGAAGCGGCCTGCATCCAGCGACTTCCTGCAACCTTAATTTTTTCCCAATTGCAATCAAACATTACTTCTTAAATATGTTTTTATCCCTCAAACTTCTCTTGAAAGAAAATGCTTTAGGAATTTTAACAGATATTAAAAGCAATGGGAATACCAAATCATAATTTGGACACTTGACTCTCCAATGTTCAAAGGCGAGCTTGTAAACTTAATTTATAGCACGGCTTGTAATTTCAACTCGCATGAAGATAAGCTCTGATGATGATGAAGAAGCTCATGTCAGCTGCGAGATGTGATTTAGATGTTCAGATTATATAGCTCGTTCTAGGATATTCAATTCCTTCTGGACAGCGATCAACTTACAAGGTGATGGAAAATTTTCATAACACAGTCGATTGGTTTTTTTTTTTTTGGAAACGAACTCGAGTCGTTCAATCTGATCAAGTTGATCACCGAAAGTCAGCGTTGGGATGCGGTTCCCATCGCACCTCAACTTTTTTGCAGATTGATAACCTACTTGTCACAGAAACGGCGCGCAAACATTTTTTTTTATTTTCCTTTTTTTTGACAGCGTAAACAGCGTAGCGTTAATTTTGAAATGTAAATAAAATCGACGAACTGACATAAAAGGAGAACCTCCAATCTTCGTCATCTCAACATTTATTCTTAGTGAGTCAGGTATGAGTCTCTGAAATAATTAAGTTAATTCACCTAAAGCAACATTTACCCTATGCCGTGTACAAAATTATGAAAAAAAAAACAAGTTTACACACGAATTACTAAAATTAGTCATGGCTACAAGCATTCTCATTTCCATCGGCCGATCATTATAATGCTGTTAGTAAAACACAACATGGAATATAATAATTTTGTATTAGCATTTAATTTTACGGGCCAACGATCGTCGGCGATGGCTTCCCAAACGTTAAGATGTTGGAATTACTAGCTTTTGTCTCGCATCAATGTTCATAGATAATTATGTAGGGCCCTTTGTGATGTTGAAAATGTATTTTAAATTGAATGTTCATAAAATAAAAATATTAAAGTGAAGTATATGTTTAGGGTACTCCATTTCAAATATGTAAATTGCGCGCGTTATTACAAAAAAAATTTGAGTTTCACATATTATACTTTTATCCTGAAAACCTTCAAATACCTTAAAACATAATACCTTCAAAAGAGTATTTTCTCAAAATAATAGAAGCCTGTGTATCGCTCTAGTCTAGAACATAACGTAACACAAACATACATAGATCAATATGCTGCCCCGGTGGTGTAGCGGAAAGAAGGACCAATCAACACATGAAATAAAATATTAATAGATATTTTATCAAATGGCTTAGAGTTTAATTTAATTTAATTTATAACATAACATAATTTAAGCATGCTTCTTAGTTCCATACCGAAATCGAGCCAGCGCAATATTTAGCATCTAATTATTATATGTATACAGCAGTTTTTTTTCTATTTTAGAGTAATAATTTAATCCTCGCAATATGAGGTACAAAAACTCATATGTAAAATACCACTCGTGACTCACAACTTATATGTCCAAACATACAACACACACATACAAACACCTCATTTATCCAACTCAATATTTCGCGGTAGTTAAACGCTTATTAAATCCACTTTAGAGGGTGTAAGCAACCATGACCATCTTATAAAAACACACTTAATTCATATAATAAAGAATTTAGATGCATAAAAATCGTGATGACATAATGAGGTGGGCAATTTGGTCCCGTCTCAAACGCGGGACTACATGTGAGCAACGCCAATCTCATGAATAAATAATATACAATCACAATTTAGCCGGTCATTAAGCAATTATGCTGTTACCATTATGTTTTCGAAATGCTTTTAATTTTTTATTAAAACGAATTACAGGGAAGGTGTCTTGGACGAGATGCTATTAAATATCAATCAGGTATCGCGTATTTCTTAGGTATCATGTCGATGGATCGTGGAAGCCTAGTTTTGTGAATCATTAAAGTGTAGGTAGCGTTTCGCTTCCTTGAAGTGTTAAAGTGTTTTGGCAAAACACTGAAAACATAATTTAAGCTTGGTTCTTTGTTCTATACCGAAATCGAGCCAGCGCAATATACAACATCTACTTACATAATTATTATACATATATATCTATATATTGTATAAATATACGGCGGAAATTTTTGACCAATTATTTTCCGATCAGCTACGTACATATATGTATGTTACAAGACAGGATGATTTATATATCCAGAATCAATTTATATACTGAAAATGAAGAGACTTTTAGCTTTTATACCCGTAATATAAACATTGCCACCAACATAATCTCCGGATAAATCCAACCAGGCGACCTTTTAAAAAAATGAACGCATTCCCACCTTAAAGGCTTGCAACGCATCTCCATGCCCTATGATGTTGCAGATGTTCATGGATTTCGATGTCCACTTCCCATCAGGTGAACCGATGCTTATTTACCCCTATATTATAATAAGGAACTTAGTCCTTACATTTTAAAAACATTGTATGAACATTCCTACTACTAAATAAAATAATGTCGGAATACATCCTAATTTACTGTAATTTTACGAAATTTTATATCGTTAGTGCTTCTCCTCAAATTATATCGTATAATTAAACATAATTTACATAAAATTATTAACTTTTATGCGTCATAATGATAATGGTACGATTACGGCAAATTTGTTTATACCATGAATTGTCCCGAAACACTGCTTTTCGGGTGGACTCGATGGGATCCAAATAACCACTTTCCGGCCTCACTCGAGGTAACTTTAGAAACGTTTATTTAACCACAGCTCTTAATGTATCGTTTAACAAATCGAGTTAAAATTGCAGGTTCCTTTAGTTTTTCGTGGAATGATTATAGAAATTATTGCGGTCTTTGGTGATGAGAACTGTGACTAATACTTAGTTTTTTGTGTTAAAATATGTGAAATAACCTGTGATGGTTTTTATAAACTATACTTATTTCCCACTCATGAGTGCTTTTGTTTTTCGGCACCGGTTATTATCAACCACTTTGTGGCATAAACAGTGATATCCAAATAGATTATCTATCGATGAGATTTGGTTTACAATTGCTGGTCGTTTATTAAGGCATTTTTAGGACACTATCCCGTCCTCACATCCCACCTCTGCAACTAATGCAAGCCAGGATCAACAGTGGCAAGCTTTGTAAAAACACGAAGCACTGAAACTCGGGCAAATCTCCGGCAAAATCTCACTAACTTTAACCTGCAGCGAAATCAATCATACAACTAAATTTATATAAGGAATTGTAAATATTATTTTCCAGTCCCCATCCCCCCCCCCCCCCCCCCCCGTTATAAAGAAAGTGACAAACCATGAACTAAACAGGTAAATAAACTTGCATAAAGACTTTTACAGCCGAAGAAGCCAGTTGTAAAGCACTACGGATGAAATCATTATTACATTTGAATGGCACCTATTATGCGAGCTATCATACTTGATTCCAGTAATAGGTATAGCAAAAACGCCGGCATCATGCGAAGTTTATAATTTGTTTTTTTCCACCGGTCATTCACTACATACGATAGTTACCTTTCTGGCGTATAAGCAAATATGGCCCTACCATCCTCACAGCAACTCAAGTTTCATATTTTGGCTTCCAGTAACTACGACTGTCTAATCCCACAACACTATGCCTTAAACATATTAAAACCAACAGCTTTAATAGTCAGGTTAGCGAGCGCAATAGAATGCCAAGCACTGCTTTGCAGTTTCGTCTTATTTGGTTTTCCTTCCGTCTATGAGCGGTCGTATAGTTTTCCTTCAGGAGAATGACAAGTTCGTCATTCATTGAAATGAAAAAGAGTCACGCTTAATATTATCACAAATATATAACAGCGACATTTTTATGGAAACACTGAAAAACTATTGCTCAACTGATATCACATATTTTCAATATCAATATCAGAAATATTTGTCGCCTAATATCTCGAGTGGGCGGGCATATTTTTATTATGCTCCATTTTGTCAAACACAATAATGCCAAGATCGTTCCCTTAGGTAAAGATATTTATAACTGAACATATTACAATTTCGTCCCCTCCAGCCGACCTTCTTGGTGACCCAAGCGGAAATTTTAACGATCACTTTTTTATAGATTCCTCCCAACTATAGGCACGTGTCTTGGCCATTGTAATGGGTTTGGCATGTACTTGAAAAAAAAAACATATTTAATGCACTCCTCTTGAATGATTTTGTGATTGTTTGTAAAAAAAATTATGGATTTATTTCTATACGTCAACTTAACTACATATTTAACCGACTTCAAAAAAAGGAGGAGGTTCTCAATTCGACTGTATGTTGCTTTTTTTTATTCGCTATTTAATTCTCAAAACTAAGCAACCCGGCTTAATGATTCCTCTCAGTAACTTGAGATGGGTATTCCTGTCTAACGATTATTACTCGTTGTCAACTAGTTTGTTAAAATTAAGTAATTAATGTACTTTATATGAATTGTTTTTATACATTACTATTTTTAATAAATATTTGAAATAATACACAAAATATAAACAATACCACTTCCATATAGTCGATAAATTTATTGACACAGACAGAGCCAATCGTCAGGACTGCCAAAATCGGTAATTACATTAGAGAAAATCCTTAATCTATCAATCATTGGGTAAACCGTAGGACTAGCGGACTGGCAGATCAGACGCATCGCGACACAAGGGGTGGCCGACGTGTTGGATCAAATTGTAATCCTTTTAAGTAATGAGTGCATTGTGCAGAAACACAAAGGTATAGAAAAGAATACAAAAAGAAAAAAGGTACGAAGTTGTGGAAAAAATTTGAAACGCAACAATAAAACAGCAAATGATACTAAATAAACAGATGTAATTTTAAACGGTGTGACGCAATTGTATCAAATGACTAGAAATCGCACTAACCATGAGATGCAATGCTGCTTTGCCGAGCCTGAAACGAAACAAATACATAAAAAACCAAAAGTCAGCAAAGATAAAAAGAAGAGCAACTACTGGACATATTGAGACTTAACATCTTATGTCTCAGGATGGCGAGCGCAGTGGAATGTTGCTACTGTTTATGAGCGGTCGTATCGCTTACCATCAGGCGAACGGCTTGCTCGTCTCGCCATTCACAGCAATAAAAAAAAAAAGATGAAAAAGTAAAAGATAACATAAACCAAGATGGTATATTAAATGGGTCACTGAGAATAGTATATATAGTAAATAGTAAAAAAAGATTAAGATAACTTTCCCAAGCTTAGATATTAAATGGGTCAGTGAGGAAGCCTTGCGAGTTGTTCAGAGCAAAGAAAACCAGTGCTTCTAATTTATAGTTTGCATTTCTTTATTGCGACTGCTTGTCCTCGGTTTGGGTCAATTTAATAAAGCGAACATCGACATTAAACTTTTCTTTTATATTGCATAGGTCTAGCGGACGAGCAAACGGGTCATCTGATGGGACGTGATCACCGCCGCCTATGAACATACACAACTCTTGAATTATGAATTCTCAACCCATCAAATCGAGAGGAGAGCGGAAAGAAAAAGGGATGGGAAGAGGAAAGGGCTATTATGCTACCGGCAATCTCACCCACCGAACGAAAAGTGACACGATGGTACCGTCCATGCCACTTTCTAAAACACGTCTAAAATAAAAAGGTTTCTTTAATTGGCATTACAAAATGGCTTAAAGGCACCTAAAAATTAATGCAAAGCACTTCAAATAGACAATCAATAACAAGCTATTACTTTTATGGGTTGATGGAAAATCCGTATCACTAATAACATAAAATATTTCACGAAAAAAATTGCCTTATCAATATGTTTCTAAATCTATTTACTTAAACCCACTGTACATTTTAATGCTTGGACCGCTATTATTATGTCCTTTCTATACATTAATATTTCTATATCCCGATCGAGACACGCTTATCAATCTAAATCATGATCCTTCATCATTAAGAGTGATGTGCCGTCGCCGTCCAATCCAACTGTAGGTTTGTCTGAGGTTTAGCTTTTAACGACATTCCGTAGACAGGAAGGGTCCCCGAAAACGTGGCTATAGTTTATGTTGTGTAGTGTCTGATTGATTGGCAGTAACTTGTGACGTTGAAGGGTTAAGTCTTAGGCTCTGATTACTATAACTTAGAGTAAAATCATACGTATCAAATCAATCAAAAAAGTATTCTTTGTATGAATATACGATGCGGTGGTTTGCAACATTATAAATCTTTAGCCCATCAGACTGCCCTAATGAGGATTAGCTCAATTCACGAACCTTCGTTATTCATTGTAGTCTTACGGCCCCACTCAGACACGTATACCTACCTAATGTCAATTAAATTGTGCATTATACGTGTGCGTTTGTATTCTCTTCGTAAAATCTACACGAAGTAATGATTGAATTGAAATTAATAATGTCTCTGAGTCTGGAATGCAAGCTTCCTCTAATTTAAGTCAAAAATTAAATTCCCCACCGGTGAGAACATTATATCTCGTATACTCAAAAATCATAAACATTCAATCCGGTAACCTTTAACACATAAAACCAATGCTTATCTCCATTAAATGCAAGTGACAGAAATGCAACAGAAGTTAAGCTAACTACTTAATCTTTTACGAGGCATCAATAAAATGTTTGTTTACAAAGCAGAAAAAAAATCCGTTTCAAAATCCTCGGAGCGTTTTAAGTGACAATTTATGTGACAACATTCTCTATATATAAGACTTAGCCGCGTCCCAAAGTGGCGACTAAACGTGAACTAAACGGGACGATAAAATGGCTTAAATAAATAAAAGTTTATGGGGTCAAGTGAGAGTTGATCATAATCCCGAGTGGGCTATCTTGATGGCTGCTTATTTTACTAGCTCCTGCCTCTGCTTACGAGTGAGTAATAAGCCTGGAATGTTTGTTGTTGCTTTTTAAGAGTGCATTCGGTGCACGATTTTTCATTATTTAGGAATACTTTGAAATGTTGGTAATTATGAAGTATTACGCTAGATAAGAAGTGCGTGGTGGCCTGTTGGTAAACGGACTAGACGCGGCTGCCAACATGTTTACGGTGGTCGCGGGTTCGAATCTCAGGGCACACCTCTGGCTTTTCGAAGTCATGTGTGTATTGATAGTCAATCACCACGCACTAAAACGGTGAAGGAAAACATCGTGAGGAAACCTGCATACCATAGCGATTCGTAAGGATTTCTATGGTATGTAAGTCCGCCAACCCGCACTAGGCCAGCGTGGTGAACTATATGGCCTAACCACTCTCAATCGTATTCTCGATTGTAGAGTAGGCCCGTGCCCTGCAGTGGAACGTATATGGGCTGATACAGATACAGATACAGATGCTAGATAAGACAATCGTATGCCTCTATCCCCAAAGGAATAGGGTCTAGTGCTACCCACAGTTCGCCGAACCAATTATCATCCCACGATCTGTAAGAGGGTGGAAGAATTTTAGTTCTAGGTAAATCATACGAAAGTTCGTAAACTCACTGAAAATCTATATTCTATCTATCCACAGTCTGACGTGAGAATTGAACCCCTTACTCATACATTTTTCCACAACTTATAAGACCAAAGAGGCTACAGCCTTGTAAATAAATTATTATTTAACACGATCAATATTTTTATTTTTATACTATAGTTTTTAATTACTACAAGAAGATGGACAACTATCCATTACACAAACTAATGTATTAAGCAGTAAAATATTCAAAATATACTTACATTTAAACCTTAAAAGCAGCCTAATAATTTTATTTAAATGAAGACGTTCAAATCATTACAATAAATCTAGTTAATAACAGCAATTAAATAAATCTCAGAAGAAATTACAATTGATGCTCGACAACATATTTCACTTTTGGTTCAACTTAAATTTCTAGTAGAAGTTATGTGCGACTGAGTAAATACAAAACACTCGAGACACCAAGAAACAAATGTGCCTCTCAGAGAAAACAAATTAAGAAAATTTCAAATTAACAGACCCGGCAAAGTCTGAAATATGCGAGAGATTTGCGCACTTACAACTAACAAACAAACACGTTAGATACTGCAAAAGAATTCTGTGATTTTACTTGTATTTGACATGACAGTTGGTTAGACTATGGCTGTGAAAATAGAGGTCGAGGTATCGATCCCCGAACATCTTTATGTAGGGCCCACAAGTATTTATTTTCTGTCTGGATGTTTATGGGGCGAAAGTTTTTTCCCCCCACGACGGTATCCACGACACAACACTTCATATATATTTACATATGTATTTGTATATGACTGTTCGGTAAATTTACTGTATTGATAAAATAGCTACAAATTGATGTGATTCCGTTGATAGAAATCAAAAGCGCGGTGAGTAATGATATGGATAGGAAACTCGCTAAGCTGTTGCACCGGGCGCTGCGCCTCACGAATAGCTCTCGAGTGAAGAACCCCTTTCGCTGGGGCTAAGACCCCTCAGGCCCCTTGCTCGTGGAACAGGGTCTCTAATGAGTCCCGAGCACTAGAGTTGTAGGTCGTCGTATTAAAACTTGCAGGCTCCCTGCACTACAAGTTTATGCCGCGCGGAAACACCGCTCCGTTGGATTTTTCTTTGCTTTGTTTTCTCGTGGGTGTTGCGAAGGGGAAGTGGGGTTATTTATTATAACGGTAGTCAAAGAGACAGCTTACGCGTTTTGTAGGGTGATATAATTTTTTATAACGTCTGCTTGTATGAGTAATCTGTTTATTATTTCGTAATTATATTGCATCATTTGTTGTTTTAATCAACTAAGTGTATGTACTTTATGGCAAGAGAATACAACAAAAAATAGTAGAAATTTAACTGTAACTTTATTTACTACTAGCGGTCGGGCCCGGCTCCGCCCGGGTTCATACACGTTATAAAATGGCGGTCAAAATGTTTAATTCTGACTATCAGTTTAGAATATCGACCAATCGGACCACGAAAAACGAACAAAATTTCCTCGTATTTGCTAGAAATATCACTACTGCTTTCCTCCTATAGGTCATAGCGTGATAATATAGCCTATAGCCTTCCTCGATAAATGGACTACCCAACACTGAAATAATCATTCAAGTCGGACCAGTAGTTTCAGAGTTTAGCGCGTTCAAACAAACAAACAAACAAACTCTGCAGCTTTATAATATTAGTATAGATAAATTTTACATATGTCGATTTTAGCAGATTATCTACAAAAATTACCACCTTGACATAAACAAGTATAAACAAGAAATTTATTACACTCAGAGTGAAAAAAGAAATCAATGTCATTAATATCACACCCTATCATCATCTATAGATTCAACCTTTCTAGCCAGAATGCCTTTTAAACTCATATATTTCTGAATCGAACCTTTTAAAAATCCCAAATCCCATTTTTCATCAAACTCTAGAACCACAAAATAAATTGCAGTGATCCCATCTCATGGCCACAACATGAGTGGTAAATAAGTTACGTAAATAACTTACTAGGGACGCGCGAAGCCTCATTTGGCGTTTTGCAGCCCACGCTAAGACGAAGTGGCGGAGAATTTAATTTTCATTAACCCTTTATGAGAGAGTAAGTTTTAAATCACTTTAATTTACCTATTTGTTTTGTTCTAAGGTTACAAATGACGTGGTACTTCAAAGTAAATTTAATGAATTGATTTTGTATACCCGTGGTGGTAAGATAATGAGTATATAAATATAAATATTGAATCAAAATTCTCAAAAACTTTCTTAGCCCTGTCTTATTCTAATAGAATATAATCTAAATCTACAGAAATAAGATTATGACCACATGTTTTTAAGATTTTATAAATTACAAATATTTATTATACTAGCGAGTAGCAACAGAAAAAAAGAAATTTCCAACCTCATCTTACACTTATAACAAAGACAAAGACTCAAAATCAAATTAAAAATCAAACAGTGAGCTCAAAGCTCGTATTCATAGTAGATTCATTATACATTCATTACGGGGACAATACTCGTGCGGACGTAGGTGTCGATACTTGGTATAGACGGGGGCGTCAGTGTCTTCATTGTGAATGTTATTATACGGTCAAATGAACTATTGTGTGACGGGATTGAAATCAGTTCACTGATTGGTTCCGTTCCCATTGATAGAAACGTTCTTCCAGCTGAAATTAAATATAGATCTGAGGGATTATTTATAGATTTGTATTACGATTTACAACACTGAACACAGAAAGGTTTATTTGTAGAGCTACCATCAGATGAACCAAATGATTTAAATCATAGATACTAAGACATATATAAACATCAACTCACGACTTTTTCAAGAATGGTAGGCAGAGGCGAAACTTGTGTGGCTTGTGTGTTCCATCCCATGATGTGTTATGCGCCTATCACTATCAGCTGAGAAATTGTTAGAGCATAGAGTTGCTATTGGACTGTATGTAACCTCATGTCAGTGTGTAAGACAGGCTGGAAGGTATTTTTGAATGTAGATTCAAAAATAAAATAAGCCTTCGAATGTGTGAAAAATATTTGGGACGTCAGTCGTTGTTCAAAGTTGTTATTGGAAACACACAAGTTTACATATGTCATAAACATCAAATATTTTTCACATATATATATTTTTGCTAAGTTCTTATTGTGTTGTGATTAAAGTTTATACCTAATGTATGTATAACATTAAACGCTTGCTATGGCTGAACTCTGCTGAGTATTCATTTCACTAAACATGTGAGAAAGAGTTCTCACAAGAAGGTCAAAGAAGAGACCAGATATTAGTGATATAAATAATAACAGCTATAAACCTCCATCAGAAATGAATCCCATCAAAAACATCCTGTAAAAAAATTCCAAGTCTCGTAGCTCAGTTTTTCTACCTCAAAAAATTGTGAGATCCATGTAATACCAAGTCCATTAATTTATTTAGTCCTTGCTTAAGGACCTTTCTATATAAAGTTATTATCATATCAATATTAAAAAATCTTTACGTTGTAAATAAATAGATCGATTCCTGGGTCCTGGGTCCAACGAATCATTAACTACAAATGTAACTTTGTAATCCTATATATTTATATGGTATCTAGAAAACTAGACAGAAATTATGAAATGTTTAAATTTTCCCTTAATTTAGACACTAAATACTAATTATATTCTAAATTTGAAGGTTCTATGTCTGCTAGAAGTGCCTTAGACTTTTGATGATCGGTCAGTCAGTCAGTGAGTGACAAAATTACGAAAGTTTGACAAGTTACAATTCTTAAACTACTGGTTCAAATTGAATGAAATTTTAAATATTCCGTGTTTACACAATGCCTGCTTAGTAACTGAAAATTCAAGCTTCTTGCTTTAACCGCAACGAAGTTATAGGGGGTTGAAAATGGTCTGAATTGCTTCGAGAAAAGGATGGTACGACTGTGCCGCTTTTTAGCTCGTCTTGGAGGGGGCACTGCCGTGCCCCCAGATGGAACATTTAATTTTGCGTGACGCTGACTCAAATCCGAGACTTTATAATCGTACCGTAGTACAACTGCATAAATTAGGCAGTCAAGATATCACAGTGTTTCAAAATATTAACTTCCTGTGTCAAATATTTCAATATAAAAATAGTATTTGGCTTCATAAGCACATTTAACACAATCGATTCACAAATGACTGTGACAAAATTATTTTTCTGAGAATTATCATCCAAACTTAGCAATCCATACTAATTTTAGTAAACACTCTTAAATGAATTTTCTTACTAAATAATGAACGCATTCTCATCTTAAACCAAACCCAGCTAACATTGGTCTAAGCATAATATCTCTAACAACAGGCAACAGCCACAAAAAGCAAACAATACTAGTACCATCAGAAATCGTGTTGAATGCGCGGCATTCAGAGTCGTTAAAGGCATCGTGTCCACACATCCTCCCGTACCTAATTGAGACATTTTACACGAAAGGATGTGATTATTGCCGAACATAAAACTCTGTATTATTTCGGTGCTTGTAACCCTAAACGGAACTTTAAAAATAAACCGTTATGCATTTCGCGCCCTAACTGCCGTATCGAAATGCTCCATGTTGATTTGTTCATTCAGTGATTGTTGGAATTACGAGTCCATAAAGGCGACTGATGGTGATGTCAGCTTTAGAATTCATGGTTAAAAACCTATTATTTAAAATATAAATCTGTGATCAGTAATTCTTATATTGTTAATTATTGTGTAGGGGTACTTTTATTCAAGAAAAACATTAACAGAATATGCATGCTGCTGTCTATGGCCGTATGAGGGCTTTATAATAAAATAATTACAGGAAACAAAATTATTTTTAACAATATATGTAGAACATTTGCAATGAGTACTAGTATAACAATAATAGACCCTCATAAAAAGAAGGTTTTATTTAGAGCTCTCGGTCATAAATGGAGTTACTTACAAATTCTTACGTTAGACTTAAAGTAAGTGTAAATTACCGTACAGGTAGAGATATATCAGAATTAAATATTTCCATACAAAAAACTTTGCATACGTTATTACTTCATTCAAATAATTTCGAAACTGGTCCGAAAGAAATCTGAACCTTATCAAACAGAATAATAAAAATCTCAAGGCCGCGTTTTGTAATTAATCTCGTCAGCAATTAAACAATTAAAACCTCAAAAGAAACAGATTTTTAATCCGACTAAATCATCAAGACGGTTTCGTTGCGATCGTCAAATTAGATTAATGTTATCTTCCATTGTCATCTTTGTTTAGAAACATAATACTACAAATTTCAACGTTATCACCAACTATAAAAATATATAATTAACAATGCCGATTATAAAATTAATGGTATTTTTAAAGCGTGTTTTATCACCTTATTAAATCGATGCTGAAGAATTTTGTCGTCGAGATGTCTTGAAGATTAATTCAGTATTAATCTAGATCAACTCCTATAGATCGCACTGCTGGACATAGCCCTCGTCTTTAATAAAAATACTTTAGTTTACTTTTTCTTTAGCTGAGTGGTCACCTAAGTGTCACAACAATGCGACGCGCAGTCTTACATTACCTATGTGTTACTTATATACTTATTGTTTTCATTTTTTCTGTGTTAATGTATGTAGTGTCAGTATGTGTGTGTTGTATTGTGGTGACAAATAAATCTGTTTTCTTCTTATTCTTGTTCTTCTTTTCTACTGACGGTGCGTCTCACATATGTGAGAGGCGGGTTGGTACCATCGCAATGTCCATTTCTATTATCAAAGAGCAGTGTGAATGCACTGTTGAGTTTCGGTTTCAAGGATATTCTAGCCTTACCAATGAACATATTGAGACTCAACATACTATCATCTCCATACATCTCAGGAGCACAGTGGAATGCCAAGAATTGCGTTGTAATTACAGGTGCTGTTTCGTTTTGCTACTGTTCATGAGCAGTTGAATCGTTTGCCATCAGGTGAAAGACACACTCATCTCTCATTCATAGCAAAAAATATATACTTAAAGCAGAATAGAGAACTTACCGTTAAAATATCTTATGAAAACGGCAAGCATGCAGCTTTTGCTATATTTCCTTCACCTTTAAACCTAGCTATAATAAACAACATATTGAATGCACAATATGTAACAAAGGCAGTGTCAACCTCAGGCTCGAACTTGTAACATCCCCGTCGGCACTTGGATCCACTCCCAATTAGCCTCGCTATCACCATCCTAATTCACACCGAAAGGTACCGTCGTCTTTGAAACCCGACTCCTCTCAATCAAACTTAATGAGAACTATTTGTAACAGGAGCTTTTTATATTTAATTAAACGTTATTGCTTCTACCACTTGACATACGGTGTAATTGAGGCTTTCATTAATGTTCGTTAGTGAGTCATATTCAGTGCAGAAGCGTTCAGTTTTCAGTGCGTTTTTATGGTGTTTTCGCGGAAATTCTCACACGTTTTGTCGTTGAAACACGTGTTAAATATTCTGTGGGTTCTAGTGCTTAATTTCAAATTAAATTACCGGTGCCAACTTAATGCATTTTAAATGGATGCTTTATTTGACGTGTAAAATATATTGTATACATGTTTTTTTTTTAAACTGACATGATGAATGAATCATATATCTGAATGGTAACTAAAGTAATTTTTTTACGACAAATGCAAATCAAAATAAATTAATGTTTGAGAGTTTGTAAATAGAATAGTCTGAAGAGTTTTCGAAATTCTTATAACAAAAATAAGACAACTATGTTATTGTTTAGTAGTAAAATGCGTGGGACTATATTTGAATTTATTACATAATACAATCATGTCAGCATCAAACTAAAATATAATTTTAAAACTGCTCTATTGAAACCGTCAGCGCCGTCGTTTAACCGTGAGCATTCCCGCGGAAAATTGCTACATGTACATACGTTCAATTCATCTTCATACTTAAAGAGGTGAACACAAAATCACATTCAAATGGTATTTTTCCGCTCCGTAACACATAAAAAACATCAGTATGCATAACGTTATTCATAGGAATATTTCATCAAAATCCCGCACATTGCATTGAAAAGTGCAGTCGCCTTGCAATTTACATCATCCATTTCGAGCTGTGCTTCACATTTTTCAAGTATTGGACTCTCAGCACAGGTGCAGTACAATCGGCAAATGAAAACGGCCGCGGAGCGACCGCGTGCGTCACTGCCCAGTAATTTTCACCTGCACGCTTTTTGGGCTTGTTTAGGTCATACGACACGATTGGAAAGAGTGAAGGTGGAATTTTGGAAGTAGGTGACTGTAGTACCTCTACAGTTTTAAGAACAATTTTGGTCGTAGCACATGCATCACCCATGAATCAGTAACTCGCCTACCAATGAGATATATGTACCTATATATGAGTGTGAGACTGGAAATTAGCTTCAAAACAAAATTAGTTTAAAATAGTTATAACAACATCTATCGTCTAGCATACTGTACAAAAAATACACATACCCATAATTTAAAACCTGGCAATTTAATTCCAACGGTGCCGACATATCGGCGACGTCGGACAAACAAAAAACTATCTATGAAAAAAGGCCCGACCGCACCGGATGAGAGCTCTAGAGCTGCCGGCGACAATATCGGCCCACCCGATTGGATAGCTCCACTTGGAAATGTTCAGCCTGCGTCCATGCATTAACTCCTTAATGGCACTTTTATTTTTAGATCCATTTTCGGAAACGGCGCGCGTACGTCTGTTTGTTATTGTCACACCGTTGCTGATTTCAATTGGTTAATTGGAAATAATTTATTAAATGTGTATTAAGGGATCCATGACGCTGGTTGGCATTTTTTACGAGTAATTTTTAATCGACTGCATCTCAGGTGCTTAAACAGTTTTATTTTTTTACTGAAATTATGAACATCATTAATCCATGCCTTAATAGCCTTAAGTGATAAAATTTTTAGAAATCACATCGAAAATGTCATGCCACAAAAGCATAGCAGCATCAGTTCATCAAAATATTGGAGCTTTATTAAATAGACAAATTGTAAAACGTTTTAACAAATAAACACATTACATTTGTAAAAACCTCTGTTATTTATCATGCTTTCAAACATTAAAATCATTTTCAACTAAACGTACATTCGAACCCTGAGGGCATTCTCCGAAAAATAACTGTCACACTGCAATGAAAAATTTTGTTTCGTACAAAAATCCTAACCTGTGACGGTGTGACAAAGTACAAACTTAGGGTTTATGGGGTACAAGACGCCCCTATTTTACACCATTGGGGTGGACACGCGCGCGCCACGTGCGACCCCAGTTATCTCGACCAGAGATGCGCGTTCACAACTCCGCGCGCACCTAACCCTGATTGGATTACGTCTGTCTGCCCTGATGTTTCTTTATTGTATTTATTTGGATATTTGGGTCGAAATGGCCCCTTGATCGCTGGTGAAATAATATTATTTAAGTGTTTAATATGTTTTAGATTTGAGGATTTGCTTATGTTATTATTTTCTTTTATATCTATGGGTTTGAGGCGTTGGTGTACATTTAATTATAGGTTTAATAAAGGGGAATATAAGTTATCGCAAATATTTGTCATTTCTATAAACAAAGATCGTTTTAATGTTAATTATAACGTAATACGTTTATTATTCTTGTAATCATAAATACGTATGACAGCATTAGGACGTCTAGTCTATAGAACATAAATGGATAACTAGTAATCTGTAAAATTAATCTCAATTTAAGTATGTACTTACAAATTGAACTTGTAATATTAAAGAGAATATGTTTTTCTAGTGGCATTAGTGGGCAAGCTCTTAGTATTCTTAGCTGCCTAATTCAATTTTTTTATTCATTTTTCTTTGTCAAACATTTTTATTAGAATTAAAGTAAATATGCCGAAAATTTGCTTCAGGGAGTTTTAATTTATTATTATAACTTTAACAGATTTCAACATCTTACATGTACTCCAAAACATTAGCAAAGAAGGCCATGGCAGATATTTTTTATTTATATATTCTTTATTATTTTTTACTGGTGGTAGGTCTCTCATATGTGAGAGGCTGCCTGGGTGGGTACCACCGCAATGGCTATTTATCCCGTCAAACAACAGTTTAAATGCACTGTTGTGTTTCAGATTGAAGGACATTGTAGCCAGAGTAACTACTGGACATATTGAGACTTAACATCTCAGGACGGCGAGTGCAGTGGAATGCCAAGCATTGCTTTGTAATTCAAGGTGTTGTTTGGTTTTGCTACTGTTCATGAGCGGTCGCATCGTTTACCATCAGGCGAAAGGCATGCCCGTCTCGCCATTCACTGCAATAAAAAAAACGATGGGTTACTTTCAAAGACCACATTACAATGATCTTCACTCATAACAAAGATCTAATAATACACAATTTATTTATTAATTGACTTTAGGAGCACATAAAATACTTAACATTTAAAACAAATTAATACCAAAATCTGCCTCGAGCATTTCAATTTTCTCTAACCAAGCACTTAGCTCGCTCGTGTGTTAATTTAATTAAATGAAGATGTTTAATTAAATTATAATTAATAAACGTAAACGTGAAAGAACAGATGTTCAAACACATTAATAAATCAATTGCACTACAAATCCATTTGGTGTATTAATTAAAATTCCAACGCGCACCATTTATGTAAGAGAATACGTCTTCATTTACTTTTATAATGTTAAAATTTGTATATTCTCGCATACTATTGGACTAGAAACTAATGAGAATATACTTTTGGTTGATCAATGCGATGGTTATAAACGAGCGTTTGAAAAATAGCTCATTTGAACGCAGTTAATATTTGTGCAGTGATGCTAACTTTATAACTATTAGAATAAGTTTTAAAACTCCAAGATATTTACGACTTTTAATGAGCCCATATTAGATTGTTTAGCAAAAATCCAAAAATAAACAACTAAACCTAAATTAAATCTTAATTCATCTCAAATTTATGTAGTGAAAACTGTACAAAGCTAAAAATTGTGCTTTCAATATAGATTAAATTATTTCTAAAAATTTTTTTTACCCCATACAATATACTTGAAAAATATTTGGAATATCCCGAGGCTAAAGCATTCACTGCTTCACATTGAAGAGCTTAAATTATTTGTTCAGCTACAAATAAATTATTTACACGATACTACTTTTTATCAACAAGCTAGTAATAACATCGCATTTTCCTGCTTGGCCCAAAAGCCCGCAGAAAATTGTTACTACTAGTGTACTACTGACGTGGGACAATAAAATTAAAATGAAAAGATAATAATGATAATAATTATTTATTCACAATTTACAACCGGTTAGACAAATAAGTTTATTAACCGCCCATTCAGGCGTTTCGACCGCTCGTCTACTGCCAACCAATCACCACGTCGTAGGCGTTCATCTGACACATCTATTAGCATACATTCATATTTACGATCGGTTTTTCAGATTGTTTCACTAAGCACACGTAAATCATCTAATTTATACCAACATACCGTTTCATTTAATTTGGACTGACGCTTCCAATTACTTTGATAATGAGTTTATATCACAATCGAGTTTGATACAACTATATTTAAATGTTAATATATATTTCAACAAACCGAATGCGATAAATAACTATTTATTTGATGACAAGTATTATATAAATCAAAATATTTATTCGTGAGATTTCAATGGTTGATTTTGACCCGTCAGTACATCAGACTATTGACGATTTATATCGATAACCAATATTTTTCAAATTCACTTACACGCTTCTGGGTAGAACTGATTTTATCTTAGTATGAAAAAAATTAAATACTTTTGTTTTTATTTATTATTTGGAGATTCTTATCAAAGCACTCCTAGAAATAACACATATAAATTATGTCGTGTAGAAGTGCAACGACATCTACTAATCAAAAATAATAACCTCGCCTAGGTTACTCCATAGCAATGGGTATCACGTAAATAATCCACTTAAAACTTTTGGGTGATGTATACATATAATTCGCAAAGACAAAAATGTTCAAAATAATTTTCAGACTTATGACATCAGGATCTTCAAGGAAAAAGTCTTCACTTCATTAAAATTCACACAGAGGGTTCCAATCAATTTAATTAATTTAATTGAAAAAAAAATTAAATTTATTTAATTTTTTTTCAATCAATTTAAGTGATCATTGACAATAGTGACTACCTACTATCAAGTTGTTCATTTTTTCTTTCATCGTCTATTCCATTATTAAAAGTATTCAAGGACTCACTGACCAAATGAAACGACTCGAAATTGATGCTTCAAGTATAATAGGAAATATTACAATGTCCAAACAAAATGCTCCTTCAGCCTGAAGCGTATCATTTGATAATTTACCACCTAACGCATTAGGTTCATCACGAAGTCGTCTTGAAGACAGGCTGGTAATACCGCCATCACGGTTAACCTTTAGTTATTTTACATTGTAAGGTTAACTCCGGTACATCTTCGATCATAAACGCTAAGTGAATCTCCGGATACCACACCATGAAAACTAAGTGAAATAAGTTTGCTGACTCCGTTAATATTGTGGTAAAGTTTGGATAGATTGTGAGTGAAGGAAATAAGTTTGTCCGAAACAGTGTAAGTAAAAAAGATTATACTAATATAACTACACGTGTGAAAGAAAGTAAAGCTTACACTAATTCTCACTGGCATCAGGGATTATAAGCACACACATGTGACTTTACGAATTATTGTTAATAAAAATTTATTATCGCTGATTTTATTACGTTTTGACAAAACCTACGTTCATGGAAAGATACTCGTTCCAATAACAACTGTTAAGACACAATAATATTAGATGCAAAAGAAAGAGAAACTTATATTTCAAATTCATACTACTAAATAATTAATTCACACCTTTACAAAATATATATTATCATTACCAATTTCTGAAATCGACGTATGTATTCCTCCTTATATCAGAGTAATGGTAGGCGCAAGGGAAACGTGCTGTAAGTGGCATAATATTCTCAGACTAGTTAACACAATGGCTGCGTGTCGCACGCCTGGGCTCACGTTTGATGCGCTTACATTATCTATAGCCTGGACTATACGATCATTATTATCCTTGGCACTAGATTAGTGGTCATCTTTAATGCTGAGTTTTTTCTTGACCATAATCTTTTTTATTTTCTGTATCCATGTGGGCCTTAATCATACCACAATCTTGAAATACATTTAGATCACTACCACATTATACCTATATAGGTTTCTGCTAAGTATTTCAATAGAACTTATTTTAAGCCTCTTTGTAATTTTTTCTTGCTTTATATCTACTGTTTGCAGATTGAATATAAATACCGGACTGCAATTTCATGTCAGGGCGTGCGAAGAGTTTTGAAATATTATGCTACAATCAAGCCAGCGTCAATTAACTACTGCCGTTGATTCTTTGTATCGTGACATTAAAGAGCCATACTCGTTAAGTTGAGTACAGATCTTATGTGAGTATTGCAATTCTTATGCAGTGTTGTAGGATACTTGAATACCGCGAATATTCAAATAATAATTGTAGAATATTAATACTTATTTCCTAACTTTTTTGTCGCGAGCTGAAATTAAAACTTTATTTTATTATTTAAATATTCAAAAAAGAACACCCAGACTATGAATCGCCGTCCTTGCACCAGCAAGCACCGGTACAGTCGATCGCACGACGCCGGAGTCAGAGGCTACGTACGTCACATCATTCATCGCGCCCCTTTACCTCTCACGTGTGCCCCGTTTCCCAGAACCAAATACTTGTTTCTCAACTTAAAACCACCATTCAATGCGGGACAATAGAATTCACTTTCCACCACCCCGTCTCCTCTGATAGCTCCTAAAATAATCTAAACGAATCTGCAACTTATGAACAGCGATGTAAGGTTTGATTTACAATGTCGCTGTGTGACAGAGTATGCGTCAGGTAACGTGTCGGTCCAGTAATTCAATAAGGACCCAAATTGACTCAGATGCGCTCAAAGTTTGCGGGCTCTACTAATTTGTTGGCAAACATATTGTTTGATGGAATAGTCGGGCTGTGAGAAATGGATATTTAATTGGGTTCTACTAAAATGTTTTCTGATACCGCAAAAACTAACAAAAATGGGTATAATTGGCCGTAAAATCCTCGGACTTATTTCCTTGAGAGCCCTGCGTCATAGACCACCCAAATTAACCCAATTTTAATTGATTAAACAAAAAATAACTGCTAAACCGAGACTTCTATGTGTGGTCCTGCCTCAGGATTGTAAGAATATCAAAATGTGTGTGTGACCTATTAATAATGTATCGTATTTTATAACAACAATTATTTCGAATGCCACAGGTAAGTCATATAGTATAGTCAGGATTTGAAGCGAGTTGATAAAACCAATAACCAGGTATATATTTTAAACTAATCGGTACCGTCGGAAAATTTTCTGATTTATTATAATGTATCGATACCAAATTAGTACTCAATGGATTTATTTTTTTTCATGGTATTGTGAATCCACCTTGATAGCGAGTAACATCCACTACGATGGAATATCAGTCATAGTTACACACGGCAGTTTGTCGCATATCGGGTTCGGACTGTATATGCCCGATTTCGACCAGATCAATATAACTGCCCCAAACAGCTGATGCTATTTGGACTGCACTGAACTTACCATGAAGTGCAATACTTTATACTTACTTACTTAATTCATAATACTTTGTGACGCTTTGAAAAAAAAAGATAGGTACCCTAAAGATTTCTGAGAGACTCAACTTGTTTTGTATTATATCAGCCCATATACGTCCCATTGCAAGGCACGAGCCTACTTTACAATAGAGAATATGATTGAGAGTGGTTAGGCCATATAAGTCCACCACACTGGCATATTGCGTTTTTGCCATACCTATTACTGGAATCAAGCATAACAGTTCACATAATAGGTCCCATTTAAATGTAATAATGATTTGATCCGTGGTGCTTTACAGCTGGCTTCTCCGGCTGTAAAAGTCTTTTTGCGAGGTTATTTACCTCTTCAGTTCAATGTTTTGTCATCCGCTTTGCACGGAGGGAAGTGGACAATAATTTATTTCCAACTCCTCCTATTAATTTAACTTTCTGATTAATTTCGTTGCGGGTTAAAGACAAGTTAGACATTCCCAGAGACTCGCCGAGCTTCAATGCTCGGTGTCATTACTTTGCGTGCCACTGTTGATCCTGGCTCACAGGAGTTACAGTGGTTGGTGTGAGGGCGGGACAGTCTCCTGGCATATTGCGTGTTGGCGAAGGTTACATACCATGGAAATTCATATAAATCGCTATGGTATGCAGGTTTCCTCATGTCGTTTTACTTCACCATTTTAGGGCGTGGTGATTGACTACAATACACATATGACTCCGAAAAGTCGGAGGTGTGATCTGGGATTTGAACTCGCGACCACTGTGACCATGTTGGCAGTTGAGTCTGGTCTGTTTCCAAAAAGCCACCAAGCACTGGATTAGAGAGGCTCAACTGTTGCTCCTATATCTGTGAGGATAACTGGCTAATGCCTTATAACTATGAAATAGAACAAGTACACAGAAATTAAACGCAATTAAATCCATAATTTTCTATGTATTTAAATTAAGGAGTTTAAAGTTTTGTTCGTATTTCACCAGCATTTGACTATTCTTCGCGGAACTCGTCATCAATCACGCTTAGTCCGAACATTTACTGACACAATGACTTTAATGTATATTGGCTCTCTTTAATTAGTAGCTTCGGATTTTATGATTTATTGGTTTACAAATTTTAAAGCCGTTTTATAACTATTTAAATTTATGTCTTAAAATATTTTTGGCCTTGCTCTCTCGGAAACGATTTTAAAACGAAATGAAAACGATAAGTACCTTATTCAACATGTTTTCATCCATTTCATCAACTTCAGACCTTTCATATATTTATTAAACTTCATACAATATCATTTTCAAGCGGGTTTAATGTCGTCGGCATATGTCGGCATAGGATATATAATTTCCCAAGTAGTGAGGGTTTCATTAGTGGTCTTTAATCGTTGTCCATCTGCATGCTCAGAATGACAATCTGTCGAAAAATCACAAATCTAAATTAACCTCTCGTAGCTGAGCTAACACTTCTCATATTGCCAGAGCGAAGATTCCAGAATGCACAAAAAGCACGAGCCATCACATAAAAATTAAATCCATCCTGATTTACGGTCAAAAACTTTGAAATATAATAACATGCGAGTTGAAATTACAAGCCGTGCTATAAATTAAGTTTACAAGCTCGCCTTTGAACATTGGAGAGTCAAGTGTCCAAATTATGATTTGGTATTCCCATTGCTTTTAATATCTGTTAAAATTCCTAAAGCATTTTCTTTCAAGAGAAGTTTGAGGGATAAAACATATTTAAGAAGCAATGATTGATTGAAATTGGGAAAAAATTAAGGTTGCAGGAAGTCGCTGGATGCAGGCCGCTTCCAACAGGTCGATGTGGAGATCCTTGGGGAAGGCCTATGTCCAGCAGAGGGATTCCTGAAGTTGAGATGATGTTGATTGAAACAATTTATATATTTTAGAAGAATTTTATTTGTTATATGCCTCATTGACCAGCAAACGATTTATGCGGATTTTTAATTGTTTTACCATACATAGAAAGTTTCATGCAAATAGAAAAATAAACAAATTATTAACTGACTTAATGTTGCCAGCATTTTAAAACCTGTTACGCCGCCCTACGAAAGCGTGGGACAGATAAAAGACGAAGAATCTGTCCATTAAACATTCAACTCGATCAGCTGTTACACCGTCATTGGGCAACAATTTAAACCGCTATCATAACAGTGAAACTCAGATACTTGACAAAGTAGACTTTAATAATTCAACATAATAAAATTGTGCCCTTCGGCTGTGGACGCCAATGATACCTTTACATTCAAATTTGGACAGATTAAAATTAACGCCGCGGGCTGCACTAAATCTTCACTCGTGTTTATTTTTATTTACAAAACATTTTTTTTTTTCAAATTTTCGAAACTCAATTTCACTGCGAAATGAACGAGAGGACAAAAAATGGTACAACCGAACCGGTGATTTGTGGCGAACATTTATTGTGGTGACAAGCTTGTTCGGACCAGGGCCGGTGCACACGAGTAGCTTTCGGAATTACGTTACTCCGCCACCGAATACCCAAACACTGACGTTACTTGTTAAATCCACGTCCGATCCGATCCGATTGATGTTGATTGAGTATACGTTCGTTTGTGTTTTTGAATCTGTTGTTACGTATCTTGCAGATGTCGAGTTGCGACTTGCACTATATCGTTTCGCATTTCGACATTGATTACTATTGACAATGTTCGGATTTATTCGTGCAATGCGAATTGTATTTGGCAGGAATTGGTTTCATGATAAATCTGACTACAGCATTGTTGTTAGATATAGTAAAGTTGAAGTTGAAAAGACAAAATAATTTCCCGACCTGCAAATTCTCATTCAAATAAATCCTTGCAACTATGTATCTGTATCAGCCTATACACGTCTCACTGCTGGGCACGGGCCTCCTCTTAATCGAGAGTACGATTGAGAGTGGTTAGGCCATATAGTCCATGCATACAGCCGCTTTTAAACAAACATAGAAAACTTACGCCTTTTCATCCACTTCTCTATGAACTAAAATCCAACTAGCTAGTTAAACTTTAGTTAATGTATTTGCTACTTTCAAAGTTTTAATTTAAAGCAACGTACAATATGCACCGAACCTAACTTTTACATTACTCGGTTCGGCCGAGGAGGGCTTAGTTAAAAGTATAATTGATTTCAAGTGCTTTAAGTAGGACATGAAGTATCGTTTTTATCGCATTCTCTGCCCCGAACAATGGACTTACTTGTAGCAAAAAATCATCTGTGAGGACGTTTAATTAATATTGAATTTGGAGTTCCATTTGCGGCAGCCTATCGACGTATTTTCTGCGCACCGCTCCGGAATAAATTATGAATCACTGTTTTCTTAGCGTTATTACTGTTTAATAATATAAGCCAACCAGGTAGACCGTCTGCTGCTATCCTTCATAATATTCCAAAATCTTCTGACTTGCGAACGAAATTATGCTTACTTAGATTGGTCTAGATCAGGGTTCCCAACGTTTTCTTGGTCAGGGACCACTTTGACATAGTTTTTTCGGCAGGGACCACTATTTAATTATTAATTAACTAAATTTTAGTGTAGTAAAATAAACTGTAATAATCAAACTGAAACTTTAATTCAAACTCTAATATGAATTACATAAAAAGAAATAATAACATTTTAGGATAAACTTTCGTAATTTTAAATTAATGCGATTTCTGAGCTTGCATCTTCTTCACGAGTTCGGCTATCCTAGGACTGATATTGTTACTCAGAGCCACACGTAAATCATCACTTACTTTCAAACGATTTCTCGCCTTGTTTTTTAATACCAGCAAAGCAGAAAATCCTTGTTCACATAAATAAGTGGTTAAGAAAACGATAAAATAGCGTAAGGCGATTTCTCGAAGTTTAGTATAAGAAAGTGCTTTTTTACACCAAAATGACTCAAGTGAATTCGATTCAAAAGCATCCTTGCAGTTTCTGTCATTTTGTAATTCAATGAGCTCTTCTTGGATTTCTTCTGTAACTTCACTAGCGTCCGTGCTAAAAGGGTTACGAATCATTTTTTGATCAAGATTAGCTTCTTCGTTATATTCTGGGAAGTAACGATTGAATTCATCAATCAACATATGTAAATGAGTCTTAATGTTTTCTTGAATATTTGCTGTAAAAGCGTCATACTTTTTGTCTTCCACAAGTGATTGTAATGTCGCAAACGCAGAATAATTATTTTCTTCAATTTTACGTAACCACAATTGAAGTTTGCAGATAAAAGCACGAAGTTTATCTTCAAAAATGAATATATTTGCGACATTCTCTAAGTTTTTATTTCCAGAACCTTGCAGTTGTATATTTAATTTATTTAAATGTGTGAAAATATCCACAAGATACGCCAAGTCCATCTGACACGCCAGATTAGTAAATTGTTTCAACAAATCATTATTTTTTTTGTCACCCAGAAAAATCTCAACCTCTGCTCTCAGTTCATATAATCTTCCCAGCATATTACCTTTCGATAGCCATCGAACTTCGGTATGAAAGAGAAGTGTCTCGTGATCAGAGTCCATTTCAGTGCATAACTTTTTGAAAAGTCGTGTATTTAAGGCGCTGCTTTTAATAAGATTTACAATTTTTATGGCCATTTTTAGTGTATCATTGAGGCATCCAGGAAGAGTTTTTGAAGCCAACGCCTGGCGATGTATGATACAGTGCGTTGTAATTACATTAGGATTTTTCTGTTTTACTAATGTCGCCAGCCCGGAACGTGATCCCAACATTGCTGGAGCACCATCGGTACAGAGGGCAGCGAGTTTATCCCACATAAGATTATGTTTCTCGAAAAATTCGGATATTGAGTTCATGACGTCGATACCTTTTGATGTTGTGTCCAGTTCCCGTGAAATCAATAACTCTTCTTTAATTATGTTGTCGTCGTCTAAAAAGCGAACAAATACAAGTAGTTGACAACAATTTGAAATGTCGGTCGACTCATCACACTGCAAAGCGAAAAATGGCGATTTTTTTATTCTTGACACAAGTTGCTCCTCTATATCACTTGACATAAGCTCAATTCGAGCTTTGACCGTGTTATTGGACAGAGGTATGTCTTGTATTTTTTTCTTGGCCTCTAATCCCAAAACTTCTTCGACGGCTTTGATCAAACAAGGTTTTACGAGTGTTTCTCCAACTGTGTGTGGCTTTTTAGATTGTGCTATTAATTTAGAAATCTCAAACGACGCTACTAATAACTTTTCCGATGTTGCAAATCTCGAGCCGCTAGGCCCGAGTTTCATTTTTTTTAGGACCTCTAATTTTCCTTGAAAGAATTCAAGCGGGCGGTTAGATAAATCTGGATGTACCGTTTCTAAGTGGCGTGTCAATTTTGCTGGTTTCAACGCTTCATTTGCGAGAACGGTTGCGCATATAACGCACTGTGGTTTTATTTCCCCGTTACTTTCTATCGAGGTAAATCCAAATTTTATATAATTATTGTCATATTTTCTCTTAGGCGCCATGTTCTGAAATAAGATACAAAAAAATGAAACCGAATACAAACCGAAAAAACAAAAGCGTAAGATCAAGTTCTATAATATGATCGTGCTAAGCTAGCTTACATAAAAATATTTTTGAAATAATAGCAAAGGTAGTTTTAGTTTACATTACAAAGAAATTTAGTGACCAGCAAAAGGATTCGAATACCGCGAGCCCGCGATGAATCACCAAAAATTCAAAAATTTAATTTAGTTTACGCTTCTTTGCAAAAATGAATAAATAAAAATATACTACTTTGCCATACGTACGATTCAGCAAAATGAAATAAACAAATATACATAATACATATACGTATTGATAACGTCGTTTACTTGATAACGACCCGAAAATCATCATTTTGAATACCCTGAGAAAGGTTAATCGAAATAAAATATTCACTCACCTGTATTTACGAACTATTTCAAGATATCAATTTAAGAACAACGATCAGTAATAGGTAACTAATAAATGAATGATTAACTTCCTCACACAGTTAAGTAATATTACGTGTTATTACTGACACTGAAATAGGTAAAACAAATGACGTTGTATCGTCTTCGCAGAGACGCGCGGAGGCGGCCGGCCCCGCGTACCGCGCCCCCTCCTCCCGCACTCTAACGCGCTGGGCCACGTTCACAACCTAAATGTAGTTGTTTGGTTGTTTTTAACTCGCTCAAAGGCTCGGAAGGAGGTCGGTTGTTTAACGTCAAATTGGAACATAAAAAACTTTGGAGTCAAGTCAACTGTCATCGACTGACACAAGATACTTCGAAAATATATGGAATATGACAACCGAGCCTTGAGGCTCTGAACGACCTAGAGTGCTGCGTGCACGGCGCGGCGACCGACGGCTCACCGAATTTAGCGGGCGCGCCCGCTAAAGAATTCATTCGCGGACCATATTTTGGCTTCTGCGGACCACTGGTGGTCCACGGACCACTGGTTGGGAACCATTGGTCTAGATACTTTTTCATCAACTTTTAGATTTACTGAATCGTTTATTCATTTGTTCGTGATAATAAGCAATATACCAGCTCATAAAAGCCTCTTAATGTCTCTATTTAATCCGAATTCCAACATATCTACAATGGATCTTGAAGATCGCTAGTGAAATTTAGTTATAGAGAATCGCTAATGACAAAAAAGTCTAGTATCAAAAAATATAGAATATGTTGTTAATTTTCACACAATTTTGGTGTACCCCGAGGCAGTTCGATGAGGGACCCGATGGCGGTATCGGCCCAACTGTGAATAGTTTACATAAAACGTGTTATCTGTTATGGTGTAAACACTTTTTTTTACGTTTTGCTTTCAGCCTCGTGTTAGTTATTTTGAATTTTGAAATATTTTTTAGAAGCGTGCAATAGCCCTTTTGGGAGGGATATGGATGGCCGCATACGAAAACCGGCCTTAAAACATATGAATATTGAGTACATAAATTTTGGAATTTTGTCACTTATAAAACTTAGATTAGTGTGTGGTGGAGTCAAGCGTAATCCTGTTTTGAAAGTATTATTGTAAAATATATTATGTCCATTAAAACTCAAAATTATGTCCATTAAAATATATTATCTTTTTCTAATCTGGCTGTGTAAGGTTGGGAAGACTTTCATAATCGCAATAACTTGTGTCCATTGGAATACTGAAAATCAACAAAGCGCTCTCTACGGAAAGCTGCCTCAGTTTTATTTTTATTAACCAAGCTACTACAACTAACACTAAAGCAACACCGTGATTACTAAAACTCCAAACCTTTGTAAAGTAAGACATAAAACGTGTTTATAAATACCACTGTTTTTATGCACATCCTTCATTTTTTACGCCTGTCATTATCGCTTATCATAGTTTTAGTTGAAAGTTTATTACGTTGCTTCTATTTAAGTGGCTCCTGAAAGGAAACAAGGGGAGATTAGATAAAACGCGTGTGCGCAGCCCCCTTGCCATCTCATTTAAAACATCAAAATGTGAAAAGGACAACTATATGCTTTCAGTGTGAGTGAAGAGGACAGAAATAACATCCTTGGAGTGTGAGAAAGCTTGTTTTTATTCATTGTATTTAAAAAAATGGGTAAAAAATTGGACCTTTCGCACCTTTGACTTTTTTCAAAAGACTTGTGAATGTCTTTTGAAACCACTAAGAATTTAGCTACAAACTATTACAAGGTGTAAGGACATGCTGCTCCTTTATTATCGTTTACTGAATTACAGTGAATGTTCGGTTGTCTGTACAATAATTACCGACGCCTATTAACATCGAAAATGAGCTGAAGGCTGAGCGAGCTTAATAAATATCAAAGAGGAAATTAATTACAGCTATTTTAAAGGAGACTACCTTATATCTATGCAACTAATAATTGGGCAAAACGTTTCTTCGCATTTTATAAGAAAAACCAGGAAATTTTTTCAAAGTTTATTTGATTAAAGTGCGTTGGGGTAACAGCGTATTAGTAGTGAGTAAGTGCCTATATTATAGATGAGTTTACGTTCTTACCCCTTCCACCCGTCTATTATGGCGTTACCTTAATGTACCTTACCTTATAGTATAAATTGTTCATTTTGCTCGACGACTTTCTGCCATCAAGAAATGTTTGTGTAGCCCACAAATATTTATTTCGAGTCTGGGTATTTGTGAGACCACAAAGTCTCTCGTATTTCCTAATAGCCAAGACACAAGACTCGATCTTACTGTGGGATCAGAAATAAGTCATGTGACTGGTGTTATTTATTAATTTATTTATTTATTAATGACTATGCGGCATAGTTATAGCTTATGCTAGCCTAAATGGATATGAATATGCCTGAATATTGGATAGCTACTATTACAGTAAGTTCCATTTAATATAATCGCTAATAAGAAAATAAATATCATTAAATATACCATTAAAAATAATATGGAAAATAATAATAACACTGCTGCCTACTATCAATAACTACTGCTGCCTCGGTAGCGTAGTTTTCTCGAGTTCGAATCCCGGGTCGGGCCAAGTGATATTTTTATTCGTTATCAGCCCGGAATCAGGAATTCGTGCCCGATATGGCGATAGGCTCGCACATCACATCGTTTGACGGAACATACTAGGCGAAATGTAAGGTGTACTGGCACCTATGCCTACCCTTCTGGGAAAAACCCTACCCCTTGTTTCTTTCTTTCAAAAAGGCGTGAGTTTATGTATATATGTAATAAAATCAACCAATAACCCACAATAAAAATCTAAAACTCACCAGTTCCTCAAATCTTTAAAACTGTCGCAGCAATTACTAATCTCAGTAGCAGTCACGAACCACCGTTTCATAAATCGCCAACAGCAATGGTTAAAATAAATGCATCGTTCGGTGAAAGGGCACGTCTGAGCCAAGCTCCTGACTCCAAACAGGTGGTCTTATTTAGAGATAATCCGCTCTAATGCCGCATCCGAGTGATATATCACTGTGCGAACACACGGGACGATTGTGACTGTGTCTTCAAATCTATTGGATTTTAAATGTTTGTATCTGGTTTAGTAAGTTGGAATTGGTAGTATTGTGGATATTCCGTTTTTATTTTTATTTTTGAATTAAGTTAATGTTCAAAATAAAAATGGGATTTTTTAAAGTAATCCTGAAATGAAATATAAATGGATCTTCATAAAGCCACCCATAAATGCGAAAACTTATAAATGGTTCGAGGGTTACTAAATAAATAAATAAATAAATAAATAACACCCAACAGTCACATACATAGTCCTGACCCCACACTAAGATCGAGTCTTGTGTCGTGGGTATCAGGAACTACGAGAGACTTTTCGGTCTCACAACACCCAGACCCGGAAGAAATATTTGTGGGCAGCACAAACATTTCTCTCGGTGCGGGGATCGAACCCCCGGCCTCTCGCTTCACAGGCGGCGTCTAACCAACTGCGCCACGGAGGCTGTCAAAAATTGAATTGTATATAGACGTAGGATATTTGTTTTGGAATAAAAAAGAATAAAATAATCGTTATTTTATTTATAACAATGCGATAACTTTTGTTAACCTTAATTAAGCATTAATAGACATTAGACCAGTGAGAGTTTATTCATTTTTTCTCTTATAGCGACCACGATATATTACGTATAAGATTTACTGTTGTAGCTACTTACGTACGTATACTAAATATTGCTTTTCTATATTTACTATCAAGATTTTAGTACAGTTACCAGTAATATTTTAGTTGTATTATTGTATCAGCCCATATACGTCTCACTGCAGGGCACGGGCCTACTCTACAATCGAAAGTACGAATGAGAGTGGTTAGGTCATATAGTCCACCACGCTGGCCTAGTGCGGGTTGGCGGACTTACATACCATAGAAATTCTTATAAATCGCTATGGTATGCAGGTTTCCTCACGATGTTTTCCTTCACCGTTTTAGTGCGTGGTGATTGACTGCCAATATTTTAGTTATTAAATCAAAAATATTTTGTTCTGCCATTAAATACTCTACCATATTTATCCTGCACTAGTAATCAAATAGGTTCCACAGCATTTTACACTAAATAATTTCAGATATTAGACACGTCATTCATAATTTAATCATAATTGGATATATAATGAGGTCACGCAACGCAAATGCATCCGTGTGAACCGCCTTTTGGAATACTCAAGGCACGCTAACACATGTCGAAATCCCCAAAATATGCGAGGCGACGACCCGTGGCATAGTTTTTGAGTCGCCTTTTTGTGACTTATTGCAAACGCGTGTGTGCTTTGAAGGTTTCTGCTCCTTTTGGTCCTAGTTAACCATGTGTTACTGATTTGGAATTTGAGCTACTTATATTGTGCGCGTTGTTGCGTATTATGGATTTTATGGTTACTGGAAATGAGACTTTTTTCGGTATATCCTCAAATTATAGGGAGCTGAGTGAAACTCACTACTGGTGGTAGGTCTCTCATATGTGAGAGGCCATCTGGGTAGGTACCACCGCAATGTCTATTTCTCCCGTGAAACAACACTGCTTAAATGCACTGTTGTGTTTCGGATTGAAGGACATTGTGCGCGAGATTTTATATCAAATCAACTATAACTACATCTTAGATCGACTCAAATCGTACAACGAACGAGCTTTCTGCAAACTGATATTTATTAATAGTGTAGCTTACGTATGACATAATTATGAGTAAGGATTTCAACTGATGCTGGGTAGTCATAGTTGCTCATAAACAGACACTCAATTATACAGGACACATTTATCCCATTTTAAAAAGAATGAACATTAGCAATAATGATGAAAGGTTAACATTTACCCCTTTTTAATCCGTACGAATTATTGGACCTTTGATAATAAATGCAGAAGTGCTCATTTAAAATACAAACAGGCTAAGCGTTAAGACCTCCTTACGTAAAAGTAACGCACGAGTAAATGGCACGAGTAATTATTCACAAATTAAATTTCCATTAAGTTGCCACCCCATTAGGCGTCGGCTCATCCGCTTTTCATAATCCCTTTTCCACATCCGCAACTCGTTCCGATTCGACATTCACGGGCTGCATTCGTTCCATTTTTAAACTTAATTGTCCTGTTTGTTTTTTTTCCCAATTCTCGAGTTGCCAGTAATTGGGCCCGATCCGGTCGGAACACCGTGAAATCACTAATCCTGCTAACTCTGACAGCCATATGTCACTCGGTAACTAGTCGGAGGTTCAAGTCTGTTACGCCAATAAGAATGATTGTAATTGAGGACTTTGCAATTAAAGCAAAGTTGTTGGGGATTCCGCGATTAGTGGTTTCATGACTGTAACTAATTTTATCGTAATAATATAGAAAATAGCTGTTATAGCATAATATTTTTATGATCATTATGCATTATCACAGCATTTAGTAGTACATTGATAAGAGTTTGTGACTACTGTAGTCCTTTTGTGCTATCCAACTAGTGAATGAAAAACATTCTCCACGTTACTGTAACTTAGTAGAAATCGATGATTTTTAAATACATCTCATTGACCTTTGTTAAAATACACTGCATTTTGAATGATTCGTACAAAACATTCCAACTAAATTAAACATTAAATCCACCACAAAGAATTCCAAAACACCCCAACCATCAAACTATTGACAAAATAATTAGAAAATTAACTTTTTGTATCACTTAAAAGCCGCCATTAGGACGAGGTGTGTCATATTAAAGAACTTCAGCTTTATTTAATACAAGTTTCGCATACTTGACACATCCACAAAACAAAAACTTATATCACTCGTTTTCATTCCCGTGAGCGACAACCGTGAAATAAATACGTAATATTTATAAAGCGGGTAGTTTTTTTTGAGGTTATTTGTACGAAGTCCTTATAAGAACTGAAACCAACGGTATTTTAATAGAAATTTCTTAGTTTTTTCATTCAGCAAATAAAGTTTAGTATAGCTATGTATAAAAAAATATATGGTATTTTTAGATTTGTTTTAACCTTCAATATTATATTTTGTCAATATTACGTTAAAACTTCCTTTGAATTGAGTTTTCATCACGTATGATATATTATTTATTGTATTATATCTCGGAATATCTTGAAAACTCTTGCGCATGATACTGCTACCGCCATCTTGCATCCAATAGAAGAACTAGTTTCAATGCAGTTTGTAGATAGAGGGCGCTCCGTTATTGCACTGTGTGCACGAGCAAAACGTCAATTGCGAAACAGATGTTATTGTTATTTTAAAATATTGTACATTTTATTAGTTATTTTATTATTACTGTTATTTTCGTATTTGTTTATTTTTGTTTTATAAAAAAATTGAGTAATTGATTTGACATCCGTATGTCACTTAAGGTGGCCACTGAAAATCAGCGTTGTGTTGTGGTTTGCACCACAACATAACATAAAGCTGAGTAGCCACCTACCGGTCACAGTCGCGATCAGCCATTTTTATTATAATAATAAAATAATTTTAATAAAATTTATTGTATTAAGTTTATTTATTTTTATTTATTTATGTATATTTTTTATTAAGTTTTAAAATACTGTGTGTTTTATGTACGTTGCGTCTGTGTATCAATGAATAGTTTTTCTTTCTTTCTTTCTCATTAATTAAGCGTTATTCTTCACAATCATTGTAAGTGCTTTAAGGCACCATTATCCTATACAATTAATCAACTATAATCGTTTGTCAACAAAATGATTTTTCATTCATCCTTTGTTATTATGAGCTTTAATTAAAACAATTCAAAATTATCAGTGGGGAGTTATTAAATAATTTCGCCCTTGAAGCAAGCTGTCAGCCAAACAATTCCTTGCAGTCCATCAAAATTAATCTAACCTAATCCGGCGCTGTCTCAAGTTTAAACAAAGATATTGCAAACTGAATATCAAGTGTAGCGGGTTGAATACACGGGATTATGTTACCTCTATTGACGCTGCGTTATAATAACTTTTTTTTATTTCAGATTATTTATGTTAGTTTTTAAATGCATAAACAATCTCGTAATATTATGGCTTAAATATATATATACAAATATATTTTTTTATAAATAATAATGTTTTGGATTTTAAGAGCCTGCCAGTTACGAAATGATTAATTAACACATAATCATAATCTGTTTGTAATTCAACAAAATATTATATTTTAGGATATTGTGACACATTCGCAATTCATAAAATTTTAAATATTATCAAGAAATGTACGAAAAGTGTTTTTCGGCAATTAACCATAATATGGTACGCTACAGAGCCCGGTCTGCTGCTTTATGCACCCGATCTCTGTCGGCCTTTTTGAGCAAGTCGCCCAATCATGAGGTGATGATGCAGAATCATACGTTGGCGTAATAGCATTGATTACGCCAAATAATATTATCACTTGCAAATCGCACTCTTAACATATCTACATGCCAGCACAGCTGCATAATTTTGCCGCGGCGTTTATTGGCATATTTAACACCCGTATGTCGTCGTATCCCCAAAAAGCGTAGTCCACGTTGGTTTATCCCCCAGTACATAATCGCCGCTTATTATTAAACTCTCACCCTTTTGCATAGCAGTTTACGACTAACGATCCGGTTTCAAGGAGTAAACAATTTGGAATTCGATTTTAAACTTTGAAACTGTATATTAAGGAAAATGGGGGAATATTAGAGAATTGAACCCCGATGCGGCTGTTAAAAATTTATGTTGTTAATTTAATTCTTACTTACTTCGTTAAATATTTTTATGATGAAAATAAATCGGAAGTTGTTTCAAAGCCGATTTATGTACATATAGTTAAAGTTAAAATGATAATAATTTATTGAATCCATTTTGATGTTTGTGTGATGTTTGTGTGTGTGTATGAATTGTTCTATATAATTTAGAATTTATTTTTTTTATCTACCACCCGGTTCGGAATGCGATTTTCACTAGAGAAGAACGGGCATGACACTCTAGTGTTGCTCTTTTCAATAAGTTTACGGGTTTTCTATTTTTTTTAGTAACTATTACTAAAGTCACAAGTGGTTTAAATCAGAGAAGTTCATTAATAATTTGTTACAATATTTTGTGGTGTCAACCATTCCTTAGTTGGTAGAAAGCCTAGGGTCACTACTTTACTGGCTTTATCCAGCAAGAAGTACGTGTCAATATCGCATACACATATGGATCTTTAGATCCTCTAGTACAATAATCCACATTGATAATTGACATTTGATTGTCTCAGTGGCATATCTTTACTAGGGTAAGATTACAAAGCTGAAGTCTCAGGTTCGAATCCCGGGTCGGGCCACGTGATGTTGGATTTTTGTATGCGCTATCAGCTTGGAGTCAGAAATGTATGCCTGGTATGGCGGTATGCTCGCCCCCTATAAAATCGTGGGACGGGGTAGCACCTCCGACTACCGCTTCTGGGACAAAGGCGTGAGTTTGTTGTATGTATGTATATATGAATGTATGTATGTGTGTTAATTTTCTCTGCTTTAAATAAATCTCCAAAATAAATCCGACCCGAAAATCACAACTGTATCCATCCCATTATCACCAACATATTCAACGTAAAGGCACATTTTGCTGGATACAGCCTTATGCAAGAGCCTTCACACTATTAAATATTGTCTAATATAAAGCTTCTCTCCTGCTCACTATATTCCAAAGCATATTCAACATTGTCGCCACACCATAGCCTGGGGCCAACAACACAATCTACTCAATTCATCATAACTTAATATCAACTATTAAACGACTCCGGATTTCCCCTACCATTGTAAAGGGCAAACGACACACGCGCCAACTTAACGTATCGAAATTGCTTTTGCGTGATCGTAAACTCTTTGTACTGCAAATTGTTTGAAATCTTTGCCTTAAAGGGCAACTTGTATAGCTTATGGCTCGCTTTTGAATTAATAAGGAGGGAAATCGTAATGGGTAATGGATATGAGTCATTACTTTGACAGGTATAAGGTATAGGGCGGGGGAAGGGTTTTTATTGCTGTAAGTACTTGCCGTTCCTGGTATCTAAAACTTTATTTTAAAAGCTACGTTAGTTGGATTGGCTGACATTCAACAGAAAACTGTCAACTATACTGTTGTATTTCATTTAGTCGGTAAGGTTGCACATGGTCCATGCATCCTTTACCGTCTTAATCATGGAAACTTCCCATTTTTCATATTATAATCTAAGGCAGTAAAATCCATAAGATTCATCACACGTTGAAAGTAGGAACATAAAGCGTTTACTGGCCAATCTCCTTCAGAATACTATCGGTGTGCAGTTCCGATGCTTCTAGCAAATATATACTAGATACAGGGTCCGGAACAAAATAACATGCCAAAAGTGGTCGAGGTTGCTTATATTTATACATATGAATTTCCAACTACGAGATGTAGCAAATGTCTTACATTATTATCAACTTCAGACAACTATAAACCGTATTCCTTTAAATAAGGGTTTATTATGATTTTGGACCATACTAAAACCAAATAAGACCACACGCTTATTTGTGCTCGTATTTCTCTTGCCGCTTTTTTGGGCCTTCTCTTATAATCTAGCGCATATTTGATCGATGAAGTTCCGATGACTTAATAAACAATGCTCATTAAATAAACACTGATAATGTCCGAACTAATACAAATTTTGAAAATCCATTTTCAATATGTATCACATTATAATTACAATGGAAAAGGCGAGAGAGAAAAAAACGTAAACCTATTATTTATCACCAATAGCGATCTCATTATTTTTAACGAGCCGCCACACAATGTTTCACGTGCCAAAAATCTGCCCAATTTGTCGGAAAAATAAACGGTCAAGCGCGTAACTGGCCAAATTATGGGGATTCCGTAGTGCCGTCCCGTGTTATACGTAATTGATATTCCAATAAAGGATACAGTTATTATTTTATTTAAAAGTGATTGCAATATTTTAATAAATGTGTTATGGTAGTGCAGGGCGAAAAAATGGTCATTTGTATTTTCCTATGCCAAGCTAAATAATTGTAGATAAGAGAAATAATGTATCAAATATGTTAATTTATTTATTCTAATGTGCACACAAGAACAAAAAAAAACATAAAAGGTATTACAAATAAAAATAAAGAGCAAAGATGACGATCTTGTCGCTCTAGGCGATTTCTTACGGAGTACTTTTGGAAATGAAAAGGAAAAGAAGACAGTATGTTCGTGCTTAAAACTGAATAACATCGTTTCTGAAATCATAACAAGCATATCCCTATTCATTAGTGAAATATTTTATCTCGGTGGGCAGTCCGAACCCACGTCTACGCGTTTCTTTGTCAGATATCACCCACTGTTTTGCAAAATGAAGAAAAAAATACAATCAAAATTTAAGAAATCAATATTTACGCATTTTTAAACTAAATTTTCTCATTAGGTTCCAAGCCACTTGTATGTACTCTTGTATGTTAGGCCGTGTAGCCCGAATGCTAAGTGTTATGCCGCGGCAGCCACTTAAATGATCAAATATGAAGGATCCCTAAAAATAAAATAGCTAAGTGATTGTCCCCGCGCTGGCCACCGTATTGCGTCGCACAATATATTTTATGGGCTCGCTATTATTTCACAATAACCAATCAGTGCCACGCATGTCGCTTACTTGACGTTCCCCAGTAAACTCTGACATTGTGATGGGGTACTATCGTTGATGCCGGCGCATTGGGTGCTAGTAGTTATGAAAAAAGAGCAATAGATGGCGCGGCAATACTCGCGGACTATCAGATGAGCGATAAATGAGAATAGTCGTAAATAGTACTTCAAATGTATGGGTAAGTGACAGTATTTGATTAAGAGCTTATAAGATTTGAACAGTGAAGTTCATAGCTTCAAAACTCAAGTCAGGCGATTTTAACAGTGTGAGATTTCTGTTGAAAAAAGTCGCGCATAATTGGCTTAGGACTGGACATATCGATAGTGACATAAGCTTTTGTTCGTTTAGTACTTAAAATATTATAAAAATGCAAATATCTATTAGAATTTTAATACATAAAATAATGAAAAAAGTAGGACTATTTAGTTCGTTCGTTCTAAGTAATCTTATATACAAAGATCTTTGATAATAGTTGTTTATGTGATCATTGGGCCAGGTTGGAGAATTTTCGACCGGACTGCCTATATACTCTTCTACTCTTCATAATAGAGTATAACAAAAATACTATGTCCAATCCGAGACGCGTATTTGGATATCTCAATTGCAATTTGAAATAATACGAAAAAATATACATTAAAGGGTACCATAATATCGTAAGTAATACACATTCAATTATCAAAATTACCCTAAAATCCAGCGAACGTTTACAATTCTAAAACGTCGCACCGCACGTCGCTTGTTACGAACGTGGTTGTGACTTCCTTATTTTATGAAGGATATTTTTATCATATTATTTGATACAGAATTTTAAAAAAGAACACAATGATGCCGTTAACACCTTTGTTGGTCAGACAGATTTTTTTTGCCAGCCTGTATATTTACTGAAAATAGTTATAAAGCCCGAATGAACAAACATAAACGGGAAGCACGCGCCGATGTTTGCCGTATAAAAAATATGACTTTCACAACAATTTTTGAGGGAGAAAACAATCACGTACCCTTTTGTCAGTTTAATAACAAAAAGTGTTTTATTAACGTTATGGATGTAATAAAAATTGTACATGTTACAGAAAAACGAATCGACTGCACTTTAGTTTCCAAATTGTAGTTTGATCGTAGTCATAGCAAATTAAAATGATAGATGAGCGTGCTTTAAGTTCTTTAAATTAGATATTTAAATGCCTGTGCGATATGTTCACATCATTATCCCCATTGACAGCTTCTGTGGCGCAGTCGGTTAGACGCCGCCTGTGAAACGAGTGGCCGCGGGTTCGATCCCCGCACCGAGAGAAATGTTTGTGCGGCCCACAAATATTTCTTTCGGGTCTGGGTGTTTGTGAGACCGAAAAGTCTCTCGTAGTTCCTGATACCTACGGCACAAGACTCGATCTTAATGTGGAGTCAGGACTATGTATATGACTGTGGGGTGTTATTTATGTTATTTCAAGTCTCATAATGTAACCACACCATCAGCCTCATCGATAGACAATTTAAAAACCTATTTAGCTATCGAATGTTCTGTCCTTTTCTGACGACTTATGAATTCAGCTTAAGCAAAGAAGACATAGAAGAGAAGACATAACGCGGAGTACTATCGATGGGGCCGAAAAGTTCTCGAATCGAGGCCACGTAGCGGAAAGCGCAGCGTAAGACGTCGCTGTAACCGCTGCTGCTGGCCTCCAACAGGTCACTTTGGGAGTCATTGGAGGAGGCTTTGTTCAGCAGTGGACTTCCTTTGGCTGAATGGTTGGAAGAAGACAAAGCATTCGGTAGCTAAAATAGTTTTTGTCTGTCTATGAATAAGGCCGTATACCTTTTTTAATTTAATAACAATTCCAATCTAAGTTCCTAGAATCGTTAAAGTCACTAATATAAAGTAGTCTGAGAATTAGTAAATACGTAATTGCTTGTGTTTATAAAATGTATTTGCTCGGAGATCAACCCACTACACATTGATAATGAACCAGTAATAGTGACCCATATGTGACGCTTTTTAGATTAATCTTTCAATGACAGCCTTCTTGGCGCTATTGGCTAACCTTAAGCTGAGAAACGTAGTGTCTCAGGTTCAATCACTGCCCCGAGACAAATGTTTTTGTGAACAAGTATACTTTTCGGGTCTGGGTATTTATTTATTTATTTTATTTATTCTTTTTTGTACACCAAATAATACTTAAACTAAACTTATACAGGGTATCTCAAGACTGCTACCGAAAACGAAGCCGGGTGGTAGTTTTAGTGGCTACAAACACAATACAATTAAAAATTTCGCATAGAAATGCGACAATTATTTTTTATGATTTTTTAAATATCGTCATTTTTGGGTGGTAAATCCATAGTTTTTGCTAAAATAATAATTTAAACTCTTTTATACCTTAGAGTATTTATAATTAAAGGATATGCACTATTATTTTAGGAAAAAATGTATTTACCACCCAAATATGGCCATAGGAAAAAAATAACAAAAAAAAATTATCGCTTTCTTTTGCAACTTTTTCTGTTGCATTGTGTCTGAAGTCGCTTAAACTATCACCCGGCTTCGTTTTCGGTAGCAGTCTTGATACCCGGTATTTAACATAAGAGTACAAATGGCAGTCGTATCGCTCAAGGCAATCTCTTACCGACTACCATGGGATGGACATAAGTGAAGGAAAATGAAGATAGGGCAGAATAAGTGTACTTTTAGAATATTGCTTGAATTATAAAAAATAGGAAATAATTAAATATTTAGCTTGATAGATAAAAGGATACAAATATATGAAATTAATTAAAAATAAACATACACATAAAGATATAAAAAACAAATATTATAATAAGTATACACATACGTGCACATTGCTCTCCAATATTTGAGATACATAAGCAAACAACCATTAGTTTTTAAAGAGACAAGAAGTGTTATTTTACCATTCTTTTTTTAGGTATGTATGGTATGGGTATTTGTGAAACCGCAAAGTCTCTCGTAGTTCCTGATACAGATAACACAGGACTCGATCTTAGTGTGTCGCTGGGACTATGTATATGACTGTTGGCCATATTTATTTATGTAGCCTATGTACCATGATACAATCAGTTTAGCATAATTTCGATAACTGAGATATGGTCATTTGGCGTTGCCGATCTATCTAGGCTCCATATTCCAACAGGTGCAATATAAGACCATTTCAAAATAGAGCATTCATTTCCTCCCAGTTCCTTATGTAGAGAGCAAACAGACAGTTCACCCGAGTAGTACACACACTGTACACCCGGCGTAATGAATTGCGCCGCGACGACATTCAATTTGTTTAATTGCAACGGCGAACTTGCGGGGAGCGGTGATTTTATTTTGTCTCACCACGACGGGACGTGTAATACTGTTCCACCAACCTGAAGTAGAGGTTTGTTTGTTGTGGTGTTATAAGTTTGAGTACGAATGTGTGTGCATTTTGTAATTTTTTTGTCAGCAAAGAGTCTTGAAACGATCAACGGATCAGCGTGGATGTACCGGAATGGTACGGAAATATTGCTGCATATAAACGCTCACGCCTGGATATCTTAGATGCCTTGCCGTAACATTATTATCTGGGGGCGCGGCCGAGCCCCCTCCAAGTCGAGCTATAGGCCGTAACATCCTTTTCTCGAAGCAATTCAGACCATTTTCAACCCCCTATAACTTCGTTGTGGCTAAAGCATGAAGCCTGAATTTTCAGTTACTAAGCAGGCATTGTGTAAACACGGTATATTTAAAATTTCATTCAATTTGAACCAGTAGTTTAAGAATTGAAGCATGTCAAACTTTCTTAATTTTGTCACTCACTGACTGACTGACCGATCATCAAAAGTCTAAGGCACTTCTAGCAGACATAGAACCTTCAAATTTAGAATATAATTAGTGTTTAGTGTCTAAAGTAAGGGAAAATTCAAACATTTCATAATTTCAGCCTGTTTGTCTAGATACACCAACTGCGTGAATAACTTTGTAATCCCATATAAATGTATAGGATTACAAAGTTACATTTGCAGTTAATGAATCATTGTACCCGTATATAATGGAATAATAGTTGTAGATAGATATCTATATACATGAGACATAACAGGAGGGAATATAGAGAGGGAAATGGTGTATTCAGCCCATGAAACTATACAACATTCCTCTAGAAAAACATGACGAAGAAAAACTTGCAAATAAATAGATTAAATAACTCGAAAATATCAATTACAATGAAAGAAAGAACATTAATAATCAAATCCGCTATATTTGTGATAAATTGATACCTACAAAAATAAGAAAAATCCATAAGACAGAGGCTTTAAGAAAAATCGTTAGTGATATTCTAGAAGTAAGAAGTACCGAAAAGGAAAAAAGTAGGACTCTACAAAAAGACGTGAGATCCCATCAAAAACATCCTGTAAAAAAATTCCAAGTCTCGCAGCTCAGGTTTTCTACCGCAAAAAGTTGTGAGATGCATGTAATACCAAGTCGATTAATTTATTTAGTCCTTAAGGGACCTTCTATATAAAGTTATTACGTTAGTTATTACCATATCAATATTAAAAATTCTTTACGTTTTAAATAAATAGATCGACTTGGCCAGCAGCATTATGTATAAATTGTACGATACATTATGTTTTCATGCGATGGCCAAGTCGATCCATTTATTTAAAACGTAAAGAATTTTTAATATTGATATGGTAATAACTAACGTAATAACTTTATATAGAAGGTCCCTTAAGGACTAAATAAATTAATCGACTTGGTATTACATGCATCTCACAACTTTTTGCGGTAGAAAACCTGAGCTGCGAGACTTGGAATTTTTTTACAGGATGTTTTTGATGGGATTATTATAACACTTTATTGTACAACACAAAAAAAAATACACAACAAAAATCTTAACCTAAATTTACAGTACAATGGGCGGTCTTATCGCAGTCAGCGATATTCTCCAGACAACCTGAATCCTGTTAGTATAAAGAGGAAGCAAAAATTATTAACAATTTCGATAGTAAAGAAGTAAGATTTATGCAATAGTTAAGCTGAGGCAAATTCGGTTTTAAGTTAAATTATTATTATTTGGCATGGGACTACCCTCTGATGCTATTCGATACCCTGCTTGGGCAGGTTTTCGTTTACCATCAGATGCGGTGCAGTCATCATGCCGTGCCAGTGTAAAAAAAAACATATAATCGCATCAAAGCTAAAAAGTCACAGTACACAAGCCACTATACCAATAGAATCAAAAATAAATATTCAACTAAAAAGCCAATGAAGTAATGCCAACAAATCGCTTTGAAATGCTTGTATAGAGAAATCGTTTGATTTAAGCGAGAACGATATTTGCGAGCAAAAAGCCGACACTTTCCGAGTGACGTTGTAAGCTCCTTAGTTGAAAGAAATTATTGAAGGCGCTGCACTCGAGACCTTTTCACCGTGTTACAGGTCAGCGAGTCTAATATTTTTGTGTCACGTCTCTTGAACTTGGATGGGTTTGATAATGAAATGTAACTTGACGTGAATTTCTTTGAGATATAAGTTGTAGATCATGTGAATATTACTCGTATTTTATTAAAAATGTCACTGAAGTTTATTTAAATATTTATTCATAAAGGATAAGTAAGTCCACTGTAAATAAATAAATACACTTAACAGACACATACATAATCTGAATATTCTTTACTCAAATAATCTTTCACAAAATCTTTTCTCATTATACAGGCTGAATCTAGTTAGATAGTCGATTGGATTTTGTTTACCAGAAGCAAATCTGAAGTGAATATTATTAAAAAGATGTAGGATTTGACGGTGTAAATTACCGATTGATGAAATAACATGAGTCGTTTAGTTTTTTCTTGCAATAACAATAACAATCTCAATGCTTCATAGTACAAAAATAAAAATCCTGAACATTCGCATTAATGTAATATCATAACCGATAAATTAAATCTTACATTAAAATAATGTTTCATCATTAAATACATCAAAGAGAAAAGCCATAGCTTCTAATGTAACAGATAAAAATATTGTAAACAAATCACAAGATCAAAGAAGTGAAATTTAATAAAGCGATACACCCATAAAGGAGGAAAACGATAACCTCACCGGATATCCGGTTACGCGTTCCAATCAAAGATGGTGGGCAAATTGTGCGGGCTGGGAAAGATCAGCGGGCATAAAGGGTGACAAAATTCCAATTTTCCGGAACGTTCCGAGTGGAAACGATGATTGAGTTGTGCTCTTAGTGACTACGGTTTCAGGGTTGGCTGCTGTGGTTTTGGAATGATGAATAATATGAATGGTCTGGGATAACAGGACTTTTTGACGCTATGGTGATTTTTTCGATGCAGTTTGAGGGGAGAAAATCAATGAAATGTAGGATGGCATGGCGACAAGGAAAGATCCAAAAATGAAAATTACATTAACTAACTAAAATACCTCCTTAATTTATTCCGGACCACCAGTGGCGATTAAAATATTTAAATTTTTATAATATTTTTCTTTTGTATTTTAGAGTATCCCTTTGTGTTGTTATAATAAATCAGTGTACAATAAAGATTGAAAAAAAAATAATATTTTAATAAATGTAACACCTAGCTAGGCTAGCACAATATGCGAGAATATTAATTGAATAAAAATAAAAATGAAAAAACCATTACATAAATACACGATAGCGAATGTCTTTAAAACTTGAAGTAGAGTTTCTCACTCACGCACTCACATATCATAACATAAACATTACAGGGTATATCAAGACTGCTACCGAAAACGAAGCCGGGCGGTAGTTTTAGTGACTTCAGACACATTGCTACACAAAATGATGAAAAAAAGCGACGATTTTTTTTGTAATTTTTTTCTATGGTCGTATTTGGATGGTAACTCCATTTTTTTTTTCCTAAAATAATAGTGTATACTCTTTTATTTATAAAAACTCTAAGGTATAAAGAGTTTAAATTATTATTTTAGCTAAAATGATGGATATACCACTTAAAAATTACGACAATTAAAAAATCATAAAAAAAATCGCTTTTTTTTGCGAAAATTTTAGTTACATTGTGTTTATACTCACTAAAACTACCACCCGGCTTCGTTTTCGGTAGCAGTCTTGATATACCCTGTATAATATAAAAAATAAATGGTATGTTTGGATTTGCAATACAATGTAAACTATGATGAGATGTATTTAATCCATCACAACAAATGTCTATACATCATAACACCAAAAGCCAAAACTGATCATTACACAAACGACGGCAATTTATACTCTCCAGTCTTGTGCAAAACCTATCCAAAATTCGACAATACCGGCCATCATTATCAGTTGCATAGACAGGGTTTTTCATTGTAGCGCAGGAGGACCGCTAACTGTGGGGACACCGCAGTCGCCTAGTCCATTACTTGCCTACATCGCCCGTTCATTACGGGACGCTGGCCGAAAACCCTGCTATTCTGTTATACACTTGGAATTTTAGACGTGGATAGGCACTGCCAGTTTAACATTTCGTAGGATTAATAGTTGTTTTATTTTCAGCAAACTTGTCAAACGGTTGTTAGTCATCCATGAAATGTTGGTCATTTAATAAAATATTTTAGTGATACACACGCCTTTTTCCGACAAGGGGTAGGCAATGCAACCGGAACACCCACGTTTCGCCTTGCAATTTCCACCCCACGATGTGATAGGGGCGAGCCTATCACCATATCGGACACAAATTTCTGAATCCGGGCTGATAATGAACAGAAAAATCCAATGTCACTTTATCCGAGCCGGGATTCACACCCGAGATTTCATTCTACTTTGCAGTCTTATCGCAGTACAACTGCGCCACTTGATCTTTCAAACAACTTGAAGTGAAGTCGGGTGAATAGAAAAAATCAATATCACTTATAACCGAGACTTCAGCGTTGTAATAGTACCGCAGTACAACTTATTTGAGAAAATATATTGAGATCAACATATAATTAATTAGTGCTGTAAAAAAGGATGAAGTAAATTACAAGCTCCTTTCAGAAAAATGAATCAATTACTCTTTACCGCATTAATTTAAACGTCGTGCAGCCTCTACAATTGTCCCCAATTTTTAATTAATAAATTATTAATTCGACATCCACTAGACTTAAATAAAGTTGCCATGATAATTATTGAGAACGAATTAATTTTAAATGACATCAATAATACCGACAGCTCCGGGCATAAATCAATTTGTTTCAGTTTATACAATTTACAATAAAGTTATTTATGGGATGTAAATTAAGTTATTGGGCCTTAAACAAAGAAATGGTATTTTCCAGCAGTGGGATTAATCTTATATCTTTATCTTATATCTTTAAACGAGAAATTATTGTAAATATATAAATATATTCTCTGAATCTCGAAAACGGCTACAACAATTTTCATGAAATTTTGTATACAGGGGGTTCCGGGGGCGATAAATCGATCTAGCTAGGATTCATTTCTAGAAAATGTTATAAAAAAATTAAAAATAGGAACTGATAAAATGACTCTTCCTGACATCTATTGGCGAATAATAATACTATTTTTTGTTGTTGTGTGCAACTAACTACTTAACGATACAATAACACTAAAGATATTCCTGCAGATGGCGTTGTTAAGCGACACTAAGAAAATCAATTGTTTATTAGCTTTTAGGTTTTTATTGGGATGTCTGTCAAAACTTCAAAAATAAAAAGTGACATTGGTAATTTGGCGTTTAATTTTGGATATGGCTATTTGTTTGGATTATTATAGATATACTGCGCGATTGAGCGAGTATTGGATCGAGAGAGAATACATATAAAGTAAATATGTTCCGCGGAGCGGTACTAGGAATAATTTGTAAAAGAGAATAAGACCATTTTCAACTGTATTGGAATTATAAATAGTGAAAAGTACAATAAGACTTTTAGCTTTTAGTGAAGTAATCTATATATTAATACGTGATGCAAAAACTTTGGACCCCTTTTTACGAAAATTGCGCGGACGCAGGAGCATAAAATTTGGCACACTTATAGTTTATGTGTAGGAGAAGTGCAGAACGCTAATATTTTTCGACAATAATGCTTATAAAGTACATTAAATCAAAAAATAAAACATTACACACACTACCATGCATTTCACACACACATACATACACAAGTATTTGTACACGCATACATACTCTGGTGTCAAATTGTTTCTTTTCTTTTTCATTTTGTTCTTCTGACATAGACATATCAAAAAAAGGTTTTATCTGCTTCATTTAATATAAAAAAAGATTTTAATAATAATGCATAAAAAGTACATTAAATCAATAAATAAAACATTGCATAAACCAGCATGCATTTGACACACGCATACGTACACAAGTATTTGTACACGTATACATACTCTTTGGTCAAATTGTTTCTTTTATTTATTATAGACATAGTTGAATGTCAAACAGAAAAGTTTTATTTGACGAGTACTACGTGAAATACTGAGCGCTTATACAAATTGTGTAGCAGTAAGATACATTTAAATGTACACGGACTATCATTATATGCATAAAGAAAGTTCTGTAGCAGCAATCTGCAATAACAACATTCAGGTACAAAAAAAAATATAATTTGCTATTGCTGGTTCAAAGCAATTATTGTAGTTTACGATTTCAGTAATTGCATATACTTCAGGATATATAAGTGATTTTGAGAGATATCATCATACAGGTAAAAACTTTTTCTCTTCTTGATTTGGTCGAATTTCGACCACTGGGCGACCACTAGTTCTTTTAAGTGTCCAATTCTTTTAGTCCAAAAAGAAACGGAGCAAAGCTCGGTCATCCAGGTACTGACAGATTATGAAAGAAGTATTGATAACTGTACCCTAAATCATTAAAATGTGATTTTAAGCGGTAGGTATCGTGTAGAATAATCTAGTTCCCGCCCTAGAATTAATTGCTCATCACATTACTTAGAATATATGCTGCGGACAGACATAATATTGCCTACAATGTTACGAATAGCTCCTGCTACTTTTGTCCATCGACTTTATTAAATATTTATCACTAAATGTTAAGTCGTGGCATAAGTTAAACTGGGATCATATTATTGTAGCTTACAATAATAACTTTCTTGTTGTTTTTTCGTTTCCAATAAAGCGTATTTTATTCCAAATTACAAAAACCGCCAATTGGACACAATTATTAGTACATGAAGATATGTTGTATTTTATGTAGATTTGATAACTAATAAGACAATGTTAGCTACACTGATCCAGCCTCACAAAATCCGAGGTTCAGTACAAATTCCGGGCATTTTGTGGAAAAACTGAGCGCACTCCCGCTGTTCGGGCGCCCTCGCCAATGGGGGCGCTAATGAAATCGATTATTATCCGATTGTCTGTAATAAATCGTCGATGAGTCCATTCCTACGCTATTGTCTTTACTTATTAATACGTTCTTGATACCGTTGTGTCTTAGGAGTGACTGCTTTCGAAGTAAATAAGATATAATAATGAATGAATCTAGTTTTTTACTAACACGAAAAAGTATCAATTTACGAGGGTTTCTTGAGAAATCACATATTTTTTTATTAGCAACCCCTAAAAAAGTGGTTTACGCTTATGTTAAAGAAATTCTTGAGGTATTACACTTTGTATTTGATTGTAGATTTCTACGAAATACTATGATATATTGAATGGTTCGTTCCTATAAAGAAAGTTACAAATCGATGATTATATTGTGTATTATTATAATATAGTATTGTATTTTACTGGTGGTAGGTCTCTCATATGTGACAGGCCGCCTGGGTAGATACCGTCGTGATATCTATTTTTACCGCCAAACAGCAGCGTAAGTGACCAGTTTTATTCCGGTTTGAAGGGAAATAATATAAAAGTAACAAAATATTGAGAATTAACATCCTTTGACTCATGATGACTAGCGCAGTGAAGTGACAAGTCAGGTGTTGTTTAGTTTTGCTGCTGTCTATGAACGGTCATATAGCATTCCAAAAGGCGACTGGCATGTTCGTCTCGCCATTCATCACAAAAATAAAATGGTATTTAAGTTTCCTAATAAATAAGGTGCCTTATTGTCTTACAATACACAAGTTGGAGTTGTATCCTGAGATTCGAAACCATGACCACCGTTGCGGGTTGAAGGTTGCGCCCGGTACAATCCAATAGGCCACCACACACTCGTTCATTCATACTGTGGACTAAAACTGTCACAGTAAAGCTCACCGAGTTTTAAATAAATATTTATGAACGGCTTTCACGCATGGCCTGACTACCGTGGCTCTAAAAAATCCATTCTATACAATCAAACCTACAGTAACCGTGCGTTTATATTCGATAAAATAGAGCGGTCAATTCCCGGCATTCAAAACTATGTGATTACTTTCTGATTGATTTCGTTGCTGGTTAAAGTTAAAATAAGTTAGACATTCCCGGAGACATTCTCGGTGTCATTACATTGCGTGCCACTGATGATCCTGGCTCACAGGAGTTATAGTGGTCGGCGTAAGGGCGGGACAGTCTCCATTCAAAATTATAGCGGCCCGACTCCGAATGGGTATACACTTTTTTTTTTTAAATTCTCTCGCCTATGTTCATCAGGGACAGTGTAGGATTCTAATAGGGAAAGAATATTTCAAATCGGTCCAGCAGTTTCAGAGAAATGTTTTAGTTTCAATTAAAGAAAAAACATTTTATTTATGCAATGCATACAAATAATAAAACTATTCCTCTTTAAAATATAAGTTTAGATGCCACGCATTAATTTTTTTTTGTTCCCCTCTGTCATTTAAAAGCACATTTCCAAATTTTCATATTATAATTTTAATTATTATCAGGGGCCCAATGTTCCCATAATTTTAAATATACTTAGATGTCCCTTATAAATAATTTCACAATCACTCGAGTTCCCAGAAGGTTTTAATAAGACATTTTTACAACCTTAATAATAAAACAAAAGTCTCAACTTGTCCTCATAAGGCACACAATTACTGACAATTTAATAAAACATTTTCCTCAATGAGGCAATTCTAGTAATTAATTTAATAGCTCCATAAATCTCGACGACCCCCATAAAGTGTCACTGTTAAAAAAGTTCGCTAGATAATCAAACTTTTGACTTATTAAGGCTTGTGACTAAGCCCTTAAGAATTACACGGCACACCTATAAAAATTAGATTTATTACAACCGCAAAATAATATAAATGTGCTCACGAAATAATGGATGTATAAAATAAGGCCTTTGACAGGACACGGTGGAAACATTAAAATGTTTTTGTTGTGTGCGAAATACATAATAATTTAACATGTTCATTAGACTTCATTAGTTACATAAATGATTATTGATAGTGTTTTTAATTACAGTTTAGTCTCCTATTTAAATATTGTTCATTTCTAAGCGAATGCAATCAAATATATTTTTTTAAAGAAAATGCCTATTCATAAAATTTTAACTTTTAAGCTAATATTTGTAGAAAAAAAATATTTTTAACTTCAAAAACTGATATCATTCAGTCGGACTAAATGCCTGAGGCATTCTCTCGTTTACCTTAGAGTAGTGAAGAGATGAAGTACAGCTGGTGTTAAGATTATGAAAAATGATCTAAAATTATAATTATAATACACATAATAAAAATGAAACTTTCTTTACCATTCCATTCCAATCATTCTATATATAATTGTAATTCGTAGAAATCTACAATGAAATACAAAGTGATAGTCAAACCTCAAGAATTTCCTTAACATAAGCGTAGACCACTTTAAATCTTAGTGGTTGCAAATAAAATTTATGTGATTTCACAAGAAGCCGTCGTAAATTGTACGTGTTGTCTCGTGATATACGGCTTCGGTTACTGATTGCATGTGGCCTCTTCAGTTCCGAATTCATTTCTCGTTTGTCACTAAATGATGTCTTGGAGTGTACTCGGCCCGAATTAAACGATCGTGATTCGTGATATCTTACCTTGGTTTGATTATGAAAAGAGTGGTAATTTTTTTTTGTGATAAGGAATTGGGCGTACGTTTTGTCGGAGAAGAATATTGGATAGAAACCAAATAAAATCGTTGTTTAATCAACGCGATCTGATCCAATTATATTAATATATTAATAATAATCGACTTTACCACCTACCTTTATCACCTCTGACTTTTCGAAGCCATGTGTGTATTGACAGTCAATCACCACGCACTAAAACGGTGAAGGAAAACATCGTGAGGAGACCTGCATACCATAGCGATTTATAAAAATTTCTATGGTAAATAAGTCCGCCAACCCGCACTTGGCCAGCGTGGTGGACTATATGGCCTAACCACTCTCAATCGTGCTTACGATTGTAGAGCAGGCCCGTGCCCTGCAGTGGGACGTATATGGGCTGATACAGAAGACAGAATAATAATCACTTTTTGATATGTAAATTTTAGATTTAACATGACTTTCTTATTTTATTGAGATCTTTTCCAATAGTTTCATAATTAATAAGTTGTTTTTATTCTCAAATCCGCTTCTTAAAGTCAATGTATCGTAACATTCGTTTTGTTTTACCAATATAAAAAATTCTACAATTACGGTAAGTATAACAAAAAAAATGCTTTAATCTTAATATTTTAAAGTATGAACAATTCTACCCAAAGTTTCACCTAAGCGAAACTAGATGGCGCTATTCCGAATCTGTTATACCCGGCAAAACAAACAAAAACTACCACATAGAACGATGTTAATCAAAAGTTGAGACACAGACGCAGTGTTAACGAAGCGACTGCTGGTGTTAATTTATATTCATAGCTAAATGCGGTTGCAAAAAGTTAATTAAAGGTTAAAAGAAGTGAGGACATTGAATGACGAGACGGCACGCCCTTTGCGTATCGCAATTTATATAGCTCGACTTACGCCGACCTTTTGCTTGCTTCTGCGTTTGTATCGCTAGACTGGACTACAAATCAATTTTATCTTTACACGCATCTTAGCTATCTGAAATGATTGGATGAAATATTTATAGTTTAGTATTGCAGGTTATTGCCTGACTTAGTAATAAAACTGACGCAAACTGCAATACAGTGATTCCACGTTTGAATCCCAGGGCAAACCTCTGATCACAGAAACATATAGGGGATATAATTGTTCTTCTTTCGCTTTTCGGAGTTATGTGTATTGTTAGACGATTCTTGCATAATTTAACGATGAAGAAAAACATCGTGGTGTCACCTGAGTGTCAGCGATATCACAAGAATTTCTATGCTGTGTAAAGTGCGCGAACCTACATTAGGCTAGCATAGTGAATTATGGCCTTTCAATCAAACTATTGGTATAATTGTCGAAATATGGTCGGAAATGTACCCGATAGATTCGAACCCATAGCCTATAATTGCATAGTCAGTATTGCGCCGTCGCGGTATGAATTTTGGAATATTCATCCATCCGTTGCTATTGTTGACACCACTTTTGTATATATCTGGACATGTAACACCCTACATATAAATAGATAAAAAAATCACTCTATAGTCCTGACTCCACACTAAGATAGGTTCTTATGTCGTGGGCATCAGAAACTACGAGAGACTTTTCGCTCTCACAAACACCCAGATCCGTGACAAATACTTGTGGGCCATACAAACATTTGTCTCGGTGCAGAGACCCAACCGGTGGCCTTTTGTTTCACAGCCGGCGTCTTACAAAATGCACAAGGAGTTCGTCGCATTTAATGATACTAGCGACCCAGCCCAGCTTCCCCCGGGTACAAATAGATTTCTGTACAATAATATGTACGTATTATATAAACCTTCCTCTTGAATCACTATCTATTAAAAAAAACACATCAAAATACGTTGCGTAGTTTTAAAGATTTAAGCATACAAAGGGTAATAGGGACAGAGAAAGCGACTTTGTTTTATACTATCTAGTGATGCAGTGCTACATGAATATCAAGATATGTTAGTCTGCCAAAAAAACTGGTCCGTATTGGTCATGGATATGGACCATAGATGTTAAAATATAATAATATTGAGTATGGCGATGAGTGATGAAAATTAAATGAGTACTTTAAGAGTACAGGAAAACATCGTGAGGAAATTTGCTTATTATAGCAAATTTGTAAGAATTTCTATGACACGATCTATCTTAATCGAACTCTATAAAGGAGGCCTGTGCCCTGATACAGTATAGTAGAGTATGGCATCTACAAATAGAGCGACCAGAGCTCAAGGTGACGTATTAAATAAATTAAACGAGAAATGAAAATTTATAATTCTTATTCATTTCCATAGAATTGAATCAGGTTTTTATTTTTATCTTTATGGTTCCTAAAAGTTTGATGCAAAAACCTGTACTTTATACGCGGTTTACATTACATGTTCGCATAGTTTGACCTAAATAAACTGAATTAGAAATAATTCATTACGTTTGGTTCAAAATATACAATGTCATTTCTGTGATGTAAATATACAATTATTAAATAAATATAAATCCTTTTTGTTAAAATCAATTCCAAAAACTCTTATATTTATTTAATAATTAATAATATTAAATAGTTATTCAAATAACAAAGGGGACGCATTTGGTATTATCATGGTGGCAGGATAATTTTATAAGCACAAATTACATAGTCATAATCAAATATCTAAAATTCTAGCAATTATTATAAAAGAATTAACCAATAATTGATAACACCAAAATAAATGTTCAAGCATCTATTCTTACTTAAAAGAAAATTTAAAAAAATGAGATATATAAAATTAAGTTCAGCACTGGAACAAAATATTCCATAATATAATACATCTGAATGCATACCTGATTGGACTACATTATCATATATCCTTTAATCCCATATTAATAGTAATTAATAATTATCGTCCTACGGATATCGAATTGAATAAATTATGAACTTTATTATAGGCGCAGACAAGAGATTACTAAGCAACATAATTATCATTTTATTATAACTACTATTTGAATAGTCATTTAAGAATATAGTCGCATTTTTTTAATTAATCCTTTTCTACTTGCATATCTTATATTCTCCATCAAATCGGTGGTAATAGGTTGAAATCCTTTATAACTTATTGTATGTCTTTTGAAAATGTTGTCGATGACCATGATGTGCGGTAAAACTCAATTGAGTTTATGATTAAATCATCAGAATACTTGTAATACAGTCCCTTGCCATAATATTGGACCCACGCAGCAAACAGGTTACTTTTTCATCGCAAGAGTTGATATTGGTCAAAATTACGTGCTATTTACTGTTTTGAGTTTTTGATGCTATAATTTAATCAAACGCTAATAAAATTAAATAACTTTTGACTAAATATTTTATATACACAAATTATTGTACAAATTATAACACCAGTTTCCTTCTAATTTAGTATTTCGTGAGTATTTTGTTGACCCTCATTTAGCCGCCAAGAGTACCTTAATTCTTCGAGGCATGCTTTTTATACATTCCTGTATAGATTTTTTAAGCTGAGGATTGTAATTCCACTCCAAAATTAATTTATCTAAGAGTTATCTTTTAGTTTTAACTGTATATTTTGATATTTTCCTCTTCAGAAGCTGCCAGACATTCTCGATAGTGTTCATATCTAGCAAATTTCCAGGCCATTCCAAAACTTTAATATGTTGCTGTTGTAAAAAGCTAATAATGCTATTTGCTTTATGGCAATTGGCCCCATCGTGCATAAAAATTGGTTCTTCTTCTTCAGAGAACCAGTCTTTAAGTCGGGGTATTCATTTTGTTATAAAAACTTTTTTGTACTGATCCTGGCGCATTGTCTTCTCTACGATATACAAGCGACCTGTCCCTTTGCCTGATATAACAGAATAAACTATAACAGAAGGTGGATGTTTTACTTAAGGTACAATGTAGTCGGGTTTGTATTTCTCGTGTGGTCTTCACCGTACAAACATTGATTTTTCCATCGAAACTTGAAAGACTGCCTCGTCAGAGAAACAAGCCTGTTATGATCAATTTTTTTTATTAAATGTAGTTCGTTGATTGATTATATTCACTTCTCATAGTGAAAAATATTTTATCACCTTTTCCCAATCTTCTATGGTAAAGTTTTTATATTTACGGGCTCAATCAAGTCGTTTCTTTATCATAGTCAGAGCCAACTTTCGTTTTCGCGCAGGTTTACGCGCCTTCAATTTATTTTCAGCAAGAAGTCGCTGCACAGCTCCATGAGAAATAAGTATTCCGTCATCCCTAATGTTCTACGCTGATAAATGGACCGGTAATTTTCTATTTTGGATACAAATATCTCGGATTTTTCTGTCTGTTCTTAGTGTTGTAATACGTTTCCGTCCACACGCACCTTTTCGTTTTGGCAAGAAAGTTATCCCGCGATTACATTTTTTTTTAAACATTCTTCACCGAACTTCTCGATATGCCTGTCGCTTTAGCAATTTGGTATTGGGATAATTCAGTAGCCTTTAAAAGCCCCCGTACTTGCCCAACTGTCTTGGCAGAAAGATTACGATTTTTTCCCATTATTCCCATTAAAATATTTAAAAAGGTCATATTTTGGGTAATTTTCTCACTATACATGCTCTATGATTACAAAAAATATAATAATATTCTATCATAATGAAACTAAAATTTCATCACAAACTTACCGTTATTTGTAAAAACTACCCTTTTTAATTTCAACAGATTTTAAGGTTGTGAGGCACTAAATTCACTCGCGAGCCTTTAATAATATTTATTTATTTTTTATTGTATTGCAAGCATTAATATATTTAGCTAAATTTTGTCAGAATAAGGGATTTCGAGTCTCCCAACAGGTGGGTCTTAAAATGAACATGGACAAAACGAAGATCATGTCGAATGTCCATGTTGTGCCCACCCCCATCGGTGTTGGGGGCTCGACTCTTGAAGTTGTTGACGAATATGTCTATTTAGGACAAGTGGTCCGGTTAGGCAGGTCCAACTTCGAGAGAGAGGTCAATCGTCGAATCCAACTCGGTTGGGCAGCGTTCGGGAAACTACGCGACGTCTTCTCGTCCAAAATACCTCAGTGCCTTAAATCGAAAGTCTTCGATAGCTGTGTGTTGCCAGTGATGACTTACGGCACCGAGACGTGGCCTCTCACTATGGGCCTTATTAGGAAGCTCAAAGTCACTCAACGAGCTATGGAGAGGGCTATGCTCGGGGTTTCCCTACGAGATCGAATCAGAAATGAGGAGATCCGTAGGAGAACTAAAATAACCGACATAGCCCACCGGATTAGCAAGTTGAAGTGGCAATGGGCCGGGCACATAGCGCGGAGATCTGATGACCGATGGGGTCGGAAAGTACTCGAATGGAGGCCGCGTAGCGGAAAGCGCAGCGTAGGACGTCCACCAACAAGATGGTCCGACGACCTGGTAAAGGTCGCGGGACGTCGCTGGACACAGGCTGCCTCCAACAGGTCTCTGTGGAAATCATTGGGGGAGGCCTATGTTCAGCAGTGGACTTCCTTTGGCTGATGGATGGATGGATGAAGGGATTTCACAAACTAACATATGTTACGCCTCTATAATGGCGCTAATGTCTTATAAAGTGAGAAAATCGTTTTTTTTTTTGTTTGGGTCTAATAATATGGCAAGGTACCGTATGTTTGTATTAGTTATTAAATAAATAAAAAAATAAAAAATCCCAGAAAACAGCTACAGCTTCACTGATTTAAATATGTTTTGAAGGTCAATTACCATTGACATTGTAGCCAATGTAACTACTGGACATATTGAGAATTAACATTTTATGTCTCAGAATGGCGAGTGCAATTGAATATCAAGAATTGCTTTATAATTCAAAGTGTTTAATTTTGCTACTATCCATGTATAATAAGTTTGTTTCGCTTATTATCTGGCGATTAACATACACATCTTAAGGGGTTAGGGGTAGTCAGAAACACGAAAAAATTTGAATTTTCAGTATTTATATTTTTTTTTTGCTATTAAATCATGTTATTTTAAAAAAGTAATAATATGTAATTATTACACAATGTTTTGACTTGAAGTGTCGAAAACTTGAAAAAAAAAGTATCATAATTTCCAAAGTTATAGCTGTTTGTGTTGACCCGGTTCCAAAAAAAGGTCCTTGCGGTGATTATTATAATTCCTTGGAGATTCATCTAAAATCAATCGGATGAGAAAAAAATGTTTTATAAATAGATAATCTGAGCCTGATCGAAGCTTTTTGTTTTTCAATAATTAACTAAATGGCGGCCTCAGGAATTTTTTTCTACATTTTCGGGAAAATATCAAGAGTTGATTGGTCTTAAAAAATCTAAATTTTGAAAAAAAAAACCTTTGATCAGGCCCGAGTTTATTATGTATTTAAAAGCTGTATAAATTTCATTAAAATCTACTGAGCGGTTTTCGAGTTACTGTTGTCAATAGTTCAAATAACATCGTCTTGAGAAAAACGCATTTAAAGTTTCCCACTACACAGTTAATTTTACTATTACTTTTCCTGTAAGCTTACCAAGACCTCTTTGTTTAGTTTTCAGAGTACGATTATGTGAGCATGGCCTATCTGTATCAGCCCATATACGTCCCACTGCAGGGCACGGGCCTCCTCTACAATCTAGAGTACGATTGAGAGTGGTTAGGCCATATAGTCCACCACGCTGGCCTAGTGCGGGTTGGCGGACTTACATACCATAGAAATTTTTATAAATCGCTATGGTATGCAGGTTTCCTCACGATGTTTTCCTTCACCGTTTTAGTGCGTGGTGATTGACTCTTCTTAACAAACTGGACCGCCTTCTGAATAACTGCATTCGATTCATATTTAACCTTCGCAAATATGACCATGTATCTTCACATCGCACTGAAATGAAATGGTTACCAATTCGTCAACGGCGAAATTTGCGTGCCCTTACAACTCTTTTCAGTATTGTAACGTCTCCTACACCACCTTCTTATTTCATTACCCATTTCCAGTTTCTTGGCGCAAGTCATGAGCGTAATCTTCGCTCCTCAAATAACCTTCTTTTAAAGTGTCCCCCCCATCATTCTAATTTCTTACATTCTTCCTTCTTCATACAATCTATTCTTCTTTGGAATGCGCTCCCTCTCGAAATCAGGACGTCTATGAACCGTTTCGTGTTTAAAAAGAAGGTTCGGGATTTGTTGCTGGATAGAGTGGCTGAATCATCACAGTAGTGTGTCATCGTATGTATTGTTATATATTTATTTATGTGTATATATATTATAGTAATTATGTATATTTGAACATATAGTTTTACATAGTATGTAAGTATATACTTATTCATATATTTGTTTATAAATATTATGTATTTATATAGGAATAAAACAACATCAATAATCAAATAAACATATGTACCCCTACCTCTGTAATCTCAGCACCATCTCAAGGTAGACTGGTAGAGAATGCCTCTGGCATTAAGTCCGCCTATGTACATATTTGTATATAAAGATTGACTATCAATACACACATTACTCCGAAAAGTCAGAGGTGTGCCCTGGGATTCGAACCCGCGACCACCGTGAACATGTTGGCAGTCGCGTCTAGTCCGTTTACCAACAGGCCACCACGCACTTTATATTTTTTTTTTAAATTTGTATTTGTATTTTTATAAGGATCTGCTTTTATAATTCCAGAATAGTTTTCGAATCACTATCTCCAATGAAAAATGTATATTTAACTCGAAAACTAATTATCGGATCAACTTCAAATTTTCAGAGAATATTTTTAACGAAAATGCAAAAAAAGAAAATTGATTTTTTTTTAATCCTGACTACCCCTAAAAGCCTTCTCTTAGTCGCTTCTTTATCCACGAACTAAACAGTTGATCGATTAAAAGTTGTTAGTAGGCGCCTCTCCTAAAGGCTAAACCAAGACAAGGAGACGGTGTATGTAATTCACAACGTAATTAATATCATAATTGGCTTTACTCTAATTTTTTTTTTTTTTATTGCAATGAATGGCGGGACGAGCAAGCCGTTCGCCTGATGGTAAGCGATACGACCGCTCATAAACAGTAGCAACATTCCACTGCGCTCGCCATCCTGAGACATAAGATGTTAAGTCTCAATATGTCCAGTAGTTGCTCTGGCTACAATGCCCTTCAATCCGAAACACAACAGTGCATTTAAGCAATGTTGTTTCACGGGAGAAATAGACATTGCGGTGGTACCTACCAAGATGGCCTCTCACATATGAGAGACCTACCACCAGTAAAAATTTTCTTGAAGCTGAATATTCAGTTAATTTTATTTGGATTAAATAGGGATTCAATTACGGTAATGCAATTCCTTCTTGACTATAAATTAGTGATACTATCGCTCTGTCTCAGTAAGTTTAAATTTATTAAAATAATTAAATTATACTATAGATTGTATATTGAAATAACCAACCTTTTTTTTTTTTTTTTTTATTGCAGTGAATGGCGAGACGAGCAAGCCGTTCGCCTGATGGTAAGCGATACGACCGCTCATAAACAGTAACCTGTGTAAAACAACCTTGTTTGACATTAAAATATTTGCCATTTAATATCAATAAATACTTTATGTAACATTGCGCAATGCTCTATAAATTTACAACTAAAACTGCACAAAAGCAAATTTACAAAGAATTTTGTGTATTAAATTTGAAATAGTAATTCCATCTATTGCGAGTATTAATTTTAAATAATATTTCATTGTAAAAACCTTTATTAAAATTTACAAAACCGTAGTCTTCATAAGACGTATTTTAATTAAATTCGCATCAAACATCTGAAGACATAATACAGTTGTACACGTGATAAATAGCTAAAATAAAATCATAATAGAATACAGTCTGGAGAATTAAATTAATTTCGCAATATACAATATTAATACCACATAATCAAAATGCTCAGTGCTAAATGAAGTAATTCTGAGGTAGAATATATTTCAGTAATTCTTATTTTGGTAATGCAACTCTGCTTTGAAATTACAGTAAGCTTGCTAATGCTTGCAACTTTATTTAATACTGCGATGGTGATTACCGTTAAATATAATCATATTTTCCCGTGTATCTTTGGGATATAATTTAATGTTTATCAAATCTTGTTGCGAAATAAATATGTCAATGGCCCTTGTACTATAATTTCAAAAAACTACTACCTATGTCTGTGTTTTAACAGTTTTTTTGTATCAATAAGCAATTAACACTTCTGGTATTTTATTTGGTACTGAAATACCTCAAATTTGTATATGGTATGGTATTGTATGGTATGGTATTGTATATCTCGATTGTAGAGTAGGCCCGTGCCCTGCTGTGGGACGTATATGGGCTGATACAGATATACCTCAAATTAATTTTTCACTCAACCCAAATAATGTTCCACCATAAAATCATTCTCAAAGATCTCCTAACCCACATTTAGCAAAAACAGATACGTTGCACTTTTCCAATCCAGTGTCTTGGCTAACGTTATTGAAAAATTGTTTGCGAAAGATTGCAATCGCTACTTTGACTTTACATTTCCGAGTCGCGAGGGAGTTGAGCCCATCCGCAGTCTACTACCGCAGATTGCCTTGCCGTCTCTTTGACATTGTGCTCGACGGTGAAAAATCTACCGAGCTGTTCGACAGTAGCTGGGATTCACGTGGGACTTGGGATTATAAAAATTGATTCAGTATTTGATGTTATGGAGGCGTTAAAGGGTTCGGCGATTTTTGCTTGTGTATTTTTAGTGGTATTGGCTGTTGGAGATAGGATTAAGGTTGAAAATATAGCGGATGGAGTAAAATAAAAATACAGTAGAGTGTGAAGCACAGATACCGGATATAAAAGATAATCGTCAAAGAAAACACCTTGATAAAAATAAATCTGAACTACGGTCCCTTTTTTTTACACTTTGTACCCTAAAATAGTACAGGCAGACCTAATGCCTAATGGCATTTTCTACCAGTCGACCTTGAGGTAGTGCAGAGATACGGAAGCAATTGTATAATAATCTTAAGCATCTGTTTTAGCTTTGTGGGAAAATTCTATATAATTTAATCATCGCAATGTAATGGCGCAAATTCTTAAATTCAAAACCACTTAAAACAGCTAAATTGTCATAATAAACTGATAACAATACCGGGTATATCAAGACTGCTACCGAAAACGAAGCCGGGTGATAGTTTAAGCGACTTCAGACAGAATGCAACAGAAAAAGTTGCAAAAAACAAAGCGACAATTTTTTTTTTGTTATTTTTTTCCTATGGCCATATTTGGGTGGTAAATACATTTTTTCCTAAAATAATAGTGTATATCCTTTTATTTATAAATACTCTAAGGTATAAAAGAGTTTAAATTATTATTTTAGCAAAAACTATGGATTTGCCACCCAAAATTGACGATATTTAAAAAATCATAAAAAATAATTGTCGCGTTTCTATGCGAAATTTTTAATTGCATTGTGTTTGTAGCCACTAAAACTACCACCCGGCTTCGTTTTCGGTAGCAGTCTTGAGATACCCTGTATAACCGAATGTCTGTCAGCGACAATTATAGTCCAAAAAATTTAAATTAAGAAATAGTTTCTGCCAGTATTCAAGTTGGTGTACAAATGTTTGGGACAAAAGTGTCGACTATAGAGAAAACAATTAAAGTGGCAACGGTCCATGAATAGTGCCAAGAGCACAAGTTGAAAAGGCAGCTGTAGTCTGTAGGTCCAACTATTCAAACTGTTTTGGACCCATTGGCCGTGTAACTCGTGAACTTTCCAGCGTGCCTGCAAATACTAAATAGTTTTACGCACGTGGACAAAAAACGCCGCGTTTATTTTCTGTTTGATTTACTTCGGTTTTAATATGGAGATCAATAATTCATTCATAAAAGTTCATTACTTTGAAGCTTTGTATTAATGCTTAATCTTCTTCTAGCTGATATTATACTGATTAAGTTTTGTCGTAAATTTAATTTAAGACTTGCAGACATATTTAGTTTGCTATACATATAAGCTTAGCTACCAATTATTACGTTAATTAAATTCAACATCGTACGTTTACCTACAACTAACAATGTTTAAAGATTTGTTATTAATATCATCATGTTCGTAACCCTGGTTAGTTTCTTACACAAAAACGACCACGTACAACTTGAACTTAAAGCTAGGTTACCACTGAAAGAAAACAAATATCTTCTCCGTAAAATCTTAAAAAATGCCTGATACAAAACCAATACTCCGAAGGCGGTATCCTTACAAACGCCACGATACTTATATCAAGTGCGTATAAAATCCTTAGTCGAGTCGCGCCAGCTGCGTCGAGCCCTGGATATGATGTCTTTAATTAAGACCCTCGGCCCGACAACTTTCCTTCTTCGAATTTCCGTCCAATATATACCTGTATTTAGATATACTGGCATGTAAAAGTAACAGCCTGGGTCGTCGTAAAAAAACTAATCATGCTTCTAATGAAAAATCTAATTCATTGAGTTTGGCCTAAATTAATTTCGATGGGTGATGGGTGACACGGTTGCCTATATTCAATAAGGATTTTCTAAATCATTTTTTAAACAAAGCTCTTTTCGAAGTTACTTGTTACTGTATCTGTACAGAAGAAAATTCTGGAGAAACCTGCGTATCTGAGATTAATCAGGAGAGATTCAAAGGTATGATAGCTCTACTAACCAGTTTTGTGGAGGAAGGGTTGAACCACTTTTAATCGTTGACGAGTTTTATATCCAGCAGTGGGAAAAAAATCTACATTATAAACCCATACTGATTTCTGTTCTGCTTCAGTCCATATAGATTCAACTGTAAGGCACGGGCCTCTTCTATAATCGAGAATGCGAAAGGAGCTAGACTATATAGTCCACCACGCTAGCCTATTACGTGTTGGTGAACTTTACATACTACCATACCAATTCTTAGAAATAGCTATGGTATGCAAGATTTTCTCGCAATGTTAACCTTCACCATGCTGATTTAAATGTTTTTTGTGTCAGATAATTTCAATGTTATAAATATTACATAAAATACAGAACAGGGGTGCATGCATGACACAGGCATTTCCATTTCATAAATAGTGGTTCATTACTCTGAATAATTTCTGAATGTTTTTGGCATAACAGACAGAAGCCACTCAAACGCACTTAGAGAAAATATTTCTTGTCAAAACAAATTTTTATAATTATGCGATCTAGATATGTTCGCATAAGTGTATTTGACCTTAGTCCATTCACCTCTAGCGTCATGGCAACTCATATCTATTTTTAAAAGTATTAAATAAAACTTTTCAGAACTTAGATTCGATAGTCAAAAATGTTCTTATGATAATAGTATTTATATTTTAGCATATTGTCCGTTCTTTGAACTGTGCTCTAGAATCCATTCAACCGATCTCATTCCCTTTTTCGATTTATTTCGGAGGAGTTTGAATAATCAAAAGATGTAGCCTCTAACATGTTTACAAGTCTCCTTTTAGGTCCGATGACTTTAGCTATAAAATGGAGCTCTGTGTTTCCAAATAATTTCTTATGTATCTTGATTAACGTAGTTTACTTTATTCAATTTTGCCGTTTGTTGTATTGATTGATTTGAACGACCGCTTTTTTACATTCCCTTCGCTATATTTTAAGATACACGGAACATTTGTTCTAAAACTTTGGGAAGTGAGATATTGATATTTTGTAACAACTTTTTTAACCTTCGTGCAGTTTTTTACCATAGATATCATATTTTTTTAAATGATTATACCTAATATTAGGTAACATATGAAGAATGTATTCCCTATAAATAAAACAGAAGATACACATATGTAAATAAAATATTAATTATCTACCAACACATCGAATTTTAATATTATCTCCAAAATCAGTTTTAGAGCCTCCATAAATCGCGATGCATTAGTTTTTTATCTTTATACATATCTCATAAGAATGATCGCCAGAATGATATATGGATAATTAAATTTCTCTATCAGCTGTTATCTGGGAAATGTAGCTTCGTTTTACAACCTTTTGTAGGTTGTCAAATGAAGATTTTTATTTTTATATATTCTTCTATGTGATTGGTCACGATGTTGCCTTGGAATACAAAATTCCTGAGTGTAATACAAATTGCCCCAGTAGTGCAGTTAGTTGTACGCAGGTTATGAAACTAAAACTGCCGATTTGATTCCCGTACGGAAACAAATCATTAAGTGCTCCTCAAATATTTGATTTGAGACTAAGACTGATTCTTATCGTTGAAATAAAACAATTATTTACGGATTTTATCGCGGATTTGGTTTAATTTTACATTTTTTGAGTTCCCGACGTTTCGATTACTTTACAGCTTTCGTGGTCACGGGGCGGACTGAGGTATTAGACGTCCGCTCTGTGACTGTTACAATTCAACTACCCTTATTTTACAATTGTTAATTTAAAAATTAATTTAAATAGCTAGTCTGTATTGGCGATCCGATCTACGCAGAAGGAGCTTACAGTGTCTTGAGGTCTGGCAGTTGGTCTTCCGAAACCAAATCCGCGATAAAAGCCGTAAATAATAGTTTTATTTCAATGTGTAACTTTCGCGTAAATCTAAGAAACCATTCTGATTCTTATAATTCATAAAAAATAATTATTAAATTTAATTTATTTTCGAAATTTAAATATAATTACGCGATATTAATTGCCCTATTGCTACCACGTTATGCTTCTACTAAACTAAATCGATCCCTTGTGGCTGAAGCTCAAGAAAATATTTATAGTCCCACCGGTCCTTTGATAGAACCACGTTGTAATTTCACAAGTAGCCAGAGTTACTACTGGATGTATTGAGACTTAACGTCATATGTCAAAGGATGGCAAGCGCAGAGGTATGAAAAATATTGCTTTGTAATCCACATGACCAGTTATATCGCTTACCACCACGCGAATAGCATGCTTGTCTCGCCATTGCAATAAAAATAATATTGCTTTATTTTCTAAAATTAAAACAATATTTTATTTTATACAGCTCATAGTTATTTTTCCTGCTAACACGATTATGCTGAAATATTCTAACAGCATGAACCTTCGTAAAACTAATAATATTTATTTGTTTGCATAATCTTTTCACAAAAGTCTTCAAAGACTGCATTTTGCTATCCTTTGCATTTTCTTCAATGCAATTATCTGGGCTCTATTCTCGTCTTCCATTCTTAGACTAGAGCAATAACCTTTAACCTGTGTCTGATTTTATTTTTATTTGCACAAGAGATGCTCATTAGGTGTTTCAAAAACGAGTTGAAGATGCATAGTCATTGTCGTTTCAAGTATCGTTAAGTACTTTTTGAGACAAATATTGAATTCATGTTATAACTTGAACAAACGAAGAATAAAAAGTAGAATTTCAAATTTAATTATGCAAGAGACTCAAGAAATGAACCCGGGTGGTAGTTTTAGTAACTACAAACACAATGTAAGTAAAAATTTCGCAAAGAAACGCAACATATTTTTTTATTATTTTTTAAATATCATCGATTTGGTGTTAAATATATAGTTTTTGCTAATATAATAATTTAAAGCCTTGCATACCATAGCGTCTTTAAAAATAAAAGGGTGTACACTATTATTTAAAAAAAAAACTATGTATTTACCACCCTAATACGACGATAGAAAAAAAATAACAAAAAAAATCGTCAAATTTTTTTGCACAACATTTTGTTGCATTGTGTCTGAAGTCGCATAAACTGCCACCCGGCTTCATTTTCGGTAGCAATCTTGATATACCCTGTATAAGAGAAGAAAACCAGAAAAAACCTAGGTATCATAATATGTTGTTTTTTTTTTTATTGCAGTGAATGGCGAGACGAGCAAGCCGTTCGCCTGATGGCGAATCCAAATCATCAACGGCACATCCTTCATTTTAAGGATAAAATGAAGGATGTGCCGATTTTTACGTTTACAACAATTCTATTCACCAACCAACACGCTCTTGTATTTGATTTATTTCGTCTCAATTTTCTCGGACATGAAGAAGCATTGACTAGTTAATATTAAAGTTAAAACTAGCTTTAGTGTAAACTCTAACACTCAAAAGGAAAACAGATTGTTTCATACAATCATCCTCACACCAATCAACATCCAATCACAATTCAATACATCATAATCCGGGGCACATGAACGAAAACACTCCCATTTATTTACAGAGCCCGTCACAATTGAGCAACGATGGCATCAATGTAATTGATACTACAGTAACTGTATGTAGAATAGATAAAATAAAAACACAGCGTCCACTACGAAAGCAATACGATGATTGAAACGTCGACCCAGTTTCCAATGTTTTGTATGTATGCAACGCACGCGATTTATATGAGTATATTAATTTAATTAATTCTGTAAATGTCGGTCTGTATGTTAGAATAGCGTACATATGATATTAAGGCTTGTGAGAGTATTGGATGTAGCATTCCATATCCATTCGTTTTTTACTACTTCAAGAACTATTTATTTTAATAACATATTAGACGGTTAGTTCTTTAAATCTTTCGGGGATTATTATTATTGATCGACAAAATTTATATCATTGGGGATGACAGTCAAGCTTTATTATTTAATTGACTGGGGTAACTCTAGTTGTTTCTTTTACACTTAAATCATACAGTATTATGGATATTTTTCTTCGTACAAACTTGCATATTTCTTTATTGACCTTATAAATTTCCATTCATACGTAATTTCAGTGATAATCGTTGATGATTTTGTCACTATTCAAAAAAAATAATTTAATCCTGCTTAATCATATCACGAAGAAAGGCTTATTGGGCTGAAAGGTTCTAGAAGCCATGTTTAAAGACATGGCATGACATACCATGGTTAAAGTCCTGGTGAAGGTTGCAAGAAGTCGTTGAATGCAGGCGGCTTCCAACAGGTCGATGTGCAGATCCTTGGGGGAGACCTACGTTCAGCAGTGGACTTCCTGTGGTTGAAGAGAGAGAGCAAAAGAAAAAAACCTCAACTTACAAATAGGTTCATAACAAATGTCTATAGTTGTAGACAGGACAAGTAGAATTGGCCCCGTTGTTTCAGTGTTCGCCAAGTGTGGCAAATGATTGGAGTGTCGAATAGTAGCTCGTTATCTGCTTTACTTGCGCCTGGTGCTTGGTCGCGACGAAATTCGCTTGTGTAACCACTAAAACCTTTATTTGGTAAGCAGTACTTTTATAATATCAATTCAATGTGTTTAACAGATATTTTTTTGGAGACGGTGTCTTTAAAAAACGTTAAAATTTAAATGGTCTTTAAAATTTTAATTTTCGATTGTAATTTTGATAGGTTTTGCCCAACCGAAGGTGGAGACTTGAAATCAAAAGGGGGCATTAAAAAGTAATTAAAGCAAATCACTGTACCTACTTCAGTTGCCAAAATATCGTTAATCTAATAAGTCATAACTCCATCTAAAAAGGACATTTCATCTAGCACTATCCAAAACATATTTCCCTACTTCACTATAATGATAAATAAATAAATAAATAAAATGATATGTGTAGTATTTATTTATAAGTACTCGAATTTGCCTGTCTACAGCAGGATAGTGCCAGTGACAAGTACATTGTTAGAAGTTGCATTTTCAGCGAAATGTAGCGTAATGTAGGCGTCGGGCGACCCGAAAATATTGTTCCAAATAAAAATCCACTCGCGATTTGTTTTCGTCCTTAGATACAAATATAAAGTATCCGAAGTGGTAGCAATTGAAAAGTTTTTATCGAGAAAGTTGAGTAATAAGTAACGTCAATAAACTTCAAAGAAAAAAATACTAAACAAACAGCAGCGGTTTTTATATCGATTGAGACAAATTTGTCATCAGTGTTCTGGACATAGTTATATAATACAACAACAGAATGTGTACTGCTGAATATGTTAAGTCTTGTCTACCATTTTTTTGTGATGTTTATTGAACGAAAACTTGCAAGTTATATTATATATATCGTATATCTATCCAAACTATGCATCTGATGCTACGCTAGGCATTACATGGCCTCCATATAAAAAAAATGTTTTAATATGAAATTCAAGTTGTTTTCTCATTAAATATATAATTAAGAAAACAGGCCAGAAAACTGAATCAAATAAGTAACAACCGTAGGAAAAATTTAGAGAAATTTTCTTTACAACATCAAATCTTTGAGATATTTCAAAAAGTAAAATTAACAATGAATAATTAATTTTATTACTGAAACAATAAAATTAATTATTCCAGAGTCCAAAAAATTAAAATAACAGTAAATCCAATGATAAAAGTACAGCATTTACAAAAGACTTTTCAACGGAGACGCACAGCCCGCATAATCAGTAACGAGGTCCCGCCAAAATAGACGAATAGTTGTTCACACGGACACCCTTTGTGTTTGCAACCGAATAAAGGAAACCTTGTGAGCTGTTTCCGAATTTTACATTTCCTACTTTCTGGATTAAATCGGCAGCAACGGCAACTGCATCGATATATCTAGATTATTTTGTTTCGGGAAGTTGTGTGAGGATTTTTTATGGTTATTCTTTATTCTTTATTATTTATTTATGGACAACCGGTAGTTGCTACATTATTGCTTATGTTAAAGAAAAAATATAACTATAGTAATAGTGTAAACGCGCAACATTTTAAGGTGTCACAGCATGCATAGAATCTAAGTAACATCGGTATTGTTTGTGAAAGCTATACCACTAAGATATTTGCATTATATAAACAAAACAATTTATTGAGCAAGATGATAAAATAAAAGAGAAACAAAAAGTGCTTACATAAAAGAAAAATTAAAAAGAAAGACCAAATAAACATATTTAAGAATTAAAAAATAAAACATTTTAAGAGCTTACTATTAGAATGTACCACATTATTATAACTGTAAATTCATTAAGGCTGCAAATCGTTTCTTAACAATGTCAAGACAACATTTTTGAAAACGGGCATTTTATCCGCATACACATCCACTCTTCCACAGATAGTATTGTAAGCTTTAGACAAACGAGATATGGTAGAAAATAGTTTCAAATTGGTTTTGGCAGATGGCTGATGAAGCAAACCTCCGTTAATGCGCCTAGGCACGCCACGAGGGACACGCAAAGCGAATGAATTTAAAATATATGGACAGTCGAAATGGTTTCGTAATATTTTATAAAGGAACATCATGTCAAGTAATTTTCTGCACGTTGACAGACTGTCCATACCAAAATGTTTCAGTGCATCTTTATATGTCGTAAGCTGTTTTTGCAACCCACCAGTAAATGTGAGATGTTTCATGAAACGTTTCTGAATTCGCTCTATTCTGAGTTGGTGCACACTATAATGAGGCGACCAAACCACAGAGCAATACTCAATGAGACTTCTAACGTACGCATTATAAATAGCAATTTTTGTAGTTGGATTGCGAAACAATTTACCATTTCGTATTATAAAGCCTAGCATTCTAGATGATTTGCTAATAGTGTTATCTATATGAGGTATGAAAGTTAATTTTGAATCAAATAGTATTCCTAAATCCCTAATCTCTGTTGACTCTTGCAGTATTATCCCATTAATTCGGTATGAAATCTTATTCACGCAGCAATTCCGCGTGAACGTTATGGTGTAGCATTTGTTTGCATTCAACGACATTTTGTTTACAGCACAACAATCAGTTACAGCGTCAACGTCACTTTGAAGTAGCATTGCATCCAGCGGATTCTTTATAGTTTTACATAGCTTTAAATCATCCGCGAATAGATAAGCACCACTATGCTTGATACAAGAAACTATATCATTTATGAACAAATTAAATAACCAGGGACCCAAGTGAGAGCCCTGCGGAACTCCTGAAATAGCCGTATACGTTTCCGATTCAAAGCCTTTAACCACGACGTATTGCTTCCTGTCGGACAAATAAGATTGGAACCATTTTAATAAATATCCACTAACGCCATATTTTTCCAACTTTTGTAGCAACACGTCGTAACATACTCTATCAAATGCTTTAGCAAAATCCATGTACACAGTGTCCACTTGGGCACCTGCATCCAATGAGTTCACTAGTTCATTATGATATGCAACTAAATTCGTACATGTAGAACGGGATTGGATAAAACCATGTTGCTCGTTGACAAAGATGTGAGCAGAATGACTTTTCAGAAATGGATAAATTAAACCTTCAAAAGACTTCGCAAAGGCGGATAATATTGATATGGGTCTATAGTTCGACACATCTTCCTTATTGCCATTTTTGTAAATAGGAACAACTTTAGCAACTTTCCACGCAGCGGGAAACATACCAGTTATTAAAGACTTATTTACTATGAGAAACATTGGCATTTATTGTTATTATTGTTATTACGCTTATATCTGTTTACGCTTATATGATATTACTAGCGGCCCGGCCCGGCTTCGCCTGGGTGCAGATACTTTTTTATTTTACTCCACACCAAATACGTGTTATTTTTCGTATAAGCTCTTGTATACCTAAACATGAATTAGCTATCCTACTGTCCTGCTCAATTCCGTCCCATCCCGTCTGTTCATTCACTTCCCGATACGTCGCGTCCTTTCTCTTAATTAACCATCCCGTCTTATACCGTGCATTTACATTTCGTCCTATTAAATCTGTCAGCTATCCCAGTCTTCTCCCCTACCTCCCACTCTATTATATCCAGTTTCTCTCTACTTTCTAAACACTTTATCGATTTTGATTATCCATGCAATATCCCATCCCTTATTTCACCCCCACTATGCTGTTTTTTCCAAAAATATTACGCCATTACTCTTGTTAGTAATAAAGAGATGAAATATTAATTTTCGTAGAAATGCACTCACACACACACAATTAACGTAGAAACAATTATATTTAACTGGTTTTTCAAGACACAGGCAACGCCTAATTTGAGAATCCCTGCAATATTCTCCATAATTATATAAATTTTTTATTTTATTCAGTTCAGTTTAGTTTTTATTTTTATGTGTTATTTTATTAAAGATTTTTCATTTTCAAGTGAAATTCTATCTTGAAAAGAAGTAAAACTTAATACATGTGAATATTATTTATTTAATTGTCCTACATTTATGTAGCATCATAATATACTCTTTAGTTTACAATAAATTCCTGAACGTATGCATAAATATTTGACAATCAATTTAAATGTCAACCACTTTTCATTACTGTCATTAATTTACATCTTTAAAATCTAAAATACGCCATAAATCGAATATTGTGGCTATGTGTTGTCGATTCGAAACCTTTATTTAAATACGTTATTTAATTTTAGGGAAGAGTTTACCGTATCGACGCTATGAACATTAAATCTTTGACAGTTACAAACCCATGAACATTTTGTATGGCAAAATGTTTTTTCCTTTTTTTTATACTTTCGTCAATTCAATCGAGATAAAAATTATCCCACCTTTAAGTTGGAACAAATAACACATATCTACAAAATTTCATTATAATCAGTTGAGTGGTTTAGGAGTCCATCGCGGACAAACAACGTGACACGTGAATTATATATATTAAGATTACGCTTATATTTACGCTGAGTTGCTTGAGTTAGGATGTGACTTAGAAATCTTATTTTACGACCCATATACACAACATTTACTGGTGGTAGGTCTCTCATATATGAGAGGCTGCCTGGGTGGGTACCACCGCAATGTCTATTTCTCCCGTCAAACAGCAGTTTAAATGCACTGTTGTGTTTCGGATTGAAGGACATTGTAGCCAGAGTAACTACTGGACATATTGAGACTTAACATCTTATGTCTCAGGATGGCGAGCGCAGTGGAATGCCAAGCATTGCTTTGTAAATCAAGGTGTTGTTTGGTTTTGCTTCTGTTCATGAGCGGTCGCAACGCTTACCATCAGGCGAGCGGCATGCTCGTCTCGCCATTCACTGCAAAAAAAAAAAAAAAAAAAAAAAAACAAGAAAATCAAATATTTTTTTGTTAATTTACAAATGGTATGTCCGACATGATTTATTCTCAAGAAATCTTTGAACAACAGTGATGTCAGAACGACAAATCAACTATTATCAAACTAAGTACCATTTGTCGTTTCATAGTTTTCAAGTTCAAACAATTTTGTACAGACGTAACTTACACAATATCAATAACATTTTCCGCAAAACCATAGAATTGTGATTTTCTCGAAAATCGTATTGAAATTGTGATTAACCGGTACAAATTTTAAAAGTATATAATGTCGAACGGCACCGTATTAGTTTAATTAGATAATAGTCAACAAACAAATTACACTATGATGTAATATATTTTTAAAGTGAACCTAATGGTGAAAAGGCAAAAAATGCTACAGAACAAAACATCTTTACAAACGATGCCCTTTAGTAAACTTTTACATTGATAAAACAAGAAAGGAAAGAAAGTGCTGAGACAGTCCTTATCGAATTGCCGGTTCAGTGACAGTCTTCATAAAATTTAATGGGTTTAATCTTTTAAAGCCCTTCAAGGTTAGGACTGATGATAGCTCAACATTTACGAGGGACGCATAAAATATATGCTCTATGCCACTTTGTTACAAATTTTATGGCCCTAAACATCTATAGACGCTACATAACCTTTTATTTCCTGCAGTATTTTGTTTTCTCGAATCGCCGAGAACGTTATTGGACATCTTCTCATAGTATGTGATGGAGTCACGCTGTAGCAAATTGTAATAATAGTGTGAATTGTCGAATCCAAAATTCCAGTGGAAACAACAGACAGGACAATAGCGGGCAACTGCTTTTCAAAAATTTGCTACACTTCTTCCTTTCTTTGTCAAAAAACAGTAAAAAATCTCAGAATATTCAAGAGGATAGTCATAGGTAAACCATTAGCTCATTCTTTTTTTTTATTGCAACGAATGACGAGACGAGCAAGCCGTTCGCCTGATGGTAAGCGATACGACCGCTCATAAACAGTAGCAACATTCCACTGCGCTCGCCATCCTGAGACATAAGACGTTAAGTCTCAATATGTCCAGTAGTTACACTGGCTACAATGTCCTTCAATCCGAAACACAACAGTGCATTTACGCAGTGTTGTTTCACGGGAGAAATAGACATTGCGGTCATTTAACTTTACTCTTTAAACAAATATATTACTCTTAAGGCAAATGTCATATTTCACATTATTAAACTGTATTTATCGAAAAATTATATAATAAAAATAACATTATAGTTCATAGAGAAATTAGCTTTATTCATAGAAAGATTTAAAACCTATTTTAGCTATCGAACGTTTTGTCTCCTTCAAACGAGTTTTGAATTCAGTTTAAGCGAACAAGACAAAACATTCAATAATAAATTAGGTTTTACGTAAAATTGTCTATGAATAAAAACCTGTTACAAGATATCAAATAAAATCACCAATACAAATCTTATAATACATTCAAAATCAATATTTCACTTTGAAACGGCATGAAGAAAAGATTCAATGAATCAAGACCTTGTTACGTGTTAAAGAAACAGTCAAAGAATACTCAAACAATTTATATCGAAGCACAATAGGTTGACATTGCTGCAGACCAGTGTCAAGTCTTGTCATATACAATAATGAAGCCTAGCGAGACTCGTCTCGTCTCAATGTTCAATTATTTTTAGGGATCGGTACATCTTGTATTATTGTATTTTATTTTTATTCTCGTGTGGGCTTAAATAGTTTGTTTGAAGCCACATTGATTTATGTATCTCTCCAATCGCCAATGCAAATTTACTTTCAGAAATAAGATGAAAATCATTTTAAAATACAATAATTTAATCATGAAAACCATTTGGGTACTAATAAATAACAAATTGGCAAGCGATTCGGTGTTGCTTCTTCAATGGTTGAAACTGGAATATTGTCTTCACTCGAATGTCTTGTATTTATATTCTCGATTGTTCCAACTGATGACGAGTACTTCAATAACTAGTTCTGACATCTAACAATACCAAATACCCAAAACATCTTCAAGTGACAATTTGTTATAAAATCAGTAATTAAAATTAATCAATTCCGATTTACAAAGATTACTGTAAATATTATCATGTGAGACACTTTAAAGAGTAGTGGTCTCCCTGTGTCTGTCAATGATGATCAATATTGTGAATTTATCCCACTGCAGGATAAAAAAAAATCTGGAAGATGATTTGGACCTTTGTTTTCTTTGGTGACCTAATTCCATAATGCATATTATGTTCATAATTATAATTTAACGTAATTAGTGTGAACAATTTTTATACTGAGCCCTTGCATTCGTATTGTATGTCGCTTGACCAGTTCATACAACAAAGGTTTCATTTGTCTAAAACAATTTATTATTTTTATCGAAACTGCCATTTTATTCGGAGATTTCTGTACGTCTAGACAAGGTAATAAATGTGAGCTAGTTTTTTATCCATTTTCAATGGGTTTCAGGTTTCTTTTGATTTTATACGCTTCGTAAGATAAGACTTTAGGTTGAAAGACAATTCTTTTTCTAGGAAAAGTCATATGAAAGGGTTTGTTGGTCTAACTTGGACCTAGGGTCTATACGTATTGATGCTCGGGATTATTGTGTAAAAATAAAAAACCATGCTCTGAAACGGGAAAATTGTCACAAAAAATGTATTTACCTAAGTACTAAACTTAATACAACATGAATTGGTGCCATCTAGTTTCATTGTAATAAACTAACGAGATAGTATTTCTGTTTATTTATTGCTCATATAACACAGAATACACAATCAAAAGCTGTTCATTCCGATTCCCAGATCCGATAAATAATTATCTGCGAAATTCTTTTCGAAAAACCATGATATAGAAAAAGATAATTTTCCTTAAGCATTCAGTCCACAAAATTATCCATTCATTCAATAATGATAATAATTTTCTGGAACATGTATAAAGATTATAGTTACAAACCCACACAAAAACGGATAAAAATAAAACTCCCATTAACACCCGCTTTAACGCCGAGTATAACCTAACATCATTTATTACCATAATCACATTTGCAAGTTAGTTGGATTCACGAAACAAAACCGATACGTAATGAGGTCGGTTCGCGTGCCAGCTCCGCATAAAGTATCGCTTTGAAATGAAAGCGTGGTTATAGTTTTAAATTGCCGCCCGCCCGCAATGTGACAGTGGGTGGAATGCGTAACTCGGCCTATTAGGAAAAAAGGCTTAGTAGCAACCCTAGGGGATCCGAGTTATAGTGTTGTCGCATCATAAATATCATAGAGTAATATAATAGGGTTGTCGTTTAATTGATTTTAATTGTGGACGAGGATTGCTCCTGTATTGTTCGTTTATAAACTTGAATTTCTCATGCATAAATGCCCCGAACATGTTCTGGCAAGCGCAAGGTTAGTCACCTACATTAGTAGCTGCAGGAAGCCGCTTCCAATATGACGCTATAGAAATCCTATTGAAAATGATCCCGATGTCGTAATATAACTGGACGAAAATGAATAGGGGATTAATATCACATTAATTGGAAATATAACCTCAATCGTCAAAACTATCATTTAAGCCAAATATAGCATCTGCGACAACAAGCGACAGAGAGTACAGGCACTTGATACCCTGAACATTTAACAACCAATAGCAACTCAGGTATCAGACTGACATCTCCCCTATTAAAAATATCAGTACATCTAGCTGCACTAGGTAAGCATTTTGCGGGCATCTAAAGCCCATTTTTACATCATGCCCGTACATACGTAAGCCCTACCTATACTTCCACATAGTAAGTATTTATATTAGAATAACAATAAACAGACGGTCGTGAACCACGAATGCCATCCAAAAATACCGTATAAAACAAGTTGTCACACCATGAAAAAGGTAGGGAGCCTTATAAGCAACATTTGCATAGGGTTTCGTGTGCCGTCGCGTTGACTTCGCGTTGACAAAGAATGCGGCTCGCTATCTATTGTGCTCCTGACAGCTGACTTATTATTTCAACGGTATTTTTTTATTAGAAAAACGAACGCGTTTACTGGAAAATAAACAGAACTATTGACATTTCGTTGACTAGACGCACATGTTCCATTTAAACTTCACAATACATTGCGCGGTGCAGACTATTTATGGTTGTACAATTAAAACAAAAGCAGTAATGTAAGAGAAACAAAACGTAAAAGTGGAGAATTTTAATTGATTTTTCAATTTGCTAGTAGCAGTTTGTTCGCGTGCACGGCTCGCGTGATTTGTGCGGCTTGGAATCGCGCGTGACGTCGCTTAGGGAACCTTCCCCCTGAGGGGTCAGACCCCGGCATACCAGCGCCGGGTGCAGTAACATGTCCGACCCCGTTCCGCTATAAAACGACAGTTTTATTTCCCCCTAAGTCGACACAAGAGCAAGAAATCAGATTGCTCAGCTCCGAATTCAGCTATTTGTAGTTATTTTGCCACTGAAGTATTAAGGCGCTAGTATTTTTATCATTGAAGTTTTACAAGAGCAGTTTCTCGTCGTCGTTTACGCTATAGATATTAGTAGTGATGTGTTGATCAGATTAACAGAGTTTGCGGGTGCGGTGAGGTGGTTGTACAAACCATGGGCATAAATATATGAGAAAAGATATATTTTTATACATTGCAATTTTTATATTGAAATGCGAGACTTTAGGCCTTTCTCTGATGGTAAGCGAGATAGCTGCCCATGGACAGTAGCAAACCAAACAACACCATGAATTACACTACGCTCGCCATCCTGAGACATAAAATGATAAAACTTAATACATCCAACATTAAGTTTGCCTACAATGTCCTTCGAACCGGAACATAACAGTTCATATATAGTTGCGGTGGTACCTACCCAGGCGGCCTCTTGCATATATTAGACCAGTGATTTTTACATAAAGATAAAGGATTTCTATTCGAACCCAGTAATCTTTTCGGCCAAGCACTAAGCAGTTTATGTCCCTAGTAAAAGAAAAGAAAGACCAGGAACCTTTCATTATGTTACTTTATAATATATCTTATCATAACATACTTAATCAATGTATCTGTATCTGTATCAGTCCATATACGTCCCACTGCAGGGCACGGGCCTCTTCTACAATCGACAGTACAATTGAGAGTTAGGCCATATACTCCACCACGCTGGCCTAGTGCGGCCATACTTAATCACCCAAATAGAAAAAGTAAGAAAGAACCAAAGGCAATGAAAACATAATCTATTAATTACAGATCTAAAAATCTCTAAAACCGCAGTTAGCATGCGCAGTCAACCAGCGCTGTAAAGAGGAGGCATTAATAAAAGATATTTAGAAACGGATTATCCCTCTTCCCTCCGACGTGGCGTCGCGAATTCCTGAACAGTTGATTATTGCCGAACGAGTTTATGACGGAATTAACTTAACCAGATGTGATATTATTTGACTCAATGGTCTAGAGACAGGGTTTAAGTACTAGATTTTCAGATCGGCATAACAATTTCACGATAAGTATATTTGGACACTGAAATATTTGGGCCTAAAATCGTATGGCCTTCCAGGCTGGAATTTATGGGAAGAAAAGCGATGGACTAGCTACATTTCCGAACGTGGAACAGAAATAATCTCGACAAATTGTGAATACCCTTCGTAGCACCTCTAATTATTCGAGGATATAAGCATTAAATTATTTCCATACCTACATGTACATTGACATAAACTCACGCCTTTTTCCCAAATTGGGCAGGCAAAGGTTATCCTAGGTTGTAACCACGAAACCCCTTGTTCGCCTTGTCTTTTTCGTTCCACGATATGATAAGGGGCGAGCCAATCTAAAATCGAGATTACGATTGCGAGTGGTTAGACCATATAATCCACCACACTGGCCTAGTGCAGGTTGGTGCAGTTACATGCTATAGAAGTTATTATAAATCGCTACGGTATGCAGGTTTCCTCACGATGTTTTCCTTTTCCGTTTTAGTGCGTGATCATTGACTATCAATAGGTATACACATGACTTCGAAAAGTCAGAGGTGTGCCCTGGAATTCGAACCCGCGGCCACCGTGAACTTCGTGGCAACCGAGCCTAGTGCGTTTACCATCAGGCCACCACGCATTTTTTTATATACTACAATAATTATGTCTATCTGTGACGTATCCAGTACAACAATATCAACGACACCGTTTGAAAACCGTCCACAGAAGCAAGAGTAAAAAAGAATGAATATTACAAATGATTCAATTTGGAGCGACATTATTTTTTTGTTGCTCCCTTTGCGCGAGCTTGCGATTTCTTTAGGCAAAATCACTTACTCGTTCCTTTGTAATGGTGGTAATGAAATTTTGCGTGCCTCCTGATGAGATATTCTGACCTACATTCTTATTAACTACTTTACTTAGAGGGCTGTTAGTTGATATCATCCTCTGCCTCTAATGACACCGCTTTGAAAGAGGAATCATTTTGAACACTAACTTGTTTCAATCTAGCACACAAAGGAATGTTAAAAACTTCCTTGAAACCAAATTTCAGTAGTATTTTAAACAAATATCTTTCACTGGTGGTAGGTCTCTCATATGTCAGATGCCATCTGGGTAGGTACCACCGCAATGTCTATTTCTCCCGTGAAATAACACTGCGTAAATGCACTGTTGTGTTTCGGATTGAAGGACATTGTAGCCAGAGTAACTACTGGACATATTGAGACTGAACATCTTATGTCTCAGGATGGCGAGCGCAGTGGAATGTTGCTACTATTTATGAGCGGTCGTATCGCTTACCATCAGGTGAACGGCTTGCTCGTCTCGTCATTCATTGCGATAAGAAAAAAAATGATTCACGTTTAACATCTCAATGTAGAAAATAATTAGGTTTTAATTGGTAAACAGATTGCGGCTAGTATTGCATTTCGGCGAACATTTGCAATCTTTAATAAAGCACTAATCGTTTAAGTAGTAATAAGACCACCAGCTTTCATTCAATCAACGTAAACAGCTTTGCTGATTTGCATTGTTCTTTCAGCTTCCTATCTCATATTTCTTCATTGTCCATACTCCATCATTCAAAGACAACAAAGTACCAGAAATTACTCAATATAATCGATAATGAAAAGAAATTAATTCAACTTACCCACCCAACTTATAAAAATCTTAACAGATTAAATAATACACTGAATTATGACAAACTCCTTCCGACCATGCACATCCCAACTCCAAAAAGATCTCAGGTACTGACCACGTTTCGAACGAACGACTACTTAAAGCAGTAAACAAACTCGGAAATGAAGGAGCAACACCAGAGGGGTTACTCAATGATCCAAAACGAATTTCGAAAATTCGGACGTCGTACGATAAACTGTATGAATGTGCCTATGTACTCCTCTAATTTCTCTATAGTACGTCGTAACCATAGTCTAAAATCGGAAAAAATAATAAGTATAAATAAGTAAATACATCCAACAGTCACATACTAGTCGTGACCCCACACTTAAACCGAATCTTGTGTCGTGGGTATCAAAAACTACTAGAGACATTTCTGTCTCAAAAACACCCAGACCCGAGACAACTATTTGTGGACCTCACAAACGTTTGTATCAATGCGGGGATTGAACCCGCGGTATCTTGCTTCACAGCTGGCGGCAGTTCGTATGTCAGTATCTTCAAGAATAGTACCTATTGATTTTTAGAAGTGAAAATCTTATTCATACTTTAGACGTCGAATATCCGAACATTCGAACCTCATATCGGATTATGTATAGAGTAAGCCCTGTTTTGCGTCGTAACCACTGCGCTTCCGTATAGTGAGAAATATTTATTTGACCTACATACTGAGCGAGTGACCCCTAGTAACAAATAACAGGAAATGTGAAATGTTGTTTATATCACGAATTGAATATGAAATTTACACGAGAATCTGCAAGATCTATGGAATTGAGAATTGGTTTTATTCTTTTACCAAGAATTGGATGCTTTGTTATTCGGACTGTGTAGTGTTTCAGAAGATACATTTGCTTCAAAAAAATGTATGTCTTTCGTAACGTAACGGAGTTATTGATAATTTAAATTGTATGAAAAAAAATACACGCCTAACGTTATGATAGTGAACTTTAAAATGTAATTTTAAAACAAAGGATTACGAACATATTCGTTACCCCTTGCCTGCTGCAAAAAGCATTATATAAGTAAGTAAAAAATACTGCCTCGGTGGCCTAGTTGTACTAGGGTAAGGTTACAAAGCTGAGGTCTCCGGTTCGAACCCCGGGTTGGGCAAAGTAATATTGGATTTATCTATTCATTATTAGCCCCGAGTCAGAAATGTGTGCCCGAAATGACGATAGGCTCGCTACCTATCATATCGTGAGACGGACATACGGCGAAATGTGGGTGTCCTGGCACCTCTTCTACCCCTTCTGGGAAATAGGCGTGAGTTTATGTACGAGTATGTATGTATGTAAAAAATCATAGCTTTTATTTGCGAAATTTTTAGTTGTGTATGTAGTCACTAAAACTGCCACCTGGCTTCGTGAGCGGTCGCAGTCTGCATATACCCTGTATATTCGTTTAGAGTTAAGTGATATAAAATCCACTACTGTCGACACACGACACGTGTAACAAGGCGTTGGCACAGAGATTTCATTAAATAGGTCGTGCAAACCAATATATTTGCAGCCGAGTACGTTGGCATCATAAAATATCCAGGCAGTTTATCCGGGCTCTTTACTTATTCTAACCGCACTTTTGTTAACCGTAATCAACAAGAAAAAGCTTTTTCGTTTGATCTCATTTCGCAAATATTCAAAGAGTTGCTATTTTCAGTACGCCGAAGCGATTAACTTATTCTATTTTGTGGTTTGCTTTTCGTCGAACTTAATGATGTGAACGGACCTTACTTTTGCAAAATAACTGGTGAATATTTTTCTCGATGTTTTATTGAGTAAAAAGTACGCCTACTGAGATCAGACCTTATGAATAAACTTAAAGTGGACTATTAGATTTTTTTTGGGTTACATTTTCTTATTTTTTTTTATTATTCACCTCAGCCTATATATTTTTTTATTACAATGAATAGCAAGACGAGTATTCCGTTCGTCTGATGGTAAGCGATATGACAGCTCATGGACAGTAGCAAAACCAAACAACAGCTTGGATTACAAATTAATGCTTGGTATTCCACTACGCTCACCATCCTCAGACATACGATGTTAAGTATCAATATGTCTAGTAGTTACTCTGGCTACAATGTCCTTCAAACCGAAACACAACAGTGCTTTTACACTGCTGTTTGGTGGGGAAATAGACATTACGGTGACACCTACCCGTGCGGCCTCTCACATATGAGAGACCTACCACTAGTAAGGGTCCAGATTGAAAGCAACTTTAACAAAGTGTCAAAGCACGACTACAACGTCGAACTGAAACTCCAAATAGAAATTCAGGTAATTTGGCGTTATTGTTGGTACCTTCATTCGTCACATTTTAATAAGCTTCGCAAAGATCAGGTTAAAAGTACCCTGAACCGACGTGAACGTATGAAGAGATTAATGAAAGTGGACGAAGAAATAGTATTATGTCAGGTCCATAGTACCTGCCTACCCCTATGCGTTACAGGTGTGACGTTTATGTATGAATGTAATAAATACATACACAAAAGTATTTTTTTAATTTGTTATTGCTGGTGCATGATATAACACACAGCACCATGCTGAGATGTTGACCTGTTATCGCGAGTGAGCTGCGCAACATACTTACCTAACAGTTATTTTGTCCTTCTTTTTTTATATTTATACTCTTTTTGTTACTTTATTGTATTGTTACATTATTATAATTATTATACTGTGTTGTATGCGGTTTATTTGCGCGATAATAAATTTATTTTTCTTACATTCTTTCTTTCTTAATAAGCGAAAAATATTCATAAACAAAACTGTTGTTAAATTTTCTATTCCTGCCTTGTTTGCTGAGCAAACATTACCCCGTAGTCTCTATACCTACTCAGAACACGAAACCGATATAACTCAGTGGATATTTTTAAAATCCCCCAGCGTATCGCGATGGAAACTGAATACGGGATTTCCTGGCAATAAGCAAGTGTTTCCTCCGAAACAACTATTTACAGCCAAATATAAATACACATTCACTTAAGGGTTTTGTGTTCAGTACAAAATATATATACAATATTTACGCGAATGTTATTATTAGAATTGCACATAAGGTCAAGCCTGTGTAACTCCGTGGGTAGGCAGAAGCGTTATAAGTGCTCCTCACTAATCACATGTTTGCAATATTTCTGAGCAACCAGTATTGATAAATCCTAACAACCAAAATTAATGGCGTGTCTCTGACTCAACGCAATTCTAACTTTATCTCTCTCTCTTTCGTCAGCTACAGGAAGCCCACTGCATAAAATAGACCTCACCCTTGGATCGCCACATAGACCTGCTGGAAGCGGCCTACATCCAGCGAAATCCTAATTTAAATATTATTTATTCAAGTATAAAGTATTATTTATAAATTAAGTATGTTTTATGAGAAATTTTAAATAGTAAAACAATAAGACAACTGCTTTTGTATTTGTGTAAATTATCAGAATGAAATGACGCAAGCAGGTGTATCGACAACTCTCTCAGACAGCTTTTCATACTTGTTTGAAGTTTGGAATTATTTTAAATTTAGTAATAAAAGCAATGATAAAAAAGGTAACAGACCAGAGAAGACATAAATCAACAGACGAGCGCATTAATCTCATCCAAAACAGCCAGCAACTTTATCTAACATGTAAGAAATCGAATTTCCCTTCGGTTTTACATGCCTTCTCAGGAATCGGCAGTCCTGGCCGCCGGCCAACTTGCGAACTCCTGTGGTCTTTTTGCATTTAATGCTCTTAAGTTTGATGTAGTGGACTCCGCAAGTTGCGGGCCAGGATTAATACTGTTTATTTAGTTAAGAGGTTTAGCTCAAATTGCTTTCCAGTTAAATTAATGGTGGTAGCGTTACTGCGCTATAAATAATGCAGTGACGTTTGTCTTTTTAGCGGGTAGTGTTTTTCAAAAAATGAGCATTTAAGAAATAATACGAAAACCAATTTATTTTTTCAAAACATAGTATATGTTTTTCAAGAAACTTGTCCGACATTTGTAGCTTAATAAAAACTGTAATCGAACACTCAGTAAATATAAAAAATACTCGACAAAAAATTCCAAAACCAATCAAATTGTCCATAGGTTACATTTAAGTACTGAACACAGAACAGAACCAACATATCCTACGGATAGGTTGTGAGAATCTTAACCAGACATGACATTAATCATCACGAAAATCCCTATTAAAACCCCCACTACAATATTCATAAGGCACCAACGACCTCTCAAAATAGCAGTTACAGATTATAGACAACTGACACATACATAGTACGTCCATTCATTCGTAAGTGAATAAAAACTGCGACAAGGTTACAAGCGGTATGAGGTAATTACGACGCAAGTGGGTCACTGTGGCGGCAGATCCCATGTCAAATTAACGCTTCCCTCTGTCTGCCGCTGACAAACGACGTGGGCACGATAAAAACTTGCTCATGAATGTTGCCAGCGAAATAAAGCCGTTCCGCTGACGTTTACAACGCACGATGAGAATACGCGAATTAAAAATACAGGAGAATGAAATATCGTGTGTGCCACTACTTGGGAATTAAAAAAAACTTTTGGATTTTGTTTGACGATAAAATAACTTGAGAAGAGTTACGACGCAAAGAACATTCTGCGGCTTTTTTAAATAAATTTCATTTAATTGTGTAATCTTCACCGGATCATGTATTACTAATTCTATTGTTTTATTGTTCCTTAATTTTCACAAATTATTTCAAAAATAAATATTTACAAAAAGGTTTAATTTCAAGCATGGAGATAATCGTAAAATGCATTCTGCATCATACAACAAAAGATGCCCGAAACTCACAATTCACAACATAGAATTATTTCCATGCAGTAAATTTACTTAACTTACAAACTGCAGTACCTCTCCATTCCCCACAGCCATTTAACAAGTAAATCATCGTTATCACCGAAGACAATTCAAAATTTTCCTTCTCAAAACAATGTCCAGAGTCCAGACGGTGCTAGTTTAAAACTCGTAAATATCAGGGCCGATTCCCAAACGAGTATATGTTGGCTCTGACATACGAAAAGTTCATAACTAGGAAACTAATTGGTCCCCGGCGCAGTGATAGTCGTTGTGGATGACTCCCGCGGGCTGCAATGGACCTGGAATATTCGGGAGTTATGTCTCGTTTAAGGTATTATACATTGTACGCCAAACATTGGATACGGTTTCAATTTCGGTATTTATGTTTTTAGATGTCGTTGGCGTGGTAGATGTTCTTTATTAAAATTTAAGCATTCTGCTCTGTGTATTTTACTTCATAGTAGACTTTATGAAACTTATCATCTTGTAAGGGATTTCGACACCTGTACCTTTAGATAAAAGACCTGACAATGTTATGAACACTGTAAAACCGGTAACGAAAACAATTCACAAAACAAAACAAACAAATCCAAAAATAAACATAATGAAAATATACAAGGTGTCCTTCATAAAATTTAAGTGCTTTAAAACCAATTTAAGTGCCATAACTGCAAATCATAATTTAATAAATTGAATAAAACTGACGTCGGGCAGCGCAAAACGGCATCGTCCAAACACAGGCGGCATCGAGCACTTTCCGATATGAAGCCAAATTGCACTGACACCCCATTCCCCTTTTAATAGGTGTAAATAAAGGTGCACCGTCGAGATTGTAGGGGTCAAATTAAATCAGACACGTTGTATTCAAAGACCGAGAGAGATTTTATGATCCGTGAATATCGCACAGGCATTTCTAGATGTTCGGATCACATTTTTATTGTTATGGAAATATGAGTTTCCCGTTAGTTGGAATTTCAAAAGGGTCGATTAGGACGTCTGGTTTTGAAGGTTCTGCACAATAACCAACTTCCCCCTCTTATTTGTAAGATGTGCCCTCGACTCCGCTGAATTTCTCTCGAGGGTCCCAGAATTTTTAACCCCAACGTTGCTTTGTGACTCCGCCGAGACTTTTAAAGTTTGGCCGTATTGAATTATGATTTGTTTGCTCGATTGCTTCTTACTGTGGTGTGAGAACGATGTTATGCTCCATAACCAGACGGAATGTGACCTCGTATTCTGTGAATTCTGCTTTCAATTCTCAAGTGTTTGAAAATTTCCTCATGAAATAATCCATACTACGCGAGATATAGACTGGTGTACGTAAAATCTAATCAATAGAGCTCAGAAGATAATTTATTTTAAATGCCTCAGCTAAGACTTTTTTTTTCTTTTCATTTATTAAGGACACAAACAGTCGTATAAAAGGCATAATAGTAGAAAAAATAGATACAAAAAGACCTCCAGGTCCATATCTTAAATATACAAATATGAATATAAGAGAGCTAAAGGCGACTCATAATTTTATTCACAACAGTCATAAACTACACCTAATTATCCAGGGTACTTAAAATACTGAAAAATTAATGTTAATGTTAAGAATATAAGTCTTGGATATTGAGATACTATGTTATTCCTGCATGCTAACAGTTGAAACCTTACAGTATTAAACAAAGGAATAAACTTATAATAAAGATAAATTATTCTAATATACATATATTACTATCCAATAAATATTACAAATCGTTACATTAGGTAATAAAATAAATAAATAAATAAATAATTTAACAGTCGGCAAACAAAATTCTTTTCACTTTAGTTTTATACATTAACAAGGTACAATTAAATATGTCAACACTATTAAGAAATTGATCATAAAATTTGCACGAACGCCTGAAGAAAGAATTTTTAGCATAGTTGGTATGACAGAAAGGTATATAAAATGTATGATGGTTACGAGAGGTTATACGTGGAACTTTAAAGCTAATGTTTTCAAGCAAGGATTCCGAGTCTATATGATTGTGTATGAGTTTAAAAAGAAAAATAGAATCAAGATAGTTTCGCCTAGCTTGCAAAGATCCAGTGATATGATGTCTAGCCGCACTGCTGTTATAGTCAGTAAATGAGTTGCCTGACCTATAGTCTAGCGATTTTAAAAACTTCATCTGAATTCTTTCAATTCTGTCGATGTGAGTAGAATATTGAGGGTTCCAAACTACACTTCCAAATTCTAATACACTACGTACATATGCATTAAATAGGGTGATCAATGTGTGCGTCGTTTTGAACGGTTTCCCTAAACGAAGAATCAAACCAAGTTGTTTGTATGCTTTGCCTATGATATTTTCTATGTGTAACGTTAAATGCAGTTTGGAATCCAAAGTAACACCTAAGTCACGCACAAAAGCGACTCGTTTAATATTTTGTCCTAGAAGCTCGTAATTAAATAAAATAGAACTCTTCTTTCTAGTGAACGAAATAACGTAGCACTTATCAGTATTAACAAACAGTTGATTGCGATTGCAATATTGTTCAAAATTTCGTATATCAGTTTGTAGATCATTGAAATCGTGTTGTGTGGAAACTACCTTAAAGATCTTTGTGTCATCCGCATACAACAAATGACAAGAATGTTCTATACACTGTCCGATATCGTATAAATATAATGAAAAAAGAAACGGTCCTAGGTGGGAACCCTGCGGTACTCCAGAAGGTATCATAAGAAAACTAGAACAGCACCCTTTTAGACTTGGTAAACTTTTGTTACAATACAAAATGAGGCTGATATCAAATCCGCTACTTCTTAAAACTAGATTAGATTAAATATATTTTTTTAGTTAAACTCTAAAATGATATAAATAAATAACACCCAACAGTCACATACATAGTCTTGACCGCACAAAGATCGAGACTTGTGTCGTGGGTATCAGGAACTACGAGAGACTTTTCGGTCTCACACACAGACAGACCCGAAAGAAATAATTGTAGGCCGCGCAAACTTTCATCTCAGTACGGATCGAACCCGCGTCTCTTATTTCACAGGTGACGTCTAACCGACTGCGCCACGTAGGCTGTCAAATAAATATAGACTATAACGATGATAAAAAAAACATACATAAACACTAATCGTATAAATGGCATGGTCCACACGTTTTAGTCCTTACTGTATCAGCCCAAATAAGTCCCACTGCAGGGCACGGGCCTCCTCTACAATCGAGAATACGATTGAGAGTGGATAGGCCATACAGTCCACCACGCTGGCCTAGTGCGGGTTGGCGGACTTACATACCATAAAAATTCTTATAAATCGCTATAGTATGCAGGTTTCCTCGTGATGTTTTGCTTCACCGTTTAAATGAGTGGTGATTGACTATCAATACACACATGTGTGCCCTAGGATTCGAACCCGCGACCACCGTGAACATGTTGGCAGCCGCGACTAGTCCCTTTACCAACAGGCCACCACGCACTTATCTCCTTTACTTTAGTCCTTATCGCATATAAAAACTATAAATTAACACACTATCTAAATGAGAACCAATGAAGCATGCCGTAAGAATTATCGTAGTGAAAACTATGAAATCGCTGGATAAAATTTTATTGAATTTTCCATCCAATATGAGCGGCGAAGCGTTATTGATGGACGCCTCGTGACATGTCAGGAGCGATAAAATGCTGCATATTCGATTTTAATCAAATAAATCTGGAGAAATACTAACTTGGATATGACTGTATGTAGAATAATCGTTTTGGTAACACCAAATAAAACGCTTATTTGTGTGTTTAAATTATTTTTGTGGTGCTATGTATAAATCAAAATAAGATATAAATACAGTATACGCTAGCTTGATGGTGCTGCCATGAAAGAATATTGAATACTTAACATATTATGTCTCAGGATGGAGAGCACAGTGGATTTCCAAGCAGATGCTTTGTAATTCAAGGTGTTGTTGGGTTTTACTACTGTTTGTGAGCGGTCGTATTGCTTACCATCAGGCGAACGACATGATCGTCTCGCCATTCAAGGCAATAAAAAAAGCAATGTTTCATATCATGAAAACAATATTGTTGTCTTTATGCTCTAACCGGAAATGTACTCAACGCTTTCATCTACTTGTAAGAACCATTTTCCTTTTACACCATGAGTGCTCGTTCTAGAAAAATATCTATGTACTGATGTATCCACCATTTTGTATATTGAAGTTAAAAACTTCTTAATACTAAGTATAGGAATGCGGTAATCGTCAGATTTTAAAGGGATGAGGGACACAAATCGATTAACCTACTCAATGACATGCATTTGGCGATGCTTGATACAGGCTAACCTAAAACATAATGGTCATCATTTTATTTATTATTTTATTTAATCTTTATTGTACACAAACATAACAACAACTTAAATATACAGAAACAATAATAAAAAAGAGTACAAATGGCGGTCTTACAGCAATATCTTACAGACAACCATGGCATGGATTTAAATGACGGAGAGCGAAAGGGGAGTGTAACAAATAAAGAATTACTTAAAGCTTAATAGTACTAATTAAACATAACTACATATACACATATACATATCCATATATACAAAATCATCATCATCATTTATACACAAAATTTCCACTTACTTACATAGGCCTCCTCCAAGAATTCCACATCTCACAAAGTGTTTTTGTTAAATAGTTTTTAAATGTTTACTAATAGATTATAAGCAAATAAGGATTTATTTATTATTATATTTTTAAGGATTTTACTAAAAACTAAATTAAGCAAATGTACCTACTCTATTTAAACTACTAGGAAATAAAAGGCTTTTTATATTTTTTTTTATATTTTATTACATATACACATATATATATCCATATATACAAAATCATCATCATCATTTATACACAAAATTTCCACTTACTTACATAGGCCTCCTCCAAGAATTCCACATCTCACAAAGTATAGTGAAATGATGATAGATACATCTTCATAATACCCCAACATGCCCTAGAAGTTACAGCAACATATTATCGGCCCAATTGGAAGCCCGACTCCGAACAATGTTTCATATCAAATTTTGGCATAACTTTGTATGTCTTTTTACTCGGCAGGGTATCCATCACTGGCGGCGCTGATATGACAAACTTTTAAGGAAACCCCTGTTCAATTTGATCGATAGATTTCGCAAATACACACGAAAGTGCCCATGTCTGATGATGTAGGAAATATTATTGACCAGGCAAACATGTACATTTCATAATTAAGTAGAAAAATTGTATTAAATGCCTCGTTCTCAAAAGTGAAACTCTGCTTTTGATTACTGATGTGAACAGTCTATTTGTAATATTCTCCATTTCAAAAATAAATTAAGTGTCTTCAAAATTTACTATTTAACCAGAGCTGGTTGTATATACTAACCTGTATAATAATTAAGAAAAAAAACAATAAAATGTGATTCAAACGTAACTTTGCCAGCAAAAGTATTAGTGTTTACTCCTACTAGACAATTAACAATGCAATTCCGAAGCTAAAACTCCATCCAGGTAGTAACACCCGATTTATACGTGGAAAACAGTGTAAACACAATGTCAAGACCTCGAGATACCTAAAAAGGCGAGCACGAATGTAGGCGGGATCGTACGGATGCATGGTGAGACGCCGCCGGCTCTCCCATAAACTATAATGGACAGTGCACAGAGAACCCTTACATGTAATTGCGAGGTTTATTATTAAAAGTTCTTGTGGAAATTAATTCAATTGATGGTTGACCACCGCTGGTCTTTAACACCCACATTGCTGGAATTGTTGAAGTATGTATGTAAGATTCAAGAGGGAAAAGATCGAAAAGAGACGATTGGTGGACCCATAGCTATCATATTAGTGTTGTATGTGAAAATATTATCACCACACGCCAACAAGTTAACGCTAGTCAAGCTACCTTTGAATGTTATATAAACTTGTAAACCTGAATGGACCGAGAAATTTTTCACAGAAAACTTATGGATATAAGATTCATAATTATGTTTCATTCAACTAGACTTTCGAAGGCTTAACATAACTCTTCCCTTCTACTTCCATAATTTCATCAGAATTCATATGCTGACATAAATTCTATTTTCTCAAGTGTAGTTTATGTCTATAAGCTCTTTGATAACTCTCCTTCACATTATCTAAAATCCAATTGGAAGCCCACACAAAATCGCAGTGGTCAATTAGTCGCACGACATAAAGTCGCCATGTTTGCAATGAGATTGGCGCGCGACGAATGGCCCCGCAGTCACGACTCGCGCCTTCAATATAACACCATACACGGTTACCTCTTCATAGTTTATGGTATCCGTTTTATAATGTGACATGAATCCGTGGACAGGTTCAAGCCTGCAGCATTTTATAGTGGATTTACGAGTGAACTCTGCTCGGCCATTGCTTGGATAGCTGAGGAAGAGCTTCGATTTCCTTATTGTTAAATTTATTTTATGTGTTTGTGCTAAAGGCGCTTAATAAAATAAATAATTTTAATACTCGTAGTATTGTTGGTTATGATGTAATTTTTTATAGTTACGTATTTTGGTTGGTCATAGAAATGGCTTACAACTTACAAAGAGTATTATAGGAAAGATGAAAACAGTTCTAGAATTAGGGATGCGAATAAACTGTTAAAAGCTATACTATAAAAATAATAAGTTTATAATCCACTTCTACTTTTATCGGTTCATGAATGTTTACACAAATTAAATCATGCATATAAATTTAAACACGTTCATTTTTTCATTGTTACCGCGCTGCAAAGCTTGGCGCAAACAAAATGAATACTGACAAAGTGAAATCTAGTCCATTTGAATCCAATTCGAACAAACATAAAGGTAAATAAATAATACATTTTGTAGTCGGAATAACTCGCTGTAAAATAGGACAAATAGCAATTATTCAGAAGCTAAGCACTTTAAAACGATTTTCCGTGGTTCGAGCTTCGTATATTGAGGCTACAATAGGCCACATAATTGCAACAAACGTCAATAATACCAAATAATTAAAGCGAAACCATCGTTCAGTAGGAACTGAAACGGAAATAGCAAAGCGCATACTATAATTTATAGTTCTATTTCTGTAAAACAACATTAATTATTAAAAACAATATTTTTGCTACACTTTTTTTGTTATTACTTGTTACCGCGACTGATGTCACTGTGATTATGTTTAATTTAGTTGATAATTTTACTTATTTTTTTAACAACCCTTATCCTAATTAATTAGAAGTAAGATTGATGGTACTTGATAGTATCATATTGCTTGTTTTCAAATATCTTTGCTACAATATGTAAAAAGTGTGATCTCTGTTACTTGTTTTACTTAGCAACAGAAGAATGTTCATCTTCTTTTAATTGTTCTTATTTTCACTGACTTAGTTAAAACTACCATCTGCTTTATGACCGAAAGTTCCATTTTATGACTTATTTTAGTACAGTAGCAGAAAATGCCTGACCTTTATATTATAAGTATTAGAAATTAGCGTTACAATCAAAATATTCTTCACAGAAAACCAAGTATACTTCTTATATTACAAAATATAATTAAAATAGTTATTAAATAGAGATCTTTTCGTAATTTTGATAAGTTTAAAAAATGTTGTTTTTAACTAACCAAAATTACGAAAGTTGGTAAAAAAAATTTTTGTCTACAAATATTTTCAATATGACAGGGCTGGAAAGAATATTTTTCTTTTTTCACTAGTAAAGTACCTTATAATATGGCTTAGTTTGTCTCTATTACTTTCCTTAAATCAATATAAGCCAGCACCACTGTAAAAATACATTTATCATTCTCTTCAAAAGGGTAAATTTTTGTTTACACCTTCCAAAACCTAATAATATCTCATCCTCTAAACTCGCTAATAACAAAACTCAAAACTGCCAATCAAACACCCTGCGTGATTTGGGTCACCACTCACGAATGGCACTTCGCAGCTTAATTCTCCAGGCTCACTAAATAATTCCCGCGTTTATGTTTAAAGACGGGCTTGCGGCTGTAAAAAAACAGAATCAGTCAGGCGCGCCGAGATGACTCGCGTTTGAATAATTTACACCTAAAGACGTCTAAAAGACGGTTTAAATTTGCAAACGATTTGCTCCACTTCAGTTAATCTTTGATTCTTATTTAAATAACATTAAAGGTTATATTAGATTGTTTATTAGGTTTAAAAGCTGCAAACACATTGTTGTAAACCTGGTATCCTGTGATCTCCGGTTGTCACAGAGTCTCCTTTATTCGTATCCACGTCTCGATGTCAGTTTTTGTTGCCTCTTGTATTATGCCGTTTCGTTTTAAGGACTTTTAATACATGTCTTATTAACTCGCGGGTGTTCTCATTATAATAAATTTCAGGTTTTTGATGCGACAGGGATAATGTCGGAGTAATACGATTAAACGATAAAATTAATTTCTTTTGTCAGTGGGACATTTATAAATAAACATGATGAGGCGTGAAGGGATTAGCTTGACAAAGCACATAATATTCTTATGAAAATACAAATGATCAGATAAATATTGAATTAAATAATGTCTTGCTCATACCTGAGTTTTATATATATTTATTTTGTTGATAAAACACAGTTCACAATATAATGTCAATTGACAACGACGTAATACGCAAAGGCATTAAAAAATATTTAATTGTAAAGCGTCTTTATTTTTAATTATACAAATGATACATCCGTCATGACAAGTTAAATGTTTGTAAATACCTCTCCTGCCGTTTAAAAGTAAATAATCGTTATATTATTTAAAACTAAAATACCCAAATAACTTTATATTTAGACCACTTCTTAGAGCCAAAACGGAGAAGTCAATAAGGGTTTAACTGTAGTTTCTACCTAAAAAATCAATTTACATTTATTAAGATGTCCATCTTTAGGTTTATATCGCGGCGGAAGTCTGCGACTAAGCCTCAACTAAGCTGGAGATAGCAAAAATCTAATTAGACAAGTTAACCGCAGAGACGGAACTGAAGCCAGGTAAAGTGTAACTTGAAATTGCAAGCAAATCTCTCAGTTCTTGCGCCTATTAGTAACTTTAGTTCTTAGTTGATTTGTGTTATTTCATTATTATGACAGAGAACTGTGACCTAAAGTCTAGTATAAAGTTTAGTGTCGTAAAGGACTGATACAACTATACAGATTGATTAAATGAATAATTTCTTAAATAATTCGCCTATATGTTTCGAAAATTAAATTTGGTTAATGAGAAGTTAGTTATGCCTAAGTTCATATTACAATGCGATCTTATAAAATCTAACAGTATGTTTACGCTCATTACTTGAAGAATTATTATTCATCATGGATAATAATACCATTAGATTGAATATTAATGTCTCTCATATGTGAGAGGATGCCTAGTTAGGTAATACCGCAATATCTGTTTCTTCCGCTAAACAGCAGTGTTAATGCACTGTTGTGCTCCGGTTTAATGGACATTGTAGCCAGAGTAACTACTGGACATATTGAGACTTAACATCTTACGACTCGGGATAGCAAGCGAATATTAATATCAAGCATTGCTTTGTAATTCATGGTTTTGTTTTGTTTCGCTTTTATCCATGGGCAGTTGTATCGCTTACCATCAGGAAAATGATATGTTCGTCTCAAAACTAAATCCTAAATACACATACATGACTTTGTTGAAGCATTTATTTATCCTCACAAGTCGATGATTCAACACGCGACTTAAAGACAATAATCATTACAATCTTATATCATCGTTCGTTTAACAGCTAATTAATGTAACGGTATGCTGTGATGCGGGCGTAAAATTTCATTACTGTCCATTTTGACACCATCCATCAATCGAGCGATGATGGATCATCTTGGAACTTGTTTAGATTTACTGCCTGTTTGTTAACCGTTTTTTTCGATTGTATCTGATGCGCCGAGCATTACATTTCGTCGATTCTTTTCAGTTATATTTAAGGGATAAATAATATTTGATCTTTGGATTTGGACTGCAATTTATCATGTGTCGAATGCTTCTTGCGTTTTGTAAGCGGTATGGCACCGTTTTGATTTGATTTGTGGGTGCTGATGAGTATTAAATGAGGCAATGTTGTTTTGATTCGCCGTTTATGGATTAAAAGATGCAACTACCTGACATTACGATCTATGTTCGTGATAAATAATAAATAAATGAGTAAAGTCGAAGTAGAATTTGAAATTGAATTTATTAATTTATATGAGCATCAGGACTAGAAAATTAAGCTATGGCCTAAAACATGTCTCTAAACAATGTCATGAACGAAGTTACTTGAAAATTCCAGCGTAAAATACAGGACGTATCCCCTGCAGCAGAACGTGTACAAATTTACATAAGGTAATAGTGTCCAAAAACATTTGCTCCAGCACATATTTTAACATAATTTCAACCTTCAGCATTCATTATAAATTAGCTCCAACTACATTACCCGGGCCTTCCATATTTACTAAGCCACGACTTAAACAAACAATACCAGTACTTAGTTTCCTTTGACCTCACACATCTCAAGGAACGAAATCCTTTAAATTATCTTGCTACAGTTTAATTTACATACAAATGGGTCATTAACTGAGCCGGTTGGTCTCGCATAATGGGTGTTGTTCTAATACGCAGCCATTTACAGACTCTCATAATCCGTAAACGAATGATAATAATGTTGTGGTTATTGTTACACAAATAGCTTTAATATTAGTGGTTAGTGGTCCAAGGCCCGCGTTTCCATCGTATGCTAAGCCGGTGAGGTATTGCGGGCTGAGAGTTCTAGTTTGGTCGATTTATCTCTGAATGGTTCGGTGAGTTTAGCCTGTGCTGAACTATTGGAGTCACGTCCGCTGAATATTGTATTGGTATTCTAAAAATGTGGATGTATTCAATACACTTCTATAAAGGAAATAATGTAATACTATTGCCAAGCTATATTATAATAATCAATTACTACTATTGATAGATTGACACTCGTAATGCATAGAACCAATACATAGAATGTGTAATCATCATGTTGTTATGCTGCAAGAACATCATCGTCATTCACTTCGCGATCATTTCGCGCCAATGCATGATTTTTTGGTAATAAAGGACTCGAGTTACGTCTTCAATTAATATCCGTTTCCCAGTCAGTACAGCTACTTTTGTACCATCTATCCATCCTCAAAACCCTACACAAGATAAGAGCTAAGTCTATTATAATATTAAATCCATAAGACGATCACAATTAGTAAAATACTCGACATTTAAGCAAAGATCAATACTATTAAATCCATCTAGAAATTTAAATTATACTGTAAAGATTTTTAGAAGTGGTACATCCACGCTGTTGGCTTTCATGGGCAGGCTTGTTCGTGGATTTGCCACTGTTTCACAGGAAATCGACGTGAAGGGACAGCGTTGTTGTCGTGTTTCGTTTGGTCGCGTCGGTAAGGTTGCTGGATACCTCCCGACCTCCCGATTTCATGCTGGCATATCACATCCAAGCGTTACGGATGTTTGTGGGTGGCAGTGATCACTTACAATCAGATGACCTGTTTGCTCGTTTGCTAGAACTATGCAATAAGAAAAAATATGCTACAAGCGTTGTTCACTATACGTACATATTAAGTACCCTTTAAATATTAAGTCACAATTTATTTCCATAAATTCCGATTCCAGTAACTATATTATTACTCACACAATTACGCTGGCGTTAAAGCCAACTTCTTTAAATATGCAACAGCAAGAAAGAAAGAGCCACAAAGAAGGTTCTAACCTTTACCAAGAAGACATAAAGGTGTGGCGGACTTTTTGTATGTAACAGTAACAAAGAGCACTCGGCAAAACATTTCCGAGCGTAAATTCCAATTTTAAATTTCCCGCGTTGTGCATATTAAAACATTTCATTCGCCATTTCAGTAGTTGCTCCGCCAGGCGTGCACTGCTCCACGGGCGGTTGAGTGCACACTACAAAGGTCGGCTGCGATATGTTTTCCTTTTATTTATGCCAGCCTGGTACTCGGCGCCACATGCTAATGCGGACTTGGTGACTTGGAACCTTATTTCCATGAAAATAATGATACTTAGAGCATTTTTTCCCTGCGATTAAATCGCGTTTATTTTTCCACGTACAAGTTTCATTCCGAGCGGAATTTCTAATTTATATGCCGACACGTTATTTGGAAATGTGCCTGAAGTGCATTCTATGGTTTTGTGAGCAGTGAATTTTGAGTACGTTACTTGTTGCCTGGACCACTCTCGCTATTGAAACCAATTCCACCCTTTTATGAGCCAGACTTTTTATGAAAATCTATTATACGCAGATCCACTCATACGATTATAAACAAACTGTTTGAATTGAATATCCATACTGTAGAGCGCAAATAAAAACAAAACAAAAGCTCCTTCCATGCAATATAAATTCAACAATACATATTGCTAATAACCCGCATTAATAAAGACAACGTGAAACAATTACGCACCCAATTCCCCTACACATTGCAATATTTCCCTCATTCTCTATCTAAAAAATCCAATTTCGCATCCGTCTGTAGCACGTGACGCGGGGTGAAAAAAAAAACTCAGAGGCTGACAAAGCCGTCATAAAGTTTCCAAGTAATTCATAAAGTGGGAAAGTGCCATTCCGGTTGCGAGCGGGCAATTCGTCGTACAACAGAGCGCTATTAATTTTTACGATCCATTTAATTCTTTAACCTGGCGGAATCGATTTATAACAGTTTTATCGCCGGACGAGATTTAACTCGTGTTGTAAAGCTTCTGGCGGTATCGAGATGCGCAATTGAATTTGTCGAACTGCGTGGAGATACGGGGCCTACTTGTGTTAGCTGCTAATCAATTGTCACACAAAAATGTAAGCATCAATACTTCTGCGCACATAAACCTAGACTTATCCTTACATTTACGTTGCTATAATTTTCAAATCCAGCTATAATACCTAAAAACAAGTCTTTCTTGGTCATTACCATTTTACTACACGACAATCAACTGATCTTTTAACGACAACCCTGAAATCTTCATAACTTCTATTACTCAAATCCTACATTAAAATAAATTTTAAATCAATAGTAACTCGCTAAAGCAAAATTTAATCTCTGTCACCCTTATTGGATAAAGAAACGCCAGATTCATCAAAATCAACCTCGACTATTACACTTATTGAATTAGCAGGCGTGCGTAAGTTAACTAGACTGAGGGGCGGGTGCGTGTGTTCGCCCCGTAAATCAACGAGACTGCATTCACTTTGCATAGCCCGCTATTAGCACGAATCACTGCGCTCATGCGGTTCTATATTTGAATAAAAGACATCGATTCAACAACTACGGATAGGCCCTTCAGTACATTTTGAATTTCAAAAAGAAAACCGTGAAAATCGCGCTGGAATAAACATGAAATTAACTTTACTTAATACATTTTGCCTAAACCGTGATAAAATATATTATCTTCATTGTTATTAAACTTTCTGTCATAATACAAGCATTTTCAACACGTTGCGAACGACGACAAATTTCAGTAATGCTCCAGTAGAGATGCACTGGAGCGCGCGCACCACTTACGTCGGAAACACTTTACGTGGTTTTCGCCCTATCCATATACTTATGGCAGGGTAAAAAATAAACTGTTCCACAAGATAGTACGAGTACACTTTGATCACATTTTAATTTTGATATTGGAAGATTTTTTAATGTCTATAGAGGTCGAATATATTCTATACAATTTTTGTTTGTCTTTTTTTGTAAATCAACGATTTCGCATCACGCATAGATCGCTTTAAACATGAAACACTGCACTCATGCGGTTTAAACGAATACAGATTCGTATAAAAAAGAAACTGTTCGACATTTTGATTTGAAAGCTTTTGGACACGTCAACTGTGATTGTAATTCTAAATTTGAAATTCGGCTTCTGTAATTGTCAGTGTTTGTACAGGTGAAGTATTATGTTCCATACAATTGTCAGGAATACAAATGTTTTGTTATTTGTTTCGCAATTTATTTATTACTATTTTTCATATAGATATTGTTTCGTTAAGCGTGCTTTTATTTTGATTGTTTTAAAAATATTTTTTTTTCGATATAATCGGTCCTTCAATAATCGGCTTATTGTAGTTAAAATGAACAAATTATTTTCCTTTTCTAATTATCCTACATATCTAATTAACGTCATATTGATTCTATTATAATTTGTTTGGTGTAATTATGACCTTAAATCACAACAAAATTAGTCACAAACAAACCTGACCTGACTATTAACATATTAACCAATAACAACACAATTAATGACGTCACTAAACAAACACAAGCAAAGCAACAAAGAACGTTTTAAAACACAAAACTTCCTAAACGTTTTTCCAATACATCGGAAAGGCAATTTAAAAGAGTATCAGTAATCAAAGCCGATCGTTCCAATCGGCGAGTTTGCACTGCATGCATTGAAATCATAAATCAATCGTGTACAGCCTATTACTTTGTGTGTTCAGCCATTAGTACGTAAGTGGGCGCCCCAAGTCCGCTACTCCGCTAACTATTCCCTATTAACCCCTTTGTCTGTTAGTGTTTGATTTTAAATATTGTTAAACAGTTTGGTGTGATTGCTTTGCTTTTTATAATAAGTTTTGAATATGGTGGCGTAATTGTACTATTATAAAGCTGATGTCTCGGGTTCGAAGCCCGAGTCGAGAGAAGTGAGTGGACTTAGATTTTTCAAATTATTTATAGCCCGGAGTAAGAAATTTGTGCCCGATGTGACGGAACGGAACACCCAGGTGAAAAGTGGGTGTACTGGTTGCTACCAGCACCTCTGCCTACACCTTCTAGGAAAATTCGTAAGTTTATGTTTATGAATTTTGTTTACGTTGTTGTCTCTTCTATCTTTTTGGAATATTGACGTTAATGGATATGAGTATGATTATTAGTGAATCAACGATATCCTCACTACCCGAACAAAGCGCTACAACAAAATATGCCACACATTGTTTTTTTGTTAGACAATGGCTTTGCCCCATTATATTTACCCATTAATACCATTGTTATTACTAGCATTAACTTTTATATTTAACTGTTTTACTTAATGTTTGAATGAAATATAGTAATTTCTACTAAACTGCTTTTATGGTAGTACCCACAGAACAGTTGAATATGGTTAGAAAGGCATTAGCCGTCAAATTGTATGAAAACCAGCATCATCGTTTTCGTAACACAAACCTCTACAAATTCAATATAGAAAGCTTGCAATAGTCGATTTTAAGTGTCGATAAAATTATGGAAATATGTTTTTGTTATAAGACCGGAATTTATTTTATTGATATGCTTAATGGTTTTTCCTGATACAGTTATTTAATTAGTATTATGTTGATAGACGGAAAATAAATGAGACTACAATATCTAATATTGAAAGTTAATTTTAATTTGTATACTATTTTACAAATCGATATGTACAGGATTTTCAAGATTTTCAGCTGTGTGTTAAATAGTAAGATATTTTTTTTACGTCAATAGCTTCAGTGGTTTTGATTTTTTATACAATAATTCATTATTTCACCCCCATGATGCAGTTTTTCCATAAGCGTTGCCCCTAATTATTTTTGGTTTGTATATTACTTATGATACAGTATTTTTACCGTCTTCTCATGAAAATGAATACTTAGAACAAATCGTACTGGATTTTGTAGGAATCCAGTTGTCTCTACCTGTTGCCTTTATCGACTCAATCTCGGAAACCTACAAACGAATGAATTAATATTATAAAGTATATTCAGACACAAATATATGTTGTTCTCAAGTTGGCGGAGTTATGACATTAGAACATAAGGATACGTCGTCAACGTTATCAAACGTTACGAGTACTACAATTTAAAATTACTAAAGGATTTGATTTAATTTTGTTATTGATTTGATTTGATTAAATTCTTCCTCTATTGATATTCGACGTTTTAGTATTGGAACTGCAAGATAAAATAGCACAAATTTGCATTTTTACTTTATTTGGCAGGAGCACCACGCTCCAAGGCATTGCGACAGCGACTGATTTGACCAAATCATGGGTTCCGCGGCAGTGATTCTTTTTATGCACCACCTTGCGACGCGTCAAACACTTATATTTCCCTTCTAACCATATTCATCTGTTCTGTGGTAGTACCATTCTCCACCTCGAAAAGTCAACAAACAGCTACCTACTATTCTAAACACACAAGTTATGACTAATGGCGGAAAATCAATTTCAATCGACCCCTAACGTCTCACTTACGTCCGCAGCACCCCTACTACACCCCTACCACCGATCTGGCTGTTTTTCACCTCCGCTACACACGTCAAAATAACAAAAAATGATGAATTAGAAGCGAGTTCGCGTCGAGAGGAAACCGTCTAATGTGTATTTAAATATGAGGGGTCTATGGGTTATTAAACGCATTAGCGGCTGGTATCCCCTAGTGAGATGTGTAGTGACCTCTTTGTGGAGATCCTTGGGGGAGGCCTATGTTCAGCAGTGGACTGCCTGTGGCTGATATGATGATGATGATCCCCTAGTGAGGGGCTTTATGGTCATAGTAGGCGACGCTTTCCGGGATATCGACTTTCGAGTTCCGGTGTTGGTTCGTGGTAATGGTTGGTGGTGTTTTTCTTATACTAATAATTTATTTTGATATGTAATGGCCAGATGACAAAACTTTTAATGAAATGAAATGTATTTATTGGTCATGTAGGCAATTAAAGAGCTCTTATGACAAGTCAATACACATTACTGATTTTTTACATATTGACAATGTAGGATAGGGAATATTTTTATTTTGCATCTTTTGTAACTTATTCGTACAGTGTTGTTTGAACCAACGTAGGTTTTTTGAGTCCAATATCATATTCGCTTATCGAACGACCTGCTGTTTCAATTACCTGTACTAATGTGGCCAATATGTCGTCTTAGATAGCATTCATTTTGTTAAATAACTTATTTAATTATTTTAACCGTAGTGAGTAATACACAATATATGTGTATTTTTGTTTAATTCATGTTTTACCAAACATCTCTTATCTTGTACGCGCTCACTTGCGCCGTATTGCGATTCAAATCTGTTTAAATTTATTCACCTCGGCAAGCCACTTCGAATGGGTTGCTTAATAACCCGAAAATATGGATCCTTGAAACTTTAATTGTTTACCGTTTATCGCCGTTTAAGTATAAAGCTTAATGATCGAAATGTTGCGAGGGTAATTTGGCGTAATATTGTTTATGTTTATTGAACTTTACTCGCTTAGGGTTAAGGTTTGGTTGATGCTAGATGTAGTCTGGAGTGTATGTAATGAGCATTTGGATGTGGTAGTAACTAGACGAAAAATTACTACATTAACTTTTAATTATATCGGGTTTGTGTGTTAAATCCAAAAAATGTGAAATTTCTTTTGTGTTTACTAATGCAGAACACAGCTTTAGATTTGTAATTTACTGTGAATTTTGGTTTCTTTGTATAGGTAACTATACTGTCGAAATTTGTTGATATATTATGTAAATTAATGTCGACGTGCGTGGCCGTGCTGTTCGAGGTTCCAACTTTCACTTTCTGCTGTTTTTTTAGTTTTCGACGAAATTCATTAACATCACTTGTCCAGCACTCATAATTTTACAATTTAATCACTTCTTCAATCTAAAAAAAGGCGAAGCTTCTTCATTCCCAACTAGGGAAGGTAAATAAGAATATTTACAATGAATTCATACACGACTACCTACCTACCTTGGACACATCCGCCATATGTCGACCCAGCGTAAGTTTGACGCCGAACTTGGTTGTGAGTAAGGGAAAAAAATAAATATTTCACAGCTCCCTCACTTCAAGCCCTTGTTGGTGGAATCACGCGTCGCTTGCGCGTGTTTTCACGAAGATGGATCATTGGTACACGCGACAAGTTAGTGAGCAGACGGGAGGGAATTCTACTGCATTAAATGGTCAAATATTGGTAGCATATTATGGGATAATGTTACTTATTTTGTTTTGATTACTTTTGCTCTTTTGTATTTAATTAGTAAGATAGATCACGGGAGGCTCAATTTGATAGGGTATGATATTTATATACTCTGATAGCGATTACCGTGCATTTAAATTTTATTTATTTATAAAATTTACAATGCAAACTTATAGCATAATATTATCCCAACATACTTACATTAAATGAGCTTAGGGTTATTCTTAACATTCATACTTTTAAACATATAAATTGAAACAAAAACCAGTAACAAACTATAACATAAATATAGAGAGATACACACAATAACACTTAAATAATACTATTCAAAAAAACACATAAGCAATTTAAAAGAAGACAATAAAAATCATAATAATATTTAAAAAAAAAAACACAATCAACATATTTTTGAGCCAAATTGTTCAATTGCGTAAGTAACGATTTTGTCAAGCTTGTCACAAAAAAAATCAACATATTGGACCTGTTTAGTAAGCGCATTTAAGAGGGTCATAGCTCTGACTGTTGGAGTATTGGTAGCACTACCATGCCGCATCGGAGCTGGACATGCGAACAACTGATGTCGACGTCGATTGCCTACTCTAAAATAGTGCTGAGGGACGGAAAGATATATCTGCTCCAGCACAACGGGTTTATATAGATAAATTATGATTTCCTGAGGAATGAATAGTCATTCCTCAGTAAAAGACTATAATGGATAATTACTAATAATATACGTCTCAGGTATAAAGTATCTCTACCTACATACCATGCTCGATACAAATAATGAAGGATATAGAAATGGATAGTATCCACATATTCTTTTGTATAAATTCCGGGCGAATTTTGTGCGTTGTACTCTTTCTAACATAACTGCATATTTTTTTTCATGCGGTGCCCACAGAATTGCCTTGTACTTAAGAATACTACGAACGTACGCATCAAACAATAAACTGACCAGCTACTTGACACACGCCAATATGCAGAGTTCCAACCATAGTTATCTCATTCACATTCACTTATTGTAAGGACTGGTAAGAAACATTTAACAATTTCGCACCGGTCTATGCACTTACCCTTAGAGGTCACTACGGTCACCTTCTCGTTCTTTCTCTTAATCTTCAGCCACAGGAAGTCCATTGCTGAACATAGGCCTTCCACAAGGATTTCCATATAAAACCTGTTGGATATGGCCTGCATCCAGCGATTTCCATAACAACGGTTACCTCACTGTGCCAATATTATTAATACAAGAATACGTGGAGGACAATATTAATTGAGTGAGTAATTAGATTTTTCTTCACATATTCTTTCAGAATTATGTTAAAGAATAAAACAAAAGTCTTTAAATTCACAAAGGTATAATACACAACGAAACGTGACCTATAATACAGCAACGAAACGTGACCTCTCACTATGGGCTTCATAAGACGGCTCAGGGTCACTTAAAGGGCTATGCTCAGTATTTCCCTACGAGATCGGATCAGGAATGAATTGAATGAACAAACGTAGGAGAACAAAGGCTACCGACGTAGACGTGAAGATGAGCACGTTAACATGGGCCGGGCACATAGCACGTACAACTGATGACCGCTGGGTCTGAAAGGTTCTGGTGAGGCTAGTGTCAGGCAAGCGAAGTTTCGGATGCCGGCCCACAAGATGGTTGAACGACCTGATTAAGGTTGCAGGTAGTTGCTGGATGCAGGCCGTTCCCAACAGGTCGATGTGACGATCCACGAGAAAGCATGTTTAGCAGTGGACTTACTGTGAACGGAGAGAGAGATAATACAGGCACAATGTTGAAGAGCTATTAGTGGTCAGTCGTACATTTTGTATGCAATCTTTTACGGCTGGCTTGCAGTTTTTTGTTAAGATAAAACATACATTTTTCATTTAGTTATTTTTATCTGTTCTTCCAAGAAATATGTTTTCGTAATCATAAAACTATTTCAACTATAATTAAACCTGACTCACTTTGGTGCATACAATTATTTATTCAAAATATTATTCAGCGTTTTCCCGCTCGTCTGCTCGCCCGGGCTCCCTCGAAGATGGATCATCGAGAACGGCGGGGGGGCGGCGATCGTGCGATAAAGCGGCGCGATATGGAAAACTGTGGAATGTACGGAGTGAACACCCGCGACACTGGCGCCCTCATTGCACCACACAAAGCTATTTACAACTTGCGGATTGTTCCGTTAAATATTTGATGGTGCATACGACAGTACGATTTTGAACGGTAGTTTGCCACTTACTGTTGGTAGGTATCTCATATGTGAGAGGCCGCCTCGGTAAGTACCGCCGAAATTTCTATCGTTAGAATCGTTTACCATTAGGAGAACAGCATGTTCATCTCGCCTTCATGAAAATAAAAAAATATAAATTAAATGTTTGCTGCTATAACACTTTTTTTCTAAGCGTTATTCCCGCCAATACCAGGGTTTGCCTGTCGCTCTTCAGCCACAGGAAGTCCACCACTGAACATAGGCTTCCACCAAGGATCTTCACATCGACCTGTTGAAAGCGGCCTACACCCAACGAAATCTTGCAACCTTATCCGACCTTATTACAGACTGCGTATCCAATACAATAACGTTTTCAGAATGCTGTTGTTAATAAAATAATATTTCTCAATAACTAACACAGTTTTTAGTCAATCTTTTGTTACTAATATACAAATTTGCCGGCAAACAACAGCGATACCACCACGCCGTCTCTGATTCCCGGGGATTTGCTAAAGTCATTTACTGAGACACTGGTGCAACTGCAGGATGCCTTTAACACCATGAGAAAAGAAATGTGTGCCTTTACAATTTCCCTCAACTCTACGTCGGAAGAAATAGAACACTTCCGTAAAGAAATTACAGATGTTAAAAAAGAACTCAAGGAGTTGGATCGCTACAAGGCCGAAGTCACGGAGCTTCGTGCTGAGGTGATGGAACTGAGACAAGAACTCGAAGACAGACAGCAGCAAAAGTTTCTCAAGGATATCGAGGTAACCGGAATTACTGAGCATGACGGTGAAAATCTTCCTTTGATAGTTTCAAACATATCAGTTAAGCTTGGAGTAACACTGAACCCGACCGACATCGACGACATAAAACGTGTTGGTCGACGTATAAACGACGCGGGTAGCAGGCCTCGTCCCGTGATTGTCTCCCTAACTCGACGTGCTCCACGTGACCAGTTGCTGCGCGCGGCGAGAGTACGCCGCGGTCTCACAACGGATATGATCGAAGTGTCTGGCAATTCGCGACAAGTCTATATCAATGAGCATCTCACAAAAACAAAAAGGGTTCTCTTTAGCAAGGCGCGAGCGACAGGCGCGCTACTGAAATTCAAATATGTTTGGACAGCTAACGGCTCGATATTTATGCGTCGATCTGAAACCAGTTCTGTCCTGAGAGTTACTTCAGAGGCAACACTAGAAAAATTAACAATGCAGCAACCATCCATCGAAAGTCCAACAAATACTCTGTGCTCCTAGCCCATGTAAGCTCTTTAAATTGGGAAATTGTAATGTTTTACTAACGTTTGTTATTATGTCTAAAATCTTTTATATTTGTAATTCAATTGAATCTTTATTCCTTTTATCCATTATTTTTAGCAAGTTATACAGTCTCACAAGGCAATCTTACTTGTGCCAACCACGTCAAATGTTAGTGCCAAATCGATTACAAAGATACTCAACCGATCACTTGCCCAGCCCTACTCTTCACCTCATGCTGTTTTGTTATAACTTGCCATACGTATTGTATCCCATACGATTAAAATTCCTCAAACTACAAGTCAATCCATGGACTTTAATGTGTTTTTACCCAATTTTTATTAGATCTATAAATAAGTTATTTATCATAGCCACTAAAGAATTTGGATCTCACATTGTGATAATTGATGTAAGCAGATTTTTTACACTTTGTATTATATGCATATTTTTGTTATTTAGTATATACAACTGTTTGATATTTTGTACAGGCAGTTTTCCTATAATTTGTATAAACATAACCTCGGTAGTCAGTATAAAGAAATTTGTCATAATTTGTATAAGCACGATTATGTATTACTCCAATACTCAGTTCACGTGTCTATTATATAAGGTTTCTTGCAAAAAATATTAGTTAATTCTCATTTGTGTAACGTCAGATTTTAATTTAATGGATGATTTATATAGTTATGATAATCCTAGTCATGTTATTATTATGGATAAACAGGTTGCAACTCTTCTCTTTAATATGACATTTAAAAACTCTCTCTACTCCTATTATGCAGTATATATAACCGATAGAACATGGACCGAATAGATCTACACTATAAATTGGATAATGCGTTTAATATTCAATGTCATAATGTAGATATACTGGAAAACTGCAACAGCATGTTCACAAAAAAATACTCTTTCAAAATGCTGACACTGAACATTAGAAGTATAAAAAAAAACTTTTCAAAATTCCTTATAGCTCTTCATCGACTTAATATTGATTGTGATGTAATTATTCTCACTGAATGCTAGCTTGATTCTTCAACAATAATTAGTAATATACCGGGATATAATTCATATTTTTCACAGCGTAACCTAAATCAAAACGGCGGCGTTGTTATATACGTTAAAGAATGCTGGATGGTTAATGCTTCTGAACCCTGTCTGGACGAAGCCTGTTGCTTGGTTATCAATATTCCTAATTTTATTACAATATTGGGAATATATCGTTCTCCTTCTTTTAGAAACACTAGTGCCTTCCTTAATTCACTGGACAGAATTCTTGAATCTATGGAAAATGATCCTAATATTGTCTTAGCTGGTGATATTAACATCGACATACTGGCTACACATACCAATATCTGTTCGGAGTATTTATGCAGAACCGCTGAACAAGGTCTGCTACCTGCCATTAGCCTACCTACTAGACATGAAGCTTGTCTTGATCACATGTTTTTAAAATCAAAGCTTCCTGCAATAACTGCCGTTTGTGATACTGATGTGACAGATCACAAGATAGTCATTCTAGCTCTAGCTAATAAAATCGACAAGGAGAAGCCTCAAAGAGAAAAAGTGATTACAAATTTCGATGCGATTACGGAGGAATTGAAGAAAGTAGATTGGACACCAGTATTGAACATTAAAGATGTAGACGACGCAACAGAACTATTCATAGATACACTATCCTCAATAATAGAGAAGCACACAACTATAAAAAAACTTAGCAAATCTAAAACGAACATCGAACCATGGATTACTGCAGGCCTACTCCGTTGCATACGACATAGAGACCGACTTCATTTGTTAGCAAGAAAAAACCCCAAAGACCGTATACTTACAACCTCCTACAAAAGGTACAGAAACTTTTGTAATAATCTGCTCAAAAAAGTAAAAAAACGATTTCGAAAGTAAAGAACTGCAAAAAAATGCAACTAATACTAAAGCCCTCTGGACTACCATCAGGAAAATATGTCGTCTAAAGCAGAAAGATAATTCACCTAATGGTTTAATAGCTAACTCCAAAGATCCGCAAAACACATTTAATGACTGTAATAGATATTTTGTTTCAGTTGGACAAAAGTTGGCATATAAGTCTTTAGTACAAATTAATGAATCTGAAACCAATCTAGCTTCCAAAATTAATACTGCAAACGGCCTAAACGATTCGTTTTTCCTCTTTCCCACGGATCCGTCAGAAGTTAGTAACTTGATATGCAGTTTAAATAGTGTGAGTGCTCCTGGCTTAGACGGCTTCTCTAATATCCTCTTAAAAACTATGAGACAATACATTACTATACCACTAACGCATATTTTCAACCTCAGCTTTATTTCGGGTAGCTTTCCAAGAGCTTGGAAAATCGCGTCGATAACTCCGATCCACAAAGATGGCCCCAAAGATAATGCGAGTAATTATAGGCCAATCTCATTACTTAGTGTTTTTTCAAAAGTCTTGGAGAAGTTAACTAATAAACGCCTGACTGATTTCATAGAGAATAATAATTTACTCTCGCAAAGGCAATACGGTTTTAGAAGAGGTAAGTCGACAGAAGATGCTGCGGAACTATTAGTAAACCGCATTGCGTCTAATATAGATAACGGTCGTAACTGCTACGCTGTATTTCTCGATCTCGCTAAAGCGTTTGACACAGTGTCAATCCCAATTATGCTGCGGAAACTTGAGAAATTTGGGATCCGCGGCGTTGCTCTCAGCTGGTTTCGCAGCTATCTAACACACAGGCAGCAGCTTGTAAAAGTCGGGCACTTAAGGAGTTCAACGCTTCCTGTTACTTTCGGGGTTCCGCAAGGCAGTATTCTCGGCCCCATTCTTTTCCTTATCTATATCAATGATCTCCATGACATTAATTTGGCCTCTGCCGATGTGGTAAGCTATGCAGATGACACTGTTGTACTATTTTATGGGCGAAACTGGGAAGACACTCGTGCCACGGCAGAAAGTGGTATGCGTCTTGTCTCTAAGTGGCTGCAGAGAAACTTACTAACACTTAATACAGAAAAAAACTAAATATATGTGTTTTCACAAGACTGCTAAAACTCAACCAACATCTTTATTAGATATTAAAATTCACACATGTGACTACAGCTCCCCGGAAAATTGCGATTGCAAATTAATACACCGAACGAAAACCATCAAATATTTGGGACTCATCCTGGATGATACACTTACCTTTGTAAACCACATTAATGCTATAGCAAACAGAGTACGCAAAAACATTGGCATAATGAAGATCTTACGCAGGTCTGCGAGTGTGGACACTCGTAAGCTTGTTTACTTCGCTCTGTGTCAATCATTAATCACATATTGCATTGGAGTGTGGGGATATGCCGCTAAGACATATATGCTAAATATTGAAAGAGCTCAGCGTGGTGTACTTAAGGTTATGCTGCTAAAACCATTTAAATTTTCCACGACCCAACTCTATAGCGAAGCTAAGGTACTAAGTGTACGTCAACTTTACATTCTAAAGGCCTGTTTCTCCACTCACAAAACAGTAATTAACTCTAATATTTATAATGATCTATTGAAGAGAAGAGTTTATAGCTTAGATTTACCGAGAGTATACTCTTGTTTTGCCTCAAGATTTCCGTTTTACGCCTTTTTATCTATCTATAATAGGGTCTCAAAAGTAATAGATATAAAAAAGTGTCCAATCATCAAATTAAAAAATAAAATTCGTGACTGGCTTCAAAGTCTAAGTTACGAAGACACTGAAGCACTTTTGGATAATATACGTTAAAAATAACATGTCTTAATTCCTAATTTTATTTCAATATTTACTAGAATATATTAATATTTTTAATTTGCCTGATTAACTTTGTGATTTATATGTATTATGTATTGCTTTTCTTCCACTTGTATGGTATAATTGTGTAAATTACATTATAAGTTGGTATCCCAAGACACAGGCTGTGCCTAGTTTGGGAGCCCCTGGTAATAGATTTTAAGTAAGTAATTAAGTTTTATTTAAATAAAGATTTATTATTATTATTATATGGACTTAATTTTTCTTTTACTGATATGAATGTTATTATTTTAATTTAAGAGTTTTTCTCTCACATTTTAATTATTAACCAGGTCGTAAGCCCATCATGTAGGCGGGCGGGCTTGTCTGTACGTAGTTATAGGGTTCGACTGGGGTCAGTGTCCTAAGTTCTTAGACAATTTAGTAAAAATAATACATTCTGTACATAAATCAGCACGCGCCAATTGAGTAACGAAGTTTTTAAATTTGTTTTCGGTAATGCTCTCTTTTGAAAAATTTACTATAAATCATCAAAATTGTATTGACGTTTAGCAAAATTTGGAACTATAAATAAAAATTATAAATATTGAGATATGTTTTCATATTAAATCCACATTAAACCACACAAAACCTTTATCAATACAAAAAAATCAACCAACGAAATATAATGTTTCCATCTCCTATACGACATGCCTCCACATATTCCTATAAAAATAAAGTGTGTAAAGTGAGACATTTCTGTAATGTAGGCTTTTCAGCGCGCTCGTCAACTAAGTAAGAAAACTTGTTAATACGGCCTAACAATAGGGGCCTTCTGTGCAGACATGTGCTATGAAATATTGGAACAACTTTATCAGACTTGAAAAACATAATACATTAACTGAGCAAAGTAAGGAAAGTTTTTGAGATAAAAAGCCGGTTTTGTTTGAATCTGAAGGATTTTCAGCTTTTTTGTGGAAATATGTTGTGTAGACTGGATTTTCGCCTCATTAAATAGTATGAAACAATGTCGCTCCGCGTTTGTATTTTTTTAATACTACGCAGCCAATTTTGATGCGTTTTTTTTAAAATATGGATAGATTGATACAAGAGAGAGGTTCATATATGTATATATACATAATAATTATACCGGTTGTCCCAGTTTCTAACAAAAATAACATGTATCTGGTGTGGAGCAAAATCAAGAAACATGTCCAATGTCCACCCAGGCTGGGACGAGCCACTAGTAGTATGAATAGAACATTTTTGTTGCAACCTTGATTTGATTACCATTCAATCTATATGTGATTTAATTTCACACAACTTATTATATGTAGAAGGATATTCATATACTGGTATCCAATGGTGGAAAATCGGTTGAGCCGCATTTCGGATTTTGGCTTAAATTATGTCCACCCGCTAAACACTGGTCTATACTAATATACAGAGTGATATTGACATATGGTATTTAATTTGAAACACATGTTCCTTAATCCCCCTAGATACTATTGTGCCAAATTTGAATAAAAACTGGCTGATAGTTTTGTCAAAAATCACGATTCTATGTTTATTTTTGGTTCAGATAAGTTCCTTAACTGAACTGAAGTTCATCTAAGTGGTAAAAATACTCTTATCTACACGGGAAGTCCAAAAATCGTGAAAACAAAATCACGATTTATGAAAAAAAATCTTCTCATATTGCTTTCAAATTATATACAATGTCACCTGGGGTGATGAGAAATATGTGGGTTAATTTAAGTAACATGTGTCAATATCACCTTGTATAAAGCTGAAGAGTTTGTTACCTCTCAGGAACTAGTGGTACAAAATAAAAAATGCTTTATGTGTTGAATACGTCATTTATCGAAGACTGCTATATGCTATATATTATAACTTTATGATCTTAGCACAAAACAAAAATAACTGAATTAAAATGTAATAAATATAATTAAAAAAATATAATAATAGACACCGTATATTTTTTACCAGAATACAAACAAATACGTATACACTTTGTATACCACTATCAAGCGTGAAAACCTATTTAATTATAAAAGTATTATTTAATTACACGAAACTAAGACGGACTTAGTACGCAACTTATTAATTATGAAAATAATTCTGAGAACATTAAAAAGTAATAAAGTAACAGTGCGGGGCTACGCAATATTTCTTCGAAATGTAAAAAAAAGACTGTAAAAATACAGAAACTGTTAACTGACTTTTTCATTAGCACCATTAATGGAGTCAAAACATAAAATGTTTATTAAACTCGCTACGTACCTATAAAATATTTTAAAACAACAAAATTCGCAACTGCGCGAATGTATACATTGGGTCATAGGTTTTCTTTTCTTAACAACATCAAACATGGAGTTAAAGCAAATATTAACATTTACTCAATGTTGCACGCTCCCCTTTTGTATGTGACGTCTTCAAACAGTTTGGTAAAACCTACGGCAGAATAGTTCTCCTGCGTTTGATTTCTTGTTTTGGTTACGAGTATTTTATTGGTAATGCAAAGGTCACCCTTAGGTCCCAATATTGGCATTTAAAGGTCTCTTAGATGTCATTGGCCAGGAAATATTTCATTTGTTTTGTAATACGTGAATTGAGACGTTTAGACACCACAATAATTGAGATTCTTGCGTGAAAACTGACCCGTAAAACTAGTTTTGCTTTAAAGTTTCAAAACCCGATAAGTTTTCAGTCAGTTTTTGAAAGACATTTATAATATTATTGTCCTCATCTACTTGACACATGCAAGCAATAATTAAGCATTTTATATGAATGAAATAAACTTGCGTTAATAATTACAACAATTAGCAGAACCGCGGCTATCTTTATTCAAATAAGTGGTGTTATTCTATTTATTGTACACTCTCTTCTCCTCGTCTCTTCATATTGTCTAGAAGAAAATGCAAACGGCATTAATCCCCTATTATGCAGTATGCATATAAAAATACATGAAAATCGATCATATTCACGACATTCACATCTCCAATTTCATATGCCGTCACGCCTTAAAATATAAAGTTTCCAAATACCAAAACACAGTTAAAAGAACATTATCTGCTTGTTTTTATATTAAAGTTGGGAGGAGGCCTGTAATCGCCTTAAGCTTTCCATCATTCAAAAACAGCTGTCGCTGATGCATCCCCCTGTATAAACTTCTAGGAGTTTTTGTTCACGTTTCAGTTTTATTGTTGTTTTAAAATCAAATAAGACTGGGTTTGAGAGGGAGCATAACTGCATTTGTGGCTTTAAATATTCCAATGCTTTTAAAACTCTGGTGGATTTGGATGTAAGTTATTGTTGAAATAATTTAAGTATAGTAGATTAAAGATGGAAATTTTAAGACATTGTGTTGGTGTAAGATCGAGTTATCCTTATATGTTATGTTACATAAGATTATTGACAAACAAGGTTCAAGATACATAAATAGCTTATCCAATTCTGAGACAAAGCTTTTTAAAACGTGTTGTTTTATTGCTATGAATGGCGAGACGACAATAGCCTTCGCCGGATGGTAAGCAATACGGCCACTCATGGACAGTAGCAATGCTTAGCATTCCACTGCGCTCGCCATCCTGAGACATAAGATATTAAGTCTCAATATGTCCACTAGTTATTCTGGCTGCAATATCCTTCAAACCGGAACACAACAGTGCGTTTACACTACTGTTTGGTGGGCCTTTCACATATGAGTGACCTACCACCAGAGATTAAAATATATTTTTTTGAGATGGTTTGACAATATCGCGTATTAGATACACAATTATAAAAGTAAAAAAGGACACGACCCTTTCACAAAAGAAATATTTCAAACGAATTCCAAAATCCATTAAATAACTTCGCAATGTATTTAAAACTTTAACTGTATTAATGAGTGAAAAAAAGTTTAATATATTTACAAAAGTTTCAATTGAAAAGTTGTGCGCAACGTCCATTGAAAATTATATTGATAAATAACTATTTTTGATAAGATGAAAGTTACTTATAAATTTTCAACATCTGTTTTGGAATTTTAATGACTTTAGATAGATAGTAGATATTTAAAGGGTTTTTGTTAATAGACTCTGTTCAATGCCTATAATCTCTCCATTTCAGATACCTACAATAATCTTATCTGAGCGTTTACTCTTAGCGTTATTACATACGTGCATATCGCTAATTTTGACAAATTTCAATTCTATTGCGGTTTACTATGCTTTAATGTCGGCTTGGAATGTGAAAGTTTGTCGTACACTTCTAAGCCAATTTATCTACTTTGTGAAGATTACTCAATAGCGCAAAATATTTATAATTATTTCAAAATGCAACTTTTGACTTCGCTGTCGTTTAGTAATTCAACTACTAACTTACACGTATTTTTTACATTATTCACTCTCATTACATTTATTCTAATTTCCGTACCCACCAAATGTTACCACCAAGTATCAAAAATACAGCCCTCCCATTGCGGCCTTTTTGTGGACTTTTTTACCAATTGGACATATCTATTCCACCGCACCCGATAAGTTTTGCCAACAAATTGTCTTGTATAATTCATGAAGGCTCAGGTGATAGGGGTCAGGCAATTCTCCGAAATTATGTGCATAGAACCGCTAAGTAAATTGTAAAGAAGAAGGCCCGCAGCTATTCATTATTTTGAAAGCATTGTACTGTCCCAACGGGTATAAAAATCTCTGTATATTTTATTGGTATGTTTTTCTTGAGCATGGTGACGTAAGAAGGGATAACGGCTATTTTTATATTAAAACTATATGAGTATTTATGTAAAATATTTCTTAACAATGATATTGTTGTAAAAGCAGTATACGCCTCTATAATTTCGAAGTTTCGTAAGGGTTTAAAAAAAAATCTCTTTCACGAAACCGTAATTTTCTATTTTTGATTAAATTTTGGTTAAAGTATTCTTTAAAATTTTACATTCAATCGTGAAATATTTAATTTAAGTGATAATTTGAAAATGTAATTATAACCAACATGTATTCATAGTCTACATTAACGACTAGAAGCAATTCCATATAAGCGCCTTTCTTTAATACCTAATTTAAAAATAAACTCCTTCACTTTATTAATATTTTGTTGGAAAATTTTATAAAAACTACATCAACAATGGCCGAAGAACCAAAAGACGCAACGTCTATACAAAATAAAACTATGAGAGAGTATCACAGAGCAAAAACTAAAATTGCACGAAATCGATACTAGCCGGAACTAGAGTTCGGAGCGCAAGAAAAATTTAATTTTGCTACAAAACTTTGTATGGGCTCTCTTAAATTACTGACCTGGTACCAGACAAACTTTTCTTATTAAAGGTCCCAGAGGTTACTGTACAACTGACACAGGATATACCTGGTATTTAAATGATCAAAGATAAAAAATAAATCTGTATCAGCCCATATACGTCTCACTGCAGGGCACGGGCCTCCTCTACAATCAAGAGTTCGATTGAGAGTCTTTAGGCCACATAGTAGTAGTTTCTGATACCTATAATATATATACTTACCGATAGCTGATCTTAATGTGGGGTCAGTACTATACGTCATGTGACTGTTGGATGTACATACATAGATACATAAACTCTCGCCTTTTTCCCAGAAGGAGCAGGTAGAAGTGCCAGGACACCTGCATTTCACCTGACTGTATGTTCCGTCCCACGATGTGATAGGTGGCGAGCCTATCACCATATCGGGCACAAATTCCTGACTCTCGGCTGATAATGAATAGAAAATTCCCATATCACTTTTCCCATTCCGGAATTCGAACCCAATACCTCAGCTTTGTAACCGTATCCTAGTACAATTACGCCACGGAGGCAGTCTACGGTTGAATGTATTTTTATTTTTCCTTTTCGGAGTCCAAAAATGGATGAACTAACTCTTGATCTCGTAAGATAAAACTTACTCATAAATTAAAATATAAACTTACTTAAAAAGGATTCCATAATTCTCATCCTACGTTTTAGAAGTCGGTGAATAGAAAAAAGTTTTTTTAAAATATAACTGTTAATTATTATTCGCTTATATTATGATATTATGAAATATATTTCATATTATATTGTTTGTACATCTTATATACTAATATTATAAAGAAGAAAGATTTGATTGATTGTTTGCAATGAATAAATAGGCTCAATAAATATAAATATTTTACTATTAGAATTTTACGAATGATGAACACAGAAGATAGAATATTTTTAAGTAAGTGTATCTGTAACCGGGCGAAGCCGGGCCGGGCCGCTAGTTAACAAATATATTTGATTTGATGACTGAAAACTGAACCATTAATGCTATTTTTATTTTATTTTTTTCGTTTGGGAACATACAGTGTTTCAAAGTATAATCCAAAACAAAAACAAAGCACCAATTGCATGTTAATATTATAAGTTAGATATACATTATAAATATTTTTATAGAAAGCCCTTATCTACATGTCTCCTTACGTTACCCCGATCTAAAGATCTCGGTCCTGTATCAAAGTCTGCAATAAACTTGTAGGCAACGACTTTGCTCTTTACGAATACTTGGAAGTGACCTGATAAGAGACGAGTTTGGAACTGAAACTAATGTACTTCGTACAAGTGTACGAGAACTAAAGCCGCGACTGTGGTAACCTCATGCTTAAATTTCTAACTCTTTCAAGTACTCATATCGATATAAAAAATTTATATATTCATTGTTCTTTTATTTCTATATTTTTTTTTCAATTTGCAGTGTAAAGCGAGACGTACATTCTATTTACCTGTAAGCGATACGACTGTTCATGAACAGTAACAAAACAAAACAACCCCTTGAATTACAAACCAATTCTTGGCATTCCACTGCGTTTGCCATCCTGAGACATCCTGAGATCCTGTGTTAAGTCCCAATATATCCAGTAGTTATTCTAGCCACAATCCTATCCTATCCTTCAAACCAAAACACAACAGTGCATTAACACTTCTGTTTGGTGGGAGAAATAGACATTGCGGTTGTACCTACCCAGGCGGCCTCTCACATATGAGAAACCAACCACCAGTAAATATCATACAGACAGACAGACAGTAAAGATACCATCATCTCATTCATCATCATTTCATTTCATTTCATTTCATTTCATTTCATTTCATTACTATTGAAACCGAAAAGTCTCACTTTGCGGTAATGAGAATTTGCTGGACTGTTCTGAGAGTATCCAAAAATTCCAAGGAAATTTCAGTTCGACCACACAAATATTTTTCTCGTCGGATAAATGGTAATTGTATGCTTGATAACTCGGTTGACTTTAACTCGCCCAATTTGTCACTAAAAATATTTCATACAACTTTTCATATCCATAACAATCTACAAAGCTGTACGGAAACTCAAGAGGTTTATTAATACATAAACAATATAAGCGAATAAATGAAGCGTATTACCGACGACAGGGAATAATGCATGTCATTGCATCACAACCGATTATGTTTCCGAACAATTTGCTTAGCACATTCCTCAGAGGAAACGCCGGGAAACTTTGAAGATACATCTTTAACGGTCGATGGAGTTTTGAAAGATAGCAAAAGAACTTTCTCCTCGGATAATAAATACTTTCTACTAGCAAACTATGTGGAAAGATGAGCCAACTTGGGTCGTTGGGTAGACGCATCTATCTGTAGGAGAGTGCCCTTAAGAATATTCATTGTTATTGTACTTCACCCTAATTGTTACATCACCTGTTTGTTAATGTTACCTAGGTCATCTAGGTGGTAGGTCTCTCATATGTGAGAAGCCATCTGGGTAGGTACCACCGCAATGTATATTTCTCCCATGAAACAGCAGTGTAAATGCACTGTTGTATTTCGGATTGAAAGACATTGTAGCCAGAGTAACTACTGGACATATTGAGACTTAACATCTTATGTCTCAGGATGGCGAGCGCAGTGGAATTTTGCTACTGTTTATGAGCGGTCGTATAGCGATACGACCTGCGTTACCATCAGGCGAACGGCTTGCTCGTCTTGACATTCATTGCAATAAAATAAAAACTGATTTATTTATCACAACAATAAAATACACACACTCACACTACATACACACAAAAAATATATAATATGAAGAAGAAGTTTGCGTGTCAATGTTACGGTAAACATACTGAAGCAAAATATTTTCTAGCAAAAAGTTACTGGCAAAAGTTTATACTATAAAAGATGCAGAATGTATATGATAAGGAAAAACATTATTGCGATTACTGAGCCTTCAACTAGAAAACTGACTGATTATAGCAAACGTGACAGTAAGACCGGTAAACATCACAATTTTATTCTGCAGAACTAAAGTACCAGCTTAGTTACATCAACACTTCATCATGCCATTAAGACTTCAGCTTAGTCCTATCACTTCGAATAAATTACTTACCACGCCAAAACTCCAGTGGTAAATACAAAGAAATATGCGCGAAAAAACGTAACAACAGCAAATCAGCAGTACATAACAAAGTAGACTACATTAGATACATCCGCGTAAACATTCCCGAATCGCTTCCCGGCAACATTTCACTCTGATTTATACTTTCAAGACTTACAAGAGTGACGTAACAACAGAACCATTTTAATATTATCTCCAAGGGTGGAAAACAAAGAAAAATCCACGACTCAAACGGGGAAGCGTTACTTCATATTCTTCGTATAATAAATCTAAAGGGGAGACACACACGTCAAAAGTGTAAAATATGTATTTCTTGTAACGTATTTGTCTCTCTTACTTATGGAAAATGCATTTACGTTTCGGTATTACGGTTTTTTGTTCGGATAGGTGAACGACTTTACCTATCTTGACTTGACTTTAGATATCATTCTTTTTATTTCTTGTGTTTGGGACTTGGGTAAGTAAGCAAACCACCTCCCTAATAATACCAAAGTGTTTAACACCTCCAAAGAATACTACCAACACTTTGGTCGTCAGAAGTTTTAAACTAGGTAGGAAAAGGTAAGGAAAAACGATAGGAAGAGAAAAGGGGTATTGGGTCTTCAGTAATTTCAGATACCCGACGGAAAACGGCAGCGTATCCGTCGCTTCACGTCGATTTTTTGTATAGCGATATCATTTTTATTTATTTATTTATTTATTTGCCACATAACACTACTTTTACAGATTAAGACCTAATACAGTAGCATCGATAATCTTATATCTATATAAAAAAATATACATATCTTAGACTATGTTAGAGATTGTACCAGATGTAAATAGTTTGCTAACTTTTTTTTTTTTTTTTTCTACTTAAATTAAATCATGCAATATTTTATTTGTTATTAAATTGGACATGACTATTATTGAGTAATAAAATCGTACTAACTACCACATGTATGCCAGCCGAAAACGGGAAGATTTCCAACAAATCTTTCATAACTTATATCAGTAATTATCACTGTTAGTCGTAAGAAAAACTTAATACAATTATACATGCGAACTTAATACTATCGCCATTTCCTACCAGTCAACCTTAATGAGAATTTTATGACAATGTTAATTCTGCTAATACTTTTAATATTTCTAAAATCAATCCATTGTACAATCGGAACTAAATACCACTGACCCATATGGGGCGGGAGCCGTGTCTCAGTGGAACCGGGCCGCTTTGATCACTGGCATCCGTAATGTCCAGTCGAAGAGGCCGCCCATGCACAGTTATCGCTTATTGAAATCGAACCGCTGGCGATATTTTTCCCAACACTTAATTTAGTGACGTGATCAGCATTCTATTGATTGTGGACGATTTATTTTATTTCGTAATTATTTATATACATTAAGGTTTATTAAGTCTTATGTCGTGCGTATCGAAAGCAAAGAGAGATTTTTCGGAATCAGAAACACCTTGACCTAAAATATATACCCGTGGAACACACTAATATAATATTCGGAGGGGAAATCGAACACGTTGCCTCTACATTCACAGCTGAGATCTGACCGACTGCGCCTAGTAGGCCGTCATTTAGAAGTGCTTAGTCGTTAGTTTAGTTTGGAGTTTCTGTTTAAATATCTTGTTTATAAGTCTAAAAGTACGGGAACCCAAGACTGGTGATATTAAAAGGTAACTTGTTTACTGCAATGTTGATAGTCCTTTAACAAACAAGAAAATGATTCATTGGCATCTCTTAAAAGCCGGATAGGGGTTGGTAGAAGAAAAGGAAAAATAACCACATTAGCCTACATTTTCAAGCATGAACTAATAACAATTTCACGAATCTTTTCATAAAAACTGTAAATAGGTTACCTGATAGAAATCGTTCTAAACATTAACACCAATAGAGCATAATTGACGCTGCTTTTAATTTACAGGTATTGTTACGTTTGTTATTGTGTAGTTGAACCAAGAAAAGGTTTATTTGCATGGTCTGTATATAACTTATGCAGCACGTTTTCTTTTCATAAAAATATATTAGATCAATAATTAAAATGAATGCGTTAACTTTATTGAAGTAGATACATAATTATATTCAATGTCAATGCCACATTGTGATTTTTTGTTTGTAATTGAATTTTTCTTTGATATAAGTTACTTGTAGAAATTGAAGGATACTGGTGCCTGATTATCATTTTTAAGTTCCAGTGCTCAATGTTAAAATATGTATATTTTAGCTCGTAGTTTAGAAAAAAAACTTGTTTGTAACCTTGCTAATTATAAATAAATTAATATAAAATGTCTATTTCTACCGCCAAACAGCAGAGTAAATGCATTATTGTGTTTCGGCGTGTAGGACACTATAGACAGAGTAATTACTGGACATATTGAGACTCTTATGTCTCAAGATGGCAAGCGTAGTGGAATGCCAAGCATTGGAATACATAAAAAAAACATCTTAAATCTTTAAGTCTACTTCAACTTAACTCTTGAATCTACACTGACGTTGTCGGTAGCGTCGCAAAAAGAAAACTATATAGAAATCATTCGGAGTAATGGAATTTTATCCCTAAATACTCTTTTGTTACATAAAAAAGCGAATAGATAATTCAAACAGACCCAAACAGACCACTTGTTTTTCTTCAGACATAGGAAGTCCACCGCTGAATAAAGCAAATATAGCAATCATTTTAGTCTTATTGGAGAATCAACAAATAGATGGCGCTAGTTTGTGATATCGTGCGCATTTAGGCAAATGTTCTACCTAATGATTTTTAATATTGAATTTTTAAAATGAGTGAATGAACTTGAAATTGTTTAGGTAATTATTCTTGAAATTAATTAACCATGTACGTTTTGTTAATATTATAATATCATGTTTCTTTCCTTCTATTTGGTCTTAAAACATTTACGGTCTTATACATCGACAGTTTGTGAACGCTTTGTCCGTTTCAAACGATTTTTTAATTCAGTTTGAGCGAAGAAGACAGATAATTCTATAACTCAAAATAGGTTTTCAAACTGTCCGCGTCCGTCCGTCCGTCCATCTATTATCGCGACTGGTTCATTTCCCAACAGGCCACCATGCACTCTATTTATGTAAAGCAGCCAATCAAAAATATTATTTCCCCTTATATTGCATAATAAATCTTATACATATTCTTCATTCTATATAGTATTAAAACAAACAATACATCCTCCCTTGACCTTCCAACCCTTAGTAAATGACCAGAATGACAAGCATATCGATATAAAATGACCGAAACATCGACAGTATCGTTGTCACCTTCTCATTTTCGCATCAAAGGCTTCCTTTTGATCGGTTTCCACGTCCCTAATTAGCAGAGGCTCGTTCAGAAGCCGCCCGGCTGGAAGATATTGTTTATTGGCAATGGATCCAACAGGACCACTGGTACGGAAAATTGAGGCAAAACCGTATACTAAAACTGCCGGCCCCGTTTTGTGGGCGCCGATTATTTTGATATTAACCTAATAAATGTAAATAGGCTTTTTGGTTGCCAGCTGCTATGGGAAAGGGATTTGTTTGTATTGATTGAATGATGTTGCAAATACTTTCTAAAATAGTTTTCACTGGGAAATTAAAGGTAAAGAAACCATATCTATATTGGGACGGTTTTTTTTGCAATTTCCTTCATAATCAATAAAAGTAAATAAGTCTTAGGTATCATCGATTTGATGATAGAAGTGACTCAAGACGTGATTTTTATAACCACAAATTAGGGTTTTGTGAGTCAATTGTTAGTATAATAATTTTATTATAGTATTTTTTACATCAGGCTAATATCTAAACAATATTATGAGTCTTAATGGGCTTGATTTCCACGACCTACTAACATTTCACAATAATTGGTTCGCGAAAACAAACAGCATTTTCCAGGAATAATTTATGTAAATAAAAAGGATTGGAATTAAGTACCCAACCGAACGATAATATTGTAGCTTATTATGATGTGCAGTAGTTACAAGTTAGATTACCGTTCTTTACATACATACATTAACTCACACCTTTTTCCAGAAGGGGATTAAATGATTGTGATTCGCCAGATGGCAACCAGGACTCCCATATTTCGCCTTGTGCATTCTATCCCACAATGTAATAGGAACGAGCCTATCGCCTTATCGGGCACACATTCCTGACTCCCGGCTTATAATGAATAGAAAAATCAAATACCACTTTGCCCAACCCAGGATTCGAACCCGAGCACATATACGTCCCACTGCAGGGCACGGACCTCCTTTACAATCAAGAGTACGATTGAAAGTAGTTAGGCCATATAGTCAACCACGCTGGCCTAGTGCGAGTTAGCGGACTTTACATACCATAGAATTTCTTATTAATTCGCTGTAGTGCGTAAGGTTTCCTCACGATGTTTTTTTAACAATTAAAGTGAGTGGTGATTAATTACCAATACACACATAACTCCGAAAAGGCAAGGGTGTGCCCTGGGATTCGAACCTGCGACCGTACAACCGTACGGGTCGGTTGTAACCGTACCGTATTATAACTATGCCACCGAATCAGTCTTACTTATTTTTGTTTATGTTATGTTAGAAATAGAACTAGTTTAGTTTTACAAAAATTAAACAAAATTATTACAGTCTTCATTTGAACTATAAGATATTCTTAAGTAACCTGATAATTCTTAACCCGAAACTGGTCTAGATTTGAAACATATAGTTAAGTACTTATTAATTTACAAGTTTCTTCAAAAGAGCGCTCGATAGCAAGAATTTCTAAACAGCTAGGCCTGTCATTACTTATGGAGGGCTTAACTAAAACTTTTAGTCACTTAAATGTTTAATTAAGTCAATGAAATGTTTCAAACAAGGTCGCAGCTTCGAGGAATCAACTTTGACGGGCCATTCTCTAATCAAAAATAACATAATTCTGTAGAGGTTTAGTTTTTTACACAGAAACTGTAAAAAAAACCACAAACCATTATTAAATTTTCTTCAAGTGGATGCTATTGCAAATAAAATAAAGAATTTCATCAAAACTAAGTAATTTTCACACATGTTTTTTTACACATTTTGTAGTATCACTTGTTGATATCTTTCTAAAAAAATGTTCAGTTTAGTTCTTCGATTATTTTTGTTCTTTGGTATATAGTATCCGAATTGGTATCATAATATTTCAATTAATTTTCTAAACTAAAGTGCGTGTACACTTTTCAACAAATATTAACGACTAGGTGTTGATATTTTTTATTCCACAATTCCCAAGTTGAAAAAAGCATTTAACTAATTAGTGAGTCTATCATGAAGTATCTGGGACGAGCGAGCTGTAATTTATTATTAATATCATCCTTTTTATTATACCTTTATTTTTAATGGTTAATTATTTGTAATTAGGTATAGCAAAACTAGAGAAATTGTTCTTTATTGGTGTTTACGTAAATAAGCTTGATTTTTTTCCTGTTCTTATTTCGAAGAAGATTTCAGTGCCACGTTACACACGTGGCACTGAAATTTTTCGATAATTACATAATTAAAATGATAAACGATCGTCTTGAAGTAACCGACACACTTTAGTTAGATATATTAACATACAATAAGGTATAGTAATGAGAAATTCTTCACAGTTTAAGACAGCTTTAATGAATTAGAAGTTAATAAACGCAAAAACAACGAATATATTGCAATACTTTTAACCGAATATAACTACATATTCTACTAAAAGCGTGCTTAATATCTGTTTACCTCGAAGACGGAACTCTCGTAAAACTATAAATAAATTATCAGAGCCAAAAGTCCGCCCGTTTGGAAGATATTGCTTATTGGAAACTATTAAGGCAACATTACTGCGATGGGCACCCATCCAGACGATATATCTTTACCATTGCAGTTGCTTCCGTCATTCCGTGTTATGCATTTATTATTTCTTTTACTGTAGTTTCACAAACAAGAAACGATAGTAAGCAACATGCGTATTTATTAGATATTCAGGTCCCACTATTTAGATCTAAAATTAATATATGTTCTTTAATAACGTTTGTCTTAATTATACCATATTTGGACGTCATTTAACCATGGATTTACTGTACTAACTATGCTATTCCAGCCCAAAAAATAACTCAAATAAATAAGACTCAGGACTCCCAAAGTGACTGGCAAAGTTACACAATGTATAATTGTTAAAAGAAAGTAACTAAAGATTTTAAGGAAAACTATTCCATTCTTATTGCTCTATGAGAAAATCCCAGTGATGAGTGAAGCTGCAGTAAAAATTTACACTCGTTTTTATTCCTCGCAGTCCTAGACATGACTCTTTTAAAAGTTAATTATACAATTGTAGGATCTCTTTTCTCATTGCTCATTAAAAAAACTGTCTCAGTTTTGAAATTTTATGAATAAAATTATCCGGAATGTTTTTATATATAATTTTATTTATACACCCTTTTAAGTTCAACACGACAGCTGTGATTCAAAAGAATATAATAAATCAAGTGTCATATTAAAAAAATAAAAGCTATATAAATGCGAAAACAATTTATGAAAAAATATACCATGACTATTTCGTTAGTCTCGAAGTGGTAAAGTGATGTCAGTCATGACTAAGCATGAATGGGCAAGGCTCGTCCGGGGTACCACTGTCTTACAGGATATCGAGTAAAGCGACAGTTTTGCAATAGCATTTCGTTTGGTTTACCTTATATTATAAATTTTAAAACTATTACTATCCAATACCAACAGTTAATTGAATCCATTTGTACTACAATAACCTAAAACGCACCCTTTTATTTCTTGTAAGAAAACAAAAGTAATACGAAAACACAATAACATTTAATTACATCAGCATAAATATTCCACAATTCACTCGAAATGGGGAGCAAAAATATCATTCGGAGCGATAATAATCTTTGAAGACAACTCGCTACGTAGTCGGCTTGTCAAAATCGATAGCCGATTCTAAGTTTTATCAGCTTCCAGACGACGCCGTCTTTTTATTGAAACAAACTTTATTTTCGTCCTGATGACTTATTAAAATGGAAATGTTCCGAAGTCGTTTTGAAAATTTAACGACGACTCAAATGTTTCGCTTGAATTATTGCATTTTCAACTGTAAGTTCTTCATGTTTGACAGTTTGAATGGCTTTTTCTCAGAAATGGAAAATCTTAGGGAATCCAGTACATGGTCAATTTTAGTAGATAATAAGCTAATCTTCAATGTAGCCTCAGCTATTTTTATCGTTAATTAACCGTTTAGCCAAGAAATTTAAATAACTCATATCTGCTGCTTTAGACCTTGTATATTTTTTTGCACACTATCAATAAGGACTTTTTAGGATTTCGTATAGTGGTATTCCTTAATTTACAGTTTCTTGTGAAGGATTACAAGGGTACCCCTATTTTTTGGGCTAATATACAAATTGCATATTCCGGCATGAAGTATTCATTGGATATCATATGATGCCTTGTATTGCTATGTTTTTTATGCATATGACATCAAAACTATTCTTAATCTAACGTATAACTAAATGTTACTAATAAATAGCTACGAGTATTCTGACAGTTTAGTTCACTATAACAATTATTACTGTAGGCTTGATTTATCTGCCATCCCTTTTATTTCTTAGCACAGGACAATATTTACAAATAAATCCTTATCCACAACTATAATATTATTTAAATTACTCTGTTATTCAATTTAATTGAAAAAATCTGCCCTTATTTTGTTCTAGATTAACCAAGCCCTTTTTTAACATGAATATGAAAAAGGTCGATGAACTTTTAAATCGAAACCTTCTACATCTTAAATAGGCTGTATTTTTCCATTAAATAATTATTCACAGGAAAAACATCACGGGATCCAGCCAATTACTCAAAAATGAGGAAAAAACCAATTCCGCCACCTCCAAACACAACTTAATAATTCACAGATAACAATAAATTTTGATCAAGTCCCAAAATGTGGCAATAAAATACCACGTGGCGAGCAGTTTATTGCATAAAACGGAAATTTAATTAGACGTTTCCTATCTTTAAGACTGGGGTGGGAATTTTAACGCTCAATATTTTTCAATTATGCGCAATGCTTGGGTGTTAGAATTGTATTAATTTCACGATTTAACATGCCAGGTCTGAAACATGTTTTTCTTCTCCTTCCCCTGCTGTGACTTCAATAGCCTCCATGTAATTGGTTAGTCGCCGGTTGTAAAACATTAGGCCGCGGGATCGATTGTCGCACCCAGACAAACCCTCATCCACGGGAGAGAGATCCACAGGTATTTGTTTCGAGTCCAGGTGTTTGTGAGACCGAAAAGTCTATCGTAGTTCATGAAACCCACGAAACAAGACTCGATCTTAGTGTGGAGTCAGGACTATATATTATATCAAATCTGTTTGGTGTATTTGTTATTCGTTACTTGTGAAGTATCGACTTGGTAATAAAATATACAGGGTATATCAAGACTGCTATCGAAAACGAAGCTGGGTGATAGTTTAAGCTAGGGATGAGATATACTTACAAAATTAAGTACCAGGGCTTCTAAGTACGAGTACGTAAAAATACTAGGGTTCTAAATACTTTAAAAGTATTTTGTTAGTATGAGTCGGCAACCCTTCGCGTCCCAACCGCGGCGCGGCGTCTATAAAATACTTGCATAGGAATTCAATCCGTATTGCATAACGAATAAGGAGCAAAAACGCATAAATAAAAAAAATACTTTGAAAGTATTTTATATTCACGAATACGATTGTGATTCTTATTTATACTAAGTTAAGGATAGTTTTTCTATGGAAGTATTTTTATGTATAGTGTTCCAAGTTCCTCGCGCACTGACGTACAGCGGCGCCTAAATTAGAAAATACTTGCATAGGAATTCAACCCGTATTTGATGGCCCAAAAAAGAAGAGAGAAAGAGCAAAATAGTATGAATAAAAAAATACTTTGAAGTTCAAAGTATCTGTTATTGATAGATACGATTGTGGTTGTTGTTTATATTAAGTTATGAATCGTTTTCCTATGCAAGTATTTCCATGTGTAGTTTCCAGAGCTCTCTGCGCATCGACGTACGACAATACTTTCATACTTGTAAGTATTTTCTGCTCGTACCAGGGCGCCGTACTTCGAAGTGAATACCTGGTTTTAAAACCTGGTATCGTAAATACGTCTCATCTTTAGTTTAAGCGATTTCAGACACAATGCAATAAAAAATTTCGCAAAAAAAAAAGCGACAATTTTTTTTCTTATTATTCTCCTTTGCCCATTTTTGGGTGGTAAGTACATTCTTTTCCTAAAATACGTATACCCTTTCATTTTTTAAATAATCTAAGGTATAAAACAGTTTAAATTATTATCCTAGCAAAACTATGGATTTACCACCCAAATATAACGATATTTAAACAATAATTAAACATTTATGTCGCGTTACTTGTCGAAATTTTTAGTTGCATTGTGTTTGTACTCACTAAAACTACCACCCGGATTCGTTTTCGGTAACAGGCTTGATATACCCGGTATGGTATTCGTTCAGTAAGTATAAAATCAAAATCTAATACTATAGATTATATCTATTTTTCAACATGCCACACATTCAGTAACATTTGAAGTTTGCGGCTGCATATTCAATTCTTGAGCTCCAAATTCTTGAAGTTCTCAAAAGACCGTACTTGATCTATACCTATAATTATCTCTTTACTTATAATTTGCGAATGACGCATTAGCATTGTGTACTGGGTATTGATCGATTGACTAGACGATCGCGCCGGGACCACACTTGTTCAATTATTCAACCGCCTACTTCCAGGGCGGCGCTCGTTTGTTACATCTCCGTATACTCCGCTGTATTGCTATTTCCATTCTACAGGTTCTACAGGTTCCACGGGTGCGGAAAACGGTAAAATTATTGGATGATAAGTGTGAAAACTGAAATGACTTGCGCCTAAGAATGAAAACTGAATTATCAATTGAGAATATTTTAACTATATTACGAGTAAGATTATTTGATCCTGTATGTTTCAGATATAATAAAGTGCACATATTTTTAATCCCTTTTTTAAGAATTAAATAATTAAAATATTATTATTCTTAAAAAAATCTAAAACAAATTTGAATTTGATTCGAACACAATTTTATGGCCTTTTTTGAATAATTTGTAAAGTCTAGATTATAGGTACATACATATTTGTAACATATCTTTATTTTTTATCTTTACTAAATTATATATTATTCTTAATTAATAACCACTACTACGTCACGAAGACAAAGCACTCACGGAACCGCGAAAAATATTCAAACTAAGTAACTTAGCTTCAGCAGTATTTTAAGTAAATTCATCTATCCTCGTCTCTTGTACAAGTTTGACGGCGGCGCCTTAAGTGCGAATGTTAATAAAAATTCATGTTTTTCGGGAAGTTCTTTTTATCGCTCCTGTGACGTCTGATGCATAAAGGGAATGATGCATTCTAAAAAGGTCATTTTTGTTTATTACATTTACATATTCTCATTCCTAAGGGATTTGAGGGTGTGAATATTAAACAATTTCCACTGTCAATTGTTAAAGATAGGGCTGTTTTATTTATGAGAATCTGCAGTAATGAGATTTTTTTGTGACAGATAACAGACGCATAAAGTGCGGTTGTATGTTTCAAGACAATAAAAATGATTCATTCGTAATATCCTTTCAATGTGAAGATCCTTGGGGGAGGCCTATGTTCAGCAGTGGACTTCTCGTGGCTGAAATGATGACGATGTAATATCTTTTGTTTTCTTTTTCAATATCACTGCATTTTTATGTTACGTCTATAATATCTAAGATAAAGAAGATTCATATTTTGAAAACAATAGTATAATCGGTTCTTCATACTATCAGTAAGTGTCGGATCATATTGGCCTATGTATATCCTAAGACTGATATTATACATTACTGTTTTTAATGCTCTGTACATCCTGTTGATAACAATATTATCCTTTTACTATTAGTCCGGTCATTTTAGACATTTGAAATAACAAAAATTCCGACAGAGCCAAATTTTTGTGGACAGCTTGGGTTCACCATTAGAAAGAAATCTTCAAAAGTCCCCATCGATCCCATGTGTGCTTAAAAAGTTATTCGGGGTCAAATGTCAAAATTTCAGATATTTTGGATTTTTCTCGAAGATGGCAAGTTTTTTCGAAAAATAACCTTAGACCAAATTTGTAGATCCGAAAATTCTCGACAAAAAAGTTTCAGTCATTTTTTTTCTAAGAGTCACCATTTCTGAGATATCGCGACTGCAAGAGTAACGTTATACATGATATGCACACATTTCCACGCCACCTGTGAGGTAGTGTACTCGACGCGTTTTTTTTTAACGTGGTTTCCCCAGTAGGCCTACTCCACGCGCTGTCAAGATGTAAATTTCAGGGAAAATTCTATTCTAAATGCATAATGAATATTGATATTGATTTTTATTGGGTATTGAGTTTAAGTGTAGTTCTGATTTATTTTCATATTTTAGTCTGATTCATACTCTTCAAAGTCTACTTCATATAGTCATGTCTTATATAATCAGCTGTTTCTTCATCAAAATCACATAAGCCTTTCTCTATTGTATTCAATTCAACATTTGAACAAGACTGACCTCGGCAATTTGTACACGCTAGAGAACATAGTAACCCTACTTTCTTGCAGCCACATTTGCCGCTGCAATCTTTTTTGCAATTACAAAAAATGGAATTAAAAAGTTTCCTGGAGCGGGTGGCAGTAAAGTTTGAATCGGTACCAAAGTATTATCTATTCTTTTCCAACCCCAGTCTTCCGGGTTCAATTGATTGCCTAGCCACGTCTGAACTTGATAATATACCCAATACAAATGTTGAATAGCAGATGCCGATGTTGGAGGAAGACATGACAGTTGTACTTGCTTCTTGTTTCGTGTATTTTTGACAAAGGTTGAATATCGGTGTTTATCAACGCAATTAATTTTTTTTTGGAGCTCCATAAACAGCAAGAAGAAAGTGAATTCCTTTGGTAATTATTGTTTGAGGTAAAGAATCAGAGTCTGTAAATACTTTTGCGCAGTCTTTTTTGCAATTGCAAAAAAGGTTGCAGCGGCAAATATGGCTGCAAGTAGGGTTACTATGTTCACTAGCGTGTACGAATTGCCGAGGTCAGTCTTGTTCAAATGTTGAATTGAATACAATAGAGCAGGGGTTCCCAATCTTTTTCAGTCGGCGGCGCACTTACAAGTTTAGTATTTTGTCACGACTCCCTTAGCTATGTACCTTAGCTATGTAGTTGATATTGACAGTCAAAATAAATAGGTACCTACAATAATAGTAGTTAGATAGATAGGTACAGAAAAATAAAAATACTCAATTTAAAGCTGACTTGAAATATATTTGTGACGCATTTTAATTGAAAGAGATAATTTAGAAAATCAATACTGAATCACAAAAACATTCAGTCAAATCAATGTGAAGGGTCAAGGCGTGGGCGGGGAAAGTTATGGATGCGTGAGCATGAGTTCGAAACCGGTTACAAATGAACGAGCGTATGTAAGTAGTTACTTGGGAAATGAGCCCTCAAAATATTGTTAAAAATATTCATGGTTTCGGAAAATTATTAAAATGGGGGATCGGCTCACGGCGCCCCTTCTTACTTACTGCGGCGCACCGGGGTGCCGCGGCGCACACTTTGGGAACCCCTGCAATAGAGGAAGGCTTATGTGATTTTGATGAAGAAACAGCTGATTCATCTTCATTTGAACAATTTTTGAACATCCAGGAAGAGGAAGAAGGAGAAATCGAAGAAGACATGACTATTGAAGTAGACTTTGAGGAGTATGAATCAGACTAAAATATGAAAATAAATCAGAACTACACTTAAACTCAATACCCAATAAAAATCAATATCAATATTCATTATGCATTTAGAATAGAATTTTCCCTGAAATTTACATCTTGACAGCGCGTGGAGTAGGCCTACTGGGGAAACCACGTTAAAAAAAAAACGCGTCGAGTACACTACCTCACAGGTGGCGTGGAAATGTTTGCATATCATGTATAACGTTACTCTTGCAGTCGCGATATCTCAGAAATGGTGACTCTTAGAAAAAAAAATGACTGAAACTTTTTTGTCGAGAATTTTCGGATCTACAAATTTGGTCTGAGGTTATTTTTCGAAAAAACTTGCCATCTTCGAGAAAAATCCAAAAAACTGAAATTTTGACATTTGACCCCGAATAACTTTTTTAGCACACATGGGATCGATGGGGACTTTTGAAGATTTCTTTCCGATGGTAAACCCAAGCTGTCCACAAAAATTTGGCTCTGTCGGAATTTTTATTATTTGACCACTATTTTTATGTCTAAAATGACCGGACTATATATATCGATACCGCAATAAACTTCAGTAACTACCATGCAAAATGGACCTAATTTCCCTCAGTATACAATAAAGCTAAAACTATTGAACCATGTATAACTATTACTATCGGTGACTAGCTGGCAATTTACATAATAGACTAGCTAATATTGGAGCTTAGCGGACAACATTGACCAGTTATAGCAAGTAATATGTATAATTACTAAGAGTAGGAGGAAAATAATTTTCATCATTGTCTTCGTCGTAAATTTATTGAAAATTCAAAGGTCTAACAGCTTCGTAGCATTTATATCAGGAGCCAACTATATCCGATACAAAAGACAAGATTTTTTCCTGAATTTTTCTTCTAATTTTTTATTGGCAGTTTACATTTACTCTAATGAATCTAAAAATTATTCATTCATTTTTATCATAACTTTTTCTAGTAACCAACATTGTTTGTTTGTGAATACAATACACAAATGAAAATTATATCACAAAACAGAAACGAATGGTACTATTTCGGAAAAAGAAGCAACCAATCAACCTGAAGTAAATTTCCTCCAATTGAGTTCACAGCAGGCTCAGCACCCCAAAGCATTTGCATCATAACTCAAGCATATTATATGCCCTTACCAAACCGGAGTTAATGTAGCGCGGCGGCGTTGCAAAGTGGCCTGTGACATTTTTCAATCGTTTAATGGCCCAGCATTATTGGCTCATGCGGCCGTCCATAACGGAATAATGTTGTGGGGTGTACATGATATAGCGTTTTAATAGACCACAAAAATTATCACCTCCCATAGATTTTATTTATGAGCCGTATTTTTTATTTTATGAGAGGTTTTATGGCTGAAATTGATAATAGTTACTAATAAGTATTAACATGATCTTGATAGTTCAACAATTGTTTTGAATTAAGGCACAAGGGAATGCATTCCTATAAAAAATACAATTTGTGGTTTTTATTTCTCACCATCATCATCTTTAACCACAGTGTTAGAATTCATTATTATTTGTATGAAAATAAAATTAGCGCCTTACTCAATTTTTATTTATAATTTTAGACTGAACATTTGTATTGTCTTTGCTTTATATTCATTTCCTTGTCTGTGTGTTTTTCTCTCTATTCTTTGTGGTAACCGGTGTAACTGATATGTGCTATTCTTGCTGTAATACTTAAAATTAGTAAAATAAAAGTAATCCAACATCAAGATAATATTTATTGTAAGAGGTTATGGGCCCAGGAGCCCCTGTAACAAAGTAAAAGTCAAAATAAAGTTTGTAGAAAAAGTACAATCACTTCTAACCTCAAGTGAACACGTGAGCTGCGAAAACAAAAGCTCATAATTAATCTGCAAATATGTCCAACAATCCCTTGGCATTGATTGAAAAATTAACCGGCCGAGACAATTATTCTACTTGGAGATTTGCCGTCAAAACCTATCTTCAACACGAGGAATTGTGGGATTGTGTGGAGAACAATGGCGATGTAGACCCCAAACGAGACACAAAAGCCAAGTCAAAAATAATTCTGCTTGTCGACTCGACGAACTATGTTCATATTCAAGAAGCAACTACAGCCAAGGAGGTATGGAATAATCTAGCTAAAGCATTCGACGACACAGGGCTGACACGCCGTGTTGGATTACTTCGAGAACTGTGCACAACCACACTCAACAGTTGCCAAAACGTAGAAGAATACGTCAGTACAATCATGACAACTGCACACAAATTGAGGAACATCGGGTTTAACGTAGACGATGAATGGTTGGGAACCTTACTGCTCTCCGGTCTACCTGAATCGTACAAGCCCATGATAATTGCAATGGAAAGTTCTGGACAAAAAATAAGTGCTGACTCGGTGAAGTCAAAAATCTTACAAGATGTTAAAATGAATGAAAGTCAAACTTCAGCATTTGCAATCAATAAAAACTTCAAGAAAAAAGGACAGAAAAATTCCTTTCAGAAAGGACCTCGGTGTTACACATGTAACAAATATGGCCATATAAGCACTGTATGTAAATCAAAGAAAAAAGAGAAATGGAAAGTTCAAGTTATGCTGCCGCATTTGTTGCTTCCAATGACAGCAGCAATGCATGGTACATTGACTCGGGAGCATCCATGCACATGACCAATAATAAACTTCTATTGTCACATGAAACAACACCAAACATTAAAATTATCAAAGTTGCTAATGACAAATCTTTGTCAGTTCAGTGCTCCGGACAATTAAGCCTTGATGTGTGTAATAAAGAAGGTCAGTGCAGGAAAGTGTTGTTCAAGAATGTACTCTTTGTACCAGAGCTGGCAACAAATTTAATATCTGTAAGCCAGATAATAAAAAATGGTGGCCAAGTCATATTTGACAGCAAAGGATGTGTCATACTGAACAAATATAACACTATAGTGGCAACAGCTACTTTGGTCAGCAATATGTACCGACTGAACATGCACATGACTGGACATGCTTACATATCTGATGTTGATACCAAAGATGCATATTTATGGCACCAGCGAATGGGTCACTTAAATTTCAAAGATTTAAGTAAAATGGTAGAAAATACTGAAGATATGAATTCATTAAAGAAAAATAATAACTTGACATGCATAACGTGCTTAGAAGGAAAACAAAGTAGACTACCATTTAAAAATAAAGGAACAAGAGCCACTAAATTATTGGAACTAGTCCATTCTGATGTATGTGGACCCATGGAAAAAGAATCTCTTGGCGGAGCTAAGTATTTTATAACATTTATTGACGACTACTCTAAAAAGGTCTTTGTTTACTTGCTACACAAGAAATCAGAAGTCATAGACAAACTGGTGCAATTTAAGAAATATGTAGAAAATCAACTGGAATGTAAAATCAAATGTCTCCGCACTGATAATGGACTCGAGTTTGTTAACAAAAATATATCTGATCTTTTAAAAGGTGATGGAATTACACATCAAACGACTGCACCATATACACCACAGCAGAACGGTGTCGCAGAACGAATGAATCGGACATTGGTAGAAAAAGCCAAGTGTATGCTGCTCAATGCTAAGTTATCCAAACAATACTGGGCAGAAGCTGTACAAACAGCTGCTTATCTCATTAATAGAACCCCAACAAAATCTCTGAACTATAAAACTCCAGAAGAAATGTGGACTGGAACAAAACCCAGTGTCAGACATCTGCGGGTATTCGGATGTGAAGCGATGGTACACTTACCAAAGGAGAAAACAAAGAAATGGGACCCTAAAGCTAAGAAGGCTATATTTACTGGTTACTGTGACAATACCAAAGGTTACAGATTTATTATGCCTACTTCTGGTTTAGTTGTGAAAAGCAGAGATGCCGTTTTTCTGGAGTCAACTGTTGTCAAAAACTATGTTCCGGTGGACTTGACTGAACAAAAGGATGTGTTAACAAAAGAGGACCAACCTTCTGATAGTTCAAATGAGATGTCAACTTCCACAAACACCATTATTAATACTGAAGATTCTGAATCTGATGACTCACCAAATAGCAGTTTGTATGTACCCGATAAGAAAATCAAAGATCTAACAGTTTCAAACATGACATTAAGACCAAGAAACAAGCAGCCATACTCAAAACAAAATAAATTTGAAAGCTATTTATGCTACAATGAAGGAACTTTGGATGTACCTTTGACATACAACGAGGCTATTGCATCAGCTAACTCACAAAAATGGAAAATGTCAATGAGTGAAGAATTGCAATCCCATGAGGAAAATAAAACATGGACATTGGTTGAGAAGCCAGAAAACGCCAAAATAATTGGATGTAAGTGGGTGTTTAGAATAAAAGATGAAACTATGGGTCCAAGGTACAAGTCTCGTCTATGTGCGAAAGGATATGCACAAACAAAAGGTATCGACTACGATGAAACCTTCTCACCAACTGTCAGGTATGACTCCATTCGTTCTCTTCTTTCAATTGCTGCTGAACAAAAGTTGGAAATAATACAATTTGACATAAAAACAGCATTTTTATATGGTGAGTTAAAGGAACAAATATTTATGGTTCCACCTGAGGGCTTAGAGTGTGCACCTAATACTGTATGTAAACTTAATAAGTCTCTCTATGGCCTAAAGCAAGCCCCTAGGTGCTGGAACACCAAATTTAACATAGTATTGGAAAAATTTGGATTTGTTAAAAGTTTAGCTGATCAATGTGTCTATGTTGGTCAAGTGAAAGACATAAAATGCTATTTATGTCTATATGTAGATGATGGTCTCTTATTCTCAAAAGAAAAATTTGCTCTAACAGAAGTAATTAAGGAATTAAAAACAAATTTTGATATAAAGACATGTTCCCCTTCTAATTTTGTTGGTATGCAAATAGAAATAAATAAAAGTAATATTTTTATTCATCAAACAAAATATATTGAAAAGTTATTAGAAAAATTTAATATGAGTAATGCTAATCCTAATAGTATCCCTGCTGATCCACATGTAAAGTTGCAGAAAGTTGAAATGGTACCTGTGAAAAACTTACCATACAGAGAAGCAGTTGGATCGCTTATTCATTTAGCAACAGTAAGCAGACCAGACATTATGTTTGCTGTGAGTATGGTGAGTCAATTTTTGCATTGTTATAATGAATCCCATTGGAATGCAGTAAAGAAAATTCTGAAATACTTAAGAGGAACCAAAGAATTTGGTTTATGCTATCAATCCAATCCACAGACAAGCGACTTTATTGGCTACAGTGATGCTGATTATGGCAATGATTTAACATGCAGACGTTCTATAACAGGATATGTATTCATTAAAAATGGAGCAGCCATTACATGGTCCACTCAGCGACAGCAAAGTGTAGCATTGTCTACAACTGAAGCAGAATTCATGGCTGCATGTGCGGCCACTAAAGAACTTATGTGGTTAAAACAATTATTAAGTGATGTAGGACAATACAATAAGAATATTACATGTTTAAATATAGACAATCAAAGTGCTATCAATGTTATAAAAAATAGTGAATTTCACAAACGATGCAAACATATTGATATTAAATACAACTTTATAAAAGAAAAATTTAATGAAAAACTTATTTCTTTAAACTATGTTAATACAGACTATCAATATGCAGATATTTTTACCAAAGCTTTGTCTCGAGATAGATTTAAATTAATGAGAAGTAATATAGGTATGGTAAATTTAAGTAACTAATATTGTTTTTGTACTTAAGAGGAAAGTAAGAAGGCTCTAATTTAAGGGGAGTGTTAGAATTCATTATTATTTGTATGAAAATAAAATTAGCGCCTTACTCAATTTTTATTTATAATTTTAGACTGAACATTTGTATTGTCTTTGCTTTATATTCATTTCCTTGTCTGTGTGTTTTTCTCTCTATTCTTTGTGGTAACCGGTGTAACTGATATGTGCTATTCTTGCTGTAATACTTAAAATTAGTAAAATAAAAGTAATCCAACATCAAGATAATATTTATTGTAAGACACAGGAAATCCACTGCTGCACATAAGGCTTCCTCCAAGATAATTTTTAATATTCCATTAGTGCTCGTTACCAGGTGAATCATAATTGCATGATAATAATTAACGGTTTCAAAACAGTTATATATTTAAATTATTTTACGGTAGTAAAGACTATATTGATAAATTATATGATCTGAATTTGTATATCGTATCTAATTTGCATTCCACCATAATATCAACACCGATACACAATCAATTATGGGCCTAATAAAGTTTGTATTTTTTTGCCTTGCAATGCAAAAAACTGATTTCACAGACTGTTTATATAGGTTACTAGCGGCCCGACCCAGCTTCGCCTGGGTGCATATATTTTTTGATTCCACTCCACACCAAATACATGTTGTTTTTCGTATAAACTCTTGTATGCCTAAACTTGACGTAGCTATCCTACTGTCCAGCTCAATCCCGTCTCATCCGCCTGTTCAGTCTCTTCCCAATCCGTCCCGTCCCTTCTCTTTATTATCCATCCCGTTTTATAACGTGCATTTACAGTTCGTCCTAACAAATCTGTCATCTTTCCCAGCCCTCTCCCGTACCTTCGATTCTATTTTACTTTATGTCCCTTCTCTCCATAAACATCCTTATACATCTTATATATAAAATAGGAATTATTAAAATTTAATATGAGAGTTACACTGAGATAGCAAAATAATAATTGTCAACGTTACTACTACACTTGATGCATAAACAATAATCGTATTGTGTGAGCGAAACAGGAGACCGGCTTCGTTCTCATCCCTACTCCGTGCTGTTTACTGGGTCAGAAGTGACACCTGTAGACATCTGGCGGGGATAACTAATTAAATGACGATTGATCAGTTTTCGACCGGAGAGGAAAAATGATTAAATTACTAAAATGGCTATTAAAAAATAAGGGTTGATCGTAGAAGGGTGAAAATTGAGGATTGTATGTATTTTTGTATGTCATAAAAAAATAGAAATTAAAAATTTTGTATAAAAAATAAAAAAAAATTAGGGGTGGACTACCCCTAACATTTAGGGGGATGAAAAATAGATGTTGGCCGATTCTCAGACCTACTCAATATGCTCACAAAATTTCATGAGCATCGGTCAAGCCGTTTCGGAGGAGTTCGATTACGCACCCCGTGACAGAAGAATTTTATATATTAGATTACAGAAAATCTGTACTTGCTTTATTTTTATTTATTTATTTATATTTTAGGATTGGCAAGTTGAAGTGGCAGTGGGCCGGGCACATAGCTCGTAGAACCGATGGCCGACCGATGACCGATGGTTCTTGAGTGGAGGCCACGTACAGGCAAGTGAAATGTCGGACGCCCGCCTACAAGGTGGACGGACGATCTGACTAAGGTTGTAGGAAGTCGCTGGATGCAGGCCGCTTCAAACAGGTCATTTTGGAGATCCTTGGGGGAGGCCTATGTTCAGCAGTGGACTTCCTGTGGCTGATATGATAATGATGATGATGATTTATATTTTATATTATTAGTTGTACACCAGAAAAAGAAATATAGCAACATGTAAAATAAGTACCATCGGCGGCCTTATTGCGCAAGGGAATCTGTTCCAGGCAACCTTCTACGGAGAAAAGAGAAAGAAAAAGAAAGGGTAATTCTAGTTGCATAGATAAAAAATATTTAAAAACAACCATACTAATAATGGATATATAGTAAAATATATACAGGGTATATCAAGACTGCTACCGAAAACGAAGCCGGGTGGTAGTTTAAACGACTTCAGACACAATGCAACAGAAAAAGTTGCAGAAAAAAGCGACAATTTTTTTTTTGTTATTTTTTTCCTATGACCATATTTGGGTGGTAAATACATTTTTCCCTAAAATAATAGTGTATACCCTTTTATTTATAAATAATCTAAGGTATAAAAGAGTTTAAATTATTATTTTAGCAAAAACTATGGATTTACCACCCAAAAATGACGATATTTAAAAAATCATAAAAAATTATTGTCGCGTTTCTTTGCGAAAATTTTAGTCGTTTTGTGTTAGTAGTCATTAAAACTACCACCCGGCTTCGTTTTCGGTAGCAGTCTTGATATACCCTGTATGTATAAACATTTATGTACATCAAATATACATATACGAATACATATAATTATTTAAATCTGAAATATCGTAAATGACTAGTGAAAGCATATTTTGTTCAGTAATAGACTTAATATTCTGTCGCAGATGACAATGACTATGCATATAATATAATATCTTTGTATCAGTTCACAATATTTTGGAAAATGCCTCTAGCTTAAACTCCACGTATAAACTAAACCCACAAAGCCAATCCTGAAAATGATAACACGAAAGCATAATGTGAACATTACATGAATAACTACAAATGTTAATGACAGTTATGCTACAGAGAATTATCCCAAATTAAACGCGCACTACGTCACCCTCATAATGTGCTGTGCACAATGCACTGACAAGGCAGTTACTGCGATCGTTTGCAAACCATTACAACGAGAGTGCAGACGAAATTGCAAATTATACACAGCGCCACAGGTTACTTGGAAATTAACAGAATATTAGCTATAATATATTTACTTAATTGTTTTGGCGTGTTGGGAATGGTTCCGTAAATGTAATGTTACAGAAGTGATTTTACTCCCATTTTTTATGTAGTTTATGATTTTGTTTTTGTTAAATTTGAATAAACAAAATGTGTTATCTTATTGGTATAATTGTAGAGAATGGAGACAGTGACCCGTGATGTTCTGTGTTCGAATCTGAAACATATTACTTTCTGTGAGTTTTTTGAAAAATCCCACACGATTCACTCGAGAGTCGTATTTATTTTTACATGACGATAGCCTCACGCCCTATCACATCTTGGGTCAGTTCGAAAATTTGGCGCAATGTACTGGTCATATTGCGACTTAACATCTTACATCTCAGGATGGCGAGCTCAGTGGAATGCTAAGCATTGTTTTGTAAAATTCATGGTGTTGTTGGATTATGCTACTGTTATAAGCGGTCGTATCGTTTAATTTCAGGCGGATCGCATTGTCGTCCCGCCGTTCATAGCAATAAAAAATATGGGTGGCAATTATGGTGCATGTGTCTACGTCGTCAGGGACACAGGCGTGAGTTTATGTCTATGAAACATTCGTGATAGTTGACTATAAAAAAAATTAGATCAGTCACTATTGTATCGATATGATGGACTGGAGCTGCACTGGATCAGCGTTGGTCAAGACCTCTCTCATCCCACAAAGCCTGTGATAAGGGTCAGCAGTTAATATTAATAACATAATCTTCATCCCATTCTGTTCTATACGGTTCTTACTTCTGTTATAGGTTTCTACCACAGAACAGATGAATATAGTTAGAGGGGAAATACAAGCGTTTGACGCGTCGCAAGGTGGTGCATAAAAAGCATCACTGCCGCGGAACGGATGATTTGTCAAATCAGTCGTTGTCGAAATGCCTTGGAGTGTGGTGCTCCGGCAAAATAGAGTAAAAATGCAGATTTGCGCTATTTTATCCTGCAGTTCCAATACTAAGGCGTCGAATATCAATAGAGGAAGAATTTTATACCACTATAAAATCGATCGATTTTATTGATTTTCACCTTTATTTCCAAAAGATGCGGTTTATAATTACGATATTTTGAAGAATTCGATAATATGACATATCAAAAATATACATTGCTGATTACGCGTACAGTCAGCAACATAAGTTGCTACACATTCATGAATTTTCCAATGCTCTTATCATCCAAAATAATAATAATTCCCAATATCGTATAGCACTTATCGACAAAGAAGACATTACTTGATAATATTTTCCGACTACAGACTAGTAATTAGAAATTTTAATTCATAAAAGGGTTATTAAAAATGTGAAGTGTGTAGCGACTTATGTTCCTGACTGTACATACAATGTACGCGAATGCCAAGCCCCTACGCAATAGTACGAGAGATGACAACCAAAAGTTTTGTCTCATAGCAATACGGCCACAACCACATCAAATTGATAGATTTGATTATTTCGAACTCGAAAATACCAATTTCAGACATTTTTCGCGTAGCGTTTGACCGAACTGAATTTTCAAAAATGTCAACAAATTTTACCGGACTGTATCATAGCAATCTGTCTGATTTTCTGACTGCAGTTATATAATAGCTATAAGATACCGAAAACATATTTTTCAGAAGTTAATAGTGTAGCGCGTACCCAAAAAATAATTTAGAAAAATTAAAAATGAGACAAAAAAATATGACGATAGCAATCCGTATGAAAATATTCTTTACGGGTAAATTAGGATTAGTTAATAGGAAAAAAATACTTTCAGAAGGAAATTTGGATGCATCAAATTTTGAGACCATTCTAAATATGTAAGTAAGGAATTTTACCGATCGGTATCATAGCAATCTGTCTGTAAATTGTTGAACTTGATGAAATGAATTCAGTGTAGCACCTCCTTTATCAGACAACTTTTCGATATCGACCGTGTTGAACGCGTGACTGATTGCAAGTCGGGCAATCACCTTGCTTTTGTCTTGCCAAAATAGAGCGCGGACAACGTATCTATGCTATAAGAACGTCTATTATAATTGATAATTTTGAATTCTTAAAAACCTACTCTTCCATCCCCGAAAACTTCGTCAATGGCAGATGAACAAACCATGCCTTATCATTGGGAATAGAAGAAAAAAAACGTCCGCGAGCCCTCGGACAACCAGCGACACACCCACGTCCGCTTGAGCAACTTATAGTTTGTTGTCACTTTAAGTGAGCGTCATTTCAACGTTTAGGACAGCTGGTGAGTGACTATGTATAGTAAGAGAGTCCATCCATCCATCCATCAGCCAAAGGAAGTCCACTGCTGAACATAGGCCTCCCCCAATGATTTCCACAGAGACCTGTTGGAGGCAGCCTGCATCCAGCGACGTCCCGCGACCTTTACCAGGTCGTCGGACCATCTTGTGGGTGGACGTCCTACGCTGCGCTTTCCGATACGGGGCCTCCATTCGAGCACTTTCTGACCCCATCGGTCATCAGATCTCCGCGCTATCTGCCCTGCCCATTGCCACTTCAACTTGCTAATCCGGTGGGCTATGTCGGTTATTTTAGTTCTCCTACGGATCTCCTCATTTCTGATTCGATCTCGTAGGGAAACCCCGAGCATAGCCCTCTCCATAGCTCGTTGAGTGACTTTGAGCTTCCTAATAAGGCCCATAGTGAGAGGCCACGTCTCGGTGCCGTAAGTCATCACTGGCAACACACAACTATCGAAGACTTTCGATTTAAGGCACTGAGGTATTTTGGACGAGAAGACGTCGCGTAGTTTCCCGAACGCTGCCCAACCGAGTTGGATTCGACGATTGACCTCTCTCTCGAAGTTGGACCTGCCTAACCATACCACTTGTCCTAAATAGACATATTCGTCAACAACTTCAAGAGTAGAGCCCCCAACACCGATAGGGGTGGGCACAACATGGACATTCGACATGATCTTCGTTTTGTCCATGTTCATTTTAAGACCCACCTGTTGGGAGACTCGATTGAGGTCTTCGAGCATAGTGCTAAGGTCTTCCAGCGATTCTGCCAAGACTACAATATCGTCGGCAAACCGAAGGTGAGTGATATACTCGCCGTTGATGTTGATGCCGAATCCTTTCCACTGCAAGAGCTTGAAGGCATTTTCCAGCGCGGCAGTGAACAGTTTCGGAGATATGACATCTCCCTGTCTCACGCCTCTCTGTAGTGGAATAGCCTTCGTACTCTGATCTTGTACTCGGACCGACATGCTGGCGTTGTTGTATATACACTTCAATACTTCGATGTACCGATAGTCGATATGGCACCGCTGGAGAGACTGTAGCACAGCCCAAGTCTCGATCGAATCAAAGGCTTTCTCTTAGTCCACAAACGCTAAACAAAGCGGCAAGTTATATTCCTCGGTTTTTGTATAACTTGCCGAAGCGTATGGATGTGGTCTATGGTACTAAAGCCTTTTCGGAAACCGGCTTGTTCGGGAGGCTGGAAGTCATCAAACCTGCGTTCGAGACGATTTGTGATGACCCTCGAAAACAACTTATAGACATGGCTCAGGAGCGAGATGGGCCTATAATTCTTCAGCAAAGTGTTATCACCTTTTTTGAAGAACAGTACCACCACGCTCCCGCTCCATGCCTCTGGCGTTGAGCCCTCGAGGAGAACGGAATTGAAGAGCCTCTGAAGGACTTTCAGTATCGGCGTTCCGCCCGCTTTCAGAAGCTCTGAAGTTATTCCGTCCTCGCCCGGCGCCTTGTTGTTTTTAAGTTGCTGATGTCCGGGATATCATCGCTAAAGTGTCGGATCGAACTCGGCTCTCGGGTCTTCGGCCGAGCTAACAGCAAGTTTGGCAACCGAGGTGTAAAGCTGTCCGTAGAACCTCTCGATCTCCCTTAATACCTCTGCCCTCGTCGATACCACGCGGCCGTCTTCCGTCTTCAGCCTAGACAACTGGCTTGCCCAATAGACAAGTCTCTTGCAAACACTTTGGAGCCTCCGTTCCGCTCAATTGTCTCCTTAATGCTCACAGTATTGTGAGCACGGACGTCGTGTCGCAAGGACTTCCAGATCCGTCTATTGAGCCGCCGATATGCTTCGGCGTCAACGGAAGACTGCAGCGCTAAAGATCGACGTTCGGCCATGAAGTCAAGAGTAGGGATCGAGAGTTTTTGTGGTCTATCTCTACGGCGAGGTCTAAAATACTTAGATCCGCTGTTTAGCTCGTCCACTGCAAGGTTTTCTCCTAGACAATCAAAGCGATTTGTCAGCTCGAGTTGAAAGCTCTCGGGGTTTTGGATATGGGCGCGAGTAGGTCGGAGCGTAGATTTCATCAAGCGACGCCTTTCCGATTGGACATTGATATTCAGTGTGCCCCTAACCATTCGGTGATCACTGCCGGTTTTCACCCTGTTGATCACAGAGACATCTCTGAATATCCGTCTATTCGTCGTCAAGATGAAATCTATCTCGTTTCTCGTAGAACCGTCAGGACTCAGCCAGGTCCATTTCCTGTGAGGCGGCTTCTGGAAAAAAGAGTTCATCACAAAGAGTCCCTCTTTCTCCAGAAAGTCGGCCAGCCTCTGACCCCTGAGGTTCCGTTGCCCATGTCCAAATTGCCCCACTTTCAACTCTGCATCGCTTCCCTTGCCCAACTTTGCGTTGAAGTCTCCCATAACAACATTGAAGTAGGTTTTGGAAGTATGTATGGCCCGACTTATGTCCTCATACATTTCCTCCACTTCTTCATCTGGGTGTGTCGAGGTCGGCGCGTATACAACGAATATCTTTTACATATTCTGAGTATAAGGTATACTACCCTGCTCGACACACTTTCGATGGATACGATGTTGTTGATGAGAGACTTGTGGACGAGAAATCCGACACCTCCTCGGGACTGTTGGTCGTCCCCCCGGTAGAAGAGCAGGTTACCAGACTTCAGGGTTATCGTATCCTCCCCGATTCTTCGGACTTCCGATAACCCCAGAATGTCCCAGTATAACCTGCTCAATTCTTCTTCCAGTTCGACAATCTTCTCGTCTGTCCTCAATGTGCGTATGTTGTGTGTTACCAGGGCCAGTCGTCGTCGGGGGCGGTAGCCGGGGCCTACCCGGGGATTCTTAGCACCCCCTGCCCCACCGTAACCTTGACCGCTACCATAGCCAGGAATAGTGGGGCTGCCGGGGACTGGGGGCTTGGTCTCAATTTGTGTCGCCATTAAGGGGGGTATTTGCCAATACTCGCCACGCTTGGCAGGCGGGTTGGCGAGCGCAGTAGGGGACTGGCGTTAATGACGCTGCTGCCCGCCATTAACCGGGGAAAGGAAATAGGATTTGTGGGTAGAGGATGTTATAGTAAGAGAGTGGCAGGAGCATAATATGCATAAAACCATTCCCACCGCAGCAGGAACATAAGAAGCGCTCAGGCATTGGCCAAGCAACTCCAAAACGTTCTTTTCTCTTTTGGGAGTACATGCGACATCTAAATGTCTGAAAACATTTTTTTTGCAATCCTACCTTATTTACGAACGGTAGAAAAAAAATTCATTCGGATTGCTATAATACAGGTCGGCTAAACTTGTTGACATTTTCAAAAATTCGCTTCAGCTAATATACTACGCGCAAAATGTCTGAAAACCAACTTATTCGTCATAAAATTATAAAATCTATGTACATTGCCAATATCAGACGTATTGCTATGATACCGACTGCCTTTTTTTTGGACACAGTAGAAATCGCCTCACATGCAATTGCTACACTTTTGACAGTTACTACCTACCTAGTCGGGTTCAGAATCACATAATCTAACGATTTTATACAGTTTCGACCGTATTGCTATTATAAATGGTTTTGGTCGTCATCTCTGGGACTACAATGGATACGACTCATTTTTGTTATGTCAACTTCGAAATTTGTCACATGTCACACAGTGTTGTAGTAATATACATTGTAATTATATCGATGTAGTTATAGATTTTGTATACTCGTAAATCAGTTTTCATAGGCATTAAGCAAAGAAAATTAAATCAAATCTTTTGTGAGTTTAAATTGTAGTACTCGTAACGTTTGATAACGTTGACGACCTATCCTTATGTTCTAATATCATAACTCCGCCAACTGAGAACAATATGTATGTGTATTTGTATCTGAATATACTTTATAATATTAATTCAATAATTTGTAGGTTTCCGAGAGTGAATCGATAAAGGCAACAGGTAGAGACAACTGGATTCCTATAAAATCCAGTACGATTGTTCTAAGTATTCATTTTCGTGAAACAGTAGACGATAAAAAAATCTGTATCATAAGTAATATACAAACCAAAAATAATTACGGGCAACGCTTATGTACAAACTGTATCATGGGGGTGAAATAATGAATATTTGTATGAAAAATCAAAACCACTGAAGCTATTGACGTAAAGAAATCATAATTTTATTGTAATAATTGCATATATCTGTTTTTCCAATAATAAAAATGTTAATATCTCACACACAGCTGAAAATCTTGAAAATCCTGTACACATACATTTGTAAAATAGTATACAAATTAAAATTAACTTTCAATATTAGATTCATAGATCATTTATTTTCCGTCTATCAACATAATACTAATGAAATAAATGTATCAGGAAAAACCATTAATCATATCGATAAAATAAATACCGGTCTTATAACAAAAACATATTTCCATAATTTTATCGATACTTTAAATCGACTATTGCAAGCTTTCTAAATTAGATTTGTAGAGGTTTTGTGTTTCGAAAACGACGACGCTGGTTTTCATACAATTTGACGGCCATTGCCTTTCTAACCATATTCAACTGTTCTGTGGTTTCTACAATCACATTTATGAGACAGTTTTGACCTAGAAATTACAGTACTATGTAATAAAAAATTACTATTAAAAAACAGTCGAATTGAGAACCTCCTCCTTTTTTAAAGTCAGTTAAACATACCTAATATTATCATGAGGGAAACATTTCAAAATTACCAACATAACAACGCATTCGCTCTACTGCAAACTGTTCAAACATCAGTTTCGACGCGACTTGTTGTTGGAGGTCATTAGTATTGTATTAACAGATGTGCTTTGTTTAATTAAACCACACTTTCCCGTGTTGATGTTTTCAATAAGCGACTTTTATTTGTTAAAGATGTTGTAACATGATACAAATCTTATCTTGTAAAGATAAAAAATATGTTATATTTTTTCACTCAACTATATTTTCCAGCATAATAGCAAAATTATATTGAAAACTATAGATAGAACAGAAACAATGTTAATAATTTATACTATACAAAAGATAAGCAAGGACATAAATGTTACGTATTGCTAAATCCTATCATTACAGTGAGCTTATCGCCTCAAATTACACAGCTATTAGCCATATCTCTGCTCGACGATTGTCCAATTGTGCAAGTTCGACGATTAAAAGGCGGGAAAAGTTGGGTATTTAGCTGTGGAACCTTGGAACCCGGGAGCGCGGGGCCAACTAAGATAAAACTTCTCAAATCGACGATTGAACGCTCTACTTAAATTTCGCAGTTACAAAGTAATTAATGGCCGACTTGTAACAGTTGTAGCATTCACTCCTAACGTTAAGTTTTTAGTTTTGTTTAATTTATAATCAAATATCAGTTTGTCATTATCGTCTCTTATTTGAAGAGTAGATGCTGGTCAAAATACTACTTTCATAGAGTTGAGAAAATCTGAACTCAATTATATTTCATTACTGAATAAAATTTGTTGATTTAACTATTTGATATAAAGAAACAATCAACATTACTACGTTATTGAACAGAAAACAATCACTGCATCCATAAAATAAAACATATAATATGTGAAAAAATAATGTATTTTAAAATATTATAACCTTGTCTACTTAAACCTCGCATCCAACAACATTAGTACCGGGAACAGCTGCCAACGCGAAACAAATCATACTGGACAATCTTTGACGCGCTTCATTGTGAAGACTAACATCGTGCTGTCCATTAAAGGAGATTGAAGGAACGAAGTTGATTATTTGCATGGGTTCTCTAGCAGCTTCTTCCGCGGCCCTATCCAGCTCACCGTAGGCTCTCGACACGCAGTTATCCACATCAACAAGGGGAAGACCAATCTCTAAAGCACAGGAGTAAGTTCCTTGCAGATATGCGGGGTACGGAGGTGAAAATTCACATTGCATATACCGCACCTGAGCTGGCTGATCGTTCTTCAGTAAATTCAAGGCGCATCTGTGAAGCCTGTTTGCCCAACAGTCGTTTACACCGAACTGGCAAACCAAAGATCCGTTATCGTCCCATCGTGTCCTTCCCCATGGCACAAATTCTATGTCCAAGAAGTTTCCATACTGACTGTACGCGTCCACTAACTGATTATTAATGAACCTCATTGTGTCACCGCAGCCAGATGTAGTCCCTATGGTGATTTTGATGGTTCCATTGACGGCTTCAAGGACGGAGGTATTGTGAACATTTACTATGAGGCACGCGACAACGGCAATGTACGAGTAAGCCATGACGTCTGGGTATGAAGCGTGTGCGATGCTAACTGAGTTTTATTGTGTTATCACATCGATAGCGTAAACAGGTCAATATCTTCGCAATCAATTGGGCCTAGAGAAATAGATTTTTTGTAAATTTTAACGTGGATTATTATAGGATACGTAAAAGTAAGGACGCTGCATCATTATAAATATAGTATTGAATTTAATTCTTAGTAATTTATTCTGAGTATTATTTATTCAGCAACTGATAGGGATAAGTGGAAGGAGTTGAGGGAGACCTTTGTCCAGCAGCAAACATAATAAGTTAAAAAATATATTGCAATGTGCAATACAAGCTTTCCTTTGTCGAACAATTATTTTCTTATATTTACATATTGGTACATTGAAACAAAACAGATTTTATGTTTTTTAAACGGTTTTATTTAGCTCACCCCGTTTGTTTGGGTCAAATTTAGTAATTGAAATTTAACCCTCTTCCCGTTAACCGGTTGATCTGAAATTTGGTATACGCCATTGATTCTGCTGACAATACAATTATCCATATTCAATATTATTGTGAATCCAAGATGGCCGCCGCTACAAGATGGCGGACAACTTAGTTTTTTTCAATCCCATCAATATTGGTATCAAATGAAAAGGCTTGTCAAGTAGAATTCAGTGCACTATACAAAATCAAAATCAAAGATGGCCACTGCTACAAAATGGCGGATAATGTATTTTTCAATCCCATCAATATGGGTATCAAAATAAAGGGCTTGGTAAGCATAATACAGTATACTATACAAAATTACAATATGAATCTCCCACCTAAGTCAAGAACTCAACGAATTGAATAGAATGAGAAATAAAACTAAAATCTTAGAAATAAAAATTCCAATATTTAAAGTGGTTAAAATTTATTTAAAGTGGACGTGCCCCACGATTTTATTTTAGTTTAATCAATATATTATATGTTTAAAATTATTTTTTAGCTTTTAGTACATTTATCTGCAATATAAACCGTTTAACTTAAAATATTTTTTTTATAGTCTTAAAATAACAAAATAAATTCCTACTATTTAAAGTATGCGTGGATATGTCAATATGGGAATTACTTGCTATCATCATTTATATTCATTAAAAAATATTATTTATCTAATCCAATTTGATTATGATGTGATAACGTAATGAAACTCAGTTCGCATCGTACACGAGTCACGAATAGAAGTCATGGCTTACTCGTACATTCCCTTTATCGCGTGCCTCATCCTCAGTGTCCACACCACCAACGCCCTTGAAGTCGTCAATGGAACCATAAAAATCACAGTAGGAACTACATCTGGCTGCGGCGATACGGTTAGGTTCATCAACGACCAGCTAGTAGACGCTTACAGCCAGTACAGAAACTTCTTGGACATAGAATTCGTGCCATGGGGCAGGACCCGATACGTGAATGGATCAATGGTGTGCCAGTTTGGTGTAAACGACTGCTGGGCGAACAGGCTTCACAGATGCGCCTTGAATTTACTGAAGAACGACCAGCCAGCTCAGGTGCGGTACATGCAATGTGAGTTCTCACCTCCATACCCCTCGTTCTTGCAGGGAAGTTACTCCTGCGCTTTAGGAGTTGGTCTTCGCCTTATTGATGTGGATAACTGCGTGTCCAGACCCTATGATGAGCTGGACAGGGCAGCAGAAGAAGCCGCCAGAGAACCCATGCAGATAATCAACTTCGTTCCTTCGATCTCCTTCAATGGACAGCATGATGTTGCTCTTCACAATGAAGCGCGCCGCAGGTTGTCCAGTATGATCTGCTTCGCGTTAGCAGCTGTTCCCGGTACTAATGTTGTTGGCTGCAGGATTTAATTTGAGGAGGTTGTAATGTATTTTGAAATATATTCTTTTTACGTAAATAATAAGAATGTTTTATTTAACGAATTAAGTGGCTGCTTTCTAGTCTAATAAGTAATAATATGGTACTAATTATATTGTTTTATTATATCAAATAGTTTCAAATTGCATTTCGAAGGTATTTAAACCTAATTATAATGTGGATACTCCAGATGTAGCAATAGAAAATTAATTTGAATTTTGTCATATCTATCACTAACACTGGTATGAGACCTACATGTAACTATACGGCTGACAAATATAGTACATATTATTATGTGTTGATAAACACTAGGTTTCAAATGGAGAGCCACGAGGTTGACCCTTTGTTGGTTCGAAGTTATTTTTTTATACTCACGACTGCATACTTGCATCTTAATGTCAAATCCTGCTTAATAAATAAATCTAGTTTAATATTTAAAAATTACATGTTCTCTAACTCAATAGTTTCTATAAAATCATAATTAATATTGTAATCACGATCCCAAAGAAATAAAAAAAAATAATCAAACAAAAAGTTTACAGTAACTCATCTCGTTTTTTTAACTAATCCGATCCCCACAAAAATCCGTAACAAAATACTATAATTTTCTAAACTTTCCAAAACAGAAACAAGTTTAAAACAATTTCCCTTGGGCCAGCTCTCGCCCCTTTGAATGTATTTCAAGGTAATCGCTTAAGATTACATCACAAAAACTCAAATACTTTAAGCCATGTTTCCTTTATGCGAAAAATATGTTTCTCCCCCAAATCCCCCTTTGATGGTATAATAAACATTGAAACTGATTAACTTCCGTCACAAATGTACTGCGGTTATTCATTTGTATCCTGTAGAAGACCATTTTGAAACAAATGGTTTGAGTTTGAACCTTTAATTGAGAGGAAGGAAGGATTAAATATAAGTAAAAATATATAAAATACGTAAGATGTGTGAAAATATATTATTAAATTATTAAATAATCATACAATATGACCAACTAAAACATATTGTTTGTTTCGATCCGGTATTTATAGGTGTGGAGAATCCTACGTAAGAATATTAAACTACTCATTCGCCAAATCGAATCAAATGTGTTTAGTTTTCCATCATAATGTACCAGATTATAGCGTCCAAGTAAGCCTAACCAATTGATTTAACGCAGTTTTAATCAATTTTTCTCTAGTTAGTGTATGTTTTTACCCAGGATACGTCTCAATCTTGTATTTTTCTTCTATGTTTCAAGTTTAGTCATACTTCACACATATTTGGAGAAATTAAGACACGTTTATAAACCTATATGTGATTTCTTATTCATTCTGGAAATATTTAAAACCACATATGTAAGGACACTACTGTACAAGAGCCACATAAAATAAAAGTGTCAAAAATATGTATTTAAATAAATTACAGGTGTTTTGCTGTTTTGCGTATTCGTATTTAACAACACAAGAGGCTCATAAAAAAATCGTGCAGACGCCACAAAGAATCAATATCTTCAATAGATATCGTATCTTATCCAAATTCCACTATGAAGTGAATTGTACACGCTATCAGCATTATTATGCCGTAAATCTGCGCCTGCATCCTACTCGAGTACACAATCAGTAACAGACGCCATGGCTACTTACATTTACGTCATCACATTTCTCATACTTGCCAGCTCTATCAATGCACAGGTCTCCAAACTAACCACTGTCAAGGGAAAAATTAAAATCAGCTTCGTGATGTCATCGGGCTGCCCTACCACGCTCAAGTTCATCAAAAAAATATTTGACGTTTACGATAAGTACAAAAAATTCCTTATCATACATTTCATACCTTGGGGAAGAACGAAGAAGCATGCAAACGGATCTCTGACGTGCCCATTCGGTGAGAGCGAGTGTTTTGCTAACAAGGTGCAAAGATGCGCTCTACACATGTTAAGGAAGGACCAAAACCGTCAAGTGCAGTACATGAAATGTGAATTCTCTCAACCATATCCAGCGTATATGCAAGGGAACTACAATTGTGGCGTTCAATCTGGACTTCGCTTTATTGATGTAGGTAACTGTGCGTTGAAACCTTACGGCAAGCTGGATAAAGAGGCAGAGCAAACGACCTTAGCAGCTTTGAAAGTCATAACAATGTTCCTGCAGTTTGGTTCAATGATAAGCTGGATTATGCACTCCATAAAGAAGCGATGCGTCGGTTATCCAGTCTCATCTGTACTGCTTTAGGAGAAGATCCCACCACTGGATTTCATTGCGTAAATTAATTTAATGAGATTTTAATAAAATACATCAAAGAGAAAGGTAGCTTACCCAATTTCACTAAGAGGAAAATGTTTTCATAGTTATTAATCTCTATTTTCTTTGTCAGGCTCTACAACTAAAGATTTTAGTAGATTGTTACACAAAAGGATACGTCTACATTTGAAGCTTTTTGTAAATTGGATTCTTTTACTTACTTCATCTTTACAATACGTTAAAGAATTGGTACTTGTATTTGTTGCAAATTTCACTTATAACATCAAAATAAAATGTTATACAATTTTAAATTGCGCGGCTGCCCACATGTTCGCGGTGGTCGCGGGTTCGAATCCCAGGGCACACCTCTGACTTTTCGGAGTCATGTGTGTATTGATAGTCAATCACCACGCACTAAAACGGTGAAGGAAAACATCGTGAGGAAACCTGCATACCATAGCGATTTATAAGAATTCCTATGGTATGTAAGTCCGCCAACCCGCATTAGGTCAGCGTGGTGGACTATATGGCCTAACCACTCTCAATCGTATTCTCGATTGTAGAGTAGGCCCGTGCCCTGCAGTGGGACGTATATGGGCTGATACAGATACAATTTTAAAAATATAAATACAGGGTATATCAAGACTGCTACCGAAAACGAAGCCGGGTGGTAGTTTAAGCGACTTCAGACATAACGCAACAGAAAAAGTTGCAAAAAAAAGCGTCAATTTTTTTGTTATTTTTTTCCTATGACTTATTATTTGGGTGGTAAATACATATTTTCCTAAAATAATAGTGTATACCCTTTTATTTATAAATAATCTAAGGCACAAAAGTGTTGTAATTAATATTTTAGCAAAAACTATGGATTTACCACCCAAACTTTTACTGGTGGTAAAAGTCTTTCTCCCGTCAAACAGCAGTTTAAATGCACTGTTGTGTTTCGGATTGAAGGACATTGTAGCCAGAGTAACTACTGGACATATTTAGACTTAACATCTTGTGTCTCAGGATGGCGAGCGCAGTGGAATGCCAAGCATTGCTTTATAGTTCAAGGTGTTGTTTGATTTTGCTACAGTTCATGAGCGGTGGCATAGCTTACCATCAGGTGAACGGCATGCTCGTCTCGCCATTCAAAGCAAGAAAAAAAAAAATTGTCGCGTTTCTTTGCAAAATTTTTAGTTGCATTGTGTTTGTAGTCACTAAAACTACCACCCGGTTTCGTTTTCGGCAGCAGTCTTGAGATACCCGGTAATTGTACAATAATATAAATATTCCAGGATGAACAAATTTTAAAACTCATCTTCATTTAAATCCATAAGATCCCTTAAAACACAATTTTTACATTAAGTAGACCAGGGGAACCCATCAGAAAAAATAATTACAAAAAGATATAAAATTCCCCTCTAGCTATAAAAACTGTAAGACCATCTGAACCGAGCTAATCTTAATTCATTGCAAAGACGCATCGAATTACTTGTAATATATTAGAAAAAAGTACTTTGTGTCTACTGTCTCCCCAGTAAATGAAATGGAATGCCTTTGGGACGACTCTTTACGTGACGTTTCCTTCTGCGGTCGAATGTTCCAGAAACAAAGGTATGGATGGCTTCAATTAAATAGTTTCTCGACCTTTTGGTCACGTAACGCGTTTCGATATTTTATTAATAGAGGACAAGGGTTTGATGTTACTGAAGTTTAAATAATCATTGAGTTTGAATTTTAGCTGCTTTAGCTGACCCTTGGCTCTTGTCTATGTCGAGGTGTATAATATATAGTTTAAATTTATTGTATTATTTTGAGAATGATCAAGCAAAATAGGTATTGTTCTCCGCTTTGATTTTCTAACTACAAATTTTCTATACTTAGATACTCTTCGGTGTACCATTGGCAGTGAGTTTTTAAATAAGCAGTTTGATAGTTTTTATTCCGAATCATTAAACTAAATATGGATAATTCGCCACTCTAGCATAACGCAGGTTTGAAAAGGAACACATCTTTAAAACTTTTGTTTAAATCCCTTAGGTATACACACATCCTCACAACGCTTACCATCTGAATATTTTCATAAACATTATTATCTTTTCTCAAAACACCTCTCTCCTGATTAAATTATAACACGCAACATCCTAAGTCAATCAACTCCGGGATCCCTCCACCTTTCAACGAACATAAGAGTTTGAAACCAAACTGATTTAAAGTTTTTACGAGGGACCGCACAATCTCACACATCACACACAAGGGACGCAACTCCCTCGCTAATTTTAATTAATACAAACTGCACAGAAGTCAGAACTCTTAAACATTCCCGAAACAGCACAAACTGCTGCCGAAGTTAACGAGTTCATAGCGATCCACGGTAACAATGGGGCTCATAAAATTAATACCTCGCTTGGATCGACGGGGTCGCCTCTCTAGATAGTAATTTCCTCTTAAATATTTAAGTTTTCAACCCTCCGCAACAAGATTCAATTTTACGCCCTAAAAAGGGGTCTGTTGAGCGATTGTCGGTACCTCAAATGTCAGGAGACATGAAAGCAACCAGCTTAAGTTGGTACGCGTCAATTAAACCTGCCTACTTTGTACAACTGTTGTGAAGTGATGTCAAAGTGTTTGAGGGTCGTGTTATATTGGTGAGCACAATGGCCAAAACCCATTGAAGTATTACTCAGTTGTATGCGGAATAGGAATGGTGAAACTCAATTGGGTAAATCTTGCGTCAAATTGGTGAACGTTTGAGCGGAGATGCACATTTTAAGTTGAAATATGTACCACTTTCATATTTCTCGGAGGAATTGGCCATGAATTCGGTGCCAAAAGCGATGAAGTATTTATTGAGTCATTTCATCTATACTAATATCAGAAACGAAATTTTCAATACCAAATAATGTTATTACTCTCACATTGATCCATTTGAGAATGTACAAATAATGAAAATATGGATAATTAATAAACCATTTTCAACACAAAAATTTAAATACCATTTCTATCAACATCTATAAATACTTAATATGTATATAATAAGAACATACTTACTAAACGCTCCGCTCTTTTAAACCATGATTGATTTATTTAACGTTTAAAAGAACAGTCTTCAACACATTCACATACGAAATTTATTATTAAATGAATGTTCGTATATTGGCAACGCTAGAATCATACAATTTGCGGCGTAAAAACTCCGATCACGTATATTTCGATATGACCTCTTAAATCACATAACAAACGTAACTCATGATTAATTCCATTAGTTACGTGTTTGGGGTCGATAATACCGACTCTGGGCTTTGCAGTGATTGCTAGGTAGAATACTTTGTAGGGTTAAATTCCCTTGATACTGTCGTCGTGGGTACTGGAATATATTTTAATCACTGATAAATGTTAACCCTTCACACATTATGTTTGTAGCCTTTCCTTAATATAGATATTTTTTCCTGTCTTTATCAGCCACTATATTATGTATACCCCTTAATAAGGTTCCTCTAAAAAAATCCAATTATTAATTGGCAGCCTGCATTCAGAACATTACTCCGATTTTTGTCAATACTTTTGTAATCCTTTTGTATTTGGATCTATTGATTATACATCCAAAGACAAGCAAGCGCGGCGGTACTACTGGAAACCCTTTTTAAATATTTGTTTTTCTTCCTTTCCTGGTAAAATGATGGCCAACGAACTGGTGCGATCTGCTTAGAAAGTGGTTGTGTGTTGGTTCCCCCACAGTTCTAACTTTTCAGGTTACTTATATCACAGGATTCATAATGAACGAACCTACCAATTTAAATGTGAAAAATATATATTGAAAACCTGCATAGATATCTTTAGAGGCTTAGAGATTTTACAGGTAAGTGTTAGTGTTAGTGTAATGAGTAATCTATCAATCAGCAATAGGCCAGAATAATGAAGAATAGCCTAAGCTTACTCGATCCATTTCTCAGTTAACGAAGAGTCTCATATTCACCATAACTTTATATAGTATAAGCATTACTACATTATAGCTTACTATGAACCAAATAACATTAAATATTCTACCAATATTCCCATGCATGTTTAAACCCAACAAGGTCCCACGCGAGAATATAGCCCCACATCATAATAGGACAAAGCACGTTACATTTAGTTCGGACGCCAAAACAGTTTACGATTGCAACAGAATCGAGTAGGGTCAACACTGCGCGTATAAGGACATACAATATTCAGGGCTGCCCCTCGACGACCACATGAATAAATCAATGAGTGCAGTTTCGGCATCCGATGCTAGGGTTGGCGATGTTTGTTTCGTTATGTTTCGGAATTTTAAATGTTTTGTTACAATTTACATACATTTAAAATTTTGTTTTATAATGAAATATTATATATGTAATATTATAGATATTTCATATGTACTTCCATGACGCATGCTTTCCAGGTAATTATACTGCTACACAATAGATGCAGCATATCTATGCAGAAATACTTATTAGTGAGAAATATCATAAGATCACTTTGCACGAAGAATGATACTGTATCAGCCCATATACGTGCCACTGCAGGGCACGAGATTCCCCTCCGATCGAAAGCTGACGATTTAACGATGACATAAATGCTAGTGAATGGCAATTAATACACATGATGCTTTTAAAAAACCAACAGGTCGCCTTCTTAATAACTACTTGATTTTAGACATAATTAATACACTCGTGTCGACACGACCTTCATGCTAGTAGAAAATGGTTTCACATATATTTTTAAGATCGCTGATGCACAGATTTCAATGTTTATAAGGAACAACCTCAAAATATGTTAATAATGGCAAATAGCACACCAAAAAAATCTTCAAATTTTTACAAATCCAACAGTGTCATCCCTGGCTATGTTATGAAACAAAAGCTATTAGCATACAAAGAGGGCCCATGCGTTTCCCCTGCAGCAGCCCTGAGCCGTGCACAAACTGTTTTGTATTTGGACAACCCTAATAACATTATTTAAATTGCTTCATTTACTAGCCTTTATGTTACATTTTTCATATCTGCATACATCAAATAGAAAACAGCGTGGGTGCACATTCAGTTAATTAAAATTGCAAAAAAATGTTCTATTCGATATCTATGATGTTTTTATAGGATATTAAAAAATATTGATATGAACAAATATTGGAACATTCAATGTAATTGATGGATTTTTAAAATGCAAACTTTAAAACATTATGAGCTTTTTAATGTTATTGAACGAGTACCTACATACATATGTATATATTAACCTCGATTATATACAGCAGTAAATTATGTCGATACCAACATTACCACTGCGTCCAAAGCTTTCGGTTCGAATTAATTCACTCCTCATAATCAATGCATTTAATTTTAAATATTCCAAAAATCCTATGTTCTAAATCACGTCACCGCAAAGCTTGAAAGCTATAAATACTGCCCATTATTTAATATCTCTCCCCAGTTTAAAAGCTTAAAAATATTCAGTAGACTAAACCTACATATCTCAGAATTTAAAGTAACACTGTTACGAATTCAGCTCACACTTTTACTTCAGAATTTAGTGCTTCGAGACAAGTTTAAATTTAAGCTTACTACCCACTGCGGCTTGAAATGTTCGTTTTTTAAGCAAATATTTTAAAAAGTACGTGGTTGCCTGTTGGTAAACGGACTAGACATGGCTGGCAACATGTTCACGGTGGTCGCGGGTTCGAATCCCAGGGCACACCTCAGTCTTTTCGGAGTCATGTGTGTATTGATAGTCAATCACCACGCACTAAAACAGTGAAGGAAAACATCATGAGGAAACCTGCATACTATAGGGATTTATAATAATTTCTATGGTATGTAAGTCCGCCAACCAGCACTTGGCCAGCGCGGTGGACTATAAGGCCTAACCACTCTCAATCGTACTCTCGACTGTAGTGGAGGCCTATGCCCTGCAGTGGGACGACGTATATGTGCTGATACAGATACAGATTTTAAAAAGTACTCGTATTAGTTTTATTTGAAAAACACTTAAGTTTGAATGACTAACGAGCACTTTCTTTGGTTTTAACTTTTTTGAAAGCAAAAAGTGGCCATTTATAAATGCTCACGACACAAGACATGTTGTGATTTGGTGACAGTGAACAGGGTACTTTTATTTATTTAATAGCAGCCCAACCCGGCTTCGCCCGGAAGATCATTTTTATAAATCCTTATTTATAATATATTATGTTGATTTGTAATACATGTGTATAACTAGTGAACTTATGTAATTGTATCCAACAAAGGTTAACAATAAAATTATTATTATTATTATATAACACAAAAGTCTCATCAAAACCCGTCCAGCAGTTTTTCCGTGAAAGAGCTACAATCCATCTACACATTCCAACTTTCTACATTTATATGTTAAGGAGGATTTTAGCTTGCAAAACCTAGCCAAAGTAACTGAAATAAAAACCCACTCATGTATAAAAGCTCTAAAGAGAACAGCATGCACAATTCTCATATGATCCGAGCAGCTAGGATTTAATGACCGAACTATTAGGCACGGGGCCAGATCGACTCAAGGGGAAATCGTTTGAGCCACGCTAATCTAGGATTGAGGCAGACTTAAGAAGTTATTGTGAAATATTCTCTTCAAGTTAATACGCAGGGTTTGAAGTTTGGTTACTAGGTCATTATTATTTCATTATGATAATTGAAATAAACTATTATTTACGGATTTTGTCGCGAATTTAGTTAATTTTTTTACATTTTTGACTTCATTATTATTATGTCAATATATACTTACTTACAATATATACTTATTTCAATGTGTAACATTCGCGTAAATCTAAAAAACCATCATTATGAGAATTTAATATTAGCATGCAATAAATTTAAAAAAGCTAAAAGTGAAATTATTTTAGCTCATATACTACTCACGATACATTAGGGATCTCCTATATAGTTAAGGCCTTTGTGGCCACGTAAGCTTAGTCCAAATTATCAAACTTCACATAAATACTACAAAAGTTCTTAAGAAGAATCTTTCGTTTCGTTAAAATGATAGATTAACTATAAAATATTCCAGAATTCTTCCAATTTTGTACACCCTTCTCATTGCGTCACGTGTAATATTATTGTTATAAAAATAAGATTATTGAAATTTCCATGACTACGCTACGAATTACGTTATTGAAAACTTGTAAGTACATATATGAAGTACACGGAAATAAATATAAAACTGCGACAAAGGATAAGAAAATAATTGCGTACATACCACGGAATGATTGTTTTGGCAATCCGTAGTGATTACTTGCAATCCATCAATCTGTATCAGCCCATATTAGTCCCACTTCAGGGAACGGGCCTTTTCTACAAAAGGCCGAAAGTACTATTGAAATTGAATTATACATTTATAATATTTTCAATGATGTGCAAAAAAATCACCAACATCGAACACCATGCGACAAATAATTCCTCCAATACCAATACTAACGTACATACCTAGAAATAATTAAAATATCCAATGATACCTATACAATTACACAACAACAATTTCCCAATTATCCGTGCGGTATCCCAATAATCCAGGGATTACCGGCGTACTCCAGACGGCTTCCAAGTCACTGGGCCGACACACTACACTACCCTTAATCTATATTGTTGCGTTTAATCTTACTAGATTTGTGATACTAAACTATTATTGGCTATAAAATGGATCCTCCAGCTTCGGTAGTGGATATATCGAGGAATAATTTATTGTATTGTGGGTTACCTTAGTCAACTTGCAGTCCGTAGACAATGGACATCTTTGAACCAGGAACGGACTTAATAGAATAATTAAGTCTGTGTTAATTTTTAAAAACAAGTAAATATTTCAGTAATAGTTGGCCAGCTAAGTTGGGTAATAAAAAATCGATTGTATTTATGGTGCGGCATTCATCTATGTATTCAGTTATTAAAGTCTTCTCTCTTGGCCGTTTGGAATCATTACTAATATATAAAGCTGAAGAGTTTGTTTGTTTGTTACCTCTAATCTCAACTGGTTCGGGTTGATTAATTATTTTTGTGTTGGATAGGTTAAGAGGAGATGCTATAGGCTATATCACCTATATCTATAGGTCATAGGAGGGAACGCTATAATATATAGTAGGGAAGTAGTAGTAAAAAATCTAGCAAATACGAAGAAATTTTATTCGCTATTCGTGGCCCGATTGATCAATATTCTAAATCGAATGAATTATTAAATTAAATAAAAATTTGACACTGAGTAATAGTATAAACTCCGTATATAATAGTTTTATTTTGGAATTAAACATTTTAAAAAACCCTGTCTGAGCCGAGCTGGATCATTATTTGAAATAAAAAGTTAATTGGTTCTTACGCCCCGACACTAATCCTTTAGGTATCTTAAAATGGTCAATAGAATGTTCACAATTATTATCAACTCAATCAATTACTAGATATGTTTGAGTTCAACGTGATAAGCTAAGACTAAGTAACCGTCGTGAAGGAAAGCACATACAGTGGCATGTGTAAAACCGAATTACTAGGAACTGACGACGACCAAGGACACTTCTCTGTAATAACCACAATCAAAATCTTGTTGGTGAAATAAACATTTAATCGTATATCACAATATTTACGACACTAGTGCTGTTACTATGGCAACTGGTTTACCGCAATCCACATTTGTAAAATTATTTCCGTCTCTTCGTATACGACTGATGTTACGCTAGTACTCGAGAAATCTTTATTTTGATTTACGGAGTAAACATTTTCCTGGTTTTCATCGCTCACTTTCTCAGGAGTGGCTACAATATTTTCTTTCATAATATTATCATGACAACTTGAAGTGCTGTTCGTCATTTTATTGAGAGCTATGGCATGATTTTCGCTATCATGTAATATGCTTTGTGTTTACTTTTATATTACTATCAAAAATAGAAATATTTAAATCTCTTACTAAAAAAATCGCCTTTTTTATAATTATTATACACCGTTGAATTTCTTCCTCTTAATACAAACAAAATTTATGGGTGTGAAAAGAAAATAAATTAATGAAAAAGAATTCCTAAAAGTAAAAAGTTCACGGGAAATATTCTCTTTGAAAGAAATGTTAACAGTTTCTTACTTAAGCAAATCTATTTTTAGTATGTATTACATTGTACCAACAACCTCTCGAGGCTTCATTTGAAAGGTCTTTGTAATATTTCTACACCCACTATTATTGTAACATACCCAGAAATGTTGAAGGAAATAAATTACTTCGTCATTTTGGTCAACGACTATGGAAAAATACAAGAAGGACAAAACTCACAAGGTCAGAGAGGATGTAAGAATCGGTGGAGATCGATTACGACGACTATCAGTCAAAAAAATTGCATAAGATTCTCAATGAAAAACGTGTCAAAGAATTCTTAAAAAATCATTAAATTATTGTTTACTTTTATAGAATTTATGGTTGCAAAATTAAGACACGTTAAGGACAGAGCAATATGGAGATCCCTTATGTCTTAAGCACTGTTTGTGAGTTCCGAAATACTTTAAAATAGTACTTATTACTTAATATATTCTGTGGAGGCGTATTATTTATATTTTAGTCTAAAATTACAGTAAACTGTTTAAAATTTATTCATATGTTGTACCATTTACAGTAATAATATAAAGTAGATTAAATTCCAACTAATCCAAGATAGTACGTTATCTCATTAAACACGAGCGTACGAAGCAAGCAAAGACCATAATAATTTTCCACCTCCGCTGAAATTAATTGAATTCTGTTGACACAACCAACAACTCAACATAATTACTTGTGCATTTACACACGCATCGTGCTCTGTGTATCGTTCATTATTCATTTGCGGAAACCGACGAGAAGAGAGAACCAATTAGAACGATCAAATATGAAGGGTTCACTGGCTTTAGTAAATATTTCAATATTCACCCTTGCTTTGAAGACGAAACGCTCTAAAACGCCAAGAAATACATCGTTGTTTTCACGTGAAAAAGTCATAATAATTTCAAAGTCAATTTAGTATGTTAGAAATGGAAATATTGTTGAAAAGTATTTAAGGAAATAATTTAATTTATTGCAAATTAAATTGTAAAAGGAATACAGACATTTATTTTATGGGTGGAACAACACGGAAGTCTAAATTATGGTATGAAAATACTGTTTATTTCAGTTACCTCCGAGACATATAGAAAATCGTTTAATTCTTCTACCCTTCTATTGTTCATACGGAAAGACTGACAACCAACGAGTAAACAGTACAAATAGCCAACGCACCAGAGTTTCTCCAAATATTTAGGTCCTGGGCTGATATATACTGCGCGCTACTCTGCCATGCTAATGGCTTCACGCCTTCTTATGTTGAAAAAAATCTATGTACAACTTTGATATTTTCTATCTAATTATTTTAAAAGCTATTTTACGGATTTTATCATGGATTTGCTTTATTTTTACATTTCTTGACTTCCCGCTGTTTCGATAGTAAAGTAATCACTTTACAGCTTTCGTGGTAACGGAGAAGACACCATATCCAACTGTTCTGTGGAAAAGATTAATAATCCGTGGTAAAAGACTTACAAATAGTTTTATTTCAATGTGTAACATTCGGGTAAATCTAAGAAACCATTTGCAATATAAAATTAAAATTACCCGCATAAACTATGATAAAGATGGAAAATGACTTGTGCTCAAGTTTACTTCTTCGCTAGCTAGATGTCGAGCAAGCACAACAAGCGAGCAATAACAAAGTGGGTAACAAAAGTCAACTGCAAGACACTATTAAGCCTAAGTGAAGACTGGATTGAACAGGGGTATAAACGTAGTTGGATATTAACCAATAACCCACTTCACGACGCATATTAAATTAAACTGTACTGCCAGGATAAAGATAACATGGAACGAGCAAATGGAAACGGTGCCACAATAAAATTGTGGAGTGGCTGTTGGGTGCTAATTTTTCTATGTTAAAACAATTAACATACGGAAATTTATTTTATTATTATTTTATTTATTTATTATTAGCTGCACATAAAGAGGATATAGTATTAATCAATAAATACACTAATCAGTCATGTATAGACCTGATTCCACATCAAGATCGAACTTTGTGTCGTCTGTATCGGAAACGACGTGTTTTGTTTTATTTGAATACTGGTAACACCTAGTACTCGTAATACAAATAGTTTTAATAAAATATATAAAATCACCCAATACTGTGTGTATTTAGTAACAGATATTAATACTATGCTTTAATAAAATCGCTCATAAATCTGTATTATTTAGTAATAGGTTATCCCATGCTCATTATCTTTATTTTGCAGGTTGCAACCAACACTGGAGATAGATAAGTAAGTGGCCCTTATTTCTTTATGTCATAAGGTTAGTGATTATTACTTATATTAATAACATTATTGCTCTTGCGCCGTTTCGTAACATATAGTGTGAAATATGTTTTACTCCAAAATATTTTTTATTAATTAGTTCTTGTGATGAATTTCACTGAAAACTAATATTTTCATCACTTGAACTTATTCCAACAAAAATTATCAAAAGTAGCGTGTCAATACATTTTGTATCCTAAGTTCCACGGCAGGAAAAGAAGCGTATTGTCGGCTGGAGGCGCAACGTCGCTGGGTAAACACTTATAAGTAGTTCCGACAAAATATCGATGCAGAACCGCGAGAAATAATCTCCAAGCGCGACACGTTTGCATAATCTCAATCGGAAGGCTTTATTCTAACTACTGGCACGGAGGAGTTCTAAACAGTTTTGTTTTAATTAAATGTGTGTCGGTTTATTTTGGGGTAGATTCGCTGATAATTATGCTGATTTGGGACTGTTTTTGCAGGTTCTGTGGTTGAATAGGTTTATTTGATTCGGAGTGTTGAGGGTTTTTCAGCATGCAATATATCATGATGTTTGTACAGGGTAAAACTCGATGTTAGAAATTAAAACGAGGATAGAAATATATTTCAATACGTTTTGTATATTGAAGAGAACTCTGCTGATTAGTACTTTGTCTCTATTGTGAATGTATAACAGACCATTGTATTACTGACAAGGATCAATTTATTCCTTAAAAAGGCAAAACAAACGCAATATTCATTATCATAGTCAAGTCCGTCCATTTCCAAAACAATAAACCAAGAGGATATCATTGTTACCAAAACCCCACTATGACACTTGAATAACTTATCGAAGAGGAGAGACGAAACAATTGAAAACAGCGGAACAATCCGAATCGAAGCCCCGACCGGGAAATGTACACGGATTTTCCACTCGCGATATGATTCCGTACGGATGAATACGCAATATGACTGAGTAGCAATTAGATTGAGCAAACACACGCGAAAGCACTCGCGCGGAACAATATGAAAAAGGGCACACCGGTCCAACAAACAAAGGCGTTATATATATCCTGCGTTTCGACTTTGAACCTTATCACGTAGTTATAGAGGCGGGAAGGGTCAGTTACAAGGACGTCAATGAAAAATGTGTTGATCGGCCGCGTTCATTGGACTGCGATATGCGATCAATGCGGCGGTAATTATTGCAGTTATCCACTTGTGAACATAAGCAATTACTGGCTTAATGCGAATAGAATTATCCTGGTTTAGATCATCAAACGAACTGCGTGGGGCAAACATTTGTCCGAATTCGATAGCACGAAAACACATCCTGTGTTATCTGTAACAACGCTCGTTCTGTATCAACAAATATACGTCCCACGGCAGCTAGGCACAATCGAAAGTACGATTGAAAGAACGATCGACATTAGTCACAAAATAACATGATCGCGAAAGTAGTTTACCCCACTAAGAATCATCCTTCCCTTTCTCTGCTAGGTTCTCGTCTATGGTACTATGAACATTATTTAAAAATATTTTTTTTAATTCTAAGACATAACCGCTTGAGTGACAATCATACAACAAAAGCATACATCTCTAAAGCGTATTGGTCACACATCGAATGTCTTAATTTGAGCCCAAAAGCTAACACTAACGCCCGAATACTGGAACGCAACTTAAATATATATAGCGCTTAACTACGTTAATTCCGCTTAAATGCACTGGCTAAGTGGGCCTTGCGCTGTTAAGAGCAACTTATTATTTAAATGGCGTTCCAGTATTCGGGCGTAAGCAACTCAATAAAATCACAACAAATAATAATCTAAATTAAGTAAACTGCGTACAGCGAGGTTGCCACACAATTATTTACAAAACAGATTGCAATTACGAAACAACACAATAGAAAATCAAAATCCTATTACAGTGTAGAGGCGGACAATTTGTATCGCCGTCCGTGCCTCACGGCTGCGGATGAAGCCTGCACAATGAAAGCAACTGTTAAGAGCGAATAAAGGCAAAGGGAGTTAGCACACGCTGTAGATATCGTCTGTAGAAACGATAAAACATCGTCAATTCAGTTATTTTCTGTTCAATTAACATGAATAATAGTTTTAGCACTAAAAGAAAAGATTGTGTTTTGACATGTCTTTATGAGTCATTTGGCACATAAAGACTGAGTAACTGAAAACCATGAAAAACAAAGTTCCTTGAAAAATTGAGACATACAATAAATGCATATTGTTAGTTGTTACAAACATATATAAGTACAAGCTAAAACCTGTTCCATTTCAATCAATTCTTACCTTAAATATAAACACGAAATACTTATCAAAATAAATGTTTATTTATTCATTAAAATATGCTCGTATTATATATTTTGTGAAGACACAACATCGTATCTCACCCTGAAATCGTATAAGGAAAGGAACTCAAGGCTTTGTTGTATCCATTGGACGTAATACGTTCTATGACAAATTGGAATTTCAACTTTTGTAGACAACACTCCATTCTTTGGAGCACTCGATGATTACTCTTGTTCAAGTTGGTCCACTGAGAAATATTTGCATTTGCTCTGGCCATGTAATGTACTGGAAAGTGTAAGCTCCTGTGTTCCCGCGTTATTTATTATCCATAGCCTGTAGATTTTTTGTTGTTAACATTAATTTTCGTCTCAACTTTATAGAATATTAAAACGCTTTAGGAGAAAATGCGATAAACTAATATTATAATGTTTTTTTTATTTGTTTACATTGAATGTGCTCTGAAACTACTGCACCAGTTTGAAAAATTATTTCGCCATTAAAATCCTACATTATCTCTGATGAACATTGGCGATAGAATATTTTCAAAAACGTGTATTTCCAGCCGATCAGAGCAGGGCCGAGCTGCTAGTATAATATTATAACATACAATGTCATTTTAACAAACTTATAAGAACTCAATGGTCGTTCTGAAAATCACATCAGTGTAGTTACATGGAGCATTTTTATGCAGCGTGCATGAAGCGGAAATTCAACCCTCTCATATTTGGAACCATGGGGAATCTCACTGCTGCAGGAATCTTGACAGTAAGGTAGGTATAAAAAATAAGTTAATTGCAAGTAAATAGCTATACTATAGCTTATAGACTACAGAAAAATACTTCAGTTAATTTGAATACTTTATAATTCATCGTACTGTTTGATTTTGCTAATGGCATGCTTATCTCACCATTCAATACAGTAAAAAGAACTCCATAAAAATGGAAAAGACTTAAGTCAAGTCTATGAAAAATACTCTAGATTGTTGTATACTAAGATGCAAACCGTGTTTAGTAAAATACATAACCGGCGCCTCTCGCGTAAAGCACACATCAGGGGGCACAACTATGTGTTGTCACGTCACGCGACGACGAAGGCGCCACGGCATTTGAATTTACATTTTGATTAAAAGTAGGCGTCTGATAGGCGAGCTGAAACTCTGGCAGGATGTGTTCGAGTATATAGCAAGTGGTAGGGATGTTCATATCGTAAATATAACATGTAATTTTATGGGTGTATTTGTGAAGTGAAAATCTATCTTTACTCGTTTGTCGTTGATAAAAGTAACACTGAAGATACCCTAACCCTAAAAGAGAACCTAATCATTTCCTATGTGAAAATCGTCTACCGAACTAGGTGGTAAAAAAACACTAAATATTAATGATAAACATTTTATGACTTCTATAAATCATTGTTATTGAATTAGGAACCAATAATGGCACTGAAATTCGAGCTACGAATCTTAATTCTACAATCTACTGGTGTCGTATTTGAATTAATACTTGAATTATTATTTCGTCAGATCATTCAGATCTCCGGTAGTATAGTGGTCAGTATCCCCGCCTGTCACGCGGGAGACCGGGGTTCGATTCCCCGCCGGAGAGTTCGACTTTTTCGAATTCTTTTGGTGCTAAAATTAAATTATTTTCACGAATTTAATCTTAGATTTTTTAAATTATATTATTGTAACTATCAAAGGGTTTGTGTAGCATTTATGTTATCATAAGAAATTATATTTCCTTTTTTGTGTTTTTTTATTTTATGGGGCCATTATAAGGGTCAACGTATTAACAGCTAACAAGTGTCAATTTATACTTATGAAGGATATTTTTTTAATTCATGGAATGGCGAAATGAGCATCCTAACTGCCTGCAAAGCGTTACCAACTTCATCCAAATTTTTAATAAAAAAAACCCACTAATGCCCGAGACGATTTTATCCAAGAATCTGAATTTTCCACATATGCCACTTATATAAATTCCATAAAACCTTCAGAAACGATGAAGCCAGGTTGGAAAAATTAAGCAGTCCACGCCAGGACTACGAAGTGCAGCAGCTGTGCAAGCGAATGCGAATTTTATCCTACGTCACATTTATATGAATACCGCGTTTTGGTTTTATCGGTTTCATATAGAAAGTATTTTGGCGTGTCCATTGATGGTTGCGTTACGTTGTTTTGAAACTGTATAGCATTATGGTAGTCATCGTACTTCCGAATTGCAATATTGCCATTTTATATAAGAATGGCAATATCAAGCCAGTTTATACAAAATAACTAACATCAACAATGGGCGAGATAGTACAGGCAACGAAGCATTTTTTCCTGCATAATTTGCCAGGAGTTTTTTGTTTTCATGAAGAGGTGGCATATGACCCCACTAAGTTAAAAACCCAAAATACTTACAAAAATGGCGTCCGCTAGAGCCGCCATTTTGGAAAACGCGTTTGAAGCCATATCTCCGGAACCGTCCACTTTAGGCCCATCATGCTACGGACCTTTCTTGTAGATAATTAAATTTCCCATCTTTTTTGTTCAGTATTTTTTTTTTGTACCATTAACCGTTCGCGATTTATAATGTTATTAATATTCGTTTCATGCCTTTTTGCCAAATGTTAATGACTAAACTTTTAAATCAATAAATTCTTAACAACTTTTCATCCATACTTTTTTTCTCTAAAATCAATATTTTAGAAGCTATCGCGCGTTGAATGGTGTACTACCGAATCAAGGTCAATGGAAACGAAGGATGCATAGCGTAATTATGAAATCCAATGATTTCTCCATGACTATCACGTAATTAATTAAATACTGATGGCATAAGGGAACAAAGCAATGAGGAAATAGTAAATTTTGTTAAAAACCCATGTAAAATTTTTTCATTTCATATAAAATGCAGATAATTTTTCACCAACCTTTTATGAAGGAAGAAAAACGTACATATATGAAGCTTCCTTTAAAATCAAATACAATAATAATTTCATGATAAATTATTTATCATTTATCTTAAAATTACACTGGAGTTCTAGGGAGGCCACATTTTGTAATATTCACATTTCAAATTAATTCATGAAAAGACTTCACAGGAAATGCATGTTTCTTGCAACGGCAGTCTCATAAATTAGATACTGGGAACGGGGTCTTAATACAAATTTTAAAATTATGTGAAATTTCCGGTGAAATTAATGACAGCCCACCGACATAGTTAAACATGTTCCTGAATAAATAAAATTAAGAATTTCTTTAACAATAAATGAAGTATAATGGAAATCACGTGATGTATGTATAAGAAAGTGAGTGGTGGCCTGTTGGTAAACGGACTAGACGCGACTGCCAACATGTTCACGGTGGTCGCGGGTTCGAATCCCAGGGCACACCTCTGACTTTTCGGAGTCATGTGTGTATTGATAGTCAATCACCACGCACTAAAACGGTGAAGGAAAACATCGTGAAGAAACCTGCATACCATAGCGATTTATAAAATTTCTATGGTATGTAAGTCCGCCAACCCGCACTAGGCCAGCGTGGTGGACTATATGGCTTAACCATTCTCAACCGTACTTCGATTGTATAGGAGGCCCGTGGTATGCAGTGCAACGTATATGGGCTTATACATCTGTATCAGCCCATATACGTCCCACTGCAGGGGTGGGGGTGGGAATTGGTCTAGAACTACCTCCTCGTGGTCCACCCTGGGCAACGGTTCCTAACCGGCTAAACGTTCTTGACCTTCTCTGGCTCACCGGACTGTTCCTCGTGAATCTCCCGGTGCTTTTCCCGCGATATCATCATGGATCTAAAGAGTCCTTTTCAGACTCCTCAACTGCAAACAGCCCTTCTCAGGGCTCTTCTATTAGTATCAGCCCTTTACGGGATACTACAAATAGCTCTCTTCAGTGCTACCAGACAAATAACTCCGACAAAAACCAGAGCGTAACACCCCGAACTATCGGTCCCTCAATCCGTATCATGCAGATAAACGTGGAAGGCTCATCCCAATCTAGCCAGATTAGCGCACGAGCAAAAGGTTGATGTTATATGCGTCCAAGAACACCACATTAACCAAGAAAGTGACCTGCCTCGGCGAGCCCATATTGAAGGTTTGAATTACTGGGCTACGCTCTGTCATCCATATACGGCTCTGCTATCTACAAGAAATGTTCGCTTACTGACTGTACCATTTCACAAGTGTCCGACACAAACAACATATAAATAATAGTTGCAGAGATTGGCTCATTAAACCTAGTCTCCGTGTATAAACCCCCTGCAACACAAATAACTAGTTTCACTTTGCCTTTGCATCCTGTTTTGTTGTTGGAAGACTTCAATTGTCACCATACGGCATGGGAATATGCCAAATCAGACAAGAATGGAGACGAACTATTAGCGTGGTTCGACCCGAAGGGACGTTGTTCGTTTAGATCTGGGAGGTGGAAATCTGAAACAAACCCAAATTTGTGTTTTGCATCGGAAGACGCCATAGGTCGTATGCTTCCAGTAAACAGGTCCATCCTCAATGGCTTCCCAAGGATAGATATAATATACACAGATCAGCACTATAGGAATTGAAATCCCACTGTTGAAGTCCACGCCTAGGCGTCGCTGGAACTTTGCCAAATCTGACTGGACCATCTTTTCAGCAAAATTAGACGCAACCGTAAGGTTTATCCAGCCATCGATCGAAAACTAAAACCGGTTTGTACGAGCAATAATAGCAACCGCCAAAAGCACTATCCCGAGAGGCTACCGCAAATAGTACACGCCGGGCTGGACGACCGAGACTGAGGAGGCCTATAAAGAATTCACCTCTACGAACGATCCCGAATCTACCCATAAGATACTAGCGTCATTAGATGCATCTCGGAAAGATAAATGGGAATCGTGTGTCAAGAGCATGGACTTTACTCACTCTAGTAGAAGGAGCTGGAATGTGCTACGAAAACTAGGCAGTGCCCCACAATACCACAAACAGTCATCATCTATAAACCCAAATGAAATTGCCAAACGGATGCAAGATCTGACGAAGAGTCTCAAAACAGACAAACCGTTCGCTAAAGTTACTACTGTTAGTTAAATTTTTTAACACCGTAGATACTTACGATTTCTTCAGCAAACCATTCTCCCCTGTCGAGCTGGATACTTCACTCAAATGTATAAAAACCAATAAAGCCGCGGGGCCCGATGAAATTTACCCTGAATTATTTCTCCATCTTGGAAAAGTGGCCAAACGGTGGCTGCTCCAGTTTTTCAATATCATCCGAGAAACAAGCATCGTTCCTAGCGCTTTCAAACCGTCTCAAGTTATTGCCATGCTGAATCCAGGAAAATCAACAAACGAGGCTTCCAGTTACCGGCCCATCTCACTACTTTCAGTCATATACAAACTCCTGGAAAGACTAGTGTATAGTAGAATCTATCCTGCAGTCGACGACGTTATTCCACCAGAGCAAGCTGGCTTCAGGGCAAGCAGAAGTTGCGCCGATCAAGTCCTGGCCCTATCTTCATACATCGAAGCTGGTTATCAACGTAGGCTCAAAACTTCAGTAGCCTTTGTTAATCTAAATGCAGCCTTCGACACTGTGTGGATAGATGGTCTGCTTAGTAAAATCAGCGATATCATCCCCTGTACCAAAATGCTCCGTCTCATTAAAACTCTCCTCAGCCCTCGCCATTTTAAGGTCCATTTAGGCGAAAAAAAGCAATCGCTATCATATGCATCGCATCTTGTCAAAAATGGACTTCCACATTGTTCAGCCCTAGCACCACTCCTTTTTAATATATACATCCGTGATATGCCAATCACGAGATCCAATTAATTCGCTTATGCAGACGATCTAGCATTAGCTTACCAGTCAAGGAGCTTCGAACAAAGAGAACTGGCACTGACCGAGGACTTGAAAACTATGGGGGACTACTACACATGATGGCGTTTACGTTCCAACCCGACCAAGACTGAACTCTCATCTTTCCATCTTACCAACTGCCTGGCTAAAAGAAAACTTCAAGTAACCTTCAGCGGCGAAACAGTGAAGCACAATTTTACCCCAAAATACCTCGGCGTAACACTTGATCGCTCACTAACTTTCAAGCCACATATTGAAAACATCAAACAGAAGGTGAAAACGAGGATCAACATCATCTGTAGACTGGCAGGCACAATCTGGGGAGCTTCAGCTGCAGTTCTTCGTACATCCGCCCTAGCGCTAGTGTACTCAATTGCAGAGTACTTTGCACCCGTATGGTTCCGCAGCACTCACACAAAGAAGGTCGACACACAGCTGAACGAAGTCATGTGCCTAATATCGGGAGTAATAAAATCAACCCCGATTCCATCATCGGAACGCAAGACATGGACAAGGCTGAACAGATTCTGGTCTAACCACGGGAAAACTAACCACCACCTGCATAAATGGGGTCTAACGGAGTCACCACAATGCGACTGTCGAGCACCCGACCAGACGACGACCGAGTAAACGAATGCCCACTTCGCTGTTTCCCCGGTGGAATCTCGGGACTTCATAAATACACTCCTGATGCAGCAAGCTGGCTAAAAAACCTAGACATAGAAGTTTGATCCACGCAGGATAAATGCCATACGCAATGATGACCACGCTGGGCTAGTGCAAACTCTTACAAATAGCAATGGTATGCACGTTATGAATACCGTATAGATATTTATAATGATTCTGCAATGAGCTAGATGGTAAAAAACAGACACCCTAGGTTGATTACTTCGATAAGGGTCTTATGTTCGTAATTTGTCTAGCAGAAAAGTTGAATTTGAATTAATTTAATTCTATTATTCACACTATATCGTTTTGCACCGCACTTTCACCATTCTTAATTTCAATCAAATCACCATCTCGATGTCAGAGCGCAGCCAATTGTTCGATAAATTTTCATTTCGTCCAGTATCAATGGACACAATCCCAGCGAGCGCATCTCGATAAGTGCTGCTGAGTCCGGCGATGGTTTGTGCAACATTCGTAGACGAAATCTAATTTACTTTTCAAACTTTTACGGTTCAATGTCTAGACTCTTAGCGCTAACAGATCGGACTGCCCCGCCCCGCCGCGCACCGCCGGACGTTCTGTTTCATTTCAATTATTTTATGACATTCCGCTCGTAAAGTGCTTTGATTTCAACGTTTTCTTGAATTTTTCAACGTTTTAACTGCAATTGCTTTGGATTCTTTCATTGTTGCAGTGTTGAAGATTTTTGAAGGAAAATATTGTAGCGTAAGTGCAGCAAAAAATACCTGATGACAACAGTTTTCAAAATATAATATATGAAAACAAAAACAGCTTTGAACACAATACATTTATTTTATTCTAAAATTCACTTCTACTTACTAAGATTAGAAGAAAAACATGACTTCATTTTTATTTCTCGCAATAGTATTGCTTGTTAGTATAGTTTTAATGCTTTCTCATCTACATTTTTAACTAATATATTTTTTTCAACTTCAGATAATTCAAATTGCCTCCATATCTTCAGTTTAGTAGCTACAAGTAGGTGTACCATTCCCGTATAAATCTATCCAACTCAATAGTCAATACACAGCGTAAACAATAGATCAATATTCAAGCTTGTCTGGAGGAGCCTTTATTTATTGCGCCTTATAAAGTAGAGGCACGCTTACACCGATTTATCCTACTAACCGTCACAGCAACTATGATTTACAATACAGGTGCAAATACAGCCATTTTAATAAAGGCTCATCCACATACAACAGATGATTCATTCTCGGTGAAGTTTTTCTATAGCAGCTTTCTATGTCACTTCGGTTTGGTCTTTTAAAAAGAATATCTAATGATAATTTTAATGGTTATATATATTTTGCATGTGATGACTTTACGATGGTATGTACCTACATACCTATAAGAAACCTTTCTTCAGTATGTTCACCGTTATTGACGTGGTAATTGACAATAAAATTAATCCACAGCTCAAAAAAATAACTAAAAATAAATTATATTCGAACACCCAACATATAACTCTAATAATGTAATCAAATTTGTTAGTCAGTTGCAATACTAGCAAAAATAATTTTCGGAATAAAGTTTTTTCATGGCGCGATGCATCCGCGCCGAACGATATTGATTTGCAAGACGCTACTGGTAAACAGCCAACGGTATGGAGTGGACTCCTTTGGGCTTTAGGACTATTCGCGAAGCTGTCGTTATTGTGAGAAACTGTGTTCGACATTATGTCCCTTATTTAAATCTGTAATAATTGTTATTGCACACTTGTTGCATGATAAGTGAATTCTTTGACATATTTCTTATGGTTATTCCAGTTATAAATATCGAGCCCAATTTTTCACTTGATTCAGTTAATATGACATCTACTCAGACTTTTTTTGTAGTTTAGGTCTTTTAGCAGCTAATTCTTAACCAAAGAATATTATTTCTTTAATGATTTATTAATATAATGACAATCATCATAAACAAATCACCCTTAAAATTCTTGAGAGCGACTCAATTCCTTTCAATAGGCAAATTGTGGACGACATTATAATTTGATGTTATATTATCGAATACCACGTTAATAGTCCTTTCTAAACAGGGAGCATTAGACATAGCCGTGTTTGTGACGTTGACTATTTCACCGACACGTGGAAGGCTAGACATTTGCGAGCTGTTTTACGAACGGTCTAAGAATAGTCCACCGCTATCTGCGCGACATTCGGCTAAGTTTTAGTGAAAAAGTATCGACGGAGAAGTAACTCGGTCTCCTTTTAGACTATCTGATTTAGTTTCGCGTAGTACTTTTTATTTATTCAGAAGTAGCTCTTATTTGTAATTGGTTCGATAAAATTGGTATGGGTACATATGTATATTATATGCAGGGGCGTGCGCTCCTTGTAGGCAGAAATGCAGTGCTTTACTTGCCATTCACAGATATTTTAATAAAACGTTCGTACGTTTTAGATGACTTTAATTAATAGTAAATCACTACATAGTATAAAACAAAGTCGCTTTCTCTGTCCCTATTTCCCTGTGTCCCTTTGTATGCTTAAATCTCTAAAACTACGCAACGGATATTGATGCGGTTTTTTTTTAATAGATAGTGTGATTCAAGAGGAAGGTTTATACAGGGTATATCAAGACTGCTACCGAAAACGAAGCCGGGTGGTTGTTTATGCAACTTCACACACAATGCAATAAAAAATTTAGAAAAAAAAGCGACAATTTTTTTTTTCCTATGGCCATATTTGGGTGGTAAATACATTTTTTTCTTTAAATAATAGTATATACCCTTTTATTTATAAATACTCTAAAGAATAAAACAGTTTAAATTACTATTTTAGCAAAAACTATGGATTTACCACCCAAAAATGACGATATTTAAAAAAACCATTAAAAATTAATGTCGTGTTTCTATGCGAAATTTTTAATTGCATTGTGTTTGTAGTCAATAAAATTACCACCAGGCTTCGTTTTCGGTAGCAGTCTTGATATACCCTGTATATATAATACGTACATATTATTGTACAGAAATCTATTTGTACCCGGGGGAAACTGGGCCGGGCCGCTAGTAAATGAATAAACAAAATATAAGTATTAACTTAAAAACGCCTAGTGTTTTATAAATAGCACCTATTTGCAAGCACACAAACATTATGTTTGCCAGGCGTTTGGCGACAAGCAAGCGGCGCTGCAAAATAATGTACCTAATCAACCAACTCATGCCGCCGCGTCCCGCAGGACATTTGTTCGCATGTGTGTAGTAATTTTGGTGTCCGTGCACAGTTCGCAAACGCACACACCCATGAATATCGAAAGCCGCGACTCCAGCGGCAGGCTACAGAAGTTCGGCAGTTGTCGGGAGTAATCGGAAATGTTCGTTGCCTATAATCCGAGTAAAAGTAATAGACGGAAATCTAATAAATCATGTATGCACGTTATGCATTTTTGTTTAGTAAGGTTTTATTCGTTTAAATAGCAGAAATGTTTTGTGTTTCGCGGGGGCTATTTTACTTTTTTCATGTGATAAGCATTGTTTACTATTTTTTTGCACCAGTATTTTAATAGTTTTCTTAAAAGATTTTTCATCTTAACATTTGAAAGTGGTTTAACAGTATATTACTGAATTTCTATAATAATTGTAGTGATGTGCTTTTACTAGTGCGTTTGTTGGTTTTTTAAAATGTTATTTGATTGTGAGGTTTGTGTTGAAAATATGTGTTTATTAAAAATTAAAAATAACAAGTTCTCGCAATTGTCATTCAGTGAAAATATTCCAATTGTGTCTAAAGGTAGGTGTGTACCCGAGTTACAACAATTAAACCAATTATTTGAGGTGGCCGAAATCTTGCGTTTATTTACATCGGGATATACGAGTAGTAATCTCAAGTAAACGGAACCTTGTATTTGTGAAAATTGAAGCTACTATTTTTATTGACTAGGTGAATAGTTATAATATTTTAGCTTATTATTTTGCTTATTAGAATTTCTTCCGCCGCGACGATCGATTGCTGTTTTGTCTGCGTTGCCGTAGATGTACATGAATAGTACATCTAAGACTTGTTCTGTTGCCATAGTTTCCGACTTAGAGATCCGTCGCGTGGCTGTGGCTATGCTAAAAATGTACAACAAAAAAGTTTCTGTGACCGAGTACTCTGCCGCATACCCAGTGTCATAATCCTGTGCACGCCGCTAATTATATGCATGCATAAGTAATTAATCATAATTAATATACGCAGCGACGTCTTCTCGTCCAAAATACCTCAGTGCCTTAAATCGAAAGTCTTCGATAGTTGTGTGTTGCCAGTGATGACTTACGGCACCGAGACGTGGCCTCTCACTATGGGCCTTATTAGGAAGCTTAAAGTCACTTAACGAGCTATGGAGAGGTCTTCTGGTCTTCAGGTTCTGGTCACAGTGACCAAACAGCTCATAAAAGCTAGGCCACCAAGAAGCAAAATATTATTTTATCTACATTGTATAAAATCTGTAGTTTTCCGTATTATTATAATACATACGTACATACATACTCAAGCCTTTTTTCCAGAAGCGGTAGCTATAGGTGCTAAGACATTCACGTTTCGCCTTGTGTATTCCGTCCCAAAACGTGATATCTTATAGGAGGTACAAATTCCTGACTCTGAAGTGATAATGAATACAAAAATCTAATATCACTGCCCGACTCGGGATGTGAACCTGAGACCTCAGCGCAGTTACCGTACCGTAGTACAACTACGCCACCGAGGCAGTAATATTTGGCAATCGTATTTATCTATAATTATATTTTTCAGGTCAATTTCGACCTAAAACCAATGGCTGAAACAGCCAAAACACGGCATAATAAAAACGCGAAGTATACCGCTAATAAAGAAGTTTCAAAGAATTTTGGCTCGTACCGCGGCAGGAAATTAACTCATCATAGTGAGGAAACTTCATTCTTAAAACTCGCCGTAATTTGCATTAATTAGTTTACACCACAACTAAGCGTTTTTAGTAATAAAGATCCGACAAACTTTATACCTTGGCTAAAGAATATTTAAAAAATGGAGAATTGCTTTTATGCACTTCGTAAAATTATCTTTTTTGCAGTTTTAGCGTTTTTTTTGCTTCGGCCCCTACTGAATATTAACCTATTTTAATGCTTGCTATTTTAGGTACTTATGTTAAATTTAAAAAAACTTCACATTGTGAAAAACAACACGATAAAATAGCTAATAAAGATTGCTGAAAATTGCTGAGAACGTGACTGTGTGCATAAAAGCTCTAAGTTAGAATTTTACAAGATATCTTAGATGTGATAGTGTACCGACATGAATGAGACAGACTATTTTAACATAACACACTTATGATCCTTCGTCAAGCATATAAACAATAACTATAGGTATATATGTAGCTATACAGTTTAGACTCAACTCTCAACTTGCTGGATTCCCAATGCCCGTTCCGTCTTCCAATCCTTTATCTCCGCTCCCCTCCCGATTTGGTTGGCCGGCAACACATCCATAGATCCAAGCATTATGTTTGTTCATGGGCGGAAGTGATCACATATCATCAGGTGGCCTATTTATTTATGTACAGGGTCTATGCAATAAACATTTTAGGACAAATAGAAATACTACCTTAATTATCTAACCTTACCCACCCACAACAATCCTCACTAACACTGAAGCAGCGACCACCCAGAATAAATTAATCAATTCGAAGTAAGTGTAAGACAAAAATGAGTTAAAAAAGCCGGGCACAAAGGGCCTGGACGTAGCCAGCGGAATACCGATGGCCCCCTGCGGCCGCATGCATTATGTATCCCTAAGCCCGGCAAATGAATGCACCCGAGAAAAACATGAAACGGAACACGAGTGTCTCCTCAATCTCCTCGCTGGATGTGACTGTGGGTTTAGTTTATAGGTAGGGTTTTACTTCAATGTTTAGCCAGGTTAGCTTAGAGAGAAATTACAATACGTCAACGTAATTCAGAAAATCAAAAAGTCATGAAATTCAAAATCATAAGAAAATGAAACGGAAGCTAGTTTTGATTAAGAAGGTTGAATGTTTGTATCAGGCGAGTACTTAACTTAGTTTTCTAAGAAATATCAATGATTAATAAGATATATATTGATATATATAGATATATATGTAAAAATGATTTGCAAATATTGAAACAGAACCCTAAGAAAGAACTTGCCGAAACCACGAAATCTGCCTCCAAATGTATGTACCAAGTGGCCAAATTTGGGCGTAGTTGCGTTGTAGTTGCATGTCCATCATATAACACGTAGCCTATCGCATCCAGAGAACAGTTTGCGGACGTTTGATTCAACACATTGTCCCCTACCCCGCGACAGTGTCGACGTGTATCCGAGGTTAAAGACGGAAATAAAAATCCTATAAATATTGAACGACCATATTTTTCTCACTTTGTCGCGTCGAGGGCCGCCGTGTCGCCGTGTCGCCGTGTCGCCGTGTTCCCTTCTACGGCAGTACACCAGCTTTAGAATGTTTACACACTGGCGGAAATGCATCAGCATTTCAATACAGATGCGTAAACTTCTTTAAGAAGAGCTTGTCTGGAAGTTATGAATGTGCGTTTTTTCTTAAAATATTCGTGGTCGAGAGATATGGCAATGCATCATAACTCTAAGTTATGAATTTTAATCGAGACTTTTTAAGACCATAATTTGTTATTAATATAGAAAGGTGCATTTTTAAAAAATATAGGTAGAAAATGTCAAATTATCTGTGTTAGATAACGTCACTGCAATATATTAATTAATATTTGGTGGCAAATGCTCCTTTAATTGATTACGGACACACGTAATATAAAAATATTTCCAGACAACTTTTGTGAAGAAATTACAATTAACATTTTCCCCTATACACAAAAACCTAAGCACAATTCATTGCAACGTCTTTCAAATATATTTTTTCCTTTTCATTTACATAGCGCATGTAAAAGTGCCTTTGAAAACGCGTTGAGGTTTCTATCACGGTTTTTAGGGCTTCGCCTGTGACTGCGTTTGCCTTTATAGCCGATCATTTTTTGAGGGATCAACGGAAAATTGCTTTCCCTTTGTACACTGCGGATTTCACATACAAATAGTGCGATCTGTTCCCACTTCGACAATGGGGTGGTTTTACTTGAGTATGTGACAATAAGTTCGTATCGTATAGTTATGTTTCACAAGAACATCTGGCAGCTATTCGTACTAACAATAAAGTACATTTTTGTTAATACAAATATAACAACAATATATTTTCATCCTTTCTTTTGTAATCGACTTCATAAGTTGGCTGCAATGACGTCAATTCTTACGAAAAAAGTTCGATTCATGCCAATTACTTCTTTATTTTTATATTAAGAGATAATTTAGACAGTACTAATGAAGACAGCCACAATATTTGATTACAATACAATGGGAGCTATTTTATATTAAGAGATAATTTTGATAGTACTAATGATGACAGCGACAATATTTGATGACATTACCTAACCTAATATGAGTGTTATACTGAACACCAAATCCCAATATACAGTTAAATATATTTATAAATTAAAACCACATCTCTGTCCTGCTTTAAAGCACATCATAATCGAAAACGAGAAATACATTTTAACATCACCTTTACCACGAAATTGGATCTTTAACATGATGACACAATACCCATTTCTATATAAAATACAGCATCTGAGTTGAAACGTGCTTCCTACAAAACAAAATGCACATAAATGCCTTTTCCAATGCGAGGTTAAATTAATGTAATAGCCACCCGTGGTTCTAGCGTCTTCGGAGCTAAGCCAAAAAAGGCAATAGACTCAATAAAAATTCTCCAGGGATTTGACCACACCTTCGTTTCGTTACTGATGGATAATCGTTTGGGTATTTGAATCATGTAGCTTGTATTTTTTAGGGAACTTTAATTCCTAAAAAGTAGAAACTGACTGTATATCTGAGAATTTGGTGAAAACAGCGTACCAAAGATGTTTTTGTAATTTCAAATAAGAAATATGAAGTGCAATAAACAGTAGACAGCGTTAACGCCTCATCCCTTCAAAACATACATAGGATTTATATATATTTTGCATACGTAATTTTCAGTGCAGTAGTTTTTAGTGGATGGAAAAAATACAATTTATTTTATTTTTATTGCATTGAATGGCGAGACGTGCATGTCGTTCGCCTGATGGTAAGCGATACGACCGCTCATAAACAGTAGCAACATTCCACTGCGCTCGCCATCCTGAGACATAAGATGTTAAGTCTCAATATGTCCAGTAGTTGCTCTGGCTACAATGTCCTTCAATCCGAAACACAACAGTGCATTTAAGCAGTGTTGTTTCACGGGAGAAATAGACATTGCGGTGGTACCTACCCAGATGGCCTCGCACATATGAGAGACCTACCACCAGTAAATGTAATACAACCGCAATTAATTCTAAAGTACAAGATAACTCAGAGCATATACTCTATAGGTTACTTTTCAGAATTAACAAGATAAAAAACGATATTATCATAATCGAACTTTTTTTTTTTTTTTTATTGCAATGTATGGCGAGATGAGCAAGCCGTTTGCCTGATGGTAAGCTATACGACCGCTCATAAACAGTAGAAATATTCCACTGCGCTCGCCATCCTGAGACATAAGATGTTAAGTCTCAATATGTCCAGTAGTTGCTCTGGCTACAATGTCCTTCAATCCGAAACACAACAGTGCATTAAAGCAGTGTTGTTTCACGGGAGAAATAGACATTGCGGTGGTACCTACCCAGATGGCCTCGCACATATGAGAGACCTACCACCAGTAAAATAATATATATTTCAGAGAGTAAATTACTTAGTTATAAGTCTCATAGATTTAAAACTAAGTAATTCAGCTAAAAATAATTTTCCATTTCACGCATGGAGTGTAGTAGATTATTCAAATTGTTGCAAAATCGTCTCGAATGTCATCATATCTGGAGCGCTTTGCGTTCCATTAGTGTAAAAAGCACTCTACACATGTCGCACGCCTGATTAGCCTTTTATCTGTAGGCTTTTATATCTTTATGTTATTTTAAATAAGGAATTTTAGTAGGGGAGCCTTGGTGTAACCAGTTTTGACTACACTTGTTGTATTTGTTTAGACTGCTCGGTGGCGTAGTTGTTCTACGGTACGGTCAATGCCAGAGGGTCTTGGGTTGAACTTTCGGGTAGGGCAAAGTGATATTGGATTTTTCTACTAAATACAATGATAATTATCAACACGGAGTCAGCCCGCAAGGTGATAGGCTCGCCTCTATCACATCGTGGGACGAAACAAACAAGGCGAAATGTGGGTTTCCTGATTAGCAATCCTCCTCAATGTCAGGAGAACCTCTGTCTACGCCTTCTAGGGCAAGATTTGTGGTTATGTTTTTTTTTTTTTTTTATTGCCTTGTAGGCAGACGAGCTAGCGGCCCGCCTGATGGTAAGCGGCTACCGCTGCTCATGGACCTTCGTAGTGCCAGGGGACCAGCACAACAAAGTCGCTGCCTACCTCGAGGAAAGTACTCTCCTTAAACCTCGTTTGAAGAAGGACAGGTCATAGCGCTGAGGAAACACCGATGCAGGGAGTTCATTCCAGAGCTTGCACGTACGTGGTAGAAAAGAACGCTGGAATGTATGTATGTACATATCTCGTGTTTATTGATAGTTGATCACCACCTTTTATAACGGTGAAGGAATACGTCGGAAAAAACCTGCATACCATAGCGATTCAGAAGAATTTCTATGGTATGTTAAAATCCGTCGACCCGCACTCGGCCAATCTAACTTTCGTTTTTTTTTTTTTGTTATTTATTTATTTATCAAAGTACAAAGTTAAAAACAAAATAAATATTATTTCCACGAAACCGGGCTTCGGTTTGACCGTGGAGGTTCGTTTAGAGGAGGCCCGTGCCCTGCAATAGGACGTATATGGGTTCATACAAAAAACAGAATACTGTGTATACCCAGATATAATTTGGCGAAAAATATCATCTTCCATTTGTGGATACTTTATGATCTCTGCACAACATTATCATCTTGAGATTTTTAACGTGAAGTCCTCAATAATCACTAAAATAATACGAACGTCACAAAACTTAATGAGTTGTGAACAAAGACAAGAATCCTTCACGTAAAGGGATGTCATTGGATTATTTTCATTAAATGCATGCTCGCGGTGCAGGAATCCTTACATACGTGTTGTGAATTCGAGAAACGTATTAATACAAACTCTCATGTTATTGTGGGGTTGTGGGTGTGTTTATGTCTTCTTAATTATGATGGCTTTGATGGTCTGTGAGAAATTGTAGCGTATAAACAGGAAAAAAAAAATAGATTGCTGACAGTAGCAGCATAGAATAAAAATAATCAGGTTTGGAAGCAGCGCATGTAATTAAGCAATATGTGAAAAAATAATGTAAAATAAAGTGTTCATATTTTTCTTAAATTTCAGCAAATACTAGTGTACCTAATCGTGACTAGCTCGAAGACGATACATAAATAAACTCACGCCTTTTTCCCAAAAGGGGTAGGCAGGGGTTCAGCTACCAGGACACCTCGGGTGGTATATTCCGTCCTAGGATGTGATAGGGGGCAAGCCTATCGTCATGTCGACAACTTACCACCAAATATTATGAATATAACTGCGTTACAAAGTATGTAATTACTTCGTCATACGATCAAAAACCTAATTCAAAAAATATAAAACCCAAAAGACCCTTTATAATACTTGTTACGTTAAAAAACACAGAAATGTATGTTACATTTCGCATGATATAAAACCACGTCCCGTCGAAAATATTGCGCGAATTCCGTCACAAGATTTCCCGGGCAAAATTAGGTGGCTCGCCTTTGGGCAGTGACAACGCCTAGTGACGTGGGTCAACCTCGTTAAATTTATCCAGGTAACAAGACCGACTGCGCCAGGAATGCGAATGGAAGGATTTGTGAAATAAGGAAGAAGCAAATGAAAAACTCTCGAAAAGATACGCCAGGATTTTGACGATTTATCCGCCGGTAACATTGTCGAGATGTTTTTCAGATTTGGTTGTTGTGTTGCGTTTGTTTGAAATATGAATGCGCCATGCGGGTAGTAAGTGAAAGGATATTTGTGTGTTTTTGTTCATAAATATTTTACATGCATTGACAAGGACTTCCTAAGCAATTAAAAAGGCACGTACATATTTTAGTTCATCATTTAAGGGATGAATAATTTTATTATTTAACTATTTTATTTTACACGTATGTATGTTCCGAAAAGTCAATGATCATTTTAGTTTGGTAATTTAGGTAGGTACCACCACAATGTCTATTCTCCCATCAAACAGCAGTGTAAACGCACTATTGTATTCCGGTTTGAAGACCATTCTAGCTAATGTAAATACTGGATATTGAGACTTAACATCTTACGCCTCAGGATGGTGAGTGCAGTGGAATGCCAGGCATCGCTTTGTAATTCATAGTTTTGATTATAATAGTAATTTTACTATTATCCATGAGCGGTCGTATCATTTACTATGAGGCAAATGGCATGCTTGTATCGCCATTCACTGGTTCAAATAAAGTCTCAAATTGATTAATTCTGCCAAGAAGATTATAGAAATGGTATATTGGAACGAAGTTCCTTATCGCGCGGTGTGAAAGGGGGCTAGACGGAAAAAATTCTCACGAAAAGTTGGCACGACACTTTAAAACATTTGACAATCGTTTTTTATTTCTTTATTTGAAAATGATGTCATACATTTTATTTATAACTCTAATAGAGGCAATAAAATATCCAAATACATATTAATATGTTAAAGGCTTAGATTATATACTCGTCTAGATTGAGCAATGTCAACAAACGATGCGCTAAAAGTGTCCTCACTTTCGTTGATATGTGTGAGTACCGTTCGTGTAATTATTGTAATCCAACTGTCAAGGTGTGTGTGTTTAGGGATGCCTACTCCAGATTATTAACTTAACTTTTCCCCATTATTTGATATACAAAATAGGTTAAATAAAATATTTTTTGTTTATTTAAAGTAATCGTACTATTAATTATATTTATAACGCATTTTAGTAAAAACAATAAAGATCTAAACCCATCTCCTAGTGTTTGTTTCCGAATATAATTAACTCTTTGGATTTATTGCCTGGGCTGTTATCTGATTTCTGTATTTATGTAAAATATAAATCATCATAAGTAAAATGTTCGGAACACACAACTGAAGTCATGTGAGGCTACGAACGCTCTTCTTTTCGTTTCCGCTGTGTAATGTCTCTCCAGCAATTTGCTAGTACGGAATCCGTAGGAAGTCTAAAAATATTATTAGGACCTTGAATAAGTTCTCGCTGTTTCTTCAAAGATGACAATAGCAGTACCCCGTTTGTGAAATTTTGAATGGTAATACACATGCAAGGCAAAGAATTAATAAAATTACTATGAAGTGCATGTCGTCGTGGGTTTCATTAATATCGTGTAGGTAAGTATTATTTACTCATTAAATAAATAATGCCATTCTTCTTGTTGTTATTCTGATCGAAATATGATGTAATGATATTTGTGTTTTATAGTTTCTCCCATAGTTTCAACAAATCTTCCTAGTAATAAATTGACAACACTGGCCAATGAAACTCATCTTCAAAATAATGAATTAAAAGTTCATGTTTTCTTCAAATAATAGTAGTTTAACAATAACGTTACCGATAGAAAGTGATATTGGTATTATTATACAGTTTTCCCACACAATTGCGATACAATGCGACAGTACAAACCGGCATAAATAATTATTTTTCGGGAGCACGTTATCCATATGTAGTTCAAATGACACTGACGTACGTGAGAAGCGAGTCTACCAAATTTGGTAGACTTTATTTGAGCCGCGCGGTGAGGTGTGATGTGTCATCTAGACGAGTATACAATCTAAGGTTAAAGGCTATAGTAAAAACTAAGAATACGCTGCAGCCCAAAATTAAGTGGGAAACGTTGCGACAATTTCTAATTTTCATCAAATGTCACAAATCAAATTGGTACAAAAGAAACATAAATTGCATAATGATGGTGATACCCAAATGATTCTTTTGGTGGTGACATTTAATTAAAATTACATAATAAAACCGTAATACATTAATTTTCGATCCTCCTTAATACATTTATTATTATTTACAATTTTAGTTTGTTATCCTGCTGTCAATCATCAACCCTTCATTTAACTATGTATCTTTGCCAATTATTACTAAAATTTAGCTTACTGATTAAGTTTATATAACATTATATTTGTTAATAAAATGAAAGGTATTATTTTTATAACTTTTATTATTAACAATTTTAGTTTGTTACCCTGCTGTCAATCATCAACCTTAGATTTGACTATGCATATTTACCAATTATTACTACAATTGAGCCTACTGATTAAGTTTATATTACATTATATTTGTTAATAATAAAAAAATAGTATTTTTATAACTTAATAAATAAAATTTTATTACAATTCCTTCACTAATTAATCGAAAGGAACTGCGTTCCATCCGGGTGTCCGCTGACACCTCTCAAGTTTTTTTTTTTATTTATTTGTATTTTACTCATTAATACACGGATAGAAATTTTCTAAGCAACAATACATTTATTTGTGTATTGTTAATATTGCAGTTTTTTTAAGGCCAAATGTTGAGAAACCGCGGGTTCGATCCTGACACCGAGAAAAAAATTGGGACGCCACAAGTATTTTTCTCGCGTCTGGGTGTTTATGGGACCAAAAATTCTCGTAGTTTGTTAATTGATCTGTATGTGGATTCAGGACTCCATATGCGGCTGTTTGGTGTGTTTATTTATTTGTAAAGAAACCTTCAGTGTTTTTTTCTGGTTCGTAATCTACATTATTTGTATTATGTTAAAATTATTAATGATAATATTATACATTACAATCATAAAAGGAGGAAATATTTAAAAAAGAAACGCTGTGTACTAAAAGTCAATATTTTTAAGTACTTATTTTTCCGATCACGTTGCGATGCGAAATCATTTGACGGTATAGTATATGTGACATAACAATATATAACAATGGGAACTCCGTCTGAAACTCCAACATCCTTATTTTATATTTCATCGCTTTGAAACAGTCCTTTGTGGCCAGCGAAGTCTTACAAATCTGTTTATGGAATGAGAAAAAATATCAGTCCCCTTTGTTATATGAAGCCATGAGATTTCCAATTGTTTCAAATGAATGGTGAACATTCATTGATTCGGTCCGGTGTCGCCTATTGCTATGTGATAAATTATTTAAAAGTTACGAATTTTGCGTAAGAATTGAGATTAGGTAAGTGTTTGGTCGCAAGAGTGTTTCTTTTTATTACAATCAATGAAGAGATTATTATGCCATTTGCCTGACGGTAAACGATACGACCGCTCATAGACAGTAGCAAAACCAAACAACACCATGAATTTATTTGCAATGCTTGGCAAATATATTCCATTTTAAGTCTCATTACGTCCATTAGTTATTATTTCTAGTAGTATTTATTATCTTTATTGCAAAATAAATAATGGCAACGTGTTCAGTGCTTCCCATATTAGAATGAGGGTCTTACTATGTTCCAGATAAGTCCACTATAAGGCAAATTAAAACTATAACACGTACCTTATAATCCGAATGTACAAAAATATATAATTCTGTTTTTTTTTTTGTATCAGCCCATAAACTTCCCACTGCAGTCTGCAGGGCACGGGCCTCCTCTACAATCGAGAGTACGATTGAGAGTGATTAGGCCATATAGTCCACCATGCTGGCCTAGTGCGGGTTGGCGGACTTACATACCATAGAAATTTTATAAATCGCTATGGTATGCAGGTTTCCTCACGATGTTTTCGTTCACCGTTTTAGTGCGTGGTGATTGACTATCAATACACACATGACTCCGAAAAGTCAGCGGTGTGCCCTGGGATTCGAACCCGCGACCACCGTGAACATGTTGGCAGTCGCGTCTAGTCCGTTTACCAACAGACCACCACGTACTTCTGTTCCGCGATTCCTGTTAATATATCCTTAATTAAATATTGATTGTTTGATTCTCCTGCCTGGACTGCACTGTGGTTGCTTATTAAGTAATTCATCATCATAAACCCGTTGCAGTCCACAACTGGACATAGGCCTCACCCAAGGTACGCCAGAAAGCCCGGTCATGCAAACCGGGTGTGCAAATCGTCCTGCCATCTATCCAGAGAGCGTCCTACTCTTGCCAAGACGCAGTCTCCACAATTCCAGTATTAAAATTAACCTTAATTATGGCGGAAGTCGCTTTCTTAATTGGACTCCATGAAGAATAAAAAATCCTCAGCAAACCGACAACCAATGACCTACAAACGAAGCCTTCTTTATAATAAAATCCATTTGCACACAGCTGTTTAATATCCAGGGTTGTCACCAGCTCGGACACGTCAGATTCATGTCACCGTAGAAATAATGACGTGACAATTTTACACTGGCAACTTCACTCGTTAATTGCGTGTCAGCCCTTAACGACGTGGATTTACAGCGATAACAAAGCTTTATCGATGTTGAAATGTTTACAGTGTTTTTGATGAGGCTCGAGTGTCCTTATTGTGGCTAGACTGTTTGCCTAACACTACTAACACTTGAAGAGTATGGAAAATATACAAACATGTCTGGGACTGCTACAACTCACAAAGTCAGCAAACGACCTAAAAGGCCGCTCCGAATCCTTGATGGCTTATATTCAAAATTAGTCTTCCTATGCCTAAGGATTATTGTTTTTTTTTATTCTTTTACAATTATGTACGTACATTAAATAGGCCATCCGGCACTTGGCCAGCGTGGTGGACTATATGGCCTAACCTTCTCAATCAAACTTTCGATTATAGAGTAGGCCCGTGCCCTGCAGTGAGACGTAAATGAACTCACACCCTTTTATCCCAGAAGGGGTAGGCAGAGGTGCCAAGACACCCACATTTCGCCTTGTATACTCCATCCCACCATGTGATAGGAAGTGAGCCTATCGCCGTAGCATTCACATGTTCCGGACTAGTAATGAATAGAAAAGTCCAATCTTATATCTTTAAACGAGAAATTCTTGTATATAAATATATATATTCTCTGAATCTCGGAAACGGCTCCAACGATTTTCATGAAATTTTGTACACAGGGAGTTTTAGGGGCGATAAATCGATGTAGATACTACGATTTATTTTTAGAAAATGTTATAAAAAAATAAAAATATAAACTGAAAATATGACTCTACCTGACATCTATTGGCGAATAATAATACTATTTTTTTATTGTGTGTAACTAACTGCTTAACGATACAATAACACTAAAGATATTCCAGCATATGGCGTTGTTAAGCAACACTAAGCCAATGAGTGGTTTGAGATTACACCAAGAAAATCAATTAATTATTAGCTGTTAGGTTTACATATATTGGGATATATGTCAAAACTTTGAAAATAGTAAGTGACACTGGTAATTTGGCGTTTAATTTTGGATATGGCTATGTGTTTGAATCATGGATTATTAAAGATATATTGCCGGATTGAGCGTACGGTATGTTCCGCGGAGCGGTACTAGGAATCATTTGTAAAAGAGAATAAGACTATGTTGAAATGTATTGGAATTATAAATAGTGAAAAGCATAAGAAGACTTTAAGTGGAGTAATTCCTTCAAGTATCCAATTCGTTAAGTCCAAAAAAAAACCGAGCGAAGCTCGGTCTTCCAGGTACTATTACTTTACCCGACCTGGGATTTGAACCCGAGACCTTTGTAACTTCGCTTTGTAACCATACTATAGCATAACTACGCCACCGAGGTAGACAACAATTTAACCAAACTTAACTGGAAGTGATTATGCTGCTATTTGAGACACAAAGTAGCAATTTTCTTTCTAACAAAAATAAGACTTAGCACATGAGTAAGCGTGACAACAACATATTATTAGTGAAATCAATATGTTTTTTTATAATTTAAATTGAACAGTTCTCCTCAAATACTAGTTACCGTTAATTCTCATAAACTCTTGATTAATTTTGAACCTTCATCCAATGTTATCCACATCACTTAAACTTCCAACATAATCCCAAACACACCAAACCGCAATAACAGAATACAAATCAACAACAAACAATATTTATTGAATCATCCACAGAACGATTCCACACAAACGCACCGCTTCGAGACGAATTAGCATTTGTCTCTAGACAAGCCTCAATGGCCATTATTCGATTAGACGTCGGACTAACTTCAGAGCGCAAATAAATCCAACTGCTATACGCTTTGGGCTGCAGTGGAGGCTTTAATCCCGAGTAAATTGCTTACCGTCTGCTCGGGCGGCGACGATTATCTTGTCTTTAACACCGAGCCGAATATTTAAGTTGTTACCAACTTGCCAACCGTTGTGCTATTAATAAATGTAATTGAGTAATGGTTTCTGAGATTTACGCGAACTTTACATATTATAGTAGGTATATAGGTAGGTGGTACATAGGTAGCTAAAAAATCGAAAAATAAACCAATTCCGCGATAAAATCCATATTAATTTTATTTAAAAATGTAATTAAAGAATATGTTGTGGTCTGTTTGGGATAATAGAGGATAATATAATGATGCTATTTTAAAGGCTTGAAATTATAAAGTTCTAGGTTTAATGTCTAGAATGTCTATAAAGCTTCGATATGTGATTGAGATACAATAAAAAAGCAAAAGTAGAATTAAATTTGTATGCGACATGAATAGGTTTCTTCCATTTCCCAATTTAGTATTAATAAAAATAGAAAAGAAAATTGCCGTTGATGTAATAATAATGCCAAAAATCGGCTAAATTCGTCGTAAACAATAGCTCTCTCGATGTCGATTGTATTAGAAAGAAAGAAAGAAAGTTATTTTTCTACCCAACAACCGAGAAACGGAGAACGGTCTTAGATGTATTACATTTCTTTGTAAATTATTCACCCTCCAGCGACCGGACCTACTACATGACAGGCAACAATAAAGTTACTTTACCTCTAATAAATAACAGATCAATACTGTAAGCAATCTTGATTACAGCACGATACATGCCTCAAATGGAGTAACCACTATCTCACCAGATATACTTGAAAAATGCCATTGCCTCTCCTTTCCTTTAGTTACTGATAGCTCGTTTTTTTATTACAATGAATGGCGAGACGAACATGCCTTTCACCTGATGGTAAGCAATACGATCGCTCATGTACAGAAGCATAACCCAACAACATCATGAATTACAAAGCAATGCTTGGTATTCCACTGCACTCGCCATCCTGACACAAGATATTAAGATTTCCGTGATTCAGTTTCACCTTATATGGGGACCGTTTGGACAAATATTACTATTTTAACCCTGTACCTTTGTTAAATAAATGATGGGATTTGATTTGATTTCAGTATAAATATGTCAAGTAGTTACTCTATCTAGAAGGCCCTTCATACTTGAACACAACAGTATATTTATACTACTATTTGACGAGAGAAGACCTACACAATCGGCCCCACACATATGAGAGAACTACCACCACCTCTGATTCCTTAATATTTCTATTGTAACTCCACAAATCTTGAAATACATATTTAATTCACAGAATTACGCAAGATATCTGACGATAGTCACTGACCTTTAGACAATTCAGTTTTTCCTCGTCTCTGCAGAACCCCTGAATTAACCCCTGAATACAGAATTCCTTCAGAGTGTATTAAGATAGATGCTCATACATATTGCGCTATCTCAGAAAGTCACCACTAACATAACTAACTAATACTATAAGCGCACAGTTCTCTAACATCTTTGCTATGAACGTTTTCCTTGCCGCAACACGAAGCGGTAAAGGCTGGATGCGGTAATGTGACCTTTGCAGAGAGAAAACTGAAAGGAATACTTTTAATTTCAAATTGATAGAAGTGAATAAAAAAAGGAATATTTTGTTTTTATTTTTGTTACATTTATTATACAAAACCTTTCCATGAATCCAAACGTAGTTAATACGAAGTATCCAAAAATTAAATAAGTTGTTAAAACAACCATAAATTAATAACTTACGGTTTTTTTAACAACTCCACATTATGTTACAACATATTGTAACGGAATAAAACCGAATTCAAGGTAATCGTATGATAAATAAATCAATAAATGCAGATAATACTACAATTAGTTACATAGTCCTAAACCTTTCGAGAAAAATATCATCGTGTACGTCAACTACAAAACTTCGCTGTCATTATATTTAATCTTACTTTAAAAAACACAGACTTCACAAATACCTACTTAACATTATGCCAAGGAGCCCATTAAAATATTTCATCAATTATCTCAGTTTGGTTTGAATTCTCCCCTGCTCAACAACCACGCCGCATCTGAACAAATTCTGTGCTTCCATGTATTCCGCAAAGAGGATTTCCGTTTTGTTTCGTAATTTTCCGCGCGGGCGCACCGCTGAAGCCTACTCAAACGCTCACACTTTTGCTGAAACAAGGAGATTTCGATTGGCTCACTATTATATTTGTAATTGGGTTCGTATGTAGGTAAACGAATTACGATAAGGAGAATATTGGACCCAATTACTTTACCTTCTATTTTGTATAAGTAAGATGTGTATTGTATTTCATTTAACCAGTACAGTAACATGGTCAATGTAAGTAAAGTTTTATCACGAGCTTTATCTCAAATCGGAAAATTTTATATTATGCATCCAAAAAACATATCTAACTTGATATTGTCTACCAACTCCAAAAAGTTTGATATCAGATACAAAAAAGCTGTATACCCGAAGAAGTCAGTAATATAAAATTATATGGCCTAATCGCTCTCAATCGTACTCTCGATTGTAGAGCAGGCCTGTGGCCTGCAGTGGAACGTATATGGACTGATACAGAAACAAAAAAAATATTTCGCCGACTTCCCGTAGAATAGAGGAACGTTTTATTAAAATTAATTTCAATTTCTCTATTTTTATCTTTATCTACCCATATACATCCAACTGTAGGGCACGAGTCTGTTCTACAAGAGTACGATTGAGAGAGCTTATGCCATATAGTCCAAAACGTGGGCTTAGTGCGTGTAACTAATGGTACTGACGTCGGGTCACCACAAGATCACAATTGTATTTTAATGCAATAGATTACATTCCAGAAAGCTCAATTTTAACCCTCCATTTTCCTTATAATCTCAAGCATTCAACTAAAGTACCTCACAAAAAATCATAAGCGACACCGTCTGCAGAATTTCCTTCGCATTTAACCGTTTCTTTTAGTTATTGGTGGGGAAGTATTGCTTTTTAATGTAATTTCCGAAACGGAACACGCCGCTGCCTGCAGCCTCCTCCGGGATTCCACTAATGGATTCTGTTCATACCCTCCTGTCGCTATCAGTCAGACGTTACTTTTTAACTCGTGCTGTTTCTTCCGTTTCAATATTAACTCCGTATAAAATTAAATTATATTTTGTTACAGCGTTTTAAATAAATAACTTTGTAAATAAAACGATGGGAACGTGACATGCATGCGTACCGCGTGTCCATTTCGGTATGTGTTACCTGATTCTTTTTCGATTATTTTGGGCTTACTATCATATGCCCGTATTTAAGGGAAAATTCATTTCATAACTACATCCAACATTCAAACATACTATTTGTTTTATACCACAGTCTTCGATCAAATATACACTAGATACACAGTTCCCTGTAAACGTTCTGTTAAAAAGTGGCACCGATGCACGACATGAAAAAAAGTAAACAAAAAGATCACATATTCCAAATATATTAACACAAATTCCACCTTATTCCTGGAGCTTAAAGTAGCTTTTCACATAATATTGTCTAAAGTTCTGCGACGTTTTAGAAGCAACGGTCGGTGCGTGACTGAAGGCAAAAGAGTGCTTAAAGCACTCTTTTTTGGTGCCATTTTCTAAGCGCTCACGTTGTATCTAGTGTATATTTGATCGAAGACCACAGTATATTCAGATTGCTGCTAGACAGCTGCAACACCTTTATGAGCATCGAGGAATGTCACCGCAAAACTCAATAATGATAAATTTGTTCCAAGTCATCAACGAAAACAATCGAAACATCGCACCCCTTGCAACCTAGCAACATCTTAAATATCAAAAGCAAACATCCGCACCCATCACGAGATGAAACAAATTAAATTTCGCCATTTCACAAAAGAAAAAAAATTGAGACGACTTTAAAATAAAAACGCTCCCCAACATTTCATTTTCGAGCTATTCTTATTATTGTGACGACTTTAAACCGGGACCTAATTTGATCTCACAATTTTGTTCCCGGCGGTCGCTCGAGGCTCAGTGTCAACGTTTCACTTGGATTACACATTACAAAGCTACCAATACGCGTCGTCAACAGCTCCTTGCGTTCAGTTTTGGGTTGTCTGCGTCCAAATTAATGGCAGATGTAAGTTTGTCGCGTGGAAGAGCGCGGTGCAATGGTCATTTTGCCGCGGCTAGAACGACTTGAACGTCTTCCAAGACTTGTGTTGTCATTATTAAAGCAGAATGTGTATTGTTATGGTCGCTTTTCTGTTCTTATTAAACCCCCGGACGTGGACATGCTGCCGGTTTATTATTCGCTTTTATTATGTCCGCCGTTATTTTCTAGTGTTTGTTGGCACTATTGCATCTTTATTGTGGTCTGTTGTGTGTGAATTAATGTAGTTGGGGATTGCGGAATCGTATCAAATAATGTGCAGTAAATTGCTCCTCAATAGCTAGCTTTTGTCATGATTAGTTGTGACTGCAATCTCCTTGCGAGTGTAGTAGCTTCGCTGTATTTATAGTGCGTATAAAAAGTAATTGTACTGCGACAATTTCATGATCATGACTAAGATTATTAATCACTTTTAGAGTTTGCTCATCCCAAACCTATATGGGGCTGGCATATTTAGATTTTGTCGAGTTGTTCATTAATTTTAAATTACAAGAAGCTAGCGGTCAACCTTCAACACTCAAGAGGTACTCAAAAAAGAAGAAGAATTATTTGACTAAACATAGAAGTATTGTTACATTGGACTGCCTAATTTAAAACTTCTTACATTAGGCATTATGCTTACAGTATTGATTCCTCTAAATAATCGTTAATTTTTGAACCGAAAATATATGTACATACATCTATTTGCCTATATTTCGCTTATAACTATCACCTAACATCAAAAAACCTTTTAAAATGTTTTCACTCGTTTCTATTTTACAGGAAATAGAGATTTAATACTTTTACGTAATACACTACATTCGTTTAGTAAATCAAATACGTGACAGAAACTCCTGGAGGGGAAATAAAGAAACTGTTTTAAGACATAATCCCTTTGGGAACAAAGCGAACGTGTACATGTTTGTTTGGCAATTTTACGCTTTGCCGAGCTCGCCGAAAAGAATCCACTTACAAAATGAAACGTCTTCATTATAGCCATAAGTTGGACTAAGACGGAACGCTTTTGTATTTGTTTTGTCAATTAATACTTTGTTTGAAATGGGACACTTTGTAGATATTGCATTTCCGCGGTAAAACTGATATAGCAATTTTGTTTCACTGGCACGGCTATGGTTTTCACTGCAACTAATGGCAAGGGAGAAATCCAGGTAGAATTGATTCTGTACATTAAGTCCATGTTCTTTTATTGCTTGATACCAACGAGATATGATTATGGGCACAATTTTACCAGCTGCTAGACTATTACTCATATTAATTTGTATTTCTTACATGAATTATATTGTTTACGTTTAGTTTAGGCCTTAAGTGACACGTAAATGTAAAATAATGAAAATATTTTTGATATAATACCGAAATTACTTAATCGGTGTATTTGTAATTTACATGCAAAGTCTGGGTGGAATATAGAAAAACTGCGCCTCTGCCATCTACGAAACATCTGTACCAATTCCGGTAACCTGTAATCAGCAAAAAAAAATAATTTGAATTTGAAGCATGCACACATATTATATCCTATGTCAGAATGCTATAGTGGCGTGTTAGTTTGTAAACCCATTTTGGAAATCCTAACATTATTAGACATGGTAAAATAGTTACATGATAATTAATTATATTGTTAGCTGAATTGAATTGCAGTAAAACTTGCATATAAATGCATGGGTTAAATCGGACAGGAGGTCTATTTTCTTCAAAAAATATTAAGCTAGAGCAACATTTATCTACAACTAGCGGCCCGACCCAGCTTCGCCTGGGTGCATATATTTTTTGATTCCACTCTACACCAGAAACATGTTTTTCGTATAAATTCTTGTATATCTAAACTTGACGTAGCCATCCTACTGTCCGGCACAATCCCGTCTCATCCGCCTGTTCAGTCTCTTCCCAATCCGTCCCGTCCCTTCTCTTTATTTTCCATCCCGTTTTATAACGTGCATTTACATTCGTCCTAACAAATCTGTCAGCTATCCCAGCCCTCTCCCGTACCTTCCATTCTATTTTATTTTATGTCCCTTCTCTCCATATACATCTATATACCGGGTATCTCAAGACTGCTACCGAAAACGAAGCCGGGTGGTAGTTTTAGTGGCTACAAACACAATGCAATTAAAAATTTCGCATAGAAACGCGACAATTATTTTTTATGAATTTTTAAATATCGTCATTTTTGGGTGGTAAATCCGTAGTTTTTGCTAAAATAATAATTTAAACTCTTTTATACCTTAGAGTATTTATAAATAAAAGGGCATACACTATTATTTTAGGAAAAAATGTATTTACCACCCAAATATGAAAATAGGAAAAAAATAACAAAAAAAAATTGTCGCTTTTTTTTGCAACTTTTTCTGTTCCATTGTGTCTGAAGTCGTTTATATATATATATACAGGGTATATCAAGACTGCTACCGAAAATGGAGCCGGGTGGTAGTTTTAGTCACTACAAACACAATGCAACTAAAAATCGTGCTGAGAAACGCGACCATGATTTTTAATGATTTTTTTAATTTCATCATTTTTGGGTGGTAAATCCATAGTTTTTGCTAAATTAATAATTTTAACTCTTTTATCCCTTAGAGTATTTATAAATAAAAGGGTACACACTATTATTTTAGGACAAAATGGATTTACCACCCAAATAGGACCAAAGAAAAAAAAATTAAAAAAAAAATTGACACTTTTTTTTGCAACATTTTCTATTGCATTGTGTCTGAAGTCGCTTAAACTACCACCCAGCTTCGTTTTCGGTAGCAGTCTTGATATACCCTGTATATACATATAAAGATTGCCTTATGAATTTTTTACATTAAAAACTTTAGCGTTTTTTACTGTCCATCCAATATTCCTTCCCTTATTTCAGCACCAAAATGCTATTTTTCCAAAAAATATTGCACGCCATTACTTTTTGTTAGTAATAAAGAGTTAAAATATATTTTTTTATAGACATAACTTCAGTGGTTTCGATTTTCTTAGATATAACATTTCAACCCTTTTTTACCCCCTTTAGGTATAATATAACCTATCTCAGTCCGATACGATGTACATTTCTATCCGTGAATTATAGCGAAGGAAAGGCCACTGTAAAAATTCGTGAGAAAATTGCATTCGATCTTGAAAAGGATAGTATAACTTCTTATGCTGCATTTACAAGCTTGGCCAACCTCAGCCAGCCTCCACCAACGCCAGCGTGTAAACGGAGTGTTTGGCTCGGCTGGCCTTATGTTTTTCATAGTTAATAGCTTGGAGTTGGTAGACGTTGACCCAGCCTCAGCCAACATGTAAATCCACCATTACGTGTGAACATTATTTATTTCATTGTCCTATATTAATGTAGCTTGATATATTCTCCTTAGTTTATACAAAATAAATTTCTGAACGCATGCATAAACAATTAAAATCGATTAAAATGTCAATCCATTTTCACTACTGTCAATATTTTTCTTCTTTAAAATCTAAAATACGCCATTAATCGAATATTGTGGATATATGTTTTCGATTCGAAACCTTTATTTAAATACGTTCTTTAATTTGAGGGCAGAGTTTACCATATTGACAGGGTGAAAATTAAATGTTTGACAGTTACAAACCCATGAACATATTGTATGGGAAAATCACGCACATTGTTTTGATAGATATGATTGAATTTGAATTTTGTATAGCGGTAATAAAGTGCAAATTGACTCTTTGACGTTAGGAACATACCTACATTGTTTAAACAACAGTGAGTGCTTGTAATTTAATATGAACTTTATACAATAGCAATATAGCTCAAATTGACTCAACGTTTTAGTTAGAAAACGTTTGTATGGGGTAAAGAAAAGGGCTGTTTTTAGGACTTTTCTGGCAATTATTCGAAATTTTCTCGCCGTAAAAACCATCCTTGGACTTCCACAAACATTTTAAAAAAAGAATTATCGAAATCGGTTCAGCCGTTCACACGTGATGCCGTGACAACGCGAAACGGGTTTCATTTTTATATATATAGATATTGTTCAGACAATGAGAATGACAGCGGCCTTACAACTATTACAACTATCTTATTCTATCTATCACTACCATAAAATGGTTTTTATGGCACGCAAACAGCGCCTCTTTTACGGTGACATTATTCCGGCAATTTTCTATAACAAATATCGCTTACATGCTACCTTATATCCTAGAATAAAAAAAATATAATTAATTTAAGCACTAAATCCTTAAAATAGCTTTCATCAAAGAATTTTATAGCTTCTCTCGGCTAACGTCTTGCAGGGAACCCTCCACTGCACTGATTACCATATAGAGTGACATTTACACTGCACCGGGTCTCAAAGACACGCGCTCGCCTTTGTGACCCATCTGCTTTGATATCACTGAGCAACGAGATTCACATCATATACAGGGTTTGTAGTCTATCAAGCCTAAGTTGGACAAATCGTTAGAGCGAATAATCAGTTTAATTGATTATTTTATGAATATAATGTCGAATTTGAGTAATGTTGGGCTTATTAAATAAATTGAGAATGATATTTTTGGCATATTAAGTTTAAGTACCTGGATGACGGAGCTTTACTCGTTTTTTTTGGACTAAAAGAATTGGACACTTGAAGGAATTACTTCACTAAAAGCTAAAAGTCTTCTTGTACTTTTCACTATTTATAATTCCAATACAGTTGAAAATGGTCTTATTCTCTTTTGCAAATAATTCCTAGTACCGCTCCGCGGAACATATCGTACTTTATATGTAGGTATTCTCTCTCGATCCAATACTCGCTCAATCGCGCAGTATATCTATAATAATCCATGATCCAAACAAATAGCCACATACACAGTTCAGTTCAGTTTTTGTTTTTAATGGCTCAAATAGCCACACAAATAGCCATATCCTTAGATTATATACTCGTCTATATAATCTAAGAGCCATATCCAAAATTAAATGCCAAATTACCAATGTCACTTTTTATTTTTAAAGTTTTGACAGATATCCCAATAAAACCTAAAAGCTAATAAACAATTGATTTTCTTAGTGTTGCTTAATAACGCCATCTGCTGGAATATCTTTAGTGTTATTGTATCGTTAAGCAGTTAGTTGCACGCAATAAAAAAATAGTATTATTATTCCCCAATAGATGTCAGGAAGAGTCATTTTATCAGTTCCCATTTTTATAACATTTTCTAGAAATGAATCCTAGCTAGATCGATTTATCGCCCCCGAAACCCCCTGTATACAAAATTTCGTTTCCGAGATTCAGAGAATATATATATTATATATATACAAGAATTTCTCGTTTAAAGATATAAGATAATATGACTTGCACATTTTTACGTCATCATGACATTTCAATTTGAACGCACCTAAACATGATCTAAACACATTAACTTTTTATAAACTTTTTTTATTTTATTTTGCGCGAATTGTGGAGAGACATTGGGTAGACCTTTGCCCAGCAGTGGGACTGAAATAAGTTAAACAAAAAAACATTTTAACTTGGCATTTTCCTTCATAACCCTATTTCCATATAAACAGTAACTCATTCACACATTACATTGCTGAGCCAGAAAAAAAACTCCACATAAAGTTTACTCCGTGACGTCACTATAAAATCCAGTAGAGCCCCACGGTTGCTGAGCCAGACCCTACGCATTATTCATACGTAAGTCGGTAATTACTTATTTCCTATTCGCCCGGAGGCCGCGCTTTATCCAACTGCAGACGCAATTAGCTTCAGTTCACTGTCAGGCGTGGACCCCGCGGCCGCCTTATATCCCGTGCATTCATAGCCATGAGAATTGTGCGTAATTACATTATTATATTTATTTTCCATTAAATATTAATTTATGTAATTCAGAATCCATTATGTGTTGGCACAAGTCGTAAGCGAGACGAAAGATCAATGACACTTGCTACCTTCTCTAGCCTTTTTATAATAAACGTGAAAATAACTAAATATGTAATGCTCAAAATGTACGATAACATATATTTATCCAATCTATACTAATATTATAAAGCTGCAGAGTTTGTTTGTTTGAACGCGCTACTCTCGGGAACTACTGGTCCGATTTGAATGATTCTTTCAGTGTTGGGTAGTCCATTTATCGAGGAAGGCTATATATCATCACGCTATGACCTATAGGAGGAAAGCAGTAGGGATATTTCTAGCAAATACAAGGAAATTTTGTTCGTTTTTCGTGGTCCGATTGGTCGATATTCTAAACTGATAGTCAGAATTAAACATTTTGACCGCCATTTTAAAACGTGTATGCACCCGGGTGGAGCCGGGCCCGACCGCTAGTCTTGGTTAAAGGTACTATCTCTCAACTATTCACCCAAAAATGCTACTCAGCTCCTAACAAGAATATTCAGGCTGATTTGAGATCATATTGTCATGTCATAGGCCACTATAGCGGTTTATTTCACCTGTATAGTATTTACAGTTGATACCCTACTATTTCGCCAATATATATTTTGCTTCCTTACATTTTGCCTTATCATTCAGTGAAAAATAAAGTTGAATACAAATAAAAAGCATCATGTATATAAAATAGTAAAAAGAGCAAAGTAAACGGCCACAGCAGACCGTCGCTTTAAAATTAACGCTCGCTTAAATCCCGCTTCAGCGCTGTAACTACGTTAATATCACAATACATGGTCTCATTTTTAAAATCGTTAAAAATATACACAAAGTCAAATGAACTAGACCCACATTTTAATTTCATGTAGTACCGCAGAGCTAGAGATTTTATGCTGTGTTTTAAGTTAGAGGAATAAAGCGGGAATTTAAATGATTCCTAATATATGTCTTGTAATTATTTTTTATATTCTGGCCCGGCATAGTGGCCACATTGCACCTGATGGTGAGCGCAAATGCCGCCCAAGCAGAGTATCCATTGACATCAGACGGCAGTCCAATAGATACAATTATGCCGGCCTCCTAAGATGCCTCTAATAAATAAAACAAAACGGTAATAAAACGGCTCGACTTAAATCACTTTATTTTAACCTTATTAAATGTGACCTTTTTAACTGATTATTTTTATCGTTTCATCTTTTTCTGAAGAAACCAAAAAGCGACAAGAGCTCAAAAAAAATTAAAGCGACAATTCGTAAAATTGTCCAACACACTAGTTCTTTTAAACAAATATATTGTCATGAACAAAACCTGTCTTTAACAGCTCATCTTATGACCAATAATATTGACGATTTTAAAGAACAACCAAACCGCTATCAATCAAGAAGTTACGCTTTAGACTAATACGATATATCAATAAAACAAACACATAAGCAAATCCTTCTTTACAATTATGAATGACAACAAAGATCCTAAATTATAACAACATTATCGACATAAAACCGCCGTTGCTTAGATTTCAAGCCGCAACTACTAGTGGCAGTCTGCAAGCCAGTACGCAACTTCATAATTACCTATTTCCCATTTCGCCTCGGGCCCGCCGGCTTTAGTGCAAGCCTTAATTAACTGCACTATGTTGTAATATTCCAAGCCGGAATATAACAAAACAAACTGTACCTATCTCCGTGCGTCGATACTTGTTACTTATTAACAACGCATCAACTAATTATAAGCAAAATTTAAGTTAGTGTTTAAGTACGTCCGAAGGCAATGTGTAAAGAATATCATATGAAAAGTCAAACTCTCTGGCTTTTTTTAAACAAAAAGTGAGGTAAGGTTTACTTACATAGCTTTTAGAAGATAGGACAAGCTTTTTAATAATTACATGTCTCTGTATCTATGATTTTAAAGTTAGATATAGAAATAAATGGACAATAATCACAAACGACACACTTAGAATAAGATAATGAATTACAGACATAACTATTAAGGCACGTTAATGAAGAACAAGGTGCAAATTATCCCCGACATAAGTACCCATAACTAATTAAATTCCACCAATTCCGTATCCTTTCAAAAGAGAACATCCACAATGATCGTACCTGACAACGAGCGACTCCGGCATAACAAGCAGCAATTACGATCACGCCATACGGCTTCTTCACTAACAAGTTGAAACAGGGCAAAGTTTAATTTAGGCGCGATATTTGCAGACGGCATCGAAACTGCCCCGCCCAACTGTCAACTGCAAAGAGCTTTCGTGTAAGGAAATTCAAGAGCGGTCACGCGGCACCGCGCGACGCCACCTAGTACAAGGAACTAGATCTACTAGATTTACTTTTGTGTTTCTAATAGATTTTTAGCCTTAATCTACTGGCCATAGTCTACTAGCCTTAGTAGACTAGACTTAGTCTACTAGCCTTAGTCAACTAGACTTAGTAGAATAAGGCTAGTTAAAGTTTGGAGGAGGCCAGTCTTTAACGGTAGTCTTGGAGAAAACTGTAGTCATAGGAAGTCTCTAGATGCAGGCCGCATCGGAGAGGTTCCTTTGGAGACCATGGAGGGAGGCCTGTCTTTAGCAATGATCTGTCTGTGGGTTAAGAAAATGATATTAAGATTGCATGATGTCGCTTGACGGATACTGCTGATATTAAGTCTCTATGAAATTCCGTGGCGAATTCTTTGTTCAGCAGCGGACTTCATGTAGCTTAGACTCATGACGATAATAGATGTCATATTATTTCTGATGTTACTCCCACGAAAAACTACCGATTTAATTATTATATAAGCGGAAATAACGACGAGGAAATTTTCTTGGTATATGCTGGTCTCTCATATCATATGATAGGCCACCTGGGTAGGTACCACTGCAATATATATTTCTACCGCCAAATAATAGTGTAAATTCACTTTTGCATTCCGGTTTCAAGGTCATTGTAGCCAAAATAACTACCGGACATATTGAGACTTAAAACCGTATTTCTCAGGCTGGTGATCGCAGTGGAATGCCAAGCACTGCATTGTAATTCAAGGTGTTGTTTGGTTATGCTTCTGTACATGAGCGGTCGTATCGCTTACCATAAGGTGAAAGGCATGCGCGGCTCGCCATTCATTGAAATAATAAACTCTCTCATTCGTATCCTCAATTGTAAAGGCTTATGCTCTGCAGTGGAACGTAAATGGGTCGATACAGTACAGTACAGCTCAGTTCATTTGTCTGTTGTATAGTTAGATACTAATTCCCATTAATTTTATTTTTTCATTTTAATTCATTATACCGGGTATCTCAAGACTGCTACCGAAAACGAAGCCGGGTGGTAGTTTTAGTGGCTACAAACACAATGCAATTAAAAATTTCGCATAGAAACGCGACAATTATTTTTTATGATTTTTTAAATATCGTCATTTTTGGGTGGTAAATCCTTAGTTTTTGCTAAAATAATAATTTAAACTCATTTATACCTTAGAGTATTTATAAATAAAAGGGTATACACTATTATTTTAGGAAAAAACGTATTTACCACCCAAATATGGCCATAGAAAAAAAATAACAAAAAAAAATTGTCGCTTTTTATTGCCATTTTTTCTGTTGCATTGTGTCTGAAGTCGCTTAAACTACCACCCGGCTTCGTTTTCGGTAGCAGTCTTGATATACCCTGTATTTATTTAAAATCTATACCTGATAAAAGGGCCTATGTCTAGTAGGAGTTCTCTTGCAGGCAACCACTCTATATATATAATATAAAGTATATTTCAAAAGAATTTATAATTTATTAATAAAACACAAGGTAACAAATACCACCAAATATTCAACAAAAAAATTGATTACACCTAGTATTTGATAAAGCTCGTCTCTGCTGAAATTACGGAGACCCTAGTAATTGTTTACTTCTTCTGAACTCTCTAGGGCGTTATATTGAATAATCTATACTATGCATTTTGATGAAACCTATTGAGATTTCAATCTTTACATTTAAATCTAAAAAATGAAGCATAAAAATATTTTCATTTTGTAAAAATGTATTTTTTATTATTCTCGAGACGAATGAACCTTTACGTCGTGATTTTGACGTACAATATGCATAATGAGCACCTTGATGAGCACAGATGGATTACGTTTCGAATGTTTTTTGAAAGCTTCAATAACAATTTTTTATTAACCTTTATATATTGGAATATTATATATTATTGACTTGTTATTTGAATGTCTAGACTCTCTATTTATTTTTGTATGTGGTTTTAATATTTTATCGTAAATATGTATCTTATATCATTGTTATTACAGTATTTTTATTATGTTAGTATTCATATCAACAGTCTATACTCCATTATCCATTGTCTGAGAATAAAATTGCCTGAAGTAAAAAATTTTTAGTTACGTTTGATTCAATGTGATTTTCGGGAGTTAAATATTATGTAAAATATTGTTCCCATCTGTTCTCAATTATCAATTAGCATTAGCAATCCTCAGTTGCTTCTTCGGTAGGCACTTTCCATCAAATGAACTGATTGTTCGTATACCACATTTAATAGTAAATTTTCAGTTTTAGCTTTAATCATCGGCGTAGTAGTGACAAAATGAGATTGTGCACACTCACAAAAATTAGGGTAGCGTTAAATAATGATATAAAAATTCAAAACAAGCAACTCAGTACCCTAATCCTTTTATAAATAAATTAACTCAACATTACTTGTAAGCAATACCATTTCCATTAAAAACACACATTGCAACACGAGGTTTGGGCAAACACGCTATGTTCACGTCAAACTGTCTCGCGTTTGAGATTCAGGGTTTTAAATTAGCGTAGACTACTCGGAAAACAAGGAGGAAACCGCCCTTAATCTGTTTAAGTCACGCCACCATACAGACTGGAGTTGTAACCGTTGCACTCGCTTTGTACTTTTTATAATAATGTCCGCCATTTTGTATTTTTTACACTAAGCAAATGGTCGTCATAGGCATTAAAAGTAAAAACGATTGCAACAATTGTACTGGAAATACAAAAATACGTTGGTTGTATCGTACATTCGTTAGGATTGTACATTATTCATATATCATAAACTAAGATCTTCTCTGAAGCAATCACACCTGTGTTATCACATGTTATCACAGTAAAACCGTATCAAAATACAATATATACTTCTCGAGATATTCATGAATAAACATACAAACATGTTATGCAATAAGTTGCCCTGCTTTGTGAAATTAGGTGAAGGATAAGAAAATGACGATAACTGCATCAATAACAAAAAAAAACATCCTAAATATAAGGAGAAATAAACCAGATATTACTTTTAACAATTAACGAAGTGGCGTATTTTTGTGTCACCTCTACACCATCTAAAGACTGCCTGCCTAACGATCTAAAATAAACTTAAGAATATAAAATTTACATTTAAAAGTCACAAGCTTATTCCTAGCTAATAGTGAAAACTATTATTTTAGTAATTGCAGACACTTAGACTAATCAAAAGTATTCGTAGCGTGACTGGGGCTAAGACACGCAAACCTTAAGATAGGGCCCCGTGACATGACACTGCACAAAGGGGAGACTTGGTTCAAGCAGCTTGTATTTCATTTATTTTAAATTGTATCAAGAAGTTAAAGACCTTGTGAAATATAATAAATATACTTTTTCTGGCCTTATCAAATTTTAAATAAACATGGGTTTTTTAAAATAGCAAATTGCAAGAAATGTTATGCATTTAGTGACCTTTTACTTGACTGTCTTGATGACTTCAGAGATAGACATACCTTTCTTTTATTTTAGTTAAATGTTTTTAACACGCCGTATTTTTTTTAATCCTCAAAATACTTTGAGTTGAACTTTCGGCACCTGAATTCTCGGAGTCATGTGCGTATTGATAGTCAATCACAGTAGGAAAACATCGTGAGGAATTCTGCATACCATATCAATTAGTAAGAATGTATATTGTATCAAGTACGCTAACCCGCACTAGGCCCGCGTGGTGGACTATATGGCGCAACCCTTCTCATTACCTATCTATGTTGTAGAGAAGACCGTGCCCTACAGTGGGACGTAAGTATATAGGCTAACACAGTATAATTAAAGATATCATACAGATCACCTAAAATTGCCCAAACCGTTATCGAATTTTATACGTAAACCATAACAATTTTATCAACTAATCTACATAAAATATAATTTAAATATTAGTGCTCAAAGCAATTTGTTTTACTCAAACATCATTGCATTTTAATATAATCCTTTTCTATTTAATTCTTTGCCCCAAGTGAGTGTTGTTTCAGTCTTTAAATATCGCTCAAAAATGCATTTCGACAGCCTTTAATTAATTTTGTATTTAACATGCAAAGAAATGTAAACCCTTTTATATCAAAGTGAGTGAGCTTCAAAGAAATTACAATGTGGTTTTTAAAATGATATTTAGAAGAATGTTAAGGTTATAATGATGGCTTGTAGGGTAAGTTATTTTTAATTAATGATACATAGGACACGCCAAAAGGCTTTCTTCCTATCAGATCTTTGTCTGAAATAAGCTTGATGTACTATGAGCGGTGCTAATTGCAACTCTGTGCCTAGCTGATAAAGAGCCTAGCCTTATAGATACCGACGTGAGATCATGTGAAATAGAAGTCACAGCTTCAATCTACACAGCTGGACAATTAGTTATGTCAACAACAACTCGATAACCGCCTTCTCTTTTGTTTTAACGAGGGCTAAAACTATTCATGGTTCTCTTCGCGCAAGCCCTGGGGGATAGATACAGCAATGATGTTGAAAAATCTCTTATAATGATTTATGTCTTAGGAAAGCCAATGCTGAAAATTACTTACCAACTGTTCTAACAAAAAAAATCTCAGCATTCAATACGACAATCACAACTCGCAGTTAATTACATGGTCTGCATCCAGAACTGCAGAAAGGGCTACGTGCGAGAGCGTTATGGCCAATTATAAACTTTGTATTTCAACTAACCAGTATATCTTGGTCCCCATACTACCTTCACAATGTGCGGAATCGAATCATCAGTTATAAACACCGCAGATCAAGCTCGCTGGCCAATGGACGCCCTCTGTTTGCGCCGAGGTGAAAACCAAATTCGAAAGTTTGACCTGAACAGAGTTTTGTTTGCGTTTTGTCACCGAACGAGATTTTGTTAACTAAAGCGTTGTAATTTGAACCGATGCGAATAAGCGGAACGGTTTGTTAGCGCAACGTTTTTCGTGTTTCAATTTTTGAATTATATTTCTAGAATATTTTTGAAACTTGTTAAAAGTGTTTTAACAGGAATCGAAACTCTAGTGTTTTTAAGCTGCCATGGTTTTATGACTACACTGCACCTTGTACTGAGCGCATTGATGTCCGAATAAATATTTGCCCGTCATCAGAATTATGTCGGCTAGCACGAAACTGGGTATACACGGAAAATATCGGAACATAACACACTCATAACTTCCTTTTTTAATAAGATACCAAAGTATCACCAGTAAAATTACACTCTTAAGACTATTGGGCATTATTGAAAATAAATTAAACAGTGCACCCATCGTCAAATAGTTCTACGAGCCATACAATGACATTATTTCTGAAACCCACACATTTGCTTAGCGTTTTCGCAGACCCCGTGGTTCACGCCAGCGACGAATATAAGCACCCAGGCTTTAATTTAAGCAACGCCTCTCACGAGTAATTCCATTTTATACAAGTTTAATTAAAATAATGTATTTCGGTGGAAGCGGAGGCGTTTTGCGCAATGTTTGTGTTTTGTGTGCAAATATGTACGTGACTCTTGCTTGCGGTTGGCTTAGGAGAAACCGGGTTCCTTTACCGTTGCACATTAAAAGGAACTCGGAGAATATTACGTGGCTCAATTAAATCAACAATGATAGTAATTAGTAGGACTGCGTGAGCACTGGCAACACTTATCGAACGATTACAAGATGGCGGCTGTTGGAAACGTCAATGTCAACAGTTTTGACGTAATCTTTTGCATAAAAATACGAACAGGTGGCCCCTCAGATATGAGAGACCTACCACCAGTAATTTGTCTAGTTTTTGTCTGGATTAACAAATTCACTGCTAAATGGCAACTCACTCACTGAACCCTATATGTAGGTACTCCTCTGAACTCTACAGCATATTGACATATTCATACTCTTTGCATCTGTCGTCTCGAACTATACACAACGCTAATCAGCAGACGTAGATGTTGATGGTGGAAATGGTGTGAAGACGTGGCTTATAGTAAACGATCCGATGAATAATGATAATGATATTATACTATCGTACCCTCAAAAATATCCTCAAATAGTAACTTATACTACACTCGAGCATAAGTCGATAGATCATTTTGGTAGCTTTTACATCTATAAAAATTACTTACCGCCATTTGCTCATATGTATCACCAAAATATGTACCATCTAAGCCAGTAAACCGATATTAAGACGTAATATAGGCTCCGACGATACCAATTAAGATCGTTAACACGTCGAAAGATATTAAAGGTGGAGGTAATCTGTTTATACTGTCGCCCCTGGGATGCCAATGTAATTATCGGTCTTCATAATGATGCTTTATTAACGAGCTTCGGATGTTTGCCACTTTGTTATACGCCCGCATAGACCCAATTTGTTTTGGAGATAGTCGGAACTTGGAGAAATCCTGAATATTATTGGATAGGTGTGATAAAGGTAAAAGGATATGGCTTCTATAGCCGTCGTGTTGTGAAAATATTTGTTACCCTTTGTCAATGCTGAACAGTTAATACATTGTTAATTTCTTATTTTAAAATTAAGAACAAATCTTCTCATATCTAGTTTGGTGTTTAATCAAGCTGGTGTAGATATTTAAGTGTTTCATTGTTTGGTATGAATTCCTAGTCTCATTCTAAAATCCACATTTAATTTGGATTTTCCGTGAGACATTGGTACCACTGCCGTCAAGTTTTACGATTAGAAGATTAGAAGAATGAATTGCCACAGTACCTAGTTTGATTTTATCCGTTTCATATCTGAGAAAAGAACGAGCATACAGATAAAAACAATTCACAATGACTAACAAATAGCATAAGTTTTAAAACGCTATTTTCCAAATAGCTTTGTTTTACGAATACTGCCATATTCTCATGGGAATGTTTCCTTGAAAGTTATTCCTCGTTTTGTGTGTGCTATAAAATATTTTATTATCGCATTTGGACGCCGTGGTCTCCGCAGTTGCTGTAATGCATATTCGTAATTTACTTCGACTGTTTGTATTTTTTTTCTATATTGGTACAATAGTGGCTACAATGCAACTTAGTCGTGTGCATTTCAGTTTTAATTATTTCGAGCCACTCAAATCTACTTTTGAGTGTGCTTAAGTGCAGGTCACTCAGCAGTTGGTTAGCTACATGTCTATTGACCGACCCTGTGGATAGACCTACTGTTAGAATGTAAATTTTATGTTAGCCAGTATGATTTGTTTCCTTGTACATGCGAGAAAAAAAGCTATTAGTAATATGGCGGCGCGATGTTGTCTTGTTTTTCTGTTGAATTGTAACGTTTGTGCAAACCAGAATAAAAAAAACTCTTACTCAATTAATATAATTTATTATCAATATAATCTGTAGACAACACCACATAGAACTGATCATTAAGATCATGGCGCTATAGTACTGTGGGAATAGTTCCGTAAGGGGTCAAATTAAACTAGGATCGTCTTGGTAATATTCAATATATTTACTGTTAAATAAATTCGTCTTCACTTCACGTCTTCTACGTCTTTCACGTCTTCCGTCGTCTTCCAGACTGTTCTCTTCTATTCCGTCTTTGCATACTAACATCTATATCATTCATCCTCTTACTCTTTCCATCTTAAATACTTTTATTAGTCATCTCTTTCACACAGACCACGTTCCATATCAATCATTCATGTAACGTTTCATTCTACTCATCTTTCATCATAACATTCAAATCCTACATCTCGGCCATACTGATATCTGACTGCCCTCAGTCAGGTCCTATTTACAACACAAAATATACAAAACTAAATACAACGTCATCAATAAATTTACAGCACATCTTACCAAAACATCTTATCCTAAGAAACAAATGACAAATTACACATCTTAAATACACAATATCCAGATACAAAACAATTTAGAGTTTTCTTCCTTTTCCTATTGTAAATCATCCAACTATCTTGAAATGTTCTTGGTCGGTTTTCAATTAGGTCATTATACTGGTTTAGCAGTAACTCACATCTCAATATATCATCTATCGGTTTAACAAAATCTTTAATACGTTTTCCAAAACACTGTCCTATGAAATCCTGAAGCTGTTTTAAAGTCTTTAGTTCAGTATGCTTGCTCACAAACTCTCCTTTTCCTGACTTTGACACGTTTGATAGTGATTGCACCATTACATCACTTTCAACGCTAACTTTGTTCTTGTCAACAATTTTTTCCTCTTTAACAGAAATCCGTCTTGGTTGCTGAACCACTGATAATTCGTCTTTGCACACATTGAGCAACATAAGCTCATCTTGTTTTTGACTCTGCATTTTCCAAATATGTCATCTTCGCTGCTGTTACCGCTGTCATACGCGTTGTCATGGCAACCATTGTCGTTGTAAGCACTCGGTTTGCACTCCGTGACACACGGAGTTCGCATAACCATGAAGCAGCTCGACTTCTCACTCGTTGTGGTCTGAATGTTTTCGCCCAATTGTTCTTTGCATTCCGATGCAATATCACCAAACACATCACAATAACCTTCTTCATTAGGCGAAAATTATTTTATTATTTCGGCTTTAAAATTTTCTAGGGTCGTGAATGGTTCCTCAGCTCTCAACCATTTTTCGGCGGTGCCTGTCAATGATTTTTTGGCAAGAATCAGCGTCTGTCTGGATGTTAATTTGAACATTTTGCTAATGTCTTCTATTTCTTGCATCCATCTTGTTGATGTGTAGGTTTCGTCATTACCACTAAATATCGGTCTTGACTTCCACCTGAATTTCCTCATTAGTCCATCCATTCTTCTCCTTCGAAATTTCTTCTTCTTTACGTCGTTGTTCCCGTCTTTTTGACCCAAAATACGGAACTATCCCGGACGAGCCCCCAAAAATATGTGGGAATAGTTCCGCCTCGGGTCAAATCAAACTAGGATCGTCTTGGTAATATTCACTATACTGTACTAAATATATACTGTTAAATAAATTCGTCTTCACTTCACGTCTTCTACGCCTTTCACGTCTTCCGTCGTCTTCCAGACTGTTCTCTTCTATTCCGTCTTTGCATACTTCAACATCTATATCATTCATCCTCTTACTCTTTCCATCTTAAATACTTTTATAAGTCATCCATATTCATTCCATATCAATCATTCGTGTAACGTTTCATTCTACTCATCTTTCATCATAACATTCAAATCCTACAGTACTATACCAGGGATCAAGATTTAATGATATGGCTCTAAAATATATTAATTTCTTAAAACTTGGCAGATTTATTTCACTTTTGAGTGGATCTCTCTTTAGTAACTGTTAGTGTTTTCTTAGTAAAGAAACCTCATCAATAATAAAATAATTATTTGTCTTTTAGGTACAAGAACTATATACCCATGTAACATCAGTAAACCTGAGAATTTCTTCACTTTTACGACGAAACTTTTTAATACTCGGAAATTCCTCATGAACAAACAACTTCTCCATTACACAAAGGAGAAAACGTTTTAATGTATTGGCAGGAATTCAGCGTTTGAATATTGTCAGTAATTCTGTAAAAACAATATAATGCTTCTAGGAAATCAACGCTCCTTGGTATTCCTCAAACTTAATAATACGTCGCGAGCGGAACGGAGGATGGGGCTGATTATGGACCGGTCGAGATTTGTTTATAATTTATTTACTTCCATTTTATTTGGCGACGCGTTGCTTGAATGACCGTATACAGTCATCATGTGCGGTCAACATGAATATTAGCTTTTATTGTCAAACGGGCCTCTTTAATTTGAGTGCACGTCTTAATTTGAAATACTTACTACTGTAAAATCACTCCTACTTCAGTTCTTCAGACGTAGAAGATAAGTATTATAGCAAGAAAAAATTCTAGGTCCATCATCATCCACAGCCCGTGGGGCCCCAATATTGGGTGTAGGCCTCTTTCCTATTAAACCACTTTTATCTCTCTCTTGTAAGTCCAATTAAGGGGCCGCAACTCAAAAATTGTAGTGTACGAAAAGAATGCTCCACGTAAAATTGCTTATTGACGAGGAAAACTGACGATCTTGGAAACTTTCTCACAACTATCATTTACTCTTCGGAATGCCATAGACTAAAATGAAAAATAACGCACTAAACTAACATTAGCAACATATAATTCGAAATTTGGACATAATATCGAAGCACCGCGAATAAGTTCCCGGTTGTATTATTAAATACCTCGATAAAGGAAACAAGAGACAATAACCATCCACTTGGGTCGAAACTTTACTAATATTTTCATTATTAACCTCCCGAAGAAGATATTAGACAGCCAACACTTATTTACGTAATAGCTTGTCACACAAATGGAGCGCTCCACGACATTGTAATACGTATATTCTGTGACAGTTTTATGAATAATATGTTTATTGTAGAGATTATAAAGAATGATAAAATATAGGCAACAATGTACATTAAAGATAACATATCTTCCTTTTATACATAGTGTGTCTGGACTCAAACTGTCAGAAGAATTATTTTTTGATAAATTTGGGCGGTTACATTTTTTGAATATAGTTTTTTTATGGCCTGCTGTATGTATAGCAATGAATAGCGAAACGATCAAGCCATTCTGCAAAACCAAACAACACCATGAATTACAAAGCAATGCTTGGCCTTGCAGTGCAGTCGCCATTCTGAGACATAAGATGTTAAGTCTCAATATGTCCAGTAGCTACTCCGGCTATAATTTCCTTGAAATCGGAACACAATGCAAATACACTGCTATTTTACGTATATATTAAATAAATATGGTTGATAATAGCAATAATTAGATTACATATTTCCGGTTCTCAGAAAATAGGTGAGTTTTGAAGTTCTTATTACACATAATGGTTTCTTAGATTTACGCGAATGTTACACATTGAAATAAAACTATTATTTACGGATTTTATCGCGAATTTAGTTTAATTTTTACATTTTTAACTTCCCGACGTTTCGATTACTTTACAGCTTTCGTGGTCACGGGGCGGACTGAGGTATTGGTCGTCCGCTCTGTGACTGTTACAAATCAACTACCCTTATTTTACAAATATTAAATTAAAAAGTTAATTTAAATAGTTAATCTATATTTGCGATCCGATCTACGCAGAAGGAGCTCACAGTGTCCTGAGGTCTGGCAGTTGGTCTTTTGGGTTCCGATTTAATTAAATGTAGAATTGGATCCCATGCTTGTGCAAGCTTCAAGCCATCTTCTCTATTGAAATTTGGATGTTTTTTAATTTCAATAGCCTCGCGAAACATCCTGGGCAGGAAACGGTGTTCTTTAGCGAGGACTTGGGGCTGGTCAAAGCGGAGGTAATGCTTGGAGCCTTCTTCTATATGTTCAGCAACTGCAGACTTCGTTGAGCGTCGATGTTTGACGTCAGCTATGTGTTCTTTCACGCGGGTCCCTATGCTTCGTTTTGTTTGGCCTATGTAGGAGAGGCCACAGTCGCAATCTATTTTGTATACGCCCGGTTCTTGCAAGGGTATGTGGCACTTGACAGGTGGTAGAAATTGACTAATCTTCTTGGGCGGCTTGAAGTAGGTCTTTATAGAAGCACGCTTCAGGATATAGCCAATTTTGTCTGTGACTCCTTTTATGTAAGGCAAGACAACGGGGACTCGTTCAACTGTGGCTGGCTTCACTCGGTTTCTGTGACGGCGGCGTGGGATTTGGAGCTTGTTGTCTCGCAGTACCTGCTTGACGTGTTGCAGCTCAGTCGCCAGGTGTTTCTCGTCACAGATTCCTCGTGCTCTCTGAAACAAGGATTTACCCACGGTAGCTAACTGTTTTGGATGGTGGTGAGAATCGCCGTTCAGATATTTATCTGTATGGGTCTTTTTTCTATACACAGTGTGACTTAAGGACTGATCGGGATTACGGATAACTAAAACATCTAAGAAAGCAAGAGATTTATTATGTTCTAACTCCATAGTAAATTGAATTTTATTGTTGATGGAGTTAAGGTGATTTAAAAATGCAGTTACTTGGTTAGATGGTAAAATTGTGAAAGTATCATCTACGTACCGCTTGTAAAATCTCGGCGAGACTGGGGCTGTACTAAGGGCTGTCTCCTCAAAGTCTTCCATGAAAATATCGGCGACTACTGGAGATACAGGTGAGCCCATAGCGACGCCATCCACTTGTACATAGAATTTATTATTCCACAACATATAGCCAGATGTGAGGCAATGTTTGAGTAGTTCTGCATATTCTAGAGGCATGTCTTTCTCTGCTAACTTCTTAGAGACAATTTTGATGCAGTCTTGTACCGGAAGACTTGTAAAAAGTGACTGGACATCAAAACTAACCATTGTTTCATTGTCAGCTAATTGTAGATGTTTAATATCGCTGACAAACTGGTATGAATCCTTCACAGATGCTCTAGTGTTACCTCTGAGTGGTGAGAGTACTTGCGCTACGTGCTGAGCCAGTCTGTAGGTTGGTGTGTCGATCTGACTCACAATGGGACGTAGTGGAGCATTTTCTTTGTGTATTTTCGGCAATCCATACAATTTCGGAGGTTTTGCACACGAAGGGATGAGTGACTTAACGTTCAGATCTAACTTTTCGGAGTATTTTATTATTAAAGCGCTAGTGGACTTTAATATTTTATTAGTCGGGTCTGATTTGACTATTTTATATGTAGTGTCGTCCGATAAAAGATGTTCAATTTTCTCGTTATAATCTGAAGTGTCCATCACTACCGTCGCATTTCCTTTATCTGCACGGAGAACAGTTAATTCTTTCCTCGATCGCAGGTTCTTTAAAGCGATAAATAAGTGTTTTGGGAGATTTGGTTTGGGCACTTTGTTTCGTCGTAATAAAGATGATATATCTTGACGTATCGCCTCCGAATCTTCCCTTTTCAAATTGTTAATGAAGAGACTGTTCTCAACGTTACAAATAATGTCTTCGTACGGTATCCTACGTGGAGTTACGGCAAAATTTAGACCTCTTGATAAAACCTGAACTGTGTTTTCATCCAATGATTGTTTTGACAGATTAATAACCGCGCGTTGTTTGTCTGCGCAGGAGTGAGTGTTATCTATATTCGGGTGTGTTCCATATCTGCACTCAAAGTTGTTATAATTTTTGGCATTTGATTTGGCCGAAAGTTTTTCATATTTAATGATGTGTTTATTTTTGCATTCATTATATTTAGATGTTTCCCGTTTATTTAGTGTGTCGATGCAATGTTTAAAATCAAGTGCCGATAATACTGTCTTTAATTCATTGGATATATTCTCAACACAATTATTTAAGTAATGTAGGTCGGATCGTGTTTCGTGTATGGTAGCTTGTAACAGTTTTTTACTCGCCTGGTTTAGAATTTTAGCGCTCCCTCGTATGGATTTCTTTGGTGATATCTTCACACACGTAGGGATGAGATTATGATCACGGCACCTCTTCAAGAAGTTCAAGGATGATATACATCTTGCGCGCTTGGTCTTCAAATTCTCCAACCGGCGTATTTTATTTGCAATGTTCAGTCCGTACTGGCTTGCATAATGGTTTCTTAGATTTACGCGAATGTTACACATTGAAATAAAACTATTATTTACGGATTTTATCGCGAATTTAGTTTAATTTTTACATTTTTAACTTCCCGACGTTTCGATTACTTTACAGCTTTCGTGGTCACGGGGCGGACTGAGGTATTGGTCGTCCGCTCTGTGACTGTTACAAATCAACTACCCTTATTTTACAAATATTAAATTAAAAAGTTAATTTAAATAGTTAATCTATATTTGCGATCCGATCTACGCAGAAGGAGCTCACAGTGTCCTGAGGTCTGGCAGTTGGTCTTTTGGGTTCCGATTTAATTAAATGTAGAATTGGATCCCATGCTTGTGCAAGCTTCAAGCCATCTTCTCTATTGAAATTTGGATGTTTTTTAATTTCAATAGCCTCGCGAAACATCCTGGGCAGGAAACGGTGTTCTTTAGCGAGGACTTGGGGCTGGTCAAAGCGGAGGTAATGCTTGGAGCCTTCTTCTATATGTTCAGCAACTGCAGACTTCGTTGAGCGTCGATGTTTGACGTCAGCTATGTGTTCTTTCACGCGGGTCCCTATGCTTCGTTTTGTTTGGCCTATGTAGGAGAGGCCACAGTCGCAATCTATTTTGTATACGCCCGGTTCTTGCAAGGGTATGTGGCACTTGACAGGTGGTAGAAATTGACTAATCTTCTTGGGCGGCTTGAAGTAGGTCTTTATAGAAGCACGCTTCAGGATATAGCCAATTTTGTCTGTGACTCCTTTTATGTAAGGCAAGACAACGGGGACTCGTTCAACTGTGGCTGGCTTCACTCGGTTTCTGTGACGGCGGCGTGGGATTTGGAGCTTGTTGTCTCGCAGTACCTGCTTGACGTGTTGCAGCTCAGTCGCCAGGTGTTTCTCGTCACAGATTCCTCGTGCTCTCTGAAACAAGGATTTACCCACGGTAGCTAACTGTTTTGGATGGTGGTGAGAATCGCCGTTCAGATATTTATCTGTATGGGTCTTTTTTCTATACACAGTGTGACTTAAGGACTGATCGGGATTACGGATAACTAAAACATCTAAGAAAGCAAGAGATTTATTATGTTCTAACTCCATAGTAAATTGAATTTTATTGTTGATGGAGTTAAGGTGATTTAAAAATGCAGTTACTTGGTTAGATGGTAAAATTGTGAAAGTATCATCTACGTACCGCTTGTAAAATCTCGGCGAGAGGATCTTGTAAAGGCTCCAAGCATTACCTCCGCTTTGACCAGCCCCAAGTCCTCGCTAAAGAACACCGTTTCCTGCCCAGGATGTTTCGCGAGGCTATTGAAATTAAAAAACATCCAAATTTCAATAGAGAAGATGGCTTGAAGCTTGCACAAGCATGGGATCCAATTCTACATTTAATTAAATCGGAACCCAAAAGACCAACTGCCAGACCTCAGGACACTGTGAGCTCCTTCTGCGTAGATCGGATCGCAAATATAGATTAACTATTTAAATTAACTTTTTAATTTAATATTTGTAAAATAAGGGTAGTTGATTTGTAACAGTCACAGAGCGGACGACCAATACCTCAGTCCGCCCCGTGACCACGAAAGCTGTAAAGTAATCGAAACGTCGGGAAGTTAAAAATGTAAAAATTAAACTAAATTCGCGATAAAATCCGTAAATAATAGTTTTATTTCAATTCTTATTACACAGACTTATCTTGTAAATTCCTACACATAGTCTAAAACAATTGAAAAGAATACCGCTGAAACAAACGGAGAATTTAGATTGAACAAAAAAAAACCAAGAATGACGTCATCCAAGCATCGTGAATCCAATAACCCGAAACTCATAACTTGTACAATGCAATATCCCCGGCCTAGTCAAGTTGGTACAAGCTTGCTAAATCCGCGGCATATTTCAACCAGATACACGCCACGCGAGCCCGACGGGACACGTTGATGTAATGTTCTTTCAAATCAATTCATTGCTGACTCACCGTGACAAATTAGTAAAGTTGGCTAGTTTATCGTCATCTGTGATTTTGTAGTTCATTTACATGTTTTTATGTGTTTAGGCTTCCGTAGCGCTGTTGGTTGGAAGGCAGCTGTGAAAACAGTCGGCCATTCGATCCCCGCCCCGAAGTATATTATTTTGTACTGCCCGCAATATATTTGTTTAGGTTTTGAATATTTATTATTATTTAATTAATATTTATTCATGCGAAACTGATGGGACGGGTATAAGGCACGTTGGTGTAATTTTTTTTCAACCCAATTTATTGAAAACTCTGTGTTATAGAATATGACTTGTGAGAATTCATTTATCGCAATCAATAAAATGAATTTTGTAGTTCATTTAAATTTCATTTAAGTAAATATTTAAACAGTCCTCATGGAGCTATAAATAAATCAGATCGACCAATGAAATAAAAACGAATTTATTGAAGAATCATCATCATCATCATCATATCAGCCACAGGAAGTCCACTGCTGAACATAGGCCTCCCCCAATGATCTCCACAATGACCTGTTGGAAGCGGCCTGCATCCAGCGACTTCCTGCGACCTTAGTCAGATCGTCCGTCCGCCTTGTAGGCGGGCGTCCAACACTTCGCTTGCCTGTACGTGGCCTCCACTCGAGAACCTTTCGGCCCCAACGGCCATCGGTTCTACGAGCTACGTGCCCGGCCCACTGCCACTTCAACTTGCCAATCCTATGGGCTATGTCGGTAATGTATGGGCTATTGAAGAATAAAAGCTAATAATTAGCCTTTGTGATACTGACTTCATCTTTAACTAAATCGTTTAATAATTAATAAAACTCATCAAGTATAGAAAATACTACATACACTCTTAGAAAATATTTGCTTACGCATATTTAGCCATTATTTACTCTTTTTACATCGTGTGTAACGTCGCGCGACCGCGCAACATCAAAGAAACTTGAAAACAAATTAAAAATTCCCAAGAAAACATAATCCTCCACGAGAGAAGAAAATTTCCACATTCAAAGCGCTCGCTCATTAAACAAACCCAAAGAAATTAAAACTGCACACTCTTAAACGATGGTCTAACTGCAAGCTCGACTTTACTTGTAAAGAGCTCTTTCATAGGTCTAGTAATGAGCATTAGCTTTGATACTATACACGCGGGGTTCAAGTCAAAAATCTGGTCTTGTGTTACGCTTTGTCGATGCGCTTACATTCCAAATATTCCAGAACAAGGGTTTAATTAGTGTCTGGAATTTGGAGTGTTATGCTCAAGGAACTTAGCTGTCTCGATTGCCTCTTATATTCGGTTGAGCACGTTCAGTTCGCTTCCAATACAAGCCAACAATCGATAACTAAATATACAAAATATTTCTTCACTAAATTATGCTTTTATTAATCAAAAATATCCGAAGATCGCGGAGGTTAAGTCGAAGAACAAAGGGTCGGCTTTTGTTTAGCAGTGAGACAACCAAAAAAAAAGATATTAAACTAACGAAATAAAAATAACACCCAACAGTCACATATGTACATAGACCAAAGTAATATCATCGCTTATAAAAACTAAAAGATATTTCTACTATAGCAGATAAATAAACTAGGAACGGTAAATAAACAAAGTATACATATATACACATATTCACCTAAATTCATATTACATTATCTTATAACCTGGAGGCCATATGTTGTCGACCTTAGAAATAACGGAGGTCGGTTTGGATCCCATAAACCTTTTTGGTTCACAGCAATCAAAACCACATCAATTCATTTCACAATCTGCTTCTTGACTAAAGCGTTACAACTACTATCAAAATACAACTAAAAGCACTTGACTACGCTTGTTTATTATTTGAAAATCAGCATAAAAACAAAACCTTCTTTCATAGTTTATAATTCTTGCCGGCCCAAGAAGCCCACTCCACTTTGCCCCTTTAGCGCCATTTTAGAGCCAGAACGACACTCTGCATTCTAAGTACATAGTTATAATTTCTCGTCAACTTTCATAATAACATGTCCCAGTTTCATAGGTGCTACGAGACAGGCCCGTAGCGGGAGCTCCGGGAGGCGTAGCACTCTGACGTAGCGGTTTCAAGTTGACACTATTATAGGAAAATGTTTCAATACTTTACAATTCATAGCTGAAATTATTTACATGGGCTGAGCGATTTTAACCTTGGGTATAAATACGCAAGAACTGCGCCCTTAATCTTAGGTATTAATAAGCAAAAATCATGAAGTGTAACGTAGGGCTTTCAGTGCAATTTTCGAGCTTTAAATGACGATAGTGACAGTTGGAACTATTTAGCAATTCGTATTATTTGTATGGGTTCTTTCAAAGAACTCACCAAACTAGTATTTAGCAGTTACTATTATTTCTATGGTTGTTTTGAAAGAACTCACCTGTCTGGTAATAGTAGCCATGAGTTATAACTCAACACCTTGGGTCCTAGCATCAAATTTCGTATCCAGAAATTTGGTCGAGAAAATAAACAAAATGACTGACAGTGGAAGAGATTAGGGAATTTTAACATCTCCACTTACCTCTTTAGAGATTTAACTATTTATATTTATTTGTAAAAGGGGGTCACGGCCCACACTATCTCCCTCTAAATCCGTCCCCCAACATAGCCTTAAGGCGTTGTTACACGTTACCAGATTAGCGCGGACGCGTCGTCTTGACCCATTTTACGGCACTACACGTTGCCACTTGTTAACTCCGCGCTAACGACCTAAAACAAGTTATATCTTGACACGTGAACTAAATAAATAGCTTGTCTAACATTGTTTACCTCCTCGTACAGTGCAATTTAGTCCTTATGTCTTAGCCTTTATGCCTGTTGGAGTAGATAACAAGATATGTTACTGTTACTGGTGGTAGGTCTCTTATGTGTGGGTAGGTACCACCGCAATGTCTATTACTCACGTCATAGAGCAGTGTAAATGCACTGTTGTGTTCCTGTTGGAAGGAAATTGCAACCAGAGTAACTACAGGAAATATTGAGACTTAATAATAATAAAATCAAATCAAATTAAAAAATAATAATGTCATAATGTAATATAATAATGACAGCCTCCGTGGCGCAGGCGGTAAGACACCGCCTGTGAAACGAGTGACCGCGGGTTCGATCCCCGCACCGAGAGAAATGTTAGTGCGGCCCACAAATATTTCTCTCGGGTCTGGGTGTTTGTGAGACCGAAAAGTCTCTCGTAGTTCCTGATACCCACGACACAAGATTCGATCTTAATGTGGGGTCAGGACTATGTATGTGACTGTTGGGTGTTATTATTATTATTATTATTATTATATGTCTCAAGATGGCGCGCACAGTGGAATACCAAGCATTGTTTTGTTATTGTCTATGATCATATCGCTTCCCATCAGGTGAACAATATGCTCGTCTCGTCATTCATTAATTAAAATGTGTAGTAGGACTTAGGCACTTGTCTTACCGGCAACGATTAACAAGTAACTAGTAGAGCTAGAACTAGAAAAGAGTTAGCGAGACGCGGGTAGCGAGTGCGTAGTTCCGATATTTGTGTAGCTCGGCTATAAGCGAGTGTGCGAGTGAGGCGGGCGATTACTCTCGTCTGAACTAGATAACAATGATAATTCAAATGATTTTTCGATATTCATATTAAATTTAAAAAAACGTGTACTTTCAGATACGCACTGTAGAGAAATGACCACTGGTTGCTCTCTCGGCGCCGGGCGAGTGTTATCTTTCATAGCTCTTGTCGCTCAGCGAAAAACTAGTGAAGCGAGTGCTCGCCGGCAGTGTCAACAGTCAGCGATCAACTGTTTGTATATGCATCTCTTTTGTTCACACGGAAAGTATATCTATTGTAAGTTTCTTGAACGAGAAAATAGCCGATAGTTAGTCGTTTTCTCGTCGTTGGTGGGACAACTGCCTTAGACCGTATATTATATCCGTAATATACTGCATTACGGAACCCTATTGTTTTCCAAAATAAAATTTTGCCTATGTTACTCGTGGATAATGTAGATTCCGAATGGTGAAAGAATTTTTAAAATTGGTCCAGTAGTTTTTGAGCCTATTTATTACAAACAAACAAACAAAGTTTTCCTCTTTGTAATATTATTATAGCGTAGATTAAATATGTTATATTCATAAAATATATGATTTATAATAATAATGTCGTCCATGTTGTGATAGAACCGGCTTGTGGTAGGGGGTTGGAATCTAAAGAAAATCTTAGTTGTCAAGAAAAACGTAGCTTTTCGAAGTATATATGGAATCATATATATGGAAATATATTTTTTCCATTAAATAAAAAACAATGTTAGGAAATCTGAAAAATTCTTAAGACTATATAAAAATAGCGATCTTCACAAGAATATATAGGGTACGAGAAATCAGCCAATCCGCTGTAGGCCTGAGTAAACACTATGGCCTAAGCCCTCTTAATCGATTTTTTGGTTGTAGTGCAGTAGGCGTATATGGACTGATTTAAATATTATGTAATATTAAAATTATAATACGCAGACCCCACGTGTGAATGGGATAACAGCAAGTAGAAGTAAAGAAATATAATACATGACTTGTTCATAACTATTTTGTATCATTTTTTTACTGCAATGAATGGCAAGACTAAGATAAATTAATAAATAACACTCAACAGTCACATGCATAGTCCTGATCCCAAATAATATCGGGTCTTGTGTCGCGAGTACCGGGAACTACGAGAGACATTTCGGTTTCACAAACATCCAGACCCGAAATAAATATTCGTGCTATTGTAGCTCCAATAGTTACTCTAGCTACAATAACCTTAAAATCGAAAACAGCAATGCATTGCAATGTCGTTAAGCGAGAGAAACAGTAATTGTAAAAAAAAAACATTTTAAAAAACTATTTTAACCATCTAAATTAAAACCTAAATCCATTTCTGCTCCAAAATACCATAATTAAATTCTGAATAACCTTAACCAAACGTAATTCGACTCAAAAACCTAAAAGTAGCACAGCAACAATTTCGACAAACTAAACAAAAAACAAAGTGTCGAAATTCAATTATTTTCTAGTTAAGGAAATGGTTGCGTTTGTTTGTTTATTTTTCGTGTAATTAGTGAACACGGAGTGAATTTTCATCGAGTTGTTAAATAAAGTTGCTCCGCGGGTATGCAGCGGGATTTTTGCATCAATCAGCGAACAATTTTCGTTTGGCGCAACTTTTTCATAGTGAGTTTGGTGCGATTCGAAATTTTCAATGATTCTAGCTGGGTTTTTATAAAGTAAGTTTAGTGTGGACGGCGAAATAACATGGTTTTCTACGCGGTTAATCTTCTAATAAAGTCAATATAAAAATCTAATACATCAAAAAATAAAATTTTATAATTATGACACAAATATCATTATATAATCATGGCTACATATGGCTTGTATATATAAAGAAACCTTCTACAACGGATTAACCTCTTTAGTTCATGAGACTTTTATATGTCTGGGAAAGGAAACGTTGGTTAACTCAATATCAAGTTAAAAATGTACAAAATTTAGTTCAATATACTCGTACATGCATTATTATTATTGTACATTGCCGTGACTAAAATAATTGTATATTACATATATGTATAAGTATTTACATATATATCGAGACTGAAATTTTCCTTCAGCAAGGAAGTGTTTGTTAAGTACACATATTAAGTATAACGGAGGTTGTTTGTAATAATACACGTTACATTGTAAACGTAATTTCCCAACGGCAACCATTTAATATACCTTAACTACTTCCAAATATTATTGAAGCGTGCTGCCAGGTACGGCGCCAGGGGAACAAAACATTTTTATATTCTATTATTTTATATATATTCGGAAATAAAAGGTCATTAACATCTTCTGCCACTGAAACAAAAGCCAAGTTTTATATCAATGAGTCCTCATATTTAAAAATACCTGTCTGTTGTGTTTAGCACGTACGTTGTACTGGCAGATATAACATATAACTATTTATATCCAGAGGTGTCAAGAGGGGTAAGCCGTAGTCTTATCCTGGGTTGTTACATCTTTATATTTCCCTTTAAATCTTCAAGGAAGTACCGAAAAGAGAGCTTAATAAACCTTTCATTACAACGAAAGAATTTAGAATACATAAAGGGACTACAGATTTTGTAATCTTTAAATAAAATATACCTATATTCACTGGATGCACGCCGCTTCCAACAGGTCGATGTGGCGATCCACGGGGAAGACCTATGTTCAGCAGGGGACTTCTCATGGCTAAAATGATAATCATGATGATAAACTACTAGATCTATTCCTTCCTCAAAGATTCAACTAAATACATAAGACAAAATACCCCTAGTACTACATCCCAATCATTTCCAAATACACCCCCGTATGTATCATAAAGTGGAGCCCTTATCAGGTATAGTTGTTTAATAGCTTCACCATAATTAAACAGGAGCAAAACATGTACGTGCAAGTTTGTTTCACTTTGTTGCTCTGAATGTATTGGCTCATTTGGATACCCCAACTTGTTAGATACGATGTTATCTTCTTTATCGCAGGAACTTCAGGTTTTCAAGGGCTTAGGTGATTTATTTTATTACCAACTTCGACCCGGATTCGCCCGTGTGCAGACACTTTTTGAATCCAGCCCACATTAGAGACATATCATTTTGCGTATTAACTGTTTTTTATTTAAACTCGACGTGACTGCCTTCCTCTATACCGCTTTTTTAGGATAAAAAGTAGCCTATGTATTAATCCAGGATATCATCTATCTTCATACCTTTCATCGAAATGGGTCCAGCGGTTTGAGCGTGATAAAGTGACAAACACACAAACTTTCGCCTCGGTCATATTAGTAGGATGTATTTTTATACTTTTGTTTGAGTAGTACGTATTTCTGTTAGGAGCTAATCTTCTTTATGATTAAGATGTTAGGTGGTAAGCCACCATAGTTAAGACAGTACTACATACATACAGTAACGCCTTTTTCCCAGAAGGGGTAAACAGAGGTAGAATTAACTTGTTTGTAAATTGGTAAGAGCTAAGAAGAAATGAAGACCAATAATAAAACATTCACTGATAAAGAATTTAATCACTTTTATAACATTTTTAGTTTTTACGTACAGAGAGAACGTAAAAACTAAAAACACACTGAAACAGAAAAGATCTATATCCGTAGCGTGCATTGAGATATAAAATGAATGCTTAGTTAAAAATAACATAAAATTTACAAAGGTATAACGCCCAAATACTGGAACGCAACTTAAATATAAATGGCGCTTAACTACGTTAATCCCGATTAAATGTACTGGCTAAGTGGGCCGTGCGCTGTTAAGAGCAACTTATTATTTGAATGGCGTTCCAGTATTCGGGCGTAAGAGCCTTAAACCATTTAAGAGCTATGCAATCTACTAAAACACTCGATATATTAAAAAGAGTAAGTTGATCAGCAACATTTATTTTCTTGTCATCTGGTTTAAATTACTTAGGTTATAAATAATCGATAACTGATTACAATTATATCAAAACAAAGGAATGAGTAATATCTAAAGATGTGGCTGGCTCAGTGTTGCAGTGTCCCGTGCAAACGTGACCGCAGCATTGTCAAACGCACGAGGCGACATCTACCTGTCATTATTCTACGCCGGAACTAATTATCTACATTTAATGGTACCTTTTTATATTATTTTATTTTTTATTTTTTTTTATTTTAAATAACATTTAATTTATGTTTTGTCTACGAACTTTTTAATCGTACTCTCGATTGTAGAGGAAGTCCGTGCCCTGCAGTAGGACGTATATGGACCGATACAGTATATTACAGTACAGTACAAACTAACTTCCTGCAACCTTCTGAGTAGTTTCAATTAATGTTATCATGACTTGATCCCTCTGCTTATAAATAACTTGTCTAAGCTACCACTTCTGTCACATACATACATAAACTCATGCCTTTTTTCCAGAAGGGGTAGAAAGAGGATCACCCCTTGTATCAACAAGGGCACAAAAATCTTGCCTTGTATGCTCTGTCCCACGATGTAAAGGAGGGGCGAGCCTATCGCCATGTCGGGTTCAAATTTCTGACTCCGGGCTGATACCACTTTGCCCGACTCCAAGTTCCCTACCTCCCACCCCGAGACCTCACCTTTTTAACCGTACTGTTGTACAACAACAACACCTAGACAGGCTCCATAATAAATGCAAAAAACACTTGTTATTTTCCTAGAGATTGAGTAAGTAAAAATTCATTTCCGTACAGCTGTGCGCAAACCTCTCCAGCTTTAAGATTCACGTCACCAACAGAGGAAGGAATAAATAAATTATGAAACTAATTACAGTACTAGAAAATAAAACAGAGTCGAAGTCAAATTGTCTGTAGTAGACATTAAAAAATACAAGAAAAATAATTGTTGAAATTAAAGTCTGTGGTAGAAACTATATTTGTTTCTGTTTCAACCCATATACGTCCCACTGCAGGGCACAGGCCTCTACAATCGAAAGTACGATTCAGAGTGGTTAGGCCATTTAGACCACTAAGCTGGTCTAGTACGGGTTGGCAGACTTTACATACGATAGACATTCTTTCAAATCCCTATGGTATGCAGGCTTCCTCACGATGTTTACCTTCACCGTTATAGTGTGTATTGATTGACTTTTAACGTCACATGTACCGATATATTGTCAAATGTTTAGATACTCTATCTTCACTTCCAATGTAACTAGACTTCCGTCAATCTAACTAAAGGCTGTTCATTTAAGATTTTCTAACATTTTTTTTTAGTTTTGCTACAGTCCATGAGCGGTCGTAACGCTAACGGTATGCTTGTCTCGACATTAATTGAAATATTTATTTATTTATTTATTTAAATCTTTATTGTACACATAAAAAAACAAATACAATATTCAGAAACTAAAAAAAAAAAAGTACAAATGGCGGTCTTATCGCTGAAAGCAATGTCTTACAGACAACCATGGGATGGATTTAAAGAGAAGGAGAAAGAGAGAAATGAAATATTTTACGGTTTATTTTTTTTTCGGTACGAAAACATGACTACAAAACATAGAAAAGTAAACTATCTTAAAATGCATTCCACGACGGCTGCACAGACTCCCCAGCAAGGATTCACGTCACAACCAGAGGGCGTAGGGCCTAATTTAATTATGAAACTAATTACAGTGCGTCCGAACTCCTACGTTGGTGCCAAAAGCAGACGACTGTTGAGTATTTTATAATGAGATGTTTGGTTAGAAAACGTTGTGTTGGTATTAGCGGTAGGTTGTTGGCTTTACTGAATTAAGGCGTTTTGGGAAATTATCGGGGCTTTAATTGTTATTAATCGTATATGAAAGACAGCTTATTGGAGGAACTCGTCGCATGGAAGATGGCTATATCTGAATGTGCTAATGGGATGTCTATTTTGAGAATGGTAATCATGAAGCTTATATTTATGCATTAATTTAAACAATAAATTCTAAGAATAAATAAAAAAATACTCTGCTTCGTTATCCTTTGGTAACATCGAATCAAATGTAACTAACGCTACTACCTGTCTTCGGTTTCAAACGAGGAAGCCTCAACCTGTATATTAACTTTACAAATTCACATCATCACCAATTAAATAACCATATTAAAATAGTCCCTCATCAAAACAAACGAAATTAATAACCAAAACGAATCAGCCAAATCGAGCATCAGCTGATTGGGCACTAAGCCGGCGGCGCGGCGTCATGTCACCGGTGATAACAGTCATCTGGCAGCGCGACCGCAACATCCTGTCCACTGCAGCACCCTGTCCAAATTAAACGGCTCGTCCACTACACACTATCCAATGTGCACGCGGGTTTACTCACAAAAAATTACAGTAGTGGAGACGAGGATTTTGTCAGTAAAACAAGTGATCCATGTGCCTCCCTTTATAACTTCTGCTTCCTTGTCTGGTGATAACAGCCATCTAGCAGCGCGACCGCAACATCCTGTCCTCTGCAGCACCCTGTACAAATTAAACGGCTCGTCCAAAACACTACTAATAACTACTGAAGAAAACTTAAAGAACTTAAAGAAAACTTAAAGAACTTAAACTTAAAGAACTTCTCTCCGACCGGCTTGATTCTTTGGCTTTGGGTAGAGATGTAGCTTCGCTCTGCATTCTCTATCGCAATTACCACGGGGAGTGTTCTCAAGAATTGTTCAGACTTATCCCTGCTGCTGAGTTCCGCCACCGTACAACACGACAAACCTCCAAATACCACCCACATCACCTTGGAGGTTGGAAATCTACTACAGTACGTTTTTCCCGGCACTTTCTCCCACGTACTACAAATTTAACTTTTTTTTATTTAACTTTATATACAAATATGTACATAGGCGGACTTAATGCCAGAGGCATTCTCTACCAGTCTACCTTGAGATGGTGCTGAGATTACAGAGGTAGGGGTACATATGTTTATTTGATTATTGATGTTGTTTTATTCCTATATAAATACATAATATTTATAAACAAATATATGAATAAGTATATACTTACATACTATGTAAAACTATATGTTCAAATATACATAATTACTATAATATATATACACATAAATAAATATATAACAATACATACGATGACACACTACTGTGATGATTCAGCCACTCTATCCAGCAACAAATCCCGAACCTTCTTTTTAAACACGAAACGGTTCATAGACGTCCTGATTTCGAGAGGGAGCGCATTCCAAAGAAGAATAGATTGTATGAAGAAGGAAGAATGTAGGAAATTAGAATGATGGGGGGGACACTTTAAAAGAAGGTTATTTGAGGAGCGAAGATTACGCTCATGACTTGCGCCAAGAAACTGGAAGTGGGTAATAAAATAAGAAGGTGGTGTAGGAGACGTTACAATACTGAAAAGAGTTGTAAGGGCACGCAAATTTCGCCGTTGACGAATTGGTAACCATTTCAGTTCAGTGCGATGTGAAGATACATGGTCATATTTGCGAAGGTTAAATATGAATCGAATGCAGTTATTGAGAAGGCGGTCCAGTTTGTTAAGAAGATCTGCATTCAGGTCGAAATGGCATACATTACCATAGTCAATCAGTGGGAAGATTAAGGTCTGTACAAGCATCAATTTCGTCTTAGAGGAAAGAAAGTTTTTAAGGCGATATAGAACACGAAGGGCACCGGTGACTCTTTGGCAAACAGAGGAAACTTGCACCTGCCAGTTAAGTACGTTATCTATAATAAGTCCAAGGTCTTTAACAGATGACGACCACGATATAATTGTGCCGTCAAATGTAAGTGGTGGTACAGACGAAAAATCAATGCGATTTATCTGGCGCTGGCTGCCTATGATTATGGCCTGGCACTTATTAGGGTTAACTGTTATCCCAAACCTAGTAGACCAGCCCCTAATGTACTCTATGTCGGTGTTCACTTTTTCAATAGCTGTGGACAAACAATCCACACTTGCATGGGCATAAAGCTGTAGATCGTCGGCATATAGATGATACGCACATGAAAGGTCTTTGGTTATGAGATTAATGAAAATTGAAAACAATAATGGAGAAAGTATTCCGCCTTGAGGAACACCAGAATCAAGTGCACACCAGTTCGACGAGGACTCGCCTAACCGCACTGATTGCTGTCGACCTCGAAGATACGAAGAGAGCCAGCCCAGTGCTCCGGAAGAAATCATTAGACGGGACAGGATGGAAAGGAGGATATCGTGACTGACCGCATTGAAGGCATTAGAAAAGTCAATCAAAGCGAGTACGGTGACCTTCGTGTCCTCCATACCAGCCCTGATGTCACCAGTCACTTTGAGGAGTACTGTGGCCTGGCCTGAAGCTAGACTGCAATGGGCTTAACAATTTGTTGGAATACACAAACTTGGAGAGTTGCATATGTGCACAGGATTCTAGGACTTTGGAAAGGAAAGGGAGAATGGATATAGGTCGGTAATGGTTAACGAGGGTCGAGTTGGTTACTTTAGGGAGAGGAATAACATAAGCCTTACGCCATAATGATGGGAAATTGCCAGTGCTAAGGGAGAAGTTAATTATATGGGATAGGGCTGGCAGGAGGTGATCTAGGATTAGGACTATCATACGACGGGTGATGTTGTCGCAGCCAACGGCATTGGATTTAATGGAAAGGACTGTCTTTTTGATCTCCTCCGCAGAAACTGGAGAAAAGCGAAAAGTGTCTACGTTGGGGAGGGGTAAGGTGCCTAAAAAATCCAGGGTATGACATTTGACTTGATGATTCATTACAGATGGTGCAGAAAAGTGACAGTTGATATCATTCAAATCCAATGTCCCCCGGAAGTCGAGGTTCCTCTCCTTACCAATACTCAAAGTTCGAAAGAACTTCCACGTATTAGCTGGAGAGGAAGAGGATATGTTTACGAGAATGTGACGGCGTTTAGTATTGCGTATCACCTGATTACACCGATTCCTTGCAGCCTTAAACCGTGACCAGTTTTCCTCTGAGCGATCCTTCCTAAATTTACAAAAAGCTCGATCCCTTCGTGTCATAGCCAGACGAACCTCAAATGTTATCCAAGGTGCCGGCAAACGTTTTAATTTAACCCTCCTAACAGGAGCGTGAGCAAATCACAACAAATCTGTGGAACCAGTTGCCAGCGGCATCATTCCCGGACAGATACGACTTGGCGACCTTCAAAAAACGAGCGTATTCCCACCTCAAAGGCCGGCAACGCATCTCCATGCCCTATGGTGTTGCAGATGTCCATGGGCAGCGATGTTCACTTACCATCAGGTGAACCGCATGCTCGTTTGCCCCCTATAATATAAAAAAAAATACTTATAGTAAAAACAAACAGAAGGTGCATTAATTAGATTACCTATTGTTGTTTATATGTTATGTATGTATATATATATATATTTATACGTATGTTTCTATGTATATATGAATATGTATGTATTTATTTATATATAATGCCACTATATGTGTATAATATGCGTACTGTGTGTACATATACATATATTATATTTGTGGTATGTTCATACAATATAATATTATATTGTGTTTATTTATCGTACAATTATATTCTATTATATCGTTTTTATGCTTTAACTGCACACCGAAAGTTATTCTTGTAATTCCTGTCCATCCAAAGGTTGCCTGGTAGAAATCGCTATTAGTGATAAGGCCGCCCATTGTACATAATTATGTAAGATTATCCTGTAAATTGTGTGTTATCTTGGTGTACAATAAAGCATATTTTAATTTAATTTTAATTTAATTTAAGGTGCAAGTCTTCTCTCATTCTTGTCAACTTTTGCTTTTTTTATCTGGTGATAAAAGTCATCTGGCAGTGCGACTGCAAGATCCTTTCCGTCGCAGCACCCTGTATAAATTAAATAGCTCCTCCACTACACACTATATTGTGCACGCAGGCTTACTCACCCAAAATTACTGCAGTATAGACAAAACTTATATTAAGAACAAACAGAATGAACATGTCTTCTCTCCTTCTTGTAACTTCTGCTTCTTTGTCTTTATCTGTTGATTTAGGAATAGAATCTGGTTATGCTCTTCGTAATAATTTACTCCTTGGTATCGACACTATCTGCATGAAGAAGGCAACTCCAGTCAATGTTGCTAGCATCCCTGCGAAGATGATTGAGATTAATACCCTGAAAATTCCGACGCAGGATTTTGGGTACTTTAGGAGAACGAACGCGATAGGTGAGCGATATGTAAAAACATGACAGGAAAAGATGTCAGCAAAACATTTCCCAAGTTTAGCAGCCAGGCTTTAGGAGGAAACAAGTATGACGTTGAGGAGAAAAGGAGTATGAATGGAAGAATGATCAGTGGCGGAAAGAGGAAGAATAGAAAAATTACAAGATTAGATAATTTTTAAAAGGCAGTCGACGAAACGACGGTCGGTGTTGATGAAAAAGGTATTGAAGTCACCAATCCTTATTATGGATTGACTGTACAATGGAACGAGGTATTTAAGAATTTCAATAGAAGGGAAGTTATTATTTGACGGGATTTATTGTATGTTTTATGTCAATACGAGTATACAGACGGAAATTTAAATTCCAGAATAACGAGTAGATATTATTATAAATCATGGTGAAGCGTCAGGGCCGTGGTTATGCAGTGTTACCACAGAATTTGATTTAAAACTCGACGCCGCAATTAATTATAGTTTTATTCAAACTTTAATGTATGAATATCGAGTAATAAAGCGACAACACGCTTCTATAAATTAAAACAACCCAAGCATTGCTATAATACTGTCGCAATGTTAAATTGTGTTGTAGATTTAACTTAATTCATACTTCGTTTTTCACCTACTCTTATCTTGTTAATGCAAGAAGTTTGTGCAACATCGTCAATGATATTATATAATGAATTTGCTTGCAACTCACTAGTTTTTTTGACAATAACGGTTTCACAAGAAAATCATTCCGGAATCCGCAGCATGCTATATCGACCGACTGAAGACAAGGATGTCTCATTCTTCAATACCTTTATTACTCTTACCATCAAATCTCATACCATAAAAGCACCACACAAACTTACCTAAGGTCTCTTAACAACTTGTTTCTCGCTTTTTACACCACTTTCATTTATAAAGATGGGGGCGTAAAACACGTCTTAATAAAGTTGCATCTCGCAGACTTGTGAACTAAGTGTCTACGTCTTGCCTAACTACAAGATTGCGCCGGAAAGTGTAAGCGAAACTTGTTCAAACGAACTGCTCGCATCCTGTTTAAGTGCATTCTTGAATGTGCACAATGGGAAGTGACGCCGGGAACTGTCGATGTGTTGGTGTTGCTCGCCACTTACTTTTCTATTACGAATGGGTTTAGTTTGTTTTTATCCATTGACATATATGGTTTTGTAAAATTCGCTTTATAAGCTCTTCTTTAACCTTTTCTATTATTCTGTTCTCACGCAACCTTGGTTCAAAAGATTCATAAACAGTGTTTTGACTTACGAAATCAAACAGAAAATTACATGCAGCTGAATATTTTTTTCCACATAATATATTTTAAACAACTCTGAACACTACATTTTTATAATATATTCTTAAATATTAAAGACTAGAATCCATAACTCTATATTATCTAACTTTATGTTTCTATTCTACCGAAGCCAACACGATACACAATTTATATCATGTTTGATAACAAATAAACAGTCTCTAAATAAGAAAATGAAGACAGACAAAGCATCTAAACATTTAATAATCGTCATATCGTTTCGACGTAGTTTAATTTCAGACAACCCGGGGGCTTACGTCAAACGGCCTGGATATTGCGTCTTACAAATGTGTTAACTACACGTATGACTTTAAATTAATATTGACTTGTTAAGAATAGATAACTGAATATTTATTGATTAAACTAATATTTTTGAGTTGTAAGTGAAATTACACCAAAGGCACAATACTAACTTTATACTGCTTGAATTAATGTTTCGAGATTGCAAATAAAAAAAAAACACAACATGTAGATAACTTATAAAGGGTATATCAAGACTGCTACCGAAAACGAAGCCGGGTGGCAGTTTAAGCGGCTTCAGACACAATGCAATAGAAAAAGTAGCAAAAAAAGACAATTTTTTTTTTGTATTTTTTTTCCTATTGCTATATTTGGGTGGTAAATACATTTTTTCCTAAAATAATAGTGTATATTATATATATTTATAAATAATCTAAGGTATAAAAGAGTTTCAATTATTATTTTAGCAAAAACTATGGATTTACCACCCAAAAATGACGATATTTAAAAAATCATAAAAATAACTCGCATTTCTTTGCGAATTTTTTAGTTTGTAGTCACAAAAACTACCACCCGGCTTCTTTTCGGTAGCAGTCTTGAGATACCCAGTATAAAGGTGGAAACATAGTGTTATGTTAATGTCTACAACATGCTACGAGTCGAACAAAATATTATGAACCTGTTGAAATTGGTGTCACGTCAAAAGTAGAAAGTCAATTTGTAGCATCGGTAAAAATATCGTACATCCCGATACCGATGCTGCTTAAAATTTTTTGTAACATCTTTATGATTTTTCTTAAAAGTTTTCGTGTTTTATCCCGGGCGACAGATATTTATAAAATAGAGTAATTATCATCACATTTTACAACTTGTACATAGAGCCGAAGGCAAATGAAATATATTAATTAGACTTTAGGTTAATTTCTCCAAGAACTCCAGGCCTGAGTCGCATTTTTTTTTCATTCCTCCACTCGCCGTCGACCCGAGCGGACGTGTGCATTGCTCTTCTGGTGCTGTTTTGTGTTGGTTGCTTTTCTTGCTGCTCATTGGTGGACGCTGCTGTTTTTCGGTTCCTGCTTACTCTTGTGGAGTTTGTACGGGTAGTCTACGCCTACTGGGAGGGGCCTGAGAGAGATAGCTGTCTTTGCCTGAGGAACGTCTGGGATTGACGTGGTGAAATTGCAAGTAAGAAAATATAATATTTTTTGTGCTGGTTTCGAACCGGGTGTCCGCTGCGTGACGGGCGGGCCATTTTGCTGTGGGGCTATCATAGATTGTGACGCGCCCTTCGAAATTATCAAACAGATAGCTCAATCATAACAACTGTTGTGGTGACTTACATATGAATATTAATAATTAATAAATAAATTGAAGCAAAGCATCATGCCTCTCAAGCGCAGCCCACCCATTAAGAAGCCGATCACAACACCTCAAATTGCTCTAAATGTCGAAAAGAGGAAGACGTATCATCTGAGTTAAGTAACTTTAAGGAGGACATAAGGGACATGATTGGAGCCTTTATGACAACACAACAGAAAGAACTAGAAGTAATATCCTTTAATATAAAAGAGATTCAAGAATCCAACCACAATATAGATAAAACTATCGCAATTTTATTAAGCCAAAATGAGGAATTCAAGAAAAAAATAGGCCATTTAGAGACTCAAGCTTTTTAGCTTAGATAGATAGAGAATACATCACTCTTTTAGAGGAAAAAGTTGAAGATATGCAAAGACAAACACGAAAATCAAACATTGAGATAAAGAACGTACCAATAAAAGCAAATGAGTCACAAGAAGAACTGATCGGAATGGTTTTATCGCTTTCTAAACAAATAAATTGCGGCATGAATAAGTCTGATATAAAGGACATCTATAGATTACGTACGAGAATCGATAAAAAGGAACAAAGCAAAAATACATCTGTTATTGTTGAATTAAGTTCTACTTTGTTGAAGAGGGACATTATGCAAAAGTGTAAAATGTTTAATATAAAAAACAAACATAAACTCCAGGCAAAACATTTGGGATTCACTGCTAATGAAGAAACGCCTGTCTTCGTGTCGGAGCAATTGACTGCCAAAGGTGCTCGGCTTTTCTTCCTGGCAAGGGATCTTACAAAATCTAAGAAATACAAGTTTTGCTGGACGTCGTTTGGTCGTATTTGTGTAAGAAGGGACGAGAATTCGCCGGTAATCGTTATAATAAATGAATCACAAGTACATCGCATGCAACAGGAAGCATGACTATCCAGTCATACGAGTATTAACGCTCGAACTTTCTACATAAAAAATAAGATTTACTTTTGTTTCGTTTGGAATTGTAACTTTAATAAATCTGATCTTTACATTAAACTACTGATACTTTTTAACAATACAGAGCTTTTACACACACACTCTACACAAACAATAGCACCTACACTTACAATTTACGCACATATTCAATTATTAAAAATTGTTAAACTTCGTCTACATTATCGTAATTTTCCTCAAAATATGTTACTGTACATGACTCCTCTGTGGATAAAATATTCATCTAATTGGATACACACAAATGGATAGTTCTCTTAAAAATATACTGAGTATAGATCAACTGCAAGTGGCAAAGTCTAGGATGTGTCATTTAAACGATCTTAGTAAAGAAATAATTACTCAAAGTGATGATTTTATGATAATCACACAAAATATACGAAGTATTTACAAAAACATAGATGATTTGCAAATCTGTCTTAGTAATTTTAACTTTTGCGTCGATCTGATGATTCTTAGTGAATGTGGAATTAACTCTAATAAACCTATACCTTTGATAAATAACTATCTGGCACATTATACAACCAATCATATTAATCGCTGCGATGGGGTTACCATTTACGTAAAAGACGTACATAAAGCAAGTGTTCAGGAAATAAAATTGGTCCATGCCTCGTGTCTGCAAGTCTCCATATTAAACTTCATCATTTTGGGTATTTACCGTTCGCCCTCAAACAAAAACGCTACAGACTTTATCGACTCTTTAAATAATCACTTGGAAACTATTAAATCATCTAGCAATATTATAATAACTGGTGATATTAATATAAATATTATACCCAAAAGTAATGAAACAACATATGAACGCACAAACAGACTAGGATATCTTAATATGCTGGCATTACATGGCTTGCTTCCAGGTCACTTGCTCCCTACCCGAGATGAAAATTGTCTCGATCACATAATCCTAAAAGTAAACAATATAACTCCTTCCGTCACTGTTCTCACTACTACCATAACAGACCATTACATGATCATTCTTAAATTATCTAAAGTAATAAATACAAACAAAATATCTAAAATTACTTCCAAAACTGACTTTAATAACTTACTTCATGATATTAAGAATAAAAATCTTTCCGATCTTTTAATATGTAGTGACGCTAATCTCATGTCTATTTCACTTATACAGAGTATTGCGGATTGCATTATGCAGAACACCGTTACAACTTTGGTGCCAAGCAAATTTCGCCTTATTAAGCCTTGGATGACCGCAGGTATTTTACGCTGTATTCGAAATAGAAATAATATGCAAAGAAGGCTACGAGATGAGCCGCATAACGAAATCTTAAAGATTACTTATAGAAGATACCGGAATTATTGCAACAAACTAATTAAGAAGCTAAAACGGACACATGACAGAGAAGAATTATCGAAAGCCCGAAAAAATCCTAAGCGACTATGGAACATCATAAATAGTATTACGTATCGTAAAAATAAAAGTGCTACTCATTGTTTAGCGTTATTGGATATCGAACCATCACCACGGGACTCTATAAATTGAGTAAATAAATATTTTGCCAATATAGGAAAATCTTTAGCAGAAAACATACATTGGGGACCACATAATTACATTATAAATGGCACGGTTACATCTCATATTTCTTCGTTTGTACTTAATGAAACTGATTGCAAAGAAGTATATGTCACTCTAATGCATCTTAAATCTGAGAGCGCTGCTGGTTGGGATAAAATAACAACTAAACTGTTAAAACTCGCACACAATTATGTTATTCCTGTCATTACACACTTAGCAAACTTGTGCTTCAGACAGGGTATCTTCCCAAAGGCTCTTAAACAAGCAATTATTACACCAGTGTATAAGAGTGGAGATAAAAGTGATGTCTGCAACTATAGGCCTATTTCTGTTTTACCTGCTATATCGAAAATTATTGAAAAACTAATAAATACACGACTCATTTCCTTTTTAAACAAATATGACTTACTCTCTAAATCACAATTTGGTTTTAGACATGGGCTATCTACAGAGAACGCTGTCACCTCATTAACTTTTTATATTATTAGAGAAGTAGATAACAATAAAAAATGTCTCACTGTATTCCTGGATTTGAAAAAAGCCTTTGATACCGTTTCAATCCCAATTCTTGTCCAAAGACTTGAACATATAGTTATACGTGGCGTGCCATTGGAACTCTTTAAAGATTATCTTCAAGGACGCAAACAGCAAGTTAAAATTGACAGTTACATCAGCGAAGAATTAAATGTCTCCTATGGTGTGCCACAAGGAAGTGTTCTGGGCCCCACGTTGTTTTTAATTTATATAAATACTCTCTGTGATATGGGAGATATTAAAGGTCAAATTTATTCATATGCGGATGATACCGCTATCGTCTTCACTGGTGATACATGGGATGATGTACGAAAATCTACAGAAATGGGTCTAATAAGGATTTCTCGCTGGTTGAAAGAAAATCTACTAACACTAAATATATCGAAAACAAATTATATGACTTTTACCAAATATAATGTGACCCAGCCAAGCGGTAATTTTGAAATCAAAATTCATAAGTGCAATAACTATTTAAATACAAATTGTCTTTGTGCCACCATTACCAAAGTCACAAACACGAAATATTTAGGAATAGTACTTGATCAACGGCTGACTTGGCACGAACACATAGACTTACTAATGAATAGAATTAGAAAACTTATGCGGACTTTTAAGACCTTGCGACATATAACTTCAAAAAATCTAATAAAACAATTATATGTGTCCATAGCTCAGTCAGTTCTAACGTACTGTTTACCAGTGTGGGGTGGGGCAACCAAAACTAAATTTCTAGAGCTAGAAAGAACGCAGCGTTTACTTTTGAAAGTTATGTACTTCAAACCATATAGGTACCCAACTGAAGAATTATAATCACTCTGTGGCCTTCTCACTGTAAGAAAATTATATATTCTGCAATCAATATGCAAAGTGCACAAGACTCTAAAATATGACGCTCGCATTATAAATAAACGAAGGAAAAATGATGTCGCTCCCGTTGAGAAAGTAAAATCAGTCTTTGCTAAAAGGCAATTTAATAGACAATCTGCCGTTTTGTATAATCTTATAAATAAACATTTAAACATTTACTATATGAGTAGTAAAAATTTGCAAACATCATTAATTAAATGGCTAAATACTAAAACATACAATGACATTGAAAACCTTATAAAAAATATAATGTAACAAGAAAATCATAGATATGTACACACACGCATACACACACACGCACACACACACACACACACACACACACACACACACACACACACACACACACACACACACACACACACACACACACACACACACACACACACACACACACACACACACACACACACACACACACATTGCTATAAATAGATATTTTAATTAAATGTACCTACTTAACTATCATAAAAAAAAGGAATGTAATGTCACTAATTAATACCTATATTTAAGGAAAATCGAAAGCATTGTATTCTATAATTTATGCATTCGTACACATATTATATAATTTAAGGAGGAATCGGAGTCTCCTAACACAAGTATATTATATGCTTAAAAGGAATCTCCAAATACTGTTTCACTATTTGTATAACTTGGTATTGAAATAAATATTTTTCATTTTTTTTTTTCATTTTTTTTTATATTTATTTAAAATATATATATTTTCCCCCCGCAAAAAAGGAGGGACAAAAATCGCACCGATAATAAGTTTCATAGTGTTACATTCCTATATCACTGGCTTATAATATTTATTTCTGGCAGTCTAACTTTTCAAATGCTATGAATGTACTCTTATTATTTGAATTTGATTGATGTAAAAACGAATGAGTGTTGTCTTGATTTTTGGAGATTGTGTCATCATGTAAACGATCATAAAATAATATTCCTTTATACCTGAATAGATTAACATTCGTTGATAAAAGGAGAAATATATAGATGAACTAATTATGAGCGTTTTAATAGTAAACTCGGCATTCTCCTTTATAAATATTTTCATAACAAGCAAGCGAGCAAATGATTCCCATAAATATATTTTTTGAATATATTTTAATCTTTTGGTGTACCAACTAATTGTGCCATTTTATTTTATATAAAAATAATAAAGAATCTTCGCTCTCGTACCATCCAATTAACTTTCTGTTTGGCTGCCCAGCAAAGGTTTTTTAGTTCACAAATTTGTTAAATGTAGCTTTATCTACAGGTCAGTTTCTCTTTCCAACCCAACTCCACCCTTTATGCCATACTTTAAGATACAATAAATGGTTAGAAATAAAAGCCAAATATTTTTAGCATCTCTCTCCCTTCAGCCACAGAAAGTTCACTACTGGGGGTTACTTTAAGAAACGATACAAACTTCGAATTTTCGAATGTTCTACGTCCGGAGTAATATATAAGTTTCCCACTTCTAAAAATCAATACCATTCTCTATTATATTTATCATTTTCTCCGAACTTAGTCTATGTTTGCGACGTGCGATAGAAGATTCCAACTTTTTTTGAAGTATCTTGGCACCACAGAACAGATGTATATATGTAGTTCAACTGTTCTGTGCTTGGCACATCAGTGCAGTTTTACGTACGGCGTCCGAACATTCGAAATTCGTATTGTTTAATAGCATAACCCAACATAGGCCTCCCCCAAGAATCTTCACATCGACCTGTTTTAAGCGACCTGTATCCAGCGACTTAATCAGGTCTTCCGTCCACCTACGTGCGCGTACCTTGGTGCGCGAGTCTGATCGCACTTGGCCGGATTTTTCTTCTGTTGCTTCACTCATTGACATACTGTTATCAACCCCTGTTATACCAACCTCTAAACCATTTAAAAAAAACAGGTGACACTCAAGAGTAAGTTAATAAGACAGATCTCATCTGAAACATGCGGGACCGACATTGCACAAGTTTTTCGCATTCGTTCCCACCTTCATTTCGTATTCTTAATGGACTCACTCACGGCGCCCGTAATACTTTGAAAATTATTGCTTTGTAACGTAGTTTGTTTTAAATACATTAACATAATATTTAAACTGTTTAATGAGTATCAAACAAGTTTTAAATATATGAAGAAATGATATATTTACGTTATATTACGCAATAAGAGCAGCGATGCGTTAAGAAGTAAACCAGAAGAAATCCTAAAAACGCAATACTGCAAAGAACCATAATAATATCGAACTTGATGATCTTTTATCTTCATTGAATGCCATCAGCGAAGTATTGACCATAGTTTCCATCAATATTATGCGTTCACTCATCTTCACTTAGACCTTTCTATAAGCAGCCTGAAGAAAGTCAAACTTCGAATTAGCAAAATAAAAAATTGCGTCTTGTGCCTCCTCCACACTTTGCCGGCGGCACAACCACATACACGAAACACTGGCATAAACTGGGTTGCCCGGGGAGCCAGTAGCTTGTTAAGTACAATTATTACTTACTAACATTCTACATGATTGTCACAAGTAAAATGCTCCGCGGCAAACAAACCCGGCCTGGTACCACCACCAGCATATATAGTGGGCACAAACCTGCCGACTGTGCCGGCATAGTGTCTGTCTCAGCCCATATACGTCCCACTGCAGGGCACGAGCCTCCTCTATAATCGAGAGTACGATTGAGAGTGGTTATGCCATATAGTCCACCACGCGGGTCCAGTGCGGATTGGCATAGTATGTGTGTGCGGCATAGTGTGCTGGCGGCATAATACTGTTTTAACCATGAACACATTCCACTAATACACACATACCAGTTATTAACTTATTTATCACACACACACACAGTCAATGCTGAACCAAAACTACAATCCCCATCAAGTTTTACACTTCATATAACTTGATTCAAAATCTTGGCAGTAACGCTGGAGCAGCAACAGGATATCTCTCGTAACATATCGTTCGTAGCTTTCCTAAAACCAGCCTGGGATGAGGAAATTTCATGAGTATTTCTCTGTAACGAGCTGCGTAAATACGACGCCTGTTGCCACTACTAATGAAAGCTATAGTTTTAGGTGTTTTTACTATCACAACTTTAGTTAATATTTTTTATATTAGACGTTACAATTAAAAATGCATTGATTAAGTTAGATTGTTGATATTTGAATTGAAGTAGTTTAATATAATTTGGTATATAGTTCATCTAAGCAAATACCTTTCTTTCTACCATCCATCTACATGTCTAAAAGTTCTTGGCATTTGAAATGCCTCGACAATAAAGCCATTAAATAACCATCCAATTTAACTCGATAAGCAGCCGTAATCAAAAACGTTCACAAGATTTAATCTGACATTCAGTATAGTTAACCAACAGCAGTTTGCATTGTTGTGTTTTAAATTGAAGGTCGTTGTAGCCAGAATGACTTCGGGACATATAGAGACTTACCATCTTATGTCTTAGGATGGTGAGCGTAGTGGAATGCCAAGCGGTGCTTTGTTATTCATGGTGTAGTCTGGGTTTGCTACTGTCCATAAGCGTTCGTATCGTTTACCATCAGGCGAACGGCATGCTCGTCTCGCCATTCAATGTAATAAGAAAAAGTTAACTATACTATCAGCTATAACCATTAGTAAGGGCATGTTAGGTAATACGAGTATGTTTTGCAAGAGTTACGTGCTTTTAGTTGGGCGCTGTTTTATTGCCGTTCGAGGTAAATACGTTAGTTTTTAATACTCTTTCCATTAAATAATTATGTATGATGTTCTAGAATATTTTACGTCTTAAGTGTTTTGAAATTTAAGCTTTGCATGTGCACTTTACGTTAATGGTGACTGAAAGATGAAATTTGCTTTTTGAAATTACTACTTTTGCTTCAACCTGTTTGTTTGTTTGTTTTAAAACGCTTTCACGTAAAAAACGACTGGTTTAAAATTTATATAAATAAATAATACAAATACAATATTTTTCATTTAGTTATAATGGATATATCCAGACTGTAACCGAAAACGAATTTGTACACTAATCTTTATTGTACACTGCCTTATTAAAACAATACAAAAAGATAAACTAAACTAGTTTTAGTAACTTCCGACACAATGAAACTAAAAATTTCGCATTTAAAAGCGAATAGTTTTTGATACTTATCGTCGCTATTATGTAGTAAATACATAGTATTTCCTAAAGTACACCGTTTTAGTTTTAAAGAGGCAATGGTAAATAAAAAAAAATTACTTAAACTACATTTCACTAGCTATTTACCACCCAAACACGACGATAACAAAAATCATTTTTCGCTTTTTTGCAATTTTTTAGTCACCAATACTACCACCTGGTTTCGTTTTCGATTGACTCTGGATGCTCCCGAAACATCCGCGTAGGATTCAAACTCTTATCCAAGATGACTTTCTACACCTCTAAAAGTCAATCTTTACTCATCTGGACTTGTGTAAACCTTAAAGCAAAAACAAATACATAAATTAAAAGCAATACTGTCGACAATATCTCAAATTGGTATCATCCCAATACTAAACCTAACTACAATAACATCAGCACAATGAACACAAAACAGGACACTTGAAAACAAGGCACAGTCGAATAGAAGTAATTATACGGCTAACTCAATCGAGAAGTGCTAGTCAACGAAAACTCAGCGAAAGGAATCGTTTAATGAACCGAACAATGCTTAATTACGTTTCAAATTGAACAAGTTCTCGTCCATTGGACTAAGAGTTGTTTCTTGAATACTCTTTTTATGTGAAAAGTCTTTTGAATGTGAAAAAGGCTTGAGCAGTCTTTACTTCGTTCATCTCTGCTTGAACAGGATTTTTATTCCCCGTGGAGAGTGGTTGAGATAGTGGTAATAAGACAATGAAGGTGTATCAAAGTCTCAAAAAATATATTATACTATCGGTCCGGCCGACGCCCGGGTGCAGATACAGTTTTCAAAATGGCGACCAAAATGTTCAATTCTGACTATCAATTTAGAATATCAACCAATCGGGCCACAAAAAACTAATAAAATTTCCTCATATATACTAGATTTTCACTACTGCTTCCCTATTCCTATAGGTCATGTCGTGATAATAATATATAGCTTCTAGCATTTCTCGATAAATGAGCCATCGAACACAAAAATAATTTACAATTCGAACCAGTATTAACTGAGATTAGAGGTAACAAACAAACTCTTCAGGTTTATACATTAGTATAGATTATAGAAACGTATGAAATCTTGTTGGTTTTGGCCATGTTACGTGCATTTTGCATGCAATATTTCATGCTGATAAGTTGAATTATTTTTCACCATGTATTTTTTGCTATATATTAAGAGGGTTTGATTATCATTATTTATCTACGCAGAAATAATGAAACAATCATTGTTATTTCTAAAATAAAGATTTTTGATTTCGAACAAATAACAAATTGAGACACATTGTCTTTTTTTACTAATTTCTGGAAATGCATCTATTAGACGGTTAAATATTCAAATTCAAAATTAGTAAAATATGAACTTGACCTACGGCTTGCTGTAAATTACTTTTGCCTGTATACACCTCTGCGGTAACCGTGTGCGCGGCTCATGGTTTCCGACTCGGGTCAGACTCCCGAGCCGTCGTGTGAACACATCATTATTTCATTACAGCTACCCAAAAAGGAATAAACATACACCTATTTGTAAAATTACTCGCTTTCTATCATTGAAATAAAAGTATTATTTACGGATTTTATCCTAAATTTGGTCAATAACGGCTCGGGGCCGTCGTGTGAATACATCATTATTTCATTACAGCTACCCAAAAAGGAATAAACATACACCTATTTGTAAAATTACTCGCTTTCTATCATTGAAATAAAAGTATTATTTACGGATTTTATCCTAAATTTGGTCAATAACAGTTTTATTTTAATGTGTGACAGTTTCGTAAATCTCAGAAAATATTACGCCTTTATTTCATTTTAAAATGCCACATCATATTAGAATAGTAAAAAGTTCTAATACATTGCACTTAATTCCTAGATATAACTTTATCGACATTATTCATAATATGCAGTTCATAAACATTCGATAGCTGATATGGAATGTGTGGTCTTCTTCCCTTAAACTGAATTCAAAAGTCAGTCGAAAGGGACTAAAGATACTGTAATAAAATAGTTTTATGAAATTACCCTATGAATAAAGTAATAAGACGTACAATATTTTGAATGATTCATTGTTTTGTTAATTACAACATAACACCCACTAACATACTGCACCCACAGAACATTTATTGACATTACAGCTCACGCAAACACAAATCCTAACTCCTCCCAAGTCAAATGTTTATATAACTAATTAAATCCCGAGATACATTATGTACTACCCAATACTCGAGAATGGAGACGCATAAATCCTTAGGGAACTCTTACAACTCCAGGCAATGAAGAAAACTTTTAATTAATGAAATCACAATTAGTTGATTCAATTAAACGACCCCGTCAGACAACCCTCTAGGCTGAAGGGTAGACAATACCACAAACTGAAGTTCTCCTTGTACACCGCCAATTTGACAAGCTTTACGGTAAAACTGCATCTGAAACATATTAAGGTATGGTTACTTTTGACAAACGTAGTAGTTTAACTAAATTACCTTCATACGTTTAACGATGTCGGACAAGTACTGGAAATAATAACATACTTGTAGCACAAAGAAGGCTTGCAAAAGTACTAAGTATCATTTTAGGATGTGATAGGGAACGTGTCTACTGGTAAATAAACGCACAAATTAATGGCCCGGGCAACATGTACATAAGATTTTTCAAAAAGCTTGTTCATAGTGGATTGATTTTTAAAATATTGATTGTAATTCGGCGAAGCACGCAATACTAAGGAATCATTGTATCGAAAACAAAATCTAAAGAATAATTTTCTCAACGACTGATCGAGATGATCTAAGAAATGGAATTCTAGAATGATCTGATCTGATGACTGAGACTAGTCTTTGAAGTGACAAAGGCGAATATTGTTGACAGTATGTTAGCAAGTTCTTTTCATCTTAAATGTGATGTGTGCAAGGAGTATTGCACAAGGGTGCGTCAGCAATATTTACTGTAATTCTCGTCATAAAGAAACACCATATGAATATAAATGAAGCTCCGTATGTACCCCTGATACATGTTATAAGGGGATCGAGACAACAGAGTAGTTATGAGTGACTGCTAACAAACTGTATACGCACACTTTGACTTACTCAGTAGGGACAATAATAACACGACACCAGGTTTTCGTTTTTCACGTCCTTTTAACGAAAAAAATTGGTTATGAAGAATCGAATTTGTAGTAAATTATATTTCTCATAAAACAATATTTATTTCAAAAGCAAACCTAATACACGGGAGTCGTTTTCTCGGTAAATACAAAGTAATTATTTCATTATGAGATTCGGTGAAGCAGCAAATCGATTCCAATTACTAACTAATTATACCTACTGTTTTTGGACACCGTTCTAATTATGAATTTATTATGATTTTACCTTGAAGATAAGCAAAGGTGCTACCTACACCCAGGTTTGGCCTTGTGTGTTCCGTCCCGCGGGGGACAAATTCCTTATCCGGGCTGATGATGATTAGAAAAATCCAATATCCCTTAGTCTAACCCGGGATTCGACCCCGAAACCTAAGCGTTGTAGTTGTACCGTAATATAATTACGCCACCGATGCAGTATACAGGAATTATCGGCTTTGTTTCTCGTAATTATTGGTTTTAATGAAACTAGCATCTGTTCATTGAGTGATAGCAAAATATATAGTTTTTTAACCGACTACTAAAAGGAAAAGGTTCTCAATTCGACTGTGTTTTTGTTACCCACGTTATCAATAAAACATATATTATAGTATTTAACTACATCACTTACTTTTTTGAAACTTCTTATAATAATATTGAGAGTGGTGTATATATCGTACTCTCGATTGTGGAGTAGGCCCGTGCCCTGCAGTGGGACGTATATGGGCTGATACTGATACTTATATTAATATTATGTATGTAGACAACTATTTATAATACACCAAATTAACAATAAAATTGATATAGGTTAAAAAAATCGTCGACCTAACTTAATAAATTAACTTTGCGATTGCTTAAGAGCTTAATGCCATTATGTTTACAAAATCGTGCAAATAACACTCATATACCCTACTTAATATACTCACAGACGGCTATATTTTTTTCCAAAACGACGGCGCATTTTAAGATATTAAAATTGTACGAACCCTAGTGCCTATCTCGAGAGGCCATTTGTATTCACGAGGGAACAAATGCGTTTGTCCGATGCATGTGACGATTTCGGACCAAATTACATATTTGCTGATATTTATGTGTTTTCGTATGAATATCTCATATATGTTTGTATATGTATTTTGTTGCATAATGGTATTTTTTGTCATGTTTTTATTTTTTGTATATTTTGTTATTTTATTACCTACCTATGTATGTTTGCGCCTTCAATAAATGTATTTCCTTCTTTGTTTTTTTCTTTCTTATATGTGAAGTGGAGAAATTTCAGCTCGAGCGCATCGAGCTGTGGAATGTTGCTACTGTTATGAGCGGTCAATATGTCCAGTAGTTGCTCTGGCTACAATGTCCTTCAAACCGAAACACAACAGTGCATTTAAGCAGTGTTGTTTCACGGGAGAAATAGACATTGCGGTGGTACCTACCCAGATGGCCTCTCACATATGAGAGACCTACCACCAGTGAAATATGTACATAGTTTTTTCTTAAATAATAGTGTACACCCTTTTATTTTTAAAGACGGAATGGTATGCAAGGCTTTAAATTATTATTTTAGCAAAAATTATGGATTTACCACCCAAACTCGACGTTATTTAAAAAATAATTTTAAATAATTGTCGCTCTTCTTAGCGCAATTTTTCGTTGCATTGTGTTTGTAATCACTAAAACTACCACTTGGCTTCATTGTCGGTAGCACTCTTGATATACTATGTAATTTGAATGTATTAATAAAATGGAGAAAGAAATGAAAAGCTATGTCAGAGAGTTTTGATGTATCTGTATCAGCCTATATACGTCCCACTGCAGGGCACGGGCCTCCGCTACAATCGAGAATACGATTGAGAGTGGTTAGTGGATTGATATTTCGTAGGTGGTTACTTCTACCAGATGCTTTATTTTATTTATTTAATCTTTATTGTACACATACAAAAGAACATAACAATATAAGGAAATAACATCTATAAAAAGTACAAAAGGCGGTCTTATCGCTAATAAGCGATCTCTACCAGACAACCTTTGGGTGGATATAAAAGAAGGAAAAAAAAGGGCAGTGTAAAACAAAGATAAGTTAAGCTCCAATAGATATAAATTATAAAATAGATAAACATAAAAAATACATATAAATGACATAATAAATACTCATACGTCATATAATATTGTTATATGTGAACTCCGTGGATGTTACCTCGTTGGCACGCACCCTCTCAAGAGAAGACGAAACACATGTGACAGTAGTTTGAATGTCTTTGGATTATTATTGATCGTGACTTTGTGCAAAGCGGATACCTAATTTTATTAAATAATGTAAAACCACTTCTGGTAGTTTATATCAGAAGTGGGATAACCCACTACGTCCACTTTGAAATTTTCAAAAGTCAGTTGGTTTATTTTGTTTGAGTGTCCGTGAAACACAAGGTTGCGATTGATAATCTCTGGTAAGCTTGTTTTGTATTGCTGTAGTAGAAAATGGGTCGATCCCGATCTCGTGACCGGTGTTATTCTACTACCAGCCGCTCGCGCGGCGAACGCTTGGTGAGACATCGTTCGCGCAGTTCAAGTAGAGGGTATACCCCTCCGGTAAGAAAACGACACTTTACTTGTAGTCGCAGCCGTAGCCGAAGCCGCAATGAACGTCGTGGTGAACGTCACACGCGCCGAGATCATAATAGCAGTCGCAAGAGCAGTCGCGATCGTAGCCGGAGTTGTGACTACGGGCGCAGTCGTGGCCACAACCATTACCGCTGTGATAGTAATCGGCGAAACGATAATCGTGAGTTTAGTGGTTATGAATCCTGGCACACTATAATGTCGCGTCTTCAGGCTTTAGAGTCGCAAGCGTATGATTCGCATTTATCAGGTCGATTAGCCTCTACTGAGTCACGCAACCCGAGCGGAACAGAACAGATTGTCGAAGCGATTCAATCATTGAAATCGGTAAGTACACATAGCTATTATGTGTCTAATTTTAACCCTAATATACATGACGTGGATTCCTGGTTTGAGGAAGTTGATCGGGCCAAGGTTGCAAATCGGTGGGATGAACGCGAGTGCCTCGCTCGTGTTGGTAAGTGTTTGAAAGGTGATGCAAGGTCATGGTTGGATGAGTGGGTTACCAACGACCGTTCATGGACCAACTTTAAAGAGGACTTTAGATGTTTATGTACCAAAAAGGTAGATCGGGCAACAATCTTGTATGAGGTAATGTCCACTAATTCTAATGGTTTTCGTACTTATGCTGAATATGCACGAAAATCATTACTTCAGTTGTGGGTTGTTAAGGGCCTTAGTGATGACCTAATCACCGATATTGTGCTTCGGGGTGTTACGGATCCCCAAGTTAAAGCAGCGGCTATGAACGCAAATTTAGCTCCACGGGACCTGGTAGGTTATTTGGCTACCTTCTCAAAATCGGAAAATGCAGATGCTCGTGCTATGCGCTATCCGATTGCGCAAAGTGGTACCGAGAAAACGACAGTTACCAACCGACCAACTCCGGGAATTGGAATAGGCGTTAAATGTTATTTATGTGGTAAGTTGGGACACAAACAGTTGCAATGTTCTAAGAAGTCGAAACTTGCTGCCACTGGTTCTGCAACTGAGCCGGCCCTAAAACCGACCGCTGCTAAGATTGATCGATTCGTCTCATGTGCATACTGCAAAAAACAAGGCCATCACATACGTGATTGCTTTGTAAGGAAGCGTGCGGATTCAGGTAAAGTCAACTTTTGCTCAAGTTACTCAGCTCAAAAACAAAAAGACGTCGTTGTTGGTGTCATCAATGGAATTCCAGTTGACATACTTATAGATAGTGGTGCTATAGGGGTGTCGCTTATCTCTTCAGTGGTAGTAAATCATCTTTCTTGTACCAAGAAACCCACCAGTCGACAAATAAAAGGCGTAGGTAAGTTAATTACGCATGTTAATTTTTACGTCTCTCTCGTGGTTCAGCTGGAAGACGTTTCATTAGATGTGGACTTCTTGGTTGTCCCTAGTGAGTGTATGAATGCTCCAGTCATTATTGGCACCGATGTGCTGAATCGGGAGGGCGTCACATATGTACGTACCAAGGACTTGCAGAGAATCATACGGGCTCCTGAATGTGCTGTTTCTTCTGTACATGATAACCGACAACGCTCGTATAAAACCAGTTTAAGCGGTCCTCATTTGGTTGATCTCAATAGGATCTTGGACGAGTTCTCCGAACACATGATTTCAGGTACGGCCACTTCCACGGTTACAACAGGTACCATGAGCATTCGTCTAAAGGACGATACACCAGTTCATTATAGACCGTACAAGATGTCATATGACGAAAAGTTGAAGGTACGTCGAATTATTCAAGATTTACTTTCGAAGGGTATCATTCGTGAGTCAGAGTCGCCTTATGCAAGCCCAGTGTTGCTTGTTAAGAAAAAGGACGGCTCTGACCGGATGTGTGTCGATTTCCGTGCGTTAAATGCCCGAACGGTAAAAGATCGATTTCCGCTACCCCTAATTGATGACCACATTGACCGTTTGGGTAAAAGCACCTACTTTACGACTTTGGACATGGCGACTGGGTTCCATCAAATAAAGCTTGATGAAGAATCCATACCACTCACCGGCTTCGTGACGCCAGAGGCCCATTATGAGTACGTAAAAATGCCATTTGGGTTAGCAAACGCGCCGATTGTATACCAGCGCATTATTAGTAAAACTTTGCAGAAATTCATCACTGATGGGAAAGTTCTGGTATACATCGACGATTGTTTGATCTTGTCTTCTTCCGTTGAAGAGGGACTGCAAACTTTGCGGGGAGTACTACAAACATTGACGGAAGCTGGGTTCTCGTTAAATCTGAACAAATGTTTCTTTTTGTGCACAGAAGTAGAATACCTGGGGCGGGTGATATCTAACGGTGAAGTGCGACCCGCTACTGGTAAGGTTCAGGCTCTTTCAGATTCCATTGCACCACAGAATGTTAAACAGGTTAGACAGTTTCTTGGGTTGGCGGGGTATTTTCGAAAATACATCCCAGAGTATTCCACCAGAACTGCTTGCATTGCGCGCCTGACTTGTAAGGACGTGCAGTTTCACTGGACTGCGGAACATGAAACTGTACGTCAAGAAATTATTAAAATTTTAACTGGTGCACCCGTACTTGCGATATTCGATCCAAGTTTACCTACGGAAGTTCATACGGATGCAAGTAGTCTTGGGTATGGTGCGGTTCTACAACAGGTTCATAGGGATGGTAGTCGGCGTGTTGTGGCCTATTATAGTCAGGTCACAAAAGGTGCTGAACCGAAATACCATTCCTATGAACTCGAAACCCTTGCGGTAGTAAATGCATTAAAGCATTTCAGGCACTATCTCATTGGTATTCAGTTTCTGGTGGTAACGGATTGTAATGCCTTAAAATCCACCCAAAATAAGAAAGACTTGTTACCGCGTGTGGCGAGATGGTGGATTTATCTACAAGATTTTAATTTCACCATTCTTTACCGAAAGGGCACCATGATGCCGCACGTGGACTATTTAAGTAGAAACCCATGTAATGTTAACAATGTCGAACGCCCACGTAATTGGGCTCAAATTGCTCAAGCAGGTGATGAGGAGACTCAAAATATGATTCGATTGCTTGAACAAGGTCAATTGGATGCGTCAAGGTATGAAGTACACAATGACATATTATATTACCGATATATGCCGACGGGTGAAGACCCGAGGCTACTTTGCTTTATACCTAAAGGTAACCGTTTGAGCCTCCTCCGCATCTTTCATGATGAGCATGGCCATGTAGGCGCAGATAAGGTAGTGGATCTAATTTTAAGACATTTTTGGTTCCCTAGTCTTAGAAAGTTTGTCACTAAATATACTTCTCATTGTTTAACATGTGTCGCCCACAAGCGTGTACCGCGAGCACCTTTACAGCCAATTACATCCTGGGAAAAATCCGAAGTTCCCTTTGAAACCTTACATGTTGATGTTCTCGGGCCTCTCCCTATGTCCAAGGGTTATAAGTTTGTCATGCTTGTGGTAGATGCGTTCACAAAATATTGTCTCTTGACACCTATATGTCGACAAGATTTAAATGAACTGAAACGAGTATTTAAAATTGTGTTATCGTTGTTTGGTACTCCTAAGTTAGTTGTATCAGATAGGGGACGCATGTTTGAGTCGACGGGCTTCACTTCATGGATGAAGGTCCTTGGTGTACAGCTTCACTTCATAACTCCTGAAATGCATCATGCAAACGGACAGGTTGAACGTTACATCCGTACGGTCTTGAATATGCTTCGTATTGCGGTCAATCATCAAAAAGCTGAGTGGGCTGAAGAACTATGGCATTTACAGCTCATTCTTAACCTAACAAAGCAGAAAACTACGCAGACTTCTCCTCTTAACCTTTTAATTGGCCATGAAAGCGCAACGCCTGCAATCCGAACGTTGGTGCGAGATGTGGCATTGAATTTAACCAAAGGCAACCGGGAAGCAAAACGGGAAATGCTCAGACAAAGGACGGCCGAACGGTTGAAAAACAATCAGACTCGTCAAGACATAATGGTCAATGAGCGCCGGAAGCCTCCTCGTGAATTCCAGAAGGGTGACCTGGTGTTTGTTGTCAAGTTTGCTCAATCTCAGGGTAAATTGGATTCTGGCATGCGGGGGCCCTATAGGGTAGTGAAAACCCTCTCTAATCACCGATATGAGTTAAAGTTACTTGCTGGATCATATGGAAAGTCTACTTATGCGGCTGCTCAGTATATGATTCCATGGAAAGGTGAATGGACCCCTGAGACGTGTGCAATATTCTTTGAAGGTGTGTGTTCACTCTTTAAGTACCTGTCTTAGATTGAAGCTGGTACCTTGGTTTGTTCCTTTTAAAAGCTTTTCGCGAAGAGTCATCGAGGGAGTACAGTGTCCTTTTCCCTCGGTGTGAAAGTTTTCCGTGTTCGGAGAGTCGCTAGGGGGATTAAATGCACCCTGACCCCTAGTGTAGATTTAAGTATTTCCTCGGTAGGGGCCCATACCGAGGACCTGTGTATGTGCATATGTTTAGACTTTTATATGTTGAATGTTTTAGCTTGTATAAACTTATTTGACTTTGACTTTCTGACTGGTTTGACTTTTATGACAATCTCTAACAAATTTACTTTGTTACATGTAGCAATGGAGCTCTGAAGTAATTTGGACTTTGGTTTCAGAGACTAATCATGGTGTGGATGATGAGTGTTTGAATCTAAATAAATAGATTCCAATGGGGCTGGCCCATCCTCAACGTTTGACTGAACAACTAGGCCTTTGCCACGCCTGGTTTCAACGTCTTTGCAAGAAAAGGAACTTGCCGATGGCGTTGGATCATTACTTCGGTTGATTTCTACATCTTTGGTCGACGACGACTAAGCCTGTCGGGACGCCAGGGTGTCAGGAGAGGCCGTGTTATATGTGAACTCCGTGGATGTTACCTCGTTGGCACGCACCCTCTCAAGAGAAGACGAAACACATGTGACAGTAGTTTGAATGTCTTTGGATTATTATTGATCGTGACTTTGTGCAAAGCGGATACCTAATTTTATTAAATAATGTAAAACCACTTCTGGTAGTTTATAATATATACATATATACATACATACAATTTTAAATAATTATATAAACATCTATAATAATTTATAATTATACTACAAATTAAAAATATATCCGAAAAGAGGAGATAATACCATGCTTTATCTGTTTAGTGAGAAAGGTAGTGTGCTTTCACCAGCTTTTTAAAAGATGACAAGGTTTGTGCCCGTCGAACCACAACAGGAAGCGCGTTCCATAATCGGACAGCTTCAACAGCAAACGATTTATCAGTAAATGTCGTTGTGTGTACGGGCATTCTCAGTTTAGGTTCTCTGACGACCTCAGGGACCTCGAATGTGAGTCATGGAGAAAAGTGAAACGTTCTTTAATATAAGATGGGGTGAGAGGATTAAACAAAATATTATAAAGGAGTGAGAGAACGTGAGTATTCCGACGAAGGCGTATAGGTAACCACTTGAGCTTTATTAAAAAAATACCGCAAGGTACGATGAGGACACCATAATAGAGGAAGGAAGGGGTAAGAACGTAAAATTTTAAATCTTATATGAGTGTACGTTCTTACTGTTTTACCCCAACGCACCTTAATTGTATTCACTTTTCTCTGTTCCAATATAAGAAAATAATACAATAAGAGATCGATACGACAAGGCTAAAATATTAACTAAATTTTCGGTCCTACAAATCCTGTTTCTTTGAGAATTTTTGGCCTCAATATGCATTAAACACATACGATATTTCAGTACACAATCTATGATTCATTCAAAACAATGATCAATTATCATACCATTTCAATCACTTAAACGCTGAAAGGCGAGCAACTTACACAGTATAACTCTGTTTTAAGAGTAATTTGCGTTTGCCATAAAAACAAACGTACCGCTGGCTCCCACATTTTCCTGCCCTCGCCGCTAATAACCATGGGCCATTGGTTGGGGTTTAACGCGCCGCGGTAACTTCCAACCCACATTCGTATTCCGAACAGGAATGTATTGGAGAAGTATTGAAGAGTGTACTGTACTGTATCAGCCCATATACGTCCAACTGCAGGGCACGGGCCTCCTTTACTCTCTCTAATCGAGAATACGATTGAGAGTGGTTAGGCCATATAGACCGTATAGATAAAAAAATGTAGACGTTAAATGGCAGTGTATTTAAAAATACCGATTAAGAGGCCACCGGGGTTGGTACAACACAATCTCTATGTCATATATGTAAAAGCATTGTTGTGTTCCAATTTGAAGGAATTTGTAGCCGGAGTAACTACTGGACATATTGAGGCATAACATCTTATGTCTCAGGATAGCGAGCGCAGTGGAATGCCAAGTATTACTACTGTCCATAAGCGGTCGTATTACTTAGTATCAGGCGCATAGTACGTTGGCAAGGGCATGCAATAAAAATAAATAAATAGGATGGCTTGTCATGTTGCAATTGTTTTATGAATATATGATACCTAAAGATTACTGTTAGCCACGACAATGGAAGTTATAAAACATGAATTCATAAAAAGCAAAATTGCTTTTAAAATCATAATATGCATTATAAGATTCATGCGCACACATGTTACAATGCCAAATAGCAGCTCCACGATCCGGAATATACATAGAACTTCAAACCACATGCATTGCTGCTATTATACACAAAATATGATGACAATCAATGTTTTCAAACTTTCGCCACGTATAGACCGTATCCTTGTAGTAAACTATGGCAATTTCAAAATTAGAAATGGCTGCTTACCATCAAAAGGGTTACGAGTTCTTCTGCCAACGTAATAAAAATATATAGTTCCTAAAAGCACTGTTCATTAATACAAAATATAAATGGCGAAACAGAATACCGTTGCATCGCAGCGTACTAATGAGTTTTAGCCTTTTCAATCACCTCCCCTCTTCATGTAAAAAAGGCCCTTACGAGAGCACTTCACTGATTAATTACTGACTTGCAATTTACTGTGTAGAGACCCCGCATACCAGCGCAGATAGTTTGAAGTCAATCATTGAAATCAGATGTATATATTCACTATCATGCTGACCGCTATCAAAAGAAATTCCTATTAGTTATTATTTACTCTTGTATAATTAAAACATCTTCTAAATAGCATAAATGTTTTTAGTTAAAAGTCACAAAATATTGCCTGCTCAAATATAAGATTTTTTTAAATGGGTGATAATCTACTAAGCTGCTTCTTTTCGTACTCTTGGTGAAGGCAAAACGAATGTTTCTACTTGAACTGGAAAGTCTTAAATTGAACACTTGCCCTGTCATTCTGTATAAAATCACTCAATGACTGCAACACGCATCCATTTAGTACTAGGTGTCGCAGGAGAAAAGCATTCAGCATTTCTTCCTTCATGCCACCCGACGTAGAGTAACACGTGGTCCTTCATGTTGGGGAGAGTGCAAGCGGCCCTCATTTAATACTTTGTTTTGACGCCCCTCCCTGTCGTTCTAACACCCATCTCATAATTGTTATTGGTGAGAGCATACGGGGACAGTATGTAGTTCAGATATACTTTAAAGTCGTCGCTTAAAACGAGCATATGACGTTGCGGTGAAATAATTATATTTGTTAAAGCTGTAGGAAATAAATAGGTTAAAAAAAAGTTTTCAATCGTAAAGAAATAACCTGCGCCCACCTTTGCCTCATGAAAATGTAATCTCTATAATAAATTCAAATTGGCTCTCCAATCCCTGTATGTTTAATATAGACAATCAGCTTCATTGAGCCAACTCGGTGCACCCTAATCCGCTACTTTAGGGTTAAACCAATGAAGGCATCAATTTGAATGGGTCTGAGGGGCCCTCAACCCTCTAGCCAATCAAAGAGTGCAGTTAATACCAGTGATTTTGCGCTAACATTTTTCAAACATCTTTTGTGATTCGACACGGCTTTTCAGCAATAATTGGATGGATGCGTTATTGAACCCTTCATTGGAATTTTTAAAAAGTATAAACGACCCCTAGTGATATGCTAATGGTTTAAAAAGTCTGTTTAGATGATTATAATTAGAGGGCGCTGGTCACAATGACAAGTGGGTTTATTTAAATTAAATTGAAATGCTGCAATGATTCTCAACATGTGGTCCGGCACGGCTCCGCCCGAGCGTAAATACTCATCTCAAAATAGCGGCCAAGTTTTCAATTACGTCTATCAATTTAGAATAACGACTAATCGGACCACGAACACCGAATAACATTTCTTCGTATTTGCAAGGTTTTTCACTATCCTTATCCGTCCTTACTCTTTTTGTACTCTCTATTATCAAAGGCTGATAACGCACCTAAGATGAAAAACTTATTCCATAAAGTTAATATTTTATGATACCGTAATCATATTATTAAAATATCTGCAAAATCATCCAGAAAAAAACCAAAAAGTACAATACTTTCTTTCCCAAGTCATCTGCATTAAACAAATAACAATGCTTGTTTCTTATTGACATCTTGAAACTTCTAGATATTCCGAAGTCAGAATACAGTTAAATTGAATTCAGTAAAGCATGTTTACCGTGAAGCTTGATGGACAGAAGTCATGGGTAAAATGACAAGCTGTGGGTACAATTTGCGCTCGAAAACAAACGCGTCGTATAAAGCAAATATTTGTTTCGGTTTGAGTGGTATGGGACCGAAAAATAAGGAAGTTTTTGATATCTTTAACAAAAGAAACAAACCTTATGGTCATTTTTGGAGATGGTATTTGCTTACTGTCGGTTATTTTCATTCACTTTAGCAATGTTATTCTCCTTATTAACATTGTGTTCATTTAACCTTCAAATTGCCATGCTACAATCGTATATTGTTTAAATTCAATATTGATGAATTCGATTAACGAATTGTCATGATAGAATTTTTTTTTTTACATCGAAAATAACGAAGTTAACCTACTGCATCTAACGCACTGTGTAAGCTCTGACCGTCTTCTCGTGTAGTATTTGTGATTTCCCAAAGGCAACGTTAGTTAATAATTCAAAACGTCTCCATGTCCGAACCTTACCTTAGACAACGGGAATAATTAATTAACAACTACCCAACTTCTCTTGCGCTACTGACCTATTTAGCAACTATCTTGAAACGCGTAATGGTCTTTAAAATTAAACGCTGACCGCTGTTTGCTTTCTGTTGGTGTTAAGATAGCGACCACTGTGTAAAGCCATGCAAAACCCGTCGCATTTTAGATTCAGTCTGAGATTATTCTGTTTCAACCATACAAGTGTAATCAGGTGATCTTCTCTTATGATATGCACAAACATAGACATAATAGAGATTGTCATTTCACTCAATAACGACAGCAGCTCTTGTAATCATTAAGAATGGTATAATACACCCAACAGTCACATCATTTCGAATCTTATGTTGTGGGTATCAAAAGTAAGACAGATTTTTTGGTCTCACAAATACTCCGACCCGAAACAAATACTAGTAGATCACAGAAAAATTATTTCGGTGCATGGATCGAACCCACAGCGTCACGTTTCACAGCCGGCGTCTATCCAACTGCGCCACAGAAACTCTAAATTAACTCATACAGTGAAATAGTTAGTTACTGTACTTCAATTATGCACTCGTGTCAGTCAACATCTCTTTTATTTTTCAATCTTTATCTATAAAGCATTTTTAATATTTTCTAATTACTATTACAACAGAAACAAAACAAAGTCATGTTGATAAATGAATAATACCAAAACGCAACTTCAATTCTTTACCTTTTTTTAGACATCCCCAATAAGCCCGCCACTGAAATTCATAAATAGATATTACTCTCGAGCTGAATATAAGAAATGCCCCTATTGATAAACAAATCACGGCTACCTGTTTCCTAATGCAATAGAATTTATTTCGCCCGCGCCCTTACATAATATGTATTCATACATCAATAACGGCGACGATGTCCCAAAAGTAAAATATGGAAGGACAGTAACACCGCTTTCTGAGCTCTCGTCATAATTTATTTTATTTCATTATTTATTATACACAGCAAAAGAAAGAATGACAGTTTTTATAGACAATACAAAACAACAAAGAACAAATGGCGGCGTTATCGCACTAAGGCAATTTTAGTGTAAACAATTTAAGAATGGACGTATTCACGCTTTGCACAAATTATCTAGCTCCAATACTGTGTCAGGTATATCAGAGAGCATCAGCATTGCTTTTGAGTTTTATACGTTCATTGACGTTTTCAAAGGATCATAAATTACACTCCAACTTTCCTATTCCAAAATCTTTCAATATCAAACTCCAGGAATCTATAGTTCAAAAACGACTTACACTATCGGATACTCTCAAACGCCACTGAACATTTTTGTATTAAGTGAAACTTGAAAGACTTGTTTTTTTTTTACTTTTGACAAAAAGCTCTCCATTCTATCTTTAACAATATTGTTTAAAGAAGTTTAACGTGATTTGAGAGTTTATGAGTAATTTTACTTTCAACATAAACGAAGAAGTACTCATAAATCAATTGATAAAATATAAATCAAATCCACCGTCGGTCTACGGGTTATATTTGTCACGAATACAGAGTATTATCAATTTCCTATACAAGGATCTAAGCTAAGCTATAGTTGGTAATTATTATTGTATTTTCCATGTGTCCTCTATGAGTGGTGTTGCCACATACAAAACACCTAGCCGTTCCCTAATACGAGCGCAGGTGCAATATTGCAGGCACGTTGCATGCGTACACTAAGGAATATGTCACGCCACGCTAAATTTACTGGCAGCCGAAACATTGCGCTTTCCTGAATATATCTAGGTGTTCCGGTAGCAATACAATTTTGAGGTAATACTTGCTATGTATTGCAATAAAACAGGTATTTACTATAACGGTCAAGTAAAACATCATGAGGAAGCCTTACATATTATAGCGAATTTGTAAGAATTTCTATCACTCTGCACGTAAAGTCCGCCAACCCCCACTCAAGAGCAGATTCAGCTTTCAAGACAGAGGAGAGCCATATTATTGTCTTGTCAGAACACTGAGTGCGATTCAATACTCGAATGAGTAGTAATGATGTTTTTAAGTTTTTACAGACTCCTTTTTACATTATTTATCGACATACATAGAATTTATTGTACTTATAAAATTTATCAACAAGATAATAAATACATTCCGTCAATCTAGAGCCAGCCGCGAAAGGAGTCAGGACACCCATGACCTCTCCCCTAGATCCGCCGCTGCTCGCACTTGGCCAGCGAGGTGGACTATTCGGGCTAACTACTCTCCATCGTACTCTCGATTGTAGAGGAGGATTTTTATAAGTGCCTGTAAAATTATTCTGACCGGCTTACATAGTTCTGAGCGTCATGAACTTCAAGCGGCTGATCTTGAGCTATTTTTTATAATTTATATCCGGCTACCAACTTACTTTAAATTACATACATTTACATATATTTTCTACAGAGTAATTAGTCTGAGATTCTCGAAAATCTCGCACAAAAAAGTTTTGAATCGATTTACCATTGCTATCGATTGTACTCGCAATCAAGTTGATTTTCTGATAACCAAAATACCAATTTATCATGTGTAGTAATCATAATTTTGTTATAACCTCTGTGGGATATAACAAGACAATTGAAAATCGTTACTTTCGTCCCAGGTATCCCTGACCGATGCCTTCCTAAATTCTACATACAAGTTCTAAGTCGTGATTAAAACTCGAAAGACTTTCCATTCTGTTTATGAATGACCGTAAACATAGCATATTAGAAAAACACCACAAAGTCTTCGGGTCAGCTTTTAATACTTGGACCTCACTCACAATGAAATTTACTATGGGGGACGGAAGATAAACGCTTTCGGTTCGCAAATTTATCGCATGTTTTTTGTACACACGCGGGGTTAATGGCCTCTAATGGGACTTTTATATGGCAATTAGAATGACCTCCGCCCTTAAGGCGTGGTAAGAAATCGATGAACCCAAACCCTTTTTGTTATTTAACGATTTGTTATGGTATTAATTGGACGTTTGCGACTTATATGGTCGAAACAAGACATCAATACCACAGTTGTAAATTTATGCCAAGACATCAAAAGGCATTTCTCGATGCCGTGACATCAATTTAAAACATTGGAATTTAAGTCATATTCCCATCAGATGAGTGTGAATATTCTTTGGTAAAAAATTAAATGCCTTACCATGCCGCGCCATCCCGGTTTGCGCTGGCCTTTAATGGTCGTCTATGAAATAATATTCTCTTTCCAACAAAATAATAATAGTTTTTCTCTCATCACATTTTATTGCATTGGATCTTTTAATTAGATTACTCATAGACAACTTTAAAACCTATTTTAGCTATCGAATATTTTGTCCTCTTGGCTCAAACTGAATTCAAAAGTCGTTCGAAAATCACTAACCATTTTTTACAATTTCAATATTTAATATCTAAAATAGGTTTAAATACATTTTATGAACATGGCAATACGAGTATTAATGCTTGTTGTTTGTATAAAAACATATCCCAAACAAACTGTTAGATGGATTTTTTTTTAATTTTATTTGCACTTCCAAATATCACCACACGTGAATAGATTTTAGATGAGTATACGAATATGGCATTCATTTATTTTATTTTGTTATAGGTCGCTAAAGTGACTAAAATAAAGGAAACTACAAGTAAGTATAACACCTGTCTAATTCCTATAACCTAGTATATGATGACAAGTCATCTCTTGTCGTTTGATAGAAAGATTCAGCCTGCTGTGTTGCATGTTCACTCAGCCCTTGAACTTTAAAGGACATAAAGTATACAAGTTTGGATATAAAATTAAACATTTATTATGGACTGGATACACAAACAATTTCTTATTCTAACTTAACCCATTACGTTAGCTCTATGTAAAAAAATATGCATAGTATATGGACACAAGTAAAACCTTTAAAACCAGTCGAACCGAAAGCCTAATTTGTCAAGTCGATTAAAACAAATGTAATCACGCTTCAGACTGGCCACATGTGTTTAACGCTCAAAATAACATTGGTTTTAAATGTAATATGAGCGTAGCCACATAAAAGCGATTACTAAACTCAATACACTCAAGCAAAACGATTCTGTTAAATTATTCAGCGGTGTCCAAATTAAATGACTGAATGCGCACGTAACTAAATTTGATTGAAAACCAATTACTAACAAATCTATTTGTTGGTCTTTATTTTATGTGTTATTTAAGTAAGTTTATTCCTATATTGCCGAAAGTCTAGATAGGACTGAGGACACTCACGGATTATATTAAATATAGGATTTGTTTTGTTCAAATGAAACAAATAAAAAGAATAATAAAAACTAAGCATTCATAATTGTAATCTAATAATAATAATATATTTCTCCCAAGATTTATTAATCAGGCGATGAGCAGGTTATCGCTAAGTTAAACATATTTTTTGTCACGTTTATCACAAATAGGATTTTCAATCAAAAATGCCAATGGATTGCCCAACCTAAATGTCAAATCTAGGACCCCACGGTGCACAGCTCATGTATAGATATACCATATATTACCAGACCCAGGAGACTAAAGAACATAATATGCTACACACTTATATAATATGTCGCAGTTGGCTTGCTTACTCGGCTGTTTTACAACTGCTGCCTCATAACCAAAATGACTACTACTAGCACACAAAATAATTCAGGTAACATGAAAATACGCCGAGTATACAGGTAGACGGTCTACCTAAAAAAACAAAAACATATCCATAATGTTCAAACAGTAGCATATAAAATGTCGGACAAATCAAACAAATGCCAGTGAGAGTGGAACAAGACGGGTGGAAACAAACATTAAGTAAACAAATAAAGTCGACTGAAAGTCATCGCACGTGACTTAAACTCGCGCCGAAGCTCGTTACTTGTCGCGATACCCGCCGACCTTAGGGAGGACACACACGAGACCTTGTGTGATCTTCAAATTATTATTAGCATAGAAAAATAAAAGACAATATTGGAAATAACAGAAAATAGCATAGCATAGCATAACATAGCATATCATAGCAATAGCAGCAATGTGAATTGACTCCATTGCTATGAAAGGAGAGGCCGCGGGTTCGATCCCCGCAGCAACAGAAATATCTGGGTGTTTTTGAGACCGAAAAGATTTTCGTTTTAGCAGTTCGTAGTTTCTGATACCTGTGACAAGACTTAATTAATCTTAATGTTTTCAGGACTAGGGTGTGACTGTTGGGTGTTATTTATTTTATTTTATTTATTTTCGTGAGATAATTTGGTTGACGTTTGATGGATGGGACGATGTTTTTTTTTTTGAGATGTTAGGATTAAAATTATACCTACGCTAGTGACTAATTTGACCGATTCGTGCCTGGGAAATACGGCAGCACGTTAATTCCGAGTTTCACAAAAAACATAGTCGATATGTAATGCAATCAAATGTTTCTGGCATATTACAATAAAGCACCTATTCTGAAATAATTCCGTTCTTGAATCGTACTTAGACGACTTCTTTCTATCTTTATACAATCAATAAATATGATATCAGGTGATACGAAGATAAACGAGGAAGCTTTTCTTTGTCATGATAATCATCATCAGACCATTGCTGTCTCATGTTGGACATAGGCTTCATACATAATTCATTCTTATGAATAGTCAAAAAAAATATTGAAACAGCTGCTTAAATATAAAAAAAATTATCTCATATTCAATTTTTGTATGAACTTTATAATTACATGGCTAAATACAATTCCTTCACACACCACCTTGACAAGCAAAACGTAAACAACGTAATATAATAACAATAACAAAAACTGACACTGGCCGTATAACTTATAAAAGTATCAGTTACTTGGGTAACTACATTTTGGTCGGAAAATAAAATTATAGAATACCTTTTCGCCGAACGAAAGCGTAACACACTCGGACCGTGCTCCGCATACTAAACGCAGGGAAACACCGGAGCGAAACGTCTCAGGTGGCTATAGATTTCTTCAAAATTCTACCACAAATACATTTGGATAAAACACAATAAGTGCGGACTCCTTGATCAATACCTATTTCGGTATTCGGGTATTCGTCTTGTTTAATGTCACGTGACTTGGCTTCTAATGAGGTCGCCAGATTGAACAAACTTTTTAAACTATCATGATCCTTTTGTATGTTTGAATTTCAAATAAGGTTTGTTAACAATTTCGAACTTAATTTCACATGTTTCTGATTGCATTGTTGTAACTGGCTTGTAACAAAGGTTTTTAATACGCTTGATTAAATACCACTAAATAATTAAATGCTGATACTATTTTATATTACGAACAGAGTTTAATTATCTCTGAATAACACTAAACGTCTGGTGAGGTGTTAAATCAGCCTTGAAATAAACTTTTAAATTAATATTTGCTAGCCAGTATTTACATCTAGTATAACTTAACAATATATCCCAATCCGGATCCATTTGCCACGGGAAATATGTGTATAACAGTATCGCAAATTTAAATCACAAGTTCACTCTCTAATTTATCTATTAATAAAATTTATCATAAGATAAAAATCCACATCATTTTTCTTTACCTGCCGCAAAATCATAATATGCGGCCTATTCCTTCGTCCTTCGAAGGGAGCGAATTTAAAAAGAGTAGAAAATGGTATCCGCAATACGTGTTGCAGCTAGAATACAAACGACAAATAACAAAATGGTGCGGATACGTTGGAACTCGGATGGGGTCAAGTGTTGTGTACCCTTTCAAACTGGAACACTTTACTGTACTTGCAAAAATTGGAATGCATTTTCAGTCGCTGAGTGGAGATGGTACGGGATACCTTTAGATGTTGACCTTATTCCCTCAGGTTATTTGAGTGACCAACTCGTATGTATCAATGATTTTTCTCTTTATTGAGGTAAACAAAAATTTATACAATACAAAAAAAAACGAATAACAGGTGCTGATATAAAGTACCTTACTAATCATGCCATCAGCACCATTTACTACGGGCCTTTCATAGGTACATCTTTATGTTTCTTTTTGACTTATACAAGTCTTATTGTACTTATTGTATTATTTTTTAATATTTTCTTAATTTATAGAAAAAAAATTGTACAAGCATCTAATTCAGTTGTAAGATTTTACTTAGTCATAATCGTATCTTTTTTATTTCTTTTACTCTAGAAATGCTTAGTCTGAAATGTCTCAAACGCAAAACTTTTTATTTTACAAGTAGCCATATAAAAATGACGTACTTAGCATGTGTGTTGTCTGTATGCATGGACTATGTGAAAGTTAAAGTAACTTTACATCTATAAATATTATTAAAAATTCCTGTTATTCCAAACTTAAAACGCGATAAAAAGAAAGTTTTTTATCAAATGCCGAATGAATTCGAGCAGACTTTAAAACCTCCCGGATTAAAAATAAAAAGTGAAGAAAACATTTTAAGGGCTAATCTTCTTGTGCCTGATTGAGTGGCAAAGCAAAAGCGAAAAGAGCAAAGGCGAATCCCGCCTGACCAAACAACACTCGAGGATGTCCACTTAACGTTCGGAAACGAATAAAAGCCTGCGATCTAGCGGGCCAAAGTAAATAGATGAAATTTCTTTTCACTCGACTAAACCTAAGTGGAGGTTGCGTTAATAAAATAATACTAAGCCTGTGTTATTGCGTCCACTTGATTCGTCTCGTGGGAGAAAGAGAAGGTGAGATTAATGTTTGTTCAGTGGGAAGAGCATAGATATACTCATACATATAACATCGGAATAGAATGTAGCCGTATATTTCAATATATGACTGAGTACATATACTCGTTACTGCGAACATATTTATTTATTCAGGACCTATTTCCACGCCACCGAAGCTAGAAGAATTTTGTAATCCTGTATCTTTCTAACTTTCGCACGTTTCACCTTTATTTCGGATTGGCTCAGCCAGAATTTTTCCATTGTTTTACCGTAACCTAAATTCGCTGCAGGTATCTGTACCTGTGCATCGCATGAAATATCGTATTTCTTTTATGATCAAATAATTCAAACGGAACTAAATACGGTCAGAATTTTTCGTGGTTACAGAATTTTACGAAATATTGTATTTTTTAATATTGTATTTTTTAATTTTAATTTGTTTTATATTTTTGCATCAAGCCGTACATATTTAGAGAGCTTGGACCTTAGTGCATTATGATATCGAATATGATTTGATGGCCTTTATTGAAACTATTATGGAAAACTACACATTAATATATGAGGATTAATCTAGGTCTAGGTATTTTCAGCAAAAAGGCCAAATACTCCACAAATTTCCATGTTTACAACGCAAGGCTTTCACGTGTTACCTTCGCTTCAGATAAATTGAGTTAAGCGACCGTAATTAAGAGTAGGGTAAGGATAAGAAACGATTCTTTAGCGGTACACCGATGTCTCTGGACGACGAGCATCAATGATTCATCACACCTACCTAATGTAAGCACTAACTTCAAATTTACTCCAGGAAAAACGTATGCTACAGTGCTATTTAGAAGTAGAATTGGAAATATGCTATTGATTTTTAAGGGTATATTTTTTTATGCTAGATTGCAAATTGCTCTCAGTAGAAAGATGGGAGAGTTTAGATAAGGGCTTTGCCCAGTAGTGGGATCTTTTAGGCTAATATGTTAATAAATTATAATAATATTTAGATGCCTTTTTTGATAATATCTATCCATATTTTTAGGGTGTATAGTTGACGAGCATATGCGTACACTACCAAGCTTTGCTTCGGTTATAAAAAATATGATATTGCTACTATATTTTTTGTATAAACGTTACACGAGCCAGGTTGGGGTACCGTCATGGGGGGCCGCTCTGTCACGTCTCCGTAGGCGTTTGCCTAACGAGGTTATGGAGCAGTGGCTCTCAAAGAAAACTTATAAAACATATATACATATTTACATACATAACCACACGCTTTTTCCAAAAATAGAATCTCCAAAATTCATAGCGCTACTATCTAATTTGATTTATCGGATGTTCAGTTAAATATCAATCTTTTTTAAGCGCCAATGACAGTATTTTTACTATTTAACAATATTAAGTCCTCTCTAAATTCGAGAACGAATTATTGGTAGTCCCATTCCTTTCGTACAAAGTTGATTACATTTCTTCACATAAAATTTAAAAAAAAATCAATTCAATTATGAGCTATTCTTTGATATCTTCGTAACTATGGATAATTCATATACCATTGTAATCAAGCAATCGATCTTCTTATATTCAATTTTCTCTAAAGTCTACATTAAAAATGCTAAATATCTTACAGTTGCCAAAAGTTTGAGCATCGTTGGCACACAGCGTACATTTACTCAGGTTTTCAGCCGCTGTTTGTTTTCCCAACTATTATAAATCTTTAGGTAACTTAACAATGTATAATCCAGTGTTTTTTAAAAAGAAAACCTGGCACGCTTGGCATCTCATTTACGTTTATTAAACTAGTCTGGATGTTTCTAATTTTTAATTTGGATAAATTGAATAAAATGTTTAAAGTTTTTTGACTTTTCTCGCAGTTATGTAGAGGTCGGTTTTAGAGTTTTTATTTAAAGATTATGTTGTTCTTAATCGTGGGTTAAGGTATGAAGGTTTAATAAAAAGTATTTTTTTAGACTTTACGTTTCTCATTTTCATTTCAAATATTTTGTCAAAGGCTAACAAGGTCCTTAAAAAAAGGTTTCTTTTCTTTGGGCATAAAGCGTTGTATTTCATATATAATTTGAAACACTAGTTCTGTGAAAGGGTAACAAATAGTTTTATTGCAAATTTCTTAACTTTCGGCATGAAATTTACCATGTTGTCATAATCATTATCAACTATATTATAATATGCCTCAGATTCACTGCCAAACTCAGGCATTCCCCTAGATTTACCTTTCAGAACAACCATTCAAAACAAACTGAAACGCTTCGTCTTTTACACTAAAGACACTAATACCAAACACGATCATAAAAACACATCAACAAAAAAAAACTCTCAACTCTACGTAATTTGTAGTGCGAATGGGATACGAATCTGTCTCGTCTGCTTTTCACCAGAGCAAGGTTATGTACGAAAATTCAATTTTAAAATTCGCAGACGCGTTTTAGTTTGCACAATAACGGAAATAAAGCTTGAAACGCGTCCGACCGGCCGGAACGCTGGCGGACACGTGTCCGAGTTTAGTGTCCGGACGTGTTATGTACACCGCGGGGCTATGCACTACGCGGATTGTGGACACCTCATTGTCGACTTGTCAACGCTTTATGTATTTGACTGTACTCTGAGAAAAATAGGTTTGGTCTAAACACTTCTTAGTAGTTTGAAAATGTTTTGTGTACTTGATTGTACTTGAAGTAATGATTTCCCCAGACACTTCGATCGTTTGTGTATTTGAATGTACTTTAAGAGATTGTTTTCCGAGATACTTCGATCATCAACTAATCAATGCATTATATATTTGACTGTACTCTAAGAATATAAAATATAGTTTGTCACTGTAATCACTTTTATATTATTGGTAACTTATTGCCAATTGGCCAGCAAAGTTCTAAATACACAACTGCATGGAAAGAAACAACTTGAAATGGTGATCAACCTTCAATGCTCAACTAACCTTTTTGTTACTTTATACTAACCTGAATTTATTTAATTGATTATATATTTTTTTTTTTGTATTTTTCACCCGCTATTTTCGCGGCCACAATCTCATCTCATAGCAGCACTCGTCTGATACAATTTTGTACAAATGCAAAACGTAAAATGATTTATTTAAACCTCGTAAACATTTTTAGCTCTCTTTGTACTAATGCCTTTGTAGTAGGGGACTGTACAAACTTTATTTGTACTAAAAATAACAGAAAATGTATAGAGTGGTTAGAAAAATCTAAGTTATGAACTTCAACCTAAGAAGTAATAATAATGAGAGGTATTTTACGTAATGGTTACTTATAGATAAATTTCTTACTTAAAGCGCCTTACCTATTTTATTTGTTCCTATATTATATTGATAAGAGAAGATGAAAATCGGGCTCAATGACGTGTCATTATTGAGGCCTGTTTGCTACTGCTGTGGAATGATACAGATGATTATAAGAGAAGAATATCAATAGTAATTTAAATTATATATACATAAAGATAAGTTGACACCTGTATCCTCGAGGGGATGAGCAGAGGGCGCACTAGTATGGTGTCACTAGTCCCAAGATGTCTATTCCCAGCATAGACTAAGAAACTAATAGACTGTCAGATATTTTTCTTCTCATTGTTACAAAAACGAGACAAAAATATCGGAAACGCCAGCAAAACAAGAGATACAAGTTAATTTTCGGTCCCTCGTCATGTGCATATTCAGGTGCTAAACAAAAATTTGACATAAAGAAACAATCGAGAGTTGGATTTTCTCAGTCTATAGTCTGAAAAAAATAATGGCATTAAATCGAAGTATGTTTCGTGATCTAACGTTTTATTGGCACATATATAATATGTTGTCACATACAACCGTGCATGATGGTAGGGTGCAGTGTTATTACCTTCAAAAGCAATAGTTTGAATATTTCCGGATTTTCATTTCACGCGTAAGTAATTGATTTTTAATTAAGTAGTTTTTAGTCTATGATTCCCGTTGGGGAAGTTTCCGTAATGGCATCAAGAAATCTTTACTCATAGCGAGAACAAATTCTTTTTTTAAAATACATTCTACCTAGTCAGGTCATAAATTCTGTCACATGTTTAATATAAAATAATTGAAACAAGTTTATTCATTATGTAACCATTTATACCGGGTATCTCAAGACTGCTACCGAAAACGAAGCCGGGTGGTAGTTTTAGTGGCTACAAACACAATGCAATTAAAAATTTCGCATAGAAACGCGACAATTATTTTTTATGATTTTTTAAATATCGTCATTTTTGGGTGGTAAATCCATAGTTTTTGCTAAAATAATAATTTAAACTCTTTTATACCTTAGAGTATTTATAAATAAAAGGGTATACACTATTATTTTAGGAAAAAATGTATTTACCACCCAAATATGGCCATAGGAAAAAAATAACAAAAAAAAAATTTCGCTTTTTTTTGCAACTTAATCTGTTGCATTGTGTCTGAAGTCGCTTAGACTACCACCCGGCTTCGTTTTCGGTAGCAGTCTTGATATACCCTGTATACCAAAATAAACTTAACAAAACATAGATTCTTATGACACTAAAGTTTATTCAAAATGACCTCCGTGATTTTGAATACAGGCCTTCAATCTGCACGGCCAGTTGTCTATCGCAGCACGAACGAGGTCCATGTCAATATCGGCGGCTGCCTTAATCAAGGATGTCTTGAGTGACTCCAAATTGGGATTATGCTTTGAGCACGACTTTTCCTCCAAGTGTTGCCATATCTTGTAATCTAACGGATTCAAATCTGGACTGGAAGAGGGCCAGTCTTCGTGCCAGATGAAGTCGATTTCACGCGCCGCCAGCCAGTCTTGTGTGCTCTTCGCTCTATGAACTGGCGCTGAATCTTGTTGGAATACCCAGTGCCTGTTATTGAACGTGGTATGAGAAACAGGTTCCACAAGGTTCGTGAGGACTGTATTTTGATACACAAGCGGTCTTGTAAACACCGCTGAGGAGAAGGCAAATCTTTTTGCATCTTTGTTCGCGGAGAATTCACGCTTGGATGCAGCGAATGCTATCCCACCAATTCTACCTCATTGTGATCTATTTATGCCAAAAATCTCGATACATAATAAAGAGGTACTCAAAATTCTTCGATCTCTGGACGTGAACAAGGCCAGTGGCCCCGATGGGATTCCCGCTACTGTTCTCAAGAATTGTGCGCCTGAGTTGTCTCCGGTATTAACGCGCCTGTTCCGCCTTTCTTTAAAAATGGCTGTTGTTCCTAAGCTTTGGAAGCTAGCAAATGTTCAACCAGTACCCAAAAAAGGTAGCAGGGCCGACCCAAATAACTACCGTCCAATAGCAATTACTTCCATACTCTGCAAAATCATGGAGCGTGTTATAAATCATCGACTTCTAGCACACCTCGAGGAAAATAACCTTCTTAGTGACCGGCAATTTGGCTTTCGTCGAAATAGGTCGACTGGTGATCTTCTTGTTTACGCCACTCACATTTTGGGCGAAGCTATTGAGAATAAAGGTGAGGCCCTCGCTGTTTCCCTGGACATATCCAAAGCCTTTGATAGAGTTTGGCATGAAAGTTTACTTAGCAAGCTGCCTGCGTACGGAATTCCTACCGGTTTGTGCTCCTGGATTGCTGATTTTTTGAGGGATAGATCAATACGTGTGGTTGTTAGCGGATGCTCTTCTGATCTACAACCCATTAATGCCGGAGTCCCTCAGGGGTCGGTTCTCTCAGCAACACTCTTTCTTCTACATATAAATGACTTGTTACTGCTCCCAGGCATTTTTGGATATGCTGATGATAGTACAGTTGTTGAGAGATATATGTCCAACACATATTCCGAGATGCGAGAGACACAATCATTACGCGAAGCTATGGTTGAGCGTGTTAATAAAACCCTGGAGGCAGTCTCTGATTGGGGTGATTCTAATTTAGTTCGCTTTAATGCCACCAAAACGCAGTCATGTTTATTTTCTGCTAAACGGAGCCCCTTCACCTTGACTCCAACTTTCCGTGGAGTGGCCGTCCCAATATCAAACCATCTCGAACTATTGGGTGTAAATGTTTCCTCCAATCTAAATTTTGGTCAATACATTGAGTCCATTGCTAAAAATTCTGCAAAAAAACTTGGCATCCTCTTTAAGGTTAGAAGGTATTTCACGTCGGAACAACTCTTGAGTCTTTATAAAGCTCAGATTCGCTCTGGCCTTGAATACTGCTGTCATCTTTGGGATGGCTCAGCAAACTACCAACTGGCAGCATTGGACTCTGTGGAACGTCGCGGAAAAAGACTTATAGGTAACGACTCCCTGGTGGAGGCAAAACTTCTAAGTCTCGAACACCGGCGGAAAGTTGCTAGCCTAACGATATTTTATCGGATGCATTGCGGTGAGTGTGCAGAGGAATTGCATGATTTAATTCCACCTTCACCATTCCTCTCCAGAACGACAAGAAGAACAGCTGGCTACCATCCTTATGTCGTTAATTTAACATCGATTCGCACGAAACGATTTGCGTCCTCTTTCATCATGCGTACGGCAAAGGTAGGGAATGCCTTACCACGATCAGTGTTTCCAGAAAATTATGACCTGGGTATCTTTAAGGCTAGAGTGAATAGGCACCTTCTAGGTAGGCGTGTAACAACGTAGACTATATCGACACTTTCCATCAGGTGAGATTATAGTCAAACGTCTAACCTACAAAAGTTAAAAAAAAAAAAGAAAAAAAACAACTGCATTCGTTTTTACACCTTTCTCACAAAAATGTACCTCTGTTAAGCCCCAATAAGAAACTCCCAACCATACCATGAGCGAGGATGGAAAATGACCTCTTTGGACACGTGGAATATGGTTGCTCGCTTCTTCACTACTGTGTGCGGACACCTTATCATTTTGTTTGTTGTAGCTCTCTTCTACGGTAAAAAAAATTTCATCTGAAAAAAGAATTTCCCGATATTTTTTTCCCGCGTACCGCTTCAACAAAGCGCGGCATCTCTTCAGTCTCAGGTCCATTAGACGAGCATTCAAACGATGTCCTGTTTTTCTTCGATATGCCCGAAGCCCTAACTCTTCGTTAAACACCCTTTTCACCGTGATTCTGCTTAACCCCATCTGAAGGGCCAACAGTTTCTGCTTACGTTTGGGATTTCTTTGAAATCGCGCCTTCGCAGCTTTTATCACTGCTGGAGTCCTAACAGACCGAGGGCGACCACTTCTTGACCTGTCATCTACACTAGAGTCTTCATTGTATTGTTTGATGATACGATAAACGAATCTTTTGGTTATATTCAAATTTTTAACTGCAACACGGTCTTCTTTAAGCGTCCACTCCATATTTAAAAATGAGTAAAATTCTAAAAAGTATACATTTTTATTTTCATGAACAATTCGAAATTCTAATTCAATAAACTTTTTTGTGGCCAGCATTCTAAAAGAAAAGTTTTTACTGTGTGACAATACTTTTGACCTGACTGTGTACAAGTATATACATTTAAAAACGAGTTTACTTTAATCTCTAAAAGATTTTTCGTCTCGTGAAAACACCTTTGACCGATAACATTAAAAAGTTAAAAGTGGTTCAGTTAGCACGAACGGTGAGCGATTAGCGGGTGCTCAGTCAGTGTCGAAGCGTTTAACTAAAGCAGTTACTTTAGAAATGGACTTAAGAATTTAATTTAAACGAATCTTTTTCGTGACGCCTTATTGACTACTCTTAATTCGGTTTAAGTGGAAACTCTTTGCATTGAGTCGCTTTAGAGGTTAGTTTTAAAAAAAAGTGTGAAAATGTGATGTTATCTTAATCTGAGATCTCAATTATAAGTTTAGTGCATTATTCAGTGAAAGAATAAACTTTTTGGTCTTGTTTCTTTTTGAAAAATTTCAGCAAGCGTTTGTAATTTTATAACCGTCATATAATTTTTTCACTGCATTCATTCTACCAGATCTTAAAATTACACGTACAATGAATTACGCCAGAGTAACTACACGACATATTTAGACATAACATCTTATGTCTCGGAATGGAGAGCGCAGTAGAATGCCAAGCATTTCTTTGTAATTTATACCGTTTGACTATGCTGCAGTCCATGAGCTGTAGTTTCGTTTACTATCAGGCGAACGGCATGCTCGCTATTCCTTGCAATAAAAGAAAAAGGTATTTCAAAAACTTTGTCTTACAAAAAACATTTTGCGAGTAGTATCAACAAACCGGACACAGAAATATACCTTCCGTTTCATGTTTACGTAACCTCTCCGTATCGGTACAAAACAGTTGTTTTCTCCCAAAGTACAAGTACGTACCTATGTAATTATCTAAATATTCAGACGGTTGGACGGGTCTCGCTGTAAAACACACGGATTTACGACTACCCTCATAAATGGTACGTAGCAACAACCAACTTACTACTTACATATTTTCATAAATACATGCTGTGTTGGACAATTCTGTCTGCTTTGAAAATCTTCATACTTAGATATGGTTATGTAAATTGTAATTAGGTTAACCATGTCTACAGAAATTGCAGCGCTCCTGTGATCCTCAATTGCGGTTGATGGCTGTAGAAAGGTTATTCAACTTGCAATGAAAAGGACTAACATTGACGACAAACCATGGAATTGTCGGCCTAGATCCCTGCGGTCTAATGCTATTACAGGCTTTCTTTAAATAAATAAATATAATCTAATAATTTTAAAACTTGCCAGTGAGCACTTGCCCACCTATACTTATTCTTCCTTGCAGCATGAATAGATTCATGTAATTTTTAGCCAGACCACATATTTTTTTTATTTATGAAATATTCCCGCAATATTTATGCAACCACATCCAGTTTCGATCCAGCGTCACTACAACTTGTATTTGGCCAGATTTATTTTAAAATACATCATACAATATATTTTCCCAGCTGATGAGGCTGAGCATTCTAAAAAGAAAAAAGTAATAATATATCATTTAATTCAGATAGTCACATCCATATTATGTTAGTGTACATCTTACAAAACTAAGTTGCGTAAAATTAACTATTATATTAATATTAAAGCGCAACTTCCAGAATTTACTACTTTCATCAACTGCAGCCCAGTCATTTTGCCATACCATCAACAAAAAACCACACTCGTAATCCAGTATATTTCCTCCGTGCCATATATTTGGGTGATCTAGCAGGCCCCTTGTTTTTATGGACACCATGCGATATCCTCAAGGGGTTACCATTTTGAAACTCACTCCGCGTACTCTGTGCTATAAAATATTTTATTATCACGTTTGGTGAGCAATATCTTAGTTATTACTCGATGCATCACTCCAATAGTATTACGTAATTATTGAGTTTCACCACATTTCGGTTGAGACTTTGCAAGAACTTAAGAATATAACGAATAAAACGTTAATATTTCAATATAGTATTGACTCTTACACAAATATTTTAAACCAAATATTTTTGGAATGTGTCTTAGCTACTTAATTCTATTGAATAACTATAAATATTATCCCTTACTTATACTCAATTTCAAGAGTAATCTTTGGAAATTTAATTAACCAAATATTTTATTATTTGTGATTACCGTTACTTATTATTTTTAATGGATTTAAATTAGTTTTCTATTATTTATTAATCTATATAGGTACCTAATCTACCTAGTTTTTTGATCTAGCACAGAGTTCGACGCAAAGGTTCGACGTCACTTTGTTTGATGAAAAACCAGCGCTAAAAACCAGCGCTGTGTTGTCATCCCTTTGGCACGTCTGCGAAATAATGTCCATGACTATAAAAAATACATCTTTTTAAATTTCGGTTTTGTTATTTTTCCTTTTGTTTGTTCCTTTATATTATATTTTATACTTGTGCTGTAGGTGTTGTGTCAAAGAAATAGATTTTCTTTTTTTTTCTTGCAACCAGACTAAAAAAGAGGAAAAACATTTAAAATCTTCGTGAATATATAACTGATTTGTAATATTAATGATGCGGCTTCACTTTATTCTTTATTTCAAAAATTACAACAGCATTTTAATAAAATGAAAATTTATAAAACACAAATTTACTTTAAAACCAGGTGCAAAACAGAGTGACAGCGTAGCGAAACAACTGTTATTTTTACAAAATGTCCGACGAACGGTTGTTACGAATTCCAGACTTGTTCGCAGACTCTGTTTCTAGATGATATTACATTCCTCCGGGACGCCTACATCTATTTTTTAAACAGGCCAGATATCCTGGATTTTGTCTCACGTGGGTAAGTGAAGCTGTGCTAAGATATTATTTTACAATTCCTAAATTTTGGCATAGTCTTATATATTAGAAAAATAATTAATCGCCTGATGGTGATAGTGAATTTTGCGGCCAGAGGATGTGATTGGATCAGTTAAAGTTATAAGTCGAAGGGCCTATGACAAATGGAAATGTGACCACTTGTCTCTTACTTTTGCTTATAATATATGATCCTCATAACTTGTATTCCCCCTACGATGCAATAAGGAACGAACCTATCGCCATATCGCGTAAAACTTCCAGACTCAGCGATGATAATGAATACATAAATCCAATATCACTTTACTCGACCCGGCATTTGAACTTAAAATCTCAACTTTGCAATCATACGATAGTACAAATGCGCCACTGAGGCAGTCGCTATTCGTGGCAGTCGTACATTTATGTCGCCTGAATAAAATAGCATCGTACAGGCGTCAATCACGGTAAAGTCTATATAGATTACAAAGAATGATTGTACTCAGAGTATTATAATCTATTTTTACACCTTTTGTGCTTTATTTCTTCACAAGTCACAACCCTAGGGTAGACTGTCAGAAAAGGGCTCAGCCATTAAGTCTGCCCGTATACGTTCAGTATATGAAGCTTTAAATAAATATTACATGTATCAATGTTTATTACACGTATCAATATTTAAAAAAAAACTTTTACAATTTTATATTCCATAGCATCGTATCGCGTAGCTTCGTCAACATGCAGTAATTTGGTAGGCAGGTCGGAGGCTGCCTCACGCCACCGCAAATCGTAAAGCAGGCAAGTTACACAGGGAACTTAGCCTGTGTTCCCTCACTTTACGTGTGTACGTTACCTGTCCTAAAACAAACTCATTTGGCAACCAACATTACGCTGCGTCAACCACTTTTCTCGGGTAAATATTTTGACAACCGAGCGTACGTGTCAACGTTTTTGGGACAGAATATTTTTATCAGATGAGCTTATACAAATATTTTTTGAGGAATGGATTAATGAGGGTTATGGTTGAATACAATCGTCTAATTAAACGCTTGATGAAGTATTTGTTTAAAATTATTTTGTAGCTACGATAAAGTTTGCAGTCTTTTATCTTTTTACTACACTGATTTATTATTTTTCATTTTCTTCAAAGTTGTTGTCATTATTTTAATACCTTATACTATCTGCATAGTTTATTTGACAATGACGGCGTATTTACACTGCTTTTAATAGCGCCATCTATTACAAAATTTTACTTTGATTAAATAATCCAGTTACGACTACTTAACACCCTGCATCCTACGACAATAACAATCGTAAAAACTATATAAATGATAATAAACCTTTCAATATAATTAAATCACAAACGAAGGCATTTCATTATGTCAACAGACTTATTATTTGGCCAATAATTTTATAGTGGCTTATAAAGGGACGGGCTATCGGTGACAAACTGCAGTCACGCCATCTTTCGTGACAATTACACTCTATTCAAATTGAAATAAAGCATTTCATCCGAATAGTTAATTGGATTGAGGAGGCTCGCCTATCGCTGTGTGCTATTCGTCTAGTAATTGGCTTTGGAAACGGTGAACCATAAAGTCTTAAGCTTAGCTCCCAGATTCTCATGTGACAATGGGACGCAAATGAGATGTAAAGTAACAACTAGATACTTATTTGGTAATGCTAATGGTTATACCGATAATTTAACTTTTGTTAATTCAAACAATTCCTTAAGTATGTACAAAATATATTTTTAGGATACCAAAAACATAACATCTATAACTTGCGCTGCTTGTAGGTAATATTCATAATCATATTATATTATATAAGATGCACGTCATGTGGAAACTTTGACCCTGAAAAGATGCAAGCTTCCTTTATATTTTTAGGTTTAATCAAATCAAATCTATTATTTATTGTGAGATTTTTGGTACAATAGTAATTCTGTGTCATATGACTAAAACCGCCTGTAATAGCCAAAAGTACATATAAACCAAACTAAAAATTACTTCATATTAAAAACCCTGCAAATCCAAATCTAAAAACAAGAATAAAGAATACATTTCAATTTCTATTTCGGTAATATTAAGCGCCTTAAATCCCTCTTCAGTCGTCACCTTCAAATATTTTAAGCGAGTGAAGCGTGTTCTAGAGATGTCATATCAAGCCGAACTACATCAATTTGAGGCCTTAGGCTCGTGATAGCCCGAGCATGCAGAAAATAAAGCAATCACGCCGCTCGCTCGCGTGGAAAAGAATTCATCGAATCACTTTTGTTATTCAATAAAGATTACGAATTATTTTCGGCTTTATTGATATTGTGTTTTTGAATGACACATTCTTTTTCAATATGAGATATATTGCAGGTATTTTTAATGAAATCCAATATTAGGTTTATCATATAGAAAATGATGGATATTTTTTTCCTTCGTTCGTCCCGAAGCTGTGTGTGTGTATTGTGAATACATCTATGGATTGTAATAGTTCAAATCCTGGGTTCGATGTACGAACCGGGCACTCCAAATTGAGTGAATGATTTTTAAAGAAAATTCATATAAATTATCAATGACTGGAATTCGTGCCCTTTATTGCGATAAGTTCACCGCTGTTAAATCTTTGGACGGAAATAAATAAGCGAATCGTGAGTGACAATAATTCTTCACCTCCGCACATCTTAGGGGCTCATGCATATTCAAATTTTTGTTATAACATTGATGAATGATTATGATACGTGACTTCTGTTTTTTGTGAGTATCGGCAAATGTATTTTTCATTAATCTATTATACTACTGTGAACTTTTTTATTTTATTCAAGCAAGACCCTATTATTTTATTATGTTATGAAAATAACATAAAGGCAGACAACCCTTCAAGTGACAGAAACAAAAAATGAAATGAAATAAAAAATATCTAATCTCATCGAATAAGTCAAATCGCATTAATCTGAGACGCGTTCCCCAAGTTTGATGCAATTTTTGATCCCCTTGCATATTTGAGCGCAGCAGTTTTGCGCTGCAAATTGAATTCCCCGATCTGCATACTTCATTGTTGACAAACAGATGCCTGTCGGTTAGCGTATCGGGATTGTTTTGTCTCACGTTGAATTATATTTATGAGTCAAATGATTAATATAAGTTATATGAAAGTGCCAACCCGTACTAGGCCAGCTCAGTGGTCTATAGACATTATGGCCTAACCACTTTCAATCGTACTCTCGATTGTAGAGGAGGCCCGTGCCCTGCAGTGGGACGCATATAGGCTGATACCGATATGAACATATTAATGATTGATATAAATTTTTACTTACTATCAAGTTCATACTTAAATCATTTTGTTAAACTATATTAAGACATGCATAAAATTATAGAAAATATACTTAGTATAGTGAATTTCAACCGACCGGTGCCGTTTGAATAACGAAACATGTGTTTCAAAGTTAATGCACTTAAGAGATTTATAAGGATGAAATTGCCTGAAAAACTAGTTAAGTACTTATAAAATATCAATTCTTTACTCAATAGATTATATATCCAATATTCATAGCACTCTTCAAATTGTATTACCATAACACGTTTATTGTACTGTACTGTATAATCCCATACAAGTCCCACTGCAGGGCAAGAGCCTCTCAATCGAGAATACGATTAAAAGAGGTTAGGACTACACTTACATTATTTTTTAATTATCCATTGGAGATTCGAACCTAAACTCCCCAACTCCAACGTTCAACATTGAGTGCTACACAACAAGTCCTCATAAAACCAGGTTTAATGTTATTTTTCCTCACAAGCAATTCCAGGAAATACATAGTACCGTGGGTGTCCATCCGTACATGCCACAAGCAAGATATAAGGCGGTGTTATACCTAGGGACGTGGCATTGACGCGGGAATTAAAAATTAAATAATTGTTTTACCTATTCATTTATTTATATTTTTTTGCACCGTACATAGATCTAGTTAAATTAATGAATTATAATTTTAAAAAAAGTACAAAAGGCGGCCTTATCGTACTGGGCAATCTCTTCCAGGCAACCTTGCGATGAATATAATTGGAGAATGAAAGAACAGTCTAAGGAGTAAATAATTAGCTGGAATGAAAAAAATCCCTATTTTATAAATGAAGACAAACACCTAAAAAAATACACATATATTTGCAAATATATAATAATAAAGTAATAATAGTAAATAATAAAATAATAGTAAATATAAAATAAAAAAATGTACATGTATAATATACACATACCTACTTACCGGACTGCATGGATTTTAATGTGCATATTAAATGAAGTGCAGTGCTCGGGCATGGTATGTAGCAATGTTACATGGACATTAAAAAACAATATTAAATCACATACCATTGTTATCAGTTGGTCATATATTCCGAACTGGTGGCGATTAGCATCTAACAGCGAGAAATGGAAGCAAAGGAGGCCTTTGCACAGCAGTGGGAATTATTGGGTTAATAATAATAGAACAGTTGGTCGATTTCTGTGGGTGACAACAGGAACAGTAGTCAGATTTAATATAGAAATAAAAAAGCTTCCGTCCAAACTTATTTTTCTAGAAGAATTTCCCGTCGCAGGCAATTCAAGATTTTTTTAAAACAAGGTTTTCAAATACAAGATTTTTTTAACGTTAAAGTTCCCACAATATAATTTAGTAAGTAACTGTAAGTACCGTGTCTCAATCGTACTCTCGATTGTAGAAAAGGCTCGTGCCCTGCAGTTGGACGTATATGGGCTGATACAATTCAATACAAAAACTGAAATTTAAATCACAAAAGTCGAATGAGACAATTTCAAACTCCATTAAAATTACATCAAGTTTCTAAAATACTTATAATACATTTCCTGGTAAATGCCGACACAGTAACATCACTATACACAAGATATTCAATTCCCCGGGCTCGCCGACCCTGCCATGAAGCTTTCAGTTACATGGCAACGGGTAACGAAGTACCACTGACCTAAACATAACCGAATTACCATATCTACCTCCATTCTATTATTATTACTATAATAAACACGCCTTTTAATGGTCTATTCATTATTTTATTGCTAAGGGTTGTTGAACATACTTGATATATGATTATGATTATAAAAATAATAGTAAATGTTTTATAAAATATTTCTGCGTATAAAGAAAAAAAGTTATGCTGTCCATTTTAATGATAACACAAAAACCAACAATATATTTGTATGTTTTATGATTGCTTCGATGGACCTGATATCAAACTGGACATTTTGTTCGTATTTCGTTTTGGATTTTGAATATTTTCAAGCCATCCGCTGTTTCAAACCGTATTTTCTCTGCAATGAATAGGCGACACAGTGTTATGATTCAACATTCCACAATTGTATTGGGCTACGAAACCCCTTCATCACAAGAACATCACATCTTCGAAATTCTTGTGCAAATATCCAAAGATCCAAAATACATAAAATAAATCTCCGTCTATACAGGTCAAGGTAAAATGAATCACTGAAAGGAAGCTAAAGAATACATGATGATACAAAAAGTATAAAACCCGATCGAACATGACATAATCCAGAACAAATAATCCGGGCGGACATCATTCCGAGTGAAAGATAAAACAAAAAAGGAATAGGTTTATTGTACCTTAGAGGTCGAAGTATGGAACCCTTTTAAGGGCCCGGGACATCGAACGACAGCGTTTTGTCCGAAACCTTTCTTGCCTCCGCGTCGTGAAAATTTGATGCGGTTGGGAGTTACCACTTATGCCCGCTTCTTGCATATTGTATGCTAATCTCGCTTGCAAGTGTTGTTTTTTTATACCTCCGTCCGGCTTACGCGTGTCTTGAAGGTAGTGCCATGGATCATGGATAAAATTGCCGGATCAGGATTACTTGCTTTTAATTTTGGGATGGCTTTTATTTAATAATTATTTTGTTGATTTGTGGTTATAAGTAATACTGTTTATGAAATGAAGTAAAGGTAGAGACATCAATTGATAGAGCCTTGCTGTAACTTGTTAAAGCTCAATACGAATGGATCCGCTCAAATGACTCACCACTCAACTCATGTTATACCAATCTGTATCAGCCCATATACGTCCCACTGCCGGGCACGGGCCTTCTCTACAATCGACAGTACGATTGAGAGTGGTTAGGCCATATAATCCACCACGCTGGCCTAGTGCGGGTTATACTGCGGTATACCAATGTCTCACTGAAAACCGACGAGAAGTTAAAGCCTTTCTACTCCAATTCAAGTTTGTTCTGACAGTGGCCAATTTCGACTCTGCTAACACAAATGTCTTCTTTTCTAAACTTTATTTTTCAAACAGCTAATGTAATGCTTTTTATACGCTGTAACGTTATCCATAAAAAATCGAAACTAATGGCATCGTCTCGGAACTAATAACTGTCGCAGACCCAAACGAACTAAGGGCCACATGTTAGGAGATTATCCGAGGAGTTAAGCCGTAACGTTTGTCCAAATCTGTGTTATTTAGGAAGCGTCTCCGGCCCTAATTAAAGGGATGCCCTACTTTTCTTCGCACACGGCGCGTAGCATATTGATTGAACACTTAACAAACAAAGTGTATTCATGGAAATGACCTGCTTCCATAAAACTTTTAATTATTCATATCATTTATAAGGCAGTATTCATCGGATAAACTGAAAAATATTCATTTCTATACTTATGTTACAAATTTCAAGCTATCTTCTTTTTTATTTGACTATACTACTTGTTTTGCGCATAATAGAGTATCGACGCTATTATAGGTTCTAAGGGAAGATATTATGTGTTGTTTAACAAATGACGCCGTTTTAATATATCTTCTTCTACTTACTACTAAATAAATTTTGATGCTCCTATGCTGTTTATTTTTGGCGATCATAATTTTCACAAGGTATACAGATTTTTCATATGTCCGATCCAAATTAAATAAGATACGACTAAAATATCTCGAAAATCAAACTTTCTTCACGGCATTACGAATCTCATTTTATAGCCCAATAGCCCCTTACGACTATTAAACAATAGCTATCTACAGCACCTACCAATAAACTAACGTTAACAAAACTATTGTCAAGAAATGTTTGAACATCAATTTCACAATTAGCTCCTTAGGGCGAGACACTATCACAGCGGTGGAATTCGCTAATAACAAGGCCGAAAAACGCTACGAAGATAAAGTCCGTCCTTAGGAGGGTGAATTTTAATTAAATGCGTCTACGGACATTAACGAGATGAAAGTGAGAGGAGGTAATCGCGTGATTTGTTTGTCGTATCACCCCTCACGAACAAATCGCTATGAATTTTCACCAACTTTTGATTGAATCAGTTGTATTGGGATCGTCTGGTTAAAGGTCACGGTGAAGTTCGGTTTATGAAGTCAACTCTCAATGTAGTAGGACTTATTGCTTTTGTGTAGGTATTTTTACTGTTGTTCAGTTGTAAAACTTTAATCCCGTAATTGTCTTCAGCCACAGGGAATTCACTGAACGTTTTGTTGCCAATAGGTTACTCCCAACATTTTACATGCTGTTTGAGGTTATTGATAGTTTTATTACGTTGCTGCTATTTGTCTGGCATTTTACTACATCATGTCTATGATGATGATTCCACCCTCGGTCGGTCGCCATTAAATCTAGGGTCGCCATCTACAGAGTGATCACCATACCCCAAGTGGAGTTTTTAAGGACTGCGATGAAAATTAGGTACGACCTTGTATCTCAAGCTAAAATCGTGCTCCTATTATTTATTTTGCCTTCCATGATTGAAAAAATGAATGATCCTTTGTTCGCAAAGGTCACTCAATTCAACAACAAAATTTCTAATTTATCTAAACAACCTGCCTATAAACAAGACACCACATCGTTGAACCTTCATTACTCTCACTAATCTGTCGGTGGCACGGTCCTTGCCCAAATTTTCAGCAAAATAAATGTACCAGTGTAAGGCAATGAATTTGCTATTTATAGCTCATAATCCTCGGATTCGAGTATAAGTCCGAGCAGCCAGCCGGTGGTCATCAATCTTGATCAGACCCGCATAATCACAGAAAACGTAATGGGATTATGCCGACCTCAATTTTTAAGCGATAACATATATCTTTCGTGGTACAGTGCGTACATAGTGTAAAACAGAGTGTTTGTAATATTTTAACATCCTGTTTCTGGGAAAAGGGTTGTGGGAATTCAAAATATTTTTTAATCCAACAACTTAATTGAATCAAATGTGTTGATATTTTACACTTGTCGGTAACGATTATGCGATTAACTTCATAGATACATCGCTGATCTTAGAGAATTAGGCCCTTATCTTGAAGGCTCTTATGTTCAATGGTTTCTTAGATTTACGCGAATGTTACACATTGAAATAAAACTATTATTTACGGATTTTATCGCGAATTTAGTTTAATTTTTTACTTTTTTGACTTTTTGGAGACTGTCCCACCCTCACACCCACCACTGTAACTCCTGTGAGCCAGGATCAACAGTGGCACGCAAAGTAATGACACCGAGCATTGAAGCTCGGCGAGTCTCCGGGAATGTCTAATTTGTCTTTAACCCGCAACGAAATTAATCAGAAAGTGAAATTAATAGGAGGAGTTGGAAATAAATTATTGTCCACTTCCCTCCGTGCAAAGCGGGCGACAAAACAATGAACTAAACAGGTAAATAACCTCGTAAAAAGACTTTTACAGCCGGAGAAGCCAGCTGTAAAGTACCACGGATCACATCATCACTACATTTAAATGGGACCTATTATGTGAGCTTTTAGACTTGGTTCCAATAATAAGTATGGCAAAAACGCCGGAAAGCACGGAAGTTCTTCCTAGTCTCTACAAGGTCCATGTAGTATACGACTCCAGATGATATCTGCATACTATCCAGCATAGTTTTACGCTCATTCTGCCAAAGACTACACTCCCAAAGTATATGATGCGCGGACTGCTCATACTCGCAATTAGGTGTTGAACATGGGCACGCAGGCGATTCAACAAGCTTAAAAGAGTAAAGTTTAGACCTAAAGTTACCATGGCCCGTGAGAAACTGTGATACGCAATAATCGACATCCAACCAAGTCTTTGTCAAACGGTCACGAACGCAAAGAAAATATTGATATAGATGTCGTCCCTTCAAAGATACCTCCCATCTATTTTGCCATTCATCTAATAGTTCGCTATATACCACTGAAAGCGGTTTAAATAATCTATCAATTTTTAAAAGTTCACGTGCGGTTAAAAAACTTTTATCCATATTCTCCCTAGTAGAGTAATACATGGCGGCGCGACGTTGCACCTCCAGGTCGACTGAAAGTACACCCGCCAGGACAGGCAAAGCTTCGGTACTAACAGTTCTATATGCCTTACACAAGAATATCAAGGCCAAGCGTTGGCTCTGGAGCAGTTTTCTTCGCACAGTGCCGATAGTAGCCCTATCAGCCCATACGGGAGATCCGTAACAAATACATCCTAAGTAAGTTGCTCCATAGATGATTTTTAGTGTATTGAAAGATAGCCCCCATGTTGATTTTGATATTCTTGTCAAAGCAAAAAAGTTCCTTTTCGACTTTTCCCCGACGTTTTTAATATGTTCAAGAAATGAAAAATTCCTTTCCAAAATTAAACCAAGATAACAAACCGATTCTTTTTCTTAACAGTGATATTATTAAATTTAAATCGCGGCGGTGATTGTAAACTTCCTTTTAAAAGTAATTGGAACGTTTTATGTCGTGCAAACTTTAAGCGATTTCGATGGCCCCAATCACATATTAATTTTAAACACGCGTCTGCACTATTTTCTAGTCCCGACCTACTGTTTAATTCTATGAGCAAGAGGCCATCGTCCGCATATCCGGTCAAAGAACACCCTGACGGTAAGGGAATCGTAAGAAAATCGTCGAAGCCTAAATTCCACAAATAAGGACCTAAGACTGAGCCTTGTGGACAACCCATCGTCAGTGGTTTCGACACGGCATAGTGTCCAAGTTTAAGTTTGGTTGTTCCGTGCGAGAAATACGAGTAAATAAGTGAATATATATTTTTAAAGCAACCTCGTAATTTCAACTTAAGAAGCAGCATTGGCCACCAAGCGTTGTCGAAAGCACCGGAGATGTCCAGGAAAATACCAAGTACATATTTGCGCACCGATGTACTTACCGCTCTTCTAACCGAAACTGCCGCGACGATGGTTGACTTACCCGTAGTAAATCCGAACTAATTTTCGTGAAATTTTGGTCCACCCGATAGCAATCGAGGGACGATAAGACGTTCTAAAGGTTTCCCTAGCGACGGCAAGAGTGTAATAGGTCTATACGACTTCGGATCATGCGGTGATTTATCGCCACTCTTGGGTATTATCCGAATGAAACCGGTACGCCATACTCGCGGAAACACCCCTTCAGCAATACATATATTATAAACAGTAAGTAATGCATCGCCGGCCGATTTACACGCTTCTTTTATCATTTTATTGGATATTTTGTCGTCACCGGAAGCCTTGTTTAGGGGCAAAGATCGTACGATTTCACTAAATTCATCAAAGGACGAGAGATTTGAATCTGAAGAGTTCGGCAGTTCTACGGCCCACATCCTAATCCGCCTGTGGTATTCTGTGTCATTTTCAACATTATCATCCGGAATTAATGATTGTAACAGAGCTTCCGTTGTCTCCTCAATACCAGTGGTGAAGTTGTTGTCAATTTTTAAATTTTCAATATAAGCCAAATTGATCGACCTATTTGCTTTAAATTCATGGTATAAAGGAGACCACGGACCTTCACTATCTAACCTAGCCACAATTTTTCGTAACAAATTTCCTTTCGATTTTTGGACGGCGGCTTTATAATGAGATCTGGCAACTCTCAGTCTATTTAAAGCAGATGTTAATGCTTCCCCTGTAACACAACGTCTTTTAAGTCCGTTAAAACGCCTACGCGCTCTGCGAAAAGTTCGACGTAGTTGGACTAGTAAGTCATTCCACCAATCGCACCTCCGAGTGTTTGTGATGGAACCTCGACCGATGGTAACGTCTGCGCAATATGTAAACGTGTTCGACATAATCTCAGCACAGGTTTCAGCTGACAAATCATTGCGAGTGAAGTCCCCGGCATGCCGAGCAAATATCGAGCTAAATAAATCCCAGTTGGCGCCTCTAGATTTATATCTAAAATTAAAATTGTTATGTATCGGACCCTGCGTCAATCTAGGCAAGAACTCGTACACAATCAGGCGATGATCATTACATGACGCGTCCGGCAGGACGCGCCACCTATCAATACGGACGTCTCCACTAGAAAGTGTGACGTCAATAGAAGATTCGCCCATAGGGCTACTATAAGTATGTATTTCGAGATTCATTTCTGCAATGAAATCTTCTACAGCGCAACGTCGCTCGGTATCGGTGGAGCGATATTTGCCATACCAAAGGACAGATGACGCATTAACGTCAGCACCTATAATAATTTTATGTGCAGCGAGGGACCGCAAGACATAGCGGAGGTGATGCAGGTGGGGACCCACAGCATCTGAGTATTGAAAATAACAGCTCACAACATAAACCTTACAAATCGGACTAGACACCTCAGCGACAGCACAGTGTGACGTCATAAGGTTACGCACTGAAGTAACGGTAAGATTTGAACCCGATACAAAAATACCTGCTCGTGAGTTGTTATCGAGTTGTACTACCTTACTACGTAATCGCGCATGTTGGTATTGCTCCTGAACTAGAACGACATTTAATTTATAATCGTGAATTAACGTGTCTAATTCTGACGTCGCTACCCTATCGTTATGAAGGTTTAACTGACCGATTGTAAACTTATCCATATTTAGTTAATATTGGGTCGACAGAACTAATTGCTCGATTTTGTTTTATATGTTGGGCACTCTTGAGACCCACAACGATGGTCATGTGATTTATTAAATCTTTTACAAGGCGCACACACTGGCTTAAATTCCGGGTTCGGTTTCTGCGGGCACGCCTTAGTTTCGTGAGACTCAGCACAAATGGCACACGTTGGTGTTTTAACTGTACAAAACTTTTGAACGTGCCCGTAATATTGACAGTTTAAGCAACGAAATACTTCTATGTCATTATTAAAACGGCATGTGGCCCAATCAATGAAAACTTTATCTTTTGTGTCCATTAAATGTTTTCGAATCTCTGAGTCTAATTCTAAGCCTATCCATTTACGACCGTTATCTAAAATCCGCCTGCGGGTTATTTTAACAGACTTTGTAAAGTCATCCTCCTTTATGGGTAATTCGTCCTTGATGTTTTGACGGTACAACGCTGTTAAGAAGGCGCGGTCTTCCATGGAGGATGGCACGTCTTTAACTAAGATACGGGGACGGCGACCCTTCGGTTTTTCGAGACGCAGTCCCGCCGATTTTATCGCGTCGACAGATTGTAATTTTTTAATTTGTGCCTCATTAGCAAGGCGCAGAGCAACACCCGATTTTGCGGTTTTTTTAACTCCCACGATTTGGAACCCATCATCACTCGGATTAATTGCCTTAAAGAGCGCCTGTTTCGTCGCGGATGACGTCTGCAAGTCAGCTGAGCGTTCGCTCGTCGGGTAAGCTATTACGCACGGGGCAGGGGCGCGCGGCTGCACTACCGGAGTGGGTTTCGTTAAACGTAATTTTAAGTTATCCGAATAAGTTTTATTGCAATCTTTAGTGGAAACGTTACCACGTCTACATTGATCCAACTCGCGTTGCATATTAGCCAACTTGGTTTCATTACACGATGATTTTAGTGCAAGTAATGAAACGATTGCAGTTACTCGTTGTGTAATATCTAAGACCGCCGACCTATTTGCTATATTCATGCGCGAGCCCTGGTCATTAACGAGTTCATTTATCTTAGACAAATAACTCGATACTTCCAACACCATATCGCAATAGTCCGCGCGGCTCGCGTCACTGCCGTTGTCTACAGACGAAGTATCTGCCGAATCTGATAGTTGTAGACGTTTCGATTGAACGGGGGAAACAGATGTGGGCGAATTCACATCGCTGAATAACCGTTTGGCCGAACTGGGTGACCGAGGCGTGAGTCTACTTTGACCGAAAGGATTTGGGCCCCGATCGGGCGGATCGTCATTGTGAGCCGACATTTACTTATCAGAAATAAATGCAATTAATTCACTATATATATTGGCACTAAGGCGAACTAATTAATGTTATACAAATCAGCTGACTAACCGGCCGGGCGATATTTTATTTCGCAATACCCACTGTACAAAAATAAAAGTACTTACCGATAATAACTTTGAGTAAATCCACTAATAAACTATTTAAAACTTTAAAAAAACTTACGAATCACTGCTGACAATACGATACCATACAACAGTAAACAACTCACGAACCGATAATCGCCGTTAAAACACACAAAACACAATTATTAATGACGAGCACGTAAACACGTCACTACACTGTGCACCCGCGGGAGGGGTAGTGATATACCCGGTATAGTATAGTGTATTCTTTCGTAAAAATTAAATGAAGAGCGTTAATTCTGAGTTCATTTCGAATTTCGATACCCTGTGACAATTTTCATTCACTAAAATAAACAGTGGATATAAAAATTCTTTCTGTAATAGAAAACAAAGCGTCACCGACCTCAAAAATTCCCACACCTTTTTTCAACATTCCATTGGATGCGGGCGACGATGTGCTTTTCAATCTACAGCTCAAAGTCCGGCGGCACTTTGTTTATTTGTGCAACTGCACCCGCGTCTTCGAGATGGGATTGGTCTCTGATAAAATGTGTAGCGAGAAATTTCTAGAAATAGTTTCAAAGTAGCTGTGTTGCTGGTATCGCTTCGTATTTCTTACGGTTATCGAATGTTTCAGTTCTGGGTGGAAGAACTTAGAGACCGAAAACTTTTTTATTGTTTTTTATACCAACGCGAAATTACAACATTTTAGGAGTAAAAGTAGTGGCCAACAGTCACCTGCTAAATCTATTTATTTATGATTCCGTCTCAAAAATCTAGTGATAGTCTCTGTTTCTCTTTCTTCAGCCACAGGAAGTCCACTGCTGAACATAGACCTCCTCCTAGAACCTCCAAATCGACTTCTTGGAAGTACCCAATTCTTCTCCAAATCTAGTGATGGCCTGCTTCTTATCCTTCTACCTGGCGTTATCTCGGCTGGCCCCGGTACCAGCCGCATTCTGAATAATTCTCCTCTAATTCGCCCGATCTTTGAAAACTGACTGTTTGCAAATTATGTTCCACTGTGCAGTTTTTTGATTCTGCCTTCTTAATATCCTGTACTAGTTGGAATACGAAGGGTTCCTGCACCAAACTACAGTTTTTCTACGAAACAGATTTTCTGATACAGTGCAGAGACATCAGTTACGCATACTAACAACATTTACTGTAGCGAGAGTATTGGTGTTTATTCATTACGTGTACATTGTACGAAATACGCAGAGACTCACGCACGAAATACATTTGGTGAAATTGTAACAAGCAGTACGGCCGCAATTCGTAGCTTTAACGTGGCTATGGAGTCTACAGCTTAGCCGGAGACAATGTAATCGCTCTGAATAAGCGACTGGACACGTCGACGTGATCACTTGCGTTGGGATGTCTTCATTGTTAGTACATTGCATTTGTAATTACAATCGGTTTGTGTAATTGATGAAATTTGGCTCTGTTTTCAGGCTGGATAAGCAAAAAATGTAGATTGGAGCAAATATTCAAAGGTTATAGAAAGATTCATGAAGAAAACATACCTACACCTCAAATAAATATAAATGAAAAGGGAATATACCTTTTCTGTTAGTAACTGAAACATAATGATAGTACCACGAAATCCGTTTTACAAAACTAGACTCGTTGAAACTGATTCAATAACCTACAAAAATATACACAGTCAGGTCATAAGTATTGTCATACAGTAAAAACTTTTCTTTTAGAATGCTGGCCACAAAAAAGTTTATTGAATTCGAAATTCGAATTGTTCATGAAAATAAAAATGTATACTTTTTAGAATTCTCATTTTTAAATATGGAGTGGACGCTTAAAGAAGACTGTGTTGCAGTTATTTCGTTGCATCGTTGTGGTTACGCGCCAATTCAAATTTTTGACATACTGAAAAATTTTAATACAACTAAAAGATTCGTTTATCGTACCATCAAACAATACAATGAAGACTCTAGTGTAGATGACAGGTCAAGAAGTGTTCACCCTCGGTCTGTTAGGACTCCAGCAGTGATAAAAGCTGTGAAGGCGCGAATTCACAGAAATCCCAAACGAAAGCAGAAACTGTTGGTCCTTCAGATGGGGTTAAGCAGAACCACGGTGAAAAGGGTGTTAAATGAAGACTTAGGGCTTCGAGCATATCGAAGAAAAACAGGACATCGTTTGAATGCTCGTCTAATGGACCTGAGACTGAAGAGATGCCGCGCTTTGTTGAAGCGGTACGCGGGAAAAAAATATCAGGAAATTCTTTTTTCAGATGAAATTTTTTTTACCGTAGAAGAGCTACAATAAACAATATGATAAGGTGTACGCACACAGTAGTGAAAAAGCGAGCAACCCTATTCCGCGTGTCCAACGAGGTCATTTTCCATCCTCGCTCATGGTATGGTTGGGAGTTTCTTATTGGGGCTTAACAGAGGTACATTTTTGTGAGAAAGGTGTAAAAACGAATGCAGTTGTGTATCAAAATACAGTCCTGACGAACCTTGTGGAACTTGTTTCTCATACCATGTTCAATAACAGGCACTGGGTATTCCAACAAGATTCGGCGCCAGTTCATAGAGCGAAGAGCACACAAGACTGGCTGGCGGCGCGTGAAATCGACTTCATCCGGCACGAAGACTGGCCCTCCTCCAGTCCAGATTTGAATCCGTTAGATTACAAGATATGGCAACACTTGGAGGAAAAGGCGTGCTCAAAGCCTCATCCCAATTTGGAGTCACTCAAGACATTCTTGATTAAGGCAGCCGCCGATATTGACATGCACCTCGTTCGTGCTGCGATAGACAACTGACCGCGCAGATTGAAGGCCTGTATTCAAAATCACGGAGGTCATTTTGAATAAACTTTAGTGTCATAAGAATCTATGTTTTGTCAAATTCATTTTGGTATATAAATGGTTACATAATGAATAAACTTGTTTCAATTATTTTATATTAAACATGTGACAGAATTTATGACCTGACTAGATATATAACTGGAACATTTTAAAAAGCTTTCCATTTGAATGCTCCGTTAATCGCATTTATTATATAAAACGGATCCTATATTTCATATTCGACGACAAAAGGCATTCGGGTATAAAATTCAGCAATTATTCGAAACCCGTTCTGAATACCAACAATCCGAAACGGATCACAATTAAACACCCCACGAGCGTTTCTTCAAAGGGTTGAATTTTAATTCGAATGCTCGTTGTCGTAACAGCAATGTCCCACATTATATTTGCAACATTGCTGTACCCTTCTCGAGTCAAAACAGCGGAAAGGTGTATCCTCAAGTATTTTATTGATAAAAATAATTAATTAATGGGTATATGGGGAAAGGTGTATTCTTGATGTAAAAGGTGTGTCAGTGATAATGATTTAATTGGTAGGTATGTAGGTAATTCCTTCATTAACATATTCTATTATTATAAGTACTCTGGGAATAATATCGTCATTGTCTAAATAAATAATAAATACACCCAACAGTCACACACATAGTCCTGACCCCACACTAAGATCGAGTCTTGTGTCGTGAGTATCAGAAACTACGAGAGACTTTTCGTTGTCACAAATACCCAGACCCGAAACAAACACCAGTGGTTCACGCAAATATTTATTTCCGTGTGGTGATCGAACCTGCGGCCTCTCGTTTCACAGCCAAACCAACTGCGCCACGGAGGCTGTCGACGAAATGTCGTCGATATTCAAAGGACTTCTTCGTCGTCGTCGATATTCTACAGCGGTATTATTTTGCAATAGTCTTATCCCTTTGAACTTAATCCAATGTCCCTAGAATCCCCATTATCCAAGAAGAGGCAATTCCGCCAACTATAAAATATGCCAAAAGAATCCACTTGTACTCGACATCATTTCCCGCCAACGAAGCGGTTCCAAGCTTACACGAAGACCGTCCAACTAGTACGAACTATAACATTAATGGGTAATAAATTAAATTAAATAGGTCGGATTATAAACAAATTTATTAAATGATTTATTAAGAGTTCTTCGTAGATTACGAAATTATAAAGCTTTATTAGAGTAACATAGTTTAATACGACAAGAGCGACCGCATTAAGTGGTTAAAACAATTACCTACTTCAAAAACTAATTATAAATCTGTCCCTAGCATTTACTGGTAAGGCATGAATTAATAAAAAACGAAACATTTGCCAATAGTAGTTAAAAACTATCTGTACATAATAATAATCGCTTAAAAATTCACCATAATATAGTAAACTGAATTCAAACCACGTGCAATAAACCGCAGGAAAGGTGGCGCACAAAAAGAAAATTGAATTTGCAAAACAAACATTTACCATAGAGACATTTCAAAAGCGCTTTAATATTATTATACGAAGACATCAAGTCACATTAAATTCTTTATTCGTTTTATTTTTGCGGGGTCACGAGCCGCGCCCGGAATTCCTGCAATGCCTTTGATCTAAGTCAAACAAGAAGAAAAAAATAAACGAAAATGCACTTCAAGTGTCTTCATAAAGGGGAGAAAAATATAATTTATTCACGAGATAATTTTCTCCTCCCCTTTAAAGGATAGACATCGTTTGAAGTGGGGTGGGCGCGGGGTATGGACGAATGTTTGCAGTGTGCCGAACTGGGCTGGCCGCCCTGTGGGAAGTCTTGTCGCTTTAGTGCTATTCTTTATCGCATTCGACGTTCCGTATCAACGCTTTATTTGTTCCGACATGAGAGTTTAATGAACGCGGATAGAAATTGTGTTTACCTTCTGTCTTTGTGCTCGTGTTTGTTTTGTTTGTTTTTTTTTTTTGTCATACATGTGTTGTTTTTCTTTCTGTAGCTATTACAAAGTGATTTTACTTAAGATTTATTTACAATTATTATTTACAAACCTTTATAAACGCTGGAGTTTTCCTAAACCAATATTCCTTATAATTTATGGGGACAATGCAAATTATTTTTTATTTTAGCATCATAACGTCAGCTACTAGAAGTCTGTAGTTGAAAATAAGATTCCCCAAGGATTTCCGTAGTGTCCTGTTCGAAGCGGTCAACAATCTGCAAACTTTATTAAGTCATATATTAATAATGACATGAGGTAATGATAAATGCTACCTAACCTACAGTCGACTACTATTTGACCATCAGTTCAACGCGCTATTTACCTACTCTACCCTTTCAATGTGCTACCGACCTTACCGACAATAAGTTTTTTTCTCCTTCTTTCTGATTATTAAATATCTATATATTTACTAGCGGCCCGACCCAGCTTCGCCTGGGTGCATATATTTTTTGATTCCACTCCACACCAAATACATGTTGTTTTTTGTATAAACTCTTGTATGCCTAAACTTGACGTAGCTATCCTACTGTCCGGCTCAATACCGTCTCATCCGCCTGTTCAGTCTCTTCCCAATCCGTCCCGTCCCTTCTCTTTATTATCCATCCCGTTTTATAACCTGCATTTACAGTTCGTCCTAACAAATCTGTCATCTATCCCAGCCCTCTCCCGTACCTTCGATTCTATTTTACTTTATGTCCCTTCTCTCCATAAACATCCATATACATCTTATATATAAAATAGGAATTATTAAAATTTAATATGAGAGTTACACTGAGATAGCAAAATAATAATTGTCAACGTTACTACTACACTTGATGCATAAACAATATATAATCGTATTGTGTGAGAGAAACAGGAGACCGGCTTCGTTCTCATCCCTACTCCGTGCTGTTTACTGGGTCAGAAGTGACACCTGTAGACATCTGGCGGGGATAACTAATTAAATGACGATTGATCAGTTTTCGACCGGAGAGGAAAAATGATTAAATTACTAAAATGGCTATTAAAAAATAAGGGTTGATCGTAGAAGGGTGAAAATTGAGGATTGTATGTATTTTTGTATGTTGTATCATAAAAAAATAGAAATTAAAAATTTTGTCTAAAAAATAAAAATAAAAATTTAGCGGTGGACTACCCCTAACATTTAGGGGGATGAAAAATAGATGTTGGCCGATTCTCAGACCTACTCAATATGCTCACAAAATTTCATGAGAATCGGTCAAGCCGTTTCGGAGGAGTTGGATTACGCACCCCGTGACAGAAGAATTTTATATATTAGATTTATTTATATATGCTTTATTTTACACCAAAATTAAAGACGCTTACAAAAATCTTAAAAACTAAAGGCATGGTTACAATAGGCGGCCTTATCGCTAGCTGTGATCTCTTTCAGGCCACCTTTGGATGGATTAAACTATTATTTTTATTCACAATTACCTACTACTTATTCACTTATCCAAACTACTATCCCAACTGTTTCCAATCCTAATTGAAATCAACCTAGCAAACCTATTTTCGGCAAGATTAGAGAGAAAATCAATAATGAATAGGTAAGACAACGCTCGTGAACAAACAAGAATAATTCCGTCAATTTGCAATTAACCACAACAGTTGAACCGCGCTTACCTCTCAATAATAATTAGGCCCGAGAACTCGTCTTCGAGACTCGAGTGACCTCAAACTTTCGGGTAATTAAGACTTGTTCACAAGTTCCAAATTAATCAACAGCAACTTGTTCAAACGAAAACCTACCTGCTCTGGTACTTGTTTTGTTTCGTACAATAGATGTGTCTGTTTTTGTTTTGTTTGCGCTCCGTTAGTTGAGGCATATGTCCAGGATCTATCTGATATCTTTAGTACATTAGTAGCTTTGTGACGCCGAATTTGCCAAGAACTTCAACAGTATTTACTATTTAGTCACTAAACTTTGGACACTTTTACGTAACTGAAGAAACCTTCAACTCGACTAAATGCCTTCTTGTCATTATTTTTGTTAAAAGTAGGTACCTAATGGCTAACAAGCCATTTCAATGATGCCTGGGCAAACATAGATTTGATATATGCTTTTAGTGTCGAAAATAGGAATTAGATATAAAAACATGTATGCATATCTAAAATACAGGCTAACAAAAAATAAAAGCAAAGTTAATTAGAAAATAAATAATTACACCTAGGAAGAGATGGCGTGACGACCTTGACAAATTCAGCTGCGTATGGACGGCAACGGCAAAAAATAGAGATAAATGGAAGGAGTTGAGGGAGACTTTTGCTCAGCAGTGGGACACTATAGGTTAAAAAAAAAATTAGAAAATAGTCGGAATTGAGTAGTGAGAATAAACACGAAGTATTTTTGTCTTCTTATCCAGTATTTTTCGAGTGTGGGCTGTGTGGCCCCTTTCATTAATATTAATTCGCTACTCTCGTGTTTCATCTTGCTCGAATACACAGGCTGTTACAAACTACTAAAATAGTAGGTATATTAAGTTCTTGCAAAATAGAAAATAGCGTAACAGTAAAAAAAACAAATAGTTTCGTTAATGTGGTCAATGTTTTACGACATAAATTATAGACATTTTGAATAATAAAACGCTATCGCCGCCTTTTGAATTTTACATCAATGCCTTTTGCGATGAATGACTGATTTCGTAAAATGAGCAAAAGTTTGAAACACTCTTCATTAGGGAATTTCCTTTCGGCAGAAAACCTGTCTCACAATGCGCAGTACGTCCGTTGCTTTCAATAGCATTCAGATCGTCAACATAATGAATTGCTTCTGTTTAATATTCTGCTATTATTTTGATTTCGAAGTACTATATATAAACATCATAAAGGGAGAATATTTTTATTTATTATTGCATAAGTATGTAAAACCATCATAATAACTCACGCGTGTACGTGTGTGGCCGATTTTGCACATGTCGGTACAGTAATAGTCTGGCAAGAGATAGTTATCTATTTATATCGCACTGCACCTATTACCAGGTTTACATATTGTGGTGATATTAAAAAAACATTGAAGGAACAATTAGCTCTTTTAATTTTAAGTAGTCTACGCCGTTCATCACAGAGTGCTCTTAGACTGTAAGTTTAAATCACTATTAATATTGAAGTTGTTTCAGACAAATACTTCAAACATAGTGGCGTCAATTTTATTGTTGTTATTACCTAAAAATCTCCATTTGTGTTCGAGATTATCATCCTTAGCTATAGCAAGTCCAGTACTGAAGAAAGGATTTTCATAGCGACCTGTTCGAAGCGGCCTGCACCCAGTGACTCTTCAGCCTTCATTGGGTTCTACGTCCATTGTGTGGGTCGACGATGGGAGCCCTGTGATTCCCCATACACGACAAGGAGGTTTAGTCTGTGATCCGAAACAAAATTCAAAGGTTCGAACGTCGTACGTAAAACTGTTTGAATGAGCCTAAGTATTCCATAAAATGTTCGAATCCTCTATCGGACGTCGTAACCAAAGACGTAAGTTCGGAGTGAATCGTTAATAATATTGATTTTTAAAACTGGAAACATTATAACATAGTTCGTATTTCGAACGTTCGAACATTCGGACTTCGTTTCTGATCGTAGGGTGACCCCCAACATTCGAGAACCTTCAGGCCCCATCGACCATCAGATAAAACTTTACTTTTATAGTAATGAAATAATATATTATTTTTTACAATAATTTATTTTCGACAAATATGTATATACACGAAATAATCTTTTACATAATTCTGCCGTCAATACATTGAAGATGAACTTACAATTATCCGACATGTTTGTTTTGGCAGCTTATATCTACGACTGGAAATATTTTAATGATTAAATCAAAAGATTTCAGACTTAGATTTTAATGAGCAATTAAATGGGGGTTGTTGTTTGTAGATGTGCTATATAAAACAAAGATTTTGTGGAAATATCTTGAATTCAATGTTACAACTGAAAAAACTTTACGTCTCTCCTTATTCTATATACATACAGTATACATATAGTATCATATAAAATATCCATCTTTGCTGCTAACATAATATTATGGATGTAGACGTCCTTGGAATCGCAAATAACTCATCTGTATTTAATTATTATAGACATTTACATTTATTTTTAGCTCCTAGCGGACTTAAATATATGATATATTTATTATATAATACGCGTTTCTGACTATTGTATTATTAAATACGTAAAAGTATGTAATCTATAATAGTAACTGAGCGATTAGACCGCCTTCTGTATTTTTATATTAATTTCTAATATCTCTTAAGTTATTTCTCTTTTGTGTCATGTGTGCAGTAGATACCTAATAAACAATAAATACATAAATTCCAAAATCCAAAGTACCCATTCTAAAGTATGTGGAACTTAATAGAGGGTATTAAAAAATGCTAAATTACTGGTATATGGACATGCTTGACCCTAGTTTCGTTTGAGCCAGCAATTCTATGGCTCCATAATCGTAACCGAAACTATCGGATATCCAAGTCGAAATGTTAGCCTAGCCAAACCCATAATGGAATGCGATATAAACCTTTTGAAAGATTTGTAGATGCATATTTGAAATAAGACTTATCGGTTTGTGCTTGTGTGTTTGCGTTTTGTGGTTTTAATTTAGCTAAAAATATTATCACGTACTTAAAATTTTAGGATCGACATATTATCTCTAAAATTACTGATGTATACACATCAATACCAATTTTCTATTTGAGAAGGATCCATACTTCCAAACATAAATAAACAAAATTCTCAAATTATAAATCGTAATAAAATGCACATAAAGCAACACATAAGAATTTTTGATTTCTTATTTCAGTTTACCAAGTTATGTAATTATCCTTATTACACTTGCTTGGCACATGAGTACCCTGACAAAATCTATATTACATCAATTATATTAGATAAACATATACTTATACCGATTTAAAAAATAACTTACAGAAAATGTTTGCACATCCTGCTCAGACGTTATTAACATTACTTAATAATACCAATTTAATCAATCTTATCGGTAATGCAAAAAAAGTCATAGGAATAATCTAACGTTACCTAACATAGACTTACAGTCCCTTGCCATATTATTAGACCCACGCAGCAAACCCGTTACTTTTTCATCGTAAGAGTGGATATTGGTCAACATTACGAGCCATTTACTATTTTGAGTTTATGATACTATAATTTAATATAATGCCAATAAAATGAAATAACTTTTAACTAAATTTTATATATACACAAATTATGGTACAAATTATAACACCGGTTTCGTTCTAATTTAGTATTTCGCGAGTATTTTGTTGACCCTCCTTTAGTCACCAAAAGTGCCTTAATTCTTCGAGGAATACTTTTTATGCATGCCTGTGTAGATTTTTGAAGCTGAGGATTGTAATTCCACTCGAAAATTAATTTATCTATGAATTCTCTTTTAGTTTTTACTGTATATAGTTGATATTTTCCTCTTCAGAAGCTCCCAGACATTCTCGATAGTATTCATATGTGGCGAATTTCCAAGTCATTTTAAAACTTTAATATGTTGCTGTTGTAAAAAGCTTGTAATGCTATTTGCTTTATGGCAAGGGGCCCCATCGTGCATAAAAGTTGGTTCTTCTTCTTCAGAGAACCAGTCTTTAAGTTGGGTTATTCATTTTGTTATAAGAACTTTTTTGTACTGATCCTGGCGCATTGTTTTCTCTATGATATACAGGCGAACTGTCCCTTTGCCTGATATAACAGAACAAACCATAACAGAAGGTGGATGTTTTACGGTAGGGGCAATGCAGTCGGGCTTGTATTTCTCATGTGGTCTTCTCCGTACAAACATTGATTTTTCTATCGAAACTTGAAAGACGGACTCGTCCGAGACACAAACCTGTTATGATCATTTTTTTTTTAAATGTAGTTCGTTGATTGATTATATTGACTTCTCATAGTGAAAAATGTTTTATTACCTTTTCCCAATCATCTATGATTAAGTTCTTATATTTACGGGCTCAATCATGTCGTTTCTATATCATGGTCGGAGTCAACTTTGGTTTCCGCGCAGGTTAACGCGCATTCAATTTATTTTCAGCAAGACGCCGCTGCACAGTTCCCTGAGAAATGAATATTTTGTCATCCCTAATGTTCTTCGTTAATAAACGGACCAGTAATTTTCTATTTTGGATACAAATATCTCGGATTTTTCTGTCTTTTCTTAGAGTCCTAATACGTTTCCGTCCACACGCACCTTTTCGTTTTGGCGATAAAGTTATCCCGAGATTACTTTTTTTTTAAATATTCTTCACCGAACTTCTAGAGATGCCTGTCGCTTTAGCAATTTAGTATTGGGATAATTCAGTAGTCTTTAAAAGCCCCCGTACTTACCCAACTGTCTTGGCCGAAAGATCACGAATTTTTTCCATCTAAAATATTTAAAAACATCGTATTTTTGGTCATTTTCTCACTATACAATGCTATATGATTACAAAAAACAACAAATATATTAATAAATAATAATATTCTAGCATAATGAAACTAAAATTCCATCACAAACTTACTGTTATTTGTAAAAACAACCCTTTTTAATTTCAACAGATTTTTAGGTTGTGAGTCACTAAATTCACTCGCGAGCCTTTAATGATGTTTATTTATTTTTTATTGTGTTGCAAGCATTGATATATTTAGCTATATTTTGTCAGAATAAAGGGATTTCAAAAAATAATACATGTTACGCCTATATAACGGTGCTAATGTCCTTTAAAGTGAGAAAATCTAATAATTTTTGTTTGGGTCTAATAATATGGCAAGGTACCGTACATTACTTCAATGTTACTTGCAAGTAACTCTTCATGGTATAAATTGACGATAGCTTACCTATACTTCATATTTACTAAGCTTAAAATCTGTATTATAAGTATAATAACGTCGAAAACAATTAGTCGTTCAAACGTATTGTAAGAAAAAAATGTCTAAGTTGAATGCAATTATTGATTCAAAGAAACCAAAGTATTGTATTAAATAGATGGCAATTCGCTTCATTACGAGAAAAACTATAAGAAAATAAATACTTCTAAATATCGATAATACATCGTTTTACGAACACCAACATCGATATAATTTTAATTTTTAATATAAAAATGACCAAATCTACACAATTTATATTCACAAAAAAACAGTTAAAAACGACTTAACAAATACAAATATTTTAATATATTAACGTTAAAAGTTACATCCTTCAATCGATAAACAAATATCGACATTTACTTAATTTTATCGATAACTACAGCACTTCATTCGTATGCTATCTTTGATATAATTTGACATTAATTACATATATTATGTATCTACAGATCACATCTACTTTCTACGACAGGCCATTTCGACATTAGGCCACAAAATTCGATATTCAGCTACATGCATACAATATACGTTATCGAACATACAAAAAAGTTTATTTAAGGCCTTATTCATCCTTAGTTTTAATACCTATTGTAGTATACGAATATTTTGTCGTCTGTCGAATTCAAAAGTCTTTTGAAAGGGATATTCGAACACACATAGGTTTAAAACTGTTATTATATGAGGCCGTTATTATGTTACTATTTGAATTTATTTATAACTTACGCATGGACTTCATAAAATCATTTTCCTGAAATTTGAGCTATGTTGTGCACATATACTTATCTAGTGTAAATCCTATACAGTCATACATACACATATAATATTTATGACAATCGATACTCAGGAATAAAATTGCAGGAATAAGAATTATAGCCATATTAAAATCTATCAGTTAACATATCCTTGACATCATTGGAAGCATCATTTTTATGTTTGTGTTGTACCTTTGTAAGAGGTAATCATGCTTAAACACCTTCAATATATATAACATTGTAAATTGAAAACGAAACTACAATAAGTATATGCTATTTCTCTTGATTAAATCCATGACAACTTTAATATTTGAATATCCACAAAAAAGAAAAATTTAAATGCAAAGTTTTTATTTTAAATTTTAATTAAATAATTTAGTCATAAACATTTATGTTATTAAACATTTTCCTTTTTTTTTAATTATTATAGCCATAAGCCTTTCGTTGCAGTAGCAAACCAGTCGCATTACAAATATGTTTAATTATTTGTCACTTCACAAGAGATTCTGAACTATAATTTCACTCTTTTGATGTATCCAATAATTCATATTGTATTTTTTACGCAATTTATAATAGTTGTACATAAAACCAATGATGTTTGGCGTTATCTTTTAGTCATCATACAAATATGATCAATAATTAAAACCTCTGAAAATTAACAACATAGAAGACTGATCCATCACATGGCTAAACAGTATTCAAACAAATTGAGATAAAATCGCGAAAATGAGTTCCATTTCATAGTATCACACTATACTGTATCAGCCCATATATATGTACATGCCACTTAGTGTTGCCAGGTTTATTTGTTGAAAATACGGGACAAGAGATTAAAATAAGCGGGATTTTTAGTTCTTCAGCGGGACGCCTATATTAGAATAGAGTATTTTTTTTTGTCACAACTTATTAGTACTAATCCTCTTTCTAACAGCATATAAATATCATATCGAAAAACGTCGCGTCTCTGGATGCTGTCAAAGGCAATAGCCATTTTTGGTTATTGTTAAAATAATGGAAGCACAGCTCAACCAGACCAAGTCCCATCGATGGGCATAAGTTATGGTCGGAAAGGGCAAGGTCTAGTGAATACCCCCTGTATTCACAGCACAAAACACAAAGCATAGAACTTCCCATTTAGCCTTCTCACTTAGGTATTCACGGATTTTACCATATCTTTACGGTTTTCCAAGAAGTATTATGTATCTCTCTAGTCTTCAATTCATACGGCTCCATGGATTAACGTTTCGTCAACTCGCAACGATTTTGAACATTCCTTTATCAGTTTCTGCACATAGATTCTGACAATTAATAATGCTCGCTATAATGCTCTATTAGAATAAAGTAAAGTTTAGATGCGTATTTATTTTAAATCAAATCTTCAAATACATATCTTGTAATAAATTTCCACACAAATTAAAAAAAAATACGCCGTCTGAAACTTTGAAATTGTTACTTAGGAAAGAAAAGTTATATTCATTTAAGCCAGCTAATATTACCTTAGACTTAAGCTCACTAACAGTATTTACTTGCAAATGTGTTACCATCGAAAATAAGAACAGTAAGGAAAGGAATATGTGAAAAAAACTCGGGAACTTATTTATAGTCCAATTTTATTTTTTGGAATCAGTTTTGGAAACAAGTTTAGAAGCGAATTTGATACTATGTAGGCAAATATTTGTAGGTAATCGCGAAACACAGTGATAAAAGTGTGTAATATTTAGTTATTATAAGTACTCTAGAGGGGTGGTCAAAAAGCGGGACATTTGGCGTCCCGGCCAAGGTTCAATAGGAACGCGTCACCGAACTCCTGAAAAGCGGGACCCCTGGCAACACTAATCCCACTGCAGGGTACGAGCCTACTCTACAAACAATAGTACGTTTGAGATAGATTAGGCCACATAGTCCAACCATTTATTTGCCATAGAAATTCTCACAAACACTATGGTATGCACATTTACTCACGATGTTTCGTAGTTAAAGGAAATCATACTATCATAGATAAATTATGTTAAAACGCTTCTTTGACAACAAATTTTAATGCGCAAAAAAACTAACTATTCGACACAATTCTAGCTGCTCATTACCACAAACCTCTGTTTAATATTACCTTCCACCAAATTAGAACTTGTTCACGTTTTCAGTTGTCAATTTTTCACATCTGTCTAGTCAGAACATCCTAATTTTTTATGTAATACAACTCAGTCACTTGATTATAAAATAATAAAACTAGCAGAACGGGCAGACGGAAGCACCTCTATAACAAATTGTTATTATGTAGCTCTAATATTTGTCTATTAAATTACTGGTGGTAGGTCTCTCATATGTGAGAGGCCATCTGGGTAGGTACCACCGCAATGTCTATTTCTGCCGTGAAACAACACTGCGTAAATGCAATGTTGTGTTTCGGATTGAAGGACATTGTAGCCAGAGTAACTACTGGACATATTGAGACATAACATCTTATGTCTCAGGATGGCGAGCGCAGTGGAATTTTGCTACTGTTTATGAGCGGTTGTATCGCTTACCATCAGGCGAACGGCTTGCTCGTCTCGTCATACATTGCAATAAAAAAAAAAAAAAAAATTTTGCTACTAACACAATAGGAATTCATCACATTATTGTAAAAAAGTATATAAGATAACGATACCAAAAACATAAAAAAAATCTAATCGCAAAAATTAGTGTCGCCTAGTGTTATTCTGCCAGAAATGAAATATATCGCAAAAAAAAAAACAATTTTTACAACCTGAATATAAATACAAGTAAATGAATATAAATACAAGTATACACAGTATAAAGTAAAAAGCAAGATGTATTTGAACAAGAGGTAGTTCTTGAATTTTTTTTAACTACGTCATCAAAAAAATCGTAAACACCAAAAATAACAGAAATTAATTTTGATCGTGACATCTCAATGAGACGTAATTTACAAATTAGTAGTCAAGTCATACATTTTCCTGAATATTATAATAAAATTTTCACGTAGAAAAAAAACGTTATAAACAAATCACGACTTACGATCTTGAAAGTTATCGACATTCAAAGTAATCACATACTCAATACCCTCTTCAATGCAGTCGATTTACCCAACACCCTGTTATACAGTACATTGAGAGTTAGTAGTGCTCGCGTTCCACTGCGTGCTCAGACGCCCAGCAGGCAGAGCGCGAGCAGGTTGGAGCATCAGTCGACGTCGTCCACCTCGTCCTCGCTCATGTCCTCGTCGCTCGTGATGTCGGCCTGAGCCGCCTGCTCGGTGCAGCGAGCACACCAACACAGGAATAGGTAGTTTTCTGCCAACTCCTGAATAACACATACATATATTATGAGTTATAAGAATATTATTATTATACCTATGTAGGAAGTTTCTGAACGCACTTTTGTCATTAGTCTGTTAATTTAAAAAAAAACTATGTTGTCTATAGATAGATGATGGCAGACCCCTACATCTATTTCTAGTTCTATTTCTCCCGACAAACAGCAATTTAAATGCACTGTTGTGCTTCGGATTGAAGGACATTGTAGCCAGACATTGTAATGGACATATTGAGACTTTAGATATTTTGTCTCAGGATGGCGAGCGCAGTGGAATTCCAATCATTGCTTTGTAATTCATGGTGTTGTTTGGTTTTGCTACTATTCATGAGAAGTCGTATCGCTTATCATCAGGCGAACGGCATGATCGTTTCGCCATTCATTGCAATAAAAAAATAAAAATAAAATGTAGTACATAAAAACCCACACCAAGACCAAAGGGAAAAACCTTTATTGTTTCTGGTGCCTACGACACAAAGCAATCTATAGTCACATCTATTTAGTAAACATTTCTTTTTTCCTAAAGCATATAATGAAATTATTTCGACAATCTACTAACCTTCTGCCTAGAATGCCTAGACCTCTTCAACATGCATTCATCCAGATAGCTGATGAATATTTCATCTCCAGGCATAATAGTAGCGATCGCTTTGAGTTGTATCCTATGGTTTCCATACGGGAAAGAGGACTCGGCGTTGGGCGCACAGCTGTGGTTGCAAGCGCTTTGTAACTCAAACAGACCTGAACCTTCTGTGTTTAGGAATGTTCCGGACTCTGCAACAGGTGATACATACATAAGTACACACGTACACACGCACGCACGCACGTACGCTCGAACACACACGCACGCTCGCACGCACGTACGCTCACACGCACGCACCAAGAAGTTGGCACGTAGAGATGCTACTAGGACACTCACATTTTACATTATGTATTCCGGCCATTATTTATATATATCACGATGTGATAGGGTGCGAGCCTATCGCCGTATCGGGCAAAAATTCCTTGTTCTGGGCTGATACTGAATAGAAAATTCTAAAATCACTTTGCCCGCCTCGGGACTCGAACCCTAGATATCAGCGTTGTAACTATTAATAGCATTGTGATCCTAAACAAAGAAAATCCTACGACACTCCTTTTCCAGAATATCTCATCCTACATACTTTTTTTAACACTCATATGTTAATATACAATGCAGGTGACAGTAAGCGCGAGAAAATAATTCTCGCTATTTAACACTACAGGCAGAGCCGGTGTAAGAGTAGCGCGTGGGTGGGCAACGGCCCTAGGGCGCCAGTGACAAAAGGGCGCCGAATGCCACGATTTACTGTAACCTTGTGAATTATCTATGATTGAATATTTGAAAAGCACTTCTAGGGCTTATACTATACAGGGTATATCAAGACTGCTACCGAAAACGAAGCCGGGTGGTAGTTTAAGCGACTTCAGACACAATGCAACAGAAAAAGTTGCAAAAATAAGCGACAATATTTTTTTTTGAAATTTTTTTCCTATTGCCATATTTTGGTGGTAAATAATTTTTTTCCTAAAATAATAGTGTATACCCTTTAATTTATAAATACTCTAAGATATAAGAGAGTTTAAATTATTATTTAGCAAAAACTATGGATTTACCACCCAAAAATTACGATATTTAAAAATCATAAAAAATAATTGTCGCGTTTCTATGCGAAAATTTTTGTTGCATTGTGTTTGTAGCCACTAAAACTACCACCCGGCTTCGTTTTCGGTAGCAGTCTTGAGATACCCGGTATAATTCTCGCCCACGGCGTCGTTAATGCTAAAACGTCTACTGACTACAGGGTTTTAAACATTGTTTCTGGTAAATAATGGTAGTCCAATATACAGATAGATATGACTATCACACCACATAATGTATTTCTTTGACAAATAAATTACCATAAAGTAAAAACTAATACATTAAATAAAATATGAATAAAAACTAAATAAATGAATAAAACTAATTATAAATAAAAATTGAAGTGCGTGGTGGCCTGTTGGTAAACGGACTAGACGCGACTGCCAACATGTTCATGGTGGTCGCGGGTTCGAATCCCAGGGCACACCTCTGACTTTTCGGAGTGATGTGTGTATTGATAGTCAATCACCACGCACTAAAACGGTGAAGGAAAACATCGTGAGGAAACCTGCATACCATAGCGATTTTTAAAAAAATTCTATGGTATGTAAGTCCGCCAACCCGCACTAGGCCAGCGTGGTGGACTATATGGCCTAACCACTCTCAATCGTACTGTCGATTGTAGAGGAGGCCCGTGCCCTGCAGTGGGACGTATATGGGCTGATACAGATACAGATAAATAAAAATAAAATTAATTTTATAATAAATTGATAAAAGCAAGAAATTAAAATAAGTAATACTAAGTATAGAAAATATTATATTGTATATAGAGATTAAGTTCTATGTGTATTTACTTGTCATAAGAGCTCCTTAATTGCCTATGTGACCAATAAATACTTTTCATTTCATTTCATTTCCACCTTAGTTTAAGCACTAAAGCTTAAAACAAATAATTTGTTTATTAGTTTGGAAAATTATTGATTAAACAATACATCAATTAAACCTACCTTCCTCAACATCATGGTATATTTTATCAATGAACAAATCTAGCTGGTTTCTCTCATCGTCTGACATTGTCAACTGAGATACGGAGTCCACCCACAGGGCCAGGGGGCTGGTGCCAATGCCTTGGCCGTTCGTGCCTACAAGGGCCATCATGGAGCAAAAACCTTCCGGAGTCAGGAACTGAAATAAATCAATACACCCAATAGTCACATGGATTGTCCTGATCCCACACTAAGATCAAGTTTTGTGTCATGGCTATTGGAACTACGAGAGCCATTGTGGGCAAGTGCGGGAATCGAATCCGCGATCTCTCATTATAGGCTGGCATATTATATTTTAACGATTGTTATGTTCTTAGGCTTCAATATAAAGTATCAATAATATTAATTAATACATACAAATAATCAACTTTAGAGAAAATGTAACAAAAGGGGATCAAACATAAAATTGTATTTCACACAGTAAAATATAAAATTAATCTAACAGTTACTGATTTTTGGTAAAAAAGTTATGATTCCATGATTAAATGACTAATTTGACACACCATACCTCTTGAACATAATCTCCATTAATCGCGGCAGAGGTGAGATCCCTCAGCCTATCTAGCTGAAACGAAAACGTTTCTCCGAGCAGTTTATGGACTAGCTCAGCATCCTCATTCACAGTGCGATGACAGAACTGCTTCACCTTGGCTGCCGCAGCCACAGGATCTGGACTTTGTTTGATGTAAGCGAGTAAGCGAACTATTAGCATTACGTTTGTAGTTTCTGGAGGATAGTGCATTTGTCTGAAAATGAAATAAAATAAGATTTAGGAAATAAACACTACAATTTGTAATGGAATACAGGAAAGACAGTATAAATAAAATTAATTGTATAAGTTAACAATCAACTTCAATTAAAGTTTCTAAATCAGTAGAAGCAGTTACATATTTTTTTGGATGATAAAAATAACATATTTTTTTCTTTTATGACGAAATACCTATTAATAACCTCTGCCTACCTCTTCTAGAAAAAAGGAGTGAGTGTATATATGTACATAAGCCCAAATCCACATGTATATTGCTACCAGTACTATTTCCATTTCAAGCTAGATATTATTGAAAAAATTAATTAATTTATCTACTCACTTCCATTCATCCAAGAGAACAGTCATGGGATGTAAAGAATTGGTCATATCAAAGCATGTTGTTCGATGGTATCTCTCATAGGCCTGTTGTTTGCAGGCTTCGCTACAGTATAGAGCCTTGCATTGGTCACAGGTGCCTAAATCTTCTAAGTTAATGTCAAACGAGTCAGCATGTGGCAGCACAATATCCGGCTTGGAGGATAGACGTCTTACATTCTGTTCTGGGGTTTCTAGTGGCCTAAAAAGAATTTGTTGGTAAATATTAAATTCAAATTGTGTAGTGATGTTTCACCTTTACAAATAAATAAAATTAAAGTTACAAGTAAGCAACAATGTCTTGTTTATTAATCTATGTACAAGTTTTTTTATGTGCAAAATTATTAAGTTTTTATAGAAATTCAATATTGTTATTAAGATTTTGACCAGTGGTTCATAAACTTTCAGTCATAAGGAACCATTGGAGAAAAATTTTGCCTATACATTGACCACTCAGTTTGTTGCCTGGTTTGGATGTATGTTAATACAATATAAAAATAAAAATTTCAAAGGATTTTCTATCTATCCATAAATATAACATGCATAAATTTATTTTAAAGACATTAGGATGGCTCTACAGATCACTCGGGATACTTTCAAGGACCACCAGTGGTCAGCGGACCACCAGATATGAACCACTGAGCAACACAATTAAATATTTTATTATATCTCCAGTTCTGTATGAACAAATAGAATAGTGACACATACAGCAATTAACACTTACTATGAAAATATCCCTGTAATTAACAGTATAATAATCCACTGTAGTTTACATCCATCTACTATTTTTTACGAAACTTTTCCTGTATTTTTTTAAATCTAACCTAGCAACACGGGAGTCGGTACCCGCGCACATACATTTGTTATTAAACAAATAAAATGATGCCTAAAAACTACAAAGGAATCACCGCGCCAAATCAAATGATACCATTCATATCGTGGTGACGAAAAATGTGGCGTTGCCGCTCTTATGTCTGGGTCAACTGAGGGCAGTAGGTAACATATAAGGCGTGTGGTATTTTAACTAAATTATTTTATTATTTAGTTTGTTTGAAAATATAATTTTTTCAGTTTTATTGTAATATAAAATCTAATCATTTTAATTTGTTTAAATTAACGTTATTTAATAACGTTGCAATTTAAAGCATTTATAACATCGACACTTTGTATATCAATGAAATACAAGTTCAAACATTAACTTGTATAATTTGACCATAGACCAAGTTCAATTGAGTTCATCAGTAAGAAGATGCATTCCTTGAATGCAATATTCAATAGCCCCCATATCATTCATCAGGCTGTTGGTTGACAAACAGATGCGCGCGCACGTGGAAAAAATCCGTCCATTTGTAATTCTTGCATACATTTATTAAGACTTAATATATGCATAGAACTTATTGCAACAAATTTAATGTAATAAATTTTATTTCCATGCCACAAATGACAAATAAATAGTAAGTAATTGCAGTCACCGTTGCAAAAACCGGCGCTATTTTGCACCAATTAAACGGGATAAAAACAAATCTATTTTACCTCATACAGTGATCGCAGGCTAAATATCTGTATGCAGCGTTCCATGCGAATTGACATGATACCAGCGGATCTTCTTCAAGAATTATATCACCAGGATCGTATTTCTTAGTGGCAAACAAACCCTTCCCCTAAACAAAAAAAGATTTATAAGAGTTTTCCACTATTAAAGACACCGTCCTCCACTAGGGATTCATACTTACTTTTTTGCTATTGCAAACTCTTATTTCAAATCCTTCCATTTCTTGGGACTAATTCAGATAATCACATAAACATGAAAAATGAATAATTAAATTTTATTTACAGGTTAACAGAATCACAGCAGACCTGAAAAATAGAAATGTCAAACTGATTAGAAGATTAGATTTTCGGATACATCATGTGGAGTAGTTTTAATCTCAAGTATGTTTTTAAAGAATTTCATTCATATAATTGGGATAACTTTGACCTAGTCTTAAATGTACTGGATAAGAAAGCCGTGCGCTGCTAAAAGCACCTTATGATTTGAATGGCGTTCGAGTAATCGGGCGTATAACTTAACAACAAACTTACAACAAAGCATAATATTTCCTTAATAATATTAACTTAAGTAAGAAGAGTAAGGGGCTCCAACTGACACTTTCAGGGTCCGAAGCCAACTTCACCTGCACGTGGTACTAACTGCTGGCACAAGGATTTAGCGACCGATAGATGGTGGAATAACCATCTTTAACCAAATATTGAGTAGCCAAATAACAGGCTGATCACGGTTATTAGCGCGAGACGCTACTTACATTCGTCAACCTGCCTGCCGAGCCTGACGACAATCGACAAATACTCCTACACTGACGACGCAAACAAAGACTAGGCCCTCAGTACCACGGCAGCCACGTTAGTCCTGGCTCCAGTAACGGCTACGCTAACGGCGCGGCGCGGCGGGGTAAAGGTTGCAAAGGATCCCTGGGTTGGACCCACAGATCACTTCCAATAGATACCGCATTACGATAGTTTTGTTTTAAACTGAAAATGCCAACGAAGGGAACTGCGCGGGGGGGTGGGCGGGTTGCAGCGCGGTCACGTGGACTTCACTGGAGAGATGAGGCATAAGTCGATAAATAAAAAAATGTATCGATAGTTCGATTTGCCAGTAAGTTCATGTGTTATGATCGCTTCTATAACTTAATTACCAACTTGTTAAATGTTTGATAATATTTTTTCACCGGCCTGGTCTGATAAATTATACCAACCGGCAACCGCTAACTACGAATAAAATAGGATTAAGATTTATACTTTAGTATGTAACGGTTTTATTTCTATTATTATTTTGTATACCATAATGGCGAAATACCCAAATTAAGCGTTGATATAAAAGATCAGATAAAAATATGAAATAGTAAATAACTAAACCTCACGCCCTAAAGGGCTACAATAACTTATTCCGTTTCTTGAATTCTGACGGCAGCTGTAGTAAATGTAATATCGACAAGTGACGATGAAACCCACTTGACGAACTATGAATGTTTTTGGGACGATAATATACACAACGTATATTAAAATTAGTGCAATAGCTGGTGCTACTGATTCTCAATAAACTTAGTATACTAAAACTTATGATAAATACCCTCCCATTATATTTGAAAACGTATACAACTAGTCGAGGGAAAAAAGGAAATTTAATTACGCCAAAGATAAATAAAAAAATATTGTAAAAGTACCTTGTTAACAAATTTAACTATTTCAAATTACATAAAATAACGTAATTATGGTAATTTGCAATTTTTATTTAAATCCATGTATATTTTGTGACATTGTCATTTAATAAAATTAATTTACATTATTGTTTTACAATATCGATATTTCTGGGAATTATATTATAAACATGCGTCAAACACTAGAAGAACGCGTAATTCGCCAAAAAAAGATGGCTTATTACGGTTATTGCCATGCGAAAAAGAGACGGCTGATTCTCCATCCGAACTCGACTGTTTGACATTGATACATTAACCAGTATAAATTGAGCTCGCTTGGGACCAAATTAATTTAAAGAATATTAGTTATCGATGAAAACTTATTTCGTTTTTTTTAGATACTTTATTTTTTTGAGTTTTTTTGCACACCATTTTATTGAACAAATCATTATTAACTCTAATACTATGTTCCCAAAATGTAATTTTCGCTAACGTGCGACGATATGTGTGGATCCACTACTTGGACGACACTGATGACGCGACATTTGGCATCGGTTTATATCTATCTGATAGCTTATATGTGTTGGGCGCAACCGCTGCCTTGCATTAGGTATCTATTGGGAGTGATCTGTGGTTGGACCGTACTACCACCTCCAATGACGACCGATCCTGATAACACACAATACACGCACTTGAGGATTGACAAAAAACATTGTATATTGAAAACCTGGAAGAGGAATTGGGCAAGTTACACCGGATCTTTTGAGGTTACTGGAAGTCAGTAGACACGAGGACGACGTATCCTTCCTGTGTTACCAGACGTTACCAGACTTCAGGGTTTAGTCATGACCCTGATCTGGTAACCTACTTTTCTACCGGGGAGACCACCAACTATCTCGCGGTGATGTCGGATTTCTCGTCTACTTGTCCTTTATTAACAACGTCTTTACTAATGAATTAGGGTGGTATACGTTATTTCCAGAATATACAAAGCATAGTCGCAGAAGATCACACAGGTATACGCACTGACCTCAACGATAGAAATCGGGCCATACATATCTCGGAAACCTACTTCAATGTTCTAATGGAAGATTTCAATGCAAAGCTTGACATAAGGAGCGATGATTATTCCAAGAATAATTCGATAAATATAACTTGCTACATTGCTTAGCGTTAGTGGAATAAGAGAAAGCCTTCAATTTGATAGAGACTTGGGCTGTACTGCACTCTTTCCAGCGATGCCACATTGAATATAGGTTTATCTTGTATTCAACATAAAAAATATTACACTTGACTAGCAAGTATACAAAGCACTTTAGTTCTCAGAAACTATTATTTGAAATAAGACGCGCGCGGGTGACGCGCGGTCGCGGAGCATAAAACGGCGGCGGTGCAAGGTAGGGGTATTTACATTATTGCCAGCGAGTATTTGAGAAGCAAACGCGGGAAGGGCCAGTAATTTTAAGGGGTCGTAAAAAATCGCGCGGGCACGCAAGGGGATCGATATTTTAAAGTATTAGTACAAAACGCCAGGATGTCTATAAATCCCACTACAAAGAGGCATGAGACAGGGTAATATAATATCTCGGAAACTTGGAAGATATCTTCAAGCTCTTGCAATAGAAAGGATTTGGCATTAATATTAATGGCGACTATATCATTCACCTTCGATTTAAGCACGATATAGTAGTCATTGGTAGTCATGGCAAAATTGATGGAAGACCTACCTTATGCTCAAAGACCTCAGTTGAGTTTTCCATCAGGGGGGCCTTAAATAGACTTAAATCAGACGTAAGATATATGATGTTAAGTCCCAATATGTCCAGTAACTACTGGCTACAATATCTTTCGAACCGAAATACAACAATGCATTTACACTGCTGTTTAGCAGGAGAAATAGAAATGGCGGTGGTACATACCCAAGCGGCCTCTCACATATGAGAGACCTACCACCAGTAAACTAAACTAATTTTGTTACTAAATATATGGAAGTTATTTAGAAATAAGATTAGCTTATTGTGTGATGTGTATCCAAACATAAACTATATATTGTATCTATGGCGCTGTTTTGTCATTTTGCGTTTGACATTTCGAAATGGCGGTCAATGTTTCGTCACAATAAACAATAATTTTCCAAATTTTCTATATTTAAAGCACTAAAAATGCATATTAAACAGGTACGTGATATATTAGAAAACTATTTACCACTTATATAATTTATTTCGACACAGTATCTACTAGGTTTATGATACTATTGTTTAGTGACGCTATGCAATGTTTACAGGTAATTATACAAGGATTTAAGAGTTACAGAGAGCAGATAGTCGTCGAGCCGTTTGACAAACGGCATAATGTAGTGGTTGGACGTAATGGGTCAGGAAAAAGTAACTTTTTCCATGGTGAGTACTTGTTTCTTGGTCCATGAGTATATCTATTCATCAACACAACTTACCATCTTTCTGGTGTCTCTAAACCTATATAAACATAAAATAATATGTGGTTTAAATTATTGATGACCTCTATTGACGCTTTTAAATTTCTAAGTTAATTAATCGCATTTCAAACTTTACAGGATTTACAAGGTTGGTTGTTGCATTAATTACAACTTTATATTATTTTTATCCATAATTTAAACCATATAAGATGGTACATAAAAAGAAAACAGTTATGTACATCATGAATCTTTTCGGATTCATTTTCATTTGTAAGACTTTATGATAAGTAAAGTCCACCCATCTGCAATAGGCCAGGGTGGTGAACTATATGGCCTAACCCCTCTGAATCATACTTTCGGTTGTAGAAGAGTCCCATGCCCTGCAGTGGGATGTATAGGCTGTTACTGATACAGAAGTTGCACTATGCCAGTGGGTGTGATGTTTGAGCTGTGCAAGTATGCCAAAGGAAATACCAAGCTACTGCAATACATGGCACAATGGTGAATGCAGCAGAGCATCATTTCAGTTGTAACTGCTGGGTAAAATGCTAGTAATTGCACATTTCTGATTATTAAAGATAGTCAGTGAAGCTGTCAACATTGTCATTGCAACCATGATTAAAATATTAATTAGTGAAACAAAAGAAGAAGGAAATTTTGAGTGCATCTTAGTTTCATTCCACCGGCATAGTGTGTAGAGGCCATAACACCAATTCAATCATTAAAGTATTATCACAATTTTAAAATATGTGTAGAACTATTATTTTGATGTTGTTTAAAAATTCATAATTGTTACATACATTTTCAGCGATCCAGTTTGTGCTCAGTGATGAGTTCTCACACTTACGGCCCGAGCAGCGTCTGGCCCTGCTGCACGAGGGCACTGGACCCAGAGTGATATCTGCATTTGTGGAAATTATATTTGACAATTCTGACAATAGGATCCCTGTAAGTATTAATTTTTACATTATTAAAATTTAGTATCCCATATTTCAAACTAACAGTAGAATTAATACATTTATACATTTGCTATAAACATTAATTACAGATTGAAAAAGATGAGATATTCTTGCGGCGTGTTATTGGATCGAAGAAGGATCAGTTTTTCCTCAACAAGAAGGTTGTACCAAGGTCAGAGGTGCTCAATTTGCTTGAAAGTGCGGGATTATCAAACTCCAACCCTTATTACATTGTCAAACAAGGAAAAGTGAGTATATCCCTTTATAACTAATGTAAAAATATTGAATCGTGATTTTCTTACTACAGGTAACTCTATAATAACGATACGAACTTCGAATGTTCGGATGTTCAATGTCTAGAATAAGATATAAGATTTCCACTTCATATCCTCTATTATACTTATCATTTTCTCCGATCTTAGTCTATATGGTTGTGACGTATGATAGAGGAATCCAAAATTTTGTGGAGTATCTAGGCTCATTAATGAAGTTTTATGTACGCCGTCTGAACGTGCCAAGTTCGTATCGTGTTTAGAGAGTAAACCCCTAGATTATGCAAAACTGCATTGGGTCTTGAATGGTTAATAACTGTTATATAGATGAAAATCCCAGATTGTTAAAGAGTTCGCCAAACTAATTGAACCTATAATGCGCCAAAAGGCTTCAACTGGCTGAGCTTGGTTCATCGCATCGCGTTTGAGGGGACAATGTTTTTATAATCTTATTATTTAATGTTATTCTAATTTGACTGAATCTGTGTCAGTTGTACTACAGTACGATTAAAATGCTGATGTATTTGGTTCGAATCCCTAAAGGCAAAGGAATATAAGATTTTTCAATTCATTCGCGCGTCCCCTATAACATCATGGGACAGAAATCACGAAGCGAAACGTGTTTGTATTGGTAGCACCTCTGCCTACACCTACTGTGAAAAAGGCGTGAGTTAGACTTTATGCAAGGGTAACCTGAAGGCATTGTTATAACAGATTAACCAAATGGCGGTGGCACCGGATTCCCAAAGATTGAAATTGCTCAGAGAAGTGGCAGGCACGCGCGTATACGACGAAAGAAGGGAGGAATCTGTCACAATATTGAAGGAAACTGTTGGAAAGGTAATTTCGTTTGACTTTTGTTGAATTTGTTTGAATTTATTGCATATTGTTAGAAGCTAATACCATTCTCTGCTCTTCACTTAAAGTGCTTAAGAAATTTGATCAAGTAATGTATTTAGATATAGGATTTGGAAAAACAGCTTTTCATTATACATATTGAGAAATTCTTAGGCAGGGCTTAAACACTCATTCAACTCTTTTATTTTCACTACATAAAGCCTATATTAAACCATATAAATATAATTAAACTATGCTCCACTACAATCTAATCATTTTTACATTCATTTCCTCAGGTTGAAAAGATCAATGAGTTCTTACAAACAATAGAGGAGCGTCTCAAGACCCTTGAGGAAGAAAAGGAAGAATTGAAAGAATACCAGAAATGGGACAGAGCGCGGCGCGTGCTCGAATTTATTATACACGACACCGAACATAAGGAGAACAAGAGGAAACTCGAAGAGGTAAGCTTATTCACTCTTTATACAGGGTATATCAAGTCTGCTACCGAAAACGAACGGGTGTACACTATAATTTAAGAATAAAACTATGTATTTACCACCCAAATACGACGACAAGAAAAAAAAGTTTTTTTGTTGCATTGTGTCCAACACTTAAACTTCCATCTGGCTTGGTTTCTGGTAGCAGTATTTTATATACCCTGTATTTATTTATTATCTACTTGTAGTTAGTTAAAAGTTGATTATGAACTGAGAAGCCATGACTTCACATGTGTTAGAATGAAAATAAAACTATATAATTACTCTTCCGTAGGCTATTACTAAAAGTGGAATTTCATATATTGTGTGATTCCACTTGTTCAAACTCGTAAACTTCTCCTAGTGACTTTGTTATAGCTCATCACATATGACTTCAATCTATGGACAGAACTCATTTTTCATAAGAGTGGCAAAGAAATTTAACGAATTAATGAACATTTTCTGGGAGCTGGACTTATTTCATTCTAAGCCTTGTATGCTAAAGAATAAGCTAGTGAAATATTGGCTTAATGGTTCTCTAACTGACGGTAATGAATAGCAATTTGTTTATACCCCTTTAATCTAGATGTATAAGTTTAGTGTGATGTAATAGTTTTTTATTTAGTTGTAATTTATATTCATTGTTTAACTGTTTTATTAATTGTTGATTGTTTTTCCTTAATATTTTTACATAAATATGATAATGTCTATTTCTCCCGTGAAACAACACTGCTTAAATGCACTGTTGTGTTTCGGATTGAAGGACATTGTAGCCAGAGCAACTACTGGACATATTGAGACTTAACATCTTATGTCTCAGGATGGCGAGCGCAGTGGAATGTTGCTACTAGTTTATGAGCGGTCGTATCGCTTACCATCAGGCGAACGGCTTGCTCGTCTCGCCATTCAAAGCAATAAAAAAAAAAAAAAAAAAAAGCATACTTTATATTAGTTACATACTTGCGAAAACATGTTATATGTTAATAGCCTATTCCTAGTTACGTCTTCTTGTAGTTAAGTCTTATTGTAATATTACTATTAACGCTTTGTTTTCCGAATAAAAAAAAATAAAATAAATAAAAAAAATATATATCAATGATTGAGCTATTGAACATTGTCGACGAATATTACTTGGAGAACTTACAGATACGATATTCAAAACGACAAATGCAGTAAATTTTAATATCAGGAAACGCATGATATATCAAATATCGTTTTTGGTAGTATCCAACTGAAAACTTGCGAAAATTACGATGGCTTAGAAAGTAGATGCAAAAAGTAAATAAGAAAATGCCCATTTTACTGTGAAACTTAGTATCGGTGAAAAGATCCTACGAATGAAACGTACTTTTTTTGGAGGGAAAAATATATATTTTCAATAAATATAAACATAATTGCCATCTAGTACCGCAGTTCATTGGAGAAATTAACTTGAAGTCCAAAAAAAAAAATTTTTTTTGTCTTCAGCTCTGTGAAGAAAATGTAAAATGTGATGATAATGACTTTATCTTGTAAAAAATCTGTCGCCCAGGATAAAACAATAATATAGTTCATGACAACCATAAAAAATTCTATAATGAATTTTTAGCAGTATCGGGATCAACGATATTTTTACTGATACTATGAATGGGCATTCTCCTTTGCAATGTATTTATTATTTTATTGTTAGTAATGAGTGTGTTTTGTGGACAGTTGGAGAAACTGCGCTCGAACAGTGGGAAAGAGCAGCAACATTATGCTGACCTAGTAAGAGAAGCACAGGACCATGTCAGAGAGGCAAACAGGTAATGTTATACAGGGTATATCAAGACTGCTACCGAAAACGAAGCCGGGTGGTAGTTGAAGCGACTTCAGACACAATGCAACAGAAAAAGTTGCAAAAAAAAGTGACAATTTTTTTTTTGTTATTTTTTTCCTATGGCCATATTTGGGTGGTAAATACATTTTTTCCTAAAATAATAGTGTATGCCCTTTTATTTATAAATACTCTAAGGTATAAAAGAGTTTAAATTATTATTTTAAGCTAAAACTATGGATTTACCACCCAAAAATGACGATATTTAAAAATCATAAAAAAATTTCGCGTTTCTAGGCGAAATTTTTAATTGCATTGTGTTTGTAGCCACTAAAACTACCACCCGGCTTCGTTTTCGGTAGCAGTCTTGATATACCCTGTATTTATATTGAACAATATTTACCCTCAACAGCTAGTGGGTATGTACTGTAAAAAAATGTTAAGACAATGTTGAAAATTAAAATCATTTTCAACCATCACTTCGTAAAATAAAAATATGAATAAAATTAAGAGCTACAAAACATTTTCAGTATAATAAAAAAAGAGATTTTACAAATTTCATTTCAGAACTAGTTGTTGATATATTTAAATGATTCTCTTATGCAGCTTCCAATTACTTTATTAACAACAAACACATAATATTACTGCCAAAATATCTAAAGAACATATTTAAAAATAGATATTATTTGTTACAGAAAATTAAAGGAAGCAAGGAAAGATGTGGCGGCAGCTCGTGAAGAGAAGGATATACTTTCGACGGAACAGCAACAGTTACTCAGAGAGAAGACCAAATTAGAACTTGCTATTAAAGACTTGACTGATGATGTCGATGGCGATAATAAGTCAAAGGTAATTTCAAACAAATAGGCTATTTGACTAATTTCTGAAAACCATACCACATTATGAAGCGGGGTCTATAGACCTTACAAATGAAGGTTATTTTTAATTACTATATCTATATCATTTGAAAATAAATTTACAAAATACACTGAAAAATTACACTGTCAAAACGCTCTGTCTGACAACGTGGCGTTTAGTTCGTAAACATCCGTTCCACAGATTCGTTCGCATATATCACTCATTCTTAAATCATCCATAGATCAATCAATCAGTCAATTGTCCGAATGAGTTTTTGCATTGAGGTATTACAACTGGAGCGGATTATATTATAGATCAAGTCGGCATTGCTGCAGATATGACACTTCATATATTTGTTACATTTGTTACCTAATGTTTCAGAATAAAGTAAAACGAAATATAAAAGCCCAATATAATCATGCATTTTTAATAACTTATAAAGCTACATTATTATAAAGATTTTAAAAACAACAAAACCTATTAGCCTTAACCTATAGGCTATTTGACTGTATAAAAATAATGACTTATTGTTTCCATCCGTGTAAATAATTTAATTTTAAACATATTTCATTATCATACATTAAAAATATTGTATATTTTGTCTAAAAACCACAATAATAATTTAATTTATTTGAGTTCGCGCCACGTGATCGTAAACGATTTTGATTGGCTATGACGTCATGCATTAGTATGAACTACTCACGTACAGGAAATGAATGGGATTGATAACGGCATAGATGCAAAATTAAATATTAAAAATACCTTTAAAAACGCGTTATTTGTCATTTGTACCCGTGAATTAATAATATTATCATGTCCAATGTAATAAAATGTGAAGAAAGAAAAAAAACTATTTTTTTTGACAAAACCTCATTCGGACTATTGATTGATTGATTGATCTATGGTTGATTAGAGAATGGGTGACATGCGAACGAATCTCTGGAATGGATGTTTACGAACTGAACGCCACATTGCCAGATAGAGCGTTTTGACAATGTAATTATTCAGTGTATTTGTAAATTTATTTTTAAATGATATAGATATAGTAATTAAAAATAACCTTTATTTGTAAGGTCTATAGACTCCACTTCATAATGTGGTATGGTTTTCAGAAAATAGTCAAATAGGGTATTGAGTTATCCTACTAAAAATACTTTTGTGTCAAAAATATGGATAGTGAAAAAATATATTTACAATATCCAATGTATCTAATAATAAATATATTAAATAAAATAAATAAAAGAATTTTTCAATATTTACCTATTGGTCCGTAACATTTATCTTATTCTATAATTTTGTTAAATATGATGATGTCAAAACGGCTTTGGTACATAATCTAATTTATTAATATTTTTGCTACTTTATTCAAATTATCGTTAATTTACGTATGGAATTAAATTCTATATTTTTTTCAAGTGAACTGGAATGGTTATTACATGTCTTCAGTTGGGAGTACGGTATTTTTAAAGCAATTAGAATAATAGCATAAATGACAACTGTCATAGCCGACTGTCAGCGTAAGGGTACATGTACCCTTGCAAATGTTCCAAATTATTTGGTCTAGATCCCCTCCAGTTGTATACCTCAATGAGTTTTTGTCAAAAAAAAATAGAATTATATTTCTTTCTTCACATTTTATTACATTGGACATGATAATATTATTAATTCACGGGTATTAATGTCAAATAACTCGTTTTGAAGGTATTTTTAATATTCAATTTGCATCTATGCCGTTATCAATCCCATTCATTTCCTGTATGTGAGTAGTTCATACAAACGCATGACGTCATAGCCAATCAAAATCGTTTACGATCACGTGGCGCGAACTCAAAAAAATTAAATTATAATTGTGTTTTTAGCCAAAATATACAATATTTTTAATGTATGATAATGAAATATGTTTTAAAATTAAATTATGTACACGGATGGAAACAAATAAGTCAATATTTTTTATACAGTCAAATAGCCTATTACAATGGTGAAAAGACAAAAAATAGGTTTTGCTAACACTAGTTCGAGAAATGTTACTATAATTTAGATATATTCGAGTTCTTAATCAATGTTATATGCTCGCCTTTTTAGACTTCAATATAACCCACACTAGCTTCCCCATAATTGGTAAATAATATGTGTTTTATAGTTTTTTATTTAATAGAGTATTGTTATTGAATAGAATATGTATTATTTTAGTAATTTAGTTTTCATATTTACTCCAGTCACTAAGCCCATCAAAACAAAACAAAACAAAAAAAAACAAGTATTCTAACTTAGTTCTAGAGTCCCTACTTAAAGAATTGGATCTTGTAAAGGTGTCTTACGGTTCTCTTATATGGTTGTCTTACGGTTGTCTATTAGGGAACTAGCTAACTTAACAAAACTATCTAAATAACAAGCCCATATAAATATTTTTTTGTTTGAAATAAATCAAATCAAATCAAATCAAATCAAAATATTCTTTATTCAAATAGTCTTTCACAAGATCTTTTGAATCGTCCTTTTCTGCTACCACCGCTTCGGAACGTGTTGTGGCTGTGAAGAAGAAGCGGCGCAAGAAACTCCCTCAGCAACACGAACTGTCTTCTTTTTTTCTGTCTTTTTCTTTTTTTTTATATCGCCATTTACAAATAAAATAGATTAACTTGACCATTGCACTCAACAATCTTATTCAATACAATATGTACTATTTGTGAGATACACAGTGTTATCATAAGCTCTTATTCAACAGGAAAGAGCAGAAGCCGAGCTAGAAAGGCTCAGGCAGCAGATATCAGAGAAGGAGAGAGAGTTGGAGGAGTTGAAACCGAAGTACGAGGAGATGAAGGGTCGCGAGGAGGAGTGCACGCGCGCGCTCGCGCTCAACCAGCAGAAGCGGCAGGAGCTGTACGCCAAGCAGGGCCGCGGCACGCAGTTCACCAGCAAGCAGGACAGGGACCGATGGATCGAGAAGGAGCTCAAGTGAGTTGCTTTATATAATACAGAAGCGGCAGGAGCTGTACGCCAAGCAGGGCCGCGGCACGCAGTTCACCAGCAAGCAGGACAGGGACCGATGGATCGAGAAGGAGCTCAAGTGAGTTGCTTTATATAATACAGAAGCGGCAGGAGCTGTACGCCAAGCAGGGCCGCGGCACGCAGTTCACCAGCAAGCAGGACAGGGACCGATGGATCGAGAAGGAGCTCAAGTGAGTTGCTTTATATAATACAGAAGCGGCAGGAGCTGTACGCCAAGCAGGGCCGCGGCACGCAGTTCACCAGCAAGCAGGACAGGGACCGATGGATCGAGAAGGAGCTCAAGTGAGTTGCTTTATATAATACAGAAGCGGCAGGAGCTGTACGCCAAGCAGGGCCGCGGCACGCAGTTCACCAGCAAGCAGGACAGGGACCGATGGATCGAGAAGGAGCTCAAGTGAGTTGCTTTATATAATACAGAAGCGGCAGGAGCTGTACGCCAAGCAGGGCCGCGGCACGCAGTTCACCAGCAAGCAGGACAGGGACCGATGGATCGAGAAGGAGCTCAAGTGAGTTGCTTTATATAATACAGAAGCGGCAGGAGCTGTACGCCAAGCAGGGCCGCGGCACGCAGTTCACCAGCAAGCAGGACAGGGACCGATGGATCGAGAAGGAGCTCAAGTGAGTTGCTTTATATAATACAGAAGCGGCAGGAGCTGTACGCCAAGCAGGGCCGCGGCACGCAGTTCACCAGCAAGCAGGACAGGGACCGATGGATCGAGAAGGAGCTCAAGTGAGTTGCTTTATATAATACAGAAGCGGCAGGAGCTGTACGCCAAGCAGGGCCGCGGCACGCAGTTCACCAGCAAGCAGGACAGGGACCGATGGATCGAGAAGGAGCTCAAGTGAGTTGCTTTATATAATACAGAAGCGGCAGGAGCTGTACGCCAAGCAGGGCCGCGGCACGCAGTTCACCAGCAAGCAGGACAGGGACCGATGGATCGAGAAGGAGCTCAAGTGAGTTGCTTTATATAATACAGAAGCGGCAGGAGCTGTACGCCAAGCAGGGCCGCGGCACGCAGTTCACCAGCAAGCAGGACAGGGACCGATGGATCGAGAAGGAGCTCAAGTGAGTTGCTTTATATAATACAGAAGCGGCAGGAGCTGTACGCCAAGCAGGGCCGCGGCACGCAGTTCACCAGCAAGCAGGACAGGGACCGATGGATCGAGAAGGAGCTCAAGTGAGTTGCTTTATATAATACAGAAGCGGCAGGAGCTGTACGCCAAGCAGGGCCGCGGCACGCAGTTCACCAGCAAGCAGGACAGGGACCGATGGATCGAGAAGGAGCTCAAGTGAGTTGCTTTATATAATACAGAAGCGGCAGGAGCTGTACGCCAAGCAGGGCCGCGGCACGCAGTTCACCAGCAAGCAGGACAGGGACCGATGGATCGAGAAGGAGCTCAAGTGAGTTGCTTTATATAATACAGAAGCGGCAGGAGCTGTACGCCAAGCAGGGCCGCGGCACGCAGTTCACCAGCAAGCAGGACAGGGACCGATGGATCGAGAAGGAGCTCAAGTGAGTTGCTTTATATAATACAGAAGCGGCAGGAGCTGTACGCCAAGCAGGGCCGCGGCACGCAGTTCACCAGCAAGCAGGACAGGGACCGATGGATCGAGAAGGAGCTCAAGTGAGTTGCTTTATATAATACAGAAGCGGCAGGAGCTGTACGCCAAGCAGGGCCGCGGCACGCAGTTCACCAGCAAGCAGGACAGGGACCGATGGATCGAGAAGGAGCTCAAGTGAGTTGCTTTATATAATACAGAAGCGGCAGGAGCTGTACGCCAAGCAGGGCCGCGGCACGCAGTTCACCAGCAAGCAGGACAGGGACCGATGGATCGAGAAGGAGCTCAAGTGAGTTGCTTTATATAATACAGAAGCGGCAGGAGCTGTACGCCAAGCAGGGCCGCGGCACGCAGTTCACCAGCAAGCAGGACAGGGACCGATGGATCGAGAAGGAGCTCAAGTGAGTTGCTTTATATAATACAGAAGCGGCAGGAGCTGTACGCCAAGCAGGGCCGCGGCACGCAGTTCACCAGCAAGCAGGACAGGGACCGATGGATCGAGAAGGAGCTCAAGTGAGTTGCTTTATATAATACAGAAGCGGCAGGAGCTGTACGCCAAGCAGGGCCGCGGCACGCAGTTCACCAGCAAGCAGGACAGGGACCGATGGATCGAGAAGGAGCTCAAGTGAGTTGCTTTATATAATACAGAAGCGGCAGGAGCTGTACGCCAAGCAGGGCCGCGGCACGCAGTTCACCAGCAAGCAGGACAGGGACCGATGGATCGAGAAGGAGCTCAAGTGAGTTGCTTTATATAATACAGAAGCGGCAGGAGCTGTACGCCAAGCAGGGCCGCGGCACGCAGTTCACCAGCAAGCAGGACAGGGACCGATGGATCGAGAAGGAGCTCAAGTGAGTTGCTTTATATAATACAGAAGCGGCAGGAGCTGTACGCCAAGCAGGGCCGCGGCACGCAGTTCACCAGCAAGCAGGACAGGGACCGATGGATCGAGAAGGAGCTCAAGTGAGTTGCTTTATATAATACAGAAGCGGCAGGAGCTGTACGCCAAGCAGGGCCGCGGCACGCAGTTCACCAGCAAGCAGGACAGGGACCGATGGATCGAGAAGGAGCTCAAGTGAGTTGCTTTATATAATACAGAAGCGGCAGGAGCTGTACGCCAAGCAGGGCCGCGGCACGCAGTTCACCAGCAAGCAGGACAGGGACCGATGGATCGAGAAGGAGCTCAAGTGAGTTGCTTTATATAATACAGAAGCGGCAGGAGCTGTACGCCAAGCAGGGCCGCGGCACGCAGTTCACCAGCAAGCAGGACAGGGACCGATGGATCGAGAAGGAGCTCAAGTGAGTTGCTTTATACAATACAGAAGCGGCAGGAGCTGTACGCCAAGCAGGGCCGCGGCACGCAGTTCACCAGCAAGCAGGACAGGGACCGATGGATCGAGAAGGAGCTCAAGTGAGTTGCTTTATACAATACAGAAGCGGCAGGAGCTGTACGCCAAGCAGGGCCGCGGCACGCAGTTCACCAGCAAGCAGGACAGGGACCGATGGATCGAGAAGGAGCTCAAGTGAGTTGCTTTATATAATACAGAAGCGGCAGGAGCTGTACGCCAAGCAGGGCCGCGGCACGCAGTTCACCAGCAAGCAGGACAGGGACCGATGGATCGAGAAGGAGCTCAAGTGAGTTGCTTTATATAATACAGAAGCGGCAGGAGCTGTACGCCAAGCAGGGCCGCGGCACGCAGTTCACCAGCAAGCAGGACAGGGACCGATGGATCGAGAAGGAGCTCAAGTGAGTTGCTTTATATAATACAGAAGCGGCAGGAGCTGTACGCCAAGCAGGGCCGCGGCACGCAGTTCACCAGCAAGCAGGACAGGGACCGATGGATCGAGAAGGAGCTCAAGTGAGTTGCTTTATATAATACAGAAGCGGCAGGAGCTGTACGCCAAGCAGGGCCGCGGCACGCAGTTCACCAGCAAGCAGGACAGGGACCGATGGATCGAGAAGGAGCTCAAGTGAGTTGCTTTATATAATACAGAAGCGGCAGGAGCTGTACGCCAAGCAGGGCCGCGGCACGCAGTTCACCAGCAAGCAGGACAGGGACCGATGGATCGAGAAGGAGCTCAAGTGAGTTGCTTTATATAATACAGAAGCGGCAGGAGCTGTACGCCAAGCAGGGCCGCGGCACGCAGTTCACCAGCAAGCAGGACAGGGACCGATGGATCGAGAAGGAGCTCAAGTGAGTTGCTTTATATAATACAGAAGCGGCAGGAGCTGTACGCCAAGCAGGGCCGCGGCACGCAGTTCACCAGCAAGCAGGACAGGGACCGATGGATCGAGAAGGAGCTCAAGTGAGTTGCTTTATATAATACAGAAGCGGCAGGAGCTGTACGCCAAGCAGGGCCGCGGCACGCAGTTCACCAGCAAGCAGGACAGGGACCGATGGATCGAGAAGGAGCTCAAGTGAGTTGCTTTATATAATACAGAAGCGGCAGGAGCTGTACGCCAAGCAGGGCCGCGGCACGCAGTTCACCAGCAAGCAGGACAGGGACCGATGGATCGAGAAGGAGCTCAAGTGAGTTGCTTTATATAATACAGAAGCGGCAGGAGCTGTACGCCAAGCAGGGCCGCGGCACGCAGTTCACCAGCAAGCAGGACAGGGACCGATGGATCGAGAAGGAGCTCAAGTGAGTTGCTTTATATAATACAGAAGCGGCAGGAGCTGTACGCCAAGCAGGGCCGCGGCACGCAGTTCACCAGCAAGCAGGACAGGGACCGATGGATCGAGAAGGAGCTCAAGTGAGTTGCTTTATATAATACAGAAGCGGCAGGAGCTGTACGCCAAGCAGGGCCGCGGCACGCAGTTCACCAGCAAGCAGGACAGGGACCGATGGATCGAGAAGGAGCTCAAGTGAGTTGCTTTATATAATACAGAAGCGGCAGGAGCTGTACGCCAAGCAGGGCCGCGGCACGCAGTTCACCAGCAAGCAGGACAGGGACCGATGGATCGAGAAGGAGCTCAAGTGAGTTGCTTTATATAATACAGAAGCGGCAGGAGCTGTACGCCAAGCAGGGCCGCGGCACGCAGTTCACCAGCAAGCAGGACTGTTGGCTATAAGGGAAGAATGGATCGTATGACACCATTATGACAATTGTTTGGAGACCACAGCGCATGATAATCTAGAAACAGGATAAAATAAAAATATATCTTGTTTTACATATCCAAGTTTATTGCTAATCCCCAAAATCTTTTCACAGATCACTCAACAAACAAATAAAAGACAAGAAAGACCACGAGAGCAAACTCCGCGAAGACTTGCGCCGCGACGCTACCAAACTCACGGAATTGGAGAAGAGAATAGAAGAGACCACCAAGGAGATGGAGAGGCAGCGAGTGGCTATTGACGAGCATAATAAACAGTACTATGAGTGCAAGAAAAGGAAGGATCAAGAGCAGAGTGCTAGGAAGTGAGTTTATCTATACTTCTATACTAATATTATAAAGAGGAAACATTTGTATTTTTGGATTTTTGTTTATAATGAACTAGCGGCCCGGCCCAGCTGCGTCCGGGTACAAATCGATTTCTGTAAAATAATATGTATGTATTATACATATAAACCTTCTCCTTGAATCACTCTATCTATTTAAAAAAAACGGCATCAAAATCCGTTGCGTAGTTTTAAAGATTTAAGCATACAAAGGGACATAGGGACAGAGAAAGCGACTTTGTTTTATACTATGTAGTGATAATATCAAAAACTACTGGACCGATTTTAAAAATTATTTCTCCATTTGAATGGTCTATTATCCTGGAGTAACATATGCTATATATTTGCCTAAAGGGTTGAACGGAAATGTTTCGATGGTCTCGAAATCGATCGATTTATAAAAAAAAAATACCCAATTAAGTTAAATATTTATTGTGTTTTACTAGTGAATTGTGGCCGTAAAGAAACGAGTCTAACGCAAAATCTGTCCTCACTAAAGAAGACTTGGCCAAAGGCAGATCAAGCTCTCCGTTCGATGGCTGGAAAGGTCCGTTTTTAAGATTTGAACATAATTTATGTTCATAAACATAAATTTAACTGAAGAGAGCCATAGAAGAGAAAATGGGATATAAGCCCACAAACTTGAAGGGACAATTAATTGGGGCAATTATTTATAATCCTTATAATCTCTAAAGGACTGCTACCGAAAGTATGTCCTGGATGTTCGTTCTCTTCATGGACAAACACAACGGCATTACAGAATTCGCATAGACGCGACCAATTAGGTTTTAGTGATAGTTGAAATATCGTTCTTTGGGTGATAAACATAGGTACCTTTTCTAAAATAATAATTTAAACTCTCTTATATCTTAGAGTATTTATAAATTAAAGGGTATACACTATTATTTTAGGAAAAAATGTATTTACCACCGAAATAGGGCAATAGGAAAAAAATTACAAAAAAAAATTGTCGCTTTTTTTTTGCAACTTTTTCTGTTGCATTGTGTCTGAAGTCGCTTAAACTACCACCCGGATTCGTTTTCGGTAGCAGTCTTGATATACCCTGTATATATTATTCATACACTGCTGCCCCAAGTTTCGTTCTTTTCTCTTATATCCATCAAATGGTTGTCTGTCAGAAATAGCCTTGTGCGATAAGGCCGCCAATTGTACTTTTTTCTTCTGTAAGTTTACTTTTTGTTTTATATCTGGTGTACAATAAAGCTTTATACAGGGTACATCAAGACTGCTACCGAAAACGAAGCCGGGTGGTAGTTTTAGTGACTACAAACACAACGGGACTAAAATTTCGCAAAGAAACGCGACAATTATTTTTAACGATTTTTTAAATATCATCATTTTTGGGTGGTAAATCCATAGGTTTTGCTAAAATAATAATTTACACTCATATATACCTTAGAGTATTTATCTATAAATAAAAGGGTATAAACTATTACTTTAGAAAAAAATGTATTTACCACCCAAAACAGACAAATTGAAAGCGAAAAAAGTCGCTTCTTTTACAACATTTTGCATTGGGTCTAAAGTCGCTTAAACTACCACCCGGCTTCGTTTTCGGTAGCAGTCTTGATATAGCCTGTATAGGAAATAAGTGGCAGTAGGCACTGATGGTCAATGGGAAGAAAAGATCACGACTGTCCCCACTCGTGAATGATAAGGTCGTCCATTCGGAAGCTAGACGACGTTAACATATATTAGGAAATTTGCTATTGGCTACAGGCAATTTTCATCAGTTCCTTAATGAAAAACTTTGCTGAGCAGCATTCTCCTATAACTTGGAAAAATAATCAAACATGAAAAATAGGTATTCAGTTGTGACAGCGCTCATAATATTAAAATTGTTTCAGCCTATTTTAAACGGTCGCGACAGTGTACGCAAAGTACTGGAAACATTTCAAGAGCGCGGCGGCGACTGGGCCAAGATCGCCACGCAGTACTACGGACCCGTCATTGAGAACTTCACTTGCGACAAAACCATATACACTGCTGTTGAGGTATTACACTTATCTATACTATTATATCAAGTTGAAGAGTTTAGTTTGTTTGTTTCGACTAATTTCAGTAACTATTGGTTCGAAATTAAATATTATTTTTACGTTGAATAGGTTATTTGTTGAGGAATGCTACAGGCTATCATCACCATGCTATGACCTATAGGAGGAAAGCAGTAATGAAAAATCTAGCAAATACGAGGAAATTTAAATCGTGTTCGTAGTACGATGGGTATATATTCTAAATTGATCGTTGGAATTGTTTTTTTTTTCCGTGATTTTGAAAATATTTTGATGACTTGATTGATTTTGGTTTTGAAAACTACTATAAAACAGTATTTGTAATATTTTCCAGGTGACGGCAGGCAACAGGTTATTCCATCACATAGTGGAGTCAGATACAGTCGGCACCAAGATATTGAAGGAGATGAATAGACAGAGTCTACCGGGAGAGGTGACGTTCATGCCGCTCAATAGGCTGCAAGTACGGGACATGGTCTATCCTAATGATAATGTGAGTATTGAAGTAATATATTTTGTATTTTTATTTTACGTAACTATCTCTTGCAATATATCTGTATGTATTATGAACCCATATACATCCCACTGTAGTGCACAGGTTTCCTGTACAACATAGGACAATTTCATAAGGTTAGCGATATTCATGACAGAAATACTAGAAATAGAAATAATCTAGTCAGTCATAAGACCAGGCTCCAGAAAATTAGCAAATATTTTAAGGGTTACTGTATGCATTTCTATAATAAAGTTGGCACTCACATAAAAGCCTTAACTATAAATAAATTTAAATCTAATATTAAACGACAGTAATTCAGAATATTTAGAAGATAGTAAAGCTTGGGAATAAAACATAATATAAGTCCCCGAACCGGATGTGTGTGTACTCTGTTTAATATAATTGAAATAATTATCCCACTTGTGTCACCATAGTTGTAGGCAATTTGAGTACGTCATGCTCGCTTAAAGGTCTGTGCTTGCGGCGGCGTCGTGTGCCGGGTCGGTCACTTCCCTATAACACGGTTGAGGAGACCGATGGCTGGCACATGCGTCATACTCGTGAACGGGTGCTGCTTGTGTAGACTGGTCTGGTCAATTTGCTTATAATGATAATATTAAATAACTTTGTTTTTTTTTATTGCCTTTCATTGCTTTTGCTGAACAGTGTATACCGATTCCGCGGTCTGGGCGACCACACTTAATTCAGCCGTACAATATAATTATTATCACTACATAGTATAAAACAAAGTCGCTTTTTCTGTCCCTATTTTTCTTGTTCGTTTAAATCTTTAAAACTACGCAACGGATTTTGATGCGGTTTTTTTAATAGAAAGGTTTATATTTATAATAACATCCATTAAATAGTGGAGATATATTGTTATTTTTGAGGTTTCTAATGTGATGTCGTTAATAGGCTATTTGACTAATTTCTGAAAACCATACCACATTATGAAGCGGGGTCTATAGACCTTACAAATGAAGGTTATTTTTAATTACTATATCTATATCATTTGAAAATAAATTTACAAAATACACTGAAAAATTACACTGTCAAAACGCTCTGTCTGACAATGTGGCGTTTAGTTCGTAAACATCCGTTCCACAGATTCGTTCGCATATATCACTCATTCTTAAATCATCCATAGATCAATCAATCAGTCAATCGTCCGAATGAGTTTTTGCATTGAGGTATTACAACTGGAGCGGATTATATTATAGATCAAGTCGGCATTGCTGCAGATACGACACTTCATATATTTGTTACATTTGTTACCTAATGTTTCAGAATAAAGTAAAACGAAATATAAAAGCCCAATATAATCGTGCATTTTTAATAACTTATAAAGCTACATTATTATAAATATTTTAAAAACAACAAAACCTATTAGCCTTAACCTATAGGCTATTTGACTGTATAAAAATAATGACTTATTTGTTTCCATCCGTGTAAATAATTTAATTTTAAACATATTTCATTATCATACATTAAAAATATTGTATATTTTGTCTAAAAACCACAATAATAATTTAATTTATTTTGAGTTCGCGCCACGTGATCGTAAACGATTTTGATTGGCTATGACGTCATGCATTAGTATGAACTACTCACGTACAGGAAATGGATGGGATTGATAACGGCATAGATGCAAATTAAATATTAAAAATACCTTTAAAACGCGTTATTTGTCATTTGTACCCGTGAATTAATAATATTATCATGTCCAATGTAATAAAATGTGAAGAAAGAAAAAAAACTATTTTTTTTAACAAAACCTCATTCGGACTATTGATTGATTGATTGATCTATGGTTGATTAGAGAATGAGTGACATGCGAACGAATCTCTGGAATGGATGTTTACGAACTGAACGCCACATTGCCAGATAGAGCGTTTTGACAATGTAATTATTCAGTGTATTTTGTAAATTTATTTTTAAATGATATAGATATAGTAATTAAAAATAACCTTTATTTGTAAGGTCTATAGACTCCACTTCATAATGTGGTATGGTTTTCAGAAAATAGTCAAATAGCGTATTGAGTTATCCTACTAAAAAATACTTTTGTGTCAAAAATATGGATAGTGAAAAAATATATTTACAATATCCAATGTATCTAATAATAAATATATTAAATAAAATAAATAAACGAATTTTTCAATATTTACCTATTTGTCCGTAACATTAATCTTATTCTATAATTTTGTTAAAATATGACATTTGTCAAAACGGCTTTGGTACATAATCTAATTTATTAATATTTTTGCTACTTTATTCAAATTATCGTTAATTTACGTATGGAATTAAATTCTATATTTTTTTCAAGTGAACTGGAATGGTTATTACATGTCTTCAGTTGGGAGTACGGTATTTTTAAAGCAATTAGAATAAATAGCATAAATGACAACTGTCATAGCCGACTGTCAGCGTAAGGGTACATGTACCCTTGCAAATGTTCCAAATTATTTGGTCTAGATCCCCTCCAGTTGTATACCTCAATGAGTTTTTGTCAAAAAAAATAGAATTATATTTCTTTCTTCACATTTTATGACATTGGACATGATAATATTATTAATTCACGGGTATTAATGTCAAATAACTCGTTTTGAAGGTATTTTTAATATTCAATTTGCATCTATGCCGTTATCAATCCCATTCATTTCCTGTATGTGAGTAGTTCATACAAACGCATGACGTCATAGCCAATCAAAATCGTTTACGATCACGTGGCGCGAACTCAAAATAAATTAAATTATAATTGTGTTTTTTAGCCAAAATATACAATATTTTTAATATATGATAATGAAATATGTTTTAAAATTAAATTATGTACACGGATGGAAACAAATAAGTCAATATTTTTTATACAGTCAAATAGCCTATTATCGATATTTTTCCGCTTACATTGCAAACGCAGGCTGAACCCTACGAGATTTATCAAAATAATGTACTACTTATTTGTACACATTGAAAAGGTCTACAGAAAACTCCGCGATGGTATATGTCTATCTCTTATGGATATCCCACAATAACATATTTTTTTCATTTACTTTTTACGACAAATAATGGCTAGTTTTCGAAGCGATTTTAACCAATACAGCATTAATCCTTATCCAATTAAATAGCTTAAATAAATTGTTGATTTAATATAAATCTATGTGGTCCTTTACAGCACATTACTTAAATGAATATTTTCGAAGATATTACAGATTTAAAATTGCGGCACGTAGCGCTTGCAGCGGTACTGCATTAAATATTTTCATTTCATTTCATTTTATTTCAACCGAGAGTACGATTGAGATGTGATATAGGACTGCAATGTGCCATATATTTATTTTGTACATGATTGGGGTCTCATTCACTGGGTAATTTATTTGTGTATTTTGGTTTGGATTATACAGGGTATATTAAGACTGCTACTGAAAACGAAGCCGGGTGGTAGTTTAAGCGACTTTAGACACAATGCAACAGAAAATGTTGCAAAAAAAAGCGACCATTTTTTTTTGTTATTTTTTTCCTAGGATCATATTTGGGTGGTGAATACATTCTTTTCCTAAAATAATAGTGTATACCCTTTTAATTATAAATACTCTAAGGTATAAAAGAGTTTAAAAACTATGGATTTACCACCTAACAATGATGATTATATTTAAAAAATCATTAAAAATTATTGTCGCATTTTTATGCGAAATTTTTAGTTGCATTGTGTTTGTAGTCACTAAAACTACCACCGGCTTCGTTTTCGGTAGCAGTCTTGATATACCCGGTATTATGAGAATGAATTAATTTTTAACATATATTTAATTTTAAAATTTTCAGTTTTAAATTGTGTTGTGAGACCTAATTTAATTTTATTGAGCTAGTGTTAATAGTAGTTATTTAATGTGAGTGTATTGTGTATTGGAGTATCTACAGAATCGTGGTGTCACCTAGTCGTGTTATTATAATTCCAGAACGCAATAGCGATGGTGCAGAAGTTGAAGTACGACCCTAAGTACGCGAAGGCGATGAAGTACATATTCGGCAAGACGCTGATCTGCAGGAACCTCGAGTGCGCCACCGAGCTCGGCAAGCAGTTCCATCTCGACTGCGTCACGCTCGAGGGAGACCAGGTAACTAACAACCCGCTACAGGATATAGGCTTCCTCCAAGAATTTCCAAGATATGCAATGAGCCTACTGGTAACTTCACTTCTACTAATTTCCAAAATACAATGAGATCACTGTTGGATGTAGGCTTCCCCAAAAGAATTCCACAGCGAACTCTGAAGGAAACTGCCTGCTACCAGCAAAACACTGTAAACTTTAGTATGTATTTTGTCCACCTTGTGGGTGTGATTTGATGTTGTAAGAGACATCTTCCTCTTTAGACATCAGTTCATATAACAATGTTGAGAATTGAGATAAATATATTTTATGTACATTAATTCTTAAATTCACGATTGAGATAAATTTGAGAAAAAACACCGATTAAATTACGTGTTAGTGATAACAATCTGACTGAACAAAATAAATTAAAACGGCTTAACCGATTGTGACAAAATATGACAAAAACTTAAATTCAATAGTTTGTGTGATCTAAAAGATAAACTTACAACGAACCACGAAGAATCGACTAAAATGATTTTAATCTCCATTTCTTTTTTTAAATTTCTATTTCTATGTAAAATAAAGCTATAACTATACATTATTATATTCTAGGTTTCATCAAAAGGATCTCTAACTGGCGGCTACTTCAACCAATCGCGTTCCCGTCTGGAGATGCAAAAGACGCGTTCCGAGTTGATGGAACAAATAACGACGCTCGATCAAGAACTGAACACACTGAGACAAGAACTGAACAAGACCGAGAGTAGTATTAACACCATCGTGTCTGAGATGCAGAGGACGGAGACTAAACAAGGGAAAGCTAAGTATGTGGTATATATATTTTTTGTGCTTATTAATAAGGCTTTTTTTGGAATGTGTGTTATGTGCTCTAAAAATTTTGTAGAATTAGAAGTCAGTAAGAATGAAATAGATTAGTGTGGTAGAATGTGATATAGCCTCTGTCAATTGTATAAGAATTCAAAAATTTGTTTGAGGGATGTGTTGAGCAGTTTACTATTATGTGATAATGTTATAATTTTCTACACAGATACTTTATATTCAAATGGTTGTTGTAATTTAAAAATAAGAACCGTAAATGAAACTGTTGAAAATAACAATATAATTTTTTTCTTTACATATTGAGCATGTGTCTGGAAATTCCTCATGTCAAGTACTTCCTTTCAAAAACGTTTAAAGTAAGCTTTTATCTGGATATTAATTAAAACCTTTTGAGTCTTAAATTCTAAATATTTTATTTAATCCAAAGTTTGTATTAATAATCTCACCAAGAACAGTCTGAAACAGTATTTAAATCGAATAAAAACATACTTTACTTCAGTAATAGGGAATATGCATGTAATTTTTTTATATTTTTAATCGATTCTGTATGTTATTAAATTACCGTAAAAAAATATAAGTCTGAAAATTTCAATTAAAAAAGTACAAAAAAATAATCAAAACTGCTATCAGTTTTGAAGCATTTAAACGCCAACGTAGTATTTGGATTAAGGTTCTTTCATGAATTGCTACAGAACTGTATTTCGTGACAAAATAATCTATTTTTTTTAATAATATAAAGAAAACACAAAATAACTCATGAACAAACGTAAAACAATACACTCAACAAGCTAAAAATTCATAAGATCGTGACCAGTGTCGTCACTTTCCTTTTTAAGCAATAGCCCCGCATTTCGATAAAATTGCGCGGCAAATATGAAATGTCATTTTTTAAGTTTTTATTATACCGATTTAGAGTTGATGAATTTAAAAAATATCTTTAAGGTATATTTCGATACCAGTTAAGATAACAAAAAAAAAGACTTATTTTGGGGTCTTGCATATTCCCTATTGTAGAAAACAAGTCCACAAGTTCTACAATACAAAAATAACTTTATAATTTCCAGAGACATATTCGACAAAGTGAAGGCTGACATTCGACTAATGAAGGAAGAGTTGGGGTCTATAGAGAGGTTCCGAGGTCCCAAAGAGAGGTCTCTGGCGCAGTGCCGCTCCAGTCTAGAAGCCATGCAGGCTACCAAGGAGGGACTTGAGTCGGAATTACATCAGGTAATGTATATTCGAAAAAAAAATAATGCAAAATGCAATCAGTTATGGTCACTACAATACTTGAGGTTGAATTCAGTCGTTATCAAGACGCCCACGTTGCTATCTTTATTCTATACTGTGCATTGTTCCAAACAAATCGCTAAATAAAATTCTAATGTCAAAGGAATCACTGTCTATTAGCAGCAGTTTAAATGCATTGTTGTGTTTCGGCTGGAAGAACATTGTAGCCAGAGTAACTACTGGACATATTGAGACTTTACATCTTATGTCTCAGGATGGCGAGCGCAGTGGAATGCAAAGCATTGGTTTGTAATTCAAGGTGTTGTTTGGTTTTGCTACTGTTCATGACCGGTCGTATAGCCTACCATCAGGCGAACGGCATGTTCGTCTTGGCATTCATTGCAATAAAAAAAATGTAGTTCAAACTGAGAATACATAGATCGATTGTACTTCCCAAGATATTTTCAAACTTATAAGAGAACTAACAGCTACTAAATCTTATTAAAAAGTCCATGACACCATAAGATAACATCTATACATTTCCAGGAACTAATGGAGCAACTATCGACCGCGGATCAGGGCAAGGTGGACGAACTGAACGACGCGATCCGCCGCCTCACCGCCGAGAACAAGGAGGCCTTCAGCGCCAGGATGAACCTCGAGGCCACCAAGAACAAGCTCGAGAACCTGCTCACTAACAACCTTATACGGTACTTTATCAGTTGTACATTCTGTCGTGGAAAGTTGATGCTTTCTGTGAAATGAGCCACGTGTTTGATCGAAAAGTGTAGGCAATATGGAGCCCTACTCTGAAAATCCGAAACGAAGTTCGAATCTTCGGACGATTGAAGATTATGCCGAACATTTACAGAGTCGATACATTCGTATCGGAATGTACCAATCTGTACTGAATATGTTGGGATTTGTATAACTTATATCGTAACCATAAGTCAGTAACGACTATAAGTCTAAGTAAGTACATTCGTATCGTCATAAACTTCGATCGTCCGAAGATTCGAACTTCGTTTCGGATTTTCAGAGTAGGGCCCATGAACGCACCAAATAACAGTCAAGCCGATCTCTTATCAATAACGGGTAGCATTAGTGCAGAGCAAAAAAAACATTCGTTCGTTATTTCAAATAACGTGTTTGACATTATTTTTTGTGGCTAATTTTGAAGTAAGAAAAATATTTGTGAGGCCCACAGATATTTGTTGCGGAGACCAATATCTTGTAGTTTCATTAAAAAAAAAGACCTGATAATGTTTGAAAATTATAAAAAAACTAGCGGTCGGGCCCGGCTCCGCCCGGGTGCAGATGCACGTTTCAAAATGAGGGTCAAAATGTTCTATTCCGACTATCAATATAGAATATCGACCAATCGGACCACGAATATAATTTCCTCGTATTTGCTAGAAATTTCACTACTGCTTCCCTCCTTTATGTCATAGCGTGATGATATATAGCCTATAGCATTCCTCAATAAATATACTATCCAACACTGAAATAATTTTCCAAATCGGACCAGCGGTTCCTGAGATTAGCGCGTTCAAACAAACAAACAAACTCTTCAGCTTTATAATATTAGTATAGATTAATATCTATATTTGTGCTTCATTTCATATAAACGATTGATAGTCAGTCACCACACACTAAAACGATGAAAGATTATATAGTAACCTGCATACCACCGCGATTTGTAAGAAAAGCAATAATATCTTTCACATTCCAGACGTAAAGACGAGTTAGTCCAAGCCCTGCAAGAGATTTCAGTGGAGGACAGAAAGCGACGTCTAGCTAACAGCAAAGCAGATCTGTCAGCTACCGAGAAGAGAATCAAACAGATCAACAAAGAATTGGAGGAGGTCGAGAGGAAAGTGCAGGCAGCTGTCAAGAACGAGAAGGCGTTGAAACTGGAACTTGACAAGTGGAGGAATAAGGTATGCAAATATATCTGTTAATCCCATACAATTATTTATACCATAGGAAGATACAAATGTTGTTTAGTTGGGGCAAAAAATACTATCATCTTAAATAAACTTAGTATCATATGTTACGCTTTTGAACATCCATATCGGTGCGAAGATCCACTCAAATTAGACAATGTATAAAATATATGAAATGTAAAATTATAGGAGACATCTTAGATTTATTTTAAATTCTGTTATCAGTTAATATATATCGATGTACAATTTGACAAATTATCACGTATGATTAACTACAGGAAAAAGAAGCGCAAGACAAAATGGAAGAAGACGCAAAAGGTCTAGAGAAAATGGCGTCCAAAGAGGTGTTGCTTCAGGAAAAAATACAAGAGTCCCTAGACAAAATCGCCGCGCTGGGAACATTACCCAACGCACCGGAGCTACACGCTAAATACCAGAAAATGTCGCTGAAACAGGTATATATTGGTTTATCATGATCAACAATGCCCATTTTCTAGTGTTTCCTGTCATATTTGCCATTTTGAAATGCCAGCCGGATCTGTGATTTATAAATGTATTAATGGGGCCTGCCTGCTCTTTTGCCGTACCCAAGCAATAAAAACATATTATAAGTATAAAAACAATCTATAGCTAAGAACGAAAGCCTTTACGATTAAAATGCACCTCGTATTAATGGTTACTTAGATTTACGCGAATGTTACACATTAAAATAAAACTATTATTTACGGATTTTATCGCGGATTTGGTTTAAATTTAACATTTTTTAACTTCCCGACGTTTCGATTACTTTACAACGTTCGTGATCACGGGGCGGACTGTACCTCGTATTGTTAGTATATCAAAATTCTGGTAAAAATAGTGCAATATAGATGTCCGTTCTTTATTAAACTAAAGCCTTATTGTTACAGTTATTCAAAGAACTGGAGAAAGCTAATCAACACCTCAAGAAATACAACCACGTGAACAAGAAAGCTTTGGACCAATTCATCAGCTTCTCAGAACAGAAAGAGAAACTTTACAAACGGAAAGAAGAACTTGATATCGGGTAAATACACCTTCACAATACACAAGTTCACATAACAACCTTTTTTTTGAAAAGGGCAAGTTTAAAAGATTTTTCGTTTCACATAAAAAATCAACACACTTGTTATTTTCATCAAAATGGTCATTTATTACTAACAGCATTGGCATTCACATATATGAAAAATATGTAATTTTTATCTATGTTTTTCTTCAATTCATAGTATCACTTGCAAGGAAATAGTTTGTACTACTAAAATCAATATCGTTCTCAAACGTTTCTATTCGAGAAATAATATCTGAATAAATAACAGTCTTCGCTTCACTTGAATAAACGTAATCGACGTGACTAAATCCTTCTGCGAAAACTACATCAAAAACATTCGGAAGACATTGTTCCAATATTTCCACATCTTTTACATCTGATAACAAGTCGTTATCACTGTAATATATCACTATTGGCACAACAATATTACTACAATTGTAATCTGGGGGTTTCAATTGGCCATATTCCTCAATATTCCCCTCTTTTCCATAGTCGAATCTTCGAAACTTTCCAGATTGCACTAGTTGGCCATAATGAACGAACTGTAATGTCGATGATCCCGTCGGCATGTGACCTAGTATTATAGGCAGTAATTTCTGGTCTAGCTTATTGTTGGAACCCATTATTCCGTATAATATGTTATCACATCTCCCTGGCATAATTGTGCATAGTAAAGTCGATATTTTATTGAAGAAATCCGTGCTCGAAGTGTACGTGTTGAAGTTTGATAGTAAGTTTCCCAGTAATTCGTTTGCGGGGGAGAACATTCTCACTATAGTGCTTTTGACGTGACCCATCCAAGCTTCAGGCGCTAAGGAAAACATCATTTTCACTTTCGTATTATACTCTGGCTTCATAGAAGTCATTACGTAGAAACTCGTCGTGCCTTGAGAATGGCCGATGTAATATAAATCGACTTTTTCCGTCACTTTCAAAATATAGTCGATAGTTGCAGGTAAATCGAACAGCCCTATTTCTTCCCAAGTGAATTTCCAATACTCCACTTGTGTTGAAGTCATGTTTATATGTTTCCAGGCGTGTTTGTTTCCTCTCGCATTGCCCAACCAAACGTCGTATCCTTTATCCGCTAAAATATATCCCAAACTTAAATTAGGACCTTGTAATAACCAGCTGTCAGAACTCTCCATAATACCGTGCATTACAAGCACAGTTATATTATTTCTTGTAACATTTTCTCCTCTAATTCTGTGTATCTCCAAAATATACCCATCTTCAGTGACGACCTCGTGCTTTTCGAAAGGATATCGATATTTTTCCGCCAATGCCTCGATGTTCAATTGAGCGTCCTCAGGTATCGCGACACTTAAGCCGGTAACTATCGATATACTATCGATAATCGCGTTGAATACACTTAATATACTGAAAGCAGACACAAAATAAATTAAATGAAGCACCAAACAAGTTTGAATGTACATCTTAAAAGTAATTGAGAATGAATGAGTAAGGGTCTAAAACGTATCACATTTTATGCGTAACATTGCCCTACAGGTACTAATTAGTGTTCCCATTTACATATTCGAAGTTAGTCGGCTAGTTAATTGCTGTTAATCTTGACACACTTTGATACTAGAACTTGTCGGTCATTAACAAAGTGGACACAGCTATGCCCTAACGACTACTTCGCAAATTTAATTATTTTTTTATAAGTATGATTTCTGGAATTAATAATGTCATGATGAGTAATCGATTAAAATAGCTTCGCACCTTTTATTGGGATAATCCATAAGTTTAAAGTCGCTTAATGTGCTATGGAAAGAGTATCGGAGTCTCAAAAAACCGGAACCAAGTTCTCCGTCACAGAACTAAGATGACCGACATAGCTCTGAAAGATAGTAGGTTGAAGAGTCTGGCCACATATGTCGCAGAATGGATAACCGTCGGTGAAAGCGGGTTCTCGAGCGGAGACCGCGTGTTGGCAAACCTAGTGTGACTAGGCAAGAGGTCAGGCAGCGCCTGGATGCATAAGCTGCAGAGTGGGCTCTTTGGGGAACCTCGGGTGAGGCCTATGTCCAGCAGTGGACTGCAACGGGTTTATCATGATGTTTTATTTGGTTACTGAAGTTGTTAAAAATCTGTTTTTCCATGTTCTGAGTATTTGAAGGAAAAGAAATTACTTTTCTTTAGATAGTGATACTGTTGAGTTTGTGTTGAATTTGTCAATGTTTGGTTGTAGACAACGTCATTATAATAAAACGTATGATACAATTATTAAGGTTATTTATGTGCAAAGTGCGCCAAAGTACGTATTTTACGTATATGTGTCCAATTCTGCTATAAAAACGTTTTTGTCTATCTAGCACTGCTTTTCTGTTTGTTAAACATTGTATCCGTACAGATGGCGCGCATTTTAATAATGTTGCAGCTATGTCCGTATAATATTAAAAAATCTTTTTTTATTATAAAATGATTATAAGTATTAAAAAGTAATTATAAAAACAATTTTTGGTGTAACTAGAGAATTTAATATGAGATTTTACAATAGAATAACTAATTTAAAGTAGTTCAATTGACTCTGTTTATACTGGGCCAATCAGAGAGCTCCAAAAATTTTCTTGTTCTATGACACGTAGACCGATCAGTCTTTTGCTAAACGATGAACAAAGAAGTTATCCAATAAAATTAGTATTGCATTTAAATAGATAAAGAGATTTTATTTATTACATTACATAGATAGAACGAATAGCAGTAGAAAAAATAAAGTGCAGTCAATATGGACGCAGCAAATAACAATCAAGCCGATCTTTTATCAATAGAGGGTAGTGTCAGTGAAGTATGTACAAAAAAGAAATTCGTTCGTTATTTCAAAAAACGTATTTGACATAATTTACTGTCGTATTTTTAAATAAAAGATGGACGGAAACGGTTATCTTTATGGCTAGGTTTTCCGACAAAAATAAATTTGTTTTACAGTGGCGAGAAAATCCGCGAGCTGATCGAAACTCTAGAGCACAGAAAGTTGGAAGCGATACAGTTCACGTTCAAGCAGGTGAGCAAGAACTTCACGGAGGTGTTCAAGAAACTCGTGCCGCACGGACGAGGCAGCCTCATCATGAGGGTCGGACCTGATGATGGACAGGAAATACACCCGGAGGTAAGGCTTAGAATTTTTCTGTTTTTTTTGTTTGGCTTTTAGGTACTGATTGGTCTGCAATGATTGATTGTCCACCACCCAATTATTATTTTTTTATTGTTAAGGACATGCAAACGTATACAACGTTGATGCGACTTATGGGCATTAAATGACACTATGTATACTGTACGTCCTTGGTATTAATTCGACACGGCACAAAAAATAATAATGCCAAAAATGAGCTTTTGTTTGTTTCAAACAAACTAAATAGCTTCCAAATACGAGTAAAACGCAACCACCCTGTGTAAATAAATTTCACTGACCTGTAGATACGAATAGACAACAAATTGGCAACGTCGCACGCGGCGCGTGTTATTGCCGCGCGCAACGTTGCCAATAATGACAAAAAGAAATAATGTCTTAATGACAAAAATAAATAATGTCTTACAAATTATTTGGTGTCAATAACAAGACAATCGTGATTGTCGGCGCGAGATCGGCAAGATCAAAGCGGTGCGGCGCGGTGGCGCAGGAGCTTCCGTGTTACATCCGTTCTGAAAGGATAGCGGCGGCACACTAAAAACTAGACATGTGTAACTCAGGAGTGATTTACTAAAAAGATATACAACGTTGATGCGACCGATGGGCATTAACTCACACTATGTATGCTATACGTCCTTGGTATTAGTTCGGCACGGCACAAAAAATAATAATACCAAAAATGAGATTTTGTTTATTTCAAACAAACTAAATACCTTCCAAATAAGAGTAAAACGCAACCATCCTGTGTAAATAAATTTCATTGACCTGTAGATATGAATAGATAACAAATTGGCAACATCGCGCGCGGCGCAGCTTGTGTGACTTGTGTAAGAGCGGCAACAACGCGCAGATTTTAGTACGAGCTATCGTTTTAAGGTGAATGACCATGCGTTAGGCGTAATCAGCTGTTAAAAAAGCTACAGAGTGTTCAAATGGGGCAAAAACTTAAAAATCATTTATGACTAAACTTCTGCTCCTATTTAATTGATTTTTAGTACAGAGCTTCAAAATGGTACCTAGTATATGCAGTTTAAAGAAACGCCCATCAGTCGCATCAACGTTGTATATCCGACGTACGGAGTGATTATATCTTTATATCCCTAGCACTCAAACTAACTCATTATATCCGTACGCGTTAAGATCATTTTTGGTTTAATTTCACTGCGAAGATTAGAAAGAATCAGAGACTTTTACATTTGTGTGAGCGCAAAAGAGAATGTTTATGTTCACAATGAAATGCGTGCGCCATGCGTACGATCGTGGAATACGATCACAGTAGTAAATGGAGTGCAAGCGAAAACAAAGCTGTTTACAATATCTTAAGGCCTAATTTCGCTAGCATGTTTTCAAATTAGCAAAGATATATTGTATTCATATATATTGTATTCATTTTTTTTATCGGATTTGTATTTTGGTTCCGTGAAATATCTTGTACAGTCAGCAACATAAGTCGCTACACATTCACGAGATTTGGAATCGTCTTATCATCCAAAATAATAATTATTTTCGATATCATATGGCACTTTTCGGTATAGATGACTTTACTTGGTTATATTTTACGACTACAGAGTAGTACGTACAAATTTTAATTCATAAAAAGGTTAACAAAAAATGTGAAGTGTGCAATGACTTATGTTGCTGACTGTACCAGTGGTGACCATAGCACAAAAGTTTTAATTACAAAAATATCCAGTTTATGAAATGGTTAAATGTTCATGAATTTTTACATATTTCACTGCTCCTTATTTATATTTCTAAACACAATTTATTTCTGTTGATAGATATCAGCAGAAAATATTTAATCTCTTTATCTCACTGTAACAATACTATATCCTGTGACTATATCTAAACCACAAAGCAATTTTTACTCGAATATAGCCACTTGAACGTCCACCCAAATGTTAATTTTAGATATAGATATTGTGGAAGACTCATAACTAAATTTCCAATCAACTAATTTAAACTCATCTTTTAGCTCATGAATCATTAAGAGATAGAGATATACTCCACCAAAATGTCAATCTTAGATATAGATATAAAGAAAGACTCATAACTCAATATTTTAATCAACTCATTCTTTAGCTCATCGATCATTGTGAGATAGAGATATAAAGATATAAAAGAGTGATATATATCTTTTGACTTGAAAGATATATATCTCTTTTCTTTGCAGTGATTCATTTTGCGCATGACTACTAAAAACTATTTTTAACCGACTTCAAAAAAAGGAGGAGGTTCTCAATTCGACTGTATGTTGCTTTTTTTTTTTTTTTTTTATGTTTGTTACCTCGTTTCTCTGTACTGTGTGAACCGATTTCGACCATTCTTTCTTTGATTGAAAGCTGATGCTTGTCATTTGGTCCCATAAAAATATGGTGAAAATCTGAGCAATATCTTCGGACCTGGAGAGGGGAACTCCTTAAAATTAAGTAGGATTCCAATGGTTCTTTTTGCATTAGGTTCATTATAAAAGTTAATTTACAGTGAGAGAGGAAAAAGGGGTGGGGGTGAGGGGGGGTAGGTGATAAAATTAAAATACACGTAAATTCTAATATCTTCGGCAGGATTTAACCGATTTTAGTGATTTCTTTTTCATTGGAAAGAATGTATTGACAGGTTGATCTCAGGAACACAACATGGAGATCTGATGATCATTTTCGGACCTGGAGTGTAGAACTCTTCAAACTTTAGTAGGATTCCAATGGTTGTTTTTGCATTGGGTTCAGTATAAAAGCTAAGCTACAGTGGTGGTGGGAAAAGGGGGGTAGGGGCAAAGGGAGGGGGGGAGGGGTAGAAAAAATAATAAACATATGAATACTCCAATATCTTTGGCAGCTTTTAGCCGATTTTAGCGATTTCATTAACATCGGAAAGAACATATTCCTTGTGGGGACCAAATCTTCTTCATTTTGATTCCTATCAACACTAAAAAGATAAAAATAACCAAAAATTTTAATAAAAAAATAAAAACCGACTTCAAAACAAAAAACCGCTAAAAACCAAAAAATAACTAAATAATAAGTACCACTGCAAAGCAAAAAAATAATATTTGTTTCATGGAACTTGCGCTTGTTGATTAATTTGCTTAATGACTTGACTAGCCAACAAATCAAAATATATGCATAACATATTGAAGGCGGGTCGCCCAGTACCAAACATATAGATATTTAAATTAATATAAGGCATAGGTCCTACATGTTTGGTACTTGGCGGCCCGCCTTCGATATGTTATGCATATATTTTGATTTGTTGGCTAGTCAAGTCATTAAGCAAATTAATCAACAAGCGCAAGTTCCATGAAACAAATATTATTTTTTTGCTTTGCAGTGGTACTTATTATTTAGTTATTTTTTGGTTTTTAGCGGTTTTTTGTTTTGAAGTCGGTTTTTATTTTTTTATTATTTAGAGGTCAATTACGTACGGGTCACACGCACACTGACCTATTTCTATTTCTTTTACGCGCGGGATGTTTTGCTATGTCTCTCTCGAAAGTGTAGGTGTGTGTGTATTTATTGCTTTCTTGTTTGCATCGGCAACGTTGTAAGTAATTTAGTTGTACTTATTATTATGTGACTTGTGTAGGAACGGCAACAACGCGCAGATTTTAGTACGATCTATCGTTTTAATGTGAATGACCATACGTTAGACGTAATCAGCTGTTAGAAAAACTACATCGTGTTCTAATGGGGCAAAAACTTACAAATTCATTTATGACTAAACTACTGCTCCTATTAAATTGATTTTTAGTACAGAGCTTCAAAATGGTACCTAGTATATGCAGTTTAAAGAAACGCCCATCGGTCGCATCAACGTTGTATATGCTTACGCCCGATAAGTGATTACCGTTATACAAAAAAATCTGCAATACTTTTACTAGTTGCGTTACCGGCCTATTAAAAGGACAGGGGAGGAAAGTGGTATTTGACTTTCGGCAATCTCGTATCTCTTACTATTCACTCCAGTTTAAAAGGGTTTTTGTACTTTTGGCAATCTCATTAAATTCATGGCGTTTTTATTGTTAACTTATCTATTCAACACTGGTTTTTATATAATCTTTCGCTAATATCGTGTCTCGTAGCTCTTGATACCCACGACACAAGACTCCACCTTAGTGTGAGGTCCATGTATGCGACTGTTGGGTGTATTTATTATTTACATACATAAACTCACGCCTTTCCCAGAAGTGGTAGGCAGAGGTATTCCTGTTCCTAAGACACCAACGTTTCGTATTGTATTTTGCGTCTCACGATGTGCTAGGGGACGAGCTTATCGCGATATTAGGTACAAATTCCCGATTTCAGGCTGAAAAATCCAACGTCATTCTTCCCGATCCGGGATTCTTATTGGAGACCTCGGCTTTGCAATCATTCCGTAGTACAACTGCGCCACCAAGGTAGTCAGAATTTATAATTTATGTATAATATTATTTAATATGCCAACCCGCATTAGGCCAGCGTGTTGGACTATATGGACTAAACAATCTCAATCGTACTGTCGACTGTAGAGTAGGCCCGTGCTTGCAGTGTGATTCATACTATTTAATACATGTAATATAACAATGTGTATGTTCCAATATTGATACTATATTACATTTGCAGCGCGCCAACGCGGATCAGTTCACAGGCGTGGGCATCAAGGTTTCATTCACCGGCGGCGAGGGCGACATGCGCGAGATGAACCAGCTGTCCGGCGGACAGAAGTCGCTTGTGGCACTCGCGCTCATATTCGCCATACAGAAGTGCGATCCAGCACCGTTCTACCTCTTCGATGAGATCGACCAGGTTAGACGCTTACTTTAGATAATTTGTATAAGTAACAAGATAGTTGTTATCAGATGGTATATTTTAAAATGGATTTCTAATGTCTATTGTCCTTCGACGAGATCGATCAGGTCAAATGCTTCTCTAATCAACTTGTACAACACAATTGTAACACTCATATCATATTTTAAAATGTATTTTTAAGTCTGTCGTCCCAATAAATATGGAGTTGTACAATACAATTATAACACTATCAGATGATATATTTTAAAATGTATTGGAATTCTTGTTGTACCAATGAATATAAAGGTCAAGTAAAGGATTAAAAAGTAGTAAAAAATTTGATTACTTAAAATTGCCTTAAATGATAATAATAGAGCAAGAAAGTTTTACCACAAATCAATACAGCTTTTAGTTGAATATCAATTTGCTTTGCTTCCTAAATTTAGGATACAATGGAGGTATATTTAAATAAAGGGCTAACTTTAAAAAAAATAACAACCTCTTTCTCGGTAATGTTAACATACACCTCGGCATGCTATCCTCCATCATTTGCGCAACACTTCCACTCAGCTGGCAACATCTCTCCTCCCTCTAATATACATCAATTTCAGGCCCTAGACGCGCAGCACAGGAAAGCGATAGCCAACATGATCCACGAGCTGTCCACATCGGCCCAGTTCATCACGACTACCTTCAGGCCCGAGTTACTGGAGCACGCGCACAAGTTCTACGGCGTGAAGTTCCGCAACAAAGTGTCGCACGTAGAGTGCGTGTCGCAGGAGGAGGCGAGGGACTTTGTCGAGGACAGCGCCACGCATGCGTAATGTGAGTTGGGGTTGCTAGTACAAATATTTCAATTACCTCCGTACAGGCAAAAAAAGAGTAGTTTTCATGGGGTTGCCAGTACAAATATTACAATTACCTTTGTGCAGAAAAAGGGTATTGATTTAATAAGCGCTTGGATCTAATTTATTATTTATATGGTAACCCAAAACACTACGACGTATATGGTTTAATAAATGAATTTTTATTTATTTTTGTTAGATGGTTTTTTGTTCATTTTAAATTAAAAAAAACAAGCAAAACCCTACCATAATTTACAGATACTCTGCGAACAACAATGACCTTTTTAATATTGTCATTTTTCTGAATTCCAATTTTCATCGCATCATACTCTTTTTCACCAAGTTATGCCTTTGTAATTGGAAGAGGATGCTAGTTGATCATAAATAATAGTATAGTAACTCAAAATTGCGTAGTAGAAATCGATATTTATTTTATAATAAAGGTCCCTATTTATGAAGTATCGATTTTTGTAAAATTTTAGTCCATATCGTTTGTTAGGCGCTGTTAGGTGCTATAAATCTGGAAAAACTAGCCTTAGAATTTCGTTATTAAACGATTAATTCTTTGTTATAACCATCATTGAGAGGTATTGTTCAAATTCACACTGCTTTCTCCTAAGTGTGGTCAATTATGATAAAATCCGGAATTCGACATTCAGGTACTTGTAACTTTCACAAGGAACCCCCTGTATTAAATACGAAGACTGGTTGATATGAAATTATAATGAATTTGAATGAAACTAAGGTTTCATTCGGGACACAACACTCGAATTTAATGTGAGGCACTATGTATGTGACTTATCTATTTTGTACTGGCAGCCCATTGTTACATATCGCTTTTGTAATACTGCTGGCCTTAGTATTGCCTTCCAATTTTATCGAATATACAGTTTATAATGGATATATAATGGTTCTTTGTGTAAAATCATAATGACATTCAGTTTTATTCAATGCAGAGATAAAATAATATTTATGAAAGTTGAATAAATGTTATCGATAAATTCAATAAGATATTTATCGAAGTGCAGCACTATAATACGACATACGCATAGAGTAATGCGTATGTCTAATTTTTCATCACCTTTTTTTACTTTGATTTTCATAATATATTCATGCCTTTATAATTATCAGTGTTGATTTTTTTAATACGAGAGTACTATTTAAAGAAATTTTGGTTCGTTCGGAAATTATGCCTTCTCTTTCTAAATTAAATCAAAATAGTTTCAATGGTCAATTGTAAATGAGAAATTTGGGTAAATGATAGAGTATAAGTAGATAAATGCTTATTTAGACGTAATTCCAAGTTAATATTTGTAAGGTGGAACACCAACATATAAATAACTTAGGGGGCACTTCCATGAGTACTTATATCGCAATTTTCCATCTGGCTGGCAGCGACATAGTTATCAATTATCCGGCATTAAAGTATTATACATTTCATAGAATTGTATTTGACTTAATATTTTAGCCACATAACGAGCGGGACGGGACGTAGACGCGACGCTGACGGGTCGTTTTGAGTTGTAATGTATGGCTTGATTTGTAACATGTTACAGTCCTGTGATGTTTCACACTAACCGAATACATTTATAACTCAAAATAACCCTTCTGCGCCGCGCTGGTATTGCCGTATCGTCCCATCTCGATCGCTATAGGATGAATCAATGTCGATAACGGTTAATTGTTGCGAGATACCCAATGGAAGTGGCCCCTAGATTTGACTAGTACAACGTATTTGGACATTTTAGAAATTTTATATTGTTTCTAATGGACTAGGTTTGTTAAGTTTAGTTTGTAAGCTGTGAAATAAAAGGAAACATTCTGTCATAATTTCACAATTTTATAATCTAGCTTTAGGCGTAGAAGCAGAATGTTTTCTGGTGTTTTGCGTGAACGGTCATTGTGCGGCATTACTCAGTTCTCTATTAAGGATGCTATAATTGTTTATTATAAATGTTGAGTGGTGCAGATTCTATACATGTATGACTGAGTGTAGAATTATAAATTCGTTTTTAATAAAAACATTTTCTTTTGATATCGTTTCATTTGATATCGACTCATTAGTTTGAAGACACCGGTTGCGTGGCGCAGATTCTGTAATGCAGATATAATTATAGAAAAAAAAACAAGGGACATTCACGGAGCCACGTTTTGGCGTCGTAATAAGTCTCTTTTAGGCTCTGAACAGCGGGCGGGAGATTAGGGTGACGTCACGCTGACGCATCGCCGATGGGTCGTGAAGAGTGGTTAATGTATAGGTTAATATAGAACGTCACACGTCACGGGCCGTCGATGGCGTTAGATCTATGTGACATGTTCCATATCAAATTGATATACAGGGCGAAGCTGGATAGTAGTTTTAGTGACTTCAGACACAATGCAACTAAATTTTGTTCAACAAATTGTGACGTTTTTTTTTGTTATTTTTTTATATCGTCTTATTAAATAACAGTGTACACCGTTTTATTTTTAAAGACACTATAGTACGCAAGGTTAACAAAAACTATGGATTTACCACCCAAACACGACGATATTAAAAAATAATAAAAAATAATTGTCGCGTTTCTTTGCGAAATTTTTAGGTACATTGTGTTAGTATTCACTAAAACTACCACCCGGCTTCGTTTTTGGTAGCAGTCTTGATATACCCTGTGTTACCACCACTCCTCACGACCCGTCGACGTCACGCCAACGTCACGTCACCGCCCCGTCCCGTCCACTGTCTGGCGAGACCTGTAATTAAAACAAACATTAAAGTAGATATATTTATTTACAAATCGAAAATCCGATGCCATGCGTATTGTCATCGAGGGTATAATCTATTGCTTTCAGCACTTATTAAGTACAGTAGTAGAAACCGCTTAATTTAAAATACGCTAACGTCTATTATAAAATATGCACATAAGACAACACAGCAATTCAAAAGCTATGAATACACGTAAATTTTGGCAAATCAGTTTTCACATAACACAAATTCAGTGTTTTGGATCAAAACAAATTATACCAACTTTGGATACAAAAGAGAGAATCAAACCTTTTTATAAAATGCTAACCACAACATACAAAATACGTGATTTAAACTGAATAACACACATGGGACACGTGAAAACAAACATTTCAAACCTTAAAAACCACACGAAACAATCCTTAAGATTAGAATTGGGTCAAATAATTAAATATTTTACAACTTAAGTCTAATTGCATCAATATAACATATTTACATTAAATGTCACATAATTAGCAGCCGAATACTTCCTATCTAATTAAAATAATTCAATCCATTTTGCTTGAAAATATATTTTAAACACTTCTTTTTTTATCACTGGTTTTTTAAATTTTAGTTGAATATAAAGAAAATAGCTTTATAATACTGTTCCATTATTAATATCAAGTTATAATAAAAAATAAATATATTTCAACGAAATTTCAGAAACGACTACTTAAAATTTTATGTAAATACTACTTATTTTATGAAAAATGCAAAGTTATACACACATTTATCCTAAGAGATATAAAAATCTACGTCTCACAGGCAATCGAAGAATACACACAGAGTTACAAATTCCAAGGCACGCAGTCGCTCAATGGTCACCAAAGTACATACTGGAAACAATCACTTCATAGCATTGAGATAATATACTAGAGGGGACAAGTGCTAGTGCAAACAAAATGTTTGTAACAAATTGAAGGGTACATTCTATTTCTGTCTCTGTCACGCCTACGAAGTACTATACTTCCATCTCGCTTTACTGTGTACCCGTGTCCCCATACGCAGAGATTTTGTTCCCGATGTCCGCTCTAGTATAATACCTCAATGTTTAATAGTATACTGTATAGATAAGTTGTAAAACCCTTATCCAAGTTACAAGCGCTTCCAATCTATAAGCCATAACGTTTCGTTTGGCTAATCAAATTGCATCTTGGGTAGCATTTGTATGGGAGTTAGCCAATGGCGTTGTACAACGTACAAACGTCATCGCTTACGTCAAGACGTTAACGATTGTAGAAAGAAAGTTTAGAAGCGCTTGTAACTTGGATAAACGGGCAGAAATCTTAAACAATAAGTTTTGTCAATATTCGCCTACTTTGCTTGTAAAAATATATTTAAATTAACAATAATTGTTATTACTGAAACGAGTAACAAATGTGATTCGCTTCTACATTCACAGCTGTTCACATAAGCTTAAGTACATGAAAAGATGACAGACGGAAAAGACTACATTTTTTATAGAACATAGTTGAATTTTAAAATACTCGAGTAACGACTACTCAAAGAACAATTATTCAGTATATTACTATTATAAGAACACAGGGGATCACAATCGTGAACATCAGCTAACAATAGTACTTCAAACTAGAAGGAAGATTTTCAATAACATTTTCATATAAATTTCAAATATCTATACCTAATCATTCATCACAAATATTACAAGCGTTTTCGTTTGCAAGTTTCCATTGCGCAGTGGGCAAAAAGCACTTTGTGAAACCTAGCTGCCATGGATTTAATTTCCAAACAGACTATTTATATTTTTTTTTCAAGGTCTGATAAGGGGGAGCTAGACTGTGGATGTAAATACGATGATTTAAAAATAAAGATTTAAAAGTGGAATCAAACTAATTTGCTGGTCCCATAAGATTTAACATTTAGAAGAGAAATGTTTATTTCATTATTTTATGAACAGTGCGCAATGTTTTTTTTGAATTTACTTAAAACATCGTTTTTGATTATAACCTAACCCATTAAACAGAAATCGATCACTAAGAAATCCACATACTATTATAAATTATAATAATCAATCTCATCTCATCAAGAAATAAAAACCTGAAAACTCACAAACGCGAACGCACCCATTACGTATGCGTGCGCTATAACCTCCGCAGCGGGACCGCGTATGGAGAATTCCAGTCCCTCTCGAAGACCGCCTGTAGGTCCCTCCTCACATCGGTAGTGTTATGCCCCTCATCTTGTAACACTAGCGCCACCCCCGCGGTATTAGTGAAGTAGTCCCCCGACCAGTTCGATGTACCGATGTAGGCCGCACGGTCTGTCACCATGTACTTGTTGTGATTCACCCGGGCGAATGGTATCTTGTCTTGCTCAGGAGTGGAAGGGACTACGAAACGTTTCTGTGGAATAAATATTTTGTTAGATTCGGGTACGACTAAAACGTAGAAAACCATAGAGACCAAGTCACTAGACTTGCATCTTTCAAGCCCACTTACTTATTCTACTTTTTTTAATGCCTTTCATTGCTTTTGCTGAGCAGTGTATACCGATTCCGCGGTCTGGGCGACCACAGTTAACTCAGCCGTACAGTAGATATAATTATTATTATGAATACTTTATCTGCTCTAAATTTCAACTCCTGTATGATCACTGTATTGTAAACTTATTTTGATAAGAGCAACGCTAGAGTTTCTTGCCCGTTCTTTTCTGGCGAAGACAGCCTTGTGAACTGGGTGGTAATGGAAAAAAAAGTGACTGAATCTAAATAGTGTATGACATTTTATGGATTCAATAAATATTTTCATTTCATTTCATTCACATATTGCTAAAGGTCTCCAAATTGCTAGATTGTAATAAAGGATCTAATAAATTCAAAAAATATAAAAATTCCTGTACAGTCACTTTGTGTCTTATTTGAGCTGCATCTAATCATTCTAGATTCACCAATATAAACTGTGTGAAAAAAATCTTCCCACTTTCATATTATAAAAAAATAATTCGCGTCAACTACAAGTTCACGACGTCAGAATTCCCCATGACATCAAGTAAAAAAATTGAGAAATATTATCTTTGATTTGATTTACTCTTACAGTGGACATTTTCTTACAATATATAATCATACCCTTTATATTCATTCAACACGACACCAACACCTTAAATACACGCCACTCAGACTCAAATAAATAATCCATGCAATGTAGCATACCACTTGTATATCGACTCGAGGATACGCTTCTGACAGCGCGGCGAGCGACCGCAGGAAGTAGTCCTCGGCAGCGCTCGAGTGTTTCCACCAGCTGATCAACATCTTCACGCGAACTTTGTGCTCTAGCGCCGCTTTGCGAATCGCGTCGTCGATCTTCGGCCAGAATCTGTGCATAGTCAAATGTAATAGTAATTATAGTACATATATCCTATATAAAGTGCATATATCATATAAAGTGCATGGTGGCCTGTTGGTAAACGGACTAGACGCAGCTGCCAACATGTTCACGGTGGTCGCGGGTTCGAATCCCAGGGTACATCTCTGACTTTTCGGAGTCATGTGTGTATTGATATAATCAATCACCACGCACTAAAACGGTGAAGGAAAACATCGTGAGGAAACCTGCATACCATAGCGATTTATAAGAATTTCTATGGTATGTAAGTCCGCCAACCCGCACTAGGCCAGCGTGGTGGACTATATGGCCTAACCACTCTCAATCGTATTCTCGATTGTAGAGTAGGCCCGTGCCCTGCAGTGGGACGTATATGGGCTGATACAGATACAGTACATATATAATAGTAATAGCTCTGATCCCACACAAATTGCAGGCCGCTTAAAAAATGTCTTGTTGCGGTATTCGAAGCCTCAGCCTCTCATTTCATACCGGGTATCTCAAGACTGCTACCGAAAACGAAGCCGGGTGGTAGTTTTAGTGACTACAAACACAATGCAACTAAAAATTTCGCAAAGAAACGCGACAATTATTTTTTATGATTTTTTAAATATCGTCATTTTTGGGTGGTAAATCCATAGTTTTTGCTAAAATAATAATTTAAACTCTTTTATACCTTAGATTATTTATAAATAAAAGGGTATACACTATTATTTTAGGAAAAAATGTATTTACCACCCAAATAAGGATATAGGAAAAAAAAATACCAAAAAAAAATTGGCGCTTTTTTTTGCAACTTTTTCTGTTGCATTGTGTCTGAAGTCGCTTAAACTACCACCCGGCTTCGTTTTCGGTAGCAGTCTTGAGATACCCTGTATACATTAGATAATCGTCATGCCTGCATCCTATAGGAGAAGATACTATGGACTCTTCATATATAACCAACTGCGCTATGGAGGCTGTCAAAATAGGTAATAAAGTGCAAAATGATCACTACAAAGTACTGCAGGTACCTACGTAAAGGAGTGACTTTGTTATTTTATGATGAATCGACTCACAGGAGTTTAGGCGTGTATATGCAGGCCGGAACGTAGTCCATCACGGATATGTAGACAAACTCCTCAGCTGATTGGATGATGGAAACGATGGCATCGTCATCGTTGGTACGACCTTTCGGGCTGAACGACGGCGGGGAACTCTGTGGACAAAAAATTATAAAATTATCCTTATATCGTAATAGTACTTTAAGTGGTAGACATACTGTAAACACCATTGATTTGTGCTGGACTTGGATGGCAGAACCTGAATTGTATGTTTCTATTATCTCATAGAAAACCGCCGAGGTTTGCTGTCGCTTTTGTTCAAAGAACCGAGTAAAATTGGTGGATATCCAATAACCGTTTGTCACCACCCATTGTGATAGGTCGGCAACGAACCTACAATCCGAATATTGAAGATGTCCATGGATGAGAGTAAACAATCAGGAGAGCTATTTATTTATCGGCCAAAATATTATGCATTAGGAAAAAGAAAATACTCGGTTCCTATAAGAAAGACGTCAATGCCAAAGGGGTTAAGGTACCGCGTTATAGTATTTCCGTGCGAAATGTAATCATAAATGAAGAGATCCTTAGTCACAAATTGTTGTAAATTTTACCTAAAAAAACGATATAACGTTCGGTACAGTCTAAATGAAAATAAAAATATCTCCTAGATCCGGCTTAATCAATTTACCAATTATTAATGTCGCTAATTTACAAAATTATCGTACCAAATGACTGTAGTCGCCATCTAGTTTAATAGGGTAATAAAACAATAAATCACATTCAAAGTATAGCTTTTATTCACATGATTTGCACGATTTAACAACACTTACCAACAGCACGTTCGCCACACTTATTTCCGTGTACCAGTTCCACTAACATAACGACTGACTCGACTCAACACAAGATCTTCCTTAAACCATTGCAGTTATTATATCCCGTGCCAGGACCTCAAACTGTATCAAATCCTAAGCTCTTAATTAGATATAGCACACAAAGACTCCATACAGCGCTTTAATTGAAATTCTACTAGATAACCTTCAATATCGAAAACCGACAAATCGAATAGAATAATATATAACTTACCCGTGCTCCAATCTCTAACAGCCGTTCTCAATAATCTATCTATCTTTAACAAGAGATTTCGTTGAATATTTAGATGCATTTTATGTTTCAGTTAACAGAGATAAAGAGGTAGGAACATTTTGCACATATTTATAGCAGGGGCGTGCACTCCTTGTAGGCAGAAATGCAGTGCTTTACTTGCCATTCAATTTTATTATAACGTTCGTACGTTTTTGATGACTTTAAATTATAGTAAATAAACAAAATATAATAACTTAAAAACACCTAATATTTTATAAATAGCACCTATTTGCAATCACGCAAACATTATGTTTGCTACGCGAAAAGCAAGCGGCGCTGCAAAGCAAAATAATGTACCTAATCAACCAAATCATGCCGCCGCGTCCCACATGACATTTGTTTGCATGTGTGTAGTAATTTTGGTGTCCGTGCATAGTCGCAAACGCACACACCCATGAATATTGAAAGCCGCGACTCCTGCGGCAGGCCTCGGAAGTTCGGCAGTTGTCGGGAGTAATCGTAAATGTTCGTTGCGTATAATCCGAGTAAAATTAATAGGTCCTGCCTATTAATTTATCTAATAAGCACATTATACATTTTTACTTAGTAAGGTTTTATTTGTTTAAATAGATATGCTTTGTGTTTCGCGGGGGCCATTTTGCTTTTTTTATGTGTTTTTGCGTTGTTACTATTTTATACTAGTATGTTTGTAAAAAAAAAACAGATTTCTTAAAAGATTTCATTTTAACATTTAACAGTTTATTACTAAGTTTCGATATTAATTGTAGTCATTTGCTTTTACTAGTGTGTTTTTTCAAATGTTATTTGATTGTAAGGTTTGTATTAAAAATGTATGTTTATCAAATGAATGAATGAGGTGGCCGAAATCTTGCGTTTATTTACATCGGGATAGGTATAGTAATCTCAACTAACCGGAACCTTGAATATGTGAAAATTGAAAGCTGACTAGGTGAGTTTTTTTTATTTTACTTATTAGAATTTCTTCCGCCGAGACGATCGATCGCTGTTTTGTCTGCGTTGCCGTAGAAGATGGACATGAATAGTAGTACATGTAAGACTTGTTATGTTGGCATGGTTTCCGACTTAGAGATCCGTCGCGTGGCTGTGGCTATGCAAAAAAAATATAAAAGAAAAAGTTTTTGTGACCGAGTACTCCGCCGCATACCCAGCGTCATAATCCTGTGCACGCCGCTGATTTATAGATAGCTAAATTATATTAATATACAAACGCCGACAGAATTAGAGGAACACGCGTTAAATATTGAATTTCTTAGAAAATATTATAATAACTGAATGTTTTTATTTTTCAATATTTAAAATGAGGCAAAATTTATAACAAATTACTATAATTGAGTAAAAAATACTTTAATTAATGACGCAAATGCAATTAAACGGAAATACAGTAAAATGAAATTTCTGTATTGTCAAATGTAATCGTGTATTTTAATAACTTACAGAAATAATTTAAGAAAATTAATAATGCGTATTGCTACCACGGGCTCTGATAAGAGTCTGGATATGATCCTTCATGCTTTTAATGACGTCCTCAATCATTTTTTGCGACAAATTCTCCCACTCTTGCACTAACATGAATTTTAATCCTTAGACGATCTTAGGGGCTTGGTTTCTTCCATTTATCTTTCTTCCGATAACGTCCCATTCGTTCTCTATCGGATTCATGTCTGGTGATCTTGCTGGGCAATCCATTTGCGCGATTTGGGCCTGATTTAAGTAGTCGCGAACCATTTGCGCTGTGTGGGGCCGCGCATTAACAAAAGACAATACATGGGACTCTAAGATCTCTGCGACGTATCTTTGTACAGCTAAAGACCCATTTTCTATAAGTATTAACTCCGCGCGTGCTTCCAAACATATACCACCTCATACCAAAATTGACCCTCCGCCATAACACACCTCTTTCAGTAAAGTTTCCTCGATTTGTGTTCTCCTCGATACCTCCAGATCCTCTCCCTTCCTTCTATGCAATTCACAACAAAACTGCTTTCATCACTAAACAAAACTCGGCTCCACTCATTTGTCCAGTCGCGGTATTGATGAGCAAAACTTATCTAGCTACTTTATGTACCACCTCGAGTTTTGGAGCTTTTGAGGGAACGTAAGACTTCAGTCCAACTTCATTTAAACGTGTTCTCACTGTACGCTCACTGATATTAACATCATGGACTTCTTGTGACATATTTCTGGTCTGAATAGCCGTTTGACGACGATTTCTCAAAGTTTTCAGCCGTATAAAATGACCATCCTGGGTACTGGTCCACCGTTTTCTGCCTTATCCTGGCATCCGCACATATGTCTCCTATGTGTCTCTAACGTTTAACGTTGAGAAAGATGACAGATACCGACACACCCAATGCGCGACTTACTGAATCCTACCCATGACCATTTTCAATCATTGTTACCGCTCTGGCAAATTCAGTGGAAGGTAAGCCACTCATTTTATATTCTACAAGACAGGTACTCTAAAAACAATAACAATAAAAATATCTTAAGTCACATAAAATGAAATTAAACAAAATTTTGTAAAACCACTTGAAAGTGAAAAAATCTTAAAAACACTTGAGAGCGTATAATTAACGAAAAAACTCTAAATATCCAAAAGTTTAAACAAACAGCAAACAAAATTTAAAAAAAACTAATTTTTGTGCGTGTTCCTCTAATTGTGCCGGCGTGTGTATATGTCTATTTTTATTTTATGAAGCGTAGTATTGTACCGACATAGTCATGGTAGCTATTTTAACCCCTTGTTAAACATAGATAGGATATTGAGAACGGCCGTAAGTGGACACCTTTTATTTTCTCAAGAGCTCCTATCCTCACGACAGCACCAGTGCAAATGAATTGTCCACTCGTATCCCTGCTTTTTTCATGTCATTGTTTAAAATGGCGGATGAATTTTAGCTCTTACCCTCATAAAATATTTAACTAAGTATAATATTCCTAATACCGACTTTCATTTCATTTATTTTATTACCTTACAATACTATATATTTGACTTTATTGCTGTAATTAAAATACATATATCTTCATAAACATTACATAGATCGCATTGAAAACATACAAAAACGGTTTATGAAGTATATTTGTTTCAAATTAAAAATAACCTACCATTCCAAAAATTATTCAACTACAGAAAAAATAAATTTATGATTCGAGCCGCAAGAGACCATCCTAGCATAATATATGCAAAGAGTTTTCATAAGATCCTTTTGTACAGGTGTGGCGAATTTAGGAAGGAAACTAACTTTTTTTTTTTGGATTTTGTGGTTGAATGAGTTTAATATTCTGGTGTGTAGAGATTTATACAATTATTGTTTATGTGTTTATTTGTATTCTCTCTTTCGTTTTAGTTTCTTATTTGATACTGTTTTTCATTTATGATTGAAATTGTCAAATAACCATCAAGACCTTTTATTGGCTCTATGTTATTCATAAATATTTGTAAGCAATTGGTTTTCCATTCATAAAAAAAATAAAATAAACTAAGTCAAAATAATATGATTAAATATATCATATTGACGACATGCATTGAAGTGTTGGTGAAAATATTGAAAGTTAGTTAGATAAATATTTTAAAAATACGTGACGTAATAATTTAAAATACCAGCTTATTTTGCAGTTTTACAACACTTTTTAAAAACGAAAAATATTAAGATAGGAAATACAACGCAGTAGTCTAAAAAATCAAATAGTCTAGATAGTACTAAAACTGTACATACCTAGGTATACGAACAAATAAAATAAACTTAATAACAGAAGAGAAAATAAAAACCAAGAACTCTATTAAGACAAAACTGTTGTTACGAAGTGAATTAGGCCACAAAGTGCAAGTCTCGCCCACATCGCGAGAAAGTCTTGCAGAAACATTATTTTTAAATGCGAAACACAAATCGCAAGCAGCTGTGCCGCGCTGTAAAACCGCCAGTGCCCTTGAAAAACTCGAATAAAATCATTAAAAAGTGGTATTCGCTTGAACGCGATGTTCATTGGGAAAAATAGGCCTCTAGAAATTTGTCTACAAACAGACAACGCTTTCTAAGTTTGTTTTCAACCAGAAAATATAAATATTTTATTGCAATTAATGGCGAGACGATCGTGTCATTCGCTTGATGCTTATACATAAGATTATAAGTCTTAATATGTCCAACAGTTGCTCTGGCTACAATATCCTTCAAATCGGTACACAAAAGTGCAGTTGCACTGCTGTCTGACGAGAGATATAGACATTAGGGTGGTAACTACCCAGGCTGTTTCTCACATTTGAGAGACTTACCACCAGTACCTAACTAAAATAGCCAAATAATCATCCAATTTTAACGAATAGAACGCAAGTAATTATAATCCAACCGCATTAATTGAGATGAAAAGAATACTGATAAGATGGAATCATTAGGGAAAAAATAAATTGGAAGAAGAATGCATATTCAAACGGTCTTGTTCGCCCCAGGCGACATGGCTCGTAACAAATTCAAGTTTTGTATTTTTCTGAACGCAAGAACAGAGAAAAAGAAATAAAACTAGAATATCTCAAATAATTACAGAGTTCAATCATTTTCTAACAATGGATAAAAATTCCTACAGGGTCGTAGATGGATTTACTCTTAAAGGAAAAACAATTATAATTTATTTAAAGAGAAAACTATTAATGCAATATTTGTATATTGTTTTAGAGTTTTTGACATAATATACCTTGGAAGCCAATTAACCAATCTTTGTTGATACTGAATGGCAACAATAATTATCAAGGCTAACACGAATTTTATGACATTTCAAGGGCACTGTATGGCGTATCTAATAAAAAATATTGACAATAATTAACTGCCACATTACCTCTGTTACCTTGGTGTTTTCACCGATATAATTATGAACAGCATAATGCGGCGGAAGTTCGGTATAAGAAATGATGAAAACTCGCAATAGGATATAATTGACAAATATCATCCAGCTATAACTGAAAACCTTGACGAGAACACGCGAAACTTAGCCAAAATAAATTTAACAGACGGTGCAAAACCATTACGAGCCATTACTTTCAACAATACAAGCCATAAAGGTTGATAATTCAAAGGTCAAAATTCACGACGAGTCTCGACGATGTATTGTGAGCCGTGCAAACGACTTTCTAAAGAATTCTATGCCCTTAATGAGGCCACTCAAAGGTACAAAAGACAAAGGGATGTGTGAGAAGGATTAAGAATATAAGAGTCACTTTTCTGTGAAGTTAAGGTCACGATGCTGTGCAAAGTGCAGTGGATCTCTCAAATTACTAAAATAACTAGGCTGTTATTCATCAAAATAATCCGGTGAAAACTGTGCAATTAGAAAAAAGAATAGATTACTTATGCAAGTGGACACTTTAATGTTACAGCCATTGTAAAGTTTAATTGTTTAACAGGCTCCGTGGCGATATTGGTTAGATGCTGGCGGTGAAACGAGACGCCATGCATGTAATACCAAGTCGATTAATTTAGTTCTATTTATTTACAACGTAAATAAATTTTAATATTGATATGATACTAACTTACGTAATAACTTTATACAGAAGGTCCCTTAAGCAAGGACTAAATAAATTAATCGACTTGGTATTACATGCATCTCACAACTTTTTGCGGTAGAAAACCTGAGCTGCGAGACTTGGAATTTTTTTACAGGATGGATTTGATGGGATTTATTTAACGGCTGCACTCAGAGACGTTTAATTAAATTAATCCTTAGGAAAGGTTCTTTTAAACAAAGAATTTGCATGAAATGTCTTTAAGTACGACGGTAAGTTCTTCCGTCTTAAATCAGCACAAAATTACATAAACTGGAAATCACTGCAACATCGTTGTTATTTGATCAATAGCGATCTAGCGTTTTAGGATTCGCTCTTTATCGAACGAACTACAAGCCTTATCAACGGTCAAACTCACAAATATTCAATCTATTTCATTATTTATAACTGCGGCAGTTTTTATCGCACGCATTAACAATTAGTTCTAAATCATGGAACAGACGTGTGCTCATTTATACTAAATAAAATAACAGTGAAAAATGAAAGCCACATTCTTAATAGCAGTGATCGGAATAATTCTATCTTTGATATGTGAGCTGACGCTGCTAACCGCTTGGTATTTGATGCCGAAGTGGAGGACCCTTTACAACTTCATAGGCGTCAACCAGATTACTGTTGGATGTTTGTATTTGTTCAGTGACATTATGCAAGAAGCAAGTGATGAAAATATCGACCTGTTACTAGACGTGCTGGGAAGTTTGGCTTACATCACGATGCTTTGCTGGTCGTTGTGCTCTTCTTTACTCGCTTATTTGAAGCTGGTATTAATTCACAACGGAACAATAAGTTACGCTTTAATGAAAACTGCGGTCTTTTCCTACACAGCAGCTGTTATAATATTCATTATCGAAGCTTTTGTCACGTATATTTACGAAAAATACGTATTCTCGCTGCTCTCTTCATTACTGATAATAAATGGAATCTTTATAATTTTCGGACGAATCATTACATCTGTAATGTCTTGCTGCAAGAAGAACGTCTCTTCAAGGAGCATAAAACACGTGGTATCATTAATCGGAGTTGCTGTAACTTGCGACATCGGTTACATTTTGTTGAGAATCATCACCTTCTTTTCAGGTGAACGGTATAGCTCAACGATAGTGATAGAATTGAAGATTATTATGCAAACACTATTTGTGTTGCTGAATCGGTGTTCAAGAACGCAATGGAAGACATACCTACGAAAAAGAAGAAACAAAAGAGAAAATGTTGTGTTCTTGAACGACGTAAGAGCATAAATGAGTCTGTATTTATTGTATTTATAAATTAAAATGGCGTCAAAATTGACCTGCCTTTTTATTTTAACATTAATTGTATTGACATCACAATACATAATATAAATTACCATATTAATATTATTTTCAAATAGGGCCCTCCTGTAGCGTCTGTCTTTCTGAAAGCGATAAACTCCTAAACTACCAAACGTATTTTCACATGATTTTCTTACTTATATCATCCTCTCAAATCAAAAGGGTAGGAAAAAAATTGATGTTTAATCAATCTCTGCTAACATTACAGGGCAGCAAAGCCGTAGTTTCAGGTCAGTTTATGCCACAGAACAGTTGAATATGGTTAGAAAGGCAATAGCCGTCAAATTGTATGAAAACCAGCGTCGTCGTTTTCGGAACACAAAACCTCAACAAAATCCAATACATAAAGCTTGCAATAGTCGATTTAAAGTATCGATAAAATTATGGAAATATGTCTTTGTTATAAGACCGGAATTTATTTTATAGATATGCTTAATAGTTTTTTCTGATACAGTTATTTCATTAGTATTATGTCAATAGGCGGAAAATAAATGAGACGAGTATTAAAAATTCATTTTAATTTGTATACTATTTTACAAATCTATATGTACAGGATTTTTAAGATTTTTAGCTGTGTGTGAGGTATTAACATTTTTACTATTGGAAAGGCATACATATAAGCAATTATTATAATCAAATTACGATTTTTTACGTCAATAGATTCAGTGGTTTTGATTTTTCATACAATATTTAATTATTTCATCGCCATGATACTGTTTTTCCATAAGCGTTGCACGTAATTATTTTTGGTTTGTATATTACTTATGATCCAGATTTTTTTATTGTCTTCCGTTTCACGAAAATGAATACTTAGAACAAATCGTAATGAATTTTGTAGGAATCCAGTTGTCTCTACCTATTGCCTTTATCAACTCACTCTTGGAAACGTATAAATGAATAAGTTACTATATTATAATGTATTTTCACACAAAAATATGTTGTTCTCATGTTGGCAGAGGTATGAAATCAGAACATAAGGATAGGTCGTCAACGTTATCAAACGTTACTACAATTTAAAATGACTAAAAACTGATTTACGAGTATAGGAAATCTATAACTACATCGATATAGTTACTATGTACAAGACTACAACACTACGTGACATGTGCCAATTTTCGCTGTTGACATAACAAAAATGAGTCGTATGCATTGCGTAGGAACTTGGCATTCGCGAGCATTGTATGTACGCGTAATCAGCAATGTATATTTTTGATCTATCGTCTATCATATTATCGAATTCTTCAAAATGTCGTAATTAATAACCGCAATTTTGGAAAATACAGGTGAAAATCAATAAAATCGGGTTGAATATTGGTATGGAATTCCTCCTCTATTGATATTTGATGCTTTACTATTGGATCTGCAAGATAAAATAGCACAAATCTGCATTTTTACTCTATTTCGCCGGAGCACCTCTCTCCAAGGCATTTCGACAGCGACTAATTTGACAAATCATCCGTTCCGCGGCAGTGATGCTTTTTATGCACCACCTTGCGACGCGTCAAACGCTTTTATTTCCCTTCTAACTATATTCATCTGTTCTGTGGTTTATGCCATACCGACCCATTCCCACACCAGCCCGTATTGGGATATATAAAAAAAAAGAATAATCTGAAATTTTATCACCGTTAAAATTAAAAGGTTACCGTGTTCATTGACACCGAGTAGTGCAAGGTTTTAGTTTAAAATGTAAAGGTGTATGTAAAGCTATTATAAATTAATGGTAACAAGTTAATTCGACCCCAGTAGATACGTTTGTTAGCTAGGGCTGCCAGGTTTTAAATTCCAGTCTGAGGCAACTATTCAGGCAACTCAGATCTAAGAACTTGTGCTATGTGTATTGGCTGACATGGGTATTCGAACTCGGGATCTTAAATTTGTCTCATTATTTCCTATATGTATTGTACACCAAAGGACCCTATATAATAGTGATTGATTTTAAAGAAAGGCTGAGTGCAAACCCTGCAGCGAGTGGAGTCGCACATAACATAATGACCTTTGGTAACGGCCAACCAACCGTCCTTGACCGCGCCAGCCAAGTTCTACTGACATTACGACGGGTACTTTCTTTTTATAAGGAATTTAACTTCAGAAAGCAATGTTCGCTATTTTTCTTTTCATACATTCGACTTAACATATCAGAATATTGGTATTTTATCTATACATATAAATAAAATTGAAGTGTCTGTTTTAAAAGTGAAAATAAAAAAAATGTCCAACTACATATCGTTATACAACGTTGATGCGACCGATGGGCATTAAATTACACTATGTATGCTATACGTCCTTGGTATTAATTCGGCACGGCACAAAAATTAATAATACCAAAAAGGAGATTTTGTTTGTTTCAAACAAACTAAATACCTTCCAAATAAGAGTAAAACGCAACCATCCTGTGTAAATTAATTTCATTGACCTGTAGATACGAATAGATTGAAATTGGCAACGTCGCGCGCGGCGCGTGTTATTGTCGTGTACTTATTATTGTGTGACTTGTGTAAGATCGGCAACAACGCGCAGATTTTAGTACGATCTATCGTTTTAAGGTGAATGACCATGCGTTAGGCGTAATCAGCTGTTAGAAAAGCTACATCGTGTTCAAATGGGGCAAAAACTTAAAAAAACATTTATGACTGAACTACTGCTCCTATTTAATTGATTTTTAGTACAGAGCTTCAAAATGGTACCTAGTATATGCAGTTTAAAGAAATGCCCATCGGTCGCATCAACGTTATATACACGATACCTGTCCCGAAAATGATATTAAAAAAATTTTTGTCGGTCCGTCTGTTTGTTCCGGCTAATCTCTGAAATGACTGGACCGATTTTGACGGGACTTTTTTTGTCAGGTAGCTGATATAACAAGGAGTAACTTAGGCTACATTTATTTTAGAAAAATAAAGTAATGTTGCAATGCCCGCGCGCAGCTCACGCGCATGCCACCACTGGGCCGTCACGTCGGGCGCCTCCCACCACTTCTCCCACCAACGAATCAATATCACTTTTACAAAATATTGTATATAAAGAAATGTTTCAATAAAGCTAATACAAAAAACTGCAAATAAATGTGTAACGGGAGTTTACCTCCGCTCGCTAAGAGATGGCGCCACCGTAAAATTAGTTCGCGGTATGGTTTCGTTACAAAGGTGATAATAATACAAAATAAAAATTCAAAAAACCAAAAAATAAACTAATTAACTTTTTTGTTCCACAAATTCCACGCAGACGAACTCGCGGGCACAGCTAGTTTTTGAATAAAGACAATCACAACTACCCTTTAACAAGAGGAAGACCATTCGATAAAATATTGATAAACCTCAGCCCTTCCGCGTCCACTGTTGGACATAGGCCTCTCCTATGGCACGCCACTGGGCTCGATCTTCAGCCCATCGTCTCCAACCGCTACCAGCCATTTTACGAATATCGCTCCAAATAGTTCGAGGGCATACTACACTACGCTTGCCGAGGCGTGGTCTCCACTCGAGAACATGTCTACCTCCTCGGTTGTCGGTTCTCCGACAAAGACCTGCCCCTTTATTACTTAATATTGAAAGATAATCCACCGCTCACGTCATCCTGAGACAATAAATGTTAAGACTCTTACTCCTGCTATTAATTTAACTTTGTGATTGATTTCTTTGCGGATAAAATACATGTTAGACATTACCGCAGTGTCACCGTGGTTCAATGCTTGGTCTCATTACAATGCGTGCCTCTGTTGATTGTTGTGTGTGTTGTGCCTGGTTAACAGGAGTTGCAGTGGTGGGTGTGAGGGACAGTGTTCAAGTCTCTAACGGCTACTGGGTACTAGGTTCAAAAGCTTTCAAACCAAAACACAACAGTACTTATACACTGGTATTTGACGGCTTAATAGATGACGGAGTAGTAAAATGTTAAAAAATATCTTGAGAACATCAATCAACTCAAATAAAAAACTAACTTAGGAACCAAATCCAAAACCTCACAATCAACATACCTACCATGTTTCGTCATAAGACCAATAATGCATCGAAATACTGTGAATATCAATATTTAGCATAAAGTGATATTTACATACAATAATGTATTAAAAGCTTCTAACGTCAGAATAACTAACTTGAATTTCACGCGATGAATTTAAATAACATCGAATTAATTTGTTTGAGTGGAAAAATGTGCTCATCATGAGTGCTCCACTTAAATATGCATACTGGAAAAACATCACACTTTGATACTTTTTACTTACCAAATGCTTTTTTAAGCCGCATTATGGACTTTGAGCGTACATTTATGATGTACATTTATGTACCGTAGAAATTCAATTCTATTATATTTTTTATTGCAATAAATGACAAGACGAGTATGCCATTCGCATGATGATAAGCGATACGACCGCTCAAGGACAATAGCAAAACCAAAGAGCACCATGAATTACAAAGCAATAGTTGTATTCTACTGCGCTCTCCAACCCGAAACACAAGCTGTCAAATCTCAATATGTAAAGTTACCAGAGTAACGAACAGTGCTATTATATGAAAGTTTGCACTAAGCTTTCTTAATCGGAATCTCGATTGCTAAAGAGTCCTTAGAGGTTAGCAATACTTATGGATTATTTGATATTGATGGTATGGAACGAATTATTATTTTATCTGTAGATTCGTGAGTCATGCTTGATAATCGTGAACAGAAAGGGCCTTAGTAATTACAATATAATTGGTATACAGAAACATTCAACATTTAAAAAAATAGAAGAAATGATACCATCGTACCTTGTTTATTTTAACCTTAGGTGCTTAAACGAACTCTGAAGAATCAGTAAGACGAATTAAAAGAATATCTGCCAAAGCCTAAAAAAAATATTGTGTGCCAATTCTCCAAGAGTTTGATCGTTTGATTTAATCGCGTGTAGTAATTCTGAACGGTAGGTATTGGTACATTAGTTTCGACCTTGACTCCAGATGAGAATATCCTTACGCAACACCGGGAACAGTAAACAGAACTTATGTGTTTTGATACTGTCTCTTCGGTACGATGCTTATAGGTAGATACTGGCAGTGTCGTCGGCGAATCTTTAGGATCATCAAGGATAAGCTTAATACTTACTATAAATAGTTATAAATAGTAAATTAGACGACCACCAAAAACTGAAACTAGATAAATTTAATTAATACAATAACATAAATAATTTCGTAAATGTAGAATTAGTACTATGTATTGACTTGTCATAAGAGCTATTTAATTGCCTACATGATCAATAAACCAATCTTAGAGGGATTTCGTGATTATTCGATATGACACATATCTTATTCTATGTTGATATATATACATAGAATAGACAGGGTTGCCAATACTACCACCCAATGTATATAGAGCTGATTTCAGCCTCTAAATTTGACAAGTAATCCCTATTGTGATGCAAGTAAGTAATTTTGCATGTCAAATGATCGTCCATGAAAGACATCAATAAAAGATGCTGCTAACAAAGTTTTAAATAGCTAGACAACACCAAACACATGCATATTGCAATATAATATGCAAGTATTTATTAATGTATGTTTTATTCCCTTTATTATTTATTTTTTTACCAGTTAGTTATGATACATCTCCTTCCGTCTCTCTACCTTAAGATCGATTGGGAGAAAATGTCATTAGGCATTAAGTCCACCTGTACTATTCAAATTATACAAAATGCAAATACTAAATAAGTACATCAATCGCTTCTTCTTCTACCTGGCGTTATGCGGTTGGCCGGTACCAGGGTCCGCCTTCCGGCAAATTCTCCTCCATTTCGCCCGATCTTCGACATCCTCAATAGTAAGGCCATTGACCCTCATATCTTCCTTGACGAAATCGAGCCAGCGCTTCTTTGGTCTACCCCGTGGCCGAGGTCCGGGAATATTGAGGCTCAGGCACACATTACCGACGTACTCCTGCGATTTTCTTAGGACGTGACCGTATGGTCACTCTAGGAATCCCGCTTGAGATGGTATCATCTCAAGCTGGATTCCTGAAGTTTATCAGCCACATCGCGGACACCAAGACTGCCACGGATGTGCTCGTTACGGATTTTGTCCAAACGCGTAACGTTGCACATCCACCGCACATCTTCATCTCCGCGACGTGGACCTCCTGGACGTGCCGGTTGAGGGCAGGGCACGTCTCAGAACCATACAGGAGCACCGGCCGCACAATGCTTTTATATATGAGACCCTTGAGCCTCATCGGCATCCTGCGGTCGCAGAGTATGCCCGAGACCTCTCTCCACTTACACCAAACAGCGCTTATACGGGCTTTGACGTCAAGGTCGATATCACCGGACTCATACAGTACGGACCCAAGGTACTTGAACTTGTCCGTCTTCACGGCAAGTTCGTTCCCTATCTCAATAAGTACATCAATCTATTATTTCAATTATCTGTAAATTCAGTAATAAATGAATTCGAATTTTTCAAAGGATCTTATTCTATCCTGTCTACCTTATAAAATTATTATTATTTTTCCTTTTCTTATATCCATCCCAAGGTTGTCTGTAAGATATCACCCAGAGCGATAAGATCGCCATCTGAACTTTTTGTAATTGTTATATCTAGATTTTTCTATGTGTGTGCAGTAGAGTATTAATAAACCAAGAAATAAAAATGTCTATATATGCAAAGCCAACAGCGCGTATACGGCACTTACCTACACCGTAACACGTTCCAATACACACGATATTTGCTTTTAAGCCGTAAAAGGCGCACTAACATCGTTAGTGGGCGGGTCTAGTTTGACTCACTTTCACAAACAGCGCCGGCTGAAATGGCCATTGTAAGTGAAACCATTTCAATTGGCAGAATCAACTTGTGGCGATGAGTCAGGGTGCATATAAAATCTATTTTTTATCGACTATCGGCTTTATTCAGGGACAGTTTTTAAACCAATTTTAATAATCATGTTTTTTTATTGTGATGAATGGAATGAAGCCTGCTGTTCACCCGACGGTAAGCTATACGACCGCTCATAGTAGCAACACCAAACAACACCTTTAATTACAAAGCAATGATTGGCATTCCTGAGACATAAGATGTTAAGTCTCAATATGTCCAATATGGCCACTTTACTCTGGCTACAATGTCCTTCAATCCGAAACACAACAGTGCATTTACCACTGCTGTTTGGCGAGAGAAATAGACATTATAGTGGTACTTACCCAGGCGGTCTTTTACATATGACAGAGCTACTAGCAATAATAACAACCAGTGTGTGGTCTTCGCTTAAACTGAATTCACCAATGGTTCAAAAGGGGCAAAACATTCGATAACTAAAAGAGGTTTTAGTCTACGAATAAGACCGTATGCATCACATAGCATCAGGTTATACGAATAACATAATATTTTTTAAGAATGATGTTAAAAATTGAAACAAGGAATGAAATAAAACCTAACAGGAAAACCTTTACTTGATGTCATTTTCCTGTGAGACAGTGATATTACCCTGGCGGAACTGACACATTAATTGCAATGTACTTTAAAGATAAACATGTTGAATATTTATATGTCAGCGTAATACAAAACTATGTTTTGCTTATAATGCACTGCGACTGCGTTTTTGCTAGTAATGCATTATGAACGACATTTCGTACAAAAACTGGGACAAATCTAATCAGCGAATATTTGAAACAGCACAGCATTTTAGTACTATGCATTGCCTGCTTCTTAAAATAGGAGGCGGATAGAATAAATATGAAAGATGGAAACGAGAGTTCGGCAGTAGTATTAAGAATACATACATAAAGTCACGCCTTTTTCCAATAAAGGATAGGCAGAGGTGCTTACAGGCCACCCACGTTTCATCTTGTGTGTTCCGTCCCACATCGGCCACGTCGGAACATATCCTGACTCCGGGCTGATAATTAATAGGAAAATCCAATATCACTGCCCGACCCGGGATTCAAACCGAATACCTCAGCCTTGTAACCTTACCGTATTATGACTACAGTATACAAATACACTCCGATTGTTTTGCAAACGACCTACACGAAATTGACCTTTATTAGACACTAATAGATGGTTTACATATGAGGTACGTAATTAGCTGGCAGCCTCCTTGGAACGTGACGTCGCGTTAGCCACGTGAAGCTTCCCACCACTGCTATGAATTGCACCTTAAATAGATCGAAACCGAATGTGTCTATTGTCTGTAATAAATCACTTATAATTAAATTCGCAATACTAAATTGAGACGCGCTTGAATTGCATAACGTTAAAGTTTGTATGGAGGCCACGTAGCGGAAACGCAGCGTAGGATGTCCTCACAAGATGGTCAAACGACCTGGTTAAGGTCGAAGGACGTAGCTGGAAACAGACTACCTCCAACAGGTCAATGTGGAAATCATTGGGAGAGGCCTTTGTTCAGCACTGGACTCTTTGGGTGATGGATGGATTTATACTTATTACTAGAAACAAGGTAACAGCTTACATAATAGGTCCCATTAAATATGTTAATAGTTTAATCCGTGGTACTTTACAACTGGCTTCTCTGGCAGTTAAAGTCTTTATCAGAGGTTGTTTACCTCTTTCGTCCATTGATTTGTCACCCGTTTTGTCACGCAGGGAAGTGGATATACATATTTCAACCTCCTCCTATTATTTACTCCATGATTAATTTCGCTGCAGATTAAAGACAAGTTAGACATTTCCGAAGACTCGCAAGCTTCAATGCTCGGTGTCATTAAAATGCGTGCCACTGTTGATCCTGGCTTACAGGAGTTACAGTGGCGGTGTGAGGGCGGGACAGTGTCATGGATGGATGAAAAATAAATTGGGCTTTATGGACCGGATTTGAACTGACAAGACGGGGATCGCGGTAGATATATTTAAAAGATTTATACAGGGTATCTCAAGACTGCTACCGAAAACGAAGCCAGGTGGTAGTTTTAGTGACTTCAGACACATTGCAACAGAAAATGTTCAAAAAAAAGCGAATATTTTTTTGTTATTTTTTTTCCTATAGTCGTATTTGGATGGTAAATTCATTTTTTTCCTAAAAGAATAGTGTATACCCTTTTATTTATAAGGACTCGTAAAGTATAAAAGAGTTTAAATTATTATTTTAGCAAAAACTATGGATTTACCACCCAAAAATTACGATATTTAAAAAAATCATAAAAAATAATTGTCGCGTTTTTTGCGAAAATTTTAGTTGCATTGTGTTTGTACTGACTAAAACTACCACCCGGTTTCGTTTTCGGTAGCAGTCTTGATATACCCAGTATGTAATGTATTAAATTATAAATTATATCAATTATACAAGGCGGAATTAATGCCATCCATCTTTAGGTGATGCAGAGATGCGCTGAGGTAGATGTACGAATACTTAATTAAAAGTTAAGGAGTAAAAAAGCTAGATAAATATAGGTATGCAAGTAATTAAATAATTAGTAGACAGCCTCCGTGATGTAGTTGGTTAAACGCCGGCTGTGGAACGAGAGGCCGCGGGTTCGATCCCCGCACCGAAACAATTATTTATTTAGTGTTTGTGAGATCGAAAAGTCTCTCGTAGTTCCTGATACCTTCGACACAAGACTCGATGTTAGTGTGTGGTCAGGACTATGTATGTCAATATAGAGTGTATTTATATTTAGTATTTAATTACATATACGGGATATATCAAGACTGCTACCGAAAACGAAGCCGGGTGGTAGTTTTAGTGACTACAAACACAATGCAACTAAAAATTTCGCAAAGAAACGCGAGATATTTTTTTAATGATTTTTTAAATATCATCATTTTTGGGTGGTAAATCCATAGTTTTGCTGAAATAATGATTTACACTCTTTTATACCTTAGTATCAATAAACAAACTGATGTACACTATTATTTTAGGATAAAAATGTATTTATCACCCAAATACGACCATAGGAAAAAATACAAAAAAAAAATCGGCCCTTTTTTTGCAACATTTTCTATTGCATTGTGTCTGAAGTCGCTTAAACTACCACTCGGCTTCTTTTTCGGTAGCAGTCTTGATATACCCTGTTAGTTCAGTCAATATGTAAGGAATAATTAATTGCCCTCCGAATAAAGACCTACCCTTATTTAACATTATTAATTGTTAGGGGGGCATGTCAAGAGGTCACAGAAAAATTATAAAGGTCGCGCTGTTTGCTGATTTTGAGAAATACAAAAAATTAATAAAAAAAATAGAAAAGCTTTTTTCTTGGAAACTATTGGTTTTAGGAAAAGGTTTTTTAAATAAAAAATGTAGAGGGCATTGCAAACTACATTTTTTGTCATTGGAGTGACGTCATCCGACTTGAAATAATGTGATGCAAAACATAGATAAATTCACCTAAGTTCAATTTTTTTATTCGGAGGGCAATTTACATATTGACTGAACTATGTATGGTATAAATTATTCAAATTATAGTTGAATGTTATGTGTAGTCAGGAACATACATACCCATCTGTATTGGATTTTCGCTATATGAATAGAACAGCAACCTTGCGCTTCAGTCCATTTAAACTAGCACATCGCCACTCCCATACACGTTGAAAACATGAAAACACAAAGCGTCTGTAACACGGCCTTGTCAATCAGCAATGTTCTATCGACACGCCAGGAAGTGGATTCGATAGCGACAAAAGGCATCACTTAGTGAGCAATGGCGGATCCAGGGGAAGGTCATGGGGGTCATGACCCTCCCTCCCCTGTGCTGGCTCCAGATTGATAGAATATATTTTTAATCTTGTTGATACAATTTATAAGCACAATAAATTCTTTGTATGTAAATATAGTATGTGTGTGTTCACAAATCACGGCTGTAACCAAGTTGAAAAAATCATCATTACCAATTCGAGGATTGAAAACGTACCCAGTGTTCTGACACGAACTATATGACCCCCCGCTCCACTTCTTAAAAGCTAGATCCGTGCTTTTCAGTGAGTCAGCAAGGCCCCGGATGCACAGAGTGGAAGCATTAAACCCAACGAGCGACCACTCCACGATATTGTCAATTTTAAATGTTCCGACGTTCCGACGCCGCGCCGTCTACGTTTTAACGACAGATAAAAAGTTACGAGCATTTTTAACAAACGACTTGCCGCTTTTCCCTCACTTGTAGATAAAATAGTTTTGTTTGCACGTTTTATTTCGTTTTTATATTTTGATAAGCGATCTTGGAGTTATTACGGATGTTCTTTTTACCTGCCTCCAATCAACTCTTCAGGGCGGCCAGGTAATATCTTTGAAAATATGTATTCTGCAACTCATAGATTTTACATTTCTTACACTACGGAGTCAGAAACATTCGAGCCAGAAATTTCTTCAGATCTTAAAACATCAAAACCAGTAACAAATTTTTGTCTCTTGTCGTTACCTGGACTCTGTATAAGACTGTGTCTTATTTTACGGTCGATTTTAAGCCAAAAAAAGATTTATCCGAAATACATTATATTTACCGAACCCTGATATCAATACTTAAATGAGCTGACCTAGTAATAATTGTACATTCAAATACATTAAATTTATCACAACCTTCACACATGTGCAAAATCCTTGGACTTCGCTCGCAATGCATTACCGATATAACCTTTAAACTATTCTCTTTATCGCTTTCATTTTAATGAGACGGTTTTAAGTCATGTCGATTAATTCCGAACTAAAACTGATATTGTCAAATGACTTTGAAGTTTTATGTAACTTTTTCAGTCATGAGTTAACAAGAATGTACAGGCTCGTCCGGGGCGGTGCTACTGTGTCAGCGGAGATCGACGTGAACCGACAGATTTTACTATAGCAATTCGTTCAGTGATTAAGATTGTCGGCTATTCAATATCCCTTCCTTATTCACATCCTTTTTTCTTCCCGCTCCCATCCGGATCTGTTGGATCCTTGATCCAACGTTATGGATGTCCATGGGCGGCAGTGATCACTTACCGTCAAAAATTAAACGACATCTGTTACATTTGTCACATCAACTAAGGATATCGTTGTATTACAAGTTACATAAATTGCATCGAAGCTTATAGTATAACTATCTGTATCAGCCCATATACGTCCCACTGCAGGGCACGGGCCTTCTCTACAATCGAGAATACGATTGAGAGTAGTATAACTATACGAAATAGAAAATATAAAAATGTTTTCTGACAGTATTACCTAATGTTGCATCTCAATTAATCTTCCTCCACTGTTAGACATCATCCTGAATTCAGGTGGGATGGAAATTGATGAGAACACAGGTTTATTATTTTTCCAACATATTATGATATTAAGTCTGCTCATCTGACTTCAAGGCATCGACTATGCGCAAAAAAGTCTTGGGAGCTAATTTCAATTAAACAATATCCACTATATTTCGCATCAAAATCAGTTAACAAACGTTAATGATACTAATAACACTAATTTTATCCATCCTGTGGTTGGTTGTCTGGAAGAGATCGCCTCGAGCGATAAGACCGCCGTTGTACTCTTTTCTTGCTTATTAAATTGTGTTAATGTTATTTCCTTTTATTTACTGGTGTACAATAAAGCTTTAAATAAATAAATAATCGAAGCAGTAATGGAAAGCGTATTTAATTTCAGTAATGGACCGAATTTCCAATGACAATTAGTGAATAATGGCATTAAAGCTTTAAAGATTCGGCTACGGAGTATGGCGATGTATAATACTCGATATCAATTTAAACAATTTGACCAATTGAATCCAATATTGGCGCTGATTAATAGTAATTTAATTTATCGCCGACCTGAAAATATATTTTGTTGAAAATAATAGTTTTATTTAAAGTTTAATTTCATATATCTCTCGCTCTCTCATCAGCCACAGGAAGACCACTGCTGAACATAGGCCTCCCCCATGGATCGCCACATGTCCTGTTGAAAGAGGTCTGCATGCAGCGACTTTATATATTTTATTTCAATCGACTAAGCTTTTTACCACACCACTATGAAAAATTAAATCTTGTTTATTAAAATCATTTATATTATTCCTAAAGGCTTGTGCGGTTCATCAAATAATGGTTGCAATTAACATTGGCTCAGAACTTCACCGCACGTTTTGCTCAGTAATTACTAACAAACGGCTTACCACTTATTGCTTTCACAATAAAGTATTAAATTGTGAGCCATAATACACGTTATTATTGTAATAATATTCTTCACTTACTGATTGAGAATTATAATTAGGCAGAAAAATAAATAAAGTAGTTGTGCTCAATAGGAGTTTCACTAAACTGGCTCACTTGTGTCTTTATCCATTTTTAGTCGTTTATCATTTGAAATGTAGATCGATAAATATCCGATCCCATACCGTTGGGAGGAAACAACCGAACCCCCAGCAGCTTTTTATATGGCTGCAACTATATTAATCACATCAACTGTAGCAGCCCATATGCGTCCCACTGCAGGGCACAGGCCTACTCTACAATCGAGAATACGATTCAGAGTGGTTAGGCCATATAGTCCACCACGCTGGCCTAGTGCGGGTTGGCGGACTTACATACCATAGGAATTCTTATAAATTGCTATGGTATGCAGGTTTCCTCACGATGTTTTCCTTCACCGTTTTAGTGCGTGGTGATTGATTATCAAAGTCTCAAATAACACAAAATACAATAAAGAACGTTCGCGTCAATGAACTCTGAAGAGCTTAAAGCAATCTGCGACATGTTTCTGATAAGATTAGCTTGTCGAAGCGGCTGCGACATGTACCACTAAGAAATTAATTGAAAATGTTCGCACGCAAAATTGTAAAGGCTAAAAGCTGTGTTCGAACACGTATAAAATTAGATAGATTCACAAAATCTAGAGATGATACAAGACGAATTTTCACTAATCATACCAAAGTGTTTTCGAGTATTTTTTTTTACTTACCTATTACTGGCACGATGTTGATTTCTACGCTAGAAGCCATTTCCATTCACAAATAAATAAATCTCATAATAATAACCAATGCAACTCGCTTTCCGAGATCAGAAGGTACTGGATGAAACCGAAATGCTACCCAATATGCTAGAATTACTAAACATACATCTTCTGTTTTAGTAATACCATCTTCCTATAAACATAGCTCGAAAATGTAGTAGTACACATACTCACGGTAATAAAAGCGCCGTAGTTGTGATACGCGTCGGATATGTTGATGGGACGCAACATATTGATGTCGGTGTCCAGTTCTGTCGGCCACGTGTCGGGCACCACTGCATCTGATGCGCCCATACTCCAGTATACCTGGACGATAATGATAATCATCATTTTCATCACCAGTATAATTATTAGCTTTAACATCATCATGATCATCATTTCCATCATCATCAGTATAATTATTAGTTTTAACATCATCATCAGTCAAAAAGGGTCTATTGTTCTATATATTAGTACTAAAATTTCCATATAAATATTTTTGAACCCATTATGATGTCGTAATTTTCATCATCTTCGTCATCAACACTAAAAAGATCGACAATGTTCAATAGAACTCCTCAAATCATTTCGAGAGTAACCACTTGAAATCTAGTCATTACCGTATCAGTTCATCTGTATTATATTAAGTCTCATAGCGTCAGTGGATGAATCGATTCTAATAAATAAGTTACCCACCTAGTCGTGTCAACATACTCGCATAGGACATATGGTATCCCTAATATACGACTAGGTACAGTATCATATTTCTTAATCTCAGCTGGAGGTTGGTGTAATCGAAACGTGAATAGTTTATACAGCGCTTGAATCATTCTTTCGTCAAGTATATAAGTTACATCCCAAATTTAGCGAAGCGCTTTACCGCTTAATAATTCATGTCTCTTAACCTCCTCCATTATCGCGTAAGGGAATAGCCGTGTAACTTCGATTAGGATCCACTAACTTTAGTGACGACGGGCCTTAGGATGAAGGTCCCCTTTACTTATTTACCGTTAGTAGGAAGAAGGACGAAAGTTTGGACATGACAAATATTTTCGCAGAAACCTAGAGAAAATTGTGTAACTAATGTACAATAAGAAAAGATCCAAGCTGCTGTGTAAGTGTTTTAAAAATTCAAATGGTCTTGAAACTTTGTGTAGGGATATTTATGGAGGGCTCGAAAATATTGTACACGACTATATTGGAAAACGACCACTAATATATTATGCTTATTCTTCCTTCTTACTTGTTTAAAGCTCGGTAGTCAACTTATGTTTCTCTGGCATTACAAATTTTCGTTAATTGAGTAACTTACTCGTTTGTTGCATATATTTGAAGACAGCCATTATTCATACGATGTAATTTGCGAGATATTTTTATATAGTTTCTCTACAATATCATTGTCCTTACTTCGTGTCATAGCTACTTTAAAGCAGGAACTTCGCGTATCTATTTAATGTACATAAAAGGATTGAACAAGCTCATTCATTTTCGATCGCTTGCAACTTTAAAACCAAACGTTAGACAAACTCAACTACAATCATTAAATAAGTTTTTGGCGCGTAATTTAATGCACGGCGAAACACGTCAAGTTATTTATCTAGTCAAAGTTCAACGCTGAGTTGACGTACAAAGTCGTGGCGGTATCGTGGCAACAAAGGAGAAACTTTGACAATTACTCGATTGTAACTTTCCTTGGAAATCGCTGTAGTTGGCGGTGACGTTTGACGGTTGTGTCGGGTCAATAAATAGTCAATATATTCGTATATGCCGCAGTCTTACAAGAATTGGCTTTATTGCATGTTTTATAATACAAACAGCTATAAGAAAGATATTGGTTAGTCTAATACGCTTCTGTCCATTTAAGATCTGTTTTATTTTATTGACTGAGATATAACTCTAAGTACCTACCATAGTATCTACGGTTCAAAAACGATAATTATGATATTGCGAGTGCTAAACATCTCCAAGAAATACAGATGAATCAATACAAAAAATGCTTGCACCTAGCCCGGCTTTGTAGATAGTGGATCTAGAAGCAAAGTAAATCGTCTCAACACTAGTTGGTATGATACAAGGGCGGGAACGAGATTGCAATAACTTTAAGTTTAACGTAAGCGGATATTAAGCTGACAAGGTGACGATGCGACCTGAATGCGTCGCTTCATCGACAATATAAGTACGTATATACTATGTACCTACTTATATGTGCTTGGTTTTAACATAATATTAAAGTATACAGCATAATACGATACATAAACAGTATTTCAAAATATTTGTGTCATGATTTCAGTCTGTGTCTTGTTGGCGTATGTAGGAAAATTTGTATCCCGAACTACTAATTCGATTTGTCCGCGACTACATACCGGGTATCTCAAGACTGCTACCGAAAACGAAGCCGGGTGGTAGTTTAAGTGACTAGAAACACAATGCAACTAAAAATTTTGCAAACAAACACAATTTAAATATCGTCATTTTTCGGTGGGAAATCCATAGTTTTTGCCAAAATAATAATTTAATCTTTTTATAACTTAGAGTCTTTATAAATAAAAGGGTATACACAATTATTTTGGGAAAAAATGTATTTACTACCCAAATAGGTACGACCATATAAAAAAAATAACAAAAAAAATGGTCTCCTTTCTTTCCAACATTTTCAGTTGCTTTGTGTCTGAAGTCGCTTAAACTATCACCCGGCTTCGTTTTCGGTAGCAGTCTTGATATACCCTGTATGTACATGCGTGCCTGCGTGTTTGCGCGTTTCCGTGTTTGCGTGCCTGCGTGGTAGTGCGTGGTGGCCTGTTGGTAAACGGACTAGACGCGGCTGCCAACATATTCACGGTGGTCGCGAGTTCGAATCCCAGGGCACACCTCTGACTTTTCGGAGCCATGTGTGTATTTATAGTCAATCACCACGCACTAAAACGTTGAAGGAAAACATCGTGAGAAAACCTGCATACCATAGCGATTCATAAGAATGTCTATGGTATGTAAGTCCGCCAACCCGCAATAGGCAAGCGTGGTGGACTATATGGCCTAACCACTCTCAATCGTATTCTCTATTGTAGAGTAGGCCTGTGCCCTGCAGTGGGACGTATATGGGCTGATACAGTGCGTGTGTGCGTGTTTGCGTGCGTGCGTGTGTGATTATATACTTGTGTGCGCTTGTGTGTGTAGTGAGTTGACGAAATATTTACCCAATAACGAAATTATGCCTAGCATTAGGACACTCGTATAAGAGCCTTGTTTTGTCCAGAATGCACTCTACTTAATATGGTTTTATTTTAATATCCAGTTATTATGGTCTTTACAATTTTTAGAGTGGCGGTTAACCTGAACGAATAAGCTACATATTGTCTTTATATGTAACATTAAATATTCTACTTTTGTAAATAAAGTGCGGGCTCTGTCACAATTAACTATCATAATATATAACGCTTTGTGCAATGTTAATAAAATACTTTTTTATATTCTTTTTAATGTAGTTTTCAAAAAGTTCAAGTCTAAGTATATACAGGGTATATCAAGACTGCTACCGAAAACGAAGCCGGGTGGTAGTTTAGGTGACTTCAGACACAAGGCAACAGAAAAAGTTGCAAAAAAAATCGAAAATTTTTTTTTTGTTATTTTTTTCCTATGACCATATTTGGGTGGTAAATGCATTTTTTCCTAAAATAATTGTGTATACCTTTTTATTTATAAATAATCTAAGGTATAAAAGAGTTTAAATTATTATTTTAGCAAAAACTATGGATTTACCACCCAAAAATGACGATATTTAAAAAATCATAAAAAATAATTGTGGCGTTTAATTGCGAAATTTTTAGTTGCATTGTGTTTGTAGTCACTAAAACTACCACCCGGCTTCGTTTTCGGTAGCAGTCTTGAGATACCCGGTATCGATGTTTGTTATTACATTGTTTTGTACTGTTAAAATGTTTACTTGCTGTATTTATTCACTATGTAACTTGAGATGTACAATAAAGAATATAAATGAATAAACTTATGTGCATTTATGGTTTTATTCTTTGTAGTTGTCAAAATCTTAAATCAAAATTAAAATATTGACCAAACGACCTTGCATTTACTGGAAAAAGCATAATTATAAAACGCAAATACATAGTCAAATATTTAACATTGAAATATTAGCACGCCAAGTTTAAATGGAAACAAAGCGCTAATTATTCTCGTTGGCTCGCAACTATTACATGGACTATAAAAATACATGTCCGAGGCGAATATTTCGGTTCAAGAATGCTGATTGTGTTATGTATTATTTACTTACAAGTATACACTTGTTGGACAAACATTTACTCACAATTATGTATACTTATAAATTATTCCTTGTTCAGCTTCAAGTGTAATGGGTAATATTGTAAAAACTTTTTAAATTATGTTTTATTTGCTTTTTCACACGTTCTCGAGACGAGAAAAATGATTTTTGGTATCTCCTGTTTTTTTTTTCGTAAAACAAATTTAATAATTTCATGACATTCCCTTCATTTCACATAATCGGCCGTATATACGATTTCTTATACCAGCACAACAGAAGACAGAATTAACAAATTTTAAACATATTTTTTTTGTCAATTGTAAACAAAATAAATATACTTACATCGAATACTTTTGCGAGATCTGTGGCGAGACACGTGCAGTTGTACGCGACTATACCCAGCTCCTTCACCTGATGGTAACAATTTATATATTAACAAAATCAACATACATATGATGCGGGCGCAAAAATCAAAATCAAGGCTGAAAAATCATATTGAATAGCCTATAAATAAATGTAGTATAAGGCAGGCTGAACGATATAAATAAAACGTTCGAATATGTTTTCCATGTTGTAATTGTAATTATTGATACGGAATAGAGCAGCAATAATAATAAATAAATTCTTTATTCAAGTAACCAATGACTCATTTTTTTAGGGTTAGTATCAGTACATGTATTAATAAGTATGTTATATGTATATAATAAGTATGTTAGTTATGTTTACAGAGTTTTCTTTGTACATTCACAAATATATTAAAATTATATCTATACCACGAGTCACTGACGTCCCATACCATGAGATATAGAGCAGCAGTGGCTCATGTAAAGACAGTCAAATCTGCCCGAGATCATTTTCAGAATGCTGTTGGAACTAGCCCTAATCCTGTTTACTAAAGACGCGCACCTTTTGCGCATAGTGGTATAAAAACAATCCACTCTAGCCTCGGCAAACATAGTCGATGCGCTGCAAAATCGTGGCAGCCCCAACAGCATTCTGAATGCATTATTGTACTGGACTCGAAGGGCATTATACGATTTTTGAGTATATCTGGCCCATAAGCTACACGTGTAGAAAGAGCTAAAAAAGCAATGAAACTGCAAATGAATAATGAACTTAGCAAAAATTTACTCAAATGAGCTAAAGGCAATTTATAATGGAACTGACGTAGTAACCAACATGTAGGCAATATAAATGTTTTCCGAAATGAGGGTACCTGGGTAAGAGACCTCCAGTCCATATTAGCACTGCCTATGTAGAAGTGTGTTCTATCTACAATCCAGAACTTGGTGTGTAACACTCCACCTCCGAGTAACTTGGAGAAGTTGAGACTCCTCACCTATGACAAACAAAGAATAAAGACATTTCTCTCACACCCGCTACTGCATCTCCTGGGGGTTACTCTATAAAAATGATACGAACTTCGAATGTCCGGACGCCATACGTGAAACTTTACTAATGTGCCTACTCCAATAAATGTTGGATTCTTCTATCGTATTTCGAAACTATAGACTAAGTTCGGTGAAAATGATAAGTATAACAGTATTTTTTTTTTGCTATGAATGACGAGACGACCAAGTCGTTCGCCTGATGGTAAGCGATACGACCGCTCATAAACAGTAGCAACATTCCACTGCGCTCGCCATCCTGAGACATAAGATGTTAAGTCTCAATATGACCAGTAGTTACTCTGGCTACAATGTCCTTCAATCCGAAACACAACAGTGCATTTACGCAGTGTTGTTTCACGGGAGAAATAGACATTGCGGTGGTACCTACCCAGATGGCCTCTCATATATGAGAGACCTACCACCTTACACAGTAAGTGAGAAGAAGAAGAAGTGGAAATCTTATATCTCAGTCCGGACGTCGAATATCTGAATATTCGAAGTTCGTATCGTTTTTATAGACTAACTCCCCTGTAGGCCCAAACATTTATAACGCGAAGCTGGTCTAACTTCCATTTAAATTATTACAAAAAGTCGTCTAGAGGATGTTGAAAATAAAATATAATCCAGTTCCCTTCGTAACAAAGCGGGTGACAAAAAACACTTTTGTAAAATAAACTGGAGACGTAAAAACTTGGATAAAATTACTTTTCAGTGACTTAGGCCAGCTGTGAAATACAATTATTATCATTGGACGCATGATATCTATGGCTGAAGATACAAACATAGGTCTCCCCAAAATATTCCCATATTGAGCTGTTGGAATGAATCGAGTTCCAATGGCTTGTAGAAAAAAACAGGTAAATTTCTTAATTCTGCAGTAAGTTTGTATACTCTATTTTATTCTTATTATTACTTAAATGAACTTACCTGTGCCGCTTTTTTCTTAACTAAATACTCCGTATCAATATTAGGATATGCTTTTGTGGGCCAGTTTTGAGCAATTTTCAAATTTATATTTCTTTTTGACCCAGCAGCGTATAACGCTTGGAACACTTGTTCACCCTAAAACAAAAACAGAACTTTAATAATTATACAATGTATACAGGGTATATCAAAACGAAAACGAAGCCGGGTGGTAGTTTTAGTGACTACAATCACAAAGATACCCGGTATAATATTCTTATACACATACAGTGTGACATAAAACGCTGTCCGATCCGCCGCGCATTTGGGTATCTTAATGGTAGTATTAAATATATATATTAAAGGATAACATAATTATTGTAATTAGTCATAATACACATATTAGTATCAATATTATCCTACAATAAATAAATAAATACACCCAACAGGCACATACATATTTCTGACCCCTCACTAGAGACTTTGTGATCCCACAAACATCCAGACTCGAAATAAATACCTATGGTTCACACAAATATTTGTTTTGGTGCGGGGATCGAACCCGCGGCCTCACGTTTCACAGTCGTCCTCTCAACAGTTGCGCCACGAAGGCTGTCAAATCTTGCAATGTTGAAACATTAATTCTGACAACAACAAAACGCTTTTTAACCATTTTGAAACGTTGGGCCACACGTTGTTTGTTACGAACGCGGTTGTAAGCAGTGTAGTGTGCGTTTTGCTATTTTTTAATTTATTATATTGAGAATATTTTTTATTATATTAGATGAAATGGATCTTTTAAATAAAACATTAATGGTGCCTGACAATACCTGTACCAGTCGGACAGAGGTTTGTGGCATTATCTTAATAAGAACGTTTGTAAAGAAACATCTCTATCGATTAGTGAAAGCCGTATGAAAATACAATCAATGGTCCATAAGATATTTTCGCACACACATACATATATATATGTACATAGGTGGAAACTTATTTGGTTTATATTTTGTTTTGTACACTTGCTTTGTTAATGTACAATTTAATTGTATTGTGGAATTCTCACTGGATCGTGTATTACTAATTGTATTATTATATTACTAGCTGTCGGGCCCGGCTTCGCCCGGGTGCAGATAGTTTTTGAGTCCAATCCACATCAAGAACATATTATTTCGCGTGTCTACTAACTATATTTCCCGCGTGCCGTCGACTATATTTCCCTTCCGTAGGAGAGGACATCCCGTGCCAACAATTTGAATTTGAAAGAGTAGAAAATATGTATATTTGGTTTCCTGACTCATCCCACGGGAACACTACATTTTTCGGGATAAAAAGTAGCCTATGTGTTAATCCAGGGTGTCAGCTATCACTATACCAAATTTCATCAAAATCTGTTGAGCCGTTTTTTCATGAAAGAGTAACAAACATCCATACATACATACAAACTTTCACCTTTATAATATTAGTAAGGATTCTGTATGTTTCCCAAATACACATAAAATAAAAATTATAAATAACAATAAGAACCTCTGTCTATTGAAATCGCTTACAAATAACAATCTAAAACCCAGCATTCGAATTACAAAAGCCTTTATATATACACCGATAAAAGGAAATTCAAAATATCCAGACGTCTAATATAATACGTGAGAAACGATTTTCTTTTAGACATTCTAGAAAAAAAAGTTTGTCCTTGAATTGGAAACATTAATCAACGCCAAAGAATCCGGTGCGTTAACGATCACACCGAAAAAATCTACGATAAATTGTACAGAACTATTTTACCATCCAATTAGCTGGTGTGATCGATTATTGTAGCTGCTGAAAAGTAGGGTTTTAAGCTGAAGGTTACGGATTGGATTCCCATATTTTTGTATACCATATGTTTCTGTAGTCTAGCGCCCGAATACTGGAACGCAACTTAAAAATAAGTTGCGCTTAACTACGTTAATCCCGATTAAATGTACTGGCTAAGTGGGCCGTGCGTTGTTAAGAGCAACTTATTATTTGAATGGCGTTCCAGTAATCGGGCGTAAGTGTGGGTGTTTGTGTATATGATGTTTATGATGACCCATTCAATTTATAGAAACGTACGAAAAATGGCCAACGTGATAAGTAATTAGTGTAAAGTAAAATTCACTCCCAATATGTGTCCACCCGCGACAAATATCTTTATAACTTGCCTTTTATAAATTGCATGATACAGACTAAACACGGTACTATTGCGTAAATAACTTTAAGAGATTACACCCCATTGTGTCCGGAGGTTTAAGAAAAACCTACCACCACAAAGTGCAGGGCAATGTATTTTCAACGACATTAAACTAACTTATCTAAATTGATGAATATAAATAAAACCTACAATTTTGCAGAAAGTATTTTACATATTTACGATCGCATATCCATAAAATATTCAATCGGAATACATTTGTTTAAGTTAAGCACCTGGAGAACATTATACTCGTACGTTGTTTTCATTAGCAGTTCATGTGCTTAAGGAGGTTTTAAGGGTTTTTGTGATATATTTTTTATATTTAGGTCCGGCAAACGAGCAAAGAGGTAGTTTGATGATAAGGAATCATTGCCGCCCATGAACATCCATAACGCTTAGATCATGGAAGTGTTGCCGGGCAATTTAATCAGAAAGGAAAAGGAAAGAAAAAAGGATGGGAAAAAAAGAGTTTGCGATTACCTGTAAAAAAAACCATGTAGAACAAATGTTCTGTTTAAAATGTAAATATAAAACCGTGTTTTAGAGACTACAATTTGGTATATAGCCAGGCGCGCTTTTTCCCAACCCTTTATTGTGGCGTAAATAACGGGTGTGTCAATTCAACATTGGATCAAAACGACCCTTTATGATACCCGCCAAATCAAAGCAAATATTTTCCTATTGAAAACGATAATACAATTTGTATTATTCAGGGCCATTTTTCTCACCTTTTAATATTTTGTGAGCTTTCATGAAACTAATAATTATGATTTATTTATTTATAAGACTCTCGTCTACAGGCGTAAACGTAAACGTTAATGTAATTTTAGCTTTGTCGCAGAAAATAAATGTGGATACGCAATAATATAATTTTGGATAAAGATGAAAGAAATCTGGATATAATTGGTTAGTCTAGATTTTAGTATCTTCATTTTGTTTCAATTATGTATCTATGTATTCATTTGTAAATGTATTAAAACAAATAAAGTACCTACCTCTATAGACGAATTATAAGGATATTCTTCATTAAACCTAAGTGACCAGTAAAAAGATGCAATTTCTATTGACGATTGAGCTTCATCTATCAAATCTAACCACACATTTTTCGTGGGCAAATGCGTTGCATTTGGCGGATACATATGACCCTCCGGTATACTTTCCACTAATGATAATCTGAAACAGAGGAAAAACATTAAAACAATTCTTAAAAAGAGAAACAGTGGGTAAAAAAAAACCAAGTGATTCATCCGGGTTAAAGCGCGACGTTAGAATGTTACTCATAGTGCTATTAAATTTATTTAGGTATGGATATGTCGAAAATAAATTATGCATGAATTTTAACAATCTTATTTATCCAGTCTCAACATGATTGTAAAATGTACTCGATAATCACGTCCAATCATATTTCACTATGTATCTCACATTAGGACTGCAGTACCATTACATAAATTATTGAATGATAACTTTAGGCCTTCTCAGAAAGCAGAGGATACTGATTCTCCGTTCGTTCGACTTTCCTTTTTAAATATAATATATAGTAAACATGTTCGTACTTTTTAAAATGTTGTAACAAATTATTAATGAACTGCTCTAATTTAGTCACTAAATTGTAAACAGCAACACTAGAGTTTCTTGCCCGTTCTTCTCTAGTGATAACCGCTTTCCGAACTGGGTGGTAGAAAAAAAATACTGAATCTAAATGATTTAAAACATCTTAATGGATTCAATAAATTATTTTCATTTTCATTTTCATCAGAATATGTATGTAACAGAATTCAAAATGAGGCGGCGAGATCCCCGTATATCTATCTTTTTTTAAGTTTTTGTTATTAATTTAGCTTACAGGTGGATAAAGAACCTACTCCATCGTCATTGGTTTCCATTTACATTATCGCAGTGTATATTTATGATTTATGTAATGCCTACAAAAGTTGTGCTCTATTTCCAAACAATTTCTTATAAGAATATCTATAAAATAGCCAGCAACCTCTATTTGTCATTTCCTTCTCTCATCAATCATTTCACACTATCCCAAAAAATGAAATTACTGTCCATCATAGGGCATTCACCTTACAGTCGAGTTCCACTTTACCACAAAGTTTAACTTTGCCGAAGTAGCGTGAAAAAATAATGATACTATCTTTGAGTAGATTTCTTTGAGTGTATTAGAAACTAATGTTATTTGTAACTCTTAATACATATAATAAAAGTTTCGCTGTATAATAGCTTTATTGATGTTTCTAATTGTTCTGTGGGCAATGTACTATACCTATACTAATGTTTGCTGGCGAATTTGCCCACGTAATGAACTACACAATACGTACATTTCTTTTCTTATCAATTCGTTTTTCGGTTGTACCTCCCCAAATTCCCTAGAATACATTTTGTTCAGAGAATAACATTATAAAAGGAAATCTTTAACAATATATATTTAAGCCCATAGAGGGGTAAACATGTTTTTGAATGGAGACCGAAGTAAACGTTGTGTAGAAAGCTAAGAGTTGAATAAAGAAAAAGAAAATAAAACAAAACAATTTAGGCTGATGATAATGATATACCTAAGGCCATGGCATCAAAACCAAGTCTCGTCATTCCAGTACAAAGTCTATTCTACAGGAAAATAAATCAAACTAGTATATTGCCTTTCAATAATCAATATGATTAGAACCCGCAAATTGTATGACCATGGTACGTGTCTATGCATCATTAGCCATACTGCTACCATATTAACGTGAACCATCAATCACAACTTTACCACTCATTCTGACCACATTACCAACGAAAGAATAGTAATTAAAGTTTGATTGATTAAGCCTACCTGGAAATATAAAAAAGTAAATTGAACCCTAAACAAAGAGAAATAAAGTGTATATATATATTTTTTTTTTTTTTTTATTGCAATTAATGACGAGACGAGCAAGCCGTTCGCCTGATGGTAAGCGATACGACCGCTCATAAACAGTAACAACATTCCACTGCGCTCGCCATCCTGAGACATAAGATGTTAAGTCTCAATATGTCCAGTAGTTACTCTGGCTACAATGTCCTTCAATCCGAAACACAACAGTGCATTTACGCAGTATATTTAAATAAAGCAATAAGTTGTTTAACATACTTTTTTCTTTAATAGTTTTGGAACTATTTTTCATATCGGAACTGTGAGCTTCCACAAATATATTGTTACTAGAATTTGTTTTGCTCATACTTAATAGCTATAAAAGCTATGGATCTAACAGAAATTTCACATAAAATATTTATTTTGTAGTCCTTCAATCCATTAATCACAATTTGTCCAGTCATTCTCTCACTATTACCAAAATCACAGCGCCTAATTATGTACTTTTCTATCCAATCTATATTGAACTTTATTGCATAGTATCAATACATAAATTAGTCTATTAGACTAATAAAGCTTTCGCATTGTATAGTTCTAGTTTACTTCTTATGTATTCACATTTTATTCGGTGTTTTCTATTTCATGCTGTTAATTTATATGTATAACCAAAAAAATAAATTAATTTTGCATCAAAACAGTATTTAACCAACAGAATCATCTAATAATAATTGACACCTCAGTTGTTCATAAAACACATATTATGTATTGTTATAGCAAAAAAATAAAAATGTGATTAATGCATACAAACCTATAGGTTTAAGTGGTGCTTGATTTTTTATTAAATGTGTAAAATATTTAAACAATAAATTAAAAAGATTTTTTAATCAAACCTGTTTCTGACTCACCTACACTCATCTGAGCAATGTAAAGCAACAGGGCTGCTTGTAGTGTTGGTGTGGACAACATTGGGCTGGTCCAGCAGAGGCACTAGCACGACTAGCACTATCAACACTATCACTATCGACACCGGTATGCATGACGGCCGGCACCATATGCTCTTTTTCTTTCTTCTATTCAAAAAAGAATTCGTAGTATAAGTATTTATATATATAATTGTCTATATCAGCCCATATACGTCCCACTGCAGGGCACGGGCCTCCTCTACAATCTACTACCGATTGAGAGTGGTTAGGCCATATAGTCCAACACGCTGGCCTAGTGCGGGTTGGCGGACTATATATATATATATATATAATTGTAATATACATTTATTATTTATTTAATATATGTCAGATATTAATATTGTGTTTTCGTATTTATATTATGTTTAATTTTGTTTGTTTTATAGATTTTATTCTTTATTTTCTACACTGCCATCTCTTTCTTCTCATAAATCAATCCCTTGGTTGTCTGTGAGACATTGCCTAGAGTGATAAGACCACCATTTTTAGTTATTTTATTACAAGATATATTATAATATAGAAAACTCACTTGTCATTATAACTGTTTCCATTCTCGTCTCTCATCATGAATATCTGTTCCCACTGTTCAAGTTCTTCATCAGACGACGATGCGTTCCCCACGCTCCCTGACTCGAGGACAGTCTGCCACAAACAAATATTTCATTTATATTTAAAATAACAAAAAAATAATTTATATATTGGTTGGATACTGAAAAAGAAACCTCTGAAAAGCTTTATCAATATAAAAAACGCGTAACATTTTCCTTAAATCAGGTTCAAGCTAAAAAAATAGAGATAAACTAGGTATTTAACTCAAATTTTAAAAATATCATAGAATAGTTGTAAAAGGTGTTTTGAATGAATAGAATAAAATAATGGCGCGAATACTATATTTACACAGTTGTATGCGTTAATAGTTACTTATAGTATTAAAGCATGAATTAGACTCATAATCATATAAGTAAATACATTATGTAAACCATATTATTACTATACATTAAACCATATTTTTATTCACGGCTATAATTAACACTTCTTATCTAAGATGCTTCTTATTAGAATTTTAATTCTAACCCACCTTAATATTTTGACATAAATGCTTTGATATTGTAATCAAAAACCCCATATTTATTTCAGTCTTCACAATGATACAAGTACAAAACTTAAATTTAATTACATATTTGGCCTATTTTAAAATCGTCTTTGTTGATTGTTCATTGTTGTCGTGTATTGAATTGACAGCAGGTGCCAAATATGTCAAAGGTGACGTTACACAAAACAAGTGTTGTCGTACCACTTCTAAAACGTGAACGTTGTCCATAATCGATCGATTTAGCAAACGATAAATCAAATAAAACTTCACTACTTCCACTAAATTACAATAAACAAAAAAAACAATACATCTTTAATTCACTAATATACGGTTACTAACCATTTATTTCAATTTGACTCGTTCCGGTAAACAAATAAAGTAATGCACAAACACATTACAGAACGTACTTTCTAAAATGCAAACACGAAAGCAACACGTAATAAACTGCATTTTTGTTTGTCCTGGAGTTCCTTTACAAGCCGTGCAGGCGCATTAGTAGCAAAAATATTACTGCAAAGCAGATGACGTCGACAAACGCCGCATTGTGAATGTGCATTATAAATACTAGGTTACTACAAACCGTAAAACTATTGAGGGCACAACAGCTTCAGGCATACCTAGTTATTAAAACTACACTAGATATGATATTATAATGATTTAATAACACGACCACGATGTAATATTAGGTATATGTAATGGAACATATTTATGAATCAACGTTAGGTATCTTTTAGTGTGGAAAAATGTTGACGGGTTTTTTAATATTGCATAGGAAAACTTGTCTAAAAAATCTTACATGTCTGGCAAAGCAAATGTAACAATTTCTCACCTTAGCGACTAATTTTGATGTTACCCTTGCGTGTGGCTCCACCGTTATACAGTCATTAGCGATAATATTCTTCACTTAATGCACGCAATAAAATCGGATAATGAGCGTTCCAAGTAAATATTTTAACGCATTTAAAATTTGCCTCGGCTTTGTCGTGTGGACACGGCAAGTTACAAAATTATACTGTGATAAAACATTTTGATGGTAACGTTAGTACAAAATTTCAGTATAAACGACATTAAGGGCGATTTTTCAAACAAATTGCCAAAAAACAACAAAGCCTTTGCCGAACTTGACCCGAACGAACGCCAATAGATTTAGTAACGGTGTTGTAGTACACGTCTGTAATAAGATTAAAAGCTTTTTGGCATTTGTATTAGATTGTTTCGGTATACTGCGTGACTTGATTTTTATATCGGGTTTTATTACTTCATTATGTTAATCAAAAGTCATAAATAAGGTACTTTCGATTAATATTATTTCCTTTATTCCTGTGTTGACAGGCTTTTTTATCCCCTACAGAGTTTAATAACGTATTACGTTAATTTTACATAGCAAAAAATGAATCTCACACGTATCCTCTAAGTGCGTGGTGGCCTGTTGGTAAACGGACTAGACGCGGCTGTCAACATTTTGACGGTTGTCGCGGGTTCGAATCCCAGGGCACACTTGTGACTTTTCGGAATCATGTGTGTTTTGATAGTCAATCACCACGCACTAAAACGGTGAAGGAAGAGGAGGAAACCTGCATACCATAGCGATTTATAAGAATTTCTATGGTATGTATGCCCGCCACTAGGCCAGCGTGGTGGACCATATTTTTTTTTTTTTTTTCTCGCGGGGAAAATCCCTTTACGGACCATCCCACCCCCGAAGGGGCGAGGGTGTGTCGGACTCACCGGCGCCTTCCGAGCCCAGCGAGATGTTGTGCCGCCCGTGGATGTGGACGGGCGGCCGCTGGGTCGGGTCCCTACCACATTACGCGCCGAAATACCGACTAAAAACCCCGCGTCGGCCACCATCGGTGCACTTGAGAGACGGCCCCGGGATACCGATGAACGGACGCGCCAAGACCGCCTCTTTGTGCACCGCCGCTTAGCGACGCGGCAACTGACGCGTGTTGCGTCACGTCTCGGGGGCCGCCAAGGTAGGGACGGCGGCCCCGCGTGGCCTCTGCGGCGCCGGGTTAGTTGTTGTCCCGGCGCCTCCTACGTCTCCTGTGGCGACGAGTGGGATCGGTCTGCTCCCGATCCCGCTCAGCGCTCTCCTTCTGCGACATGACACGTTCGCAGAAGGAGAGCATGGCTCGCCACGAACTCCGGCTGCCGACCATGGCGGCGACCACGGCCGGCAGGGCGTGGTGGACTATATGGCCTAACTACTCTCAATCGTACTCCCAATTGTAGAGGAGGCCCGTCCCCAGCGGAACGTATATGGGCTCATACAGTGTCCTCTAAGGGGTAGGCAGTATATTAGCGCCACTTATACCAATTGCTGGAACTTAATTTCGTTGCAAAAGGGCGAACATTACGGCTATACTCTAGATACATACACAAATTCCATTCTCAAGAAATAAATATGTATACCAATATATAAAATGAAAAACACATACGACATAAAATCCCAGGATGGAATTCGAATCCAGGACTTAAAAATTAGCATCCCATACCCTCGTTTTGTAGGCCTGGAGCCCTAGTCCAACAATGCGAGTAATCGGAGAAAATGCATAGAAAAATACGCATTTTAAAATACTGTCGGCCAGACTCGGCTTCGCCCGAGTGCAAATCATTCTTGAGTTCACATCAGACATAATATTTCGTGTACTAACTGTAACTTACTAATATTTAAACTCAAATTTACTTTCTTTATTGCTTAACGCCCGAATACTGGAACGCCATTCAAATAATAAGTCGCTCTTAACAGCGCACGGCCCACATAGCCAGTACATTTAATCGTATAACAGTACAATAATTAACAATAAATTATTTTTAAGTTGCGTTCCAGTATTCGGGTAAACGAGTAACAACAAATCACTTGATGATAAGTAACCATTGCCGCCCATAAAAATCCATAACACTTCGATCATGGATGTGTTGCGAGACCACAATATCGGAGAGGGAATGGGAAGGAAAAAAGTTGTGAAAAGGGAAGGGGTATTGAGCAGCCGGCAATCTCACCGAATGAAACGCGACAGCTAATCTGTCGCTTCACCTCGATCTCCGGTAAGACAGTGGTACCGCCCCGGACGAACCTGCTCATTCTCGCTGAGTCATGAATGACAACAGCGCGCTTCTACAACTTGGCTGGCAATCATGTTTTTTTTTAAATTAAGAGCGTTTACACCTTGCGCGCAAAGTCAACTATAGGTATTTCTTCGTTAATTTCACGCACACATAAGCGACCAAAGCTGTGTGCGTATAGCTGCCGCGTCGGCTCACTATACAGTCAGCTCAACCAACTTTGATCCATGCGCTTCAAAATTCTAATATTCAATTAAAATATAACTTATGATTTATATATTGGTAATTTAATATCATAAAAATATTTTATTTGCATTATAAGTAGACAAATATTACTGTGCAAGCAATGAACAATACAAATTTAGATACTGATCATATTTTCATTATCATTACATTGTTAAGTTGCATTCAAATCAGTGTTCAATCAGTAGACACTACATGTTCGAACACACGAATAGAGTTAGGGGCCTTACAACCCCTTACAATTAAGAAATATATTTAATTTTATATTACAATACATAACATAATTTAGCCTCGGAATTACATCCCATTATATTATCTGAAACATAATTTATACTCACTACAAAATCATTGTAAGTAATAAAAAAAATTAAATATTTTACTACCAAAGTACTAAGATGTGGCATTCGCAGTCTACGCGTGGCTATTTTAACTACGCACGGCAAAAATCGACTGCAGCCACTAGCCAGGCCGGAGCGACGAGCGATAAGTCCCTCTAGAAGGCCTTGCGGCGCGGCGCGGCGGCGTAGCGGTCTGATTTGAGGCACGTCGGACAGCGTGTTTTATAGTGGTTTTAAAAATATTTGTAGAAAACATGAAATCTAATTTTGTTGAAATATAAAAATGGTAATTTATTGATAAGATGTTCTTCTATTATAATATGCAATTGCTATAAAAAAATATGTACGCCAAGTTGGTGAAAAAAAATGTTCTTGACGAGACTTTCTGAATAATTTCGCATTGTTAAAATTTTTATTTTTCAGGAACTAGACATAAAAAGATTATTTTTCTCATCAAAATCCTTCCATAAGGATCTTATTAGTCTGATAATATTTTTATTTTCATCTTATATTTAGTGATTTCGGATATCTTAAGCTTCTAAATTGCCATTTAAAGCCTAAATAACGAAACCTGTGTTCAGTAATCCTTATAGTACTCACAAATTATCCATCAATCTATAATGTTTTCCACCAAAATCCCTAGATGACAACCTTTTTTAAAATTAGTACTAATTATTTTTCCTTTAAATTGTTTATTGGTGGCTATTAACTCGTTTGAAAAGTCCTGTTTTTAAGCCAAAAAGCGCGCGGAAGGTATAAATGCTCTTAATGGTAGCTCGGCATTAATCGAAAGCGAAAAAGGGAATATTTCAAAGATTATATCGGTAATGCATTGCGAGCAAAGTCCAAGGATTGTGCTCATGTATGAAGGTTTCAGATATCATTAAAATTAGTCCAACCGTTTGAGCGTGAAGAAGTAACAAACACACAAACTGTCGCCTTTATACCGAAACTAAAATTAGTTACAGTCGGATAAGATATTTGTTAAATATTCACGTGCATATGAAATGTAATACAAAAGCTAATAAATTTCATTTTAGAGTCGTAAAAAATAATATTTCAATAACTTAAGCCCAAAGCTCTATAACACCGATAATCCACAGTAATTTCTCTGGCAGTATAAAATTTACTGTCAATAAAACAAGTTCAATTACTGGGATGAAATTCAAAATGTCCTTAACCTTATTTTCAGTTTATGATGCGGCTATGAAACGGTGGAAAACCTGACGACGTTGCAGCCAATACATTACAGTGAAATAAAATATTATGAAGTATAACTTGGCAAAAAAGAGTACGATGCGGTGAAAATTGGCATTTAAGATACAATTACAAATGTCACAACACTATTAAAAAAATCATTTCAAATAATTTTATACGAAGGTATTTCTATTCATTTACGTACGGTTTTCTTTGTTTTGTGATAAGAAAATAAACAAAGAGACTATTAACAACAATAAATAAAAATAAGAAGTATCTAAACATTTTTCATCTTAGTATATTGGGATGCCATATTAATACTAAATTCGATCTTAGCACCCTTAATAAAAACATACTCTTTTTTGTGACGCTATACTCGTAGTACTTACTTACCTAGTTCATAAATAATTGAAAAAAAAAAAAAACAAAAAAAATATTTTGAACCTGATGTAACGTAATATTGATTAGAAGCTTAGAGTATATACATATAGAGGGAGCGCTGTCATACATTTGCGTTTTAAAAAACGTAGATATTTTCTTGGTCGTAATGTTGGTAGCATTGCTGCATTAGGGTTGCCGGTTAACATATTTTCCCCAACTGTATCAAAATTTAATTACGTATTTTGATCCCAATAACAATATCGATACATAATATTTTTAAAGAATGTAAAATTGTGGCGACTATTTTAACACGTTTATCTATAATTTCGAATACGTTTTCACTGCGAATACGAAGAAATTTTACCTGTGCGTTATTATACAATAGCATTGCAATATTGAAAATGCTTGGTGGTGTATTGGTAATTGTTTTAGTTCCTATGCTTCGATAGCCGAGCTTCGTTCGTATTCGGTATTGAAAATCGTGGCCGCCATTTTGAAGTTTTTACCGATTTATCTCAGAATCAGTATTTGAGGGTATCTTGCCACCAATATGCCAAATTCATAGTAAGGTTTAAAAAAACTGTGGCCGCCATTTTGAACTTTTTATTTATTGAACCAATTGCTCTCAAAATCAACATCTGACGTTATGTCAACACCAATAAGCCAAGTACATAGACAGATTTAAAAAAACTGGCCGCAATTTTCAACTTTTTAGTCATTGAATCGATTGCTCTCACAATCAACATCTGAGGGTATCTCGGCAGTCAGTACCAATAAACCAAATTTATAAGTAGATTAAAAAACTGTGGTCGCCATTTTGAACTTTTTATTTATTAAACCGATTGCTCTCAAAATTAATATCTGAGGGTTTCTCGGTACCAATAAGCCACATTTATAGGTAAAGTATTGTCGCTGCCATTGCTCTCAGAATCAAAATCTAAGGTTCTCTCTCTGTCTCCCTCTCCCTCTCTCCCTCTCTTCAGCCATAAAAAGCCATAGGAAGTCCACTGCTGAACATAGGCCTCCCCAAGGATCTCCACATCGACCTGTTGGAAGTGGCCTGCATCCAACGACTTCCTGAAACCTTAATCAAGTCGACCGTCTACATTGTTGGTTCACTACGATTTAAAAATTAAAAATGTATTCTCATCATATTAATTATAATAAAAATATTTTGTAGCTATCCAACAGTCTTCTAAACGACTCCTTCTTATAATATTAACGCTTTAGCGTCTTATTTTTCGATCCAGGGGTATCCTAAACAAAAAAACCTTATATAGATTTGGCTGTTTACATATCTTTAACAGATAGATATTGATTTTGAGATCAATCGGGTTAAAAACAAAAAAGTTCAAAATGGTGGCCAAAATATGCAATTCCGTCTATGAATTTAAGTTACCGGTGCACGGGGACGGCCGTTAAATATCTATACTAATATAATAAAACTGAATAGTTTGTTTGAACGCGCTAATCTCAGTAACCGCTGCTCTGATTTGAAAAATTATTTCAGCATTGTATAGTAAATTTATCGAGGAATGCTATAGGCTATATATCATCACGTTATGACCTATGAAGAGGGATGCAGTAGTGACATTTCTAGAAAATACGAGGAAATTTTATTTGCTTGTCATGGTCCCATTGGTCGATATTTTAAATTCATAGTTGGAATTAAACATTTTGACCACCGTTTTGAAACTTGTACCCGGGTGGAGCCGGGCCCAACTGCTAGTTAGTTAAATACCTCCTACCAGAAGTCGCGCCAAGGCTCTAAAATATAAATGGCGGCCAATATTCACAATCCAGATTAAAGTCAGACAGATTTAAAAATTATGTCTAATTATATAAGATCAGAGAATTACAAAATATTTATATTACAAGTCATATTTAGTCACAAACTTAGTAAATTTTAACTCATTGTCATATTAAATTAATGGTGGCAATAATTTTATTTTGTCGGTTTAATATAACGTCAAATTGTTATTTTTTTTTCATATAAATTTATTTATATTAAAAAACAGTGTAAACAATTTACCAGGATATCGAGTAAATATTTTTTTTTATATTTGCAACACTGAAAAATATGTCTATAGAAAGCGCGCTAATTCGAATTTTTTTTTAGTAAAATTCCGTCGATTATATCTCCCGATATATTAATAAATATGCAATGTTACCTATGGTAGCTAATTATATACTTATTAATTATGCGTTTAGAAGAATTTGGGCACAATTTAATGACGCTAAATGGCATTTTAAGATTTTTCTTTCTAGAAGATTTCATGTGTACCCCACGCTGTCTGAATCCATACTGATTGGCGGGGAAAAAAAAGGTGGCCCCGGCACCACCATTTTTATCTACGTTTTTCAAGTACCAGCGCTCCCTCTATATGTATATACTCTAAGATTAGAAGCTAAGATGATTTTAATTTGTGTTTAAAAATATATAAAAAATGCAAAGAACTATATTTTGGTGTTTCTATTCATTTGTAAAGTAAGGCCCGTTTCGTTGTAGCCTGTTGAAATAATATTTATCCAACTGGCTTAATACCTTATCCTTATATACATGTGTTGGAATTAGTTCGTAGCGTTTTCGATTCAAAAGTAAAGATTTATTTGAAATGAAAATAAAAAATTACATTATTGAACATAGTGCCCATCGCTTGCCACTACTTTTTCCCATCTTTCAGGTAGTAGTCGAATACTCTGTCCGAAAAATTCTTAGTCCTTGGAGGTAATCCATGAATCGATCCAATTTTGGCAATCTTCATAAGCTGTTAAATTTTCCCCTGATAAACCATGGGCCATTGATCGAAACAGGTCATAATCCGAAGGGGCAATATCTGAAGAATACGGCGGGTGGGTTAAGACTTCCCATTTCAATATGTCCAGATATGTTTTCACTGGTTTCGCTACGTAAAGGTCGAGCATTGTCATGCAGCAAAATAATTTTATCGTACGTTTTGCTTCATTCCGGCCGTTTTTCCTTCAATGCACGACTCAAATGCATCAATAGTAAACGGTAGCGATCCCCAGTGATGGTTTCATTGGGCTCTAACAATTCATAATAAACCACACTTTGTTGATCCCACCAAATACAAAGGAGGAGCTTAGATCCATGAATATTGCATTTTGCCACTACTGATGATGGTTGTCCGGGCTTAACTCGTTATCTTCTGCGATTCGGATTGTCGTAATATATCCATTTTTCATTACCAGTAACAATACCATGTATTTTTTTTCTTTTGTGCCGTTTAGGCAGTATTTCACAGGTCATAAAACGTCTTTCAATGTCTCTTGGTTTTAATTCATATGGGATCCAATTTCTGTCCTTTGGGATCATTCCCAAAGCTTTAAGACGTTTATCTACCGTTGATAAACTAATCCCCAACAATGTAGACAACTCTTGAAGTGTTTGATATGAATTTTCATCAAGTAAATCCTCCAATTCTTTATCTTCAAACATTTTTGCCTGTCCAGGTCGTTCCTTGTCGTCTAAATCAAAGTCACCACTTTTAAAACGCCCAAACTACTTTCGACGCGTTTGATCAGCTAAAGCATGTTCACCGTACTCTTCCAGTACTTAGACTTTCTGCAGCACTTTTATTCATATTAAAATAATGTAAAAAAAACTCCCCGCTAAAACACTTTATTTGGAATAAATTTCGACATAAATAAATGGCTGCCTCTTGTGTTATTAACACTTAAGAATAAGATGCGTCGTAAAAATAACACCTAATAACAGCTGATTAACGATCAATTTGTTTCTGGAGGTAAAAACAGAACACTGTAATAACCACGCTATCTCTCATCAAACGCTAAGAATTAATTCCAACACCTAATTATCGGTAGTACAAGTGGCGGTCTTATCGCTAACGGCGGCGATTTCTTCCTTTGGATGGAGTGAAAAGAGCAATAGGTAGAAATAGAGAGTAGTTGTAGAGGTGGGGTTTTATTGTGGAAATATATTGTCGTAATAGGAGTAATGAATAATTAAGTCCATTTACGTTCTAGTGATTGATAAGGCTTTACACCTAAATTCAATAACCTTCTCAGAAGCAGCTTTCGGCCCATTATCAAATGGCTACCATGCATTTCACTAAACCCAGTTTTATATTTATTTTAAATCATTTCATTTCATATTGTTTTTAAATGGAAGTCCGCTTTTTTATACATTTTATTGTACACTATAACTTTAAGAGTATATAGAGGCAATAAAACAACAAAGTTATATCCAATCATTATGGTCATTAAATTACTTTGAGTGGCGATTAACCAGAGCCTACAAGCTATTGTATTTGTATGCAATATTCAATATACCTATCACTTTTGTTAATAAAGTTCGGGCTCTATCACAATTAACTGGGATGATATTAAACGCTTCGTACGATTTCAATAATATTCATTTTTATTTATTCTTTATTGTATACAAAAAAAAACAATATATAGAGATGGTAAATAAGTACAAATGGCGGTCTTATCACACTGAGACAATCTCTACCAGACAACCATTGGATAGATTTATAAGATGGAAAAAGAAAGAAATTATGTACTTTTTTCTCTTTGTATTATGTAGTTGAACATCCAACCACGACATTGAGTCGCAATATTTACGCGAATGCCTTTTTGTTCAAACGAATGAAAATAACCAATGCTATCAAAAGCGTATCGGTTTTTGGCCGAACCACAAAGGAATTGGGGGAAACGGCCATGCTGCCGCTTGTCGTTTAGTCCGCTATAAATTGCATTGGTTAAACTGGCTATCTTTGTATTGCTATAAAGATTTTTCAACGAGATCAAGTAATTATTAAACAGTACATAATATTTATGTGCATTTATTATCTATCTATGGAATAAGTAAATACAAAAATAAATTTAATCTAATAAGAGATAATGCAAAAATGCTGTAATACACAAATATTCTTCCTGTATTATCGGAAGCTCATACATTATGCAGCTCCAGATATTATTTGCATACTGTCCAATGCTATATTGAATTCATTAGAGCAAATATCACACCCCAAAGGATATGATTTGCGGTTTGTACACGCAGAGAGCTGTAGGACATTGACACACACGCGACTCAACCAACTTAATGAAAATAATTTGCGACTAAAATTGCATGTGACGTCGGAAATTTTGCTAAGTAATAGCGAATAAAAGGACAGTAATAAGTCTTTGTCTATATTTTGACTAGAGAAATTTATTTCAGCTCGATCACGCACTTCGAAATCCCAGGAGTACATCAGCAATAGGTGCCTGAACTTTCTCGCACCTCGACTGAGAGGTAGACTAAAGAAGCGCTGGTTACATGTCGTCAAGGTAGATATGAGGGTCAATATTTATTATTGACGATGCCCAAGATCGGGCAAAATGGAGGAGAATTAGCCGGAAGACAGACCCTGGCACCGGCCGGGATAATGCCAGGTAGAAGAAGAAGAGAAGCTGTTGCACTTCGAAATCGACCGTACCACCGTAGGCATACTCGTGGAGAACAAGCGAATCTTTTGTAGTAACAGTTACATTGTCTTTATAATGCTTAACACTTGCTAATAAAATGTCTATTTTTTTTAAAGTTTTGTTGGCGATATAAATGAAGGAACAGCTGTCTGTCTTCTTTAACCCCAACGAAGATAAGTTTTTAGCTTATCATGGTGACTTACGGGTTGAAATTTTTGTGAAGAACTTTCAAGGAAAAAGATATCCTCGCGATGTTTTACCTCGCAATTAAAGAAAGCGATTCAAAATAAATGTCCGCACAGTATGGTTTAAACCAGCGACCTTGAGCTTATCAGTTAGTACTTCTTCCTATTAGATTATAGTTAATCATTTTAAATTAATTAATTTTCTTATTAACATAAAGCGGCTTGTAAGAAAGCTCAGTAATAATAATCACCAAACTTTAACATACATGTACTATTTATTACCACAAATATCGATAGTATAATACTATAAATATCATCAACAAAACTTTCCAACAAGTATCAACTTCTCATACAGAAGTTACTTCCCTCGGTTGACGTTCGAAATCCCCCAGACATAAACTCAGCTAGTAAATTCAGCATTACAACGTTTCGTGCAACCGTGTACTCCTAATTATTATGCGAAACAACACACACCCAAGTCTGTTCGTTTAATCGACTCAGTACGTGCTTTTTGTGCAATTAATCCTAATTTGGGGCTGTCAACATAGTGTGTAGTAGGAAAATTAAATTGGTCTAGCCGCAGTACCAGTAATAGACACATTGTAAGTTATTATCAGCATTCAGCAGTACCTTAACTTTTTCATTAAAATCAAGCGATGAACGCTAAGTTAGAAACACAGTATTTACTTAGATATACTGGTAAACAGCCTGACAATATTACCAAATAACATTCGTCGATAGGAAAACATAAAATGAAAAGTGACAGTAGAAGTGATGACAGAAATAGTAAATAATTATTAATATTAATAAAATTATTCTGCAGCATAAAGCGGCCCTCTGTATCAGCCCAAATACATCCCACAATAGGGCACAAATCTCATCTACAATCGAGAATACAATTTAGGGGGTTAGACCATAATATAGTCCACCACGCTGGACTATAGCGGGTTGGCGAACTTTACATACCTACCATAAAATTTTGTGAACTTCACTATGGCATGCAGGTTTCCTCACGATGTTTTCCTTTATCGTTATAGTACGTGGTGATTGAGTGTCAATAACCACACGACTCTGAAAAGTCATAGGTATGCCCTAGGATTTGAACCCACGGCCACCGTGAACATGTTGGCAGCCGCTTCTAGTCCCTTCCAACATTTCCTTTAAATATTCTCCTATGTATTGTTAATTAAGTACACAACGATTTCGTTCAGTAAATCTATCAAAAACGCTTTCCTAATTTTAATAAATCACTAATGCACAATATCTGACGAAATAGGCTCCGTGGCGCAGTTGCTTAGACGCCGGTTGTGAAACAAGAGGCCGTGGGTTCGATCCCCGCACCGAAACAAATATTCGTGTGAACCTCAGGTATTTGTTTCGGGTCTAGGTGTTTATGAGGTCGAATAATCTCTCGTAGTTCCTGACACCCACGACACAAGACTCGATCTTAGTGTGGAGTCAGGACTATGTATGTGACTGTTGGGTGTATTATTTATTTAATTGAATATTGAACGAGTTGATCACAGCTTTCTAACTATGAATAGCGAGGAAAATTTCACCGGCTAATTGTTATAGACGTCAGAGCTGCATACCTAATGATATAACTAATTGACAAATAACAATCTGCATAAATCTGAATTAGTACCCACATTTTTATTGCCGAATTAGAATTTTTGTTTTAACCTTATTTGGCCAATGGTAAATTAAAATCACCAACCCGCACTAGGCCAGCGTGGTGGACTATATGGCCTAACCACTCTCAATCGTATTCTCGATTGTAGAGTAGGCCCGTGCCCTGCAGTGGGACGTATATGTGCTGATACAGACAGAAATTGAAATCAAGTTCTGCGATATAGTCCACGTAAAAGTAAAATTATTGAAATTTATTTAATATTAATTTATGAAAATATAGCAACTTGAATTCTATGGCCTCTCATAAAATACTGTGGTTCCTATGATGAGTGATACCAACTCGAAAATCATCAATTTACAAAAGAGAAAAAACAAGATTTAAAAGTTCTCAGTCGCAAACTAAATGGGATAAATTAAACTTGAATATCTTATTTTGCGGTAATTTTTTTTACTATCGACGTGCACCTTCGTTTTTTTTATTAAATATATTATTTACAGTTGATTGGATAGTAATTACAACGGTACACATAAAGGTCGTCAACTTCGCGTGCGGCCTACCACACGGTAAGTAAACACAGTGTATATGCTATTGATTGTACTTGTTTTCAATGAACAATGACCCTTGGGCCTATCGCTCTACTCCACTTATCCGTAATTATTCATTTTGTAGTTTTCGTCACCCTTACAGTTCACACTTCAGACTTCATGTCTGCCCACAAAACTTTCATGTTTCTATCGGGCATAGTTATAATAATCAAAATGTTTATAATCATAGTAATTATAATAGAGATCGTAAGATTCTGAAAGTATTGTTTCTCCGGATTTAATACGGTTTTTATTACAATGGGTGGTAACGAATTCGTGAAGCTAAGGTTCGGTTGCTAGGTCGAGCTTTGACGCAAGTTTTTTAACTTCTCAAAATGATAATAAGCAATCGTACGTTAACACAAAATCTCATGCAAAACATAAAACATATGTATTTTATATTTGCAACATCCATATTATTAGAACATTTTGTAGACTTTTCATTGTTTTGATTTGCAGACATTTACTTAGGGCCAAAAATATCCACAAATAAATTTCATAACAAATTAAAGAGAATACGATTGATTACAAATTACAGGATATCATTTATGTTTTCTTGAATAACGAACTTAAAGTTTCTTTGTCCCCTATATGCTCAAGATCCGCGTGAATTAGTTTTAACGAAAAGTGCAAGATGATTTTAAATTTCGTTCAGCAATCGTACGCTTTACATTAATTAACTTGTTCGAGAAAATATCCATATCTCAAACAATTCTTGTTGTTAAAACGAAAAAATACGTTTACAAGTTGCATTGCCCGGTCTGCCAGTCAAACCCAGGGCCTTAAGGTTCACAGTTCATTACAAATGTTAAGGTTTCTTAGTAAAACGACTAAGGTTTTGCAGAAGGTAATATAATATGAACCTTATGCCCTTTGGCCTACATAAACATGTTATCGCAAGTAAAGTTTAAACTAAAGGTATTTACTTTAAATAATCGCGACATTTGTTTACAGAAAGTTTTATATAGACCAGCGATCACGGTCAACCGAATCGTCTTATTTGTAAAATGCAGATTTTTCTGCTTCAAACATTTAGCAGCCTCCCTCGGAAAGGCGATTTGTGTAACGAGTGGCCGCGGCCTCGATCCCCACATTGTGACAAATATGTGTGACATATACAAACATTTGTTTCGAATTTGGGAAAAGACTCTTGTAGAGTTCGTTATCACTTGTATCTTAATGTGGAGCCGACTTGATTGGAGCCGCGTGTGACTTTAACGTCTCACCATAGAGAACAAAAAAAGTCAGATGGTAATGATTTTTGTATATTATGAATGAGTTAGAATATGTGTCTGGGGCTTTTCCGGAATGAATGTTCTGATTTAATATCAATTTTAAGTATGCTATGCCAAAAATGATCGTGTTACGCAAGTGAGGAGACTAGTTCTTGTCCAAAATTGTCTTTATTTTTAGCCTGCTAAATGAAAACTGTAAAATACAGAACAAAAGAAACCCTTTTAAAGAAATAATGAACTCTAAAGATTACGAGCATCTTTACACCTTAAATGATCATACTTCACCCTTTGTGCTCACAAAAAGTTACTTCAAACTCGAGAGACAAAACTCCCTCGTGGGAAATAACAAATAATAGCATCTTCAAGAAACGTCAACCCTCATTGTTTCTGAGACGAGCGTTTTAAATATTCAAAACACAGACGGGTGTTCGAGACCGTACAGGCAAATCACTCCGAGAAGGGTTAGATGTATACGAATACGCTATTCTGAAGGTCGCTTGCAAAATTTAAAAAGGCCCCGAAAAACACGTCGCGCTCATTGCCATGGTTACGTGTGTAATAACAAAATTAGGCAAATATTCCGACGGCTGTGTGGAGTGGCTGGAATGACCCGTGACCTCGGCGACCGACATATTCGCTACATGAATAAACGAACGCACTTGGCTCTTATATTATAGAATCATGCATGTGTAATGTCACGTTTGCATCTAGTAGGGTGGGGTATGATCGTTAATCTTTGCATGGTCTTCACAAACGGTTGTATTTATCCACTTTCATAAATCTTAATGCATTATCACACTCAGATGATACTTATCATCTACCTCTGGTTTATGATAAAAACTATATGGCTACAATACCTTCAATGGTTACTAACAATCAAAAACGAAAGGCTACAGTGATAGATTCTGGGTTTTCGTGAAGCATTTTCATTGACCGCTATTGCCATGCGGTCCAATATAACGGAATATACCTACATTATTTTATCAAATTCTATATATAAGAAAGGGCCACATTTTTTTAACTTCACTATATCTCTACTGTCTAGAGAAGTAAAACAGCTACATTAAGTTGCAATTAGATCAAGATTACCGACGACCTAACCTACAAACACCTTGACCCTTCCGATCGCTATCGAGTTTTGTTATGCACAGGCATTAAGATTGGGTTCTTAAGGCCATTCACTATGGAATGAGTTAATAATAATGATAAATATCTGTAGAAACATTAAACGGTAAATATATTATACATTTTTAGTGGTGGTTGGTTTGTCATATATATGAGGTTACCTGGTTAGATTGTACCACCGCAATGTTTATTTATCCCGCCAAACAGTCGACAGCGACAGTCAACAAGTCGATCTATTTATTTAAAACGTAAAGGATTTTTAATATTGATATGATAATAACTTACGTAATAACTTTCCCGTAAGCAAGGAGGAAGGTCCCTTAAGCAAGAACTAAATGTACTCTGTGGCAAGAACTAAATAAATTAAGCGACTTGGTATTACATGGATCTCACAACTTTTTGCGGTAGAAAACTGAGCTGCGAGACTTAGTGTTTTTACAGGTGTTTTTGAAAGGGTAAATTATACAAGAAAACACATAAATACCTTTTGCATAAGATATAAATACGTATAAGATTAAAAAATATATATACCTACATCAATAAGTTATAATAAAATAAAATTATATTTTTTAACATTCTATGTCTTCAGTTAGGCATAGAAAGATAATGCTTACTGTTTTACTAACTTTGCCCGCCGCACTGAGACTTGTAATGCATTTCAGAGTCTAGCAGCTTGCGTGGTAAAAGATTTATCAAAGAAAGTAGTGGAATGCGCTGGAATTAGATTAGTGGTATGTTGGATCAGTTATTAGAACGGACATTAGTCACATCACAGTTATACTTAGTACCATAATGTAATATGTACATGACCCTATAAAGTATTAACATATTCCAAAATTTCTAAAGCATGCCGTTCGCCTGATGGTAAGCGATACGGCCGCTCATAAACAGTAGCAAAACCAAACAACACCTTCATTATAAAAGCAATGCTTGACATTCCTACATTCGACAGCATTGACTAAATTATCGCTGTACAAATGCCATAGTGTTCATTCCTTAACCTCATTGACGGCCCAACTTTACTGATAACGACTTGTCACATCAGTCTTTGAGAGCCGAATTTCCTTTTGAAATACAAGCTATTGACTACAATATATTTTCTTTTTATTACTTGTATAGTACTTTGAAATGGACAAAAGTATACCGGGTATCTCAAGACTGCTACCGAAAACGAAGCCGGGTGGTAGTTTTAGTGACTACAAACACAAAGCAACTAATAATTTCGCAAAGAAACGCGACAGTTATTTTTTATGATTTTTTAAACATCGTCATTTTTTGGTGGTAAATCCCTAGTTTTAGCTAAAATAATAATTTAAACTCTTTTATACCTTAGATTATTTATAAATAAAAGGGTATACACTGTTATTTTAGGAAAAAATGCATCTACCACCCAAATATGGTCAAAGGAAAAAAATAACAAAAAAAAAATTGTCGCTTTTTTTTGCCACTTTTTCTGTTGCATTGTGTCTGAAGTCGCTTAAACTACCACCCGGCTTCGTTTTCGGTAGCAGTCTTGATATACCCTGTATAAAGGGTAAATGGATTACGGTGGAATAAAGAAAACATCAACAACATATTTTTTTTTTAATACTTTATGTCCGACAAACGGGCAAACAGATCACCTAAGGGTGAGTGAATATTGCCGCCCATGAACAACCACAACGCTTAGATTATAATGTGTTGCCGGTCTCTCAAATCAGGGGATTAAATTGATGGGATACGATGTGATAGGGGGCGACCCTATCGGCATCGGCATTTCATTAACAATGCTATAATAGTATGTAATTTAACATTTGTTCGATAGTAATAATATTAATCAATATGTACATCTAATAGTCATATACATAGCGTGATTCCACATTAAGTCTCTTATTCTAGTCAGGGGGTATTAAATAAATAACACCCAACAGTCACATACATAGTCCTAACCCCACACTAAGATCGAGTTTTGTGTCGTGGGTATCAGGAACTACGAGAGACTTTTCGGTCTCACAAACACCCAGACCCGAAATATTTGTGGGATGCACAAACATTTCCCTAGATGCGGGAATCGTATCCGCAGCCTCTCATTTCACCCGCGGCGTTTAACCGACTGCGCCATAGAAGCTGTCAATATTTCGAGTGTTAAAAATCTTAAAATTACGAGAGCTTTCCGTTTAACGATACCCCAACTCAAACAAATTAACTGATACAATATTAAATATATGTTGCAGAGCGGTGATCAAACCAACCAACATTTTGCCGTAAAGTCCGTAAAAAAATTCTGATAATAGTAAATCAGTTCGATTACTATGGTATCCTATTGTCAATTGGCTTAATCCAAAATGATAATAATTCATGTTTTAGTCGACCAACTAATGTAGGGCGTTACACTCTGATCCGAAACGATGTTGTCATATACGAATGATCATCAAAAGAATTAACATTAAACATTGTGATCAATAAAGATTATTATTATTATTTCTCTTTATTTTAAATATTTTTTTTACATTTTTATATATATAGTAAAAAACAAAATACATATAAAAATATAAAAAGTTATCCAACGATGGCGAGGCTCGAAACCCAAGCCACCGGTGGTTAGGAGCCCAAAGTGAGGAACCGCCTCACAATACGTGCCGTGTCAAGTAATACTGCCTTCTGAATCCAACAGCCGATTGAGAGCCTCTGTAGATGTTGGTCGAGGCTCTTTGGTATCAACCCATGGGCAGAAACGACAATCGGGACAATAATTGTTGAGTCGACATCCCACATGTCGGTAACCTCGTGTGCCAAATCTAAATATTTAGACATTTTGTCTTTTTCAGCTTTGACAAGGTTATCGTCATGCGGGATGGTGACGTCAACAAGTATAGCCCGGCGCGCCAATCGATCTATTATCACAATGTCAGGCTTATTGGCTAGAATAGTCCTGTCTGTGATAATAGATCGATCCCAATACAGCGTTGCATGACCATTTTCGAGAACTGGTTGGGGCACATACTGGTAATATGGCACTTCAGGAGTCACAAGTCCATATCGAAGGGCAATTTGCTGGTGTATGATCTTGGCTACTAGGTTATGTCTATGCAAATACTCGCCGTTAGCAAGATACGAACAACCGGAAATAACATGCCTGATAGACTCACCAGGACGGTGGCATGCCCGACAGATGTCGACCGTACCGTCCTTCAGGATGTATTTCCTATAGTTGTTCGTCTTAATAACTTCGTCCATAATTGCAAAGACAAAACCCTCGGTTTCCCCAAAGAGGTTACCGAAGCGCAGCCAAGACACAGACGCTAGTCGGTCCACATCAGGCCCATGAAGGGCTCGATAGAACCGACCGTGCAGCTCTTTGCTCTTCCATATGTCCTCGCGATCCTTTAATGCCTACCACCAGAGGTTTCCGCCAGTTTTCAATCGCCAAAGAGATTATTTATTATTATTATTATTAATGTTATAAGTTTTCCACTACTATTTTCTATGACACTTATCATTCACTTCGAACTTAGTCTATGGTTACGAAGTATGATGGAGGGTTCAAATATTTAGATATTTGTGGAGTACCTAGGCACATTCGTACAGTTTTGGCGGCAAGATCCCCGGGTTTTATATGACGATCATAAGATAAAAGATAAGACCAAGGTAGATTGGGCAAACGCCCAATCTACCTTGGTCTGATTGCTTCTGTAAAACAGTAGGCACGTTTTACAGAAGCAATGTCATAAGTAAAACTTATGACATTGCTTCTGTAAAACGTGCCTACTGTTTTTGTAGAATATGTTATAAGATCTGTATCAGCCCATATACGTCCCACTGCAGGGAACGGGCCTCCTCTACAATCGAGAGTACGATTGGGAGTGGTTGGGCGATATAGTCCACTACGCTGGCCTGGTGCGGGTTGGTTGTAAGATAATAGTTTAAAAAAATGTTTTTTGCTGAACAGAGTAAGCATAACACTTCTGTAAAAAGAATTAAAAAAACATGTTGCGTCATAGGCCCGTAGTGTGGAATAAAAGCAGTTTTAATAAAATATGATATCTAAATTAAGCAAATGTAGTACTCGTATATGAAAATACATTACATTTACAACGAGTATTTAAAATGTCAATGACCGAATTAAGACATTTTTAGTTTTAACTATTAATATATTTCTTTGCAACTTTAATATTAAATGAGTTGAAATTGTAAGTAATACGTTTATTAGCAAAAAAATAACACTAGGGCATTTCATCGTTTTAATATCATTTGAAATAAAAAAATTGTTAAATAAAACCATGTTCCATGACCGAATATGTAAAGTAAGCTTCCTGGAAATATTGGTCTGCGTATCGAACAATTTCATGTTGCAGACATACCAAAACGGTTTTTATTTTACTTCATTAACAACGTTCCTAGAAAATGGAAAATATTCTTGGTAACCTTAAATAATATATATTTTTAGATAGATTCATAGGTATTTTGATTGTTGATGATTGAATTATTTACGAGATATTTGTGGGTAGGTTAAATAATGGTTAATAAATTTCAAAATACAGCCCAGCAATGGTTTTTACCAAGAATTATATAAAAGCTTAAAATACAATATACGATAGCCTCCGTGGCACAGGAAACGAAAGGCCGCGGGTTCGATCCACGCACTGAGAGAAATGTTTGTACCGCACACAAATATTCGGTCTGGGTGTTTGTGAGACTGAAAAGTCTCTCGTAGTTCCTAATACCCCCGACACAAGACTCGATGTTAGTGTGAAGTCAGGACTATGTATGTGACTGTTGGGTGTTTATAATAAAATTTATACACAAAAAATAAACGTTAAATATCTGTTGAACAGTTACAAGTAAAGAATAAAGACCTTGAAAGCCTAATTAATGCGCCATTGTTCCACGAAACAGAAGGAGCGTATTAATGCTTTAGTACCTTCAAATGAATTTTACAGAAATTCATTATACTGAAAGTACGTAATGTATACCAAGCCCAGTGGTTTTTTATGCTATTCGTCTGCCAAAGGAGGAAGGACGACAGTTAATAGATGACTGACCCTGCCAATAAAATCCTTAAAATATTAATAACATGAATTCATTCTATCCTTAACTACATTGATGTCAAATATTATTTATTAGACACTTTAGATGAAACACAGTATACGGTAAATTTTAAAATATGCATCGGTCAAATATAAATATGTTAAAAATTATAAAGTGCAGACCAGAATTCATGCTCATATCGAAGATCACCCACACACTTCATTAAAAAGATGAAATCATAAGCAAAAACCAGTTATAAATAAGAAAGTCCACACGTAGTAAAAGGGAAATAATAAACAAGAGCTGCATTAATTCATAGATATGATCGTAAAGAATTGGGAACTATTGAATTGTTTCATATTTTTATGGCCGATGGGGAGGTGAATAGGAGTTTCACAACAAACGTTATGACACCTATTTTCCGGTGCCGTTTCCTCAAAAAGTTTTCGTATCGGTTGCCGAATGAAAGAACGCTATTTTCAGTTGAAAAACTGACAGGGTCAAAAGCCCACAGTGCTAAAAGTACAATATAATTTTAGAAATATTTTTTATATTTTAGAAATTTTATAAATTTTAACGTCGACCTGGAAAAAGTGGGCGGAGGTTTCAGTGTGTGGACTATACTTATATATGGCAGTATGGGAAGTGATGGCTCTCGCGCTAACTAATAAGGTTTCGATTGATTAAATCATCAGCTAAGCAGAACTCATCTAACATGAGAATTATTAAGCCATCCGGCTCCATCTTGGAAGAAACTTCGAGTTTTTTTCAGTCACACAATATATGCACGTGTTTTTAAAAGTAATAACAAAATATATATAGCATATGTTATGGGCCAAGTGATTAACTGGGCATTATTTATACTGCCCGGGCAATATGAATAATGCCCAATAAGAGCGGGCAATGTGATTATAACCAATACGTTTATTACATTGGCCGGGCATTATGAATAATGCCTAGTGCCTATTGGGCAGAGTGATGTAAAGCGAATCGAAATCAAAACAATGAGCCGAAGTGGCATCTTGCGGCTATTGCAAGGTCACGCACCTACCCTGGTATCACTCCCATGAAAAGGTGACGCAAAATTCCTGAGAAATATCAATTATAGTAACCTAACCATAAAATAATTGTTGTCAATACAAATTTGCTTCTTCAACGTCTCCGGCGCTATGGGAAATTCAGCCCCTTCGCCCTTGCGTAACAAAAGATAGGCACCCATGCTCACCTCCGCAGCTTCGACTTGCTTGCTGCTGCAGCCTCAACCGCTGCGGCTCGCACGGTTGCAGCTGCATCCTTCGTTATAGCGGGCGGGGGCTGCTCTCCCTCCGCGCCGCCTGCTTTTTATATACACTCTAGGGTCGGTAGCCAAAAGACTACGTGAAGTCGGGGTGTCCCGAGTCGGTTTAGGAGCACAGTCGACCTAAGACCAATTCAACCTTTCTAATTTATGGGTCTGTCGCAGATGCGAAAATACGGCAGCGCACCACGTAAAAATTTACCTATTAATCACATTGCCCGATCATCATGTAGCCATATTCATAATGCCCGGGCAATGTGATAAATAGGTGAGTTTAGATTGTAATTAATCACTTGGCCCGATATGGCTGGGCATTATTCATACTGCCCGGGCATTATGAATACTGCCGGCATTAATCACTTGGCCCATAACATATATATTTTTAATGTCAATAAAATTGTGTTTAGAATCGTTATTTTTTTCTATTGAGTATGCATCGAATTAATATTCGTTTTAATATTCTAGTTACGCTCTCCCAATACGACTATGTATATATTATATAAATTTCTCCTTAATTGAAATTCGTTAATTTCTTTTGAGAAATAAAGTTCTTTAACCTGAATAATTTATCACGTTGATCTAAAATGCGGCTTATTTTAAAACCTAATTTTCATCCCATCCGTAACCAAGACAATCAGATTGAATAACATTTACATTTGTCTGGAGAATATAAATTATTATATCAATATCCGATGTTTAAATCCATTCGCTCAATATTCAATTTATTCGCTGCCTTTGTGGCAGAGGCAATATTCCGAGCGAAGTGAAGCACGTCCTGCACTTTATTTATATTTTTAGATGTATTATATTGATTTATTTATAAAGCATTAAGGTGGGTCAGGTAGTAGAAGTAAACTCGTTCGCTTTGTAGTAAGAGAAAATAGCGTAAAGCACTGGAAACACACACAGAGCAAACAGCGTGTGATTAAGATTGTTATTTTTGAAAATAATTTTAACCCTTTCAGTATTAACATATATTAGATTAAGTTAAACAAGCAATAAGAATTACCTTAGCCGCAAATAAAATAAAAAAATAAAAGTTTCATAGGGTAAATAGTGTATATTTGATTCATATCACAAATATTGATAAAGATAATAAATAACCTTCGTTTATTTATTATTAAGTAATTGATTATATTATGAATGAAATAAAATAAATAGCATGGCATGGCTAACAAGAACGAAACAATAAACGTCGTAGAATTTTCGTAGAATCGAGCTACGCAACGTCGTAGCCGCTACGGTGTCTACTGACATTTGGATTTTTACCAAAACTGATTATACATCAAGTTAATGGTGAAATAGCGTGAGTCAGTATCCTTAATGTAAAAACAAACGCTGCGCCATCGAAGGAATATTTCGACAGATTATTGTAATTTTAGTCGTTTTATCGGATTGTGGAAAAACAATATTTGAAATTATTAAACACTACTATGTCGTAGCTTAGCTTACCCAATTTGCTTTTCCTAATACGTCCTAAGTTCTCTTGCTTAGTTTGACACCATTTATTACACCAAAATATGAGCAAAATAGGCAAAACAATTAATATTTTTATTTAAAGCGATAAATCAATTCCATCAATTACATTCATACTCAAGCTTCTACTCATGCAGTTGTATGCACGGTTAAATATATAAAAAAGGTGTACGATCATATGAATTCCATGAACCAAAATAAATAGCGTGGGGAGTGTTGAATTATACAACAATCTAAAATAATATGTATCTTTGGATTCCATGACCTGCCTGACATACTAAAAATAATACAATTGTTGTAATGGAGGAAACCATGTGTTGGTTCAATATCCCAACCAATCAACAATCCCATCTTTTGTTTAATCATGCAAAGTGTAAAACAAAGCATTTCTGTAACCATGGCGTAACGACTAAGGCATACCAGGAAATGTTAATAACCTAATGCAAAAGAACCATTAGAATCCTACTAAATTTTGAGGAGTTCTACTTTCTAAATCCGAAGATATTCACCCTATCTTCAAAAGTTTATATGGGACTAAATGACAAGCATCAGCTTTCAATCAAAGAAATAATAATCAAAATTGGGTCACCCGGTACAGAGTTATGAAGTAAAAAACATAAAAAACCCTACTCGAATTGAGAACCTTATAATTTTTGGAAGTCGGTTAAAAAATATACAAAAGTAAACTGACCTTAATTTTGACGACTACTCCTCTTCACGCGATTACAAGCAATCGACGAAACCGACGACTGGCGTACAAGCAGTATTATAATATTTATAAGTAGTAAAAAAATATGAAGGGCCTTGACGCGACGACGCCCACGCCGCTTTGTTACGGAGTGTGACTGGTTAATTGTTTCCACTTGGTTGGTAAATGGTATTGTAGGGTTCTTGGGTTGGTTGATAACGTGTAATAACATTTTTGTTGCTATTGGTTAGACGAACATAGCATTCGACTGATGGTAAGCGATACGACCGCTCATGGACAGTGGCAATGCTTGGCATGCCACTGCTCCCCATCGTAATACATAAGATGTTATGTCTCAATATATCCAGTAGTCGCTCTGGCAACAATTTCCTTAAAACAGAATCAAAACAGTAGTGTAAATCTACTGTTTGAAGGAGAATCAGACATTGTGACACCTACCCAGGCGGCCTCTTACATATGAGAGACCACCTACATCAGGTGGAAGACCGAAGCCGGTGGAGAGAATTCATGACGACAATTGCGAGTCACGAACCACAAGAATAAGGGATTGACGGAAGAGAGCAATTTTTCTAATCAAATTGTATATTTACACTATAATTTTATTCATACGTTCATATATACTCGTACTAACACAGCATCATGTACTTACAATAAATAACATTTTGTAATTAGATGTTGCTGAGAGGTAATATTTGGAAATGTTACCAAACTTAATATAACTGCGGTGTGCATGCACCATAACAGAACAAAACGGTGAGGTATTCAATACTCAATATCTTTATTGCATACCATATGTTATAAGGAAGTAACAATTTTATAGGTTTGTACATGTTGGACCCTGTTTTGTATCTGTATCTGTATCAGCCCATATACGTCCCACTGCAATCGAGAATACGATTGAGAGTGGTTAGGCCATATAGTCCACCACGCTGGCCTGTTGGACCCTGTTGGGCATGTTAAACTTAAATAAAATATAAATACGACCGACACATACATAGTTCTGACCCCACATTAAGATGAATTAAGTCTTGTGTCGTGGGTATCAGAAGCTACGAGAGACTTTGTGGTCTCACAAACACCCAGATCTGTCACCAATATTACTGGGCCATAAAACATTTTTGTCGGTGCGGGGATTGAACCCGCAGCCTCTCGTTTCACAGCCAGCGTGTAAGCAACTGCGCCACGGAGGCTGTCATGTAACATGAAGGAGAAAGGAGGAAGCCAACGTATTCAAATTATGTAATAACATTTTTAGAAGATTGGATCTTCATTTATATTAAGTATATTTACCACATCTAATAAAAATAATAAATTATAAGCAATATATCGGGTATCTCAAGACTGCTACCGAAAACGAAGCCGGGTGGTAGTTTTAGTGACTACAAACACAATGCAACTAAAAATTTCGGAAAGAAACGCGACAATGATATTTTATGATTTTTTAAATATCGTCATTTTTGGGTGGTAAATCCATAGTTTTTGCTAAAATAATAATGTAAACACTTTTATACCTTAGATTATTTATAAATAAAAGGGTATATACACTATTATTTTAGGAAAAAATTAATTTACCAGCCAAATATGGTCATAGGAAAAAATAACAAAAAAAAAATTATCGCTTTTTTTTGCAACTTTTTCTGTTGCATTGTGTCTGAAGTCGCTTTAACTACCACCCGGCTTCGTTTTCGGTAGCAGTCTTGATATACCCTGTATACCATGTTAGTACAGATAAATATAAACATTAATAATCACATTCATTATTTATGAAACCAACAATTATTTTCAACAATACGACTAACAAAACTTAGTTCTCGAATAACTGAATAAAAAATCATTATACAATGGATACTTCCTCCATTTTTAAACTCGATAAAAAGTATATTTACAAATGACTCAATTGATATCTTTACGAGTGAATAAATAATCGTTTAACCGTCTATAGAATAAAGAACACAAATGGCTTCGTGTCGAAGGCCGGGATTCAATTCAACCGTGAAAATATATTAAAAATCGCGCACCAGCTTATTGCTGACCTTGGCGACATGTGGAGCTTATTCAGGTGTCGTAAACAATGCTCATTCTTATTTCCAGTCTACAGGGACAATATTGTAACAGTCTTTCAAAAAAGCAATAGTTGTTCTCAACTTCTGTTCTCTTTTAATTTTTCCCGTCCCCACACCTTCCATTACAACTCCCGTCAGCTAGGATCAACAGTGGCACAAAGAACTCACACCGAACTCCGGACCTCTTCAAATTTCTCAAGGATACTAGCTTGTTTCCGAAAAGGTTTATATTCAAAGTCTGAATCAATAATTATGTAAGTCTGAATCAAATTTACTGGTGGTAAGTCTCCCATATGTGAGAGGCCATCCCATATCCCATATGGGTAGGTACCGCCGCAATGTCTATTTCTCCCGTGATACAACACTGCCTAAATGTACTGTTGTGTTTCCGATTGAACGACATTGCCCCCAGAATAACTACTGGATAAATTGAGACATCTTATGTCTCAGGATGACGAGCGCAGTTGAATGATGCTACTGTTTATGAGCGGTCGTATTGCTTACCATCAGGCAAACTGCTTGCTCGTATCGCCATTCATTGCAATAATAATAATAAACTGTTTTTGTTCTACAATGACAACAATTGCTATCTGCAGTTAAAAAATCACTACAACCTAAGGCCAGATATCAATATAATTCGACCCAATGTTCTGAACAAATTACTCAGTTGGGTAAACAAACTACAGTGGGTATTGTTGTGATTTTTCCGCGGACGGTTATTGATGGACATGTTTGTGAGTTCAGCCAACTCGCGGCAGGGGTCGACAAAAAACTGCTTAGTGGGCGATCATTTTTCCTCTTACGTCTCACAATGTCGAGTCATCGACCCTTCACAAGCTTCTTTGATATGTGTTGGCAAACAACTTGATCCAAAATTTGTTTTAGCCAAACATAAATAACACTGAAAATTTCAATTTTATAAATACGATTTCTTAGAATTTTTTATTAGAGAATAAAAATAAACATTGACATTTAGTAAGCCAATTTGAAACGAACGAACTGGATATTAATATAGAATTTATAGAACAATATTAAATTCAGAAATACCTGGAATAACAAAGCAATATCCCAGAATTTTAAAACAAGATCCTTTGTTCCTAAATGAATGCAATTGAATCCCACAACACCCCTGACCTTAAAATACGCAACAAACCAAGAGACGGTTATTTCTGTTTGGCCTAGACATTTATGCGGGTCTTATCAAATCAGATGTGCAAATCAATTTCAAGTTAAAACAATAATTTACTAATAGTCCGTACCCTTGAGAAATATAATTAGATATTCAATATTGACTGCTTAAGTGGGACATCAAAATGGCGGAGATACTAATAAATAGTGCAAGGCCGGCCCGTACTCACTATTAATAATTCAGTGGATGCACAGACGTGGCTCAGATGTCGAGGAAACTTGTCTTAATACAACCATTACGTGGAAAAACATACATACATAAACTCATGCTGTTTTCCTAGATGGAATGGGCAGAGATGCATCCATGATACCAACAATTCGCTCTGTATTTTCCGTCACACGATTTGATAGTTTCCTACGGAGCACAAAAAACTCCGGGCTGATAATCAATAGAAATATCCAATATGACTTTGCCCGACCCGGGATTCGAATTCGAGGCCTCAGCGTTGTAGTCGTACCATAATGCGCCAACGAGGCAGTTGTGTATATGGAAAAACGCATCCATTTTCCAGTGTCCGCTATAATATAGCTATGACCTTGTACATTATTTAATAAAAAAACTTACAGGCTGATACAATCTTACGAGCTGGATAGTATCTTTACTGTATAATCTTTATTTCGAATTCAAAAAGTCCCGAGTTTATTTGTTTCTATAATAAACTCATTTGCAAAAAAAAACGGGCACCTAAGCAATGAACCATTTCAAATGTTACTATTGGTTTGTTTGATAATTATAGGTAGTTTTACTTTCACAATTTTGTAAATTAATAAGCAAATAATCGTTTTCGTTAGTATTATCATAAAATTTTGATAAAATTTATGGGTTTTAATGCTAAAGTTCACTAGTAGTGTATGCTCGCTAGTAGTGCATATGCTCGTGAAGTAAAAGTTAACAAAGATTTTTGTTTGTTTTTTCTTTAATAAAGTAAAAGCAGATAAATGTTTAGTATCGAGTGTGACCAACTCTAGCTGAAATCACAGCTTGAATTCGTCTGGGTATGCCAGCGAGGATATCCCGGATACTTGCTTGCGGATTACGTTCCCACTCCGTGGTAATCACATTCTTCAGCTCTCTGATGGTCTGCGGAGCCGATTGTACTGATCTCACGCGTCGTTTCAGAACGTCCCAGACATGCTCTATAGGATTGAGGTCGGGACTTCGAGCTGGCCAATCCAAACGACGAATGCCGACCTCTTGCACATACGCTTCCACATCGCCAGACCGGTGGGCGCGAGCGTTGTCGTCCATAAAAACTGAGTCTTCGCCTAAAGCGGCCAATGCGGGTTGTGCATGAGGAATTAGAACTTCCGTTATGTATCGATGTCCAGTCAGTGAGCCGTTTTCAATGAAGACTAACTCTGTACGATCCATTGAATTTATTCCTGCCCAAAACATAACAGAACCCCCACCATAAGGTGTGATTTCTTCAAAACAAGCCTCTGCAAAGCGTTCTCCTCGTCTTCGTAGCACTCGCCGACGTCGATCTTCACCGAACAGAGATATCCTGGCTTCATCGGAGAACAATACCTATTCCAGTCTTCTTGAGTCCATGACTCATAATTTCGAGCAATCCTAAGCCTGGCAACTCTGTGCTCACGGAGTAACTTAGGGCCGCGGGCCGGGCGATGACTGCGTATATTGGCCGCGAGAAGCCTCCTCCTGACCGTCCATAGACTAATATGCACATTTCTTACTTCTTCGAGGTTGTTCTTAAGGTCCACATACGAAGACTTGCGATTTCTCAATGCGCGACTCACAAGAAAATGATCATCCCGTGGTTGGGTACATGGTTTTCTTCCAGAACTAGGCTCAATCCTATAGAGCATGTCTGGGACGTTCTGAAATGACGCGTGAGATCAGTACAACCGGCTCCGCAGACCATCAGAGAGCTGAAGAATGTGATTACCGCGAAGTGGGAACGTATTCCGCAAGCAAGTATCCGGGATATCCTCGCTAGCATACCCAGACGAATTCAAGCTGTGATGTCAGCTAGAGGGGGTCACACTCAATACTAAACATTTATCTGCTTTTACTTTATTAAAGAAAAAACAAAGAAAAATCTTTGTTAACTTTTACTTCACGAGCATATGCACTACTAGCGAGCATACACTACTAGTGAAGTTTTGCATTAAAACCCATAATTTTATCAAAATTTTATGATAATACTGACAAAAACGATTATTTGTTTATTAATTTACAAAATTGTGAAAGTAAAACTACCTATAATTATCAAACAAACCAATAGTAACATTTGAAATAGTTCATTGCTTAGGTGCCCGTTTTTTTTTGCAAATGAGTTTATATGTCATCTAACTGAAAAGTATATCACAGTTTCTAATGGCTAAGTCACAAGGCGCTTATCATATTGGATAATCAGGACATATATTATGCGGTGCTATATAAAAAAAACAGGGTCATTATTCAAAAGAGTTTTCTACTTTCTTTTAAGTACACATAAGTAACTTAGACTAGATTGAAGCTTCGAGGAAATCATCATCATTAAAATGCAGGTTCTAGTTGCAAGAAAACATTGCGCTTTTCTGAGAAACAAGCTTTTCATGTTTTGTTTTGTTCATTTGGGTTCGAAAAATGGAATACCGCCATACATGAACTATGTGATGTATTATGATGTATATGTATCCAACCTACTATGTATATGTATGCGAACTATGTGTTACTTTTTTGTGTATATGTGACATATGTGTCTTTATCTGTACGTTTATTTTTATTATTACTTTTAATTATAAAATTTGGAAACACAAAAATTAATTGAAATATAACTTTTATTTACGGATTTTATCGCGGATTTGGTTTAATTTTTACATTTTTTGAATTCCCGACGTTTCGATTACTTTACAGCTTTAGTGGTCACGATAAAATCCGTAAATAATAGTTTTATTTCAATGTGTAACATTCGCGTAAATCTAAGAAACCATTACAAAAATTAATATTTGTATTCAATATACATTTCCGTGTTATCTTCTGCTCTTTACACTTTAGACTGCCCTCTTTTTATCCTTTTCTTAAATCCATTCCATGATTATCTGTTTTTTCTTGCCTTTGTGCTATAAGACCGCCAATTATACGTTTTATGTTTGTGATTTTCGATTTATTTATATTCTTTGTATGCAATAAAGTGGAAATAAATAAATGTTTTTAAAGATAATAACTAATTCTCTAATTCCTTTCAACCACCAAGAAACGACTTAAAGTAGCTCCTAGAAAAATACTATTTTAATAGGGTTTCTAGCTGTTATATTATTCAGAAAATCTTGTTAGTTTCTCCCAGAATCAATACTCTTGGTGTAACACTAACCGCGTAGCGCTCTCTCGGTTTTGTACCCAGAAATGTTAATTTGATGCCGGGATGTGGCATAACGTGGTATGTATAATAGAATCGGGAAGGAATTAGATGGAGTTAGTTAGGGAGCAATATAACTAGATAGTGTTTTGTTATCTTTTTGGATTTATTACATTAGGTAGATAAAGTACTTACTTCTAGTCTGCCCGGTGACCACGAAAGCTGTAAAGTAATCGAAACGTCTAGCCTGGAAGTTAAAAAAAGGAAAACTTAACCCAAATCCGCGATAAAATCCGTAAACAATAGTTTTATTACAGTATTAGTTTTAACGTTCAATACCTACAAATTAAATTACTATATAAGAGAACAAATATAAATTGAATAAGTACAAGAATTAATATGAAAATAATAAACATATTCTACTACTCTTTATTAATGTTGTTTAGAAATTGTTTGACGTCTCAGTTGCTCATGCTTTGAGGAATTGTATTTGGAATGCGGTCATTCAACGTTGGTGCGACATCTTTATATACGACGAATTTTAATTTTCTGATTCTTTGGTAGTATTATCATGGTACGTAGGTAAGTGAGAAACAACGATAACGCCGCATTTTACCATTAACTATTTAATATTTTAAGTGTTCTGCCGGACTTGGACGATCGAGAATTGAAAGTAATTGAGAATAGACTAGTGGACTATCAGGAATAAATAATTCAGATCATAATATCTCCAAAAACAATAAATAACTAGATGGACAACAGGTCGGTACGAAAATCCTCGAAGGAGACTTTTGTTCAGTATTTGATATTCAATGTATTGTATTGTATTGTATCAGCCCATATACGTCCCACTGCAGGGGGCACGGGCCTACTCTACAATCGAAAGTACGATTGAGAGCGGTTATATATTGATATTCAATGGCTGAAGAGAAAAAGAAAGAGAGAACTTAATTACGAGAAAATGGGAATCCCAAGTCACAAAAAATACCGCAGCAAATTACACCCAACTCTCCCTGCATTTGAGCTGTACTTCTAATGTATTTAGTAGACTATGCAGTACATACCTACATATTCTATAGGTAGACAGCACTTTGTTGCAGCAGGTCGTTACTTTCACCAGTGCTCTTTATCGGCTCTATCTAAAATAGTGGCTCCATTTAAAAATGAGGCCAGACTGTACTTGCATCAACTATACTTGTCTCGACTTTTCCATGTATATACATTATTAATGGTCTATACAGTTATATTTTTTCATGTATAAAACTCATGTACAATGGGTTTTATAAGGTATGTACCTAGTCAGGTCATAAATTCTGTCACATGTTTAATATAAAATAATTGAAACAAGTTTATTCATTATGTAACCATTTATATACCAAAATGAACTTAACAAAACATAGATTCTTATGAGACTAAAGTTTATTCAAAATGACCTCCGTGATTTTGAATACAGGCCTTTAATCTGCGCGGCCAGTTGTCTATCGCAGCACGAACGAGGTCCATGTCAATATCGGCGGCTGCCTTAATCCAGGATGTCTTGAGTGACTCCAAATTGGGATGAGGCTTTGTGCACGCCTTTTCCTCCAAGTGTTGCCATATCTTGTAATCTAACGGATTCAAATCTGGACTGGAGGAGGGCTAGTATTCGTGGCGGATGAAGTCGATTTCACGCGCCGCCAGCCAGTCTTGTGTGCTCTTCGCTCTATGAGCTGGCGCCGTATCTTGTAGGAATACCCAGTGCCTGTTATTGAACATGGTATGAGAAACAGGTTCCACAAGGTTCGTCAGGACTGTATTTTGATACACAACTGCATTCGTTTTTACACCTTTCTCACAAAAATGTACCTCTGTTAAGCCCCAATAAGAAACTCCCAACCATACCATGAGCGAGGATGGAAAATGACCTCGTTGGACACGCGGAATACGGTTGCTCGCTTCTTCACTACTGTGTGCGTACACCTTATCATTTTGTTTGTTATAGCTCTCTTCTACGGTAAAAAATTTTTCATCTGAAAAAGAATTTCCCGATTTTTTTTTCCCGCGTACCGTTTCAACAAAGCGCGGCATCTCTTCAGTCTCAGGTCCATTAGACGATTCAAACGATGTCCTATTTTTCTTCGATATGCCCGAAGCCCTAAGTTTTCATTTAACACCCTTTTCACCGTGGTTCTACTTAACCCCATCTGAAGGGCCAACAGTTTCTGCTTACGTTTGGGATTTCTTTGAATTCGCGCCTTCACAGCTTTTATCACTTCTGGATTCCTAACAGACCGAGGGCGACCACTTCTTGACCTGTCATCTACACTAGAGTCTTCATTGTATCGTTTGATGGTACGATAAACGAATCTTTTGGGTATATTCAAATTTTTCAGTATGTCAAAAATTTGAATTGGCGCGTAACTGCAACGATGCAACGCAATAACTGCAACACGGTCTTCTTTAAGCGTCCACTCCATATTTAAAAATGAGTAAAATTCTAAAAAGTTTAAATTTTTATTTTCATGAACAATTCAAAGTTCGAATTCAATAAACTTTTTTGTGGCTAGCATTCTAAAAGAAAAGTTTTTACTGTGTGACAATACTTATAACCTGACTGTGTATATGTCGACTCATAATTAAACTATGGAAGAAAAATTGTATGAAAATATGCACACCAAAGAGATTCATGCTACAAATCCAAAAAAAACAGCTTAGTGGCGTATGTCCACGACACTTGAAGTAAAATTTTCGATTGTAGAGAAATACCGTGGTTGGCAGTATGTGTTTATGGGGCGTATAGTGAAATTTGTAAATTATTGTGCTATCGGAGTAAAATGTCTGTTCAACAATGTTGCAATAAACTAAATAATTTATCTGTACATATTCCTAACCTATAGGGTCTTGTTAATAAACTCGGATAAGCGAGGGATTAACTTTAGTCCAAGGCTTTAGATTCGACTCGATTATTTTGTTGCATTACTTTTTTTTATATCAGTGGGTTGATATAACAGGGTTGTCATGTTAGACATAGGAAATACATCCGTGCTTATTAATAAAATCGCGTAAGTATTATTCAAAATAACCGAGTTAATTCTCAAACCTTGGACTAAAGTTAATCCCTAGATCATCCGAGTTCAGTTAGTTAATAATAAGGCCCACTGAATATAACTGAACAATAACCTAATGGAGAACGAAATGTACTTAATTAGAGTTAGTAGTCTCGAGCCCAAAGCAAAAATATTCGAAGCTTCGTGTATATTCGTAGTTAATTAATGGTCTCGCTGGAGTAGGAAATATTATCGTAAGCACATGACATTGAACAAATCTTCGTAGATATCTATGAGTACTAACAAGAGTCTTGAATCTGCAGTGTTTGACACTTCATGTACAAGACGGGATAAAGCAAAATCCCTTTCAATCCGCCGAATAGCTTGTGCCTAAGCAAGACTTTATTGGTAGGTCTCATATGTGTTAAGAGACCGCCTAGAGGCCCTACTATATTAATCCGAAACGAAGTTCGTAACTTCGGACGATCGAAGTTTATATACGATACGAATGTATCTACTCTGTAAAAGTACAAATTTGTATAACGTACATCGTAACCATAAGTCTATGGTTACGACCACAAGTCTATGATTACGACCATAAGTCAATAACGGCCATAAGTATATGTAGGGACATTCGTATCGTATATAAACTTCGATAATCCGAAGTTTCGAACTTCGTTTCGGATGAATATAGTAGGGCCCTAGGAACTTTAGTACGTATGTCTATGTCTATTTCTCCTGCCAAATAGCAGTGTAAATGCACTGTTGATTTCCGGTTTGGAGGACATTGTAGCCAGAGTAAATACTGGAAATATTGAGGCTTAACATCTTTTGTCTCAGGATGGCGAGCGCAGTGAAATGCCAAGCATTGTTTATTAATTCAAAGTTGCATTTGCAGCAAAAAAAGACAGTTTCAAATAAGACTGATATTATTCTTAAATATTTTACAAAGTAATCTTATGGGTCTTAGCTACATTTATTATTATCATATTTTTGTCTGTTATAAAGTAATCATCACGATTATAAATAATTATTTAAATTATTAAAACGAATATGCATATTTTAGACGATAGCGGCAGAGATCAACCCAATGATAAATTAATACCCAAATATAAGCTAGCACACCGAAGAGGTGTCGATAACACTGATTCACAACACAAAGAGAATTTAAAACTTAAGTAGGTCAATCGTTCATCTGTTTACTACGCTCGTAGCAATACGCTACGAGTTTGCGGCGTAGCTCGTAACTGGTTCTACGAAACTTCATATGACCTTTAGTAATGATGACATCACTCGCAATTATGAAAATGAGTACTTTAGAACTGTATGGGCCCACGATGAAGTAATTATAGTCATTAACTACGTTTCAAAGTCAAGCTTTGCAAAATAATTCGTAGAAGTATGTAGGTGTTTCTAAATTTTGATTAATGCGAATAGAAAAATAATATTTCAACATACAAATCCTTTTTTCTATCCTATGCTACAATTATGATGCATCACTATCTTATGCATGGCATAAAAATACTTTCATTTTACTACCAGCCGTCTAATTAGACAAAAGCTAAAAAATACTACACCTCATTTGAATCTTTCTGTAGGAAAAAGTCTTTTGTACTTTTTCCTAATGAAGTTTATTTTTTAAAGCATCAATTTTATTTTATTTTATTTTTCATAAATAGACAATAGGCAAGCGAGACTTATCAGTAACAAATAGTTCAGAATTTAATATTTCCTAAACAATGTAAATTGACACCAGGCTGCTATGAAAATCCTCGAAGACTTTTTCAGTTAACTTTTAATGAAAAAACAAAACAGAAAGTAAACGTAAATTGTCGTCATTACGCGAAAATGGAAAATAAGGTTTAATTAATATATTTTTTTTCTATATAAACGAATACAAATATATTCTTCATAATCAAGCTTCTCATTAGGTCCAAAACGTATGAACCAATTAAATTTTACGGAGACATTGAGCAAGCGTCGCTTTGTTTGAAGAAAAAGAACAATGCAAGTCTAAGCGAATTACGTGAGCGGGGTTTAAACCCATTTCGCAGTCCTTTATCAAGTGAGTCAATCTGTGCAGTATGCATGCGACTAATGAAGCTTTCATAGAACATTGTTGTTGAATTAGTCATTAATATTTATAGTGTGAATGTGTTGCTCGCGGTAATACTTGAAGAAAGGGCTTTGTTGTGGATTGCTGGTAGTAACATCACAAAACTGTTTTGATTCTATAATACATGTTACATAAGCTCATATGATGATATCCTAACTTATTTTTATTATGAGATAGAGCTATAATTCTTTCAGTCATTGCTTGGTTTATATCCTGTTACCAGTTTATCGTGTTGTTCTGGGACATATAATGTAATATAAACTCTTCGATCAAATATACACTAGATACAACATGAGCGCTTAGAAAATGGCACCAAAAAAGAGTGCTTTAAGCACTCTTTCACCTTCAGTCACGCACCGACCGTTGCTTCTAAAACCTCGCAGAACTTTAGACAATATTATGTGAAAAGCTACTTTAAGCTCCAGGAATAAGGTGGAATTTGTTTTAATATATTTGAATATGTGATCTTTTTGTTTACTTTTTTTTATGTCATGCATCGGTGCCACTTTTAACAGAACTTTTACAGGGAACTGTGTATCTAGTGTATATTTGATCGAAGTATAAACTAATAAATATGTTTTACACCTGCTGTGATTGTTATTTTCACCGACGTAACGTATACTGCTAGTGAATGCTTTAAGCATTAAGTCTGCCTGAATAGTTTCTTTATACGAAGCTTAAATAAATAAACCATCTGATAAGTATATCCGTGTACTGAACACAAATTCCAAGCCAGGCTAATTCTTATAAGATTTATGGATCTAAAAGACTATAGAGGTTTTCTGATTGCACAAAATTTTAATCCAACCCCGTGACTGAGTCCCAGCTCTTGCCATTTTCTTTTGTTACATCGAAAAATCTGAGAAATTAAACTATAACTAACCTGACAAATTCCCAGTGCGTTAAAAAATAATGGACGATAAATACGTTATTGGTGCACTGTTCGGCATTATTGCCGTGATTCCATTCATAAAAAAAATGTTTAACCTCGTTTTATTTTTAACCATTTAATTAATTCATAAAAAGCTCGCGATTAAAATCGAACATTGTGACAATTAGTTTGTAATCGATAAAATTATCGATTGTATCGAGTTGCGTGCTCGGCAACACGCAATTCAGACACGCAAGAGTACCTGCACGAGTTACAGAACACAAACACATTTACATGCACAAACCGACTGGGGTGTAGTCTATTTACATAACGGTCGTATTGCAATACATTCTATGTTAATTTGTAAATTAATTTACGGAAATAAAGGGAGGAGAGTAAACATGTACAGCTTGTATATCTGATAAGGGTAGCTTGCATGTCTGACAATTTCATATTAGAAATTACCAAGATATACAGGGTATCTCAAGACTGCTACCGAAAGCGAAGCCGGGTGGTAGTTTTAGTGACTACAAACAAAATGCAATTAAAAATTTCGCCTAGAAACGTGACAATGTTTTTTTATGATTTTTTAAATATCGTCATTTTTGGGTGGTAAATCCACAGTTTTTGCTAAAATAATAATTTAAACTCTTTTATACTTTAGAGTATTTATAAATAAAATGGTATATACTATTATTTTAGGAAAAAATGTATTTACCACCCAAATATGGCCATAGGAAAAAAATAACAAAAAAAAATTGTCGCTTTTTTTTTGCAACTTTTTCTATTGCATTGTGTCTGAAGTCGCTTAAACTACCACCCGGCTTCGTTTTCGGTAGCAGTCTTGATATACCCTGTATATATAAATACACCCAACACTCAACAGTCATGTCCTGACCCCACACTAAGATCCAGTCTGTGTCATGGCAGAAGCTACAAGCTTCACACAAATATTTGTCTTGGTGTGGGTTCGAACCCGCAGCCTCTCGTTTCACAGCCGGCGTCTAACCAACTGCGCCACTGAGGCTGTTAAATGAAGTGTACTGATATAAACCGTTATATACTACCGTAACAGAATAAATTCAAACAATTCTCAATCGAACGAGAGCATAGCCATAAAAAAAATATCGTACATGAGCTGACATAGACGCTTCTACATATTAATCATGATGAAATAATGCATAATACCCAAAGAAAAGGAAAATAAAGTTACCTGACAACTTGCGATATTAACATAGATAACCAGCATGCATACATTTGGGCAGTGATTTTGTAAAGCCAGTGGATGTATTACGCTAATACAGTATGTAAGTAGGGCGAGGGTGTGATGTTCAAATTGATGGAACAGTTTATGTGAAATTACAAGCCTCTTATTGCCTATTTTGTTACGTAGAATTATTTATGAAATCATGTTACTATGTAATGTGTTGGAGGAGACCTTTGTACAGTAGTACACTTGCTGTGACTGAAGAGAGAGAGAATACCGTTAAAACTATGCGAGAATTTCTTAAAAACATATTAACCGCTTTCGTGGCGCAGTTGGTTAGACTACGGCTGTGAAAAGGCTGCGAGTTCGATCTCAGCACCGAGACAATTGTTTATGTTGCCTAAAAGTATACATTTGTTTCTATACAATATACTTTCGGCAATCAAAGGAATTATTTGCAACTTTTTTTTAATAATGATTAATTCAACCTTTACTCATAGCCCCTACCAACATTACGAACAAGAAAATATCTACGTTTTTGAACACACAAAATGATAGCGCCCCCTATATATTATTTAAATTACTCTAAGTTATTATTGCAGTTTAATTTCTGCCAATGTGAGAATGAGTCCGGCGCTTTATGCGCTTTATAAATACACTGCATGTGTTCTGTCAAGGTTTATAGTCAAGGATCTATACAAATTCTATAATACATTATGAAATACCTTGAAATACCTATATTGATGTTTATATACTATATTTAATAACCGTTTAGCTTAGTGGTTGAAAAGTTAGTTTTCTGTTCTTGAGATTGCGAGTTTGATTCCCGCATAATTTATACGGTCAGGGTGTTTGTGCATGTGAAAATCATGTTTATTAAAAAACGTACAAACACTTTGATTCAACTATAAACCAGTGTGGTATAGAAGTATCTACTAAGTGTGTTTTGTTATGATGATATGTCTATTTTAATGAAACTATTAACACCTAATGAGATTCGATACTCAGGCGAAATTATTACATCAATTAGTATAAAAAATCTCTCGTTATTGATGTATGTAGTGTTCAATAAAGCATTCGTAAATAAATAAGTAAAAAAGATTTTGAAAATTCCTTATATTTAACTGTATAACTCTTTTAGTGTCTTATAAATCATAAATAATTTTATTAATTTTGAAATTATATGTAGAGGTTGTGGTTCAAATATTTATAGGCGATATTGTAATGTTTTCTAAAATTCCACGAGACACGAGGTTAGAAAGTCATAATGCTCAAAGCGTGCATATTTTATGAAGTTCAAGTGCCTAAGAAAATTTTATGAATGCATTGGAATGCTGGCCAAGACTATATTTAAATACGCTACATGGAACTAACAAATTATACAGAAACGTTCTAAACTATATTAATGAATAAATTTGCAGCTGTTTCCCACTGTAAACTACATACTTTAAATTGCAAACTAGTTTGTAATTTATTTAAAGAAGATACAATGTTCAGGATTTGTTTTACTAATGATTTAAGTAAATATCGTTCTAGAGCTGAACAGTCTAATCGTTTAGCAACAACGCTAAATAAAAATTCTATTTGAGCATATTAATAATGATTTTTTTATCTTGTTAATGTCACTATTTTGCGCTAAAATTAATATTTATCTTATTTTTGTGTCACATAAATTCATAAACATGTATTAAACAGAACGTTACTTTGAAATACATGTAACCATAGCAAATTTTTGATAAGCTGCTTCGATCCTAACCAAACTTCGTGGCAACTCAATGCTTTAGTTATTATTGTGAGCAGCTCAAACAGTATTCTGAAAATGATTGCGCACCGCTGTGACAGTCGTCCACAAGATGTGGGTGTAACTAATCATAGACATAAAAAAATATTATGGAATTTTCTGTTCTGCAAAAAATATGATAGTTTTTGATAAAATATATTAAAGGATTACGGTACACACTAACTGAATTTCTATGGTATGTAAAGTCCGCCAACCCGCACCAGACCAGCGTGGTTGAAACTTTTCTCAATCGTACTTTGGATTGTGCCCGATAGATACACTAAGAACTAAAACTGTCAACTGTCCTTTGAAATATTTGTTAAGGTCGTTACAAAATGGTTTCGATCTTTAGCAGAGACTAAAACTTTGGGGATTGACATCCTCTCGCGAGAATGCGATTAATGCCCAATCCTGTCATATCTTCACGCTTCTCTTTATTTCTGAAGTGACTTACATGAATTAATCATAATAGCTGAAAATAGCTTTCTATTTTATCGAGATAAATAACTTAAAGCATTTATTAATTTGCTCGCAATTTTCATCATAACATCGTTGCATTTAGTATTATGTATATGGACAATAGTTCGTGGTGGCCTGATGGTATACAGACTAGACGCGGCTGCCAACATGTTCAAGGTGATCGCGGGATCGAATCCCAGAGCACACCTCTGACTTTTCGGAGTCATGTGTGTATTGATAGTCAATCACCACGCACTAAAAACGGTGAAGGAAAACATCGTGAGGAAACCTGCATACCATAGCGATTTATAAGAATTTCTATGGTATGTAAGTCCGCCAACCCGCACTAGGCCAGCGTGGTGGACTATATGGCCTAACCACTCTCAATCGTACTCTCGATTGTAGAGTAGGCCCGTGCCCTGCAGTGGGACGTATATGGGCTGATACAGACAGACAGATATGGACAATAAACCTTCATCATGGACATTTATACATCTAGTCTCAAATTAAATTAGCTTATACCTAATTTTGCAACAAGCTTTTTCTACCAGAAATAAAACGACGAAGTCAAAACGAAAAACTTAATGGACTTAATATACTGTCTATTTTTTTATTGCAGTGAATGGTGAGACAACCATGTCATTCGCCTGATAGTAAGCGATACGACCGCTCATGGAAAGTAGCAAAACAAAACAATACCATGAATTAAATAGCAATATTTGACATTCTACTGCGCTCGCCATCGCTGTTCTCAATATGTCCAGTAGTTACTTTGCCTGCAACATCCTTCAAACCAAAACACAATAGTGCATTTACACTGCTGTTCGGTGGGAGAAATAGACATTGCGAAGGTACCTACGTAGACGGCTTCTCTCATATACAGACCTACCACCACTAATTAATATTGTGCGAGATGGAAATATGGTTCTTTTGTAGCCGTTTTAAATAAATGTATGTGACATGTTCCGGCAACAACAGCCGCATTGTGTCATGTCAAAATGTAAATACGAAGTTTGTCCTTTGTCCCGACACTTCAAAATGTCTGGGTTAATTTGTACGAAACTTTTTACTGCCATAATTATTGTTGGTATATACTGGTTTTGAAACAAAGAACTGTTATTACTTTAATGTGATTGTGGGTTCGCGTTGTGTGAAAGTTAATAACATTCCCCTAAAAATGTATTTCATGTTTCACCGTATTATTAAGAGGGTGCTGTAATGTACGACTTTTAGCAGTCTTTGGAGTGTATAAATTAAATATTACTGTGCATAAATATAACTAATAACATTTATTTATTATTAAAATGTACTATCAATAGTAAATGCATATTTAAACATTTGTTAGATCAATATCTTTCTTCCCTACATAATTATTTTTTTGTTCTCTATAGTAGGTACTCGATTTTCCAAAATATGCAAAAGATCACAGAGAATCTAGAGGCAGATAAAGCCATAATCCCAAATAAATGCAATAGCTCCAATGTTAACTAATCTCATCGTAATATTGAGCGTTACGGCTAGCTAAAACGAGTGTGTTAACGTTATCCTTTAGTACAGAAATGAAACAAATAACACTTCAGATAGTGAAAAAAATAATACCTAAAACAGATAAAGGGGATTTTCATATAACACTATAGAATTTAATAAATGCTCATCACTTTAGCACTAGCTGACATATGTTGTTCGAATGTAATTTCGTCCCATTATGTGAAAATGGTAAGTCTACCAGTATACCAAAAATACCAGTACCGAACAAATAAAAAAAACATGAAAACATTAAGACACACGTAAAGTGGATTACCTGATGTAGAAATTCAGAACTTCGAAATTCTGAAATCAACAATTCTACAGTTAATTCAATGAGATGATATTACTTACTCATACATATTTATTACAATAGAATGAATAGCTTTGTAATAGCAGAACAAATTGTACGATAGTTTACAACAAGTTTATTCTTTGTTAAGGTAATAGGTAAGTTACAGGACAATGCCCCTGAAGTCTCAACGCTTCTCTACAGTTACGATCGCAATTTATACAGCTGTTTATTTTAAAGATGTAAAATAGCGAGCGTATCTAAACTTTTGGTTTTATGACAAAGGTAATGTTTCGTGGTGAGACTACACATTAAAATTTGCAAAAAACTAAAAGCAGTTATGTGCCAACCCGCACTAGGCCAGCGTGGTGGACTATATGGCCTAACCACTCTCAATCGTATCCTCGATTGTAGAGTAGGCCCGTGCCCTGCTGTGGGACGTATATGGGCTGATACAGAACAGTTATGTGTTAGAGTTAAAATACTTATAACAAAAGCAAAAGTGAAATTAAGACGACAAATTGGGTCTGATAAGCAACTAAATTACATATGTTACGCATGTAAACACTGTGACAGAACTAGACGATATAGCAAGTCACTCCGTTGGGACTCCAATGTTTACACTAGCATGTTAGCAGGCAATTTACTCAACCCTCCTAAGCCTGAGTGATATAGGTACCAACAAAAGTGATACAAGCCAACAATACCCACCTAACTGTTGCAGACAATGCCAATCATGTATTATTGTTGGTGCCAAATGGTGAAATATCAAATATTCAATACCATTTATTGACAATAAACACATGACGTCAATTTTAATTATGAAAATCATTATCTACGAAAGCTTCGATAACTATTATCAGTGATCTCACAAGTGTGGGCCAAGGGACGATTGGCGGTCAATGCAAAACACAACCGAAAAATCGTCATGCCACTTAATAGTATAATTGGAGCAAGGTCGAAACGCGAGGCCCGACGACGTCTGCTGCGACCGCGATGTCTTCCTTACGTGTAAAATCGATACGGTACAATCACATCGTCGCACGGCACAGTAAAAAACAACAAATGGTTAGAAACACTAATAATGCAACAGTGGGTACCTCGAAACGAATCAGTTTGCAATAGTTTGTTCCGCGTGCACGCGACAGATACTCCCGGCGTCGCAGTTGATATTTGCACTGATCCGATGTGCTTTATTACCGGTGCACATTGGCGGGGACTGCACATGCCCCGCGCGCCTATGCATCTTTAACACCGCCGCAAGGACATCGTCCATGTAAACGGCTTTGTGTGCATCGCCATTGTAATCGCCCTACTTACGGTTATTGTTTTGGGACAAAGTTTTTTTTTGATGTATTGAAAAATCAATGACTTTTAATAATTAATGTTTTGTTCTAGGAAAGTTTGCTGTAGTCGGAAACTGTTTTTAACAATTGCTAAACAATAATAAACCTATTATTATTGAAATCAAATATTTGAAACGAAAACATCTACTCTGTAATTGTAAATAAAATATGGAATGTTGATATATTTAAATACTAAAAAGCATAATATCAAAAAAAGTTTAAAAACTCACTGAAAGTCCCGGGTTGCATCCCGAAGTGATGGAATTCTTCCTGAATTTGGGAACGCAAATCTGCATGGAGCTCTTGCCCTTAGGAGGTCCAGCACAACCGTACTCATCGCTTCTGCTGCTATTCCTCGTCAGGTTGATGTTGTTGGTATTATTCACTTTCACCAGAATATTGCAAGTTTGCGATGCAATTTGAAATAAACCTTCTTCCAAGTTCCTCTTGTTGGAATACTGCCTGTTGAAGTGCAAGTAGTCCCACCACGAAGGCATTTTCTCTGATGAAAGTTGTGCAGAAGTTCCGAGTGATCGGTGTGGTTGAGAGAGGGCGGCGTGCGGTCTGGCGGCGCCTCGACTCCGTAGTGCCGTTTCGTGTGTGTCTCAACGTGGACTTGCGCGTTAAAAGTTTAGTTTTTGACTATGTACTGTCGGAGAAACAAGTGGCTTCTAGTTTGGCTGTTTTTTTTAATTTTATTTGCAAGGTTTACACGGAAACAATATAAAACTATAATAAGCTAATTATGAAGGGTAGGTATTAATTAATAATAAATTTTCGGAATGAACATTTTAGTTATATTTACGTACAGTATTGTTTATCAACGTATTGTTGATCCAAATAATTAACAAAGATATAAATATAGCTGTTTTATTTTACATTGGTTATATTATTTAAACTATTTTTTATCATGGCTCGGCAAAATCTCTGCACCTGATGTGTAAGTGCAGATAGAAAATAGGAGACAATCCCATGTTCGTAATTCCGCATTATAACACCAATTACCCATTTACTTAGCGCTTACTTGTTCATACTACTGCTGGAGGACACAGATTTCGAAATGAGGGAACTTGTGACCGTGGAATCGGCAGATAGTATGGAGTTATAGAACCTTCCAATTCGGGCTGAAATGGATGAAACGACGAAATTGCGGGTCTGGAAATGAATTCTGACATAGAACAGACAGAAGGAGATTATTTATAGAAACTATTTAATCATTCACTACGATACTGATGGCGACGTTCATGCACAACCAAATACTAATAAGAAGATGCACAAATTAAATGACTCCCAATTCCTCCACCAACTTTCTCAATTTTATTTCTCTACGAATATTTGTGCAAATTGATTTAACCATTCGTCTCTACCTACCTAAAAGCATTGAAAGAATTATACCTAACTAAAATAATTGATTACTGAATATTGCTTCTTGGAGACCGACGCATAATACCATAAGAATTATTTCCACGCCCTACCAAGTAATTGCTTGAATATTGACTCGGCAAGATCTTAATCTAAAGAAAATAATTCTATAGAGTGTTTCACTCTATCCGTACGTTCTACTGGTGGATTTTTAATTATTAACAAGTTGTTTTATTGACTTTCCAATAGCTACATTAGGGAATACCTAGCGGTTTTGACCGAACACGCGACGTACTGAAAATGACTGAATTACGAACGACGTATAAATGCTTTAGTGTACACAGGGCCGTTGCCTCGTAATTTATGTATCTGCATACGTGACAGTTTTTTGTTGGTGTAGTACGAAAGTAAAGTCCTGTATGGCCTTATTTATTAATTCTACTTGCGATCTTACAAAAAAATGTGATGTTTATCATTTCGTTACACAAAATGTAATAAGTAAGGCCTAAAATAATAAATGGAAGGTGTTTTTTACGAGTAGGTACTACACTATCTCCTATGTATAATACGGTAGGCACCAACGTAATGAGGTCACCATCAGTAGATTATACTACATAATTTAATGTCTATCTAAACTGAATATAGGTACTGATTTCCTATACCTAGTGTCAAAGGCGGAGTGCCCAAAATACGCTTCAGCACCTGAAACGGAATTAGATCCCAGGACATGTTTTTATGTACAACTCACAACATACTACCTTTTTTTATGCAAGGGTTTTTTTTTTAAATTCTGGCTGCTCCTGATGATGATCGCAAATGCCGCCCAGGCAGAGTGTCTACTGGCATCGGACGGCAGTCCCATGTCAATAGACACAATTATGCCGGCCTGCTAAGATGCCTCTTCACACTACGGCGGAAGGACCCAGGATTATAGGAAGGAGGGAACACGTGAGACGGCAAACAATTCCACAGATTGACGGTGCGGCATAAAAAAGAATTTGAGAACCGTTTGGTTCGTGCCGGGATGGTGTGGACCGTCAAGCCATGGCTTCGCAAGCCAGCACGCGTGGTTCTGGTTAGAAAAGGAGAGGAGGGGATCAAGTTGAACAATTCTTCAGAGCACTTACCGTGATACAGGCGGTAGAACACGCTTAGAGAGGCGACATCCCTCCGGAGTTGTAGCGACTCTAAGTTGTTCGTAACGTCTGCATCATTAAATAAATAAATAACACCCAACAGTCACATACATAGTCCTGACCCCACACTAAGATCGAGTCTTGTGTTGTGGGTATCAGGAACTACGAGAGACTTTTCGGTCTCACAAACACCCAGACCCGAAAGAAATATTTCTGGGCCGCACAAACATTTCTCTCGGTGCGGGGATCGAACCCGCGGCCTCTTGTTTCACAGGCGGCGTCTAACCGCCTGCGCCACGGAGGCTGTCATTCACAATGCACAATGCGGTTGGCCCGCCGCTGCAATCCATCCAAGGCATCGAGCAGGTACTGGGCAGATCTATCCCAGAGGTGCGAGCATTACTCCATACCCGGCCGGACCTGCGCTTTATATAAGTGACAAAGCTGACCAGGCGTGAAAAACCGACGCACCCTGTTCAGGACTCCAACCCTGCGTGATGTGGCAGTTATTACGCCCTCGATATGATTCCTTGGATTGAGATCACAGCGGATATCCACACTAAGGATACTTAGGTCATTCCGCATTGAAAGGGGAGCACGCTGAAGAATGGGGAGGGGAGAGAACGGGGATTTTTGGCACGTGAACGCAGACACCTGGGTTTTCTTGGCATTGAACTCAACCATATTCCTGGAACCCCATGTAGAAATGAGATCCAAGGTCCGGTTAAGCTCAATGACAAGATCTTCGCGTCCCTTCACAGTTTCGACTCGGCAACCTGGAGGCTCGCAGTGGTATCGCCCATGAACCATGCTGTCATCTGCATAGCAATGAATGTTGCCCGACAACATGTCCTTGATATGCAGAATAAACAAGGTGGGCGACAGCACCGAGCCCTGAGGAACTCCGGAATTTACCTACATGAGCGCCGAAGCGTGTCCGTCAACGACTACACGTATTCTACGCCCATGCAGAAAGTCGGAAATCCACGAACACAGGTTGCCGGGCAGACCCTATGCCGGAAGTTTGGAAAGAAGACCACGGTGCCAGACACTATCAAACGCCTTGGCAATGTCGAGGCTCACATCAAGAGCCTGGCCACACCGGTCAATCGCCTCACCTCAGCGATGCAGGACAAACGCTAGAAGATCACCCGTCGATCGATATTGACGGAATCCGTATTGTCGGTCACTGATAAACGAGTGATCCTCCAGATAGCGGATCAATTGAGCGTTTATGATCCGCTCCATGACCTTACACATCACTGAGGTGATAGCGATAGGGCGGTAATTGGTAGGGTCCGACCGATCACTATTTTGGCGATCGCATGCACATTGGCCTCCCTCCAAGATTCCGGCACAACACCTGTGCGGTAGGACGCTCGGTAGAGGCGAGTCAGTGCAGGAGACAACTCGGCTGCACAAGCTCTTAAAACCACCGCTGGTATCCCATCCGGACCACTGGATTTCCGCACATCGAGAGACCGTAACTCACGCCGCACATCACACTGCCTGATGCGAATATCCGCCATTGAGAAACCGCAATCAGGCAAAGGTATTAGGCAAGGCAGGGCGTAACCTAAGGGATGCCGAAAGGGATACCTATGTCACTGACCTTCCAGCCCGGCATGCTGCGGATTTTGTGATCGAACCGAGGTCATTACAAAACCTACGCCAAAATCCCGACTAAAATTTAACGGTGACATCAATCGGTGACAGTCAGACAGATTATGGGACGCACTCGAGGCAAGCGACCCGATTATGCTCGCTTTAACCACTCGGCACAAAACCATTGCTTACCATATTATGGGGAGCTCGATGTCCGATGCTACTTCTGAAGGTTAAAGGTTTTTGGACTCTCTTTTTTATTGCTCTTGATCGGCAAACGCAACAGTAGACCTGATAGTAAGTGATCCCTGCCACCCATCAACATCCACAACGCTTTACGCTTGAAAAGTGGAGCAGGGAAGGAAAAAAAGATTAAAAGGAAAGAAAGATCAATCTCACTCACCGAACGAAACGCGACAGCAAAACTGTCGCTTCACGTTGATTTCCTGTGAGACAGTAGTACCGGGCCGGATGAGCTGGCTGGAGGTGCTGGCACAGCGTGACTCTACCCCTTCCGTTTAAGATGTTATAAGCGTCCACACAAGAGACAAGGCTTTAGGCTACACACTCTCAAATTCGCTGTAGTGAGGGCGCACCGAGCCTACTGTGTACCCAGAGACACCCCCCCCCCCCAACCCTTTAGGTTGCCTCTTACTTACTACCCGTGAACCAAATAGCAGGACTTCCAACGCACTAGGAATTACGTAACTACTAATAACTGTGAATAGAAATGATTAATTAGCTATTCTACTACTCCATATATGCTCAATGTACATAACAAAATTAAAATTGAATACGTAGGTATCATATTAAATTGATGTTCTAATAATAGTACTTATAAAACAAATAGGGAAGATTTCAGTCCTGATAAAAAAAAACTCGCATCCAATAAGATCACAACACTCCGTCCCATCACCAATATTGTAGAAACAAACATTTGACATAATACGAGGATCGAAGTTGCCAATTGATCGTAAGGTAAAAATCACCGATAATCGCAACAGGCGGCTTATCAAATATATAGGTACGCCAAGACGATTGTTAAAGTTTGTGTGAACAAATATCGATTTTGAGTCCAATTTAGGTATGAAAGACTAAAAACTATCTACATAATATTTTAATGTCTACAATACCACACACAAGGGCGGATCCAACTTTTACGTCAAGGGGTCATATAGTTCATTTCAGAACATTGGGTCCGATTTCAATACTCTAATTCGTTATAATTACTTTTTAAAGTTTGTTACAGGCGTGATTTATGAACACATATACTTTTTTACTTTATTTATCGACATACAAAGAATTAATGTGCTTATAAATTTTATCAAGATAATTAATAAATTTTGTCAATCTGGGACCAGCCAGATCATGACTCCCATGACCTCCCCTGGATCCGCCCTTGACCACACACGTAAATGTTGACAAGGGATCAGAACTTTACACGCGAATCTATGCTAATATAATAAAGATGAAATATTTAATAGGCTCTGCAACTACTTGAACGATTCAAATAATTCTTTCACCATTATAATCCTACATTATCCATGACGAACACAGGCGACAGAATATTTAAAAAAAGTGTACCTATCTGCACCCGACCGGAGCCGGGCCGGGCCGCTATAATCTATAATCCCATGAATAGAAATCTCTCTGCCTGTGATAAATGATTCATTTATCATATAAGTAATCCATTAATAGGTTTTTACGACAAACTGCAGATCATGATTTGAATGATGATATAACTGACAAAATATAGTAACTGCATATCCAGGCGATCATGCCACGCCCGCGTCCTTGGTAGCCTAGTCCTAGATATTAGTCGCGTTTTACCACCAGCATGTGATTTTCGAATAGGGGAAATTTAATCCTCAAAGATGGACAAAAAATTACTTTGCTGAGGTACTATAATAAAACTCATATTTGGTTTTTTCTGATATAGCCTGCGTGACGCAGTTGGTTAGACGCCGACTGTAAAACTAGAGGCCGCGGGTTCGTGCACCGAGACAAATGTTTGTGTTGTGTCTCAGGTTTGGTAGTTTGTGAGACCGAAAAGTCTCTAATAGCTTCTGACATCCATGACACAAGACTTCATTGATTTTAATGTGGGGTCAGGACTATGTATGTAACTTTTGGGTGTATTTATTTATTTTATATCCTAACATTATAGTCTCACAAATAATCTCACAAAGGTATGAAGTAAAAACATAAATACAAGATTTACATTTATTAAAATATAAACAATATTGCTAAGATTCATTAGATGCTTCTTTCATTTCTACATCATCTGAAATAGATTCTGTATCGTCAGGTTCATCTAACAAGGCCTGCAACTGATGTATTGAAGTTACCAGCACATGAAACTGTTTCTTACGTAAAGCTAGTCTGCTTTCCAACTGCTGTTTTGTGCTTTCCAGACCAGCTAACTCAGTTTTTAATGTTCCAAGACGTTCCAATGTTTCTTTACGGTCGGGTTGTTCACTTATAACCTTGGCAAGTACATCATATTCTATTCTATTCTTGCGTACAGTCTTTGCTTGAGCTAAATCGGTTTTGCTCCTTTCAATATTACCTTTTGCAGCTTCAATACCATGTTCTAAGATTTTGGAGAGTGATTCATAGCTTTTTAGCTCTGCAGCCATCATTTCTGAGCTGAGCTGCGATTTTGTAACCGCAAATTCACATTGTGCCAGTTGTGCCAGCATTCTGTCGTGGGTTGCCTTGCTGTAATAAAAATAAAATTGCTTATTGTTAAGGAAATTCACAATAAACAAACTGTTGTTTTGGTTACAGTTTTACTTGATCTACTTAATATATTATAATGTAATGTAATAAGGTCTACTAAATTTACTCCTCGAACTAGATGTTTTCTTTTTCTTTTGCAGTGAATGGTGAGACGAGCATGCCGTTCGCCTGATGGTAAGCGATACCACCGCTCATGAACAGTAGTACAACCAAACAAGTTTAGTGTTTGGTTCTGGTTTGGTTAATAAAAAAAATAAAAAAAAAAAACACCTTGAATTACAAAGCAATGCCTGGCATTCCACTGCGCTCGCCATCCTAAGACATAAGATGTTAAGTCTCAATATGTCCAGTAGTTACTCTGGCTACAATGTCCTTCAATCCGAAACTTGTATCAGCCCATATACGTCCCACTGCAGGGCACGAGCCTCCTCCACAATTGACAGTGCGATTGAGAGTGGTTAGGCCATATAGTCCACCACGCTGGCCTAGTGCGGGTTGGCGGACTTACATACCATAGAAATTCTTATAAATCGCTATGGTATGCAGGTTTCCTCACGATGTTTTCCTTCACCGTTTTAGTGCGTGGTGATTGACTATCAATACACACATGACTCCGAAAAGTCAGAGGTGTGCCCTGGGATTCGAACCCGCGACCACCGTAATCATGTGGGCAGCCGCGTCTAGTCCGTTTACCAACAGGCTACCACGCACTTATCACAAACACAATCCGAAACACAACAGTGCATTTAAACTGCTGTTTGACGGGAGAAATAGACATTGCGGTGGTACCCACCCAGGCAGCCTCTCACATAAGAGAGACCTACCACCAGTAAAAATGTATTGATATATTGTAAGTTAGCCTAATTGTAATGTTAACCATTTCTAACCTCTCTTCAGGTTTCTCATCTGTACTGTTGCACCATTTTATAAGATTTTTTAATAGTACGTTCAGTCTTCTGTCGTCTCCAGTTCCGTCTCCATCTATTAACAATCTTCTTCGAATTACATCCTCTGAAACAACGGATAAATTCGTCAAAACCTTAGTATTTTTTGTTATGAAATAAAATACTATGACATTGAAATGTACCATCGCCCATGTTGCAATATTTATATTTCTTCAAAAACCAAAGCTGAGGTACAAATATTAGAATTTGTTATTTATTTTATAGACATAGGTTATATTTACAACAATAAAAATTAAAAACAACGCTTCTCTAACCTTCCTCTGTCAAGTGTCACTAGAGAAATCAACAAATTATTCAATAATCGATTCAAAAAAACCGACTAGATTGTACATCTCTAACTTTCGTTCAACAATACTCCAGGAACATTTGCAATTGTGATATTTTTGAACGGATAATATAATTAGCGATTGTCAAAAATTGTTTTGCCTTTCAGCCCATTGTTGAGAAAATATGGGTATTTCTTGCAGGATAACATGTTACTTCGTAAATATTAGCTTCGTTGAGATCCGTCTCGCCTAAAACTCCGTAGAAAACCAAGGTTTCATTATGGAGAACCAAAGTTTCAGTGATAAAGTGGAGGCGTATTTTTACGAGCTAGGGCGATGGCAAGTATTGAATATTGCATATTGTTATTCATACAAATACACGTTTATAAATAAAAATAATGACACCCTTTCCTTTATTCTTCGTTCTTTGGAATACTCGTAATTTATTATGCTTATTGTAACACAACAGTTGCCTTTATTATTTACTCTTGAGAGAACCTCTATCCGTCGTAGACTGTAGAGTACTATGAAATAATAACGTGAAAGGAAAAGAGAGAATCAAATCAAAACAAAATTTGTTTTTTTTTTTATTGCCTTGTAGGCAGACGAGCTAGCGGCCCGCCTGATGGTAAGCGGCTACCGCTGCTCATGGACCTCCGTAGTGCCAGGGGACCAGCACAACAAAGTCGCTGCCTACCTCGAGGAAAGTACTCTCCTTAAACCTCGTTTGAAGAAGGACAGGTCATAGCGCTGAGGAAACACCGATGCAGGGAGTTCATTCCAGAGCTTGCACGTACGTGGTAGAAAAGAACGCTGGAAACGTACCGTCCGGGAATGGTACGCTTCCAGGTGGTGGGAATGAACTCTATTGCGCAACATGTGGTGCGATGGTACATAGGCGACAGTGGTACCAACTCAAACAACTCCTCTGAGCACTCACCATGGAACAAACGATAGAACACACAGAGAGATCCGAAGTCTCTCCGCAGTCCTAACGGTTCCAATTTGTGCGTGAGATCGGGATCATTGACTATTCGACAAGCTCGTCGTTGCAAGGAGTCAAGTGGGTCGAGCTGGTATTTTGGGGCACCTGCCCAGAGGTGGGAGCAGTACTCCACGTGGGGCCGGATTTGCGCTTTGTAAAGCGTCAATCTATGACCCGACGTAAAGTACCGCTTGGCTCTGATTCCCAACTTCTTGCTCGCCAGTTTGGCTTTGTCCTCCAAATGACTCCTAAACTCGACCTTGCTTGATATTTCGATGCCAAGGATTCCAATACTCTCGGATCCTTGGAGAGTAACTCCTTGGAATTGCGGCACCATGACAAAGGGGTCCTTCTTTGCAGTGAACACGCAAACTTGTGTCTTCGAAGGGTTAAATTGAACTAGGTTCGATTCACCCCATTCGGAGGCCCGCCCCAGAGAGCTCTCGACTTCAGACACAAGTTGAAACCGTCTTTCCATAATGGAGTCACTCGTACTATCATCTGCATAACAATGCATGCTATCAATAGACATGTCATTGATATGCAGGATAAAGAGTGTCGGCGATAGCACCGAGCCTTGTGGAACACCAGCATTAATGGTCTTGGTCTCGGAGCAACAGCCGTCCACTACGACTTTTATGCTCCGACCATCCAAAAAGCTGGCGATCCATTTGCAGAGCCCCTCAGGAATTCCATACGCAGGTAGCTTCGCCAGAAGGGCGCGATGCCACACTCGGTCGAACGCCTTCGCAATGTCAAGGCCGACCGCAATCGCCTCACCCCCACGATCCAAAGCTTCCGCCCAACGGTGCGTGAGGTACACAAGAAGATCACCAGCCGAGCGACCGTGACGGAAACCGTACTGGCGGTCACTAATCAACTGGCAATCCTCAAGATACCTCAGGAGCTGAGTGTTGATAACTCGCTCCAAAACCTTGGAGAGTAGGGATGTGACAGCAATCGGCCTGTAACTCGAAGGGTCCGAACGGTCACCCTTTTTGGGGACAGGGTGTACATTGGCGACCTTCCACGAAGCCGGAACCCGGTTGGCTTTATAGGAAAGACGGTAAAGGCGCGTGAGCACGGGTGTCAACTCAGGGGCGCACGTTTTAAGAACCACTGCGGGGATACCGTCTGGCCCACTCGACTTATGGACGTCTAGAAGCTTGAGCTCCCGTCTGACAGGACGCTGGGTGATTTTTATGTCAGATAGGAGGCTCTCACAACGCGGGATGGTCGGCGGTGTGGCGTACCCGTCATTCAAAGTCGAGTTCGAGAGAGAAAGAATTGGGCCAAGAGATCGGCCTTCTCCTTTGCACTGTGGGCCAAACTGTTATCGGACTTGCGCAGTGGTGGGAGACTGGAGAGGCAGAAATTACCCTCCACAGCCTTAGCGAGCGACCAAAAAGCACGACTCCCAGAGGGATAGCTCTGGAGTCGCTCGCCAATTCTGCGGATGTGCTCCGCCTTGGCCTTAGCTAAGGCTCTCTTGTTGGATCTAGAGGCGGCGTTGAATTTCCGTTTCTCCTCCTTTGAATTTGGATCCACTTGCCACACCGTGTATGCGGTCTGCTTTAGGCGCGCAGCAACAGCACAGGCACTATTGTACCAAGGCCGGCTGCGACGCCCTGCGGGTATTTTCGAGCTGGGTATGAAAGTTTCCATACCCAAGCTAATCGTATCCGCGACGCAGTCCGCACAGGCGTCAGGATCATCGGAGGAGAAACAAAGCCGCCCCCAAGGGTAGGACGCAAAGAATTCTCGCAGTCCATCCCAATCTGCTGACATGTACCGCCAAACTGTGCGAGTTCCAGTCGTCGAAGAGCGGCTGGGACCCACTCCAGAAGCCCATGAACGGACCAGGCAGTGATCAGATGATCCCAGGGGAGCATCTACCGCTATCCTGTATCCGTCCGGGTGGGTCGTCAGCAGAAGATCCAACAAAGAGGGCTCATGGCTCTCAACGTCTGGAACACGGGTGGGCTGTGTTACCAGCTGCGAGAGACCATAAGCCAAGGCCACCTCAGACAGCCCGACCGGGGAGATCAGTGGTCTTGGATCCCAACCACTCTTTGTGATGAGCGTTGAAATCACCGAGGACCACCACCTCCGCGGAAGGGAACTGCTCGAGAATCTGGTCAGTCCCCACTTGGACGCTCTCAAATAATTGAGTAGATCCCGTATCACTGGCGTGGTGTGACCTGTACAGGCATGCGTAGACTCGGGTCCTGCCCCTGAATTCTACTCGTAGCCACAATAAAGACAGGTCCTGACGCTCGAGGCCCCGAAGGCGGTGACAACAGATATCACCCCTGACGAAGACGCACACCCCGGCTTTACGTAGGAATCGATGTTCCAAAACGTAACCGGGGTAATTTAAGTACGATACATCGTCAGGGGCGGATATTTGCGTCTCCGTTAAAAAGAGCAGGGCAGGCCGCGCCGTCTCTAGATGGTGGTGGACGGCATCGAGGTTGCTATGTAGACCCCTGACATTACAGAAGTCCACAGAAAATGTGGATAAATTTCCCGCCGTGGAGAGCCTGCTTCTATTGTGCCTTCGCATACTTTAAAGAGAGTGGGATAAGGTAAGGACAAGCGTGGTTGAACCAAGACGATACTTGAGAAGGGAGGATACACCTAGTCATTGGAGACTGTCCCGCCCTCACACCCACCACTGCAACTCCTGTAAGCCAGGATCAACAGTGGCACGCAATGTAATGACACCGAGCATTGAAGCTCGGCGAGTCTCCGGGAATGTCTAACTTGTCTTTAACCCGCAACGAAATCAATCAGAAAGTTAAATTAATAGGAGGAGTTGGAAATAAATTATTGTCCACTTCCCTCCGTGCAAAGCGGGTGACAAAGCAATGAAATAAAGAGGTAAATAACCTCGCAAAAAAAGACTTTCACAGCCGGAGAAGCCAGCTGTAAAGCACCACGGATCAAATCCTTATTACATTTAAATGGGACCTAATATGTGAGCTGTTACACTTGATTCCAGTAATAGGTATGGCAAAAACGCCGGAAAGCACGGAAATTCGTCCTAGTCTCTACAAGGTCCGTGTAGTATACAACTCCAGATGATATTTGCATACTATCCAGCATGGTTTTACGCTCATTCTGCCAAAGACTACACTCCCAAAGTATATGATGCGCGGATTGTTCATATTCGCAATTTGCTGTTGAACATGGGCACGCAGGCGATTCCACAAGCTTAAAAGAGTATAGTTTAGACTTAAAGTTACCATGGCCCGTGAGGAACTGTGATACGCAATAATCGACATCTAGCCATGTCTTCGTCAAACGATCACGCACGCAAGGAAAATATTGGTATAAAGGGATAGTATAAGGGAGGATACAGTGAGAAGCGGGCACACGGCATTAGGAGGAGCCAGCGTGAAGCACGGAAGGGTCCCCGATGCCCCCCCGCGTGCAGTCGCCGGAATCCACTCCAGTCTCCCACTCTGGCACGACGACTGCGCAACGGGATTTTCGCCGGTTGGCGGGACAGCTTCCCGGGGAGGGAGTTAGACAGTTGTGTATCCCCGGGTTCAGGTCCCCTACTAATAGTTAGTGTAATTTTTTTACATTATCCCTAAAAATCTTAAGACATCTTTAGTTTTAAATAACAATATGTACCTATTAGAACAATTTATCAAAATAATGACTGATAATGTTTTATTCATATAAATAAGTAATTTAATAAAACATAGGTAATGAGACTGAGCTAGATAAGTCCCTAGTGTCCTAATTTTTTAGGATCAAGGAATGGCAAAAATCTGTAAGAAATTAAATAGACCTTTCCAAAGCAGTTGCACATTAGCAGCTAATATATAATTAACATATGAGTAATAAAAAAAAGAATAGGTGGCAATCACTGATATGCATAATATTGATATTATTATTTGACAAAATACCTACTGCAAAAGTCAAAATATGAAGCTTTTCAAGAGAGCTACAGGGAGAGAGGAGAGCTAGAGAGCACAGGTGGTAGGTCTCTCATATGTGAGATGCTGCCTGGGTGGGTACCACCGCAATGTCTATTTCTTCCGTCAAACAGCAGTTTAAATGCACTGTTGTGTTTCGGATTGAAGGACGTTGTAGCCAGAGTAACTACTGGACATATTGAGACTTAACATCTTATGTCTCAGGATGGCGAGCGCAGTGGAATGCCAAGCATTGTTTTGTAATTCAAAGTGTTGTTTGGTTTTGCTACAGTTCATGAGCGGTCGCATCGCTTACCATCAGGCGAACGGCATGCTCGTCTCGCCATTCACTGCAATAAAAACAAATCTAATAAACTAATAAACTTTTGTATCAAAAGAACCTGTATAAAATTAATTAATTTCGATATTCCATTTTACATTATTATTTTCCAATTATTATTTTTAAATTGTTTTTATAATTGTTTATGAATGTTAATATTAGAGTTGAATTTCCACATTATTTTATCTGTTTCACTGTCCTCTAAACCTGGACATACAAATTTTTTTTGGTAGTTGGTAAGAGATTGCCTCGAGCGATACAACCACCTTTTGTACCACTATGTAATATAATGTTCTGTAATTAAATTAACTTAGTGTACAATAAAGGAATTAAATTAATTTTTTTAAATTAAATTTTTCTTACAGGAAAGTATGGAGAAGCATTTTGCTGGGCCAGGTGCTTTCGCTCCTCTTAAGTGGCAAGTGTGTCATGACTACTCTCCTGCAGAGTGCAACATGGCAGTTTCCCATCACAGGACAGCTGATTGTTCCGTACCTGCTCCTGTTTGTATTGTTCATTCCGAGCCTGCTTTGTAATGGTGTTAAAAATCTGTCCAAGTGAGTGATTAATTGATAATTTGATTTCCTAACTATAATTTGAGTGTCAAAACTTAATTCACATTAGACATAACCATGAAAAAATGGATAATAACGCATATTTTGAAACTGGATATGAGATTTATGATTGTTTTTTTTTTTTAAATTACAGATAAATTTGGGCCTGTGTGGTGTGGAATCAAAGATTTTAAAAATATCGTTTCTCGTAACAATTGGTAGATGGGATACAAGCAAGGGCGGATCCAACTTTTACGTCAGGGGTGGGTCACATTATAGTTCATGTCAGATTTTACGCTAGGGGGGTGCATATCGGGTATATCAAAACTGCTACCGAAAACGAAGCCGGGTGGTAGTTTTAGTGACTACAAACACAATGCAACTAAAAGTTTCGCAAAGAAACGCGACATTAATTTTTAATTATTTTTTAAATATCGTCATTTTTGGGTGGTAAATCCATAGTTTTTAAAATAAAATAATAATAATTTAAAAATAAAATAATAGTTTAATAATAATTTAAACTGTTTTATACCTTAGAGTATTTATAAATAAAAGGGTATACACTATTATTTTAGGAAAAAAATGTATTTACTACCCAAATATGGCCATAGGAAAAAAAAAACAAAAAATAATGTCGCTTTTTTTTTTGCAAAATTTTCTATTGCATTAAGTCTGAAATCGCTTAAACTACTACCCGGCTTCGTTTTCGGTAGCAGTCTTAATATACCCTGTATAATTCATGTCAGAAAATTGGGTCCGATTTCAATACTCCAATTCGAAATAATGACTTCTTAATGTTTGTGACAGGCGTGATTTGTGAACACACATATACTTTTTACTTTATTTATCGACATACAAAGAATAAATGTGTTTATAAATTTTATCAAAAAGATAATTAATACATTTTGTCAATCTGGGGCCAGCCCAGGGGTCATGACCCCCATGACCTCCCCCCTGGATCCGCCCTTGGATACAAGACTTAAGGCCACATTGCACCTGATGGAGAGCACATTCTTAAGCATATTCTTAAGCATGGCCAAAAATTATGTTCAACAGGCGATGGTGGGTCCTGGTAATAGCTTGCACATTGGACGTGGAGGCTGGCTGGCTGCTGGTGATGTCACAACGGTACACATCAGTGCTGAGCTGACAGCTTCTAACATGCAGCGGTGTGGGCGCGGCGCTAGTGGGCGGGGCGTGGCGCGGACAGAGACTTGGAGTTGTGCACGTAGCCGGAGCCACACTGGGGCTCATGGCTGTTGTCTGTGTGGTGTGGGCTGATGTGGAAGGCGCTCCTACTGACGGTGATTTAAATTTACATTGAATATTTCAAGCAAATTTACAAGGCATTAATGTGTTTAAAAATACACATAATACTTCATTTTAACACATAAACAATTATCTATACATCTATCTATACATACCGGGTATCTCAAGACTGCTACCGAAAACGAAGCCGGGTGGTAGTTTTAGTGGCTACAAACACAATCCATCCATCCATCCATCAGCCAAAGGAAGTCCACTGCTGAACATAGGCCTCCCCCAATGATTTCCACAGAGACCTGTTGGAGGCAGCCTGCATCCAGCGACGTCCCGCGACCTTTACCAGGTCGTCGGACCATCGTGTGGGTGGACGTCCTACGCTGCGCTTTCCGATACGCGGCCTCCATTCGAGCACTTTCCGACCCCATCGGTCATCAGATCTCCGCGCTATGTGCCCTGCCCATTGCCACTTCAACTTGCTAATCCGGTGGGCTATGTCGGTTATTTTAGTTCTCCTACGGATCTCCTCATTTCTGATTCGATCTCGTAGGGAAACCCCGAGCATAGCCCTCTCCATAGCTCGTTGAGTGACTTTGAGCTTCCTAATAAGGCCCATAGTGAGAGGCCACGTCTCGGTGCCGTAAGTCATCACTGGCAACACACAATGCAATTAAAAATTTCGCATAGAAACGCGACAATTATTTTTTATGATTTTTTAAATATCGTCATTTTTGGGTGGTAAATCCATAGGTTTTGCTAAAATAATAATTTAAACTCTCTTATATCTTAGAGTATTTATAAATTAAAGGGTATACACTATTATTTTAGGAAAAAATGTATTTACCACCAAAATATGGCAATAGGAAAAAAATTACAAAAAAAAATTGTCGCTTTTTTTTGCAACTTTTTCTGTTGCATTGTGTTTGAAGTCGCTTAAACTACCACCCGGCTTCGTTTTCGGTAGCAGTCTTGATATACCCTGTATAAATAAAATTGAAGTGTCTGTTTTAAAAGTGAAAATAAAAAAAAATGTCCTACTACATATCGTTATATACACGACACTTGTGCCGAAAATGATATTTAAAATTTTTTTGTCGGTCTGTCTGTCTGTCTGTTTGTTCCGGCTAATCTCTGAAATGGCTGGACCGATTTTGACGGGACTTTTTTTGTCAGGTAGCTGATATAACAAGGAGTAACTTAGGCTACATTTATTTTAGAAAAATTCTTTTATTTTAGAAAAATAAAGTAATGTTGCAATGCCCTCGCGCAGCTCACGTGCATGCCACCACTGGGCCGTCACGTCGGGTGCCTCCCACCAACGAATCAATATCACATTTATAAAATATTTTATATAAAGAAATTTTTCAATAAAGTTAATACAAAAAAACTGAAATAAATGTGTAACGGGAGTTTACCGCCGCTCGCTAAGAGATGGCGCCACCGTAGAATTAGATCGCGGTATGGTTTCGTTACAAAGGTTGATAATTAAAATAAAAATGCAAAAACCAAAAAAAACTAAATAAACGAATTAACTTTTTGTTAAATTCCATGCAGACGAAGTCGCGGGCACAGCTAGTCATATTTTATTTTTATTTTATTTTTTTATTTTTAGGAAGACTTACAGACTAATACAAATATGTGTAGAACTTAAATATAAGGTAACCATATTGCTAATAACAAGTCTCCACATATAGTTAACAATTTAGAGCACCGTTTAAAGTGAAATAACAAATTCAATTTAAAAAAAAACAATTAAGTACTATAAAATAACAAAGGTTGTAAAAAAGAGATAAACGGAATAAGGAAAATTACACAACAGCCGCAAGATTTAACAATAAAACAATTTAATATTATAACAATAAAAAAATATATACCGGGTATCTCAAGACTGCTACCGAAAACGAAGCCGGGTGGTAGTTTAAACGACTTCAGACACAATGCAACAGAAAAAGTTGCAAAAAAAAGCGAATTTTTTTTTTGTTATTTTTTTCCTTTGGCCATATTTGGGTGGTAAATACATTTTTTTTCCTAAAATAATAGTGTATACCCTTTTATTTATAAGTAATCTAAGGTATAAAAAAGTTTAAATTATTATTTTAGCAAAAACTATGGATTTACCACCCAAACATAATTAAAAAATCATAAAAAATAATTGTCGCGTTTCTATGCGAAATTTTTAATTGCATTGTGTTTGTAGCCACTAAAACTACCACCCGGCTTCGTTTTCGGTAGCAGTCTTGAGATACCCGGTATATAGCTTAATTATTGTGGTTAAGTATTAAGCCTTAATACTTAACCACAAGCTGTATTGTGCCTACAATGATATGTTATGATGGATAACCCAAATCTAGGTAGTTTCTTCACTGTCTGTTTCAAAAAAGATTTTGCTAAATTTTCGCCTTACGGTTTCTGGTTTTGTGCAAAAAAATTCCACGCCCAGATTTTGTGGAAGCTTATTAAATATATTTGCACTATGCAACAGGAATGAATTTTGCCTATAATTGGTTGACGCAAAAGGTATTGATAACAGAGACTTCAGACGAAGTCCTGTTTGATTCGTGCGTAATCCTAGCTTTGACAATAACGGAGGACAGTCGATAGACCCGTTAGCAACATTCATAATGAAACAAATATCATTAAGAGCGTATACACCTTGCGCGCAAAGTCAACTATAGGTATTTCTTCGTTAATTTCACGCACACATAAGCGACCAAAGCTGTGTGCGTAGAGCTGCCGCGTCGGCTCGCCATACAATCGGCTCAAACAATTTTGATCCGTGCGCTTCAAATATTCAATTGAAATGTAACTGTAATATAATATCATAAAAATATTTTATTTGCATTATAAGTAGACAAATATTACTGTGAAAGCAAAGAATAATACAAATTTTGGATACTAATCATATTTTCGTTATTATTACATTGTTAAGTTGCATTCAAATCAGTGTTCAATCAGTAGACACTACAGACGTTTTATTAATCATTTCGTGTTCGAACACATAAATAGTGTTAGGGGCCTTACAACCCCTTACAATTACGAAATATATTTAATTTTATATTACAATACATAACATAATTTAGCCTCGGAATTACATCCCATTATATTACCTGAAACATAATTTATACTCACTACAAAATCATTGTAGGTAATAAAAATAATTAAATATTTTACTACCAAAGTACTAAGATGTGGTAATCGCATTCCGCGCGTGGCTATTTTTACTACGCGCGGCATAGTCGACTGCAGCCAGGCCGGAGCGACGAGCGATACGTCCTCCCTCTAGAAGGCCTTGCGGCGGTCTGATTTGATCCACGTCGGACAGCGTGTTTTATAGTGGTTTTTAAAATATTTGTAGAAAACATGAATACTAATTTTGTTGAAATATAAAAATGGTAATTTATTGATAAGATGTTCTTCTATTATAATATGCAATTGTTATAAAAATTATGTACGATAAGTTGGTGAAAAAAAATATGTTCTTGACGAGAGTTTCTGAATAATTTCGCATTGTTTAAATTTTTATTTTTCAGGAACTAAACACAAAAAGATTATTTTTCTCAGCAAAATCCCTCCATAAGGGTCTTATTAGTCTGGTAATATTTTTATTTTCATCTTATATTTAGTGGTTAAGGATATCTTAAGCTTCTAAATTGCCATTTAAAGCCTAAATAACGAAACTTGTGTTCAGTAATCCGTATAGTACTCACAAATTATCCATAAATCTATAATGTTTTCCACCAAAATCCCTAGATGACAACCTTTTCTAAAATTAGTAATAATTATTTTTCCTTTAAATTGTTTATTGGTGGCTATTAACTCATTTGAAAAGTCCTGTTTTTAAGCCAAAAAGCGCGTGCAGGGTATAAACGCTCTTAATATTACGCCTAACTTCCAAAGGCAAAAAATGATACCTTTTACAACGATGTCATGTATAAATTCTTGTTAAATGCATAGCTAACTCTTATCTCTGAGCTTTCATCTATCAAAATTGGTGCTTGCAATAACTTTATTAAATCATTACTAAATAAATATGATTCATGTGTTTAATTCCAGGCAAAAACCAACTAGTAGGCGATATGCTCTGCTTGGCTGGATCCCTACTCCTGGCCGTCGTAACAGTACTACAAGAGATGATGCTAAAAATCCACCCGTGCTCTGACTACTTAGCATTACTTGGCCTCATTGGTAGCACTGTCGCATGTACACAGACCTTCTTCCTGGAGTTCGGAGAGCTAATGTCTTTCAACTGGTATGAGTTGGAGACAATCATACAATTGAGCAGTTATTGTTCAGTGCAGACAGTGTTTCAAATATTGCAGTGTTTTATGCTAAGGGATGCGGGGTCTATTGTGCTGCATCTTTCGTTTCTCTCAGCGGATTATTATACATTAATTGCTGGGATGTATATCTTTCAATTTAAGGTATGTTGAGTTTTTCGTAATTAAATTAATGATAATTATTGGATTTCTTGCATTGATTTTATCGAAAACTTTCTGATCAGTGTTTAAATAATTGAAACTAAAATTGGAGTGACCCAAACCAAAAAAAAAAATATTTTGGCTTTTTATCATATTTTGGCCCAAATGACCTATCGACCCGTTACTAAAGATAGACCTATTGACGCATGAAAGGCAGAAAGATGTATAAATCTTCCATAAGCACATTTTTATTGCATTACAAATCTTTAACGAATGTTTCCCAAATAATAAGATTGTTTTAGTTGTCTCTATAATTGTAAAGCTGTGTATTGTCTTCAGTTCCACGCGCTGTACTTCCTGTCGTACCTGCTGGCGATGGTGGGCGTGTTCCTGTTCAGCGCGCGCTCCACGACGGCGCCCCCCGCCCCCGCCGCCCCCGCCGCCCCCGCCGCCGCCGCGCCCGCGCTGCCGCAACTCGTGCACGACGCGCACCTCACGCACCTCACGCACCTCACGCACGACAACGTGTCCATGTACGTATCTCTCTGTCTCTCTATTGCTATCTATCTCTCTTTAGCGACAGGAAGTCTACTGCTGAATATTCTCCGTAAAATATCCACATCGACGAGAAGCGTATCCAGCGACTTCATGCAACCTCAACCAGGTGGACCGTCCATCTTGAAGGTATTTTTTATTGCATTGAATGACGAGCCGTTCGCCTGATGGTAACGATACGACCGCTCATGGACAGTAGCAAAACCAAACAACACCTTGAAATACAAAGCAATGCTTGGCATTCCACTGCGCTCGCCACCCGGAGACATAAGATGTTAAGCCTCAATACGTCCAGTATTTATTCTGGCTACAATATCCTTCAATCCGAAACACAACAGTGCATTTAAACTGCCGTTTGGCGCGAGAAATAGAAATTGCGGTGGTACCTACCAAGGCGACCGCTCACATATGAAAGAACTACCATCAGTAAAATGTACCACCAGTAAAGTAGTATACTCCCGACACTTTAGTTATACAACTATAATAATATTTATCGCAGATTCGATTCGATTTTTTATCTTCCCGACGTTTCGAATACTTTACAGATTAGTGGCCACGGGGCGGACTGATAATTGTTACAAATACTATTTTATAAATATAAAAATTTTATAAAGTAAATTTAAAAAGATTGCTTTGACCGGTCCGATTTCGTAAATACAATGATGAAATCGTCTATTGCAGTGAGCAACTTTGGCGTAAATAAACGAAATTATTATATTTTACGAAATGTCAAATTACTGCATAAATAATTTATATGATACATATTACATACAGTCATGAATGTACTGCATTTTTTTTAATTACAGGGAGTACACGGTCCCAACACTAGACTGCATCCCAATAGAAGGTTTGGAGCCCCCGATGAGCAGGGACACTACATTCACCTCATTCCTCGGAGGACCTCACAACTCCTCAGCTAACGGTAATGTAACATTTACACCACAAAATGGCGCGCAAAACCTTACGGAGACTTGCTAATAAATGCAGTTTGAAGATTTTTATATCTAGACTTAAAATAATGTATACCTGAAAATAATAATGAACATCAAAATAGATAATATTAAGCGGATTTAATTTTATACAAGGAGTTAAGTATTAACACATTGGAATTTTAGTATTAATTATATGACTTAAAATAAATTATTATTTATATTGTGTGAGTAAATGGGAAGGAATCTATATGATTACATTTTCATATAAACAAAATAAAAGATTCTACAAATGTGAATTTTATGTGAGGATAAATGTACAGTTTACAATGGCGTATTACTCCACACGGAATGTTTATTGATATTGATAACTCCGCAATGTATATCTCCCACCAATTGAATAGAATATTGTAATCAACTTTTTACAACATTCATTGTCAAAATGATCTACTGTGAAATACATACAGGGTATCTCAAGACTGCTACCGAAAACGAAGCCGGGTGGTAGTTTTAGTGGCTACAAACACAATGCAATTAAAAATTTCGCATAGAAACGCGACAATTATTTTTTATGATTTTTTAAATATCGTCAATTTTGGGTGGTAAATCCATAGTTTTTGCTAAAGTAATAATTTAAAACTCTTTTATACCTTAGAGTGTTTATAAATAAAAGGATATACACTATTATTTTAGGAAAAAATGTATTTACCACCCAAATATGGCCATAGGAAAAAAAAAAAAAAAAAAAATTGTCGCTTTTTTTTTGCAACTTTTTCTGTTGCATTGTGTCTGAAGTTGCTTAAACTATCACCCGGCTTCGTTTTCGGTAGCAGTCTTGATATACCCGGTATATACAGGGTATCTCAAGGCTGCTTCCGAAAACGAAGCCGGGTGGTAGTTTTAGTGGCTACAAACACAATGCAATTAAAAATTTCGCATAGAAACGCGACAATTATTTTTTATGATTTTTTAAATATCGTCAATGTTGGGTGGTAAATCCATAGTTTTTGCTAAAATACCCGGTATACTAGGTATATCAAGACTGCTACCGAAAACGAAGCCGGGTGATAGTTTATGCGACTTCAGACACAATGCAACAGAAAAAGTTTCAAAAAATTTTTTTTTTATTTTTTTCCTATGGCCATATTTGGGTGGTAAATACATTTTTTCCTAAAATAATAGTGTACATCCTTTTATTTATAAATACTCTAAGGTATAAAAGAGTTAAATTATTACTTTAGCAAAAGCTATGGATTTACCACCCAAATTGACGATATTTAAAAAATCATAAAAAATAATTGTCGCGTTTCTATGCGAAATTTTTAATTGCATTGTGCTTGTAGCCACTAAAACTACCACCCGGCTTCGTTTTCGGTAGCAGTCTTGAGATACCCTGTATATATATATATTATAGCTACTTAAAACAGATATCTTCCAAATAATAATATCTACTTTCAATCTATTCAAAGTTTTAATTGACGAAGATATTTATTGTATGCGAAATTATTACATTGTTAGCAAAAATAGTAGTGTCGCTCTGTTAACACATTATACCAAAGTATACTCTAGTCAATCACTTCGATATTCACTTGTTAGCACTGAGGTATTATACTAGAGCGGACATCGGGAACAAAATCTTTGCTTATTGTGCGTGCACACGGGAATCCAGTGAAGCGAGAGAGAAGATGTATTACTGCGTAGGTGTGACAGAGACAGAAATAGAAGGAGCGGTACGGTACGGTTCATATTGTTACAAACATTTTGTTTGCAGTGCCCCCTGTAGTATAATATTACAATGCTTGTTAGTAATAGTTTTTGTAGGTGGGAATCAGAAATCATACAGAGTGAATTTGAGTTAAAATATAACTTCAACTCATAAACACATTAAAAACAAAAGAAAGGTTTTTTTACTCAGTGAGATTTTTGATTCTTTGATTAATAATTTTCACCAGCAGATAAACAATAAATTCATATTAAAATAAGTATATATTAGCGCACACGTACCGTTAACTAAATGTAAACATAGTCTCTAGTGAAATTTTAGAAATTTTATAACCATTTAAGTAAATTATTTCTTTTTACTCTTATATTTAGAAATAACGACCATTAGTTTAATAACGGATACTGCCAGAATTTCGAATTTCTACTCAACTTTTTTTGCTAAATATTTTGTAAGTAGTAAATCTTTAACTTAGAATTATTAAGATTGTTGATAAAAATCAAACTCGACTAATCGACTTGTTATTTTAAATTACTCCTTTTATTAAAATCAATACTATTTCAAAATATGAGTTAGAAATAGTTACTATCATAAATATCTTAACTTGTACTCAATTGATTTTTATCAACAAATATAAATGAGTTTAGATAAATTATACTTATATTAGGTATTTCTGATTACAGTCCGAGCAATATTATGTGCATAAGGAATTGTACTAAATGAAAGATTTTAACCCTATCTACAAAGTTGATATTAAATAGACAGTCGGCATACAGAAATAGTCGATTACACAGAAATCTCACTAGCGCACAATAAATGGAATCCAATTTACGCAAGTTATTAATTACATAAGGTATATAACGCATATTTAACTATTAGGTTATTGGATATTAAATGTGACTGTATTTATGTTTATAATATTCTGTGGCCCATTCTGAATGTAATTGATTTATTAGGGGAAATATGTGGATATTGTATATTGTTTTAATGTAGTTTTAATGTTGTAACTATCTATTTACTTAATAGGTATATTCGTGATTCAAGAAAAGATATACTCATTGTTAAGTACCTGATTGAATTATTTACATAGTTAATAGTGTCTGCAATTTAATTATTTATATTGTATCCTATTTGAATCACATTGTAATACATTTATTTGTTCTACTCAACCAATGTGGCCATATATAATTACATTCAGAATTGGCAACACAACATTTAGAATAGTTGCTTCTTCAAGATATTGAATTTGATATAAAAGATCTCATTTAATTTAATGTTATATTAGTATGACTAAAAGTTTAACTTTGTTGTATATTACGCTCAATTATTAAAATTAAGATTGCAAATATGTATGTACATTTTAGTCCATTAGATAAATGTTACGTATGAAATATATTTGGAATTGAGTATAGTTTGGTGTGACTGAGGTGTTCCACTGTCGAATGTGGTTGTGTTATGTTATGTTAATTGATGTAAATGTAAAACTATTTATTGCATTGTTGCGTGATATGTTTTATGCTATTCTGTAAAATCTATGCAAGTATCTCTTGTCTCAACATTAAGTATTTGAATCGAATATACTATGTTTTCATGAGTCGTGTTTTATTGCACATTTTGGGTTGAAAAATCATTCTTACATTATTCAACTTTCGTCTTAATGCTTTGTTATATAGAATACAATCTTGCTTTCTTATATATCCCGATTTTTATGAGTATTTAATAAAACTAGGTAATCATAGTGTCAACTTTATTGCGTCAATTATACATTGGTATAAACTTTAAAAGTGAATGCTATACAGTGCGAAATAAAAGAACAAATATACATTTGTCTTGCAATATTAACTAATTAAATGTAAAAAGAGAAAATACAATTGTTTACTATAATGGTAAAACGACAATTTACGATGATATGAAGTAGTAATGTAGATGAAGGCTTATCCATATGAATCTAGCCGACTGTATATACATGAACATGTACTAAGTATCAAAAGAGAATATTAAAGAATGAAATTCATAAGGCAATGGTTTCAGGTACTACTGTCTACTTTTTAATATCCCCAAAAACATAAGTATCGATAAACAAATCAATAGGGCATTTAAGTTGGATGCTTGTGGTAACCGCTCTGAGGCGCTAGAAATATTAACACAGACTTAGTTATGTTTGTTTACTATTTTACATTGGTTTTGATGGCTGATGGGAAACACCTTAACAAACTAACTCAGGGCTCCAGTACTGCTAAAATTGGTAAAGAGATGAACAATACTAATCATTCACTCCACAGATGATTAATACTAATAAGCATGGCAGTGTTACCAGCATTTTCGTGATTTGCGACATACTATCAGTGTTTACAGCCCTACAAAATTCTAAAGACCCATTAATTACGTTCTACCAATATTTTCGAAAGAATAGCTCATATTCCACTTTGTCCTTGATCAATTAAGTTGTTCGATATTTTTGCAATCCTCTGTTTTTTTTTTTTGTAATAATGTTAACTTGTTTCAGTATTTTTATTCATCAGAGTTTGAATGTTTTGAGTTTAATTTGTAATATATGGAATAAGCATAAATTAACCGTCTAATACAGCATACAAGGGTGGATTAAATTAACCCCTCAACCGTCGGAACCGGAACACGGTTCCTTCGGATTTCAAGCCATAAGCAACCTAATGTCATTGAAATAGGGTCTATTATTAATACGGCTCATCGATTTCAAGCAAAAAAGCAACCTAACGTTATTGAAATAGGGGCTATTTTTGAATCAAGGTCAGTAGGCGGCGCTTACGACAGTCAAAGGGTTAAATATATTTTATCATAAATAAGGATAGACATTAAACAGATAAACAGTTAAAAGTGAGTTTATTCTAATTTAGATTTGAAAGACTTTTGCATCAGAAAACCTTAAACAAGACTTGAATTAAAAAAGTTGTATTGTCAAATAAATCTGTACGTAGTATTGAAAACCATAATTCTATATGTTTAAAATAATGCAAATAAAAAGCTTGACTAACACCTTTAAGGTAGTAAAAGTTCGTATAGTATGTACAGTGTCTACGCTTCGTCTTCGCTGGCGGACACGGATTTCCTTGAGACTGGTGTCTCGGGTCTTGAGTTTCTCGATCCGGATCTAGATCGCGAGCCAGATCGGGATCGGGATCGAGAGCGAGAGGCGCGCGATCCCGATCTGCTGCGCGATCCGCTCTTGGACCTTGATCGAGAACGGGAACCGCTCTTCGACCGCGACCTTGAGTGAGATTTGTCTTTGTTCCTGGAATTTTGGGAATTTTTATCAATATACGTTTTGCTATTTATTCTTTCAGGTTAATTTTCAGTAGATTTCGTGTGACTGGGGACAATGATGATGAATATACTTTAGTAAAACGTAAATAATAAAATTGGACAATTAAGGCTAAAATCTGCAATGTACTCTACAGTGGTATAATTCGTTATTTCGTCATAACTTGCAAAAAATATATATACTTAAATGATTTACCTGGATGGTGACACAGAATGGCTTTTGGAGCGAGATCGGCTCTTTGACCTAAAAAATATATTAAGTTACTCAAACTTTAAATAATTTTAATTATATTCACATCTTATATCATCTTACTATAGTAAATAGCAACAAGTATTAGTCAATAACAGCAAAAATGACTACGGGTATCAAACAAGCTTCCTTTTTTTTCCACATACATACTACTTTTCGTCAAAAACAAAGATTTTATAAATGGGGAAAAACTGAATAGTGCATTTATTCATGTTTCGTACCTGGATCGGCTTTTGGACTTGGAGCGGCTCTTCGACCTGCTCTTGGACCGCGAGTGGCTTTTGGACCGCGAGCGGCTTTTGGACCGCGAGCGGCTTTTGGACCGTGAGCGGCTTTTGGACCTTGAACGGCTTTTGGATCGAGATCGGCTTTTGGAGCGAGATCGGCTTTTCGAGCGAGAACGGCTTTTGGCTGAGCCGGATCGAGACCGACTGCGAGACTTGAACGACTCTTTGATCTTGAGCGGGACCTGAGAATTTACAAAATATTTATTATAATACGATATATCACTTTTACGGTGTGAACATGATAATAACTGATAATATTTTATACGTATGCCGCTACAATTATTTCTTCAATATTTTAGCTAAAAAGAAGCATCCAAAAAATACTACATAATATATTATAAATTCGACAGCCTTCTCAAAGCTGATACTTGGTGTTTAGTATGTGATTCTGGAACCATGAGTTAGAATTTTTCGTTGGGTTTTTTTACCCTATCGCTAAAATATCGATATTATCCACTAACTCAACCCCAATTTCCGGAAATGTAATAAAAAGTAAATGATTTTCATGGAAACAGTTTTGTACGAAGAAAACACAAAATGTACGTAATCCCCCAATCAGCTGTTTCGTTAAAGACTCAATAGTGCATCGCGCCGCGCCGCCGCATCGTCGCACGCGGCTTCCTGAGACTGCGAGCGATGAGGGTGGCGAATTTTGGATTAGAATTTGTCAAGATTCTTACTTTAGGTATTCCAATTGTGTGTTTTATGAATGAAGAATTCTAAGATTTGAATGGTGCTAAAGTAAAACTTAATTTGAAAAAAATGGTTGCCTGTAAGTCGGTTTTACGGGCGAAGATTTTACGTGACAACGTCTTTTTCTCGGTAGAATATTTATTGATATGAATATAATTAAATTGCACAATAGGAACAAGGAATTGAATGAAAATAAGAATTGCACAAATTTTAACTATAGAAATATATTTTGTTTACTAAAACATTGTACATGTAATGACGAATCTAAGCACTCCATATTTTCACTACAGACACAGCTGACGATACTTTAACCACACGTGTGAACTTGTATTGTAACGCTTTCTTGTTTTTCCAACGCCAAGAACGTTCGAGAAAGACAAAGACAGAGACACAAGCATGCGCCGATTCAATGCGCCTAATTCTCTAGTGCTGCGCGCGCGGCAGACCGATCATAGTTGAGTGGGAGAGAGACGCAAGGCATTCGGCGGGCCTCTCTCTCGTTCGGTGACTCATCGTAACGTTACCGGGCGTTACACTTTTTTCATAAGTGACTCCCAGCCGCAACCTAATTTAAGACGTTGTCACGTCAAAAAAAACATTTAACAGTAAATAAACAAAGCTTACTGTGATTTTTAGTACCATAAGTTAAAAAAAATATTTTTATGTCATTTTTGTTAGCTCGTAAATGAAACCAAATACCAATAATAAACAATAATAACCTTTCACATTTGAAAAAGCAGGGAAGTTTATTTAGTAAATGCCAGAACATCATCAAACCAGCAAATTAATCGTTAGTAAGTACTTCACGACGCAAATAAATTTAATGAAAATGGCTTATCCAGATTTAGTTCCATCGAGCGACGCGTGTGACTTGCAATTTTACCAACCACCATGTCGATTTTAGGTAGATTTCGTTAACTACGCATTGTATCGCATACATTGCTGCCTCAAGAATTATGAAATTGATAAATGTCTATAGTACATGATACACACGGACATTTTGATATTAAACTTTTTACTTTTATTTTTTTTTTCCGAAAAGCTGTCAAGTACACTCTGTATATCAAGTACTTATAAAGATTTCCTTGTCTTGAAGGCTATCAATAAAAAGTAAAAATTGAATCAAGTCAAGGTACAAAACAAACGGGTTACCGCTAGAACTAAAATGAAGAGTACTTATAATTTTAAAACAGCATATTTCAGTAAGCATATACAGGGTGTGTATATTCACAAACAGATCATCCAAATCAACAAACTCACCAATTAAAACGAACGAATATTCCTTAAAATGCTTCACCGAACAGGTATTTGTACTTTAAATTCTTACATAAAATAATCCTTATAATATTCTCGTAACATAAATTTACACTATGAATAAAAGCATTACAGAGTTCAACTTGAATGAATAAGTTCTTTAATCAAACATGCCAAACCTGTCACTATCCGATGCGGACATGATCCTCTTCCTCTGTTTGTGCTTGGGGCTGCGGCTGACGCTCCTGCTGTTGCTGCGGCTGCGGCTGCGAGACTTGCGTGAAGCATCCGACTCCGACTCGGACGTGGAGATGGTCTCCTTGGACACGATCTTGGCTCGCTGCTTGGCACTGAGCTTTTCCTCCGCTGCCTTCGCTTTGGCCTTCTCGCGACGACCGATGCCTTTCTCTGTCTGTTTTGTTATGAGTATTTTAGTACAATTATAATAATAGGGCTGTATTTAATAGTGGACTTCTTGTGATTGAAGAGAGGGTGAGAATGATAACAATCAATTTCAGGTATCATGTATGTGTTTACATGATACATAGTACCAAGTTGCAAAAGTGTACAATTGTACAAATGCTGATACGCGGGAATATTTTTGGCCAATCACTACGTGCGTTAGTAACTTTGTACGCGTCATTATTGTGACAAATGCTGCACTTAGTTTTGAAAATTTTAAACGTTATATGAATAGTATAAATATATTGTAGTATTTCAAATCTAAACATTAAGTGATAAGGTCTATATTCAATCAACTTTTACAACTCTTCTTAGTCGGCGTTAAGTATCTAATTTCTACATGTATGTGCTAGTTTTTTTTTTTTAATATTTATTTTATTATACTGGCCCGGAATAATGACTGCTCTGCACTTGATGGTAATCGCAAATGCCGTCTAGGCAGAGTCTCAAATGGCATCAGACAGTAGACCATCGCCATTCGATACAATTAAGACACAAACATACTGCTGAAACGCCACACCACCCGACGCGACGCGACATTTGTTGAACCAAATCAAATCGTACTATTTTCTATTTTACTACGAACATGCGACCCAACGTAGCATCGCGTGTTCGTAGTGTGGTAAGATGCCACACTCATGTTTTTATTTTATTAGGGGGGTTCACAGCTATCAATAGCAAACAAACATATATTATACAAATTGTATACAACTACGAGCTACCACACTCAATCGTACTCTCGATTGTAGAGGAGGCCCGTGCCCTGCAGTGGGACGTATATGGGCTGGACGTATATTTCAGTGTGTTTTAGAGTTAATTAATGCGTGTTTAAGGGGCCGTCCATTAATCACGTGAGGCTTGAATGGAAGGGGGAGGGGGTTGGATAAAAATCGTTAAATATCACAAGGGAGGGGGGGGGGTGATCTAGTAAGATATCACGTGTTTTTTTTTCGACACATAATATTGATTAAAATGCTACATAATACATTTATCGTATCATTCATGATCTTTAATTTCAGAATAAAAAGGGATTATACTATACAGGGTATATCAAGAGTGCTACCAAAACGAAGCCAGGTGGTAGTTTAAGCGACTTCAGACACAATGCAACAGAAAATGTTGCAAAACAGCGACGATTTTTTTTCATATTGTCGTATTTGGGTGGTAAATACTTTTTTATCGTAATATAATAGTGGATACCCTTTTATTTATAAAGACTCTAAGTCATAAAAGAGTTTAAATTACTATTTTAGCAAAAACTATGGATTTACCACCCAAAAATGATGATATTTAAAAAACGATAAAAAAAAATTGTCGCGTTTCTTTCCGAAATTTTTAGTTGCATTGTGTTTGTAGTCACTAAAACTACCACCCGGTTTCGTTTTCGGTAGCAGTCTTGATATACCCGGTATACCCCTATTCGAAAAATTGTAACACTTACTTATATGTACTAAAAATACACGACGTGACATTAGTTTTGGGGGGGGTGTCAATCAAAATCTCACCACATATCACCAAAGGGAGGGGGGGGGGGGTCAAAAATGTTAATTAAAATATCACGTGACTAATGGCCGGCCCTTAAAGGGGTAGTGTAGTGTGTACACACCTTCTTCCGTCCCCGCTTGCGCGGCGGGTCGCTGTCGCTGCCGGAGCCGCGCTCGCGTCGCTTGCGGGACTTGCCCTTGCGCGCCTCGCCGCCATCCTTCTTCTTCTTCTTCTGCTTGGCCTCGCGACTGCATGGCAATTTCATTAGTTATACTTTGCTGAGTTATTACAAATTTAATTAATTTATTTTTAATTTTGGGGGTTAACGTCACTCGCGTCCGTAGGCTTTGACTCTAGATTCCCTACACGTGACCCCTGGGTAGTGCCAAATGAGTGACATAGTGGTGGTAGGACTTATGTGTCCGCCCGGGTAGCTACCACCGTCCACGAGGCGTAAGGACCGCCATAGTGATTTCCGTAAGGGGATCGCGTTCCGGGATCAGCCAGTGGTTTTCCGGTTTCTTCGAGGGTCTTGAGTCCGGGCATGAGGCATGTACCGTGTGGGTATTTTCGGTCCTCTGTCGAAGGAAGGAAAGTTGATCCGCCGGCCAGGGAGACCCGTAGAAACGGTTGTCCGCTGGCCGCCCGCGGTATAGTACAGGGGCCCAATCGGGGCTAACCACCTCGAGAGGCTGCCTCACCATGCCGCGCATAATCTTGGGTGGGTCCGTCGTGCCGGTTGGTGACCGGAAGTGGGGTCCCGGCGGCCCATCCCGGGAGGGTACGGGGGCCCTTCCGTCCGGCGGATCAATTCGCTTCCTGCCGTCCCTTTCGTGCCGGTGCCCATTCGGCCTTCTTAGTGCCCGAACTTAAGCTCCTCGTTGCCTCTTCACCAATCCCATCCTTAATCTACCATGACAGTGCAACCAAACAGAGCAGGTCCTTCAGCGGTGCTTAACCCCACCACCGCGTTCACTATGGAGTTCACTAACATCCGTGGACTCCATACGAACCTCAATGCCGTTCACCACCATCTCGAGACGGCCCGGCCTGCTTTGCTCTTCCTAACGGAGACGCAGATTCGTTGTCCGACCGATAATTCTTACTTGTTGTATCCCGGTTATTCGCTTGAAGTAAACTTCAAGCCTAAAGCCGGGGTATGCTTGTATGTTCGGTCGGACATCTGCTGTCGCCGTTTGCACTGCATGGAGGACCCCTCCTTCTCCGCTCTGTGGGTGCACGTGGATCTAGGTTCCTTGAGCCGCATCTACGTGTGCCTTTACAGGTCTCACAACGGGGACGATGAGACGACTCGGCTGTTCAGGTATCTTAGCCAGGCGGCTGATGACGCGCAGGCGCAGTTCCCGTCGGCCGAAATGGTGGTCTTGGGAGATTTCAATGCTCATCACGAACTGTGGCTGGGCTCCTCCAAGACTGATCATGCTGGCAGAGCTGCCCATGCATTTGCTCTGACTCATGACTTGACACAACTGGTGAACCAGCCCACCAGGATCCCGGATGTGGCGAGACATGCGCCTTCTCTGCTGGACCTTCTGCCTGCGAGTCACCCAGCCGGGTATCGTGTGACCGTTAGTGCGCCTCTGGGCACTTCCGATCACTGCCTGGTTGGGTCGTCAGTACCGATCGCATCACCTCCATGTCCCGTGCAGGTGAGGCGAAGGGTCTGGCATTACTCGTCGGCAGATTGGGTTGGTATGCGGGAATATTTCGCATCCATCTCTTGGAGGCAGCGCTGCTTTGAGGGTAAAGATCCCTCAGCGAGTGCCAACGCTATTGCTGACGAGATCAGACTTGGAATGGAATATTACATTCCTTCCTCTGAGATCGCCAGTAGGGGCCGTGGACGCTCCTGGTTCAATCGTGCATGCGCCGATGCTGTCGGTGACAAACAGGCGGCGTATCGCGCGGTGGATCAGGGGTCGCGCCATGAAAGATCCGAATATCAGTTCCCTCAAAGAAGCCTACAACCGTGCCTCCAAGGCCTGCAAGAAGGCCTACGTTAGGGCGGATGCCCAGCGCGTTAGCAGGATTGGGCGTGCGTTGGCCGATCACCCAACTAGCAGTCGTGCTTATTGGAGGTTGGCCAGGGCCGTTCAATCTAACTTCTGCCGTCCAGCGTTGCCGCCGCTGAGGTACCCAGAAGGGTCGCTGGCCCACAAGCCGCAGGAGAAGGCTGCCTTGCTGGCAAATCTCTTTGCGGCTAATTCCCGCCTCGAGGACCGTGGTTCCCAGTCGCTGCCTACGCTGCCTGATTGCGGTTTCTCAATGGCAGATATTCGCATCAGGCAGTGTGATGTGCGACGTGAGTTACGGTCTCTCGTTGTGCGGAAAGCCAGTGGTCCGGATGGGATACCAGCGGTGGTTTTGAGGGCTTGTGCAGCCGAGTTGTCTCCAGCACTGACTCGCCTCTACCGAGCGTCCTACCGCACAGGTGTTGTGCCGGAATCTTGGAGGGAGGCCAATGTGCAACCGATCCCCAAAAAGGGTGATCGGTCGGACCCTACCAATTACCGCCCTATCGCTATCACCTCAGTGATGTGTAAGGTCATGGAGCGGATCATAAACGCTCAATTGATCCGCTACCTGGAGGATCACTCGTTGATCAGTGACCGGCAATACGGTTTCCGTCATAATCGATCGACGGGTGATCTTCTAGCGTTTGTCCTGCATCGCTGGGGTGAGGCGATCGACCGGCGTGGCGAGGCTCTTGCTGTGAGCCTCGACATTGCCAAGGCGTTTGATAGGGTCTGGCACCGTGGTCTCCTGTCCAAGCTTCCGGCATACGGTCTACCCGGCAAACTGTGTTCGTGGATTTCCGGCTTTCTGCATGGGCGTAGAATACGTGTAGTCGTTGACGGACACACTTCGGCGCTCATGTCGGTAAATGCCGGAGTTCCTCAGGGCTCGGTGCTGTCGCCCATCTTGTTTATTCTGCATATCAATGACATGTTGTCGCTTGGCAACATACATTGCTATGCAGATGACAGCACGGTTCATGGGCGATACCACTGCGGGCCTCCAGGTTGCCGTGTCGAAACTGTGAAGGGACGCGAAGATCTTGTCATTGAGCTCAACCGGACCTTGGATCTCATTTCTACATGGGGTTCCAGGAACATGGTTGAGTTCAATGCCAAGAAAACCCAGGTGTGTGCGTTCACATGCAAAAAATCCCCGTTCTCTCCCCTCCCCAATCTTCAGGGTACTCCCCTCTCAGTGCGGAATGACCTGAGTATCCTCGGTGTGGATATCCGCTGTGATCTCAATCCAAAGAATCACATCGAGGGCGTAATATCTGCCACATCACGCAGGGTTGGAGTCCTGAACAGGATGCGTCGGTTTTTCACGCCCGGTCAGCTTTGTCGCTTATATAAAGCGCAGGTCCGGCCGGGTATGCAGTACTGCTCGCGCCTCTGGGATGGATCCGCCCAGTACCTGCTCGATGCCTTGGATGGATTGCAGCGGCGGGCCATCCGCATTGTGAATGATGCAGACGTTACGAGCAACTTGGAGTCGCTACAACTCCGGAGAGATGTCGCCTCTCTAAGCGTGTTCTACCGCCTGTATCACGGTGAGTGCTCTGAAGAATTGTTCAACTTGATCCCCTCCTCTCCATTCCTAACCAGAACCACGCGTGCTGGCTTGCGAAGCCATAGCTTGACGGTCCACACTTTCCCGGCGCGAACCAAACGGTTCTCAAATTCGTTTTTGTGCCGTACCGTCAGGCTGTGGAATTGTTTGCCGGCGCACGTGTTCCCTCCTTCCTACAATCCTGGGTCCTTCCGCCGCGGTGTGAAGAGGCACCTTAGCAGGCCGGCATAATTGTTTCCATTGGCATGGGACTGCCGTCCGATGCCAATGGATACTCTGCCTGGGCGGCATTGGCACTTTCCATCAGGTGCAATGACGCCACTATGCCAGGCCAGTATAAAAAAAAAGAAAAATATTAGGATCACCATCATAACTTGTATTTACACTAATAACAAAGCAATAATTAAAATACATGCTAAATACCGTAACAATTATAGGCGACCACGGCATGCGTATGACGTTTGGAGTTACATTTAACATTAAAAATTGTATCTGAAGTAAGGCAAATGCAATTTATTACCAGTGAAAAAAAAACTATATACGTGAGGAGTTCGCAACGTAAATTACAAGAAGGTTTGATGTTAGGGTCATAGTCAACCGTAAGCTTTTTTACTCAACCAAGCAATATGGACAAAACCATGTCGCACCTAACATAATATATAAGCATAAAGTTCCTCAAATAACAATAAATAATGTTAAATAACTAACCGTTCCTCAGTAGGTCTGTCGCTACCACTGCCCGGCGAGTCTGAGACATATTCATCACGCCTCCGACCGCGACCTTTGGATTTCGACTCGGAAGGCATCTCGGTGAAGAGCAGCGCGTTCTTAGTCTTTTCTTTGTACTCTTGGCGTTTCTGCAGCATCTCCACTGTGCTCTTAGCCTGTTCTTCTTCGCGACGACGACGCTCTTCTTCCTGTTTGATGGGATGTGTGAGTTAATATTTTAATATTTTTATTTTTTTAATGAGTTAGCAGGTCTGTCGTATGTCATACTGTATCGTTGTAATAAATAGTAATAGCAATCGCAAATAGCAAGTGAAGTGGATAGCAACATTTCACAAGTTACATAAATAAGCTAAATTTTGCAATTTGCGATTGTGATTCACAAAGCCGATCGGCTAATATCTGAATACAATCTCATATAATCTATCAAGGAGTGACTTTTATTTTGCTAACCTATTTAAAGCAACTGAACAGTCAATTTTGTGGGTGTAATGTTAAATGTGAAGAATGGCTTTAATATATGGTTAGTAATAGAAATAATATAAAGCATGCTAAGGCTTCAAAAATAACAATGTGGTGATGTTAATTTGTAATAGCAATAATTCGGATGCCTGGTATGGTACGGTATGGTGCGGTATGGTATGACATGGTACGTACGTTGTAATAATTTTCATAGTTCACTAATACAATTGAATTGAATTTGACTGTCGTAAATATTGTATTTCTTTGAAAAATAAACTTCCATAAAGCAATAACTAATACTTTAAATAAAATATGAATACAAATTAAATTAATAATAAAAACTAATCTTATATATATAAAAATGAAACCCGTTTCGCGTTGTCACGGCATCACGCGTGAACGGCTGGACTGATTTGGCTGATTTTGGTCTTGAAATATTCGTGGAAGTCCTGGGAAGGTTTTAGGGGTGAGAAAAATAGGAAAATTTTCTGAGGAAGATACTAAAAACCTTTTTTTTTGGGTATCGTTCAAGCGTGATGCGTCCAGCCAGTATAGGATGATCTTTGTTTATTTGACGGGAGACGTAAAAGACGGTCCAGCTTCAACTACCACCCAACGTAAAATGATCTATCTTTCCATTGTCTTTCATTGACGGTTGACGAAATAGAACAAAATTCAAAAATGTGTACATCGTGTATATAATATTATCTAGATACGGCGTCTTGCGCATCATTTTGTTAAATGTAAATTAAAACGATGTCCACATCTACCAAAATCGCCCATTGTTTTTTGAGATTATTGCAACAGTTTTAAACAAGGTATACTCTATCGAAGCGTTTTGCCGGAGTATACCAAAATATATCTAATTATAATTTTTCGTTTTCATAAACGACATTGTTTTTTGAATTGATACTTTTAGATGCGCTGGGGGACATATTTAAATTTCGCATTAGTATTGTTTTCAGACTCAAGAATAAAAAAAATATTGGTACGTTGATGCCGTATCTAGACATTATAATGAAACGATATGCAGTTTTATAATTTTAAATATTTGTTCTATTACTTACGTCACCTGGTAAGGCAGTATGAAGGTTTTATTAATTTGTATATGGTAACGTACTAGACGCGACTGCCAACAAGTTAACGATGGTCACGGGTTCAAATCCCAGGGTACACCTCTGACTTTTCGGATTAATTTCTACGTGAAATAAAATCCGCCAACTCGCACTAAGCCAGCAGGGTGGACTATATATATCTTCTTCTATAATATAAAATGAATCGCAAATGTGTTGGTAAGCGCATAACTCAACAACGCCTGGACCAATTTGGCCAATTCTTTTTTTAAATGGTTATTATTACTTTATTACTAACAAAAAGTAATGGCGTGCAATATTATTAGGAAAAACAGCATTTTGGTGCTGAAATAAGGGACGGAATATTGGATGGACAATAAAAACGCTAAAGTTTTTAATGTCAAAATTTCATAAGGCAATCTTTATATGTACATGTATATGAAGAGACGGGATATAATAGAGTGGAAGGTACGGGAGAGGGCTGGGATAGCTGACAGATTTGATAGGACGAAATGTAAATGCACGTTATAAGACGGGATGGATAATAAAAGAGAAAGGACGGGACGGATCGGGAAGAGACTGAACAGACGGATGAGACGGGATTGAGCCAGACAGTAGGATAGCTATGTCAAGTTTAGGTATACAAGAGATTAATACGAAAAATAACATGTATTTGGTGTGGAGTGGAATCAAAAAATATATGCACCCAGGCGAAGCTGGGTCGGGCCGCTAGTTATAAATAAAAATAAAAATAAATTTAAAAATAAATAAATTAAGTCAAGAAATTAAAATAAGTACCTAATACTAAGTATAGAAAATATTTTGTATATACAGATTAAATTCTACTTGTATTGACTTGTCATAAGAGCTTTTAAATTGCCTACGTGACCAATAAATACATTTCATTTCATTTCGTATGGTACGGTATGGTGCGGTATGGTGTAGTATGTTACAGTACGGTATGTTATAGCGCACGTCACCTGTTGCCTGCGGAACGCCTCCCTCTGCTCGCGCTGCTTGTCGCGCAGCGTGACCTCCTCGTCGTGCTGGCGGCGCGCGCGCGCCACGTGCCACTGCGCCTGCGACAACAGGTCCGCGCATGCGCGCGCCTCGCCCGCCGCCGCCGCCGCCTCCACGCGCGCGCCGCTGCCCGCGCTAGCCGACCCGCCGGATAAACGCTGGAAGTATCTAAATAGAGACGGTATTATAAATATACCTCACAGCTTCATGCGTTCCTGTTATTTTAATACATTGAGATAATATACTAGAAGGGATACTACAAACAAAATGTTTGTAACAAAATGAAGGGTACCGTACCGCTCCTTTTATTTGTCTCTGTCACACCTACACAGTAATACATCTTCTCTCTCGCTTCACTGTGCACCCGCGTGCACGCACAATACGCAGAGATTTTGTTCCCGATGTCCGCTCTAGTAAAATACCTCAATGTTTAAATATCAGATTTTCAAACGTGCTATTACAAGTACAACTCTAATAAATCAGTACATCTCATTTTTTATAAATTAAATGATAAGGATCTCTTTTGAGCCTTGTGAGCGCGGTGTTGTACAGCAGCGCGGCGTCGTGCGGCGCCACGCGGCGGGCTCGCAGCAGGTGCCGTGTGCAGTGTGTAGTGTAGTGTAGTGCAGTGTGTAGTGTACCTGTGGCTGACGTGCAGCTCGTGCACGGCGCGCAGCACGTGCTTGAGCTCGGAGCGCTCGTCCTTGAGCAGGTTGGCGGCGCGGCGGCGCAGCGTGAGCGCGGTGTTGTACAGCAGCGCGGCGTCGTGCGGCGCCACGCGGCGGGCTCGCAGCAGGTGCCGTGTGCAGTGTGTAGTGTAGTGTAGTGTAGTGCAGTGTGTAGTGTACCTGTGGCTGACGTGCAGCTCGTGCACGGCGCGCAGCACGTGCTTGAGCTCGGAGCGCTCGTCCTTGAGCAGGTTGGCGGCGCGGCGGCGCAGCGTGAGCGCGGTGTTGTACAGCAGCGCGGCGTCGTGCGGCGCCACGCGGCGGGCTCGCAGCAGGTGCCGTGTGCAGTGTGTAGTGTAGTGTAGTGCAGTGTGTAGTGTACCTGTGGCTGACGTGCAGCTCGTGCACGGCGCGCAGCACGTGCTTGAGCTCGGAGCGCTCGTCCTTGAGCAGGTTGGCGGCGCGGCGGCGCAGCGTGAGCGCGGTGTTGTACAGCAGCGCGGCGTCGTGCGGCGCCACGCGGCGGGCTCGCAGCAGGTGCCGTGTGCAGTGTGTAGTGTAGTGTAGTGCAGTGTGTAGTGTACCTGTGGCTGACGTGCAGCTCGTGCACGGCGCGCAGCACGTGCTTGAGCTCGGAGCGCTCGTCCTTGAGCAGGTTGGCGGCGCGGCGGCGCAGCGTGAGCGCGGTGTTGTACAGCAGCGCGGCGTCGTGCGGCGCCACGCGGCGGGCTCGCAGCAGGTGCCGTGTGCAGTGTGTAGTGTAGTGTAGTGTAGTGCAGTGTGTAGTGTACCTGTGGCTGACGTGCAGCTCGTGCACGGCGCGCAGCACGTGCTTGAGCTCGGAGCGCTCGTCCTTGAGCAGGTTGGCGGCGCGGCGGCGCAGCGTGAGCGCGGTGTTGTACAGCAGCGCGGCGTCGTGCGGCGCCACGCGGCGGGCTCGCAGCAGGTGCCGTGTGCAGTGTGTAGTGTAGTGTAGTGCAGTGTGTAGTGTACCTGTGGCTGACGTGCAGCTCGTGCACGGCGCGCAGCACGTGCTTGAGCTCGGAGCGCTCGTCCTTGAGCAGGTTGGCGGCGCGGCGGCGCAGCGTGAGCGCGGTGTTGTACAGCAGCGCGGCGTCGTGCGGCGCCACGCGGCGGGCTCGCAGCAGGTGCCGTGTGCAGTGTGTAGTGTAGTGTAGTGCAGTGTGTAGTGTACCTGTGGCTGACGTGTAGCTCGTGCACGGCGCGCAGCACGTGCTTGAGCTCGGAGCGCTCGTCCTTGAGCAGGTTGGCGGCGCGGCGGCGCAGCGTGAGCGCGGTGTTGTACAGCAGCGCGGCGTCGTGCGGCGCCACGCGGCGGGCTCGCAGCAGGTGCCGTGTGCAGTGTGTAGTGTAGTGTAGTGCAGTGTGTAGTGTACCTGTGGCTGACGTGCAGCTCGTGCACGGCGCGCAGCACGTGCTTGAGCTCGGAGCGCTCGTCCTTGAGCAGGTTGGCGGCGCGGCGGCGCAGCGTGAGCGCGGTGTTGTACAGCAGCGCGGCGTCGTGCGGCGCCACGCGGCGGGCTCGCAGCAGGTGCCGTGTGCAGTGTGTAGTGTAGTGTAGTGTAGTGCAGTGTGTAGTGTACCTGTGGCTGACGTGCAGCTCGTGCACGGCGCGCAGCACGTGCTTGAGCTCGGAGCGCTCGTCCTTGAGCAGGTTGGCGGCGCGGCGGCGCAGCGTGAGCGCGGTGTTGTACAGCAGCGCGGCGTCGTGCGGCGCCACGCGGCGGGCTCGCAGCAGGTGCCGTGTGCAGTGTGTAGTGTAGTGTAGTGCAGTGTGTAGTGTACCTGTGGCTGACGTGCAGCTCGTGCACGGCGCGCAGCACGTGCTTGAGCTCGGAGCGCTCGTCCTTGAGCAGGTTGGCGGCGCGGCGGCGCAGCGTGAGCGCGGTGTTGTACAGCAGCGCGGCGTCGTGCGGCGCCACGCGGCGGGCTCGCAGCAGGTGCCGTGTGCAGTGTGTAGTGTAGTGTAGTGCAGTGTGTAGTGTACCTGTGGCTGACGTGCAGCTCGTGCACGGCGCGCAGCACGTGCTTGAGCTCGGAGCGCTCGTCCTTGAGCAGGTTGGCGGCGCGGCGGCGCAGCGTGAGCGCGGTGTTGTACAGCAGCGCGGCGTCGTGCGGCGCCACGCGGCGGGCTCGCAGCAGGTGCCGTGTGCAGTGTGTAGTGTAGTGTAGTGCAGTGTGTAGTGTACCTGTGGCTGACGTGCAGCTCGTGCACGGCGCGCAGCACGTGCTTGAGCTCGGAGCGCTCGTCCTTGAGCAGGTTGGCGGCGCGGCGGCGCAGCGTGAGCGCGGTGTTGTACAGCAGCGCGGCGTCGTGCGGCGCCACGCGGCGGGCTCGCAGCAGGTGCCGTGTGCAGTGTGTAGTGTAGTGTAGTGCAGTGTGTAGTGTACCTGTGGCTGACGTGCAGCTCGTGCACGGCGCGCAGCACGTGCTTGAGCTCGGAGCGCTCGTCCTTGAGCAGGTTGGCGGCGCGGCGGCGCAGCGTGAGCGCGGTGTTGTACAGCAGCGCGGCGTCGTGCGGCGCCACGCGGCGGGCTCGCAGCAGGTGCCGTGTGCAGTGTGTAGTGTAGTGTAGTGCAGTGTGTAGTGTACCTGTGGCTGACGTGCAGCTCGTGCACGGCGCGCAGCACGTGCTTGAGCTCGGAGCGCTCGTCCTTGAGCAGGTTGGCGGCGCGGCGGCGCAGCGTGAGCGCGGTGTTGTACAGCAGCGCGGCGTCGTGCGGCGCCACGCGGCGGGCTCGCAGCAGGGCGCCGCGCGCGGCGGAGGCTCGGCCGCACGCGGTGTGCGCACGCGCCACCCACGTCAGCCACTCCACGTCGTACTGCATGCGAAACTTGCGGATGCAGTTCTCGTACTGAAATAATGTACGCGAGTGAGTTCAACTCGAATGACATAATGAAATAAAATGTTTTTGGTGTACAAATTATTTTGTTTGTAAACCAAAAATACAGCATATTGTTAAAATATGAAAACTCCTAAAAACCTTTGATTGTTTATTTTTCAAGGCAAATAAATAACATTTAAAACACGCTCGTCAGTCAGTTTAAACCACCATAGAATCTACCATTTTGAACCAACCCCCACTTTCATTTTCATTCCAATTTCCCACTTTCATTTTGGCATATTATAATAATCACCATCGAACATATTATAACCACTTTGTTATGTTCTAAATAAACATCCCCCTACATTTTAAAACATCACCACAACTCACCATTTGTATAGCATTGATGTACTGTTTCTGCTCGACATATATGTGCGCTATGTTCATCCACACGTCGGGGAAGTCGGCTGTCGCCTCGCGCACTTGCGCGAATATGTCGCGCGCCTCGTTAATACAACCCTGCATAACAAAAATTTTTACCACATTTTTAGACACAGATCACTTCCAATAGATGCCGCATTATGATAGTTTGTTTTGAACCGAAAACGCCAACGAAGGGAACTGCGCGGGGGGTGGGCGGCTTGCAGCGCGGTCACGTGGACTTCACTGGAGAGATGAGGCATAAGTCGATAAATAAAAAAATGTATCGATAGTTCGATTTGCCAGTAAGTTCATGTGTTATGATCGCTTCTATAACTTAATTACCAACTTGTTAAATGTTTGATAATATTTTTTCACCGGCCTGATCTGATAAATTATACCAACCGGTAACCGCTAACTACGAATAAAATAGGATTAAGATTTATACTTTAGTATGTAACGGTTTTATTTCTATTATTCACCGTGTATTTTTGTATACCATAATGGCGAAATACCCAAATTAAGTGTTGATATAAAAGATCAGATAAAAATATGAAATAGTAAATAACTAAACCTCACGCCCTAAAGGGCTACAATAACTTATTCCGATTCTTGAATTCTGACGGCGGCTGTATTAAATGTAATATCGACAAGTGACGATGAAACCCACTTGACGAACTATGAATGTTTTTGAGACGATATATACAACGTATGTTAAAATTAGTACAATAGCTTGTGCTACTGATTCTCAATAAACTTAGTATACTAAAACTTATGATAAATACCCTCCCTTTATATTTGAAAACGTATACAATAGAGGGAAAAAGGAAATTTAATTACGCCAAAGATAAATAAAAAAATATTGTAAAAGTACCTTGTTAACAAATTTAACTATTTCAAATTACATAAAATAACGTAATTATGGTAATTTGCAATTTATTTAAATCAATATACAGGGTATATCAAGACTGCTACCGAAAACGAAGCCGGGTGGTAGTTTAAGCGACTTCAGACACAATGCAACAGAAAAAATTGCAAAAAAAAGCGACAATTTTTTTTTTGTTATTTTTTTTCCTATGGCCATATTTGGGTGGTAAATACATTTTTTCCTAAAATAATAGTGTATACCCTTTCATTTATAAATACTCTAAGGTATAAAAGAGTTTAAATTATTATTTTAGCAAAAACTATGGATTTACCACCCAAAAATGACGATATTTAAAAAATCATAAAAAATCATTGTCGCGTTTCTTTGCGAAATTTTTAGTTGCATTGTGTTTGTAGTCACTAAAACTACCACCCGGCTGCGTTTTCGGTAGCAGTCTTGAGATACCCGGTATATTTTGTGACATTGTCATTTAATAAAATTAATTTAGATTATTGTTTTACAATATCGATATATCTGGGAATTATATTATAAACATGCGTCAAACACTAAAAGAACGCGTGATTTCGCCAAAAAAGATGGCTTATTACGGTTATTGCTATGCGGAAAAGAGACGGCTGATTCTCCATCCGAACTCGACTGTTTAACATTGATACATTAACCAGTATAAATTGAAGCTCGCTCGGGACCAAATTAATTTAAAGAATATTAGTTATCGATGAAAACTTATTGCGTATTTTTAGATACTTTATTTTTTGAGTTTTTTGCACACCATTTTATTGAAAAAATCATTATTAACTGTAATATTAAGTTCCCAAAATGTAATTTTCGCTAACGTGCGACGCCATGTGCGGGTCCACTACTTGGACGACACTGATGACGCGACATTTGCATCGGTTTATATCTATCTGATATCTTATATGTGTTGGGCGCAACCGCTGCCTTGCATTAGGTATCATATTGGGAGTGATTTGTGTTTTTAGATCATTATAATTGAAGAGATGTAGGATATAAATAAGCTAATTCATATTTAAATAAGATTGTAAAATAATACAACAAAAATTATAATAGAAAACAAAAAACACAATAAATAATTTAAAAAATAAACACCATCGGTCTTATTACAAAAAGCGAAATAAACCTTGGTTTAAACCTAGTCTAGCAAAACCAGCCTAATCTGCAGAACCATGGTTTAAATTTACGGGTATTACAAACATAAATAAACCATGGTTTCCTTGGTTCATTCTTTTGAACCGTAGTTTATACACCAACCACAGATTAATACAAATAATATTCGTTCAACATGATATAATTCCATCGCAACGTTCCATATCCACAGAAAGAAACGTTTTAATAAAATTTTAATGATTAAATAATGTTTAGGCATATTGAACCTATTGAGGGTTGGACATTTTGCTAGAATGTCAATATTGGTTGGTATATCGTTTATAATTTAATTTTTTTTTTTCATTTGGTTCATGTTATATTAGCTAGTCACACATCCAAACACGTGTGATGGAACGTAACATTCTGGCGCGTTACAAGAAACCATAACAATAAACAAAACTATCGCGAGTTAAAATAAGTTCATTTAGCATTGGAATGCATTTACTATTTAGTCAACGAAGTATGTGAAATGAAGTGATATAAAATAATTGTCGCTTAGGTAATTACATAGTAAATCTAATTTAATAATATCGTGTTGTGGTGGACCTACAAAATGAAAAATGGTCTATGAATTTGAGTAGTGAGAAAAAAGTGAGTAAACCAACATTATTATATGGATGATTACATTGCAAAATGTTTGGTAAACCTATCCTTATGCGTATATTTTTATCGGAAAAAATTAAAACAGGGTTTGACGCGTAGACGTATTTTGTTGGGCCGACATGACGGTTTAATCGCTCAAAGGCTTCAAAATCCTTAATAACGAACAAATTCATCATATTAATATCAATTTTCTAAATCCAAAAGAAATAGTTGGAAGTTTACGATTTAGACCACCGTTAAACTAGGGGGGCGGTCAGGTTTAGCGATAAACCATAAAAAGGCCATGGTTTATCGTTAACCACTTTTTGTAATATGAATTTCATATAAACCATAGTTTATTGCGATTTAAACTAAAGTTTTTAGATAAACCACGTTTTGTAATAAGGCGGCATGTGTATTCAAAAATGTAGCAATTTACAGATATTAAAATCGCAAAACAAAAATTGCTAGAGTTTTTTTTATCTATAACAATTCAATAATTTTATAAAAATGATTATAAAGACAAAGTTACCTTGTGCGCTAGTACACATCCGATTCCGTTAGCTGCCCAGATGTTCTTGGGGTCAGTTTTGAGCACCTGCTTGTACATGGCGAGTGCTCGTTCTTGATGTCTCTTCTCACGGTCCTTCTCACGGCACGGCTGGTGAAGCGTTGCAGCCATACATTGCCTGGAAAAAAGCAATATAAATTGTATCGTTGTAAGGTCATACAATATTAAAATTCTTAATATTATAGAATAAATTGTACAATATTAAGAAAACACCCTGTCGCTTTAAAGCGTTATAAAAATCTTTTTTTTTTTTACTCTTCTTGAGAATGCACTGTTTGGACTTCTGCTAAATCAATATTTTAATAATTAATTTATATTATTTATGTGAGCAAAATAGTATATATGGTGAGCATATAAATAATAAATGGCAACCACACTCAATCGTACTCTCGATTGTAGAGAAGGCCCGTGAACTGCAGTGGGACGTATATGGGCTGATACAGATACAGATACAGAATGAATAATAGGCTATTTGACTAGTTTCTGGAAACCATACTACATTATGAAGTGGGGTCTATAGACCTTACAAATAAAGGTTATTTTTAATTACTATATCTATATCATTTAAAAATAAATTTACAAAATACACTGAATAATTACACTGTCAAAACGCTCTGTCGGACAATGTGGCGTCCAATTTGTAAACATCCGCTCCACAGATTCGTTCGCATATATCACTCATTCTCAAATCAAACCATAGATCAATCAATCAATCAATCGTCCGAATGAGTTTTTGTCAAAAAAAATTAGGATTATTTTTCTTTCTTCACATTTATTACATTGGACATGATAATATTATTAATTCACGGGTACAAATGACAAATAACGCGTTTTAAAGGTATTTTTAATATTTAATTTGCATCTATGCCGTTATCAATCTCATTCATTTCCTGTACGTGAGTAGTTCATACTAATGCATGACGTCATAGCCAATCAAAATCGTTTACGATCACGTGGCGCGAACTCAAAATAAATTAAATTGTATTGTGTTTTTTAGCCAAAATATACAATATTTTAAACGTATGATAATGAAATAAGTTTTAAAATTAAATTATCTACATGGATGGAAACAAATAAGTCAATATTTTTAATTTTTATACAGTCAAATAGCCTATTATACAAGGTGTATTGTGAGACGACGGACATTTTAAGTAGTGCAGTCAGAATTATATTCTAGACCCAAATATATAAAAAAAATACAGTAAAGTACGATTTTTAACTTTATTTGAAAAACTATAGTAATTATTTTTCCTTACCAAGAGCAATCAAAGAGTACGCATCATTAGCAGTAGAGGAATTCTGTAATATCCTTTCAAATTTCTTCTGGCCTGGTCCCCACTCCTGCTGGGCTAAATGCAGGTTGCCCAGCAGCGACCATGTGTCTGGATGTTCCGTGTTCACTTTCAAGGCTTCTTGAACCAATCCGAGGCTTCGTAGATCTGACCTTTGTCGCGCGCCATGCAGCCTAGCCTGGGCATAATATAATAGTTTGTAAGTATATGTACTCTAACATCCCATTGTCTTTAGAGGCTTATGAACGTAATGTCAATTTAATGCCAGTTTAATAAGGTATATTATGACAGTTATAGGGTATATTTCACAAAATTGACGATATGCGGTAAAGTTAGTTTTTAATGAGTACTTATCTTATGATTATGATCATACTTTTCCTTCAATATGAAGCAAATCTTGCGATATCCAAATAAATTCCTTCAGTTTACATAATACAGTAACATACTTAAGAAAAATCATATTTTATACCATAAAAAATTGAACAGGATCTGAATATTAAGAATAAAATTACCTCAAATAACGTCAATGTAATTGGGATGTTCTTCAATATGTCCTTGTATAGTTTCTCAGCCTTGTTGTACACACATAAGGCTTCGTTCAACCGCGCCAGGTTGTACATAGTGGTCACTGCAATTGAGTTATAGTACTGCGAGTCCAATGTCTCTGCGTCTGCTTCTCCCTGTGGCATAATAAGTTTTTCATTTTTATTTAACGCAATGTATATATCCCACAAACAGCAGTGTAAATGTACTCTTGTGTTTCGGGCTTGATATTATAGCAAGAATATTACTGGATATAGAGTGTAATGCTAAGCGTTGCTGTGGAATTCTTGGTGTTGTTTGATTTTGATCAGACAAATGACATGCTCGTCTCGCAATTAATTACAATTAAAAAAATCAAGGTATTTTGGGTATTTGCTTTGAATAAAGGTAAAAGTCGATAACGAAGGCCAGATTCATTTATATCGGTAAAATTTTGTAACATAGGCAGAATTTCCTATAGTCGGAGATGACGATGACTTACAGCCGTTCTCTATATCCTATCTATCTTTAACAAGAGGTTAGGTTAGGTTTAAAGAACTTTATTCTCATAAGAAATACATATTTCACTTAAAATGAGATACAAAGAAATTAAAATAAAATAAATGTTACACTTAATTTAGTCTCCGGTACTTTTAGAAATAATATGTAGCTTCAGCCTATTTTTAAAACTATTTACATTTTAACTATTTACAGAGGTTAAAATGGATATCGTTACTATGTCGATACCACTTTATGTTTCAATAAACAAAGATAGACATACAATATTATCTTGCCTAGATATGTATAAATATATGCACCTTATCTAAATATCATAATAGTCTTTCTTTACGGAAGCAAAAAATGTATCGAAATTTCCAGAGAAATCTCTTGTTAAAGATAGATAGATTATAGAAACCGGCCGTTAAATGGGAAATTTATCTGATAGAAAACTAATTGGCGTTGAAAACAAAAAGAGACAATTGATACCAACCTTTCCAATGCTTCTCAAGGTATTTCATTGCATCAGTCAAGTTGCCAAGTCTGTAATGTAGTGCGGCGACGTTGTTCAGTATTTCAGCCGGAATGTCAGCATTAACTTTTTCTTTCAATATTTTCATTGCTGTGCTGTACGCGTTTAGTGATCCCTGAAAATATCAAGTCCATAAATACATAATAATATTTATTTCATCTAATGAAGACCTTTGTTAATGTAAATGTCACATTGACATCTTAGGGTGTTTTCTATTCTCTAGTCAATAGAGATATACGATTATTTTTTCTAAATTAAAAGACATAAAGGGAAAACTTCTCTCCATCTATCTCTCTTTAGCTAAAGAAATTCGACTAGAAAACATAGGCCTCCCCCAATAATCAAAAAAAAAATCTTCCACAATAATGAATATATTGAATCAAATATTGTACCTGCAATCATTTTGCTCCAATATTTGAGCCAGTTCGATCCAAGCTTCAACGTCATCTGGGAACTGTTCGGTGACCTTTTTCAAGTGTTGCCTGGCGATGTCGCGTTTCGACTGAGACGGTGAGTTTGCGTACAGCGATCCCAAGATCTTCATCGTTTCATAGTTACCTGGTGAGCTTTTAGCACTTTTTCGAAACATTGTGCTGCCTGTTGAACAATATAATTTAGTATCATCGATAATATCGATTAGTGGAATGATAATGAAGTGCGTGGTGGCCTGTTGGTAAACGGACTAGACGCGACTGCCAATATGTTCACGGTGGTCGCGGGCTCGAATCCCAGGGCACACCTCTGACTTTTCGGAGTCATGGGATGATAAACGCAGAATAAAAACCAAAGCCGCGTTATGATAAATCCGGACACTTCTAGCCCATTGAGAAACATGAGAGAATCTCGTTGAAAAATTAGACAAAAGGTTGACTAATAAGTATCTCAAGTAAAACTAAGTTAGTAAACAGAATGAAATATATAGTAAATGTATTACGGGGGCACACTAGGCCAAATGGGCCTCTAGTAAAACTTTAAAGATACTAAGGTCAAATTTTAATAAGTGGAGGTTTTTAATAAGCAATTAGTGTATATTTGTGTCTTTTAGTTATTAGTCTGTAACCCTTCCGAAAATTAAATAAATAATATTGTACTAGAAATGACAACATAAAATACATTACATTCTCAGTATCCCCTCTGTATATATACATCTGTCCGAGTCCATAATGCGGCAGCACGAAGTTGGGCGGTGCGAACTGCGTGGCCTGGTAGTAGAAATGGAATTATTGCTATTTCAAATTAACATCACCACATTGTTATTTTTGAAGCATTAGCATAATCTATATTTCTGCTATTGCTAACTGTCCCACCAGAATTTGTAATAAAAATTGACCATAACATACTATAACCATTTTTCACATCTAAAATCAAAACACAAAATTGACTGTTCAGTTCTTCATTAAAAGTGTTCGTAAAAAAACTACTTCTTCATAGATAACACTAGATAGTATAAAAATATTAGCCTATCGGTTTGTGCATCACAATAGCAAATTGAAAAAAATTAGCATATTTATACAGGGTATATCAAGACTGCTACCGAAACGAAGCCGGGTGGTAGTTAAAGCGACTTCAGACACAATGCAACAGAAAAAGTTGCAAAAAAAAAGCGACAATTTTTTTTTTGATATTTTTTTCCTATGACCATATTTGGGTGGTAAATACATTTTTTACTAAAATAATAGTGTATACCCTTTTATTTATAAATAATCTAGGTATAAAAGTGTTTAAATTATTATTTAGCAAAAACTATGGATTTACCACCCAAAAATGACGATATTTGAAAAATCATAAAAATCATTGTCGCGTTTCTAGGCGAAATTTTTAATTGCATTGTGTTTGTAGCCACTAAAACTACCACCCGGCTTCGTTTTCGGTAGCAGTCTTGAGATACCCGGTATAACTTGTGAAATGTTATTATCGAGATGCTATTTGCGATTGCTATTTATTTCAATACTACCTGGTAGTAGTACTGGAAGGCCTGGTCGCAGTCGCCCTGCGCGTGGAAGGCGCGCGCCAGGTGGTGGCAGCTCTTCCGCACGCATCGCCTCGTTCTCAGTGTTATGGAACGCGTGGAGGGCTAGCCGCTGTACTTTTGCATAGTCCTGGTTGATTTTATTTTCAAGTTTAATTAATAAATTCACCCAACAGTCACATTGTAGCCAGAGTAACTACTGGACATATTGAGACTTAACATCTTATGTCTCAGGATGGCGAGCGCAGTGAAATGTTGCTACTGTTTATGAGCGGTCGTATCGCTTACCATCAGGCGAACGACTTGGCCGTCTCGCCATTCATTGAAATAAAAAACATTATATATAATATAGTCTTGACCCCACATTAAGTATGACACGATCAGGGTATTTTTTTATTTATCTATATATGCTTTATTGTACACCAAAATGAAAGACACATACAAGTACTTACAAACTAAAGGCATGGTTACAATAGGCAGCCTTATCGCTAGCTGCGATCTCTTCCAGGAAACCTTTGGATGGACTGGATTATTGTGAAATTGAAATATGGTAGTGCAAATAGCGAGAGAATAATAATAATAAACAATAATAATTGATGTACATGCTATATTATATTAATTTACATAATATAAATACATACAAACATACATACTAATATACAGGGTGGACAAAGAAAACGGCGCACCTGCTAATATACATTATAGTATATGGTGAAGGAATCTTAATTAAGACGGATTTGCATGGCGCTAGCGAATATTAAGAAGATGCCGAGAAAAAAAAACTAACGTTACATATGCTACCCCTTAACACATTACGCTAAAGTGATTGAACCTTACAACTGAACAGTAGACACTCAACAATAAATAAGCAGAGCTAATTATTTACTTATAAGTCGTGCGATGTTTGCATAACGCTCAGGGTACATAAAAAGATATTAAATTAATACTTTCAACAGTCACATACATGGGTATTAACCCCACACTAAGATACAAATCTTGTGTCGCGGGTATTAGAAAAATAATTATGGTTCACGGAAATTATTTGTCTCGGGGCAGGAACCGAACCCGCGGCCTCTCATTTCACAGGCGGTTCTTACCAACTGCGCCACGGAGGCCGTCGGTGACATATGGGCTGGTTAGTTGTCATTAATGACCACTAAAATAGTTAACTGACCTTGTAATGTAAACCGTAATGACCTTGATAGGCAAGGATGGAAGCGCAGGATCCGCCAAAACCCGCACGAAAACACTGTCACAGTTTGGTAGCACAAATCACTTTTTCTTTTACATTTCACATAACACAAGTTACATCAAAAGCTATCGAATTGGGTAATGTTCAAAGCATAGTGAAATTAATAATATTTACTTAAAATAACTGAAAACAAATTTACAATAATATGCACATGACTAATACATGCACACGCGATCGCAATCCGAATTCAACTAATAAAAAATAAATTATTATTTTGATTTTTGAAAGATAAAGGCCTGTTCACATTGGATACAAAGCTTTCCTATTTCAGTTCATAATAATTCATCTGTACAATTAGTATTAGTACTGTATCAGCACATATACGTGCCACTGCAGGGCACGGGGTCTCCAGTGCAGTAAATTAGTAGTTAGTGTTTATTGATTTCACTCATTTTATCTCACAGAAGTATCATATGCAAATTCTATGCTATAATGGTAGACATTTCTCTAGGTATAAGAATTTAGAAGAAATTTTATCACTTTAAAGTAACATTATTTTCAAATACATTAAAGTAATGTTAAATACAATAATAAGCAAAGTAATAGGCAATTTGTAACTGACTGGATCGGTTGATGACATATTTAAATAATATTATAAGCTCTTGAGCAAGTAAGGACCATTCTATCAGTCCAATAAAATCTTTTTTGTTTTAACGTAACTTTTACGTCGGAGTACTTAATCATATTTAGTTATATCAAGTGTGTAGTGTGAGCACACCTCAAGATGTCGGGCTTCCTTTGCAAAATGCTAAAAGTTACCGACAAAGAAATTGCCGCCTTTCGGCTCGCACTCACAAAGGGCGGCGGCAACCTCAAAGGAAGAATAATCGAGCCGCGTTGGATCCGACGGAGTACACTATGACCGGCGGCTTCCTTTGACTAATAGGGCCGAATTGGGCCATCATTTTAAAAATCTTATTTTTTATTAGTCAGTGTCATCAGATTATTTTTTCGATGAATATTAATTATTAAGATAATTTAAATGTTATGTAGGTATTACCGAAACTTTTCTAATTATAATTAAATTCGCAATCGTACATGATTTAAGCGATGACGAAATCACACTATCTTGGTATCTTTCAGTTTGGATTTGTGACACTAAGGAAAATAATGACAAACAAAATAGTCAATCCATACACGATGCAACTGCACCTAAAGTTATTATGTTGTTAATTTATTGACGCTTAAATCTAAGTACGTCCCTGTTTAACTGATTGATTTTATTTGAAATGAAACAAAAAATATCCTTTTTTGAAGTTAGAAAAGGATAAATTATACAGCTAAGAGTTCATGACCTTACCCATTTGTAAACAACGGTTAAAGCGATGTCTAAAAAAGTTTTGATGATGTTAAAAATGGTTTTCGTGGTATATTTCGTTAACCGTTCAATTAACGACAAAACGAAAAATACGTATGTGTTTAAATTTTGTTCTTCATACCATTCCAACTGGTTTTATGCGAAAAAGTGGTGATTAAACTTAAAACTTTAAACGGTCATAACTTCAAAACGAATAGGTATTTTCCAAATATTATTTTTTTATTATGATATTAATATTATACCCTTGTATCCAACTGAGCAAGTGCGCCATTTATTTGCGCTCCCTGTATATTGAGCTAACGATAATGATATTTTAAGTAAAGAGGAGCAAAAAAATATATATATAACCAGGATAATACGTTTACTGCAGTGAGAGATAATGTATCTTAACAAGTTTCTTAAAACTTGGTAATGTCTTAGCTTGTCTGACAGACACTGGTAATTCGTTCCATAAGCGAATCAGAAACTATAACATCAATTAAGTCTGTTTTGTGTGTATAAGATACTACGATAGACGATTAGACGATAGATTTTCAGTCTCACAAACACCCAGACCTGAGACAAATATTTGTGGGCTACACAAACATTTGTCTCGGAGCGGGGATCGAATTCGCGACCTCGCGTTCCACAGCCGGCGTCTAACAAACTGCGCCATAGAGGCTGCTTAGTTATAATGGTATGTTTTTAGGATAAAGTTTCTCTATCTTTTACACTGAAAGATCTGGCAATAAATAAAATGTTGAATAGAATTTATTTAGTTTATTACCCAAATGATTCCCAAATACTAATGTTCGCACGTATCGGGCAGCTTGCCGTAACTACCCGGCGACACTCGTATACTTTTCGCTCACACACACAACTGTGGATTCATCGTTTCATGCACACTTACAGAGTTCCTTCATATTCATTGATTATGGTAATATATGTTAAGTTAATGATGAATACAATCAGTTTGCAAGTGATGGAATCATAGCAAAAACTTTCATATATCAGTTACACATAAATGATACAAATATAAAATGAAACAAACAATCCAGCAGTTGTTAAGGCTCATTAGAAATCTAGTCATTTGTTTAGATTGAGACTGAAATCTTACAATAAAACTGAATATAAATGCAATGAAAAATGTAATTCACTTGTAATGTTTCTTAAACTTTTTAAGATGTAAGCAAAGCAATACTTCCCAATGTATAATCATTTAAGATTTCTATAATTTGTAAAACCAAAAATACAAGTTAAAAGATTTACCTTTTTGAAGAAGAAATGATTAGCCAAATGGTTAAGCACCATAGGGTTCTTGGGGTCAATGGCGTATGCTTTAGACAACATTATTACTGCCATCTTATTGGACTCACTCTCCTGAAGATTCAACTTGAGAATGGACAGGCCGACCAGAGCCCCCACACACTGAGGGTCTAATTGAAGGGCTCTTTCAAATGCCATACTATAAAAAAGAACATTATTAATAAAACAATAGATTTTTTTGATTACCTTAGCCAAAAAATGAAATATTAAATTGTGCTACTTAATAAGCTTATAATAAGCTAATAATAAGCTTCATTTTTAGAATTCTGATGTGGTTCCAATTTTTTTATTATTCAAATGACTGGTAAAGCACTATACTTTTAAAACTTGCAAACAACTACTTTGCTATGATATTTAATACTCACCGAGCTTTCTCCTGATTGTTCAATTTCATGAAACAGTGACCCATACCCAACCGTAAAGCCGCTGGACTGTCTGGATTAGTTCTCAACGCTTTCTTATAGAATGCCAAAGCTCCTCTATAATCCTTGCGGTTAAAAGCAATGCAAGCTTTACCCAGTAAAGACGGGACATTGTTTGGTGACTGATTGAGCACAAAATTGAACTGAGCATCTGCCTGTTCCATCTTATCACCCTCCAACAGGCAGAAGTATGCTCTTCCCAGGAGATGGTTCTAAAAAAATTTCATTATCATTTTAAAACTATATATGTACATATTATAGAATACACTTGAAGGTTTGTTACAAAGTTGCAAACCAGCAATAAAAATAAGCTATCAACAAAATGTCAACTCACTTGGTCATACATTATAATTTTGTCGGCCATAGTGTACAGAAGGGTTGCTTTGTGAACAGTTCCTTCTTTTTGTCCTTCGACTTCTCCTTGTTTGCCTCCTGCACATAGTATGCGGCCAACATGTCGAGGGCCCGCATTTGGTCCCTCTCAAAGTCCCGGTAATCAATGTTGGCATCTGCCCGGGACGACTCCAGATTTTAAGGAAGTCATCGATCTTCTTTGTTTATAATATGCAAGCTACAACCAGTGAAATGTTTAATTAGTTTTGATACTCAAGATGTATAATTACAACTTAGTGTTGCATTTTAATAGTTTATTGGGAATTATTCGGCTGAATAACCGCAAAGAGATACAGTATATTTACAAATTCTAGCCCAATTGCCTGTTACCAATATTTACATGACATAAGAAATCAAAAATCAACAACACAAGGAATATCTTCACGATTACAATAACTGGGCCGAGGCTAGAATATGTGCAGATGTACCTATATACAGATGTGCGAACCCAATATTTGTGAAAAGTTATGAATAGCATTATAAAATATGAGCGTATGTAAACAATTTTGAGGTTAAGTTTACTTACAGCTACATTGATCCAAACACTGAGCTGGGAGCGCTCTTGCTGCAATATACTGAGCACCTCATCTCCCGAAGGCAATTGCTCTGGATCCAGTTCAATCACCTAAATAAATTATAAATAAAATATGGTTACGCCACTGTCAACAAGACAACACAAGTATTTTCGTATTAACACAATTACCTCATCGGTGCTCATTAAAGGTATTTCGAGCGACATTATGAATTCGCTTTACTTCACTTCACTTCATCACAATAATATAAATTTCTAGAATTCACACAAATTCAAACCAAAACTAATATAAACATCAACAACGCTTCGCGCGACCAGCGAAGCAAATTCTACTAAATATTAGGGATGTCCGATGGATGATTTCAATGACATATCGATATCTCGAACTTTATTGACAGTGATTTATAACTATTTCTAACGGATTGTAACGCGAATTCGAATCGCTGCTGTTAGAGAATGCAAACATTTAAATTATTACATGTTTTATTTGTAGATACACTTTATTTGTAAATATTCTAACGCCTATGTCTATATTATGTATGTGTTCAGACTTCAGGGACATCATAGGATAATAATGGTGGATTATTTTTTCGAATCTGTCAAGTAGTTTCAGATCCTATTCAATGCAAATAAGCAATCAAATCTGTCCTCTTTATAGTGTTGTATAATAGATGTGGAGGATAAAATTGGTTTATCATTCGATGTGAAAAATCAACACATTCTCATATAAAAAGCAGTGAAACTGATAATCATTTATACAGATCTGTCATAGGTTGTAGTCGTGTTTATTTTATAAAGTAGGTACCTACTTAATTGTCAATATTTGTAATAAGCATCGATATTTTTTGGCCTCATCTCATCTCTACTGATTAGTGTTGCCAAATACTTAGTTTATGTACGCATTACAGATTTTAATAATTAAAAGATTATAAGAAAAAATATCGACTTTGTCAAATTAGTCGATTATTAAACACGACTACAAACTTATTTAATTATATTCAGATTATGCGCAAGAACCACAGACTTAGAACTAATCATGGAACATTGCTGTATCAGCTAATAGTGCTAATTCATGGACGTAGCATCAAATGGACTCGACATTCGAGTTCCACCGTAAGGGACAGACATAAAGTCATGGACGTAGTATATAAACAGGACTGCGCACTGTCATCGGAAAAACGAGCCGAGCGAGAGGTGTAGGAAGGGGGGGGTGTGTCCCGTTCCTATAGGGTGACCATATTTTTTGGGATATACAGGAATTTTAATCAAATTGGCTAATATAAAGTCGAATAAAGCATTTTGTTTTGAGGTAACAAACGTGATATTGTCTTACCGTGTAAAAAAATATTTTAGCAAACCAAAATATTGGACCATTAGGACCTAGCAAAAAAGTTCAAAATCATAGTTTTATACGTATACTTTTAATAGGTGAAATGAAAAATGAAAATAATAATAATAAATCTTTATTGACAGCAAAATTCAGTTAACAATCTTCTCGTCTGTTCACAATGTGCGTATGTTGTGTGTTATCAGTGCCAGTCGTCGTCGGGGGTGGTAGCTGGGGTCAAACCAGAGATTCTTACCACCCTCTGCCCCGCCGTTACCGTGGCCGCTACCATAACCAGGAATAGCGGGGCTGCCGGGGACTGGAGTCCTGGTCCTGGTTTTAACAACTATTAGGCTTTTTTATTGTTTATGCCAATACTAACCACGCTTGGCAGGCGGGTTCACGAGCGCAGGAGGGTTCGCATTGATGACGCTGCTGTCCGTCTTCAACTGGGGAAAGGAAATAGAGTTTGCGGCTAGAAGATGTTGTTGGAAAGGAAAGTATGGAATATAGAGATGGATACTACAGCCACGGAGGGGAAAGTCGGTAGTGATTGCAGTAGTTCGGGGGCCGAGGTCGTATACTCGTAGCACCTATTTTAGGACAAGCCAGGACCACTAGCTAGGAGCATCGCTGACCTACTTAATACCAGATACACGTTATTATTCATACCTAATCTTGTAAAACCTAACGGCAACGTAGTTGTCCTACCATCTCATACCTAACAAATATCTTAATCGAATCATTAACAAAGTTCAAAATGGCGGCGATAACTATAATTCTGAATCTCAATTTAAAGGGGAGGTTTAAATTTCGAATTTCAGACCAATCGGATCAATAACAAAAGAGTTTCTTCCTTTCTGCCATATTATTAGTGATATCTACAAAAAAAAATTGATTTTATGTATTTCATCCCTTATTTCGACCCATAATACTATTTTTCTAATATTATTCACGCTTTTATTTTTCATTTGGAATAAGGTTTCCATAACTGTAACGGCTTAAATTTTTATGTAACATTTCAATCCCTTTATGGTTAACTTTAAGAACATAAAGTGTGCAGTTATTTTAGTTCATAAATGAGTAAAGTTGACATCTGTAACTTCAACAGTTTAGATTTTTCCATACATACTGCCATCTCTTTGTTCAACCCCTTCAAGCGTCGTCTATATAATAAAAGTTAACCTTTTGCCCTTACCCAAGGTCTAATCTATCTCTGTATCAAATTCTATCAAAATCGGTTCAGTGGCTTAGGCGTGAAAATGTAGCAGACAGTGTACCAGTTAGTGTAATACGTTCGTGCCGAAATCTTACATCACTCAGTAAATAAAACTATCGCAAGAAATAAATATTTTTTAATTATACTTAATTCTTGATCAATTGTATTAGAAAAACTTAAAACTTATCGTGTTTATTTTCACTTAAAACATAGTAGGATGCAAATTAACGTGTATAAATTAAACATTACTTTAATAATAAAATTGTAAAGAAAAAAGAAGATTAAAAGTTATTCAATAATTCATATGAACTTTGAATTGTCGATCAGAAAAGTTCTAAGACGGGTTTTATTATGGTCACCGTAGCGAATTTTTGTAAACAAAAATGGTAAATCTCATGAAACCACTCACTTTTGAATCGATATACAACAACCACTATATTATTCACTTATACAAATCATTTTGCAACACTTTTTAACCAATTTCCGTTAATAAATATCGAAAATAATTTGAAATTGTACACCTGTGACATTTCGTATAAGCCATGATATATTTTATATTATTATTTATTTAAAATTTTACGGACATATTTTATTTTTATTATCAATTGGCCAGAGTTATAATTACAAATTCTCCTATCATGCATTTAACCTCCATTGTAATGCCATGAATTCGTTTATGGACCCATAAATAAAGTTAAATAATAATATTTTTCTATATGTTACTATAAATATTCTGTGTTATTTTTTTATCGAACTAATTACCTTTTCGCGAATGTAAAATAATCTACTAGATCAAATATTTTTTTTGGTCTGGCTTGCAAATGAAAAGGGATAAAACCCCCTCATACTGTCTCACTCGGTTTCGGCCTTCCTCCATGTCATTTACCATAGTAAATTAAACCTTATCGGTTTCGGTTTAAAGACATTTATTCTCATAAGAAATTTACATTTCACTTAAAATGAGATACAAAAAAATAGGTTAAAAAATATTAAGTACAACTAAGTTAGTCACTGATACTCATAGTGCCAATATATAACTTTAATTTTTTCTTAAAACTATTCACACTCTCACTGTTTTTAATATTATATGGTAATTTATTGAACAACATTGCCCCTCATACATAATCGTCTTCTTTCCATAATTTGTCCTTGGCTTTATTACTTTAAGTTGGTATTTTTCCTAAGATTCCATTTATTTTCTCGTATGTTTAATTGTATGTTGGATTAACGGTATTTGTGATAATTTTTTAATTGAGATACATGTGTTATATTGATATAGTTGGTTTAAGTTAAATAATTTGGTTTTTTCATAAGTTGTTTTGTAGGTGTACGGAAAGGATAATGGTACAATACTTTAATAATTTTATTTTGTGTTCTCTGCAATGGATTTAAATTACTTAATGCGGCAGACCCCCAAATTTCAATCAAATATTCGAGATGTGATTTTACTAATCTATTATTTTATTTTTAAAAATAAGTCGGGTTTTCCTTCCTGACGCTATAACTCCAGAACGTACCAACCGATTTGGCTGATTTTGGTCTTGAAATATTTGTGGAAGTCCTGGGAAGGTTTAAGGAGTGAGAAAAATTGGAAAATTTCTAAGGAAGATACTAAAACCCTTTTTTTTTGGGTATCGTTCAGGCGTGACGCGACCAGCCAATATAGGATGATCTTTGTTATTTGACGGGAGACGTAAAAGACGGTCAAGCTTCAACTACCATCCAACGTAAGATGATCTATCTTTCCATTGTCTTTAATTGACGGCTGACGAAATAAAATAAAATTCAAAAAAATTGTATATCGTGTATATAATATTATCTAGATACGGCGTCTTGCGCGTAATTTTGTTAATATAAAATAAAACGATGTTCATATCTACCAAATTAGCCCATTGTTTTTTGAGATTATTGCAACAGTTTTAAACAAGGTATACTCTATCGAAGCGTTTTGCCGGAGTACACTAAAATTTATCTAATTATAATTTTTCGTTTTCATAAAGGAAATTTTTTTTGAATCGATACTTTTAGATACGCTGGGGGAACAATTTAAATTCCGCATTAGTACTGTTGTTTTATTCTTGAGACTGAACTCAGAATAAAAAAAATATTGGTACGTTGATGCCGTATCTAGACATTATAATGAAACGATATGCAGTTTTATATTTTTAAATATTTGTTCTATTACTTACGTCACCTGGTAAGGCAGTATGAAGGTTTTATTAATTTGTATATGGTAACGTACTAGACGCGACTGCCAACATGGTAACGATGGTCACGGGTTCAAATCCTAGGGCACACCTTAGACTTTTCGGTTTGTTTCTACGTGAAATAAAATTCGCCAACCCGCATTAAGCCAGCGGGGTGGACTATATCTTCTTATATAATATATATGAATCGCAAAATGTGTTGGTAAGCGCGTAACTCAACAACGTCTGGACCAATTTAGCGAATTCTTTTTTTTATATGTTGTTGTTGTTGTCCTCCACGACGTGTCCATCGACGGCGACACCTGGCTATACTCTGGAGTGCGCTAGAATGTGACGGGCGAACCCGAATTTGGTGGTAAAATTGCGGTTACATAATAAGCAGTATAGTTGGCCCACTGCATTATATGTATAGTTATAAGTCCGCTTGGGTTGGGTCTTTCTTAATTGGCGTTTGGTATCGAGACTTTCAAGACGCAGTGCTTCAAAATTGCATACACCATCAGCGACAGATCTACGCCAGCCTGGACGTTCCCGCGAGATTTGTTTTTATATGTACATGTATATGGAGAGACGGGATATAATAGAGTGGAAGGTACGGGAGAGGGCTGGGATAGCTGACAGATTTGATAGGACGAAATGTAAATGCACGTTATAAGACGGGATGGATAATAAAGAGAAAGGATGGGACCGATCGGGAAGAGACTGAACAGACGGACGAGACGGGTTTTTTTTTTTCGTTCGCCTGATGGTAAGCGATACGACCGGTCATAAACAGTAGCAACATTCCACTGCGCTCGCCATCCTGAGACAAAAGATGTTAAGTCTCAATATGTCCGTAGTTGCTCTGGCTACAATGTCCTTCAATCCGAAAAACAACAATGCATTTAAGCAGTGTTGTTTCACGGAAGAAATAGACATTGCGGTGGTACCTACCCTCCTCTCACATATGAGATTGAGCCGGACAGTAGGATAGCGACGTCAAGTTTAGGTATACAAGACTTTATACGAAAAATAACATACATATTTGGTGTGGAGAGTAATCAAAAATATATGCATCCAGGCGAAGTTGGGTCAGGCTATTTCACTATGCTTAAAAAATGAATATAATAAATATTATATAATCACATATTAACTAAGCCACGGCGGAGCGTGGCGGGTCAGCTAGTGAGTTGTATATAACTGTTCTTACTTTATGATGTATACAGTATGCTATTTTTCTCAATGCTCCCAGTATGATGTTAACTTCGATCTAACGAGTTGTATGTGCGGATTCCACGTAAGTTTGTCATCTACAAGTAAGCCTAAGTATTTTTCCTGATGTGATCTTTTAATAATTTGGTTATTTATTTTGAGTGGTTCGAATTCTGGTATTTTTTTATTCTTTGCAGAAAAAAATCATGTACGATGTTTTTGTCGTGTTAATTGTCAACAAGTTATGGAGCAACCATTCGTTTAATTGCGTTGAGGTCTTTTTGTGCGTCAGCGATAATATCGTAAATAGATCGATCGAAGTAAAACAGACAGGTATCGTCAGCATAAAGCGTTAGATGTCCAGTCAATCCTATGTTATTTATGCTGTTGACGTAAATTAAAAAAGTAATGGACCTAACACAGATCCCTGTGGTATACCATAAGAAATATTTTGAGGGGAACTTTTATAATTATCGATTTTCACGACTTGCCGTCTATTTTGTAAATAAGACTTGAACAGGTTCAGAGCTGTGTTATTGATGCCTAAGTCGTTTAATTTTAAAATCAATTTTTGGTGGCTGACGGTGTTGAACGCTTTCTTTAAGTCGATAAATATACCCAATGCAATGTTTTTCTTGTCTATATGTAATTTTATTTTAGTGATCAAGTCAAGAGTGGCTGATCTTGTACTAGATTTCGGACAAAAACCATATTGCTGCTCGATTAAAAATTGTTTTTCTGTTAAGTAATTACTAAGCCGATCATATAAAATTCTCTCAAAGATTTTTGATAGTACAGGTAATACTGATATCGGTCTGTAATTGTTAGGGTCGGTTTTGGATCCAGATTTATAATAGGAGTCACTTTGGCTACCTTTAACGAGTCTGGAAATACACCTAACTTCAGGCATTCGTTTATTGAGTGAATTAGTTTCCCACAATTAGATTTTTAAGGCATTTAATTGCTTTGTGGATATTCCGTCTAATCCAGTACTGTGTTGGTATCAAGGTTGTCTATAATTTTGTTTACTTCGGTTTCACTACATGGACGAAGTTCATTTAGCATTTTCTCATGTACGTAATTGTGTCCGTATGTCACAATTTTAGTAGTGTCTGTGTGATATTTTTTATGTATCTCCAAGTCGAGCTAAAAAGCGGCACAGCCGTACTATCCTTTTCTCGAAGCACTTCAGACCATTTTCAACCCCCCATAACTTCGTTGTGGTTAAAGTAAGAAGCCTGAATTTTCAGTTACTAATTAGGCATTGTGTAAACACGGCATATTTAAAATTTCATTCAGTTGAACCAGTAGTTTAAGAATTATAACTTGTCAAACTTTCGCAATTTTGTCACTCACTGACTGACTGACCGATCATCAAAAGTCTTAGGCACTTCTAGCAGACATAGAACCTTCAAATTTAGAATATAATTAGTGTTTAGTGTCTAAAGTAAGGAAAAATTCAAACATTTCATAATTTCTGTCTAGTTTTCTAGATACACCAACTGCGTGAATAACTTTGTAATCTCATATAAATGTATAGGATTACAAAGATACATTTGCAGTTAATGATTCGTTGTACCCGTATATAATGGAATAATAGTTGTAGATTGGTATCTATATATATTATATATGAGGCATAACAGGAGGGGGGTATAAAGAGGGAAAGGGTGTATTCAGCCCATTAAACTGTACAACATTCCTCTAGAAAAACATGACGCAAGCCTTACCCTTACTAATAACCTTGCAAATAAATAGACTAAATAGCTCGAAAACAATCACCATGAAAGAAGAACACTATAATCAAATACGCTATATTTGTGATAAATTGATACCTACAAAAATAAGAAAAAAAATAAGACAGAGGCTTTAAGAAAAATCATTATATATATTCTAGAAATAAAAAGTACCGAAAAGGAATAAAGTAGGACTCTACAAAAAGGCGTGAGATCCCATCAAAAACATCCTGTAAAAAATCCAAGTCTCGCAGCTCAGTTCCAAGGCCATCGCATGAAAACATAATGTATCGTACAATTTATGCATAATGCTACTGGCCAAGTCGATCTATTTATTTACAACGTAAAGAATTTTTAATATTGATATGATAATAACTTACGTAATAACTTTATACAGAAGGTCCCTTAAGTAAGGACTAAATAAATAAATCGACTTGGTGTTACATGGATCTCACAACTTTTTGCGGTAGAAAAACTGAGCTGCGAGACTTGGATTTTTTACAGGATGTTTTTGATGGGATTTTGTTAGCCAATTCTAACCCAATAGACGAAAAGTACGAATTAAAGGAATCACAAATGTCATTACCGTCAGTAATAAGTCCATACTCAGACATTAGTGTCGGAGGAGCAACACTGTTTTTAATTTTGTTTACTGCTAAAGTGTTAATCAATTCCCACATTTTTTTTGGTTGATTATATGTGTTTTGAAATAAGGTGTAGTAATAATTTTGTTTGTGTGTTTTAATCAGCTCCTGTACTTCTTTTGTTTGTCCTTATATGTTTTTTTCAATTCCATATTATCAGGATTGGCCTTAAGTTCTCGCCACAGGTTGTTTCTTGTGTTAATTGTATGAGTAATGTTTTTGTTTATCCAGTCTTTCTTGGGTGGGTTTAGTATTTTGGTTTTTTCTGTCATACTCTCTGCAATGCTTGCCAGTATAATTTGTTCTAGATAATTAAATTCGTAGTTATTGTAATTTTTATTACTTCTGAAACGCCTTTATGTAGTTTTTCATAATTAATTGCCTTGTATTTTGATTTTTTGTATAGTTTTGGGCCTAGTTTCCCAATTTCAAGATACAGTTGTTTGTGGTCAGAGAGACAAGATTCAATAATAGATAGACTAAAGGAATGATTATCTATATTTGTACCTACTTACATGGTCTATAATAGTTTTTGATGTTCTTGTTTCTCGCGTGCAATAGTCCAAATCAATTTTATTCAATATTTCATATCCTGATCCTGTGACCTCATTTACGTATTCGTCACATAATTATTTTTACTGAGCAAGTCTATGTTGAAATCGCCAAATACTATCGTTCTTTTCCGCTGTTCCAATTGTGATGAATAAATGTCTAAAAAGTTATCAATTTCGGCGTCTCCATCTGGTTTGTATATGACTCCGACATTCAATGATAATTTGTGTATATGTATCCACAAGTAATGGTTTCCATTTTCGAATAGATCCTCTGTTAACTTAAATTGTATAGTATCGTGAACGTAGATTGAGATTCCGCCACCTTTGCTATTCTTCCTGTAGTTGTATATACAGGGTATATCAAGACTGCTACCGAAAACGAAGCCGGGTGGTAGTTTAAGCTACTTCAGACACAATGCAACAGAAAAAGTTGCAAAAAAAAGCGACAATTTTTTTTTTATTTTTTTCCTATGGCCATATTTGGGTTGTAAATACATTTTTTCCTAAAATAATAGTGTATACCCTTTTATTTATAACTAATCTAAGGTATAAAAGTGTTTAAATTATTACTTTGGCAAAAACTATGGATTTACCACCCAAAAATGACGATGTTTAAAAAATCATAAAAAATAATTGTCGCGTTTCTATGCGAAATTTTTAGTTGCATTGTGTTTGTAGTCACTAAAACTACCACCCAGCTTCGTTTCGGTAGCAGTCTTGAGATACCCGGTATGTGTATAGTTGGGTAGGTGATATAGTTTAACATCTTCCTCTGATACAAACCACGTCTCAGTAAATATTAGTATGTGGGTCACCTTTGGTATAGCTCTCAGTAAACATTTAATTTCATCAAACTTGTTGTTATTTCGCATGCTACGTACGTTTGCATAGAAGAAGCGCAGCGATGATGGGACGAGTGGAATGTCTTCGTATTTGGTTACTAAGTGATGGCATAGTCTTGTATATTTGTCATTTTGCTTTGGTGAAGTAATTAGTTTTTTTGATTATTTCCTTTGGTGATTTGAGGTATTCCTTTAATATATTTGATACGTAAATCTTTTTCACCATTTTCTAGGCGTCTTTGTAAGTCTTCCTTAACAGAGTTTATATACCGCTTTTGGGCAGGAGTTTGATCCGAGTAATCTTTAGACTGTGTGGTAATTTGTCTTTGTTACGTAATAAGAGTTTAGGTGTATTGGTATTGTCATAACAAATTTTTAAAGCTCGATTTTTGCCAGGACAGTATTTGCCTAGTCGTAATGATTTTATTGGTTTGGTGTAGTTTTCAATCAAACAAGATGTAATCTTTATGAACTCTTCCATATCGTGTATTTGTCTAGTTTTATATGTTTATCATTTATTTCTGGTATACCCACACATATGACGTTTTTTTTTCCCGTTCGGTTCGCTCCTTTAATTCTCGGATGAGGTCTTCGTGGTTAAGAATAAGCGATTTGGATTTACCGTCACAAATATTTTCAGGATTTTTAACTGTATTATGTCTATTTCAATCTTTTAATCATTTCCTGTATTTGCGTGTGGTCTGATTTCATGTGTAGTATATCATAATTAATACTTTTTATCTGTTCTGCAAAATTTTCGGTTGCCGTTGATATGGTTTTCATTTCTTCTTTAATTTCACTTATTTCTTCCCGTATAAATGTTAAATTTTCATTTTGGGTTTTTGCAAAATCTTTTAGAACCTTCATTATATCTGATTGGAATTTTTCAAAATCATTCTTATAAACCTTATGCTACATGCACATGTCTTATTTCAGGATGACACCATTTTCTTCGTACGCAATCCTGTTTATATACTACATTCATGCATAAAGTAAAGAAAAAAGCAGGGATACCAGGTCATATATTTTCCCATAAATATTTTAACTAAATAAATAAATAGACGCAACATTCAAATTCATAGTCCTGACCCTACAAATGATAATCTTGTGTCGTGGGTATCAGAAACTACGAGAGACTTTTTGGTCTCACTAACACCCCGATTTGAAAAAAACATCGTCACTCAAATATTTGTCTCTTCTTGAGCTGGTATCGAAACCGCGGCCTCACTTTTACATCTGGCGTCTAACCAGCTGCGATGAATGATGCGGATGAAGGGCGTTAGTATTAATATATTTTCACAAAGGTTAGAAAGCAAAAAAGGAAAGTTGGCCTTGTATAATTATTAATACTTATATCATTTACGTTACTCGAATAATACACAGTTAGTAATGATAATATATACATAGAAACAAAACCTGCCGAGTGTTCTATAAATTATAGAAGATCAGAGAATTCATAGTAACGTAACTACTAAGGATAGAATAACATCCTACTTTATTTTATTTATTTATTTTAAGAAAGCTTACAAACAAGTGTTAACAATATACTTAATATTTCCATAAATTAAGTTCCTAATAACAAGTTTCTACAAACGAATCGTAAATAACAAAGGTACAAAAAACCCTTTTGATATAGACCTAAACATTTCTCAAATGTTACAAAATGGAAAAATATACCTACATATTTTTTTCTTTTCTATATCTTAATTAAAATAAAATGATATAGCAAAGTATCGAATGTGTAATAATACAGTACATTTTTTTAATCATCTGGCTTTTTTCCTGAATATTGATTTTTCAAAAATACATTTATGCACTTTCTGTTTTCATCCATATCAGGCTCATGTGTCCTTTCAGCACTCTTTGTTATTCCCCACAGTTTCGGATTCGGTCATCTGTAAAAATTAAATCTAATTAATTAAAGAATAAAATATATGTAATTAATATGTGCAGAACAAAATATAAATTGAAATAACGTAAGGTAACGTGACGCCTCGGGTCAAGGCGTGTGTGGATTGGGTATTTATTGCATTGACTTTAAGTTTTGGCACATAAAGTCTGTAAGTTTTAAACATAAAATCTTTGTTTTTGTTGATGAACACGACTGTTTGTGTCTAAAATAAAATAAATAAAAAATAAAGAAGTATTAAGCTTGGTGGATTGGGTGCATTTTTGTTATTTTTTCGAATACAGACTTCAAATTTGAAAAATACAACTTAACTGACTTCGAAACTACATTTTATAATTTATAGATTATGCATGTTGTAGCTTCACTTAATACACAGAAGGGCAATTTATGAAGACAGGCTGCCGGGAGACTGATTATAGAAGAGGGTTTTATCAGCCCATATACGTCCCACTGCAGGGCACGGGCCTACTCTACAATCGAGAATACGATTGAGAGTGGTTAGGCCATATAGTCCACCACGCTGGCCTAGTGCGGGTTGGCGGACTTACATACCATAGATATTCTTATGAATCCCTATGGTATGCAGGTTTCCTTACGATGTTTTCCTTCACCGTTTTTAGTGCGTGGTGATTGACTATCAATACACACATGACTCCGAAAAGTCAGAGGTGTGCCCTGGGATTCGAACCCGCGACCACCGTGAACATGTTGGCAGTCGCGTCTAGTCCGTTTACCAACAGGCCACCACGCACTTGAATGAATACAAGGATGAATACTCTGGATTTTTATTATTTAGATTAACGGCCGTTCTCTATATCCCATCTATCTTTAACAAGAGGTTAAAATAGATACCATTACTATGTCGGTACAATTCTACACTTCAATAAACTAAGATTGAAATATAGGTTTGTCTTACCTCGCTATCTTTAAACATGTGCACCATATTTATATATCTCTATCTTTGTTAACTGAAACACAAACTGTATCGAAATATCTAATGAAATCTCTAGTTAAAAGTAGATAGATTATAGAGAACGGCTGTAAATAGATTATAGTTTACCTTTATTTCGAGTGGCGGGAGAGAAAACGGTTTTAAGAAAATTATAATATGCTTAGTCTTCTGAATGCAATTTTTTAACGAGTGTGTTTACCCAGCTGTCTAATTTTCCGTCACATCCTATTAATTTGATCCACAAAACACGCGAAGGTAAACCTTTTGAAAAGCTGAAATAAAATGAATGATGGTTTAATTTACCATAAAACCAGGAAATGCAAATTGTTATAAGCTGGTATCCCGAAACATAATATAATCCAACTTAAAATCATGTACAAAATGGCGTCCTCTTCGAGTAGTATACAGATTGTCATAAACAAAGTCAAGATAATTTGGTCGGATAATACTTTTAAAATACGTATTTTTTATGCAAATATAATCCTATTTTTCAATGTATTCTATGAAATACTAATTGCAGATGTTAGTAATAATGAACGTCTACATTTATTTTTACCAATATACTAAATAAAATGCACTTACCAGTGAGAGGTTATATTTTCATATTATCGTTTAGATCGGCTATCACAGCCAATAATAAAGCAGCACACCATACCTTTTGTCTTATAATCAGTTTCAACACTCTTTTACATACATTTTTGACCGCAAATATTCGTAAAATACTCAGTAATTCAAGTTTATAACAAACCGCACGTCTTATTTGTTTGGTTACACTCAGTGCAATGACGTTTTACAAATAGACACGTCATACACTAACATAATGGCACAAAAAAATGGCGCGATGCGTATTGTAATTTCAAATTGGTTCGAAGAAAGAGTAAAAAAGCAAGATACATAAGTTAGAAGAAGATGAATAGACATTGCTAGTTACGTAACAATAAGTGCCGCACGGTTATTGGCCAAAGCGCGTGTGACGTAGCACCAAGCATGAAGTACGGGATGACGTGGCGAGAGCTGTCAAACGTTGCCATGAGAGCGAATTTATTAATTTTATTTAATAAAAAATTACATTAGTGTGTACTTGCGCACTAAATAATATTTTTTTTTGTTTCACAGTTTCAGAATCATTTGTACAATATTTTAAATCACTCTAATCTATTTTTCCGCATTTGGTTTTGAGAATACAAATAGTCAGAGAAACGTGTATCCGCGACACTGGTTGAAGCGTGACTAATTGCATGGGAGGCAAATACCTTCCAAACGTCTTGCCATTATAAAGCTCGGACAACGCATCTATGCTTTATAAACATCTTAGACTCAGTGTTCCCCTACAATATTATGTGAAACTATGACAAGGACCGCAAATTGTGTTTTGTCACTTTCATTTTTTAAGGTTTATGCATAAGTCAAAGTGAGATGGACTATATATGTCAAATGCATGTCAAGTCTATTGATACTACGTCTATGTGCTAATTTAACGAACTTTGTTTTTTTTGGCGTTTGACGGTTGTTGGAAGCACACGCGATTTCGGGGTTCTCAAATTGTCTGGTTATTTTTATTTAATAAAATATTGAGATTTCATTTGTAGTTATGTAAATATTCATCTCTGTAAAGTGTAGATATAGAAAATAAAAAATTTAGTTGTTTTATTTATTTCCTTTAATTTCATAACATAGTTATATCATTTAGTATTTAGTTTAGGAGTATTTTTTAGTTTATTTTTTATATTTTAGTAATATGAATGAGCCACCGGATCCTCCTGACCCGGTTCCTCCGGATTCTCAGTCTATCTGTTTTTCAGACTGTTTGTCTGATCTTAATTCTGGTTTTTCGCAACCAGGAGACAATCGTAAACGTCCGTGTCCTGGTGATTCATCTTCTATTCCATCCAAAACTGCTGTGGGCCCTTCTGCGTCCATACAAAATATTTTTACAAATCCAGAATTTTTAAATAAAAAAACAGTTTACAATGCTGAGGATTCTGGGCCCTTTTTGGTCCATGTTACCAAATCTGAAGCAGATGCTTCCAATAGTTCAGTTATAAAGAGCTTAAAATTTGCTCAATTATTATTTAAAAACCGAGTAGAAGGTATTTGCAATGGTGGTGTCAAAGCCCTCGGACGAAATCGTATGGCGGTTACATTTACATCGGCCGATAAAGCAAATTCCTTTTTGGAGCATCCCCATTTCTTACTATAAATAAATTAACGGCGCTAATCCCGACTTTTCATGTCACTAGGATGGGAACCATTCGCAACATCCCATTGACTGGACAATGGAGGAGGTTGTGTCTGGTATAAGTGTTTCGAATGGTAATATTAAGGTTATAAAAGCAAGGCGGTTGAACCGAAAAACCATAACCGACGGCTCACCTGTGTGGTTTCCGACACAGTCATTCGTGTTAACCTTTCAGGGACAGCATCTGCCTGAGAAGATTTATTGTTACTCTATGTCCATTCCAGTCGAAATTTACAACTTACCAACAATTCAATGTAATAGCTGCTGTAGATTTGGACATGTTAAAGCTCAGTGTCGATCCCAACCACGTTGTTATAAATGTGCGCAACCGCACTTAGGCGAGTCCTGTTCAATCCCTGAGGAAGAGTCAGTTTGTTTGTTTTGTTCGGCTTCGCACTTTGCGATAAATAAAAACTGTCCGGAACATTCTCGGCAGAAATCCATAAAAGTTGTCATGTCTCAGGATAACATTTCTTATACTGAAGCCTCACAAAGATTTCCTAAGGTTAAGCGATCCTATTTGTCCGTTGCTAAATCCTCGCCAGCTCAGTTCGCTCATGCCCCTCTCCCAAGAGGGTTTCAACAAAATTCGCAGATCCAAAGTTACAAAAAAACAATTTTATGTAATCGTCCTTCCCGTCCTACTCTTGGCAAGTCATATGACAAATTTGCTCACAACTCTATAATTCGTACTCCGGTATCTTCTTTGCCTAATGGCTCTGTTTTGTCAGATTCTAATATTATGTCTTCACAGGATAATCTACTTTCTTTGCTTATTTCTACCCTAGTTAACATTATTAATAACTTTGGTGATGCCATACCGAACAATGTCATTGAAATGATTAATCAGTCGCTCTTATCAATCAACAAAATTCCGTCCCCTAACCCTTCTCCAATGGAATTGTAAGTCTATTCGTCCGAAAAAACATGAACTTACTCATCTTATAAATAACTTTCAACCATTATTCTTGGCCATCTCGGAGACTTGGCTGAGGCCGGGCTCGATTTTTCGTGTGTCTGGTTTCTCTTGTCTTCGGGATGACCGAGACGATGGTAGGGGAGGAGCTGCCCTTCTTGTTCGGAGGGATATTCCTTTCTCTCAAATTCCTATTCCCCCGCACTCCCCTCTTTTCAATATTGTTGCTTTGAAAGCAATGAATACCATCATTGTTTCCATATATATTCCTCACCCTTCGATTCCTTTAATATCGGAGTTAAATCGGATTTTCTCTTCATTTTCTGGTTCAGTGATTATTTTGGGTGATTTCAATTGTCATCACTCTATGTGGGGCTCAAATTCATGTGATTCTTTTTCTCCTCATCTAGTTGAAATGTTTGATTCCTGCAATCTTTGTATTTTAAATGATGGTTCACCAACACGTAGAACATCCCCTCTTCAGAATATAAGTGCATTAGATTTATCTCTTTGCTCCCCAAATTTAGCATCTCTTCTAGTGTGGAAAGTTTTGCCTTATTCATATGGTAGTGATCATTTTCCAATTGTTATTACGAATTCTGAATCTTCCTTCCCCATGGAACAGCCTACTCCTTTATTAAAATATAAAATAAATAAGGCAGATTGGGACAAATTTGCTGATGAGTTAGATAAAAAGTTAGCTTCTCTTGTTATTCTATCTGACTCCTCTCTTCTTTCTTGTTATGATAATTTTGTGGAAGCTCTTATGGCAGCTGCTGATATGGCGATTCCTATTAAAAAACCTTCTAAGAATAATCTTCCCTCCCCCCATTGGTGGGATTCTGAATGTACTGAAAGTGTTAAAAGACGCAAGGAGGCAGAAAGGAGGTTTTCTATGGATCTTAGTCTTGAGGCCTATTTAGAGTTCAAAAAAATTACAGCAATTACCAAGCGTCTTTTTCAAAAAAAGAAAAGGCAAGGCTGGATGAATTTTTGTGAGAGTCTTTCTCCTCGTACTCCATCCTGTCAAGTATGGAGAAAGATAAGGGCTTTTAGAGGCTCTACCAATAATTATGATGCAATTCATGTTGATCCATCTGAGTGGTTGGATGGTTTCACTGACAAACTGACCCCACCTTTTGTTCCTTCAGAGTGTTCATTTCCATCTTCGGAACAATCTGTGTCTTCTGGTTTCATGGACGACAGTTTTTCTTTTTCGGAACTGGAATGTGCTCTAAATAATCTACGAGACTCTACTCCAGGGTTGGATGGGATTCCATATTCTTTTATATGCAAATCTTCAAAATTTTCCAAATTGTTTTTTCTTCGTCTTATCAATAAAATATTTGAAACTGGTAGTATTCCAAATTCATGGAAAACTCAATTAATAATTCCAATTTTAAAACCAGGGAAGGATCCACATGACCCATCTTCATATCGACCGATTGCTTTGTCCTCTTGTTTGGCTAAAATTACTGAACACCTAGTTAAAATCGTCTGGAATGGATTGTTGAGCACAATAATATTCTACCTAAGTCCCAGGTTGGCTTCCGTAAGTCTATGGGAACTATGGATAGTCTAAGTATTCTTACTACTTATGTGCGGTTGGCTCTTACTAGAGGAGACCATGTTATTGGTGTTTTTCTTGACATAGAAGCTGCATATGATAATGTACAGCTATCATTACTAAAGCAAAAACTGCATCGGTTAAGTATCCCTGTTAGAATCATTAATTTCATATGTAATCTTTTTATGGACCGTTGTATATCTGTGCGATATAGAGGGAATCTTCAGCCGAGTCGTAAGATTTGGAAGGGACTACCTCAAGGATCAGTGCTAAGTCCATTATTGTACAATTTATATACTTATGATTTAGACAAGTCTGTTAACTGTTTCTGTTCTATTCTACAATATGCTGACGATGTAGTTTTATTTGCTTCTAGTGATTCATTTTCTAATGCTTCCAATCGCCTGAATTCTGCTCTTTTCTATATGCACGATTGGCTCTTGTCCCATGGGTTGTCATTATCAATATCTAAATGTAAGACCCTTGTGTTTTCTAGAAAGCGTTCTATTCCAAACATCCAAATTTCACTGAATAATAATTTTATTCCGGTTCAAAATTATGTTAAATTTTTGGGGGTTATTCTTGATTCAAAGTTATCTGGTATTCATCATTTAAATTATATTTCTGAAAAAAGCGAAAAAAATTTAAATATTCTTCGTTCCCTATCAGGTGTTTGGTGGGGATCGCATCCATATTGTCAAAAGTTACTTTACAATGCTATTATACGCAGTCACTTTGATTACGGGGCTTTCGTTCTGGAGCCCTGTAGTAAATTGGCTTTAGTTAAATTGGACAAAATTCAGTCTAAATGTTTGAGGGTGATTTCTGGGGCTATGCGTTCTTCCCCTCTTAATGCTCTTCAGGTGGAATGTTTAGAGGCTCCTCTATTCCTTCGTAGGCAGTTTCTTGCTGATAGGTTCTTTTCTAAAGTTATACAATTGTCATCGCATAACCTCATTCCTTTACTTCAGAATTTATCCCGTGTTGTCCCTATCAGTCAATATTGGTTAAATAAAACAAAACCTTGTCTGTTGAAAAGCTATCTCAATTTCGTCAGTTCAGGTCAACAAATTTGTCAACTGCCTGTTAGCCCAATCTTTAGTGTTCCATTTGAGGCACTTATATTCCAACCTAAAGTGATTTTAAACTTCGGGATTGCAAAAAGCTCCCTTGGAGCTAATCAAACATTTATTAGTCTTGTAGAAGCCAATTGGACTGACTGGTTCCAGGTTTTCACAGATGCTTCCAAATTGGAGGGTACAAACAATTTAGGGGCAGCTGTATGGTTTCCAAAATTTCGCATAGCACTTAGATTTAAATGTCCATCAACATTGTCTGTGTTTTCTGGTGAAGCTGTTGCTTTGTTAGAGGCAATATGCTTCATTGAATCACACAGTATACCCAAAAGTATAATATTTTCAGATTCTTTAAGTTGTCTCCAGGACCTTCTAAAAAATCCTTTTCGGAGTAGAGATAATTTTTGCATTACCTTAAAAATACGGGAAATGTTAGCTAAATGTGAGTCTCATGGCTTAAAAGTTGTATTGGCGTGGATTCCGTCTCATTGTGGTATAACTGGTAACGAGATGGCAGACAGTCAGGCTAAGGAGGCTGTCAGTCTGGGTCTTGAAACCTATCGGGACAGTTTTGGTCGTGACCTTGCTAATGAGGCGAAACCACGGATGTTGAGGCAATGGTACGACATTTGGGCTGAATCTTCCGTTTTTAAAGGGAATTATTATTATAATATACAGCGTTCCATTCCTGTTAAGCCATGGTTTTTTAAGTTTCGGGCATTTTCCAAGAAAGTCACTTCAATTGTCATTCGGTTGCGTCTGGGCCATGTTTGCTCTCCGGTTTTTTTGAATAAAATAAGAGTTCGGGATCACTCGTTGTGTGAGTGTGGTCTAGAAGAAGGCACTGTGGATCATATTTTTTTTAACTGCAGAAATCTCCACTCTTCTTTATATAAGTTTTTAAATTCTGATATCCCTAGACCAGTCAATATGTCTTTCCTTCTTACTCTCACCAATACTTCATTCATTCATACTCTTGTTAAATTTATTGAAGTAAATAATATTAAACTGTAATATTTTGTTGTAATGGTATTTAGTCCAATGCTTAGTTATTTTTTCTCTTTATGTGAATAATTTCGCTATGTTTTTAATTAAATAGTTTTTTTGTGTTGTTGTTTTAGTTTCATCAATGTTTTATTGTTTTCTCAATATTAATTAAGTTTATAATTTTTTGTTCCGTTTTTATTTTCCCAATTTATACGCTTTTTATTTAATCTGTGCTTTCCAACACTTGACATTGGCAAAATTGTCGAGTCTGCGACAGAGCCATTAAAAACAAAAACTGAACTGAACTGTGCTAATTTAACAAAAGTACTTCTATAGCTTTCTTTTCAATTTTAATTTGAATGTATCTTTCAAAATCAAGTAATTACAGTGTAACTATTTTTTTCATAATATTATAACAGCCCAATTGACGTTTATAGGTCTACCAGAATCTCATGGCATAAAATTAAAAACAAACATAATGATGTTTATGTTGCAATACCATCGGTCAACAGCTGTTTCAAAACTTGAGTTATGTCATTCGATGTGAATAATTTAAGATTTCTATACTTCCTTAGCGAAAATATACAAATTAGTTCTACGATCACAAGTGCGACACATTGTTTATAAGGCTTATCACCAGATTCGTGAATAATTTGGTCAAATTTATACAAAATCGTCGATTTTAAAATCGACGTCGTTTTAACAAATAAGTCGGAGTGAATAGTTTTGATACTTAATTTTTTTTGGTTAGCGTTAGATATGTACATGTGTTTTATCGTATATACTTTGATATCATGTTTTGAAACAAAACAGTAATGCATTGAATACCTATTTACAACAGTTACCAGAGATTTTAGATAAGAAACGGTTCATCACTACATATTATAAAACAAAGTCGCTTTTTCTGTCCCTATTTCCCCTTATTCGCTTAAATGTTTAAAACTACGCAACGGATATTGATGCGTTTTTTTTTAATAGATAGCGTGATTCAATAGAAAGGTTTACATACAGGGTATATCAAGACTGCTACCGAAAACGAATCCGGGTAGTAGTTTAAGCGACTTCAGACACAATGCAACAGAAAAAGTGGCAAAAAAAAGCGACAATTTTTTTTTTGTATATTTTTCCTTTGACTATATTTGGGTGGTAAATGCATTTTTTCCTAAAATCACAGTGTATACCCTTTTATTTATTAATAATCTAAGGTATAAAAGAGTTTAAATTATTATTTTAGCTGAAACTAGGGATTTACCACCAAAAAATGACGATGTTTAAAAAATCATAAAAAATAACTGTCGCGTTTCTTTGCGAAATTTTTAGTTGCTTTGTGTTTGTAGTCACTAAAACTACCACCTGGCTTCGTTTTCGGTAGCAGTCTTGAGATACCCGGTATATAATAACATCCATTAAATAGTGGAGAAATATTGTTATTTTTGAGGTTTCTAATGTGATGTCGTTAATTATCAATATTTTTCCGCTTACATTGCAAACGCAGGCTGAACCCTACGAGATTTATCAAAATAATGTACTACATTTTTGTACACATTGAAAAGGTCTACAAAAAACTCCGCGATGGTATATGTCTATCTCTTATGGATATCCCACAATAACATTTATTTGTCATTTACTTTTTACGACAAATAATAGCTAATTTTCGAAGCGATTTTAACCAATACAGCATTAATCCTTATCCAATTAAATAGTTTAAATACATTGTTGATGTATATATGTGTATGCATGTGTATATGTATATATATATATGTTGTGTGTGTATATATAAATGGATATATATACACTCATTTGCAAAAAAAACGGGCGGTTTTGATTTTAATTCTTCTTTAAAAAAATACGGTACCAAAATGATTTCAATCATTTGTACATGTTACTGGCCGGTTTTAATAATGCCGTGGTGTTTAAAACAGTACGTTCTAAATTCAAATTTTTGATGGTCATTTTTACAGAAAACCACTTCTATACTACATTTTTGGTGCGAAGTTCCAAAAGATAATATCGGTTTTCATAACTTTTAGTCAATTTTTATGAATTTATTTCATATTCTTAATTGTCAAAGCTTCATTTATTGCTGTTTAGCTGTCTCAATAATGTTAGAGAAAGTGGTAAAAGCTACCAAAATTATTGCGCTGCTCGAAGAGGGTTGCAGCCAATGCTTCGTGGCTCAGAGGCTAAGTGTGAGTCGCTCGACGGTTCAAAGGACCTGGCAGCGGTATCAAGACACCGGTTCCGTCGAGAGAAGGCCTGGTTCTGGAAGAAAACCATGTACCCAACCACGGGATGATCGTTTTCTTGTGAGTCGCGTATTGAGAAATCGCAAGTCTTCGTATGTGGACCTTAAGAACAACCTCGAAGAAGTAAGAAATGTGCATATTAGTCTATGGACGGTCAGGAGGAGGCTTCTCGCGGCCAATATACGCAGTCTTCGCCCGGCCCACGGCCCTAAGTTACTCCGTGAGCACAGAGTTGCCAGGCTTAGGTTTGCTCGAAATTGTGAATCATGGACTCAAGAAGACTGGAATAGGGTATTGTTCTCCGATGAAGCCTGGATATCTCTGTTCGGTGAAGTTCGACGTCGGCGAGTGCTACGAAGACGAGGAGAATGCTTTGCAGAGGCTTGTTTTGAAGAAATCACACCTTATGGTGGGGGCTCTGTTATGTTTTGGGCAGGAATAAATTCAATGGATCGTACAGAGTTAGTCTTCATTGAAAACGGCTCACTGACTGGACATCGATACATAACGGAAGTTCTAATTCCTCATGCACAACCCGCATTGGCCGCTTTAGGCGAAGACTCAATTTTTATGGACGACAACGCTCGCGCCCACCGGTCTGGCGATGTGGAAGCGTATGTGCAAGAGGTCGGCATTCGTCGTTTGGATTGGCCAGCTCGAAGTCCCGACCTCAATCCTATAGAGCATGTCTGGGACGTTCTGAAACGACGCGTGAGATCAGTACAATCGGCTCCGCAGACCATCAGAGAGCTGAAGAATGTGATTACCACGGAGTGGGAACGTAATCCGCAAGCAAGTATCCGGGATATCCTCGCTGGCATACCCAGACGAATTCAAGCTGTGATTTCAGCTAGAGTTGGTCACACTCGATACTAAACATTTATCTGCTTTTACTTTATTAAAGAAAAAACAAACAAAAATCTTTGTTAACTTTTACTTCACGAGCATATGCACTACTAGCGAGCATACACTACTAGTGAACTTTAGCATTAAAACCCATAAATTTTATCAAAATTTTATGATAATACTGACGAAAACGAATATTTGCTTATTAATTTACAAAATTGTGAAAGTAAAACTACCTATAATTATCAAACAAACCAATAGTAACATTTGAAATGGTTCATTGCTTAGGTGCCCGTTTTTTTTTGCAAATGAGTTTATATATATATTATATATATACCGGGTATCTCAAGACTGCTACCGAAAACGAAGCCGGGTGGTAGTTTTAGTGGCTACAAACACAATGCAATTAAAAATTTCGCCTAGAAACGCGAAAATTTTTTTTTAAGATTTTTAAATATCGTTATTTTTGGGTGGTAAATCAATAGTTTTTGCTTAAATAATAATTTAAACTCTTTTATACCTTAGAGTATTTATAAATAAAAGGGTATATACTATTATTTTAGGAAAAAATGTATTTACCACCCAAATATGGCCATAGGAAAAAAATAACAAAAAAAAAATTGTCGCTTTTTTTTGCAACTTTTTCTATTGCATTGTGTCTGAAGTCGCTTAAACTACCACCCGGCTTCGTTTTCGGTAGCAGTCTTGATATACCCTGTATATATATTAAATTTATATGTGTGTATGCATGTGTATGTATTTAAATGTGTGTGTGTATGTATACAGTTATATTTATTAATTGATTAAATATATTTATGTATTACATATTTTATGCGCCTACCGTGCTCTCTCTCTGCACCACCTAAAGGTTGACTTGCAGAGAATGCCTCAGGCATTAAGTCCGCCTTTATACAGTTTATATATATGAAGCATTAAATAAATTATAAATATAGATCTATGTGGTCCTTTACAGCACAAGGTTTAAATGAATATTTTCGAAGATATTACAGATTTAAAATTGCAGGACGTAGCGCTTGCGGCAGTACTGACCAGCTGGGGCGGCGGCAGCGTGCCTTTATAGGAATGTTTATATGTATAATAATAATACGTACATATTATTGTACAAAAATCTATTTGTACCCGGGCGAAGCTGGGCCGGGCCGCTAGTTATTAATATTCTATCTTCATCGTCTTCATCAGAAGATGTACAGGAAGAGTATTTAGACATAAGCTCTGACTAAAGTGTTCATGAAGTAAAGAAGACTGAAAATAAAATTATACTTTTTTTATTTTACAATCTTGCATTTTTCATATAACATTTTTGGAATCTAATAATTATTTAAATAAGGACGTTTCATAATCAAACTACGTACAATTTAGAAATTGAAAGTTGTTAGATTAAGTGAGAACTAATAAGAAGAGAGAATTAAACGAAACTGGTGGCTCGGTACCACCATTTTTATCTACGTTTTGGAAGTACCAGCGCTCCCTCTGTATCTAAAAAAATCTTATTTACCTATTTTAATTGGCTATTAATCTAAAAGTACAAGTTTGAAGTAATTTTAATGTTTAAATAACCCATATATTTATACTTAAAACTTTAAGTACTTTATTTACAAAATTATACTAAAAAAATCATGTTAATTTGAACTAATAATAAATTACAAATATTATTGAAAGTATCAAAATATGTTGAAATATGTTCATCCAATTACCCCAGTGTTGCGATGCGTAAATTCAAATTTCCCAAAATGCCATGAGATTCTGGTGCACCTATAACATTGAATATTTTTAACACGCTTATATTAGCCTCGCCTGTATGTATGTCAGTATTAAGTTAAATAAATAACGGAATCTCAGAATAGATTTTCGAGTACTTCACAAAAACGTCGGATTTACTAATGGATTTACTTGAAATTTTTTGATTGAAAACATTGAGCTAGTATACTACGAGTAGAGGGGACACTGCAAAGAAAATGTTTGTAACAAAATGAACGATACCATACCACTCCTTCTATTTTTGTCTCTGTCAAGCATACGCAGTAACACCATCTTCGCACTCGCCCACTCGCCTCACTGGATTTCCGTGTGCACGCACAATACGCAGTGATTTTGTTCCGATGTCCTATCTAGTATAATACGTCAGTGATTGAAACACAATTATTTTATAGTGAAATGACTTGGGTGCTTGCTTGTTCCACGCGTCTTTTCTAGTTTTTATACTATTACATTTTATTATCCTCATGACGCAGTAGCACCTTCTTAAATAATTATAGTTTCATTGGTTTTCATACACATAAAATGTTAGGTACTCACTAGTTCTTTGCTCACCGGCCACCTCTATTCTTTTTGACAGTTCATGTCAGTTATGAACAGGCCGGTTTAACTCAGGCTTAAAAAGTGACGCAAATTTCTATCTCGCTTTATCATATGCCGTTTTCGCCCCATCTCTTTCACGCTCCGCCACTTTTATGAATGTGTGCGTGTGCCGGCGTGCGCTGCTGCCGCCATATTGCTGCTATATTTTTCAACAGTCGATTGTTGTTGAATTTGGATTTGCTTATTTTATTTTTAATTGCATGTTATTTCATCTGTTTTGTAATCAGTAACGTAAATATTTAGCAGTACAAAAATGATATAGTTTTGTTTGTGTAAATCGTATCTAAAGACTTGTGATTTACGTGATAATTATTAATTTTAGTTATGTGTTTTGTTCCCGAGTGCACAAACGAAAAAATAACATAGAAATATCTGTGCAGCCTTCACAAACAAAATATACAAACACTTTAATAAGTGAACAGCTACGTTGGCGGAGCAAGAAATACCAAATTATTGAAAAACATAAATCTAACCTCATCTGACATAATTAAGGTAAATATAATAATATGTTATTCCGTTGTGACCCTATTTCTAGTTTAATCTGCTACAGGAATATAAGAAATAACAATAAGTTGAAATAAATACCCATTAAAATGCAGATTTATTAGATCTCTGAACATGTGATAAGGTTAACTTTTTATTAGTTGATGAATTATGTAGCCTTACTCCTTTCATTCGTACTCTCGACTGTACAGGAGGCTTGTGCTCTACAGTGAAAAGTAAATGGGTCGTCCCAGCACAGTACAGTGTAAGATTAAAGCCATTTTTCGGTATAGGTATTTCCAAGTTCATAACATATTCATTTATAACTATCCAATGTTTTATGGTTATATGTATGTAAAGTCAGGAAGCAGTCAACTTCAACAGATTGAGCCCTTATAGTATTTATTTATTTATTAATTGTTTTATAATTTCTAGGATAGACTCGGGTCAAATTTCCAGTCCAAGCAATTCGCAGGCAAATGGGTTCATCATTGGAAGTACAAAGAAAGTCTCTACTGCGTCTGCAGGATCACTACTCTGTAGACTTATATGTTAATATTGGCGAAGGTTAAATCACAACAGAAGTAATTATGTTCATTAATAATCTGTTTATAATATTTATACTTCTTGATATAATTAAGATTCTCATAAAAATGCATTTGCTAAAGATTTTGGTTATATTTTCAAATCCAGCGCAATGCAGTAGTTTATAAAAGTATATTATACAACCTATATTGTGCATACTATAGTAGTAATAGCATTAACATTCTTTAAAATGACTATATTCAAACATATGTTTTGCTTATTCCTTTAATATATTATAATAATGAATCAAAAAAGTTTTAGTATTTAGTAATGCATGATGCATGATGCATTTAATGTTTTCAATGATTTAAATAATTATTTGTTAATTGATAGCTTATTTTAATTATGTATGTCTTGTTTTTGCTTTTCAATTTCTCCAAAAGTAAGCTAAATCGTTTTGTTTGTTATTTACTTTATGTTAATTGTCTCTTAGATAAAATTTACAAACAAAGCAATCTTGTGCTGCTTCATGGTATTGTAAAATATTAATTTGCAACAATTCATGTTTCCATTAAAATTTTTATTTGTCAATGCATATTTCAATTCTGTAGTCATGTTCTTACATTTGGCATTGTTTTATTGGTCCTAAAATTAAGAGAATTTTAAGAGATAAAATTAAGCGATATTAACAAATTGAAAATGTTTAAATTAATCTGAAGATGTATAACAAGTATTGTAGGTTATAATATTCATTAGGATAAAAATGTTAAAATAAAAGTGTTGTAATATAAAAATATAACATCAAATAAATCAAAGAATATATTGTTGAGTAAAGGTTTAGAATTATAACTTGGTTTTATTTGTTATTTTTATTTTAAGTCCATAAATTTAAATATATAAGCATGAAACCAAATATAAAACCGGTAAATTTCCGGTCGTAAAAATCGGTATGCTGAAAGTATAACGTACATCCCTAAATATTTCAAAATCGGTAATTTCGGTAAAGTACCGATACAGCCACATGTTCTGTGGATACAGCCCTGGTCGGAAACGCATCTAAATATATATACGTATAACGTACGAAAGAGATGGCTCAAATACGATGAACAAAATTCTTTAATACTATTGGTCAGTGACACAATTATCAATGAAAAGAAAGAAAGATCCGATGAAGATTTAATGAATTATATATGTAGAAAAGCATGTTTGGTTTCGATGTGTGAGTTTTCATAACGTGTTAAAAATTTTGTATGGAGTTGGCCGTCTGTATTTTTAGTCGTCTGTGGTTATGAATTGTGATGTCAGTCGTTGTATTGATTTGATTTAATTCAATGATTAAATCTTTATTCATTGATTTGATTGAATTGATCCAATAATCAACAGCAGGCCCGTTTAACTCGGGCTTAAAAAGTAACCCAATTTTCTTTCTCGCTTTCTCATATGCCGTTTTCGCCCCATCTCTTTCACTTTTATGAATGTGTGCGTGTGCCGGCGTGCGCTGTCGCCGCCATATTGCCGCCATATTTTTCAACAGTCGATTGCTGTTTAGTTTGGATTTGCTTATTTTATTTTAATTGCATGTTATTTCATCTGTTTTGTAATCAGTAACGTAAATATTTAACAGTACAAACGTGATATAATTTGGTTTGTGTAAATTAGACATGGGTAACTCAGCGAAAATCCTTGCGTTAACTCAGTAACTCAGGCGCACTTAACTGCGCTGGCTCACTGAGTTAACTCAAAATTGCGCCATGGCGCAACGAAATGCGTTATGCGCGTAATCTGCACGGCGCACGGGGCATGCTACGCTCACAAGTCTGTTTATTAGTTTGTGGCAGTGATGTGCCAACTCGGGATAAACCCGACTCGAGTTACAGAATTCGACTTGGAAGGAAGAAACTGAGTGTGTACTGTTTACTGACTTACTGTTATGTGTGTCTCATATGTAAGAGGCCGCGAAAAGTCTGTTACTTTAAAATTTAAAGCAAAATGATGAAATTTCGTACGTAGCTGATACCCTGATATATTGCATAGGATACTATGTATCCCGAAAATGTAAGATTGCCATAAATATGCTTATTTGCTACTCTTTCGTACCAACTTGTGTTCACCTACCGCGATTTTCAAACTCGAGTTAGAAATAATTTAATTCAAGTTAGTAAATCCGAAATCGAGTTGACTGTTGTATAACTCCTTTTTGCGCCAACACATTTTGAACAAGTGAGTTAACACATCCGGCGCAGTGAACTGAGTTGGCGCAATTGCGCGGCGTAGCGCAGTGTTACACATCTCTAGTGTAAATCGTATCTAAAAACTTGTGATTTACGTGATAATTATTAATTTTAGTTATGTGTTTTGTTCCCGAGTGCACAAACGAAAAAAACATAGAAATATCTGTGCAGCCTTCACAAACAAAATATACAAACACTTTAATAAGTGAACAGCTACGTTGGCGGAGCAAGAAATACCAAATTATTGAAAAACATAAATCTAACCTCATCTGACATAATTAAGGTAAATGTAATAATATGTTATTCCGCTGTGACCCTATTTCTAGTTTAATCTGCTACAGGAATATAAGAAATAACAATAAGTTGAAATAAATACCCATTAAAATACAGATTGATTAGATCTCTGAACATGTGATAAGGTTAACTTTTTGTTAGTGTCTAGAGTTGATGGATTATGTACCCTTACTCCTCTCATTCGTACTCTCGACTGTAGAGGAAGCTTGTGCTCTGCAGTGGAAAGTATAAGTCTACCCAGCACAGTACAGTGCAAGATTAAAGCTATTGGTATAGGTATTTCCAAGTTCCTAACATATTAATATATAATTATCAGTTTTTATGGTTATATGTATCTAAAGTCAGGAAAGCAGTCAACTTCAACAGATTGTGCCCTTATAATATTTATTTTTTTATTAATTGTTTTATAATTTCTAGGCTAGACTCGGGTGAAATTTCCAGTCCAAGCAATTTGCAGGCAAATGCGTTCATCGTTGGAAGTACAAAGAAAGTCTCTACTATGTCTGCAGGATCACTTTTTGTAGACTTATATGTTAATATTGGTGAAGGTTAAATCACAACAGAAGTAATTATGTTCATTAATAATCTGTATATAATATTTATACTTCTTGATATAATTAAGATTCTCATAAAAATGCATTTGCTAAAGATTTTGGTCATATTTTCAAATTCAGTGCAATGCAGTTGTTTATAAGATTATATTATAGACCTATATTGTGCATACTATAATAGTAATAGCATTAACATTCTTTAAAATGACTTTATTTTAAACATATGTTCTGCCTATTTAATATATTATAATAATTAATCAAAAAAGTTTTAGTATAGCTATTATGCATTTAATGCGTTCCATGATTTGACTAATTATTTGTTAATTGATAGCTTATTTTAATTATGTATGTCTTGTTTTTGCTTTTCAATTTCTCCAAAGTAAGCCAAATCGCTTTGTTATTTACTTAATGTCAATTGTGTCTTAGATAAAATTTGCCAACAAAGTCATCTTGTGCTGTTTCATGGTATTGTAAAATATAATTTGCAATTATTAATGTTTCCATTTAAACTTTTATTTGTCAATGCATATTTCAATTCTGTAGTCATGTTCTTAAATTTGGCATTGTTTTATTGGTCCTAAAATTAAGAGAATTTTAAGTGATAAAATTAAGAGATATTAACAAATTGAAAATGTTTAAATTAATCTGAAGATATATAAAAAAGTATTGGAGGTTATAATATTCATTAGGATAAAAATGTTGAAATAAAAGTGTTTTAATATAAAAATATAACATCAAATAAATCAAAGAATATATTATTGATTAAAGGTTTAGAATTATAACTTGGTTTTATTTGTTATTTTCATTTTGAATCCATAAATTTGTACATAAAAGCATGAAACCCAAATATAAAACCGGTAAATTTCCGGTAGTAAAAATCGGATTACTGAAAGTATAACGTACATCCCTAAATATTTCAAAATCGGTAATTTCGGTAAAGTACCGATACAGCCACATGTTCTGTGGATACAGCCCTGGTCGGAAACGCATCTAAATATATATACGTATAACGTACGAAAGAGATGGCTCAAATACGATGAACAAAATTCTTTAATACTATTGGTCAGTGACAAAATTATCAATGAAAAGAAAGAAAGATCCGATGAAGATTGAATGAATTATATATGTAGAAAAGCATGTTTGGTTTCGATGTGTGAGTTTTCATAACGTGTTAAAAAATTTGTATGGAGTTGGCCATCTGTATTTTTAGTCGTCTGTGATCAACAGCTGTACTTGCTTGGACTATGTGTTGTTATTGGCTATTAATCATCTTTGTTATTAGTGCATTAACTATTTTTATTACACCTGAGACAAAATATACTTTAGTAACTATTAAAACCAACATGAATATAATTTTAATTTAAACATAATTAATAAAAGGTGAATCTAGTGTGACTGTTAGAAAGTTCATATCTAACCATGGATGACTATAATAGAAGAATTATGTATAGAGATAGCAGGCCTAACCCACTTTTCGAAGATTGGATAGGGGAACTTCTCGCAGAAGCAGAAGAAAAGAACAGTAGGTTGGAACCGATGTTAAGACAAGCTTTAGATTCTATAAAAAAATATCCATTGCGATTGGAATCCGGCGCGGACTGCGCAATACTAAAGGGATTCCATAAAAAGTTGTGCAGCTTTCTTGACTACCGTTTCGCTGTGTACGAGTCTATTATAGCCGAGGAGTTGGAAGAAGAACGGACACAAGCTCAGAACACAGCTGATATTGATGAACGAGGAAATATAATATACGAAGGGACAGTGTCAAGCTCCAATACTGAATCAGACACTGCTTTTACAAATGTAAATAATAATGATACAGGACAAGGAACTTCAAATGCCTTACCAGATTATCGAGACATTTTATCTGCCCCCTCTAGAACGGAACTCCTTACCTTGCAGCAACATCCGGCCAGAGCTGCAACAATTTCTGAACAAATACGTAGGACACTGGCATTAAATTCTATGTCACCAAACAAAGACTCATTCAGTTCTAATGGATTATCTAGTTCATATGAAGATCCTGTAGCAGGCCCATCATCAGCCCCTGTTCTACCACTACCAGGCCCAAGCAGTTCATATAATTTAGAACTTGCTGGCCCCAGCACATCCAATGGAACAAAGTCAAGAAATCGCAAAGTGAACGAGAATTATAAACCTGACTACAGAACCGTTAGCTATGCAATAATACTAGCACTATATGAGTATTTAAAGGTTAATCCAACATCATTGTTAACTAAACTACAAATAGCAAAATTGGCACAGAAACATTGTGATGAATCATTATTTCTGTCAGATTCTGTTAAATGCAACACCCAATTAATATCCACCAATATAACAAGACTGATAAAAAAGGATTTGTACTAAGTATAAAGCAGAGGAGAATTGAGTACCGTTTAACAAAAGAAGGACTGAAACTTGCTGAACAACTTTTGAATGAGGGTGGAGAAAATGATATGGACATGGTGAATACTGTATTTCCCATTTCTCATGTCGAGTCCAACATTGATGAAGTAACAGATAATGAGACAGCTTCAGCAAGTCCAATAGCAAGTGAGATGATAGAATTTCCAGCAGGTTCATATGACATCATTTTACTGATTGACAAAAATGAAACTAGTGGGTAAGTATCACAATAGCTGACATTGCATGCTATACATTCTGAAACTGAATGTAAATGTTGCATGTACTTTATATTTGGAGGAAAGTTGATAAACCTCATAAGGCAAATAGCAGCTTATAATGGTGTAGGATAGCCAACAACAGTTATGATTTTGAAAATAACAGCATACCAACCATCATTGTTTACTTAATTTTTATATTGTGCTAAACAATATGCCTTATTTGCTACTAACAGCTTTGATTTTAATGTATGCATTTCTACACCAATTGCACTTCTACACCAATAATAATTTTTAAAATTATACATACTTTGAAATTTCAAATTATTTTCACATTGGATGTAAACTATATTTTATTCTGGATAAATTTTAGAGCATCCAACAAAGATGATCCGACCGTTGCACAATTCAATAAGTATCCTCAGCTGAAACATGAATACAGGAGCTTAAAAGTTGGAGATTTTACATGGATAGCTCAACATCACGTCACCAAACAGGAATTGGTGTTACCATGCATTATAGAGAGGAAACGAATGGATGATCTAGCTGCCAGTATTAAAGATGGAAGATTTCATGAGCAAAAGTTTAGATTGCACAAATGTGGTGTAACTACTGTGATTTACATGGTCGAAGCTTATGGCAAAAACAAGAATCTGGGACTTCCTTTGCAGAGCTTAAGGCAGGCTTTGGCCAATACCCGAGTGCATGATGGTTACAAAATACTGGCAAGTAATTCATTATGCCACACTGTTAGATTACTGGCTGTGATGACTAACAAAATGGGCAATGACTACAAGGTATGTAACAAAATTGAATAATGTATTAGAATAAATTAATATACCTGATCATCAACTTTATGAAACTGCTTCATATCCATTACTCGCGATAGTGTTGCATATTTTAAAAAATAAGTGGTTTTTTTAATTTTCTAAAACTCATAAAATACGAAATGCTTGATTATTTTATCATTATTATATACTCCTCATGTGTATTATATATTATTTTATAACACTAATACACCCACCAGTCACTGACATAGTCTAGAATCCAAATTAAGATACAATGCTTGTGCGAGGATCTAATCCATGATGTCTAGTATCGCGATAGGTATATCAGCTCCATGTCATTTTCAATATTGCTATAGTAGTATAGAAGTGCGTGGTGGCCTGTTGGTAAACGGACTAGACGCGGCTGCCTACATGTTGACAGTGGTCGCGGGTTCGAATCCCAGGGCACACCTCTGACTTTTCGGAGTCAAGTGTGTATTGATAATCAATCACCACGCACTAAAACGGTGAAGGAAAACATCGTGAGGAAACCTGCATACCATAGCGATTTATAAGAATTTCTATGGTATGTAAGTCCACCAACCCGCACTAGGCCAGCGTGGTGGACTATATGGCCTAATCACTCTCAATCGTATTCTCGATTGTAGAGTAGGCTTGTGCCCTGCAGTGGGACGTATATGGGCTGATACAGATATTAGTATATCTATTTCCATTCCCATACACATATAGTTGTGCGTAATTTTATTATTACGATTGTCCAATATTTTTTACAGACTTTTGTATTACCTTTGGTTTCAGGATAAACCTCTGAAAGGCCGCGACGGAGTTCCCCGTGACGGCGAGCTGCAGACATACCAGTTTTTCTCCAAAGTTGCGGCTAAGAACAAAGCACTGAATGTCAACGGATTATTCTTGAAGCAGCTTCTACAACTGAAAGGCTTGTCAGTAGAAAAAGCATTGGCTATATCCAAGGTATATCCAACACCCCACTTACTGGTAGAGGAATACAAGAAACTTACCCAAAGTCAGGGAGAAATGCTGTTGGCCAACTTGAAATATGGAGACACAGGTCGTAATGTAGGTCCAATTGTTAGTAAGACTGTTTATGAGCTGTTCACACAGCGTGTTGAAGACTAAATGTATAAAATGTGGAAATTTGGAATGGTACTCAAAAGATCTCAATAATTAAGTAACGTTTTGTTAGAGAGATGAATGAAGTATATGAGGTAACTAGGGCATTTCCACATGGAACCTTATAATCTCATTAATTTAAGTTATGGGTTGTTTTACCCAAACTGGAGATAATAAGTCTGTGCTATATATATATTTTATTTGTGTTTGTAAGCAGTATATCGATGTTGCTTCCAATAGTTATACATATCTGTTTACTCGTAGAATAAAAATCATGCAGTTAATAATATTTGTCTTATCATGGGGAATATTTCAAAACACATCATTGGCAAATTGAAAAATTATGTCACAATGCAATAGTTTTAGGATGCCAAAGGTAGAGACAGTAAGACTTGAGACAAAGTACATTAAATTGATGTTAAACTATACGATAATCACTTATTTTAATAATTTTATATTGGATTTCAAAGTCATATTTTTTATAGTTGTACTTACCTATATTAGATTCTTCATTTTTTATTCTAAATCCGCAGCAGTACAGCAACTTAGACTTTAATAATTTGTAGTTGTATGTCATACAACAACTCTGTTAAAAGTTTTGTGGCGGTAGCAATACGCCAACTTAGATTTAGCTTATAAAATAACACGCTTATTATTTGTAATTTGAACATTATTTAAACACGCATTTCATTTTAAGACATGACTGCAGATGTTTAACCATAAAACATCTGTGAGTCGTTTTATTAAAGTAAGAATTTTTGTGTACCATATTGTGTAATATTAGTTAAAAAGATGCTGTGCTAATTTTCTGTAAGATTTATCCCCACCGATCCTCATTCGGGTAGTCCTATAAAAGGGTCGGTTTATTTGGATGAAAGGACAGTCTGCCATTTCTCGTCACGAGCACATCTCGCTCCGAATCGCATAGTTATAATTTTACTCTGTCTGTGAATGTATTAAGTGTTAATTTATAAAATATACGATAGTTAATTCCTGAAAGTTAGTGCTCATTCTAATACCTACACTTATAACCACCAAAGTTTAATACTTAAATATAATATGATGTAGGCTGTATATGGATGGTTGCATTCTGTATTAATCATAGATTTAGTATAAAACATAGATCGGCAATGTGAAAGAGATAGAATAATTTAACTCATATGTTAAAGCGAGATGCATGATGCGACCATACGTTTACACAGGAGTAGCCTGCAGTGACCCAGAGTCAAAATATGTCAAACTAAGCGAGCAACAAAATTCGCTTATTTTCATAATTTATTTAATTTTACAGTACTTGGTCATATTTATTAAACGTAGTTTATTATAGTGCATTGTGCAGTGCCAAGGTGTGGTTCATGCAGGCGTAAAAATCCGAAATAATTAAAGTTTTCACAGGTACCGGCCACTTTTGCACAATACTATTTTGTGACGATATTATAGAATTAAATGGAAATCCGTGTATACATATCGGTAGAGAAGAATATAGTGTTTTATTATATAAATACGCTGAAAGCATCCATTGCGTATAAAAAATAATATCAAATACGTGAATCTACAATAATTTCAACCTAAAGTTGCTAGGGATTGACTGACAGGTTCGATCAATAAAAGGTTGTCGATAAAATAGTCGATGACAACACATGTTTCCCTACATTTTTATGGAGCTATAGTATGTTGTGATAGTGTGTATTCTTCTTCTTCTTCTTCTACCTGGCGTTATCCCGGCCATTATTATAGTATTCATTCTACAATATTACTTATTACTTTACTTTTACTCATTTATTTATATTTGTGGAATAATTATTATAAAACTTCATGTGTGTGAATTATGAATTAAGAACCTGTTTCAATCTCTGCCAAGAGGCTGTCAGTTTATAATAGTAAAACAAGAACATATTAGATATTATTATAAAATATGCGATACTTCTATGCACAGTATCATCGTCCAAACCTTGAAGCAACATTATTCATCTATCATAACATTAGGTATAGGTTTAAAATTTATAATTCTCATAAGGATAACATTACTTTAGGTGACGTGATCGAGAAAAGCTTCATAGTTTATTAAACTGTCTCTTTCTTCAGCAACAGGAATGCGACTAATGAACATAGGCCTTCCACAAGAATGTCTACATCAGCTTGTTGTAAGCTGCCTGCATCCAACGACTTCCTACAAGCTCCTCCGTACACCTCCGACGTGACCTAGCAGGCGTCCAACACTTCCCAATGTGTTACAAGTCAATTAATTGACTTAAATAAGCATATTTTTTTAACTCTAGTACACATATAGTAAAAATGTGTTTCTTAGACTTACGCGAATGTTACTCATTGAAAAAAAAACGAATAATCACGGATTTTGTTGCAGACTGAGTCCACCTTGTGACTACGAAAGCTGTAAAGTAATCGAAACTTCGCGACAGGAAATTAAAAATGAAAAAAATAAACCAAAAACGCTAAAACTTCGTAAATTATAGTTTTATTTTATAAAAGTGTTTTTTGTTCTCAGTTTAATTAGGTGTATGTACTATGTATGCATCACAATGAAAAAATAATTTTGTTCAGGTGAACATACAGACCCATACAAAACATTTCAAACAAAATGTTTCAAATAATTTGACAATTTATCTTTATTTATTTGTGTGTTTATCAATCTGTATTGAAATAAACACATCAATATGTTTCTGTTAATATATAATAAAATGTCGCATATATCCATAACATTTTATTTCACAACTGCAGGCCGAGTTATATCGATATCGATATGATAGTATCGAAAGTGCATGGTACACCACTATATGTCAAGCACACATGTAAACTTCACGCACACAATCGTAAATCAGTTTTGGTCGCGCTCAAAATGACACATTGCCGATCTATGTTCTATTCTACATCTATGGTATTAATATATTATACAGGGTGTACAAGAAAACGGCGCACCTGCCAATATACATTATAGTATATGGTGAAGGCATCTTAATTAAGACGGATTTGCATGGCGCTAGCGAATATTAAGAAAGATGCCGAGAAAAAAAAACTAGCGTCACATATGCTACCCCTTAACACATTACGCTAAAGTGATTGAACCTTACAACTGAACGGTAGGCACTCAACAATAAATAAGCAGACCTCATTATTTACTTATAAGTCGTGCGTTTGTTAACATAACGCTCAGGGTACATAAAAAGATATTCAATTAATACTGTCAACAGCCACATACATGGGTACTAACCCCACACTAAGATACAAATCTTGTGTCGCGGGTATTAGAAAAATAATTATGGTTCACGGAAATTATTTGTCTCGGGGCGGGAACCGAACCCGCGGTCTCTCAGAACAGGCGGTTCTTACCAACTGCGCCACGGAGGCCGTCGGTGACTCATATAGGCTGGTTAGTTGTCATTAATGACCACTAAAATAGTTAACTGACCTTGTAATGTAAAACGTAATGACCTTGATAGGCAAGGCTGGAAGCGCAGGATCCGCCAAAACCCGCACGAAAACACTGTCACAGTTTGGTAGCACAAATCACTTTTTCTTTTACATTTCACATAACACAAGTTACATCAAAAGCTATCAAATTGGGTAATGTTCAAAGCATAGTGAAATTAATAAAATTTACTCAAATAACTGAAAACGAATTTACAATAATATGCACACGACTAATACATGCATACGCGATCGCAATCCGAATGCAACTAATAAAAAATAAATTATTATTTTGATTTTTGAAAGATAAAGGCCTGTTCACATTAGATACAAAGCTTTCCTATTTGAGTTCATAATAATTCACCTGAACAATTAGTATTAGTACTGTATCAGCCCATATACGTCCCACTGCATGGCACGGGGTCTCCAGTGCAGTAAATTAGTGGTTAGTGTTTATTGATTTCACTAATTTTATATCACAGAAGTCTCATATGCAAATTCTATGCTATAATGGTAGACATTTCGACGGTAGACGACAGCCTCCGTAGCGCAGTTGGTTAGACGCCGCCTGTGAAACGAGAGGCCGCGGGTTCGATCCCCGCACCGAGAGAAATGTTTGTGCGGCCCACAAATATTTCTTCCGGGTCTGGGTGTTTGTGAGACCGAAAAGTCTCTCGTAGTTCCTTATACCCACGACACAAGACTCGATCTTAGTGTGGGGTCAGGACTATGTATGTGACTGTTGGATGTATTTATTTATTTATTATTTCTCTAGGTATAAGAATTTAGAAGAAATTGTATCATTTTAAAGTAAAATTATTTTCAAAATACATCAAAGTAATGTTAAATACAATAATAAGCAAAGTAAATAGGCAATTTATAACTAACTGGATCGGTTGATGACATATTTAACACGTTGAACGCCACGCGGCCCACCGGTGGGCCGCGTGGCTTGTTTCGTGGTATTTTCTTAAGAAAATATCACGATAAATTGTTTTAATCAAATTAAATATGCAACTTTAGTATTTTTTTATTGTTTTGTGTTGATATTAACTTTAGCGAAAAATGATGGAATTGATGATTTCCACTTGGCCCGAACGGGTTTGCTTGAATCGCCCACCTGTGGGCCGCGTGGCGTTCAACGTGTTAAATAATATTATAAGCTCTTGAGCAAGTAAGGACCATTCTATCAGTCCAATAAAATCTTTTTTTTAACGTAACTTTTATATCGGAGTAGGTACTTAATCAAATTAAGTTATATCAAGTATGTAGTGTGAGCACACCTCAAGATGTCGGGCTTCTTTTGCAAAATGATAAAAGTTACCGACAAAGAAATTGCCGCCTTTCGGCTCGCACTCACAAACGGCGGCGGCAACCTCAAAGGAAGAATAATCGAGCCGCGTTGGATCCGACGAAGTACACTATGACCGGCGGCTTCCTTTGACTAATAGGGCCGAATTGGGCCATCATTTTAAAAATCTTATTTTTTATTAATCAGTGTCATCAGATTATTTTTTCAATGAATATTAATTATTTAGAAAATTTAAATATTATGTAGGTATTACCAAAACTTTTCTAATTATAATTAAATTCGCAATCTTACATGATTTAAGCGATGAGCAGTGTGATTTCTTGGTATCTTTCAGTTTGGATTTGTGACACTAAGGAAAATAATGACAAATAAAATAGTCAATCCATACCAATGATATATTATACAAATACGACGTAGATATCGCACTAGCACTTCAAAAGTGAGGCGTTCAAATTCGGGCAATTGGTGTAATTTCATCTAGTCGCATAGCAACGGCGACAGAGGGAAGACTTCAGTGCTGTCAACATAAGTTATTTCGAAAATATTGTCTAAAGTGTCGAATTGTGTGTTTTAAAAGTGTTAAAACAATGGTGCAAAAATACGAAACTAAATGGGACCTACACACCATACGTAAGTATATAAAAACCACACAAAATTTAATTTTTATTTTAAATTAGTATACACCGCCTTCAATTGTGTAAGAAGGATCGCGTAATACAAAGATTGTGAAGTACGATAGGGACAAAAAGCGTACGTCATAGATTAACAAGTCAGAAGCGAAACCGATCATACAGAAAATTGACGATGAAAGTTTGAATGGATTTGGATAGTTGTATATTTATTTCTAATTCAATCACATTTTAAACAATTAAGTTTTATGAATTATTTTCAATTGTTATGAATTATTTTCATAATCAACTTAATCCAACCACGAACATTACAAAATACATTAGCTTCCTCATATATTTTGAATAACTATATTTACATATAACATTAATTAAAAAAACATATTTACATTAATTAATGTTTCCAGATTTTGAGACGTAAATGGATATGCACTAAGCACAGCTCGGACAAAAGAGAGGATCGTGACTGGATGCCTTTAAAACTGATTAATATTGGTTTAGCACATTTAATTATGAATAAAAATATACAACTACGAAAATATATATATCCACCTAAAAAAAACTGCACCATCGGTTGTAGTATCGGTTGTTTACTAGTGGCAGGTCGCTCATACGTTACCACCATGTGTAGGTACCACCGCAATGTCTATTTCCCTCGCCACACGGCAGTTTAAATGCCATGTTATGTTCCGATCCAAAGGACATTCTCGCCCGAGTAATCGCTGTACTTATACTTAAGATCTTATGTCTCGGAATGGCGAGCACAGTGAATGCCAAGCATTGCTTTGTAATTTAAGGTGTCTTGGTTTCGCTTATGTCCACGAGCGGTCGTATCACTTGTCATCATTACAACAACAAAAAAATAATAAGATATCGATTTTTCAGTGCATGCTTACCATAAACTTATATAAAAAACGGCAATCATTATTTTTTTATATTATCAAAGTTATATGCAAATAAAAATATATTTGTTTCAGGTTGGCGTACCACAGGTAGACTCATGTAGCAACCTCAAAGTTAATATATTATATACTTATAAAACCAAATAGGTAGTTTTATTTATCGTCACCCTTCTGTTTCTATCGCTTTGATTCTATGTTTGGATAGCGCGATGCTATCTCTTTTCGTCTCGTACTTTCTGTATGATCTGTTTCATTCACTAAAATTGTCATAAAGTATTAACAAATGAGTATGTATATGCGTAGCAGTACAGTTTTTAAACGTCACGCAGTATGAATATGCGTCATCTTTATTAAAACATCATTGATCCATACACGATGCAACTGCACCTAAAGTTATTATGTTGTTAATTTATTGACGCTTAAATCTAAGTACGTCCTTGTTTAACTGATTGATTTATTTGAAATGAAACAAAAAATATCCTTTTTTAGAGTTAGAAAAGGATAAATTATACAGCTGCAGAGTTCATGACCCTGCCCATTACATTACGATTGTAAACAACGGTTAAAGCGAAGTCTAAGAAAGTTTTGATGCTGTTAAAAATGGTTTTCGTGGTATATTTCGTTAACCGTTCAATTAAGAGCGTTTATACCCTGCACGCGCTTTTTGGCTTAAAAACAGGACTTTTCAAATGAGTTAATAGCCACCAATAAACAATTTAAAGGAAAAATAATTATTACTAATTTTAGAAAAGGTTGTCATCTAGGGATTTTGGTGGAAAACATTATAGATTGATGGATAATTTGTGAGTACTATACGGATTACTGAACACAAGTTTCGTTATTTAGGCTTTAAATGGCAATTTAGAAGCTTAAGATATCCGAAACCACTAAATATAATATGAAAATAAAAATATTATCAGACTAATAAGACCCTTATGGAGGGATTTTGCTGAGAAAAATAATCTTTTTGTGTTTAGTTCCTGAAAAATAAAAATTTAAACAATGCGAAATTATTCAGAAACTCTCGTCAAGAACATATTTATGATATTCTGCGACAGGGGCAGTTACCAGAAGTTTATTGAAGACGTATTTCACGTGGAACACCCGACTGTACATCACAAAGTTGCAGCAGAGCCGGTTAAACTACAAAATCGTGGCATGAAAATTCCCAACCAAAGAATAGACCACTTCCCAACTATCAACAACAATGTCATATTGCGAATGATTTCTGTGTGATCGCAGGAGTGATTGGAGTTATATATTTCACATATATAAGGATCAAATCCCCAGGTAATTTCTATTTATAATAATGTATACATAACTATTTAGCTTTTAAATGTACACAAATATATGCTTTTTTATCTTATTTTAACTAAATGTGCTTTTAAAATGCCTAGGGTATTTTATATTGTGTAGTAATCATTTAGAGTGTCCCTTTATAACATTCATAATATATTATTAATCATAGAATATAATAATATAGTATGCACAATATAAAGGCACATTCTAAATTATTTCTACACAATCTTATATATAAACATCGATATCAATGTTACACTAGATAAGACGTTCTTTGTAACAAACGTGTCCCACCCAAGTGCGGTGCATGCACCGCACACGAATCAGTCTGCCGCGTGACAGCTACGCAGCAGTACGCCTCTTTGTATAAACTTTTATGTAATTTATTTTGATGTTTCCCCGTCAAACCGACAGCAAAATTTTCTGAAGTTACAATAAAATTAAAGAATACAACGTAAGTGATATAATATTGTAGAATAATGTCGATAATACAGATCTTTTATTTATTAATGGATTAAATATATTTTAGAGCTCGTTAAAATACAAGGTTAGGTCCTTAATCGTATATCTCATTTCCGCGCATAAAAATTGCCCGTCGAGTGAGAGAGACGAACTATATAAGATATAGATTATTCAAGGGACATTCATATCAGAGGACCAAATAGGCATAAACTATTCGAATACATTACAAATACAAATATGTAGGAAAAATGTAGTTGCAAATTGATTTCAGTATTTTATTTTATTCATATCTTATTAATTAATAACTCAAAATATGTGTGTTGTATGTATGTTTTGAAACAGTGGATAGTATTTAGACTCCATTTCTTAATATGAATTTCTTAATGGACTATTCGAACCCATTGATTGTTATTGAAGACTTATATCATTTAAAATTGTTCTTACGCGTCGGTTACGAAAAAAGGAGATCGTTATAATATTTGTCCAGAATTATTGGAATGGATATAAGTGGCTACCATGAAAACATACCTATAATTGTTCAATTCATTTTCGACACGAAGATTTCAGATATTCCAAATGCGGTAGTCATTTTTGAAAACTTCTGTTGTACCATTCCTTTTGTCTATTAGTCTCGAAAAAAGTTTATCAGCTTGTTAAAAATTCATGAATGTTATTGTAATAAATGTCAGACTGATTGTACGCTGATTGACTGCTTGTCAGACTTGTACACTTGTTACGCCCAAATACTGGAACGCAACTTAAATATAACTTGCGCTTAACTACGTTAATCCCGATTAAATGTACTGGCTAAGTGGGTAGTGCGCTGTTAAGAGCAACTTATTATTTGATTGACGTTCCAGTATCCGGGCGTAAGAGTATTTAATTTCATTTACATCATTTCCATGAATTATTCACGTAAAAAAAACCATTAGAAATATATTATTTCTATGACGGTATTGATACTTAGGCAAAGCTATTATTGACATGAACTGTCTTGTCTGTCTAATAATCTTTGATCATAATTTGTAATATTCAAGTAAACGTCTAGATGTCGCTACTGAGCTTTTGACAAATACGGGACAAATAGTTTCTATGACGCGCCTCGTCTATCGGTAGAATTTAAGTCAATGTATATAAAAATGAATCGCAAAATGTATTGGTAACCGCATAATTCAACAACGCCTGGACCAATTTGGCTGATTTTGGTCTTGAAATATTCGTGGAAGTCCTGGGAAGGTTTTAGGGGTGAGAAAAATAGGAAAATTTCTGAGGAAGATACTAAAAACCTTTTTTTTGGGTATCGTTTAAGCGTGATGCGTTCAGCCAATATAGGATGATCTTTGTTTATTTGACGGGAGACGTAAAAGACGGTCCAGCTTCAACTACCATCCAACGTAAAATGATCTATCTTTCCATTGTCTTTCATTGACGGCTGACGAAATAGAACAAAATTCAAAAAATGTGTACATCGTGTATATCGTGTATATAATATTATCTAGATACGGCGTCTTGCGCATAATTTTGTGAAATGTAAATTGAAATCATGTCCATATCTACCAAAATCGCCCATTGTTTTTTGAGATTATTGCAACAGTTTTAAACAAGGTATACTCTATCGAAGCGTTTTGCCGGAGTACACCAAAATATATCTAATTATAATTTTTCGTTTTCATAAACGAAATTGTTTTTGAATTGATACTTTTAGATGCGCTGGGGGACATATTTAAATTTCGCATTAATATTGTTTTTAGACTCAAGAATAAAAAGAATATTGGTACGTTGATGCCGTATCTAGACATTATAACGAAACGATATGCAGTTTTATATTTTTAAATATTTGTTCTATTACTTACGTCACCTGGTAAGGCAGTATGAAGGTTTTATTAATTTGTATATGGTAACGTACTAGACGCGACTGCCAACAAGTTAACGATGGTCACGGGTTCAAATCCCAGGGCACACCTCTGACTTTTCGGATTAAATTCTACGTGAAATAAAATCCGCCAACCCGCACTAAGCCAGCAGGGTGGACTATAATATCTTCTTCTATAATATAAAAATGAATCGCAAAATGTGTTGGTAAGCGCATAACTCAACAACGCCTGGACCAATTTGGCCAATTATTTTTTTAAATTGTTATTATTACTTTATTACTAACAAAAAGTAATGGCGTGCAATATTATTAGGAAATACAGCATTTTGGTGCTGAAATAAGGGACGGAATATTGGATGGACAATAAAAAACGCAAAAGTTTTTAATGTCAAAATTTCATAAGGCAATCTTTATATGTACATGTATATGGAGAGACGGGATATAATAGAGTGGAAGGTACGGGAGAGGGCTGGGATAGCTGACAGATTTGATAGGACGAAATGTAAATGCACGTTATAAGACGGGATGGATAATAAAAGAAAAAGGACGGGACGGATCGGGAAGAGACTGAACAGACGGATGAGACGGGATTGAGCCAGACAGTAGGATAGCTATGTCAAGTTTAGGTATACAAGAGATTAATACGAAAAATAACATGTATTTGGTGTGGAGTGGAATCAAAAAATATATGCACCCAGGCGAAGCTGGGTCGGGCCGCTAGTAATTTATATATGTATGTTTCTTGGAATCAAAACATTTAGCAGGTAATTGGCTCTTCCCTAGCCCACTGGTACCCCATATAACCAAGCTCTCTGAATAGTTGTTTAAATAAATCATTCTATGATTTGTACTGATTGTATCTATTTAGTATATACTGGAACAATGTTCAACCACAATAATAGTTTCCTACAAAGAAACCAATTTTATAAATATATTTTTTCAATTTATGTAAAATAATATGTAGTTTGATATAAGAATATTTGCTAGAGCTCTAATTTTAATTATCTTGTTTTTAGGAGGAGCACAAGCAGAAACAGCACAGCCCATTTTTCTAAAAGTGCAAGCAGTCTGCGACCCTAACTTGAGGATATAAAACATTATAGGCCGATGGCCAGGCTTAATGCATGATAGCACAATTTTCAATGATTCTCCTTTATGTGCATGTCTAGAAAGGGGAGGCTGAAGAAGCTTACAATCAATACCATATTAAAACAAGAAACCCAGTGGAGAGGGTCTTTGGTTTTAAAACAAAGACAAGGAGTGTCTCCAAGTTAGCCTATAAGTTTTTGAAAATTTGCTTACTATTATAGAGGCATGTGCTGTTACATAATATAGCATGTTCCCAAAATGATCATATATTAGAGATTGATCTCTCTGAATGATTTCCAACAGCTCCACATAGTATAACCAATGAAAATGTAACAAGTAATAATATCATAAAATACATATTTTACACCGTACAGTGCATTTATTGAATTACCATAGAATGAATATAAATAAAAATGAGTTATGTTTTACTGTAGTATATTTATTTTAATAACATTAGTACATATTATAATTGTTTACTTATCTACATTTCTTTAGATCTGTCTTACATTTATATCTATATTCCTTTATAACACAAAATAATAACAATTATTTTAACATTTATTTAAAACTAGATTAATGAATGTACTATTAAAAAGGTACAATAGAAATATAATATTACATTTTTTACTATGAAAATAGGTGAAATAAACAATTTATATTATGAATTACATATTAGTTGAAATTCATAACATTCTTCAACTTTGATTTAAAACACTGTTTTCTGGTGCAAATTTTTCTTCCTTGACCCAATTTGTCTTTCTTTTTTGTATATTTTTATCTAAGAGTATTTATATATAGAGGGAGGGCTGTCATACATTCGCGATTTGAAAAACGTAGATATTTTCTCAGACTAAATACTCTCTAGACGTAGCCATGCCGTGGCCGCCACAGACGACTAAAAATACAGACGGCCAACTCCATACAAATTTTTTAACACGTTATGAAAACTCACACATCGAAACCAAACATGCTTTTCTACATATATAATTCATTCAATCTTCATCGGATCTTTCTTTCCTTTCATTGATAATTTTGTCACTGACCAATAGTATTAAAGAATTTTGTTCATCGTATTTGAGCCATCTCTTTCGTACGTTATACGTATATATATAAGATGCGTTTCCCACCAGAGCTGATCTGAAATCGGTACTTTACCGAAATTACCGATTTTGAAATATTTAGGGATGTACGTTATACTTTCCGATTTTTACTACCGGAAATTTACCGGTTTTATATTTGGGTTTCATGCTTTTATGTTCAAATTTATGGATTCAAAATGAAAATAACAAATAAAACCAAGTTATAATTCTAAACCTTTAATCAATAATATATTCTTTGATTTATTTGATGTTATATTTTTATATTAAAACACTTTTATTTAAACATTTTTATCCTAATGAATATTATAACCTCCAATACTTTTTTATACATCTTCAGATTAACTTAAACATTTTCAATTTGCTAATATCTCTTAATTTTATCACTTAAAATTCTCTTAATTTAAGGACCAATAAAACAATGCCAAGAACATGACTATAGAAATGAAATATGCATTGACAAATAAAAGTTTAAATGGAAACATTAATAATTGCAAATTATATTTTACAATACCATGAAACAGCACAAGATTACTTTGTTGGTAAATTTTATCTAAGACACAATTGACATTAAGTAAATAACAAAGCGATTTGGCTTACTTTTGGAGAAATTGAAAAGCAAAAACAAGACATACATAATTAAAATAAGCTATCAATTAACAAATAATTAGTCAAATCATGGAACGCATTAAATGCATGATAGCTATACTAAAACTTTTTTGATTAATTATTATAATATATGTACGAGCAAGCACGTACACAAGCAATTTGTATCATCAGCATTTACGTCATACCGCATTATTATAGCAACATGTTCAATCAGTTCGCATTAGGTCATCAGTCATACCGCGCGTACTCATTGTATCATTAACTTACCATAGTATCAAAGTGTTCAAATATATCCTTTTTTATATCAAACAGACTCTATCATTTATCAACTATCACTTTATCATATAGATATTGTACGCACCGTACATATCTTTTGGTCCTTCGAGTATTAGGGATTTTCGCGAAAAAGCGCCGCGTGTGACTCAGTGAAAACGTGTACTCAGCACATGGTAACTGTGTTACATGTGAGTGGAACAGACATTGGACTTGTCGGTGATTTTATCAGTGTCTATCACGAGCATCGTCTATCAGGACCACGTGTCATTCCAAGGGAGTATCCAGCAGCCCAGGTCCAAATCAGCAATCAACCTATTTCAAGTAAGATCTTACCAATTTTTCTCATATCGCATTAAATCAAGATGTCAAGCATGGAGGATCTATTGTCAACCCAAGAGCAAATTTCCGCTGCCATTGAGCAAACTTACACTAATTTCAAAAAAGATGGAGCGGAACGGAAAAATGCTGAATACATTAAACGCCGCCTTGAAACACTCGATAGGTACTGGCATGAATATCAATCAAATCATAACAAATTGTGTGGATTAGGTATTAAATCTCATACTTATTTTACTTCTAACCAATTTGAATCAACCAAGGATAGGTTCCTCAGCATACGAGGAGTGATAGAAAATTATTCACCGAGGGAGGAAAGCAGGCCTTCAACCCCTCTTATCAAGCCTGCCACACCGCTGGCTGTTCCTACCAGCCAGCCGTCTTTCGGTCAAGGCTCATCATCGCAGTCTCGCGGTATCAACAGCAAAACAGATGAATTGCTGCGCAAGCAGGGCAGTAATTTTAAGGCGTTTGAACACACTGTTTCTGCAAGAATATCAATCACTAAACCATATGACGCCGGTCGACGGTAATACGAAACCTGAATGCCATATGACGCATCATAGTGTACAGCGCATCGAGTCAACAACTACAAAATTTAGAGTTGTTTTCAATGCATCAATTAAAACATCTTCAGGACACAGCTTAAATGACGTCATGCTGTGTGGTCCTAACCTTCAACAAGATTTACAATCTCTTATCATTAAGTGGAGACAATATCAATATGCATTTACAGCGGACATAGAAAAAATGTATCGCCAAATTTGGATGCATGAAGATGACCAAAATCTACAAAAAATAATTTGGCGCGAATCAAGAGATAAGCCCATTAAGGAATATAAATTGAACACTGTAACATACGGAACCAAAGCAGCCCCGTTCTTAGCAATGATGACATTGAAGCAATTAGCAGTCGACGAAAAATCAAACTTTATAAATAGCCCAGCTATTGATGTTCTTGATCAATCCTTTTACATGGATGATCTTTTACATGGATCACATACTGTCGACGCAGCAATACGACTACACGATGACCTCGTAAAGCTCCTAAAATCAGGTGGATTCAACCTTAGAAAGTGGAGGTCTAATATAGCCGAAATTTCAGACATCAGCAGCAAATCAAGTAATCATGATAGTTTTATTTTCAAGCAAACAGAATTTACAAAAACGCTAGGACTCTGCTGGAGCCCATATCAAGATGTTTTCACACTCCAAAACAGAATAGAATATTCCACAAAATTGGAAACAAAAAGATCAGTTCTTTCAGATATCTCCAAATTATTTGATCCGCTAGGTTGGCTGGCACCGTTATCAACAAAACTTAAAATCATATTTCAAAATATATGGCTGTCAAATATAAGTTGGGATGATCATTTACCTGAAGATATTCAATCGGAGTGGGAAAAATTGAAAAAAGATATTAATAACATTAACGGAATACAAATTCCACGATGGATTAATACAAAGCAAAATAACAACATTGAATTACACGGATTTTGTGACTCATCACTGAAAGCATATGCATGCGTTATATACTGCAAAGTTAATGAAGGGGATAAATCAAACATAACCCTTTTAGTCGCCAAAGCGCGGCTTGTTCCAGCTGGAAAGAAAATCTCACTGCCGAGATTGGAATTAAGTGGAGCTCTATTGCTTTCAAAATTAATGTCAAAAGTTCAGCGATGCTTGACAGACTATCATATGACGACATACGGCTGGTCAGATTCAATGATCGTTTTAGGCTGGCTCAACGGCAACCCAGGTAGATGGAAAACGTTCGTGTCCAACAGGGTACGTGAAATTATCAACACCATGCCAGGATCATGTTGGCGTTATATCAAGTCGGAGGAAAATCCAGCAGACTGCGCTAGTCGAGGACTAACTGCGTCACAATTGACAGAGCATAAGTTGTGGTGGCAGGGACCGACTTTATTGCAAGGCAACAGCTATCAACAAACTCAACCAAATTACTCTACAGATCAAGAAATAAAAAATGTACAAGTAAATGTAGTCTTCGAGCAAGAAACAAAAAACAGCATTATACATCAATTATTATCAAAACATAGCTCATTGCACAAAGTTATAAGGATTTTATCATGGATGTTGAGATTGACGTACAAACAAAAACATAAGCAACCATTTTTATCTATATCAGAATTAAAAAGATCAAATAGCATTATCATTAAACACGTTCAGCAATTTTACTATTCTAAGGAAATTGTTAGTCTACAAGACAAAAACAGTCTGCATCCAAAAAGCGCAATAAGTCAATTAAATCCTTTTTTGGACGAGAACAATCTTCTTCGAGTGGGAGGGCGACTAAGAAATGCTCCGATAGATCCCCAGATGAAATATCCTATTATAATTCCTGGTCAAAGTCGTCTAGCAGAACTTCTTATTGATCAATCTCATAAGCTCACGTTTCATGGTGGAGCCAGATTGACTGCCGCGTACTTGAGACACAAGTATTGGATCGTGGGAGGTAACAGAGCAGTGAAAAAACGCCTACGCGGATGCGTAACGTGCAGACGCCATGATCCCATTAAGCATATCCAAATTATGGGTGACTTTCCTGCAGCCCGCACTAGCCCAACAAGACCATTTCATCAGACTGGTGTGGACTATACAGGATTTGTAGACGTCAAATCAAGCAAAGGTCGAGGTATCAAAACTTCGAAAGGCTACATCGCAGTATTTGTTTGCATGGTGACAAAAGCCGTGCACCTTGAACTGGTATCAGACCTCAGTTCATCTTCGTTCCTGGCTGCTTTACGAAGGATGGCAGCTAGAAGAGGAGCTCCGCGCCACATCTACAGCGACAACGGGACAAATTTTGTCGGAGCCAACCGAATCATAAATCAGGAATATTTGGATTTAAAAACAACACTGGATGAAAATTTCTTCTCGGCGATCTCTGAAATGGAAATCAAATGGCATTTTAATGCCCCGTCGTGGCCCAGCGCAGGAGGTCTTTGGGAAGCTGCGGTAAAAAGTCTCAAATACCACCTCAAGCGAGTTATCGGCGATCAGAAACTAACTTATGAAGAATATTCCACGCTGTTAGCGCAGTTGGAAGCCTGTTTGAATGCACGACCTTTATGTGCCTTAAAAGAAGACCCGGAAGATTTTAACTATCTAACACCATCACATTTTCTAGCAAGTGGTCCCGTATTAACTATAGTTGAAACAGAAAGAGATTTGCGAACACGATGGCAATTAACACAAAAAATATTTGATGATGTATGGAAAAGGTGGCGGCTGGAGTATCTCTGTCAGCTATCAGCACGAAGTAAATGGCGTCAACCAAAAGAAAACTTAAAGATCAATGACGTTGTAATCATACATGACGTCAACCTACCCGCCGGAAGGTGGGCGCTGGGAAAAATAATAGAAGTCCACCAAGGCAACGACGGCTACGTTCGTGTCGTTTCAATCAAAACAAAAACGGTATTATCAAGAGGCCCGTTAATAAAATATCAAGACTTCTTATCAACGAAGAACAAACTAAAAGTACGCCATCAATGCCAGAACAGCATAAACAAGAAATCACCACAGCATCTGCAACAAATCGCCAGGGTTCGGCCTATAGAAAACCGAATAAATATACTAATTTCATATTTTCAATATTTATGTGGTTAGTTATGATCAACACTACGGCGAATAGGGTTGTGTCCAAGATTTTATTTGAGCAGTAAGTAATCATTCCTTAAAAGCATTGTTTATAAAAACAAACGAATTTGAAAACAGCATCAAAATTGAATGTAAAATGACTGAGATATTAATACATTTAATAGTACGGTGGGGACACTCGTTGTCTCTTTCGCACGCGTGCACCTTATGGAAGATGACATCACGCCGTGCATGTTGCATCCTTTTCTATCACTCCTGCCACCAACTTTCATATATTTGTAACTTGCTTATTACTTAACGGATTTTAAAAATTCCTTCTGATTTTGATTATGCGTAACGTAACCTTCCGTTATAAACAAAAATAAAAATGTAGGAAACTAGCCTATTGCCAATATCAAGTAACGAATTTAAATACAAGCCAAGGTTTATACTTCGATAAAATCACTAATATGCGTCTGCAGCGAGATGAATGGAAACTTATAATTTACTATGACATGGCCCCATACTGGCAAGGGACAGAGCTACTTAATAAATATGTTAATTATTTGGATAAAATATGTTCTGATACAAGCAATAAAAAGATGGAACAATGCGACATCGTCCTTCTCCAGTTACATCATGGGTGTGACGGCCTTGAGCATTACAACAGCATTCTACTCGGTCAGCAGTTCACACCGAGTAGCACGCGCACGCGACTCAGACGAGGCCTTATCAACGGTGTCGGATACATAGCTCATAGCCTATTCGGTGTATTGGACGAACAATTCGCGGAACAGTACAAACGCGATATTGAGACAGTCAGATACAATGAAAACCATTTAGCTATTTTGTGGAAAAACCAGACGTCGGTCGTCGAAGCAGAATTCAATTTAATAAAAAGGGTCGAAAGTAGTATGAACAAACAACATAAAATCTTTAATCAATACTTGAATAATTTAGAAACCGCCATTAAAATTCAAGGAAACGAAGTCGAAAATTTAGCCCGAATGCATGAATTTACAGTATCGTCAATAATCGCGAACAATATTCTAACAAATCTTCAAAATATCCAAGATACACTTATTGATTCAATCACTAATGTCTACGTTGGAAAATTTAACTATCATTTATTAACTCCCGATCAGCTACGAGATGAATTGAATATCATCGCAGGACTATTGTCTAAAGATTTATCGCTGCCTCTAGAGAATGTAAATTCTGAATTATCACAGATATACCACTTGCTTAATATAAAAGCAAGGGCTTCCAAAAAGTTCATTATATTTGAAATAAAAATTCCATTGGTTAGCAGAGATAATTTCGATATATACAGATTGATACCTATCCCACAATTAATCGAAACAAATGCCATTACCATCGTACCAATATCAGATTATGTAGCAATAAACTTACAAAAAGATTCATATATTCCTATGTCAGGCGAAGACATGCAACATTGTATAAAATACAATTCCGACATACTATTATGCGCATTAAAACTGCCTATTCATCAGTTGAGATCAGAGGAGAATTTATGCAGTAAAGATATGTTATCTCAAAAATGTCAAACAGAAACTTCAATTTGCACAGATACATGGATACAGCTTAACAACATAAATAATTATTTATTTTTATGTTGTGGTCAATGCACCGTGCGAATCATATGTGAGCGTCGGGTTACATCAGAGCTATTACGTGAAGTTGGAATTATATCACTTAGCGACAAGTGCATAATCAAAGGTAGCACTTTTACAATATTTTCACACAAAGTTCAATCAAACATTTTGAACTCAGAAGCAGATGTAACAAAAATAGAAATTCCAACTATCAATAAAATTATCAATTTATCAGTACCAAGTTTCTCTGTTGAGAATGGGTCAACATTGGATCATCGCCAACGATTTGAGGACATCGAAAGACAAATCAAACAGTTGAAACAATCATCAGATGGAATCCTCACGGATCACGTCTCATATCATGATGTACATCACTATACGGCTATCTACCTTGTAGTGTTGGTAGCTGTAGTGATAGGTGCGGCGCTGCTGTGGCGCCGATGCCGTGCTCGAGCGCGGCCAGTGCCGCCAGCGGAGCAAGCAGCAGGAACAGATATAGAGGCCCAGACAATGGGCCCCAAGCGACACATGGTTCGTTGTGCTAGTGAGTGTGCAGTGAATCAGTGTAGTGAGTTTAGTGCCGCGAATCAGTGCCGTAATTTAGGTGAAATAAAGCAATTTAAAAGTGAATCCAATTTAAGTGATCGTGTAGAGCCTAGTATAAGTGCGCGAGTCGCAAACAAAGCGACATCTCCTTCGTTTTATAGGCATTCGTGCGATCCTCTTAGCATTAAGTAAACATTGTCAATCACCTTGTTAATCATTTAATATTAAAATCCTTTGTTGATCACCTTGTAACTCATGTCACTCACCCATCAATCATCTCATCAAACTCATCTATCTCATCTTCTGGCCCGGGAGCATGTACGAGCAAGCACGTACACAAGCAATTTGTATCATCAGCATTTTACGTCATACCGCATTATTATAGCAACATGTTCAATCAGTTCGCATTAGGTCATCAGTCATACCGCGCGTACTCATTGTATCATTAACTTACCATAGTATCAAAGTGTTCAAATATATCCTTTTTTATATCAAACAGACTCTATCATTTATCAACTATCACTTTATCATATAGATATTGTACGCACCGTACAATATATTAAATAGGCAGAACATATGTTTAAAATAAAGTCATTTTAAAGAATGTTAATGCTATTACTATTATAGTATGCACAATATAGGTCTATAATATAATCTTATAAACAACTGCATTGCACTGAATTTGAAAATATAACCAAAATCTTTAGCAAATGCATTTTTATGAGAATCTTAATTATATCAAGAAGTATAAATATTATATACAGATTATTAATGAACATAATTACTTCTGTTGTGATTTAACCTTCACCAATATTAACATATAAGTCTACAAAAAGTGATCCTGCAGACATAGTAGAGACTTTCTTTGTACTTCCAACGATGAACGCATTTGCCTGCAAATTGCTTGGACTGGAAATTTCACCCGAGTCTAGCCTAGAAATTATAAAACAATTAATAAAAAAATAAATATTATAAGGGCACAATCTGTTGAAGTTGACTGCTTTCCTGACTTTAGATACATATAACCAGAAAAGCTGATAATTATAAATTAATATGTTAGGAACTTGGAAGTACCTATACCAATAGCTTTAATCTTGCACTGTACTGTGCTGGGTCGAATTATACTTTCCACTGCAGAGCACAAGCTTCCTCTACAGTCGAGAGTACGAATGAGAGGAGTAAGGGTACATAATCCATCAACTCTAGACACTAACAAAAAGTTAACCTTATCACATGTTCAGAGATCTAATAAATCTGTATTTTAATGGGTATTTATTTCAACTTATTGTTATTTCTTATATTCCTGTAGCAGATTAAACTAGAAATAGGGTCACAGCGGAATAACATATTATTATATTTACCTTTATTATGTCAGATGAGGTTAGATTTATGTTTTTCAATAATTTCAATAATTTGGTATTTCTTGCTCCGCCAACATAGCTGTTCACTCATTAAAGTGTTTGTATATTTTGTTTGTGAAGGCTGCACAGATATTTCTATGTTTTTTTCGTTTGTGCACTCGGGAACAAAACACATAACTAAAATTAATAATTATCACGTAAATCACAAGTTTTTAGATACGATTTACACAAACCAAATTATATCACGTTTGTACTGTTAAATATTTACGTTACTGATTACAAAACAGATGAAATAACATGCAATTAAAATAAAATAAGCAAATTCAAACTAAACAGCAATCGGCTGTTGAAAAATATGGCGGCAATATGGCGGCGACAGCGCACGCCGGCACACGCACACATTCATAAAAGTGAAAGAGATGGGGCGAAAACGGCATATGAGAAAGCGAGAAAGAAAATTGGGTTACTTTTTAAGCCCGAGTTAAACGGGCCTGGTGGCCGCACAAGAGACAGATATATAATTCTTCAGTGTGGCCATGTTGGGAAAAATTCCTACTTTTAGTGGGTACTATACTGTTTCCATTCGTTTATTTTATTTTTGACACATCGAGTACTGAATCAAATAGTGATGGCCTGATGCGTTATCGAATCAATTTTTTATAACAAACGATTTTATTTTTGAACAAGTTTTAATCGATTTAATACATATTTTATTTTTTGCTCCATGCATTGTTTTATAAAACTTCAGGGATATTTAAGTTACTTGATTTAATAATTATATTAAAATAAACCATTTACTCATGTTAAGTTAATATTCTTATCACTTCCGTCGGCAATAGTAATGTTGTTAAAAACAAATTGTGAAACGGCAACACTGGGCAGACAGGTGACGCGCGCCGCCATTTTGTGGTCACTCACAACGAGACGCCCGCGCCCGTGCTAGTGTTTTCCGTTCGCTGAATTTTAATTCACATTTTTCATACGTCGAGTTGAGTATTTATATTCCTCCGTATTGTTTTACCCGTGAATTCCTACATTTGGTTGAATTGAGAACATCGTACCTGCCTTCATCACTTTCAAAATGCCTAAAGGAAAGGTGCTTAAAGGACAAACAAGGGAGTTTGTGTTGCGACTTCATGAGTACTTTGAAAGGGAAAGCCGTAATGGTGGACCTCTTATACCAGTGACTCAAATCAGAGACCGTGTTTCAGCAGCATTAGGTATTACTGCTCCAACAGTTTCAAAAATAATTAAAGAAGGCTACGGCAGTAGTGGCATGGAACAAAACAAGCCATCTACACCTAAGAAAAAACGTCAGCCCTTTAAAGTGACAGCAATTGACAGTTTTGATGGTGATGCTATTCGTCGTCATATATACGATTATTACCAAAGAAAAGAGATTCCTACTTTACATAACCTAGTACAATCTCTGAAAACTAGTGGCTTGTTCCGTGGTCAAAAGTCTTCTTTGGCGAAGGTATTGAATAGGATTGGATTCCAATACAAAAAATGTGACAAAAGAAAAATATTGATGGAACGCAATGATGTTGCTTTGTATCGATGCGAATTTTTAAGACAAGCTAAAAAAATAGAAGACTGGTCGAATGTTGTTTTCACCGATGAAACTTGGCTCAATGCGAATCACACGGTATCAAAAACTTGGACTGACAACACTGCTAGCTCCTCGACCGCAGTGCCAATGGGAAAAGGTGAAAGAATTATAATTTGTCATGCAGGAACCGCAAAAGGATTTGTGCAAGATGCTATGTTAGCTTTTAAATCAAAGAAAACAGGGGATTACCACGAAGAAATGAATTCCGAAGTATATGAAAAATGGTTTCGGGAAATGTTATTGTCACTCGAACAGCCATCAACAATATTTATAGATAATGCGTCCTATCACTCTTGGCAAATTAACAAAATGCCAACGCAAGCCAGTAAAAAAAATGAAATAATAAACTGGCTCCGTAACAATGGCGAGGAGGTGGACGAGTCCCTATTAAAAGTAGAGTTACTTAAAATATTAAAAATGAGGAAGCAGCCTAAACGATACGTTATAGATGAAATGGCTGCAGAACATGGGCACACCGTCCTTAGAATTCCTCCATATCATTGCCAGTATAATGCCATAGAGCTAATATGGGCGCAAGTGAAAGGATATGCTGCGAGAATAAATACAACTCCTCCTTTCACCGCAAACAAAATGCTGGAGTTGCTTAAAAATGCGTGTGAAAATGTGACGCCTCATAACTGGGCGAGTGTCGTAGATAAGACGAAGAAAGAAATAATGTCTGATTGGGATCGCGATGTCGCATTTGACAACTTACCCATGCACTCATTAATAATTAGTGTTACTGGGGATACGAGTGACGACGACGCCGATTCCGACGAAACAGACGATTGTTTATAAATAAAAATATTAACAAATTACCTTTTAGTTGTTTTAATTATTTAATCCTTAAAGTACTATGAATTCCAACATGGTTTAACTGTTTATTACAAGTAGGTACTAAACATTTATTTTCGTTGTAATCATTGTAATTATTTTAAATTAAACTCTTATTAAAAGTCACTTCAATACGTATACCTTTATTCATATTAATTAATTTGCAGCAAATACATTCGATCCTAATATTGGGTACTATATTACGTTTAACTGTTTTCATTAGTATTTTAATGTAATTTTATTTCAAATGATTCCGATTGATTGATTCTATTCAAAATCGTTTTTGTTATCTGTGGTCATTCGTTACGAATGGCACAACTCTAAGTGGGCGTTACCCGTCAAGAAAGTATCTACTTTTATTTCAAAATATTGTTCTACTGTAATGTCGTACTTTATAGGCGTGAACTGTCAAAAATAAAATAAACGAATGGAAACAGTATAACACAGGCCAACATAAGCGTTGCCAACCGTACGATTTAAATCGTATTTATTCGTATATCATATTTATTATTAAATGATAATGAGTTAATGATTATTTTTTACTTTTTCGTTCGATCTTATATGAAAACTTGTTTTTTTGGTTTTTAAACTATAATTTAATTGCTTGCACTAAAGCATCTATCTTCGGCTGTCTTATCAAAGAAAGACAACTGCGCGCAAATTACCAATTATACCGGGTATCTCAAGACTGCTACCGAAAACGAAGCCGGGTGGTAGTTTTAGTGGCTACAAACACAATGCAATTAAAAATTTCGCCTAGAAACGTGACAATTTTTTTTTATGATTTTTTAAATATCGTCATTTTTGGGTGGTAAATCCACAGTTTTTGCTAAAATAATAATTTAAACACTTTTATACCTTAGAGTATTTATAAATAAAAGGGTATATACTATTATTTTAGGAAAAAATGTATTTACCACACAAATATGGCCATAGGAAAAAAATAACAAAAAAAAATTGTCGCTTTTTTTTGCAACTTTTTCTGTTGCATTGTGTCTGAAGTCGCTTAAACTACTACCCGGCTTCGTTTTCGGTAACAGTCTTGATATACCCTGTATAGGTAATATTTTTTCAACAATAATATTTTGTTTATTATTCTGGATAAAATATAAAATAATATCATATACTTTTTAAATTATTGCGTCGTCATCAGTCCTGGATACGTATGCAAAATTTCAAGTCAATCCGACGTTTTGAAGTGCTCGAAAATCGACTTCACAGATTCTGTTACATACATATAGGCGAAGTTAATAAAACGGTGTTAAAAATAATTAATGATCAACTACTTACATGAACATATCTTATTGGGACTGCTTTTGGTTTTACTATAACATTCTTCTTTTTATAATGAAAGGAATCTATCTCGAAATGTATTGAGCAAATTTTAAAATTATTTGTTGGTTGCCAATTTTGGTGTCCATTAGCTTCCACCCATTTAATTCTAATTACTGTTAGTAGGAAACCTAAAATAAGAAGTAATTTTATTTTTTTACGTATGAATAACGCTATGTATGCAAGGAATAATATGCAAGTATTATCTAGGGTAAACCAATTTTCATAACAAGGTAACACTAAACTTTTAAGAAATTAAGGTTATTTAATATTATTTGTAGAATTTCTAAATGTAATCGATATTTCTCTAAGTAAAACAATTTGTATTGATATTAAAATACAACATTATTTACCAATAAACGACAAAATAATTATAATGTAACATAAATGAGTAACTTACGAGTGAAATGTTATTCCACAAATTTTTCGTTCACTGCGGCTTTTGCAGCCTAAAATACTACAACCCACCATTGCATATACACTATAGTCACTAATATTTGTATAAATTGCTGCTTTACACTATCCAAAACTATTAAAATATCGGAAAAACTGATTGACGTATATTTGTTTGACAAACTGCGCTTATTGACAAATAAAAAAACCGGCCACGGTGACAAGGACAAAGAAAAAAACTCTCTGTCTCTTTTACGCACACTAATTTTTAACTTGCGGTCTCACTCTTATTTCTCACGTTCCAGTTATGGCTACGTCTAGAGAGTATTTAGTCTGAGGATATTTTCTTGTTCGTAATGTTGGTAGCGCACCTATATTAGTAAAAATTGAATTAATTATTTAGAAATAAATTGCTATAAACTCCTTTATTAGCCAAAATTATATTTAGCTATTATCCTTTTAAAACGAGTTTGAGTGGAATTAAATATACCTAAACTACTTATTTTTAATAATTTTTTCAAATAATTTATGTATGTTGCACAACCTGTTCCAATATTAGCCAATAGGAGGGCAGAAAAAGGTGGCCCGGCACCACCATTTTTATCTACGTTTTTGAAGTACCAGCGCTCCCTCTATATATTATATACTCTAAGATTTTTATATTACATACTCATTTCAAAAGGGTGTGTATTGTCCAAATGATTTGCTGTATGTATGATTTCTATAGCATTACCTGCAAAAGTTTTTAAGTTAAAATATATCATAATTTTAAATATCTCTTTTTATTTTTATATATATTTGTTGAGCTTACTTATTTGGTCTGTAGATGATGTACATGGCACTATATATATGAGCCATATTTCTTGAAAGATCTTATTATGTGTATACATTGAATATTTATGTACTCCATTCCAGCACCTGAAACAAAGGATTATTCATAGTTATACACATTGTACCATACTTTATTTTCCATATTTATTTCATTATACTACTATATGAGGAGGAGATAATAATTATATAGGAGGTATAATATGAGAGAGGCCTATAGGTACCCAGCAGTGGGATCCTACAGGCTGTAGATGATGATGATATAAAATGAGCGAATATTCGATTCATTTATATATTAAATAGTTAATTATCATATAAATACGTTAAAACTTAGAGGAATACGTGTATACCTGTTTATAATATCCAGCACAGCTTCATTCTCATATCGTATTTATTTACGTAGTCTTCTCCGTTTGGTACTTAGCTAGTTCTGCAGCCGTTGTTTGGTATTTTATATACCTATTTATTAAAAGAGATATTCCAAAAACTAACTTTCAAACCGCGTGCAATTGTAAAAAATAAATAATAAAAACAAACATCATAATATTTTTAATCAACTCACTTTGGATATAGGGACATAAGTTTTTTCGCCCACATGATTTTATCAACAGATTTTTTAAAATAATAACTTGGCAATATTTAATATAGCTTTAAACATAATCGTAACATAAGTAAAAACGTGTCAATGATTCCTCAGTTTAAATATAAAGGGTTAAATTTCCAATTTTGAGTAATCATGTATGAAGAATATTGCGTCAAATGAAACGTTTATATTTATACATTAAAAATTGTAACCACAGACTATTAATTGTAACTGAAAACAACCTTTTCGTTAATCTGTGGAAATTTAACTGGATGTTTGCTGAGCAGACCGTTTTTTGAGCTAAATGGCTATCCAGTATTTCGTTTCGAAATTTAACGGACCTCAAAATAACGTCATATCAAATGAGTCCGGTGGCTGAGTAGCTATCCAGTATTTGGGGGATAGTTTTCCCAAATATACTTGATCTGATTCTGAACTAATGATTAAAGCAACATTACGCCGTATGTTTAGTATCATCTATTTCTGAATGGTGCATATTCTCATAAAGTATTATGTAAATTAGTCATTATTATTTCGTAACGTAAGTGCGTGGTGGCCTGTTGGTAAACGGACTAGACGCGGCTGCCTACATGTTCACGGTGGTCGCGGGTTCGAATCCCAGGGCACACCTCTGACTTTTCGGAGTCATGTGTGTATTGATAGTCAATCACCACGCACTAAAACGGTGAAGGAAAACATCGTGAGGAAACCTGCATATCATAGCGATTTATAAGAATTTCTATGGTATGTAAGTCCGCCAACCCGTACTAGGCCAGCGTGGTGGACTATATGGCCTAACCACTCTCAATCGTATTCTCGATTGTAGAGAAGGCCCGTGCCCTGCAGTGGGACGTATATGGGCTGATACAAAAAAAAAAAAAAAATTTCGTAACGTCATTAATACTAGTGGTATTTGTTTATTATAAACGCATTTGGAATGTGGTTGGCATCAAGGCCGATGGCGCAACGAGTTCAAAGAACGCGTAAAAATCGAGCTTATTACTACGTCAACTTCATTTGGATGATTTTTAAATGGTGGATAATTTGTGTGAGTTGATAGGCTATATTTTGTATTTTTTATCGAAAGTCCATTCCATTCAATTCTTTGGTTTCGGCCATATTCAAATAATGATTAAATATATAATTATTGAACGGTTTGTAAATTATTGTTTCAGATACAAGATTATAAAAATCATTTTATATTTATTACTTACGACGTAATTTATCAGCGAAATATATAATAATAAAAATACAGTAATTTACTCAACTAGGTTCTTCATTGAATACCCTCAGAACTATAAATTAAGATTTTATCTCTACTTTTCAAATACAATTAGTAAAAGCTTATAATAGCATTTAAATCTATAGTTTTGTGTATTATGCATTTAATATAAACTATATTTAAATTTAAATTTATATATTTATTACTTTCGTTTCGTTTAGTACATTCAATACAATTTAGTTTTAGTTACAACTTACAGGCATCAATAGTTTTACCTTTAGTTAATTTGTATGATTGGTGTAATATTTATAAACTGTATGTATATAAAGAAAATAAAAGTATTGCGTGTAATATATAGATATCTTTATTTATTTTAACATAACCATTGACAGTGACATGAATAAGTAGCAGCATTTATAATATTATATGAGAGGAGACAATCTTTAGTTGCGTGTATACCTTTCAAATAACTATCCATAAATAGTTCAGAATTAAGAGCACTTTAGGATGGAATCAGCTTTCCCAAGTTTACGAATAGCGTGCTATAATCTCAAGTAAAATAAACAAAATATACAGAATTGATTTGGCACAAAAAAGTTAGGTTCGAGACAGTAGAGATTCAGAGGGCGATAGAATATATGCAAGTATAGGAACATGTAGATTGTTGAGAGAAGGTCCTACACGCGTGTCGCGAGAGATTCAAGAACTTGATTATGCCAAACCACTGAAGGTACTACTTTAGACCCTTATTTTCATCATCACATTGCGTTTCCTTATAATAACACTTAACATTTATAAATACACTTACAATAAGACATCTATGGTTCTATAAAGCAGCTGCGCGTACAATACAATTTAAACAAATGCTCTCAAATGTTGGAATTCCAAAATGGCACAGATTAGAGATAGAACAACATTTACAACTAAATTGCACATTCAGATAGCTAAAGACGAATACTTTTTATTTATAATCTCGATATAATTTCAAAGATAAATTTTTTTTCAATAAATCAGACAATATCATTTATATATTTTGAATTAGCTGCATAAGACATCTTATGTTCCACTTAATACAATATTCACGCAAAAATCACGAAAATAAATGCTAAATTAAACCAAAATACACATAATAATCCTACTATGTATATCATTAACATAATGAAATCAATAAATTCGCATTTCTACAGAAGATCTACGGAACCGACCACCGCACGAAGCCTCCGAAAAAAAAGTGTGAAAGAAAACTGAAGCCACAGACTGATAAATTCACCTAGTGTTTGAACCCTGTATTACAAATATCGGAGTGCACGCAAAACAAGTATAAAAATACGTTTATACATGAAAAGAAAACTTACAGATATACGGTGCACTAAAGTTAGCTTAAAGAATGTGGTAATTCTCCTTGGTCAGGTTTTTGTAGTATTTGAAGCCTACAAAACTGATGGCGAGGAGGCCCAGCGTGAGCACGATACCGCCGACGAAACTCGGCCCGTCGAAACTGAAACCAAAAGTTACCAAATTACACTTATGCGTAATAATACTGAGTTCTAAAGTACGGATTGAATGAAACTTGATAGCATTTCTCAACTCATTACGTTAATTTTGAATTGGCACATCGGCATTGTACATTCATTTTGATAAATTAAATTGACGTACAGTATAATATGTTGTCAGTCTGGAATTTAAAATTGCAATTGCATGCGTGCATACAAGGTTTTTTCTCATCATCGTCATCATAGCTACCGGTTTCCCTCAAAGATTTAGAAACAATTTTTCAATGTGCATCCAAATCTAAATGCCTGGATTTCATATTCAGACTGCTGATAATAATTCGTCAAGTGTCCTCAAATTAATTATTGTCACTTTTATCATTAATAGCTCTTGTTTAGATAAAATTGAGATGCTGCTGTATTTCTGACTGTTTATTTATTGCATCGTCAATTAGAGAGCAGTTGTCTCTCCAATAATTCTGTTTGCTCTACGTCACAGATTTTCTTAGAACTGTTAATAATTATTGACTGCATTCATTTAACATACACAAAGACACAGGCTTACACTTTAATTAGTTATCTATTTCTGAAGAATGGTGAATTTTGTAAGTTATCATCTTAGCTTTTCCTCTACATCTTTTGATTCAATAAAACCAATGTGTTTAAACAACTCACAATTGCTCCGTAACTATCAAATGAAACAAATAAAACTTATCGTCCGGTTTGTGCCAGTAGTATAATTAACAGAATTTTACTGAAATTAAATAATATGTTGCAGATTTTATTTTTGCACTTTAATCGTCCTTTTGTTGCAGACTGTGATATGTGTCTTTGATAACATTGTATACGCATTGGCGTGCTGTCGTATATGCACAGCTGTGTTATAAGTACAATACAAACATAAATAATACGTAAACAATATATTATATTACTTAGTACAATATTTAACAAGATAATGCGAGTCCCAAGTAATTTAAAATAGGGTCACAATATTATGTAAACACTGTTAACATTTGACAAAAAAAAAAGTGACTGTAGAAAATCTCAAAGACACAGGTGTCAATAATTCTCTACCGCTAAATAATATTTTCAACAACGAATATTGAGCTATTCAGGAAATCCACATTAATGTTTATTTAAGGTGTGTTATAACGTTAATCCGGTCAAAGATTACTCCATGTTCAGGGGATCACGACCCTCAGCAATGAGGAAAACGATGCGAGGAGGAGGATAAGGTTAGTGGTCTCCTTTACTAAATTCATAGAATTGTTTTTACAAACAAATTTCAATGAAGTTCATTCATATTAGTTTCAATATTTTGCTGTATTTTTATATCCACAAATAGCTATTAAAGTTGAATAAAACCATTATAGAATTATCGGCGTAAGTATCGAATGGCAACACGTATCGTCAGACATTAGGTTAAACGGTTTAATAACACTTGGAATTATTTGTTTGGCAGTGTCGGTCAGGCCGCGTTTGCTGTGTCATAAGAAATGTAAATGGAGTTCTTATACCGTATCGATACTCTATGCATATTTATTAGAAGGCCAACGTGATATTTTCTTATCTTTTCCGTTAGATGTGTCGAATTCATTTCGATTTGAATTTTAGTTTAATTTTGTCTGGATGACGATACGATTAACATTTAGGAAAATGATTATAAATAGTCTCAGTTTGAAATAAGGTGGAACTTATTTAATATGGATCTCTGGTTTTCTCGAAATGTAATTCCCGGTAAAACTGGTTTTATCGGTCCTATGACGTTATCGAACTGAACAAAATTTTTTTTTTAACATTGCCACTATACCTATGATGTAATACTCTATTGCCTGAAGCGCAAAAAATCCATAAAACTCTTATGGCGATTTTTCTTGTACGATACATGAACTTTCCGTATGGCAAAATGTGGTATGACAATTATGTAAAAGCAACAAGTTTTACGATAGCATAAATATCTTCAGGAGCATAATTTAAGAGCTATCAAAAAGATCTGTTTTGAATTGATACTTGACATTTATCTGACTCACAAGCAATCCAGACCTCTAAATAAAAGGGGAAGACGGTTCAAGGATCCTATTAAGAGACTTGACCTTTGCTGGTGACAAGTACTGTGCAAATCGAATACGAGACCACGTAATTAATTCTATAATACATATCCTATCTTGGGCTTCCACTTTAACAGTTTTGAAGATAAATCTATATGTTTAGAGTTCTAATTATATTAAAGTAATCTAGTAATAATATCACTAATAAATAATAATTTATTTTGTTTAGAATGTATATTGTATAGTAGCAGAAGCAATGTATTTGAAAGGTATTTTTCCGGATTCGGTTTATCCATGAGTGAACGCATGCTTATCCCTTAAACGACCTATAAATTACAACTATAAAGCCATTTACCTAAAACCCACTTATAGTGCAAGTGTGAAAAGGAAAATAATAAAAAAAACCGTGATAAAACAGTGCTTTTTGTTTTGTAAATATAATATTATGTATTATAGTAGATTATAATGAATTAAAAATTCACACCTCAGTTAATTTTTGTTGAGCAACATTTCCAAATATTACTCAGTAACATCTGACAGCAAAATATTATATATTCTTAGTGCATGCTTATTTAAGTAATGTTGCCTAACATGTGGTAACATTCGATATTATTGTTGCACAATGTCACTCCAGAAACATAACTATGGTATAAATGCACCATAACAGAACTTCCTCTAAGGTTCTGTTAAGATTGTTTTCGAGTGCGATAATATCAAGGTAAACTACTGGTAAAACCCCAAAATGTCGGTCTATTAACGACATATTAAGTACCTGCTGCGATGTAGGAAATGCTTCGTCTAAATTTTGTGTCTGCCGATGTTTTGTGATATACAAAATGTCGATGACATAAGTTATTTCCTTTGGACCACATACAGGGTATCGCATCAGCAGCCCGTACACCAAATATTATTAATTTATCATCACTCGTTTAGCCACAGGATAGGTTTTTAGTTTTTCATATTTAACCACCTGCTGTAGCAAATTGGTTAGATCATTGACACAAAGTCAAGCGCAAAAGAATACAAGGTTTTATTATTAGTTGCATAGAAATAAAATCAATAATTGAATTTAGACCCCATATTCATGATATTAAAACTCATAATAACTCAGCGACGCGACGCGACGTTGTCAGTTCGAAATCTGGGATTACACGTGACTCCTGGGCAGTGTTACAAGGTGCGCCGTAATTAAACTAAACTATTTGTTACATTTACTGTCAAGTAACAAAACATAGTATTCAGTAAGTATAAAACGTACTGCAATATGATTAATAAGATAAAATAATAAACCTATTTCTGTAACTTACAAACACAAAAACTACGGAAAAAAAAATATAAGGTTTGAAGGTGCACACATGTACAACAAATTACCGATAGAAATAAAAAAAACTGAGAGTTATAACGTCTATAAGAAAAAACTAAAAAATACACCTTTGAAAATGTCTGAGTACATCTCTGCTACGCTTATCTATTGAACAAGAAAAAAAAAATATGTCACGCGTTTTTTTGCTTCATTATAATGGTCAACTACTGTTTCTTACGATTGTTTTTTTTTTTGTATATCCACCCACATAATCTTATAAAAATTGTATTTTTGTTTGAAACGTGTTATATTCAGTAGATATTTATTGAATAATAATTAGTATATTTAGTAACGCTTTTCCAAAACTACTATATATATATATACTTTTTTAATGTATAAATTTCTCATTAAGTGAAATTTGTAAATTTCTTTTGAGAAATAAAGTTCTTTAACCTCAAAAACAAAATTAGCACTATAAAATAATTTTATAGGGTTTATTTCACCGAGACATCCTTAAATTTTCAACCAAACCATAAACTCGATCTTAATGTCGGGTCATGACTATGTATTTAACTGTTGCGAGTATTTAATATTTATTTATTATATCTCCAGTACTTTATGAACAAATAGAATAGTGACACATACAGCGATTAACAGTCTTTTTTTACAGAATACTTGTAATTTTTAATAATGTATGTGTATTATCGCTTACTGTAAATATGTAAATATCCCTGTAATGAACAGTATAATAATCCACTGTGGTTTACATCCATCTACTATTTTTTACGAAACTTTTCCCGTATTTTTTTAAATCTAACCTAGCAACACTGCGGGGGTCAGGGGCGCGGGCGAGAGCGACTCGGGAGTCGGGCCCCGCGCCACTCGTCGCGTCGCCTAGTCAGTGCGCCGCGCTTATTCTCTGCGAATGCGCGTGCGTTGCTCACAATACATTACGAATTACGATAGCATTTTATTCATGTTCATGATGTCGCGATTTACAGCTGTGGAATACACCGATATGTTTTGTTTGAAGGTCTGTTTAGTGGCAGTAATACTTTATGCGATGTTTTGCGATTTTGATCCCCCGACGAAGCAATTTTGATCTACTTTATTTGTGTAAAAGGGGACTTAATTGAGAATGTTTTATTACATTTGTTATTAAACGAATAAAATGATGCCTAAAAACTACAAAGGAATCACCGCGCCAAATCAAATGATACCATTCGTTACGTGGTGACGAAAAATGCGGCGTTGCCACTCTTATGTCTGGGTCAACTGAGGGCAAGTAGGTAAACATATAAGGCATGTTGTATTTTAACTAAATTATTTTATTATTTACTTTCTTTGAAAATATATATTTTTTAATTTTATTGCGATATAAAATCTAATAATTTTAATTTGTTTTAATTGACGTTATTTAATGATGTTGCAACTGAAAGCATTTATAACACCGACACTTTGTATATTTATTGTAGCAAGCTACTCACTCAATTAAACACCATTAGAAGAGGGGAAATCTATTGCAATTTTCTTAAAACTACTGTTCATAAATAAACATACGAAATACCGCTATCAAATATATTATTTGAACATTTAATAATACACCTTAATATCAAAATAGTCCTAATACTCCCACGCAGGTGTGATGCATAACGCCAATTTTGAATTTAGCGGAGTAGGCCCGGTTGGGACCAAAATTTATCAGATAAAAATGGCATTATCAATCAGGTATTTAATCTCCCGTTTGATCACCTCATTCTTTGTTTTAAGTTGGTTATTATAAAAGGACCCGTCTCGTATTAAGAGTAGTTTTAATATAAATATTGATACGACTGTGTCAGTGGAATTACACACAGCTTTGCTTAGCACAAGTTCTCAGCTGCGAAGTGTGACGTAGACAAGTCTTTATCGATTTAAATTCTATTAAGAATAGAACATACGTCCGTCTTGACGCAATGGAAGCACTGTAAGTTTCAAATTAGCAAGATCAACTAGCAATATACTTTCGTAGTGGATTATAGGATTATTTGTCACCACTTAGTTAAGTCCCACTTATAGTTTATGAGATTTACGATGGAAATTGGATAATTAACATTTGAATAATCAATAAGTGAAAGGAACAGTATACAGGGTATATCAAGACTGCTACCGAAAACGAAGCCGGGTGGTAGTTTAAGCGACTTCAGACACAATGCAACAGAAAAAGTTGCAAAAAAAAGCGACAATTTTTTTTGACGTGACAACGTCTTAAATTAGGTTGCGGCTGGGAGTCACTTATGAAAAAGTGTAACGCCCGGTAACGTAACGGTGCGCGCGCAGCACTAGAGAATTATTTTTCAGTTTCACCCACTTTTTCCAAAATTGTCCCATAGCCCCCCCCCTGCCTTCCCCCACCCTTATTCCGAAATAGTGCCTATTAGCCTCCCCACGAAACCTACCCCCCCCCCTCCCCTACCCCCACCCCGAAAATTTACCTCACCCCCCAATCCTATCTCGGCCAACATAGGTCGTAGACCCACCGAGTTTGGTATCCTCGGAACCGTCTTGGTGAGGGCTACAAATTGACCCCGCCAGAAATCCCAAATTACGCAAAAAATTACCCCCCCAAAAAAAAATATTTACCTCCAAAAAATTAATTTAAGTTAGCCTCCCCACGAAACCTTCCTCCCCCCCCCTCCCTTACCCCCACCCCGAAAATTTACCTCACCCCCCCCCAATCCTATCTCGGCCAATATAGATCGTAGACCCACCGAGTTTGGTATCTTTGGAACCGGCTCGGTGAGCTCTACAGATTGGCCCCAACCAAATCCCCAAATTCCTCCCTCTCTCCCCTAAAATATTTGTCCAGGCATAACTCCGTCATTTCTTAAAGTAAACCCCCCGTGTTTGGAGTCAGAGGAATCGTCTTGACGAGCTCGACAATCGAGAGCAGGCAAAATACGATTTTTCTTATTGACGTGACAACGTCTTAAATTAGGTTGCGGCTGGGAGTCACTTATGAAAAAGTGTAACGCCCGGTAACGTAACGGTGCGCGCGCAGCACTAGAGAATTAGGCGCATTGAATCGGCGCATGCTTGTGTCTCTGTCTTTGTCTTTCTCGAACGTTCTTGGCGTTGGAAAAACAAGAAAGCGTCACAATACAAGTTCACACGTGTGGTTAAAGTATCGTCAGCTGTGTCTGTAGTGAAAATATGGAGTGCTTAGATTCGTCATTACATGTACAATGTTTTAGTAAACAAAATATATTTCTATAGTTAAAATTTGTGCAATTCTTATTTTCATTCAATTCCTTGTTCCTATTGTGCAATTTAATTATATTCATATCAATAAATATTCTACCGAGAAAAAGACGTTGTCACGTAAAATCTTCGCCCGTAAAACCGACTTTACAGGCAACCATTTTTTTGTAGTTTTTTTCCTATTGCCCACCCAAAAATGACGATATTTAAAAAATCATAAAAAATAATTGTCGCGTTTCTAAGCGAAATTTTTAATTGCATTGTGTTTGTAGCCACTAAAACTACCACCCGGCTTCGTTTTCGGTAGCAGTCTTGAGATACCCGGTATATTGGAAATATTTTGTTAATATTTCGAGTGCTTAGTAAATGATCATTCCAGTTTAGCTGATTGATATTTGACGTGTCATTGATATTTTTTGGATATTATTCGGCGCCTCAGTATAACTAAGTTGTAATACCTTTTCTTACAGAACGGGAGAGGATATTACACAACATACGGATTAATTACAGTTGCAGCAATTGTAGTGAGAGTACCAAATAATGAGATGTCCTTTACTGATCGAAGACCTTATTCATCTTGATATGATGTCTGACCTCGAAACAACCCATTTGTAGTCCGTTTTACACATTGTAAACAGTACCCGTACCATCCGAACACAGGAAAGTATCTGACGGTGAAACGCTTTTAAAACTAGGAAATTCCATTAGATTAGTAAACTATTGTGATTTTAATCTAATGGCCAATCTTTTATTTATTATACAACGATGTCGGAAGCATTTTGCCTAAATCACACAACTGTTTTCTATCTACTTTTATCGATTTATACATTGTACTTCTAGGTCGCGTAATTTAAGTTGCAAAATACATGCGAACCGTGAGGTCTTGGAGTCGATTCCCAAATAAGGAAATAAATTGGGACACATATCCCGCTACTAAAAATGTTTTTCTATCTTAAATAAACAGTTTGAACTTAGTTTAAATCAGTTATTTAGATACAAACATTTTAAACGTAATTTTGGATGTAGTCATATTGATCTGAAACTATTGTAAGAGTAAATAAAAAACGTTTTCTATGACTATTGTAAAAAAATTACAATAAGAATTGCACAAACAAAATACAATAGTGTAAAACATGCAGAAATAAAGGCCATATTCGCAAATAAAGCATCATATTACAGTTATGAACACAAGGTGAGTAGCCTACTGTCAACTCAATGATTTTCACCCTGCGGTTAATGACCGTTCTCATTCGACGTCCGGAGATCAAGGTGGTACCCACTTCCTAGAGACCGAAAGGTTCTTATATACCTTGGTAGACTTGACAAAACGACCGCACTCAGAAAATATAATTAAATTATTACTCACTGCTGAAGCACTGAGCTTTGTACACCAAAAATCTTTGAATTGTTTGTATATAGCAGTATAACCACTGGATATTTCTTTACTAGATAGATTATTGTTAAATTACATTCTCATTTCAATTGTTTGAAGATATTGAATTTCGATTCAACTCTAACTAACTGATCGACACGTAGCGGTTGTGATCTAGTTAAATTTCATGTCTTCTCTGAACGAAATTCATTCTATACTTAGGCTCAATTGCACAAACTAACTTTGCCAATACCTTTGCCCTTGAAACTGTCAATTTCATACATTCGCAAGGTCAAATACATCTCAAATGTATGGCGATGACATTTTCATAGGCAAAGGTATTGGCAAAGTTACTTGGTGTAACTGAGCCTTATAGTACTGAAGTTAAAGTTGACAATATCTTTTGTGACGAGGTTTTTTAAACTAGAGGGAGTAGTTTTAAATCCTAGCTTATGTTTATGTGATCTATAAATATTCTTATCTTGGGCTTAAAACCTGAATGTCTTGTAAAGTTTGATACACCTGACAAATAGGTTTGTTAGCGTGGGAATACATACATACATAAACTCACGCCTATATCCCAGAAGGGGTAGGCAGAGGTGCCAGGACACCCACATTTCGCCTTGTATGTTCCGTCCCACAATGTGATAGGTGGCGAGCCTATCGCCATAGTTAGCGTGGGAATAGGACTTGTAAATGTTGACTATATTCATCCATTTGTGCCAATAATACGTAGATATGTTAATAAAATGAATTAATTAAACAGAGTAACAAATTACATATTTTAATGTTAATGTTATCAAACATTATCATACCACCAAAATATTTTTAAGTTAGAGCATCATAAATAAGTATGAGAACGAATTAGAATATATATTAAATAACCAACGCCAAGATTATCATTTGATGAAGTATTTGATATTCGGATCAAAATGAGTCTGTTTTCGACAGGGTTTTGCTTGAGTAAGTGCCACCGCAATAGCTATTTCTCCCGCCAAGCTGCAGCCTAAAAATGTACTATTGTGTTCCGGATTGAAGGACGTTGTAGCAAGAGTAACTAATCGACACATTGAGACTTAACATTTTTATGTGTTGTTTTGTATCTTATACTTTTTATAAAAGTTTTTTTTTTCTACATATTTGCTTGCGCCAGTCATATTATCCTTTGACATGTAGGTCCATAAAGTACAAGTAAAATCGTGTTCAATATAAGAAGAAACAACCACGCGTTCCCAAACTGAGGTAACCGCGAATGATACACATAATAGGCTGAAATATGACCTACAGAGCTCATAAATGTGATATTACGTTATTTACTAATAAGTGAATACTTATTGGCTATTGCAAAATCATTCGGCTTTATTCATAGATAGTTGATAAACCTACGTCCTTTTCGAACGACTTTTGAAATCAGTTTATCAAACAGCGCAGCACAACACATTGAGAATCACTGGTTTAAGGAATAAAGCGCAAGTTTTTATGCTTTGAAATAAACTATTCATAGCTCACATTTCCACTAGATCAATAAAGGGATTACGTAATGACGGAAACCGTTATAGGATACGTGACTTTTTTACATTCTCCATTTATATAAGGGACTAGACGCCAGTCTACGACCTAAATAAATATAGTACATCGGGTGATTTTAATCTACTCTCATTTCCATACACATTGGTTGTGTTAGAATCATTTATTCCATGAAACATTTCCTAAATAATGAATCCACCAAAGGTCGAGATTTTGTTTGATAAAAATCTCGACACCGCAGTTAATTAAATATACAGGGTATATCAAGACTGCTACCGAAAACGAAGCCGGGTGGTAGTTTAAGCGACTTCAGACACAATGCAATAGAAAAAGTTGCAAAAAAAGCGACAACTTTTTTTTGTTATTTTTTTCCTATGGCCATATTTGGGTGGTAAATACATTTTTTCCTAAAATAATAGTATATACCCTTTTATTTATAAATACTCTAAGGTATAAAAGAGTTTAAATTATTATTTTAGCAAAAACTATGGATTTACCACCCAAAAATGACGATATTTAAAAAATCATAAAAAAATTGTCGCGTTTCTAGGCGAAATTTTTAATTGCATTGTGTTTGTAGCCACTAAAACTACCACCCGGCTTCGTTTTCGGTAGCAGTCTTGAGATACCCGGTATTTTATGTGATTGTAGATTTAACTGCTATGTTTATAGACAAATATAGTGAAACAATTTAGCGCCTATTTCGTTTCGGGTGCAGTTTAAGGGCTAAGATTGGTTAAGTTGAACCCAACTATGGACGCATTGGTGTGTTGTTTATTACACACTATTCACTAGAAACGGTTTTTCTCCATTGCATATGGTAGCCTCTATCCAACCGTATCCGAATACCTTATCAACACCTTTTAGATATCCGACAATAGTACCTAAATATATGCAACATCAGTTTTTATTTAAATTTTATTTTCATTGTTGAATTTAATTCCATCGTGGGCATTGAGATTAGGGATGTTGCGGATGCCGATTTTTCACATCCGCGGATGCGGATGTTTAAGATCCTATACAGATATTGCATATGAATGAATATTGAAATTAAACTATTATTTACGGGTTTTATCGCTTACTATAATTTATCGATATCAGATTTATTTATGTTAATTTTTAATATTTTTTAACTTCCCAACATTTCGATTACTTTACAGGATTCATGGTCACGGGCTGGACTGAGGATAAGCTCATCCGCTCAGTGACTGTTACAATAGGCGTGACGACAGTATCGAAATATCTAATATTTTATGATATTAGGGGGAAAAACATATTAGAAGAGTTTAAAACGATGTTTTAGTTTTAATCCAGAATTGGAGATTAATAAGATTTTCAATAAAATAAAAGTACAAAATATAGCAATCGGCCATTTTGACAGAAACGCTAGCCACGACGCATGACGTCACGCCTATGTTAACTTGCCGTAAACATTACCAATTTCTTTAGAAATGTGGAATGTGAACTTTACCGGAACCACTTATAGACTTTAGAGTTCATTTTTTTTCAAACGAAATATGTTTTGTTTCGATAACTTTCTTCGCTGCGCATAGACACAATGACATGTTTACCTAGTGGTGACGTTATAACGGATGCCATGACACCTACTAGCTTTTCTGTGCACTATTGAAAGATTATTAGAAAAATGGCTTAAAACTGTGTTAAACCTTTGTTAATTCTTGAAATATAGATTATTTCGTATACAACATGTAACAGATTTAAATGTAAAAGCGGAAAGTAGTACGTTCAGAATCAGCTACTGAATCGATATCAACATTTTTTTGGTAGGTATTTTTTTTTTCAAAATTATTAGTTAAGACCAAGTAAATTACAGACACTCTTTCATTTAGTACTCCGAACAAACGAAATTGAAACGTATCTCCAGGACATAAGATCTTGTTTAAATGAATCACTAAACGAATACTCTAATAAACTAAATAATGAACAAAAATGAACTTTATTTCGATGGTCATAAAGTTTATTTAAGCAATCTATCATTAATCAAACACACACAACGATAGGTCTGAATAAACGTAATAAGCTACCAAAATAAATAACTATCATATTCTCTTTTCCGCACATTTAACTACAACTAGATAGAGCAGGATGCAGCTATTGTTTAATGCAATTTGATCCATCCGACATACGATGGCGCGGCGCGGCGCGCCGGCGGTACATCAAAAGGTTTGGCAAGTGGGTATAGGGATGCGCCGCGAAAAAAATTACTCCCGGTATTCGCAAGACCGGGCGATCCAAATCCCGCACAATACATGCACTTAAATGAAACAAATTAAATTGTAACAAAATCACTATAAAAAGAAACAACAAGTAGGTATTTCTATAAAAAATAATTTCGTGGAACGTAAAAATGGTGATTAAATTCGGTTTATAATTTTGCTACAATGTATGCGGAATCCCGGTGTGTCGTATATCCCGTTATTGCAATCCCTAAATGGGCACCGACTATGTGAAAAAAATCTAGTCGTTCACCGCAGTTATCTGTGTCTACTTGTGTTTAAGTGTTAAGTAGATATTTCGATAAATTTCGCGCGCGATGTCTTTTCGGTATTCGAATATTGAATACACTGAAATGGTGAGAACTTTGGCACTGTGTGGTGATAATGTATCATTGGCGTGCAGGACATTTAACAACAGGCACGGCACCAGTGTAGTGCCCGAGAGTATCTCGATGCTGAGTTCGGAGAGCGCTGGATAGGTCGCGGCGGACCTGTGCAATGGCCAACTAGGTCACCTGACTTGACGCCTCTTGACTTTTTTCTGGGGACGTAATAAATCTCTATCGGTATACTTCAGTGACGTGGCCTCGCACTGTGGGCCTCATTAAAAGGCTCAAAGTCACTCAACGAGCCATGGAGCGGGCTATGCTCGGTGTTTCCCTACGAGATCGAATCAGAAATGAGGAGATCCGTAGGAGAACCAAGGTTACCGACATAGCCCATAGGATTGGCAAGTTGAAGTGGCAGTGGGCCGGGCACATAGCTCGTAGAACCGATGGCCGTTGGGGCCGAAAAGTTCTCGAGTGGAGGCCACGTACATGCAAGCAAAGTGTCGGACGCCCGCCTACAAGGTGGACGGACGATCTGACTAAGGTCGCAGGAAGTCGCTGGATGCAGGCCGCTTCCAACAGGTCATTATGGAGATCATTGGGGGAGGCCTATGTTCAGCAGTGGACTTCCTGTGGCTGATATGATGATGATGATGATGATACTTCAGTGAAAGTACTAATGTGGAGGAACTAAAAAGTAGAATAGTGGCAGCCTTCCTAAAAGTGAAGAGTGACACTGAAGTTTTACATAAATTACGTGAACAATTACGCAAATGTGCATCAAAGTGTATCAAGGTGGTGGACATTTCGAACATATTTTAAAAAGAAATCGCCGCATGAGTGCCATGTAACACGTAAGTTAATTTTGTTGTATTTTTTTGTGTTGTGATTCCCAATCTAGTCTTCGTTGTTAGATATTGCGTTATCTTATTATCTTATTCATTAGTAATGCAAAATATATGACGCCCGTATCCTGCCCGCCTGTAGGAACTAAGTTTAGCGGAAGTGAAATTAATAATATTTTATAGCCGATTCATGCAAAATATTGTCTTATGTTGGGTTCGTAGGCATTATATCTAGTAAGTAAAATATTTAGATTTTATAATTAAAACACAAATGTTACGCTTACAGATTAAATTACTAATAATTTGTTTACCAAACCACCCAGTAATCAGTTACGTACGTAATTTGTATTGTCAGCTGTTTCTGCCGGCGCAGCGTTCGGCGTTAGGTACTCGTGTGAATGGCTCTTTTGTACATGTGTGCGTGTCCGCGAGCGTGTGTAAGTAGTACACTCTTATTTGTAACTCGTAAGGTGACCATCTTAAGTGCCTACATTTGGTATAACTAATTTCATAAATAAAAGATTTTGTAATTATGGTAGTACGATTTTAAAGCATAAACTATGATTGCAATAATATTTTAAAGTTGGGGTGTCTGAGGTTGTGAATTAATCCTGTTACACGTTGTATAATAAATGTGTATCCATATTATAAAACATGTTTTTAAAATAATTCGTCATGCCTATTTAACTTCCCGTAATTTACAATTACTCAAGTAAAAAGTTAATATAAAACGATAATCTGTTTTTGCGATCGATCTACGCAGAAGTAGCTCACTGTGTCTTGATGTCGGACAGTTGGTCTTTTAGGTTCCGATTTAATTAAGTGTAGAATTCGATCCCATGCTTGTGGAAGGTTCTAGCCATCTTCTCTATTGATAATTAAATCCATTACCTTCGTTTTGAGTAGCACCAAGTGCTCGCAAAAAAAACACCGTTTCAGTTATTAAGTATAACGCCGTCTTTTCTGATACAAGGTGGTTAGGAAGAGGTGCGTAAAATAAAACCGAGACGCTGCAAATAATTGTTCGCTAGGATCACTACTTAGTGGAGTGGATAAAAATCTTCGTGTTATCGGCAATAATATCTTAAATTTCTCTCGATGAACACCACTTAAGAGGATTTTCATCCACATAGACACTTTTTTTTAATGTGGTAAGAAAGAAATTATTTTTTGAGTACAGCTTCAGTGCTACAATTTTCTGGTATTTCGCGACTCTCATCTTCACTAGAAGAATCTAACATCATAGCAACAACAAACGCGTCGGATCATGTCAGTATTTCTTTCACTCCCATTAGTCAATGTCACGTGTGAACGGCACGCGCCGTTCGCCAGCAGTGCCAAATTTCTGTCATGTCTCATCTTGTAATACATCCGCATCCGCATAAATATCCGCATCGATTATTGCGGATGCGGATGCAGATGTCCAAATCTATGCGGAAGTTCCGCATTTGCGGATGCGGATGCGAATATTCGCAACAACCCTGATTGAGATATATTAGGTACTACGTATAGAGAAGCTATCCCATACAAATGTTTTGTTCAATTTTGGTAAAGTTGAAACTAAATCGCTGCAGCATGGAAAAAATAATTAGACGTTTAGCCAAATAGTAGAACCATGCAGCGCTAAACCGCTTTCAGGATTTAGTTTTCTCGCGACCAACAAAGTCGGGAACCCCAAATAACGTCTTATCTAGTGTAAAGCTCAAAACACACTGTAATGTAAAATTGTATCAAAATTAACTACACATTATTATCAAATTTTCGTTGACAACAGATTACCAAAATAGTTTAAGCTTTTAGTTACATGATTATGTACCCAAGGGAATTTCAAAAACATATATACAGTACCTACAGTTTCAAAATAATTTAAACAACTAGACGCAGATCTGGTTCAATCGCAACCGAAATTTAGTGAATGTGTTGCCGTGGCCACCTAAAAGCCCCGACCAGGCCCGGATCTAGGGGGGAGCAAGACGGGGTCTGTGCCCCGGGCAGTAAGTTCAGGGGGCGGCATATTGAATCTTGGGAGACAACTACAGAACTGACCAACCTTCATACCCTATCCCATCTTCTATTCAGCTATGAAATTATCCTTTATTTCAACCCCTTATAGCTAATATTCAAAAACAAAGCCGACGCACCCGGTTCAGGACTCCAAGCTTGCATGCTGTGGCAGATATTACGCCTTCGACGTGTGGATATACATAGCGTATATCCACACCAAAGATATTCAGGTCATTCTGCATTGCGAGGGGAGCACCCTGAAAATTGGGAAGGGGTATTTTTTGCAAGTGAACGCACACACCTGGGTTTTGTTGGCATTGTACTTAACCATATTCCTGGAAACCCATGTGAGCTCAATGACAAGATCTTCGCGTCCCCTCACAGTGTCAACCCAGCCCCGGAGGCCCATAGTGGTATCGCCCAAGAACGGGGCTGCCGTCTGCATAGCGATGAATGTTGCCTAGCGACAACATATTATTGATGTCGGGAATAAACAACGTGGGCGGCAGCAACGAGCCCTGAAGAACTCTGGCATTTAACGACATGAGCGCCGAAGCGTGTCCGTCGACGACGACACGTATTCTACGCTCATACAGAAAGCCAGAAATTCACGAACACAGGTTGTCGGCCAGAGCGTATGTCGGAACTTTGGAAAGAAGACCACGGTGCCAGACCCTATCAAAAGCCTTGGCTATGTCAAGGCTCATAGCAAGAGCCTCGCCACGCCAGTCAATCGCCTCACCCCAGCGTTACAGGACAAACTCAAAAAGATTCACCTGTTGGTCGATTTTGACGGAATCCCCGATGTCTGTCACTGATCAACGAGTGAGCAATAAGCACGACTGCTAGTTGGGTGAATGGCCAACGCACACCCAATCTTGCTGCACGCGCTCGGCATCCGCTCTAACGTAGGCCTTCTTGCAGGCTTTGATGGCTCGGTTGTAGGCTTCTTTCAGGGAACTAATAACTCCAAGGGATGGATGAGAAATAAACTTACATACCATTCCAATCCGACGAAAAATGCCAGACCCTCCGCTCAACCTGCACGGCACATGGAGGTGAAGCGAACGGTACTGTCGACCCAAACAAGTATTGATCGATAGTGCCCAGAGGCCAGAGGATCCAGAATGATCAGTCTTGGAGGAGCCCAGCCATAGTTCGTGATGTGCATTGAAAGACTACCAAGACTCCCAAGAAAACCCATATTTCGGCCAAAGGGAACTGCGCCCGCGCGTCTTCAGCCGCCTGGCTTAAATACCTGAACAGCCGAGTCGTCTCATTTTCCCCGTTTTGAGACCTATAAAGGCACTCGTAGATGCGGCTCAGGGAACCTAGATCCACGTGCACCCACAGAGCAGGGAAGAAAGGGTCCTCCATGCAGCGCAAACGGCGACAGCAGATGTCCAACCGTTCTTACAAGCATACCCCGGCTTTCGGCTTGAAGTTTTCTTAAAGCGAATAACCGGGGTACAGCAGATAAGAATTTTTGGCCAGACGAAAAACAAACAAATCTGCGTCTCCGTCAAGAAGAGCAAAGCAGGCCGGGCCGTCTCGAGATCATGGTGGACGGCATTGAGGTTCGTATGGAGCCCGCTAATGTTGGTGAATTCCAAAGTGAACGCGGTGGTGGGGTTATGCACCGCTTAAGGGCCTGCTCTGTTTAATTACACTGTCATGAAGTTGAGGGGATAGGTTTGATGAAGAGGCATCGAGGAGCTTAAGTCCGGATGTTAAGAAGGCCGAATGGGCACCGGCACGAAAGGGAATGAAGGGAAAAGGGATGAATTGATCCACCCGATGGAAGGGCCCTCGTACCCTCCCGGGATGAGCCTCCGGGACCCCACATTCGGTCACCAATCGGCACGACGACGACGGAGCCACGCAAGATTATCCGCGAAATGGTGAGGCAGCGTGTCGTGGTGATTAGCCACGATTGGGTACCGCGCGCAGGTCACGCGCCTCCCACCACTTCTCCCACCAACGAATCAATATCACAAAGGCTGCCTTCAGGTGTGGAGTGGAGTGAAAGAATATCTCGACCAAGGCGAAGCTGGGCCGGGCCGCTAGTTTATTTTTAAACTGTTATTTATTCATAGCATTGTATTTGTCGCTCAGTGAGCTATGTTGGAAATTTCTCTTAGGAATAGCATCTCTAACAAAATAATACAGCAAAGAACAAGAATATCCGACATAGCTTGGACTATGAGCAGTGGACTGCTACAGGCTGATGATGATTTATTAATCACTACAGCTGAATTCGTCCAATTCAGAAACTATTGTATCATACAGTGGTATATGAATAAATTTAACAAAAACAGGAAAAAGTAGGTATACACTTTCTATGTCATTTTAGTGTATCCGTTTTGTATACATGTTATAGAAATAGTCATGTATACTTAAAAATAAAACTGGAAGTGTATACTTTTTACTGATATGTTTTGTGTATATTATTCTGAAACCAATGTATACCCAGTTTTGACACAGTTTAATGGTTGGGTAATTTTGAAAAAAATGTTGTGAAGATATTTTTTGAATGATAGCAGTGTAGATATTTTAGAAAATGTGATAATGTATACATAGAGATACTTATGTATAAAATGTGTGAATTCCAAAGTAGGTAAGATCGTGTTTCGAGCACACGTCTTGATATTATTACTACCAGTGTCAGTTTCAAAGAAAACAAATAAAAAGATAAACTTTTTTCTTATTAAAATTCCTAAAACAGCGCGTGTACTTTGAAATTTTAACATCAATAACTTAATATTTGATTGTATAAAAAATTACTCGGTTATCTTTAGTTCAGTACCTATTTGTTCCCATACATCATACTTTAAGTGAGCATATTTGTATTCTTTACATTTAACATTATTAATAATTTCTCTATTACGCACATACTCTAATCGTTTTTCTTCCATTTTTTAAATGAACGCACATACGAACTTTTGGCTAATTACTGATAATTAAATACACCCAACAGTCACATACATAGTCCTGACCCCACATTAAGATGAATTAAGTCTTGTGTCGTGGGTATCGGGAACTACGAGAGACTTTTCGGTCTCACAAACACCCAGACCCGAGACAAATACTTGTGGGCCTCAAAAATATTTGTCTCGGTGCGGGGATCGAACCCGCGGCCTCTCGTTTCACAGGCGGCGTCTAACCAACTGCGCCACGGAGGCTGTCAATTACGTCCAGTCTAGTATTTACAAACAAGTGGTCAAAGAACTGCGGTGTTTATTTCTATCAAGTCAAATTAGATTCCCAGCAACACCTCATGTAAATAATTAGACATTTCTAAATTGTATCCAACAATTTTAATTTGTACGCAGATTGAATGAAGAAAATTATACCTTGTATGTATTATAAATTCTAATTTAATTGTAAGTTTTAAGAAATGTTATATTAGTTTGGCTTAAAAAGCTGGTAGTCATATTTACAAAACCTATTTTTGTGTAAACTCAAGTTTGTCCACAATCGCAAATCGCCTAAAAGCGCTGTGGTGCACGGAGAAATTATTATTATTTTCTCTCTTCAAATTTCATTACATTGGACATTATTATCATTACTACTATTGGACTACTAGTATAAATGTACATTGTATAAATTATGAAAGAATATTTTAATGAAAGCGTTGAAGATATTTTTTACTTTCATTTGTAGTTCCTAATTTCACCACTTGTCAATTTATGTTAGATGCGCTGTATGTCTCAGACGATTTTGTTTTTGAAGGTCATGCCCTCGAATTTCGACCGACAACACAACAAAAGAATCTATTGTTCAGATCGCTGTAAGACGCGTTGCTCTAGTATTTATGGCCGTTTCTTTACTCTATGCGTAAGACGAAAACCTACAATGTGTTTTCAGCTTAACATTGATATCGATGAGCGTGGGGAAATCCCTACAAAAAATCACAGTGAAAACGTGCTAACTTTAACATATGCATTCGCATAGCGTAATATGTAATAACTATCCGATGCTTAACCGTCTATTATCATAGACTCACGACCGTTGTCTAAATAACACGATTGTTCATTATTTTCCTGTTACGTTGATCAACACAGCACAAGCCTGTCATTAATACTAACCGTTGAATTCATAATATAAATGCGAAAGTGCGGTTGTTAGTTTGTCCTTCTTTCAATACGAGCGGAATTATATTTCGATATAAGACGGAGATAGATAGTTTATCAGATCGAGGTTTTTAATAACAACGGGGAGTGACATTAAATTCTTTCGGTATGGTTTGGTTTGGTTTTAGTTTAGTTTGAGTCAATTTCTTTCTATAATTTTTTTTTCAAAATGAACTGATTATGTAGCCGCTTTGTAGAAAGGAAAGTGGCTATACAAAACTGTATATGTATATAATTTTAATGATTATATTACCACTTGCCCTTCACCTCTTAGCAAAAACAAGATACCAATGGATTTGGATGAAGAAAAACATGTCTTGAGGAAAAAACAAACTTTTTTCCTCAAGACATGTTTTTCTTAAAATATTTTCAGTGATTCAAATGAGCTATGTGAGATCCATGTCTCCATGTTATATCTTTATAGGTTGGTACCATACTGTTATAATATATTATTTACATAATGTGAATACTCACGCTCTGGATTGCAGCACTTCTTTAGCTTCAGGAGCTGCTGTGGGCTTGGTAGTTTCGTCTTTGGGTGTGGCAGCCTCGGTTTTCTCATTAGGCTCCGTTTTCGGTGTGGTCTGGGGTTTGTCTGCCTTCTCTTCAGGTTTCGTTCCATTGGTTGCGGTTGCATTTTCTTTAGTAGGCACAACTTGTTCCTCACTGGCCTTCTGGGTAGTAGGCTCAATCTTTTCCGTCTTGTTTTCAGTTTTGTTGTCTTTTGCTGTAGCTGTTTCATTGGTTTTGGTCTCGGTAGGGGTCGGTGCAGAGCTGTTGGTCTGTTGTGTGTTTGTAGCATTCTGAGTTGCTACTGTGTTTTGTTCCTGAGTTGGCGCTGTTTGTGTTGGAGAGCTGGCTCCTTGTGGTGTTACGGATTGAGCATTGGTTGGAGTGACATTTTTCGGGTCCTGTTCAGTTGGCTTTGCTTCGTTTGCTTTTACATCTTGTGAAAGAGTCGCAGGGGCTGTCTGTGCAGGTTTTGCATCTGTAAATAATTAAACATATGTATACAGAATATCTGAAGGCATTGTGAGAGTGGTAGGTAAACAATCAATTTGTTTGGCACAGGACAGAAAAATGTGGTGCAACTGAGGACTATACCCAGTAGTGGCTTGATGTGGGCTGATATGGACAGATAAATATGGTTTAACATATTGTTGGTGTGATACCCATAATTACATCAAATAGATATATATTTATCCTCATAGAAAACATTAACTTTATTGTCTATGTTGTGTGAATGTGAAATGATTAAATATATGGTAAAATTGCTACTGTTCAAGTGTTGTGAATTTTTAATGTACTTTCCCACTAGTTTTAGAAAGTGTTCTTGAGTTATACTCAACATGAGTAATAGTCATGTTATGTTTAAACATAGCCATAACTTTTTGTTAGTATTTACAGTTTCCAAAATATTTCATAACTTTCAAAAGCCTTGGAATAACATGTTATACCTCAATGTGATGACTCAGTTACAATGAATTGCTCTTTAGTCAGTCTCAGGCCTCAGTACATCAGAATAAGAAAGTTAAAATTAATTATTAATATTAATTGTAAAAGAACTAATCTATCTGTGATGAGTCAAAAGTACTAATTGTATTTATGAGAAGTCAATACATTTAAAGTTATTTATTTATTTTATCATTATTGCTAGTCACAATAAACTTGGCTATAAACAAAAAGTAAGGTCTTGTAGACTTTTTATTTAAGAAGTATTTAAAATAAAGAAAAACAGACAGCTTATAATCTGCTGTATTACTTTTATGATATGGTAAACTGTGGTGGTATATTTTAAAATTGTAATGAATTAAAAATAGTTTCATTTAATACAAAAGAAGCACTACAAGTGTTTAGTAGTAGTAGTTTAGCGATGATATCCCGGACATCAGCCTGTTTGAGATTGAGATGGCCCTCAAACAACTTAAAAACAACAAGGCGCCGGGTGAGGACGGAATCACTTCAGAGCTTCTGAAAGCGGGCGGAACGCCTGGTACTGAAAGTCCTTCAGAGGCTCTTCAATTCCGTTCTCCTCGAAGGCTCAACGCCGGAGGCATGGAGCAGGAGCGTGGTGGTACTGTTCTTCAAAAAAGGTGATAACACTTTGCTGAAGAACTACAGGCCCATCTCGCTCCTGAGCCATGTCTATAAGTTGTTTTCAAGGGTCATCACAAATCGTCTTGAAGGCAGGTTTGATGACTTCCAGCCTCCCGAACAAGCCGGTTTCCGAAAAGGCTTTAGTACCATAGACCATATTCATACGCTACGGCAGGTTATACAAAAAACCGAGGAGTATAACTTGCCGCTTTGTTTAGCGTTTGTGGACTATGAGAAAGCCTTTGATTCGATCGAGACCTGGGCTGTGCTACAGTCTCTTCAGCGGTGCCACATAGACTATCGGTACATCGAAGTGTTGAGGTGTATATACAACAACGCCACCATGTCGGTCCGAGTACAGGATCAGAGCACGAAGGCTATTCCACTACAGAGAGGCGTGAGACAGGGAGATGTCATATCTCCGAAAACTGTTCACTGCCGCGCTGGAAAATGCCTTCAAGCTCTTGCAGTGGAAAGGATTCGGCATCAACATCAACGGCGAGTATATTACTCACCTTCGATTTGCCGACGATATTGTAGTCTTGGCAGAATCGCTGGAAGACCTTAGCACTATGCTCGAAGACCTTAATCGAGTTTCCCAACAGGTGGGTCTTAAAATGAACATGGATAAAACGAAGATCATGTCGAATATCCATGTTGTGCCCACCCCCATTGGAGTTGGGGGCTCGACTCTCGAAGTTGTAGACGAATATGTCTATTTAGGACAAGTGGTCCGGTTAGGCAGGTCCAACTTCGAGAGAGAGGTCAATCGTCGAATCCAACTCGGTTGGGCAGCGTTCGGGAAACTTCGCGACGTCTTCTCGTCCAAAATACCTCAGTGCCTAAAATCGAAAGTCTTCGATAGTTGTGTGTTACCAGTGATGACATACGGCACCGAGACGTGGCCTCTCACTGTGGGCCTCATTAAAAGGCTCAAAGTCACTCAACGAGCCATGGAGCGGGCTATGCTCGGTGTTTCCCTACGAGATCGAATCAGAAATGAGGAGATCCGTAGGAGAACCAAGGTTACCGACATAGCCCATAGGATTGGCAAGTTGAAGTGGCAGTGGGCCGGGCACATAGCTCGTAGAACCGATGGCCGTTGGGGCCGAAAGGTTCTCGAGTGGAGGCCACGTACAGGCAAGCGAAGTGTTGGACGCCCGCCTACAAGGTGGACGGACGATCTGACTAAGGTCGCAGGAAGTCGCTGGATGCAGGCCGCTTCCAACAGGTCATTGTGGAGATCATTGGGGGAGGCCTATGTTCAGCAGTGGACTTCCTGTGGCTGATATGATGATGATGATGATGATGACTACAAGTGTAAGAAATGCTATGAAATTGGTCACTTTCATATTTTAATATCTAATAACTAAATATATATGTACACTCTCTCTCTCACCCCCACTCTCCAAAGCCTCCGCCCAACGGTGCGTGAGGTACACAAGAAGATCACCAGCCGAGCGACCGTGACGGAAACCGTACTGGCGGTCACTAATCAACTGGCGATCCTCAAGATACCTCAGGAGCTGAGTGTTTATAACTCGCTCCAAGACCTTGGAGAGTGAGGGATGTGACAGCAATCGGCCTGTAACTCAAAGGGTCCGAACGGTCACCCTTTTTGGGGACAGGGTGTACATTGGCGACCTTCCACGAAGCCGGAACCCGGTTGGCTTTATAGGAAAGACGGTAAAGGCGCGTGAGCACGGGTGTCAACTCAGGGGCGCACGTTTTAAGAACCACTGCGGGGATACCGTCTGGCCCACTCGACTTATGGACGTCAAGAAGCCTGAGCTCCCGTCTGACAGCACGCTGGGTGATTTTTACGTCAGATAGGAGGCTCTCACAACGCGGGATGTTCGGCGGTGTGGCGCCCCCGTTATCCAAAGTCGAGTTCGAGGCAAAGAATTGGGCCAAGAGATCGGCCTTCTCCTTTGCACTGTGGGCCAAACTGTTATCGGGCTTGCGCAGTGGTGGGAGACTGGACAGGCAGAAATTACCCTCCACAGCCTTAGCGAGCGACCAAAAAGCACGACTCCCAGAGGGATAGCTCTGGAGTCGCTCGCCAATTCTGCAGATGTGCTCCGCCTTGGCCTTAGCTAAGGCTCTCTTGTTGGATCTAGAGGCGGCGTTGAATCTCCGTTTCTCCTCCTTTGAGTTTGGATCCCGACGCCTTCTTGCGTCTTGCCACGCCGCGTATGGGGACTGCTTAAGGCGCGCAGCAATAGCACAGGCACGATTGTACCAAGGTCGGTTGCGACGCCCTGCGGGTATTTTTGAGCTGGGTATGAAAGTCTCCATACTCCATACATCGTATACGCGACGCAGTCCGCACAGGCGTCAGGATCATCGGAGGAGAAACAAAGCCGCCCCCAAGGGTAGGACGCAAAGAATTCTCGCAGTCCATCCCAATCTGCTGACATGTACCGCCAAACTGTGCGAGTTCCAGTCGTTGAAGAGCGGCTAGAACTCGCTCCAGGCGCCCATGAACTGACCAGGCAGTGGTCAGAAGATCCAAGAGGAGCTTCAACCACTATCCTGTATCCGTCCGGGTGGGTCGTCAGCAGAAGATCCAACAAAGAGGGCTCATGGCTCTCAACATCTGGAACACGGGTGGGCTGTGTTACCAGCTGCGAGAGATCATAAGCCAAGGCCATCTCATAGACAGCCGGACCGGGGAGATCAGTGGTCCTGGATCCCAACCCCTCTTTGTGATTTATATATAGAGGGAGCACTGTCATACATTTGCAACTTCAAAAACGTAGATATTTTCTTGTTCGTAATGTTGGTAGCACTCCTATATTAATGTTACCAATAAATAACTTTGCCTCGAAAAATATATAAATAAATAAATAAATGGAAATTAACATATTCACATTAGATTGTTTTTAGTTACCATAATACATCATATTAATAATAAATGTAAAGTAAAACTCACCCTTGCGTTATTATAATTAATTTCAGTCTAAATTCAAATATTTTATGTTTTCTACCTAAAAATGATTCTGGAAGTTATTCGGAATTTCAACTATTTAATTACTTGCAACATTGAATAAAAAGGCGTTCGAAAATTTAGAAATATGAATATTTTTCTGTAAATTGATGTACATATATATATCATTTTATTTATATATATATATATATATATAATGGTATATATATATAATGGTATATCATTTCTAAATAACTAATAAGAAATTGGACTTATTGTCGGTGATAAACAAATACACAATTAATAATTAACCACTAAAATAAATTTGGATGAAATTCGATAGCGCTAAACTACATTTTTTGATTTTTCTTTTTCATGTAATTCATGCGTATTCCAAGCTGTCACAATTCATACTGGATGTGGGGAAGAAAAAGGTGGCCCCGGCACCACCATTTTTATCTACGTTTTTTAAGTACCAGCGCCCCCTCTATATATATATATATATATATATATATATACTCTAAGAATTACAGTTACTACCGCATTTTCGCAAAAACACCGAATTGTTTTGCAAGAATTAGTACCATCCACGTTTTAACTTATGTACTTAATGGGTAACGTTGATTTCATGATGGCTGGCTTATCCGGCTGATTACGATACAGCTAAATGTAGACATTAATAGTTCATAACGTGATATCATTTTTTTTTAACAGAAACCAGTTTATATAGAACAAAGCGGGTCTGTCGAGATTCCTTGATTAGTGTAAATACGTGGTATTTTATTTAAAAATGGAATCTTTAATTAGTTGAAAATATTTAAATACTACGGATATGTTTTCTAGAGCTTTTCATCTGATTCGATAAATCAAACGCAAATACGTATCACTTAAAAAATCATTAAGACGCATTGATGGATGCCAGATTGTTCCGTATTAGTTACCTTGTTGAGTATTTTGCTGCGCCAGGCACACTGATAGTGATACTAAAATAACAGTTAGGGAGAAAAATATTACACTTTTCATGTTGAAATAGATCTAAATACCAGCAAATCTAATAAAATTATCAAAAATTTTACTGCGCGTCCAACGATTGCCGATACAACGGATACAAGTAAAATTCTAGAGATGTGTAACACTGCGCTACGCCGCGCAATTGCACCAACTCAGTTCACTGCGCCGGATGTGTTAACTCACTTGTTCAAAATGTGTTGGCGCAAAAAGGAGTTATACAACAGTCAACTCGATTTCGGATTTACTAACTTGAATTAAATTCTTTCTAACTCGAGTTTGAAAATCGCGTAGAACGAGTAGCAACTAGCAAATATGCATATTTATGGGAACATTACATTTTCGGGATACATAGCATCCTACGCAATATATCAGGGTATCAGCTACGTACAATATTTCATCATTTTGCTTTAAATTTTAAAGTAAGACTCATCGCGGCCTCTTACATATGAGACACACATAACAGTACAGTCTCATACCAGTAAAAACTATAAAAACCTATCTAATTCAATCCTACCTACAAAGTTCAACACTCAGTTTCTTCCTTCCAAGTCGAATTCTGTAACTCGAGTCGGGTTTATCCCGAGTTGGCACATCACTGCCACAAACTAATAAACAGACTTGTGAGCGTGGCATGCCGTGTGCGCCGCGCAGATGACGCGCATAACGCATTTCGTTGCTCACTCGGCGACAAGCGTTTTCATTTTGTTGCGCCATGGCGCAATTTTGAGTTAACTCAGTGAGCCAGCGCAGTTAATTGCGCCTGAGTTACTGAGTTAACGCAAGGATTTTCGCTGAGTTACCCATGTCTATAAAATTCTGAGTAAATAGTGCTGCGAATTGCAAAAGTACAACATCAAATTAGTCGATTGCACGATATTTCAGTCGACTAACAACGAGGTTTACTTTGTATACCGTATTTGACAGTAGGTACTAGGTATTCTTCAATGATTAAAGAATAGAGGGGATAAAGCATAAGGTCACGTGACGCGTACCACTTTGATTCACAAACATGGCGGCGGCTCCGCCCCTAAAAATAGTAATACGCTAGTACCAAATTTTTTATCGATATCGATCATCAACAGTGGCATACGACTAACATTAATATAACATTTTTAATTTTTGCTTTACATCTCAGTTGAGTATAAACAGGGGATTTTAGGACTTGACAGTCAAGTCTTTAAAAATTAAATCCGATAATAATAGGTCAATGTTTTGATATTTTTTTCATGCTATGATTTATTTGATGGGTAAGTTTTACCTGATGATTGGATTGGATTTGTCAAATAATACACACGTGAGATAAGATACAACTTTATTAATAGCTAGAATTTGGTTGCGACTTCGAATATACCACACTTTTTTCCTTAAGCACCAATTTTCACCATGTCAATATTTCTTTTGCCAAATTATAACTAAAATCTAAAAAAAGACAGACATTTAGCAAACAACAATGAAAATATGTACACTAAACTAACAACGTAAATATATAAATAGAAATAAAATATCTACACAAAATTAACAATTAAAATGTAAAATAGAAATTAAACAATTAACTAAATAAACACAATTAACTAAATAAACTGACATTATTGTGTTCTGTGACATGAGCCATTGCAATTTTAAATGGCGATATAAAAAAAAGAAAAAAGAAGACAGTTCGTGTTGCTGACGAAGTTTCTTGCGCCACTTCTTCTTCACAGCTACAACACGTTCCGAAGCGGTGGTAGCAGAAATGAACAATCCAAAAGATCTTTTGAAAGACTATTTGAATAAATAATAATAATAATAATAATAATTAATCTTTATTTCATTACAACATGTTTACAACATAATAACACCCTGACTCCTGAACTAGGAAGCCCTGTATAACAGAAGTCAGTCTCTTTCGACAATTATTTATTTAACAGCTGCTTTATATAAAAAAATAAGAAACTCGAAAAAAAAATAATAATTAAAAGACTTAATAAACTATGTAACAACACTAGATCGCCAAATGAAATGAACTTAAATTATAAAGAATATTTTGATTTTGAATAAAGGAATTGTAGCGGACATCGCGAACGAAGGCAGGAAATCAGCACTAGAATAAAAATATTTTTTGAATAATTCAATCAAACAAAAAAAACATAAGGTACATACATACATAAACATACAAGCGGTGAATAATGTGGACTATAGATTTTAATTTATGTATAAATATTGACTGCCTCAGTGGCGTAGTTGTATTATGGTACGGTTACAAAGCTGAGGTCTCAAGTTCGAATCCCGGGTCGCGCAAAGTGATATCGGATTTTTCTATTCATTATCAGCACAGTCAGGAATTTGTGCCCGATATTGCGATAGGCTCGCCACCCACAACATCGTAGGACGGAACATACAAGGCGAAATAAATAAATAACACCCAACAGTCACATACATAGTCCTGACCCCACATTAAGATCGAGTCTTGTGTCGTGGGTATCAGGAACTACGAGAGACTTTTCGGTCTCACAAACACACAGACCCGAGAGAAATATTTGTGGGCCGCACAAACATTTCTCTCGGTGCGGGGATCGAACCCGCGGCCTCTCGATTCACAAACGGCGTCTTACCGCCTGCGCCACGGAGGCTGAAATGTGGGTGTCCTGGTTGCACCTCTGCCTACCCATTCTGGGAAAAAGGCGTGAGTTTATGTATGTATAAATATTAATATTATGATAAATTTATTTGTAACAAAACTAATAAAAATGCAACTGCTACATAAACAATAGTAATATGATGTATTAAACATTTTGATCTTAGTGTGGGGTCAGACTATGTATGTGACGGTTGGAGGTAATTATTTCTTGATATTCCTAAAAATATACTTATACTTTACAATTATCGTTACTTTTTTAGTCGCCATAATGTAAACATATGACCAAGTAATACTAATTTACATGTTACAACCGTTACAAGGTTATACCTGTCGAGACAAACACCCAGTTGCATCTAATACATTTCGTTCATTATTACGTTGCACCATTCTTTGCTAAAATCAAAAATACCTATCAGGATATTTAATACATACCAAATAAAATACAATAACATAGGTAGATTTTTATTGCTATTATTTGACTGAGGAAAATCATTATGTCTCACTTAGAATTCAATCAACGAATATGAAAGTGTTGGTTAAGATAAACAATTATAATAATTAATAATAAAATATAAAACTATTTCTGTTCATTAAAAGGTTCTCCAGAACATTAGACAATAGACTACCAATTGTCCAAATTATCTTGCATGTCATCTTTGTTATTGATTAACAGTTGTATTATTAATAGGATTATTAGGTAAAATATCATAATTACTACAATTTCACTTACCGGGAATATTGTTGGAAAGCTGTTTTCTTTTTCAAAATGTAATGAACAAATAAATGTATTTATTGCAGGGTTCCAATAGCTTCCAATTTTTTGTATCCATTTTGTCCTGGTTTGTATGTTTATAGGGAATCTAAAAAATATTTTTAATTTCACTTTGTTTGTCGGTCTGAATATATATTTAAATATAAACTATTTATTTCTTTTTTTGAAAAATAAAGATCAATATATTTAAAAATGATAATATCGATATAAATAATTTCGTATCGAATCCACTCATCTCTAAACTTGTGTGTAAACAAACAATGAGGTTGTTATTTACACTACTTGTATAAATAACGCCTAGAAGAGTCTAAAACTTAATCAACAAGATCCAAATACATTTATAAATGATAAAAATAAACCCAAAATGTAAATTTAGCACATATTTGTTAGTATTTCGTAAAAACAGTTACTAACCTATGAAAAGTTGTGTTGAGTCCTTTTTGCTTGAACTCGACTTGAATCCTCTAACACAACACTGAGGCACTTTAAAAACTTAACAATTAAACTAATTAGCAAACTTAACAAACGAGATTAAACAATGAATAATTCGAAATTCTTTGATTTTGCAGATTTGTTTACTTCGATTGACAGATAACGCCACAGTTTGACATTTCATGAAGTTTTTGTTTTACTAGTCTGTGGTTTCGGATGAGCTAAATAAAATGGCGTCATTTTGGTCTAGGGGCGGTCTCAGTGTGGTTAGTGAACAAAATATTGCCATATTCGAAACAAAGGAATTATTATTTGTCTCTTTCATTAAGGGAAATGTCAGCTTTGTGTAAAGGAGACAGATAGATAAAAGTACATTCCGCGTCGATATTCCTAACATAACTATAAGTTGATATATATAGCTACTTTTGTGCGTAATCCTTTATAATTCTTTTATCATTGGTATTCTTTAATTGTTAGATAATTTTGCTATTATTAATAACATTGTGCGTAGTACTACTTGGTCTGTGATTGTGCGCTAGTCAGGGCATCGACGCGACGCGACGTGACGTGCGATTGGAGTTTATTATGACCAGTCTTGGTAACTTTGTCCCTCGGTAGGAAACTGGCACATTCTCAATATCTACTGATAAATAAAATTATTTTAACAACTAGCTGTCGGGCCCGGCTTCGCCCGGGTGCAGATAGTTTTTGAGTCCAATCCACATCAAGAACATATTATTTCGCGTGTCTACTAACTATATTTCCCGCGTGCCGTCGACTATATTTCCCTTCCGTAGGAGAGGACATCCCGTGCCAACAATTTGAATTTGAAAGAGTAGAAAATATGTATATTTGGTTTCCTGACTCATCCCACGGGAACACTACATTTTTCGGGATAAAAAGTAGCCTATGTGTTAATCCAGGGTGTCAGCTATCACTATACCAAATTTCATCAAAATCTGTTGAGCCGTTTTTTCATGAAAGAGTAACAAACATCCATACATACATACAAACTTTCACCTTTATAATATTAGTAAGGATTAATCATCTATATTAAAGTACCGGTATAAATAAACAAAAATAATACAATTCTTATCCTTACATTACGATAACATGGGTATATCCTTAGATTATATACTCGTCTAGATTGAGCAATGTCAACAAACGATGCGCTAAAAGTGTCCTCACTTTCGTTGATATGTATGAGTACCGGTCGTGTAATTATTGTAATCCAACTGTCAAGGTGTGTGTGTTTAGGGATGCCTACTCCAGATTATTAACTTAACTTTTCCCCATTATTTGATATACAAAATAGGTTAAATACAATATTTTTTCTTTATTTAAAGTAATCATACTATTAATTATATTTATAACGCATTTTAGTAAAAACAATTAAGATCTAAACCCATCTCCTAGTGTTTGTTTCCGAATAGAATTAACTCTTTGGATTTATTGCCTGGGCTGTTATCTGATTTCTGTATTTATGTAAATATAAATCATCATAAGTAAAATGTTCGGAACACACAACTGAAGTCATGTGAGGCTACGAATGGTCTTCTTTTCGTTTCCGCTGTGTAATGTCTCTCCAGCAATTTGCTAGTACGGAATTCGTAGTCTAAAAATATTATTAGGACCTTGAATAAGTTCTCGCTGTTTCTTCAAAGATGACAATAGCAGTACCCCGTTTGTGAAATTTTGAATGGTAATACACATGCAAGGCAAAGAATTAATAAAATTACTATGAAGTGCATGTCGTCGTGGGTTTCATTAATATCGTGTAGGTAAGTATTATTTACTCATTAAATAAATAATGACATTCTTCTTGTTGTTATTCTGATAGAAATATTATGTAATGATATTTGTGTTTTATAGTTTCTCCCATAGTTTCAACAAATCTTCCAAGTAGTAAATTGACAACACTGGCCAATGAAACTCATCTTCAAAATAATGAATTAAAAGTTCATGTTTTCTTCAAATATAGTGGTTTAACAATAATGTTACCGATAGAAAGTGATATTCGTATTATTATACAGTTTTCCCACACAATTGCGATACAATTCGACAGCACAAACCGGCATAATTAATTATTTTTCGGGAGCACGTTATCCATATGTAGTTCAAATGACACTGACGTACGTGAGAAGCGAGTCTACCAAATTTGGTAGACTTTTTTTGAGTCGTGCGGTGATGTGTGATGTGTCATCTAGACGAGTATATAATCTAAGGGTATATCATTTAACATTCGATTTCTTCTTTGCCTAAAATATTTTTTCCATTCAGATCTTGAATTACTTTTTATAATTAAGAAAATTGATTGGAAAACTGTTCGGTGAGTGAAAAAACAAATTAAGCTGAAAAATAATAAAGAATCAGGATTGGAAATTCCAACTATCGGAAGTATGAAAAAATCTATTACCAAAATTGAATCACATATCAGCGCTACACCGACTAAAGATAAAATATGTTTGTAATTTCTCCGCGACATACTTTTGCTGCAACAAGACATCACAGAAAATGATATTTTTATAAAAATCGAAAAATTCACTATCATAATAATAATAACAGACATTTGTTTGATATCTATCCTTAAATCATATAATTTCGAGACAACACAGTCCCCCGAACATATAATTACAGCTAGGAATACATACGTTAACGCCGTAGCTTTTCTCATCTCATAGCTCATCTTGTTGGAATACAACAAAACTAACTTTAAATATGCGAAAAGAGATGCACAGAGTGACCAACAAATTGAAATAATAAAAAAGTAGGAACTTATACTAAAACAAAATTCTCGTAGAGGGAAAAGTGCGGATGACTCTCTTGTAGACGTCCAAATATTGACACACAATAAAAATAAAGTTCCTGTTATAATTTGGTTGCAGCTGATGTAGTTGTGCAGCGTACGCCATCCTGGCAAAAGGCACCAGGTCGTTATCAAAATGATTGAACTAATAACTGATAAAATTCCGCCACTGAGGTATGCGATATCCATTGAATCCATCATGGATTTTGCAAAAGTTAAAAATGACTTCGCGTTTTCACAATTTGTACTGCAATGATAAAACTATTTTACCATAATTTCCACAATCTATATGGTTGCTAATGTATTGTGTTCATAATGAGCTCATTAACGTACGTACCTAATAATTGATAAAAATATAATTAATTGGGAGCAGGCAGTTGACGCTATAGGTATGATTAATACGAGTCTAGATCTGTGAGGCTTAGGTATAATTATTTGTGTCAGGTGTTAACTGAAACCCACGTAGTAACCACTTAAGAGACGTGGGCCCTTCGGCTTAGGCGCTTAAAATGGGGTGAGGTGATGGTCTTACGAACGAAACGCAATTGTTTAAAATTAAATATAAATACATGAATAAATACCTACGCTCAACACTCCCATACATAGTCCTGTAGTGCGATTCACGTATTTTAATAAGTTCAGCTGCAGTGCAGTTGCGGTTTCGATCAAAACAGCCCTTTTCGTATTCTCGTAATTTTGACAACCGCTGTCAAATACGCTCGCGTGAAGTTCGCGTCACGCAAACGTTTTAGCGTATTCTACTGCTGCGCGTATATGTCAATCTCAAACAAATTTCATACATCTGACGTACAGTTGACGCGCAGCTCACGCGCAGTTCACGCGCAGCTAAACACTTACAAGAATACCATTTTGTACCAAAGCGTAAACTTAATTGTAACCGCACCGCAACTTGATCGGCGCGTCAAAAAGTTACGTGAATCGCACTGCTGACTTCACAACAAGATGGAGTCTTATGTTATGAGTAGCAGAAACTACGAGAGACTTTTCGGTCTTACAAACACTTAGAACCAAAAGAAATAACTACCTAAGTAATACTTACCTATGTATTACAAAAACATTTCTCTCGGTTCCCGAATCGAACTAAACTCCTCTACTTTTTCAGCCAGCGTCTAACGAGTTGCGCCGTGTGATCTACCAAAAGGCGTAAAAAGTTCGATAAACATTTCGTATACTAAAAAGTAAATGTTGATTAAGGCTCAGTTGCACCAAGTAACTTTGCCAATACCTTTGCCTATGAAAATGTCATCGCCATACATTTGAGATGTATTTGGCCTTGCGAATGTATGGAATTGACAGTTTCAAGGGCAAAGGTATTGGCAAAGTTAGTTTGTGCAATTGAGCCTAAGAGCCTACCTCGAAAAATATTCGCAGCATTTTGGGGCGTGGTTTACGAAAGTTGCCGCATCACGTCGCGGCACTGCGCTACTGGCGCACATTCCCCGATTAAATATTATCTACTGGTATTATTAATATTAGTAATAACGAATTAATGTAGACCTATGTATTTTTATAATCCGTATGATTCTGACAATGTGCCTATATATTGTTTATCATACTTATGTATTGATAAAAAAAAATCTATTACAATCTAAGTGTTAAAACACGAACTTTAAACTATTACTTTACGGAAACCTCAAAAACATTTACAATAATATTTGTATAAATACAAGATACCAATTGTTTTGCCGGTCACTCATTCTACTAGTGTGACGCGCTAATCGCCTAGGCGCCCTTTGATAAATGCCGCCAAAGGCATTGCGCCTAGCGATGATTTATTTGTTTCTACTTCATTTGACCTGTGATTTGACCACTGACTTTCGCCTATAAAACAACGTCATTCTTAGTTCTGCTGTTTTGTGATTATTGACTTACGATACAACTGTAAAATTAACAAAAATGTGTGAAATAAATTTGAATTTTGTAATAACAACCAAACTAAACTGACTAGGTATTCCTGAAGTATGTACACAGAGCGGAAACGATAAGTAATTACATTAGATTATTGTTTAAATTCCACATAAAATAATTATTATTAATTTTCGAACTGTGCGGTCACACCGGCGCTCACGCTCTTATTATTACTGCTATGCGCTTGGCGCTAGAATGACGGCGATCACACCCGCCCGTTCCAGTTTGAACCTTCTTAGCAACCAAATAGGGATCATTTTTGTTTAACAATGTTTCTTTTATTTACGCTAGACAAATTTTTCGGCGAAATTATTTGATATCAATTACAATTATTATGCTTTCGTTATATGAAAAGCATTGTAAATATTAATTTTATAGTAATACTAGCGATCGGGCCCGGCTCCGCCCGGGTGCATACACGTTTTTAAATGGCGGTCAAAATGTTTAATTCTGACTATCAGTTTAGAATATCGACCAATCGGACCAAGAAAAACGAACAAAATTTCCTCGTATTTGCTAGTAAATGTCATAACTGCTTTCCTCCTATAGATCATAGCGTGATGATATATAGCCTATAGCCTTCCTCGATAAATGGACTACCCAACACTGAAAGAATCATTCAAATCGGACCAGTAGTTCCCGAGAGTAGCGCGTTCAAACAAACAAACAAACAAACTCTTCAGCTTTATAATATTAGTATAGATATAGACTTTCAGTGACATATAAAATAGATTCGTATAAAAAATATTCTAAATCTCACGGCAGTGCCCCCACAAAGTCGAGCTAAAAAGTGGCACAGTCGTACCATCCTTTTCTCGAAGCTATTCAGATCATTTTAAACCCCCCATAACTTCGTTGTGGTTAAATTTTCTGAAATCTGAATTTTCAGTTACTAAGCAGGCATTGTGTAAACACGGTATATTTAAAATATCATTCAATTTGAACCACTAGTTTAAGAATTGTAACTAGTCAAACTTTCTTAATTTTGTCACTCACTAACTGACTGACCGATCATCAAAAGTCTAAGACAATTCTAGCAGACATAGAACCTTCAAATTTGGAATATAATTAGTGTTTAGTGTCTTAAGTAGGGAAAAATTTAAACATTTCGTAATTTCTGCCTAGTGTTCTAGATACACCAACTGCGTGAATAACTTTGTAATCCCATATAAATGTATAGGATTACATTTGCAGTTAATGAATAATTGTACCCGTTATAATGGAATAATAGTTCTAGATAGGTATCACTACATAGTATAAAACAAAGTCGCTTTCTCTGTCCCTATGTCCCCTTGTGTGCTTAAATATTTTAAACTACGCAACAGATTTTGATGCGGTTTTTTTAGTAGATAGAGTGATTCAATAGAAAGGTTTACGTGTATAATAACATCCATTAAATAGTGGAGACATGCTGTTATATTTGAGGTTTCTAATGTGATGTCGTTAATTATCAATTTTTTCCGCTTACATTGCAAACGCAGGCTGAACCCTACGAGATTTATCAAAATAATGTAGTAATTATTTGTACACATTGAAAAGGTCTACAGAAAACTCCGCGATGGTATATGTCTATCTCTTATGGATATCTCACAATAACAGTTTTTTGTCATTTACTTTTTACGACAAATACAGCATTAATCCTTATCCAATTAAAAAGCTTAAATACATTGTTGGTTTAATATAGATCTATATGGTCCTTTACAGCACAAGATTTAAATGAATATTTTCGAAGATATTACAGATTTAAAATTGCAGAACGTAACGCTTGCGGCAGTACTGGCCGGCCGGGGCGGCAGTAGCGTGCCTGAGTAGGAAGGTTTATATGTATAATAATAATACGTACATATTTTTGTACAGAAATCTATTTGTACCCGGGCGAAGCTGGGCCGGGCCGCTAGTCTATATATAAAGGCATAACAGGAGAGGATATTGAGAGGGAAAGGGTGTATTCAGCCCATGAAACTGTACAATTTCCTCTAAAAAGACATAACGAAGAAAACCTTGCAAATAAATAGACTAAATAGCTCCAAAATATCAATTACCATGAAAGAAAGAATATTAATAAACAAATCCGTGGTATTTGTGATAAATTGACACCTACAAAATAAGAAAATACCATAAGACAGAGGCTTTACGAAAAATTGTTGGTGATATTCTAGAAGTAAAAAGTACCGAAAAGGAAAAAAATAGGACTCTAAAAAAAGACGTGACATCCCATCAAAAACAGCCTGTAAAAAAATTCAGCCATCCAGCACCATTATGTATGAAATGTACGATACATTATGGTTTCATGCGATGGCCAAGTCGATCCATTTATTTATAACGTAAAGAATTTTTAATATTTATATGATAATAGCTTACGTAATAACTTTATACAGAAGGTCCCTTACGCAAGGACTGAATAAATTAATCGACTTGGTATCGGTATATGCATGTAGCATCTCACAATTTTTTGAGGTAGAAACCCTGAGCTGCGAGACTTGGAATTTTTTGGCAGGATGTTTTTGATGGGATAGTGTCTTCATCTGTCTATTGATAGAGGTGCTCCTGAAAGGTACTATTTTTCTAATGGTATTATACTGGATGATGAAAAATATCACAATATTATGATGACCATATACAACGCTTTACATGTTTCTTTACATGGGCAAAAAATCATGAAATTTGTGTGACGTAATTTATGGATAACCCCATAGGTGGTCGGAATTGAAAATTGCGACCGCCATTTTTTTTCTGCTCTAAGATATCGATGTTGAAATCAATTGGATCAAAAGCATTCAAGCAAGCATTAGAATAATCGAGCAAAGGGTAACCCAGATATCGATTTCTATACCAATCGGATGAATAACAAAAAAGTTCAAAATGGCGGCCATAAATTTCGGTTCGGACTCCGAATGTAGGTTATTCGAAGAAAGGGTACTTCGGATAGATATTGATTTAGAGACCAATCAGATTAATAACAAAACGGTTCAAAATGGCGGCCTCAACTATCAATTCTGACTTACTCATTCAAATGAAGGAACCATTAGATATCGATTTAGACCAATCGAATCAAAAGCAAAAAAGTTCAAAATGGCGACCATAATTTTCAATTCTGACTTTGAATTTAGTGAAACGGAATAATATGTTTTTTTTTTTTATAATGGCCTGGCATAGTGGCGGCATTACACCTGATGGAAAGTGCCAATGCCGCCCAGGCAGAGTATCCATTGGCATCGGACGGCAGTCCCATGCCATGTAAAAAGGTTTTTCTATTTAATTCACTATTAATATATTTATTGGGCAAAACCCGATTAAAAGTTATAAGTAAATTCAATTGATTATAAAGTTGGTGCGACCTTGTGGGAATATCGCCTTCAGCCTTCATATTATAGGAGCTAGCAACAAGAAATATTGCGATATCAGATTAAAATATTTTTGATGAAAAATAATGATAATATACTGAAAGAACAACACAACGAAAAACGAATTTATTTTAACCGAATTAATTCGATGACAATGATCGCAATGTCCATATCATAGGGATTACGTTGGATCCCTTATTTTCATATTTCTCGTATGTCGTGGATCTACATACATACATACATAAACTCACGCCTTTTTCCCAGAAGGGGTAGGCCGAGGTGCCAAGACCCACATTTCGCCATGTATGTTCCGTCCCACGATGTGATAGGTGGCGAGCCTATCGCCATATCGGGCACAAATTCCTGACTGTGGGCTGATAATGAATAGAAAAATCCAATATCACTTTGCCCTACCCGGGATTCGAACCCAAGACCTCGCCTTTGTAACCGTACCTTAGTACAACTACGCCACTGAGGCAGTCTACAAGTCAAATATCGACTTGGAACCATTCGGATAAATAACAAAAAAACAAAAATTAAAATGACCCGAACTCGAACCCGAGACTTCAGCGTCGTAATCATATGAGGCAAAAATGTATAAAATTTCACGCGAAGAATAACAAAAAAATCAATCAAAATGCGGATCAAATATTCTTTTTTTCTGAGAATATTTTCATTTTTTCGGAATGATGGTTCTTTCAAATATCGATTAGGAACAATTCGGATAAATAACAAAAAGCAAAAATTAAAATGACCGGGACTCAAACCCGAGACTTCAGCGTCGTAATCATATGAGGCAAAATGAATAAAATTTCGTGCGAACAATAACAAAAAAAACAATCAATATGCGGACCACATGTTTTTTTTCTGAGAATATTTTCATTTTTTCGGAACTATGGTTCTTTCAAATATCGATTTGGAACCATTCGGATAAATAACAAAAAACCAAAAATTAAAATGACCCGGTTTCGAACCCGAGACTCAGCGTCGTAATTATATTATGAGGCAAAAATGTATAAAATTTTACGCTCCCTTCGACTAATTTCGTTGAGCGCTTATACGTAAGTCAATGACCTTTCTCTTTTATTTTGGTAACTTAGCTAGTTAAAAATGTATATATACTGCTATTTATTTTTAAATATATGTAAAAAAATTAAAATGTACAAACACAAAAGAGTACCACCTAAAATAATAATAATTACGTAAATTTGAAATTACGTAAAAATAATCAGCGGGCTAGAATTTCGAAACGTCGAGCGCAGATCCATCGTCCACCAAGGCCCGCGGCCGTCTGACGGGAACGCCCCCATGAGATAGCTTATATTATGGCCGTAACGTACAAGAATGGGATAGGATGGCCCATGCGCTTCTCAAAATAAAACAACATAAGCGCCAAACCATATTTTATTTTATTGTCATCGTACTATTTACTTTTTTCTTGTTTTTTTCTCGCGAAAAAATAATATTTAAAAATATGTTATGTCAAATTAATCTTGAGTTTCTACACGGGGTGAGTTAGGAGTTCTTAGTTCTTAAAAACTTAACAGCTGCTACTTTGGACTGTATTTTTGTTAAGGCAAAGTGACGTAATCATGTATTTTGATTCATAAAATTGGTAATTATATCATCAATTAAAACATATCTGAAAATGGACTACCTAATCTTAGTAATTTATGATATGTAGGGTTTTAAAAAAGCCAAATTTTTCCAGGTATCCCTTTAAAGTTAGAAGTAAATAGTTCACGTGCGATTTGCGCTTAAGAACCATCTACTGAAATACAGGCATCATCTGTTTTGTTTCATATGCATGTAGTTCCGCCACTTGACACTAGATGGTTAATTATTATTTACTTTATTTTATAAATTTAGTTTGCAATATTACACTAGTTTATTCATTAACGACGATATCCCGAACATCATCATAGACATTATTCGTACTTCGTCCTTTCGTCCTTTTCTCTTATATCCATCAAATGGTTGTCTGTCAGAAATTGCCTTGTGCGATAAGACCGCCAATTATACTTTTTTCTCTAGTTTGAATTGTTTCCTTTTGTTTTATTTATGGTGTACAATAAAGCTTATATAAATAAATAAATATACATATAAATAAACATAGACGACATTAGGATCACTTGCCATACATTTTGATCTTTCTGCAGACGTTCATGCTGTTAGAAAAGTGATGTTTGTCTAGACCCCAAGTTAAGCCCGCTGCCCACGACGCTTGTTTTACTGCTGGATTGCTTGCGGGGTTCGCCGATGGCTGCTCTGCTGGCAGCGCTGCGAGAAAGTGACGTCACTGCTGTCTTTGAAGCGTGGTCAGGTGCTGGATTTCGGTGATCGAACGCGTGCTATTTTTCGTGATAGATTGCTAGCGTGTTTGGTGTTTTTTATGTTTTTTCGTATAATTAGTGAGACTGGAAGGATCTTCAGGGCTTAAACAAAAATGAAATGAAATTAATAATCCAAAAAATGTAGTAACAAATAAAGTTGAAATGTTATAGATATAAACCCAGCTCACTAATTACCATGTTTAGTAGAACATTCTGTCCTGTATGACGCCGTAACAGCCACTCGCAAGTCGCAACTCCACAATCGACGTTTTCGTTGTTCAAGCTCTCGTTTCCGTTTAAAAGCAATAACTGCAGCTGCCACAATAATAGTTTTTCTACGTTGAATTATCTCAGCTGCAATAGTTTTTGTACTCGAGCGTTCATGGTACTGCAGAAGTTATGAATACTCGTACTCGTATCTTTAATGGCAAAGTCACTTCGCATGCACGCCTAGCAGCGTGTAGTGGCAAGCACTGTGTGAAGCCAACATATCAAGAGAGCCATTACTGCACCCAGCGCTACAGCCAACTTTGAACCCAGCAGCAAATTATAGCAAGCTATCCAGCAGCGAAACTAGCGTCGTGGGCAGCGGGCTTTACTTCAGATAATTATAATCATATATAATACACTATATAGATTATAACCCATAGACGTAGTATCAAAATAGACTTGACATGTATTTTACATATTATATTCCATCTCACTTAGACTTATACATAAAACCATAAAAAATGAAAGTGACAAAACACAATTTGTGGTCCTTGTCATAGTTCCACATAATTTTGTTGGGGACACATTGTGTTAGCCAAGCACATAGGAAGTGCGGTTCGATATAAACTTGAATTACTGAGTATTTTACGAATATTTGCGGTCAAAAATGAGAAAAAGAGTATTGAAATTTCAGAAGACTAAGCATATTATAATTTTCTTAAAACCGTTTTCTCTCCCGCTACTTGAAATAAAGGTAAACTATAATCTATTTAATCTAAATAATAAAATCCAGAGTATTCATCCTTGAGACGAAAATGAATGAAACCTCTTCTATAATCAGTCTCCCGGCAGCCTGTCTTCATAAATTGTCCTCCTGTGTATTAAGTGAAGCTACAACATGCATAATCTATAAATTATAAAAGGTAGTTCCAAAGTCAGTTAAGTTGTATTTTCAAATTTGAATTCGAAAATATTACAAAAATGCACCCAATCCACCAAGTTTCTTTCTTCTTTCTTCTTTATTTTTATTTATTTTATTTTGGACACAAACAGTCGTGTTCAGCAACAAAAACAAAGATTATATGTTTACAACTTACAGACTTTGAGTGCCAAAACATAAAGTCAATACAATAAATACCCAATCCACACACGCCTTGACCCGAGGCGTGGCGTTACCTTACGTTATTTCAATTTATATTTTGTTCTGCACATATTAATTACATATATTTTATTCGTTCAATAATTAGATTTATTTTTTACAGATGACCGAATCCGAAACTGTGGGGAATAACAAAGAGTGCTGAAAGGACACATGAGCCTGATATGGATGAAAACTAAAAGTGCATACTTGTATTTTTGAAAAATCAATATTACAGTAGAAAAAGACCGATGATTAAAAAAAGTACAAGCGCTGTATGTACACATTCGATACTTGGCTATATCATTTTATTTTAATTAAGATATAGAAAAGAAAAAAATATGTTTAGGTCTATATCAATAGGTTTTCTGTACCTTTGTTATTTACGATTCGTTTGTAGAAGCTTGTTATTAGGAACTTAATTTATAAAAATATTAAGTATATTGTAAATACTTGTTTGTAAGCTTTCTTAAAATAAATCAATAAAATAAAGTAGGATGTTATTCTATCCTTAGTAGTTACGTTACTATGAATTCTCTGATCTTCTATAATTTATAGAACACTCGGCAGGTTTTGTTTCTATGTATATATTATCATTACTATCAGCGGCGTAGCTAGCATAGGTGGCACCCGGGGCGGATTTTGTAGGTGTCACCCCAAAACTCAAACACAATGTATAAAATAAAAAGTAATAATCGTTTACGTTTTATTAAAATAAGAGTATTACAAATAGTAGTATATTAGGTAAAACAGTATGCCAAAAATTTCTTCCTTCTAGCTTTGACACTTGCGAACTCCGAAATCACGTCTTCAAAATTTATATTTTGTGTTGCTTCATGTTCTATTGTTAACATACCAAGATTATTTAATCTGGTTTCAGTCATTGTAGACCGCAAGTAATTTTTTATTAATTTAAATTTGCTGAAACTTCTCTCACATGAAGCAACTGATGCACATATTGTTATAAATAACTTTAGTGCGACCGTTAGATTCGGAAGAGATTCTGTAAAATCCCATTCCACAATGAATTTTAAATAGTCCAGTGTCACCCAATTAGAGACAGTAATATTAGCCGCTTTTAAATGTCTTCTCAATCTTGGTATTTCTAAAAGTTGTTCTGTTTCTGATACTTCATCGTAAAGGTTAGTAAATTTTGATATTGCAAATTTTAACTGTTCAGTGTTTGCCGAAAGCAAAGTCTTCGACTGTACAACCTCAAATAATGAAACTACGTCTTTAATGGACTTTACACTTGTTTCGAGTTCAATATTGAATCTGTCAAGACATTCTAACATGTCCTTTTGAAGTTCCGCTCTAAGTGTTAGTCCAGCATCGGTGGACGATGCTAACTCACCGGGCATGCGCTTCTTGCGACGAATTCGTCGTTCCATCGAAATGTTGTATTCTTCCGATTTTCGTACAGCAAAATCTATTGCCGCAGAAGCAGAAGAGGCAACCGTTTCTCTCCAATGAATAGACGAAGTGCTTCTAGTTTTATGATTATTTCATCAACACATAATCCTTTGCTTTGTAATGCAATCTGAGCATAATTCACTTCCCTTAGCACATCATTCCAGAAGAAAAGAAAACAAAGAAATAAGAAATTGCACACAGCAGGGATAAGATTTTATGCACCACCTCTTGTTTCTAAATTTACGTCTTGGTCACATAGTTCCTCAATTGCAGATATTATTCCATCAACATTTTCAGTCAATACTTTTACTGCACCATAATGAGCACTCCAGCGCGTTGTTGAAAGTCTTTTAACAGATGCTTTGCTGTGATTGAGGAGCACTTCCCAGCGGCTTGTGGAGGTTAAAAAAAGTTAAATATTGTCTCCACTGCTCCGAAAAATGTAACACAAGTCACATTTTGTGCGAACGAATGCTGGCCGCATAAATTATTGAATGATCAATACAACCAATAAAAATTGCTTTATTTTTTCTTTTATAATAGCTTGCACTCCCCCGTGTATACCACTCATAACTGCAGCATTATCATAACCTTGAGAACGATACATCATAATCAAAGTACTCTGTGATCATAATATCTAAGCCATCGTTTTCAAGCTTCTTTAGTATTTCAGCGCTTAAATCAGCTGCTTTTTTTCCATGCAAGGGAAAAAATCCTAAGAATACTTTGACTTCTACTTTTCTGTTATTAATTTTTACATAACGAATTACTTCAGACATTTGATCGACATTTGAAACGTCAGGTGTGCTATCAAACATAATTCCGAAATATTTGGCCAATTTAATTTCGTTGACAAGCTGACATTTTACGTGATTAGCTAAAACATTTATGAACTCATTTTGTATTTCGGGCGATAAATATGTTACTTTAGGTGATTTTTCCTGCTCCAAATATAATATATGTTCTTTAAGTAGGTACAGCATCATACTTTGAAAGCAGCTTAACTAGTTCTAAGAAATTACCTTTATTGGATGACCCTTGAGTTTCATCATGTCCACGAAATGCTAGGTTTTGTTTCGCCAAAAACAAAGTTATATCAAATAATCTAGATAACAGATTTTTCCACTTCTGTTTTTCCGTATTCATTAATTGCAAGGTTGCGTCATCTATTGTGGTGTGAGATTTTAATCTCATTTCCAAAGCTTTCCAATTTTCGAAATTTCTAAATGTTCACATGAAGTTTCATGGTCCAATACTTTAGGATTTAGTTTCCACCATTTCTGAAATCCAGTTGTAAATCTGGGGGCACGGCAGTGCCCCCTCCAAGTCGAGCTAAAAAGCGGCACTGCCGTACTATCCTTTTCTCGAAGCAATTCAGACCATTTTCAACCCCCCATAACTTCGTTGTGGTTAAAGCAAGAAGCCTGAATTTTCAGTTACTAATTAGGCATTGTGTAAACACGGTATATTTAAAATTTCATTCAATTTGAACCAGTAGTTTAAGAATTATAACTTGTCAAACTTTCGCAATTTTGTCACTCACTGACTGACTGACCGATCATCAAAAGTCTAAGGCATTTCTAGCAGACATAGAACCTTCAAATTTAGAATATAATTAGTGTTTAGTGTCTAAAGTAAGAGAAAATTCAAACATTTCATAATTTGTGTCTAGTTTTCTAGATAGATCAACTGCGTGAATAACTTTGTAATCTCATATAAATGTATAGGATTACAAAGATACATTTGCAGTTAATGATTCGTTGTACCCGTATATAATGGAATAAAAGTTGTAGATTGGTATCTATATATATATTATATATGAGGCATAACAGGAGGGGGGTATAAAGAGGGAAAGGGTGTATTCAGCCCATTAAACTGTACAACATTCCTCTAGAAAAACATGACAAAGATAACCTTGCAAATAAATAGACTAAATAGCTCGAAAACAATCACCATGAAAGAAATAACACTAATAATCAAATCCGCTATATTTGTGATAAATTGATACCTACAAAAATAAGAAAAAACCATAAGACAGAGGAAAAATTTAAGAAAAATCATTATATATATTCTAGAAATAAAAAGTACCGAAAAGGAAGAAAGTAGGACTCTACAAAAGACGTGAGATCCCATCAAAAACATCCTGTAAAAAAATTCCAAGTCTCGCAGCTCAGTTTTTCTACCGCAAAAAGTTGTGAGATCCATGAAATACCAAGTCGATTAATTTATTTAGTCCTTGATTAAGGGACGTTCTGTATAAAGTTATTACGTAAGTTATTATCATATCAATATTAAAAATTCTTTACGTTTTAAATAAATAGATTGACTTGGCCAGTAGCATTATGCATAAATTGTACGATACATTATGTTTTCATGCGATGGCCAAGTCGATCTATTTATTTACAACGTAACGAATTTTAATATTGATATGATAATAACTTACGTAAAAAGTTTTTTACAGAACGTCCCTTAATCAAGGACTAAATAAATTAATAGACTTGGTATTTCATGGATCTCACAACTTTTTACGGTAGAAAAACTGAGCTGCGAGACATGGAATTTTTTTACAGGATGTTTTTGATGGGATGTTCTTTGTATGTTACTGACAGCAAATAAACGGCAGCAAAAACAGTACAGATTATTGATATAGGAGAAAATACCATCCATGATCGTAGAATTTTTTCACCACTAGGCATCTCTTTATAAAACCAATCCTGTGAAAGATGACGAGAATCTCCTTTAATCTTTGAACCATGACGAGATACAGTAGGGAACGGTCCTTCTTTGTTCTGGAAATGTTCACTGCCCTTTTTTATTATGTCAATGTGAACATTATTGGGAACCGGTAAACTCCAATGTGAAATATAACTCAAGTGTTGCACAGATTCTTCGAAGCTAATGCTGTCTCCAAAAGTAGCATTAACGGTGTCATTGTCATTATTTGATTTGGTTCCGTCGAGGAAATGGGTTGTCTTCAATGATTCTGTATTGTCGCTGTTGCTATCTGAATGTGAGTCTTCAAGATGTGAATCATTACTTTCGTCAGCAGGGGACTCGGGTACTTTACTTGAACCTTGGCCGCTATCTGCTTTTGTGACATATTTGAAAAGAGATCCAGACATGCTCTGAATTTGATCCATTTTAGCCTTTTTGGCTTTTCTCTGTTGAAACCCGCTTTGTCTTTTCGAAGTATGAATTCCTCGAGGCATATTTCGTTCTGGGTATCCTAAAAAATATTTTTAGTTTGTAAGTGATACGTTGATTTTATAAACAAATTGTAACGGTAAATAAACGCCTAGGTACACGTTACGTAACTAGCTTTGTGAAATATATATTTATATAAATTAACAATCCTGCATCTGGGTGTAAATATGTATTTAAGTAGGTATTTTTAGAAAATACTAGTTAAATACTCCACCGTTAATTGTGATATCCGTATAAATACTCGTGGTAGTGCTCGAGCTACTCATCTCGGAGCCGAATCAATGTACGTGAAGATGTATGATTATAATTACCTACTTTTAATCATTAATCTAAACTTAATATAATCCGTTTGGATCAGAAAATAATAATAAATAAGTATATTATTTACCTACTATTAAACATTATTACCTTAAGTTTCTAAAGTATTATCGTAAAACTTGTAGATCAAAATAATCTAAGATACTGCTACTAGATACTTTTTTTTTTTTTTTTTTTTATAATGGCCTGGCATAGTGGCGGCATTGCACCTGATGGAAAGTGCCAATGCCGCCCAGGCAGAGTATCCATTGGCATCGGACGGCAGTCCCATGCCAATGGAAACAATTATGCCGGCCTGCTTAGGTGCCTCTTCACACCACGGCGGAAGGACCCAGGATTGTAGGAAGGAGGGAACACGTGAGCCGGCAAACAATTCCACAGCCTGACGGTGCGGCACAGAAACGAATTTGAGAACCGTTTGGTTCGCGCCGGGATGGTGTGGACCGTCAAGCTATGGCTTCGCAAGCCAGCACGCGTGGTTCTGGTTAGGAATGGAGAGGAGGGGAGCAAGTTGAACAATTTGTTTATTTCTTCAAGAATCGACTATTAACTAGGTTTATTTATTATAAATATAAGTTACGAAAATTGCCGTTTATAATATCTAATAATTAAAAAACACTTTGCACTAGACGTTCACACGTTCACGCAAAAGAATATTGAAATGAATGCGGGCGAAAACAAAAGAATTTGTCTAATCCACAATACAAGTGACGAGCTCTATATCGAGTGCGTATAACCAACGCTACTCAGGGGATTCCCTCGATATGTAGTCTGTGGTTATACGCGAACGGGGTATTAAATTTTAGGGAAATCCCTGATCGATTGACAGTGTGCAACGTGCACCTCAGATGAATGAAACTATTATTCGGATCGACTTGAAAATTTAGGATAATATTTTGAGATGTTGTAGAAATTAAAAACCAAAAAAAAAAACGATTTTTTGAACCCACGAAATCCCTTAATGACAAAATGGCTCACGAGTAAGGAGTACTACTATATGAAGTTTTTATTGCTCTGTCTAGTTATTCCTTAGTCTAAGGTGGGTACATTATTTGTATTTAATATTTATATAGGTATCAATTTATTATGCTTGTGGTACAATACTGTACTTAGGTACCTAGATTATTTTATTAGTAGCGGTTATGGTCTCTGCCACAAATTTTTGATTTTTATAGGTAGAAGTAGAAAGAACTATAACTGATGGTCAAAGTTGGGCTCGGGTGTCACCCCTTTCGGGGTGACACCCGGGGCGGACCGCCCCTGCCACCCCCCCTAGCTACGCCACTGATTACTATGTATTATTCGAGTTACGTAAATGATATAAGTATTAATAATTATACAAAGCCATCTTTCCTTTTTGCTTTCTAACCTTTGTATTGCGAAACGTCACGTTGTTTAATACTGACGCCCTTCATCCGCATCATTCATCGCAGCTGGTTAGACGCCAGATGTAAAACGTGAGGCCGCGGTTTCGTGCCCGCTCAAGAAGAGACAAATATTTTGAGTGGCTTGATATTTTTTTCAAATCGGGGTGTTAGTGAGACCAAAAGTCTCTCGTAGTTTCTGATACCCACGACACAAGATTATCATGTGTAGGGTCAGGACTATGAATGTGAATGTTGTGTATATTTATTATTTATATAAAATATTTATGGGAAAATGTATGACCTGGTATCCCTGCTTCTTTTACTTTATATCCCTTACGGTGGAACTCGAATGCCGAGTCCATTTGATGCTACGTCCATGATATAACCCATAATATAACCCTACGTTTGACTTCAGTGACGTCAAATTAATTTTCTAGGTTTAATCTCAAATGACACTTGCGATGTTTCTATTTTTTATTATCTATGTGCTACAGGGTTTGCGCCTCAGAACAATAATTAACATAGATGAGCGTGAAACATACTCATATACTTATCCTGTTTTTTCCAATGGGCCAATATATGGGAGAGAATGAGACAAATAATATGTGCTAAGGACGGCTCATGTTCTCTGATGAAACGTCAAATTGCTATGTTGGGTATGATTACGCGACCGAATTGAAAAGGGCGGTTATATCAAATGTTACAAACGGCCAAAGCGCCGACACAATTTAGTTACGACATATTCGATAGTGATTTGCTGCACATTTTATCGATAATATAAATAATGTGTATTTTAGTTTACTAGCCATGTTACATAAATTGGCTTGTACTTTAAAATACCTACCCGGTAGTGTGTCCCTTGTGGTCTAGGATGCCATATGATATAAACTTCTGTTTCATATTAAAATGCCTTTATTGCAGATTCTCTACAGATGACGACATTAGGCAAAATTAGATTCATGCTGTTGCGCGTACAAATTTTCAATGGGAAAAACAACACCGTATTTGCTTAAGATTGAAGAGAGAGAATGAAAGAGAGATAATCATATCCCAAATAAGCATAAAATTAGGCCATATAGTTTTACCAATTGAATAGACTGCATATTATATTCTTTATTTTTCTTTCAATATCTACCACTGTGTCTACGAATTTGCTATAAATAAAGTTCAGCTATCGACATCGATAAACTATCAGAAGAGATTACAGCACAATTATTTCTTGTTGTCAAAATTAGAGTGTACGTTGAAATGTCAATAGCGCTACTTCTATGTTATTCATTGTTCTGAGGTTTGCGATGGGGTTGCGCCTGTCTACGTTTTGCGCCTTTATATCAAGGATACTCGAAATCAATGTATAATTAAGTAGTTTAATATATATATATTACCGGTATAAATAAACACAAACAATACAATCTTTATCCTTATAAATTACGATAACATGGGTATATCACTTAACATTCGATTTCTCCTTTGCTTAAAATATTTTTTCCATTCGGATCTTGAATTAATTTTCATGATTACAAATACTGATTGAAAAACTGTACGGTGAGTGAATAAAAAAAGTAAACTGAAAAATAAGAAAGAATCAGGTTCAAAAAATTTTGCAACTATCGGAAGTACGAAAAAATCTACTACCAAAATTGAATCACATATCAGCGCTACACCGACTAAAGATAAAAAATGTTTGTAATTTCTCCGCGACATGCTTTTGCTGCTACATGACATTACAGAAAACGATATTTTTATAAAAATCAAAAAATTCACCATCATAATAATAACGACAGACAATTGTTTGATATCTATCCTTAAATCATATAATTTCGAGACAACACAGTCCCCCGAACATATAATTACAGCTAGAAATACATACGTTAACGCCGTAGCTTTTCTCATCTCATAGCTCATCTTGCTTGAATACAACAAAACTAATTTTAAATATGCAAAAAGAGATGCACAGAGTGACCAACATATTGAAATAATAAAGAAATAGGAACTTATGTATAAACAAAATTCTCGTAGAGGTAAAAGTCCGTATGATCCTCTTGTGAATGCCCATAAATTGACACACAATAAAAATAAAGTTCCAGTTATTATTTGATTGCAGCTGATGTAGTTGTGCAGCGTGCGCCATCCTGGCAAAAGGCACCAGGTCGTTATCAAAACGATTGAACTAATAACTGATAAAATTCCGCCACTCAGGTATGCGATATCCATTGAATCCATCATGGATTTTGCAAAACTTAAGAGTGACTGCGTGTATTTACAATTTGTACTGCAATGATAAATCTATTTTATTATAATTTCCACAATCCATATGGTTGCTAATTTATTGTGTTCATAATGAGCTCATTAACGTACGTACCTAATAATTGATAAAAATATAAATCATTGTGAGCAGGCAGTTAACGCTATAATGATTAATACGAGTCTAGATCTGTGAGGTTTATAAATATTTATGTCAGGTTTTAACTGAAATCCACGTAGCAACCACTCAAGAGACGTGGGCCCTTGGGCTTAAGCACTTAAAATTGGGTGAGGTGATGATTTACGTGTGAACGCAATAGCTTGGTATAAATCCGTGGTTCCTAACCTTTTTAGGTTAACCGTTACCCCTATGATCTAATTAGGGTGACTGATTTTACCCCTCCTTCCAACGATGATCTCAAACAACGCGTGTTAATACTTATACATAGACTTAATTAAACTTAAAACGATGAATAATAACTAAAATAAAATTACTTAGGAGTGAGTTTACAATAATCAGTTAAGTTTTAGGCATACATTGGTATGATGAGTACTGGTGTTTGCCTGTTATTTATCTTGTTTGTATGTATTTATCTATAAATGTACATAATATGCTTATATACCATATGCCCGATAACCATAACACAAGCTTTAACTGGTTTACTTTGGCCAGATGGTCGATCAGATGGCCGTGTGTGATATATCCCCCGCATTTATTATTATTATTTTACTTATTATGCTTTCGAAATTTCAGTTTCTGAACCTTATAACATTTTATAATTTTTAATGCGAGGGTTGGTGGTACTGCGTCGTATTTATAAGTTTGGTAATATTAGGTTTTGTTTCACATAAGACAACAACCAGCTCATTGTTACCCCCTCAAAATTTCAGTTTTACCTCCGCGGGGGTAATTACCCCAGGTTAGGAACCACGGGTATAAATAAATGAATAGATATGCCCAACACTCCCATACCTGATCTTGGCTCCACACTAAGATCGAGTCTTATGTTGTGTGTAGCAGAAACTACAAGAGACTCTTCGGTCTTACAAACATTTGAATCAAAAGAAATACCGCTGTATCATACAAACATTTATCTCGGTACCGGAATAGTATGTAAAATGTACTCTGTGGTTAGAAATATTAGTTCACGAGCGATCTGCGATTAAGTACCATCTACCGAAACACTGACGTAATCTGTTTTGTTTCATATGCATGTAGTTCCGCCACTTGACACTAGATGGTACATTTATGTACTTTATTTAATAAATTTAATTTCCAATATAACATTAATGAGCTAATATTAAAATATAACTATGATTTACGGATTTTATCGCGGATTTCGTTTAGTTTTTACATTTTTTAACTTCCCACGCGACGTTTCGGTTACTTTACAGCTTTCGTCCGCCCCGTGACCACGAAAAATGTAAAGTAATTGAAACGTCGGGAAGTTAAAATATGTTAAAAACCGTAAATAATAGATTTATTTCAATGTGTAACAATCACGTAAATCTAAGAAACCATTGAGCGAATATTAATGAGCAAACGCAAAACCCATTGATTTGAAAACCGTGGTGGCTTATTGGTAATGGACATAATAACTGCTGTGTTGGTGGTCGGGAGTACGAATCCTAGATTTCCCATTTTGAAGACTCTTTTTTTTTTCTTAATTCAATTTTCTTTTTTTTTCCTTAATTCAACCCACATGTTTCTCATTGCCCCAGGTAGTATTGTACATAATGTGAATAAAATATACCTACATCAGAAGAAGGCAAGATTTTTGGGCACCCATATAGATACTAGTATTTTTATTGACAGGCGCTCATCACTCTCAATCGTATTCTCGATTGTAGAGTAGGCTCGTGCCCTGCAGTGGGACGTATATGGTCTGATACAGATTTTTATTGCTTAGCTGAACTTCAGTTCAGTGCCCCAAGCAGGAACATTTGGCTCTATAGTATAGTAATCGTAATAGTAAAATTTTGTATGGGAATTTGAACAGCGCCATTGTGAGCGTATTTGGAACTAAATTATGGCAGCGGGAAACGTTTACGACACTATAGTATGGTAATCGTATAGTCTAGCGATAGTTTTACTATACAAGTGTATGAAAAGTGGTAGCACGAATAATTTTTGATGTATAGTATCGTTATCACGATACTATTACTATACGATACTTCAAAATGTTCCTGCTTGGGGTACAGTTCGAGAACTTACCTGAGCCGTAAAAGACTCAGTATATGCAGGGGATGATCAAAAGCCTTTAAATCTAAAATCAACCGGTATAAATTGTTTTAGGCTACGAAGTTGTGAGTGAAGGCTACAATAGTAATAATACCAACAGTAGCGGTAAGAGTATACATGAAAAATATAATAAAGATTTATTTCTTCCTTGTTTGCTCGGCCCCACCGTATAATCCGTATCTCAAAGAGTAAAAACTCCATCGAAACTTTGCGAGCGAAAGCTAAAAATCTTTTATACGCATCGCATCGTAATTCGGCAGGGCGCGGTTGTGGCGCCCTTGTTTTCTGTTAAATCACCTAGCCCTTTCCATTATAACTCGTGTAACTCAATTTACAATGGCCACCAAGGGAGAAAAGCTGCCTTACGTTTTGGGGTTACTTAGAAAAATGTTGAGGCGTCGCTGAGATATTTTCAATTCCAGTCTATAAAACAGTAGATTATGAAGCACAGTGTTGACCCCATGTGAATTATATCTTAGTTATTAGAAACTACTTTTATAATAATGATTTCGTAGGTTTACGCGAATGTTACTCATTGAAATAAAACTATTATTTACGGATTTTATCGCGGATTGGGTTTAATTTTTACATTTTTGACTTCCCTACGTTTCGATTACTTTACAGATTTCGTGGTCACGGGACGGACTCCACGGACCACGAAAGCTGTAAAGTAAAATCCGTATATAATAGTTTTATTTCTATACGTTTATAATAGTCAGATCCGAAATAAAAACGTGCTTGTTGATTTATTGATCAAATAATTCTAACTGAGAGTTCATTTCCTGGAGGTGGACCTCTCATATGTGAGAGGCCGGCTAGGAAATCACCGCAATATCTATTTATCCCGCCAAACAGCAGTGTAAATGCACTGCACTGATCATGTAGTGTTCCGGTTTGAAGGATATTATAGCCAGAGTAACTACTGGACATATTAAAACTTTACATCTTATGTCTCAGGATGGTGAGCGCAGGGGAATATCAAGAATTGCTTCATAGTTTATGGTGTTGTTTAGTTTTGCTACTGTCCATGAACCGTCGTATCGTTTACCATCAGGCATTCGCCTGATGACATGCTCGTCTCGCCATTTATTGGAATAAAAAAAAAGGTTCCGGTTTAAAAAATCGAATTATTTGCTCTGCACTGGAATTCAGCCCAGCAAGGCGATATGACTTCTGTTAACTATTGGGACGGAAATAAGTTCGTAGCACTTGTAGTCCTTTTGTTTATAGAACATTTTCCTGATCGATACCGAAGTCAAATGTTTGTAAATTGAAAAATAGACTTTCAATTATACAACCCAGAGAGTAGTTCAGATCGCATTAAAAAAGTTACGGAACCGCGCAAGTGCCTTATGCCCGGAGCGTGCTTTGATTTTTTTCCTATTTACACACTGCATAATAACAGATTGAAGATTGTCCGTTTCAGAATTTCTTTTCTTGTTTACGGAAAGCGCCGACGGTAAGTAAGTGTTTTTTAGGTTATTCGCGTTGTTTATTCATTGTTTCTTATGCTTTGTGATGTTTGAGTGTAATTTTCTTTTCCCTTTATTGTAATGCAGGAGTTTCTTTGACGTCTTTGTGTTCCAATCTGCTGAGTACACGATTCTTGTTTCTTATACCATGTTGTTAGTTTAAATGTTATGCTTTGTGTAATATGTCGTGTCTTCTTCTGAGTTCTTGAGCTTAAGTAAAATCTAGAATAGTAAACACAGATATTAGTTTTGCAATTCTTTGTTTTATTAAAAAGAGTTATGTAAAACTGCCAGGCACCTATTGCCTTGGACCGAACATAATTAACTTACATACTTACTTTCACTCACTCACGCCTTTTTTCCCAGAAGGGGAAGGCAGAGGTGCCAGGACACGTGCATTTCACCCTGTTTGTTTCGTCGCATTAACTTATAAAGATAAAATCTACAATTCTCAAAGAGAAACATCGTGTAAAATAATAAAATTGGCTGCTTCATAAAAATGTATGACTCCGGGCTATAATCAATCAACGGAGGCATTAGGTTGGCTTACTGTGACGTCAGCGGAGGTAATTTCCAGGACTCGAGCTTAGTAACATGTGCTTTACTAACTGCGTTGAATTAGGGCTGTTTCGTTTTTTGTAGTCGATGGTATCCACTAATTGATAATAGCTACTCGCCTGCTGGCTTGCGGAGCCATAGCTTGAGAGTTCAAACTATCTTGGTGCGAACCAAAAGGTTGTCCAATTATTTTCTCTGCCGCACCGTCAAGCTGTGGAACGATTTGCCATCACACGAGTTCCCACCTTGTTACAAACCTGGGTTCTTCCACAGTAGCGTGAAGGGTCATCTTAGCGGGCCGGCATAATTGCTTCGAATGGCATGAGACCGCCGTCTGATGCCATTCGATACTCTACTATCTGGAGGGCACTTGCACTTACCACTAGGTGCAATGCAGTCACTGTGCCGATCCAGAATATAAAACAAATTATATGTTTGTGCATTTTTTTTATTACTGTACCATTGGCTCAAAGAAAACGACGTAAGCAGCTTACCTGATACATTTCGTTTGGTGATTGAAATAGCGGGAGGCGCTTTAATTCATGCTAGGATATTCTTATAGCGTACTGTAGTTAAAACTTCTTTGCATACGACGAGGTCCTCTTTCTGATACAGTCTTCTGTGTGTAATATTGCAAACTAGCTTGTACATTGATATAAAATATTAATGTAACTGTGAGATAGCTTTTCTCGCAGTTACATATTCCATTTAGATTTAATTCAATATCACACCAGTTAAATACCTTGCAGCAATAGCCCTGGGCTATGAAAGATGACATCTAATGAATGTTGGATCAAGGGACATGTTCCAATGCGTACCAGCCGCATTATAAGCCACGTACTTCATTAGCATTAACAGTTCATTAGTGAGCCGATACTGATTGAGAGACGACAACACGTATTGTACCTCAGTAGGTGCTGCCAATCTATCTAAATTAATGTAAATGCGAATGTGACGATATCTGTTATCTTACTATCTGTATCTGCGCATATGCGTCCCAATACAGGGCACGGGCCACCTCTAAAATCAAGAGTACGATTGAGCGTGGTTAGGCCATATAGTCCACTATGCTGGTCTAGTGCGTGTTGGCTGACTTCACATACCATAGAATTTATTACAAATCGCTATAGTACGCAGTTTTCCTCGCAATGTTTTCCTGTACCGTTATAGTGCGTGGCGATTGACTATCAATACACACATGACTCTGAAAAGTCAGAGGTGTGCCCTAGGATAGTGAATTGATAAAACCTTCATATCATTGCATCACCAGCCATCACAGAAAACGCATCCAAATCATGAGGAAAAAAACTATTTTCCTAAGGTTTTGGTAGTTTGTAGCACGTAAATGATTGTTTTGAAATGAAACCTCCGCTTCGGTGTTTTCGGTGCGTTGAACCCTATCCTTCTATTTGCCAGATATAAAGATGTTCCTTCCATACACTTTTGAGGGATTTGGTTACGTCGTACTCCTGGCACTAGTGGAATTGGTGGAATCAGAGTGTTGCCATAACAGGATTGGGATGTTAAGCCAAACTCAAAGTTCATCCGAGTTTATTAATAAAGTCCTTCTTTTAAATCCATCCCATGGTTGTCTGTAAGACATTGCTTTAGCAATAAGACCGCCATTTGTACTTTTTATATTTTATAGTTTCTGTATGTTGTATTTTTTTATGTGTACAATAAGATTTAAAATAATAAAATAATAATGATAATAAAGTCGTGAATAGTCGAGTTTAAGGTTTGACGTAACCGTGGAAGACGCAATTTTTATTAATAAGGCGGTTAGAGTCTAAACTCTAGACTATGGATGTTTATAACATTGCTTTACAAAGGGTTTGAGAATTAGTAACAGATCGCTGAAACGGAAAAATAGAATATGAAGTCTTGTGTAATATTTAATATTGGTGTATTCATATACCGAACACCACTAGTATTTATAATTAATATTTTCGAGAGTAGATACTCTGACAGGCTGGTGCCATTTTTATCGCTCTTTTGATTTAATAATTAGCAAATTTACACCATATTAAGTTGCAATGTGTTGCGCTTCAGATAAAGAGTTTTATGTTGAGTGTTAGTGACTTTTGAGTGTACTCAAAACTTATCATTTTGAATGAACAGTAAAAGAAATAAATAAAAAGGAACTAATTATGGTATTTCTATCTTAAAATAAAGATTTATTTTTGTTACCACCACTGAGTTTAAAACAAACATAAAATAATATATACTGCTCATCAGAAAACCGATAAACCCTGCAAGTCAATGTTTTGTAAGGGTTATCAGAAAAATGTTTATATTTAGGAATATATGTCAAATATCGTTGCATACTGAATATGAGGTTTTCAAATCCTAAAGTTGATATTCTAAATTCAAATTAAATTTATACACATTTTTCTGATAATCCTGACAAAACATAAACTTGCATGGTGTTTCGATTTTTCTGATGAGAAAAATATTTGGTTCGGTGAGAAAGTTTGTCGGAAATGTAAATACTGAAGGTTGGATGTAAGTCTTGTTTGCAGGGATAGTTATCACCGTACAGGATGGTATATACCTTGTGACGTGACGTATATAGTCAGCCGTTCGTCATATGGATCACTCTGTGTACGCATATCTGTCGATATGTTTTTTTTTTTATTTCATTGAATGGCGAGACGAGCATGCCGTTCGCCTGATGGTAAGCGATGCGACCGCTCATGAACAGTAGCAAACCAACAACATCTTGAACTATAAAGAATGCTTGGCATTCCACTGCGCTCGCCATCCTGAGACATAAGATGTTAAGTCTCAATATGTCCAGTAGTCACTCTGGCTACAATGTCCTTCAATCCGAAACACAACAGTGCATTTAAACTGCTGTTTGACGGGAGAAATAGACATTGCGGTGGTACCCACCCAGGCAGCCTCTCACATATGAGAGACCTACCACCAGTATACCATGTGTACATGTTTTTCGAAGAAGCTGGCGCGTAATAGAATATTTACTTATTCTTTATTGTATTTTTAATCCATATGGATATCTCTGTAAATCACGTAGACAAAGAGCCTGAAACCTATATTATTACGTCATAGTAAAGGCTTATGAAACGTGCCTTTTTAGGGTTACTTTCCGAAAAGGTAAAAACGGAACCCTATTACTGAGCCTCCGATGTCTGTCTGTCCGTCTGTCACCAGGCTGTATCTCATAAACCGTTATAGCTAGTTATGTATTTTCGTTGCCGCTATAACAACAAATACTAAAAATAAAAAATAATAAGATGTGTCTCCAAACAATGAACGTGTTTTTTTCGTATTTTTTGCTCCATGTTAATAATGGTACCAAGTAGACTCTTAAAATTTTCACAGAATATTTAGTTGTATATTACCTTTCAAAATAAATAATTAAATAAAAATAAAGTAAATACATTAAAGGGAGGCGCTGATACAACATACGTAATTTTTAGGCGATTTTTAACTCGATCTTAATAAACAGGAACAAACGTGATGTTTAGGGTTTCTTTGATAGATAATGGTAGGAACCCTTCGTGCGCGAATCGGACTCGCACTTAGCTGGTTTTTATTTATTACAGTATGTTATTTAAAACATTTCGTCAAATATTTATTTTAATTGGTGCGGTTGGACTTTCAGTTAGCTTTTAAGTCGAATAAATTGCTATTGTACAGCATATCAAAATACTAAAAATAATCATCATCTTCAACTCATGAATTTGACAACGGACCTATGCTTTCCACAAGGATTTCCTCAGTAACTGAATATTAATAATTGAAGTTTAGAGTACCTGGTCTCTTAGACTATAAATAAAATGTCGCAGCAGAAACGAAACACGTGGTTTCTAATCAAGGTCAGGTTTTCCATGGGAAGCTTTGTACTATGATAATTAATTGCGCACTCCAAACAACATATCTGAAATATTATTATTAGATGTTTTGAAATAATAGTTGACGTAAGCTCTTACAGCGCCACGTGCAAACTGCAAACACTGATACAAGGACAAACAGAATCTGTTTAAACAAATAATAAAATGTACTGATTGAACCTATGGAACAATTCACAGGATAAAATTGATAAGAAGTAAACAATATATGATATACATATACATACCTACATGTATAATACTTTATAATACTCTTAGGAACGATTGGATAAGAATTAAAAAAAAATTGTATTGGATAGGTCATTTATAGATTAATGTTATATCATATAGGCTTTATATCATCACGCTATGCCCTATAGTAGGGAAGCAGTAGTGAAAAATCTAGCAATATTTTATTCGTTTTTCGAGGTCCGACTGATCGATATTCTAAATTGATAGTCGGAATTAAGCATTTTGGCGCCATTTTGAAAAACGTATCTGCATCTGGGCTGAGCTGGGCCGAACCGCTATAACAAGATAATGTCTTACCGCCTCGCATCGTCTCGGTGATCTGGCTCTAAAGGCAGCGTCTATGGGTGGTGAATATTGGCGGAGTCATGGGTTCGAATTATAAACATGGGTTCGAATGGCACAGGCTGTTAGATGCCGCCCGTGAAACGAGAGGCCGCGGGTTCGATCCCCGCACCGAGAGAAATGTTTGTGCGGCCCACAAATATTTCTTTCGGGTCTGGGTGTTTGTGAGACCGAAAAGTATCTCGTAGTTTCTGATACCCACGACACAAGATTCGATCTTAGTGTGGGGTCAGGACTATGTATGCGACTGTTGGGTGTTATTATTATTATTAATTGCGGGTCGGACATTGCAATTTTTATTTTTTTTCTTAGGCGCTAGGCGCGGTTATAACCACAATTTTGTGGTCAATATTCATAACTATGATAATAGTGTGACATTTCGGAAATACCCATTATCTACACATACTAACAATGGTTTACCTTGTGTAAAATAAAGTCATAGGTATTCCCTAGAACATAAAATATGGTTAAAATAAATCAAATAAATTTATTAATTACCTGTTATATTATTATCTAGTAGGAGATGTTTGCCTTTAGTTTATATAAAGAGAAGAAACAATGAAAAACAATTTTTGATCGTAAATACATAGCTTTTGCTAAAATAATAATTTAAACATGTGTTTAATGTTGTCTTTAAAAACAAAAGGGTGCATATTATTATTTTGGGAAAAATGATGTATTTACCACCCAAAGTTGATACTAAATAATTACAAAAATCTTCGCACTTTTTTTTTTGCGGTAGAAGTACGGATTGTCTCAGGACGCGGATTTTTCGTCAATCTCGAAATTGAAAATGAATTCCGGGATCGAAATGCTTACTCTGACGTCGCTAAAAGTAAAAAGCCAGATGGGCTTCGTTTTCAGTCGCTGTCTGGATATTATTTTTTAGGTATTAATTCCTTAAAGCAATCTTAATTATTATTTTTACGGTTTCTAGGTACTTATGTGCCAAATATATTAAGAGGAAAAGTTTTATTTCAAAGCGGAAAAGCCAACTGAAATGTGGTTAAATGTTATTATGTCACGTTGATAATTGGAAGAAATAATAGTCATTTTTATTTTTAACTTTGAGTATAACCTTTTAAAATGGTACTTAAAAAAATATTCGCTGCAAACATTCTGGCGGGACATGTGATTGCGATTATTGTTTTATTGCAATTTAAAAGTAGCCAATGGTTATAAGATTTTAAGAGCCTTAACACCTATGGATTCGGAGTGTGCAAGGTTTAGAAACAATAATGCGTGATGTTCAGTTTCATGTCATCGACAAGATCGCTTCTTCGCGCTGGCTAATGCATCCAGTAATCACATACATAGTTCTGATCCCACACTAAGATAGAGTCTTTTGTGGTACGTATCAGGAGCTACGAGAGACATGTCGGTCTCACAAACACTCATACCCGAAATAAATATTTCTAAATGTTAGTGTATAACATTCATTTCGTAGGAATCCACCCAGGCCTCCTCGTTTAACATCTCGTTCTACATTTATAAGTAATAGCGCCAGCCTCCGTGCTGAGAACAAAAACACAGTAATACTTTTGTAATGAAACTTCTTTAGGCCTAGAAGAAGTTGAATACGCCAAGGTGGTGCCAGCTATCGCCCTGGCTTATTAAAAGTTTAGAGGAGGAAGAACGCACTTTATGCACTGGAGATACTTCGGCGTGTTCTTTGTAAGGTCCCGGAGTTCCTCCAAAATTCCGAGCAAGATGGGGTTGGTTCGGCTATCCTAGAGGATTTTCCCAATGAAGAAAAAAAGTCGTAGTAGATTAATAGGCGATTGTGAACATGTTTCGAGCACTTCAATAATTCGGATTCATTTGAAAATTTGGCACTCATCGAGGACCGATAACTACAATAATTTAATAAAATAAATAGCAAGAGAATAATATAAATAAAAGCGGAATTAAAAAAACTGTGTAATTTGCGCGTCGGCATTCCTTTGCATATGATATCAGTATAATAATAACAATGATGTAATTGACTCCATTTTCTAAAATTAAAGTCGTAAATATTTTATATGTTCATTTTTAGTTGGGGTCTTTATCATGCGTATTTTTAAGTTTTATAAACTATTTTCTATTTATCTTTTCTTAAACTTATAATGCTGATATTCACCACGGTCGCTTGTTGCAGATTTTACCAAAATTGTTCACAATCGATGTCCATATTCCTTAATTATCGATTAGTCAGATCAACGCAAGGAAGGACTATATAAACAAGATGACAAGGCCGATGTTTCATTCCGATCACGTGCGGATAGATCGAATCATTGTCTACGAGCTTTTATATTTCATACGATATATTGCAGAGGGATACTGGGCTGATCAATATCGTTTGCAGAAGACGTGAACATGGCCCATTTTCAGGTTAGTTCTACTATAATTGTTTAGTGTAAATGAAAGTAATTTGACAGCATTAGTACCACAGTTAAGTCACCGGCTGACAAACTACAGGCTGCGGATTCAATTCTCGCAATGAAATTACTGTTTGTATGATCCTCAAGCATTTGTTCTGGTTTGGATATTGTGAGACTGAGAAGTCTCCCCCAATTACTGATGTGGACGTCACAAGACTTGTAACTTGTAGGATCAGGAAATTTTACTATCATTGTTGGGTGCATATGTTATGGGCCAAGTGATTAATGCGGGCAGTATTCATAATGCCAGTAATTAGGCCAAGTGATAAATTACAATCTAAACTCACCTATTTATCACATTGCCCGGGCATTATGAATATGGCTACATGATGATCGGGAAATGTGATTTTTTACGTGGTGCGCTGCCGCATTGTCGCATCTGCGATAGACCCATAAATTAGAAAGGTTGAATTGATCTGCTTATGTTTAGTTGTTTTTTAACGTCCGAAACATTATCTTCAGAAGAAAATTAGTGTACCCACTTTATGGATCAGTTAGGTCGACTGTGCCCCAAAACCGACTCGGAACATCCCGACTTCACGTAGTCTTTTGGCTACCGACCCTAGAGTGTATATAAAAAGCCGGAGGCGCGGAGAAGCTAATTTGTATTGACAACAAGTGTTTTAAGGGTGAGGTTGCTATAATAGATATTTCTCAGGAATGGTGCGTTACGTTTTCATGGGAGTGGTACCAGGGAGGTGCGACACTCCCCCTCCCCCTCCACTACTCCCAAACCACCCCCTCGTGCTGCCCTATTCTAAATTCAACCACTTTGGCTCATTTTGGATTGCTTTACATCACTCTGACCAATAGGCACTTGGCATTATTCATAATGCCCGGACAATGTGATAAATTGATTGGTTATAATCACATTGCCCGCTCTTATTGGGCATTATTCATATTGCCCGGGCATTATGAATAATGCTCGATTAATCACTTGGCCCATAACATATACATCATATTCTTTATCTTTAGATCGTGAAAGCTTGAAACTAATTTAATGTCTACTTTCTCAGAAGCGGTCCATGATGATACCGGTGTTGCTAGCGATGCTATTGGTGGGGTCCCAAGCGCGGCTGCCCAACCTGTTTGGTTCCATTCTTAAGCCCATAGTCAGAGAACCCCTCGAAGCTGTCAATCTTCTCACCAAAGGAATGACCAGAAGCAACTTCGGCGCAGTAGATGCCCTAAGTAATGTTGCTAAGACAGGAACGTTTGGACTCGTTGACGTCACTAGTGAGGCTAAGCAAGAGGATATGGGCATGATGGGACAAGCCGCTAATCGGGTTGTAGGCCAAGTTACTGTTGGTGTGAAGAAAGAAGTAGGAGGGGTTTTCCAGCCAGTGGAGTCTATTCTCCTCACTACAGCAACTAGCCAATGTTTGTATTTTTTATATCATACTTTTTATTGATAATATAAACTAAGGAAGCGTGAGAATCACAAAAATATTGTACTGATTTTAGGTGCCGCTGTGAAGAAAATATTAGGGGTGGACGCTTACACTACAAGTTCTCTCAATGACCAAGACTTGAATCAGCTGACGTTAAACTTCTATACACCGTAAGTAGCTATTGCTGTATTGTATCTGGCCATATATTATGTACGTCCCACTGCAGGGCACGGCATATAGTCCATATAGTCCACCACGCTGGCCTAGTACCTATTGTTACATAGAAGTTAATTTAAGGACTAACGCCGCTCAAAACTTATTATTAATAAGCGTGGCACTGAACTTATCATTCTAAGACATAAGTATTAAGTCACTTAACGCCCAGTAATTGCTGGCCACAATGTAGTCCAAAGACTGGAACACTTTCAAAGAGTACTTATGCACATGTGGAACTGATATGGACAAAACAGCGGCAAGCCAGGCGGCTTCTAATATTGTGTGAAGGACCTTAGTAATATCACGATGACTGATGTTTGTCTGGCCTGATCATGTGTATTTTGTTCTGTCAGTCAGATGCAAGCGGTGTTTAACATATCGGACGCGGCACGGCAGTTGTCGCAGACACAGTACTACAACCCAAGGTTGCCGCTCATCATCTTTGCGCACGGCTTCCTGTCCAACCCCAGCTTCGAGAGCTTCACGTCCATCCTCAATGCCCTTCATAGGACTGGTATGATATGTGATTTCGTTTTGTGTCTTTGTAACCTTTATCAACATAGTTAATAAAAGATATCAACTAATCCTAATAGACTTAGATTATCACAAAGTGGTAGAATTGAATTGTAGTTACTGGTGGTAGGTAGTATTGTTTACTGGTGGTAGGTCTCTCATATGTGAGAGATCATCTGGGTAGGTACCATCGCAATGTCTGTTTCTCCCGTGAAACAGCAGTGTTAATGCACTGTTGTGTTTCGGATTGAAGGACATTGTAGCCAGAGTAACTACTGGACATATTGAGACTTAACATCTTATGTCTCAGGATGGCGAGTGCAGTGGAATTTTGCTACTGTTTATGAGCGGTCGTATCGCTTACCATCAGGCGAACGGCTTACTCGTTTCGCCATTCATTGAAATAAAAAAAAAATTACATTGGATGGATGGTAGTTTACTTAGACTTAAGTAGGAAAGGACTAGGCTGACCAGGGTTGTACTGTTGCTTGGGAGAAAAGGTCAAAAACCGGTGACTTTGCTTTGGAAATTCGATTAGTGATCGAGATTGGCAAAATTGTAGAATGCCTTGCGGTCCGTTTTAATGTTTAGATGCTGGCATTATACATATAATCCCATTGTTGTAGATTTTCTTAGAAAGAGGTAACCATACAATCATGAAAGCCGTTTGGTGGTGTCTCAAATTTAAGCAGTGAAAATAATTTAGTAACTTGCACTCTTATTCTAAAGAAGGATTAGACTACTTACGGGGTGACCACTGAATACCAGCCTTGTAAGTTGTACTGTAGTTCACGCCGCAGTACAACATACAGCTGAGCCGTCACCCACGTCTCACAGCTACCGTGCTACATGAATTTTTTTTTTAGTAATTGGAAAACCTAGTTTTAAGATATTTTGTTAGCACCTACTAAATACGTACGTCGTATGTTGTTATGGCAAATAAATCAGTTTTCTTTCCCTTTTGACAGCCTCCGTGGCACAGTCGGTTAGACGCCGCCTATGTAACGAGACGCCGCGGGTTAGATCCCCGCACCGAGAGAAATGTTTGTGCGGCCCACAAATATTTCTTTCGGTTCTGGGTGTTTATGAGTCCGAAAAGTCTCTCGTAGTTCCTGATACCCACGACACAAAACTCGAGCTTAGTGTGGGGTCATGACTATGTATGTGGCTGTTGGGTGTTATTTATTAAGTTATTCTTTCATTACTTATTACTACTGTGTTGAGCCCCTTATAACTTTATTTCCATTAAAGGACAATACAACGTGCTGGCGATCGACTCGAGCGCGTACATCGGCTGGTTCTACCTGCGCGCCTCCACCTACGTGCAGTTCATTGGAGAGAAGTTGGGTGGAGTTCTCGCCGCTATGTACCAACGTAACTATACAGTTTATTTATGAGCAACTTGTAGCCTGATCAGATACCTCAGCCTCCATGGTGCAGTTGGTTAGACGCCGGCTGTGAAACGAGAGGCTGCGGGTTCAATTCCCGCTCCGAAACAAATATTTGTGTCAACCACAAGTATTTGTTCCGGCTCTGGGTGTTTGTGAGACCGAAAAGTATCTTGTAGTTCCTGATAGCCACGTCACAAGACTCGATCATTAGGGATCAGGACTATGGATGTGACTGTTGGGTGTTTTTATTTATTTTACCAGTTGCAAATGATAAAGTTTATTCGTAGATTTCCAATATGTTGTGATCTACTAAATGGATGATCCGTGCACATAGGAACCACGAATGTCTGTTGTACATATTGGCAGACCCAAAAGTCTCTGAATTGACTCCGTGGGTATGTTTCTTGTTTTGGGACTATGTTACTATATGTTAAGTATTTTAAATATGACGCAAAAAGGCACAAATATATCTCTACTGTTTGTAATAATATATTTTGAGCGTAATAATGAATGTGTTACGTATATTCCCATAGTATGACGTCATTAGTCATAGGAGGTGCCAAAACTCATGGCCACTCATTATATTTGTTATCATTATAGATTTATAGCAACAGCCACGTGTTAACATGTGTATAGGTATAATGTATAATACGAGTATAAGCACATTCTACACATGGATTAACTATAATTATTCGCGTAAAGCCGCCTGTAAATTACCAGATGTCATTATCGCAAATTATTCAAGAAAAAATATTTAAGAAATGGAGTTTATCCTTACAGTGATTCTTTATGATTGATTCATTCCATAGATTTATGATATATTACGTCCATAGCAGTTTGTTACATGCCTATATATATGTTATAGGTGTCATTAAATACACATTTTACCTCCTAATTTATAGTATGTTGAGTAAAATAGTACAGTTTCGTCTAGAAAAATATATTTTCCTTGAACAATTGTTGTATTTTTATAACAACTAAGATTGATACCCTTAGTTTCCTGGGGCATAGTTTGAACTCCGGTCATCCATTATCTTTATTCAAACTAAACTACTTAGAATATAATTTGTTTAAATAATATTAATACGTCAAAAGAAGATAGTTTGCTAAGGGAGTTCCTGACGCCATTTGGTCTTCAAAAAACGTGTAAGACTATTTGAATAAAGAACATTTTGGTTTTCACCAGGCGGTTTAAGACCGGAGTCGGTACACCTTATCGGGTACAGTCTGGGAGCTCATATCTCCGGATTCACCGGCAAGGCGTTCTACCGGCTAACCAGACAGAAGGTCGGTCGGATCTCCGGATTGGACGCTGCCGGCCCGTGCTTCTACAACGTGGGCTCGGAACTGAAACTACAAGCCTCTGACGCTGACTTTGTCGATGTGATACACACTACCCATGGGTCTTTGGGCATCACTGAACCAATTGGTAAGTGACTAAGATATACTACAACTATACACATCTGTGTCTATGGGGATTCTAATTATTTTAATAGACGTGGTCCCTCATATGTGAGAGGCCGCCTGGGTAGGTACCACTGCAATGTCTATTCCTACCGCCAAACAGCAGTGTAAGCTTACCTACTTTTGTGTTTCGTTTGAAGGATATTGTAGCCAGAGTAACTACTGGACATATTGAGACTTAACATCTTATGTCTCAGCATGACGAACGTTGTGAAATGCCAAGTATTGCTTTGTAATTCTTGGTGTTGTTTGGTTTTGCTAATGTTCACGAGCAGTCGTATCGCTTACCATCAGGCCAAATTGGCAAGTATAATTTTAGTCTGCATGCCCTGAAAACCATGAGTTCTATAGCTCAATTTCAATACCGCCCATTGATCTTTTTAATTGTTTTTCTGTTTAAAAATCAAATGAATTCCATAGAATGGAGATACTGGCATATCTTAGCTCGGCATAAGACAAACTATGGTTATTACTTATCTTTATACCGATTATTGCATACCTTCAATCCCTTTCTTGAGTTCATATGTATGTGTGTGCTGTCCAGGCCACGCGGACTTCTACCCCAACGGTGGGACGCAGCAGCCGGACTGCTTCCTGCAGGTGTGCAGCCACGAGCGCGTGTGGGCGCTTTACGCCGAGTCCATCTACAACGAGGAGGCCTTCCCCGCGGTCAAGTGCGATGGCTGGGACCAGTTCCGACTGAATCAATGCGAGGAGAACACTGTGTAAGTATATTTTATTACAATTTTGTTGTACGTGTAGATTTGTATGGATGGCGTACGGTTATATAATATGGTTGTGGCATACGATAGCTCGTTCCCTAGATTTTATAATTTGTTTTTTTTTTTCCGAATTGCTAACGTAATGAGAAGTATTTTTAACACTAGGAGGCCTGAAATAAAATCGTTTGCTAGCAATTTCAATACCTTTTATTTAACTTTGGCACACCGAAGGCAAAAAGTAATACAATGCGACCCAAGTACATCTTCGTGTGGCTATATTGCCATAAATGCCTCCCATAAAAATACTAAATTTATTGCATTATAAATTAATTAAACTATCCGATAGCGCCCTCGGCAGAATATCACATCCATATTTTATTTATTATTCTAGGCCCCAAGCCTGAATATAGGGCATAGGCGTATACAGCTTACAATACAAAATATACATAGCATAAACAACACGAGCATTACCCAATAAAATATGTTTACAGTTTCATGGGTTTCGGCTGTCCCTCCAACACTCGTGGGCTGTACTTCCTGCAGACGCGGGGCGCCTCGCCCTTCGGCCTGGGCGACGCCGGGGCGCGCTATGAGAACAATGAGGGCATTCTCAAGAGCCTGCAGCCTTTAGGCCCCGGCGCTCCTCTGGGATAGAGTACTTAGCTCTCCGTTAACCTGAAGAACGTTAATTAATTAGGGGTTGATTGAATGGCGAGACGATCATGCCGTTCGCCTGATGGAAAGCAATACGACAGCTCATAAACAGTAGCAAAACCAAACAACACCTTGAAATACAAAGCAATACTCGGCATTCCCTTGCGTTCGCAATCTTGAGTCATAAGATGTTAAGTGTCAATATATCCAGTAGATGGCAAGCGCAGTGGAATGCCAAGCATTGCTAGCTAATTGTATTGTTTAATTCTGCTACTGTTCATAAGCTGTTATATCGAATAAAATCAGTTGAATACCTTATACATCTCGCCATTCATAGCAATAAAAAAATAATGAAAGTATTGTAGTATCTAGCGTACCAATTAAGAAATCTACTGTGTATATGAGTGACTTTAATAGCCTAGCATCAGCTACTCTCCAAATATTGTCGTTTAGTGTCTACACCAAATTAAGTCTTAGTGGTGGTAGGTCTCTCATATGTGAGAGATCATCTGGGTAGGTACCATCGCAATGTCTGTTTCTCCCGTGAAACAGCAGTGTTAATGCACTGTTGTGTTTCGGATTGAAGGACATTGTAGCCAGAGTAACTACTGGACATATTGAGACTTAACATCTTATGTCTCAGGATGGCGACCACAGTGGAATGCCAAGCATTGCTTTATAGTTCAAGATGTTGTTTGGTTTTGCTACTGTTCATGAGCGGTCGTATAGCCTACCATCAGGCGAACGGCATGCTCGTCTCGCCATTCACTGCAATAAAAAAAAAAGTCTACTTTCTTGGGTTAAACAAGAGTCCTTTGTTCAATTAATAGGTAGAATATAAGAAACTTCAATACTAAGATTTGTCATAATGAAATGTACCTACATATATGTATATCAGTCAATAATATTATAGAACTTTAGAAATGATCGACTTATAACAATTTTGTGGTTCTTTTGAACTATATATTTATTTCATGGAATAGTGTTTTATAAAAAATATGTACTTAATAGAATTATTATCTCAGAAATTAGTTACATGGGTGTGATTTTCATAGAATAAATAGGCAGTATCTGCTCTGAAGGTTTACTGACGTAATTATAAAGAAACTCAGAATTATTACCGTATTTGAAAGCGTATCGTGCATTTGGCATATGCACACGATTAATATAGTGATTACCTAATTAATTTGAAAAACTATTTTTAGTTGAAATTAATTTTATGGAAAATGTGTTCGCAGGATATTGACAATAAGACGCAGTAAAAAAGATTATATTATAGTGTATGAATCACTGCCCTTTTGACCTTATTAAATGTTTCAAGTCATAAGCATTTATCAAACGGCATATTTTATTTACAATTTACTGGTAATTGCTTATGTTTGTAGGTTTACATTTTATAATAAAATAAGTTTATTTTGAAACAACGTATCATTAATTATAATATTAATCTGACTTTCCTTTCCTTGCAAGAGAGTTTTTGACATGAGTTTCGGAGAAATGTGAAGTCAAGCAACTTGTGTTGTGGCTGACTAAAGTCATAAAATAATGCATACACTGAAAGGTTTGATATTCCTATACTGGGTATCTCAAGACTGCTATCGAAAACGAAGCCGGGTGGTAGATTAATTATTTTTTATGATTTTTTAAATATCGTTATTTTTGGGTGGTAAATACATAGTTTTTGATAAAATAATAATTTAAACTCTTTATATCTTAGAGTATTTATAAATAAAAGGTTATACACTATTATTTTAGGATAAAATGTATTTACCACCCAAATATGGCCATAGGAAAAAAAATACAAAAAAAAATTGTCGCTTTTTTTGCAACATTTTCTGTTGCATTGTGTCTGAAGTCGCTTAAACTTCCACCCGGCTTCGTTTTCGGTAGCAGTCTTGATATACCCTGTATAACAGAGTACCCTGTGGTTTGATACTAGCCAGTCTGTGGGTATATGACTCTCTCCGTGGTACAGTTGGTTAGACGCCGGCTGTGACATGAGAGACCGCGGGATCGATCCACGTGCCGAAATAAATATTGGGATAAACTATAGGTATTTGTTTCGGGTCTGTCGTAGGTCCTTATACCCACGACACAAGCCTTGATCTTACTATATAGTCACGACTTTGTGTATGAAAGTTGGGTGTATTTATATCTATTTATTAATTTTTAAGCTGTAACAAGGTTCTAAACCATAAGAATCTATTACCAAGTATTATATGAAGCGACAGAAGAAGGTTCTTTGGTTTTGGTACTAAAAAATATAAATAATGTTAACATAATTAGGTCTATAGAAAGCCCACCGGCTTTGGGGAATCTAGCGTTCAACAATAGATATAATTTGTCCAGACAGTAAAATTATCATAACTCACTATCAAAGTTCATCCTGTCCAATGGTTGCCCATACTCCGATTTCAAAATTATAACGCAAACTTTCCGAGGCGGCTATAATTGGGTGTAAACATTCGAATGGAAGAAACCCAATAAAGTAAGGGAAAAAATAAAAGTGAAAAACATTGGATGAGCAAATTCTCTTTTGAACAGGAAACGAGGAAAGTTCTCGGTGTCGGCAGGACGCGATGCGACTTCAAACGAGTCAAGTCGGATTGAAAAAAAAAAATTGCCATCCAACACGTCACAGATACACTAATTTTTACTTTGTTGTATATGTGACCTTTATTCAAATTTATTATTTACGTGAGAACTGGCGAAATCATGTTTTGGAGGCCAACACGCATTTTAATTCGCTCAGTCGCTGGAGTACTTAAGTATCAACTTTATAGTGGATATACAAAATAATATTGAATAGTGTATTTTTTATTTCAACCACATGCACATTGCACTAAGTTAGGAAAAAAAACTGCCTGCTAGTTTTGTAAAAAAATCCGATTTTAATTTTAAAGGCTTTTGAACAACCCGTATACGTATGAGTCTTATAACACTCAGCTATGTTCCCAAATCGGACCGAAGTGAAACTAAACACTATAAATACGGTCACCGAAAATCGTGAAAAGTAAAATGACAATATTATTCAAGAAAGATGTCGGTTTTTTTTCAAACTATGAGTAGTGTCACTTAGGGAGATGAGAAATATATGGGATTAATTAAACACAATATGTCAATATCGCTCGGTATTAATTTATACGTGTCAGTTGATTTATTCATCCTTATTAATCATTCGAAAGCAACAGTCACTTACACAGTCTTGAATATTCACTAAACCAGAAATCAAGACATCCTGTTGAATGTTTTGGAAAGACAATTTCCTTTTGATTTACCAAGAATTTCTGAGCACAATAATTTCAAGTTGCCTTTTACATTAAAGCGAGCCAATTCTCAGAAATCCGAAAAGCACTAAGAAACATTTACGATAGCAATGCCATGAGCCAACACATGTTTCTGATGTTCGAAAAGAAGTAGTCCAAAAAATACCTTTGACATACTCAAACATGTAATCTCAAAGGAAAGCTTAACAAAAGCGAAAAAATATACGATTTATTACATTTCTTGTGTATCGGTACGTTACGCGATACAATTTCTTTGGAATCATTTTTCTGTTGGTAAATCTTAACAGGAATGACCTTTGGCTCTGCGTTTGCAAAAAGGCGAAGTATTTACGCATGTCACTTTAGTGATAAACGATGCGATTTTTATTAAATCGGTCTGCTCATTGGCTTTTGATTTGATGAAATCTTATATAAAGATAGCCAGGAACGATTAAATTACATATTTATTTCGAAGTTAATAAGCAAAAAAATATTTTGATGGCACTTCGTTGAACTGTTACAGGCTGATAAAAACATTTTCTCTCTCAGCATATGGTTGTATGGGATTAGCACATGACGATGTTTTTATCTATGTCGAACAGTCATTTAGCTATTAATGCGCTAGTTACCAACACTACCCGGTTTTTCCTCTCATTCTAACATAAAGTACGTCTACCACGCTGACCTATCATAAACCTATCATAAAACTAGGTGGTTACTGGTGGTAGGTCTCTCATATGTGAGAAGCCATCTGGGTAGGTACCACCGCAATGTCTATTTCTCCCGTGAAACAACACTGCTTAAATGCACTGTTGTGTTTCGGATTGAAGGACATTGTAGCCAGAGCAACTACTGGACATATTGAGACTTAACATCTTATGTCTCAGGATGGCGAGCGCAGTGGAATATTGCTACTGTTCATGAGCGGTCGTATCGCTTACCATCAGGCGAACGGCTTGCTCGTCTCGCCATTCAATGCAATAAAAAAAAAAAAAAAAAAAAAAAAAAAAAAACTACGCAACGGATTTTGATGCGGTTTTTTTAATAGATAGAGTGATTCAATAGAAAGGTTTACATGTATAATAACGTCCATTAAATAGTGAAGAAATATTGTTATTTTTGAGGTTTCTAATGTGATGTCGTTAATTATCAATATTTTTCCGCTTACATTGCAAACGCAGGCTGAACCCTACGAGATTTATCAAAATAATGTACTACATATTTGTACACATTGAAAAGGTCTACAGAAAACTCCGGGATGGTATATGTCTATCTCTTATGGATATCCCACAATAAATTTTTTTTGTCATTTACTTTTTACGACAAATAATGGCTAATTTTCGAAGCGATTTTAACCAATACAGCATTAATCCTTATCCAATTAAATAGCTTAAATACATTGTTGATTTAATATAGATCTATGTGGTCCTTTACAGCACAAGATTTAAATGAATATGTTCGAAGATATTACAGATTTAAAATTGCGGGACGTAGCGCTTGCGGCGGTACTGGCCGGCCGGGGCGGCGGCAGCGTGCCTATATAGGAATGTTTATATGTATAATAATAAAACGTACATATTATTGTACAAAAATCTATTTGTACTCAGGCGAAGCTGGGCCGGGCCGTTAGTATATATATAAATCGCTTAGCTTATGACTCAATTACAGTCTTTATACTGGTAGCTTCGTTTGATTCTGACACTTAACACTATTTGTATCCGCAAAAGGCTCGACCGACCCTATTCAATTTAACGGTTAATACACACTTATCAATAGTAATACATTGCATTACCGGTTTTATTAACTTTATTTTGAAACTAAATCCCGAGTCAAATCCAGGGTCGAGAAACGTAATTTTAGATTTTTCATTTCATTATCAGCCTGGAATCTGGAATTCTTGTCCGATATGGCGAAAGGCTCGCCTCCTAACACATCATGGGAAGGAACATACAAGGCGAAATGTGAGTGTCCTGGCACCCTTGCTTACCCTTGCCTATCCCTACTGGGAAAGGCGTGAGTTTATGTATGCATGTATGTATTCTGAAACTAAACTCAAATATATAAGTATACTTGATTCTCTATAAATTAATTTTAATGCTAATGGTCTAGTATATACATATATGCATATATTACGTTGACAAGATATAGACGAATTGTAATGGCAAAACAAATCCAACTTCAATACCATAGGTTGCAATACCGTTCAGATAGATATTACTTTGAAGAAAAAAGAACGCTCGTCTTCAGTTATGTCGGCTTGTTCAAAACTGAATAAACACAGGCTGAATGGGAAACGCAATACGATTGTGACAGCCATTGTGACGAGTTTGTCACTTACTGAGCGCGATGGCCGCTGTCCAGGCGTTTACAATAGTCTACCAGCAAAATATTTTAACTGGGAAACGACAGATTCATATGTAAGAAAGTCCAGAAGTAGGGCACCAAAAGTAATGTAGCTGGTACAGAAATCAAACTTTTATTTCGTACAACATTTTACTTAGAAATCTTAAGATAGGGAAACCAAAACTCCTCAAATTCAATAAAAAATATAAAAGACAAGATATTTTTTTTTATTGCAATGAATGGAGAGACGAGCATGCCGTTCGCCTGATGGTAAGCGATGCGACCGCTCATGAACAGAAGCAAAACTAAACAACACCTACAAAGAATTACAAAGCAATGCTTGGCATTCCACTGCGCTCGCCATCCTGAGACATAAGATGTTAAGTCTCAATATGTCCAGTATTTACTCTGGCTACAATGTCCTTTTATCCGAAACACAACAGTGCATTTAAACTGCTGTTTGACGGAAGAAATAGACATTGCGGTGGTACCCACCCAGGCAGCCTCTCACATATGAGAGACCTACCACCAGTAACTAAGTAAGCTGCCAAAACTCAAATCATAGAACTTCTCCTATTTTAAAATCCTTTTATTTTTTTTACTTTCCTATATTAATTGACCTCCTTCAATTTATACAATAATAGCAAATGGTCCATTGGCTTATTTTGAACATTATTGAAATACTTAGTACGGTAATTTATTCTCATTAAATTGAATTAGTAACAACATATAAAAGGTCCTCAAAATATACAACGTGTAACAGGATTAATTCACAACCTCAGACACCCCAACTTTAAAATATTATTGCAATCATAGTTTATGCTTTGAAATCGTACTACCATAATTACAAAATCTTTTATTTATGAAATTAGTAATACCAAATGTAGGCACTTAACATGGTTACCTTACGAGTTACAAATAAGAGTGCACTACTACACATGCTCGCGGACACGCACACATGTACACAAGACCCATTCACACGAGTACCTAACGTCGAACGCTGCGCCGCCGGCAGAAACAGCTGACAATAAACGAAATACAAATTACGTATGTAACCGATTACTTGGTGGCTTGGTAAACAAATTATTATTAATTTAATATGTAAGCATAACATTTGTGTTTTGACTATAAAATCTAAATATTTTACTTACTAGATATAATTCGTACGAACCCAACATAAGACAATATTTTGCATGAATCGGCTATAAAATATTATTAATTTCACTTCCGCTAATCTTCGTTCCTACAGGCGGGCAGGATACGGGCGTCATTTATTTTGCATTACTAATGAATAAGATAATTAGATAACGCAATATCTAACAACGAAGACTAGATAGGGAATCACAACACAAAAAAATACAACAAAATTAACTTACGTGTTACATGGCACTCATGCGGCGATTTCTTTTTAAAATATGTTCGAAATGTCCACCACCTTCATACACTTTGATGCACATTTGCGTAATTGTTCACGTAACTTCAGTGTCACTCTTCACTTTTAGGAAGGCTGCCACTATTCTACTTTTTAGTAGTCTAGTTATACCAGAGATTTATTACGTCCCCACAAAAAAAGTCAAGAGGCGTCAAGTCGGGTGACCTAGGAGGCCATTGCACAGGTTCGCCGCGACCTATCCAGCGCTCTCCGAACTCAGCATCGAGATACTGTCGGACACTACACTGGTGCCGTGCCTGTTGCTAAATGTCCTGCATGCCAATGATACATTATCACCACAGAGTGCGGAAGTTCTCACCATTTCAGTGTATTCAATATTCGAATACCGAAAAGACATCGCGCGCGAAAGTTGTCGAAATATCTACTTAACACTTAAACACAAGTAGTCACAGATAACTGCGGTGCACGACTAGATTTTTTTCACATTGTCGGTGCCCATTTAGGGATTGCAATAACGGGATATCCGACACACCGGGATTCCGCATACATTGTAGCAAAATTATAAACCGAATTTAATCACCATTTAAACGTTCCGCGGAATTACTTTTCATAGAAATACCTACTTGTTGTTTCTTTTCATAGTGATTTTGTTACAATTTAATTTGTTTCATTTAAGTGCATGTATTGCGCGGGATTTGGATCGCCCGGTCTTGCAAATACCGGGAGTAATTTTTTTCGCGGCGCGGCGCATCCCTATAACCTTTTGATGTACCGCCGCGCGCGCCGTCGCGTCGTTTGTCGGATGGATCAAATTGCATTAAACAATAGCTGCATCCTGCTCTATCTAGTTGTAGTTAAATGTGCGGAAAAGAGAATATGATAGTTATTTATTTTGGTAGCTTATTACGTTTATTCATGCCTATCGTTGTGTGCGTTTGATTAATGATAGATTGCTTAAATAAATTTTATGAATATCGAAATAAAGTTCATTTTTGTTCATGATTTAGTTTATTAGAGTATTCGTTTAGTGATTCATTTAAAAATGATCTTATGTCCTGGAGTTACGTTTCAATTTCGTTTGTTCGGAGTACTAAATGAAAGAGTGTGTAATTTACTTGGTCTTAACTAATTATTTTGAAAAAAAATACCTACCAAAAAAAATGTTAATATCGGTTCAGTAGCTGATTCTGAACGTACTACTTTCCGCTTTTACATTTAAATCTGTTACATGTTGTATTGATGGTATTTCTCAATTTAAAATAGCATAACACATGAAACATTGTTAAATCATAATCTTGTATGTAGATTTCAGTCAGTTATCTCTGAATAAATATAATATATTTTGTAAACTTTCATCTAAATTCTATTGTCCAGGGCCTACGCATTATCCCCAACAAACTCTTCCCGCCTTATTACAAAACGTGGTTTATCTAAAAACTTTAGTTTAAATAGCAATAAACTATGGTTTATATGAAATTCATATTACAAAAAGTGGTTTAACGATAAACCATGGCCTTTTTTATGGTTTATCGCTAAACCAGACCGCCCCCTAGTTTACGGTGGTCTAAATCGTAAACTTCCAACTATTTCTTTTGGATTTAGTGTCTATTTCATCGTATTATGTTACTTTTTACTCTAAAATTGATATTAATATGACGAATTTGTTCGTTATTAAGGATTTCGAAGCGTTTGAGCGATTAAAAACGTCATGTCGGCCCAACAAAAGACGTCTACGCGTCAAACCCTGTTTTAATTTTTTCCAATAAAAATATACGCATAAGGATAGGTTTACCAAACATATTGCAATGTAATTATCCATATAATAATGTTGGATTACTCACTTTTTTTCTCACTACTCAAATTCATAGACTATTTTTGATTTTGTAGGTCCACCACAACACGATATTATTAAATTAGATTACTATGTAATTACCTAAGCGATAATTATTTTATATCACTTCACTTCACATACATCGTTGACTAAATAGTAAATGCATTCCAATGCTAAATGAACTTATTTTAACTCGCGATAGTTTTGTTTATTGTTATGGTTTCTTGTAACGCGCCAGAATGTTACGTTCCATCACACGTGTTTGGATGTGTGACTAGCTAATATAACATGAAACAAATGAAAAAAAATGTTTTTATTATAATCGATATACCAACCAATATTCACATTCTAGCAAAATGTCCAACCCTCAATAGGTCCAATACGCTTAAACATTATTTAATCATTAAAATTTTATTAAAACGTATTTTTTTTGTGGGGATATGGAACGTTGCGATGGAATGATATCATGTTGAACGAATATTATTTGTATTAATCTGTGGTTGGTGTATAAACTACGGTTCAAAAGAATGAACCAAGGGAACCATGGTTTATTTATATTTTGTAATACAAGTAAATTTAAACCATGGTTCTGCAGATTAGACTGGTTTTGCTAGACTAGGTTTAAACCAAGGTTTATTTCGCTTTTTGTAATAAGACCGTTCATGTTTATCGCAGAATAGAAGCCATCCATTCAGAATACAAGACAATTTAATTCCATTCAGACTTATGAAATACAACTAAATTAACTTATTTCAATTCTTGAAAGTCGCCTGAATAGGTAATGAAGTTTTATGTGCCAGAAAATGGTCGCTCTCATAATGAAAAGACGTTTTAAATGTTAGCATTTTGAATCCGTGCTTCCTCATTTTTCTGAATGGAAATTCGTTCAAATGACGTGATGTTTTTTTTATTTCTACATTTTATTTATTAAGTCGCTTACTGGGGTAGTAGCTGTTTATACATAGTCAGGTCATAAGTATTGTCACACAGTAAAAACTTTTCTTTTAGAATGCTGGCCACAAAAAAGGTTAATGGATTCGAATTTGAATTGTTCATGAAAATATAAACTTTTTAGAATTTTACTCATTTTTAAATATGGCGTGGACGCTTAAAGAAGACCGTGTTGCAGTTATTGCGTTGCATCGTTGCGGTTAAGCGCTAATTCAAATTTTTGACATACTGAAAAAATTGAATATAACCAAAAGATTCGTTTATCGTACCATCAAACGATACAATGAAGACTCTAGTGTAGATGACAGGTCAAGAAGTGGTCGCCCTCAGTCTGTTAGGACTCCAGCAGTGTTAAAGCTGTGAAGGCGCTAATTCAAGGAAATCCCAAACGTAAGCAGAAACTGTTGGCCCTTCAGATGGGGTTAAGCAGAACCACGGTGAAAAGGGTGTTAAATGAAGAAGAAAAACAGGACATCGTTTGAATGCTCGTCTAATGGACCTGAGACTGAAGAGATGCCGCGCTTTGTTGAAGCGGTACGTGGGAAAAAATATCGGGAAATTCTTTTTTCAGATGAAAAATTTTTTACCGTGGAAGAGAGCTACAACAAACAAAATGATAAGGTGTACGCACACAGTAGTCAAGAAGTGAGCAACCGTATTTCGCGTGTCCAACGAGGTCATTTTCCATCCTCGCTCATGGTATGGTTGGGAGTTTCTTATTGGGGCTTAACAGAGGTACATTTTTGTGAGAAAGGTGTAAAAACGAATGCAGTTGTGTATCAAAATACAGTCCTGACGAACCTTGTGGAACCTGTTTCTCATACCATGTTCAATAACAGGCACTGGGTATTCCAACAAGATTCGGCGCCAGCTCATAGAGCGAAGAGCACACAAGACTTGCTGGCGGCGCGTGAAATCGACTTCATCCGGCACGAAAACTGGCCCTCCTCTAGTCCAGATTTGAATCCGTTAGATTACAAGATATGGCAACACTTGAAGGAAAAGGCGTGCTCCAAGCCTCGAATATATATGTATATTATAGTAATTATGTATATTTGAACATATAGTTTTACATAGTATGTAAGTATATACTTATTCATATATTTGTTTATAAATATTATGTATTTATATAGGAATAAAACAATATCAATAATCAAATAAACATATGTACCCCTACCTCTGTAATCTCAGCACCATCTCAAGGTAGACTGGTAGAGAATGCCTCTGGCATTAAGTCCGCCTATGTACATATTTGTATATAAAGTTAAATAAAATAAAAAAAAATATTGTCCTTTAAGAAAATGGTTAAAGAACACTACCTGTCCCTTTAACTACTACATTACTGAAGTGATTGATTGTTTGTATATTATGTGTGTATTTGTATTTATTATTATGATATCTGTGCACTTGTATATGTATATACATGTATTTATTTATATATCTAGTATATGTTATGTTTGTTAATTTTGTAATTATATTCGTATGTCACGTTTTTTGCATATATGATTTTATTTAATTTCTTTTTTCTTTATTCAATATTTATCTTACTTGGTACACTATTGACTGCCCTCGCTTTTTTTCCATCTCTTACTGTCCATCCCAAGGTAGTCGGTAAGAGATAGCCTCGAGCGATACGACCGCCTTTTGTACCACTATGTAATATAATGTTCTGTAATTAAGTTAACTTAGTGTACAATAAAGCATTTAAATAAATAAATAAAATAAAAAAAGCCTCATCCCAATTTGGAGTCACTCAAGACATCCTTGATTAAGGCAGCCGATATTGACATGGACCTCGTTCGTGCTGCGATAGACAACTGGCCGCGCAGATTGAAGGCCTGTATTCAAAATCACGGAGGTCATTTTGAATAAACTTTAGTGTCATAAGAATCTATGTTTTGTTAAGTTAATTTTGGTATATAAATGGTTACATAATGAATAAACTTGTTTCAATTATTTTATATTAAACACGTGACAGAATTTATGACCTGACTAGGTATAAGCTATAAACTGTGATATACTGGGTACGGTTTCGGAGGCCGGCTGTCTAATTTTTGTAGGTTATTCGTTTCGAAAAATAAGAATCGATGTTCCTGGGTCTTAAGGATTTAAGGCAGATGTAGTCGTAGGTTGGCCTTTAAAATTTTAGGATGGAAATAAAATCAACTAAATATGGGTTAAACTCGTGGCATTTCTGCTTATCTATATAGTGTGTGAGCCTGCATGCACGAAAAAAATATACCTATGCTATCGATCACGTTTAACTGATGTTGCATTAGTCGATGGTAGGTTGAAAGATGACAGCAGTAAAGACTTATCCCATCAAAAAGATCCTGTGAAAAAATTCCAAGTCTCGCAGCTCAGGTTTTCTACCGGAAAAAGTTGTGAGATGCATGTAATACCAAGTCTATTAATTTATTTAGTCCTTGCTTAAGGGACCTTCTCTATAAAGTTATAACGTAAGTTATTATCATACCAACATTAAAAATTCTTTACGTTTCAAATAAATGGATCGATTTGGCCATCGCATGAAAACATAATGTATCGTACAATTTATACATATAGCTGCTGGCCAAGCGTTTTTCCTTTTCGGTACTTTTTACTTCTAGAATATCACTAACGATTTTTCTTAAAGTCTCTGTCTTATGGATTTTTCTTATTTTTGTAGGTATCAATTTATCACAAATATAGCGGATTTGATTATTAATGTTCTTTCTTTCACGGTAATTGATATTTTCGAGCTATTTGGTCTATTTATTTACAAGTTTTTCTTCGTCATGTTTTTCTAGAGGAATGTTGTACAGTTTCATGGGTTGAATACACCCTTTTCCTCTCTATACCCCCTCCTGTTATGCCTCATATATATATAGATACCTATCTACAACTATTATTCCATTATATACGAGTACAATGATTCAATAACTGCAAATGTAACTTTGTAATCCTATACATTTATATGGGATTATTACAAAGTTATTCACACAGTTAGTCTATCTAAAAAACTAGACACAAATTATGAAATGTTTGAATTTTCCCTTACTTTAGACACTAAACACTAATTATATTCCAAATTTGAAGGTTCTATGTTTGTTAGAAGTGCCTTAGACTTTTGATGATCGTTCTGTCAGTCAGTGAGTGACAAAATTACGAAAGTTTCACAAGTTATGATTCTTAAACTACCGGTTCAAATTAAATGAAATTTAAAATATACCGTGTTTACACAATGCCTACTTAGTAACTGAAAATTCAGGCTTCTCGCTTTAACTACAACGAAGTTATGGGGGGTTGAAAATGGTCTGAATTGCTTCGAGAAAAGTATGGTACGACTGTGCCGCTTTTTAGCTCGACTTGGAGGGGGCACTGCCGTGCCCCCAGATGCACGCACGGAGGAGATCATAGCAACTGGAGTAGATTCTTATATGAGGTAGGTACTTACAGTGTTTTATCAGGAATTTATAAAGGGTTTGCAATTTGCAATAACGTGAACCCTGTATAAACAGATGAATATCAGTGTTACCGAGATTGCAGGTAGGACCTACTTTACAACACCGTCTTTGGTTACATTAATGCTTATTATTATTTCAATATCCAAAGCAAGATAGTCCAAGGTGATACAAACGCTGTCTGTTACTCACAGAACAGTACCATATTCATCTGTTCTGTGGTGTTACTAAACCACAATGTAGTGTTCCCGACACAGTGTATATGGTAATCTGCGGTCATGTTTGCGACACATAATATAGGTCTATGTTCAACAATAAATTGTCACTCTTAATAATGATTAAATTAGGTAGAATAATGTGTCAGAGAACGAGTCAACGGGGTACAAATTCCAGTCCCGGCCATCTCAGATGAGAATTGCCAAATCAGAAAACTCTTTAAAATTGTAATGCCCAACCTTAGAATTTTGCCGTCCCAGAGTCTATACAGACTATCAACAGATCAAAAACACTGCTTTGAGCATGGCTTTGAGCTACTAACTTGTCAAGATAACAAAAGAAACATTATAATATTCTCTGTTATATTGAATTTCGGTCAGTCTTATACGGTGAATATCTACAATGCATTATTTAAACCCGGACCGCACGTGTACCGTGTTTATATATTGTATGTCAGTTGGTTCGAATCCAATCCTTTACTGTCGTAGCTCCCTGGAGCAGTGTGCAAATATCCACGACCTCGCCTTGGTTTGACAACAGGCATGTAGTAAGATATAACTTGACGGAAATATTTTACAAGGTTTTTAAATAAATGGTTTCTTCGATTTACGCGATCATAATTTTTTGGAATTTTATCGAGGATTTTCTTTATTTTTTACATTTTTAATGTTTCCGATATATCTATTACATTACAGCTTTCGTGGTCACAGGGTCGACTGACAATCCAGAATAAAATACGGAAATAATATGTTATTTCATAGATTTTAATGTTATTACTAAGGTTAATGTATAAAGACAGCTAGTTATGGCATTTTTATGTTCGGTATGATTTTTAAAATCAGTCACAAAAGTTTTCTTTTATCGTAGATATATTGGAAATAAAGTCATCAATATAAGTTACTTTCATGTCGTTGTAAAAGTCACTTCAAGCTTGTTCGTTTGGAAATATTTGAGTTCATTTCTATTGAATATTTATTTTAAACATGCCTTAGATGGAATTATTAATTATAATGTTGCTCAAATATCGTCTATCGTAAAACTTCAAAGAAGTGTAAAAAGTATAAAATCATAAAGAAAATATTAAATAACATTACAAGATATTAATCTAATCTAGAATAAAACATGTGAAATTGGATGTTTAAAATAGAATCTTGATGTGGACGTGAGCTTAAACCCCTAGAGCATTATCTTATTACGTGCCATGTATGTAGTATGCAATAGAAAAATTGTTTTCATATTATCAAAGAATGGGTCTATGAAAAATATATACTGTTATAATATTCCTTTTTGTTGAGGTTTTCTTTCAAACTCATGTGGCGTTCATAGTTTGCGTTTTAATTATAAGAAACAATGTGGTTTTCTAAGCTGAACAATATGCCAAGTTTTGTACTTCTTTCGTTGTTGTGGTCGTCGTTTTCAATTATGAGTAAATTGTGTTTTCTTTTAAACTTGCTATGGAGACTTTGTCGGTTTTTTATATACAAAGTTTCTTGTAGAGAATTCACGAAAAATGTTATTGAGTTTTTTATTATTGCAGATGTGTTGGTCTATCGTCTACAATGTATGTATATAGATTGATGTATAGCTTACAACTTATTTACATTCTATAGTGTAGGTATATGGTTTAGCGTAAACTTTACTATATTAGTTATATGTATATACGGCATACTGTTGAATACAGGCATCGTCCTACATTACTTTTTTTTCTTACGTCCTGAGATTTGCTCGGTGGCGTAGTTGTGCTACGATTCAGTTACAGAGATGAGGTCTCGGGTTCACATCCTGGGTCGGACAAAGTGATATTGGAATTTTCTATTCATTATCAACCCGGAGGCAGGAATTTGTGCCCGATATGGGGATAGGCTCGCCCCCTATTAATACAAGGCGAAATGTGGGTGTCCTGGCACCTCTGCGTATCCCTTCTGGGAATATAAACTATCAGAACTGCAAACCCAAAACAGATCGCTTACATCGCAAATAAATGCGAATGAACAAAGAGACAGACTGTTAAACCTCGAAATCATAGGTATCCCTGAAGTCACAAATGAGCAACCCCTTGATATCATTCTGAAGATCGCGAAACTTTCAAAAGTAGAGATAACACCAGCTAATATTATCTATGCAAACAGAATAACACCTAAGAAAAGTATGCAAGGACGCCCCCGTATTTTGATTGCGAAGATGTCATCAAGCCTTCTGAAAGATAACATTAGCTCAGGATCCCGGTAACTCCGTCTGACTACAAAAGATTTAGTCATGAGGGGCGAAATCAATCCCGTCTTTGTCAATGAAAATTTGACATCTCGCAACAAACAACTTCTCAGAAAATCCAAACTATTAGCTAAAGCTAAAGAATACCAATACGTTTGGTCAAAAAACGGAAAAATATATTTGAGAAAATGCGATACCAGCCCAATGATTCACATACTGGACGAAGAAGATTTGGAGAAGAAAATAGTTTAGATGTTATATTTTGTTTTATAAGTTTAGTGTTTAACGCTTCAGCTACAAAATTACATTTTATTAAGTTTACATATTTTACTGAGGTAGGTGTAGAGGTTCAACATTTCTTAATTGTCACTTCTAGTTATTCTTATTCTCTTACAAGCAAACACAATGAAATTAGTATGTGTAGGCACTCAGACAAAAAAACAGTTGTTGTATCTTTCGCTTTTTGCATACATTTAACTATTTATTGAAAATATGTGTATTATTTATATCAGTGTTATTATGGTTTAGTGATTCAAACTTGGATGAGATTACATTCGTGATTGGAAATGTTATGTGTATGTTGCACAGTGTTAAAATGCCTAGTATAAAATACGAGTTAAAATATACCTCATATTTTTTAACAATTGTAAGTATATATAATAATTCTAAATGCATGTGTAAACTTTATTTATTATACATAAACCGGAGGAATATAGTGTTAGCTCATTGTTATACGAGTCTAAGCATTTATTTGAGACGTTTTTGTTCTGTTTTTAAGTTGTATATATGTGTTAATATATCATCTAGGATAATCATTTTAAGGCCACTTTTACAATAATTGCGTCACCTAACATAAATATTTTTTATCAGAACACCCGAGGTCTGAGAACAAAATGTTTGCAGTTTAGACAAAGTGTCTTGGGTTCTGAATATGACATTATTATTATAACGGAAACGTGGTTACATGACGGTATATTTGACAGTGAATTATGTGACTACAGGTACGATGTATTTCGTCAAGATCGGAATTTAACTATTACCAAAAAAAAGTCCGGAGGTGGTGTGATGATACAAACGAAACGCGAACTTTGTGCGGTACGTGCGGAGTGTCGCACATCGCCCCCAGCCGAGATGTTGATTGTGACAGTACCTGCGCGCGTGCTGGCAACCGAACCGGGGGGCTTATGCGTCGACTTACATATTAGTGTCGTTTACGTCAATTCTGAGAATTTACCCACTGAAATAAATTATATAGTTAATGAAATCGAAACCATGATTTCTTTTCGCAATCCGAAACAAAACTATGTGCTGTTAGGAGACTTTGATTTACCATGCATTTCTTGGACTGCGAATGGCCCAAGGTATAATAAATACGGATGTCTTGATACACAAAATGTTGGCATGAAATTAGTTGAAGAACTTAGTTTATTAGGTTTGACACAATATAACACAATACAAAACTATGCCGGTAATCTTCGATCAAATATACACTAGATACAACATGAGCGCTTAGAAAATGGCACCAAAAAAGAGTGCTTTAAGCACTCTTTCGCCTTCAGTCACGCACCGACCGTTGCTTCTAAAACGTCGTAGAACTTTAGACAATATTATGTGAAAAGCTACTTTAAGCTACAGGAATAAGGTGGAATTTGTGTTAATATATTTGGAATATGTGATCTTGTTCACTTTTTTTCATGTCATGCATCGGTGCCACTTTTTAACAGAACTTTTACAGGGAACTGTGTATCTAGTGTATATTTGATCGAAGCCGGTAATACTCTGGATCTTACCTTTCGTAACTTACCCCTGAATATACAACATTCATCTACTCCCTTAGTAAATCGCGATCGAGCACACCCTGCATTTAATATAGACATATGTGATTTATCAGTTTCCCCTCTTAAGGAGGTAATACACCCAAAATATAATTATAGAAAAGGCAATTATGTTGCGTTGAATGAATATTTTAGTAATATTGCTTGGCAGGAGGTATTTTCAACTAAGAGTGTAGAGGGTTCAGTGAGTGCTATGTATGAAATAATTTATGATGCAATTGGTCGACATGTTCCCCTGACTAAACGCAATAACTCTTATCCGACATTTTTTTTTTTTTATTGCATTGAATGGCGAGACGAGCAAGCCGTTCGTCTGATGGTAAGCGATACGACCGCTCATGAACAGTAGCAATATTCCACTGCGCTCGCCATCCTGAGACATAAGATGTTAAGTCTCAATATGTCCAGTAGTTGCTCTGGCTACAATGTCCTTCAATCCGAAACACAACAGTGCATTTAAGCAGTGTTGTTTCACGGCAGAAATAGACATTGCGGTGGTACCTACCCAGATGGCTTCTCACATATGAGAGACCTACCACCAGTAAACATGGTTTAGCCGTGCTCTTATTAAAATAATTAATGAAAAGTTAAAGGCACATAGGAGATGGAGAAAAAGCGGAAATAAAAGAGATTATGACGAATTTGCTTTATTACGTAAAAGACAACGTTCAGTTTAAGGCAAGCCAGTTGTTACGATAGATATACAAGTAATATGGAGGATAACATTAAAAACAATCCAAAATCGTTGTGGTCGTTCATCAAGAACCAGCGCAATGGGTCTAATTACCCAAAAGTATTCTATTATTATTATTATTATCCTACGGTGGTAATAAATACTCAGATGGTAAACAAATCTATGATGCCTTCAATTTATTTTTCCAAAGCGTATTTGGAACACCTTCTACCACCACTATAAATAACACGGGTGTGGTGCGCTGTAATGATAGTATTAGCAAATTACATATAACTGAAGATACAGTGGAATCTTTCTTAAGGGCACTCGATATATCAAAAGGTCCGGGGAGTGATGGTATTCCAGCAATATTTTGGAGTTCCTGTTCTTCTAGTTTAAAAACTCCAATTACTTATTTATTTAATAATTCTTTGCGTGAAGGCATATTTCCTTCTATTTGGAAAACGGCACATATTTTACCAATTCATAAAAAGGGATCCAAAACGAAAATTGAAAATTACAGAGGCATTTCTATATTGAACACGATCGGTAAGATTTTTGAAAAAATAGTATACAATCACATTTATCCTACAATTACCAGAGGTATTTCTTCCCACCAGCACGGTTTTCTGAAAAACCGATCCTCTGTGACAAACTTGATATTATTTTCTGATTTTGTTTTGACGAATATGTGCGGCGGTGGTCAAGTCGATGTGGTCTACACGGACTTCGAAAAAGCTTTCGACCGTGTAGACTACTCTATTTTACTTAGGAAACTTTCCGAATTAGGCATTCATGGCAATCTATTCAGATGAATAAAATCATATTTAACAAATCGATCGCAAGCTGTAGTGATTGGTGAACACCGTTCAGACTTCATTGTAATTCCTACCGGTGTCATTCAGGGATCTCATTTAGGCCCCTTATTTTATAATGCATACATATACGATATAACTAATTGTATTAAGTTTTCTCAACATCTAATGTATGCAGATGACAAAAAAATCTATTGTAAGATTAATTCCATTCTTGACTGTACTAACTTGCAAACCGATTTAAATAGCTTAAGTAAATACTATGCGGATAACAATATAACAGTGAATGTACAAAAATCTCAATCGATCAGTTTCTCTCGTAAAAGAAATCCCCTATCTTATGACTACAATTTTAATGGAATTATTATTGAAAGGACCAGTATGGTAAGGGACTTAGGGGTATTTTTTGATAATAAGATGTTACTTAGCGATCACGTTGATGCTGTAACGGTCAAGGCATTTAAAAGTCTGGGCTTTGTTATTCGTAGCTGCAAATCATTCAAAAATCTCTCAACAGTCAAATCTGTTTATTTTGCGTACGTACGTAGCATTTTGGAGTACGCTAGTCAGGTATGGTCGCCACAATATTTAACTTACATAAATCGAATTGAGAGTATTAAAAAAACATTTATTAACCACCTTAATTACCGTCAGCGAGCTGCGGCTGTGTCTTACACAGATGATTGTCGTAGGCATGGCCTTCTCACATTAGATGAAAGACGTAAATTAATGGATGTATGCTTTGTTTACGATATTGTTAATAGCAAAATAGATTGTGAAGAACTGGTGGCGGGTGTGGCACCGTTGCGTCGCACTCGCCACACGCCTTTACTTTATGTGCCTGGTCGAGTGGCAAAATACGCAGCCAATTCCGCATTTGCTAGAATGCCTCGGATTTATAACACCGAATTTGCGGATGCAGATATATTTTTTTATAAGTCAAAATCCAATTTCAAAAAACACATTATACAACTTATTACAGACAGATAATTTAATAACTAAAGTATATGTTCAATGTTGCACAGTATCACGTTTTATTTTACATAATATACCTAATACCACACCCTCCTTTTTGTTGTTGTTTGTCTTTTTTTTGCAAACCTTTATTATTAGTATCATTAATCAAAGTATTAACAACTCTTATATTTCTTTTGTAATGTTTCTGTTTTTGTATGATTGGTCTAGCTTGAATCTGACGATTTTTTTTTATCTTTATGTTTTGGCCTCTCACACTTATTAATTTTGTAGTCTAATTTCATATCATAATTGTTGCTTTTTTTATATATCAGCGCCAATCAACATATTATTTGTCAATAATTTGAAACCTATTATTAGCCTTAATCGAATCAAAACTGAGGAGATCCGTAGGAGAACCAAGGTTACCGACATAGCCCATAGGATTGGCAAGTTGAAGTGGCAGTGGGCCGGGCACATAGCTCGTAGAACCGATGGCCGTTGGGGCCGAAAGGTTCTCGAGTGGAGGCCACGTACAGGCAAGCGAAGTGTCGGACGCCCGCCTACAAGGTGGACGGACGATCTGACTAAGGTCGCAGGAAGTCGCTGGATGCAGGCCGCTCCCAACAGGTCATTGTGGAGATCATTGGGGGAGGCTTATGTTCAGCAGTGGACTTCTTGTGGCTGATATGATGATGATGATGATGATGATTAGCCTTAATTTTGTGTAAGTACAAAAATATGTAACTCTTATTTGTAACGCCGTTGGTTTCTTTAAATAAATAAAATAAAAATAAAAAGGCGTTTATGTATGATATGATCTTGAGGGAGTGTGAGGCTTGGATCTTTATCCGTAAAGTAATAATATTGCGCCCACTCTATGTTCGTGTGACATAAGGGCAGACAGAGGAATAGAATACATTTCCGGTGTAAACTGTTAAAAAGTGATAATATTTTTTACTTTATTATCAAAATTTAAAATGAATTATGGTCAGGGGTGCTCCTATCTAGTGGTCATGGCTTGTCCTAGAATAGGTGCTACGAGTACGCGACCTCGGCCCCCCGAGCTACTGCCACTACAAACATTCCCTTCCATGACTGCAGTATCCACTCCTACAGGCCATACTCTCCTTTCCCATTATATCCTCTATTCACAAACCCTATTTCCTTTCCCCCGCTGATGATGGGCAGCAGCGTCGTCAGCGCGAGTCCCCTCCTGCGCTCGCCAACCCGCCTGCCAAGCGTGGCGAGTATTGGCAAATACCCCTCAATGGCGACACAAAAATTGACCAGGCCCCCAGTCCCCGGCAGCCCCACTATTCCTGGCGATGGTAGCAGCCATGGTTACGGTGGGGCAGGGGGATCTAAGAATCCCCGGGTTGGCCCCGGCTACCACCCCCGACGACGACTGGCCCTGGTAACACACAACATACGCACTTTGAGGACAGACGAGAAGATTGTCGAACTGGAAGAAGAATTGAGCGGGTTACACTGGGATATTCTGGGGTTATCGGAAGTCCGAAGAATCGGGGAGGATACGATAACCATGAAGTCTGGTAACCTGCTCTTCTACCGGGGGGACGACCAACAGTCCCGAGGAGGTGTCGGATTTCTCGTCCACAGGTCTCTCATCAACAACATTGTATCCATCGAAAGTGTGTCGAGCAGGGTAGTATACCTTATACTCAGAATATCCAAAAGATATTCGTTGAAGGTCATACAGGTATACGCGCCGACCTCGACACACCCAGATGAAGAAGTAGAGGAGATGTATGAGGACATTAGTCGGGCCATACATACTTCCAAAACCTACTTCACTGTTGTTATGGGGGACTTCAACGCAAAGTTGGGCAAGAGAAGCGATGCAGAGTTGAAAGTGGGGCAATTTGGACATGGGCAACGGAACCTCAGGGGTCAGAGGCTGGCCGACTTTCTGGAAAAAGAGGGACTCTTCGCGATGAACTCTTTTTTCCAGAAGCCGCCTCACAGGAAATGGACCTGGTTGAGTCCTGACGGTTCTACGAGAAATGAGATAGATTTCATCTTGACGACGAATAGACGGATGTTCAGTGATGTCTCTGTGATCAACAGGGTGAAAACCGGTAGTGATCACCGAATGGTTAGGGGCACATTGAATATCAACGTCCAATTAGAAAGGCGCCGCTTGATGAAGTCTACGCTCCGACCTACTCGCGCCCATATCCAAAACCCCGAGAGCTTTCAACTCGAGTTGACAAATCGCTTTGATTGTCTAAAAGAAAACCTTGCAGTGGACGAGTTAAACAGCGGTTTGGTAGAAGCTGTCCATACGGTGGGATCTAAGTATTTTAGACCTCGCCGTAGAGATAGACCACAAAAACTCTCGATCCACACTCTTGACCTCATGGCCGAACGTCGATCTTTGACGCTGCAGTCTTCCGTTGACGCCGAAGCATATCGGCGGCTCAATAGACGGATCTGGAAGTCCTTGCGACACGATGTCCGTGCTCACAATACTGTGAGCATTAAGGAGACAATTGAACGGAACGGAGGCTCCAAATTGTTTGCAAGAGACTTGTCTATTGGGCAAAGCCAGTTGTCTAGGCTGAAGACGGAAGACGGCCGCGTGGTATCGACGAGGGCAGAGGTATTAAGGGAGATCGAGAGGTTCTACGGACAGCTTTACACCTCGGTTGCCAAACCTACTGTTAGCTCGGCCGAAGACCCGAGAGCCGAGTTAATCCGACACTTTAGCGATGATATCCCGGACATCAGCCTGTTTGATATTGAGATGGCCCTCAAACAACTTAAAAACAACAAGGCGCCGGGTGAGGACGGAATCACTTCAGAGCTTCTGAAAGCGGGCGGAACGCCGATACTGAAAGTCCTTCAGAGGCTCTTCAATTCCGTTCTCCTCGAGGGCTCAACGCCGGAGGCATGGAGCAGGAGCTTGGTGGTACTGTTCTTCAAAAAAGGTGATAACACTTTGCTGAAGAACTACAGGCTCATCTCGCTCCTGAGCCATGTCTATAAGTTGTTTTCAAGGGTCATCACAAATCGTCTCGAAGGCAGGTTTGATGACTTCCAGCCTCCCGAACAAGCCGGTTTCCGAAAAGGCTTTAGTACCATAGACCATATTCATACGCTACGGCAGGTTATACAAAAAACCGAGGAGTATAACTTGCCGCTTTGTTTAGTGTTTGTGGACTATGAGAAAGCCTTTGATTCGATCGAGACCTGGGCTGTGCTACAGTCTCATCAGCGGTGCCACATAGACTATCGGTACATCGAAGTGTTGAGGTGTATATACAACAACGCCACCATGTCGGTCCGAGTACAGGATCAGAGCACGAAGGCTATTCCACTACAGAGAGGCGTGAGACAGGGAGATGTCATATCTCCGAAACTGTTCACTGCCGCGCTGGAAAATGCCTTCAAGCTCTTGCAGTGGAAAGGATTCGGCATCAACATCAACGGCGAGTATATTACTCACCTTCGATTTGCCGACGATATTGTAGTCTTGGCAGAATCGCTGGAAGACCTTAGCACTATGCTCGAAGACCTTAATCGAGTTTCCCAACAGGTGGGTCTTAAAATGAACATGGATAAAACGAAGATCATGTCGAATATCCATGTTGTGCCCACCCCCATTGGAGTTGGGGGCTCGACTCTCGAAGTTGTAGACGAATATGTCTATTTAGGACAAGTGGTCCGGTTAGGCAGGTCCAACTTCGAGAAAGAGGTCAATCGGCGAATCCAACTCGGTTGGGCAGCGTTCGGGAAACTTCGCGACGTCTTCTCGTCCAAAATACCTCAGTGCCTAAAATCGAAAGTCTTCGATAGTTGTGTGTTACCAGTGATGACATACGGCACCGAGACGTGGCCTCTCACTGTGGGCCTCATTAAAAGGCTCAAAGTCACTCAACGAGCCATGGAGCGGGCTATGCCCGGTGTTTCCCTACGAGATCGAATCAGAAATGAGGAGATCCGTAGGAGAACCAAGGTTTAGACATAGCCCATAGGATTGGCAAGTTGAAGTGGCAGTGGGCCGGGCACATAGCTCGTAGAACCGATGGCCGTTGGGGCCGAAAGGTTCTCGAGTGGAGGTCACGTACAGGCAAGCGAAGTGTTGGACGCCCGCCTACAAGGTGGACGGACGATCTGACTAAGGTCGCAGGAAGTCGCTGGATGCAGGCCGCTTTCAACAGGTCATTGTGGAGATCATTGGGGGAGGCCTATGTTCAGCAGTGGACTTCCTGTGGCTGATATGATGATGATGATGATGAAAATGAATTAAACCTGTGTTTATATGGATTGGCATATATTAATTTTGTAAAGATTTTAAAACCTAAATAACACATAGCTAACCCCAAATGCATTAACCATCAAGCTACTCTAATACGATGGAAAATAATATTATGTAATGAATGTTCGGATGCGGGGAACGCGGATTTTTGCATCGGAACGTCAACCGCAGGGTGACGATATCGGAACGACGAGGATGCCGGAAGAATTCATTTATGAATGAATTCCTGAAATACAAATGATGTCCCGTGTGTTTAGTATAGCAGGAGATATAGCTGTAATATTTTATTCAGCACAATATTAAATATTGTTAATAACAATATTGACCTACGTTAAGAAGAATGAGAACATAACACAGTATACCTACTGTAAATAGTTTAGTTAACGCTACTTATGGTACGATTATATATAGCTACACTACTATCAACAAGACTTCTACTCAATATACAAAAATAAACGAAAATTGAGAGATGGCCAATAATGAGACCCCCCATTCGGCTTTGTGCTGTCATACAACTATACTGCACTGCAGCGCGGTTCTTCAATAAGGGCGTCTTTGCCGGACGCTGTGTCGACATAAAAATATAATTATACTGAGTGGATAGTGGATAATTGTTTATTTTCTTTATGATTAATTTCGTAAGGTCTTGTAGGCGCTAAAGTTACTGTAATCCGCAATACAGTAACTTTAGCGCCTTCAAGAGATTCGCCGGCCTTGAAAGCTCGGTGCCAGTTTAATTCATTGCACCATTGAGATTTATAATACCTCAATGCATGGCACCGTCGCGTCGTGGCATATGGGTATAGTTGACGAGAGCTGTAGTAGAGCGTGAGTAATGAAATAAGAACAATATCCTAACAAGTCTGTTAGAATAGAAAGAAACGCTTTTCGTATCAATTAACAACTGTAGAGTGGAGACTAATGGAAAATTCGTACTTAGGCGAAGTTTGCCTGAGTTAGTCATTAAATGACTGTACTGTATTGTATTACTCGTATGTTAGTCCATAATTGCCCACTGCTGAGTATAGAACTCCTCTTCAACCGGCAGTTCGATTGAGAATATGTTAACATTTTGTAAAATGGGAATCCCATCAAAAACATCCTGTAAAAAAATTCCAAGTCTCGCAGCTCAGGTTTTCTACCGCAAAAAGTTGTGAGATGCATGTAATACTAAGTCGATCAATTTATTTAGTCCTGAAGGGACCTTCTATATAAAGTTATTACGTTAGTTATTATCATATCAATATTAAAAATTCTTTACGTTTTAAATAAATGGATCGACTTGGCCATCGCATGAAAACATACTGTATCGTACAATTTATACATATTTTTTTTTAATAATAATAATAAATTTATTTATTACACATTTTGCCACAAACAGTAAACATAATTACTATCTAAGAGAAAGTATAAATACTTAAAACTAATTGGCTTAATCAGATAAGCGATCCACTGTCTCCCAAACTAAGCAAAGCTTGTATTTTGGGAGACAGAAAATCATTGAATCTAGGTCTAGGTAGGAAAAATAATGCTGCTGGCCAAGTCGATCTATTTATTTAAAACGTAAAGAATTTTTATTTCATTGCAATTGATATTTTCGAGTTATTTAATCTATTTATTTGCAAGTTTTTCTTCGTCATGTTTTTCTAGAGGAATGTTGTACAGTTTCATGGACTGAATACACCATTTCCCTCTCTATATCCCCTCCTGTTATGCCTCATGTATATAGATATCTATCTACAACTATTATTCCATTATATACGGGTACAATGATTCATTAACTGCAAATGTAACTTTGTAATCCTATACATTTATATGGGATTACAAAGTTATTCACGCAGTTGATCTATCTAGAAAACTAGACCCAAATTATGAAATATTTGAATTTTCCCTTACTTTAGACAGTAAACACTAATTATATTCTAAATTTGAAGGTTCTATGTCTGCTAGAAGTGCCTTAGACTTTTGATGATCGGTCAGTCAGTGAATGACAAAATTAAGAAAGTTTGACTAGTTACAATTCTTAAACTACTGGTTCAAATTGAATAAAATTTTAAATATACCGTGGTTACACAATGCCTGCTTAGTAACTGAAAATTCAGGCTTCATGCTTTAGCCACAATGAAGTTATAGGGGGTTGAAAATGGTCTGAATTGCTTCGAGAAAAGGATTTTACGACCTATAGCTCGACTTGGAGGGGGCTCGGCCGCGCCCCCAGATATTTTATTTAAATATTCAAACGCCATAGCAGATTCCGAAGGTATACTGAGTAGAGTTGAATGCGAATTCACGCAGAGGGAATATCCAAAGGATTATGCAAATACGTGAAAGTTTTATGATTTCCACATACGTACAGAATGTGTTTATAGCAGACGAGAAGTGAAGTGAAATGAGGATTAAACCGGCCTGAGTTTCTACCACTCGGCTTTGGGAATACGGAGTTATTTCACTCCGAGAAAGTTATGTACAACCTTTTAAGATAAATAGCTTTCATTTTGATGTGTTTCGGCTTAACATTGAGATTTATAAACGGCATAAATATTAAAAGGTATAAATGTAGCTGGATGCAGGCTGCCTCCAACAGGTCTCTGTGGAAATCATTGGGGGAGGCCTATGTTCAGCAGTGGACTTCCTTTGGCTGATGGATGGATGGATGGATAAATGTAGCGAATGACCAGATATATTACTAGTTGAGAGTACTCGTATGTGACTGAGATTCCACTTAACATTAGTGCTGAGTGCTTCATGATTTGATGCGCGACCTTCAAACCTGGAATTTTTAAGCTTGAAAAATCTCAGTGTGATAATTCTATGGAAATGCTTTCACCAAAATTAATATCAAGAATTTATTTTCTAAACAGTTTTGTTTTCTATTAAGTAATTGTTTGTTTTAAATCCTTATATATAAGTTTTTGATCGGTGGCGCGCTGAGCGTTGTTTCTAGCGCACGTGTGTAATTACGCAAGCGTGTCATTAGAATTGCTTCGTCGCGTTATCGGGCCGAGCCCGTTATTTACAATAAACAATGGATGAGTCGAGTAATAATGTGGATTTATCTGACGATTCTGACATTATTGAAGAGTGTGAACGGGAGTTGCAACAAATTATAAACAGAAGCTGTATACCGTCTGCCTTGGAAAAAGTTGTTGAAAACGTGCCGGAGAAGAGACCGCGAGAAAAAAGTGAAGATAGCAGTGAAGAAGGTTTTACGACAGTCATACGAAGGAAATCAAAAAAGAAAGTACTTATTAGAAGCGAGTCGACTAGTGACCTCCAAAACAAAAGCAAGGACAACATATGTGAGGTATCTTTAACATCGTTAAAAATATTACCTAAGCGAATGGCTTTCGCAAAATTATTAAGGGATGAAAATATCGATCACGTCACAAACATTAAATATAAAAACCCGTACAAAATATTTATTCAATTTGACGACAAAAGGCAAGCCGACAAACTTATAAACTGCTCAAAATTATCGGACTTAGATACAAGAGCTCAGTTTACAGATCAAGGTAATTTATCCTATGGCCTTATAAAAGGTGTTGACTTAGACATGGACGAAAGCGAAATAATGCAGTCATTGAGCAGTGAAGAACACATAATTTCTATTAAAAGGCTGAAACGTGTGGACTTCGAAGGTAAATGGATTGACAGCGAAACAGTGCGTGTTTTTTTTTTTTTTTTTTTTTTTTTATTGCTATTAATGACGAGACGAGCAAGCCGTTCGCCTGATGGTAAGCGATACGACCGCTCATAAACAGTAGCAATATTCCACTGCGCTCGCCATCCTGAGACATAAGATGTTAAGTCTCAATATGTCCAGTAGTTACTCTGGCTACAATGTCCTTCAATCCGAAACACAACAGTGCATTTACGCAGTGTTGTTTCACGGGAGAAATAGACATTGCGGTGGTACCTACCCAGATGGCCTCTCACATATGAGAGACCTACCACCAGTGTTTGTTTTAAAAGTGCTACTTGCCCTGATTATGTAAATGCGTACGGGTATAGATTTACCGTGGAACGTTACGTTTTCCCGGTAGCACAGTGCTCAGGCTGGCAATTCGGCCATATTAAAAGATTTTGCCCAACCAATAAATGCCTTTGCCCAAAATGTGGAAAGTCCCATGAAAACTGTGACGCAAAGCGCTTCACCTATATTAACTTCAAAGGTCCACATATGGCATTAGAGAAAACGTGTCCACGTTTTCAAAAGGAGAAGAAATTACGTATCTTAATGAGCGAGGAAAATATCTCATATAAAAATGCATTAGAATTGTATATGCAAAAACATAAGAAGATAAGTATTTGTCAACATGATTTTCCACCACTTCCGCCAACATTAAATAACAATATAGCAGTTGATTCGCAAACTGAACCAATACCTGTCCCTTATCAAGACAACCTGTTTGAAAATATCTCTAAACAACCAAATGATGAAGGACTGGAAAAACAATCGCAAGGTCGGGATGTTTCTAAAATAAGAAGAAGAAGTGTATCAGTGGAAAGCATGGAATATGAAGATTATCCTGATGATTATAGAGAAAAAAATAAAAAATGTGAAAACAGAGAAGAAGAGAGTAAAAAAAGGAGGATGGAGAAAATGACTGTAAAGGAGACAAGAGAAGAAAATTGGAGTGGACAGTGATATGGAAAAGACTTAAAGACATTGCATTTTCTAATGAGTTGTTGGAGAAAAAAATGTTGAATTTGGTGAAATATTTATTTGACGAATTAAGTTCATTTGTAGTAAATTTATTTGCTGACGGGGAGTTACTCAAAAGAATGTTTAGGCATTCTTTAGTGCAGAGGGCACTTATAAATATTCTGGCATCAACATTCTCCAATGGAATTGTAAAAGCTTAAGGCCGAAATTGTGTAGTTTTGAAGCACTGTTATATCAGGAGAAAATTCACATAGCTATTTTAAGTGAAACTTGGCTGCATAAAGATGAAATTTTAAATATTAACGGTTACAAAATTTATAGACAAGATAGAAGTGACTCGTACGGAGGTGTCGCGATTATTATTCATAACTCCCTACAATCATATTCATGTCATATTCAGTTATCTAATCCAGGAATAGAAGTTGCTCATGTTAAAATTTTAAACTGTAGGAGATTGGAAAACGTTATAGCAGTATATTGTCCATCGGCTGTATCTACACGTGCAAGCGATTGGGATACTCTTTTCTCATTGGTTTCTAGAAAAACCCTATTTGCGGGCGACTTTAACGGCCATCACACTAATTGGTCGTACAAAATTGATCAAAGAGGTACTCAACTGTTAGACTCATCTTTAGAAAACGATTTCGTATCTATCAATAATGGAGATGCGACTAGAGTTAAATTAGTTAATGGAATTATTCGAAAAACATCTCCTGACATAACATTTGCCTCAACTGACTTAGCAGTTGAACTTTCTTGGCAAGTTTTTAAAGAAAATTTTTTACCACCTTATAATTAAAATAACATTAGATATTACAGATCAATTTGAAATTATTAAAAAACGTAATTATAAAAAAGCCGACTGGAAAAAATATCACGACGATCTCACAAAAATATTTTCTTCAACTACTGGTTATCCAATTTTTTTAAATAGTAATTTAAGTGAGCAAAATATTCAGGAGAGATATAATTGTTTTTTAGAAATAATTTCAATAAGTGCAAATAATAGTATTCCTTTTATAAAGCTGTGTGATAAACCATTATCGAAATTTAAACCCAAACAATACTGGTCCCCCTTATTGTCAAAGGCAGTAGGAGAACGTCGATTGGCACTTAAGACCCTTAGGAAAAATCCAACGCCAGATAATCTGAAAAAACTTGAAGAGAAAATCGCAGCAGCTAGTGTTTTGATTAAAAAAGCTAAATCACGTAGTTGGCACGAATTTTGTAATAGCTTTAATGAAACAACATCACTTTCAGATATGTGGCGTAAAATGCGGTGGTTTAAAGGTTTCCGACAACCTAAGATATTCACTTCAAATACCAATCTATTAAAATTATTAGATTCCTTAACCCCTGATTACGTTCAAAATCGACAACCCAACTTTAATTCGCGACATGATTTATTAGAATCACCTTTTACTATGCAGGAATTGTCACATTGTCTTAAGAAAAAAGATACGGCTCCGGGAAGTGATGATATAACCTACTCAATGATTTTTCATCTCCCATTTTTGGGTAAAATAATTCTCCTTCAACTTTATAATGATATCTTTGTGTCTGGATACGTACCTTCTCAGTGGCGAACAATACTTGTTGTTCCTATACCTAAAGCTACAACCCTTGGCAACTCTGAACAAAAGTTAAGACCTATTTCACTTATGTGTATCATGCGTTTGCAAAATACTGCATAATATGATGGTTAAAAGGCTTGAATGGTTTGCTGAGAAAAATAATATACTTTCACCCAACACATCCGGTTTTAGAAGGGGCCAATCTTGCCTTGATAGTTTATCAAGAGTTATCACCTATATACAAATAGGATTATCCACTAACGTTCCTACGGCGGCCTGTTTTCTTGATATAGAAAATGCTTATAATAATGTTTTGCCTGAAAATGTGGTTAGGACTCTGGATGAACTGCAATTAGGATCCCAAATTTGTAGATATGTTTGGTCTTTTTTGAGTTATAGGTGCTTATTAATAAGAAAAAACGATAAAAGTATTTATTCGAGACGGACAATTAAAGGTTTAGCTCAAGGTGACCCAATGTCTCCAATACTGTTTAACTTAACGACTCATAAAATATGCAGTCAGCTGGAGCAAACTATAAGAGTATCCCAATATGCCGACGACTTTGTTTTGTTTATTAGTGATCGTAATTTATCTTTCTGTGAAAATACTATACAGCATTCGCTAAATCTGATGATATTGTTCCTCGAAGAAATGGAGCTTCAAGTTTCTAGTAGTAAATCGATGCCATGTTTGTTTAGTAGAGGCAAAAGGCGGAAAACAATTAAAGTAATAGTTAATGATTGCATATTAAACCAAGTAGATAACATTCGGTATCTGGGTATGTGGTTGGATAGATCTCTGTTATGGAATAGGCATATTAAGGAGATATCAAATAAAATATCCAAATATGTAAACATGTTAAAGATGCTTGCTGGCTCTGGTTGGGGAATGCATCCCAAATATTTGCGTACGCTATATATATCCCTAGTAAGAAGCCGAATTGATTATGGTAGTTTTTTTGTATGACACCAGTGCTAGAGTACATCTATATAAATTAGAAAAACTACAAAATCAGGCTTTACGAATTATTGGTGGATTCATAAAGAGTACACCCATACATATTATGGAGAGTGAAACATGCTTATTACCTTTACACATAAGAAGATTGTATTTAGCGTATAAATTTTGTATCAAAAGTTTGTCTAGGGATAATAATGTGACCATACAGCTTCTTGAAAATCTCCACTCTCTGAGACATATAACATATTGGTAAATTAAAAAAGAACCATTACTTGTTACAGTTTTCGATAAATGTAAAGATTTTGATATAGATTGTTCTAATCCTCTTAAAATGTTTTCTTTGGATATCTGGGTAACATTCATTTAAATTGACGGAATTATTAATTGTTATTTGGATAGCTTAAGAGGAGCAAAGAGAAATCATGATATCACAAGTTTGAGATTTGATATTATTCAAGAGCTGCATAATATCAAATCTCAAACGCTGCTAAAACGGTGAAGGAAAACATCGTGAGGAAACCTGCATACCATAGCGATTTATAAAAAAATTCTATAGTATGTAAATCCGCCAACCCGCATTAGGCCAGCGTGGTGGATTATATGGCCTAACCACTCTCAATCGTACTCTCGATTGTAGAGGAGGCCCGTGCCCTGCAGTGGGACGTATATGGGCTGATACAGAAGAGCTGCATGAAAAATACCATAATAGACATGTTATTTACTGATGGGTCTAAGAGCGATGTGGGCCAAGGAGCTTCATATTTTGACACAAGTAATAATGTTAGTAGTATGTATAAAATTGATTCTGAAGTCTTAATTATGACACTCGAGCTCATTGCAATTTCTGAGGCTTTAAATTCTTTATACACATTAAATAGTCAAGCTGTAGTCATCTTTACAGATAGCAAAAGTGCATTGTTCCATATAGCTCGATGCGCCTCTGGGTTGAGAGGTGTTTCGGTAGCTTATGATATTTTGAATAAAATTCATAATCTGGTACTTATTGGTATCGACCTGAAGTTGCAGTGGGTTCCATCCCACATAGGCTTAAGAGGTAACGAGGTGGCTGACACACTGGCTAAATTGGCCTGTTCACAAGGATTAAATTATAGTTTAAAATCGAACTTCACTGAAAAATTATACAAGTGTAAAGAAATGTGCTATGATGTATACAAAGAATATTTTGACGTAAAGAGTAAGGAAAAAGGAATTTGGTATAAAACTGTACAGTGTCAGCCTCCTCGTATACCTTGGTTCATTACTGTTAATTTACTGAGTAGGTCTTACATCGTTCTAGCTCATAGATTGCGTTCTGGTCACTATCCATCAAGAAAATTTGGATTCCTTATGAAGAAAGTTGATTCTCCGAATTGTGATTTGTGTGGGATTCTGGACGATGTCTATCATCTCTTAGTGGATTGTACCAAATATAAGGATAAAAGATGTAATTTAATTCGGAAATTGCAATTAAATATGATTGACATGGGAGTTTTTGCCAACATTTTATCGAGGCCAGCTTCTGCAGAGGCTGGCGCGTTGTTTGAAATGTTTATACATTAATAGAATCTTGCTGATTGTTATTGTTTAGGGTACGATGGGACTGACGTACCTTGGTTGGGCAAAAGTCCCTAAATAAAGAAAGATATAAAAAAAAAGAAAAGTTTTTGATCTTCCATCTGCCAAAAATTTCGATTGTGTAATTTATGAATTCTTTTATTTCCCATTTTTCACGACGTTAATTAAATGGAAAGTGGAGATTCGGCTAATCTGATTTATCATAGCGATAAATTTCGAACAGAGGCCTTACTTTTCTCATTATCAAGTTTAAATCATTATTTTATTGGGATGAACGGTTGGTTTGAAGTACTTTAGTGGCGTTAGTCTGAATACGCTATACTGCATGTATGTATTTAACTACTGTTGATAAGTTATAGGTATCGCATCGCTGGAATTATGAAATCAAATTAACCTGCTCGTGGTGTACCCTGCTGGCCAATGGACGATAATCTGACGGCACAATGGCAAAACCATCTTAAATTGATGAGAGTCCAACGATACAGGCGTTTTGCAAAAAAATGAAAAAAATTAACCAAATCCGCGATAAAATCCGTAAATAATAGTTTTATTTCAATGTGTAACATTAGCGTAAATCTAAGAAACCATTAAAAAAATTAGAATTTATCTTTATCGTATGGACTGTATGGCTTACCACTCTTAATCGTATTCTTGATTGTAGAGAAGGCCGACGGAATACATGTATGGGCTGATACAGAAGTCTTTATTATTGGAGAAAACAAGCATTCAATATTATCAATATCTCATAACTCTTTTTTATAATATACAAGTACATATCGCAAATAAATTCCATTACATAAATTCAAAGCTTCGCTGAGTTTTCTTTCACTTTAACCTGTTGTGTCAGTAGAATAATTTCTATCCGATCTTACTCATTGGGTGATGTATTGATTAGCAAATCAAGACTACTCCCTCACCGCACATATTGAGACAAAGCTGCCTATTGTAACCAACCCCAGTGGTACCAAACCGATATTTATATGATTTTTTAATTAAACTCCTGTCGGAGCTATAAATTTTACTGCCGAAATTTTAATATCCCGAGCCGCTGACGTATTGGAACGCTTCTTTGTACTTTATGATTGTTCTGCTAATTTGTCAGAATATGGCCTTCAGTAATTAAGAATACCAAGCATACAGATAGTGACCCGCGTAAATATGTCGGGTTTTATATGTTTGGGTTGTGTATATGCGGTTTCGAATTGAATTCTTTTGGTTATGTAGTCAATTAAATAGCTCTTATGACAAGTCAACACACATAGTACTTGAACATCTTTTTACAAATTATTTATTACTATTTTTTGGTAATTTTTCGTTCGTTTTGTTCATAATAGGTCCCTGCTGGGCTACAATCGAAATATCGTTTGAGGGGATTTTGAAAATGGTCAACTAAGCTGGCCTATTTAAGTTAGCATATTAAAATAGGTCACCATAAGTATACCACACACTTTATTTGGATTGTAATGCACTTAAATTGCATTATATTTAGTTTATCGTGCCAATAAATAATGGAACGACAGTAGAAAGGTGTGCATAGGTTGACATCCCACACGGTGCTATTCAACTATGTTGCTGCACAAACAATGTCCTTCCTAGTAGGTTAAAGAAAACTTAGTGCCCCTAGAGAGACACCAAACTTCGTTCGGAACCGTCCTCAGTGCACACTGCATGCCACTATCGATCTTGGCTTACAGGAGTTACAGTTGTCCAGTCTCTGCGGACCAAAAATTTCGTACGTAGAATATATTTCGCAATGCTTAACTTTTGTCTATTGTTTATTAGTAAAGCAGAGGCTCCCAAACTTTATGATGTGGATCCTTTTATTTGTGATTGCGAAGTTCTATTAGAAATATACCTGCATGTTCCGATAAAGTGGAAGGAAAAGTAGTGTTTATTTATGGAAGAGTTCTAAACAAAATAAAACATTTTTATTTATTTATTTAAATCTTTATTGTCCACAAAATACTATACAGAAATAAAAAAAGGACAAATGCGGTCTTTTAGCAATGTCTTACAGATAACCATGGGATGGATTTAAAAGAAGATTCATGTAGTTGAAAGGGAAGATGAACAACATCAGGCGTAATACGTTTTTTATCATATTAACTTACAGATGATGTCACGTACAGATGATATGGTCACATTATCTGATCTCGCCCCTTGGCTACGATTGAGATCTTATTTACCAGGGTTTATGCAACCGTATAGTACAAACAATTTTGTCAAATATTGTCCATTTCTCATGAAAATATTTTACGAAAACAATGAGTCGGCGACCTCGGCTTTCAAAAACACAACCAATTAAGAAAAGTTAATAGTTTCTTTTGTTTCAAGTTAAATAATTAAAAACCTAACAAAACCAGCAGTTTAACAATTTACTTAACTTTTTAACAAGAATTGTCTTTCGCGTTGAATTTGCATAATGGCGTTTCGCCGTCTACTTTTAGTTAATTACAAAGAAAAATTTAAAAAGTCCGCAATGAAAGTCGAAATAAGTTGTCTCTGATTTGAAACAGGTCATAAAAACTTTGTTTAAAATGCGAAATCTGAGCTACATCTGACATACAATGTGTCACTTACCTATTTCTTAGTATTTTTAGTACGTATTGTATTATTTTTGTACAAAGTTTTAGATCTTTGACAAGTAGGAGTGAAGACCGAAATGGTCTTGATCTATGTTTACTGATGGTAAGTGACAGGTTCCTCCTGTTTGGGAATTCGCAAAACAATCCGCTTTAAGCAATAATATCTACTATTTTCACTGTTGTGTCAGTGTATAGTTTTTAGTGCAGGCTGTTTTATTTATATCGGCCATGAGACTCATAGACGAAATATTTTTGAAGTGAAAACTTCTTTAGCGGCGTTGAGCATTTTTCTGTAATGGGTATAAAATCTTAAACTCGCGTCAGGACACGTGACCTGATCGAAAAAGCGTAGGACGGATGGAGAGTAGACAGCTATCCTCTCTCTACAGCGCGGCGAAAATGTATGCCTGGGCCTACTGTTTCGTTTTTTTTTTCAGTTTCACCCACTTTTTCAAAATTGTCCCATAGCCCCCCCCCCCCTGCCTTCCCCAACCCTTATTCCGAAATAGTGCCTATTAGCCTCCCCACGAAACCTACCCCCCCCCCTCCTCTACCCCCACCCCGAAAATTTACCTCACCCCCCCAATCCTATCTCGGCCAACATAGGTCGTAGACCCACCGAGTTTGGTATCCTCGGAACCGTCTTGGTGAGGGCTACAAATTGACCCCGCCAGAAATCCCAAATTACGCAAAAAATTACCCCCCCAAAAAAAATATTTTACCTCCAAAAAATTATTTTAAGTTAGCCTCCCCACGAAACCTTCCTCCCCCCCCTCCCTTACTCCCACCCCGAAAATTTACCTCACCCCCCCCCAATCCTATCTCGGCCAATATACATCGTAGACCCACCGAGTTTGGTATCGTTGGAACCGGCTCGGTGAGCTCTACAGATTGGCCCCAACCAAATCCCCAAATTCCTCCCTCTCTCCCCTAAAATATTTGTCCAGGTATAACTCCGTCATTTCTTAAAGTAAACCCCCCGTGTTTGGAGTCAGAGGAATCGTCTTGACGAGCTCGACAATCGAGAGCAGCCAAATACGATTTTTCTTATTTTTACTATATACCGGTGGTAGGTCTCTCATATGCATGATCGTAGCCAGCCGTGGGATCAGGCTGGGGCAGCAGTCTAAAATTATATGTAATTTGCAATCTGTACCCACGGTCTTCCCCCGGTATTTTTGAAGTGAAAACTTCTTTAGCGGCGTTGAGCACTTTTTCTGTAATGGGTATAAAATCTTAAACTCGCGTCAGGACACGTGACCTGATCGTAAGACGAAAAGCGTAAGACGGATGGAGAGTAGACAGCTGTTAGTTAGCTGTCAGTTTATAAAGCTTTGATGAATTGCCAATAATTTTGAGTTTCAACATAAACTTCGCAGACGATAAAAATCAACTATTAATTGAATTTTTAAATAATGAATTTGGTTTAACTATGTCGAATGATCGCAATCTTAGCACAACGAAATACAAAACTACTATTGATGCGGTCTTTATTAGACATTTAAATAGGTTCGAATCAAAACTGTTCGTTTCTTACTTCAGCTACCATAAACCTATCGTATCAGTTTTAGAGATTGGCGATGATAGTTCTGGTAATGATGATGGTGAAAAAGTCGTTGAAATTATGGATGAAAGTTGATTTTTCGGAGAGATAAACTTTTTAATGTAAAATAATTGTAATAGTTTTAAAGTGTTAAATTTTTAATGTAATATAAATTGTCATGTTTGTGTACGATAGCGCAATAAATGAATATTGTATTCTACCACATAAATGATAGTACTTTTATACTGATAAAGCAATTGGTGCAAAATTATTCCCTAACCATTCCAAAATATCAAACATGCTCAACGTTAATAATCAAGTTTTCACTTCTGCCGGCACTCCCGGAGTGCAACCCGTCTTTTTTTTTATTGTGTTTCTGCTCTTTAAATAATTAATTAATCATCTGACCGTAACGAAAAACATTGTACATGCAATTGAATTTCAAATCTAATAATCTAGGCAGAAATTAGTTATTTTTTTTAAATTCCTAGACACGAAAAATAGAATATATCCATTATATCGTTGAATATACGCGGTCCTTTGCGGCCAATCTATTATTTTATTTTACATTTTCCAATCGCGTCGTTTCCAGACTGGATCGCTGCTAAAAATACTATGTTTTGCGTCGAAAATTTCTTCTGAACAAAGGTTGGAAATTTAATTTAAACGAGAGCCGGTGTGGGTGGACAGTTGGTTTATTTATTTCTTCCCTGCTGTTACACCGTGCTGTCCCGAGTGGCGCATACATCATACTGACACACTTTAGCTAATGTACATTAGTTTTTCATTGATTATTTCCAATCTTTTGTGAATAAATAAATAAATAAGTATTTCTATGGTATATATCTATACTAATATTATAAAGCTGAAGAGTTTGTTTTTTGTTTGAACGCGCTAATCTCAGGAACCGCTGCTGGTCCGATTTGAAAAAATATTTCAGTGTTGGATAGTACATTTATCGAGGAATGCTATATGCTATATATCATCACGCCACCATTTTAAAACGAGTATCTGCACCCGGGTGGAGCCGGACCCGACCGCTAGTTAAATAAATAAATGCAGGCAACAGTAATATACATAATCCTGACTCCACACAAAGATCGAGTGTTGTAACTTGGGTATCCGAAACCGCGAGTTTCGTTTTCAAAAACACCCTGACCCAAGACTTGTGGTTTGTGGGACTCACAAACGTTGGTCTCCGTGCGAGATCGAACTGAACGAATGTATTTTTGCTATACTCCGGTTCACACAAAAACCGAAAAAAAAAACGAAAACGGTTCATTGATTTTTACCGCTAAAGTACGAGAATAGCCGAAGAAAGGAAACGGATAAGTATAGACATTATCGGTTTTAGCAGTGTAACTGACTGAAAAAACGTGATAGAATAAAAGTATTTTCTCATGTTATTTTTTGAGACAGGACAACGGTTTTCGGTCGTTCCGTCGGTTTAGCTTACATAAGTCACAATGAGCTGTGACTCTAGCATATTTTGATACAATTGTTGCTAAACTAAAATACAAAAGTGCTATAACTAAAATACCATAACCAGTCACAAAAAATAATGTAATACTCGTAAACACAATTTAAAATTTCAGTTTGATTTAGCACGTCAGGAATTAATAGCGAAATCAGTGGCGCATGATACCCATACGAGTGGAATAATGTGATCTATTAATCCCGAGCCGAATTAACGGGTTAATATTTCATCAATACGTAAGCTGCGTTGGTTGGCTGGATTATGGGTATATCTGACCTAATGTGTGCCAGTATTAGATAGCGACTTCAATGCGTTCGTTAAATAGGGTTAATTAAAATGTGGATGTTGAAATACAATTGTTTTGCGATGTATTTTCATTTGTTCTTAATTTAAACAAATGAAATAATAAGTATTTAAATGGCGTTGCTTTGGTGGAAGAGTCACATAATATCTTGTAATCATTTTTAGATGAGATAGACTCCAATTTTTTTGTTATTTCGATACTATGTTACGTAAGATTTAAGTTAAAATGACCATTTAAATATTTTAAATAACTTCATGTAAAGCTAATAAACAAGAACCTAATGAACCATCTGTATCTGTATCTGTATCAGCCCATATACGTCCCACTGCAGGGCACGGGCCTACTCTACAATCGAGAATACGATTGAGAGTGGTTAGGCCATAGCAGGTGATAATTAAAATTCAATACATTGACCGCCGCGAAAGCTTTTGAAGCCACTCATTTATTATGAAGATTGGAACGTGTTACAACGCCGATTGTTAAGGCTATCAGAATAGTTATACAGTTTTGTACATTATATATCGCTGGGATATTAAATATCACATTACTGAAATGTTAAAAGGAAACCGAATTAATCTTGTTTATCATTTAAGTCATTTTTATACTGTTAGGATGACCAAATATCGGAGAAACCAAAAATACTTGTCAGCGACATATTCCACCAAGTAACAGAACGGAACAGATGGAGACAACGGGTTGACGGTATCAAACGGTGTCACGATGCTCAGTAGTGAGGGACCGAATAAAGAGAGAGATAATAATAATAATAATCTGGCAACACCAAAAGATCATCCATTTGAAAATATATATATATTTTGTTTAATATCAAATATATACACAATATTCACAATTTATGTCTAAATAGTAACCAAAATGATTCCTTTCTACAATCACATAATTTTTTATCGAAGAAATAGAGTAAATAAGCAACAATTCATCATAATAAAAAATAATAGAGTGACAGTGTGTGACAATGTCAAAGGATTTTACAAATTATGATAAATAAAAACCAAAACGATGATCAATAATAAAGCCAGAAAGAAACGGAACGCACGTTTAACATCTCCCAGCTCGTCGAGCTCCGCGTCGTGGGCGTCGGCTTCGGACGTATTCGAAGTGACGTCGGACAACGACGCGTCGAGCCAACACGGCGAGTTGCAGTCGTCCCCGCCGCCACCAAGACCTGCGTGACGAAGAGGACGACCCCCTCCAGCGGTGGGCTTGGGACCTGTGGGGCCGAGTGTCCCGCCTACGGTCCCCGCTACCGGTGGGGTAGTGCGCCGCATGAGATGGACTCGAGAAATCAATGAGAATGTCATGCGGGCCTACTTTGGGGCAACAAAGGGAGGAATTAACCTCACTGCGTATCGCGCTAAAATGCTGTCTCTGTTTCAGGCTTTGGAACCAACGGTTGATGTATCGTCCCAACGACTGTCGGATCAAGTGCGATTTATTCAGCGGCGTAAGTTGTTGGATGATGACACACTTGAGTGGTTGCGCACAGACTTGTGTTATGTCCAGGATGACCATGTGTCACCCGTCAGTGGAGATCAAGCGGCAGGCCCAACACCAACACCTGTTGCTGATTTCGAGCTGACGGACAATTTGGATGACAACGTAAGTCCCCAAGCTAAACAGCAACTGAGAGGAGCTTTGGAATGTGCGATTTTGGAGTTTGCGTCTTTATCGGCGTCTTGTAGACCGCGTCTGCCACGTTTGCCAACGCATAGAAGAAATTTGGCGCTGATGGGAGCTTTGGACTCCATGTTAACTACATACTTGGAGTCCAGTCGGGATCTTGTTGATACGCATTCGATCCTTTACTGCGCGGCCGTCGCAGCATGTCGAGTGGCTAATATAAAATTTCCAAATGAGTATAAAGCCACTCGAGGTGCTGTGATTGTGCCTGCCTGGCAGCGTAGGATCGAGGATCGTATCAACAGGGCCCGAACTCTCATCGGCAAACTAATTTCTTTTAAAGAAGGAAACAGCAGGCCGATGATCATGCGTTTTGTGACGCACGCTTTTTCGGGGACCAACACAAGTCCTCGAAATTATAGGCTTTGCGTCACAGAACGCATAGACTTCTTTAAACAAAAAGTCTATGCGTGGGCGAACCGCATTCGTCGCTACAGGAGGCGATGGGATCGTTTCCAACAAAATCGCAAGTTCCAAACTGACCAAAAGAGTGTTTAGAGATGTTGGGAGAATCCTCCACAAGGTGTGGTGGATGGGCGGCTTCCTAGTGCTCACGAAATGCGTGAGTACTGGACGAATATCTGGTCGTCGCCTGTCTCTCACACTGAAGCCTCCTGGTTTAGTGTTGTAGATCGAGCTTGCGAGGCAATACCGGCTATGGAAACCATTTTAATCAGTCCAGAAGATGTGCTAACTGCAATTAGACAGACGCAAAACTGGAAGTCGCCGGGCCCGGACGGTCTGCACAACTTCTGGTTAAAATGGTTTCCAAGTTCGCATGCTCGATTAGCAGCGCAATTCCAGAATGCGCTTGAGCGGGGATCCCTTCCAACATTTATGACAACAGGTGTCACTCACCTTCTCTTTAAGTCCGGTTGTACCACGGAACCAAAAAATTATAGAGCCATCACATGCCTACCCACTATTTATAAAGTTTTGACCTCCATAATTAGATCTAAAATTACAGACCATATACCTAGTCAGGTCATAAATTCTGTCACATGTTTAATATAAAATAATTGAAACGAGTTTATTCATTATGTAACCATTTATATACCAAAATGAACTTAACAAAACATAGATTCTTATGACACTAAAGTTTATTCAAAATGACCTCCGTGATTTTGAATACAGGCCTTCAATCTGCGCGGCCAGTTGTCTATCGCAGCACGAACGAGGTCCATGTCAATATCGGCGGCTGCCTTAATCAAGGGTGTCTTGAGTGACTCCAAATTGGGATGAGGCTTTGAGCACGCCTTTTCCTCCAAGTGTTGCCATATATTGTAATCTAACGGATTCAAATCTGGACTGGAGGAGGGCTAGTCTTCGTGCCGGATGAAGTCGATTTCACGCGCCGCCAGCCAGTCTTATGTGCTTTTTGCTCTATGAGCTGGCGCCGAATCTTGTTGGAATACCCAGTGCCTGTTATTGAACATGGTATGAGAAACAGGTTCCACAAGGTTCGTCAGGACTGTATTTTGATACACAACTGCATTCGTTTTTACACCTTTCTCACAAAAATGTACCTCTGTTAAGCCCCAATAAGAAACTCCCAACCATACCATAAGCGAGGATGGAAAATGACCTCGTTGGACACGCGGAATACGGTTGCTCGCTTGTTCACTACTGTGTGCGTACACCTTATAATTTTGTTTGTTGTAGCTGTCTTCTACGGTAAAAAATTTTTCATCTGAAAAAAGAATTTCCCGATATTTTTTTCCCGCGTACCGCTTCAACAAAGCGCGGCATCTCTTCAGTCTCAGGTCCATTAGAAGAGCATTCAAACGATGTCCTGTTTTTCTTCGATATGCCCGAAGCCCTAAGTCTTCATTTAACACCCTTGTTACCGTGGTTCTGCTTAACCCCATCTGAAGAGCCAACAGTTTCCGCTTACGTTTGGGATTTCTTTGAATTCGCGCCTTCACAGCTTTTATCACTGCTGGAGTCCTAACAGACCGAGGGCGACCACTTCTTGACCTGTCATCTACACTAGAGTCTTCATTGTATCGTTTGATGGTACGATAAACGAATCTTTTGGTTATATTCAAATTTTTCAGTATGTCAAAAATTTGTATTGGCGCGTAACCGCAACGATGCAACGTAATAACTGCAACACGGTCTTCTTTAAGCGTCCACTCCATATTTAAAAATGAGTATAATTCTAAAAAGTATACATTTTTATTTTCATGAACAATTCGAAATTCGAATTCAATAAACTTTTTTGTGGCCAGCATTATAAAAGAAAAGTTTTTACTGTGTGACAATACTTATGACCTGACTGTGTAAATTCTAACCAAATTCTTTTTTCTGGCCAAACAGGTTGCATGAATGGGTCCCGTGGTACTAAGGAGCTCCTTCTCATTAACATGACCATTTGCCAACAGGCTCGTCACAACCGAAGGAATTTATCGGCTGCCTGGATAGATTATAAAAAGGCCTATGATTCGGTGCCCCATACATGGCTCATGAGGGTGTTAAATTTGTATAAAATTAATACAAATTTATGCAACTTCTTTGGGTCTTGTATGGGGCAGTGGACCACTGTCCTGAGATATCCAGGTGGTACGGTTCCTCCTGATTGTGACGAGCCGATTAGAATCAAGCGGGGTATATTCCAGGGCGACAGTCTGAGTCCACTGTGGTTTTGCATGGCCCTGAATCCCCTCAGCACTCTGTTGTTGGATTCAGGGTTAGGCTACCGTCTACGGAGAGGCTCTGAGCCTATATCTCACTTGCTCTATATGGATGACCTCAAGTTATTTGCATCGAAACAAACCGAATTGATTGAGTTGTTAAAAATAACGGAAAGATTTAGCAATTCAATCAATATGGATTTTGGTGTAGATAAATGTGCGGTTATCCATGTGAAGCGAGGGGAGGTTGCGGTCTCTGATGACATACTAGTCTCAGAGACTGTAAGGCTCAGATCCCTCTCTGTGACGGAAACCTACAAATATTTGGGTATGCCTGAGGCTCTAGGTATCATGGGTGCAGATGTAAAACGATCGTTGAAAGAGCGTTTTTTTAGCCGCCTGACAAAAGTACTTAACAGTTTTTTGTCCGGTGGAAACAAGATTCGCGCTTTTAACGGTTGGGTTATGCCTGTACTCATATACTCTTTTGGCATACTCAAATGGACTCAGACCGAATTGGACGCCCTGGATCGTAAAGTCCGAACTCTCCTGACTGCACATCGTATGCATCATCCACGATCATCAGTGATGAGATTGTACATCCCGCGGAGATGTGGGGGCCGAGGTATTCTTAATGCTAAGGACTTGCATAATCGCGAGGTGTGCAATCTCAGGGATTATTTCCTTCACAGTGATGTGGATATGCATAGGGTTGTAGTTATGGTAGATAAAGGATTTACCCCGCTCTCTTTGGCGATTGAGAACTGGCAGAAACCTCTGGTGGTAGGCATTAAGGATCGCGAGGACATATGGAAGAGCAAAGAGCTGCACGGTCGGTTCTATCGAGCCCTTCATGGGCCTGATGTGGACCGACTAGCGTCTGTGTCTTGGCTGCGCTTCGGTAACCTCTTTGGGGAAACCGAGGGTTTTGTCTTTGCAATTATGGACGAAGTTATTAAGACGAACAACTATAGGAAATACATCCTGAAGGACGGTACGGTCGACATCTGTCGGGCATGCCACCGTCCTGGTGAGTCTATCAGGCATGTTATTTCCGGTTGTTCGTATCTTGCTAACGGCGAGTATTTGCATAGACATAACCTAGTAGCCAAGATCATACACCAGCAAATTGCCCTTCGATATGGACTTGTGACTCCTGAAGTGCCATATTACCAGTATGTGCCCCAACCAGTTCTCGAAAATGGTCATGCAACGCTGTATTGGGATCGATCTATTATCACAGACAGGACTATTCTAGCCAATAAGCCTGACATTGTGATAATAGATCGATTGGCGCGCCGGGCTATACTTGTTGACGTCACCATCCCGCATGACGATAACCTTGTCAAAGCTGAAAAAGACAAAATGTCTAAATATTTAGATTTGGCACACGAGGTTACCGACATGTGGGATGTCGACTCAACAATTATTGTCCCGATTGTCGTTTCTGCCCATGGGTTGATACCAAAGAGCCTCGACCAACATCTACAGAGGCTCTCAATCGGCTGTTGGGTCAGAAGTCAGATTCAGAAGGCAGTATTGCTTGACACGGCCCGTATTGTGAGGCGGTTCCTCACTTTGGGCTCCTAACCACCGGTGGCTTGGGTTTCGAGCCTCGCCATCGTTGGATAACTTTTATATTTTTATATGTATTTTGTTTTTTACTATATATATAAAAATGTAAAAAAAAAATATATTTAAAATAAAGAGAAATAATAATAATAATAATAGATACTGTTAGGTTAGTTACTGTTTCTGGTTTAAGGGCATTCACACCCTAATAGGATATTGATCTCACACATTCTCAATAAAGATTTCTAGGAACGATACCAGCAGGGACTATCACAGAATCCTCCCGAATGAATACCGAATTCCTGTAAGATACTCACACTCATACGAAGGGCCTTAAATTATCACGAATTCTGTCCTCAAAGTTTTCGTGTTAGAGTTCAAAACAGACGCGAGGTTAAAGTGTGTGACGTATCTTTGACGAACTTAGAAACTTTGATGTGTTTGTTTATTGTCGCGGGAAAATGAATTGTATTTCCCAGTGGTGTTGGTTTATTTTGGAATGAAAGTATTCGTTTCGCAACTCTATTGATATGTAAGGTTGGTGTTTTTCTCTTGAGAGTGTGAGGATAATCATTGAAAATCAGTCAACGGTATTTAATTTGTCAGTTGTCGAGGAGGCAGTACGTGCTCAGAAGTAGCAGTTATTTTATAGGACGATATAAAGGGTATTTTGATCTGTGTATAAAAATTTTAACAGGAGGTTCAGGATCATGAATATAGTCTATTAAAAATAAAAATATTCCATATTTATTATTTCAAAATACTTAAACAATACCCACGATCATAATAAGTACATTGATAATCTAGACATACAAAAACAGAAACGCGCGCGCGTTTGTGAATAAAAATGACTGGCAACATCTTTGCAGCAGATTTTGTGTGTAATTTGAACATTGATATTATGAAATAACTTATTACTAGTAAATTTGAATATTTTCCACACAGAAATCAGTATTAGTCTCTTGAGTGCAATACACAATAACTGGTCAAACTTTGAAAATAACCTTATATAATTATTATGTTTTATTTCATATACTGGACATATTGAGACTTAACATCTTGTGTCTCAGAATGGCAAGCGCAGTAGAGTGCCAAGCATTGCTTTGTAATTCAAGGTGTTGTTTGGTTTTGCTACTGTTCATGAGCGGTCGCATCGCTTACCATCAGGCGAACGGCATGCTCGTCTCGCCATTCATTGCAATAAAAAAAAAATATATATAAGAACTCCTTAGAAAATTTTAACTTTCAGGTGTTTATACTACAGTAAGCAAGCAGGAATCTGAGGTGTTATACCTTTTCTTGATTTTTTCTTGATTGACGCGAATAGTTGTGGTGTTTTTGAAAACTTGTTTTTAAACTGCCCTTTATTTCTCCTTCTTTTATATCCATACAAACGTTGTCTGGTAGAGATCGCTTTTTAGCGATACGACCGCATTTTGTACTTTTAATAGATGTTATTTCTTTATATTATTATGTTCTTTTTATATGCGTACCATAAAGATTAAATGAATAAATATTGTCGTATCTCCTACACATAAACATAAATAAAATAGAAAACAAAATAGAACAACAAAGTGTACGGAAGCCCTGAACCGATTCAAATTTAGCAGAATAAAAATGCCAAAGCCTTAAACGATAGACCATCAATCTTTTTTTATGAAAACGAAGTTTCCAACTTATATTATTTCATATAAAAAAATGTTTTTAAATAGCCGAGACGGGCCTTTGTCTTCTCGAAATATCCATCCGATGGGGACAAAGACATATAAAAACTAAAAGTTCATTGAAATTTGAAAGTCTAAATCTACGAACGAAAATTATACATTCATCGAGTCACGAGCAGAGTTATGAAAAGTTTTATTCAATGGATTTTTTTTATTAAAAGTCTTTCGGCTATTTTGTACGGAGACCATAAAATGTACGGTTTGAGAGACTGTCGTGAACTGAATTGAGCTTTGAAGTTACGGACAGTTCCTATTTGGAGTGTTATTAGAATCAAGGGAGTTGTGGATAAGTTAGTGTGATATTTGTTTCTGAATGTCTCGGTAGCGTAATTGTACCTCGATACGATTACAACGCCGAGGTTCCGGTTTCGAATCCCGTGTCGGGCAAAGTGGTGTCTGATTTTGCTATTTGTTAACAGCCAAAAGTCCCCTATCACATCGTGTTAGCGCATCTTCATTGTCGCCGATGATGGGCCTGATGTGTTTAGCAATCTTCGACATAACTATTGTATTTCTCTAGACGAGCGTTTCTACGAGATGCATTATATTTATTTTATGGATGGATGACACCAGATTATCCGATTTCAAAAAAGTGTATAGCTGAGTCTCGTGGCGTAAATATGATATTTACAGTCTGGTAAGCAATAGGAAATATCTGCCGTATACAGGGTATATCAAGACTGCTACCGAAAACGAAGCCGGGTGGTAGTTTAAGCGACTTCAGACACAATGCAACAGAAAAAGTTGCAAAAATAAGCGACAATTTTTTTTTGAAATTTTTTTTCTATTGCCATATTTTGGTGGTAAATATTTTTTTTCCTAAAATAATAGTGTATACCCTTTAATTTATAAATACTCTAAGATATAAGAGAGTTTAAATTATTATTTTAGCAAAAACTATGGATTTACCACCCAAAAATGACGATATTTAAAAAATCATAAAAAATAATTGTCGCGTTTCTATGCGAAATTTTTAATTGCATTGTGTTTGTAGCCACTAAAACTACCACCCGGCTTCGTTTTCGGTAGCAGTCTTGAGATACCCGGTATATATATATATATATATATATATATATATATATATATAATTTTTTAATACAGTCTACAGTCGAGATATCCAAATGCACGTCTTGGATCAGATAGAGTTTTTTTTGTCATACAGTGAAATGATTTTAAAATATTAGTAAAATAGCAGTATACCAACCGGGTTTGCTCGATCAGCAATAGCGATTCTTTCTCTTCCATCATGATCCATTAGTTTGACACTCTAAAGTTAGCTCACAGAAACCCGATTTACTATCGAAACTATCAGTTTCCACATCAACTTTAATTTTATTAAAAGATAACCTTTCCCCACCGCTGCGGTCTGTAAAGACTTTTATTTTAGTTGCCTCACGGACAAACAGAAGTCCGATAAACGCCAAACTTCGCGGATCAGCTATAGCCGTTTTGAAATCGGATAGAGTTTTAAAACTAAATTATTTAACTCGATTTCGTAAAGTTTGTTCATCTAACGAAGATAAATTAATGTCTGCTGAATATAATTTGTACTGGAGACTCTATTTATGTACTTAAGCTTCTTAATTGTCGGATTTATTTTCTGAATTTAGATTGATTATTTGGAAGAAATTAGCGATTTGTTAGTCTTTGTGATTTAGTCGCAAATACTTTGTTTTACAGAGTGAGATGTCAAAGTTGACCAATAATTAATTTAAAATTCCTTCCGTGAGGATAATGATAAATTTTCTTGAGAAGACTTATTTTGAAACAATTTGGTATGTAGTCCTAAAGCTTAGTTATTTGCGGTTGGAAAACGTGAATTCAAATAATAAATAACAAAAGCCACTTATTACACTATTGCAAAGTGTTGCTCATGGGAGATTAAAAAAAAAAAAATACTTGAATGGCAGTATTTGAAAACTATAGGGGATAGGACTATATTTTTTGTGGTTCCTGTGCCGTCATACCTTGGTCTATCTCTGATTACCGGCTTATTCTATATTTCTGAGACACCCTGTATGTTATCAGTGAACTGTTATGTTAATTAACTGGAAATGTGAAAGGTGAGAAGATCAAGACAGATAAGGTTCTTCGTTGACTTCTAAATGTGAAAATTGTCAAGTATTTGTCGCTACTTTATAATTCAGTACGATTATAAAGTAACAAAGCCCAGAGATAATATTCCTTCATAATAAAATCCTCTGTGTGTATTGAGTTGTATTACTACGTATAGAGAAGCTATCCCATACAAAGGTCTGGTTCGATTTTGGTAAAAGTTGGAACTACATCGTTGCAGCGTGGAAATAAAAATAGTCGTCTAATCAAACAGTATAACCATGCAGCGCTAGACTGCATTCAGGGTGTAGATTTCTCGCGACCATAAAGTCGAAGGCGCCGCGCTGTGAATTTCATGGCGCTTACGGGTTTTTGACTGATTCGTATGCGGTGCATGTACCGCATCTAGGTGGGGCACATTTTTCATAAAAAACGTCTTATCTGGTGTAACATTTATGTCGATGTCTGGGTATTTTTTTTCCTCAGTGCTATGGCAGAAATAGGTATCAAGGCATTTGGAGTTTTCTTACGGAAACCAGATAATTATTTTATACTTGAATAAATATTATTTGTTGACATGATTGCCAAATGTGTCATGAATATGCAAGACACTTATGCATTACTATTATGCATAAATGTATATTCAGTAACTACCCCGATACAGAAATCCTAATGTTGCAATTACCGTTTAGTCTCCGTTGGTCGACTTAGTTACCAAATATGTGCCGGTGAGAAACATATTATGCAAAGCTGGGTATACTTTGTTTAATACCAGCCGCAATCACTATACTGGTTATAAATATACACGTGGGTTTCCTGGGTAAGTCTGCGACTACGTCATTTTTAGCACAAAATATCGTGAAACTAAAGACGACTGTTCAGAGTATTTTAGGACATTTGTTCGCCAATACGGTCAGTACTCGGTGATTAAATCTGAATATTATATTATATAATAGCATCAACCAAGCTGCATTAGGCCAGCGTGGTGAACTATATGGCCTAACCAATCTAAATCGTATTTTTAATTGTAGAGGAGGCCATTGCAGTAAGACGTAAATGAGATGATACAGAATAGTTTATAAATTACATGGAAATGTAGAAGATATCAAATTTTGCTTGTTAAAAATTTGTAATGCTTGTTTGATTTCTTTGTGTTCGAGTATCGTTTATTATATTTGGTTCATAATAGAGCAACAGTAGTTGAGCGCACTTTAGCTAAAATAAATATATGTCTTCCACATAGGTTTAATAAGTAACTTATTATTCATGTTCGATCGGTGTGTTAACGTGAAATTCTTTATTTTTCAGTTAATAAAATCATACCTCTGTAGTTATATGAAAAGTCATAATGGTTAAGTACTGGATAAAAAGTAATAACATTGAACATTTGAACTTGATGTCGGAGTATGGAGTAACTCAGGGGGGTTCTGAAAAGATTAAAATTAGTTTTTTGCTTTGTGTTATTTGGTGAAAAATGCCAACCGAACCAGGTGATAGAGAAAAATACATTGAATCGTAGTTAGAACATTTATAGATTAAATAAATTATTTTAATTATGAATTGATGTAAAATTAATTCGGTATTCATATCTTTTCACCAGTAAATAACAGCACGTACATTATACTGGAGTTGTAAGTAAATGCATCGTTAACACGTCGGCCCCCGGGCCTCGGCCGATTCAAATCGCAGCCGTAGAATTTATATTATTGGGAGCACATAGTTTTGCGGCAACACCATGGAATTGTGTTAAGTGAAATTTATAGCAGTCGGCGAATAGGTAAGGCGATTCACATGATACTTGGCAATTAAACAGCACTCAGGGTTCATATATATAAACTTTAGCTATACGATACTTCCATAGAATCAGAAATAAATTGAATATATATTTTCTTTTGTGTAAGTTGTTCAGTTTAATAAATCGAATATGAGTTGGTCGACCCTGTATTATAAGGCCAGCATGTATGTAGGATCGCCCTCTATAACATCTAGTAAAATGTTGCTGGACCTATGTTCTTCGGCACCCATCCTGTCTTAGTTTCAACTCCTCCTACTAACATAACTTTGAGATTGATTTCATTGCAGATAAAAGACAAGTTAGACATTCTTGGAGACTCGCCTAGCTTCAATACTCAGTGTCATCAAAATGCGTGCCACTGTTGATCCTGTGGGTGTGAGGGCGGGACAGTCCCCTTATCCATGCAGTCGGGAATATGTGTGATTATCTACATAAATTACACAAAATTAAAAACGTTTGTTAAACTTTTTTTATTGGAAATCAGCAAACATGTATCCGTATGGTAAACGATTACCGCAACCTAACAAAATCGATCACTACTATTTACACATCCAAAGAAGAACGGCAAAGAGGAGAAAATAAATGTTGCCCTCTGGCAATCTCACTCAAGGTAAGACGGTGGCTCTAGCACTATATATTATATTTTTTCTGTCCTTTTTTGTGACTTTCTCATAAATCCATCCGGTGGTTGTGTTATCGAGATTGCCACTTTGCGATAAGACCACCAATAAATAATACGTTTATCTGTAATCGGAATAAGAACATCGTACGTAAACTTACAAGAAATAGTTTTATAAGGACGCTAAGGGGCATATTCCCCGTTTCCCTCGCGTATTACTCTCGTTCTAGTTATAGGTGGAACCGCTTTGACTGCACGGAACGTATTATGGAGTGCAGTCTTGTGCATAATAGTTCCTCTCTATGATCCGTTTTGTTAGCGTTCAGGAAACGTTCATGGATGTCGTTTTTTTCATTTATTTATTTAACTGTTTGATGTCTATTGTCTGTTTATTACATTGTGGAACGGAACATACGAGGCGAAATGTGTGTGTCCTGCCACCATTGCCTACCCCTTCTGGGAAAAAGGCGTGAGTTTACGTACATATGTACGCATGTTTGATGTTTAGGCAAATGGGTTATTGGGTTCTATAAAATGATATTGTATTTTTAAAAGGTTTCTTTTTATAATTAGTTATTATTATTCTCTTTATTTTAAATCTTTTTTTACATTTATATATATATGTAGGGATATTAACAGCCAAAAGCATCCAACATCACTTTATTCCGAATATTATTATTTTAAAGATAAAATCATACAAAGCAAAAATCTTTCCGTCTTTCATCATTGAACAATCTTGACAATCTCCTTTTTAAATCTCATCAAACTAAAAAGGTTGCATAATAACTAAAATGAATACTTTTTCTTAAACATTGATACTGTTTGCTTCTATTTCTTCCGACATATATAGGTATATATTAAAAAAAATACATATAAAAATATAAAAAGTTATCCAACAATGGCGAGGCTCGAGACCCAAGCCACCGGTGGTTAGGAGCCCAAAGTGAGGAACCGCCTCACAATACGTGCCGTGTCAAGCAATACTGCCTTCTGAATCTGACTCCTGACCCAACAGCCGATTGAGAGCCTCTGTAGATGTTGGTCGAGGCTCTTTGGTATCAACCCATGGGCAGAAACGACAATCGGGACAATAATTGTTGAGTCGACATCCCACATGTCGGTAACCTCGTGTGCCAAATCTAAATATTTAGACATTTTGTCTTTTTCAGCTTTGACAAGGTTATCATCATGCGGGATGGTGACGTCAACAAGTATAGCCCGGCGCGCCAATAGATCTATTCTCACAATGTCAGGCTTATTGGCTAGAATAGTCCTGTCTGTGATAATAGATCGATCCCAATACAGCGTTGCATGACCATTTCCGAGAACTGGTTGGGGCACATACTGGTAATATGGCACTTCCGGAGTCACAAGTCCATATCGAAGGGCAATTTGCTGGTGTATGATCTTGGCTACTAGGTTATGTCTATGCAAATACTCGCCGTTAGCAAGATACGAAAAACTGGAAATAACATGCCTGATAGACTCACCAGGACGGTGGCATGCCCGACAGATGTCGACCGTACCGTCCTTCAGGATGTATTTCCTATAGTTGTTCGTCTTAATAACTTCGTCCATAATTGCAAAGACAAAACCCTCGGTTTCCCCAAAGAGGTTACCGAAGAGTAGCCTCTTGGCTACGCTTCGGTATTTAGCGCACAGACGCTAGTCGGTGCACATCAGGCCCATGAAGGGATCGATAGAACCGACCGTGCAGCTCTTTGCTCTTCCATATGTCCTCGCGATCCTTAATGCCTACCACCAGAGGGGTCCGCCAGTTCTCAATCGCCAAAGAGAGCGGGGTAAATCCATTATCTACTATAACTACAACCCTATGCATATCCATATCACTGTGAAGGAAATAATCCCTGAGATTGCACACCTCGCGATTATGCAAGTCCTTAGCATTAAGAATGCCTCGGCCCCCACATCTCCGCGGGATGTACAATCTCATCACTGATGTGCAGTCAGGAGAGTTCGGACTTCACGATCCAGGGCGTCCAATTCGGTCTGAGTCCATTTGAGTATGCCAAAAGAGTACATGAGTACAGGCATAACCCAACCATTAAAAGCGCGAATCTTGTTTCCACCTGACAAAAACTGTTAAGTACTTTTGTCAGGCGGCTAAAAAACGCTCTTTCAACGATCGTTTTTACATCTGCACCCATGATACCTAGAGCCTCAGGCGTACCCAAATATAATAATACTAATATAAGATATTTAGTAATTATTATGAGTAAAATTAATAAATAATTTTCGAAAAAAATTTAATTCTTTAGTAAACTTATTTTTCCGACCATTATTGTTATAAGTGCATTCTATATAATATCCCAATGCATTGATAATCTAATCTAGTATCTTAAAACTATGAAGTATTGGGTGCTACTTATGATACGATCAATCTAGTTTTGCGTTATATGTTACTTGATTTTTCTTCCGTCTAAACCAAAAAAAGTGGACTTTACACTAGCGCTTTATGTAAGTAAACAAAAATCGTGCCACAATGCTAGCAACAAAATCCCAAAATACAACAAGACCTAAACGATTCCATCAAGATAACAAAGTAACCTGCAAATAAACGACGCGATGGTGTTCCGTTTGTTACAAAGTTCCGTAATGGTCTGCGCGACCGGGCGTCGGCGCAGGGTTAGCTGTCAATACGCTTTGATTTCCCTAGGCTCTGAGACGTAGGTAACCGTGAATGTGCTTAACGAGAAGGGATACATTCGACCTTGTTACCGTGTCGCTTGACACTTTTTGCAGCGTATTTAGGGTTAAACTGTTGAAGTTTGAAGTTGAAGGAAAACATTGAGAGGATTGGATTACATAAAGATCTTTACAATATTTTCTACGGTATTTGAAGTCCAAAAACCTACAATAGTTCAGTATGACTGTTAAATTCCGCCGGTTGATAAAATAATGACCGTATAAAGTAAAAGCATGACGGTTTTCTCACCATCATATACAGTGGTCTTCGTACGAATTAGGCATATCTTATCGCCGGCTGTCGTGTCTTCGGCAATTTCACTCATATAAATATACGCAACAGAAAAGCTACCACGTCGCGTCGTTTTCTTGTAATAATTCTTTATGTAGATTGCATTGTTATTGAATTAACTAGCAGTATAGTTTAATAGCCAAGACGTAATTTACTTATATATTCAATTTTAGGTACAGAAGTTGAATCACTTTACTTTCAACACAACTATGTTTATATATCAAACATTTACCCAGGTTATTCAGAATTCAAAACAATGTATTAATTTATACTTGTGACATCAATTGCTATGGAGAGGTAATAAAGGAGGCAGACAAAGGGGCGTTATTTACAAGTTTGACAGCCAAGTACCTCATTATAAACTATGTTTGCAGATCGTCGCAGATAAAGTTTCAAGCTGAACAATGTAATATTTATTACGTAAAATAAATAATATTTATTACGTAATATTCTAATGGAAAAGTAAATACTAGTATTTGAGGAAGGTTTCATTACAAAATAATTTAATTGCATATGTCCGGGAAACGAACAAACAGGTCACCTGATGGAGTGTGAGCACTGCAGTCCTGAACATCCACAACGTTTGAATCACGGATCTGGACTGATCCTTCAAATCGGGACAGGGCGGGAAGGAAAAAGGATAGAGACAAGGACAATCTCTCACCGAACGAAACGCGACAGCAAAACTGTCGCTTCTCGATTTCTTTTAATACGGTGGTACCACTCCGGACAAGCCTGCCCATCCATGACTTACAACAGCGTGCGTATAACACTTCTAAAATTCATTAATTGTTTTTTTTTATTATATCACACGACAAAGTGCTACCATTTACTTGATGGAAAGCGCAGAAGAGTATTTATTATTCTGCCCAGTAAAAGCTAATGTAAATATTGATCCCGAAACGCGATAGCTTGCAAAGGTGGCGTTGGTAGGTTTTATACCTTGTGTCCGATCGATTCGATACGATTATTCATCATCATCAGCCTAAACTGTTGTCCACTGCTGGACATAGGCCTCCTCCAAATTGCGCCATTTTACCCTGTCTTCGGCTTGTCGCATCCAGCATCTGTCAGCGACCTTTCGCAAATCGTCACTACCACCTAGCCGGTGGGCGTCCTACACTACGCTTGCCAAGACGCGGTCTCCACTCAAGAACACGTCTGCTCCAGCGGTTGTCGGTTCTTCGACAAATGTGGCCAGCCCACTGCCACTTCAGCTTGCTAATCCTATGTGCTATGTCTACTACTTTGGTTCTCTGTCGGATAAGATCGTTACGGATCCTACCTTCAGAGAGACTCCAAGCATAGCACGCTCCATAGCTCGCTGAGTGACACTGAGCTGGCGGACCAGTCGTGCTGTGAGTGTCCAAGTCTCAGCACCGTAGGTCATAACAGGTAGGACGCACTGGTTGAAAACTTTAGTTTTCAGGCATTGTGGTAGGGGTGACGAGAAGACTCGACGTAGTTTGCCAAATGCTGCCCAGCCCAGCTGGATCCTCCTCGTAGCCTCCTTCTCAAAGTTGTTCCTACCTAGTTGAAGGATCTGTCCAAGGTAGGTATATTCGGAAACAACTTCGAGCTGGTGGCCACATACAGCGACAGGTCTTGGATCAAGGTGTTGGTTGATCATAACCTTGGTTTTATCCAAGTTCATTTGAAGACCTATGCGCTGTGAGGCTGAAGCCAGGCCGTCCAGCATTTGTTGCAGCTCCTCCAGCGATTCCGCCAATAAGACTATATCGTCTGCGAAAACGTAGGTGCGAGATGTACTCGCCGTTTATGTTGATGCCCATACCGTTCCAGTCCAGCGTCTTGAACATATCCTCCAGTGCGCTTGTGAACAGTTTTCGGGGAAATAACATCCCCCTGTCTCACCCCTCTGCGCAACTGGATGGTCTTAGATTGCTGGTTCTGTAATTGGACATACATAGTGGTCGATTCATATAGACATCTCAACACCTCGATATAGCGACAGTCTACTTGGCAACGCTGTAAGGACTCCCAACAGCCCAGGTTTCGACGGAGTCAAAGGGCCTTCTCATAGTCCACAAATGCAAGACACAGGGGCCGATTATACTCCTCCGAATTCTGTATAATCTGCCTTACTGTGTGGATGTGGTCTATGGTACCATATCCTCCTCGAAACCCGGCCTGTTCCGGAGGCTGAAACTCATCGAGTCTTCTTATAAGGTGATTCGTGATGACCCTTGAGAACAACTTATAGACGTGGCTCAGGAGTGAGATGGGTCTATAATTCTTAAGAAGGGTTTTATCACCCTTCTTAAAAAAGAGAACAATCAAACTCCCGTTCCACGCCTTTGGAGTTCTCCCACAGCGAAGAACGGTGTTAAACAGGCTTTGTAGCTCCTGTATAACAGGGGCTCCTCCTGCCTTTAGGAGTTCTGAGGTAACTCCGTCTTCTCCGGGGTCTTTTCCATTCTTAAGTTGCTTCAAAGCCAACACGATTTCGCCTTGGTCGATGTCTGGCAAGCTCGTCAGAATATGGCGTGTCAGGGTGGCTCTAGAATCTTGGTCGTCACGCTCAGGTCGAGGAACATGTGTAGCGTATAAACGGCCATAAAAGTCCTCGATCTCGGCGAGAATCTCTGGCCTTGACAAAACGGTTTTTTTCCCTCACGTGTCGTTAACTTTGTCAGGTGGTTCCTTCCAAGTTGCTGAGTGAACACCTTAGGCCCTCGGTTTCGCTCTATAGCGTCTCCAATAAAGCGCGTATTCGAGCTCCGAAGGTCCCGGCGTATCATCTTCGCAATACGCTTGTTTAGGTCTGACCTCTCTGACAAAGCAATCTGAGTTCCTTCCCGTCTTTTTGCCATAAGCCGTAGAGGTCTCATCCGAGAGTTTGGACTTTCTGCCTCCACGCTGCATTTGGCAGAATTTGATGCCCTCGCTCCTCAGCGCTTCAACCAGATTTTGTAGGGTCTCGTCTACGTCTAGAGTGGGTTCCAAAGCAGCGAATCTATTTATTATTCTATGGCAATTTTTTTCCCTTTCCAATCATAAAGTCTTATAAGCAAGTTTTTTAGGCATAATATTAAGCGGAAGCGACCTCTACTAATGGATTTTGTTAATAACTGTGACACAGTCAAGCTTTGCCTGTCACGTCCATATTTTAGTATAAATGATTTCTAGACATTTTAACGCATGTTTTATAAAGGATTAAATTAAATACAAGGGCAGAAGTACGCTCAGGGCAAAACTGCGAGACCTTCTGCAAATTGAAATTTATAATATACGAATTTAATTAACAGAATGTTTGAGAAATCGTTCCGTATTTGTCTTCCATATATTTATGCAAATAAAAATTTAAATTTACACGGAATCACGTCGATGAATTAATTGTTGATGGATTTTATTGGCCGTGGAAATTTAATTACTTCATTAATGGGTTCTAGTGTTTCTAAGTATATTTACAGCTATAATTGATGTTTAAGTTCAAATTTGAGTTATATTATAGTGAAATTAGTAGGCAATAGGAAGCTTATCGGTAGCTATCAGACGAGTGCTTATGGCCTCATGAAAGCAAAAAAGGCTTCTCGGCTACGAATTATGAACTTACATTATTATAAACATTATAAAAATATTGTTACAACGTTTGGGATTGTAATTGACATGATCTGTAACAGATTTTTTTTGTTGTTTTTTTTTATAGCATTGAATAGCAAGATGCACATGCTATTCGCTGGATGGTAAGAGATACTGACCGCGCATGGATAGTAGCACGAACCAAACAAAACCACTATTTACTATGTTCATTACTCACAAGCATATGTATTAAATACTTTATTTGTAGGTATATTTATAATGATATTTATTTTCAATTTGCAGTTTACAGTAATTTATGAATGTTAAACAATTATTTGCACTAAATTAAATAATTAATAAATAATTGTTTGTAATACAATGGGGGTAAACCTCAAATTGTTTTCAGTGCTAATAATTCACAAAGTAGTGGTTTGTATCCCTCATTTATTGTTTTATTCAATTTATGACTTCAATTGTAGTCTTAAGTAATACAATATTACATAAAACATGCAAAAATATTTATTATTAAGCTAGACTCAATGTGTAAATACAGGGTATATATATGTTATGGGCCAAGTGATTAATGCGGGCAGTATTCATAATGCCCGGGCAGTATGAATATTGCCGAGCCATATTGGGCCAAGTGATTAATTACAATCTAAACTCACCTATTTATCACATTACCCGGGCATTATAAATATGGCTACATGATGATCGGGCAATGTGATTAATAGGTGATTTTTTACGTAGTGCGCTGCCGCATTGTTGCATCTGCGATAGACCCATAATTAGAAAGGTTGAATTGATCTGCTTATGTTAAGTTGTTTTTTAACGTCCGAAACATCTTCAGAATAAAATTAGTGTACCCATTTTATGGATCAGTTAGGTCGACTGTGCCCCAAAACCGACTCGGAACACCCCGACTTCACGTAGTCTTTTGGCTACCGACCCTAGAGTGTATATAAAAAGCCGGAGGCGCGGAGGGAGAGCAGCCCCCGCCCGCTGTAACGAAGGATAGGCACCCATGGGTGCCTATCTTTTGTTACGCAAGGGCGAAGGGGCTGAACTTCCCGTAGCGCCGGAGACGATGCAGAAGCTAATTTGTATTGACAACAGGAATGGTGCGTTACCTTTTCATGGGAGTAGTACCAGGGGAGGTGCGTGACCCTGCAATAGACACACGATGCCACTTCGGCTCATTGTTTTGATTTTGATTCGCTTTACATCACTCTGCCTAGTAGGCACTTGGTATATTCATACGCCCGGGCGAACGTGATAAATTGATTGGTTATAATCACATTGCCCGCTCTTATTGGGCATTATTAATATTGCCCGGGCATTATGAATAATGCCCGATTAATCACTTGGCCCATAACATATATACTGCTACAGAAAAACGTAGCCGGGTGGTAGGTATTAGAGACTACAAACACATTGCAGCTGAAAATTCGTTAAAAAACACAACATGTTTTGTGCTGTTTTAAAGATCATCGTATTCGGGTGGTAATCCATAGTGATTGCTAAAATTATAATTCATATTTCAACATCCATCTATCTACATTTTCCAACACCCCCGCTTAAATCAATGGATTGTCGCCCCAACTTTAACAATTTTACAATAAAAAATTCCGCGGCGATCACGCAGGACGCTCCACGCAGCGCCTATTTGTCTCAGTGTTCAATACTGTGCCCACTATCTATCAAGGGACACGATAAAACGTGCAGGTTTTGTCGCCATCTTCAATACGCTCGGCGATTTGTTTCAGGGCCGCTTGAGTTCAAGGGGGTTACTCTGTGATCCACACAAGTTCGATGTTCGACATCCGAAGTAAGAAATAAGTTTTCCCACGTCTAAAAATCTATGCATATATTTTCTGCTGCCTACACTGAATTAATTGACGAATGGCAGGAACCGGTGGGATATTTCCTCAAAGGGGCGTCACTTATATCAATACTTTCCGTCCGTACGCGATCGGTTAAGAAAATCTTGGCTAGAATTGATCACTGTGTATCACAGTTCCTAACTGTACATGGCAACTTTAAGAGCAAACTATTCACTTTTAAGTTGGTTGAATCGCCTGCGTGTCAATGCTCTACACCTGACTGTGAGTACGAACAAACTGCCATCATAATACTTTGGGAGTGTGATCGCTGGTCCGATGAACGCGGAATAATGTTGAACAATATGCAAAATAACATCTGGTGCTGCATACTATACGGACTTCGTGGAATCTAGGAGGAATTTCCGTGCTTTCCGGCGCTTTTGCCATACCTATTATTATAATAACACCCAACAGTCACATACATACTCCTGACCCCACACTAAGATTCAAGTCTTGTGTCGTGGGAATCAGGAACTACGAGAGACTTTTCGGTCTCACAAACACTCAGACCCGGAAGAAATATTGTGGGCCGCACAAACATTCTCTCGGTGCAGGGATCGAACCCGCGGCCTCTCGTTCACAGGCGGCGTCTAACCAACTGCGCCACGGAGGCTGTCTGTGTGTGTGCATTGGACCCAAATTTAGCAGCTCAAATTATAGGACCATGTAATTGTTTATCCCGTGGTGCTTAATACATCTGACTTCTCAAGTTGTATGTCTTTATATCAGAGGATAAATAATACCTCTCAACTCAATATTTTTTTGTCATCCGCTTTGCTGCGGAGGGAAGTGGACAACTGTTTGTTTCCAACTCCTCCTTTTGTTTTTTCTTTCTCATTAATTTCGATGCGCGTTAAAGACAAGCTAGTGTCCCTGAGAGACTCGCCGAGCTCCGGAGCGCGGTGTCAATTCTTTGTGTGCCACTGTTGATCCTGGCTGACAGGAGTTGCAGTGGCGGATGTGAGGGCGGGAAAGTCTCTCATTATCTATGATACTTATATTTTTTTCTTAACTTTATTTATTTATTTATTTAATTCTTTATTGGTACACAATAAAAGGAATAACAGTTTAGAGATAATACAAAACAACAAAGTACAAGTGGCGGTCTTATCGCTCTAAAGGCAATACTACCAGGACAACCATGGGATGGATATATGAGCAGGAAAAAGATAGGGCAGTGTAAATAAAGATAACGAAAGTAACTTAGTCTATGGTTGCCTTAGTAATGGTATGGTTATGGTTTTTTTTATTAGTTGGTTGGTTATTGTATATTTCGATGCGGGTAAAAGACAAGCCAGTGTCTCTGAGAGACTCGCCGAGCTCCGGAGTTCGGTATCAATTCTTTGTGTGCCACTGTTGATTCTGGCTGACAGGATTTGCAGTGGTGGGTGCGAATTCAGGAAAATCTCTCTCAACTTAGTGTATATAACTTACGATATAACGTACGATAGAAGATTTCAACATTTTGTGAAGTATCTAGGCATATTAGTAAAGTTTTACGTATGACGTCCGAAGATTCGTAGTTCGTATCAGATGATAAAGTAACCCCTAGGACCGCACGAGTTTAGACCTGAAATTGCGATGCGTTTGCCATATTCGTTGGTGAGACGTATTAAATTGTAGGTTGCGAGCAACTTGAGGTATTGGAGAATATGTTTTTTTTGTAAGTGTGAACAAGCCTTAGGCCTTATAAATTAACTGTTTATTGTTTTAGCCCTTTTTATTATTTGTTTATTGCAAATAGCTATATTGGCATAAAATATTTTTTATGGATTTTTTTGCGAATTTGGCAATTTGATGTGCAAATCTAAGAAACCATTATAAAGGAAAACCACATAACTTAGTAAAATAACACATATTTTTATTTAATGGGCGTTTAAAAAGGTTTTGTTAAATGACTAAATATGAGACAGAAATGGTCACACAATATATTCAATTGAATATTATAAGCCCAGTACAAATGTATGTAATTTAAACATTTATTTAAATCACATATTATTATCTTCCTTATGATTATTGTTTGCCTAGTGAATTACGGCTCATTTATCCAGCGGCGTGCACAGGATTATGACACTGGGTATGCGGCGGAGTACTCGGTCACAAAACTTTTTCTTTTATAGATTTTTAGCATAGCCACGCGACGGATCTATTAGTCGGAAACCATGTCAACATAACAAATTAAGATGTACTACTACTATTCATGTACATGCTCTACGGCAACGCAGACAAAATAGCGATCGATCGTCGCGGCGGAAGAAATTCTAATAAGTAAAATAAAAAAAACTCACCTAGTCAGCTTCCATTTTCACATATTCAAGGTTCCGGTTACTTGAGATTACTATATCCCGATGTAAATAAATGCAAGATTTCGGCCACATCATTCATTCATTTGATAAATATACATTTTCAACACAAATCTCACAATCAAATAACATTTAAAAAAATCAAAACAAACGCACTAGTAAAAGCAAATCACTACAATTATTATAAAAACTCAGTAATAAAATGTTAAATGTACATACTTTCATATGTTAAAATGAAATAAACATACTGGCCCAAAAGAATAGTAACAATGCAAAAACACAAGAAAAAGCAAAATGCCCCCCGCGAACACAAACCATTTCACAAATAAAACCATACTAAACAAAAATGCATAATGTGCATAGGTGATTAATTAGATTTCCGTCTATTATTTTTACTCGGATTATAGGCAACGAACATTTCCGATTACTACCGACAACTGCCGAACTTCCGTAGCCTGCCGCAGGAGTTGCGGCTTTCGATATTCATGGGTGTGTGCGTTTGCGACTGTGCACGGACACCAAAATTACTACACACATGCAAACAAATGTCATGCGGGACGCGGCGGCATGACTTGATTGATTAGATACATTATTTTGCTTGCAGCGCCGCTTGCTTGTCGCGTGGCAAAAAAATGTTTGTGTGCTTGCAAATAGGTGCTATTTATAAAATATAGGCGTTTTTAAGTTATTATATTTTGTTTATTCATTTATTTATTATTAATTAAAGTCATCTAAGACGTACGTACGTTATAATAAAAATATTTGTGAATGGCGAGTAAAGCACTGCATTTCTGCCTACAAGGAGCGCACGCCCCTGCATTTATCTCGTGCTGGGAATAAAGCCTGAGGTATCAGTTAAATTAATTCGCGGCTCGTCGGGGATTACACTACATATTTGCTCTTTTTCACGAAATAAAATAGAAAAATGGTTTAATATTGGATTTTATCAAAAGCCCCAGAGTTTTATAAGAGTATTAGTTTTGTTACAAGAGTTATACAAGATATCATTTCATAATCATTTTAGACTCTATTTAAAATAATTTTAGGTTGGTCTTTGTATTAGTTACTTTTAATTTTATTTGTGTTCATCAAGTTTTTAATTAGCTCGTCGTAGTCGTCGTAGAGGCTTTGTTAATACATGAAACTGTAGTAGAAATCTGATTTCGCCATTCTAAAGGTCCGAAAACCTATTTCTGTTTTTATAATAGACCAAGAGCCCGTGACCGCCAGACTTTCGTCATTTTTATAATGCTGTAAATTTGCTGACATCGGCATCACACGATCAGCTATTATGAAGTTCCAATCGTGGTGCTTTGGAAGTGATCTTCAAACTTTAACAAAATGTATTTTTGCCAGCATTAGAATAAAAACTGAAAATGTATATATGTCATTAAGGTAACTATCCACAAATATTTTCTTGGTATTCAGACACTTTTGATAGTTCTATAGATCTTGCCAGGCACATTGAAGCTGATAACTTCCAAAGCACCACGTTCAAAACTTCTTAATAGCTGATCTTGTGATGTTTATGTTACAAGCATGCGCAGACAAACTATCAGTTTTTATAAAATGACGAAGGTCTGGCGGCCACAGACTCTTAGGTTATAAGTGTACAAGGGCACCGTTGATCGATTGCCATGGGGTAAGAAGCTTGTTCCTGTATCGCCTCTATAATATAAGGGAGGACACCCTTTATTAATATTTATTTCTGTCATAAAACAAATATTTTCCTTTTTTATCTGATAGAAACGGAGCGACGGTTATTTCGGGATATTGAAAAAACAAAAAAGATCCTTTCATAAAATTTGTGGAACATAATACCGGTCACTGTTATTGGAACCGAACAATGTAATTTTATTTCGGAATGTTGAAGAATGTTCATTCGTGGAAGTTGCTAGGGGGGAATTATTTCAGGTCTTTGAGCTAAGGCCCTAAGGCTAGATGTAGCGCCGGTGTTCGCATAGTAGATGTATAGGGACATACGACTAGAGAAAGATCGCCTTTAGTGACGTTTATAAATAAATAAATAACACCCGACAGTCACATACATACAAGTTCTACCCCACACTAAGATCAAGCACTTATGTGAGCAGGCTTGATCTAGATCAGATAGAGTACTAGTACTAACTTTTGTAGGTTGATGATAAAGGATGATACCAGTAACTATTCACAGCTCGACGTGGAGTTGCATTTTCCTTAGTAAAATCTAAATTAAATATATTTATTCAAATATCTTTCACAGATTTTTTGAATCGTTAATTTCTGCTACCACTGCTTCGGAACGTGTTGTAGCTGTGAAGTAGAAACGGCGCAAGAAACACCCTCAGCAACACGAACTGTCTTCTTTTTTATATTATATTCTCTAGCAAAAGAAGGCACTCTTCAGATGCCAAGTCTATGCTTGGAACAAAACCTACGTAATATCGTTTTCCAGGATGGAATGTTGTGACTGTTCCCAATGTTAATGCGGCCCTGAGTGTTTGAAAAATATTCGATTGCTGTGATGCTCGCTTTGAAAAAATGTCTTCGAAGACCCTTTGAAATTACGTTCAAGTGATGTTGTTGGCAGAGTATGGGCTAAGGATTTTCTCGATTTGCCTATGTTGAATTTCTTACCGCAGTTAGTGACATATTTGTACGACTAACTTCCTCGGACTTTAAACTATTTTATGTTATTGTTGATAAGATTTATGAATTAATCGGATTTCATATATTTTATGTCGATATTTTACCAATTTTTATTATACTTATTTCACTTTTATTGAACTTTATTTTATACAAATATTTAATCTAATAATAATCCAATGTAATATAAGTTTAAAGTAGTGAAGACACATATACAGGGTATATCAAGACTGCTACCGAAACGAAGCCGGGTGGTAGTTTAAGCGACTTCAGACACAATGCAACAGAAAAAGTTGCAAAAATAAGCGACAATTTTTTTTTGAAATTTTTTTCCTATTGCCATATTTGGTGGTAAATAATTTTTTTCCTAAAATAATAGTGTATACCTTTAATTTATAAATACTCTAAGATATAAGAGAGTTTAAATTATTATTTTAGCAAAAACTATGGATTTACCACCCAAAAATGACGATATTTAAAAAATCATAAAAAATAATTGTCGCGTTTCTATGCGAAAATTTTAGTTGCATTGTGTTTGTAGCCACTAAAACTACCACCCGGCTTCGTTTTCGGTAGCAGTCTTGAGATACCCGGTAGATAGTGCCATTACGTAAAAATAAATAAACTCTATTTTTTGGGCATTGTATGAAACACTTTAATTTTTACCGTACCTGCAACACTCCGAATTCTTATTGGAATAGAAAGAAAGGTTCCGAATATATTCCATTACTGATTACGCGGCGTATAAAGGATTATTTGAACAAATACCGGCTCGGGAAGAGAGATTACCTTCAATCAACAAAATATGTAGATAAATGCTCCGAGCTGATTCCCCGACCTTGGTTTATTTCAGGTATATGTAACATCGAAGAGGATTAATTTGATTTGATTAAAACGTATCTTTACTTCGAAATGTTGTGGTTGTATTGGTATTTTCTATTAAGCATATTAATTATACAAAAAGGAATAAAATGGGAGATGAGTCCATCGATATTGCGTGATTTTTTTTTATTGATGAGAGAGAGCTCACGTACTCTTTACGTGAGCCATACATACACACATAATTCACGCCTTTTTCCTAGAAGGGTAGGCTGAGGTTCTACCAGGATATCCACATTTCGCCTTGTATGTTCCATCTCAAGATGGAATAGGGGATGACCTATCACCATTACGGGCACAAATTCCTGACTCTGAGCTGATAAAAATAGAAAAATCCAATACTAGTTTGCTCGACCGGGATTCGAACCCGATACCTCAGCTTTGTAACCGTACCTTACTACAACTACGCCACCGAGGCAGTCGTACTAGATGGGTCGATCGGTGAGTATTAATTGTTTCGCTTGCCTATAAACAGGAAATCACTGAGATTTTCTTATTAACTCCTGAATGGTACCACCTACTTGCGGTAAGCGCTCTACCCAATTAATTAGGTGTTAACGCCCGAATACTGGAACGCCATTCAAGTAATAAGTTTCTCTTAACAGCGCACGGTCCATTTAGCCAGTACATTTAATCGAGATTAACGTAGTTAAGCGCAAGTTATATTTAAGTTGCGTTCCAGTATTTGGGTGTAAGTCTCATTATTCTAAGTAAACTCGTTAGATATTATGTCGTTTAATCTGGGATATAACAATTTGATGATGATGTGATTTGCTCTTTATTTTTAGTTTTATGGTAATTAATGGCTAGACGTGCATGGCATTCGTCTGATAGTAAGCGATAGAACCGATCATAAGCAGTAGCTAAACCAAACGACACCTTGAATTACAAAGTAATGCTTGGCATTCCACTGCGCTCGCCATAAGTCTCAATACCTATGTCCAGTAGTTATTCTGGCTACAATGTCCTTCAATCCGAAACACACTGCTGTTTGACGGCAGAAATATGTAGATATTGCGGTGATATCTGCACAGGCGGGCTGTCACAAATGTGACAGATCTACCACCAGTAGAAATAGGTTAATTTAGTTAATACTATTAGGCTCGCCTCCTATCACGCTATGGACCGGAACATACAAGGCGGAATGTGGGTGTACTAGTAGAAACTAGAGGTGCTCCTCTGCCTACCGTTTTCGTGAAGAAGTCGTGGGTTTATGTATGTGTGCATGTACTTTTATACTCCTCACTGCGTCAGTGGCATAGTTGTACTACAGTTTGATTGCAAAGCTTAGGTCTCGGGTTCAGATCTCAGGTAGGGCAAAAGTATTATTTATGGATTTTTGTATTCATTATCCGTCCGGAGTCAGAAATTTGTGCCTGATTTGGCGATAGGCTCGTCTCGTATCGAAAAGTGGATGTCCTGGTTGTACCTCTGCCTGCCTCTTCTGGGAAAGGGTCGTGAGTTTATGTATGTACATATGCAATTTTCGAAGACTAACCTAAGTTAGGAGATGGTTAATATATATTGAATAATTAAATTAAGTATTAAAATAAATATTCTACAATTTCTAAGTGACTATTCGGCGGATCCCTATGAATATAAAGATCAGATTTTAAATTAAATTGAGTAAATTGGGGTGATTGATTACTTTTAACTCAATCTTGTATATACCAAGATATTTACATTCCTTAATTGATTAAAGGTGGAAAAAGTTTCCGAATCGACTGAAAATTATTTGAGTAAATACTTTGGGATTTATAATATTAAAACAGTTTGATTTACGAGTAATAAATTATATGCGGAGTTGCTGCATGGATGCTACTATCTTGGTAGAGGCCTACTTTTAACAGCGGAATAACTGTGGCTGATGAAGATTTGATAAAAAAAAACGAGGACGAGAAGTTCGTGTTGCTGAGGAGCAACACGGTCCGAAGCGGTTGTAGCAGAAATTAACGATTCTAAAGAACTTGAGAAAGACTAATTGAATAAAGAATATTTTGATTCGATTTTGACTTGATTTGATACTCTTTATCAACCCATTTACTCAAGATCAGAGGACATCACTAATCACGTCGGTTTTAGAAGCCTGGGAGGCATCTCAAGATGCTCTAGGGTTTTTTGTGATCTCTCCAAGGCTTTCGACTGTGTTGACCACCAAACACTTATTATGAAGCTAAGGTACTACGGAATCAGTGATACGTCACTTGATCTCGTAATGTCTTACTTGTCGGGTCCGTGAACAAAAGGTTTCTTTGGACGGGCTCACTTCGGTAGGATCAAAGTTAAAATTGGGGTTCCGCAGGGCTCCATTCTGGGCCCCTTTTTATTCTTAGTCTACATAAATGATCTTCCTTGCATGGTTCAGAAGTGGTCAGACATAGTTTTATTCGCTGACGACACCTCTATAATATTTAAAGTTAATCGGAAAGACGATAATCTAGATACACCTAACAATATTCTTAATTTCATTTCGGATTGGTTTTCTGCTAATAATCTACTATTAAATGCTAGTAAGACTAAATGCGTCCGTTTTGCTTTACCGAACGTGGCAAGCGTAAACACGCGTATCGAATTAATTCAGAAATTCTAATTTAGCTAATTCCACAATTTTTTTAGGGATCACTCTAGATAAAAAATTACAATGGGGTCCACAAATTGAGAGATTATCCGCTAAACTTAGCAGCGCAGCGTTCGCGGTCCGAAAAATAAGACAACTAACTGACGTTGCAACGGCTAGATTGGTATATTTTGCTTATTTTCATAGTATAATGTCATACGGCATTATTTTATGGGGATCAGCGGCTGATATCGAATCCATATTCATCTTACAAAAAGAGCAGTCCGTGCTATTTATAATCTAGCAAGCCGCGATTCTTTGCGATCTGTTTTTAAAGAAAGCAATATACTAACCGTGTCATCTGAATACATCTTTCAGAATATAATGCACGTTCGTAAAAATATTAATAAGTTTTATAAGGTCAGTGACACCCACACCATTAATACGCGGAATAAAATAAACTAGCAATACCCTTGTTTAGACTAGAAAAGTCAAAAATCTTTCTTGGGTAGTTGTATTAATTTATAATAAAACTTCCAATAGGATAACGCAGCTACCGGACAAACTATTTAGGGGCCCATATTAAAAACAAACTTATGACTAGGGGTTATTATAATATTAAGGAATAATTGAGGATAAAAAAGCCTGGGATTAGGGTTCTCTTGCACATTGCGACCTCCGGGGGCCCTGAACTATTCGCTTATTACCACCACCTAATTTAAATAATTAAAAATATCTAAAATTGTGAACTCAAAAATTAAGCTATATACAATCAAATAATCAATTAAATTATATGATATTAATTAGACAGCCTCCGTGGGCGCAGTTGGTTAGACGCCGCCTGTGAAACGAGAGGCCGCGGGTTCGATCCCCGCACCGAGAGAAATGTTTGTGCGGCCCACAAATATTTCTCTTCCGGGTCTGGGTGTTTGTGAGACCGAAAGTCTCTCGTAGTTCCTGATACCCACGACACAATACTCGATCTTAGTGTGGGGTCAGGACTATGTATGTGACTGTTGGGTGTTATTTATTTTATTTATGACGACCGATCGAAAAAATCATATAAAAAATAATAATTAATATGGCAAATCCTTGTAAGACAAGTCACAAATACTTATTTTAGTAAATTGACCAAAACCAAGCCCACTGAGTTTGACTCGCTGGATCTACTCAGAAATGGGTCGCGCCGCGTAGTATCCAGTGGTAAAGTAAATGCCCGCTGAGTTTGTTCGCCGGTGTCTTCTCAGTCAGGGCCGCGTTGGATCCGGCAGTAAGCCTAAACATACGGGACGTATCGGAAATACTTATGGTCGTTGTCTTAAGTTGGACCCAAAACAAGCCCACTGAGTCTTAGTCGCTGGATATACTCAGGACTGGGTCGCGTCGCGTAGTTCCAGTGGTAGTGTAAGCCCCACTGAGTTTGTTTCGCCGGGTCTTCTCAGGAAGGGCCGCGTTGGATCCGGTGGTAACTATAAACCGCTACGCACCGTTGCAATATTTATGGTTCCACAAATAATATAATTTAATTTGACTAACGTAAATAATGTATTTCTTTGACAAATAAATTACTATAAAGTAAAAACTAATACTTTAAATAAACTATTAATAAAAACTAATAAATAAATAAAACTAATTATAAATAAAAATAAAATAAATTTAAAAATAAATAAAATATAAAAAAAATTTGATAAAAGCAAGAAATTAAAATAAGAAATAATAAGTATAGGAAATATATTGTAAATAGAGATTAAGTTCTATGTGTATTGTACTTGTCATAAGAGCTCCTTAATTGCCTACGTGATCAATAATACATTTCATTTCATTTCATTTACGTCTCACTGCAGGGCACGGGCCTCCTCTACAATCGAGAGTACGATTGAAAGTGGTTTAGGCCATATAGTCCACCACGCTGGGTGTGTTGATCTGATACACTCGATAGAAATACCGCAGCGTCCATCACTACAATTATTTTAAGGTCAAACTTATGACACTTTGTTTTCGAATATGACAAAGATTTTTCATTCTATTTTTTTACAAATTAAACTATTTTTCTCGCCAATTGCTTCTCTTAAAGACGCAAAAACACAAGGATATTGATCACGGTCGGAGGACACGAAGCACCAACACATTTCTCCTATACCACATTGAAGATTGAAGGAAATTGTAGCCAGGTAACTACTGGACATATTCAGACTTAACATCTTAATCTGTCTCAGGTTGGCAAGCGCAGTGGAATGCCTAGCATTGCTTTGTAATTCAAGGTGCTGTTTGTTTTGCTTACCGTTCATGAGCGGTAGTATGCCCTTACCTTAAGGTGAAAGGAATGCTTATCTCGCCAATCATTGCAATAAAAAACACTATAGCTTAGACTACTAAAGCGTATAAGTGTATTATCTATGACTAAAGCGGATCCTATCACAAATCAATATACTTAGCACACAATAACCAGTAAAATAACGTTACTAGCTTCCCGTATTGGTGTAATTACCAACTTGTCGTTAGCGAGCAATTAGCACAGCGCCGGCAATCACCTCAGCACTGTACAGATTAAATTCTGAACGAGCATTCGTTATTTTCACTGATTAGAATTTAATCCAACATTCTTCCTCACAAAGGATTACAAAGATCTTTCATTACTTTTGTTCTATGTTTATTTGATTTTGTAGTGTTATGTATTCAGTGAAATAAATACTTAACTTACATTGCGACATGTAGATATGTAGCGGGCTGACTTGCATAAGAGGGCCGGCGGCGACTAGATGCATAAGGCAGTAGACCGGGCTCTGTGGTATATCTTGGGAAAGGACTAATTGTCCAACAGTGGACTGCAAGCTGCTTTTTAGGAAGAATTACATAATTGGAGTAGTAATATAGTATCGCTTATAATAACACGCATTTGAAAACAGCATCAAATTTTTTATAAAATGCCTGAGATATTAATATTTTAATAGTACGGTGGGACATTCGTTTTCTCTTTCGACGCGTTCACCGTTACACGCGTTATGGAAGATGACGTCACGTTGTGCTTATTGCATTCTTTTCTATACTCCTATCCCAAATTCTCTATATTTGTAACTTGCTTAATACATAGGGATAATAAAAATATGATTATGATTGCACAAGGCACAGAGTATTCTATATAAGGAGAGCACAAGGCTTTTCCATATAAACAATAGTAAAAATTGATTACACGAGCCTATTGTCATCCACTTAATGGTTTCTTAGATTTACGCGAATGTTACACATTGAAATAAAACTATTATTTACGGGTTTTATCGCGAATTTAGTTTCTGTGACACAGAGCGGCACGTCTAATACCTCAGTCCGCCCCGTGACCACGAAAGCTGTAAAGAGATCGAAACGTCGGGAAGTTAAAAACGTAAAAAAAATTAAACTAAATTCGCGATAAAATCCGTAAATAATAGTTTTATTTCAATGTCATCCACTTACTATATTTCTCTTCGTGCCAGTATCAAATAAAATGATGTTACACACCTGACTCAGTCAGAGCACACCTCCGAGGCATTGCAAGCTAACTGATATAAATGTTTAACAAGTGCACCGTACCCCGCTTATAACTCACTTAACTCACTTAACTTATATAGCGAGACCCACTCGTCATTCGCGACGGATCAAAAGAGACCCTCTTTACATATTGTTGGCAAACAATTTCGCGACACAATTTATTCGGTGAATTTTCGCGAGCGCTCATCGACGCGCTACAGATCGCAAGTTTATTAAAATTTCAGTTAACCACCCCGAGCGTCGCAAAAACCGTTTAAAACTCTAGATATATTCTGTTTGAACCGTCAAGTGTTTTTTAGTCTCGTATCTCGGTCAACTGACGCTGAAGATTAAAATGTATGCTGATGCATATTCTGGACAAATATTTATGAAGTTTAATGAAAAATTTCTTAATATTTTGTGAGCTAACATGGTAAAGCGCAGATTGTCTATTAGTCTTAATGAATCAATAGGAAAATAAATCGAATGAAAAATCATTTGATACTTTGTTAGTGCCGTAGTCAAAATCTGCTATGGTAATAATAATCATAAAAAATATGCTTTATTTACAAAATAAATACATAAAACATAAGAAACTAAAGTACACCCAGAACAGAAAACAAAACAGTATTAAAGCGGAAAAGTAAGATTAAACATTGTGACTTCAAAAAGAAAAAACAAAATTAACAGATTAGAAACCTAATACACAGCCTAAGTTTCGTTTTAATTATTGCATCAGGAACTCCGTTTGATTAAACTAATAGCTGGTATTTTCAAAGTGCCAATGCCATTATTAAAAGCAACCGCCGAGACAAACAGTAGACTTGTTCGCAGGGGCAATGATGAGACTTGAAAACTACGGACTCTAAAGATTCCTTGAGTGTCACGAAATTTTTACTTTGATATGATAATTTAATTATGTCTTGCTTTAATGGCGAAAGAAAATATCGTGTGTGAAACTTACGTACATAAGAAATTTTCAGCGAATTAATAATGGGTAATTCTTTGAACCTTAAGGAGGCTCGTGTCGACAAAGGAACACTTAGTTGCAGAGTCGATAGTGTTACAAAGGGATACAATACATTTGACGGAACAACAAAATAGTACAGCCGTAGTATGTACAGCTTACGTAATGATTTTTACAAAAAGGCGCGCTTTCCCCATTGCCGATAAAAAGTGCGAACAGTCATTGCGGATTTTGTGTAGATTCAAATAGTACAGAAAAAAGCATGGGTGAATTCTGGAATATTATGGCATGAAATGGGGGGTTGGTAGGGGATGGGGGGGGGAGGGACAGGGGGTGTACCCTCTCCGCTGATATCACTCCCATGAAAAGATAATGCACTGATCCTAAGAAAACGAATTAAAGTAACCTAACCTCAAAATACTTGTCACCAAAACTAAAGTTGCTTCTGCAACGTCTATGGCGCTGCGGGGAAGTGCAGTCTCTTCGCCCTTGCGTAACAAAGAATAGGCACCCACGCTCGCCTCCGCAGCTTACAGCGGGCGCGGGCTGCTCTCCCTCCGCGTCTCCGGCTTTTTATATACACTCTAGGGGTGGTAGCCAAAAGTCTACGTGAAGTCGGGTGGCTCGTGTCGGTTTTGGGGTACAGTCGACCTAACTGGTCCATAAAGTGGGTACACTAACTTCCGTCTGAACATCTAGGACGTTATAAAACAACAAAACATAAGCAAAATCAATTCAATCTTCCTAATCGCATCGCTATCGCAGATGCGATAACTCCACCAAAAAATATCAAAGATATCAACAAAACATTCCTAAAAATTGTTGTTGACACTGACACATGACGGAAACGCGTAGTTTTTACGTTCCATTTCACCGATTTTTCTCGACATTTTACACCATAGACTATATATTTGAAATATTACTTACGATTTGTTTGTCAATCGCCTATTATAACGTTCCGTTTTACCTAATATGTGATTTGAGGTTAGTAAATATTTTGATTGATTTTTCGAAAACTATGCATTACCTTTTAATAAGAGTGATAAATATATAATCTGGGACCCAATCCCTACCAATTCTAATAATTTTTGCCCCTTGAATCGTGCCATAATATTCTAGACCCCAACCAAAAGCATTGTGAAACGCTCGTAATTATTTCCCTATGAGTATATGCCGGTTTTAAAAATGTTAAGAGTCCACATCGGATCGCGGAGCTTACGAACTTTTTCAATTACACTTGGAAAACTACTGTTTTCGCTTTCCTCATATCCGTTTGAATTGAATAGTGAATAATTAATTGGATACTAAACACGTGCAATCATAAAAGTAAGTTTTATTTGTTTTCTTATTTCGTTAAACTAAATTAATTTCATTAATAAATAATATAAAGAAAGTATTACTTTTGTACTGACTACATTGTGGTTATTTTACAAATATAATTGTCTTTTTTAGCTCTCTAGGCTCGTATCTCATAAACTCTTTCATCAACGGATTACTGTTTCGCCTACAAAAAGTAGATTAAACAAAGCCTAAAAAATTATGAATCCAGAGACGAAAAAAATAAAACAAAAATATTACTCGCATAAACAGGTGTGCAGGATTAGGTCGACAGTTGAAATAATAAAAAGGTAAAAATAATTTAATTTAACCCTTTAAACGCGGTTGTTTTGGACATTAGCATAATGCCGGCCGTAAAGGAAAGGAACTGTTATTGGGTTGGTCATATTTTTTTAACACGTAAATAGCGAACATTTGGACTTTATTGTATTGTAATGTTTTATTCCATTTCCTGTATTTTTATTAAGATATTTTACTTTGAATCAAATCAAATCAAATCAAAATATTCTTTATTCAAATAGTCTTTCACAAGATCTTTTGAATCGTCCTTTTCTGCTACCACCGCTTCGGAACGTGTTGTGGCTGTGAAGAAGAAGCGGCGCAAGAAACTCCCTCAGCAACACGAACTGTCTTCTTTTTTTCTGTCTTTTTCTTTTTTTTTTTTTTTATATCGCCATTTACAATTTTGAATGGGAGCGTGTGGAAAATAATAAGTTGTACATATTTCATACTATATTTGTCATCTTTATCAGATCACACATTTCACATCTTATTTTGTTGGGTACATTTATGTAAAACTAAGAACTAGAAACTAGAAATCTTCGCTCGTCTAGCAATCTCCTTCTAAAATGTCCTCCCCCATACCTCTGACTTCTTTCATTCTTCCTTTGCTATCCAATCTATTCTTCTCTGGAACGCACTCCCATTTGAAGTCAGGTCGTGCACAACACGGCTGGCTTTCAAGTTGAAGGTTCGGCAATTACTCCTCGCAGAAGTAGCAGATTCTCCCCACTAATGTAGGTATTTATTTATTTAGTTGTTATGTATATATATATCTTATTTATATATATAATTATATTAGTAAATATATATATATACACATATATATAATTAAAATTTTATATATCCGTTTAAATATTATTATTTATATTTTATATATTTTCTCTTTTCGTTTATTATTTATTTGATTAATAAGCACCTGCTTCCGTCTCTCTGCACTACCTTAAGGTTGGTTGGTAGAGAATGCCCTTGGGCATTAAGTCCGCCTGTACTACGTCTGTGTACAAAGTGTTTAAAATAAAAAAATAAATAAATAAAACCCAATTATTGTATTTCACGTAAACTCGCAATATACGTAAAACACCACTATGTACTCACAGATAAACCATGCAATTGGTTTTGTGAGCCTAATTGTACAATTTGTTTTTACTTTCCTTTAAATATAATAAATCAATAAAAAAAAACGGAGCAAGTAGCAAAGAAGTGAAAGCGTTGCAGAGGAAATCACAGTCCGTGAAAATTTGTATGAGAAAGAACGGTTAAAATATATGTAAATTAATTTGATGGTTGCAGTCGTATTTGTAACTATTACTAGAAGATGGAATGAAAATGAAATTCTCTTACTATACTACGCCTCAAAAGACGCGAAGCAATATAACTTCTGAAACAAAATGCTGGAAACAAAACAAAGTTGTATTTGCCGTCTCCACTCCGTGACAGTGGACTACAGACACATTCAGATAAACTTCAGAACTAAAACCAACAGAAATTCTCCCAACAGTGATTATACAATAAATATGTTCTCCAAAATCCCGACAGAGAAGGCTAAGCTTCGAGCAACGGAAAGTCTAAAAACACAATTATAATAAGATTAACCACACTGTCAAACGCGGAGTTTTAACAGAAAAATATATTTATATATATTTTTAATCTCTTCACAAAGGCTTCATTGCGAGAGTTTAGATTAAATTAATTAGAAGTTTTGCATAATACTAACTCCTCAGACTAGTTCTGGAGTTTGTTTTTTTTTAGATTTTTTGTTGGGCCTTTTAAAGATGTTCAATAGAATAAGTGTTGTTTGGAAGATTTTCTTCGTATAAATTATGAAGTATTAAAGTGATTTCAACAATTTAGTTTTGCAGATTAGGTATTTTAGATTTTACAGATCATATAGAATATATACATTAGGGTTTATAGATCCAACGATTACGTAAGTGGATTGTGAAACTTGAGGCTTTGATATACCAAAAGGGATTTATGTTTTCTAATAGATAATACATTTTATGTTGTACTACGGGTAGCACTAGTAACACTTCTCGCTCGAAGACAGACAGGCGTGGGGGTATGTATGTGTTAGTTTTGTAGTTTGGTCCAGTTTAACGATTATAATCAGTCCATTAAACTTCGGTAAACTTCGTAAGACGTGCCTTTGATCGTCAAAGCATTCTGCTATAAAAATAGATTATACTTAGATATTAAAAGCGTAACTTATACCAGCCATCGCTGACTCAAGCATCTCTGATTACATATTAAAAAGTAAAAAAAAGTCTTTAGAAAATTTGATAGGACAGTTGAAAATCGCAAACAACGTTGGATAAGAATAAAAATAAAATTTTAAATTTTCAGGAACCCGAACTCGGCCTGAAACGCTAGCTTGCTGTCAGTGATGAAATTACAATTAAAGCCCTAAAGACGGGGACAATTAATAAGTCCTGGAATTTATCCAATCTAGTCGACCTACATTTGTAGTAAAGCCTAATAGTAGTTGTAAATTCACATAATCACGGATAGCAAATACTATACTGCCCACCGAAGTGACACAAGCGAGTTGCATTAGAGCATCAACTTGTATATGTTATGGGCCAAGTGATTAATCAGGCATTATTCATAATGCCCGGGCAATATGAATTCTCGAAAGCTCGCGCGGTTGCCTATCCTTCGTTACAGCGGGCGGGGGCTGCTCTCCCTCCGCGCCTCCGGCTTTTTATATACACTCTAGGGTCGGTAGCCAAAAGACTACGTGAAGTCGGGGTGTTCCAAGTCGGTTTTGGGGCACAGTCGACCTAACTGATCCATAAAGTGGGTACATTAATTTTCTTCTGAAGATAATGTTTCGGACGTTAAAAAACAACTAAACATAAGTAGATCAATTCAATCTTTCTAATTTATGGGTCTATCGCAGATGCGACAATGCGGCAGCGCACCACGTAAAAAATCACCTATTAATCACATTGCCCGATCATCATGTAGCCATATTCACAATGCCCGGGCAATGTGATAAATAGGTGAGTTTAGATTGTAATTAATCACTTGGCCCGATATGGCTCGGCAATATTCATACTGTCCGGGCATTATGAATACTGCCCGCATTAATCACTTGGCCCATAACATATATATCTGAATACTACTAGGCAGAGACCTCCTGCTGATAGACTTCGTTTATATGGCTCTCGACTTATTATAATCAATGAATCAACTTTGTTGAGTAAAATCAGTGAAGAGCTGGTAAATTTTTAACAAACATATGTACGTCTTTTTCCTAGAGGGAGTAAGAAGAGGTGCTATCAGGACACCCGCATTTCGCCTTGTGTTCTCCGATATGATGTAATAGAGGGCGTGCCTACCGCCATATTGAGAACAAATTCCGAGTTGATAATGAGTAAAAAAAAACAAATTTAAATAATTTTATTTTTTAACACGCCACTTATCAATTAATTTCCAGCCACAAAACCCTTAATGCTCGAAATGCTATTATGATTTATGCTTGAATATACTTGTCCAACTTGCACAGTAGGTCGCTCCGGAGTCACACATAAAAGCTTTTTCTTGCTGGTGCGAAGTTGGCCGCTAGTTTTGCGTTTATTAGCACCAAGAGTACATAGACGAGTACCCGTGCGAGGCCAAAAAGGATCCCTAATTGACCTCATTTAACTTGGGCTGTATATTAATTTGGTATAGCACATTCTTTTCACGCTGGGATGTGGGGATTCGGAAAGGATTTGTAAATGAGTTAGGTTTTGTTTTATTTGCTAACGGATTGTAAGGTCTGTTTGAGAGTACTCTAGGTGTTTTGGTTTTAGTTGTAGCTGAAGGCCAAATAAATTGAAATAATATGCGGTATTTTTTAGTTGTATATGAGAAGGTAAGGTAAGGTTTTCTCTCTGAACAACATCCATAGGTTGTCTGTAAGAAATTGCCTAAAGCGATTAGGCCGCCATCTGTACTTTTGTTCCTTTGTAATATCTTGTGTTCTATCCTTTTTATGTGCAGTTAAGAGTAAATAAATAAGCTACTTTTATATTATTGGGAAATATAGTAGCAACAACTAATAAAGAAACGTTTTTTTAGTTTTTGCTATACATAGTAAAAACTAAAAATGACACTGCACTATACAATAGGTTATATAGATATTGCAGATTTGACTAGGTGAGCGTTCAACACAATTCGGGAGTATTTATTACTCCTGAGGGATTGGTAACCGGCGTGTGTTTAATTTTCGGCAATGACACCCACGGTGTAGTAAAGTTATAATGTCGTACCTAGATACTTTATGGTGAGGGCAATACCACAATAAATTCAATTCAGTCAAGACTAAAAAAAACACAGTCACATGAAAAATAAAATACGAAATCGGAATGATTATTTAAAAATAAGGCTATTTTTTACATGAATACTCGATTTAAAATTAAAGTGATTTTCTTTTATTTTTCATTATTAAATGCTTGCAACAAAATTATTTTTAATGAGTTATCTATTACAATCCCGACCTTATAATTGAATTAAATGTCAAGTAAATCCAACAATAATATTTTTTTAAAGTCTAGCTATTTTAAAAACAAAATTGATATTATAAAAGGATACTGACTGGTAAAAATGATTCACTTAGCTCAGGGGTGGGCGTAATGAGTTTTTATTTATACCTGACATTTAGAAAGCACGCTTTGCGTAACAGGTAGGCAAGAACAGGTAATCTCATTAAAAATCACTATAGCCCTAATACACGTAATTCGTTCCCGTTGCTTTTTCCGAAGGTAATATAAATTTTATTACGTATTTGAGGAGGCAAAGGAAATTATATCATGGATATTCTTTTAAAATATAAATATCTTTATCGAAGTTTTATGAATCTTGTAATATGTAATATCGTTTGTAATTGGTGAGGATCAAAGTTTGGTTTTCGGGTAGCTCTATTGTTGAGGAGGAATAAACAAAAAACATTTTTTTAATAACAGGATTTCAGTGTACGTTTTGAATTTAACTCCAAATATGAATATGAAATACTTTTCAAAATGTAAAAAGAATAGTCATAGTGATTCACGAGCGGGTGTTGTTATGTGAAACTATATCAAACTCCAGCCTTATAAATAGCAAATTATAAAACCTATTTAACTATCTAATGCTTAATATTTTTCACTCAAACTGGATTCAAAAGGCGTTAGAAAGGGACAAAACATTCGTAGCAAAATATGTTTCAAAATGGTCTTTGAATAAGGTAGTATTTGCTCAAAATTAAACCTGTGCGACAATATTTTTGTAAAAATTTCCCTTATTCGTATATATTCAAATTCAGATTTCACCCACTTAAATCTCATAAAAATATTACAGAAACAGGACCAGGCCACATAACCTTAATGGTTGTGTAAATTTTGCTTAAAACCTATGAAGATAAATAGGCTTCGTTTCAGCCATTAGTATAAATCACTGGGGACTTATTACTCATCGCGTTTAAATATTTTTTGTGAATTTACATAGGTACCTCTTTAGTCAAATTAGGATGTGGGTGAGTTAGAAATGCTAATGGGTATGCTAAATACGGCCGTTTGGATGGTTTATTAATTGATTAAATTATTATAATAAAAACTGTACTTAGTCTTAGCTTGGATTTAAAGAATAAAGTATTTGACTTTTATTGTATTTACCAAGGTGTTTTCATATCCAAAATCTAACAAAGAAATTTTATAAATCCATTCAGAATTAAACAAGTTAGAATTGTTTTAAATCTTGTAGTTGGAGTAAAAGAAAAGGTATAGAAAACAAAACTAGTGACGTCACTAGGAATAACAAGTATTAAAGTGTGCGCGTGTGAAAGAGACGCTAAGATGTTCCACTTCACTTCCATTCTTTAATTAAATACATACAGAGTATATCAAGACTGCTACCGAAAACGAAGCCGGGTGGTAGTTTAAGCGACTTCAGACACAATGCAATAGAAAAAGTTGCAAAAAAAGCGACAATTTTTTTTGTTATTTTTTTCCTATGACCATATTTGGGTGGTAAATGCATTTTTTCCTAAAATAATAGTGTATACCCTTTTATTTATAAATAATCTAAGGTAAAAAAGAGTTTATATTATTATTTTAGCAAAAACTATGGATTTACCACCCAAAAATGACGATATTTGAAAAATCATAAAAAAGAATTGTCGCGTTTCCGTGCGAAGTTTTTAGTAGCATTGTGTTTGTAGTCACTAAAACTACCACCCGGCTTCATTTTCGGTAGCAGTCTTGAGATACCCGGTATACTAATGTTTGCCTCATGTACTTTAATATTCTATATTAGCTCATATACGTCCCACTGCAGGGCACGGGCCTCCTCTACAATCAAGAGTACGACTGAGAGAGGTTAGGCCATATAGTCTACCACGCTGGCCTAGTGCGGGTTGGACTTACATAACATAGAAATTCTTATAAATCGCTATGGTATGCAGGTTTCCTCACGATGCTTTCCTTCACCGTTATAGTGAGTGGTGATAGACTATCAGTACATACATGACTCCGAAAAGCCAGTTCTTGTAAACACCACTAAATAATGAATGCCAGAATTCCCATTTTAATCTGTAGAAGATTGAATAAACAAAAGTTTTCTACGACAAAGTGCAGTAAAACAGGTATTTCATTCCCTTAAATTGTCCGTTTAATTCGCTGTCAAGCGGTAAGTCGGGAACTAACAATGTTACCTTCCCGCCTCCGCATTTCTTCGTCACAGTTAAATATTCACAAAGTTTTTTAAACTTTCTTACATTCTTTAGCAACGTCTACAGTCTTATTACTGTAGCATTCCATTTATGAGCCTAGGTCTTAACTTAAGATGGATAGTATTTTGTCTACAATTGCGAAACGAGAGGATATTTTTATGCGTACATATTAAATAAATACATAAACTCACGCCTTCTTCCTAAAAGGGCAGGCAAAGGCGCTATCAGTCCCCGTGCCCGTGTACCGTACCGTGATGTGATAGGGAGCGAGCCTATCGCCATATTGATCACACATTTATGACACCGGGCTGATGATGAATGGAAAAATCTAATAGCACTTGGCCTGACCTGGGATTCAAAACCAAAACTTCAGCTCTGTAATAGTACTGGACCACTTACAACCGAGGCAGTTCTAAAATTTTTAGGACGTGGATTTAAAAAAAAAAATGTTTTATTGCATGGTACTCACTAACGAGCTGTAAGTGTAACTTGCATAATAAAGTAATGAGGTTCTTATGTATACGTGTGCTACAGTTCAGGCTTTACAGAATGAGTACCTTTAAATCGTCAGTTAGCTGGCAGCCGCACACGTTCCCTGCTACGTACAAACATTTGTTTGGATACATACACGGCAACCTTTACAGCTATAGCTTAGTAGTGAGTACCCATCTTAAGGAGCATAGAAAAACTAAAAAGTCGGCAATATGATGCCACCAAGGAAGATACCTTAGTCTTATGTCTACTTTGATCAAATTGCGCTAAACAAGACGATTGATTCTAAAATTGATAACTTCACAACCGAGATCGCCGAAATACAAAAATATTCATAGAGCAAATAAAATGAAAGAAAACCAGGATTGTGTAACAATGATATTCTTATTTAAATCAGTAACAATAATTCAAACTATCAAGCGTGATAATAATTTAATATTCAATTTGCTGAACGCTCAAGTGTCTTGCTTGGGATATTATAACGAATGGAAATTAAATTCACAGACGATGAGCGAGTTGTGACGGAGTAAAGTGCAAATGAAGCTTCTTTCACTTCCAAATGCCAATGAAATTAATTATTTAGGTATTCGATGTCGGCTCGAATTGCCGACGAACGCCTCTATTCATCGATCCTAATAAAATTTGCACGATACGCGCGTTCGACCGTGACTTCCCTTGGCGTATTTCGAGTATTGTAATACAGGGTATGACAAGACTGCTACCGAAAACTAAGCCAGGGGGTAGTTTTAGTAACTACAGACACAATGCAACTAAATATTTCGCCAAACAACGCGATATTTTTTGTGATGTTTTAAATATTATCGTGTCTAGGTAGTAAATTGTTAGTTCCTGCTAAAAAAATAATTTAGACCCTTGCGTACCATATAATATTTCAAAAAAAGGGTGTCAAATATTATTTCAGGGAAAACTACGAATTTTTCAATGCAATATTTTTATTTCCTTCGTTTTACCTCGCAGTCTTGATTTACTACAGAGTAATTTAAAACATGATATTTTGTATAGTAGGAATACTAACATATTTTGTATGGACAGATATACTGATTGTTATTTTGCAACCTAAGTAAATGTTTTCGCTTTAATGTTAAAAAATATTTAAATTAGAACATAATATTTTGCAATGTACCTACATAAGACAGTGATACTCCAGCAGGGTCGAATAGGTTTATTTCTATTGACTAGAATATTATTTCTATTGTGAAAATTTCACTGGATCCTTTACTACTGATCTGTATTTTGCTCATATTTTTTATCGGTATATGTTTCCAATATATACCGGGTATCTCAAGACTGCTACCGAAAACGAGGCCCGGTGGTAGTTTTAGTGACTACAAACACAATGCAACTAAAAATTTCGCAAAGAAACGCGACAATTATTTGTTATGAATTTTTAAATATCGTCATTTTTGGGTGGTAAATCCATAGTTTTTGCTAAAATAATAATTTAAACTCATTTATACCTTAGATTATTTATAAATAAAAGGGTATACACTATTATTTTAGGAAAAAAATGTATTAACCACCCAAATATGGTCATAGGAAAAAAATAACAAAAAAAATTGTCGCTTTTTTTTGCAAGTTTTTCTGTTCCATTGTGTCTGAAGTCGCTTAAACTACCACCCGGCTTCGTTTTCGGTAGCAGTCTTGATATACCCTGTATATAAAATAAATAGATAAAATAATTGGTCTTCCCTATGGCTTGAAAAAAGGTTAAAACACTCAAAGGCATAATTTTAATGATCACAGTTAAAATACGAGTAGTAATAGAAGTATGCTTATGCCCGTAGCATTTGACGCTTTATAATTTCTTAATATCTATCTCATTGGAATAAAATTCCGTATATTTCACAAAAAGAAAATCTCACACAAAGTGATTGCTCCACTTTTAAAGCATATTCAGCAAATATGACGGGCAAAATTCTCTCAGTTTTTGTTGTTTTTAGACCTCTATTAACCATCCATCTATTTCCTTTAGTTTTCGCAGAGATACTGCAAGCGCATAAAAATGAAAAGAGTACTGAAAATATTCGACACAAACGAGATTTCCAATCAAGTCCACATATATATTTTGCTTTTGAATAGTCAACCTTAAGTCCGAGGTGTAAAGTTCAGAATATTTTTTCTGTTAGAACATTATTTCTGACCTTATGCTTGGGCACAGTGGAATTATAAGGGTTTCAGTTATGTGATCTGTGAATTTTCGACCGTATTCGAGCTCCTTAAATAGCGAATTGTTGTTTATTCATTAGGAGAGCTTTATAGATCTGTTTGGAAAGTATAGAATTTGGGCCTTGTTAAGCTCTGACAAAGTAAGTGCTGATAAGTACGTTGTACGTGCGTTAAATGGAAATATCGTCAAAGGTTTTAATCATACAATGAAATTAACGAGAAGTTTTCAATTTAAATCTTATTAAAAGAATAGCGTTCCGCTTCCGTTTTGCTCGAAAGTAATTACTCCATTCCTCTTCACTCATTAACATTAGATTTTAATGGGTTTTTGTCTGATCAAAAATATTTTTTCTCGGCTGCTTAAATTCATAACAAGTATAATATTCTAACTTACTTAAAAGCGGAATATTAACTAGATAATTTAAAAAAAATAATCTGATTTATCTACAGCAGAATGCCCATGGTATTCATTAAAAAATACCGTTCTTTTCATGTTGCTATGTGCTATTTGTACCAGCAATAAATTAATCTTTCTTACTTTTCTTTCTTTCTATTTTATTTACAGAGCCGAAGACATAAATAAATAAATAACACCCAACAGTCACATACATAGTCCTGACCCCACACTAAGATCGAGTCTTGTGTCGTGGGTATCAGGAACTACGAGAGACTTTTCGGTCGCACAAACACCCAGATCCGAGAGAAATATTTGTGGGCCGCACAAACATTTCTCTCGGTGCGGGGATCGAACCCGCGGCCTCTCGTTTCACAGGCGGCGTCTAACCGCCTGCGCTACGGAGGCTGTCAAACACATAAAATATTTGATAATCTCACGGGACTACTACTTTTTCGGAATGAAAAGTATCTACTTACGTGTTAATCCAGGTTTTCAGATACATTGCGTTATTCTGAGATAAGTGTACACAACCGCACAGATGGACAAAAATTCTAACAGTGATTGTTTTGGGTTCTTTTAATATAATACTTTCCCCCCATAAGTTTTTCAAATATCTACCATGTTTGTACATTGACCAGTTACTTTATTACATGTATATATGTTTCGAAACCAAATTTGGCAGGTCGAACATGTCCACTAACTTCCGATGCCAATAATCAATCGAAAAAATTAGATTGAAGTCAATCTGGATTGTTTTCTACTTTTCGATTGGTCTCTTGTCATGTTGCCATAGTTTTTTCACTACTGAGATTGATTATTGGCAATATAGTATTTATTTTTTTATTTTATTTGAATTAGGTACAAAAACATTTAACAAAATACAACTTAACTAACTTAAAATAACTTATGCTAATAACAGTGATAAATTTGTTAAACAAAGTATTGTACACAATATTTAATATAAAGTTACTAATAAAATATAAAAAGAAATATCTTAAAACTAATGTGATTGTTTATTGATCAATATAATCTATCCTATTGATATTATTATCGAGGAGATTCTTTTTAAAACTATTAAAACTTTGGTGAAAAATATCAACATTAGTACTAATAATATAGTTGTACAGTTGACACATTCGATGCAGGGGATTATTAAATGCAATGTTGTTATTACTATGTGGAATACTAAATAGTCGTGGGTTGCGAAATGTGTGCTTAGGAATAGCAATGTTCAATTGGGATAGCAATTCGTCAGTCAGTATTCCATTAGCAATTTTATGGAGCTGATATAGATCTGCAAGTTTGCGTCTCAAATTTAAATTGAGAAAATCGAAATATTTAAGACGGTCATTATACTCCGGAAGTGAGTGTCGGAAACCATATTTAATACATATTGATCCTAAAAATATCTTTTGTGTAGATTCGATTTTATTAATGTCCGTCTTGTAAATAGGTGACCATATGGAGGAGCAATACTCAAGCTGTGTTCTAACAAGAGATTTATAGAGTATTGTAAATGACTGAACATGTTTGAAAGGCTTTGCTGTACGCATGATGAAACCAAGCATTTTTCTAGCTTTAGCGATGATAGTGTTGTAGTGGTGCTTAAAAGTTAAAGAAGTGTCAAACCAAATACCCAAGTCACGAACCACAGTAACTTGCTCTAAGTTTGACCCAGCAATAGCATATTTAAATCTTAAAGCTTTCTTTTTTCTAGTAAATGTAATTGCCTGACACTTCTTTATATTCAAGAACAATATATTTTTATTACACCATTTGTTAAGAATATCAAGGTTATGCTGAAGTAATGTACAATCATTAAGGTTTAAAATTTCAAAATAAAGTTTTATATCATCTGCATAAGCTAAACAAGGGCAGGTAAATCTTTCCAAAAGATCATTGATGAATATTAAAAATAAAAGAGGACCTAAATTAGAGCCCTGAGGAACGCCTGAAACTGGTATGAATGGAGTAGACTCATAACCAGAAAAAAGATTGAGCTGTCAATCTCAAACGGCAAATTTTGGATTAGGTTTTCTTTATTGGCAGCGGCTGCTAATGTGTAAAATTCGCGACATAACACACGTATATTTCTGTTATGTTGTGATTAGGTGGTTGTGGTGGTTGTTTGCGTCTGTGTTCATTATATAATCCCTCTGAAACTTCACTTGCTTGTTCACCATTACAAACAAAAACAAGCAGAATGTTGTTTTTGCATTCAAAGCACACACAGGAAACTAGCGTAAAATTTCCGAGATACCAACTACAACTTGGTCTTGATAAGTTAAACAATCAAAATATAATATTCACAGGCGGAAGCACCGTTGTTTTGTTAGGAACTATTTAAATGAAATTCCAGATTGCGAGGAGTAATGTAATAACGAATTATATCTGGCTATTGTCAGCTGTAATTTGGGAGTTCATTGCTTACTGCTAATTGGGCAAATTCTCCTCGCTTTATTTGTTCTTTGAAGTCGGTATTGTTTGTCCGTAATATCTGAAAGTTTTCGAATTTAATCTTTATGGCAAAGGAATTGTATTCACGCAGCCTTGTCACTTTTAATTATATTTCAGTATTAATAAATTGTTTTTAAAGTTAATTTTAGCAAATTAATTTAATATTGAGTTTATTAATTTACTAGATACCTTAATATAGAGCTGTGAAACATATTTTTTTCAATAACTTTAATAAAGGTTGTAAAATTTAAATGATCTTATTTAAATTAAATTTCGAATAAATTATGGAGAAATAAAAAAACCTAAAATATATAATGCAAGGAAAAAATGAAGTATGAATCATAGAAATATATAAAATCTTCATTAATTCCAAACCCGTGTATAACTGTAGGTACATATATTCTTCAAAAACTTTATTACACGTTGGGGAAAACATATTATATACTAATATTTCAGAAGCAATTTCTTTAATACCTTGAGTAACCGAGTAACGTTCGCTCCGAGGTAAAAATCCTCTTTCATCTATTGATAAACTTATTTTTTCATAGCAAGACGCATGCCATTCGCCTGATCATAAGCAATACAACTCATAGACAGTGGCAAACCTAAAAAAAACGTGAATTACAAAGCAATGCTTGCCATTTCACTGTGCTCGCTTTCCTGAGACATAAGATGTTAAGTCTCAATATGTCCAGTAGTTACTCTGGCTACAATGGCATTAAAACCGGAACATAATAGTACATTTACACGGCTGTTGTATGGAAGAAATAGACATTGCGATGGTGGCCCAGGCGGCCTAACACATTTGAGAGACGTACCATCAGTGTGCGTAATTTTCTTTCTGGATTATATCTTGGTTAATGTACTACAGTCCATTATGGAGCACAAATGTAGCCCTTTTTATTTATACGTGTATACCCATAATCTTTGTAAAGTTGGGTATGGATGTTTTCCACATTATGTGATAATGCTTAGAATCTACAAACTTCGAAAGATCAATACGAATGGATATGGGAAGCAGGCCTAAGATATAGGAGGGACAATGGCGAAAATCGTGTAAACAAGTTGGAGGAAAAGATTATAGACATTCGATGTAAAGAAATAACAAGTTGTTAAGAAAACATTCCTCTGTTGCCAGTTTTCTTAATTGTTTCTTTTATAATATGGCCAAGGTCGATTAAAATTTCAGGTCAGCTTACGTTCAGATGTTCAATATATATATACTATTACTACCAGGTATAATACAATAACATGATTTAAATTGAAGCTTATTACTGGATAAGTCCCATTAGTATTAATATTAGTAACAGCCAATTGTGAAATATCTTTGTTGTAGGATCAATATTGAAATATGTGAGTAGTTGCTCGGCAGTAAATTTTCTAATGTACAAACAATAACATTAATATTTATGATAATACAATAAATCTCTCGGATTTATATACTTTAAGAAACAATTTCAATAAAGGGATTGTACAATGAGTGCTTTATAATGAAATAGAAATAATAACCCGGGCCGCGTAATAATACATTTTAAAACAACAAAGGTAATAAATACTTGGAGCTATATTACGAATTTTTACAGACATTTTAAATTTCAAGTAAAGCAGAAGTATTTGTTTAAAATTTATATTCAAACTGATAGGGTTCACTTAAATGTAAAGATTTGATTACATTAATATATTTCACTTAGATGAGCAAAAGTCACCGAAATATTTTGTTAAAACGTCACATCCTTGGTTTGCAAAGTTCAAACAAACGGAAATCCGCAAAATAACAAAATATTAACAATGCTCTGTGCCACTGCAGCAGTAAAATGTAATAAATAATAAAATGAAAAAACATAAACAGTGTCTAACAATAAAAATATGATATTTAATTACAAATCTGAACTACGAAAATACTATATAAGTACTAATTGTATCAGTATCGGATCCAAATAGTTAATAAAATAGGTTTTGTTTATCAATTGTTGAAATTACACTACAAACACCACTCAGTCTTTAATACCCACCTATGCTGGATGTTTAAGCTGTTTTCATTGCAAAATAAATACTATACAAATATAATGTACGTTAATATTGCTTAGGATAGATACTGGTGGTAGGTCTCTCATATGTGAGAGGCTGCCTGGGTGGGTACCACCACAATGTCTATTTCTCCCGTCAAACAGCAGTTTAAATGCACTGTTGTGTTTCGGATTGAAGGACATTGTAGCCAGAGTAACTACTGGACATATTGAGACTTAACATCTTATGTCTCAGGATGGCGAGCGCAGTGGAATGCCAAGCATTGCTTTGTAAATCAAGGTGTTGTTTGGTTTTGCTTCTGTTCATGAGCGGTCGCAACGCTTACCATCAGACGAACGGCATGCTCGTCTCGCCATTCACTGCAATGAAAAAATAAATAAAAAAAAGGATATATTTTATTTTTATTTTATATAACAACTGGGTACCTCGTCTGTTGAAGCCACTGGTGATAAATGGACTGATATCGTTGTGTTTGAATAATTGATTGAAGTTCCTACTCCCTCGCACAATATACCAATTTTGCCAGTAATTTGCGGATCATGGGGATTTCCGATACGCGAATACAAGCAATTAGCTTTCAAGGGAACTTTGTAAAATGTTTTTACAGAAATCAAGGCAAAGAAGATTATGGTATGAAACTAAACGATAAGGTACCCGATGATATGATATGACTGTGGGTTAACCCGTTATTTTGTTGTCTTGGCAAGACTAAAGTTATACCCAATACGCATTGTATTGTGTTCTAGTTTATTTTGAAAAATGAACAGTTTAGCGATGGGATAGGTACGGTCTAAGGTCTATAATTTTTAAAACTCTTTCTGGTATCATGCAATTGTTGTTACGTACTCTACATATTCATAGGCAAAAAGGAACCTATAGTCATCTTCATGTATTTGCTTAGTTGACTTATTTATTGGTAAACATTCCAAAAGAAAGAGGCGCCCGATTCTTGCATAATACTCTCAGGGTGTCATAGGTCATTGGCTCCGGTACGAGTAGAAGCTGGAGTGCTCTTGCTTCGGGTTCCCGGGGCCATTCCAAATGCACCAAAGAGGGCAACCCGGGTTTTCGTTGGTATGCCGATCGGTAATCGGTGCCAACATAATCGCTCCATTTTCCCCTGAGGTGGGGCGATAGCGGTAACCCGAATACCCCGCGCCAAAAAAAACCATTTTAAAGGGATTCCGCCCGATTCTTGCATTATTCTCTCAGGGTGTTTTGGGTCACACAAAGTTGACATTCCAACCTAGTCAACAAAACCTTGATGGTTGACGAGTTAAACAATACATTATATAAATACCATTTTCAATTTCCCCATGAGTGCTTCCTACATCTCTGTCTCGCAGTCTCTGTAGCTCTGAGTCTGCATTTCTATTCCATTTGGTTTTAAAACGTTCAATAGATGGAATGTTTGCATTCAATTGTACGGAGACTTGTTGGTTTGCCTCTTGAGCGGATAAAATTCAGCGAGACGTGCCAGCGCTGTGATAATATTGATTCAATTTCTTTGTCATATTTGTGAGAGCACTTTTAACTATATTATGTAACGTACATATACATGGAAAATCGTGTCTGCTTTGCAAAAATCAGAAAATCTATACTGTCACTTTCTTCTTATCGCTATCTTATCCCATTCATTTTCACTTGGTAATTGCTTTTATGGTTTTGGCTTACTGGTGATATTTTATCTTCGATTTTAACAATTGAATAATAAAATTACTCGACAAATCTCAAATATACGGTAAACTTAATCTAAGATTTTTGATTGGAAACAGTGGTTTGGAACCAGTAGATTGATATCTACAGTACAGATAGTGTACAACGTTTTGTATTTAACCTTTCTTTTTTTTTCCTTGCACGAGGAAATCCCTTTACGGATCCATTTAGGTATGTCGGACTCACCGTTCTAATATAAGGTCAATAGAACGTCCTACCGACTAAAACCCCGTGATATACCGCTATCTCCTCTAGAACAAGGGTTGTGGGATACGCGCGAGCATGCAACCGCAACCCCCCAGGAGTTGGTCCTCAAAGAGGACTCGCTGTATTTTTGAGCTTTTAACCTCTATCCACCTTAAATACGTTTTTGACCAAAACGTACCGTGCGATGCGAGATTGCGGCTCTTATAATTTAACCTATGGAGGCCGGAGATCGTCTCTCCGATTGCGAGCACGCCGCGTACGAGGCAAGACTCTACCCGTCCGCTCTCGCTCTCTCCCCGCTGCCTCTTTCAGTGCTATAACCTCTACGCAAAATGAGGCGACGGCATTCCAGCCTCTTTCACTTTCCACCATAGCCTGAGCCACAACCGGGAGTGAAAGATCATTCCCATTTGTTCCCACAAGATCACGACGAAACGCGTCAAAAATAGGACAATCAGCTAGTGTGTGTTGTGCCGAGTCCTCCTTACATCCACAACTATGAAACACAGGCGTTTGCTCGCGTCTTATAAGACACAAGTACTTCCCAATGTATTTACCCTTGCAAGAAGTTGGTGTTACAAAATCAGCCTGTTTGTATCTAGCAGCGAATTGATCAACACAATTATGTGGATACATTGAATAAATTAATATATACATCCTGACTGCTGGGTGTATTTATCGCACATACTTACTTCTGACCTGTAGTGTCAAGATTAAATAAGTCTTGTGCCGTGGGTACCTGAAACTAAGAGAGATCTTTCGGTCTCACAAACACCCAGACCTGAAACTAAATACCTGTGGACAACCGAAATATTTGTCTCGCTGTGGGGATCGAACCCGCCTCTTGTTTCACAGGCAGCCTCATCAACTGTGCCACAGAGGTTGTCACGTGAATTGCACCGTACGTAACATTAGCGGTCTTATCCATAGATCGTTTTAAAACCTATTTTAGATATCGAATGATTTGCCCCTTTTGGACGACTTTTGAATTTCAGCTTGAGCGAAGAAGACAAAACATTCGATAGTTAATATAGGTTTTAAAATTGTGAATGAGACCGTAAATGTATTCTCTCTTAAATGTATCAGTATATAAAAAGTTACACAACACCCGTATTACCCTATCAAAGTGAATATACCTATGGGCTTAAACTCATATTCCAACTCCGAGTCGTTTCTTTAATGTGCCACACAATCGCTGTCGGTTGGCGAACAAACAAAAATTTAAAAACAGCTGTTACGGCGTCTAGACGATCCAATCGCTTCCTGCAGATTTGCAAAAACACTCCGGGCTGAACACAATTTTACCTTCGTGAATATTTTATTAAACTTTTAGTAAGTAGGTTGCTAAATGGGAACTTTTTCGCAAGCGTGCCTAACCTTAGCCGTGACTTTTTACTGTCTGCTTTTAATTTTACATCATTGTTTTTGTTTTGTTTAAAAATGTTTGTTTTGTTGTTGTTTGAAGGACATTGTCGCCAGAGTAACTAATGGACATATTGAGACAACATTTTATATGTCAGGATGGTGAGCGCAGTGGAACGCTAAGCAGTGCTAGTGTCCATGAGCGGACGTATCGCTTACCATCAAGCGAATGGCATGTTCTCGTCATCATTCAAAGCAATACACAAATAAAAAAATAATATATCTATTAATTTTCTTTTTAAATAATGTTTGTTCCATACTAGATCGGCGAATGCAACAATATGATTTTTTTATGATATAATGGTAGGCAAAGATATCATCCAAAATCCAATAAGTATTATATATGAGTCATGAGCCAAGAGATTAACGCCCGAATACTCAAATGTCATTCAAATATTATGTTGCAGTTAACTACGCAGTTTTAGTCCTGCTTAAATGTACTGTTTAAGTGGCACGTGCGTAGTTATGTGCAACATAATATTTGAATGGAGTTTAAATGTTTGGGCTAAAGGGTTTGTTTCTGGTATTGATCAATCCAATATAAACTTTTTGAAAATGTTGCTAATTTTTCACCGGTAGAGGCTCCAGTAAGACTGCAGTACTATCGATCGAGCGTCCCCATAAAGATTATCATAAAAAGGAATGAATTTGATAGAATTTAATGAATATAGTGTTACATACAGTTGAAAGAAAACACTGTAATTTATATTGTGTAAGTAACAATTAGGCATTCAGATAAACGGAGCCAACAGTTTATCCGAACAATTTCGATAATGGCCGAGCGATTAATTTTAATTCGTATTGCAATTGGCACGTTAGGCCATTCATTTCACTATTCATTTGCTTTTATTGAAGGTATTAAGTTTCCTTCCTTAATTACTAATACGACTATATTCTACGTAGTTGCTATTAATGTTATTTATTAGAAGAACTAGCGGCCCGGCCCGGCTTCGCCTGGGTGCAGATACTTTTTTATTTTACTCCACACCAAATACGTGTTATTTTTCGTATAAGCTCTTGTATACCTAAACATGAATTAGCTATCCTACTGTCCTGCTCAATTCCGTCCCATCTCGTCTGTTCATTCACTTCCCGATACGTCGCGTCCTTTCTCTTAATTAACCATCCCGTCTTATACCGTGCATTTACATTTCGTCCTATTAAATCTGTCAGCTATCCCAGTCTTCTCCCCTACCTCCCACTCTATTATATCCAGTTTCTCTCTACTTTCTAAACACTTTATCGATTTTGATTATCCATGCAATATCCCATCCCTTATTTCACCCCCACTATGCTGTTTTTCCAAAAATATTACGCCATTACTCTTGTTAGTAATAAAGAGATGAAATATTAATTTTCGTAGAAATGCACTCACACACACACAATTAACGTAGAAACAATTATATTTAACTGGTTTTTCAAGACACAGGCAACGCCTAATTTGAGAATCCCTGCAATATTCTCCATAATTATATAAAATTTTTATTTTATTCAGTTCAGTTCAGTTTTTATTTTTATGTGTTATTTTATAAAAGATTTTTCATTTTCAAGTGAAATTCTATCTTGAAAAGAAGTAAAACTTAATGCATGTGAATATTATTTATTTAATTGTCCTATATTTATGTAGCATCATAATATACTCTTTAGTTTACAATAAATTCCTGAACGTATGCATAAATATTTGACAATCAATTTAAATGTCAACCACTTTTCATTACTGTCATTAATTTACATCTTTAAAATCTAAAATACGCAATAAATCGAATATTGTGGCTATGTGTTGTCGATTCGAAACCTTTATTTAAATACGTTATTTAATTTTAGGGAAGAGTTTACCGTATCGACGCTAGGAACATTAAATCTTTGACAGTTACAAACCCATGAACATTTTGTATGGCAAAATGTTTTTTCCTTTTTTTTATACTTTCGTCAATTCAATCGAGATAAAAACTATCCCACCTTTAAGTTGGAACAAATAACACATATCTACAAAATTTCATTATAATCAGTTGAGTGGTTTAGGAGTCCATCGCGGACAAACAACGTGACACGTGAATTATATATATCACAGATCACTCCCAATAGATACCTAATGCAAGGCAGCGGTTGCGCCCAACACATTTAAGCTATCAGATAGATATAAACCGATGCCAAATGTCGCGTCATCAGTGTCGTCCAAGTAGTGGACACGCACATGTCGCCGCACGTTAGCGAAAGTTACATTTTGGGAACATAATATTACACTTAAAAATGATTTGTTCAATAAAATGGTGTGCAAAAAACTTTAAAAAATTAAGAAAAAAAAAGTATCTAAAAAACGCAATAAGTTTTCATCGATAACTAATATTCTTTAAATTAATTTGGTCCCGAGCGAGCTCAATTTATACTGGTTAATGTATCAATGCCAAACAGTCGAGTTCGGATGGAGAATCAGCCGTCTCTTTTTCGCATAGCAATAACCGTAATAAGCCATCTTTTTTTGGCGAAATCACGCGTTCTTCTAGTGTTTGACGCAAGTTTAAAATATAATTCCCAGAAATATCGATATTGTAAAACAATAATGTAAATTAATTTTATTAAATGACAATGTCACAAAATATATATTGATTTAAATAAAAATTGCAAATTACCATAATTACGTTATTTTATGTAATTTGAAATAGTTAAATTTGTTAACAAAGTACTTTTACAATATTTTTTTATTTATTTTTATCTTTGGCGTAATTAAATTTCCTTTTTTCCCTCTAGTTGTATACGTTTTCAAATATAATGGGAGGGTATTTATCATAAGTTTAAGTATACCAAGTTTATTGAGAATCAGTAGCACAAGCTATTGCACTAATTTTAACATACGTTGTATAAATCGTCTCAAAAACATTCATAGTTCGTCAAGTGAGTTTCATCGTCACTTGTCGATATTACATTTACTACAGCCGCCGTCAGAATTCAAGAAACGGAATAAGTTATTGTAGCCCTTTGGGGCGTGAGGTATAGTTATTTACTATTTCATATTTTTATCTGATCTTTTATATCAACACTTAATTTGGGTATTTCGCCATTATGGTATACAAAAATACACGGTGAACAATAGAAATAAAACCGTTACATACTAAAGTATAAATCTTAATACTATTTTATTCGTAGTTAGCGGTTGCCGGTTGGTATAATTTATCAGATCAGGCTGCGCCGGTGAAAAAATATTATCAAACATTTAACAAGTTGGTAATTAAGTTATAGAACCGATCATAACAAATGAACTTACTGGCAAATCGAACTATCGATACATTTTTTTATTTATCGACTTATGCCTCATCTCTCCAGTGAAGTCCACGTGACCGCGCTGCAACCCGCCCACCCCCCGCGCAGTTCCCTTCATTGGCGTTTTCGGTTCAAAACAAAACTATCGTAATGCGGTATCTATTGGAAGTGATCTGTGATATATATTAAGATAATAGTTCTGTTGGTGAATTATATTTCATATAAGAGATTGGAAGTAACGATCTAGGAGGCAGCTCCGAATTTTTCCGAGTTGATTGATGGATTTGTTGAAAAGTTTCATAGTATTTATAGGATTCTTTCTCTCTCAGGATTATTAAGCTCAAAATATAATAATACGTAATAGAAGACAAAGCGATCTCGCTGTAGATCAAAGCAATTAATGGAGGCCTCCAATTTACTATTTCAGAAGGCGGAATATTATTCTAATAGTAAATGTTATGAGGGACCTAGACGGCGGAGAAGCAACTAGCGTTCCAGATTTATAATTAGCTAATTTACCAAAATTTAGTTTGGTTGACACACCAGTCAGACGTTTCGAGTCGTATTAGCACAACGGGTTAAATCAAATTTGTATTACGGATTACATTATTAACGCCTGCTGAATTTAGTTGAGCGAGGACTATTATTTTCTCGACATTTATATTATGTTACAACTAATTGTGAGGAATGGAAGTATTAATTAACTTTATTCCTTCGCATTTTGTCCCATGTAACATAGTAGCTGCTGAGAAGTTATTATTATTATGGTACAATTTTAGGAAAGCTTACAGACTAATTATCTGCAGATATAAATATTTAACTATTAAGTGTGTTACAAATTTGGCGATAACATGCTTCTACATTTACAATACTAGTAAATACATAAACGAGTACCGATCTTTAAATGCTAGCTAACATAAGTTTTATTAATTACCTGATGATGTAGAGTTAGAACATTCAAATTACTGTCGAGAATTAGATTAAACTCCTGCCGCACAGATATATATTTGCATGCACTAATAATTTGTTTAATGTCTCGGGGTGTTTTAAATGTGGCTTTTACAATGGCATAATCAAACGGCAGAAATTTTCGTACTTTTTTAAATTGCAATGAACATTACTTCCTTGTACCTTGGATTAGAGAGACATAGATTCAAAAAAATCAATGGTCTAAAACGGAGCACATGAGTCCTTAGATCAAATACTCATAGAGATAGAGATAATACTCATAGAGGTTCTCCAGGTATCAATAATGCATACAACACTAGGGAAACATGATTAATATTCGGCATTGCATATAGAGTACGCGGCTGCTAAGTCAACACATTCGGCGCATTGGAACGCTTTGTGTTTCCATTGTAGCGCAGTGTCACCCACAGTTAAGTATTCAGTGAATGTTGTTATACGAAGAATTGTTGTTGCTTTGATGTTTACATGTTTGATAATATATTGCTATTAATAATGTGTGGTTAATATGGATCTGTAATAATCATAGAATAAAGTGTGTGGTGGCCTGTTGGTAAACGGACCAGACGCGGCTGCCAACATGTTCATGATTATTGCGGGTTCCGAATCCCAGTCCTCTGAATTTTCGAAGTCATGTGTGTATTGACAGCCAATCACCACGGAATAAAACAGTGAAGGAAGCCTGCCTGCTGTAGCGATTTATAAGAATGTTTATGGTAAGTAAAGTCCGCTAACCTTCATCAGGCCAGCGTGGTGGACTATATGGCCTAACCACTTTCATACGTACTCTCGATTGTAGAGAAGGCCCATCCCCTGCAGTGGGACGTATATGGGCTGATACAGTAAAATCATCACAGAGGATGGATCCACGCTGGAAGTGGAGCCTGAAAGTGGTAGAGCCACGCTATTATCTGTCATTCCTTTTTATGTGTCGCGGGTATTAGAAACTATAAGAGAATTTTCGATTTCAGAACAGGCAGGATCATCCGAGGCGGACTAATGTCTCACAAGAGATCGATGTGAAGCGACACCTTTGCTCTCGTGATTCGTTCGATGAGTGAGATTGCCGGATGTCCAATACTCCTTTTCGTTTTCCATCCTTTTTCCTTCCTGCTCTACTCCCGATTTGATGTGCCGGCAACACATCCATGATCCAAAGTTATCACAGAGTCATGCTTATCTATGCTACTATAAAAATTAACAATGGCTATTTCAGGCTTTATAATAATAATATCAGATACCTGATATCAGATATCTGATTATTATCATATATATATTTATAATAATAATCAGGCTTTATTTACTTTTAATACTATTTAATTAATGAATAAATCCTTACCAAAAATATTCAACGCAAAGTTACAAAATTCTAACAAAAACCCAATACAAGCTATGTGTAATGTGGGTTTCATCAATACGCTGAGGCCTTTCAACTTTTAGGTTATCTCGACCGTACTTTACGAGCAAATGGAGTTTGAAAGCGCCTCATCCAAACATCCTAATTAATACTCACCTTAATTAAATTGCTTTCCAAACATTTTATAAGGGATATCTCTATAATTATATTGAAAAGGATACCTTTAAAGGATGATTTTGGATAAAAACGTTCATTTTAAATATTGTTTAATCTTTTATTCTTTATTTTAAAAGCCGAAGTCTTCGAAACTGCGCAATTAGGGTTGATTGGATTTTTATTTTAATTAAGTGATTCGAGGTAGGTATTTTGTTACTACACTTTTATTAATTAATTTCTGGTGGCTCGTAATGAAAGTAATACCAGTATTTTGAGATAGCTTCTTATATTATATCAGTTATTTATACGATCATTGATAAAAATCAGAGAGCTGATAAAGTTTTCTTAAAGATGTTTACAAATAAATATTAAAATACACCCAACAGTCACATACATAGTCCTGACCCCACATTATCATCAATTAAGTCTTGTGTCGCGGGTATCAGAAACTACGAGAGACTTTTCGATTTCACAAACACCCAGACCCCAGACAAATGTTTCTGGGCCTCACGAACATTTATCTCGGTGCGGGGTGCGAACCCGCGCTCACTTGTTTCACAGCCGACTTCTAACCTACTGCGTCACGGAAGCTGTCAATATTTATATTAGTATAATTGACCGCTCATTGCACCACCCAAAGTTCGACTGACAGAGAATGCCCCAGGCAATAAGTCCGACTTAAAACTATGTGTAAGCATAAAATCTCGAGCCACAAGGAGAACGCTGCTTAACACAGGCTTCCCTATTATGGAGCAGGCTATTGCTAAGGACTTGTATCCAGCATCTTCCTGCAAGACTTACTCGGTCGGCTGTCTACGTTGCGATTGGAGTATCCAACATTAACAGTGCTAAAAGGTTTTATTATTATAAAACCTTTTTGCACTGTTCTTGAATGTTATTACATACAAGACTGTAAATTGTAATAGTGATGTATATATCCCTCCAATCCAGCCAGCATCATGTTATATCCATCCAAAGGTCTAGTTGTCGCTATCTGGTTGTCGCTTATTAGCGATAAGGTCGCCTTTTGTACTTTGATTAGATGTTATTTCTTTATATTGTTGTGTCATTATGTTTGTGTACAATGAAGATTAAATAGAATAAAAAAATGTATTTTAATTACTTAATCTCCTCATACCCCTATCACACTTGGCTTAAATATAACACAAGTTGTTCTACCGCAGAACACTCAAAATAATTGAATATGAAAGTAGCGATCAAATCTCGCGAAATCCCGGCTTAACCCTTCATACAAATGGGGTGAATACTATCCATTCAAGAAACTTAAACTGAATTCAACAAGTCCTTATGTACATAATACTTACTGGAGTCGCGGAGTTCCGAAGACTAATTTGATTTATCACTGTTAACCCGGCGACAGTTTTGACTGTTTCAAGTCGGACCAAAAAGACCCGGAGCCTCTAATACCCTCGACCGGCAGGTACCGCATTAATCATGATTTATATTGCATTAGATGATTATTAAAGAGGGTATTCTTATGGACATTTAAATATTGAATTTTCAAGTCGGTGAAAAGTTTGGGATTTGTTTTTTACCGTGTTGTGATTTCGTTAAATTATAATTAATTGGTGTTTGGAGGATTTGTATGTACAAAGTTTGCCACACAAATATAACATTTTATTTTAAATACGAACATAAATTAACTCATGCCTTTTCTTTTTCCCAGAAGGGGTAGGCAGGGGTTCTCCTGGGTGTGGGGCGAGCCTAGCGCCTTATTATATTGTATTAAAATAATTGTTATCTTAAATCAAACCTTCGTAAAAATATGTATGCTTACTTTGATGGCGAAGAAAAGCATTGTGAAAAAATCAATATCCGTATGATTTCAAAAACATCTGACATAAAACGTTTTACTTACTGAATAGAGCATCGATATGTACTTGATTCTCATAACAGATTAATAGAAGCTAAATTCTATCGGTGCAACTAAAATCAGTGCTGGAAGTTACCGAATACAACTTTCCGATGGAAACATTTACAGTACGGCTAAAACGTGCCCCAGACTGGGTTGGAGCCTTCGTAAAGCGGTTATTGAAGTCTGACGATACAGCTCATTACGTGGTACGCTTTCCAAAACCAATTTTCTCTCACTGAACTTATACTTATACTTACTTACTTATACTTAAACACAAAGATATAGAGGTGATTATCGCTTAGAAATATGTTTAAGAGGTGAAAAATCTATGGTAATTTGTTAGAGGCACGGTTGGATTTAGGGATTATGACGTGACAAGTGACGTTATAGGACCCTTGTCACGTCGCCGTCCATCTCTTTAGTTTCACATCCGGGGCGGTGGAATTACAATCAGCTCAATGTGATTCGCGGTGAGAGCAGTCGAATGGAAATTTTGTTACATTTAAAATTTAAGGCTTAAAATACTGACTTTAATTATATCCTAAACAACGAATTCAACGATTGTATATCACGTTTCACATACAGTATCGAACAGTACATTAGTGTCAAGAAAAGTTATATTCTCAGCCATTAGATTTTCACTAATAAAACAAATCTAATTTTTGGTTCCCGACAATCATGTTATTTGGCCCAATCTTATTGACACTAGTAACTATAGGAGTACTAAATTTATAAAACTAAAAGATTGACATTTTTTTTTGTAAAAGTGCTTTTGTACTTTTATTTGCGTAACAAATAAAAAACTTCTTTACTTAAAAAAAAAGATTTCTTCGAAACACGTTCCTGTTTTTTGTTGTTCTCTTTCTTTTGATTTGAGATCTTTTTCATTTCAGTTCCTTTTCAGAAATCAATCAAATCGAACGTAAATTGAAAATAGAAGATTTCTAAAGACATTTCGAGACACTGTATGGGTGTACAAAGTCGTCAAGGTTTTTACAAGTTGAAGTGAATATAAGAATGAAAAACAGCCGTAGAAATGTTCATCTTAGTTATTGGGTCTTTTTATGCAATGAATATTTCAGAGATATAGGAACTATGGAGTAAATCTTTAGTATTCTTTTCAACACATTTTTATACTGTATGTAAGAATGAATCCTACCTGAATGAATTTGAAAGTGCTCATTGAAATTTGCAAGTCACATAAATTTATTAAACACATAATGTAATATTTATAAATAAATAAATACACCCAACAGTCACGTACACACTCCTGACCCCACATGAAAATCGAATCTTGTGTCGCGGGTATAAAGAACTATAAAGAACTACGAGAGACTTTTGGGTCTTACAAACACCCAGGCACGAAAGAAATATTTGCACAAACATTTCTTTCGGTGCGGGGATGATAGTGCATGCTCACACTCGCATTGGCCGTCACGAGCCGCGTGCGAGTCGCAGTATTTAAAACCTATGGCGCAGTACGAAACTCCGAATTTGCTCACACGTGTCGTCGGAGGCACGTACATGAGCGTGCACGCGCGTGTCGGCTAGGTGACCGCGATATTGTTTTCGAGTGGCAGTGTCGCGAGTATGCGCAAAATGGAGGAAATTATTGAAGCTGTTCGAAGAGAAAAATGTTTATACGACGTAAAACACCAAGATTATATGATTACAAAATTAAAGGATTCTATTTGGAAACTATTAAACTTATATTTAAAATTAAAGGATTTTTTTCGGATGATTTCCTTATTAACAATAATCTATTTAAAAAGTCGTTATCAATGTCGGATTCTGAACTTATATCAATCGCTTCCATCTTACTTCGTTTTCGTCTATAAATGGTAAAGACACTGACTGATGTTCGACTCGTGAAAGCAATTGCGGACACACACGTGTCCACCAAAGTCAAAGCGACATTGGTGCAGTGTCGTAAAAAGTGCGAGTGTGAGCATGTGCGGCGGGGTTTAGTTTTACAGACGGCGTCTGCCTGCCTGTACCATAGAGTCTGTCCAGTAGTTACTCTGGCTACAATGTCCTTCAATCCGAAACATAAGAGTGCATTTACAGTGCTGATTGTCAGGAGAAATAGACATCAACATACAAAAGCTCCTTGCAAAATGTTTAATAATTTAATTTCATTAAATAGAGTTATTAATTAGCCGCTCCCTGTGTATAATGTTAGCAGCACTGTTTATTGTTTAATTACAGACCTTTATCACTACTACACGTTCAGGTTGGCAGACCTGTCATATAATTAAATATGCAATTTCGCGACACTTAAATATATAGTTGTCATAAACTTAATATTAATCGCTTTAATCTAGCCGTTGTTTGCAATAAAAAATAATTTGTTCGTAGCGTAAAAATGGTGCGAAATTCACATCTTTTAATTTAATTTTAAATTTGACATTGATTTGTAAAATCTTATTTATTTTATGTTGATTAAACAGTTTTGAATGGCAGTCATATATTTTTAATTTTCATGAAATAAAATATAATAATGTATGACTGTGATTGTAAGTGCGTGGTGTCCTTCTGGTAATGGACTGACTAGACGTGGCTGCCTACCTGACGACAGTGGTCCTGGGTTCAAATCCTAGGGCACACCTCTGACTTTTCGGTGTCATTTGTGTATGTTAATGGTGATTAACGAACGAATGAACGCACTATAACGTTGAGGAAACTATCGTGGTAAACCTGCTTCCCATAACGATTTGTAAAAAAATAACTATCGTTTGTAAAGCCCGCCAACCCGCATCAGGCCAGCGTGGTAGACTATAGCCCGAATATTCAAATGCAACTTAAATATTATGTTGCACTTAACTGCGCAAATCTCGCTTAAATGTACCGACTAAATGGGCCGTGCGCACTAAAGAGCAGCTTAATATTTGAATGGCGTATGAGTATTCAGGCCTATATGGCCTAATCCCTTTCAATTGTAGATGAGGCCCGTATCCTGCCGAAGGACTTACATATATGGGCTGATACAGCAACAGACGATTGGGATTAAGTCTATCATATGAATTGAGTAATTCTTATACATTATTTTGGTTTATCTATCACTACTTTACATGACATGGGGTTAGTGTAATGTAATATTGTACCTACAATGCAGAATGAACGGAATTAAATAATATTACTAGCAATCGCCGCGCCTGCTCAATCAATAATTTTGGGAATAAACTTTAAAATTTAAATTGGCTGTTAATTAAAGTAAATTATGTGTTAAGTAACTCTAACAATAATTATTCATATCAAAAATAAAATATGGTGTTGTTTAGTTGTGCTACCGTCTATGAGCGGTCGTTTCGACTCTCATCACGCGAATGGCAAGTTCGTCTCGCCACCCATTGCAATAAAAAATATATAGAAGAGGCACTTAACTCAATAAACAATCCAACAGATTTAGAATTAACTTGGTAGCTTGTATGTATTTTATTATACGCGAAATTTAACTGTTATTTTACCAGTCACTTGTTTTTAAATTAACAAGCTCTGTTTAACTTATAAAGCGATAAAACTTAGTACAAAGTAACATCACAACTCAGTGGATTATTTTAACGACAAAATAATATCTTAGTATCGTTTTTATTTAATATTCTGTGCGGGTATCGTAACATTGATCCCCGAGGCTCAAGGCAGATCCTTTTCGTCGTCAATTAAATACTTAAGTTATGGGCTTTATCAATTTTACTTAATGATATACATTTCGTCCAATGAATACCGAAGAGAATTGTTTATGGACACCTGGGAACTGAAAAGCGGATATTTATTAATCACAGCGGATAAAAGAGAAGGTAAAGCTTTGCGCACATAGTGATTATAAAATGGGAAATTGTTTCATAAATTTTGAATGTCATTATAACAATTTTGTGGTATAGGAAAAAACAGACTGTCTCGGTAGCGCAGATGTACTACGGTGTGATTGCAAACCTGAGGTCTCGGGTTCGAATCCCGGGTCGGACAAAGTGATATAGGATTTTTCAGCCGGGAGTCAGGAATTTTTCCCCAATATGGTAATGTCACATCGTGGGACGGAAAATCCAAGTCGAAATGTAGGTGTCTAGGACCACTGCCTACCCCTTCTGTAAGCATTCTTTATGTAAGCATGTAGGAACACCATACACCTCACCACAGATGAAAGAACAACTCGTAAAGTAGATGACGATCATCAGTTGGTAACTCTCTGAACAGCAGAATGGTCTATGCGGAGCTAGTCTTTGATGACTTGGTATGTAGAGAGGCAGAGAATTGTAGAAGATATTAAGCCTCCAGTTATAATTAGATACTTAGCACCCTAGAAGTCTATGGTGGTTTGGCGGCATGTGAATGAAGCCCTATGAGCACTTCACCAACAAGTTGAAAGTAAGATTAGCATTATACGATTATAATTTTCCGTATGGCCGTTCAATATTTTATTGCTGTTTTGTCCATATCTAAATAAATAAATAAAATAGAAATATTGAGATGTAGATTTAAAATATTAAGGCGAAGAAATCTTTGCATTCGCAAGGCTTTCTTCCAATTATAATTTGAATGGCGCTTAATCGTAAAACTGTAGATTTGGTTCAGTAACACGTGTGTTTTCAAGTTGTGGTATGCCTGAGATTCCCCAATTTATACACGCGGAATTTATTTACTCACTCATAAGATCAAACCTACGTCTTACGGCCGATGCCAATAATCAATCGAAAAAATTAGATTGAACTCAATCTGGATTGTTTTTTACTTTTCGATTGGTCTCTTGTCATGTTGCCATAGATTTTTCACTACTGAGATTGATTTTATTGGCAATATAGTATCAGAAAAAAGATTGAGCTGTCAATCTAAAACGGCAAATTTTGGATTGGGATTGTTTATTGGCAGCGGCTGTTAAACATCTGCAGTATGAAACGAAGCTTAGGTAGCGACATAATGGTTGCTCAACTGCACCCAGTTTTCCGCATAGCAGTCGTCCGCGTCGTTTGGTCGCCCATGTGCGGCGGTGGCTTTATATCTGCGCTCGAAGAGCCATGTAAAGAGATTATATCGAGAAAGGGTAAAAATAGACCTTACAGTAATGGGCGCACGAAACCTTGTAATAGTAATATATCAGCTAAATATCATTTACTTCGTATGGCTGTTGCCTGTTGTACGCTGCAATGGAGAAAGATTATGAGTTATTGATTTTTATGTTAGTATTCCATGCATGGACGATACAATGACAGCCTGCGTGGCGCAGTCAGGTCAGGTTAGACGCCGCCTGTGAAACGAGAGGCTGCGGGTTTGATCCCCGCGCCCAGAGAAATATTTGTGCGGCCCACAAATATTTCTTTCGGGTCTGGGTGTTTGTGAGACCAAAAAGTCTCTCGTAGTTCCTTATACCTGCGACATAAGACTCGATCTTACTGTAGGTTCAGGACTATGTATGTGACTGTTGGGTGTTATTTATTTATTTATTTAATGGACAATTTATTAGAATAGGTATAATTTGCCTGGTATTTGAAAAAAAAGGATATAAAATTGGCTGAAAATTAATATAACATGTATTATTTTCAGCGAGAAGCAGTCTTTTAAGTATTAATCTTCGAAGAAGAAAAACCAAGTCAAGAAAACAAGATATTTTTTTTAGTGCAGTAAATGGCGAGACGAGCATGCCGTTCGCCTGATGGTAAGCGATACCACCGCTCATGAACAGTAGCAGAATCAAACAACACTTTGAATTACAAAACAATGCTTGGCATTCCACTGCGCTCGCCATCCTGAGACATAAGATGTTAAGTCTCAATATGTCCAGTAGTTGCTCTGGCTACAATGTCCTTCAATCCAAACACAACAGTGCATTTAAGCAGTGTTGTTTCACGGGAGAAATAGACATTGCGGTGGTACCCAGGCAGCCTCTCACATATGAGAGACCTACCACTAGTGATATATTTTAATAACAGTAAAATACCTCTGGCTTATCAAAACTCTACCTGAATAACACTATAATTACGAAAAGATGTAATTCAGCCTTAATAATTGCGTTTAATAAATTCATATTCCAATTTATATGGCCGAGGTAAACTAATCCAATCAGATAAATTACGTTAAGTCTGTATCTAGTATGCTCTATATAAAATTGACTTTATCTCAATAATACGAATAGCTGTAATCCTATTAGTCTTTTAAAACTGATTTAAAGAGTTAATGGACTTTTAGCACCATTTAGATTTAATCTAATTCAGGTAATTAGTCACTATGTCCCAAAGAGCTTTTAAAATATTTAGGCAAAATCCTTTGATACATACATTATTAGATAGTAAAGTTTCGTGAAGATAACATTGAAAATTACGCGTGGATTAAAATTATTTAATGGAGTGAAAGATATTATGATAAAATATGCAAATAGAAAAATATGTAGTTATGATGAAAAATATTTAAAAATCTTTTGGTAATTTTAAAAGAAGACTGTAAACGTAGACAGATTATAGCTGTTGTAAGCCATGTATATTCCATGGTTGTGAAGCGAATTGGAACTCAAAATAAAATTTGAAAATATCTACTTAACGCTTTTGTTGAGATATTTTTAATAATATAAACAACAAACATTTATAGTCGCAATCTAAAAACATATTAACATAACCAATCTTCGATCAATTATACCCATTTGATCGAAGTAACCAATACAATAAAATCTGAAGGGAGACAAATTGTTCCTAATACTTTGACAACAGTATGACAACAACGCATTTAGACACCTAAATATCGAAGGCAATCTACTTATAGAAAAAAAAAGAAGTGCTATCTTTAGGCAAAAGACGAGAAATAAGAACAAAATTATTTGAGTATTGGAGTTGGTCAAAGTTTGATGAGAGATGTAAAAAGAAAAATAATTGTGAATACAAAATAGGTAATGATTTCTTACATTGCGACTTGTCCATAATAAATCACAACATAATTCTTTTTGCTACATGTACCTTGAAAGTAGTTGTAGGGATTACTCTTCAGTCTAAATATATAAGTGACGTGTAACATTGATATCGATGTAAGTGACACATTCTGTTTCGTCAAATACTTGCTCATTTGGCGCTCTTAAAGTACAAAGAAATAATTTTGCAACTATAGCCAACAATTTTGTAACAGAAATAAATGGACCTATCGCTAAGTATCTAAAAATTTTAAATAAAATTGAATTTTATGTCAAAGCATCGAAAACCGAAATACCTACAACTACAAATAATTTATCATATTTTAAAAAAATAAGTATAACAAATCTCCTTTCAGCGCTGGCTGCAATTTATCGCACTTATAACGGGTATTTCTCTTTCAAGTAATAAATAACTTGTGAATTAGTGCTGTGATGCTGGCGATTGCAAACAGTTACGTTCAAAATTTATTAAATATTTTGAAAAATGTAAACTTATTTCGCTCCTTTATTTTACGGGCATTATGATCGCGACTTAGTTGTAGTGGTACATGCACGCACTACAATTGGATTTTGAGTGTGTCGATTCCGAAAACATGACTTACCCAAGACTGTGTAAATTTTGCCAGACGTGACAATATTAAAATTCATAGATAACTTTCAATAGAATTTTTCAATTTTTAAAATGCGTCGTTTAAAACAATGAATATCGACCTCAATATCCACAACTGCAATAAGGAGATAGCTTTATAAAGTCGTCTTTATAAACAAACAAGTCTGAAACAAATTGTTGTAACTTGGCGTAACCGCGGGCTGTTCCAGTTGCGTCTCACTTTACTGCCTTGTCTTATTTTTCGTCATTTTTCTCCTTGTTTTGTCATAACGCTATCTTTCCAGGCATTTATTCTTTGTTGCCTTTGGGGCCATTTGGTGAATGATAAGAATTTTTTATTCAGTATTAATGGACAATTCTGGAATGAGTTTGAAACTGGTTTGTCCTATTACTGTACTTGAATGGAAGCCAAAATGTTTCGAACATGCCTTGGGAGATCGAAATCAGCTTAAGAGGCTAACTACGCTTACTCGCCTCTATTCAGCATTTGAAAGGAGCTTCGTCCAGCTTTCTCCGTTTGTTAGGCCGCCAGGTATACAATGATGACAAATGTGTTTATATAATTTATTTATTTATTCATGATTTATTATGTATACTAAGGGGTTGCCCTTCGATTTGATTTGATTACTTTATCCTTGGGTTTAATGGTAAACACTTTAGAAATGTAGCCAATTAATGTTGCTCAGAGAAACGCAAATATCGTTAGGTATTTTAATTGTTTTGGGAGACATAGGTGTAACGTCAACGACTCATTATGTAGGCCATTACATTGGATATTATTGAACTTATTTCAACCACAAGTTAATGAATACATTTTGTAGTTTTGAAAAATATTCAATGTAAAATGTATTTTGAGCTAACTTCTTGTTCATATAATTGTGGACTAATTTCCGAATTCCCATTAGCATACAGAACCATTTAGGTGCTAATACCGCAGAGGCAGCTGAATTGCCATCGGACTAAGCCTATCTCGGTCCAATTCATGCCCATGTACAAATTAAACGATTTATGTGGACACTATCTGTCCGTGCCGACGACTTGTTGATGCCATTCGTTCTACAAATCGCGCAATGGATGTGATTACGTCATATAAATCATTCCGCTGGGCCAGATTAACTTGGCGAGAAATGATAATGAAAATGTGGTGCGGGTTTTGATTAATTTGTTACGTTTTTTGTTGAACACGTGAGATGTTCAAAGAAACATACTGTGACGTTGTGAGAGTGTCACCTCTAATATTTGCGGTCTATGGTTCAATAGTCGTCATAAATCCTATTGTCTATGCCAATCAACGCCTCCGTTGCGCTGATTGCTTGATTCATTTCTGACATCTGTCAAATTTGACGTACGAACTGTCATCGGTGCTCGCTTAAATACGCGTGTAACGTCGCTCGCGTCCTCCTTTTCATAACCTAAAAGCCGCGTGCTACCACGCGTCTTTCCGAACCCGCTGGGGTGAGTGTTCAGTGTTCTATTTGCTAACCGCTTTTTACTGCTTGTTTGTCAGTGTATTCTGTCTGCCGGGCTTGTGAGCTACCACGAGTCGCTGGCACGGAATGCAAACCTAGTTTGCATTCCGATTTCTTGGACGCTGATTCCAGGTTCTTCGTCCTTGGCGTTTTTCGCCTACTTCGATTGCTTCCGCCACGGAGAGCTGACTCCGTGCTTACTGCCCGCTTCGCTCCGCACCGCTTCCTGCCCGACTGTAGCCGAGCCTGCGCCGCTCCGCTGACCTGCGCACCGTGTCCGGCCACGTGGCAGCAAAATTCGCCGGCGAGCTGTCGCCGGGTTCCGCCACGTGCCGAAGACCCGGATCAGTGTCCAGTGAAGGCCAGTGACTCCTGTTGCATACCACCAGCAACAGTGCCGGGTGTAAATAGTGATGCGAATTTATTAAAGCCCGAACCACGAAATTGCCCTGAGTTCTCATTTACATACCTACCCCTACCTGCGGGCGGCCTAACCCGCCGCAGTAGCGCCCAACGTGGGGCTCTGGGTGGGGAATCTGCTTACATAGATTACAACGATATCAACTGATAGATTTAGATTATTATCTTTTTATAAATTATGTTTTCCAAAATAATTTATCTCCAAAGGGAAAAGAAAAAGTGCAACTAGTGCCAAAGATTTCAGTGTTTTTTTTTCCCACATTACTGCGAAGTTTTGGTAGTTTTCCAAACCGGATAATCCGTTTTGTGTGACGTTTTTGGTTTAACAATATCACAAGAATTTCTAAAGTTCCCGGACATGGCGATAGCCTCCTATGATATCGGGTGGAAATGGGCTTGAGGAACTATGGTTAAAACTAGTATCATCTTTGACTATCCGTTTAGAGATATTAATATAATAAGCCCCCTGCCAGTTCTATACCCGGAGTAGTCCAATTTATTCCAATATTGTCTATTTGATGGCATGGGACTGCCGTCCGATGCCAATGGATACTCTGCCTGGGCGGCATTGGCACTTTCCATCAGGTGCAATGCCGCCACTATGCCAGGCCAGTATAAAAAAAAAATGTTTGCCTGAAACCATCAAATTTTGCCTGCTATCTTTTTGATATCGTCCGACCATCTTTTTTTTTGGTCGACCTTTGGCTCTCTTGACCTGGCCTGACTTCCTGGTCAGGACAGGACAAGTTTTTTTTTTATTGCATTGAATGGCGAGACTAGCATGCCGTTCGCCTGATGGTAAGCGATGCGACCGCTCATGAACAGAAGCAAAACCAAACAACACCTGAATTACAAAGCAATGCTTGGCATTCCACTGCACTCGCCATCTTAAGACACAAGAAGTTAAGTCTCAATATGTCCAGTAGTTACTCTGGCTACAATGTCCTTCAATCCGAAACACAACAGTGCATTTAAACTGCTGTGTGACGGGAGAAATAGACATTGCAGTGTTACCCACCCAGGCAGCCTCTCACATATGAGAGACCTACCACCAGTAACTTCCTAGTTATCTTTCTCCTCCATCTTCTGTCTGATTTCCTGGCTATATGTCCATCCAGCCCATTTCCATTTGAGGCGGATTGTATGATTTAGCGCGTTTGGAACATTAGTTTTCTTTGTATCTCTTCGTTTCTTTGTATGGCTTTTAGTCTGATCTTGAGAATGCTTCACTCCAATGGACATATTAGCATAACGTTAAGTACATTAAGGAAGGAACAACATAAATCATGATTCAAACATTATAAATCAATTAGCAAATATATTCAGTATGAATTTAGCCAACCCGCAAGAGACTAGTTACTCCAAGTTAATACGCATGCATAGTGCACATGTAGCCGAGACCGGTCTAATAATGTGCTTAATAAATCAACATTCCCTTGAGAACGGCCGCTGAGTTGTAAATTAAGACAGTTGAATTAAACTTAGAGCTGCAGAATTCATCATTGTCTACACCTTGTCCTAGAAGTGGCTTAAAGTTTCAGGTAAGGTATTTGAATATATTAAATTCTATATTTAAACTAATATATATATATATATATATATATATATATATATATATATATATATACAGGGTATATCAAGACTGCTACCGAAAACGAAGCCGGGTGGTAGTTTAAGCGACTTCAGACACAATGCAACAGAAAAAGTTGCAAAAAAAAGCGACAATTTTTTTTTTTTGTTATTTTTTTCCTATGGCCATATTTGGGTGGTAAATACATTTTTTCCTAAAATAATAGTATATACCCTTTTATTTATAAATACTCTAAGGTATAAAAGAGTTTAAATTATTATTTTAGCAAAAACTATGGATTTACCACCCAAAAATGACGATATTTAAAAAATCATAAAAAAAAATTGTCGCGTTTCTAGGCGAAATTTTTAATTGCATTGTGTTTGTAGCCACTAAAACTACCACCCGGCTTCGTTTTCGGTAGCAGTCTTGAGATACCCGGTATATGTGGCGGTTGCAATACGCCAACTTAGATATAGCTTTTAAAGCGGTTGCAATACGCCAACTTATATTTAGCTTTTAAAATAACACGCTTATTAGTTGTTATTTGAACATTATTTAAACACGCATTTCATTTTAAAATATGACTGCAGATGTTTAACCATAAATCTGCGAGTCGTTTTATTTAAGTAAAAATTTTTGTGTACCTTATTGTATAATATTAGTTAAAAAGATGCTGTTCTAAATTATTGTTTCCTAATTGTAATGACCCGTTCATGCCGGGGCAATAAAACTTTATTATTATAGTTAAGTTCTTTAGTGGCGGTAATCCTTTGCAACAAATTTATGTTTTTTAGACAATAGTACACATGTTTGGGTAAACCTTTCTGTTTGGACAATAGCCCAGATGTTTGGGCCGACCTTAATTTTTAGTTGAAAGGATAGACCCTATTTTATGGCTTAAATATATTTTCTGGAAGATTTATCCCCACCGATCCTCATTCGGGTAGTCCTATAAAAGGGTCGGTTTATTTGGATGAAAGAAGATAGTCTGCCATCTCTCGTCACGAGCACATCTCGCTCCGAGTCGCATAATTATAATTTTACTCTGTCTGTGAATGTATTAAGTGTTAATTTACAAAATATACAATAGTTAGTTCCTGGAAGTGAGTGCTTATTCTAATACCTACACTTATAACCATCAAAGTGGTGACCCCGAATCAAAAAGAGTGATTTGAGTGTAGTGTATTAAAGTTAAATTGTAGTACGCGACTTTTCCGTGGAAGAGACATTGTTTTTGAATAACACATCAGAAAAAGTGAGCAGTATAATGAACACCGGAAGCTTTAGCGAACAATCTGCTCCGGAGGTTGCGTCGTGTTCTCCATTTATACCAGAGTACAAATCGAATGACTTAGAAGTTTGGTTCGCCATAGCAGAAGCTGCGTTTGCTGCCGCCCGCATCAACTCGGAGAAATCAAAATACGCAATGATAATACAGAAGATACCAACTAAAATCATAGACACAATGCGTGATGTCATTTTAAGCCCGCCCGAAGCCGCTCCGTATACAACGTTCAAGACGATTTTGACAAAGCGTTGTGGTACATCGGAGAGTCAGCGAACACGTCAGCTGCTGGAACGCGAGGACCTGGGAGATGATAAGCCGTCACAGTTTCTTCGACGTCTACGAAACCTAGCTGGTGAGAATATGTCGGAATCTACTGTCCGTACACTTTGGCAAGGACGATTGCCAACGGTCTTACAGCCCATCCTAGCAACTGTTAAGGACCAACCGTTGGAGAAAGCTGCGGAAGTTGCAGATGCAGCATTAGAATACTTGCCAATGCGTCCAGCTATTGCAGAGGCCGGAATTCCTCCTACTTCCACCAAACAAGAGGAATCGGTATCGGAAGACATGAAAAAGATGTACGTCAGTTTAAAGGACGAGATTGCTTTGCTACGTCGAGAAATCAACGATCCCACTTCGCGTGCGCGAGTGCGAGATAGAAACAGATCACGATCTCGCTCACGTTCCAGAAGCCGCGGTCCACGTCCACGTGATTTGTGTTGGTATCACTGGCGGTTTGATACGAAGGCAACAAAATGTGTTCCACCATGCAGCAAGGCTACGGGAAACGCTCCGGGCAGTCGTTAATGACGGCTAACGACTCCTGCCCTAAGAAATCACGCCATTTATTCGTCTGTGACCGAGCCAGCAAAATCCAATTTCTCGTGGACACCGGAGCTGACATCTGCGTGTTTCCTCGTCATCGTATCCAAGGCCCGCATAAAAAGTCAAACTACGAGCTTTCTGCAGCCAACGGGACAGTGATCGCTACATATGGAATTGCTAATTTAACGTTGGACCTTGGCCTAAGACGAGATTTTACTTGGAGGTTCATAATAGCCGATGTCTCCAAGCCAATCTTAGGTGCTGATTTTTTGGCATATTATGGACTCCTACCAGATCTGCAACGTAGACGTTTGATAGACTCCACCACCCTGATTACCTATAAAGCGGAGATAACAGAGTGTCAGGAACCAAGCATCAAAGTCATTAATGGCTCATCACCATACCATGAGCTTCTGCAGGAGTTCCCAGATATTATTCGTCCGGATGGCGCACCTAAAACAGTAAGCCACAGCACAAAACACCACATCATTACGACTCCAGGCCCACCAGTTGCGCACAAACCCCGTCGTCTTGCTCCAGACAAGTTGGCCGCCGCTAAAAGGGAATTCGAGGCAATGTTGCGACTAGGATTGTGTCGGCCATCAAAAAGTCCATGGGCTTCTCCACTACACATGATTCCCAAGAAAGGAGATGAGTGGAGACCATGTGGAGACTATCGGGCACTCAATAGTCGGACAGAACCCGATAAATACCCAGTACGTCACATCCAGGACTTTGCACAAGGACTGCACGGGAAGAACATTTTCTCCACTCTTGACTTAGTAAGAGCATTCCATCAAATACCAGTCGCAGAGGAAGACATACCTAAGACAGCCATCATTACTCCATTCGGACTCTTCGAGTTTATGTACATGACTTTTGGATTACGTAACGCAGCCCAAACCTTCCAGCGCTTCATGGACGAAATGCTACTGGAGTTGGACTTTTGTTACGTGTACATTGATGATATTTTAATTGCATCATCATCACATGAAGAGCACCTCAAGCATTTGAAAATTGTTTTTAATCGTCTGAAGAAATATGGCGTCGTCATCAACCCCAGCAAGTGTATCTTTGGTCAGAAAGAAGTTCGTTTCCTGGGATATATGGTAACTGCAACTGGTACTCGACCATTTCCAGACAGAGTTGTCGATATACAACGGTTTAAATTACCAGATACAGTCAAAAAACTACGTGGATTTCTCGGTATGATTAATTTTTACCGTAGGTTCATACCAGGTGCAGCCGCAACTCAAGCACCGCTTAACGACCTACTCCAGGGGAACCTTAAAGGAAATGCTCCTGTGCCCTGGACACCAGCTACTACAAAGGCTTTCGAGGCGTGCAAGGAGAGTCTCGCGGAGGCTACCTTGCTTGCTCATCCTCAGCCCGACGCACAGTTAGCATTAATGTGTGATGCATCGGACTAAGCCGTCGGCGCAGCGCTGCAGCAGTTTGTGGATAATCATTGGCAACCGCTGGGCTTCTTTTCGAAGAAATTGAGCCCCACCGAGCAGAAATATGCAGCTTATGACCGCGAACTCCTAGCTATATATCTTGCTGTTAAACACTTCAGACACATGATAGAAGCGAGAAAGTTCACTATTTATACTGATCATAAGCCCATTACCTTCGCATTTCGGAAGAAAACAGACCAATGCTCAACACGCCAATTTCGACACTTAGATTTCATCAGCCAGTTTTCAACGGATATTCGTCACATTGCTGGAAAAGATAACCCTGTCGCTGATGCATTGTCTCGCGTAGAAGAGCTTGAAACAACTCTAGACTTCAAGGCACTCGCTGACTCGCAGGCGGACGACAAAGAACTTCGAAAATTGCTAAAAGAAAATACGTCTTTGCAATTGAAACGTATACTGATTCCAGGCACGGACATCCCCATAACCTGTGACGTATCAACACAAGCTGTTCGACCATTCATCACCACGCCGTTTAGGAGAATTGCATTCAACACCGTCCATCGACTTTCGCATCGAACAATAACTCACCGTATCTTCATTACTCGTGGCTGTAACAATCTGTTGAGCCTGTTCACGAGCGCTTTCCCGAACAAAATTCCTGACTCTGAACTGATAATGAATAGTAATATTCAATATCATTTTGCCCAACCCGGGATTTAAACCTGGCCCTTCAGCTTTGTAACCGTACCGTGGTGCACTTACGCCATCGAGGCAGTGTACATTTCTATTTTTATATCAATAATTTTCAATATTAATTATTTATAATTAAAGTGACATATCTTGGGAGAGCTCTATGTCCAACAGTGGACTACATTGGGCTGATGATGATGAATATTAAAATACTGTTTGTAGTTTTTAAGTTGTGTATTTTTTACAGCTGTCTTGTTATGTATCGGAAATAGCTTTTATTTGTAGTTGAAAATTAGTAGTTAAGCTATTTATTGTTAGCAAGTTTTCTTACAAATTAGATTGTAGACTTATTTGTTTTCAGGCACACGACTATGGAAAGAGCTTTTGTTTGTAGTTGAAAATTAGTAGTTAAGCAATTTAATGTTAGCAAGCTTTCTTACAAATTAGATTTTAGACTTATTTGTTTTCAGGCACACGACTATGGAAAGAGCTTTTGTTTGTAGTTGAAAATTAGTAGTTAAGCAATTTAATGTTAGCAAGCTTTCTTACAAATTAGATTTTAGACTTATTTGTTTTCAGGCACACGACTATGGAAAGAGCTTTTATTTGTAGTTGAAAATTAGTAGTTAAGCAATTTAATGTTAGCAAGCTTTCTTACAAATTAGATTTTAGACTTATTTGTTTTCAGGCACACGACTAATAGATCCAATCACAGAGCTGCTGTATTTATCTTTGTATACGCTTTGTCCAAAGTCGTTTTTGTCTCGTCTTTGGATATATTGCATTCAATATTTAAACAGTTGTTAATTTTAAAACGGGTCGTTTCTTTACTACTTTCTTAGCTGGGTCTCGCTAGTTTTTTACAGATTATTCTGTAAGGAGTTGGCAGAATATTATGAACGTTATTAATTTATTATATTAGTATGGTATAAGTGCAACATATGATCTCTGGAATGGTGTCTATTAAGTAATGAGATATTAGGGTGTATGTATGATATGTGGCTCGCCCCCTATCACATAGGGGGACGGAACATACAAGGCGATATGTGGGTGTTCTGGTTGCACTTCTGCCTACCTCTCCGGTAAAAAGGCGTGAGTTTATGTATGTATGTAAGTGTATTAGGGTAGTTATGTTGGTAGGAAATACTTTGAAAATAAAAATGTATACTTTGTTAATGGCATTCCTCGTTGAAAGTCCTTAATAAATACATGAATAAATTACTGGTGATAGTTACATTATTACACATCTCAATTACTCAAATTCAATCTCGGTGATATTTATAGTGCCAACCTAATGTATGTTTACAAAGCTCATAAGGTTTTATTTCGTGTTTTACACGTACGAGTACTTTAGTTTATTACGTCTTTTAGTCGTAAATGTTTTATATTTCACCCATTGTTGCATTTTATGGCCGTTTCAATTTATTACTATCAATTTACTGTTAATGTTATTTTATTTTTAAGAATATTCAAATCTTAATGGATGCAGGTATAAAGTTGAATTTATGAGGTTGTTAATTTAAAATTAAATTTGTTAATTCGGTTCATGTTTTAGTACTGATGTTCTTTCTGTAACCTAGGTGGCCAATAAGATATAAGATTATAAGACTTCAGAATAACGATTATATGTACTCGTTCTCAAAATACTATTTAAATCAAAGTCAAAATATTCTTTATTTAAACAGTCTTCTACAAGAGCCTTTGAATCGTTAATTTCTGCTACCACCGCTTCTGAACGTATTGTAGCTGTGAAGAAGAAACGGCGCGGCGCAAGAAACTCCCTCACCAACATGAACTGTCTTTATTTCTTTTGTTTTTTTTTTATATACCCATTTACAACCACAAGTTGCAATCATGTCGGTGTATATGTTATGGGCCAAGTGATTAATCGGGCATTATTCATAATGTCCGGGCAATATGAATAATGCCCAATAAGAGCGGGCAATGTGATTATAACCAATCCATTTATCACATTGCCCGGGCATTATGAATAATGCCAAGTGTCTATTGGGCAGAGTGATGTAAAGCGAATCAAAATCAAAATAATGAGCCGAAGCAGTAGAATTTAGAATAGGGCAGCACGAGGGGGTGAGCTGGGAGGAGTGGAGGGCAAGGGGGAGTGCCGCACCTGCCCTGGTACCACTCCCATGAAAAGGTAACGCACCATTCCTAAGACATATCTATTATAGCAACCTAACCCTTAAAACACTTGTTGTCAATACAAATTAGCTTCTGCATCGTCTCCGGCGCTACGGGAAGTTCAGCCCCTTCGCCCTTGCGTAACAAAAGATAGGCACCCATGCTTCACCTCCGCGTTACCTATCCTTCGTTACAGCGGGTGGGGGCTGATCTCCCTCCGCGCCTCCGGCTTTTTATATACACTCTAGGGTCGGTAGCCAAAAGACTACGTGAAGTCTTGGTATTCCGAGTCGGTTTTGGGGCACAGTCGACCTAACTGATCCATAAAGTGGGTACACTAATTGTCTTCTGGAGATAATGTTTTGGACCTTAAAAAGCAACTAAACATAAGCAGATCAATGCAACCTTTCTAATTTATGGGTCTATCGCAGATGCGATAATGCGGCAGCGCACCACGTAAAAAATCACCTATGAATCACATTGCCCGATCATCATGTAGCCATATTCATAATGCCCGGGCAATGTGACAAATAGGTGAGTTTAGATTGTGATTAATCACTTGGCCCGATATGGCTCGGCAATATTCATGCTGCCCGGGCATTATGAATACTGCCCGCATTAATCACTTGGCCTATAACATATATAATATTAAAATGTCAATTATTATAATTGAAAAAAAATTTGCTTCCACATAGTCTGAGATTTTATAATATGTCTTTTTACAAAGCTTAACTTTTATTACATTTTTAAACTTATTAATTGGGAATACCATTAGGAAGCTTATTTAAGCAGCGTATAATTGGGTGCATAAAAGAATTATTTATCTTGTGGAGACGAGTAACGTGTGAGGCAAGATTATGTTTGTTCCTAGTGATCTTACTATGCATGTCGCAATTACGTTTAAATTGAGTTTATAATTTTACAAACATACAATAAATGAAATTGAGACTGTGATTGTGATTATATATTGTATTTCTGAAATGAAATATTTTTACCCACAATGTTTCTCAAATGAAACTATTTTTATCACTAAATCTCTTTAAAAACTAAAATACAATATACAAATATTGTGCTTTATTTTTGGCAAAATTATCTGTATTCAGGTAGCAATACTAAATTTGAATTCGGCGGAGTCGTCAAAGCGTTTTCGCATTGTATTGGCTAAATTCTAGACAGAGCTGAGTCTGTTTAGTGAAGCGATTTCGCTACTAAATTATACCATTACGAGTCTTCATGATAAATTCCATCTAGTTTCCGGCTTTTGTGTTCTTCAAGTTTAAGCTTGAGGAGGTTTTATTGTTTGTTCTTCTAATATTATATTTAAATACTTTACAATATTTTGAGCTAATGTGAGAGGGAAAGTTATTATATTTAAGTATGATTTATTCTTTGTTTTGATTAGTATAATATTGTGTACTACTGGAGAGTTAATACAAAATACGAGTAAATACATTCTTGTCCAATTAGAGTATCGACTGGTGAGAGTTTATTATACAGGGTATATCAAGACTGCCACAGAAAACGAAGCTGGGTGGTAGTTTTAGGGATTTTAGGCACAATGCAACTAAATTTTTTTTCTTTTTTCTATCTTCTTTTTATGGTGGTAAATACATAGTATTTTCTTAAATAATAGTGTACACCCTTTTATTTTTAAAGAAGCTATGATATGCAAGGCTTTAAATTATTATTTTATAAAAACTATGGATGTACCACCTAAACTCGACGATTTAGCAGTCTTTATATACCCGGTATAACTTTTCGAAATAATTACGATGGTCAGTTGAAAATATAGGTGAGTACGGCTTACTCATGGCGGAATACAGGACACTACTTCAGGCTAATACAGCAAGTTGAAAACCGATTATAATATAAGGGTTGATATGGAAGGACGCAAGATCACTAATTTTGGAAATGATTATGGAAATCTTACGAAAACTTCAATTTAATTTTACAGATGTTTTGTGATTCGAATAAAGTATTCACAATTGCTGATTATAATTTTGCGCAAATAAATTCAACCCTGCTATTGCTGAATAGCTTTGTAAACTTGCGGAATAGACAAATGATAAAGAGAACGAGAATAATCGAGGTCAAACGTCAAAATAAATACAAAAATGTCAAATTAAATATGTGATGTTACAAAGGCGAGATTATCTTGAGAAGATTTATTATACAAAAATATGCTATCTTAATATATAAATCACATGTAATAGTTGAACTGCCGAAAAGAAACCAATGGGAGTGAAATAGAAGATCTGTCGCCGTCCGAAATGAGTTATTAAAAGACGCGGTTGGGTTTTTATCAGTCTAGACCTATCAAAGCATTTTTCAAATGTTAAAAAGGCGACGATAGTTACAGATGAATCGTTTTTAGTTCAAGGTAATATAAGGTCATTTTGGACATAAAGGTACTTAAGATTTCTTGCAACGTCATTTGAGAAGCTTTTTTTCGTTTAAGTGACGCTGAAACTAGTCACAACATAAAAGTGCCAAACAAGACATGAACAGAGGACATAAAATTAAGCGAAAACTAGGAATCCAAAAAGTCCATAAAGTGTGCGGTAGGAACGCTCCCACGTTGCCTTTGATAGAGCGCGGTACAAACTACACTCCATACAGAATAGTAAAGGCTTTTGGGAAAACGAGATTACTGCTCGTAAACCTTCAAGGGATGTTACAGTCTTGTTTATACGATAGTGCGACCCTATCGATACATTTTATCTCATATTTTATCTTTATTATGGCAACCCTGATTCGCGGCTGTCGAATTCTGATGAAGGCTTTTTATGACGACAGAATACATTTACATAGTGTTTTATAGACGGCCCGGGAAATATTGCTCGAGTTATAACTCATGTTTTTAGTAGTTGCCACTAAAGTAGGTCAGCTTATTGCAGAATATTTTATATATAATATTTGCTATAACCTTTCGATATTTAAGTGGAATTGGTTTTAGTATTTTATGCGGTATGCAGTGATGCAATAAGTGGTGTAGAGATTTACTGCTAGTTTGTGAAATGAAAACCGTAGAAACTGCATTACAATTTTTAAGGTTCAGTCAACCTTCGTGTGGGTGTTATGTACGGGTGGGAAAGTTAATAACTACTCGTTTATTGAAGTATTTTTAGCATTTTTAGCATTCAGTGCCTCAAATCTCAGAAGGAATCTTAGAAATTTATTTTATAATATAAAACATCATTAAATACTTTTAGCAGGCTTCAGAACCAATTTATTGAACACAGTATAAAGAAAGATTTCTCCTACATTCGATAGGAGCAGAAGGTTTTGTCTAAATATATCCATAACATATTTTCCATAATTCCTGGAAAAGTTATATTAGATCATGATTTTATAAGACTGTATATTTTCACAAAATGTATTAATGAAGACGCTTTAATACCTAAGGTTTATACTTAGTGTAAAATTTGAAATAGATCTGTTTCAATTAACAATAGATCTTTTGTTGGTTAACGGTTCATAATTGCAACTAGCTGGTTAGATAAATTGAAATGATCACAAACGAGAGTCGTTTAACCGGGCCGTCTTTACCTAAAGTTAACGAGATCTATGTTTACGGAGGCGGCCGGGAGTTTATTACTTAACTGACTATTACTGGCCGAGAATTGGTTCCCTACTTGCGAAACTCGATTGATTCTCAAAGCAAATTTTTGTCGCATCGATTATGTTCATATGTGGACTAAAACGGTAGAAAGAAAACATCGTGAGAAAAACCTGCATACCATAGTGTTTTATAAAAAAATCTATGGTAAGTAAGTCCGCCAACCCGCACTAGGCCTGCGTGGTGGACTATATGGCCTAACCACTGTCAATCATACTGTCAATTGTACAGGAGGCCCGTGCCCTGCAGTGGGACGTATATGGGCTGATACAGATACAGACTATGAACACGGTGGTTGCTGGTTATCACATACATCTTCTGACTTACCGGAGTCATGTTAGTATTTTAAATACGGCGCCTTTTAGCGATAAGGGAAAACGTCTTGAGAAATTCTGTATACGCCGAATATGATTTTAACAAGAATTCTTATAATAATCTATTTTCAATCGTTTCATTAAATATGATGTTACACGGAATGACTTGGTCTATAATTTTCTCATCACGTAAGTCTAATACGATTTTTTAAAATTATTTCGAGTTCCTTTTTATTCTTTATAGGTTTCTTGAAGACGTTTTATTTCTTAGTTGAAGTAATTCAACAGGACGTTCAAAGTTGTGTGCCCCGAGTTCGATCTATCGATGTAATCAGCTTCAAATGTGTTAGCATCTAATACAAAAATAAGATATCTACTCCACAGTATATTTCTCACGATTAAATATTAATTAATTTTGTTAAAAGGTATTGAATGTAACGAATTCAATAAAATATATTAGAACATAATTTATTAACGGAGAGGTTTATTTTATAAACAAAAAGCAGAACAATAGACACGTGAAGACAGCTTAGTGAAAAAAAAAAAAATCTATTTAATATATTTTATACAATAAATGTTGCCAACTCAAAATAAACTAAAACGAGTATTTCTAATATTTCAAGTATTACATTGTATTTCAACATCCCCACTCAATGTAATACATGTACATTAACTGAATGAACAAACAATAAATAAAAATAATATCAATTTACTTTAAACCACATCCAGTTAGACATTTAAGCAATAATTCCTTGTTCAAAGATTTTGTGAACATATCCGCAATCTGATCTCCAGTGTTTACATATATCAAACATACCTTATTATCTCTAATCAACTCTTTGACAAAATGATATCGTATATCAACATGTTTTAGTCTTTTAATATTATCAGTATTTGCAACCATTATGGCAGATTGATTATCACAATATATAGGTACTGGATACACATTTACAATATTAAAGTCCTTTAGTAAATTTGCTAACCAACAAGACTCACTAGCTGCCATACTGACTGCAACATACTCAGCCTCAGTTGATGATAGGCTCACTGAGTACTGTTTCTTTGAACACCACAATACAAGACAATTAGAAAATTTGAAACAATAACCAGTGGTAGACTTTCTGTCTTTCAAATCGCCACCCCAATCTGCATCGCAATACCCTACAAGCCCATCACCATCACATTTGTAAACTAACTTATAATCTAAAGTGTGTTTAACATATCTTAAAACTCTTTTTAAATGAGATAATAATACATCACTCGCATTATTCTGGTATCTACTTAATATGGATACAGCTATACAAAGGTCTGGCCTAGTGCCTAACATGGCATACATTAAACTCCCTATCATTTTCCTACATATATTTTCTATTTGTTTGTTTGATTTGCATTCCTTTATGTCTAAAATGTTTCTATTAAAATTTTGATCAATAGGAGTAGATACGGGCTTACAATTCTCCATGTTAAATCTCTTTAATACACTTTCTAAATACGATTTCTGACTTAATTCTGTTACACAATCTTTAAAATTCTGTTCAATTCTAATACCAAGATAATTTGAAACTAATCCTAGATCTTTCATTTGAATACTTTCTGTAAATTTGACTTAAGATCACTTATCAATTGTTTATTACTACTAAACATCAAAATATCATCAACATACAGTAATATATAGGTTTGATCATTTTCATTACATTTTGAAAACAGACACGGATCATTCTTTGACTTAACAAAACCTTCTTTACATATTACTTCATTAAACTTTTCATTCCAATACTTAGGTGACTTTTTCAGTCCATACAAAGACTTATTAAGTTTGACAATATTCTCACAACCATTATATGCCCCTTCTGGTAACCTAATAAACACATTTTCTTTTATATCCCCATATAGAAAAGCTCCAGTGACATCCATTTGATGTATTTCTAAGTTTAATTTAGTAGCAACTGAAACAAATAATCTAAAGGTTGTCAATTTAGTAACAGGTGAATAAATATCATATAAATCTAATGCATCATTCTGTTCAAATCCCCTGGCAACCAGCCTCGCTTTATACTGAATATTATTATCAATTTTCTTAAGTTTAAAAACCCACTTACTACTTACAATGTCTTGATTTTCAGGTACTTGACACACTGTCCATGTATTATTCGCTTTCAGGGTCTCCAGTTCCCGTTTGATGGCTGCTTCCCACTGACAAGCATCACTTCTCTCCATGGCTTCCTTATATGTGCTCGGTTCTGTTTCCACAGTGTAGACATTTTGACAATTATAAAATTGTGTTTGTTTTCTGACACGTTTGCTTTGACGAGGTGAAGCTGGCAGCGGCTCATTTCCACTATCGCATTCACTGAATTCATCACTTGTTTCCTCTGGTTTATATAAACTATCCTCATCTTCATGTATTGTCTCATCTGTCTCCCTTGAAACTGTAATACTATCATCCATTAAATTTGGGTCATTATGGACTGGTGTTTCATTGCTTGGTATTTCATTTACAAATTCTAGATTTACTTTCTCTTGTTTCGCAATGCATGGTTTTAAAAATATAACATCTCTCTTAATTAGTACATCATTCTTTTCTGGATAAAATATTCTATAGCCTTTTACGGATTCTCCGTAACCTACCATAATTCCAGTCTCACTTTTAGCATCCCATTTCTTCCTTTTTTCTTTTGGAATATGGACAGATACAGATGTGCCAAAAATATGTAATTTATTAAGATCAAATTGTTTATTTGCAAATACTTCATATGGTGTTTTACCTGGTTCTTTACTTTTACCAGTTCTATTTATAACATAAGCTGCAGTGTTCACTGCTTCCGCCCACAATTTCTTTGGAAGATTTCGGGCACACAGCATCGATCTTGCTGCTTCTGTCAAAGTTCTTATCTCCCTCTCTGCCTTGCCATTTTGTTGAGGTGTATAGGGAACAGAAGTTTGATGTACTATACCACGATCTGAGAAAAAATTGAATAATTCCTTATTTATAAACTCCAAACCATTGTCACTTCTGAAGTTTATTACTTTATTACCTGACACATTTTCTGCTTTGTTAATAAAATCTTTAATAAATCTTACCACCTCTTCCTTCTTCTTAAGAAAGTATACAGTTCCATAGCATGAGTAATCATCCTTTAATATTAAAAAGTACCTTGATCCTCCAACAGACATTTCCTCCATGGGACCACATACGTCGGCGTGTATTAGCTCACATGTTTTGGTAGTTTTTGTATCGCTGAGACTAAAGGGCAAGCGGTGCGCTTTTCCTTCCAAACAGGCTTGGCATTTTTCTAGGCCCTCATCCGATACTTTAATGTTATTGTTTGCCAACACGGTTTTTACATCTTTTACATTTTGATGCACAAGTTTCTCATGCCAGTCATTCAAATTTGAATTCATCTCGGTTACATTTGCAAAAGCAGATTTGTAACGAACATCCATTATATACATGTTCCCGATTCTATTTGCCAACGCTCGTATTTCATTATTTTTCAAAAATTTGCATTTATTTTGATCCGTCACCATGACATAACCTTTGTCAGCTGCGCAATTTACTGAGAATAAATTTACTTTTAAATCTGGCACACATAATACATTATCTATGGTTGTTTCGATCCATCTATGACCATTAAAAACTTCTAGCTCCACCTGTCCGCATCCGATGACACTTATCTGGGTACCGTCACCTACTATTACAGATCTTTGTATAGTTATTGGCGAAAAAGTGGAAAACAAATTTTTATCACGACACATATGTTCGCTGGCACCTGTATCCACCAACCATTTTGATGTTTCATAACATTCTGTATGTGTTTGTTGCACTACGAATGCATTTTTCTCTTTTCCTTTCTTAAACCAACAATCACTTTTGTTATGACTAATCTTATTACAATAGTAACATCTTTTCTCTCTCTTGTTTACATTATTATTGTTCACGTTACTCACACATTCAGTTTGATAGTGCCCCATCTTATTGCATTTGAAGCACTTTACATTCTTTTTCTTCACGCTATATTTCTGGACATTTAACTTTGTTGCAAACGCGGAGGATGTTGAAGCGACTTCTCCTTTTTGTCTTAATCGTTCCTCTTCTACTAACAAACGACAAACAAGGTTATCATATGTTTGTTTATCATCCGGCGCAGACTCCCACGCGGATATGAAGTGTTTATAAATATCTGGCAACGACATTAACACCTTTGTAATAACAAACTTTTCGGAAATGACTTCACCCATCTGCTTCAACTGGTTTTGTAACTCTTGTATTTTGATAAAAATACTGACATTTCCATTCCTTCTTCATATTGATATTGAAAAAATCGTTGCTGAATTATATGAATGCTTGTTTCACTACTTTGTTCGAAAATACTTTTTAATTTTCGCCACATCTCTGCTCCAGTAGTACAAGTTATTATATGTATCATCACTTCCTCCGTCATTCTGGTCACTAAAAAGGTTTGAGCCTTAGCATCCATAGTTTGCCACGCTTTCTGTTCTTCTGAATTTCCTCCTTTTAGCCGTTTACCTTCAACGATGTCAAGTAAATTTTGACTTCGCAGTAATACCATTGTTTGGAATTTCCAAACATTCCAATTCTTAATTCCTTCCAGTCTAATAACTGTATGTGTGTTACTCCCGTCCATCGTGTATTTTAACAGATTTTCCTTCCGTGCAGCTCAGTTACTAAGCACGTTTTTTTTCATAACCTCTACACACTGACGTTTTTGTTTTTCTTTTTCTGCTTTATTTTTTGGCCTTCAATCTTCTAATTAATATATTCGTGGCCTGGGCCAATAACCTATAGTCAGTTTAAAGGCTTTGATAAAAATATTACAAGCAATAAAATAATGAACAAAAAGCAGAACAATAGACACGTGAAGACAGCTTAGTGAAAAAAAAAAAAATCTATTTAATATATTTTATACAATAAATGTTGCCAACTCAAAATAAACTAAAACGAGTATTTCTAATATTTCAAGTATTACATTGTATTTCAACATATTTGATAAAAATGTTATCACAATATACAATATAGTCTCTACATTCAACCCAAATCGTCTTTCATAATTCACGAACCAACTCGATGGCGTTTCTTTAGTGAGTTTTAGAAATAAATATTGGCGGAAAATAGTAGAGGCAGTCATTCTTTGAAGTTCAACTTGTGTGCCAATTAAGGCACTTTGTAAATAGTGTGCACTTTTTATTCGATTCCAAACAAACTTATTTAACGATTAATAACATTTTATACAACCCAAAAAGTATCAAGAAAATAAAGCTGCTCCATCTCTACGAAAAGAAAATTTCGTTTAAAAGCTTTTGTATTTCTGATTGAATTTATTGATTGGAAGATGGTTTGAGTTCTGTTTGATTTTTGAATTATTTCTATCTTATTTGATTTGATGCAAGTATTATACTTAGAAATACCACGATTTTATTTAGAGTTGGTGATTAATTGGCTTCCAAAATATTGAGATTACCTTATCTCTACCTTTTTTTAAAGTTCAATCTATGACCTACGTCTCTGCCAATGAATATACATCAAAATATTCTTTCTTGAGTAGTATTTTCTAGGATCTTTTGAATTATTATTGCCACTGCTGCTACTATATGACGTTCGCATTATACGACGAAACTTAAAAATACCATAATAATAATAGCCCAACAACTTGAAGAGAGCGAGAATCGTATGCCATTATCGCATGACACAACCGCTGTAGATTATTGTATTTTGACACATGTTTATACAATGTAACTTTTTTATACCCTTACGAAAATCATATCTTCGAGGCGAGGATCTATCCCCGTGTAAATGGGGCTTAACACTCATCACCCCAAGGATACTAAAGATTTTCTCTCCTTTCTCTAATTAAGTATTTCAAAGTCCGCTATTAGAAAGATCGTGCTTGTCCTTAATTCCGGCAAAAATTCTAAAGTGGTGGTTTCAGTTGAGTGCTAGTAGTAAAAATGTAATTACACACAATAAATTAAATTAAATGCATGCTAGGATGTTCCAGAAGACATCTTCCATTCATTTCAGCAATAATAGAGTTCCTTAGAACGAAATTCTTGAGCTAAAGAATAGGAATTCCTCGCGAACTCCGTACGTGAGCATGACGAAACTTTTACAGGCGTGAAATAGTTACCGGTCTTGTGGTGTTATCGGGTTTGGAAGAATTATTACATCCGGGTTGGGTATAATAAATGGATTATATTTTTGACGGAAAGGCAATTCGGTTTCAGGAAAAATTAAAGCGAAAACTAAATGGGTCAGTTTTCAGACGTTGAAAACCAAAATATCAAAAAATACTCATTTTGCTTCACTTCATCATAAACTAATAACTGATTGAACGTGTCTATAATAATGGTTCGTTTAAATTATTTTATAAACTCATCAGTGAAGAACTGTGCAATGGAAATGGATGTTTTTAATTCTCTGTGAACTATCACATTACATTCAATATCTTGTATCAGCCCATATAAGTCCCACTGCAGGGCACGGGCCTCCTCTACAATCGAGAGTACGATTGAGAGTAGTTAGGCCATATAGTCCACCACGCTGGCCTAGTGCGGGTTGGCGGACTTACATACCATAGAAATTTTATAAATCGCTATGGTATGCATGTGCAGTGCGTGGTGAACTGTTGGTAAACGGACTAGACGCGCCTGCCAAAATGTTCACGGTGGTCGCGGGTTCTAATCCCAGGGCACACCTCTGACTTTTCGGAGTCATGTGTGTATTGATAGTCAATCACCATGCACTAAAACGGTGAAGGAAAACATCGTAAGGTGAGTGAAAACAAACCTGCTTACCATTCAATATCTACCAGAATAAAATGTCTAGAGATGGCTGGTGATAGCTGTTTGATCGAACCCGGACTTATAAACCTTTAACCAACCATGTTTACACGTAAGGTCTCGTATCAAGATCGTAATACATCAATATCTCTTAAAGGTTGCATGAGAGTACAATAATGCAGGCATCTCTCAACTTATCACTGAGGAAATCCTTAGAGGAGGCCTGTGTTTATCAGAAATATTAATGTGGCTGAAGGTGACTATAATCAAGACTGGAGTTTTGTACAAAACGTTAGTCCATATGGCAACCTTATTCGATAATTTGAAGCGTTATACACAAAGCAATGTCTCACAGCGCGATTAAATCGAGCTGAGACAATTTACTCAAAACAGTTCATTCCAGGTGACCTACTTCAATAAAGGCGTCACCACACTCGCGATCTTTTGTCCTCAAAGGAATGATTTCGGTTACGGAAACTCAGTAATTGATTCAATAGGTTGGAGCTTGTGTCGGATTTCTATAGATCTTTTTACTTAAGGCGTTGGGAAAATTGCTGTCGTTGTCTGGAGCGTTCATTACAATTTCTGTTGTTAATTAATTCTCGAATTCATTCTTTGTAATTCAAATTGTAAAAGAGGCTATATTTAACTTGTTGATAATGATGAAACAGCTCCTTTATGTGTCAGTTACAACTGCTGAAGATCCATAAGTTTGTATTTAAGTTTGGATTAAGGGTTCTAAACCAAGTTGGGAAGCTATAACTTTCGATAGCACAAGTCTAGTTTTCTACCCCTTGATTTAGCAACAACTGAAAAACTTAAGCGGCTTTAGAAAAGTTATTTTCCCTCCGGGACTTGAGTCGTGACTAGCTATCGGGATTACATGGTCCTATTTTATTTTACCTGACATAGCGAGTTCATACTCAAAATCATTCAACTGAATAATATATGTCACGAGATACATTGCTTCGTGGATTCTATTTTGATCATTTCTTCTGGTTCATTAATATCCGCTCCACTCTCAGCAATTTAGACTCGTTTTAAAGAACTGACATTACACAAAGTTCTGCCAATAGTCTACTATTACCAGTAGCAATTTCCTATTTCAAATTTGAAATGTCAGAATGTGTCGAAGGACCATTTTTCCTCGACTATACAAAGCAAACGTAGCGAGAAGTCTCCGATGTGGCAGAGCTTTTAGGTGTGGTGAAGCGAGACAATATATCGAAAGTGCTGAATCTTGTCGCTTCACAGCCAGGGTCTACGTGACAATTTATAGTTCTCACCTCTAACTCAGGTGTTTTGTTTTCGGCAGGTGCAATGGGCTGTTAACGGCTCGAGCGTATTGTTTTTTGTTGTTTACCGGTTAAATTTATTGGTGTTTTTCAGGTGTTCGGAGTTCAATGCATGATATATGGTGCTGTTAATGGGTGTTGGAATTTAGAACATGAAAAAATTGGCAATAGCGAAAATTATTCGTATTTCTATGAAATGTGGATCCAAATAGTTCGGAAAAATTTGTAACCAAACTCAGAATAGCGAACGCAGTGGAATGCCAAGCATTGCTTTGTAATTCATGATGTGGTTTGATTTTGCTACACTATGAGCGGCCGTTTCGCTTACAATCACGCGAATGGCATTCAAGTCTCGCTATTATATATAATATCTTTAGGTATTCGGATAAAATTCATCGCAATATTAGTTTTCTAGACCAATCTCATTAAACTTATTACTATAACAAATCATATCAAGAAATATAGCAACTTAATTGATTGTGATTTTTATTTCCTAATATATTGACCTTTGGAGCCGATAAAAAAAATAGGGTGTAATAAAAGAAAAAAATAAATTTGTACAATAGCCATCCAGAAATTGAACCAGCTTGTAGACGATTGTCATTCATGACTATCCTTAGTCGAATGTCGTTTGGTCGGCGATGTTTGACAGCGAGTCGACTAGTATAGGACTAATATACTTGTGTCAACACTCGGACATGCCTTGATTTATTAAATCAATTTGTAAGTAATTGAAAATGTATAAAATATTATATGGGGTATATTTGTTTCTACTCAGATTACATTTTTGTAAAATAAGCGTATAATGATCCGAAATCAGGCAGGGTTCTGTTTTATGTGACGTTTATCCACGTGCCTGATAAAATTGCGGCTCATTATCTTTCATCTATCGATATTAGGATGGTATTTTATATGTCGTCTGGGTATCAATTATATTTAAATGTTTATTTTAGTTTTATGCAAAAAATTAAGTCAGTTTTTCTGAAATACTCACGATATATACCTATTATGTGTGGTTTTGATAACATTTAATCAATTTAAACACCTTGCTCGGTTATCGATCTTGTATTATAACCATTAAATTTTCATATCATTTCACTATCACTATTTATCATTTATTAAACGCTTTCATTATAAAATCCAGTTGATAAATTCACCGCAGCCCGTCTAACCTTCTTTCATTAACTAAAACGTATCGCAAGTATCCAGATAAACAGCTTTGGGCGGGAAGATTTTTTTTAATTCGTGTAAACTGGGCCCCGTCATTTGATAAGGGTAAAATATATCGTAACTTTAGCTAATCCATCATTTAGTTGGGATGAAGGGCCGGGCGTGCGGCTCCTCTCTTATCGCGAGGGTAGGGTGACCACACGGCAGCTTTGCATAGAGTTTACTGTGGACTTAGTGCCGGACACTGGGCGTTTGGTCTGGATTAATCCATTCCGTTTTTATTAAGAGACGATATGAAAGGGTTTTTTATGAAATGAAATGAAATGAAATGAAAATATTTATTGAATCCATAAAATGTCATACACTATTTAGATTCAGTCATTTTTTTTCCATTACCACCCAGTTCACAAGGCTGTTTTCGCCAGAGAAGAACGGGCAAGAAACTCTAGCGTTGCTCTTTTCAAAATAAGTTTACAATACAGTGATCATACAGGAGTTGAAATTCAGAGCAGTTCAAAAATAATTATTCATAATAATAATTATATTGTACGGCTGAATTAAGTGTGGTCGCCCTGACCGCGGAATCGGTATACACTGTTCAGCAAAAGCAATGAAAGGCAATAAAAAAAAAATAAAGAAAAAACAAAGTAATTTAATATTATCATTATAAGCAAATTGAGCAGACCAGTCTACACAAGCAGCACCCGTTCACGAGTATGACCCATGTGCCAGCCATCGGTCTCCTCAACCGTGTTATAGGGAAGTGACCGACCCGGCACACGACGCCGCCGCAAGCACAGACCTTTAAGCGAGCAAGACGTACTCAAATTGCCTACAACTATGGTGAAACAAGTGGGATAATTATTTTAATTATATTTAACAGAGTACACACACATCCGGTTCGGGGACTTATATTATGTTTTATTCCCACGCCTTACTATCTTCTAAGTATTCTGAAGATAGTATTATGTAGAGGTGGTGTGCATACGTTTTAATTTATGTAGATGATTCTTGTTTGATAATTAATTATTCAAGAGATAAAAGGATGTGTTTTAACGTGAAATAAAATATATATTTTACATGGAATAGTATGTTTGAGACGTCGGGCGTTACCTTTTTGTAGCATTGAGAATAAGCGGGAAGGAAAAAGCATGGGAGGAGGAAATGGGTGGTGGGCATCCGGCAATCTCACTCACTGAACGAAACGTAACAGCAAGACAGAAAAGCTGTTGCTTCACGTCGATTTTCTGTACGACAGTGGTACCGTACCCTAAAAGAGCCTACCCATTTGTGCTGTGTCATGACTGACAATAGCGTGGCTCTACCACAATAAATACATTTTGACACTTTGTACATATTGTTATTTATATGCGTAAAATTAAAACGCGCTCACTGAGCTCACAGGGGCCGCTAGTGTATTTATTGGAATTAATGAATTGTATTAATGTATAATAATGTAATGTAATGCTCTACTTTACTATATTGGGTGTAACCTGTAAATAGTAGTGAGTATGTTGAATAAATAAATAAATAAAAATAAAAAAAACCGCAAACATTTTTTAACAGTAATGATAGTCACCCTACCAGAATACAAAATTAGATCAGAGCACCCACTTTGTGTGACTATAAAACATGTGGCTTCTACATCAGCTAATCCACCAATTTAATTACGATATCGTCTTGCAACACCCTCACATTATTAGCTTTAAATGCTGAGACACTATCGTATTGATCTATTTTATCTTATCGCAGGATAATATTATTAATTATGGAAGTGATAAATACGTTAGTAGCTTTTTCTTGTATTATTGTGGAATATCTTTCAAAATAGCTATATGAAATTTTGCTGCATTTCGTGCTTAGCCTATGTTTTTCCGGTTTCACGTCGCCATAATTGTGTCGTCTCGCGATCCTTGGCGGTGGATAGTCAGTGAGCTTTGACGAGCAAACACATACAATTTTAACGTAAAAAAAAAACACGGAAAAAAACCTTTATAGAACAGCAGTAATATATTGTTGTAAGAGTTTTTATCCGTGTTGTAGAAATATTTATTTTCCACTACAGACTTTGTAATTGTGTCATATTCAAAATAATTGTATATTTTACTGATTGTTAATGTCCAACCCAATTATTTTTATAATGAGATACAACTGGCTAGAATTCTCTAATGATGCATATTAAATGTTTATTTGAGTTTAATAAAATACAATAAAACATTTGATAAAGCTAAACAATTCATTAAAAAACTATAAAACTAGATATTGCCTAGGTTCCATTTCATACAAGTATTCAATGTCCACATCTTTGACAGAAAACTAAAAAAATAGTGAAAGTTTTATTAACGAATACACAAGATTTAAAAAAATATTATTCGGCTAATATTGTCTAAAGGAGAAAGGTCGATTTCCTAAGGAAATTGGACCTAGTAGTGAAAACTTGACGGACACAAATGAGACCTAGAATTAAATAATAAAGATTGAATATCCTTTAAATATAATATAGTCTTTTTGAGCTACGATATGGGGTATACAAGATATATCCTCTTAAAGTTTTACAAAAACTACCATATTCTACTATCTTCACATATATGTTATTTGGACAATATTTTATATTTTCTGTAACTATGTAAATAATTTCGTTTAATAAAATTGTAAAATGTATTACATAATTATAAACACGTTTAATACTTTTCGATATAAAGTTGATAAAGAAAGCATTTCTGGGGGTAGAAATATCCGTGTCAAAAGAAGGTAAGTCATTCTAAAAAGGGAATGATGACGGTAAAAACGTTGTTATTGATAATAAGAAACAGATTTTTGTAATAAAAAGTTCTATTGAACTTGTACGTAAACAATATCTCATGTACCTGGTAGTAACAATACATTGTTGAGGTGCTTTTCAGAAGGTGATATTATTTTGGTACCTAGGCACCACATAATAGTCATTACATGTGCACAGCATTCCACTGTCGTTTGATTGCAATGCAATTACAATAATGTTGTATTATTGCATTGTGGCCATTTTGAGAGCTGTCGATCTGAATATAAACAAAACATATTTTTGTGCTGTCCTAACCAATAACGCACTAAGTGGTCTGGTATACTATTTATCTCATTAAAATAGAATGATGTTTTAGAATTCTTTATAATTGTAAAGATGTCTTGTACATGTTGGAACTAAAATAATATTATAGAGTCTTTCCCTAATAAAATCTAATGAGGTATTGCGTAGACGCACTGAGCAAGCTCTGCTATTTTTGGGAATATAATAATTATAATTTTTTTAGAGTAGCCAAGAGTTGTCGTAAATAATAAACTCAAAATAACAAAACCAACACCACAAAAGCACATTCCTTTCGCGACCAAGCACAAAGAATCAAATTCTATTTACAAATTACAAACACTAATTATAAGACAGATGTTAATTCTGATAATATTGCAAACAATGCAAAAAGTGGTGGAATATTTTATGATATCCTTTTTTTTTTTACAAAATCTGATCTCGACGGTGTAGGATAAAAATAAATATAGAAATGAATCTAAAAAAATACGCCTGATTTTTTAGTCATACATAATTTCTTGTCCTTTTATCACTCCATTAAATAGTGTATAAAATATTATTTATTATTCCTTAAATGAATCTATTAATGAGTGTCCTGATTTTGCACATATCTGTTATTCTTCTCTGTTGAGCTATTACATTAATTCTATGGTAATAAATATTTTTTTTTAACTGGCAAAATAAGTTAATTATCTTTCACTAGATAATATAATATTGAATGCTCGGCCATGCGCATGTCTGGGACGTTCTGAAACGACGCGTGAGATCAGTACAACCGGCTCCGCAGACCATCAGAGAGCTGAAGAATGTGATTACCGCGGAGTGGGAACGTATTCCGCAAGCAAGTATCCGGGATATCCTCGCTAGCATACCCAGACGAATTCAAGCTGTGATTTCAGCTAGAGGGGGTCACACTCGATACTAAACATTTATCTGCTTTTACTTTATTAAAGAAAAAACAAACAAAAATCTTTGTTAACTTTTACTTCACGAGCATATGCACTACTAGCGAGCATACACGACTAGTGAACTTTAGCATTAAAACCCATAAATTTTATCAACATTTTATGATAATACTGACGAAAACGATTATTTGCTTATTAATTTACAAAATTGTGAAAGTAAAACTACCTATAATTATCAAACAAACCAATAGTAACATTTGAAATGGTTCATTGCTTAGGTGCCCGTTTTTTTTGCAAATGAGTTTATATAAATTTGTACGTTAGATACGTGCAAATAATTCATATAAGTTATGCTATCTGTCACTTTTTTCTGGTCCGTAACAGATATGAACGATTAGGCTTTATTCACAATGTCTCATACGTATGAATTAAAAAAAACTTATTGCACCGTAGTTTTAACAAAACAATTTTTTTATTTGAGTTATATTATTTTAAGTGTTATTTGCCATGTATTGTCTGTGTGTCCATGTATTGTATGTATGTGTTGTATTCGTCGGCCGTCTCAGTATCAGCTATAGGGTATGCGCAAAGGTATCCCGCGAAATTTGTTCTCGCTGTTTGCAATTTATAGGCCAGTGTCGTGTTCATTAAAATATGATCCACGATTTACATTTGATAAAAAAGAGTTTCTCAAAAATAAAAAATAAAACGATTCATATAAAAGTTTTTTTTATCACTTTTTTTAAATAACAAATATCCATAATTTGTCAATCAATGTAACCTTTTAAGAAATGCCTCTGTCAAATGATCTGATAATGTTACTGCAAATGCATAGAAACCTACCAAAAGTAGTATACTGTAAGTACGAAAATTACCAATCATACAGAACTTCAATTATTAGAATTATGCAGTACTTTGAACTGTTTTAGCAATTGTGCACTGATTTATGGCAATTATACTAAAATACGATCACCAATTTGTTGTTTCATTATATACCTACCTAGCCATCCACCCCGGCTTAACACTCGTAGGTAGCAATTTTATACCTGATCACAGTAGGTTAACTGTGATCAGCATGTATAGGTAGTGATACTGATGATGGTATTCCTCTATTCCAGATGTTATAAATTAGCAACGTTAATTATTTATTTTACAAACGTGTGCTATTATATAAACTTGCCCTAATAATTCCTTTCTGTTATTTTTCTGTTTCAATCAAATAATATTCATATTCGTTTCCTATCCGTAACTTACAATTATTTTGAATATGACCCAATTGCAATATGTTTCTGTAGGCATTACTCAAATAAAACTCAATAGTAAACCTCACAACTATACCCCGAATAACACACAAAAAACCAAGTACAAATAAAATCGAATATACTCCGACAAAATTCAGGGAAAGAACATAATAACTTTTCTAATACAATGGACTTCGAAGAAAATATATTTCACAGACCCAAAGATGCTTACTTGTTTCTGCCAATATCGAGAATTATTATTACTCTCGCATGTAAAGGCATTTGGATTGTTCAAAGAACGGCTTCTGAGACATGGGACGACTGACCAACGGCATTTTATTTTGTCCAAATTTAGATAAGAGGCTCTTTGTAAGAACGCTGCTAAGCCGCTCACTAGTGAACCCTGCCCTTTAAAGTGAATAGAATAAAACATTTAGGCTTCGAATACGCATGAAATGGGCTTCAAGAATGTAGTAAATTAATAGAGATCAATTTTTTCTGCGAGGGATTTGTGTCTGTTCATTGGATTTAAATGGCGGGGTTGGGTATTTTTAATGGAAAGCAATAAGAAAATAAAAAAGTTGTAAAATATTTTAAGTGAAACGGTTTTCCAATATTTAAAGTGGTTAAAATTCATTTAAAGTGGACGTGCCCCACGATTTTATTTTAGTTTAATCAATGCATAAAACTAAAAAAAACTAAAAAATAATGTTTAAAATTATTTTTTAGTTTTTGGTACATTTATCTGCAGTATAAAACCGTTTTACTTAAAATATTTTTTTTACTTTTTTATTTTCAAGTTTTTAGTTTTTATTTCTCATACTATTCAATTCGTTGAGTTCTTGACTTGGGTGGGACATTCATATTGTAATTTTGTATAGTATACTGTATTATGCTTACCAAGCCCTTTATTTTGATACCCATATTGATGGGATTGAAAAATACATTATCCGCCATTTTGTAGCAGTGGCCATCTTTGATTTTGATTTTGTAAAGTGCACTGAATTCTACTTGACAAGCCCTTCATTTGATACCAATATTGATGGGATTGAAAAAACTAAGTTGTCCGCCATCTTGTAGCGGCGGCCATCTTGGATTCACAATAATATTGAATATGAATAATTGTATTGTCACCAGAATTAAAGGCGTATACCAAATTTCAGATCAATCGGTTAACGGGAAGAGGGTTAAATTTCAATTACTAAATTTGACCCAAACAAACGGGGTGAGCTAAATAAAACCGTTTAATAATAAGAATGAGCCGTGAACAAATAACATTTCGTACTTTTGACTTTAAAAGTTGTGAAACTTTTAAGGTTTACTGGTAAATCAATGATTTGTGGACTTTTACAGCGACATATATTGAGCATGACGGTAAAGAAGTGGACACCGGCACGAAATGGAATTTCTACATTATAAGTATGTTGCACGTGTTAGAATTTTGTGGGTAGAGGTATATAAAAAATATAAACATGGGTATTTCAATAGATATAATTATCTATAATTATATATTTGTCATGTGTGTATTGACAGTCAATCACCACGCACTATAACGGTGAAGGAAAACATCGTGAGGAAACCTGCATACCATAGCGATTTATAAAAAAAAAATCTATGGTATGTAAGTCCGCCAACCCGCACTAGGCCAGCGTGGTGGACTATATGGCCTAACCACTCTCAATCGATTACGATTGTAGAGTAGGCCCGTGCCCTGCAGTGGGACGTATATGGGATGATACAGATACAGATATATTTTAACCATATTACTTAACATATTGGTCAATAATTATTATAATGTTACAAAATTATCAATTATATTAAATCTTATTTATTACACATCAATTGACATAATTTGGTACAATAATATAGATTAATTCTACCACAATCGACAATTACAATGTTACAGAATAATATCCAATTATTCTGAAGTCTGGTAACCTGCTCTTCTACCGGGGGGACGACCAACAGTCCCGAGGAGGTGTCGGATTTCTCGTCCACAGGTCTCTCATCAACAACATCGTATCCATCGAAAGTGTGTCGAGCAGGGTAGTATACCTTATACTCAGAATATCTAAAAGATATTCGTTGAAGGTCATACAGGTATACGCGCCGACCTCGACACACCCAGATGAAGAAGTAGAGGAAATGTATGAGGACATAAGTCGGGCCATACATACTTCCAAAACCTACTTCAATGTTGTTATGGGAGACTTCAATGCAAAGTTGGGCAAGGGAAGCGATGCAGAGTTGAAAGTGGGGCAATTTGGACATGGGCAACGGAACTCCAGGGGTCAGAGGCTGGCCGACTTTCTGGAGAAAGAGGGACTCTTTGCGATGAACTCTTTTTTCCAGAAGCCGCCTCACAGGAAATGGACCTGGCTGAGTCCTGACGGTTCTACGAGAAACGAGATAGATTTCATCTTGACGACGAATAGACGGATATTCAGAGATGTCTCTGTGATCAACAGGGTGAAAACCGGCAGTGATCACCGAATGGTTAGGGGCACACTGAATATCAATGTCCAATCGGAAAGGCGTCGCTTGATGAAATCTACGCTCCGACCTACTCGCGCCCATATCCAAAACCCCGAGAGCTTTCAACTCGAGCTGACAAATCGCTTTGATTGTCTAGGAGAAAACCTTGCAGTGGACGAGCTAAACAGCGGTTTGGTAGAAGCTGTCCATACGGTGGCATCTAAGTATTTTAGAGCTCGCCGTAGAGATAGACCACAAAAACTTTCGATCCACACTCTTGACCTCATGGCCGAACGTCGATCTTTAGCGCTGCAGTCTTCAGTTGACGCCGAAGCATATCGGCGGCTCAATAGACAGATCTGGAAGTCCTTGCGACACGATGTCCGTGCTCACAATACTGTGAGCATTAAGGAGACAATCGAGCGGAACGGAGGCTCCAAAGTGTTTGCAAGAGACTTGTCTATTGGGCAAAGCCAGTTGTCTAGGCTGAAGACGGAAGACGGCCGCGTAGTATCGACGAGGGCAGAGGTATTAAGGGAGATCGAGAGGTTCTACGGACAGCTTTACACCTCGGTTGCCAAACCTGCTGTTAGCTCGGCCGAAGACCCGAGAGCCGAGTTGATCCGACACTTTAGCGATGATATCCCGGACATCAGCCTGTGTGAGATTGAGATGGCCCTGAAGCAACTTAAAAACAACAAGGCGCCGGGCGAGGACGGAATAACTTCAGAGCTTCTGAAAGCGGGCGGAACGCCGATACTGAAAGTCCTTCAGAGACTCTTCAATTCCGTTCTCCTCGAGGGCTCAACGCCAGAGGCATGGAGCAGGAGCGTGGTGGTACTGTTCTTCAAAAAAGGTGATAACACTTTGCTGAAGAATTACAGGCCCATCTCGCTCCTGAGCCATGTCTATAAGTTGTTTTCGAGGGTCATCACAAATCGTCTCGAACGCAGGTTTGATGACTTCCAGCCTCCCGAACAAGCCGGTTTCCGAAAAGGCTTTAGTACCATAGACCACATCCATACGCTTCGGCAAGTTATACAAAAAACCGAGGAATATAACTTGCCGCTTTGTTTAGCGTTTGTGGACTATGAGAAAGCCTTTGATTCGATCGAGACTTGGGCTGTGCTACAGTCTCTCCAGCGGTGCCATATGGACTATCGGTACATCTAAGTGTTGAAGTGTATATACAACAACGCCACCATGTCGGTCCGAGTACAAGATCAGAGTACGAAGGCTATTCCACTACAGAGAGGCGTGAGACAGGGAGATGTCATATCTCCGAAACTGTTCACTGCCGCGCTGGAAAACGCCTTCAAGCTCTTGCGATGGATAGGATTCGGCATCAACATCAACGACGAGTATATCACTCACCTTCGGTTTGCCGACGATATTGTAGTCTTGGCAGAATCGCTGGAAGACCTTAGCACTATGCTCGAAGACCTCAATCGAGTCTCCCAACAGGTGGGTCTTAAAATGAACATGGACAAAACGAAGATCATGTCGAATGTCCATGTTGTGCCCACCCCCATCGGTGTTGGGGGCTCGACTCTTGAAGTTGTTGACGAATATGTCTATTTAGGACAAGTGGTCCGGTTAGGCAGGTCCAACTTCGAGAGAGAGGTCAATCGTCGAATCCAACTCGGTTGGGCAGCGTTCGGGAAACTACGCGACGTCTTCTCGTCCAAAATACCTCAGTGCCTTAAATCGAAAGTCTTCGATAGTTGTGTGTTGCCAGTGATGACTTACGGCACCGAGACGTGGCCACTCACTATGGGCCTTATTAGGAAGCTCAAAGTCACTCAACGAGCTATGGAGAGGGCTATGCTCGGGGTTTCCCTACGAGATCGAATCAGAAATGAGGAGATCCGTAGGAGAACTAAAATAACCGACATAGCCCACCGGATTAGCAAGTTGAAGTGGCAATGGGCAGGGCACATAGCGCGGAGATCTGATGACCGATGGGGTCGGAAAGTGCTCGAATGGAGGCCGCGTAGCGGAAAGCGCAGCGTAGGACGTCCACCCACACGATGGTCCGACGACCTGGTAAAGGTCGCGGGACGTCGCTGGATGCAGGCTGCCTCCAACAGGTCTCTGTGGAAATCATTGGGGGAGGCCTATGTTCAGCAGTGGACTTCCTTTGGCTGATGGATGGATGATTCTGAACAATAAGCATCAGAATATAATATTAATTACTTAACTTGCCAATCCTGGTACTCCTCACTGCTCACTGGCAGAGCTTCCGCTCAGCGACGCCTCACGATCGAAATGTGTCTTATCCGTCGGAGACTGGTATTTATACCAATCCGAATGTCAAAACAACTTAATACTACCACTACTTCAGGCTTACATTTACAATTTATGTTTTTATATTATCCTAATGAATTTATTTCACAAACAATCACTTCAATACATAATTTACAATGTGGAATATATATTTACAAATATTATAATCGATCTAAGTATATTATCTATGTTAACACGGCCATACTGACAATACTTCGTCCTCGAAGTATATAATATTTTTATATCTTTAATGTACACAAATTTATCATTACATGATAAGAAAATAACGGAATAAAAATAACATTTTGTGAAATATTTCTTTTTTTTTTGCCATCATTATAGTTATCTTTATTTTAAATATTTTTTACAGTTTTATATATAGTATAAAGACAAAATACATATAAAAATATAAAAGTCATTCAACAATGGCGAGGCTCGAGACCTAAGCCACCGGGACACCAAAGTGAGGAACCTCCTCACTATACGTGTCGTGTCAAGCAATACTTCCTTCTGTATCCGACTCCTGACCCAACAGCCAATTTATTATTATTAATTTAGATCTTTGGTTCGGGATATCTTCGTTTATCTTTTACCTATGTCTGTATCAGCCCATATACGTCCCACCACGCTGGCCTAGTGCGGGTTGGCGGACTTACATACCATACAATTTTTTTACCTATGCACACCATGAATACTATAAATCGCATTGATTCACCAGACGCATAGACATACCGGCACATTCTCCCGGAGCGACTGACTGACACCAAACGTGTGGCTAGCAGCATTTTTTCAAATATAGTACTTGCATAGACATATTGGTCCCCTTCAATTGCAAGACCAACACCAAACAAGTAAGACAGCGGTTTTAGTATTTACCAGATACCTAGACATGCCAAAAACATGTTCACCCGCTGCTGGTGAGACTAATTGACACCAAGTATATGGTCGACCAGCGGTTTTTTTTTGGCTTGTACATCAAAGAATCACGTTTCACAAAAAGAATTTTTTTTATATTGTTTCATAATCAATAATAATGTGACAAGGAATTTTCAATGTAAATATTTTACTCAATCGATTATCGGGCCAGAACAGTAAATTTGACTTTACAACGACATGTACATTTGCTTCTACTCCGATCAATAAATACGAAAAATCATACATTTTGTATTTTACTATATATCTGTATCTAGTTCGGTATCAAAATAAAATATGCATTGGTAACTTTACATTAAATATAGGGCACTAAATACCGGGTAGTGAATCGAAATGTTGGAACATTCTAATGGATCCATTTTTATTTTTATAAATCGTTCGGCCAATCTGACTATTGATTCCCAAATTATACTCTATCCGGCTATCAACAAACGACATTATTATCATTCTAGTATTATTGAAACTTCCAGATAACTGATAATGCGAATCGGATGGTACCGATGATAAAAACATCAGTATAAAAGTAGATCAGTCGATTTGGTCCAACTACGGATAAGAAATTAAGTATGACTAAAAAATAAATAAATAATAAATAAATAAATAAATAAATAACACCCTACAGTCACATAAAAATAAAAAGAATATCATAAAATATTCTACCACTTTTTGCATTGTTTGCAATATTATTAGAATTTCAACATCTGTCTTATAATTAGTGTTTGTCAAATTCTATTCTAACGTAGTGTTTTAAATTCTCTTTGTTCTATTCTTTGTGCTTGGTTGTGAAAGGAATGTGCTTTTGTGGTGTTGGTTATTTTGAGTTTATTATTTACGACAACTCTTGGCTACTCTAAAAAAGATTATAATTATTATATTCCCAAAAATAGCAGAGCTTGCTCAGTGCGTCTACGCAATACCTCATTGGATTTTATGAGGGATAGGCTCTATAATATTAATAATATTATTTTAGTTAGACATGTTTACAATTATAAAGAATTCTAAAACATCAATCAATTTTAATGAGATAAATAGTATGCCAGACCACTTAGTGCGTTATTGGTTAGGACAGAACAAAAATCTATTTTGTTTATATTCAGATCGACAGCTCTCAAAATGGCCACAATGCAATAATACAACATTATTGTAATTCCGTTGCAATCAAAAGGACAGTGGGATGCTGTGCACATTAAATGACTATTATATGGTACCATGGTTGGGCTAGGTACCAAAATAATATCACCTTCTGAAAAGCACCTCAACAATGTATTGTTACTACCAGGTACACGAGATATTGTTGAGGAATAAATTTAATAGACCTTTTTACTATAAAAAATGTGTTTCTTATTATCAATACCAACATTTTTACCGTCAATCGTCATCATTCCCTTTTTTAGAATGACTTACCTCCTTTTGAAATGGATATTTCTACCCCCAGAAATGCTTTCTTTATCAAATTTATATCGAAAAGTATTTAACGTGTTTATAATTATGTAATACATTTTACAATATTATTAAAAAAATTATTTACATAATTACAGAAAATATAAAATATTGTCCAAATAAGATATATGTGAAGATAGTAGAATATAGTAGTTCTTGTAAAATTTTAAGAGGATATATCTTAAATACCCCATATCGTAGCTCAAAAAGACTATATTATATTTAAATGATATTGAATCGTTACTATTTAATTCTAGGTATCATTTGTGTCCGTCAAGTTTTCACTACTAGGCCTAATTTCCTTAGAAAATCTACAGATCTCCTTTAAATTATAAAAAGGTTGACCCGACTAAAGGTCTGACAGCATACCATCTATTTAAATTGTTATCTGTGCTTAGCAATTGACTACACCATTGTAATAGCTCAAAGAGGGAATTTTTCACTAAAATATTTTTTTGTTAAATCCCTTATTTGTCAGATACTATGGATTTATTTACAAATAACACATCCCTATGTTCAGACTTCATTCCGACTACATGGCAGGAGACAAAATTGTGGCAAAATATAAGAATGGAAAAAAAAATCCATTTTATAAATTAGACACCTATATCAATTCTGTCCAATTATTTATATACAGGTCAAGCCACAATTATCACGGCACCCACATCGATTTGTTGTAAAAAGATCTAAATTTTTTGTTATAAAAATTTACTTCGCTACATTGATATTGAAACTGAACTGATGTTACACAGTTGTTGAACAAGGACGTCTTTTCACAAGATCAATAACTATCATAATTAACAATTATTTTTTTTGGAAACTCAGGCTAGTTGCCAGATTGTTAAATCTGTTAAACAAATTTGAATTTGCCGTCTGCCATACAATTATTTAACTATTGGCTTTTAAGAGACTCCCTGACCCATAGTCTCTTGGTTTTTGATAATGTTCTTAGGATAATTATTTGTAAAACTTTATTTAAGTTATAAACTAAACAAGGTTCGAATTTTAAATAAAAAAAAAAACACTAATTTTATTTATAAAAAAATGTGTATCAAGCGATGGACAATTTTTTTTCCATTTCTAGCACACTCTAGGGTGCCTCGAAGTTTCGACTTTAGATCATTAATATATTATCAATAAAATGCCTCATTTCCAAAAACTATGATTCATGTAATCATCAATTTGCAGGTGATCTCAAAATTACAGGGACAGATTTGAATCAAAGCTATGCCAAATTGCTTCAGAATGTGATATTTCAGAGATGTATAAAATACTTCTTAAAATTATTTAAATACAGAATACCAATACTTTTCAAATTTTCTATTTTAAATGCAAAATACAAAGTTCTTTTGCTCTTGGTATTTAAATACCAAAAATTCAAAATAGGTATTTTCAAAATACTTATCAAATAAAATACTTTTTAACATTACCAGCTCTTCAAAAAGAGCATCAGATTATCCTACCACCACATGAAAATAATCGTTCCACTGGTGCGGAATTAGGGAGGCAGGTGTTGTATTTTAAAAACCACTTTTTCACTGTTGGGTATGCATTGCAAATTGTCTGACTAGTGTCTGGTTATAATACAATCACTTAGAATATAGTTTATGATTTCAATTGGATTTCTAAGTTGCAGCGCCTCTAGTGGCCATTTGCTGAATCGCTAACCCAAGAATTTTATTTTAGTGATAATGCTTTCGAAACGGCAATAAAAAAAGGATTTTATATATTACATATATAAACTATATCTCGAAAAGTATTTCAAACACGAAATACTTTAAAAATATAAAGGCGTACATAATTAAAATACGTATTTGGCAACTGCACTTTAAATACAAGTATTTCAAATAAGTCACTAATCTGGTCCCGATGTAAAATTTTTAAATTCAAATAAATGTTTTCACATTAATCTATTTTTTTAATTTTATTTCGTCTATACCGTCTTGGGAATTATTTAAAAAGGCAACATCTTAGACAAAGCTAAATGCTGCTAATATCTTAGGTTGTTCTACTATATTGTCTACAACATTACTATTATTCAACAGCTATGTACGAAGCAATATAGAAAATAATAGTTACACCGTCTCAGAATCAAGAAAGTTAACAAAAATGCGTTGTAAATCAGTTTAAATTACCATTTCATGTAAAAGTTAGTGACACTATGCAAAGAAACTTGAAACTTAATTCACATAATTATTAATGGTGCTACTAATACACCCTCCATCTATACATTTAATAAATCTCATAAAAAGTGCCAAGTAGAATACCTCGAATACCCAATCTTTTGTTTCTTATTCGATTCTGTAAAAATAACACGGGCAAAAACAATCTCCTGTCCCACTTATACAATCAAAGTGCGGATAAATATTTAAATATCCGGAGCGTTTTTTTTTTCGGTTACTTTAACGTCCTACAAAGATGTTCTTACTAAAGACTCGTCGCAGGTTCACAAGGCTCGAACCAGAATAATGCAGATCCCGTCAGGGCCTTACCTGCCTTAGCGACAGTCTGTACACTTCTCCACCCCATTTTTTTAAGAAAGTCTTCTACCGTTTTCTTGTGGCTGGATTAAAAGCCGGTAGTGCAGTGTCGTAATTTCGCGTAGAGCTAACAGCGTATTTAATTTATATGTCCGATGGCCCGTCAGAACGCCGTGATCCATCCTTGAAACAAAAGTATAATTTGTATATAAAAAGTAATGGATACTATCCCACTTCTGATGTTAGAATTTTGTGGGTAGAGGTATATAAAAAATATAAACATGGGTATTTCAATAGATATAATTATCTACAATTATATATTTTAACCATATTACTTAACATACTGGTCAATAATTATTATAATGTTACAAAATTATCAATTATATTAAATCTTATTTATTACACATCAATTGACATAATTTGGTACAATAATATAGATTAATTCTACCACAATCGACAATTACAATGTTACAGAATAATATCCAATTATTCTGAACAATAAGCATCAGAATATAATATTAATTACTTAACTTGCCAATCCTGGTACTCCTCACTGCTCACTGGCAGAGCTTCCGCTCAGCGACGCCTCACGATCGAAATGTGTCTCTTATCCGTCGGAGACTGGTATTTATACCAATCCGAATGTCAAAACAACTTAATACTACCGCCACTTCAGGCTTACATTTACAATTTATGTTTTTATATTATCCTAATGAATTTATTTCACAAACAATCACTTCAATACATAATTTACAATGTGGAATATATATTTACAAATATTATAATCGATCTAAGTATATTATCTATGTTACCACACGTTACACGCAACTACATAACTCAACTCCACGCAAATAATTTTAGTTCCGATTGTAAGAATTTAGTATTTTACATAACTGTGGATGGAATAACTGGTCCATAGGAAAAACTGTAAAAAAGCAATAGGTAAAATATGTGATAAAGTCCCACAAGATAAATTACTTTTTTCTTTTATTTAATTCAATAAGATGACGCAAAGGAATCCTTAAAAAATATCCTATTTACGCATATATCCATGAAAAGATACTATTAGTAATTAGTTTCATCTACAGTTCATCGAGCTTATATCAGTTGTAAAATCTAATTACAGGCGAACCTATCGCCATTCTGACAAAATCCACTCCCGTGTAACTCCTACGGAATTTTAATGCCTAAATTTACACAAAAGGGTTTTAATCATCGACTAACAAAATAACGTTTACGAATAAATTCATTTGCTGTAATTAAATTGCTGAATCGGGTCAGTCATCTAGCTAATTCCAAGTTTAAACAAAACACTGATTCGAACAGTTAAGGCTACCTTTGATGTTTGAATCAACAATAGAATCAAAAATCCTAACGTTTCAATTAATTTGTCGATAGTTTGTTCAGCTCTTAATTGGAGGCCAGTGCGGATTTGGAACAAAAATTTGTGTTAAGTTGTTCTGACATGTATTCGATATTGCGTTGTTCTGAAATGTTTATTGGATCCAAACCTTGGTTTTGGACATTAGTCTCTCTCTTCATCCACAGGAAATCCAATGCTGAACATAGGCCTCCCCCATGGATCGCCACACAGACCTGTTGGAAGTGGCGTGCATCCAGTGACTTTCGTCGCGACTTCTTAGCGTTTTTCGATGTGGTGGTGGCGGATAAAAGTATAAGCTATAAATAAATCATGCGCATACTGGGTTTTTTTTTATATTTTCTATTTTATTTTGCTAATAAACCCTAATATCAAAGCAGTATAACCTGTAAACTTTCAATAATTTAGAAACTAAGAAGCTTAAAAAATCCACAAAGTGAAATGAAATTTCACGAGAAATTGTTTGATCAAATCAAATCCGCACAAAAACAAAATTGCATAACCACAACCGTTAAGACTCGCTGTTTCCGGGAACGACACGAAAAAACTCACTTGAGCTCAAGTAAGTCACGTATGAACAATAAAGGAGCCATAACAACGGTTACGCACAAGATTACTCCTCAAACAGTGTATCTTTGGACGGTAATCGTAAAGGCGCCGTAAAATGTTGGGTCGAGGTCGGCCGCATTTGTGAAATCCTTACGCGGAAATGTTATTTTTCCTACTTACGAGAATGACTTAAGACGGAGAATGAACGAGCTTAACTCAGTTAAAATAGGTTTTAGTTACGTAATGGCTAGAAGGAACTTTTTTTTTTCATTGCAAGGAATGGCGAGACGAGCAAGCCGTTCGCCTGATGGTAAGCGATACGACCGCTCATAGCAATATTCCACTGCGCTTGCCATCCTGAGACATAAGATGTTAAGTCTCAATATGTCCAGTAGTTACTCTTTCTACAATGTCCTTCAATCCGAAACACAACAGTGCATTTACGCAGTGTTGTTTCACAGGAGAAATAGACATTGCGGTGGTACCTACCCAGATGGCCTGTCACATATGAGAGACCTATCACCAGTAAAACTATTTTCACTTTGCTCCACTCGATGGATTACGTACAATTCATTTCTTATCTGTATTAGTTTTTATAAGTCCCACTATAGGGCATGGGCCTCCTCTAAAATCGAGAATACGGTTGAGAGTGTTAGGCCATATAGTCCACCACGCTGGCCTAATGCGGGTTGGCGAAGTTTACATACCGTAGAAATCCCTATGGTATGTAGGTTCCTTCACCGTTTTAGTGCGGGGTGATTCACTATCAATACACACATGACATGAAAAGTTAGAGGTCTGCCCTGGGATTCGAACCCGCGACCAACGTGACTATGTTGGCAGCCGCATCTGGTCCTTTTACCAACAGGACACCACGCACAATAATGATTTCTAATAGTTTTTGTGTATTGTAATACATAAGAAAAGACGACCGTGTCCCTTAATATAGGAGGCGTTGGCATTATTGAGCTTTTAATTGTTGTACACTTCAAGCTATATACATAATGCTGCATACTAACATACCTAATCTTTAATTAGGATAAAGCATCTCTCCATATACCGGGTATCTCAAGACTGCTACCGAAAACGAAGCCGGCTGGTAGTTTTAGTGACTACAAATACAACGCAACTAAAAATTTCGCGAAGAAGGGCGACAATGATTTTTTATGATTTTTTAAATATCGTCATTTTTGGGTGGTAAATCCATAGTTTTTGCTAAAATTATAATTTAAACACTTTTATACCTTTGATTATTTATAAATAAAAGGGTATACACTATTATTTTAGGAAAAAATGTATTTACCACCCAAATATGGTCATAGGAAAAAAATAACCAAAAAAAAATTGTCGCTTTTTTTTGCAACTTTTTCTATTGCATTGTGTCTGAAGTCGCTTTAACTACCACCCGGCTTCGTTTTCGGTAGCAGTCTTGATATACCCTGTATGTAATGTATTTCGGACTTTTCTATTATAATAGCTCAATATAGAGGATTTTATTAATTAAGCGATGGTTTTACAGTTACTATTTATTTTATCTAGGATTTCAGGCCAAGCATAATTGCTATCATTGCAACTGGAAATAGTCTTGACCTACGTTTCGGTCTCATACGCTCGCTAAGTATTCGGAGGATTAAGGCTATTGATCCAAAACTTGATTGCTTCTCAACTCTGATTCCTAAATAACAGTACAGAGTTGTGGTAAAACGATATTGCGTTCTCCCAACTGCTATAAGCTCTTCTAAAGAGTTGTATGCTATAGGAAATAAAAGCAGAAACAAGTTCAAATACTAAAGATCCTGGAAAGCGTCCAACACATACAGATAATTTGTATTTCCCAAAACATTTTGCGAGGGAACAAAACATGACACAGTGGTAAACATATTCTTATTAAACATGTCTCAGCAATAAATCTACTGATTATGAGCATTTTTGTAGCATTTATATAAAAGGCTAGTAAAGTTCTTATTACGCCTAGATATTCTCTAGATGTATGTGACGGACATGAGTGAAGAACAAAAGAAAAAAAGCGAATACTCGTAATACCACAGATATTTCTTAAGCACATTTTACTATTACTGAATTATTTTCTCAGTATATTTTGTACTGTAGAGTAGGTAAAACAAGCGATCCCTTAGATCAATTTTGGCAGTTCCTTCGACAAATTTCCTCAAAATTTTGCGAATCAAAAGGCTATGAGAATTAAAAGACAGATGCTATGAGAGTGAAAATAGCGAGGATTAATAGATATCCAATACTTCGCTGACGAAATGCGAATGTGGGAATTAATCGGTTCTTTGTTGATATTGCCATAAGTGCAATATCGTGTCGTGGCAGTAGAAAAAGTAAAATAAAAACGTAAAGGGACAAAATAAAGCGTAAATTAATTATTCTAGAAGCATACAAAGTTCCTCAAAAGTTTCTCATGCATCATTAGTTAGATCTAGGAAAGGATTTTAGAATATTCATCCCCCGAGGAAGTTCGATAGCAGGTGAATCACGTAATTTTTGAAGTTAGAAATATGGAAATTGTTGTTTAAGATATTGCTGTTCAGAAATTCCACCGGTTACACGGTTAGATACTCCATAATGAAGTAACAAAACTATGCATAATATTAGAGAAAATCATCTAATTCAAGCAAACTGTCGAAATCGACAATATTATTGTGACAGAGAACCACAGTGGTGGGCAATCTTGCCCGTTATGCATAAAAGATCAAAGAAAGGAATTTATAGTGTTGAAATCAGCAAGTCGAAATTCATATTACTAAAAAACTATTGAAAGTGGTCGTTCCGGAGCGGAAAAACCGATAAATTATAGATTTCAATTAGGAATTGGATTTATGGCGCAACATTACGGAGTGCAGTCTGCAGACCATTTGTGTAATTAGCTCCGGCGGTATACGTTTTGTGTAATGGCATTCATAGATCAATAGTATACTGGTGTTTGATGTTTCATGTTTAACTCCCTATATTAAATGTCGTTCACATGTTAAGAGGGATGGAAATTGTTTTGGAAATTAAGGTTTTTTCTTCAAAAATAACATTGTAATCGTTTTTCTACAAGATATGATATACTAATATTATAATAGTAAGCAGACCAATATTAATAGCATATATATGCATCTGTCTTATAAATAGTTTTGTTGTAACCATGAAGCGTGTGTTTTGTGTAATATTCAAACAAGGAATTTCGCGGTACCAGAATTTTCCCACATGAAACCATACATTTTTCACGAGGACTCAGCCTCGAGCTATTCATTTCGCTTACTACATCATACATATCATACATATTAGCGTTTGCTCGTGTGAGTGAACGTATACTGAGTCATCCCTTTGGTTCTACTGCAACATATATGCTGCTACACTTTTTCTTTTAATTATTTTGTCCGTTGATAATCTTAATAGATTTGTAATTTAGTTATTTTAGTTTTGTATCAGTGTATCTGGAAGGATAGCAACATCTCTAATAGAACAAAAATAAGAATAATTGACACTTTGGTGATACCGATCTTTCTATATGGTTGTGAATCCTGGACCGTTAAAGCAGCAGACAGAAGGAGGATGGATGCGTTTAAGATGTGGTGCTGGCGCAGTATGTTGAGAATACCGTGGACGGCACATCGAACCAACATATCCATTTTGAAACAACTGCATCTCGAAAGTAAACCAAAACTTTCTGCAACCTGCCTACACAGAACTTTAAAATACTTCGGACGTATCGCTAGACGCGAACCAGACAACCTGGAAAAACTGCTCATTGTTGGAAAATTGGAGGGAAAAAGATGACGAGAACGAACTCCCAAACGATGGGTGGATCAGGTTGCCAATGCACTGAAGGTCCCTATTAATGCAGCATTACATCAAGCTGAAGACCGAAGCCGTTGGAGAGAGGTCATCAAGACAATTGAGAGTCACGATCCTCAATAATGAGGGACCGACTGAAGAGAGATCAGTGTATTTGTACTTAAATGAACAAATTAAGATTTTTCTATCCCATTCTGTACATCGTTTGGTATGTGGAATCTTATATTTATGTGTACGCTTGTAATTAGCAACTTTCTGTTATTTATGGTATATTATATTTAATATAATATTTTGCCTAAGCTTCCTCTAAAAATAAATAAATAGACATCATCTATCATCTATCTTCTATATATATATATATATATATATATATATATATATATATATATATGTATATAAAAGAGGAACCTGACTGACTGACTGACGTATCAACGCACAGCCGAAACTACTGGAGCTACAAATGTGAAACACAGGAGTTCTATTATAACGTAAGGTAGCACTAAGGAAGGATTTTTGGATATTCAACCCCTAAGGGGGTAAAAAGGGTAAAAAAACGGTTGTATGGAAAATCCAAACCGTTAAAGCTGTAATTGTCAAACTTTGCACTTTAGCTAGTCAATCAAAAAGAAATATAACTGCATACTTATTTTTTCTAAAATTGACCCAAAAGGGGTAAAAATAAGGGTTGAAATTTTGCAGAACCCAACTATCGGATCAACGCACAGCCGAAACTACTGGAGCTAGGATCGTGAAATTTTGCTCAGGGGTTGCCACCGTAACGTAAGTTAGCACTAAGAAGGGATTTATCGAAATTCAATCATTAAGGGGGTGAAAAGGGTAAAAAAACGGTTGTATGGAAAATCCAAGCCGTTAAAGCTGTAATTGTCAAACTTTGTACTTTAGTTATACAATCAAAAGTAAAAATAACCGCATTGTTTATTTTTCTAAAATTAACCTTCCATCCATCCATCCATCAGCCAAAGGAAGTCCACTGCTGAACATAGGCCTCCCCCAATGATTTCCACAGAGACCTGTTGGAGGCAGCCTGCATCCAGCGACGTCCCGCGACCTTTACCAGGTCGTCGGACCATCTTGTGGGTGGACGTCCTACGCTGCGCTTTCCGATACGCGGCCTCCATTTGAAAATTAACCTTGCAGGGGTTAAAATGAGGATTGAAATTTTGTAGAACCGAACTTTCGGATCAACGGAAAGCCGAAATTACTGGAGCTAGGAACGTGAAATTTTGCACTGGGATTCCCATTGTGACATACGGTAGCACTAAGAAGGGATTTTTCGAAATTTAAACTATTTGTGGAAATCAAATTGTTGCCATTATTTTCATTACTTCTGTACTATTTGTAATTACATCGATGCTGAACTCAACAGAATATCCGAAAGACACGCGTTTCTGCCAGATTTTCTTAAATAATGACTCAGTTAAACGTAATGTTTCCACTGAAAGTAATAGGAAAGTTAGTTTTTATTAAATGGACGCCTATTACGGGGCAATTTTTCAATAAGGTTAATTTATTAGACTCTTTATGAATTGTTTGACATTTTTAAATAAAGAAAGATTTTTATTGATTGCTTGCCCTTTATTATATTATTTTAGTGTTCTATTTGTGTACAATATTTTATTGTAAAAACGTGCTACTATTCTAATTGCCCGTACCTAGAGACATGTAATATCAATTAGGTCTGTTACATCACAAGCCTTCATTTCGTTGTGCAATATTTTTGTAAAGCTATTTACTTATTGTCTGACGCATTTGTGTACATAATATAGCGTACTTTAAGTGTGGATGAGTTTAGAGTATTTAGCACTTAGAATCGGCATAGCTCATTGACAAAAGAGACGATTACAATATACAGGGTATATCAAGACTGCTACCGAAACCGAAGCTGGGTGGTAGTTTTAGTGACTACAAACACAATGTAACTAAAAATGTTGCAAAGAAACACGAATTTTTTTAAAATTGTTTTTTAAATATCGTCGAGTTTGGGTGGTAAATCCATAGTTTTTGCTTAAATAATAACTTAAAGCCTTGCGTACCATAGCGTCTGTAAAAATAAAAGGGTGTACACTATTATTTAAGAAAAAACGATGTATTTACCACCCTAATATGACGATAGAAAATAATAACAAAAAAAATCGTCACCATATTTTGCACAAAATTTAGTTGCATTGTGTTTGAAGTCACTAAAACTACCACCCAGCTTCGTTTTCGGTAGCAGTCTTGATATACTCTATAATATCAATGATACGAAACTACCTAACTACGATTGTAATACTGTAATTGTATTGTTGGGAAGTACTTTACTCTCTGCATTACATTGTAATAATTAAATAGAACACGTATAGCCTGTGTTAGCGCAAAGATAGAATCTTGTCGAGCGTTTAATATCTCTTAAATAGAAAGGATATGCTCCAGCCTACATGTAACGTAGAACAGATTATATAATGGAATAGCAGAGTATAGCAGCTTATATAAGTCAATTATTGGTTCGTCTGGGATTTAGATTTTTATTGCGAGGAACGGCGAGACGAGCTTGCCATTCACTCGATGGTAAGCTAAACGGCCGCTAATGGGCAGTAGCAAAACCAACAAACACCATGAATTACAAAGCAATGCTTTCCACTGCACTTGCCATACTGAGAAATAAGATGCTAAGTCACATTATGTCCAGTAGTTACTCTGGCCAAAATTTCCATTAAACCGGAACACAATAGTGCATATACAGTGCTGTTTGGCAGGAAACATAGAAATTGCGGGGGTGCCTACTGAGGCAGCCTCTTACATATGAGAGACTTACCACCAGTACTAGGTAATGAAATTAATGTTTTGAATATTTATGCTGTTTGATACTTTGCCTATGTAATATATACAAGAATTCTGATTTATATAAACTATCATAGTAGATTAAGAGTAAAGTTATGGACACCTACTGCTATCCATTTTATGCTAAACATATTCGATATTATGGATCTATTAGAACATCTCGATAGAGTATATTTTGAAAACAAACTTCCATAGAGTACATTGTTTAACACAGCAAGCGATTCACGATTTTATAATTAAATTGGTTTTGATTAAACATACAAAACACCGCCAAAGGAAACGTTTCAAAATTGATAAAGCACACAAAAATGTTCCATCAATTCTTCGATCCAATTACGCAGCAACAACAAGTAATATTAGAAGACACGATGATCAAATTGAAAAATGTTTGTATTTAATTTAGATCCAGTTTGGAAACATTTGTTTTCCATGCTCGGTTCTACTTCGGAAGCAATCAAAAGCACATTTTACTTTCATGTGTGATATTACTGGTGGAAATCGACGCCCTGATTATATTATAAGTGGCAAATTCGGTTCCAAAATTACTGTCCTAATGCTGGGTATGAAACGCCTTAACATATCAATTGGTTATTAGCTGTACACGGCAAGTTAAAACTAATTTAAAATGGATTTATTTGTTTGGGAGTGTAGCTCCCACACAAAAACAGAAACTAAAACCCATACAACCTGTCTGTTTGTTTTGTAGACACAAACCCATTGTAATTTGCGCAAATAGACATGTTACGTTTTAGAATCGGCCAATATTATGGGGATAATCATGAGTCTTTCTCCAAACGAGGCTTAAAGAGAGTACTCTCCTTACGGTAGGCAGTGACTTTTTTATGTTAGACCCTTGGCTTTGCGAATGTGCATGAGCGGTAGGGACCGTTCACCATCAGGCAGGCCGCATACTCGTCTGCTAGGTCCTATTAAAAAAAGGAGTTATTTGCCAACGTTGTGCTTATGATAACGTGCAAATTAATAACATTAATTTTGGAGAACATAACAAACAGTGTCACAACAGCTGTTAATCTGGCACTAAACAATGAACTGTCGAAGATTTCTTTAACACTGTCTACAATCAAGACCAACATGGAAAAGATAAACTGTGATATAATTAACATCAACAAATCATTAAAAGAATTGAAGAATGAACAGGCTGAATTTGACAAATCCTTACAATTTTTATCTGAACGGCAAGACAGTTTTGATGAGCGCTTAAAAGCTATCGAAAGTAAGACGTTGGTATACCCTGAATTAGCGGATCATTTACAAACGATGGACAGCAAAATTGCGTCGATGGAACAACATGCCAGGCAGTGTAACATGGAAATTTTCAACTTGCCAGAGAGGCGTGATGAAAATCTTTCCAACATCTTGGAGTGTCTGAGCAAGGCCGTAAAACAGGAAATACGACCGAGTGACATTGTGGCGGTTCATCGGGTTCCACATGCAGACCCTAAAAATCAGCGGCCCAAAAATGTCGTCGTCAAATTCGTTACGAGAACATTACGTGACAATGTAATCACCGCAGCCCGTCGTATCAAAGGACTAAATACAACAATGCTTTCCATAAGCGGGAAACAGACCAATATCTATGTCAACGAACATCTAACGCTAAATAATAAAATTTTGTTTCGTAATGCCAGGGATGCTGCCAAGAAATATGAATACAAATACGTGTGGATCAAGCATGGAGTCATCCTCGTTCGGAAAGCTGACACCTCCCCAGCCTTCGCCATACGCTCATCCCAGGATATCAGTAAGATTAAGTAATGATAAATTAGGTTCTCACATAAGGAATTCTTGGCCAATATATGTTTACGATTCTAACAGCTGTAAGCCAACTGACATTTACCTTTTACACGTTTATATCAATTTTTTCACCTGCCTTATACATCTTGTTTATAATTTTTCTTTATTATTTCTCTTAACTATAATTGTATTCAATGCTCATATTTGGTTCCGATCGTGGTTTAATGTTGCTGTATTTTATGTAATAATAGAAAATGAAGGGGCTCACATACCTACATATATGTTTTTCATACTCTTGACATTTTTCACGTTCATTAATTTGTATAATGTTAACTTTCTACTGACTTCATTTGTTATCACTTTATGGTTCTTCAATACACCTTATACATGATATACTTATTGTATTTTATTTTCCAACAATGCACGACTATTTTTAAAACAAATAGGAATATAATACATAATCACATTACATTCTATTACTTAGCAATCAACTTTGTAAACCTGGAATATTATGTTTTGCTTATTTTTTATTCAATTTTATACATTTCCTGGGGAAAATATAAACGAATACTTATTTGTTTTTTAGTAACCAAGGCATAATGGCTGAAAATATCCTATCTATATTTTATCAAAACTGTCGGGGGCTTCGTACAAAGCTAAATACTATATATATGAATATATTGTCGCATAACTATGATATTATCATCCTAACAGAAACGTGGTTGCGCAGAGATATAAGTAGTAACGAGTTTGTAGATAATAGATATAGTGTGTACCGATGTGATAGGGATTTGGTTAGAAGTGGGCGGTGTGACGGTGGTGGCGTACTTATTGCAGTGAGTCGCGCACTGAACGCTGTACCATATGTTTTGTCAATTCCCGAACCACGTTTGCCACTAGTCGACCAAGTCCTTATCGAACTTCGATCACGTAACTATAAACTCATTATTAGCGCGGTGTATATTCCGCCTAACTTAGGATCTGACACACATACAACACATTTTAATACTCTGTCTGAAGTAATATATTCACAACATGTGGATTTTATTATTGTAGGTGATTACAACTTACCTACATTGAATTGGCGTAATGTTTCTACACACATGGAACCAATAATAGGTGTCAACCAGTACCCACCCCACATTTCTGTATTTAACTTTCTACATACACATAAATGCTATCAAATTAATAGATTCTCAAATATAAACAATAGGATACTAGATTTATTCATCACAAATATACAATGCAATAATACACTCATCCCGCCCTATGCATTGGTAAAACCTGATGATTATCATCCACCTCTACTTGTGCTACTAACAATGAACAATTTTTATCATCCCATGACACTAAAATCTCGAACATTATTTAATTTTAACAGAGCAGATTATTCTATAATAAATAACGACTTGTCCAATATTAATTGGGAGCAAATCTTACAAAATAATGACGCAGAATGTGCGGTTTCAATATTTTATGAAAATATTTATCAAATAATAAGGAAACATATTCCTCAAAAAATTGTAAAAAGCTCTAAATTCCCAATATGGTTCTCACCTGCTTTGAAACATATTTACAAAAATAAAAATAAGTCGTGGATTAAATGGAAAAAATATCGAAATATATCAGATTACGAAACCTTTGCTGTGCTTAGGAAACGTTTTCATAATGAATCTCAAAAATGCTACAAAAAAATATATAAATTCTGTTGAGGAGGCCGTATGCAATAATGTTAAATATTTTTGGAAATACATTAATAATAATAAGAGCAATGCAAATATCCCAGAGCATGTATTTTATAAAAATACTGTATCAAACGGTCCTGAGGATATTGTTCACTTATTTTCATCCTTTTTTCAATCAGTTTTTGAGAAATCCAATGTTAGTGACGTATTTGACATCAATCACATACTGGATAGTAACCCTCGATCCGATTTTGTTCTGAGCAACTTGCAAGTTCATGCTGACTCCGTTCTTAAAGAACTCTGCAACCTGGACTGCACTAAGGGCCCAGGACTAGATAATATTCCGCCCATATTTCTGCGCTCAACTGCCCATAATATATATATTCCAATTTATAAAATTTTTAATTTATGCTTAGAAGAGGGTGTGTTTCCTAATATTTGGAAAACAGCACGCGTCATTCCTATTTTCAAGGAAGGAGACAGATCCAATGTGGAAAATTATCGACCAATATCAATTTTACCTACTTTGTCGAAACTATTTGAAAGATTAGTTCATAATTATATATACCCTTCCTTACATAAAATTATATTAGAACAACAACACGGTTTTGTTAAATATCGCTCAACCACTACTAACCTATTAATATACACATCCTATCTATTTGAAGGTTTAGACAACAACAAACAAACGGACACTGTGTATACTGACTTTCGAAAGGCCTTTGACAGGGTGGATCACAAAATACTGCTTGAAAAACTAGCTTTTAACGGGATAAGGGGTAATTTGTGGAGATGGTTTAAGTCTTATGTTACCAATCGTACACAAAAAGTAGTTATCAATGGTTATGAGTCAGAACTAGTAGGTATTACTTCGGGTGTACCACAAGGGTCAATATTGGGCCCTCTTTTATTCATTTTATTCATAAATGACATCCATACATGTTTCAAACACTGTCATATCCTATTATATGCAGATGATCTTAAAATTTACCGTATCATTGACAATATAAATGACCATAATCATTTCCAACAAGACCTCAATCGTTTTTTTGCCTACTGCGTTGAAAACAAGCTTGATCTTAGTCTAAATAAATGCAAAACAATCAGTTTTACTAAAAAGAAAAATATAAGTAAATTCCCCTACAGCCTAGGAGGGGTCACTTTGGATTCCGTTTACTCTATTAGAGACTTAGGCGTAACTTTCGATACTAAACTGCAATTGGCAATACATATAGATAACATAATAAATAAAACATTTAAAATGTATGGCTTTGTTATGCGATCAACCACAAACTTTAGAAAACCATCTACTTATCTTTATTTATATAAAGCCCTGATCCGCTCTCAACTTGAATATGCCGTGCCTGTTTCGAATCCGTATTATAATAAATATATAGATGCTATTGAATTAGTACAAAAAAAATTCTTAAAGAGTATGAACTATAGATGTTTCAGCTCTTTCGCAAGTTATGAGCAACTGCTGCAAAAATACAACCTTCTAAACTTAAAACATAGACGCACTCAACTTGAAGCAATGTTACTCCACGATCTGTGCCACAATAAGTATGATTGTACATCAATAATCAATAAAATATGTTATAAAGTCCCTACTAGAACGCACTGCCGTACCCCTTGTCAACTATTCGCTCTAACTCGTTGTCGTACTAACTCCGGCAAACGTTCTCCTATTTTTAGAATAATACACTCTTACAATCTTAATTTTAACGAATTAGATATAATGGCCACTTCTGCTTATTCATTTAAAAGAAAACTATTGAAAATATTGTCTAATACCTAAATGAATAAATAACTAATGGTAAACTGGTATCTCGTACGAGTATAATGTTATGTTAAAAACCTCAACAACACAGACTAGTGGCATCAACCATCAACTTAATGAATTTGAGATGAATTGTAATGACTGTATTAGTTTTAGTTTCTGTTTAATGTAATTATTATTTTTTCTAATCATCTAGTTAATTTAATTTAATTTAGTATCCACCTATTTCTCTCTATTTTGTATATTTTATTTTTAATGTGTGGTAAACGGTGTTGATGGCATGATTAGCATATGTAAGTACTTAAATAACTGTTATTCGTATCTCTTGTATTGTGTCATTGTTTGTTTACCTAAATAAAGAGAAAAAAAAAAAAAACATAATCTTGCTAAAATAAATGTTTTCCTTCCATTTCTGTTCCTTGTTTTGAGACTATTGAGTTGTTATCACGTACGGTGCAATCGTTTTATCAGCAATAACAACCGAACTTTAAAAATCACAGTTTTCCGATAACAAAGACATTGCAGATACAGCTGTTCTTAACAATACGTGATTGGAATATTGTTTGAAGTGGTGTTTAAGAAAGAAGTTTGTTTTTATTGTACTACACTTTTGTTTTTTTCTTTTCCATCGCGGCTAGGGACTGATGATCTGGGGGGGTTTTTATATGATCAAAAACGGAGTTTCAATGTTCGGATGTTGGACGTCCGAAATAAGATATGCGTTTCTCACTTCTAAAAATCAAAACTATATCATTTTCTCCGAACTTAGCCTATGATTATGAGATGCTAAGACGCCTCTTCACACTACGGCATGTCGAGTATGTTCGGTCAGACGTAATAGGACGAATGTAATTTAGCGTAAAAGGTTTAAATAAAACGTTAATGTGTCTGAGATTTCTAAATTAAACCATAAGTTTGTCGCGATTGAATTTTGAAAGTCAAACTTTAATACATTCAAAATAATTGTAAGCTACAAAATTATATTTAAACTGCAGATGTCGTATTCTTTAACATCTCAAATAGTTCTGTAAAGTGTTATTGGCGGCAGTTTCACCGCTCTTTTATTATTACTTATGTAATTTAATAATGTGAATTGGATAAAATCAAACCATCATAAGTAATATTGTTGTCTCATTTCTGCTTCTCCCAAAGGTTGACTGGTAGAAAATGCTAACGGCATTAAGGCCACCTGTAGTATTTGATTGTATAAAGTATAGTAAAATAAAAATATTTTATCTTTAAAAAAATACTTTAAGATGTTATAAAAATAAACATGAGTATTATGTGTTTTAACTTGGAGATGAAATAAAATTATACATAGGTGTTCAGTACTTAATATTTATTTTTTACAGGCTTTGCTTGTCACTCTTGAGCAACAGAATCTAATAGGTAGTATTTTCTGAATATTACGAATTATTACTTACCGAGAACTACATAAGGCATTTATGAGAATATGGCCTCTACTGCGATAAAAATAAACAAAATCTATGTACACCAACTTTTATTGAATCCAGTTCATAGCGCTTTCCGATAGCAATACACGACCCAAAGAGACATGTAGAACGTTATGAAAAACGATGTCAATAGAGCCAAATCCGTGATAGACGCCGGCAAAGGCTTCGTGGCGTATCCGAACACTACGATCAGTCTCGAAATTGTGTATATCCTGAACAAACTGATTCCCACGTCAACCTGGGGATTTGTAGTCACGTACAAAGCGCCGACGATCCAAAAAGGGGCCAGATTTTTCAATTCGGACAGGTAAGCGCGTCGCACGATGTCTGGGTTCAGGAATATTCCTTTGCTGACCCATGTCATTGCGGCCATCGGACTCAATGCAAGCAGTTTGATTGCCAGGAGTGCCGCGTGCACCATATATGTCTGTGTTAGTGGACTGTCCAGTGATATTGTTAGGACTATTTTATTTTTCTCGGTTTCGGACATTTTGGCGGGTGTCAGTGTCGAAATCAAGTCGAAATGACATCATGGTGTTGCCATAATAGGATTTGCTATATACAGTCTGAGTATTTATATAATTTGTAAAGCCGTAATTAATTATTTTATTAGGGAATATTACATCTCTAGTCCATAATATATGGTATATTAAGGAGAAAAATAAACAAAAAATATTTGGATAATTTTCTTTATATTAAAGACATATTGTGAAACATACTCAAAGATCACTAAGCGCCAATGCTCTGCGTCATTAAATGCATGCTATTGTCGATCTTAGTATACCGAAATAGCAGGGGTGGCAAGAACAAGAAATCTTTGTATGGAACTGATACGCTTCTGACGCGACAAGACATAGTTTGTTTCGGCCAATAGAGTTCAGTTTAGTATTAGTTGTTATATAATTATGGCCCAGTAAAGGTAAATATTGTGAGGAAACGGGCATAACTAAGCGACATATCTATTTGAAAAGAAATATATTCTTATTACATACAATCCAATCCTTTATTACAAAAATTACATGAACATGAACTATTGACATATTGAGACTGAACATCTTATGTCTCAGGATATGGAATGCCAAGTATTGCTTTGTAATTCATGATGTTATCTGGTTTAGGTACCGTCCATGAGCGGCCATCCTTAGATTTAGTCTTAGTCCCGCCACTTTAGATTTATCATAATCATGATTTTTCATAATCGATCGACGGGTGATCTTCTAGCGTTTGTCCTGCATCGCTGGGGTGAGGCGATAGACCGGCGTGGCGAGGCTCTTGCTGTGAGCCTTGACATTGCCAAGGCGTTTGATAGGGTCTGGCACCGTGGTCTTTTGTCCAAGCTTCCGGCATACGGTCTACCCGGCAACCTGTGTTCGTGGATTTCCGGCTTTCTGCATGGGCGTAGAATACGTGTAGTCGTAGACGGACACGCTTCGGCGCTCATGTCGGTAAATGCCGGAGTTCCTCAGGGCTCGGTGCTGTCGCCCACCTTGTTTATTCTGCATATCAATGACATGTTGTCGTTCGGCAACATTCATTGCTATGCAGATGACAGCACGGTTCATGGGCGATACCACTGCGGGCCTCCAGGTTGCCGTGTCGAAACTGTGAAGGGACGCGAAGATCTTGTCATTGAGCTCAACCGGACCTTGGATCTCATTTCTACATGGGGTTCCAGGAATATGGTTGAGTTCAATGCCAAGAAAACCCAGGTGTGTGCGTTCACGTGCAAAAAATCCCCGTTCTCTCCCCTCCCCATTCTGCAGGGTACTCCCCTCTCAGTGCGGAATGACCTGTGTATCCTTGGTGTGGATATCCGCTGTGATCTCAATCCATGGAATCACATCGAGGGCGTAATATCTGCCACATCACGCAGGGTTGGAGTCCTGAACAGGGTGCGTCGGTTTTTCACGCCCGGTCAGCTTTGCCGCTTATATAAAGCGCAGGTCCGGCCGGGTATGGAGTACTGCTCGCACCTTTGGGATGGATCCGCCCAGTACCTGCTCGATGCCTTGGATGGATTGCAGCGGCGGGCCATCCGCATTGTGAATGATGCAGACGTTACGAGCAACTTGGAGTCGCTACAACTCCGGAGAGATGTCGCCTCTCTAAGCGTGTTCTACCGCCTGTATCACGGTGAGTGCTTGGAGACTGTCCCACCCTCACACCCACCACTGTAACTCCTGTGAGCCAGGATCAACAGTGGCACGCAATGTAATGACACCGAGCATTGAAGCTCGGCGAGTCTCCGGGAATGTCTAACTTGTCTTTAACCCGCAACGAAATTAATCAGAAAGTTAAATTATTAGGAGGAGATGGAAATAAATTATTGTCCACTTCCCTCCGTGCAAAGCGGGTGACAAAACATTGAACTGAAGAGGTAAATAACCTCGCAAAAAGACTTTCACAGCCGGAGAAGCCAGCTGTAAAGCACCACGGATCAAATTATTATTACATTTAAATGGGACCTATTATGTGAACTGTTATGCTTGATTCCAGTAATAGGTATGGCAAAAACGCCGGAAAGCACGGAAGTTCTTTCTAGTCTCTACAAGGTCCATGTAGTATACAACTCCAGATGATATTTGCATACTATCTAGCATGGTTTAGCTTGCCGGCGCACGTGTTCCCTCCTTCCTACAATCCTGGGTCCTTCCGCCGTGGTGTGAAGAGGCACCTAAGCAGGCCGGCATAATTGTTTCCATTGGCATGGGACTGCCGTCCGATGCCAATGGATACTCTGCCTGGGCGGCATTGGCACTTTCCATCAGGTGCAATGCCGCCACTATGCCAGGCCATTATAAAAAAAAAAAAAATCATACAACATACTAAGCTGGTCCAATTTCCTCACAAATTGTATGCAAAACCAATTTCAATCCTGTGAATTATAATAAGGTTAGTCCACCCTGATTGTAAGATGAGGTAATACCGACTTATCAAGGCGCATTTGGCCGGAATTGATCAGGCGCGCTCCCGTTGCGCAATCATCGTGATCCGTTTCCTTCATTACCGCAACGTTTGTGTGCGAAATTGGGTCCAGGTTTGTAACAGATTTTAGGCGCAGGGTACTTTAAAATTATTTTGGTTTATGTTACTAACCCTTTTATATGTATTTAGGTGTTTTTTTTGGATTCGCTAGGTAAGACTGGTATTATTCTGCAATGGATTTGCTATCTTGTCCTGATTGAGTATCGATTAGCGACTCACGGCTATTTATCTGTATTCGTCAGAATCATACTTATGTCAGGAACTGGGTACGATAAGGGCAAATTAGATTACGGGAGTTTTTAATCTTTAAAATTTTTGGATGAATATTGGTTCGCAGTAGCCGTAAAATCAAACTGACATCTAGAATAATATCACCAATATTAAATGTATTAAAATTAAGAACTCCGGATAAAATTGATTCGGTTTTCATATTAAATTATACAGTACCGAGTAGGAAGTTAATTCATAATTGCAAACGTGTCATTGTGAGCCCACATTGCCTTTGTGCGCTCGTGACAACCCGGACTTTGACTTGGTGCCACATTCTCACATTGAATGAACTTATTCAAGCTGTTAGCTCATCATTTATAGCATTAAGTTTCAATGTTAGGTTTATTTAAACAGAGTTTATACATACTACCTCAGCGGCGTAGTCTTACTATGGTATGATTACAAAGCTGAAGTTTCAGATTCGAATCTCGAGTTCGTAAAAGTGATATCAGGATTTTGGTATAATGAAAACCATGAATATAATAATTAGCCCGGAGAATTTGTGCCCAACATGGTGTTTGCTTCGTCCACTATCACATCATGGAACGGCACATACAAGGCGATGTTTTCATAATTCTGTATACAAAACAAATTCTTAACAACTTGATAATGTTTTCATCACTCTGAATACAGAGTATCACGCTGTATATCAAGTTGTTAAGAATTTTTTATTTGCTGAGGTGACTATGTTTCCTAATAATTAAATAAATTCCGGTAGCTGATGAGAGAGGAGTGTAGACACGCAAATGTATAAAAAACAATTGAATCAAACTAAATAAAAAGTAATCTATACCATAATAATTATCTAGAAACAAAATATCTCATTGCTGTCGCAGCCACAACCTGGGATACATTTAACCAAACAAACAACTCTGACATTTTAGGACCTACGTAGTAAATTAAAATTAAAATAAGAAAACAAAAAAAACAACAGCTTGGAAAATCATTCAAACATTTCCATTATTTACACATTCCAGTTGTAATTTATCAAAATATTCCCCAACTTTAATGTCTTTGTGAGACTTTACAAGTTTAAGTCGATATGGCTTATACCGAACGAAGTTATGTATCAACTTTGGGACTTGTTTGTTTATCAGTTGTGGTTTAATTAACAATGTAATGTAGGCACTATAATTTATATTTTATTACATTTAAGAAATGTGAAAATATAACTTTGACTTTGAAACGTTTGAATAAAAGTTTTTATTGGAATTTTGACAAGGTCTCTCATATGTGAGAGGCCGCCTGGGCATGTACAGTCAGCAACATAAGTCGCTGAGCATTCCCAATTTTTGATAACCTTTTTAGGAATTAATATTTGTACTGTAGTCGTAAAATATAACTAAGTAAAGTCATCTATGCCGAGAAGTGCCATACGATATTGAAAATAATTATTATTTTGGATGATAAGACAATTCCAAATCTCGTGACTGTGTAGCGACTTATGTTGCTGACTGTACTAGGTATCATCGCAATTTCTATTTCTCAAGCCAAACAGCAGTGTAAATGCACTGTTGTGTTCGGCTGTGACGGACAGTATAGCCAGGGTAACTACAGGACATTATGAGACAGTATGAGTCTTAGGATGGCGAGCGCATTGGAAGACCAAGCATTGTTTATAATGCAAGTTCAAGCATTGGTATAAAATTAATGGTGATAAAAAAAGAAAAAAAAAATCACTTGCAATATTATTCTTACGCAGATGATTTATATAGCATACATACGAGAAAATAGTTTATTTTACTACAAGTTTTTGAATCTTCCCTCGAAGACTTATCGAGATTTATTTTATTTTTTATTTATTTAAGGACATCCAATGGTAATTACATTGTTTCTTAAATCTAATACACTTACAATTTAGTAACATGTTAAATGCGCTACCTGCAGGCGTCACAACATGCATTGAATAATAAATAACTGATAAGTAATACTGGAATCAAATTAAAATAAAAAAAAAATCATAATGAAACCTACAATCATAAAATTAAAATTAAAATTAAACCAAGTGAAATATTAACAAAATTAGAAGTCAAAAGAAATAACAAAGGAGTCAAAAAATAACAACAACATAAGTAAATACTATGACAATAATTAATATGCCTACAATTTCTTATCACTTATTAGTTTCATAACTTCAGTCTTGAAAGTACTCAGTGAGTCATTAAACACATCAACGCTTTGGCCGAGAGTGTTGTAAAATCGACATAACCTGGCTATTGTAGAATTTTGTTTCAGATTGGTTCTCGATGAAGGTGGACACAATAACCCCATGGGTTTTCTTGGTAATCTACTAGGAACACGTATTTTTATTAAGTCTAACAATGGTGGACAATCTACTTGATTTCTTAAAATTTTGTAGAGAAAGTTCATATCTAGGAGTTTCCTTCTGTCACTCAGGCTGTTCATTTTAAAGCGTTTTAAACGTGTAGAGTAAGAATTTAATGTCTTTTGGGCTTTACTGTAGAAGGCAAGGTGTCTAGTAAATCTTTTTTGAATCCATTCTATGCGTAGTTGATGAACTGTATAATGTGGTGCCCAGATAATACTGCAGTATTCTAAAATTGACCTAACGTATGAATTGTAAAGTATTATCTTAGTTCTATGATTTTTAAATACTTTGCCATTTCTGATTACGAATCCAAGCATTTTAGACGCTTTGCTTATGATATTGTCAATATGAGGTAAAAAAGTGAGTTTGGTGTCTAATATAATTCCTAGGTCTCTTACTTTATCGTATTCTTGTAGGGGTGTACCGTCTATACTATAACCAGTAGGGAATATGTTGTGTTTACGTGTGAATTTTATGTGATGACATTTGGTCTTATTTAGTGTTAGGTTGTTGCTAGAACACCAGTTTGCAAGGTTATTTAGGTCTTTCTGAAGTTGTAAACTATCTTCTGGCGTTTTTATGACCTTACATAATTTAAGATCGTCTGCAAAAAGGTAAACATTGCTGTGTTCTATTTTAGAGACAACGTCATTTATAAGTAAATTGAATAACCAAGGTCCCAAGTGCGACCCTTGTGGAACTCCTGAACTGGCTATGTAATTTGTAGACTCAAAACCTTTAACAACTACATACTGTTCTCGATGTTTTAAGTATGATTTAAACCAATTTACTAGTTTACCATAAATACCATAGTTTTCTAACTTGAAGATTAATAAATTATGACAAATATGGTCAAATGCTTTGGAAAAATCTGTATATATTGAATCTACTTGGTGACCACAATCGACAGCATCTACTAAATAATTAGTAAACGATACTAAATTCGTAATGACTGACCGGGATTCAACGAAACCATGTTGTTCATTAATGAGATATGGTTTAAAGTGGAATTTTAAATGCGGGTAAACAAGAGTTTCAAACACTTTGGAAAATATAGGCAATATAGATATAGGGCGGTAGTTCGATATGTTTTCAGGATCCCCAGTTTTGTGAATAGGTACCACCTTTGCTCTCTTCCAAGCTGTAGGAAATACTCCCTCAGCCAAAGATTTATTGTATATTAGGGATAATGGTAGGGTTAAAGCGGTACAACATTTAGTTACAAAATAAGAAGGTATTCCATCTGGCCCAGGACCTTTGTTAGGATTGAGTCTTTTTAATGTTTTGAGTATATTTGAACGAGTTATGTAAATTGTTTCTAAAGTATTTACATAGTTTTGAACACAATTCGTATAAGTAAAGCTAGAAGATTCATTATAAGTTGAGGAGAAGTATGAAGCAAACATATTACATATATCTGTACCTTTTGTAGCTGTAACATTATTGTGGGTCATTTTATGCGGATATTGATTAACAGAATTACTTTGCTTATGTTTTAGGAATGACCAAAAATGCTTAGGGTTTTTACTTATTATGTCTTCTATATATTGTATATAATCATTATAACAAGCTGTCGTGAGGGTTTTGCAACGTTTGTTTAAAATATTTAATGATATTTTGTCTAGAGGATTTTTATATATTCTATATTTTTGTAGCAACTTGTTTTTCTCTTTAATTAAATTAATTAATTCTTTAGTATACCAACATGGATATCTACCGTTGCGTATTTTTATTTTAGGCACATGGTTATCTATAATTTTGTTCAAGATAATGTAGAATTTATTTACCATATCATCAATGTTGTTGTATACGTTAAGTTCTCCCGACCAATCAACTTTGATAATATCTTCAGTTATTTGGTCGTAGTCTGCTTTATAAAAATTGAATTTTACTGTTCTGTTATTGGTTGAAAGATAATTAGTAAAGGAGGCAGATATTGATATGTCTAATGGTATATGTAATGGGTCTACTGTGGTGAATATATTAGGTGATTCTTAGTATATATTCATATATTAGATACTTATGGAAGGCCTTAGAAGGCTGCGAATTCCATGTCGAAGTCTACAATAACAAAAATACTGAGTGAAGGGAGTTAAAGAGGTTTATTTCTATTGTTGACTACTTAAAATGTCATATGTTCTAAACAGAACCACGTCAATTTGACATCAAAATTTCAGTTAAAACTATAAAAAGCACATAAAAATTATACAATGGCCTCTAAGATTGGTGATACTGTGCTCATGCAGAGCTACTACTTGTACTCGGCAATCCTGGCGCTAAAACTACTGGCATTAGGTCCATTATCACAAATAGTGTGCAACCCGGAGAAAGTACAGAGGGCCAACTTAAGTGACTTGAAGAACTTGACTCCATTCTGGCTGGTGGCAGGGTTGTACATGACGACAGGTCCTGACGAACAAACAGCAATAGCGTTGTTAAGGTTGTTCGTCGCAGCGAGATTCGTGGCAGCCCTAGGATATGTGCAGCGTCTGCCCCGAATGGCTGTAGAATTGGCCTTCTTCATATCTTTTGCTGTGACAAGTTTCATGGGCGGATGGGTGGTGTATACTTACAGATCTGCATTGTGAATTGCCAAGATTTTTTGTTAATAATATTTGATTGTTTGTCATTTGACTCTGCCAGAAATATATTTCCATTATCCAAAGGTAAATTGAAAACAAATTAGTTGGTGTTTCTTTTGTAACATAAATGTTCATTGTGTATACGATCTCATTAAAATTTTATGTGATTGCGAGCATGTCAATTATTGTAACATAAAGGTAAATAAACTTCACAATTTTCTCTTATTCATTCTGTGAGCATAGTACCTTTATATTATTCAGATGTAAAATTAATACCAATGTTTACAGTTGTCGTGAAACATGTAATAGCAAAAGATTTTGTGTTTATTCAGGCATAATAATTAGAATCCTTTCATATTTGATCGAAAGGAGTTGTTCCCGCAGAACATAAGATTCATAGACTTTTGATTTATTGAAATATAAATTTAATGATATAAAAGTACAAAGTTGGCGAATGGCGAGTCAATATTAGAGCGCTTAAGCGCGACTTGCTTACTGCTTAGGCGACTGCCGTCTCACGTCTCTTGGGGCGGCGCGGCGGCACGGCGCACGCGGCGCCTCCGCGCCCCGCGTATGCAGCACACTTCCCGCGCACCGCCGCTTCCCCGCAGACACCCACGTTAGATAGCGGCCGCGACATCCTCCCGGCGCTGGAACACTTCACTGGACAGGGTTTCAGTCTTCGGAAGGTCCACAATCCGGTTGAGCGCCCGTCGCACCACTCCATTTGCGGTGGCTACGTCCGCGACGTGGACCACGCCGTCAGGTCCGGGGAACAGGGCAGCAATACGGCCGAGGCGCCAACACAATGGCGGGGTGTCCTCCTTTAGCAGGACTAAGTCGTCCTTTTGTAGGCTGCCGGATCTTGTGCGCCACTTGATCCTTGTTTGCAGCTCTGCAATGTACTCCCGGCTCCAACGCTGCCAAAAATGCTGTTTGATTTGCTCCAGGCGCTTGTACCTGTCGAGGCGGTTCATTTTAATTTCTTGAAAGTTTGGGGATGGAAGCGAAGTAATTGGTCTACCAATCAAAAAGTGGCCCGGGGTCAAGGGATAAAGGTCAGTAGGAGAGGAGCTCAAAGGGCAAAGGGGTCGACTATTATATTGACGCCTGCTTCCATCAAGCCGTTGAAGTGGGGAGCGTATGCAGGTGAGAAGCGAAATTCAATTCCTTCGTTGGCAGCAAAGTCAACGAAATGATTGGCATTGTGCTTAAAAAAATTACCAAGCTCTCGAGCGGCAGAAACAAAATTAGTCCCATTGTCACAAAATATTTGCTTAGGCATGCCTCTTCGAGATATGAAGCGTTTTAAGGTTAAAATGAAGGCATCCTTTGACAATTCGCTCACCGCTTCCAAATGAATGCATTTGTATCTAAAACAAATGAAAATACACAAGTAACATTTTGTAATTTTAGAGCCACGGCCCTTGCGGTCAGTGATCAAAAATGGTCCGGCAAAGTCAGTTCCTACTGTCACAAAAGGAAAATCTGGTGTAAGTCGTTGGGCAGGAAGGTTTCCCATTATATTTTTCATTGTTTGACCCCTAGAACGCCTGCAAACATTGCAGTTGTATACAACGCGCCTTGCCAGGTTCCTGCCACCGATGGGCCAAAATCGCGCCCTTAAAGAACATAGTAAATCCTGAGGACCTACATGTAATAGGCGTTCGTGCTGTTGTTGGAATAAAAGTTTGGTAAAATTGTGATTAGAACTTAATAAAATAGGATGTTTCATATCAAAACTGTATTCTGATGCTTGAATTCTACCTCCTACTCTAATAATTTTATCATGTAAAAAGGGATTTAGTGCAGAAATGTTTGATTTAGGATTTAATGAATTCCCCTTGGAAAGTATATCATATTCCTTAGGAAATGACTCTAACTGTGAAACATATACAAGCGAAAGCAAAGCTTTGTCTAGTTCTGAATTAGTTAAAGACCCAGTCTTTTTACATTTGGAATTTTTACAATTATTAGCAAATCTATGCAAGTATCCCACTATACGTTGTAATTTTCTTAACTTGGAATATTTATGAAAGTTTATTATTGGCAAATCTGAATGAGAAGTAGTCACAGGATGAGCCTTTACTTCTGGCAAATCTTTTAATTAGGTTCTCGTGGATTGCAAGGCCAATGAGACATAGGCAGGGATAAAAAGTTAGGACCGTGCCACCACAAGTCACAACTGGCAACCTGCTGTGGATTTACTCCACGAGAGAGGAGATCAGCTGGGTTGTGTTTAGTGGGCACATGACGCCATGAATCTGTCTCAGATAATTCCTTTATGGCAACGACTCGATTGGAAACAAAGGTTTTTAAATTGGAAGAGCCATGGCGCAGCCAACCAAGCACCACACTTGAATCTGTCCAATAATAATGTTGCGATATATTGCGTCGCAAAGCCTTGGTCACTGCCGAGGACATTTCGGCAGCGAGTAGAGCTCCTGAAAGCTCGAGACGCGGTATGGTAATAGGATTGGATGCAGGAGCTACGCGAGATTTAGCACACAGAAGGTAAACATGCACCTTTCCTTCTGCATCGGTAGATCTAAGGTACAAACATGCGCCATAAGCATGTTGAGAGGCGTCACAGAAACAATGTATTTCGACTGTAGTTGGGTCTGCAATGCATGTCCATCTAGGTATGGACAGCGACGAAATAGATTTCAGACCCTCAACAAATTGCTTCCAAGGTTTAGCAACCTGGCTGGGTGCAGGATCATCCCAGTCTAGTTTTAGTGACCATAAAGTCTGAATTAAAATTTTGGGAATTATAGTAGTCAATGATAATAGCCCCAAAGGGTCAAAAATTTTAAAAGTGGAAGATAATACAGGGTATATCAAGACTACTACCGAAAACGAAGCCGGGTGGTAGTTTAAGCGACTTCAGACACAATGCAATAGAAAAAAATGCAAAAAAATGCGTCAATATTTTTTTTGTTATTTTTTTCCCATGGTCATATTTGGGTGGTAAATACATTTTTTTAAAAAATAATAGTTTATACTCTTTTATTTATAAATATCGTTTTACCACAACGCTGTACTGTTATTTAGGAATCAGAGTTGAGAAGCAATCAAGTTTTGGATCAATAGCCTTAATCCTCCGAATACTTAGCGAGCATATGAGACCGAAACGTAGGTCAAGACTATTTCCAGTTGCAATGATAGCAATTATGCTTGGCCTGAAATCCTAGATAAAATAAATAGTAACTGTAAAACCATCGCTTAATTAATAAAATCCTCTATATTGAGCTATTATAATAGAAAAGTCCGAAATACATTACATACAGGGTATATCAAGACTGCTACCGAAAACGAAGCCGGGTGGTAGTTAAAGCGACTTCAGACACAATGCAATAGAAAAAGTTGCAAAAAAAAGCGACAATTTTTTTTTGTTATTTTTTTCCTATGACCATATTTGGGTGGTAAATACATTTTTTCCTAAAATAATAGTGTATACCCTTTTATTTATAAATAATCAAAGGTATAAAAGAGTTTAAATTATTATTTTGGCAAAAACTATGGATTTACCACCCAAAAATTACGATATTTAAAAAATCATAAAAAATAATTGTCGCGTTTCTTTGCGAAATTTTTAGTAGCATTGTGTTTGTAGTCACTAAAACTACCACCGGGCTTCGTTTTCGGTAGCAGTCTTGAGATACCCAGTATAGTTCTCTTTGTATACACTTTAGACTGTTCCACAATTGCAGGAAAACGAAGGGTATCTGTGGAAGGATTCCAGTCAAGACCAAGTGTGTTTGTGGACTGACTTAGCGTTAAATTTCCACTACACTGAATGACATCAGAAGAAAGCAAAGAGGGCAAATTAGAACGATATTTTCGCAAATTAAAACCAGCTTTAGCAAGTGTTAAGTGTGTTAGTTTTTGTATCATTTGGCATTCGTGCTCATCATCACTAGATGTCAGCAAACCGTCAACATAAAGGTCTTTTTGTATAATAGTTTTGATCAAATCATTCGAGCATTCCTCACCTAATTGCCAGAGGCACTTGGTCGCGAGATAACTAGCGCTAGCAAATCCATAGGTGACGGTGTTAAGTCTAAGCGTTTGTAACGGTTTATCTTCCTCGCTGCGCCATAGAATCAGCTGTAAATTCGGTCAGACTCGTGCACCCACACCTGCCTGTACATCTTTTCGATGTCGGCAGACATTACATAGCGGCCTTGTCGGAAACGAACTAAAATATTGAAGAGAGAGTCTTGTATTGTGGGACCTATCATTTGTATGTCATTTACTGACAATCCGGATGTGGTACGAGCCGAAGCATCAAAAACTACACGAAGACGTGTGGACTCACTGTCCTCACGAATGACTGGGTGATGTGGAACAAAATAGCCATTTTCAGGTTGATCAACTTTGGATACAGACAGATGTCCTAATTGAGAATATTCTTCAATGAAATTTGTATATGCGGTTTTAAGTTGAGGCTGCTTACGAAAGCGCCGTTCAAGATTCAAAAATCTCCGCTTGGCTACAAAATAAGAATCGCCCAAACACTCTGGGCCTTTAACCAAAGGAAGCTTGACACTAAAGCGACCTACATGGTCACGTTCAGTGTGCTTCAAAAAATGAGCTTCACTAGCCCTTTCTTTATCTGTAAGAAGTGACCTTTGTGGCAAGCTTTCAATTTCCCAGAACCTTTGTAAATCATTGTGAAACTCTACTAAGTTAGTGTTATCTGCACCAATGGCAAAATTACACTTAATTGAAGACCTTGAATTGGCACCACTGCCAAGCTTAACATTGTGAATGGGTCCTGAGATCAGCCACCCTAATTTGGAATCATGTAGTATAGGATTGCCATCACCTAAAGAGCGCTGTTCGGTTCCTATGATAGTCCAAAACAAGTCAGCACCTATAAGCAATTCTATTTCAGAAGGTTCATAAAAGGTGGGGCCTGCTAGTTTGACAGACTGCAAATCAATGTGTGCTATGTCTAAATGGAACCTAGGCAATTTCCCTGATATTTGAGGTATAACTAAACATGAAGTAATAGCACTGAAAGAGTTTATCCTTGACCGGACACAAACATTGCAATGCTTGGAATTGAGTTTGGCAATAGTGTTGCCTATGCCGACAACATTTTGTACATGAGAATCAAAATAGGTTTGATTTAGTTTCTTTGCGAGAGCTTCAGTTATGAATGAAGATTGGCTCCCATTATCTAGTAATGCCTTGGCAGTGACAACTTCACTTGTGGCAGGATTTATTATATCTATTAGACATGTACACAAAAGTGTTTCACTATATGAAACGGTCGACATTGAAACAGGCACAGAGTCTGCCATATTAGTGTCTGTTTCTGTTGGCCTGTGCAGGGGTATGTTATGGCGCCTTTTACATGTTTTGCATGTGCCTGAGAGTTTGCAGGCATGTAGATTATGACCCCTACGCAGGCAATTGTAACACAGCTTCAGATCTGCTACTAAAGCAAGCCTATCCTCCACAGTCTTTGAATGAAACTGTGGGCATTCATGATTACGATGAGCCTTGTGACAAAATACACATTTAATAGGCCTTGATGATGAAGGCTCACCGTGTTCAGAGCTGACAAAGGTTTTTGTGTGCGAAACTGCATTATATTTAGTGCTCTGATTAGGATTGGAATGCTTGGAATTTCTGTCTTGCTTATTGCGAGAAACAGATTCTAGAACCTCAGCGCGACCCTTTAAAAATGTCATAAAGTTTTCTAAACTAGGTACATCAAGTGCGCTGACGTTTGCTTGAATATACTCTTCCCATTTTACAAGAGTATTGCTATCTAGCTTTGATGAGATCATATGTACTATTAGGGTGTCCCAATGTTCAGTGGGTTGTTTTAATGTATTTAAAGCACGTAAGTTCTTAGTGACATGATCAATAAGGAATCTCAAAGACCTTTCAGACTCACGCAATGGCTCAATATTGAATAAGGACTTTATGTGGTTGTTTATCAATTGACGGGTGTTATTATATCTTTAGCAAATGAGATTCCACGCCTCAGAATAATTAAGTTCAGAAACTTCAAGGTTACAAATGACTCTTGCGGCGTCTCCTTCTAAATAAGAATTTAAATAATGAAATTTATGTATATTCTGTATTTTTGAGTTGTTATGTATTAGTTACTAGCGGCCCGGCCCGGCTTCGCCTGGGTGCAGATACTTTTTTATTTTACTCCACACCAAATACGTGTTATTTTTCGTATAAGCTCTTGTATACCTAAACATAAATTAGCTATCCTATTGTCCTGCTCAATTCCGTCGCATCCTGTCTGTTCATTCACTTCCCGATACGTCGCGTCCTTTCTCTTAATTAACCATCCCATCTTATACCGTGCATTTACATTTCGTCCTATTAAATCTGTCAGCTATCCCAGTCTTCTCCCCTACCTCCCACTCTATTATATCCAGTTTCTCTCTACTTTCTAAACACTTTATCGATTTTGATTATCCATGCAATATCCCATCCCTTATTTCACCCCCACTATGCTGTTTTTCCAAATAGTAGAAATGCACTCACACACACACACAATTAACGTAGAAACAATTATATTTAACTGGTTTTTGAAGACACAGGCAACGCCTAATTTGAGAATCCCTGCAATATTCTCCATAATTATATAAAATTTTTATTTTATTCAGTTCAGTTCAGTTTTTATTTTTATGTGTTATTTTATTAAAGATTTTTCATTTTCAAGTGAAATTCTATCTTGAAATTAAGTAAAACTTAATACATGTGAATATTATTTATTTAATTGTCCTATATTATGTAGCATCATAATATACTCTTTAGTTTACAATAAATTCCTGAACGTATGCATAAATATTTGACAATCAATTTAAATGTCAACCACTTTTCATTATTGTCATTAATTTACATCTTTAAAATCTAAAATACGCCATAAATCGAATATAGTGGCTATGTGTTGTCGATTCGAAGAAACCTTTATTTAAATACGTTATTTAATTTTAGGGAAGAGTTTACCGTATCGACGCTATGAACATTAAATCTTTGACAGTTACAAACCCATGAACATTTTGTATGGCAAAATGTTTTTTCCTTTTTTTTATACTTTCGTCAATTCAATCGAGATAAAAACTATGCCACCTTTAAGTTGGAACAAATAACACATACCTACAAAATTTCATTATAATCAGTTGAGTGGTTTAGGAGTCCATCGCGGACAAACAACGTGACACGTGAATTATATATATTAAGATATGTTCCGTCAAATTTGTTAATTTTTATAATTGGCAAACGAAACCCTATAACCTCTCGATTGTCTTCATCATGAATTGCCAAGCTATCTCTTTCGCCAGACGATTTTTGATTCGTACTGTACATTGAAATATTTTTTTGGGCGTGTGCGATAGAATCGTAAAAGGATTGTTCGGTAGTTTCTCTACTATCCAATTCTACATTTAAGTTTGTTTCATCCAAATTTTCAATTTGACATTGCACGACATCGAACTTTATGAATAGGGCTTCTATTTTAGCTAATTTTTGTTTCAGCACGTTAATTTGCGTATCGTCTAACAATTGATCCTTTAGAACTTCTAAATAATTGACAAATCTTGTCACACGACCTTTAATTGATGAGCGTTTTAACGCCAAACGATTGTAATTAGTTTCCTCCATAGTAACAAATAAACGTGCGAAATCAAAATGAATTACTTAAAAATGAAAATATTGCATGCATACGCTCGCGCAGTGTTACTACTACGCTCCTCACTTCACCGGGCGCATCGCGCAGAACTGGAAAAAACCGGATTGCGTCGCCCGCTGGCTCGCTGTTGCCACGTGCGCCCGAAAGCGCGAAATCTTGAGTAGGTACTTGAAAGAAGCGACGCTCTGCGCGAAACACTGACCATGCATTGCATTCGCTGGAATAGATTGTTGTAGATGTGCTTACAACCATGAACCAAGCAAAATAAGCACAATAGATGTGTTAAAACAATGGCGTGATGTATAACTTTATGGGTGAATTAGGCGTGCTGGGGTTAGAATTTAGCTATAAATAAGAAGTCACTCACACACACATGGACATAAGGCTTAAAAATTGCAATTACGTAAATCATGCGGCATTAACTTAGATGCGTAGGCGTTAGTAAATAGCTACTTATGCATCTTGGGTGCCGCGCAATCGTTATGAAAATATATAAATATATTTAATACTTAAGGAATTGGAACGGATTCACTAATTTGGTGACTCCACTTCGCAGATGATTCACGTCGATATTTCGCTCCAAAGGCCAGTCCCATGCGCCACGTGTCTCAACGCGTCTTGTCCAAACCGGTTTGCGTCGGTTTTTTGCTGGTTTTGACGAAGATCGCAGGTCCTGTCACGGTCGCCACTTTATGTTCCCGCAGAACATAAGATTCATAGACTTTTGATTTTTTGAAATATGAATTTAATGATATAAAAGTACAAAGTTGGCGAATGGCGAGTCAATATTAGAGCGCTTAGCGCGACTTGCTTACTGCTTAGGCGACTGCCGTCTCACGTCTCTTGGGGCGGCGCGGCGGCACGGCGCACGCGGCGCCTCCGCGCCCCGCGTATGCAGCACACTTCCCGCGCACCGCCGCTTCCCCGCAGACACCCACGTTAGATAGCGGCCGCGACAGGAGTTTTAATGACTATGTGGATGTTAAACTTTGGATTATGGTTTATTGGATTTCATTACTATAGTTTCTAAACTTTAATAGACTTACTAAAGGCCTAAATCAGTAATTAGTTGTGAAATCTATTTTAGCTATCGAAAGTTTTGTCCTTTTTGAGTCTCTTTGGAAATCAGTTTGAGCGTCTCTGAGTAGTGTTTAATTCCTATAAAATTTATTTCATTAGATGCAAAACTTAGGCTGGAAACAGTGCTCGACCGACGGTCAGCGCTGAATGTCAGTCGGCGTAGCTATATCTATGCAAGCCTATGAATGCGCACTCAGCTACGCTGACGGTACGCGCGTGATTCGGTCCGCGCGTACGGTCGGTCGAGCCGTCGGTCCAGCTCGTCGGTTGCGCGTACGTCGGTCGACCGACGAGCTATGAGATTGTGTGGATGCGTTTAGTGCTTCGCTGACGGAGCGACCGAACGTACACTCAGCCAAAAAAATGAATATTGACACAGAGCGCCTTATTACTGAAGTGCGGCTTCGACCGGCACTATGGGGTTTATCGTCTGCATTTTATAAAGATCGTGATGCTAAAATAAGTGCTTGGCAAGAAGTTTGTAAAGAAATAATTCCGGATTTCGACGATAAGTCTGACAGTGAGAAAAAGGATATAGGTAAGTAAATAAAACATCATTATTGTTGTAAAATACAATTTTATTAAAAAATATAAGCATCTTGCCACTCTACACTACCAACAGGAGAAACGAAATAGATGGCAAATTTGTCCCTTATTGCGTCACCTGATCTGATATTAATGTTCGTATCAAGAGTAAGGTCGTCAAAGCCTTCAACAGTTAGTGTATCCTGTATTCTGTACCCGTCTCTTTCTCGAATGTAGTTATGTAAAACGCAACAAGCCTTTATGATTGCTATTGTATTCGGTAGGGAAGTATTCATTGGTCTGTGAAATATCTTAAATTTATTACTCATTATTCCAAATGTAGACTCAATATACCTTCTAGCACGGCTTAATCGATAATTGAGTATTTTTTTCTTATGTGTCAGATTACTTCGTGCATAAGGTCTTAAAATTTTGTTTGATATACCAAATGCGGCATCGCCGATAATCATATATGGGATGGGTTCTGTAGTGTGAGGCAGTGGTTTCGGTGGAGGCAATGTTATTTCTCCGTTTTGTAATTTCGTAAATAATGAACTTCTCCGAAAAATATTCGAATCAGAATCTGTTCCATATGCCCCCACATTTATATAGGTGTAGCAATAGTCAGAATCACACATAGCCAACAGAACTACAGAATAATTTTTTTTATAATTTGAATACAGACTTCCACTATATTCAGGGCAAATTATTCTGACATGCTTCCCATCTATACAACCGATGCAGTTAGGGAAATTTGCTTTATTTTCAAAACCATCTGCGATTTGTAGCCACCCTTTCTGTGTATTAGGTATCGAAAGACACTCTTCATGGAGTAGAGTCCAAATATTCTTACAGACTTATTTTACAATTTCACCAATAGTTGAAGCCCCCAAACGGTAGCTAAAATGAAGATCTTGATATGTCTCTCCCGTCACAAAATATCTGAAACAAAAAACAAATATTAATCTTCTTTTGCAGAAAAACAAGTGCAGCAGAGGTGGAAAACTGCGCGAGACGCTTATGTGAGGTGTAAAGCTGCATTAAAGAATTTGCCGTCTGGATCTGCAGCTAAAAAAAGGAAGACATATGTTTATTTCGAGTTTATGAAATTTCTGGATAATAAACGAGAATTGAATACCGAGGATTCAATTTTGTCAAATGAGGAGTCAAACCAAAATGAAACTGTTGAAAACAAAGGAGCTGTTGTATCTCAACCTACCGGAAATGAAGGAACTGTTGAACCTCAATCTCCAAATTCCGATGATTCCATCATTAACCGTAACAGCCAAAAACCTGCCTCTAACCATAGACAAAAATTCACGCAAAAGCAACGTCAAAAAATCGCCATGAAGATGAGTTTGACAGAGAAATGATGAATTTCTTTAAAGAGAATGCAAAAGTTATGCAAAACGATGACATGGCGTTTTTCTGTTCACTGTTGCCGATTACTAATACTTTTTCTATCGAGCAAAAATTAATATTTCGTCAAGAGGTGCTACAAAAAGCCATGGAAATTTCAAGGCTTGGCTCAGACCGCCCAGGAACATCGCATTCTTTTATCTCATCAGATTCGCAACATACTACTCCTAGCCCGTTGTACCCAGTAGTACAATCTCCTTTTCAAACACTGCCCGATCAGTCAAATATCCAACAGTCCTATTTAGAACAGGAACCCTCTTCTAATATCCAGCAGTCGTATTTGGTAGAAGAACGACCCTCTTCTCAGCAGATTTATATGCAGACGAATGATTCATCCAGTCAAAAGCAATTAGACAATTTTCTTATTTTCAATAAAAAAATGTATTTTTTTTAAATAAATGTTGATAAATAATTCGGAGTTTTTTATTATTTTAACAAGTACTTACCTCAAAGTCACAGCCAATCTTTCAATAGGTTGGACAGAAGCTCGAAACATATTGGAATGTTTCAAAGTATCATGTAACCTTGCTTGTAGTTCATCGAAACTTCTGATTGACATCTTGAAATAATCAAAAAACTTTTCCTCGTCTTGTTGCAACCTCCAAATAGTTTGCAGAATTCGCCTTCAAGTAACCGTTCTACAAGGATTGGGTGTACATGATATCTTCGCCGCCTTCTATTCCGTCGTTTGCGCAAAAAATAGCACGCACATATTACAGCATTTACAGCAAAAGGATTCATTTTTTTGACAACTGTACACATGCGTCGCAGTTCGCCGTCAGCTTATCACTGAATGCATTTTCAGAACCGACGGTCAGCGCTGACGGTCAGGACGTACGGTCAGCGCTGACCGTCGGTCGAGCACTGTTTCCAGCCTTATTCTATTCTTTCATACAAGCACAAGTGGCTGGGTGTCTCTTAGTAAGTGCGCCCTGTCTAAAGTCGAGTCGAGTTTTTTACTGACTGGAAACCTGATGTATGAAATGAAATGAAATTCGTCTATTGGTAAACGGACCAGACGCGGCTGCCAATATGTTCACGGTGGTCGCGGGTTCAAATTCCAGGGCACACCTCTGACTTTTCGGAGTCATGTGTGTATTGATAGTCAATCACCACGCACTAAAACGGTGAAGGAAAACATCGTGAGGAAACCTGCATACCATAGCGATTCATAAGAATCTATATGGTATGTAAGTCCGCCCACCCGCACTAGGCCAGCGTGGTGGACTATATGGCCTAACCACTCTCAATTGTACTCTGGATTGTAGAGTAGGCCCGTGCCCTGCAGTGGGACGTATATGGGCTGATCCAGATCCAGATCATGTAGGCAATTAAATAGCTCTTATAACAAGTCAATACAAGTTCATCCCAAAATATAAATAAGAACCTACTGCATATAAAGCTTTCAGTATTTTGGACAGTGGTCATTAGCTAGTCACTATGCGGATGAATACAAATATATTTACACCAGAGAATTAACATCAAGACAAATTTTATGAAAGGCTAGTCTTTATTAAAATTCAATCTGATATAATACAAAACAAAGTCTATTTTCTTTGTTAAAATATATACTGGTTTAATCTGATTCAGTGTAGACTATTCTAGAATCTTAAAGTAAGCTTTCTCCTGCAAATAAAAGTACGCCAATATTTATAAAGTTTTGTTTTATTAAATTAGTAGTGTGGCCTTAGTCACATTTTAATTTTTAACGTTGACTTTGATTTATTTATGTAGCACATTTTGTAAATAGTACATGATAATGGAACTTATATTTTTCCTACTCAATTAATTTATATCCCATAAGTGTTCACTAAATAAACTTACCAAAAACATTATGTAAGATAGTAGTAAAAAATATTACTTATTAAAAATAATTGTTGATTTAGAATTTTATAAATACACTTGCAATTTACAATACAAGTACGTAATAGCCATTTGTTCCGGAGCTCTGCCGACGTTAACACGGCAGTGAAACTCCTATTACATCTGTTATTACTCTCAAAGGTGATGTTTTAAAACGCTGTAATAAAAGCTCTCTTATTTTAAACATGATGGGAGCGGGCGATGGATCAATTAAGTAAGGCTGTATTATCTACTTAGGATTCGATCTTCAGTTGAAGGTTAGTTTTAGTCGAAATCCACTGAATTTTCAAAGATACTTATGTATTCTTTAATAATTATCGCTGGATTATATAGTGAAGGAAAAAATTGTAAGAAAATTAGGATAGGACCTTGGGACATATAGTATTGCCCTACTATGACATTAATTTGAAGTGCACTAACTGCATTAGGAAATAATAGTGGATTATTCTGGAAAGGGTTGGTGACAGGTACGCTGACTGGGAACCTTTTACAGTCAATGTCTATTTCTCTCGCCAAACAGCATTATAAAGCACTATTGTGTTTCAGTGTGAAGAACATTGTAGCCAGAGTAACTACTGGACATAATGAGACTTAACATCATATACCTCAGGATCGCGAGCGCAGTGAAATGCTAAGCATTGCTTTGTAATTAATTGTATTGTTGGTTTTTGTACTATACATGACCGGTCGTATCGCTTACCATCAGGCGTATGGCATGACTGTTTCGCCACTCCAACAATACACTACCACTACACTAGTAATAATAAAAACATTTTAACGAGGAAAAGTGTTAAGCTACCGCAGAAAACCGCTTAAAGTTAATCTCGTAAGGTAAACCTCCTCCCAATCCTTCACATTTTTAAGTATGCCATATTTGAACAAAACCCTCAATATACAGCTCTTCCAAATAAATTAAAACGAAACTAATTACAAACAAAACGGGGCGGAGTTGGGGAAATTGTTTCATTCATTATTACATCAAAAGAAATGGTAGCTAGCGGGCTCAAAGGCTGCACGCCCGACTTGTATTAAGATTCATTAATCTGTTACAAGTTTCAAATGAAATCATGTTGCCTGGTTTAACAGTGTGGGAGTTAAATTATGTTTATTTTGTTTTTATCTCTAACAGTTTTTTTTTTTTACAAGCTATTCCATAGAGCTTTTATTTATGATTTATTCATACACACTTAATTGCACAAAAAAACAATTACATTAAGAGAGTATGTAAAACCATTACAAATGGTGGTCTTATCACTCAAGGCCAAGTCTTACAGACAACCATGGGAAAAGGATGAACAAATGTAAACTTCTGAGAGGTAGGATCTATAATAAAATACAAAGCCGTAGTTATGTCAGTATCTGCAACCAAGGAAAATACAAATATTAAATATTTCGATAGTAGGGCAAATAAAAATCTTACAGTACATTATGACAACGTACTTTTTTTGTGAATCGTATGGTCCATCGCTCGCCTTTCATGTGAGATAATCCTTTTTGTATAAGTTTTTCAATTTGGAATAAAATAATTTGCTTGGTTTGGGCATTTTCCAAAAGGGTTGACGACATACGTTTGAATAGTCAAATAAGAAGCGACACAATTTTATCATATTAAAAGAATCGAGTTAATTAATTGACAAATTCAATACAATATGCTCTCTTTATCCACTGTTACTACAAAACCATCGCCGCAATAAAGACCCATAATTATTCAAAGAATATTTCAAAATAAGACAAGATTTAGAGACAAGGATACAACCTCGAAAAATAATGACCATGTTATCACGTTTTGGAGCCGCGCAATTATACAAAGTGCTCATTATTGCGGTCTCGTCAAGCGATGGGGGCTCTTGTCCTAATGGCTGCTCCCTGAATACGCCACTGGCTTTGAGAACATGAAAAATTTCATGAATTACTTAATGTGTTCTTACCAAGAGTCTTCGAGTAATTACCGCTTTATTATTATTTATAACTTTATATTTGCATTAACTGTCGAATATTAATGATTAGAGATGGCCAGAGGTTTTAAAAAAAATATCTAATGTTTTTGAATGTTCTTAAATATTTATATCGGATACTGTCGTGTGTACTATTGAAACAACTTCCACATTCAAGAACGCACATACGTGAAAAATTAATTTTTCACATAACCAAAGAAATATTTGCGATTCCGGATACTTTGGCGCAGAAATTCAACTTCTTATCTGTGCATAAATCATCGTAAAATGTATATATTAAACCCACACCATATGGATTGCCTTACCCAAAATTCGAACTCACAACTGCTCCTTTTATACCCCATACATTTTACTGATAGCCAATACGACAGCAAAAACTAGCAAATTGTCATTTAAAACTTTACTCATTTCTCAGTAAACGCAATTACATTCTGCACACGCAATGTTTCCATGCGAAGGATAAATAATATTACTTTGCACAGCATAAAGTAACTTGGGTCAATTAAGTTCGCTTCCATACTTTCCTTTGCTGTGTCAAAGTGCAAAGCAATTTCCTTAAGTAAATGCTAGTCAGGAGCACGCTGGTGCATTTGTAACGATGTGGACACAGTACGCCGTTTGAGGTATTAGCTCTGAGAAATTGTTTTTGGTGGCTTTTGTTACTTCTTTTTTGTATTTTTGGTATCATCCAACTTAATATTATAAATCGATAGCCTCCTTGGCGCAGTTAGACGCCGGCTGTGAAACGAGACGCCGCGTGTTCGACCCCGGCACCGGAAAAAATATTTGTATTAACCACAGATATTTGTTTCGGGTCTGGGTGTTTGCGAGACCGAAAAGTATTTCGTAGTTCCTGATATCTACGATACAAGACTTGATCTTAGTGTGGGGTCAGGGCTATGTATGTGACTGTAGGGTGTATATATAATTGATCATTTAAATGCGTAAGATTTTGTATTCGTTACCTCTTTACGCCCAAACCACTGGACCAATTTTAATGAAATTAGGTATGGAGATAGCCGACATCCTAGATTAACTCATAGGCTACTTTTTATCGGTGCACGATGCGGATTTGCTCGTAATTGAAATATATTCGATACTTTTCAACTCAAAAGAATGGGATGTTAAGTTTAAAGTACGACAGTAAATTATTACTGTCGTACTTTAAACTTAACATTCACGTCACACATTGAAACAAAGCTTGAACTGAATTGTAGCAGTCACTGAGCGGATGACTAATATCTCAATCCACCCAGTGACCATGAAAGCTGTAAAGTAATCAAAACGTCGGGAACTTAAAAAATATAAAAATTTAACTAAATCCGCGATAAAATCCGTAATTAATAATAATAATCCGTAAATTTCAATACGACGGTAATGTTGAATTTATAACGTTGCCACGGGAATTAGTTCCTGTGTTTCTAAAGTGGATTGAATTCAATAAGTAATAGCATCCGGGCGAAGTTTGGCCGGACCACTAGTTATTTTATATGTAGCATCACTTTTTGTTTAAGTTTCATGTCAAATATAAAATAGTAAAAAAAAACGAATAGGCAAAAAATATATAATTTCAAGCTTTTCAGCCCACCTTAATCTACAGACCTTTCTTTTGAAGGGCTGAAAAGGTCTCTATAAGTATTTGCAGGACCAATTCTTACAAAGGTCTATTTGAATGATAAGTAAGTGGCTTACTCGGGAAATTTCTGTATTTTCGCTGACAATTGAACATACATCTTTTGAAATTGTTTGATATAAGTTTTTATAATAAAAATAAGTTACTCCTTATTATATCAGCTACCTACATTAAAAGTCCCGTCAAAATCGGTCCAGCCATTTCAGAGATTAGCCGGAACAAACAGATAGACAAAAAAAAAATTAAGGTCATTTTCGTTATAGGTATCGTGTATATAACGATATGTAGTTTGACATTTTTTTTATTTTCACTTTACAAACAGACACTTCAATTTTATTTATATGTATAAATTTATTATAGGCGGCCTATATACAGTATTGGACTTCCTATAGCGAAGACAACCGTAATAAGTGAAACCATTTACTATAATTAGAAAAGTAATTTGCACAAACATTGGCCATACCTACGGAAACTCCAATGTTTGCTATAAAGAAACATTCCATACAATACAATGTAGCATTTTATGGAGAAAGGTATTGTCGGAAAATCGGCACGTGTTCTTAGAGGCTTCTTTATATTCAGCAGAACTGTAACAAAGGATATAAAGGCAATTTGTAAGTAAAGAGACACACAGATTCTGCAATGGTACTATGCACTAGTATGTTCTAGTGCACTTTAATCTTCGACTTTAATTTACAAAGGACTTTAAGAGTTGGAATGTTGGTATGTAGAGCTCAGCTATGAGCTTAGATATTTCCCAATATTGAAATGAGCGAAAGCCACGCTTGGTTTGATATTGAGTCTTTTAACGTTTTTGCAGTGAAATTGCTGCATACGTCCACCATATGAAGAAGTTCTATTTTTAACAGACTTCAAAAAAAGGAGGAGGTTCGACTGTAGGACCTATGCCTTATATTAATTTAAATATCCTACATGTTTGGTACTTGGCGACCCACCTTAAATATTTTACGCATATATTTTGATTTGTTGGCTAGTCAAGTCAATAAGAAAATTAACATGTACAGTCAGCAACATAAGTCGCTGAACACTTCACATTTTTTGATAACATTTTTATGAATTAAAATTTGTACGTACTTCTCTGTAGTCGTAAAATATAACTAAGTAAAGTCATCTATGCCGAGAAGTGCCATAAGATATTGAAAATAATTATTATTTTAGATGATAAGACAATTCCAAATCTCGTGACTGTGTAGCGACTTATATTGCTGACTGTACAAATACACTGAAATAGATATTATTTCATGCATTTGGTGTTTGAAAATATTGAGTATCACAATCGTATCTTAGTTTATCATACTAAAAATTCTTTGTAGTAACGAACTCTTGATTATTAATAATGACATTAAAATATAATAAATATTTCTAAACTTATTCACACGTAGGCCTAACTAATACCATGCATTTCAAATCTCTAAAACATAAATAAAAAAATCGTTTAGTATAGATTAAACTCCATTTGTAACCACAACCCGTAGTTTTTTAATACACGTTGTACCGAACGAACGCAATTGCGTAGTTACGTAAAGAACCAATCAAGAAAACGACCGCGGCGCTCGTAAACATATCAAGTGCAAAAATTTACAACTACCGTACAGAAAATAGTGTTGATCGAACTGGTGTTACAAACGATGAGCTATTGTTGCCCGTGGCTTCCCTATCCCGGGGGAACTTTCATGTTCCCGGGACAAAACTATGTGTAAACTGGTTGACAAAGGTTGATTGCAAAATTTGATAGAAGAGCCAGCTCCCTGATTTAATGGTCTATTCGGTTCTTTTTTAAAGAAACGCTGACAAAGTGTTAGTTGTTGGTTGTTTATGATGGTTTTGAACTAAAATATTTCATCATTATTTAGCCTTATATTTTATTATTATTTTAGTTTTGGTTGTTATACATATGAAATATTATATGTATTACATATTAGTATGTCCGAAAGGATTGCCTATCGACGATTTCTGAAAATAACTTCAGAAACCTAACAAAAATAGGAATATTCATAATAACTGGGATACATTGATTTCCACTGAACATTCCGCAAATAATGTAATCATTCCTATTGTATAAAATGCAATTAAATGTTAGTCAAATTCGTAAAAACAATGATGGTACTAATCGCAAACTGATATACATCAAAAATAAATTGTGATCGTACCACTTCTTTGCGCTTATACATTTGTAAATAATGATACGCATTGGCAAAGGGAATCATGCTCATGAATACTTAACGATCTGTTTGCAAGTGCTTGACAATTCTGCTAATATTTTTGTTGCAACAGATACGTGTCGAATCAATGTTCTCAATAGTACTCCTGCTTTTGTCTACCGGCTCACTGCTCGCATAATAATGACTCGCTTGGTCATTATGCGTCTTCTAGCTTACAATTAGGTAGTCTCGATGGCGCGTTTGTTACAAGTGCTTATTTGAAATGGGGCTCCAGGTTTGATGTCCGCGCAGAACTAAATATATGTGACACGTAAAATTATGGCTTATGGCTCTGTGGTTGGGTGTTTGAGCAGATCGAGAATTCTGTTGTGTCTAAGGCTTTCGTTCGGTAAACTAACAATTTAACTACGATAAGAACTTAATCCATAAAGCTGTACCACTTTGCACGGAGGGATGTGGACAATAATTGTATTTCCAACTCCTCTTATTAATTTCAGGAGACTCGCCGAGCTTCAATGCTCGGTGTCATTACATTGCGTGCTGATCCTGGCTCACAGGAGTTACAGTGGTGGGTATGAGGGCGGGACAGTCTCCAAAGACTGTTATACGAGAAGCTTTCAGGCACCTAATTTTCTTTACTTTATTCCTCGTTCTTTAAAAAGTGATGTATAAAATAAGCAAAATTGCCTAAAGAAAGCGTTCTATTTCCAATTTTATTACACAGTTCCGATATTTTTTGTCCTTGATAAAAGTTACCCATACAACGTACAAATAAAATAAACATCTGTTACTAATTTTTTAATTGTTCATGCTGCGTTTTATTTCACGAATCAAGTCTGACGAAATCTATTTGCAAAATCCGGCCTTGCGCACAAAAAAGCGTGTGCAATGTAATTAAAATATTAGTAACTATGTCATACGACAGCCATTGTGCAGTGTGTCAGAGTTGGGAAGTCTAAATAGAGCTACGAATAAATAGTTTTTGAATGTACTGTCGTGTCACTAGAATGTTGTGTGGTGGCTTACATCGGGGACTTTTTAGTTTTATATTTGACAGTTAATGTTTTGTTGGTAAGACTTGTTGAAAATGCAAATCTGTTTAATGGAATGTGTCCTGTACGAAGACGTAGCGCAAGAATTATATCCGACCTGTTCATATTGGTTTGATCTATCCACGGAAATCGATGTATATTCGGCTGGATTGTTCTATACCAGATGCCTTTTATTGCTGATCTACGATCAAAATATTCTGACCACAGCTCAACACATTTATTTCTTACCATGTATAAGACATCATTTACATAAGGGGAACATGAAACATTCAACCCTTCATAAGAGGCGTCTTGGGCCAGCATGTCTACTAATTCATTTTCAGCCAAACCAATATGAGCAGGTATCCACTGTAGAACTACATTTTTATTCTTATACTTAAGTTCCCTAATACAATTAATTACAATATAGGCTATTGACGTTCCACGACTTTTATAAGTACAGCGAGTAACATGTTGAAGGGCGCTCCTTGAATCCGTAAAAATTACATAATCACCGCTTTCAAAAGAATTTATATAAGACAGAGCTTCAGCAATAGCAATTAGTTCAGCGTGCATTATGTTTATGTTCCGTTTTATATGAAATTTTACCGAAGTTTTTGTTTGTATGTCAAGGAACGCTGCACCAATGTTGCATTTACTTTTGGAACCATCAGTAAAAATTTTGTAAAAGCTATTGTAAGTATTATTAATATATTGAATACATCCCATTCTAAGTTCAGAAGAATTGTATGATCGCTTCGGCTTTTAAACTTTGGGCAATTCAGGCCTTATCATTGTGGAAAGATCTATATTAGTCGTCCAGGTGTCCAAGCTGAACATTCCTAATTGAGAGCTTACATGTAAGTCCGCCTGTTTAAGGTACTGGTGAATGGAAACCAACAATATTTTTTTTACCCTTGAATTTTGTAACAAAGAGTCCAGTTCATCTAATAAAGACATTATATTATTTTTGGTATAAGATTTTGATGAGAGCCAAAATTTTCCTGCCAAATAATGTCTTCGAATGTGTAAAGGTTGTAGATAAAGTTCATTTTCCATGGCGTGTATGCTCGTACTTTTAATAAACCCCTATTACTCTCATAAATATGTTTTGAACCTTATGAAGTTTGTTGAGTTGTGTTTGGGATGCGTTGTCATAAAAAATACTGGCATAATCCATCCTACTGCGTACCAAAGAAATGTATAAACGCCTTAAGTGAATCGGATGCACACCCCATTTAGGCCCACTAAGAATGCTAAACATACTTACAAATTTGACAAGCTTACATTTCATCTCATTAATATGCTTAGACCACCTTAATGACCGATCCAGCCATAGCCCTAAATATTTTACATCGTCCACAACGGGCAGTGACACTTCATTCACTTTTATATCAATGTTTTCTCTTCTAAAATGCCTTTTAAAAATGCAAACTTTGCTTTTGGATTCCGAAATTTCTAAACCTAACGAACCGAACGTGGCCGAACGTCGATCTTTAGCGCTGCAGTCTTCCGTTGACGCCGAAGCATATCGGCGGCTCAATAGACAGATCTGGAAGTCCTTGCGACACGATGTCCGTGCTCACAATACTGTGAGCATTAAGGAGACAATTGAGCGGAACGGAGGCTCCAAAGTGTTTGCAAGAGACTTGTCTATTGGGCAAAGCCAGTTGTCTAGGCTGAAGACGGAAGACGGCCGCGTAGTATCGACGAGGGCAGAGGTATTAAGGGAGATCGAGAGGTTCTACGGACAGCTTTATACCTCGGTTGCCAAACCTGCTGTTAGCTCGGCCGAAGACCCGAGAGCCGAGTTGATCCGACACTTTAGCGATGATATCCCGGACATCAGCCTGTGTGAGATTGAGATGGCCCTGAAGCAACTTAAAAACAACAAGGCGCCGGGCGAGGACGGAATAACTTCAGAGCTTCTGAAAGCGGGCGGAACGCCGATACTGAAAGTCCTTCAGAGGCTCTTCAATTCCGTTCTCCTCGAGGGCTCAACGCCAGAGGCATGGAGCAGGAGCGTGGTGGTACTGTTCTTCAAAAAAGGTGATAACACTTTGCTGAAGAATTACAGGCCCATCTCGCTCCTGAGCCATGTCTATAAGTTGTTTTCGAGGGTCATCACAAATCGTCTCGAACGCAGGTTTGATGACTTCCAGCCTCCCGAACAAGCCGGTTTCCGAAAAGGCTTTAGTACCATAGACCACATCCATACGCTTCGGCAAGTTATACAAAAAACCGAGGAATATAACTTGCCGCTTTGTTTAGCGTTTGTGGACTATGAGAAAGCCTTTGATTCGATCGAGACTTGGGCTGTGCTACAGTCTCTCCAGCGGTGCCATATCGACTATCGGTACATCGAAGTGTTGAAGTGTATATACAACAACGCCACCATGTCGGTCCGAGTACAAGATCAGAGTACGAAGGCTATTCCACTACAGAGAGGCGTGAGACAGGGAGATGTCATATCTCCGAAACTGTTCACTGCCGCGCTGGAAAATGCCTTCAAGCTCTTGCAGTGGAAAGGATTCGGCATCAACATCAAAGTTTAAAAGAATATTGCACAATTTATTTAATGCAAATTGTAAATTTTGAGTTGCAGCTGTAGTGTCACTGCCAGATGTATTAGCATAGTTTGTAGTGTAACATTTTTAATAATTAGATATGGAAATTCAATATTTTAATCCATCGGAAGAATTACACGTAATTATTCGCATTCTGCTGTTGTAACACAAAGGAAGGATTCAAGCATTATCTTAAATTTGACAAAGCCCAAATTCTCGCTAAAGAACAGTTTCCTGCTCCTGATGGTTTAAGAGTCTATTAAATTTAAAAAAAGAACAAATTTCAATAGAGAAGATGGAAGCTTGCAAAAGCGTAGAATCCAAATTTGCATTTATTTAAATCGAACCAGGAAGACCAGATGCCAGACTTCAAGACACAGTTAGATCCTTCTGCGTAGATCGAATTGCAAAAAACAATAAACTTTAAATTCACTTTTTATTTTTATAATTCTAAATGAAGGGTATTAATATTGTAACAGACACTGAGTGGATGATTAATACCTCAATGTGCCCCGCGACCACGAAAGCTGTTAAGTAATCAATACGCCGGAAAGTTGAAAATTGTAAAAATTTAGACCAAATCTGTAATAAATTGCTTTATTACAGCTTACATATTTTTACAGCCACCTTCATACAACAAACACCTGTGGCGGGACTGTGATCCAAGGCTCCTTAATCGATATAGCAGATACAAAGTCAAGGATATCATAAATATAAATGGAACAGGTACGCTTTAGAAGTTCCAAAGTAGTGTATAAGAGATGACCTTGGCCGTTAAAAGTGCCATTAGCACTCTATTCTTGTACAGCGTATAAAATGCCTCCCTAGAGTTCAATAACGAGGTGTAACGCAATAAGTTTGAACATAGGTAAAATATATCGACGGTGAAGCAAAAGCCAAAAATCACGAAACGAAACGAACGAACGAATTAAAAATTGCTTAAAAATTACGTTTGTTGTATGTCATATACTACTAAATATTATGAGAAAACTTTAAGCGTCTACCTATTACCGTTATTAATATTGACCAAGAAAAAAATATCGAAAAACCCACGTATTTTTTATGGAGACCGTCCTGAATATTTTCATTTTTTATTTTTGATATTTGTTGTTATAGCGGTAATGGAAATACATAATTTGTAAAAATTCCAGCTTTCTAGCTATCACGGTTTATTTGCTACAGACTGGTGACAGACAGACGGACGGACAGACAGACAGCGTCGACAGCGGGGGCTTAGTAATAGAGTTTTTTTCGTATTTACATTTCAGGTACGGAAACTAGAAAAATCGCAGTGCATTACAATATCAGGAATGAGAGACGAATACCTCTGACCTGCTATTAGCAGGATTTTTGTGTTAGTAGGCTGCTAACACAAAAATCCCGATAAATTCGAAAAGGGATGTATTGGCTGATCGCGCAACGTGACATACTTACATACGCTATGGCGGGTTTAATATAATCTGTTGGTTAAAATCCACGCGTACACGAAAACACTACTTCCAATGTATTCATAACATATTTGGATCAACATTATTTCTATATTAAAATCAACAAAATACGGAAAAGTAGCAGACAATACAGGTAAAAAAATCGCAATAAATGAAAAGGTATCTTATTCAAGGCCGTTGCTTTGTTTGCGGTATAAAGGAAGCACCCATTTTCAATACGGTACAGGCTGTAACAATATACTCGATCCATCATTAGCAAACATGTTTTTACAGATAGCATTAATTAACATTATGTACTTGTTTGGATGAATAATGTTGGATTATATTTAAAAGAACAATCCCTCTGGTAGAGAGTAATTTTATCATTTTATCGATTATATTAAAGATTATTTCTGTTCAAATTTGTTGTTGTTGCGGTTAGTTCCACTCATCTCATATCATTCATTCACAAAAATCGGGCCGTGTATACGTAGTGGTTTTTCAGGGTATACGTAGTGGAATTACTCCAGTGAGTTCTCAGTCATTAACATAAGATAAAAACTGAGAGTTATTTATCTCTGTACTAAGATAAATTAAATTTTATGGTGTCTTGCCAATTTTAATTATTAAATTGTTAAATCTAGTGTAATAAACCAAGAGACATTTATTTCAAACCACAGGCAACTCCCTAACCTACCATTAAGCAACCTCCAAAAGCTAAACTTGCAATCAACATCGTCAAGTTAAAAGCCAGTGCAACTGGTCCCAGTGGAATTTGATCGCAAAATGCAATTGATAATAACAGCGCTGGCACAAATACGAGGGACATACGAGTGGCCTGTTATGTATTCAATTGCATTGGTCGTTTTCATATGAAACAAAAACACAGAGTTTAATTAATAGGTAGGATCTGTTGATAAACGAGTATAATAGGGCTTTGTACGGTATTGTATCAGCCCATAAACGCCCCACTGCAGGGCACGGGCCTCCTCTACAATCGAGAGTACGATTGAGAGTGGTTACGCCATATAGTCCACTACGCTGGCCTAGTGCGGGTTGGCGGATTTACATACCATAGAAATTTTATAAATCGCTATGGTATGCAGGTTTCCTCACGATGTTTTCCTTCACCGTTTTAGTGCGTGGTGATTGACTATCAATACACACATGACTCCGAAAAGTCAGAGGTGTGCCCTGGGATTCGAACCCGCGACCAGCGTGAACATGTTGGCAGTCGCGTCTAGTCCGTTTACCAACAGGCCACCACGCACTTTGTACGGTGTTTGTGGTAAAAAATAACTATTATTTTTTTAAAGATTTTTTTGTAAATGTTAACTGCCTCCGTGGTGCAGTTGTACTAAGTACAAAGCCGAGGTCTCAGGTTAGTATCCCGGGTCGGTCAATATTATTTTTTATTAAGCTATTGCATGCAATCCAGAAATTCCGTAACGAAAATAACCTAAGTCCGGCCGAAATTTAAACTTAATATTTTTATTTTGATTCAAATATGTGCCAGTATTTTTAAATGCGAATAGGCTATTTGACTGTATAAAAAATATTGACTTATTTGTTTCCATCCGTATACATAATTTAATTTTAAAACATATTTCAATATCATACATTAAAAATATTGTATATTTTAGCTAAAAACTACAGTTATAATTTAATTTATTTTGACTTCGCGCCACGTGATCGTAAACGGTTTTGATTGGCTATGACGTCATGCATTAGTATGAACTACTCACGTACAGGAAATGAATGGGATTGATAACGGCATAGATGCAAATTAAATATTTAAAATACCTTTAAAACGCATTGTCATTTATACCCGTGATTCCCGTGAATTAATAATATTATCATGTCCAATGTAATAAAATGTGAAGAAAGAAAAATAATTCTATTTTTTTTTGACAAAAACTTATTCGGACGATTGATTGATTGATCTATGGTTGATTTGATAATGAGTGACATACAGCCTGACGCAAACTTAGAAGAAAAACCATTTTGTATGGAGTCGGCATAGCAAATAATGGTTTGTAATATTTATTTTTGTAAGAGTTTGTGTTTATTCCATAAAATAATTATAAAAGAACTGTGAAGTGCTTAATACAATTCTTTGATAGATTTTCTTAAAATGTCAACGAAAAAACGGTTTATAACATGTGAAATTTGTGGAGATCGTACTAGTAGCAAAATAACAAGAAAATAGGAAGTTTATGGCTACATTTCATTCACATTTCATTTTCAATTACATGATAATATTTACTGTTAGGTAGGGACACCAGGCTGTACTCAACCAAAATTTTAAAATTTTATGTTGTTTACTATAAACTAGGGATGTTACATACTGTTATTATAGATAACTTTAAAAACATAATTAATTGAAATAAATTCCATATTTTAAGTTAATTCCAACTCATTTCTGCACAGGTTTTTGCATAATAGTATGTCGAAATTATAAATCATTTATGAACTGCTCTGAATTAAACCAAGCTGCGACTCTTGTATAATCACTGTATTATCGAAATCGGTCGTTATTGTTCTTTGTTTTACAGATGCAAGCAATGGGTTAAATTTGTGTTAAAAGAACAAGAAGAAGAAGTGTTTATTGAAAATACACACTTCTTCTTGTTCTTTTAATTATTAATATAAAAGTTTTTTTTTTTCACCTTTAAATTCTGTTTTGTTTCTTTGTACTCTTTTTCCCTATACCGTGACCACCCATTTCTTCCGTGCTTCCATTCATTCCAGTCCATCTTAAGGTTGTCTGGAAGAAATCGCTGATAGCGATAAGACCGCCGCTTGTTACACATAGGTATATTAGCGCTTTGTTTTAAAATGTTTTTTAAGTTGTGTGGTGTACAATAAAGTATTAATAAATAAATACTTTACTTCATAATTCATACTTTGAAATACAATGCTTTGTAAGCTTTGCTTTGTAAGTAAAATGCTTATTGCACCAGGTAAGCGATTATAAAATTATAAGCAAATATAATTAAAATCATTTAGTAATCGGAAAAACATCAAGCTATATTAAGCCTACGTACTCTGATATATTTATATTTTTTATTTAAATTATTGATTTTAATACTCCAAAATACTAGGTATTCAATTAAGTTCAAATTGTATTGCTTTGGAAGAACAAAAATATTGCAAAAACTAAAAAGCTGGTAATTAATGATTAAACGAACTTACCTGTAAGTGAAGTTCTATCATAATTATACGAAGCGCTTCTCCGAAGAGATTAGTACCTAGATAATAATTAATATATTATTAACACTTGTAGTACCGTATATAAGTGACTCCACTCTGCACTAAAGTTGAGCTTAAGGTAGTTAATTCATGATTTTTTTTTTTTGTTATTTCTTGCTTACCTCGTCTTGACAGATCCCATTTCTCTTCAGTTAGTTTAGAGATCTTCAATCATAATAATCGTTGACAATTTTCAGGTCATAAGAGGGGACTGCCAAAAGAAAAAAGGCATGGGTTGGGAGGGAGTATAGTACTAATCTCTTCGGAAGAAGCGCTTCGTATAATTATGATAGAACTTCACTTACAGGTAAGTTCGTTTAATCATTAATTATACTCGCGCTTCTTCCTCGAGATTAGTACCTAGATAATAATTAATATATTATTAACACTTGTAGACGTTGAGAGTTATCAGGAGAAACAATGTCAACGATTTAATTATGTATTTATTACATAATACAATACATTTCTTACTTAAACATAATATTTATGATAATTATAATATAATCACTATTGTAAGGACACTAATTATTTTGATTTAGAATAGCTCTAGCCAAAGAATCATTGTGATTGTGAAGAATAGGTCTATTGTAAAACCTTGCAAAGGTGTTCGAGTTGCCACTCCATCCAGCTGTATTACGAATGGTGTCAATTGAGATACCGAGCGAGAGTGCGCGCGACGTGGCTGCGTGCCGCGTGCTGTGAGCGGTGAACACTGCCACGTCGATTCCACACTCGCTCAGAGTTCGCTTAATCCAGCGACTGAGGCTCTGTGTGGACACAGATTTATGGGGCTTTCTTAAACCTATCCAAAGTGTATCAGTCTTGCGTAGTATCTTGGTTTTATTTAAATATGAAGTCAAAGTCCTTGCAGGACACATAGCATGATTTTGATTGAAAAATGGTATTGATAGGATTGGTTGCTTATAACCTAACCGCGAAGTCTTAATTTCATCAGGAATTTTAATCAAAATATGTTCATTTGAAATTTCTATATTTTTAATGTCAATTTTAGCAAGTGTTTGAATCCTATGAGCAGTTATAAGGGCAAGAAGTGTTACTGTTTTTCTAGATAACCGTTCTAATGATAAATTTTCGTTAGGGTACCAACCACCTAGATGGTCTAAGACAAGATTCGTATCCCAAGTACTGTTATATTTAGGCAAGGGTGGACGAAGGCGAAACACGCCCTTAAAAAACCTTTGTATCCTATCATCTTTAGTGATGGCTTGGCCGAGTATTAATGATAATGCTGCTCTACACGAGTTTAACGTCCCATATTGGGCATTAGCATTAAACTGCTGTGTTAGAAAATACAACACAGTTGGAACTGATGCCGTATAAACATCAGTTAAGTTTGTTTGGCAGAATATCCACCACTTTTTTATACCGACATTATACTGTTTCAATGAATTTTTGATAGCGACGCCATCATAATCTCTAAGGAGGAGGGTGGTATACATCGTCTGGACATTGCTTCCCTGATAATACACCGGCCACCAGGGTAAGTGACCGCTGAATCCGCTGTGAGCTAGAATGAGAAATTATAGGATTATCAATATGTGAGAATGACACAGTTTTCGTTACGAGTAAGGATGTAAAGAGAGGGTACCACGGTTGTGTTGGCCAAAGCGGCACCACCATGATACCTTGTGCCTTATCGCATATAATTTTTCTAAGTGCTTTAAGGATTATAGAAAATGGAGGAAAAGCATAAAAATACATTGAAGACCAGCAAACAGTAAAGGCATTAATAGCACACGCGTCTGGGTCTCTGTTCCAGGAGATATATGTAGAACACTTTTTATTTATTCGACTTGCAAACAAATCAATTTGAGGTTTACCAAAGTGGTACGTTATGGTATTAAAAGCTTCTTTCGATAGTTCCCATTCAATGTCAGGGTGTATCTTTCGCGACTCTGCGTCAGCTACTGTATTATCCCGTGACATTATATAAGAGGCAAAAACGTACAATTTTCGAGTCTCGCACCACTGCCAAATCTCACGAGAGATCTGCGTAAGGTGAGGGAACTGGACACCACCCATGCGGTTTATATATGAAATCGCTGTTGAATTATCAATACGCATTAAACCTGGCAACTATAGGCATTTTTAGCAAAAGTTTTAAGTGCTAGAAAGGCTGCTAATAATTCGAGATAATTTATATGTTGCATCATTTCGTTACTCGACCATTGGCCGCTTGCTGTTTCTCTATTGCATGCCGCCCCCCATCCCGTAGTTGAGGCGTCAGAGTATATGACTAAATTGTAATTATCATTTCTAATACGGTGTGCCGCATGATCAATATTGTCAAGCCACCAATAAATATCATCACGTAATGTCGTTGGTATATTCATATATTTATCATAATCGTTGTGATCTTTTAAATTGAGGTATTTGCAACGTTCTAGGCGTTTTGTGTATACCCAACCATATTCAACGGCTGGGCATGCCGACACTAATAATCCTACCACTTGTGCCATTATTCTTATTTTGCATCGATTAAGTTTCAAAAATTTTTGTAGTTCTGTCTTAATCCGTAATCTTTTCTCTTTAGGCAAAGATACTTCCAATCTGCGCGAATCAATTATTACGCCCAAAAATTTACATGAAGTTGAAGGACTAAGTATGCTTTTCTCTGTATTTACTATGAAACCTAATGCAATAAGCAGTTTTTTGGTTGTAATTATATTATTTTGGCATTCTTTATATGATTTGCCCAACAGTAACCAATCATCCAAATAAAGTGTAGACATGAAACCAGCAGACCTTAAAAGTTTAGTGATTGGTTTCATTATTTTTGTAAAAATTAATGGCGCCGTGTTTAAACCGAAAGGTAAACGTTAAATTCATATAATTTTTCATCAAATCTGAATCGTAAATATTTCCTAGACTCTTTATGAATATTAATTAAAAAGTATGCGTCTTTTAGATCTAGAGTTGACATAAAGCAATTATGAGTAATTAATTTTAATGCTGTACGCAGGTCTTCAAGCTTAAAATGTTGGGTCGAAATAAATTCATTTAAATTTTTTAAGTTTAAGATAAGCCTCATTTTACCATTCGATTTGGGTACTAAAAATATACTAGATATGAATTGGCCTTCACAAGGTTGGCATTGTGATATAGCACCAATATCTAAAAGATGGTTAATGGATTCAGTAAATTTTAACTTATCTGACTCAGAGTAAGTTATTGACAAAGGCACTACTTTCTGGACAACTGGAGCACAAAATCCAATTTTGTATCCCTTTATCCATGAAAGGATTGTCTGGTCATTTGTGATAAGTGACCACTTTTCGTAGTAATTTGATAAACGGCCTGCGTACTTAACTGTATTTATTGATGTCTCCTCTGATTGTGTCGAGGAGCCGGCCCCGGGTGACGATACGATGGTCTCGATGATTGCGTGGGCGGCTGTGGTGGAGGCGCCGGCCGTGTCCATTGTGCAGGCTCGTAATTCCTCGATGTGCTCGCTATTGGTCCCGGCGGCCTGCGTGTCGGGGGAGCTTTGCGGTTTAAAGGCCTCGATGTTCCGGGTTTAGCAGGTCTGCCTTGAAGACTTCTGTTGCCGGTATCCAACTTGAGCTCTGCGCCTGACTTTGTGACTGCTTTAGCAGACTTAAGTGTTTCAGATAACTGCTCACCAAATAAAAAACTATCTATTTTAGTCTTGCTTAAATGCGCTTTTACTTCCTTTTTTATTGCGAATAAGATGAAGTTTCTTCTAGTATTAGAATCACCATGTTGCAGATCACAGAGTAAACGGGTGGCGTCCATTAACTTTTCAAGGTTTTTCTTGTCCCTTTCTGTAGAATTTATTTGGTCTGTTATAATTTCTGCTAGGCACGAAATGGCGCAGGCGAGTTGTTTTTGTTTAATCTCGATCCCTTTATCCCGAGTTGCAACAGGTGATGAGATAGCAGCTCTTATCTCTGGGTTCAAAGACGGTGCTCCGATTTAAGTGCAGTTTGCGGGTAGTAGATATTTATTAATTAAATTTTTGCGCATGTCTTTGTCCAGGCCTTCTACTGAAATATGTTGGAGTCGTGCGGCTAGTTCGGCTCGCAACTCTGGGCCATATTGAGTAGTATCAGAAGGATCTGCACCCAATATCTCTAAAATATCATCGTCAAGCTTGGTGACTAATGGCAGAGTTGTTTCCTCGCCCTGAGTTTCAATGATTTCCTCTAGTTGATCATCAGTTGCAACCGGGTTTGATGTTGGTGGTGCCTGAGCATCACTACTTAAGCTTGGCTCCGAGGTGGCATTTAAATTTTCCGGTAGCCAATCGTCTACCTCTAGTGTGGGCAATTGTATTTCTAAAAGAAGGAGAGCATCCACTCAGTTGTAAGTATTACATATAACACGATTGTAATAAGATGTGTCGAGCTGGCCCCAATGACCACTCTGATTACATACTTATTTTGTTTACATGTAAGAACATGTAATTGTTGTAATACTTAAACACTATGCGTCTTGGAAGAGCCCCAATGACTTTCCGGTTAACGCAATAGTGGGTAGGCATTTTTATGCCGTTAATAGCATGCATATTCTTCCGAATTTTACATAGCTAAAGCGCCAATCAAACACAGTATATTACATATCCTCTTGTCGTCTGAAACATATAAGGTTTACCAAGTATTGAAAGTTACTTACCTAGTGACTTCTCGGTGCTGGATTGTTTGTGCAATTTTCGTTTAAATTTCTTTATTTTCCTGGTTAAGCTGGCCAGGTCCTCTTCTAAGCTCCGTTTAGGCATTATTACTGATTAATGCTAGTGAACGTGTTGAGTGGTTGAGCACTAAAATACGACTGAAGAGAAATGGGATCTGTCAAGACGAGGTAAGCAAGAAATAACAAAAAAAAAAAAATCATGAATTAACTACCTTAAGCTCAACTTTAGTGCAGAGTGGAGTCACTTATATACGGTACTACAAGTGTTAATAATATATTAATTATTATCTAGGTACTAATCTCGAGGAAGAAGCGCGAGTATAATTAACAAAATACAGTGGTTTCGTTCTCATTACGGAACTGCCCTCAGTTCCATAATACAGCTCCCTAGTTGTAGTCCCTATTGCTGTTAATGAATTTAACCATACACACTAACACATGTTTTTTTTTGCAGTGATTGACGAGACGAGCATGCCGTTCGCCTGATGGTAACCGATGCGAGCGCTCATAAACAGTAGCAAAACCAAACAACACCTTGAATTACGAAGCAATGCTTGGCATTCCACTGCGCTCGCCATCCTAAAACATAAGATGTTAAGTCTCAATATGTCCAGTAGTTACTCTGGCTATAATGTCCTTCAATCTGAAACACAACAGTGCATTAAACTGCTATTTGACGGGAGAAATAGACATTGCGGTGGTACCCACTCAGGCCACCTCCCACATATGAGAGACCTACACCAGTGAATGTGATTATTATTAAGATAGCTTTTTTATTATTCATGATCAAATATTTGGTTATTTTTTACTTATTTATTATTTTAAACAGCATACATAATTAAACAAAATATTTCATAAATGCAGTGGCTTATACTAGAGCTAACGAGAGTTAATAGGGTCATTACATATTGTAATAAATGTACTTTATGAAATTTAAAAGCACAGGATAGGTCCTTCATTACATTTAAAGTTGAAAAAAGACGACCGTGATAATCGCGCTAAAATGAATATCAAATAAATTTTATAGATTTCATTTAATCGTTCATAATGTTTTTATCTTTTTTGTTATTAAACTTTGTCATAATACAAGTAAGCATTTTCGAATTCCTGGCTTCGGGCTAAAAATGAAGAGACGAGACCTCTGTTTGTAGCCGTGCCATAGTGACAAGGCGCCAAAGAGTTTGATAAAGTTTCAATCGAGTTAATTTTAAGCCATTACCTTGGGATTAAAAACATTTCTATTCTAGTCTAATGCATTGATAATTTATTTTCTTTTGTTACTCAGAAAAGCTTTATTTACGAAGTCATTACGTTCACGCCATTGTGATTCTTTTGACAAATAGTTGTGCCCGAGCACACATTTCATTCCAGTGACGTTTTTATTGTAAGCTAGTTTCTGGCGACAATTCTGTTTGGGGTGATAAAATCGTGCCGAGTATAATAACGTCTTATTTGTGGTAATATGCTTTGGTTGAGGAACGTTCCAGCTGGGGTATGTTTTCTAATTTTATTGTAATGAATGGCGAAACCAAACACCTTGAACTACAAAGTATAAAATTGAGTTTAATTCATTACTTTGTAATTGAATTTAATTGCGCCCCGCCATCCTGAGATACAAGATGCTAGGTCTCAATATGTCCAGTAGTTACTTTAGTAAGAAACACAACATTGCGTTTACACTGCTGTTTGACGGGAGAAATAGACATTGCAGTGTTACCTACGCCTTTCACATAGGAGGGCATATATTAGTCTTCATGTTCTATTGTTGGGTGCAAAGAATGACGCAAGCCTTTACTTTATAAGTCAAGAGAAGTCTGGTATTTCCTGATGGCGAATGATTGTCACCGCACAAATCTTTGAGTAGCTGGCGGGTTTCTCTCTTCACGTTGGCATTTGGTGGAAGAGTTCCATAGAGGGGGAAGGGACATAGTGCGATGCTGGCATTTATATATTTCAGTAATTATTAGCATTAAACGGGTATAAAACACGAGTTTACTTTCTTATTTATTCATTTCATAACCACAACGATTAATATTTTGTGCCAGCCTGCTCTACGCTGGCGTGGTGGACTACTCGTATATGGCCTGACAATCGTACTTTCGGTTGTAGAGGAAGCTTGTGCTATGCAGTGTAGAGGTACATACATATATGGGTCGATACAGATCAATATTTCTAACGAGTGAGAAATATCTATGCAAAATCCACGTTATTTATTCGCCAATTTTCTCGTAACAAACAAATGGCCAATATATTTTTTGGTGCGTGGTACTAAATGTCCCGCGATCTATGAGTATAGGTTATATACATTAATAAAAGTCAAACCTCGGTCTTAATATTGATATTTGTTATTTATGCGTGTGTTCGACAACCAACGACAGCAATAGGGTTGTGTAAAAGGTTTAATTTTGAGCAGTATTTACTGGTTCGTAAAAAATAGCTTCTAAAACCATAAAGGAAACAGCAATAACATTACTACTAAAATAATATTTTTGAGAGACATTCGTTTCTTTTTGCATGCTTGCACCTTATGGACTTATGGATGACGTCACGTCGTGCATATTGCATTATTTTCTATTACTTCTACCATCAACCTTTATAAATTTGTAAACTTGCCTATTTATACTAATTGAAAATCTTCTGATTATGATTAATAAATGTACATTTTAGATATAAACAATTTTAAAAATTGACGACACTTAACCTATTTATTAACTAAAACGAAGTTTGACTGCAAAAATGATATATTAAAGCTATGTGCTGCCGCCTAATTTTTTTAGATAAGGCTTAGTAAGTCGACAATTTATAACGTGCGTAAATCAAATGTCCATAAGAAATCCTTTAGCTGTCCACACAGTATTACCTCTCATACCTTGGTACAGATTTTGTCTACTATTATTAATTAAACATAATATTATTTTACACATCTCATATCTTTGAAATTAATGTAACAATTTTCAGGTATGCACGACCGACTGAATACGAGTAATGTAACAACAATCCTAAGAATCTAAATCGATTTGGCTAATACCTCTAACTCAAGGGTTTCAAAGGTTTACTAGCGTTTGCATGTATTCCACCCGAATACGGCTTAATGGATATTATAAACTTCTCTCAACACTATTCGTAAACAAGTTTCGATCGATTTTCTATAATCGCCGAGTGCTAGTCACTGTGCGACTGTTGCCTAAGTCTGTATGCTAATGAAACATGGCTGGGTTTTGAATTACTGACCTGAATATTTGCAATCTGATACATATGTTTATGATATGATTAATATATTGTTATCTTATGGTTTATAGTAAACTGGCCGAGTTCGACTGTTTTGTATCAAGCCCATATACGTCGTAATGCAGGACACATGATTTTTTTTACATTCGGGAATAAGATTGAGTGGGGGTCTAAGGTCATATAGTTCACCAAGCTGGCTTAGTTCGTGTTGGTGGACTTTATATATCTTATAAATCGCTATTGTTCCCTCACGACTTTTCTCTTCAACGTTATAGTGACTGGTGATTGCCTATTAACCCTTAATGGTCGCATGGGGTGTCATGCACCCCAGGAGCAGGTTTTCAGGCTCACAACTTTTTAAATTTGAATTAGCTCGCTGGTCTTCTAGGTAGCTTCGTAAACATGTAAACGTACACGATTCAGTTGCGAGCGGCGCTCTGTTGTGGACGGTTGGGCTCGGAGAGCGTGTTGGGGTGCACGACACCCCAGGTGATGTTTGTGGTGGTCTAAATTCCGAGGGTAGTGGATGACTGTTAATTTCATTATTTCCGTTTTAAAACATATGTATTATTGAGGGTGAGAAAAGAAATCCCGAAATTATTCATTTTTATAATAAACGAAAGGGGGAGTTGATACGAACGAAAAGTGCGCAGTTATAATGTATGAAGACGTACCAAAAGATGGCTGATGGTGTATTTTATCATATTTTCAATATCACAGGTATCAATTCCTATATTAATACAAATCTAAAATTGACTCTTATGTATCCCGAAGAGTATTTTTAAAGCGACTGGCTGTTAATTTAGTCAAACCTCACCAAATATCAAGAGCTAGCATACCCTACCACGACCGCTGCAAAACGACTAAAAACACAACATGCAATTCAGGACAATCATATAAAAGGTGCCATGTATTATGTAATAAAGACAGGAAAACAGGACCGAATGTTCGAAATGCCAAAAACATGTGTGCAATGACCCTGTGAATATAGTCTGATCCAAATTGTGACGATTAAAACTAGGATAGTTAAAAAAGTTAATTATGTTAAAAATACGTATAAAAGTTGATTAATATGTAAGTTCAAATGTTCTTATTAATAAAAGTCTGACTTTGCATGTATTTCGTATTTATTTAATTTCCTAATTCTGGGGTGCTAGACACCCCGCGCGACCACTTATGCTACTTTTTAGGCGCGCCCAATTGAGGGTTAATAGATGACATGACATCATGACTCTGCAAAGTTAGAGGTATGCCCTGATATTTGAACCCGCGCGACAAGCTTGAATATATGTATTGGCTTCCAAATCTGGGCTGTCAATTACAGAACATTGCATTATCCAGCAATCCTACTAATTTAATCTAATATTACCTATTTAGTAAATAAATATTGGCACTTAAATAAGCTGTAAACATAACATTCATGTAATCGAGTATATAAAAAAGTCAGTTATCCAAAATAAAATTATAAATGACTTACCGGATGACAGACGAAAACTGCTGTCTTGATGATCAAAGGGTGTTACTGCCAATCTGGTTAAAGATAACTAATCACAGTCACAGACTTGTTGACGTCGAAACTGTTTGTTTTATAATTCAAACGTTAACACTACTCCATATTTTGTTGACAATAGAAATAACACATACAGATGGCGAGACTAAAATGTTTGTTTCATTTTCATGATTCACAAATGTTAACACTTTTACATATTTAGCCGATAATGAAAAAAACACCGCGGATAACCGACACAGTGAGAGCCTCAACGACAACACGCGTCGTCGGAGTCTCGGTAATGGCTGAACGATATTCCGCCACTGGAGGGTTTATATATTGTGAAACCAGTCACAAAATCACAAATACCTCAACACATATTATTTTTAAGTAACTCACAATTAATCGTCCTTCGATAAGTTACTTTTACTTTGTATAGCGGCACTTTTCGGCTTTTTTGGTTACAGAGATTTCTTGACTCAACTCCGATACAGAATATGTTATTTTTCGTGTCAGCTTTTATTTTGTTAAACTCATCTAAGTACCGTACCGTATTCTTTACTATTTCCATTAATTCTTACTATTATTGATCCATAAATTTCAGCGATTCTCATCAGCATTTCGTGCTTTTCTAATCATAAACTTTCAGAAGCGATACACTGTTAAGTGTAACTTAACGCCATTTCAACCGAATGTATTGAAAAGGTTAGTTGTTGGTTTTAAGTGCGTGATGAACTATGATGAACGGACCAGATATGACTATTTACATGCTCACAGTGGTGGCGGGTTCAAATCCCAGGGCACATCTATGACTTTTCTGAGTCATGGTGGTATTGATAGACAATTACCACGCATTATAACTGTGAAGGAAAACATTATCATCTGCATACCAATGCGATGGTTGGAGATTTTTTTCGGTGTTTCAGGTCACCAACCCGCCATTCGGTCAGAGTGGTTGTGGTTAGGCCGTATAGTCCGCTATATGGCCTAACCACATTTAATCGTACTCTCGGTTTTTAGGAGGCCCGTGATTGCACTGGGACGGTATATGGACTGATACATATACTTGCTTCTCTTGAAAACTATTTATATAATGTATTATACTTGACCTACAGGCTAAAACTAACTTTCCCTACGCCAGAGGAATTCATAATGTTCTGTTATTTGAGAATCTACTCGACGTCATAACGGGCAAGCGTTTTGAACTTGCTAGTTAAATGAACACGCTTCCATCTCACATATTTGAACTTTATATTACTGGATCAGTTTACTGGTGATAGGATATTAGAGGGTAATCATGGTTGTTAGGAGTACGACTACTGTGTCCGGAGGGAAAACCCTAATATAATGACTGCTAGAGGTTTTTTTAACGTATCATGAAGTATTAAAACTCTAAAGCCACAGTGATATATTATGTCAGTTCTTTCTTACTCTATCTTCCATTGTCTGGTACCGATCTCATACTTAAAGCGTTTTGGTATTCCTATTGTTTGGTAGTACTATTAATTTATTAAAACAAGAACGAAGTGAACGGTCAGAGAATTATGATGACTGATATAGCTTTTAAAGTTGTAGGTTGAAGTGGAACACGGTCTTAGCAACGTAGCGTGGGACGCCCTCTGGCCATAGGTGGGATGACTTTCAGAAGATGGCCGGTAGCGGACTGGTTGTATAAACAGCATACCGGGATCTGAGACGGGTTTTAGGAGAGACCTATGTCTAACAGTGAACTGTAAGCGGGTTGATGGTGATGAGGATTTTAGCTATTTTCTTAGGCAATGTATTGTATTTTGTAGTTGAGTCTACACTAATTCAGCTATTGTATTGACCGACCAAGATAACCATCTCTGCAGATTATATCTCAATATAACATAACCATAAAGTGCATCAAATAATTTTTCTTGTCAAATAAGTATTTAAACAAGTAGCATGTTGTGGCTGGGCTCGCTCCAAGACTGATCATGCTGGCAGAGCTGCCCATGCATTCGCTCTGACTCTGACTTGACACAACTGGTGAACCAGCCCACCAGGATCCCGGATGTGGCGCGTCATGCGGCTTCTTTTGCTGGACCTTCTGCTGGCGAGTCACCCAGCGGGTATCATGTGACCGTTAGTGCGCCTCTGGCACTTCCGATCACTGCCTGGTGGGTCGTCAGTACGATCGCATCACCTCCACGTCCCGTGCAGGTTAGGCGAAGGGTCTGGCATACTAGTCGGCAGATTGGGATGGTATGCGGGAATATTTTGCGTCCATCTCTTGGAGGCAGCGCTGCTTTGAGGGTAAAGATCCCTCAGCGAGTGCCAACGCTATGCTGGCGAGATCAGACTTGGAATGGAATATTACATTCCTTCCTCTGAGATCGCCAGTAAGGGCCGTGGACGCTCCTGGTTCAATCGTGCATGCGCCGATGCTTGCGGTGACAAAACAGGCGGCGTTATCGCGCTTGGATCAGGGGTCGCGCCATGAAGGATCCCAATATTCAGTTCCCTCAAAGAAGCTATAACCGTGCCTCCAAGGCCCCCTGCAAGAAGGCCTACGTAGGGCGGATGCCCAGCGCTGGTAGCAGGATTGGGCGTGCGTTGGCCGCATCACCAACTAGCAGTCGTGGTTATTGGAGGTTAGCCAGGGCCGTCCAATCTAACTCTTGCGTCAGCGTTGCCGCCGCTGAGGTACCCAGAAGGGTCGCTGGCCCACAAGCCGCAAGAGAAGGCTGCCTTGCTGGCAAATCTCTTTGCGGCTAATTTCCCGCCTCGAAGACCGTGGTTCCCCAGTCGCTGCTACCACTGCCTGATTGCGGTTTCTCAATGGCCGATATTCGCATCAGGCAGTTTGATGTGCGGCGTGAGTTACGGTCTCTCGATGTGCGGAAAACCGGAAGCCACGTGGTCGGATGGGATACCAGCGGTGGTTTGTAAGGCTTGTGCAGCCGAGTTGCTCCCGCAATGACTCGCCTCTACCGAGCGTCCTACCGCACAGGTGTCTGTGCCGGAATCTTGGAGGGAGGCCAATGTGCAACCGATCCCCAAAAAGGGTGATTCGATCGGACCCTACCAATTACCGCCCTATCGCTATCACCTCAGTGATGTGTAAGGTCATGGAGCGGATCATAAACGCTCAATTGGTCCGCTACCTGGAGGATCACTCGTTGATCAGTGACCGACAATACGGATTCCGTCATAATCAATCGACGGGTGATCTTCTAGCGTTTGTCCTGCATCGTGGGGTGAGGCGCTAGACCGGCGTGGCGAGGCTCTTGCTGTGAGCCTCGACATTGCCAAGGCGTTTGATAGGGTCTGGCACCGTGGTCTTCTGTCCAAGCTTCCGGCATACGGTCTACCCGCAACCTGTGTTCGTAGATTTCCGGCTTTCTGCATGGGAGTAGAATACGTGTAGTCGTAGACGGACACGCTTCGGCGCTCATTGTCGGTAAATGCCGGAGTTCCTCAGGGCTCGGTGCTGTCGCCCACCTTGTTTATTCTGCATATCAATGACATGTTGTCGCTTGGCAACATTCATTGCTATGCAGATGACAGCACGGTTCATGGGCGATTACCACTGCGGGCCTCCAGGTTGCCGTGTCGGAAACTGTGAAGGGACGCGAAGATTCTTGTCATTGAGCTCAACCGGACCTTGGATCTCATTTCTACGTGGGGTTCCAGGAATATGGTTGAGTTCAATGCCAAGAAAACCCAGGTGTGTTGCGTTCACGTGCAAAAAATCCCCGTTCTCTCCCTCCCCCATTCTTCAGGGTACTACCCTCTCAGTGCGGAATGACCTGTGTATCCTTGGTGTGGATATCCGCTGTGATCTCAATCCAAGGAATCACATCGAGGGCGTAATATATCTGCCACATCACGCAGGGCTGGCAGTCCTGAACAGGGTGCGTCGGTTTTTCACGCCCGGTCAGCTTTGCCGCTTATATAAAGCGCAGGTCCGGCCGGGTATGGAGTACTGCTCGCACCTTTGGATGGATCCGCCCAGTACCTGCTCGATGCCTTTGGATGGATTGCAGCGGCGGGCCATCCACATTGTGAATGATGCAGACGTTACGAGCACTTGGACTCGCTACAACTCCGGAGAGATGTCGCCTCTCTAAGCGTGTCTACCGCCTGTATCACGTGAGTGCTCTGAGGAATTGTTCAACTTGATCCCTCCTCTCCATTCCTAAACCAGAACCACGCGTGCTGGCTGCGAAGCCATAGCTTGACGGTCCACACCATCCCGGCGCGAACCAAACGGTTCTCAAATTCGTTTCTGTGCCGCACCGTCAGGCTGTGGAATTGTTTGCCGGCGCACGTGTTCCCTCCTTCCTGTAGGAAGGAACAATCCTGGGTCCTTCCGCCGTGGTGTGAAGAGGCACCTAAGCAGGCCGGCATAATTGTTTCCATTGGCATGGACTGCCGTCCGATGCCAATGGATACTCTGCCTGGGCGGCACTGGCACTTTCCATCAGGTGCAATTGCCGCCACTATGCCAGGCCATTATAAAAAAAAAGCATCAGTTCAACCGACCTGTAATACGAATTCAGAAGGTTTAAAAAAATTGGTTTGCCCATTATTAAGGTGGTGGGGCACCCTTGTTAATTTTCAATTCATGTGTCGACCACACCATATTACAAGGGCAGTTATGTTATGACACATAATGAACATTCATTATACTGTGTGCTGTTTGGGCTTGCCATGGGGTTTTGATATTTATTTTCAAGTTTGATATTGGAAACTGTATAATTTAGCTCTTACGTCTTAAGGACTTTAATTTAAATCGTTTGAGTTTGCATAGTTATAGTTCTGTACAATGCTTCATATTATGGGCAGATAATTTTTACCAATAAAATATACACAAATATCAGACATGCATTCCTAACAACGGCAATAAATGAGCACCAGATACGAAACTTTTGCCACCAAACAAAGTTGGATCATATCGACAATCCGGCTGAAAGATTTGTACTTATAGTTCTCAAAAGTTCATTGTACATTATTTATTGCTGCATATCAATAAATCAATCTAGTATATTTTGGGCATTTGAAATGGATTCTCTAGTTTTTTTTTAAACATTATGTCCGACAAAAAAGAAAATAGGTCAGCTAATGGTAAGTAATCACTACCAATCATGATCTTCCATAACGTTTGGAGGGACAAAGATAGGAAGAAGAGAAGGATATTAGGCACCTAGAAATCTTGTTTTGTTCGAATGTAAATACTAAATTCGACGCAGTTATTTAATCAAGGCATAACGTGAAGTGAAGTCTTAACCTTACATACTCGTGTACCGCATCCTACAACCCTTAAGCAGTGCAAATATACTGATTGCGCGCACCTTTGTTAGAACGTTTACATTATCTAAGGAGAATCCTTCGTAATGAAGATATTTCAGCTCGTTTGAACTCCCTTTTAGGCCTAAGCTGCTTTACAATTCAAATTTTATAAAAAGCTTTGAGCCGTGGACCAAAGGATACTGTTACAATCGTAATTGGTGTATTTGATGCAGTCTTTTCGTATTTTACTGCTTGTTGGTGATGGCAAGATGTTTTAACTTTGTAAAGAAGTAGAATTTAGATATAACTTCATTGACAATGAAAAGGTGTGTTGTGTTGGCCAGGTCTGATAAAATCACCACATTCTAAATCTATGAAGGCCCTCTTAACAAGTTGCTAGTGTTTTTCAAAAAACTATTACATGAATTTAGTTACAAGTTTGCTTTTACAAAACTTGGACCAAGCATTTACAGCAAATTTTAAATACCTACATAAAGTCATGCCTTTTTCTCAGGAGGGGTGAAACCAGGGCACCCGCATTTTTGCCTTATATGTTCCGTCCTACGATGTGCTAGGTGCGAGCTTCTTGCAATATAAGGCACAAATTTCTGACTCCGAGCTGAATAATAAATAGAAAAATATAATATCACTTTGCCCGACCCGGGAGTCGAACCTGAGACCTCAGCTTTGTAACGGTATGATAGTACAACTACGCCACCGAGACAAGGGAGCAAAATATTTCGCCGTAATCAAAATGAAATCTTCAACCAAATTCATTGTTCCCCACCAGAGTCACGTTTCAATGTTAAATACTTCAGTTTATGAAATCAGGTCGTATAATTTAGTGAGAGTATGAAGGCGAACCCTCAGGACAAAACCTTGAATCGCTTCACTTGAGCGCTCGAGGTGCAAATGAAATGCTTGAAATATTCTCATACTAAAGTCTCGGCCACACAATGGTGAGCCCAATGGTTATGGAGGAATACAATTTTTAGAAATTGTTTGACATTATTCCGTTTCTATCGGATTGCTGTTACTTTTAGAATAAAATTATTACTAAACATCTGCCCATACTTTTAGAATCACATGGAGTTATGACAAATTTATATATTGTATTCTAATTCATGTCGATAGGAACAAATAGGACAAGACGTAGAAAGTTGAAGGGTGTTGAATTAATGCCTGGATTTGCCATGTTCAGCGGTTTCCTATGTAGAAAAATTATTAGGCTGTTGATTCTAGGGACTACAATTATATACTAGTTACTACAAATTTGGATTGGTGATCACAGTGGTAAAAGTGCGTGGTGGCCTGTGGCAACGGACTAGACGCGGCTGCTACATGTTCACGGTGGTCGCGGGTTCGAATCCCAGGGCACACCTCTGACTTTCGGAGTCATGTGTGTATTGATAGTCAATCACCACGTACTAAATCGGTGAAGAAAACATCGTGAGCAAACCTGCATACCATAGTGATTTATAAGAATTTTTATGGTATGTCAGTCCGCCAACCCGCACTAGGCCAGCGTGGTGGACTATATGGCCTAACCACTCTCAATCGTACTCTCGATTGTAGAGGAGGCCCGTGCCCTGCAGTGGGACATATATGGGGCTGATACAGAAGTGATTCAGATCACAGTACTTATATCATGTCTGTACCTGTCTCAGCCGATTATGTACTCATGCAGGACACGGGCCTCCTCTTCAATATAAAATATGATTGAGAGGGCTTACGCCACATAGTCCACCACGCTAGTCTAGTGTAGGTGACGGATTTTACCTACCCATAAAAATTCAAAACATAGTCGCTATGGTATGCAGGTGTCGTACACGATGTTTTTTCTCATCGTTTTAGAGCGTGGTGATCACACATACACACAATACACTCTGTGTGTGCTCTGGGATTTGAACCCGTGACCACCGTGAACATGTTGGCAGTTGGTTTGATTATGTAGCTTCATAATAATTAAAAACAAATGTTTATTTGCACAAAACCTCTATAGTCTGAGGACTGTTCACTACCAGTGTCTTCTGTGTTATTCACTATGGAGATTTATCAAAATATATTCCAACCAGACCAGAAGATTTGTATGACCTTTTCCTTGGTTGGGAACAAGTATTTTTTGTTGTATCCCTCTCCGTAGGGTTACTCATTTGCATGATTATATTTTGAATAAATTATGCTATCGATCCTCTGTTCTTTTTTGGAATGTTATGCTCAAAAAGATCATCTGTTACGAGTTTTTGAAAATGCGTTAACAAGTTTTTTCAAGTGATTTGGTTATATTACTCTCGATATTCGGTATTCAACTTTTTTTTCAATATTGATGAGTTCTTAGTTTTGTCTTTTACATAAGTACTTAATTAAACAGCCTGGCTTTGCTTTTAATGTACTTACTGTCTTCCTACATTGGTACATATGTCCATTTTAACTTGTCTGTGTATCTCAATTGATCAAAATCTGTGTTTATAGACATACACAATATTTTATTGAATACCTCAATTACAGAAAAAAATAAAATATAAAAACCCTAAGGTGTGTCCAAACATTGAGCGGCAATCGAGCGCGGTTGCCTGCGCGCGGCCCCGCCGCGCTATGATTGGACGACAGCCGCATGTGAAGGCGTCTGACTGCCTGCCGCGCACGAACATTCTTAGTAAACATTCGTCAGTATTAATGTTTGGACGTATTTCTCCACACAAACATGGACAACGGAAACATAACGACTAGTCGTTTAATGAAAAGTATGGATCTTTTTAAGAATTATGGGATCCTCGAAAAAAAAGAATAACCATAATAAACAAAACACGTATTTGTAGCTAGAATATGAGTCTCCTGTGTCAAATACCGCAAGTTATAGCCAAACCTCTCTTTTTGTTGTGATTGCTTACGCCAATACGTATCTTCTTTTTTAATAGCGGCTCAACCAGGCTATGTAAACGTTCAAACATCTTCTAAAGTTATCTAAAAACTGTGGTGTTCGGTAATAGAATTTGGTAATTTATTGATTCAATATTTTTGTAACCTCCGCTGAAAAGTAGTTTCGTCTCAGCATTTCCTCATAAAATATAATATGTTTTTTCTTAGTCTTTCTCCGCAATTTTTTTAATAATAAGCAGAGCTACGTCACTGCAACAGGTTTCATTTTAGTTCTGATGCCAACTGAAGTGCGCTGCGTGTCTTGGGTGTGTCCGCGCAATACTGCCGCGCAAACTAGTCGCTTCGTTCTAACTTGAGCGCGGCAGAAATGTGCCCTGCATACGCCCGTGTTGCTGCCGCGCTTTTGCCGCTCAAAGTGTGGACACACCTTTACAAAATAAATGAACAATTGGCGGTCCTATCGCTATAAGCGATCTCTTCCAGCCGATCAAAACATCTTGTCTTCACGTCTTATTTTATTGAAACCTCTAACTGCAGGTCAGGGGTCTGTGGAATTATTTGGGGGTGATTATATTCTGCAATGTGTTTACTATGTTCAAGGAGTATGTTAAAAATGTAAAAAACAAGGCTTTACTAGCTGAGTGACCTACTATCGTAAACTAAACCTTGAACATAGTTTTTAACATGTTTTTTACACATACAAAACGTAAAGCTGTTGTGCTTTTATGCTTTTTTTATCTCCTCACGCTACATTACTCCAACTCGGCCCATAGTTGTACAAACATTGTACTTTTTATTACTCTACGCAAAATATTTAACATAACTTGTAGTTCCTGCGTGAATTACTTACAATATTTTTGTGTTACCGCGATAACGACGTAGTTCTGTTTGTAGCAAACACCAAGTTCAATCAGTGTGTTTGTGTAAGTAAACACGCCTGGTAAGGACTAAAGTTTTGCCCCGAACCACACGTTTTAAATGATTCACAATGTGTAGGCAGAACATCTAGACATATTTATATTACACATGATAGTAAGTGATCAGTGCCGTCACACGGACTACCATAATGCTTGATCTTGGATGTGTGCCATCCATCAGACCGGGAGGGGAGACGTAAGGAGACAGAATGAGAAGGGGAAAGAAGTCTCATCACATCATCTAGTTAATTATAGCAATTTTTTCGTGAGTATAAAAATATAAGTAGTAATCACGAGATACATCTCTCAAATATGACAAGACAGCCACATTAGGAGAAAGAAGGTCGCTCCCGTGTGCGACAATCATGAAAATCTGCAAAAGATTCCCAAAAACATTGCGGATGAAATATATGGCGTTAAATTATTAACCGGGAGGCCATATTATTTCATTTCGAGTATCATAAATTCGTTTTGCAAGATTAACTGCTTCTTTACGAGACTTGAGAATGGTCTTGGAAGGGTGAAATCGGATTTGTGAAATAAATTCGCTGACATCACCTCATTGACCAGTGATTTGAAACCCTGTGGTAAAGTGTTCGAGTCCCAGATCGGGTACTTCACTTTGTTTTTATAGATTACTTACGTTTCAGAAGCTTGAAATGTATTGTTTAGTAAATAGTCACTAAGCACCAAGATCTATAAAACAATAATGCAAACTTCTACATCTACTGAAAATGTACAATATTTTCCGCCAACCACGTAGTCAGCATACCGACAGCTCGTGGTACGTTTCCCGAGCGAGTTATAGCATCGTAGCTATTGCTGGTAAATTAAATTCTAAGCCCAACTTAGGCAATCCTCACGTACAATCATAGCACGTAACGCGAGTATTATGTGAGAACTTAGTACTTAGGTATGTGGTCTAGACTCTAGACAATCTAGATCTACACTATAGTACTTGGGTGTTTGTAAGTAGGAATTACGTTGTGTTTCGTCGACTTTTATTTCTTCGTGAACTATGCTATGAATGGTACCTTTAGGTTATGTAATCATGGATTCTATGGCGTCAAATATTTGGTTAGACGTTATGTTGGTGAATGTTCGGATGTGTTATTTTTTTGCATAGGATAGGATGTTTGTTTTTCTAAGATGAGGATATCAGGAAAATGATCTGGTGGTATTTATTTTTTTAAAGATTCGCAAAGTCTTTTCTGTACCGTACCGTCAAGCTGTGGAATTGTTTGCCATGGAAGTGTCCTTTCTATGATCCTGGGTCCTTCCGTCGAAGTGTGAAGAAGCATCTTAGTAGGCCGAGACTTCCTTCAGAAAACATGCTATGATATTCCGATTTGTGTGGATACGTCCCACTGCAGGGCATGATTGAGATGATGATTGAGAGAACGATTGAAATTGGTTAGACATGGTTAACCACGTGATCAAATCCGGATTGGCCAACCTTACGAAACCATATTCTTTCAAATCGCTTTCGTATGCAGATTTGCTCACAATGTTTTCCTCGCCTTTATTGTGCGTGGTGATTAAGTATCAATATACACAACAGAAATGCAGTCTAATTCTGCACTAAATTAGTGATGTATCTCTTATAGTGATGTATCTTTGTGTAAAATACTTATTCATCAACTTCTTCTCAAAATAAAACCCTTCTTAAATCTACCGTAGTAACACTAATAGGTTACTAAACATGATAGTTAGGTAATACTGTCTTTTAGACGAATACAAAGAAGCTATTTACTTTAATGATGGGTCTAAAAAATGGCTGAAATAACGCTGATCCAAATAAAGGTATAAAATTTATGATCAGTGTTATCTCGTGAATAAAAACTGTTCTGTGATAAACGATAACTTTTAGAACCCTTTAGAGATAAAATTTATTGAATTTACTGGACAAATTTCAATGAAATCTAATAAGGTGAAATAGAATTATGTTAAGTACTGTAGAAGTTTAAAGTTCATTTAATGTTCTCTTGTTATAAATAGGCTTTTATTATACCTAATTAAAATAGTTTTCAGGCCCGGTTTAAGGGTTTACGAGTAAATTATTGAACAGATATTTCCTATATAATATACTATATTATATAGTCTTAGTCTCACTACGTCTTGCAATATTGCCTATTTATATTATTAATTGTGCCACAAATGATTAAATTTGCACTCGAAAATTCGAAAATACTGATAAAAAATATTGGCTGTCACAAACTAGACCTAGTGTTGGATCTAACACTGTGTATGGGGCAGGTCTATTAAATTGAAACTGTATTGACCGTTTGTAGCAAACGAAGCCACTTGTAACTGGTATGTTCACTTTTGCTGTATCAATGATTTTTGTGCATTCTGTTGTCACGTTGACATGTTTTAAAAAGTTTACGTTTGTAAAATAACGAATAATTCATGGAAAGTTTGATAGAAAGCATAAATATACTTTAAGTCTATGGTATCAAGATGCTTTTATTAGCTTCGCCTGTATGTTGGTAACAGAATATTTGAAGTCTATTTTCGAGCATTTTACTGATGGTCCCTCATTTATGAGAGGCCGCCTGGGTAGGTATCACCGCAATATCTATTTCTCCCGTCAAATAGCAGTTAAATGAACTTTTGTGTTTCGGTTGAAGGATATTATAGCCCGAGTAACTACTCGACATATTGAGACTTAACATCTTATGTCTCAGGAAGGCGAGCGCAGTGGAATGCCAAGCATTGCCTTGTAATTCAAGGTGCTGTTTGGTTTTGCTACAGTTCATGAGCAGTCGTATCGCTTACCATCAGGTGAAAGGTATGCTCGTCCCTCCATTCATAGAAATTAAAAAAATCATTAATTAGTTATAATGCCTTTTTGGCTTTTGCAAGCACGTGGGCAGGACCGTGACGATATAATAAAATTAGGCTCCAAGTTCGAACCACTTACCAAGGCAAATATTTGATGGACAGATGACTGTCCATCAATCAATCAATCGAGCAACCACAATACAAATTTTGGATAATTATTGCTCCAGTTATGATCTACGCCACAATATGTACACACACATCTAACTTATTAGCCAAATTACCACTGAATATTTTATAAATTGAAACATATTTCTCCAATTTAGTTTTATCCCTCCAGAAATTCTTGTTTATCCCGCTGAGACGCGGCGCTTCTCGATTCAATTCCTCATTCCGCCTCGACGCACAGCAAGACTTTTGGTTTTAAACTAAAACCGACACTGTGGATACGCTCAAGTGAGTACTGTTGGGATTTTAAAAGGAAATACCTCGAATTTTCCTTGCGATATTTTAAAGTGATTTCAAAAATGTGTATGAATTTTAGATGGTTAGTTTTGAAAATATAGTTTCAATTGTACCTGTTCAAGCAGTTGAGAATGTAAACGGCCATAATTAAGGTTTTATATGTATAGTATCCAGAACATTAACTAAGCTGTTACGTTAATTTGTTCCCAACTAGTGAGTTTAGCTGAAAATTGGGCATAATGGCGAAGATTAAAGAGTAAAGTCAGTTGCCGCCAGAAATATCTTAAATATGAAAAAGGAAAAATTGATTGAGTAGGTCATCTGATAGTATAGTTTTAGTGACTCAAAGAAAGACAGACGGCGAAAGATAACCAAAGGCAAAATTAGAAAAGGGGAGCCTGTGGGAACGCCAGTAACTGTATTTATCCAAACCATGTTTTCTCACTTGCATTCATAGTATTTTTTTTCATTGGGCACGCACAAAACCTATTCGGGAATCTGGGTAACTACTTATCCATAGTATGCAATCGCGAAACTAAGTAGACAAGGAAAAATAATTTTCTAAAACAATTATTAACGCTTTGATTTCTTTATTCTAATTGCACTATACGATTTTTAAACATGCCAACTGGTGTAATGCCAGATTTTTACTCTTTTTGGCTTATTGCCAGGCGTTTATTCCTTGTAAAATACCCAACATTTCGAAGGATCGTCGCTATAGAAATTGGACTTGTTCCAAAGACATTGGAAAGTTATATCCTTATTTTATTTTGAGTTTACCAATACTGGTTCCGTGAACAGGAAATATTGTTTTGTGCTAAAAATCAGTTAAGTGCTGTGTTGATTGTTTACTTTTTAAATAGCTCTTTATTAAGCTAGGATTTATCATTCACATTTGTCCTTTAAGTGGTAATAGTATATAAGTATTTGGTTGTTTCAGTCCCACGCACAATATTTTTAGGTGTATTTTTATTAGATATGTCCGTAAAGTAACAATACATATTTGATGTGGGTGTCCTTGCACCTGCCTAACCTTTCTGGGGAAAAGGCGTGAGTTTATGTATGTATGTAAAGTAAATATGGTAGTGTAGTCTGGAGAAATGTTTATATAATGTAATAACTTAAAATTTTCTTTATTAGTTTGCTATTGTTCTTTATTTTTTACACTGCCCACTATCACTCTTACTTGGTTGTCTGTAAGACATTACTACACAGCGATAAGATTGGCATTTGTATTAAACAATCAAGTTGTGATGATATAAATGAAAAAAAAAAGGTGAATGAGATGCAGAGTAGTTTAAGCATTGTTTAGATAGCATAAAAATAATAGCACTCAGAAAATCCAGTAAATTTTCACTGATACTGACTGACACACACAAAATAAACAAATGAATTCCCTTAAACATTATAATAGGAAAACCCCAATTGTAATGGCCAAAAGATCCCTCAACACGTTTCTCGTAACAAATATGCATGAATATTCATGGATAAAAGAAAATGGCGTTTGCGGCATCACTAACTTGTCTTGCACGGGTCGCCGCTCCAAATAAGTTTGCTCTGCACATTTGAGTAACACGAACCTTTAATAAAACATAATGCGGTGTCAGATTTTTTTAAATGTTCTCAGAGTGCTTTCTTGAGCTCTTTTATGAGGGGAAATTGAGAAGCTACATTTTATTTGAAACGAAATGTACTTTTAGTTATTATTAATATCGTTTTGCTGTCTCATCGTCTAATTGCTATTATGAATAATATGAATATTCTAATCAATACTTACATTAACTCACGCCTTTTTCTCAGATGGGATAGGCAGAGGTGTATCTGTCACATAGGTATTTCTGTCACAATTTCCTAATTCCGGGCTAATAATGAATTAAATCCAATATAATTTTTACCCGACCCGGTATTCCGAAACTGAGACCTCGGAGTTGAAATCATACCGTATCTGGAGGCGCGGCCGAGCCCCCTCCAAGTCGAGCTATAGGCCGTAACATCCTTTTCTCGAAGCAATTCAGACCATTTTGAACCCCCTATAACTTCGTTGTGGCTAAAGCATGAAGCCTGAATTTTCAGTTACTAAGCAGGCATTGTGTAAACACGGTATATTTAAAATTTCATTCAATTTGAACCAGTAGTTTAAGAATTGTAACTAGTCAAATTTTCTTAATTTTGTCACTCACTGACTGACCGATCATCAAAAGTCTAAGGCACTTCTAGCAGACATAGAACCTTCAAATTTAGAATATAATTAGTGTTTAGTGTCTAAAGTAAAGGAAAATTCAAACATTTCATAATTTGTGTCTAGTTTTCTAGATAGACCAACTGCGTTAATAACTTTGTAATCCCATATAAATGTATAGGATTATAAAGTTACATTTGCAGTTAATGAATCATTGTACCCGTATATAATGGAATAATAGTTGTAGATAGATATCTATATACATGAGGCATAACAGGAGGGGATATAGAGAGGGAAATGGTGTATTCAGCCCATGAAACTGTACAACATTCCTCTAGAAAAACATGACGAAGAAAAACTTGCAAATAAATAGATTAAATAACTCGAAAATATCAATTACAATGAAAGAAAGAACAATAATAATCAAATCCGCTATATTTGTGATAAATTGATACCTACAAAAATAAGAAAAATCCATAAGACAGAGGCTTTAAGAAAAAATCGTTAGTGATATTCTAGAAATAAGAAGTACCGAAAAGGAAAAAAGTTGGACTCTACAAAAAGACGTGAGATCCCATCAAAAACATCCTGTAAAAACAATTCCAAGTCTCGCAGCTCAGGTTTTCTACCGCAAAAAGTTGTGAGATGCATGTAATACCAAGTCGATTAATTTATTTAGTCCTTAAGGGACCTATATAAAGTTATTACGTTAGTTATTACCATATCAATATTAAAAATTCTTTACGTTTTAAATAAATAGATCGACTTGGCCAGCAGCATTATGTATAAATTGTACGATACATTATGTTTTCATACGATGGCCAAGTCGATCCATTTATTTACACGTAATGCACTTTTTTCAATCAAATTCGATTTACGTTTGAAAAATGAACGAGGAAAAACAATCGGTCCTCTGCCAGATGGAAAGCCATCAATCAATGATACTTTCTAATTCGAATTCATTCGATCCAAATGGATTTGAAACAGACAAAAAAGAAAATAACCATAGCCCCGAGGCTCGGCAAACAAATTAAGCTTAATTGAAAATTCGCCCATCGATTCAAACAGAACCCCTATTGATTAAATACGCAAATGTATTATAGGAAGCAATTCTGTTTATTGGTGATTTTGTTTTGCCTTTACACTGGTGTAGTGATGTCTATTTTTTACTATAATTAATGGCGAGACATTGGGGCATGCTAATACCCTGATGGTAAGCGGTACGACCGCTAATGAACAGTAGCAAAACCAAAATTACAAATCCAGGCATTCCACTGTGCTCGGCAAACTGAAACATAAGATGGTAAGTACAGTACTATGGCTACAATGTTCTTCAGACCAGAACATATATAATATTGTTTAGTGGTAGAAATAGACATTTCGGTGATACCAACCCAGCCCTACAACCAGTCATATATAGTTAGTCAATTTAAGATTAACCGTAAATAGATAAAGATAAGATTGAGTATACTCAAAAGTTGAACTTTTGACACAATAAGGCTGTTGAAGCATTCAAATATTATGATTTGAACTTTCTAAAAATGGTATAATATTAATATTTGCATAATCAAATTAAAAAAAATATGCAACAGGAGTTTTGAAAAAAATTGTGACCACAATTTATAGCTATCGACTTAATCTATTACTTTAAAATGTATTCCTGAATATTAAATTAATATTATTGACACGCATGCATTAGTCAGAATTACCCCCAAATTATAGAATGGCTAATTGCATTTCGTGATTTCATCCTTTTTTTTGCTATAACGTAACCATTTTTCAAATAAATTCATTTACATAAAATACATCTAAATCAAAAAGAAAAAACTCCAAAATGAATAATACCAGATTTCTGGGCTTCTAATACCGAAACCTGGGATCGAACCGGGGTCCTTCAGACCTATCGGCCTGATGCTCTTCCACTGAGCTATTTCGGTTATAACGAAGTCGTGAAATTTATTTATCAGGTTCCACTGTCAGTGGCTTTTCCAAACGTATTTATTCAACGTTGTAAATAAATCTCTTTCTATTTGATTGCCGTGTGTCACTTTCTTCGTTGAATTTGATCCCTATTAGACCAAAAGCCCGTGGCAGCCAGACCTTCGTAATTTTATAAAAGCTGAAAGTTTGTGTGCGCATGCCTCTTACATAGGCATCGTACAGTCTGCTATTATGAAGTTCCGATCGTAGTTGCTTTGGAAGTTATGAGATTCTATTTTTCTGGCAAGATGAAAGAACCATCAAAAGTGTCTGAATACCAAGAAAATATTTGTTATTAAATATTACCAAAATTTCATGTTATTAAATATTGCGCTATCTTCAAACTTTAACATGATGTAATTTTGTCAGTATTTGTGTAACTCAATGTAATACCTCTTATACTGGCAAAATTTATATTTGTAATATCAATTTTTGTATGTTGGTTATTTTGTCGTCTTCTCTCAAAATAAATCATAAAGAGTTCATGGCATTGTTTTGAGTTGCTTCCTTTAATTATTCCATCAGTCAGCGTTATAGTATAAAAGCTGAATTTTATATGTTATTAAGGCAACTATAAACATATATTTCCTTGGTAATCAGATTAAGTGCGTGGTGGCCTGTTGGTAAACGGACTAGATGCGGCTGCCAACATGTTCACGGTGGTCGTGGGTTCAAATCCCAGGGCACACCTCTGACTTTTCGGAGTCATGTGTGTATTGACAGTCAATCACCACGCACTAAAACGGTGAAGGAAAACATCGTGAGGAAACCTGCATACCATAGCGATTTATAAGAATTTCTATGGTATGTAAGTCCGCCAACCCGCACTAGGCCAGCGTGGTGGACTATATGGCCTAACTACTCTCAATCGTACTTTCGATTGTAGAGTAGGCCCGTGCCCTGCAGTGGGACGTATATGGGCTGATACAATACAATCAGATCTGACACTTTCGATGGTTCTTTCATCTTGCCAGAAACATTAAAGCTCATAACTTCCAAAGCAACCACTATCGGAACTTCATAGTAGCTGATAGTGTGATGCATATGTCAGAGCCCAGAGGTATGCGCGGATAAACAACAGGCTCGTGATCTATATTAGCACATTATCGAATGGTGTAATTATATAGTACATAAATGTATTTTTTACATAATCATTTGGTTCGCTCCCAAGGAACTCGCCAGGAATATTGACAAAAAATCTAAGTTTGCAGTGTTAGTTTTCATCGAAATCGGGCTAATGATTACTTTCAGAATTTTCGCTTTTCTTCATAGTTGCAGATTCGGCCATCCAGGCTTACTTGAAAAATCCAACCTATGTATTTGATTTCTAGCAGGATGCCAAAATTTTATCGATCGGTGAGATGGTCATATTTCGTCAGTTAAAGCGGCATCCGTACTGCAATGCCTTTATCTTCAGGTGCACCGGGCTCGTCAGTAAAAAAAAGTGAGCAATGCAGTATATTACTAACCCATCTTTCTCAGCTCTTCACCCAGTCTTTAAATGCATTTTCAATTATTTTAAAAATGCCTTTTATAATTCGAATTTAATTCGTAGTTCATACGTATTTTAAAGTTCTTTCGCATCTCGCCAACCTTGATTGAAATATTCTTTTATTTGCCCACATTTCAGGAAAGACCGACCTTTACGCCGGAGGCCCGATTCAAACAATGGCATTCTTCGCCATTCTGAGACATAAGATGTTAAGTCTCAATATGTCCAGAAGTTACTCTGGCTACAATGTCCTTCACGTTAAAGAAATGCAGAAGTAAAAGTACGTTCAGAAATAATGAGAACTTTACTCCGGATTAAGAATTAAATAGCTTAAGTCTGGAGTCAAGATTTTTAAACAAAAAGGTTTTTAAGACCACTTAACAGTTTCATGTATTTAAGTTAGTGCATTTCAATTTAGATTAACGATTGCTGCAGTTTTACTCTTTCGAGTTTTTAAACTAAAAGGTCTCTGAACTTACTTAATGTTTTAGTCATTAAACTTAGTATGTGAGTATTCAGACTTGAATCTACTTCAATATAAGATAGCTGATGAATGAAGATGGTAGTATGGTATAATAGAACTAAGTTTTTACTCGTAAGGTTGTTACTAACAATTATCATGTCATTATTAGCCAATGACTTAATACTTAAATATATAAGCTATATCAACCCATATACGTCCCCTTGCAGGGTACAGGCTTCCTCTACAACCGAGTGTACGCCTGAGAGTGACAAGGCCATATAGTCCACCACGCTGGCTTAGTGCGAGTTGGCGGACTTTACATACCATAGAAATTCTTATAAACATATTAATCAGTTTGGTATGCAGATGTCCTCACGATGTTTTTCTTTACCGTTATACTTCGTGGTGATTGGCTATCAATACATACATGACTCCGAAAAGTGCATGATGGCATATTGGTAAACGGACCAGACGCAGCTATCAAAATGATCACGGTGGTCGTGGTTTGGAATCCCAGGGCACACCTCTGATGAAATATAAGCATTTCTATCTAATTATAGGCAATGAATATAAAGCCTAATATAGCTTTTTCCTACACTGCCTTTTTTTCGCAACTTCTGACTATATGAATAAAAACTAATTTTAATAAAATATAAATTAGTTTTAAATATGACCAAACAAATAAAAATACATAATTTTTGATAGATATTGAATGAATGTTCAATTTAAAAGAATTTATGGCAGCAATAACCATTATGAGACGTTTATAAGATAAGTACTGTTTATTTTGTGCGTGTTTGTAGCGAATATACTGCACATATATTACTTTAAATATTACGACCGTACGCAACACGCGATGACGATGCCAGTGATGGTTTTAACAAATTTTCTTGTATCTAATTGATAATTTGTTGTTTCAAATAGTATTCCATCAAATGTCTTTTAATTTTGTAATGTCTATAGATGTTTTGGCAATAATAGGTAATAGGGTGCATGTACGAGTAGAAGATACAATTCCTTGTTTGTTGTGATCTGAGATACAATTGGTATTTAGAAAACGTAATCTGTTTGTTAATTTTACCTCTTACATTTTTGACACTGGCCGCAACATAGTGAATATTACAGGACTAAAACAGTCTTTCGCCGATGACACAAAATTGATTTGAAATTGGAACGAATTGATTTAAGTTAGGATTGGCTGGTACTACCAGTACTTACTTCAGGCCACGCTGATAGTGAAATATTCATTTAGTTGTAAAAGGTGTAAAGCTCCCGCCACACATGAGCGATCAAGCGGAACGCGAGCAAATGCGACGTGAGTGACATTTATAAAACAAAGCCAACCGTGAACGACTCAGCGACTGCGATTTGATCGTGCATACTCTATTTGATGCACAACAGTGAGTAAACTCGGATTTGTTTGTATGGTTTTTGTTTGTTTGATTTGTACTATAGTGTGGATACAACTAATTGATTTGTAAAATGTTATTTTTATAGTATTGTAGCATGTTTAGGAAGTCAGATTTGACAGAGGTGTTTTTCGAACAGTTCTTAAGGGTATTCTACACATGTACGAATCTTTGCGAAACGCTTAAGTTCAGCACCGGATTTCCAGTGCCCTAGGGTGACGACAGCCTGAAGAGATGCAAATATTCGAATTGTATGTATGACGTCACGGATTATAAAGAGGCTGAACGTAAAATACGATTTTTTTATTGCTATGATCAAATCGAGCAAGCAGGCTACCTAATGGTAAGTGATCATGGCTGCTCATGAAAATCCATGTTGCTGGCAAATCAAATCGAGAAGAGAGCGAGAAGGAAAAACGATAGAAAGAGAAAAGACGTATTCGGTATCCCGCAATATCGATCACCGAATGTGACAGCAAAGCTTCACGTCCATGCATCGTGCGACAGTGGTACCGCTCGAGACCAGCCTAATAAGCGTGTGCTCTTATTTGATTTTAGTATGATCCAAAAACATAATACATCTTAATTTAAAGGAATAAGGTTTATTCTTACCTGAAGTTGATTATAATTTAAGACTTTTTGTTACATCTCGTAGTTCGAATTTCAAATGTATAAGTATAACTCAGCTACTTTTGACGACTATTTGGTCGAAGTTGATGTCAATTTTGTCTAATCTTTTTACTTCAGCCATGTTGAGAATAGTGTAATTATTTTTTTCAGAATTGCTATTTTTTGTAATAAAACGTGGAGAACTTTGGGGGAAGTCTATGTTCAGCCGTGGACTTCCAGTGGCTGAAAGAAGAAGATAACAATACAGAGGAAACGATTAAAAATCAGAAGTTTAGAACTCACAATAACAATATTATTACTTTTATGATAAAGTTTATGAATATATCAATAGTGTATGTATCAATATACAATTTATCATCAAAGAAAAACATAGCAGTATAATCCGGCAGAACTACTTAAAAATGTAAAGTATAGAAAGAGTATCAATTTGTACCAGCATCGTTGACTAAGCCTGAATCGGTAGGATAGTGTGGCTGTAGAACGTATGTACATATGTGCGCTGATATATTATTATTACTAATCACTGTAATCAGGGCTGTAATCAGGACTATAAGGCCTAACTACTCTTAATCGTACTCTTGATTATAGAGGCGGCCCTTGCCTTGTAGTGGGACGCATACTCGTATAAGCTGATACAGACTGTAATCATTTGATACTAAATGGAAACCGTTTCCGCTATTTACCGATAACACTTAAGTAAGTATTAGTACATATAAAGTGAAGAGACGTATATTGATAGAGTATTCTAACCTTACGAATAAGGACTTAACGTAGTTTTAATATGAACTGACTCAAAAACAATATTATATATACGATAGACATCCAAAATCAATAATCAGCTATTTGACAGCCAATTAATTTTAAAATAACCCATACCCTTAAGCAAATTTTAAGCAGAACATAGCGGATATCTGTCTGGTCGTTTGGTATTACTGTCAAGCGAATAAAATCACATTTGTAGAAAAAACCATTATGAATAGCTGAACTTAGTGAACGTTTTATCTCCTCTGAACGTGCTTCAACTAATTCACAGTTATGTGGTTGATTATGAATAAGGGAGTCAATCTTTGAATATGTATAGGAAAAGTAGATAAAATAAATATGCATTTTAACACGGTCTTATCATATTTAAGTCTTGTCTTCACTACATAGTATAAAAGAAAGTCGCTTTCTCTGTCCCTATGTCCCTTTGTATGCTTAAATCTTTAAAACTACGCAACGGATTTTAATGCGGTTTTTTTAATAGATAGAGTGATTCAAGAGGAAGGTTTATGTGTATAATACGTGCATATTATTGTAGAGAATCTATATGCACCCGGGCGAAGCTGGGCCGGGCCGCTAGTTAGTTTATATTACTCAATGAAAATGAAGTCTTAAGAAATGGATACATTATTTTAATGAATATTATAAACGTTTATTAAAACACTGTGTTTTTAGATTTTAATTACGTCTTATTATACGAATAGCACTTTCAACCCTCCTAAACATTCTGTAATTAAATTTAATTTTATGGTAATAAATCATAAAGACTATTTAACACCCTGGCTCGGCAGCAGGTGCAAATATTAAATTTTAAAATTATTGCAAAGTGCACTCTGTAGGAGCAATGTCCAATGAATGAATCAAAATAAAAACTGTTCAGAAGGTATTCTTTAGAAATCGTGCTTCAATACATTGAATAATGAAGTTTTAAATGGACTGTAAAGGAAGAAAATGTTCTGCAATTTTATTCTTTTATAGGACTTTTTGCATTTTGCGGCTGATAAACATACTGTAGAACTAATTTTAACAAGGCAAAGTAATTTGTTTATGTTTTTTTTAAATGATTTGACGTGTAAGGAATTTAAAATATTTCTGATTTTTCTATTATTGATATACCTGTTTTTTTTTTATATTTAAAAGATTTGAGTCTCTATTAAAATTCGATCTTCATGTTGAGATTAAAACTGAGACAGATTAATCAGTTGTTACTTTCCCATCGCAAAACCGTATCGGAGTAATCCAATCGAATGTTTTCCTCCAGCGTTTATAAATCCATTATCGAAAATAAACAAAACAACGGAACAATGTTTCCTTTGTAAACTTCTTTATTTTCTTCAACAAATTGCGATAACATCTTAAACGGAACAACAATCTGAATTAAATGAAGAATAATATGCTTTTACCCTTCTTTTTAGGTAAGTTATTTGTAATTGCTTGCGTATTCATATTTTATCTTTTCTTGCTTGTACAAATAATTAAATTTAAAATAATGTATCTTTATTGAGCCTTCAACATTATAAAACCATGTATCATATTTCCTTACTCTTCCATGGTACTCTCGTGTAGTTTTAAAAAGAAATAAGTTCTTAAATTTTAAGCCATTGGAGCATGATATTTTATGCACAGCTCCGCAACGCAAGCTTGAGATGAAGTCCCCATTCGCACGTGCGTCATTTCAACGCGCGATAAAAAAGTTGCAATGAAACACATGTAAATCCATTAGTTAGTCCACATTAAGGTGATTTTTAAACGCCACGCTTTTATATAGCGCTGTCAGATTTTCAACGTTGAGCGTTGTACGTTTAATTTCATTTCGTATGAACATAATATTGTCATCAGCCATCAATAAGTTATTTTAAATACTCACAAATGTGTTGTTAGCTATAAGTTTAACTTTTCAATAAAAAAAAATATTGGGAGCGGGTAGAAATCGTCAAAGTCGACACTTTTTAAGCGCCCATGCGAATGGGACTTTAACTCGACAGCTAGTCTCGGAAATATTGGCAGCCAAAGCCGTCGAGTCGGTAAGCGGGATACCAGAATCTTTTATTTTGACGTGTTTCCGAACTGTAAAGCCGGTTTGTCTTGTTGAGTGGGAACACGCTCGTTTGTTTTAAACTTTTGCAATTTCGACACGTTCCGTTTGTTATTCTCTTGTTTATAACTGCTGGATGCGATTGGAATGTTTGCATTTGCGGCTTGTAACTTTACTGTCTACTATGAGTCCGGTGAAAATAATGGCATAAAGAATTTTGTACAAAAATAATATTCGTTTCAATATTATTTTTAAGTGAGAAGAATAATGCGGACGGTGAAATATCCACATATTAATTTGGCTTTTCATATTTACATGTTTTTGTAATAAATATTACAAAACTTCATCCCTATCAAATTTTAGACGAGAAATTAACTCATCATTATTATCCTCGGATTTAAAATGTCTTCTTCAATGACTCCGCCACTGACCTCGGTTAAACACGGTGTCACATCATTAAAAACTTAATATTTATTGTATATTATAAGTTTATAAAGCTTGAAAGGCAAAGCGAATTATAAATAAAATCATAATCATGTAATAATTATGTAAGTGTGCTGTAAGTCAAAGTTTAAAGTATTTTTTGCATATTTTATTAATATTCGGAATACTCATATGATATTCTGAACGACATCGCCTAATGCACATAAAAGCAACAAAAACAGTTTTAATCCCTACACGGAGAATAAACGAATTTCCACCGACTCAGTATACACAGGGTGTCCCATAAATAATTCGGAACGCCGAAAGTCGACGAAGTTTTTAAGTTATCGCTCCGTGCAAGTCCTTTGTCATGAACACGAATAGAAATATCAATTTTCTTCGCACGACGCCGATACATTTTCAGGAAAACTCAGCGGAAAGGTGTCTTTGATAAGATGAATCGTATTGAAACGCAGTTTGGGATGTCTTGCTAAGTTACGTGGGAATTGGAAACAATTATGTCAATTCGCGTTAAGTATTACTCTGTTTATTTACGGGACAACCAATATGTCTATGTAATAATTTTTTTTTGGAAATCTGGAATATTATATTTTTGTAGCAAAATTAGTATTATAGTCTATTCGGGTAAATCAGGGTTTCGGGGAATTTCGATAATCAGTAAATTCGCCTAAATAAGGCAGTAAGTTAATTCGCTCGCCTTCTTCGGTTGACTCAAATACCATTTGAAGGAATTTGTGATAATAATTATTGAGTAATAAACAGAAACCTACGACATTTAGATATACTGGAATAGACCATAATTTGTTATGGTTTGTACTGTGATTTCACGATTTAATATTGAGATTCTTAATAATAGTAATATATCCAACATATGTTGTGTCATATTAAGTATTAAACCGCGTTAATATTAAAACAGTCTATGTCAACACAAACATATTTACTTTCATTTGTTTTCAACATATTATAGTCTCGTAAACTGTAAAATAAAATTGTTTTTAAAAGAAAACTTGTTAAAACCAACGGGCCTTCATAAACCATGTCAACCGTCCAGAGATTCATACCGAGTAGTGAAATCATTGATATTTTATCTGACAAAACAATAATATTAGTAAAAGAAATTGCATACATTACGCACCAAACGAACCACGAGATTGTTCCGTCGTGATAAACTCGGCAGGATATAGCGGGACGGTTCCTCCGAACGCTATGGTTAAAGACCGCGACGAGAAGGACAAATGGGCGGTAATTTTCACGAAAGTGCTTTCCTCCCCCAGCGAATCGTAATTCCCGTTGGCTATGGCTACTGTCTATCGGCAGGCTTAGCTCATGATAGTTGGTTTTATTCCAATATGTGTAGAATGGTGCTTCGTTTGTAGTGCAGGTTATTATATATTTTTTTATTTGGCTGTGTAGGCGTTAAACACCGGGAGGCCGGAACTCCTCTGAAGCAAACGGAAGGGAACCTAAATAGATTTTCTACTCGTACCTACAAGTCAAGGTTTAGAATTTGAATGTTTGTCCTACGATTTGTCCTAATATTTATCTATTGAGATTTGGTTTTATTCTTAGCTAGCAGCCCTGCCTAGCTTCGCTCAGTCATAGTAAATTTTTGAGTCCTAATTATTTTATTTTAAAAACGTGGCCGCTGCCGTTGCCAATGTTGCTTTTCCCATCTCGTCCCTTAATATTTCGCTTTGTCCCATGACGAAAAGGATGTAATGTTCTCTCCTGTCTCATGCCATCCATTAGAGTTTGAAAGAGTAACAAATATGTATATTTGAATTCCTTCAACCCATGGGGACACTAAGTTTTATTGGAATAAAAAATGTTAATCCGGGGTGTCAGTTACCCCGATACTGAATTTTATCAAATCAGTCCAGTCGTTTTTGCGTGTAACAAACGTCCACACAATCTCTTGCATTTATAATATTAGTAAGGATTAATTACAGTAAAAGATTTTGTTTCTATAATGATAAGCAATGACACCCAGTTACTTGAGGTACCTATTGAATTTCACAAATATATTTTTATACAGGCAAATGGCATGTTTTTATAAAACATTCATCTTATACAAAGTTCAGTACAGGTTAGATGAAGATGATTTATTGTTATTGTAATACGCCATTCACGTCCTTAAAATATATAATCTAAGTACAGATAGTGTGCGAGTTGAATGCAGTCGGGGTCTGAGGTAAAGAGCGGGAGCATCTCCCCCCGCTATCCGCACACCCCACCTCACGCGCCTGCAGTGTAGTGCTGTGCCATCCTTGTCAACTATCGTACGTTTGCCGTGTTATTGTGTTAATACTGAAGTGAAAAGAATAGTACGGCATCACAATGTTACTTCAGATTTATCCCTAAGAAAGTTAAAAGAAGTTACGGAGCTGGCGATTTCTCAGGTTACAGAGGAAGATTGGCGTGCTTTGATGATCACGTCATAATTTTAGAAGAAAATTATTGGCAAAGAGATGGACTACTTGAAGATACCATAGATCGATTCGTCATTGAGGCCAGCGACGGCGAGGATAGTGACACCGATTCAACCATATCTGCCATTTCTGAATCTGATTAAATTATTTTTATTCCGTTTTGTGAAATGATTATTAAAAACATGTGATCATTATGATATTGTTTTTTTCATCATGTTAACCTAGTATAAAAAATAAAATTAAACTTATAACATTGTTTAAATTTATCGACATTCATTACTCATTGCGGTCATCAATAATTATAATTAGGTCACAGCACTATCGCATTCCTAAGCTCTGCATTCAACTCGCGCGCTATCTGTATGTATTCTGAATATTCACGAGCGCTACTGTACTACACAAAAAAAGTTACTGATTCCAAATATTGGCACGGAGGGTTAAATCGGTTGGCATAAAATGTAGACTTTTACTGAGGAAACATTTTAGTTATATTTTTAAACAGAATCTTAGAATTTTTCCTATCAGTTTTGAGACGCCATCACGTCGTGTCGCGCCACCACGCTAGTCGTGCAACCACTAATTACTATAGCGCTGTATGCGCTCAAGCGGCCTTCAGTCCGGCCGCCGGCCGTTCTTAATATTGTGCCTTGTTTCAATAAATCATTTTCACACAAAATCAGTAACTCATCAAAGGATCTCACGGACATTCTCACATAGCTAAAAACTTATCCGGATATTTTCTTAGATCATCGTATATGTTGACGAATTGTCCATTCTTACAGCGATCGACTAAATAAGGATGAACCCACCACTGTCTGTTTTTTCTTTGAACTCTCTTTTCCTCCGTACATACAGTAGTAATGCTATCTCTTCGAGGTCCATTTTGATTCTGTCTCAGTGTTGTATGGCAACTCCGGTGTCTGTGTGGTGTCTAGTTTGGAAGCTTGCGGACACCACAGTGACGCGACTGGTTGCGCCTTCATGGTGTCCCGGTGAAATATAGCCCTTACAGACAACGCCTTCTATCGTATTGCAGTTTTTCCGCCAACGTAATATAATGCTGTCAGTATTAAACAGGAAAATAGGTGTACCTACAACATTCTAACTTTATTACAGTAACCGTGCAGGTAGCTTCAAATGACACACAAACCGATGCAGAAAGATTGATGTCACCCAAAAGACTGCGAATGCTGGCGCTTACGAGATAAATTTAACTAAATACACCCTTGGGATTTAGGGAAAAACGCCGACTGAATTTCACGACAATTAATTTTATTCAAAGTAAGAAAGGTAACTGAAACTGAGAACTCATATTTAGCAGAGAAAAAAATGATTTTTGTCGACGAGAAACTCTATGAATGGTTGTTTTTATTTGTACTAGGATTACATGATACGTAAAATCATAGTTAAATCGACGGATCATGATGATAGCATGCTATGCTAGCAAATTTCAAGCAATGTCTAAGTTTCAAATTAATATTAGTAAAAAGGCCCGGACGAAACGTGAGATATAAAAAACACCGAAAAATTAGATTAAAAATTCGTAAAACAGCCACGGGTCTAATAAAATCAAGACCTTAAGTAGTATTCGTTAATGCAACTGTTGTTAAGATATCTAAATAAAAGACTAAGAGAAAAAATTTTATTTCTTAACAATAGGAGGATGGAACGTTAAAGCTTAAGATATATAACCATTTTCCAACAAAGGAGTGTTGAAATCCCTAAATTAATTTGTGCCGAAAACCGTCCATTTTTCTAGTGGAAGTCTTTCGAGGCGCCGTGAAAGGGTGAAGTCGCTAATCACGAGCTTTTGTTCTCGACCTCTTTCTCCATATTTTTAGAGCTGAGGTAAATATTTAACGTTATTGTCGGGAGAATTTTTAAGGTTTATAAGGTAAGTTTTTGCTACGTAGGTGTTTTGTCTATTGGTTTATCTGTTTCTTAGGTTATAAGGAAATAAAATGCATCTAAAGGTATTGTCCTATACAAAGATTCATATCAGTCGTTTGTCAAGTCTCATAGGTATCTGAAACGTTAATAATATTCGAGGTCCTATCACAGCCAGCTAATTTATACTATCTATTGATGAGACAATTCGAAAAGTGGTATATCCATGTTTTTGTCAGACATAACTGAACATGAATGAGCAGGCTCGTCCAGGGCGTTACGACTGCTTCACAGGAGATCGATGTGAAGTGACAGCTTTGCTGTCAAGTCTCGATTGGTGAGTAAGATTGGCACCCTTTATTTTCCCTTTCACATTCTAATATATTTATGATCCAGAGTTGTAGATATTCATAGATGGCAGTGAGAACTTACCATCAGGTGACTCGTTTGCTAATTTGTCGGACCTATTGTGTATACCAAAATCACAATCATTTGCCCCAGTAATACCTTGTACAGTCTGAAATGACAGTGTCATTTAAATGCTACCTACCAATTTTACGCTGATTTATTATTAAAAAAGAAACAAAATATCACAATAATATTGAAAATAAATCATGTTTGGATACGAAGCGACAACAGATGGCGCTGTGCAGCGACGTGCCAGCATCGCATACGTAACGAGTGCGCCTCGCGGTGACGTGGTGAATGAATAAGAATGCGATTAAGTGCATCACTCACGTACAGACATTATATTTCAATCGAACTTTATTGCTGAACGATATGATTTGATTATGATTGAGATAAATGTTTTATATTTTATGCTTTATTTTTAACTTAGCGGGTCGCAAGCCATTGGTCAAAAATATATTGTTTTGTTGTTGTCAGGGAATAATTTATAAAACAGAACCGATACACTCATGAGTTACAACTGCTGATGTCTATGATTTAATTAAATTACAGTTTCTAAAGATGAAGAGAAAAAGCAGTAGCTCTTTGAATTTACTGAACATTTATAACCTGCGGGTATAAAATGTGCAGCCTTATAAAATATACCGGGTATCTCAAGACTGCTACCGAAAACGAAGCCGGGTGGTAGTTTTAGTGGCTACAAACACAATGCAATTAAAAATTTCGCATAGAAACGCGACAATTATTTTTTATGATTTTTTAAATATCGTCATTTTTGGGTGGTAAATCCATAGTTTTTGCTAAAATAATAATTTAAACTCTCTTATATCTTAGAGTATTTATAAATAAAAGGGTATACACTATTATTTTAGGAAAAAATGTATTTACCACCAAAATATGGCAATAGGAAAAAAAATACAAAAAAAAATTGTCGTTTTTTTTTGCAACTTTTCTGTTGCATTGTGTCTGAAGTCGCTTAAACTACCACCCGGCTTCGTTTTCGGTAGCAGTCTTGATATACCTTGTATAATTTCATGTATATTAATGATATTAATTAAAAAAAAACACTCTATCCGCTTAACACTTGGACCTCCAGCCAAACCCGTGCACTAAGGGTGTTAAGAGGTTTCCGCTGGTAGTTATGATATGGAACACCGGTCAAAATGGGATTAATTACATTGAACCCTACTCGCGAGTTTCTCGACGGCTTGCGATGGGAAATTTTGGTTTGCGGGAATGGTGATCGGGTTCAAATTGTAGAATTACTGTTATTATTAGAGTGGCAGGGTTTGTAGGATACAATTTAGACTGGGATGAGTAAAGGTCGGATTGACCTTGGTTGTCTCGCTGCGGGTCATAAAACTTATCTCTAATGATAGCGTGTTTGTATTTATAGCGTTTTGTTTACTTAATGACACCATCGGTAGCTTCACTCCTTTATTTCTCCTACCAATTGAAGTTTCATTTCGTGGTACTGCATGTATAATTTTGTATTGTAGCCACATGGGTAATTTGTTATACTTCAGTAAGTTATTGAAATATTGTCGATACTACAGCTTTAGGATAAATGCTGTAAGTGGTATTGGTTGGAAAATAAATAATAATAAAAACAATTCTCGTTAATCTTCGTCATCTCTCCACTTCTTCTTTTAATAATACTATGCCTAAAAACAGAGTCCAATGTGACTAAACTATGACACGGGTGATGGGAAGTTAAATCCGAAATCGTACAACTATAAATTCCGCTACCCTCCAATGTATTGTACCTGTACCTATCCAAAAAAGAACTGAAATAAAGTACAGGTGTGAACGAAAGTGCATTGGTATCGCCTTGGAATCGCTGATGGGTATAAAAAGCGTGGCCTGCTCGAACCCGATTATTCACTCTCACACTACACGGACACGGGGCATGAATTAAGTGATCTGGCACGTGCCGTGAATTTTAATACGGAGGTGCGGTGATTTTTGTTATGACTTGTTTGTTCGATATCCTTCAATGCGAGGGTTGAATTGGCTTAATTCGCAAAAGAAGCATGTTATTTTTTACCGCCCTCAAAAAGGGAGAAGGTTCTTAATTCGACTGCATGTTTTTTTATTGGTGTATTTACTCGGTGTATGTTATAATGTCGATGATCTGTTTGTAATAATATATACGTCGGTAACGATAGCTGGATTTACAATTTGTCTATAATAGTCGCTATTTAGGCAGATACTAATTTCCTACTACTAGCATTTGGATGATGGACGTTTTGGTACCCATGTCCAATCAAAATGAAATTACCCTCGTTTGATAGCTTTTTCAAGAGAAGAAAAAAAATATTATGGCGACAAACCTATATGTATTGTTCGTTTTGAAATATAGTCTTCAGGAGATATTGGATATACATATGTAATAACCGACTGATTCCGTAACTGTGTAATTTGTTGAAGAGTGCTTGCTATACCGAGGCTGATATCATGTGCGCATTTCCTATTTCGATACTCTACTCGAAACTTACCAAGAATGCGTGCAGATATAGCTGAATTAATTCGAGGAAATGCTACATTCATGGACGTAGCATCAAATGGACTCGACATTCGAGTTCCACCGTAAGGGACAGACATAAAGTAAAGAAAAAAGCAGGGATACCAGGTCATATATTTTCCCATAAATATTTTAACTAAATAAATAAATAGACGCAACATTCAAATTCATAGTCCTGACCCTACAAATGATAATCTTGTGTCGTGGGTATCAGAAACTACGAGAGACTTTTTGGTCTCACTAACACCCCGATTTGAAAAAAATATCAAGTCACTCAAATATTTGTCTCTTCTTGAGCTGGTATCGAAACCGCGGCCTCACTTTTACATCTGGCGTCTAACCAGCTGCAATGAATGATGCGGATGAAGGGCGTCAGTATTAAACAACGTGACGTTTTGCAATATTTTCACAAAGGTTAGAAAGCAAAAAAGGAAAGTTGGCCTTGTATAATTATTAATAAGTTTATATCATTTACGTAACTCGAATAATATACAGTAAGGAATGATAATATACACATAGAAACAAAACCTGCCGAGTGTTCTATAAATTATAGAAGATCAGAGAATTCATAGTAACGTAACTACTAAGGATAGAATAACATCCTACTTTATTTTATTTATTTATTTTAAGAAAGCTTACAAACAAGTGTTTAAAATATACTTAATATTTCCATAAATTAAGTTCCTAATAACAAGTTTCTACAAACGAATCGTAAATAACAAAGGTACAGAAAACCTATTGATAAACATTTCTCAAATGTAACAAAATGGAAAAAATATACCTACATATTTTTTCTTTTCTATATCTTAATTAAAATAAAATGATATAGCAAAGTATCGAATGTGTAATAATACAGCGCTTGTACATTTTTTTAATTATCTGGCTTTTTTTTCCTGGAATATTGATTTTTCAAAAATACATTTATGCACTTTTTGTTTTCATCCATATCAGGCTCATGTGTCCTTTCAGCACTCTTTGTTATTCCCCACAGTTTCGGATTCGGTCATCTGTAAAAATTAAATCTAATTAATTAAAGAATAAAATATATGTAATTAATATGTGCAGAACAAAATATAAATTGAAATAACGTAAGGTAACGCCACGCCTCGGGTCAAGGCGTGTGTGGATTGGGTATTTATTGTATTGACTTTAAGTTTTGGCACTCAAAGTCTGCAAGTTGTAAACATATAATCTTTGTTTTTGTTGATGAACACGACTGTTTGTGTCTAAAATAAAATAAATAAAAAATAAAGAAGTATTAAGCTTGGTGGATTGGGTGCATTTTTGTAATTTTTTCTAATACAGACTTCAAATTTGAAAAATACAACTTAACTGACTTCGAAACTACATTTTATAATTTATAGATTATGCATGTTGTAGCTTCAGTTAATACACAGGAGGACAATTTATGAAGACAGGCTGCCGGGTGACTGATTATAGAAGAGGTTTCATTCATTTTCGTCTCAAGGATGAATACTCTGGATTTTTATTATTTAGATTAACGGCCGTTCTCTATATCCCATCTATCTTAACAAGAGGTTAAAATAGATACCATTACTATGTCGGTACAATTCTACACTTCAATAAACTAAGATTGAAATATAGGTTTGTCTTACCTCGCTATCTTTAAACATGTGCACCATATTTATATCTCTCTATCTTTGTTAACTGAAACACAAACTGTATCGAAATATCTAATGAAATATCTAGTTAAAGATAGATAGATTATAGAGAACGGCTGTAAATAGATTATAGTTTAAATTTATTTCGAGTGGCGGGAGAGAAAACGGTTTTAAGAAAGTTATAATATGCTTAGTCTTCTGAATGCAATTTTTGAACAAGTGTGTTTACCCAGCTGTCTAATTTTCCGTCACATCCTATTAATTTGATCCACAAAACACGCGAAGGTAAACCTTTTGAAAAGCTGAAATAAAATGAATGATGGTTTAATTTACCATAAAACCAGGAAATGCAAATTGTTATAAGCTGGTATCCCGAAACATAATATAATCCAACTAATTTAAAATCATGTACAAAATGGCCTCCTCTTCGAGTAGTATACAGATTGTCATAATAAACAAGGTCAAGATAATTTGGTCGGATAATACTTTTAAAATACGTATTTTTTATGCATATATAATCCTATTTTTCAATGTATTCTATGAAATACTAATTGCAGATGTTAGTAATAATGAACGTCTACATTTATTTTACCAATATACTAAATAAAATGCACTTACCAGTGAGAGGTTATATTTTCATATTATCGTTTAGATCGGCTATCACAGCCAATAATAAAGCAGCACACCATACCTTTTGTCTTATAATCAGTTTCAACACTCTTTTATATACATTTTCGACCGCAAATATTCGTAAAATACTCAGTAATTCAAGTTTATAACAAACCGCACGTCTTATTTGTTTGGGTACACGCAGTGTTCCCCTACAAAATTATGTGAAACTATGACAAGGACCGCAAATTGTGTTTTGTCACTTTCATTTTTATATGCATCCATACAAAAACGGAGAGTTAAAAAGTTAATTGTCAATTAACCTATAATGTAGCCATAGACGTAGTATCAATAGACTTGACATGCATTTGACATATACAGGTTATATCAAGACTGCTACCGAAAACGAAGCCGGGTGGTAGTTTAAGCGACTTCAGACACAATGCAACAGAAAAAGTTGCAAAAAAAAGCGTCAATTTTTTATTATTTATTTTTTTGTTATTTTTTTCCTATGCCCATATTTGGGTGGTAAATACATTTTTTCCTAAAATAATAGTATATACCCTTTTATTTATAAATACTCTAAGGTATAAAAGAGTTTAAATTATTATTTAAGCAAAAACTATGGATTTACCACCCAAAAATAACGATATTTAAAAAATCATAAAAAAAAAATTGTCGCGTTTCTAGGCGAAATTTTTAATTGCATTGTGTTTGTAGCCACTAAAACTACCACCCGGCTTCGTTTTCGGTAGCAGTCTTGAGATACCCGGTATATGTCAAATGCATGTCAAGTCTATTGATACTACGTCTATGGCTACATTATAGGTTAATTGACAATTAACTTTTTAACTCTCCGTTTTTGTATGGATGCATATAAACTCACCCCATTTTCCTAGAAGGGGTAGGTAGATGCTAGTAGCTATGCTATGCTAGGGTACTACCAGGTCAAGCATGTTTCCAGTTTTGATTCCAGGCTGACCATGAATAAAATTCCATAAAATGAAATGAAAATATTGAAATAAGACTATTATTTACGGATTTTATCGCGGATTTAGTTTAATTTTACATTTTTTGAATTCCCGACGTTTCAATCACTTTACAGCTTTCGTGGTCACGGGGCGGACGAAAGCTGTAAAGTGATTGAAACGTCGGGAATTCAAAAAATGTAAAATTAAACTAAATCCGCGATAAAATCCGTAAATAATAGTCTTATTTCAATGTGTAACATTCGCGTAAATCTAAGAAACCATTATGAAATGAAAATAATTTATTGAATCCATTTAAGATTATCTACATCATTTAGATTCAGTCATTTTTTTATCTATCACCTGATCTGGAAAGCGGTTTTCACTAGAGAAGAATGGACAAGACATTCTACAGTGTTGTTCTTTTCAAAACCAGTTTACAATTGGTTTAAATCACAACAGTTCATTAATAATTTGTAATAACATTTAAATACGAGTAGTTTTACGTTATATTTAATATGGCTGAGTGAAGCAAAGTCGAACGAAAGAAGAATCAGTCATTATATGCATTGTTGGTATTTTTGGACTGGACGTACTACAGAACACTTTAATGCAATTTTAGACCAAAATACTACGGTACAAAATGCAAGTTCAGATCCCAGAACCACTTTGGGATTTTTTTTGACAAGGCTACTTACTGGAGAACGCAATGAAAGACTTGGAGTATTGTTTAATATGTAAGGAAGAAAAGTCGAACGCCAGTTGGCCCTTGCACGAGAGTGTCTAGAACTAACTATATTGTGCTTGACAAGGGTTTCGATCACGTACCTAGAGACAATGTCCTTGATGGAAACCCCGGGATTTCTAAAACACTATTTGGAAATGAGGAAAGACGGATGCATTATAGATGTAAAACGACCATACGCTGCCACAAGACTGATGCCCAACTTATATGAACGATGAGAAAAACCACTTGCACATATTGCTTCATGCCAATGATGTATTTATTTTAGACCGTGGGCTAAGAGACAGTTTGGGCAATATCAAATAATATCCATACGAATAACGCGTTCCCCCGGCGAAAAACCTGGGATATGCACAGCTTACCACTCTTCATGAGAATAATTCCCGACTGGTTACAATATGCCGATGGATAGTGGAAGTGATTAACGGCCAAATTAAAAGATATTTTAAGCTATTGCGCCTAAGATATTTTTATTAATTCAATTCATAATATGTTTGCGGACTTTCCGATTGCATCAGCAATAAATCACTTCCACTAACCAATTGGAGATGGCCAATAAGTTTTTCAACAAAAAGTAACTGAAAAAATGAAAATCCCAAACTTATTGTACAATTATACAGGGTATCTCAAGACTGCTACCGAAAACGAAGCCGGGTGGTAGTTTTAGTGGCTACAAACACAATGCAATTAAAATTTCGCATAGAAACGCGACAATTATTTTTTATGATTTTTTTAATATCGTCAATTTTGGGTGGTAAATCCATAGTTTATGCTAAAATAATAATTTAAACTCTTTTATACCTTAGAGTATTTATAAATAAAAGGATATAAACTATTATTTTAGGAAAAAATGTATTTACCACCCAAATATGGCCATAGAAAAAAAAATAACAAAAAAAATTGTCGCTTTTTTTTGCAACTTTTTCTGTTGCATTGTGTCTGAAGTCGCTTAAACTATCACCCGGCTTCGTTTTCGGTAGCAGTCTTGATATACCCGGTATAGAAGAAATGTAATGATATGAAATGTAGAAGAAATGTAATGATATGAAATGTAGAAGAAATGTAATGAAATGTAATGATATGAAATGTAGAAGAAATGTAATGAAATGAAATGTAGAAGAAATGTAATGAAATGTAATGATATGAAATGTAGAAGAATTATGTGCGTGGTGGCCTGTTGGTAACGGACTATACGCGACTGCCAACATGTTCACGGTGGTCGCGGGTTCGAATCCCAGGGCACACCTCTGACTTTTCGGAGTCATGTGTGTATTGATAGTCAATCACTATGCACTAAAACGGTGTAGGAAAACATCGTGAGGAAACCTGTATACCATAGCGATTTATAAAAAATCAATGGTATGTAAGTCCGCCAAGCCGTACTAGGCCAGCGTGGTGGACCATATGGCCTAACCACTCTCAATCGTACTGTTGATTGTAGAGGAGGCCCGTGCCCTGCAGTGGGACGTATATAGGCTGATACAGATGTAGAAGAAAAAAGATCAAATAACAGAAGAGCTGCTTTTCAGAGATTGGAAGCCAATAATATGGCCGATTTTCCACAATTAAGTGAACAAGACGTGATTTTGCTATCATTGGGGAAATACCAGGTAAAACTAGCACCTAAGTAACAGATTTCTCATCGAAAATTATAGAGAAGCTGCTATGGAGGACATAACTGACTACGGAATTGAAGATGTGTGACTTTTGCCTGCACGTATACAGTGCCAAAATGTGAGAGTAATATTATACTTTAACAATACCAGCCCATTAAACGTCCCACTACAAGGCACGCCTCAGCAATTGAAATATCTATCAAGACGTATCAGGCCATAGTCCACGCTGGTCAAGTGCGGGTTGTCGAACTTTACATAGACAGAAATTCTAGAATATCTCTATGATATTCAGGTTTTCTTCATGATGTTTCCATCACCGTTAAAGTGCAAGGTAATGGACTATCACTCTAAACATGTCTTCGAAAACACAGGAGTGTGCCCTAGGATTATAATAATACCATGCCAAATGGAAAAAAAAAACATTAAAAGTATGTGTACTTAATATGATGTAACAAAAAAATTTAAACTATAAAGTACGATTTTGATCTTGATATAATTAATCTACACTAAAATACCTTTCCAACGGCGTATCACTAATTCCGATTGGAGCTGGTACCAGGTTCCATACAATTGTGCCCATTGTCCTTTAAAGAATACAACAAAGTACTATAACATTTCCAAGATTACAACTACGACCTAATATAAAATACAGTAAAATTAAGAAGAAGCAACTGTGCTGCACAATTTACAATTTAAATATTTTAATCCAATGTTTGATCCATTTTTCTAAACTTATGTCGTGTCGGATGCACGATCAACGAAACGGGATGTTCCCCGCAATTGGCCTAGCGCCAACTCATGCATATAGTATAATTGGACGAAAGCATTATATAAACTTGCATATTTTTGTAAAATAATTTGCTATCCCGCTTTTGCCGCAGTATTCTTATTAGTATGCGAATGGGGCAGACGTAACCCGATTTGAGATGACCGCATGTTTCAGTACAATTCTATGGAACCGATTCCCGATGTACTTCGACCTATTGGGAGAGATTGTTTCCAAAAATACATATATGAATACAAGTTGTTACAATTGACCTGGTACTGGACCTGATACTGGTGGTAGGTCTCTCATATGTGAGAGGCCGTCTGGGTAGGCACTACCGCATTGTCTATTTCTTCCGTCAAGCAGCATTGTAAACGTGCACTGACGTCTTTCGGATTGAAGGACAAAGTAGCCAGGGGTAACTGGACACTTTATACAGGAAAAGGGTCTCAGCATGAGTGTAAGAACTATCGGGGTATCAGCCTCCTCAGCGTAGTAGGTAAATTGTATGCAAGGATATTGTTTGAAAGAGTGATGCGTGTAACTTATGATAAAATTTGGGACGTGCAAGCGGGATTTCGAAAGAGACGAGGATGCGTGGATCAAGTCTTTTCTCTACGGTGCATAGCAGAGAAGGCGTTAGAAAAGCATCAAAAGGTTTTCTGCGCCTTTATTGACCTAGAAAAGGCTTACGATCGAGTGGTGAGGGATGATTTATGGTCGACACTATCTACGTATGGGGTGGCTGGCAATCTGACGCGGGCGCTGAAGTCGTTATATATGGAGTCATGTGCCTGTGTTAGATTAAATGGGAGCTGCACGGACTGGTTTAGCATCAAACGCGGTGTAAGACAGGGTTGTGTAGCGTCACCATGGATATTCAACCTCTTCATGGATAGTTGTTTGACTGATAATTGAAAGAATCTGATTGTGGTTTCAGGATGGGTAAGTCACTGTTTCAATGTCTTTTATACGCCGATGATCAGGTTGCTTCTTGCGTCATCGGTGTGTGATTTACAACGAATGGTGACTATAATGAATGATGCGTTTAAAAGGCGAGGCATGAAGGTAAATGTTATAAAGACGAAAGTTATGGTTCTGGAGAAGGATGAATCGAGAACAGAATGTAAGGTCACAATAGAGAGTGAGGAAGTGGAGCAAGTAGATGAATTTGTGTATCTGGGCAGTTTGATTACCAGAGATGGAAAGTGTGAAAGGGATATTGAAAGAAGAGTAAATATGGGAAATAGTGGCGCCTTGTATATTATATTTCACAGCGTGCTCGATTAGCGATACACCAACGAGTCTTGCTGCCAACACTTATGTATGGCAGTGAATCTTGGGTATGGCAAAGGAAGCACGAAAGTAGGATAAATGCTGTAGAGATGAGAGCATTGAGGAGTATGTGTGGGGTCAAATTGGTTCATAGAGTGAAAAATAGTGTGATTAGGGAGAAATGTGGGTTAAAAGAAGATGTAGTGACTAAGATTGAGAAAGGGATGCTGCGATGGTTTGGCCATATTGATAAGATGGATGAAAGGAAACTGACGAAAGAGATTTATAATGCGAGAATGAATGGTGGAGTCGGTCGAGGACGTCCGAGGCGGTCCTATAAAAAGCAAATAGGAGACCTTTTAAAGAAAAGGAAAAATACGGAGTCCTCGAAACCGACGAGCGTGTATGAAGAGATTAATCACAGTTGAAGAAGCGAAAGAGATATGTATGGACCGTAGCACTTGGCGCTCAATAGTCTCTGCCTACCCCAATGGGACATAGGCGTGAGTTTATGTATGTATGTATGTAATAGAGAAGAAAGAGAAAAAGCTTGACAGGAGTTCATACTGTATCTGTATCTTTATCAACTAATATACTGCAGGACAAAAGTCTCCTCTACAATTGAGAATACGATTGAGAGGGTTCAAGTCATACCGTCCACCACCATAGTGCAGGTTGGTGAACTTTACATATAGTTGAAATTCTCTCTAATCGCTATTGCATACAAGATCCCTCACATTTATACATAAAAAGTTATTTATTTTAAATGATACAGACACTAGACTTCATTACATTATTCCGTAAAGAATAAATTTAAAATTAATTAAGTGCGTGGTGGCCTGTTCCTAAACGGATTAGATGCGGCTGCTAACATGTATACGGTAGTCATGGGTTCGAATCCCAGGGCACACCTCCGACTTTCCGAAGTCATGTGTGTATTGATGCCATGAGTCAATCACCACGCACTAAAGTGGTAAAGAAAACATCGTGAGGAAACCTGCATACCATAGCGATTTGTAAGAATGTCTATGGTATGTAAATCCCTCAAAACGCACTAGGCCAGAGTGGTGGAGTATATGGCCTAACCACTCTCAATAGTACTCTCGATTGTAGAGGTGGCTGACGTCCTGCAGTGGGACGTATATGGGCTGATACACTGATTAAACACACGCTTAAAAATAAATATGCTACCACAAAAATAATCGTGGTGCAAATTGCAATGAAACATTACACTATGCATTTACATTTCATTATACCCTGGTGAGATGGGTGTAGCGGGTATAATACTTCCCGCGAGAGCTAAGCTTGGTAGACGTTACACGGATGCATTAATTAGCATGCATTTCCTGAGAATAATCTTAGAGGTAATAGCTGTTAATCACATCAAACGGATCATATACCAAAGAGTTGACTTTTAATCCCGCTTGGGTTAAAATAAGAGTAAAGATGATAAGAATAGAAAAGAAAAGACCAAATTATTGTACTTTTGAGAAAATATGGAGTCTGGTTTTATAACGCAGCATGACAATTATATACAAGTGTTCAATAAAAATTATATTTAAACTTGAAATAAAACTATTATTTACGGATTTTATCGCCGGTTTGGTTTAATTTTCCCGACGTTTTGACACGATAAATTCCGTAAATAATAGTTTTATTTCAATGGGTATCATTCGCGTAAATCTAATAAACAATTAATATTTAAACTACTGTGAAACGCTGCTCACTTACCGTTTCGTCACTCGTAAATTTATTTCTATTGTAATTTAGACCCTTATTGATATGAGATAGGATAAAAACATTAATAAATTTAACTTACCCATTGCGGTTCCCCTTCTACCTTCTTGTTCGTTTTTATTACAAGATCTTTGACCGTCTTTTTTTCAAATGTTGGTACACCTAAAATACTTTTTATTGTAATTGTGTTAATTAAACGTCGCGCAAACTCAAAGTGTGTAAAATAAAGGAACTAAGAATAAGAACCATCAAACTGGAATAAAAATTACTCCCGCAGCTTAATTGTGATAATTTAGAATTATGATAAATACAAGGGCGGTAAGACGAACGGTTGAAATTAAACCTCCTTGTGATTACTTCGCCAATTTGAGTTGATTGTTTAATTAAAGCGGTTTGAAGGTAAGAAGGCTCACACGTATCCGCGAACGTTTTTATTACCAAACCTTTAAATGTTCTTGGTGGCTGTTTTCTTACCACAAAGAGATAATAAAATTATTAATTTAGCCGTAGGTGCCTTTTCTCGAAGTGTCGTCTGGGTAGCTTTGTTAATTTAAAGCCCCGCAATCTGGAAGCATTATATATTTCGGTTTACATGACATTGTCGCCTGTAATTACTGTGTTTCAAGAGGCTTAACAGCTAATGCCTCAGGGTGATTAGCGCGACCAAGCAGTGCTTAATATTAATTCTGAGATATATTGCACGCCACCCCCTTCATCGTACTTTCGATTGTAGAGGAGACCCGTGCCTGTCAATTGTGGATACCTTAAAACAGCCTCTGGCGCAGATGTTTGGACGCCAGCTATGAAACGAGAGGGTGCGGGTTTGATCCCTGCACGGAATACCTATGAATCACACAAATATTTCTTATATTTGTGGGATTCACAGGTATTTTAGGTCTCGGTGTTTGTGAGACCGAAAAGTCTCTCGTAGTTTGTGATAGCCACGACACAAGACTCGATCTTAATGTGGGTTCAGGACTATGTTTGTGACTGTTGGGTGTATTTATTTAATTACTATTTATTACTTTACTAGATCATGTATTACTAATTGTATTGTGCATACATATTTTATAGTTATGTATGTTTCCCAAATATAAATAAAATAAAACAAAATACAGACAAAGAATAATGCATCTGTTTACAGACTAGACTAAGAGTTTGCCATCACACGAACTTCGATGTAATATTTCCATTGCACACTAGCATTTTTGATCCTTTATAATAAAAGCTAAGTAACAGAAAGTAGAAAAATTGCATCTTAGTGCAGTAACTGGTCACGTAGTACTAAATGGCGGGTGTACAGCAAACTGGTGAAAGCCTTGTGTTGACTCGACGTAATGGCATTGGCACGTGAGTGGGGTGCAAAGGGCTCCTTAACTTTCCTTAGTTTAATGTTAAAGGAAGTAACTTTAAGAGTATAGACTTTGGTGTAATGTTGGATAGTTAGTGTTGTGATAGAAGCAGCTGGATTTAGATGTAAATCGAGATTTAGAACTCTTTTACTGTGAACCGGGTGATAGATAAAAATAATGACATACTTTAATTAATTCAACAAATTATAATTCTTCTCTCATTTTCATTTCATCATATAAAAAGGATGCTACAAGTTCGATCATCGTACCAAGATAAAGAGTTTTACACAAATACTATGAGCTATACGTATATATATGGATGATATACATATATTATAACCAAGTGGCCTGCCTGATACTAAATGATCACTTCCCCCAATTAATTCTAGTCATCTGAGAAACCTATGTGAGTAAATAATACACTTAAATGTGAACGGAATATCATTAGCATCTACCTGTCATTTAGCAAGTCCGGATTTCTCTATCAGGTGCTATTTGTAATAGAATAGTAATTTGTAGTCTGTGGACCTGCCAAATGCGTTAAAGTTCTTTATTACCATTTTTTGCTGATTGCCATATATGATTTATTTATTTATTCATTCATAAATTATTGATTGAACACCACATACAGTAATAAGACAATACATATGACAATACGTTTAAATGATATATACTATTGGCAATTGGCGGCCTTATCGCATAACGAGATCTCTTCCAGGCAACCATTAGATGGACTAGGTTTAAAAGATCTTAGGAAGAATAGGGTGGTCACAACAAAGGAAAAAAATAACAATAGTAATCAGAAAAGAAAGCAATATGTACAAAATATGAGGAATCCAAACACATTAACATACATTTATTATATCTGTATCTGTATCTGTATCAGCCCATATACGTCCCACTGCAGGGCACGGGCCTACTCTACAATCGAGAATACGATTGAGAGTGGTTAGGCCATATAGTCCACCACGCTGGCCCAGTGCGGGTTGGTGGACTTACATACCATAGAAATTCTTGTAAATCGCTATGGTATGCAGGTTTCCTCACGATGTTTTCCTTCACCGTTTTAGTGCGTGGTGATTGACTATCAATACACACATGACTCCGAAAAGTCAGAGGTGTGCCCTGGAATTCGAACCCGCGACCACCGCGAACATGTGGGCAGCCGCGTCTAGTCCGTTTACCAACAGGCCACCACGCACTTATATTATATTATATATTATTTAGATATCTCATATAATTGTATAACGATAGCGTGGCACAGAATACCGACAGGTAAATAAAGTTAAATTAAATGTTAATTAAATATAAATATTTGGATAACCTTTAGAAATATTTTTATACAGAGGTAGGGTGAGCAAAAAATTTGCTAGTCTGAAGTTTTACGTAACCCGAGAATTTATATTTTACACAATTATATTTTTAGTTTACACTTTAGAACCTTGATTTTATTTCTAGTTAAAAGCAGAGTTAATAAAAAAGAAAAATATGCTTTTATAATTAACATAACTAAGAGCTGAGGGTTTAGCTCGTTGATTAATTAGTTTCGATGTTTTAAAATTATTTTGAACATTATTTGTAGTATGTAATGTATATATTATAGTTACCTAGGTACTTTAATTTCTCTGCACCACTCAAATGTTAAATGTGAGAAAATGCTTCAGGCATTAATCCTACCTTATACCTTGTATATAAAGTGCGCGGTGGCCTGTTGGTAAACGGAATGCGACTGCTAACATGTTCATGGTGGTCGCGGGTTCGAATCCCAGGGCACACCTCTGACTTTTCGGAATCATGTGTGTATTGATAGTCAATCACCACGAACGAAATCGGTGAAGGAAAACATCGTGAGGAAACCTGCATACCATAGCGATTTATAAAAAATTCTATGGTATGTAACCCACACTAGGTCAGCGTGGTGGACTATATGGCCTAACCACTCTCAATCGTACTGTCGATTGTAGAGGAGGTCCGTGCCCTGCAGTGGGAAGTATATGAGTTGATACAGATTACAGATTATACTTTGTATATAAAGTACTAGCTGTCGGGCCCGGGTTCGCCCGAGTACAGATCGTTTTTGAGTTCAGTCCACATCAACATACTATTTCGGGTACTGTTTCATATTCAAACTCAATGTGACCGTTGACTATATTGGTTTTCCCGTCCCATCCCGACATGTTGATAATATCTTAGCATTGCTGTCTATGCCAACCCTGACATAATAATCTCCATGTAATAATAATAATAGGCGAAGAAGATGACCAAGATAGCGAAGCGATGGGGGACGATATTTTTTTATTGCAAATCATGGCGAGATGAGCATACCGTTCGCCTGATGTTAAGCGATACGACTGCTCATGAACTGTAGCAAAACCAAACAACACCTTGAATAACAAAGCAATGCTTGACATTCACTGCGCTAGCCATCCTGAGACATACGATGTTAAGTCTCAATATAGTAGTTACTCTGGCTACAACGTCCTTCACACTGTTACACAAAATTCCACTAGATTTAGCTATAAATAGAGATATATGAAGAGACGTTTGCCCAGCTGTGGGATCTGGTTTAATAAAACAGCAGCAAACTCATGTCGTGATTTTTATACTCTCTGGATTCAACTCCATGCCAAGTACAACATAAATATTTAAATGAAACAACTCGCGGCGGGATAGGCCGGCCGCAGGTAGGGGTAGGTATGTAAATGAGAACTCAGGGTAATTACGTGGTTCGGGCTTTAATAAATTCACATCACTATTTACACCCGGCACTGTTGCTGGTGGTATGCAACAGGAGTCACTGGCCTTCACTGGACGCTGATCCGGGTCTTCGGCACGTGGCGGAACCTGGCGACAGCTCGCCGGCGAAGTCAGCTGCCACGTGGCCGGATACGGTGCGCAGGTCAGCGGCGCGGCGCAGGCTCGGGCACAGTCAGGCAGGAAGCGGTGCGGAGCAAAGCGGGCAGCAAGCACGGAGTCAGCTCTCCGTGGCGGAAGCAGTCGAAGTAGGCGAAAAAGGACGCCAAGAACGCCAAGTACGCCAAGAAGAAGAACGAAGAACCTGGAATCAGCGTCCAAGAAATCGGAATGCAAACTAGGTTTGCATTCCGTGCCAGCGACTCGTGGGAGCTCACAAGCCCGGCAGACAGAATACACTGACAAACAAGCAGTTAAGCGGTTAGCAGTTAATAGAACACTCACCCCAGCGGGTTCAGAAAGGCGCGTGGTAGCACGCGGCTTTTAGGTTAAGGAAAAGGACGCGAGCGCCGTTTCACGCGTATTTAAGCGAGCGCCGATGACAGTTCGCACGTAAAATTTGACAGATGTTAGAAATTGAATCAACCAATCAGCGCAACGGAGGCGTCGATTGGCATAGACAATAGGATTTATGCCGACTATTGAACCATAGACCGCAAATATTAGAGGTGACACTCTCATAACGTCAGAAACTAATGAAATTGCTTGCATCAAGCGCGCGTGGATTTCCTTAGCAGAGTTATTTTAGAAATGTATTTATTACTAGCGGCCCGACCCAGCTTCGCCTGGGTGCATATATTTTTTGATTCCTCTCTACACCAGAAACATGTTGTTTTTCGTATAAATTCTTGTATATCTAAACTTGACGTAGCTATCCTACTGTCCGGCTCAATCCCGTCTCATCCGCCTGTTCAGTCTCTTCCAATCCGTCCCGTCCCTTCTCTTTATTATCCATCCCGTTTTATAACGTGCATTTACATTCGTCCTAACAAATCTGTCAGCTATCCCAGCCCTCTCCCGTACCTTCCATTCTATTTTATTTTATGTCCCTTCTCTCCATATACATCCATATATATATATATATATATATATAAAAATTGCCTTATGAATTTTTGACATTAAAACTTTAGCGTTTTTTATTGTCCATCCAATATTCCTTCCCTTATTTCAGCACCAAAATGCTGTTTTTCCAAAAATATTGCACGCCATTACTTTTTGTTAGTAATAAAGAGTTAAAATATATTTTTTTTTATAGACATAACTTTAGTGGTTTCGATTTTCTTAGATATAACATTTCAACCCTTTTTTACCCCCTTTAGGTATAATATAACCTATCTCAGTCCGATACGATGTACATTTCTATCAGTGAATTATAGCGAAGGAAAGGCCACTGTAAAAATTCGTGATAAAAATGGCATTCGATCTTGAAAAGGAGTAAGTATAACTTCTTATGTTGCATTTACACGCTTGGCCAACCTCAGCCAGCCTCCACCAACGCCAGCGTGTAAACAGAGTGTTTGGCTCGGCTGGCCTTATGTTTTTCATAGTTAATAGCTTGGAGTGGGTAGACGTTGACCCAGCCTCAGCCAACATGTAAATCCACCATTACGTGTGAACATTATTTATTTAAGCATATTTTGTCCTATATTAATGTAGCTAGATATATTCTCCTTAGTTTATACAAAATAAATTTCTGAACGCATGCATAAACAATTAAAATCAATTAAAATGTCAATCCATTTTCACTACTGTCAATATTTACATACATACATACATACATCAGCCTACGCTGTCCCACTGCAGGGCAAAGGCCTCTCTACCCTCCTTCCATTCGTCCCGGTCCAGGGCTCGATCATGCCAATCTTTGTCCCACCTGTCCAGCTCGTCTCGCCATCTTTTTTTTTTTTTTTTTTTTTTTTTTTTTATTTATTTAGGATAAACAAACAGTTACACATTACAATATTCAGGAAATAATAATAATTTGAAGCAGACATATAAATGTGCAACCAGCACCGTTATCCACAGTATATATATAGAAACAAATTTGGCGAGTGAGAGGAAACAAATTTAATTTTAATGGTGCTTATTCTTAAAATAAATCAGAAGCTTTCATTTTGCGGATCAGAGCGCTACGAAATGCAGTAGTAGACATATTAAATATATCAATGTCGGTAAAATAATCATTATAATTTTTACTAATACGACAAAGAGGTGCACGAAATCCTGCATTAGTGCGACAAGGAGTAACAGCAAAAAGAGCCTTAATGCGCACTTGTCGCCTAACACTGGTTCTAGGAACAATAAAAAATAAATTGTTGGATAAGACAGAACAATCATACTTATTGTTACAAACATCGAAAAGAAATATCATATCCAAAAGTAATCGTCTGGACTTAAGACTCATAAGATTGTGGGCGTTAAGCAAATCTTTATATGGGGGCAGAGAAGGGAAAGTAGGGGATATTCGTGAACAACGGTAATACATAGATTTGAGAAATTTGTGTTGGATTCCTTCTAAGATTTCCATATATTTATTATAGTAAGGGTTCCAAACAGGTACGGCATACTCCAATTGAGATCTAACTAAGGACTTGTACAGATGAATATAAGTGCTGGGCCGAACAAAATCCCTCGAAGCCCTCATCACAAAACCGTACATACGATAGGCATTATTAACAATGCTATAAATATGTTGATCGAGGTGAAGTTTATCATCAAGTAATACTCCAAGATCCCTCACAGAATTAACTCTAGATAAAGGTAAACTATTTAAGTGATACGTGTTATGTATGACGTTTTTATTTTTTGTGAATGACATAGCTACACATTTAGAAATATTTAGGTGCAGTTTATTTAGAGTGCAATAATCAGAGAAACGGTCTAAGTCCTCCTGGAAAAGAAGACAATCGGATGAATTATTTATGGGTCTGAATATTTTTACATCGTCTGCATAGAGTAGGAATTTACAGTGTTTAAAGCATTTACTTATATCATTAACAAATAAAATTAATAAAAGTGGACCGAGGATGGAGCCTTGAGGTACCCCAGAGGTAACTGTTACAGATGCAGAACGAATACCTTTAATAACGACGCATTGAGATCTATTTGAGACATAGGACGAGAACCAGCGAAGCAAATCGCCACGTATACCATTATAAGCGATTTTACGCAATAGCAATTCATGGTCTACTTTGTCGAATGCTTTTCGAAAGTCTGTATAGACTGCGTCCACTTGCACTTGTCTATCCAATTGATTGAACAAGTAATTTGTATATAAAACTAAATTTGTGGTTGTAGATTTTCGTTTGATAAAGCCATGTTGTTGTTCAATAATTATTTTGTATATATCTCTATGGATATTATTGTGGACTAACCTCTCGAAAAGTTTCGACAAAGCAGACAAAATAGATATAGGACGATAGTTCTGAATATTTTGTTTGGATCCACTTTTGTATACAGGCGTGATATTAGCTCTTTTCCATATTTCGGGAAAAGTGCCTTCTGACATACATCTATTAAAAATAAAACACAGAGGAATGTGGATAGTCTTAGCTGTCATTTTAAGAAAATAGGGGGGCAAAGAGTCTGGTCCAGGGCCTTTTGATGGATCTAAGGTGCTTAAACCACGTAAAACTTGATTTTCACTGAATGTTATATTAGAAACAAGGACACAATTATCATTATATTCATCCGGGGGCTCCCTTATCATTGTAGTTAAAGTAGATGGCTCATATACTGAGTGGAAGAACCTCATGAACATATTACATATTTCATCTGGGTTACTAGATCTATGGGGCCCATCGTACATCGTTGTTGGAAAGACAGCATTACCTTTTCGCGCGGATATAAAAGACCACAAATGTTTTACATTCCTTTTAACATTCTCCTCCACGGAGTTGATGTATCTTTTGTAATTATTTTTACATATTATCTGAAACCTGTTACGTAAGACAGAATATTGTTCGTTATCACATATATTACCGTAGATCTTCCACTTTATCCAGGCTCTGTTTTTGTTCTTAAAAATTCGAATTAGTGAGTTAGAGAACCAAGTAGGAAATTTTGAAGAACGTGATTTAGATATAGGAGTATATTTCTTTATTGCACTAAAAATTTTATCGTAGAATATATCGATACAGTTCTCACAAGATAGTCCACCGAATAATTGAACCCAGTTTATTTTGGCTAATTCTTCATTAATAAGTTCATAGTCGGCTTTATAGTAATTGTATTTGAGTATTTTGGTAGCTCTTAGCATAGGCAACATTCTAAAGTCAACATCGGCACAGAAAGGAGGATGGTATTTATCACAAGGTAATAGTATACATGGGGGTGTTGATATAGAGCAACCATCGTTGCTAATAATTAAGTCGAGTATTCGTCCTTTGTTGTTCAAAATTGTATTATATTGAAAAGCATCTAGCAGATTCGTAAAGTTTTCTACCGCTTTGTGTACCAAAGAAAATCCTTTGCATGTTAATGCTGTCTTTCCACCATCATTCGGTGTAGGGAACCACATAAGATCGGGAATATTATAATCACCGAATAGGTAAAACTTATTAAAACCATATGACTCTAATAATGTCTGGACCATCTCAAAGTGAGAAGTATATACTGCTACAGGTGAGTTAGGCGGAATGTATACAGCACTAATCAAGCATTTATTTTTATGAGCCGTGAGTTGAATGAAAATATTTTCTGCATGTGGGTTAGTTACACCATCCAACGGTAAATAAGTAGGACGCAGAGTTTTCAGCACCGCTATAAGAACTCCACCACCGTCCTTTTTATTAGATACTGAACGATTACGGTCACATCTCTCATCTTTTTCTGGGCCTACCGCGACGTTTCAGCGTCTTTGATGGTTTCCATAAAGTTGCTGTTTTTGCCCACAGTTCGTTGGGCATGCGGCATATGTGACCTGCCCAGTTCCACTTCAGGCTAGCTGCTTTCTTCCCAACGTCTAGTATTTGAGTCCTAGAGCGCAATACACTGTTTTTGACGTGGTCCACCAACTTTAACCCTAGTATACTGCGCTCTATGGCTCGTTGACATACTTCGAGGGCGGACTTCTGAATTTTTGTCAAAGACCAAGTCTGCGCACCGTATGTTAAGACCGGTAGGATGCATACATCCATAAGTTTTTTCTTTAGGGAGAGGGAAAGGTTTCATCAGGTCTTTCATGGACCAATAGTTCCTCCAAGCATTTCGGTGCGGCGCACAATCTCCTTTTCCTGCCGCGCCTGGAAGGAAACCAACTGGCCCAGATATATGTATTCATGGACGTATTCTAAATCCGTACCGTTGATGTCTATTTTGTGCTGTTTGGTGTTGGTCATTAGTTTGGTCTTTGACATGTTCATCTTCAGTCCGACCTCGAAGCTGGCTTTACTTAATTCTATGATCATGGAGCCCAGTTCTGTAGCTGTGTAGGAAAAAAGCACGATGTCGTCGGCGAAACGAAGGTTTGTTAACCTTCTCTCCCCGATAACAATGCCTCTCCCTTCCCAGGATCTTCTTAACTTTTTAAAAACCTCTTCTAAGGTAGCATTGAAGAGTTTAGGTGAGAGCGGGTCTCCTTGCTTGACTCCTTTGCGAATTGGGAAAGATTGTCCGTGTTTGTGTAGTTTTATGGATGCTGTGCTTTTATGATATATGTTTTTTAATAGGTTTATGTATGTTGCATCAATGTTTTGGTTTTCTAGAGCGTGGAATATGGATGAATGTGTAAGGCTATCAAAGGCTTTAGAATAATCTATGAAAGCTAAGTAAAGTGGAATCTCGTGTTCGTGATGTTTCTCGATGATCTGATTGAGACTCTGAAGATGGTCAATAGTGGACAGACCTCGGCGGAAGCCTGCCTGTTCTGGTGTTTGGTGTAGGTCCAGTGTCTTAGAAATCCTGTTGTCGAGTACTTTCATAAAGACTTTGTAAAGATGAGACACAAGGCTAATGGGTCGGTAGTTGTCTAAATCCACTTTGTTTCCCTTCTTATGGATGAGTATTATATTTGAATGGCAAAATTTGTCGGGGAAGGTACCAGTTTGTAAGATAGAATTAAATAAGTTTGTAATTGATGGCAAAAGAACATTTTCTCCGATTTTTAAGGCCTCAGTGGTAATGCTATCCTCACCTGGACTTTTTCCGTATTTCATGCTTATTAGCGCTCGGTGGACTTCATATCCAGATATAGCTGGAATGTCCTCATTATAATGATATACGTTGTTGGTTAATTGGGATAATGGGTCGTTACTATGGTAAAGACGTTTATAGTATTCGGTGCAAATATTCAAAATTATATCGCGATCCCCTTGTTTTTTGCCATTATTATCTGTCAGGCATCTGATGGGCGATTTTCCTATTTGTGTATTTCTCATAGCAGTTTTGAGAGATTGATGGGTTTCTAGAGCTGTTTCTACCAGTTTCATATTATAGTGTCGGATATCTTTGCGTATACCTCGTTTTACTTGTTTGTCCTTCACGGTGTATTCCGGTGTACCAAATTTTAATGTCTGACGTTCATCTATTAGTTTAAGTGTCGAAGAGCTAAGTTTCTTGTGTTTGTTTTTAATTGATTTTATTTTTGACTTGCTTTGTTTAAACTTTGGCATATATTATTATATTGAGTTTTAACATTATCTGTATCCGTATTGAGTGTATTAAAAGCGTTTTTCAATTTCAGTATGAATTGTTCTGAGTTAGCTACTAGGGTAGATCTGTTTAGTCGTTTGATACTATTTGTAACCGTAAGAATTCTTTGTAATTTAAAATTAAATTTTATTTTTATACGCAGAGGGCGATGGTCTGAACTGAATTTTAGGCTATTTAGTACTTCGACGTTAGTAATTATTTGTTTACTAGAACAGAGGCAATAATCTATTTTATTTTAGTGCGGCCGTTAGGAGATAACCATGTCCAACGACGATGGGGTCTCTTGTAGAAGAAACTATTGTTTACAAAGAAATGTTGGCCAAAGGCAAACTGTAGTAGTCGTGTACCACGGTCATTTCTGGTACCTAGGCCATATGGTCCTAGAATATTGTGAGTGTCGGAAGGGAGTTTTGATCCTACTTTGGCATGAAGTCACCCATAACTACCGTCCAGGTGCCTCTGTGTTTGTCACAAGCAATATTCAGCAGGTCATAAAATTCTTCCACCTCATCAACGGAATGTGAGGTAGTTGGAGCGTATACTTGAATTAAAGTTAAGGTTCGGGTGTGATCGAGTTGGAATATAAGTACAGCTATTCTGTCGGAATAGGAAATAAATTCTTTTACATTGTTTTTGCGAGAGTTTTTGACCAAAAATCCTACGCCGTATCGGCTGGTGCTCTGTCCTACATAATAGAATACGTCTTCAGCTCTTTCCACCATATCTTCTCCTTCTCTTCTCACTTCAGCGAGGCCTATGATGTCCCATTTAATTTTTAAAAGTAAAATGTCAATGTTTTACTTTTTAAAAATCTAAAATACGCCATTAATCGAATATTGTAGATATATGTTTTCGATTCGAAACCATTATTTAAATACGTTCTTTAATTTGAGGGCAGAGTTTACCATATTGACAGGGTGAAAATTAAATGTTTGACAGTTACAAACCCATGAACATATTGTATGGGAAAATCACGCACATTGTTTTGATAGATATGATTGAATTTAAATTTTGTTTAGCGGTAATAAAGTGTAAATTGACTCTTTGACGTTAGGAACATACCTACATTGTTTAAACAACAGTGAGTGCTTGTAATTTAATATGAACTTTATACAATAGCAATAAAGCTCAAATTGACTCAACGTTTTAGTTAGAAAACGTTTGCATGGGGTAAAGAAAAGGGCTGTTTTTAGGACTTTTCCGGCAATTATTCGAAATTTTCTCGCCGTAAAAACCATCCTTGGACTTCCACAAACATTTTAAAAAAAGAATTATCGAAATCAGTTCCGCCGTTCACACGTGATGCCGTGACAACGCGAAACGGGTTTCATTTTTATATATATAGATACTCTTCAAAGATCTTATACTTACAATCATCAAAAAATATATTTCGAAAAAGATTATTACAGAATTTTATGTTGATAAAAATCCTATGGCCCATAACTCATTAATACATATGTGGCGGTTGCAATACGCCAACTTAGATATAGCTTTTAAAGCGGTTGCAATACGCCAACTTATATTTAGCTTTTAAAATAACACGCTTATTAGTTGTAATTTGAACATTATTTAAACACGCATTTCATTTAAAAATATGACTGCAGATGTTTAACCATAAAACATCTGCGAGTCGTTTTATTTAAGTAAGAATTTTTGTGTACCTTATTGTATAATATTAGTTAAAAGATGCTGTTCTAAATTATTGTTTCCTAATTGTAATGACCCGTTCATGCCGGGGCAATAAAACTGTATTATTATAGTTAAGTTCTTAGTGGCGGTAATCCTTTGCAACAAATTTATGTTTTTTAGACAATAGTACACATGTTTGGGTAAACCTTTCTGTTTGGACAATAGCCCAGATGTTTGGGCCGACCTTAATTTTTAGTTGAAAGGATAGACCCTATTTATGGCTTAAATATATTTTCTGGAAGATTTATCCCCACCGATCTTCATTCGGGTAGTCCTATAAAAGGGTCGGTTTATTTGGATGAAAGAAGACAGTCTGCCATCTCTCGTCACGAGCACATCTCGCTCCGAGTCGCATAATTATAATTTTACTCTGTCTGTGAATGTATTAAGTGTTAATTTACAAAATATACAATAGTTAGTTCCTGGAAGTGAGTGCTTATTCTAATACCTACACTTATAACCACCAAACATAGGTACCAACTCTTAACATCTTACACGTGATAACTTTTAAACGAAATATCCGATTGAGATGAAGCAAAAAGTATTTTAGTTCTACATAAATACTCTTGATAACATAATGCTTAATTTCGATAAAGATTAATATTACGATACATATTTGACGTAGTTTTTTTTTCTTCAGACGATTTAATAATTATATTGAACACTAAATCGGTTATTGTGATTAAACCATGATAGCTAGATATTTGTTCTCCCGGACTTTTTTGTAGGTCTTAATGGGATCTACAAACCCGTAGTACATTATTTTGTTCTATTGTCAATAGTTTTTGCAGCGCACGCAAAAATAGGTTTTCGATTTTACACCTTGTGTTACAAAATAGCAATTTTATTACGGAACAATAATTTTGAAAAAAAAATAGCCTATAGCCTTCCTCGATAAATGGACTACCCAACACTGAAAGAATCATTCAAATCTAACCAGTAGTTCCAGAGATTAGTTCGTTCAAACAAACAAACAAACAAACTCTGCAGCTTTATAATATTAGTATAGATTAATGAATAAATAAATATAGTGTAAATATACAGAACTAAATATTTTTGCAATGAGCATAAAATTGGATTTTGAACATAAAACGGCCCACCTTATTTTGGTGTGAAGTAATGGCACCAACGGGAATAACACTATTACTTTTATATTATTAGAGACGCCTGCGAATTCCGACTGCAGACATAAGTCAGAACTACCATATAAACAGCTTCTCTTTCATCCTCATCAGCCTATACTGTTACCAAATACTGAACATAGGCCTCTCCTAAATTGCGCCATTTCACCCTGTCTTCGGAGTCTCTTTAGGATATTTTAAATATCACCAAATATTCTTTGTATTTCTTTGTACTTATTTTATACTCGGTCCGAATGTAGATAGTAGATACACCTTTCAAAATGGCGGACAAAATGTTCAACTTCGACTATTAATTTAGAATATTTACCATTGACCATGAAAAACGAATAATTATTTTCTCATATTCGGCAAATTTTTCACTAATACTTCCCTCCTATAGGTCATGGCGTGAAGATATATAGTCTATAGCATTCCTGCATAAATTAACTATCCAACATATTCAAACCAGTAGTTCCTGAGATAAGAAAATAATAAAAAAATAAATATAAGATGTGACAAACAAACAAACAAACTCTTCAGCTTATATTAGTATAGATTACGTACATAATTCCTTGCCTACTTCTTCGAAGTGGTAGACTTCTCTATTACTACCATAGTTCACGGAGTAAACTTCTGTCTCAACATGCGATGGAGGTCGACTTATCTCCATGCCTGGCTTAAATTGCGGAACATTTCATACAAGATGTATCTAAACACCCCACACAATATGTCAGATCCATAAACATACAACGTATTTTGCCTGACTTGTGAATCGAATTTACGACCCTATTATTTTTACCGTTTTATTCCGGCAATAATTTTATTTATTTTAATTTTATTTATTTTATTTTTATTTATTAGGTCTACTATCAATCACATGCCAATACATTTGAACAAGAAAACAGAAACAAAAAACATAGTCTAAGTACATGATTATACTAAAGCAGACACAGCATTCAATCAGCATGTATGTTTACCGATTTAAAAGAAAAAGAATGATAGTATTTAGATTCATTTAGTAATTTTCGGAGCTCTTGCCGGAAAAGCTTCCGTCAACTATTTTCATTTGTATCTATTGTAGTCTCTCCGTGTAGTAGCCTTACTCTATTCCTTAATTTGTCTCGGAGTATCCATTATGTGATTAGTTTTGCTCACCTCTCGCCATCCAAATAACCTCATACTTGTTAGTAAATAAAACACTAGTGTCTAGACGGATGACCCATAATATAACATAGTTATCCCCTATAACATATTAATATCAAGCAGTAATGTACAAAAAATATACGAGTGCTGTTGCGCTGTCAAATAACATTTCCATATAAATGTAGCGGGGATGGATGTGTAAATGTGTGGTTTTCATAGATATCTCTCACTCTATTCATAAAACTTGCGTCGACTAAAACGTGCCGACGTTAATTTAATTCGCGTGGCTTCACCGATCTGGCTTTTACTGAAAATATACAATTTCTAGCTCCACCAAAATATGAGAGTAAAAAATTTAGTTATTTTTTTATTCTGGTGTGGTAAAGTGCACTTGATAGTGGATGTGATAGAGTAACTATTATTCAATATTGTTTCCAGACCACTTAGCATGCTGATTTACTCGAAACTGAATTAAAACGTGCTTAATTTTTGAAGATTTTCACAATTTGATCAAGAGAGATATTGCCAGTCTCGTGCGAAAACGTGACAAATATTTGTGCGATCAGGTATTTGTCTCACGTCTAGGTGTTTGTGAGACCGAAAAGTCTCTCGTAATTCCTGCTACCCACGATACATGACTCGATCTTAGTGTGAGTCAGGACTGTGTAAATACCGGGTATATCAAGACTGCTACCGAAAACGAAGCTGGGTGGTAGTTTTAGTGATTACAAATACAATGCAACCAAAAATTTCGCAAAGAAACGCGACAAATATTTTTAATGATTTTTTAAATATTATCATTTTTGGGTGCTAAATCTATAGTTATTGCTAAAATAATAATTTAAACCCTTTTATACCTTAAAGTATTTATAAATAAAAGGGTATTCACTATTATATTAGGGAAAAATGCATTTACGGCCCAAATACGAACCTAGGAAAAAAATAACCAAAAAAAATTGACGCTTTTTTTTATAACATTTTCTATTGCATTGTGTTTAAAGTCGCTTAAACTACCACCCGGCTTCGTTTTCGGTAGCAGTCTTGATATACCCTGTATGTGACTGTTAGTTGTCTTATTCATTATAACCGATGGTATGTATACAACGTCATGGATGGAGTCTATTCCTTATACCAGGCACAAACAGTCTCGGACAAGTTATGTCTCATGTTTTCTCAAACCAAAAAAAATTACAAATAACGAAGGTCCTCACAATTCCTGACCCTGATACTGCCATAACGCGACAAGACTGTTAACGAGTAAATAAAAGGTCCATACAATTCGCATAATATTAAAGTAACAGAGGCAATAAAGGTAAAATCTAAATTGCCGTACATACAGCCGGGCCCAAATGTTTGCGGTCTAGTCCACGCTATTGTGCGTGACGATGGCGACCTTGAAGTTGACCTCACCGAGTTTGTAATTGTAACGAACTTCCTAGCAAAATTATAGTTTCACAGAGGGTTTGGTTTTAAAGTTGCTTTTGAGGCGGTGAGAGGAATAATTTTAGTACGAAATTTTGTGATTATAAGATTCATTGATGTAGCGGAAAGATCTAATACTGGTTGCCGGTAGTAGGTTGATGCATGCTGGGATCAATATGTCGCTCAAAATCCTTCCGGAATGCATAAGCCTTAACATAGATCCAGCTGTAGAATACCTGTGCTTCAAAATGATTTATTTATTTATTAATATTTTATTGTACACCACACAACTTAAAAAACATTTTAAAACAAAACGCTAATATATGTGTAACAAGCGGCGGTCTTATCGCTATCAGCGATTTCTTCCAGACAACCTTAAGATGGACTGGAATGAATGGAAGCACGGAAGAAATGGGTGGTCACGGTATAGGAAAAAAGAGTACAAAGAAACAAAACAGAATTTAAAGGAGAATAAAATTTTTTTTTTATTAAACATAAATAAACTACTTATAATATCAATATAATAATATACTACATAAACTATAATAAATATGATACATAAAATATTAATATAGGAGTTTTTTTTAATCAAGGTGATAAGTAATGTGATCTAAGATGCTTTTTTAATGTGGCTAGAGATTTGGCTTTTCTTATAGCTAGTGGCAGATCGTTCCACAAGCGAGCAGCATGAACCGTAAACGAATTACTAAGAAAAGAACTACTATGCTCGGGAATTGCCAGTGTCAAATTTTCTGAGGACCTAAGTGATCGTTCATGTGTGGTGCTAAGAAATTTAAAACGCTCTTTAAGATAGTGGGGAGTTGAGGGGTGGAAAAGAATGGTATATAAGAGAAAAAGAATACGAGTATTTCGGCGAAGACGCATTGATAGCAACTTGAGTTTTGTACGAAATTCAGACACATGGTCATATTTGCGAAGTCCAAATATGAACCGGATACAAAAGTTTTGAAGTCGCTCAAGCTTGTCATACTGGGCTTCGGTGAGATCGAGGTAGCTAGCATCAGCATAATCAAGGAGAGGAAATGATTATAATGATGAAAAACACTGTCCTTTCTTTTATGTTATTTTTTTATTGTTTTTGTATTGTCTCAATACACTGTTATTATTTTTGATTGTGTAAAATATATAAGTAATTATTAAATCATAGATTTAATTTAACTTTTTAACTAGTATTTCGATTTTCCATTTGATAGATAACGTTCAAACGAATAAGCTTTGTTATAACTTACCTTATATAATATCGCCCGTATACAATATGCTTTCGTTTGACATCTAGGGCGCCATATACGTTCATTGGCCTGCTTTTGTTAATATCGTGGCCGAGGTCGACAGCAGTGTTAATACGAAATAAGGACGACGTGTGCTAAGTGCTCTTTACTGTGAAATATCTTTATTAATACCTTCATTCTTTGAGCTATTAAATGTTCTATAATGTTGCTCTAATTTAAAGATAACATTTTTATAAATAAATAAATAAATAACACCCAACAGTCACATACATAGTCCTGACCCCACACTAAGATCGAGTCTTGTGTCGTGGGTATCAGGAACTACGAGAGACTTTTCGGTCTCACAAACACCCAGACCCGGAAGAAATATTTGTGGGCCGCACAAACATTTCTCTCGGTGCGGGGATCGAACCCGCGGCCTCTCGTTTCACAGGCGGCGTCTAACCAACTGCGCCACGGAGGCTGTCAAAATTATCTACATATTTTTAAGTTACAATGTTATAAAAAGTGAAGCGAAAGTAAATATTTTATTACTTTTCACAACAACGCTGTTGGGTGACAATAGATCATAGACGGATCTATATATTTTATGTGGATGAAGGAAGCTGTTCAATTATGCCTAACTGTTTATTAACAATATTCGTCATTAAAAAGGAAAATATTTTAAATTATTTTATTTCTAAGCATATCTTTGTATTTCCATCATAATTTAACTTTGAAAATATAGGAATTAGGTTGCAAATACCTACTTAATTTATTTTGTCAATGATAGCCAATTTACAATTTTTTTGTTTAAGTCAGACATTCACAATACCTCTACCTGGGCCTAATTTATCACGAATACACGATATAAATAATATGACCAAATAAAAAACAACCCAGCACCGAGAATATAAAGCATGGCAGCCATGGAAATTCGTCACATTCGCCAATGTCCCGTAATGGTGTATGATTTATGTCGGTAATTCACGTAGTTTGTAAAGTGCGTGTGTTGAGTTTCCGCGCCATTACCGCCATCGTACGTACTAGATCGACGGTGTGCGGATTCAACAAAAACTGATATACATAACTAGATGAGGCGTGACGGAACTGAAGTTTTAGAGTTTGGTTTAACTGGCCAGTTTTATTCTGCATAAAGTAGATTTAAAGAATTATTTTATTGTTGTGTACCATTCTGGGCGTGTAGAATTCTGGTTTGTATAGATTCTTATTTATATTTCACTACAAGAAAAATGTATAGCATGTTTTTCCTCGTTCATTGATTTATTAAGTTGTTACCTATTAATTAATAAAAAATATATCTTAATATATATAATTCACGTGTCACTTTGTTTGTCCGCGATGGACTCCTAAACCACTCAACTGATAACCTATAATGAAATTTTGTAGATATGTGTTATTTGTTCCAACTTAAAGGTGGGATAGTTTTTATCTCGATTGAATTGACGAAAGTATAAAAAAAAGGAAAAAACATTTTGCCATACAAAATGTTCATGGGTTTGTAACTGTCAAAGATTTAATGTTCATAGCGTCGATACGGTAAACTCTTCCCTAAAATTAAATAACGTATTTAAATAAAGGTTTCGAATCGACAACACTTAGCCACAATATTCGATTTATGGCGTATTTTAGATTTTAAAGATGTAAATTAATGACAGTAATGAAAAGTGGTTGACATTTAAATTGATTGTCAAATATTTATGCATACGTTCAGGAATTTATTGTAAACTAAAGAGTATATTATGATGCTACATAAATATAGGACAATTAAATAAATAATATTCACATGTATTAAGTTTTACTTCATTTCAAGATAGAATTTCACTTGAAAATGAAAAATCTTTAATAAAATAACATAAAAAAAAAACTGAACTGAACTGAATAAAATAAAAATTTTATATAATTATGGAGAATATTGCAGGGATTCTCAAATTAGGCGTTGCCTGTGTCTTGAAAAACCAGTTAAATATAATTGTTTCTACGTTAATTGTGTGTGTGTGAGTGCATTTCTACTATTTGGAAAAACAGCATAGTGGGGGTGAAATAAGGGATGGGATATTGCATGGATAATACATCAGGTTCGACGTTTCCGCGTCCCCGACTCGTTGGCCCGGCAGGAGCACCGGTTCCCCGTTTGGGGATAGCCCGCGATGGGCAATAAAACGGCTTGATGTTGAGGCTCTGGATCTGGCAGCTCGGGTCCAAGCGTGGCTTCCCGCACCGGAACCTGTGGTGCGGGTAGACGAGGAGGCGGAGTGGTTCGGGGCGGCGATGTCGCAAATTTGTGACGTGGCCATGCCCCGAGTCCACCGCGTCTCTCCGCGGCGGCAAGTGTATTGGTGGTCGGCGGAACTCGCCCAGTTACGCGCCACTTGCGTAGAGGTGAGCCGCCGACTTTCTAGACACCGTCGCAGGCGGAGACGCCGCGCTGATTTTGAGAACCAGGAGACCATGCTCCATGGCCTCTACAGACAGGCCAGAAGGGCGCTCACGGTGGCTGTGAAGAGGGCGAGGGCTGCAGCCCGAAAAGAGTTCCTAGGGACTCTGAACCGCGACCCTTGGGGGCGCCCGTATCGGCTGGCGTTCAACAAGTTACGCCCACTGGCGCCCCCGCTCACACAGAGTCTCCGACCGGAACTTTTGGGTGAAGTGGTCGCCGCCCTCTTTCCGGCCATCGACGAAGTCACTCCTCCACCGATGCCGCCACGGCCGTGGTCGGTGAGGACCGGTTCGCTGGCGACATCGTCAACGTCTTCGGCAGGGGAGACCCCGGAGGGGCAATCCCAGGGCGTATCGCCCGAGGAGCTCAATGCAGCAGTGCTGCGGCTGCGGAGGAAAAATTCTGCACCAGGACTCGACGGGATCCCAGGACGCGTCTGGGTTCTCGTAGCCGAGTACTTGGGGGCAAGGCTCCGCAGCCTCTTCTCCGCGTGCCTGGAGCGGGGCCTCTTCCCGTCACGCTGGAAGACCGGGAAGTTGGTCCTGCTCAGGAAAGATGGACGACCCGCAGAGTCACCATCGGCCTACCGGCCTATCGTGCTGCTCGACGAGGTCGCAAAGCTCTTCGAGCGCATTATTCATGTGCGCCTCGTCGAGCACTTAGAGAGCGTCGGTCCCGATCTGGCAGACTGCCAGTTCGGTTTCCGGAAAGGCCGATCCACCATCTCCGCGATTCTGCGGGTGAAGGCATTAGCGGAGGAGGCAGTGGCCCGGGGCAAATGCGTCGTGGCGGTGTCACTAGACATCGCCAACGCATTCAACACCTTGCCCTGGCCCTGCATTGAAGAGGCATTGCGGTACCACGTGGTGCCCCCGTATCTTCGGCGCCTGGTGCACTCGTATCTGTCCGACAGATACGTAGTGTACCCGGGCGCGGACGGGTGGCATCGTAGAGCCATGTCGTGCGGCGTTCCGCAGGGGTCAGTCCTCGGACCTCTCCTGTGGAATATCGGCTACGACTGGGTGCTCCGTGGTGCCAATCTCCGGGGTGTCGACGTCATCTGCTACGCCGATGACACGCTGGTCACCGCGTGTGGCGGTACCTTCGAGGAGGCTGCCTCACTCGCCGCGTTGGGAACAAGCAACGTGGTGAGGAGGATAAGGCGACTGGGCCTGGCCGTGGCCCTCCATAAGTCCGAGGCCATCTGCTTCCACAGACCTCGGAAGGGGCCACCGGCAGGGGCCCAATTGGCGATTGAGGGCGTGGCTATTTCCATCGGCTCCACGATGAAGTACTTGGGAGTCGTGCTGGACAGCCGGTGGAACTTCCGCACCCACTTCACCCAGCTAAAGCCGAAGCTGGTTCGGGCGGCAGGCGCGTTGTCAAGCCTGCTGCCCAACCTCGAAGGTCCCGGCATCCCCTGCCGAAGATTGTACGCGGGAGTCGTGCGATCCATGGCACTTTACGGTTGCCCCGTTTGGGCCGAGTCCCTGGACAGGCGCTGTGTTTTCCTCCTGCGTCCAGCGCAGCGAGCGGTGGCGCAGCGAATGGTCAGGGGCTATCGCACGATTTCCCATGAGGCGGCCTGCGTACTGGCTGGTTTCCTTCCCTGGGACATTGACGCCAGAGCCCTCTCGTCAGCCTACCACTGGCGGGAGGAGGCGTCCCGTCGTGGGGAGCTACCAGCCTTTAGAGAAGTCGAGGCCGTTCGGGCCTCCTTCCGCACGGCTGCAGTGGAGGAATGGCGCACCAGGCTGAACGATCCCAGTGCTGGTGTTTGGACCATCGCGGCAGTGCGTCCTGTCCTAGACCAGTGGCTGGGCAGGCGCCACGGCGAGATGACGTTCCGCCTGACACAGGTTTTGTCGGGGCATGGCTGTTTCGGCAGATACCTGTGGCGGGTGGCAAGAAGGGAAGAGTCCGCCGTGTGTCACCATTGTGACAACTGCCCGGAAGACACAGCCCAGCACACTCTCTCGGAGTGTTCAGCTTGGGAAGAGGAGCGCGCAGCTCTCCGAGCAGCCATCGGAGAGGACCTCTCACTCTCAGCCGTGATTCCTTCCATGGTTGAGAGTAGGAGGTCATGGCAGGCCATGCTTACCTTCTGTGAGATCATCATCTCACAGAAGGAGAGCGCGGGGCGGGATCGTGAGCGGAACGATCCCACCCGCCGCCGCCAACCGAGAAGGAGGCGCCGGGTGAATGACAATGGCTGACCCGGCGCCCCGCCCAGTGGTCAAGGGGCGCCAGAATTCCACCACGGTATCCCCTGCCTGTCGTAAGAGGCGACTAAAAGGGATCATCGGGGTCGCTAAGCACACAGCGGGGGCTGTGTGCTCACGTCGGGAGTGACCCCGAGATGGGCGGCAGAACGTGTGGCCTCGTGTCTGTCGCGGACGCCCATCTCACCATGGGCGTCCGAAGTAGGGAAAGAGGGGGCATCAGCGCCCTCCCAACATGTGAGGAGCCATATTTGGCAGTGCGCCGGGTGACACGGCGAGTTAAATGGGCGCCATTCGCCTGTCCACATCGCCTGTCACCCATAACGCGCGTGATGGCCACCGAGAGGTTTTAGTCGGTATGCCGGCAAAAGATCCTTTTAGATCTCGGTAGGGACCCAGCCTGATAACAGGCTGGAAGGCCGGAGACCCCGACACGCCCCTTCCGATCTCCCCCGAGTGTCGGAAGGAAGGCTAAAGGAGCTTTACTCTCGTTAAAAAAAAAAAAAAAAAAAATTGCATGGATAATCAAAATCGATAAAGTGTTTAGAAAGTAGAGAGAAACTGGATATAATAGAGTGGGAGGTAGGGGAGAAGACTGGGATAGCTGACAGATTTAATAGGACGAAATGTAAATGCACGGTATAAGATGGGATGGTTAATTAAGAGAAAGGACGCGACGTATCGGGAAGTGAATGAACAGACGGGATGCGACGGAATTGAGCAGGACAATAGGATAGCTAATTTATGTTTAGGTATACAAGAGCTTATACGAAAAATAACACGTATTTGGTGTGGAGTAAAATAAAAAAGTATCTGCACCCAGGCGAAGCCGGGCCGGGCCGCTAGTATTTATATACTTTATTTAAATTGTCATATTGTATATACTATAACGGGTATACGGGTATATACGGAGATGGGTAAATATAGCCTGGAACAAGTTTTGGAGCTTTAAAGACATTTTAAAATCAAATATTCCAATGAAATTAAAAAAAGTAGCCCTGGATTCATGCATCTTACCATCTCTCTCCTATGCATCTCAAACATGGATATTTAACAATACCACTAAAAATAAAATATTAACAACGCAGAGATGCATGGAACGGAGCATCCTGAACTTAAAGTTAAAACATAAAAAGAAAAGTAAAGATATAAGAAAAACAACAAAAATAATTGATGCATTACAGCATTGTAAAAAAACTTAAGTGGAAGTGGGCCGGCCATGTTGCACGTATGAGTGATAACAAGTGGGCAAAAAAGATAACCACATAGAATGGACCATTTGGCAGAAGAACCAGGGGAAGACCAGTAGAGAGATGGATCGATGAAATTATCAATACTGCAGGAAAAAACTGGATAGAAAAGGCTAAAGACAGATTGAGGTGGAGCAAAATGGAGGAGGCCTTTACTCTCTAAGGAGAGGTCCTTAATAAAAAAATAAAACATAATAATATAGAACACATATTTACAATAAGGAAAAAAAGGAAAATAAAAAATTCAAAAAACTGTAAATTAACTAAACTATTCGTAGTATCAGCCCATATACGTCCCACTGCAGGGCACGGGCCTACTCTACAATCTACAGTACGATTGAGAGTGGTTAGGCCATATAGTCCACCACGCTGGCCTAGTGCGGGTTGGCGGACTTACATACCATAGAAAATTTTATAAATCGCTATGGTATGCAGGTTTCCTCACGATGTTTCCCTTCACCGTTTTAGTGCGTGGTGATTGAATATCAATACACACATGACTCCGAAAAGTCAGAGGTGTGCCCTGGGATTTGAACCCGCGACCACTGTGAACATGTTGGCAGTCGCGTCTAGTCCGTTTACCAACAGGCCACCACGCACTCACCAACAGGCCACCACGCACGTAACTAAACTATTACTAACTACTAAATTAATACTAATTAACTAAGGTATGAGCGGTCAAATAATGACACTGGTATAGAGTTAAGTTGCGTTGAACTTTGAGTGAGCGCGATTTTTGCATTTAAAGGATCATACCTCAAAAATAAAAGCGATGACATAGGGTTTTTATTTTAAAATTACGTTACATATGTAATAAACAATAAGATGAGGAATAAAAACATACAAAAATATTTATTTATAGCTCTTTGATTTCAAATATTCAACTGTGACGAAACTTGACGACGCGAACACAGTGAACTGTCAAACGTTTTTTTTTTATGATCCGTCTCGTTTTGGGTACGGTTGTTGGTATATTTCGAAGTATAAATGAACTGAGAAGCGAGACAGACAATACGTTTTGTTCTTACAGCACACGAAACGGCTATATTTCGAGTAATTCGAAAGCGAATGCCTTTTCAACTGTTTGTTGACATATTTAATTTATGGTACGAAACGCGTGTAATCAAATTGTTGACAAGGGTAAAAAAAATTGCAAAGTCATGTCAACAAAAACATGCCAAGTTCAAGGTACGATTTGGAAACTGTAAACTATTTATTGACTTTGACAAGCAAAGGGATAACTTACGTAATAAATTTATACAGAAGGTCCCTTAAGCAAGGACTAAATAAATTAACCGACTTGGTATTACATGGATCTCACAACTTTTTGCGGTACAAAAGCTGAGCTGCGAGACTTGGTATTTTTTACAAGATGTTTTTGATGGGATCAGTTTTTTCGATATTTTAATAGTTTTGGATAGTGTAAAGCAGCAATTTATACAAATATTAGTGACTATAGTGTATGTGCAATGGTGGGTTGTAGTATTTTAGGCTGCAAAAGCCGCAGTGAACGAACAATTTGTGGAATAACATTTCACTCGTAAGTTACTCATTTATGTTACATTATAATTATTTTATCATTTATGGGTAAATAATGTTGTATTTTAATATCAATTTAAATTGTTTTACTTAGAGAAATATCGATTACAGTTAGAATTTCTACAAATAATATTAAATAACCTTAATTTCTTAAAAGTTTAGTGTTACTTTGTTATGAAAATTGGTTTACCCTAGATAATACTTCCATATTATACCTTGCATACGTAGCGTTATTCATGCGTAAAAAAAAATTACTTCTTATTTTAGGTTTCCTGCTAACAATGAAATTAGAATTAAATGGGTGGAAGCTACTGGACGCCAAAATTGGCACCCAACAAATAATTTTAAAATTTGCTCAATACATTTCGAGATAGATTCCTTTCATTATAAATAGAAGAATGTAATAGTAATACCAAAAGCAGTCCTAATAAAATATGTTCATGTTAGTATTTGATCATTAATTATTTCTAACACGCTTTTATTAACTTCGCCTATATGTATGTAACAGAATCTGTGAATTCGATTTTCGAGCACTTACTTACTTACTTACTTGCGTTAGTACCCACTAAAAGTAGGAATTTTTCCCAACATGGCCACACTAAATAATTATATATCTGTCTTTTGTGCGGCCACGGTATGGCTACGTCTAGAGAGTATTTAGTCTGAGGTAATTTTTAAATAGCATACCAATATTATTTCTTTAATATGCAATCATTTTCATAATTATTAAATTTATCTTTTGTTTCTCATGTGTCTAGACTAGGTTCGTTAAACCTGTGATGGCAAAGACCCGAAAATTAACAAGACCGAATTTATTCAAAATCTCTTTTGTCCACTTTAAAGAATTATATTTGTTCTATGGTGAAGATAAAACAACGATGGATGAGATTAAAACTCCTCTGCGGCTAATCTTTTGACGTCGGATAACTTTGCATGTTTAGTTTAACGTAGTGTTTTAAATTCTCTTTGGTTTATTTGTTTTTTGTTAATAATCTGATCTGTAAGTTGTGTGTAATCTTTCGTAATTTTCTTTGTAATTCGAAATGCAATTGCGTATATTCTGAGTTTTCTCATGCTTTATTAGAAATAAAGCATTTTTAAATAATAAGTCGACATTCCTTTCTAGTCCTAATAGTCCACCGAAAAATTTAGAAAAAAAGATAACTCAGCTATTTGCTCTTGTAGTGCGAACAATGAATTTTTTTGCAAACCAATGAAGTTTGGTACATACGAGTGCCACGTTGTAGTTAATTAACAATAAAACAACTTTATGTGGATGCTTTTATTTTTTGGATTTGGACCTTGAAGTTTAGTTTTCATACTTGGAGTATTTTCATTTCGAAAACTTGAGTGTACCTAGATTAGAAAATAAATTAGCTTAAGGTGAACCGAGTAGAAAAGGTTGGTTTTAAGATCACGAGCTGAGACAAATTACAGGGCAAAGATACAAAGACAAATATTGCATAAACGAGAAATTAGGCAAGATTCAATTACTAACTAGTGTATTTATCAATTTTCATCTTTCTAAAAGTAATAATTATTACTTCTACTACTGACCTAACCGTACGATATTTGAAACGATATTTACAATGTGGTGTATATGTTATGGGCCAAGTGATTAATCGGGCATTATTCATAATGCCCGGGCAATATGAATAATGTCCAATAAGAGCGGGCAATATGATTATAACCAATCAATTTATCACATTGCCCGGGCATTATGAATAATGCCAAGTGCCTTTTGGGCAGCGTGATGTAAAGCGAATCAAAACCAAAACAATGAGCCGAAGTGATAGCATTTAGAATAGGGCAGCACGAGGGGTTGGGTTGGGAGGAGTCGAGGGGGAGTGTCGCACCTCCCTTGGTACCACTTGTTGTCAATACAAATTAGCTTCTGCATCGTCTCCGGCGCTACGGGAAGTTAAGCCCCTTCGCCCTTGCGTAACAAAAGATAGGCACCCATGCTCACCTCCGCAGCTTCGGCTTGCTGGACCAGCCTCAGCCGTTACGGCTCGCACAGTAGCCTATCCTTCGTTACAGCGGGCGGGGGCTGCTCTCCCTCCGCGCCTCCGGCTTTTTATATACACTCTAGGGTCGGTAGCTAAAAGACTACGTGAAGTTGGGAAGTCCCGAGTCGGTTTTGGGGCACAGTCGACCTAACTGATCCATAAAGTGGGTACACTAATTTTATTCTGAAGATAATGTTTCGGACGTTAAAAAAACAACTAAACATAAGCAGGTCAATTCAACCTGTCTTATTTATGGGTCTCTCGCAGATGCGACAATGCGGCAGCCCACCACGTAAAAAAATTACCTATTAATCACATTGCCCCGATCATCATGTAGCCATATTCATATTGCCCGGGCTATGTGATAAATAGGTGAGTTTAGATTGTAATTAATCACTTGGCCCGATATGGCTCGGCAATATTCATAGTGCCCGGGCATTATGAATACTGCCTGCATTAATCACTTGGCCCATAACATATACACAGGGTATATCAAGACTGCTACCGAAAACGAAGCCGGGTGTAGTTTAAGCGATTTCAGACACAATGCAAAAGAAAAAGTTGCAAAAAAAAGCGACAATTTTTTTTTGTATTTTTTTTCCTATGACCATATTTGGGTGGTAAATACATTTTTTTTCAAAATATTGTATACTCTTTTATTTGTAAATAATCTAAGGTATAAAAGAGTTTAAATTATTATTTTAGCAAAAGCTATGGATTTACCGTTGGTGGAGTTTTGTAACTTTAGATATGGTAGAAAGCCGCAAAAGTCACGGGTTCACACTGTACCTAGCAAGTAACTAATTGTTCAGTTCGTATCCCTTTCGGTTAGGTTCGCTACAAACGGTTCTTTGTTTTGTTGCAGTGTGTTATAGGAGTTGCCAACATTTGCCATTAACTCACATAGCTATTTCATCTAGACCAGAGTCTACACTAATTGTTTAAGTAATTGATGTTTTTCTATTTACTCTCTTCAGCCTCAATAAGACTTTTTCTCAATATAGTCCACTCAGAGCGATGTAAATAGCTGTTTGTTCGACTATTGTTCAGAAGCACATAATTATATTTACAAACGTTCGTTCTTAAAAAGAACCAGCAAAGAAGAAAAACAAGCTGATCCAAGTTTTTTTAACTATAACTCCCTGAGCGCCGGAGTTAAAATTCCACGCTTGGCGGAATGCAAAAGCATTAATTTACAAAGATTGTGCAAAAAACGTAAAAGGTAAAAGAAAATATGTTCTTAATGAAGACAGCAAACTACAAAGACTGTGGGTACAACTGTACAATTAGTTATGAAAGTTTTGTTTTTTTAATTTTTTTTTCTTTCTTTTTGTAATCATTATGGATAAGTTTAAACCTTTTATAGGAATACCAACTTTAAATACTAAATGCGTCAGAATAAATAATGATTTATTACTAACACTCATATTATTGGCTACTTTCATGGATCCTATAATCTATAACAGTCAATGAAATATAGTAAAATTTTATTAAAAATCTATAAAAACAACGAAATCCAAACTTTTCTAAACTGCACAAACTGATAATTACAAAACAATGACATTATATTAACCCCTTGAATCTATAAAAACAATCAAATCAAAATAACTAATTCCACCACGGAACTGTCAATTTTTAAACAAACATAACAAACAAGATAACTGTTACATTCAGCGGAACCTAAATCCCAATACGTCTTATAGAATATTCCTGAATATGACTGGTACGACGAGAGTGCTGGCCCAAATTTCAATTTCGTCTATTTTAATCTCAGATGTCCGGCGCAGGTTCGGTCGGACGTAAATTAAATTGCGGTCCAATACAGAATGTACTTTATCTGAAGTAGATGTCATAGGGATATTGAGGACTAGCTTTTATTTGCGAATACTTTCGTGTTGAAGTATTCTTTGGGGATTTCCTATAGGAACCTTGCTTAATGTCATGGTATAAGGGGCTTATGTTACTGTATAAACAAGAATGTGACTATAACGTTACTGGTGATAAGTGTAGTGGAGATGAAAGGAAAACTGTATCACCCCTCAAATAAATCTCATTGCAGGGTACGAACCTACAACGTAGCACCGTATACTGAGCTAGTATCCATTCCAAAGCAAATATTAATAATGCCCTGTTCCTTATTACATTGCTATAATTATATTTTTATTTAGTTGTATTGTGTGTATGAAAGAATTAAATGGTTCAAATAGCTTACAATTGAGAATACAATTGAAAGAGGCTAGGCCGATCACAGAGAATATAATACTTTAAATCGGAAATTCACAGACTGATCGTATCTCAGTTAGGTTACTTTGGGAGGGTAATAAGTAAACCAGCAAATTGGTAATAAAGATCGTCACTTTTGTTCCTATAAAGTATTTCTATTTAAAAAATAATGTTACATCAAACAAGTAATCACACTCAAAGAAAATAATTATTTAGCTTAAATGCTAAAGGATCTATGTGAAAGCATTCCTTATCTATAATTCTAATTCGACAATTAAAAATCCTCCTTGGATAAAGCGTATCCTGCCTAGAAAGGCCTGCAAATTTAATTTTACATTGATTGGGTCCTAATCGTTGCGGTGTCCTTCGATTGATTGTTAAGAAACCTATTCTGGAATTATATATTTCACCTAACTATATAAATTATTATGTATTATTTTCACGTGAGTGAAAATGACATTTGAATAAATTCTTTATATTATAGGTAGTTAAGGACTATAATTCTTCATTATTATTATCAATTAATGCATGTACATTTTATGGGTATTTAACTGTTACAATGTAAGCTGCTTTAAGTTCGAAATCCCTGAGAATTTACTTGGCAACTGCGTTATCGTTTACTAGAAGATTGAAATCTACAGCTTTATTGGTTTCAACTTCATTATCATATTGGTGCACTCGATAAATTATGAAATTATTTATATTCACTCTTGCTTCTAAGATGTAGTTCCTTGAAAATATTCTTAACATTACCACTTTCACCTTTATTGGACTGTGACAGATGTTTCGTATCGCTTTCATAAGGCGGAGGAAATTGGAAACCCATGTTACTTCAACTACTTTCGGGAATCTAATAATGTAAGGCTTCAGTGTTCCCAATTCAAAGACCTAGGCCCTAGGTAATATCATTACGCAAGAATTTAAATAGAAAACCTCGCATCCCATGCAATGCGGCTTTGCATGTGAAATGAGAATTGTAATTTAAAAAAGCAGCTACAGCACACATGTCTGGTCGGAGTTGTTAAGACTGTGATGAAAAAACTTTTTTTTTATCGTATTTTTGGAGAAACATGTGGCTTACATAAATTGGAATACCCTGCACTTTTGGAGCTAGGATGTTAGACTTGACCTTTGAAAAATTAAAGACAAAAAATTAAATGAACATACCAGCAAATTGAAAAAAAGACATGATTGTATTTCTATTCAAACTTTACGCTGTGTCCATATACATAGGTTACTCATTCAACTAAATAACAATTCTATATTCTAATAATCGCGAAAACAAATTTTATTCTAATAAAAACTAATTTTACCAGCGTTTTACAAAGAAGATCAAGCCAGCGAATGAAAATGTATTATCATTAGATAATAATTCACAGCGCGGATTTGCTTAGGATATTGTTAGTTAGAATAAATGAGTTGAGTTAGCTGCACGGTTATTAAAAAATATAATGGACTGGTCGGATATAATTTTTAATTTTCCTTGTTATATTATTTTGTAATTTGGGAATTGCGTGGGTTGCCTCATAAAGTAGAGGTGTCATAGATTCATATTGTAGTAGTTGGAACATTATTTTCGTAATCTAGATGTAGGATTTGAATATTATGAAGAAAGGTGAGTAGAATGAAACGTTAGACGAATGACTGATATGGAACGTGGTTTGTGTGAAACAGATGACTAATCAAAGTACTTAAGATGGAAAGAGTTGGAGAATGAATGATTGAGATATTCAAATACGGAAGGACGGAATAATAGAGAACAGTCTAGAAGACGATGAAAAACGTGATGAATGGAAGATGAATATATGAATAAAAAGACGAAAATAGACGATGAAATTATATTTTAAACTAGCTGTGCCCGCGACTTCGTTCGCGTGGAATTTAACAAAAAAATTGATTAGTTTATTTAGTTTTGCATTTTTATTTTAATTATCAACCTTTGTAACGAAACCATACCGCGATCTAATTCTACGGTGGCGCCATTTCTTAGCGAGCGGCGGTAAACTCCCGTTACACATTTATTTTCAGTTTTTTGTATTAGCTTTATTGAAAAATTTCTTTATATACAATATTTTGTAAATGTGATATTGATTCGTTGGTGGGAGAAGTGGTGGGAGGCGCCCGACGTGACGGCCCAGAGGTGGCATGCGCGTGAGCTGCGCGCGGGCATTGCAACATTACTTTATTTTTCTAAAATAAAAGATTTTCTCTAAAATAAATGTAGCCTAAGTTACTCCTTGTTATATCAGCTACCTGACAAAAAAGTCCCGTCAAAATCGGTTCAGCCATTTCAAAAAAAAATTAAAGATCATTTTCGGCACAGATATCGTGTATATAACGATATGTAGTAGGGCATTTTTTTATTTTCGCTCTTAAAACAGACACTTCAATTTTATTTATATGTATAGATTAACCAAACAATCTTTGTTTGATTTGACCCATAGTTTTACAGAACTATTCCCACGTATTATCCAGAACAAGTTTGGAATATTCAATACTGTACTGATGGCGAGTAAATAATGAATGTCTATAGCTTTAAAAAATCATAGTCTCCAAATATTTTATTGTATACTTGGTCTCAACAATATTCTTTTTCGAAAATCGTTTCGCATATATTTACTTCACATGGCTCGTCATTATCCGAATTCCAAGTTTGTGCTATTTATAGCTCCTAAGATTTGAGGCAGTCATTGTTTTGCGTCTTTTATACACGCTGTTGGCGAGATTCCAAAACTAGGTACGGATGGAAGTGGCCCACTAGTTGAAAAGATGACACCGAAAACTGAAGCCACAACTACGAACGTCGCCTGTCGTCTACTTGGCAGGTTGATACTTATTTAATTGTATTTTTAGTAACATTTCCGATCAATATCGGGATTTGGTTTCGAATATAAAGATTTTGATAACTTAATTAAAATATTGAGCATGATTGCAATAATCCCACGTTATAACTTAGGTTGCTACTATACTTCACATGGATACAGGTTTTACTATAATTTGACTTATGATTTTAAGATTGTCTTACTCAAGAAAGTCAGTACCTACTTGCTAAACATATCTCATGTAAGGCGAAAAACTCTTTCATATACAAAAATAAGCTAAGCCAACTTACGACATTATTATTCACTGCCAATGTCACAAGTAAAAAAAGACAGGACTAAGTTAGTTTCTAATAACACAACAGTTATAAATGTAAATATTAAAAATAACAAGAATATTTTGGTAAGTGAGAAAACCGCTCATAGACAGTGGAAAACCAAACATCATGAATTACAAATCAATGCTTCTTTCTGAGACATAAGATATTTAGTCTCAATATGTCCAGTAGTTACTCTGGTATACTTATAAAAATAGCACTCTATTCTCATGATATTATTAAGTGATTTCACATGTTACTGTATCAGCCCATATACGTCCCACTGCAGGTCACGGGCCTCCTCTACAATCAAGAGTACGATTGAGAGTGGTTAGGCCATATAGTCCACCACGCTGGCCTAGTGCGGTTTGGCCGACTTACATACCATAGATTTTTTTATAAATCGCTATGATATGCAGGTTTCCCCACGATGTTTTCCTTCACCGTTTTAGTGCGTGGTGATTGACTATCAATACACACATGACTCCGAAAAGTCAGAGGTGTGCTCTGAGGTGTATCACATGTTACTATCATACAGCTAATAAACTAAAGCGAGTTTTCGTTGCAAACGAAATCTATATGTACGACGTATGCACTAGTAACACGGGAATACAATAGAATGAATGAGAAGGTAGCAGGATCGCGTAACAGTGACTCAGAGAGAAAAAGGAATAGCGGTACGTTGTTCTCTGCTTTTTTGTTCCACCGATATTTTTTCTGATGTCATCTCTAGAGAAAAGTCACAAACACCTTAGTCAGCATGCTACGCAATAGTGCACAGTCCTAACCCCAAAGTTTACACTGAGAACCCGTCTGTGTCATAAGTATCAGAAACAGCGAATGTATTTTCGGTCCCACAGACACTTACACCTGAAACAAATGGCGAATGGTATGTTTGTCTCGCTATTCATTTAATGAAAAAAGCTTGTGCATCACACGAATATTTCCCTCGATCCGATCTAACCCGTGGCCTTTCGTTTGTTAGACTGCGTCCAACTAACTGCACCACGGAGACTGTCAATATAATATATTTTAATATTTTGAAACCATTTTATAACTTATGGTTATAAAATTATATTAATCTCTAAATCTATTTCCTACAACATTATTTTTTATTCTTAAGTGATGATAATTAATATTCAGTGATTCATAAGAAAGGAAATAGTTATTATTGTGATTGAATTATAAGTAATATACGATTCCAAATATGGATTCCTTTTTACGATGAATTATATTATGCTGTTTAATCTTTGTGGATTATATTTATGGAAAATATCGTCATCATCATAATCATATCAGCCACAGGAAGGCCATTGCTGAACATAGGCTTCTCCCAAGGATCTCCACTCTACCACTTCTACGCGCTATAAAAATTACAAAAATATAACATTTTTAAAGTATATAAACTTATAAATTGTGCTTCATTTTCTTTTATCTATTTTGTATTGGCTTGGTATCCTATTAAATATAAAGGTCATATTTTACTACATTTATTTTTTTTATTTACCAATATATATTCTTCATTTTGCACTAAAAAGCAAACTAAAAAAAAAACATCAAAATAAATAAGGCTCTCTTCAAGCTCAAGTTCCAGCGTAATTCAATTATCAATATTTGTTTTGTCGTCTCAGGTACCGAGACAAGTCGTAAGGTTGTCACCTACCGTTGTAAAATGGGTTATAGAACTAACTTCAATTCAGTGCTGCAAATAAGATAAAAAACTATTCAAAATGTCTATTTCTCTCGCCAAGCAGCAGTGTAAATGCACTATTATGTTTCGTTGTGAAGGACATTGTAGCCAGAGTAATTACTGGTCATATTGGGATTTAACATCTTATGTCTCAGGATTTCGATCGTAGTGGAATCCCAAGCATTGCTGTGTAATTCAAGATGTTTTTTGGTTTTGCTACTGTCCATGAGCTATCGTATCGATTAATATCAGGTGAACGGCATGCTCGTCTTGCCTACAATATCCTTCAATCTGAAACACAACAGTGCATTTACACTGCTGTTTGACGGGAGAAATAGACAATGCGATGATACCTACCCAGGCGGCGCCTCACATATGAGAGACCAGTAAATATTTTGATTTAGAGATGTATTTAATGAGTGATATAAATCTATCATAAGTTTCATTTCGATAGTAATGTAATTTGAATAAAATAATAAAAATCGCCGCTTTTGTAAAGTCTAAGAGACGTGATATTCTAGATTTGGGCAATTTAGTGTTTCGTTTAGGAGTGATTTCTGCTCGGCATTCATTTTTGTTCAATACAGAAAAATGCCTTGCCTAATATTTCACAGCAACCAAATGCTGGACTAAGATGCTGAGCTGATGCTCAAGAGAATAATGTCTCATATTTATCATTAGCATTTAACTTACACGAAATATGTATGTTTTATTTATTTTTATACTTTTAGATTTTTAGCAATATTATTCAATATGCCAATTATACAGTATGTCTTTAAGTTAAATATATACTATAAATAAATACAAAATACCGAAACAGCAGTTTGTTAAAAGTAAAAAAATAACGATGGAATTCGTACGTATCGTGCTATATTTTTGTTCACACACATTTCTTTATGGAATGCAAATCAGCACTTCGATTCTCTTCATTTCGTATACAAATTATGTCAATTTACCGCCATTTCCATTTGCTTTCCCCCGGAAATATCAAACGATCAAACCGAAGTCTGAAATTCAAAAAATCACCTTCATTCTGGCGTGCCTTTTCAATAGGCTTATGGAAGTGAAAATGTGTCACATACGTAAAAATGTCGTTTGTGACGATCTAGATTTCTCGAAAATCCCTTTGAGGAATAATGGATCCTCGGCGGTTCTTTATATTAAACTAAGTATTTTTTGAGCTGAGTCTGGAGGAATGTGGATGGCTCGATATTCTAAAAAGACTGGGTGTTTGTCTAATAGAATAAACTAAATATAAAAACCTACTCAATATGGAAGTGGAAGACATTAATACGAAGCTATTAAAAAATATTTGATCTAATAATATGATGTGTAAAGCAAACATCGAAATCACAATGCCGCATTGTTCGCGGAGGGATTTTTACATTTTCGATAATGTAAGGAAATAAGTAATTGATCCGTGGCTTACCTTCAATCCCAACGTGGGAATAAAATTGATTATCGGAGTGTTTTTGAGCTTTTAGCATTTTGGGAAAAGATTCTTTATCAAGGCACAATTTAATTGACATTAAAAGTCTGTGAGCGCGGTCCTAAGACTTCCGGGTGATGCATTAATGAAACCAAATGCCTTTTGATGTCTCTATAAATGTTCTGTTCATAATTATGTGCACTATTATTGCAAAAAATATTTTCTTTCAATTTGCCCTTTGTTTTCTGGTCCCCAAATAAACTCAATAAAACTATACTAATACATTCATTGACGCGAAAAATTAAACAGCGAGTAAGTCACATTATTGTTCACGTGTTATCTTTGTTTATTGAGTCGTTCGGGAAAAACGTGGTAAAGACATTAAAATGTTCGTAATTATAATCACTCGAGCTATGTTACTGATGATAGAGTTATTAATATTATAATGTACTACATCGTTTGCTGTAAGAGTAATGTTTCAGATTACGTCACACAATTACGTTCAGCGGCAAGTTCAGGTGGCGAAAACAATGATGTCTTGCATTTTATTTTATAATATAACGCCCGAATACTGGCGCGCAACTTAAATATTATGTTGCTCTTAACTACGTAAATCCCGCTTAAATGTACTGGCTAAGTGGGCCTTGCGCTTTTAAGAGCAACTTATTATTTGAATGGCGTTCGAGTATTCGGGCGTAAGTCCGGCAAACGAAAAATCAGGTCACCACAACACACACAATAAAGTCTCAATCAGGATGGTAAGTGATCTCTGCCACCCATGAACAACCATAACACTCATGATGATCATGGATCATGCATGCATCATCAGGGTCATGGATGAGTTGACGGCCCCAATAAATCCGAAGGGGAGAGGAAAGGATACAGGATTGGAAGAGGGATTGGCTATTGGGCATCCGGCAATCTCACTCACCCTATTAAATGAGATGGCAAAGCTGTTGCCCATTCATGCTGAGTCATGATTGAAAACAGCGTGGCTCTACCACTTTTAAAATATTGGGTTGAGGAATAATAATACAAATAAATTTAAACTAATACATGGTAACTTCTGTTGATTATGAGCCTCATGTACGATTGAGACAGGTTTAGGTGGTGATATACCACGCACACCCCTTGATTAGAGTATTCTGCATACCTCAGATGTTTCCTGGATTACTCTCAGGCAATTTCTTTTGATGTTTCGATACGGTCCGTTATCAACAGGCTCACTTTGAGTTTTAAAACAAGGTGTTGTGAGTATTCTTGTACCACTTCGATAACTCTTCATCAAATCTTCTTCTTTAATACAAATTATTAAATCGATTTATGTAGATTGAACCTGCTCGTGTTATACTAAAATTAATTTCTAAAATTGAAATCAAATTGTTGAGATTTATTATTCAGATATCGGAGGGACTTGAAAGCCTGATAACATACCATTTGTCTGTCGTTTAAACGTTGGCGATTAATTTATTTCCAGTAATTAATGATATTAATTGCCAGGTTGACGTTTGGACGTTTCGATTAATATTCTGCTGTCATTTAATTGAAACATAAATATTTGGAGATTTTTCAATTAATTTCGCTTGATCAAATTTAGCCCGGAGGTTAGATTTCAATTTCCGCTTGCTGTGGGTATTACTGACATAAACCAATTATAACAATCACACGCGATTGCTTTCTTTGATGATCATATATAGATATATATCTATGTGGGAATAGTTTATCTCGGGTCAAATAAATACAAACTAGCTTATTAATCTTCGGTACAATTTAAATTATTTTAATACGTATTCCGTCTTGCGTCGTTAGGCTTCCATCGTCTTTTATTTCATTCTCCACTATTCCATCCTTATGTACTTCACCATCTTAATCATTCATATTTTAACTCTTTCCATTTTTACTACTTTCGTTCGTCATCTCTTTCACATAGACGACGTTCCATATCAGTCATTCGTCTAACGTTGCATTCTACTCATATTTCATCATAATATTCTTATTATATTCATAGACCTTACATCTAAAAAATAACTGTGTGCGATAATTTATTTTACTGCATCACCACAAGCAATACCGGTCATTTGCTTCTCTATAATTTAAATCTAAGAATTAGAACTTCCACTCAAGTTTAAAAAGGCAACAAACACCTGGTTTTCTTCTTATTATGATACAATTCGTATGATTGCTGATAGAAATCTGAACACCTGCATAGTAATGATAAGTGGATATCATCATAATTAAAGCAATAATATACTATCAGGGAAATTAATATGTATTATCTTAAAGAAATAAATTAAAATATTCTAAGCTTTATTATTATGTTTCTTCGTCGCACATCAGTTGGTGAAATTACATTGTAAATTCTGATGATAGTCAAATCTAAAATTACAATTTAGAGGGTGCATTTAATTTAATAGTTATAATTTATGAGTATTTGTTTAGTAGTACTTAGACATAAAGTAAAAAAATTGTTTTTATTTTATTTTATACATCATTTCATATAATTATATTAATATTATAAAGATGAAATACTGGAATTTTTGTTTCTAATGACTAAAGTCAAAAACTACTGGACCGATTTTAATGTTAAATAAAGATTTTTATTTTCTTCATCGACATAATTATTATTAATCTATATCCAACCCCGCTAGCCTTATTTGTTTTATTTAGGTCCGATTTTTATTTATTTGACTAATTATATATAAATGTTGCCATACCTTTCCATGATATTATTATAGATTACTTTCAAAGAATTTCATCAGCCATTTTGGATCACAAGGTAAATAACCACAGTGATATTAAATACCAAAAAAATAATCCGATCTCACAGTTTTTTTAGGTGTTGCGCAATACATGCATTCGCATCCTTAATCCCTGACTATAAATCATTATCTGGAGTTTCCTCCTCCTCACATCGTTTTCCTCATTGCTGAGGGTCGTGGTCCCCTAAACATGGAGCCATGCCATGTTATGACTATGGTGCGCCACATTTTTCTATTCTTGGCATAGTGGAGCACAGCGTGATGTTCGATGTTTGGGTCGAGCTGATTTGATCCGATCATCTGATGGGACATCGGCCTCTCGGACGTTTGCTCTCGAGTTCACGAGTCACATTAATCAACCAGCATTTATGTTTCATCAGACGAGGAAATTTGTTGCATAATGTTTGTAGCGTCAGCAAAGCCGCGCGTGCCATGTTAGTCATCATTGTTGTCTTATGTTCCGTTATTAGTCAGAAATGCGAAGTTAATACATTTTATATGTATGACTGTACCTTTGACACCTACTTTTACCCGCAGAGCAAATAGTTATTCAACATTAGTAATATTTCTATGAATTATGCAAAATAATATGGAAGTGTGAAGTTTAGATTTTCTTAGCATGAGTTTGCTGATGACTGTACCTTGCTGATAGAAAGCCACCGTGAGGATACTTGACTATCCCAGATTCTGACTATCATATCGATAGTTCATAAGAAATCTTCTAAATCGCATCAGGCCAAATCGGTGGACTAGAAAACCTTATTTTCGGGTTCACGATCGATTTCAGGCAAATGATTTATAAAATTATACGGCAATATAAGTGAAAAGTGATAGCATGTATGTAAGAGCATAATTATGTGCAGGGGTAGAAAGAAGTAGAAGACTGTTAGTGACGCGCTTTTAGCCACAAAGCAAACAGTTGTTCAATATAAGTGAAGCTTCTTTCATTAAAATAATTTTCATCATCCCGGTACATTACATGTGCTAGTTCACGTTAATAACTTTCCAAGTGGTTTTCTGACATCAGTCTGTGCAAATGAAGATATATTTATAAGTAACCTTTACCTTGATTCCACCAGTTTGCCTTCACGTTTCTGTTTATTTACATTATAAAATATAAAACCCATGACATCCTCAGTTACGTAATTGTAGTACGGTACGATTACAAAGCTGAGGTCTCGGGTTCAAATCCCGCGTCGGGCAAAGCGATACTGGATTTTCTATTCATTAGCCTGGAGTCAGGAATTTGTTCCCGATATCGCGATAAGCTCGTCCCCCGTCGTATCACATCGTAGGACGGAACATACATGCAAAGATGTAGGTGTCCTGGCCCCTCTTCCTATCCCTTCTGAGAAAAAGGCGTGAGTTTATGTATGTACTAGCTGTCGGGCCCGGCTTCGCCCGGGTGCAGATAGTTTTTGAGTCCAATCCACATCAAGAACATATTATTTCGCGTGTCTACTAACTATATTTCCCGCGTGCCGTCGACTATATTTCCCTTCCGTAGGAGAGGACATCCCGTGCCAACAATTTGAATTTGAAAGAGTAGAAAATATGTATATTTGGTTTCCTGACTCATCCCACGGGAACACTACATTTTTCGGGATAAAAAGTAGCCTATGTGTTAATCCAGGGTGTCAGCTATCACTATACCAAATTTCATCAAAATCTGTTGAGCCGTTTTTTCATGAAAGAGTAACAAACATCCATACATACATACAAACTTTCACCTTTATAATATTAGTAAGGATAAACCCCATTGTATGTATGTATTTGACTGTTGGGTGTATTTATTTATTTATTTTATTGCTAGTCACTGGTGTTCCCCGCATCGAATTAACAATAATTTGTCGATTTGACACCTCTGATTAAGTGCTTCCTCATATCTTGCATATGATTTCATGAATAAAATTTCACAAAAATTCAAGTTCAAAAGTTACATCGGCTTGCTCTGGGGGCCTTCCAAAGATCCACAGATTTTAATTTCTGAATACCTGTTCATTCACACTTTTATTTTTACTTCATTATCTCCATTTACTTCATCTTTTGATCCTTATCTTCATCACGTCCAGTTATAACTGTACATGTTTCTAAATTGTCAAGGCAAAGTTTATTTACCTTTGTGAATCAGAACCGGTACGAATAAAACCTTGACGACCTTCAAGATATTACGCTTTAGCACCGTTGTATCACGTTCAACATTTTATGATTTAAAACAATACGTGATTTTTTTAGGATATTTGATGATAAAATGTTTTTGGAAAGTCATTATAAAATGAACAAGTGGTTTTAAGCTTGAGTTTTTTTATCACTATAAAAATGTTTTATAGATCAAGAAAATTCTCATATATTCGAAGGGCCAAGTTTCACAATTCCTTTGTTGGTGCTCATTTAATTCATCCAAAGAAGTTTTATACAAAACTCATGTGAAACTTCACACTTAAATGTCTATTTCTCCCGTTAAACAGCAGTTTAAATACACTGTTGTGTTTCGGATTGAAGGACATTATAGCCAGAGTAATTACTGGACATATTGAGACTTAACATCTTATGTCTCAGGATGGCGAGTGCAGTTAAATGCCAAGCATTGCTTTGTAATTCAAGGTGTTGTTTGGTTTTGCTACTGTTCATGAGCGATCGCATCGCTTACCATCAGGCGAACGGCATGCTCGTCTCGCCATTCACTGCAACAAAAAAAAAAAGACAATGTCTTTAGTCTAGACGTTCAGTCGTCGATCAGTCTGTGTTTAACCTTGATTTCAATGTATAAAAATATGCCAATAGCTGACAAAATTCAAGTTCAAATGACTCAATATTTACTAAGAATTTGACAAACTATCCAAAACTTCTTGTTTCGTTTACTTTTTCGCGGTTTGCGTTATTCTCTAGTGATTCATGTTTCCTTATTTCCTAATATACTTGCTAAAAATCTCTCATCATTGTTTTTAGATCGCCTCATCTATAAGAAGCAGTTTGGGTGAAACTTCTTTGTTTAGTAATGTGTTGTTTGGAATACAGCTGTAGTTAATGGATAGAGAATCAATTTGCAAGGTTTCTTTTATCACGTTTTATGATTCCCTCATACAAAGTATAATGCAGGCTAAAAGTTATCTAACAAACCCGCCGCGACCGTGAATGCTGGTAAAACTTTAAACTCCCTCCACGTCACGGAAAGCGCATTAAATGGTCCGTCCTGTGGGCTGCAGTGCGGTAACGACACGGTCATTAATTTTCTACAAAAAGTCTTTGAGTAATTTGAGTAAAGTTACACTAGATGATTAGCTAAATCTTCGTGTCCATTGCCCCTATTGGTTCAATGAGCTATACAAAGACAATTATTTCAGTAAGTGAGAGTCATACATGTGTAAAAAGTTAATTGATTAGGATTTCAATACTATATTGCATTGCATACAAAATATATGCATACAATTATGTATTGTCTTTTTGCACTGTACTGATGGATATTATCAATCAGCGATTATCTCAGTGATGAAATTGATGACCCCTCATTAGAACTCGTTTTTAAATCACCCAGTGTCTCGTTTTTCATCAAAGGGTTTCCATTGAGTGCTTGGTAAACATGATTTAATATTTTTAACGTATAGAATATGTAAAAAATCTAGTACTTTTTATTGAAGTTCGAAGCAGAGCGCTTAAATTAATTAACATAAATTAATTGAGGATGAAGTAAATTACTATAATTGTGGTCTCAGCTTCAATTCTGCTGAATATATTTTTAACTTTATAATGCCCTACAGGACTTCCGCTGCTGAATACCGGCCTCTACTAAGGATCTTATTACCAACCCGTTAGAAGAAACCCTGGTGAAAAATGCAAAACTGACAGGAAATGTGGCGCAGCACAATAACACCGCAGGGCCAGTAATGGATCAATTATCATGTCATTTTGAATAATTATTTATACACATATATTTAAGGTATAATGCAAGTTAACAGTACATAGCCAAGATACATTCTACAAATTATTAAGTCATTCGCATTAAAGTTTTTTTTGTTCAGTATTTTTATTTATTTTGACACCATAAATATTAGAGTACATACCTTATAATTATGTTATGCATATAATGTATAATTTATTATGTAATCTTATTACTAGTGACCACTGTCGACTAAACTAGGCCTTGCCTGTGCCTTAGACAACAGCGACTTCCAGTGACACCAATCACAATACACAACATATTGTGTACGACATATCGTATATGCATAATACCAACGTTAATGTACACAAATACTATTAAACTTAATTTGCAAACATTGTAATAATTAATAAACAATTAACTGAGCGGTAACACTATTTTGGGGTATAACTAAAATGTTACAATTCTCAACTACCGCCGTATTACAATTATTACATGTGATGATCAAGTTCGACTAAAGTTATTCGCAATTCATGAGTAATGTTTATGTTATTTCAGGATTGTAATTATTGCTTATTAAAATAAATATTCAAAGGGTCGAAGATTAAGTTATTATGGAACTAAATTGCCTTAAGTCATGGATTTAAATTAAGGACCGTTAATTTCGTTCCACTGAATGCACGTGCATGTCTCATCATTAATCAACTTTGGAATAAAGTCGGTAATTTAATTCACACCGAATAACTTCAATTAGTCTTTGTGCAACAGTCATGATCAATTTATTTAATTATTCTTTTAAAGGATTACCACGGGCTTACAGCAGATGGTGACTAAAATTACAAACATTAAAAAGGTAGCGACAACAAATCAATGACACACAGTGTTCAAGGCACCAGAGAAACGTAAAATCAAAGATAATTATACAGTTAGATAATCATCAGATTTTTCATTGGTGTCTCCATCAAAAAGTGAAATATGTTAAAAATACGTTAATCTGTTTAATGACTCAGTAGGTACTTTTAAGACTGAAGTAATTAAACCAATTACATAGTGATAAGAAATTGTAGACGTATTAATTATTTTCATATTATTAACTTTTGTTGTATATTTTCAAATTCCTTTTGTTATTTCTTTTAACTTTAAATGTTGTTTATATTTAATTTTGTTTAATTTATTTTTATGATTGTATTTTATGTTTTGATTTTAATTTGATACTAGTTTGACTTAGCAGTTATTTGATATTCAATGCGACGCCTGCAGGTAGTGCATTTAGCTTGTTACCAAATTGTAAGTGTATTAGATGTAAGAAACAATGTGATTTCCATTGGATGTCGTTAAATAAATAAAAATAAAATAAAATACAAAAAAAATATTGTATATATATTCAAAACCCATTACATAGGATACGTTTAAGGCTATTATTTCTACATTTCTGATCCACAGAGTAAGCAGCTTTGCCAGACCAATATTTTGGCATAGGTCTCCGCACCAGAAATTTCGGGGTGTTCCGCAGGGACTCGGGTTAATGATGCGAGGGACTGTTCCCGACTTACCTGTTATTACGTGTAAACTATGCTTTCTGACCCTTTTTGCTAGCTATTGTGTTTAGACGTTTAGAAATAAATGAACAAATACATTCAGTCACATACATTAAGATCAATTCAGTCTTGTGTCGTGGATTACTACGAGAGACTTTTCAGTCTAAAAAATACACAGACCTAAAGTCTACTAAACCACCTAAAAGCTGACTGTCTCCTTGTCAGACACACATGATTCCGAAAAGTCAGAGTTGAGCTTTGGGATTTAAAGAAGTGACCGCCGTGGCAGCCACGTCTGGTCGGCTACCAACGGGCCACCACATATTTCGCGCAGTTAGTTTATACAGGTAATGAATCTTAATTTTATCATTTCCTCTAATACAACATGTATTAAAATACCAAAATTCCATTCACATAAAGAAAACCGTAAAGGAATCCAAAAAAACATAATATTTTTGCATTAACACAGCCATAATGGAATTATCATAACTAGTATCACTTTCGAAGGTTAGGCATTAATTATCTCGAGTAATTGCTCCCTGATTTCGAGCCGATGGTAATTCCCCGCGGATTTGGTAAATAATTTCGTCGACATTTTATCAAATAGCATGCTTTTGGCCAATTTAACGTAGTTAAAATAAATATCTTAAAAAAAACCATTAACGACAGTATCACCTAATAGTTTAACACTTTCAGAGCCAATAACGTACGGGATACGAGTGGTAAGGCGGCCTTTAAAATAGTCAGCTCTTAAAGTATTAAAACACGTCTTAAGCGTGAGTCTAGAAATAATACAAATTCTTCTTCAACTAATCCATATCGGATTAAATCAACATGATTTACAAGCTTGCCTAACTCAATAAGTAACTAGTTTATTGCAGAAAACTCAAAGTTTCTCTAATAAAAATGACAATGAAATCCTCTCGATCCATAAATCCGATTCATAAACATAAATTTACGAGTATACCCGCCCGAACGCAAAGGCAATACGTAACAAACTTTTTACCGCAAACTGTGAACAATATCCGCTGCATTTCATAGCCAACACTTACTAAGAACAACAAGTGCACTTAAGAGACGTACAATATAGAATTCATACAAAATGGTTTTCCGGCAGCACTACGAGTAGGAGCGGTGCCAAATCTGTTGGTAGCGGTGCATTAAGCAACTTCTGTAATTACAGCAATAACAATGGCTGCAGACGATGCAGTTGGGTAAGATTTTGTTTGCGGACGCTATTGGAAACTTGATCGTTGAAATTTGTCTCTTATCTATAATAAGGTTAGTTTCGTAGGTGTCTTTATCTCATATGTACATACTTTGCACGTAGGGTCGGAGCAAAAAAATCCTATAACTACATATCTTCCAAGAAGAGAGAAAAAAAAACTACATATCTTTAAATTACTTTTATATGGCCTATTTAATGGCCTTCAGATTAAAATTATCCTTCCCAAGCAAATTATGTTACCCGAATCAAATAATTGGCTCGAAACGAATCAGGAGGAATCGGAACATATTTTATTGTTTGATCTTAAAATATACATAGAACAATTATTTCCTGAATTGATGTCAGTCGTAAAATACAGAAATTGGTTATAAAAATATGGGACTTTTGACGAATCAACAAAGATTTCACGATTTTAGGTGTTGTTTAGACGGAAATACCTACTATTTGTTATGGAGGTCAACAAATCATATGCCTGACATATTCAAATTACATTCGAGGTGAACGACCTTATTAGTTACAACTATCATTTAAAGCCTTAAGATCACGTAGTATTTGAGGTTAGATTTTAATTTAATAGCGGACATAGTAATTTGGTGTAAAAAAATATTAGTTGTGAATCGCCTTGATTACGATTTCAAAGACGTATCATAAGAAAAAGATAGAAAAAATAAAACACATATAATGTCATAAAAAAAACATCGCACTACTCACAAAACATAAGGTAACATGGAAAATAATCGAAAATAAAATAGAAAACAAAACTTGATAATTCCTGGATTATATTTTAGTGCTACATTTGTTTACCTCTTTAAGAATAGATATTTCAGTAGAAATAATCTAAATGTTATGTAAGCTCTCACCACAAATAAAATGATGCATACCCATAAACATGATGCCACATTTGACGTCATCTGACGTTCATCAGAAGCAACTCATTAATCTTACCTTGACAAATAAATCACAATTCTATAGAAATCAGGACCGGAACCAACAATGTTATGATTTATATAACCTGGCGCCAGTCACCCACCGTATGAATGAACAACATGACTTCGGTTCGAAGAAATCTTTACTATAGCTCTATACATACCTACGTATGAAAAAAGTAAATAAATATACCCAACATTAACACAATAGAATAGCAATTTGTTAGAATTTCTACGGTACGTTAAATCCGTGTACCCGTAATAGGCCAGCATGATGGACTGTGACCTAACCCTTCTCTATTGTAGAGAAGACCCGTACAGCCAGTGGGACGTCTATGGGCTAATTCAGCCACACAAGGCAAAACGTGGATGTCTGTGCCTACCCATTCTGGAAAAAAAGCGTGCTGTTAGTGTGTATATACTATTTCTTTTTTATTACAATGAATAGAGCGACGAGCATGCCGATCGCCTGATGGTGATGGATACGACCGCTCATGAACAGTAACCTAACCAAACAACATTTTGAATTACATAGTAGTGCTTGGCATTCCACTGTGCTCGCCATCATGACACATAAGATGTTCACTGTTTAGCCTCAATATCTTCAGTAGTTACTCTGGCTACAATGCTCTTGAATCCGAAACACAACAGTGCATTTATACTGAGGTTGGGCGCAAGAAATAGACAATGCTGTGCTACCAACCCAGGCAGCCTCTCACAAATGAGGGACCTACCACCAGTGATATACATAATAGCTTTCTGCCACTATAATACTATGATAATACAGTACAAGGTCAAGTAGTTCAACAAACTATGCCTATACAAAATTGATACCTCTACAAATTGATGTCGGCTCTGCGTAATCGCACGCCTTGCGGCTACGCGTTGCTATGGAAGTTCAACTAAATTAGAAACTGTAATTACTAACTTTACCTTGCCGTCATTAATCCTTTGTATGAAATTAATTATTTCCATATTTACTATTACTTCGCCACTATTTTGAGAAACATGTTCTAATTATAATTTACTGGGAATAGTTTTGTCTTAGTGTGTTGTTTCTATGCCATATTTGTAATCTAAATGGATTCAAATTATCATTAAAAATATACTAGGCTGATAATGAACAGAAAAATCCAGTATCACTTTGCCTGAGCCGGGATTCGAACCGGAGACCTCACCTTGCAATCGTACCATAGTAAAACTACGCCACCGATGCCACTACTGTTGATTTAATTCCTCAAAACCTATTACGTATTTCGTTTGGATCATAACTAATTACGTCATGATGTATACGTATATTACAAAACATATTGTAATAGGAAAACTATTATTTATGCACGAGAAATAATAAAATAATTACTTACATATTCAATGCACAAATGTTTTATTACGTCATAGAAGTGTCGTAAATGGTAATTTGCATGTTCACAAACATTGCGTCAGTAATGTGACGTTTATTATGATGTTGGTAGAACATTGGTCATAGTTGCTGTTTTTGCAATATTTAGGGCAACTAAAAGCGGGAAATTAGTAGTTAATTTCCCGCTTTTATTATATCAAAAATATGTCAATGAGCTGACGCAAATTCTGATGATAGAACATTTCTCATTCTTGATGGTTATGAATTGTTAAAAACAAAGCGGGAAAATTGCATTAAATAACTTCTAGATTCATCAAAAATTTCAAATAAAAGTACGAGACTTTGCAGCTTGTAACTACCACATACATAACGAATAGAGTCAGTAATATGACCCGGATTCAAATGATAATGGAATATTGAGATTGGTTGACGCTTATTGAAAACTGAAACCAACCGAAACTCTGTTAATTTATAGCCAGACTTTACTAAATACAAATTGCGTCTGTAATATGACGCAGTCTGAAGACATAAGAAGATAAATCATGGCTGATGTAATTGGAATATTGATGGGGAACTGCAGTTTCTTGTTGCAGTATTCAAACAATACGTCAATTGATCAGATCTTGATGATCGTAGAACATCCGCTACAGCTGATGCTTTTGGAATATTTATTGCAACTTACGTCTAAATAGCTTTATGGAGTTTTTAACTGGCGTGCTTTATATATTAGTTGTGGTTTTTGGAAATTTTATAGAAACTAAAGCATAATAATTAAGTGTTTTACAAATGGCAGCACTGATTTGGAATACACGCTCAAAATTCCCTTCGGATAATTTGAATATAATTATACAATTTCATTAATTTAAAGTATATTAAGCAATGTATATCAATGCAATTACATAATAAAAAATGTATGTTTCTTATATTTAAATTTGAATATACACCACTTATTTAATATTCCACACCGAGACAAATATTTCCGTGATCTACAGGTTTTTGTTTGGGGTCTGGGTATTTGTGAGACCGAAAAATCTCTTATAGTGTCTGATTCCCACGACACAAGACTCGATCTTAGTGTGGGATCAGGACTTTGTATGTGACTGTTGGATGTGGTATATTTATTAATTTAATATTACCTTAGTATAGTTATGGTTGAAGTGCGTGGTGGCCTGTTGGTAAACGGTGTAGAAGCGACTGCAAACATTTTTACGGTGGTCGCGGGTTCGAATTCCATGGCACACCTCTGATATTTCGAAGTCATGTGTGTATATCAATAGAAAGACTATCAAGTCTATCACCACGCACTAAATCGGTGAAGGAAAACATCGGGAGGAAACCTGCATACCATAGCGATTTATAAAAAAAACTATGGTATGTAAGTCCGCCAACCCGCACTAGACCAGCGTGGTGGACTATATGGCCTAACCACTCTCAATCGTACTGTCGATTGTAGAGGAGGCCCGTGCCCTGCAGTGGGACGTATATGAGCTGATACAGACAGATAGTTATGGTACAAATGTGTCGCAATGCACTGATAAGCTCTGTGCTGTAAGTAGTAATTAATATCCTGTTTGCTGAATTAATTAATTTGGTATTTGATTGACATAATAATAAATGTTTGCGGTCAGATACAATTCTAGGTTTGTGCTGATTATATGTACTACAAATTCTGTATGCCAGCAATATAGGATGTCTAGAATAGAAGTTCAGACACGGATGTTATTACGAGATAAAATAAATTACGAGGAGACTAAATTTATAGCAATGAGTTAAGGAAACATAGAAGGTAAACAAAATATAAAAATATTAGATATTAAATAAAAATATATTTTTTATGTACGCATTTTATAATTAAGGACAATTGACATAAAATTGAAGTGCTGTTTGGGAATTTATGCAAAATACGAAAATTTGTTATAAATATTTAAAAATAAACTGAAATGACCAGAATGTTGGTCATTTAATATCGAGTAAGTTGCTTGTTCGTTTATCATTTATCTATACTTCAAAAAGAAAACAACGTGATCAGCCTCTCAAATTTAGCGGTAGCTGATTTAATACATGTTGTGGCTAGTTTTTCTTATTGATTATTTTTGTGATTTGACTACAACTGGTATTTGGCACTATTTTGACTTCACAATGTCTATTTCTATTTCTCCCGCCAAACAAAAATATGAATGCACTGTTGTCTTTCGGTTTGAAAGACATTATAGCCAGAGTAACTACTGGAAATATTGTGATTTAACATCTCATGTCTCAGGATGGCGAGTGCATTGGAACGCCAAGCATTGCTTTGTAATTCATGGTGCTGTTTGGCTTTGCTACTGTCCATAAGCAGATGAATTGTTTGCCATCAGGCAAACGGAATGGCCGCCTCTCCATCATTGCAAATAAAAAAATAGACTACAAAGTTCCAAAAATGATGCTAAATATTATAAATTGACAGACTACCGTAAAGTTCAAAACCAAGGTTTCCGTGCTCCGATCACAACATACTGTAGATTAGATATCATGCTTAAATTACTCTTTTAAAAACAACATAATGTACCGCTATAAAATCCGTAAATAAAATAGTTTCATTTCAACCCGATTTGATTAAATAACTAGGACTTTTTTATTCGCGGCAGCACTAACAAATCTCTTTGAAAACAATTATTGCAGTGACATTTAATTGCATTTAGAGCGGTAGTGCAGTACCCTTGACTTTACGATTCAATTAGTTAAGTATCATATTGACTAACGTCGGGATAAATCATAAATAGCTACATGACACTTAATAATAGGAGACATTTTTATTGCTGAGAAATGTTTAGTGATCAATAATAATAAATAGAATACAGTAGTACGACAATTTGTGTAGTGTGACATTCGTATCCGTCTTTATATTCGCAGTAACATACACATTGGTATTTCGTAAGTGAGTAGTGTAGATCCGTTTACTAATAGATCGATATAATTAATGGGATTGGTAAGAAATAATGTTCCAGGTTCCTCACATACAAAGGGCATCTGGGTAGGTTCCATCTCTTTGTTTATTTCTTCCGCCAAGCAGCATGACCGGAATATATTATATGCAGTGGTAAACAGTTACCACTAAGCTCAAGTAAAGAAACTTAACACCCAATTGCCAAAATTGGAGAATGCCTATTTATAGTATCGGTAAAAATATTGTTGATCCCAATACCGACACTGCTTAAAATTCATTATATTTTTTTATGGTTAGTCATTAAACGTTTTCCTGTTTTGCCTCGGGCGACACAATTTAATAAAATAAAGTAACAAAAGGTAGGTTTCATCGAGGCACAAAAATCTTTGCACCGATACTAAGTATCATAGTAAAATGGCCATTCTCCTTTACTAAGATGACAGGCTGAGTTGCACAAACTAACTTTGCCAATACCTTTGCCTTTGAAAATGTCATCGCCATGCATTTGAGACGTATTTGACCTTGCGAATGTATGGGATTGACAGTTTCAAGGACAAAGGTATTGGCAAAGTAAGTTTGTGCAACTGAGCCTAAGATAGAACAGTGTCAGGCAGTACCAGGTTTGACTAATGATAAGTTCTGTTTGACGTTGTTCTTTTACTTATGCTCGTCTAATCATTATAGATACAAAAACTCTTTGTACTAAGGTTTCTCGGATTTCCGCGAACGTTGCACATTGAAATAAAATATTTTTAAAGGATTTTATGGCGAATTTGATTGAATTTTGAAATAATTTTGTTTAAGTACCTCAGTCCAACCCGCACTAGGCCAGTGTAGTGGACTATATGGCCGAACCTCTCTCAATCTTGCTTTCGATAGTAAAGGAGGCCCGCGCCCTGCAGTGGGGTGTATATGGGCTGATACAGAACCTAAGTTCACCCCGTGACCCTGAAAGGTCAAAATAAACGAGATATCAAGAAGTTAAAAAAATTAAAATTTAAATAAAATTCACTTAAATTTATTTTACTCTTTGTTCTACTTACAAAAATTCAACACTAAAGTCAATCAAAACAGAGTAGCTATCGACAATCAAATTAAAAGGTCAGTGAACGACATTGATAAATCAATGAGGTTGTCACGGATTTGTAGTGGTCTTGTGTCGGTGATGACGAATTAATCACAGATAATTATAATGTGACTGGTAGCGCCGATGTGACTAAGCATCCTGGATTACGAATAGGTTTTACTATATTTTAAAGTATATGCAAGTCAGGAGTTTTTGTCAATGATTTGATTTGGAAATGTTAATAAAGCTAGTAGAAGTATTTGGAGATTGAAATGGAGGAGAATTAGCCGGCGGCGGAGCCTGGCGCCGGGCGTGCAGGAACGGTTCCAATAGAAACTGCGGTGCTCTTGCTTTGGGTTCCCGGGGCCGTTCCAATTACGCCGAAGATAGCAAAGTTACGAAGTAAACCTCGGTGAAACAAATATTTATTAACACAAACAGTGATTTCATCTCGATTTGTTTTTTATTTATTAAAAAATAATTTGTGTACTTTTTGGGGTTTCAATGCACAGCCTAACGTTTCAAAACATATCGTTTCTAAAAAGAGTTTCCTATAGATAATAATGATATACCGGGTATCTCAAGACTGCTACCGAAAACGAAGCCGGGTGGTAGTTTAAGTGACTACAAACACAATGCAACTAAAAATTTCGCAAAGAAACGCGACAATTATTTTTTATGATTTTTTAAATATCGTCATTTTTGGGTGGTAAATCCATAGTTTTTGCTAAAATAATTATTTAAACACTTTTATACCTTAGATTGTTTATAAATAAAAGGGTATACACTATTATTTTAGGAAAAAAATACATTTACCACCCAAATATGGTCATAGGAAAAAAATAACAAAAAAAAAATTGTCGCTCTTTTTTGCAATTTTTTCTATTGCATTGTGTCTGAAGTCGCTTAAACTACCACCCGGCTTCGTTTTCGGTAGCAGTCTTGAGATACCCTGTATATCATTCTCAAGCCGTCATATTTTTTATTCGCTATCCGCAACGTAATTATAAAAACAATCAATTTAATACTCCTATTATAGTAGATCAAAGAAACAAATAATGCAAATTGCAAGAAACGGTTGGGAAACACCTTATGTTGATGCTAATTGATCGATACTTAAATGGACATGACATAAAAACATTAACTGTTATACCTTTATTGATTTATTAATAGGAACATGCCGTAAATAAAATACTAGTGTCTTGTATGTCAACATTAATATAAATCAATGGAGAATGAATTTATTTTTGTAAGATATTCGATTACCCGGATTGCGACCTTAGTGCCGTACTCAGATACATTTAATATTACTTAAATCATTACTTAGTGTAGATTTTACGAAGATAATCTTTACTAAGGAACAATATAATTGACATTAAACGTCTCCGAGTGCGGCCGTTACACAACTATGAGAAAACCATTAAAGTGACCCACACTAGCTTCTCGTATTTCGGCTTTAGGCTGTGTATATTCGGTTTCCAGGAACTCAACATTATTGTGGCAACCTGCTATATCAAGACCGCAACAGAAAACGAAGTTGGATGGTAGTTTTAGTAAATCCAATCAAATGCGACAAAAAAAATATGCAGTTTTAAATATCATGGCGTTGTGATGATAAATCCATCGTTTTTGCTGAAATAATAATTAAAACCCTTGCGTACCATAGCTGCACTAAATATAAAAGGGTTTAGATTATTATTTCAGGAAAAATTATATATCTAGCACCCAAATACAAGGACAAAGAAAAAAAAAAAAAAACTATCGCTTGATTTTGCAACATTTTTAGATTAATTGTGTCTGAAGTCACTAAAACTACCACCCGACTTTGTTTTCGGTCGCAGTCTTGATACCTATACCCTTTATAAATATAATTATGTCAAGTCTCAGTGGTCAGTGCTCTATTTTGCTTCTACTTCTATCATGCTCATTGCATGGCTACATGGCTTTTCGGTCTCAAGAATATCCAGACTCAAAACAAATATTGTGAATTATACAAATATTTGTGTCTATGCGGGGATCAAACCCTAGACCTCTCTTTTCACTATCGCCATGTAATAATTGCAGCGTGGAGGCTGTCGATGATTATGACAAGGCAGTATTTAAAAAAATAAGGATGAAGGTTGAGGTAAATGAAAGTATAATGATTCAACAGTAAAGCCACGAATACTTGTGCAACGTGTCGGTAATTTTAAAACATTATGAAATATTTTTGAGTTTGTCACGGTCAAGTTCAACGAACTCGGATGAACTGAGATGAATCTGGCGGTAAAATATATTGTAAACTGAAACTGGATAATAACAAGGAAATGTTTTTTTTTTGTATATAATAAGTTGCGCTTAAGAGGAAATAATTTATTACTATGATAATTAACAAGTCAGATCGCTGTTACAATATTTTTAATAACCTATTTGAGTTATTCAGTTTATGTTTTTCGCCCAAACTGAATTCAAAATTCGTTCGAAAGGGACGCAACATTTGATAGCTAAAATATATTTTAAAATTGTATATGAATAAAGCCTTATATATTGATACATATCAGGTCTTTTAAAACCTACTACTTACTACGGGACTCTTCTGCAATGGATACATTGACTGACTTTTTTATTGCAATAAATGGCGAGACGAGCATGCCTTTCGCTTAATGACAAGGAATACAGTAGCAAAACCAAGCAACACCACGAACTACAAAGCAATGCTTGGCATAAGATATTAAGTCTCAATATGTTCAGTAGATACTCTAGCTATAATGTCCTTCATTCTTCTTGACATTGCGGTGGTTCCTACCCAGGCGGTCTTCCACATATGAGAGACCTACCACCAACATCTCTGTATCATGCAGATAAAGCAAAACACCGTGAAACTGTAGAATACATAAAATTAGGTATACCGTGGTAAAGCCCCTATGAAAAGAATAATACCATTAACAATAATAGCCCCGCGGTAAGTAGCACTTAGCATAACACATTAAATTTCAACAACATTGTAATTCATACTCGTATTAATTTAAATATTACACACATTTATATTTAACGTACACGGAGTAATAAAACGTATTACTGATGTCAGGGAATCCCCGTTAACACTACACTTAACTAGGTTGCTACTCGGCGATTAGCAACTTATTTTACAATACATCCTTAGAGCTTTGTTAATTAACAATAAACACAGGAGAACTTCCAACAATAAGAAACTCACTTCCGATTCAAAAGTCACAGCTAGTACAGTGAATCTACCATAAGTGTAACTACTGGACATTTTGAAACTTAGCATCTTATGTCTCAGGATGGCAAGCGCAGAGGAATGCTTTACGTCGCTTTGTAATTCGTGGTGTTGTTTGGTTTTGGTATTATCCATGAGCGGTCGTATCGTTTATCATCAAGCGAATGGTATGATCGTCTCGCCATTCATTGCTATAAAAAAGTTTCATGTGGCCAAATTAGGACATAAACTCACGTCTTTTCCCCAGAAAGGGTAGGCAGGAGCCAGAACACCCATATGTTAACTTGTATGTGTCGTCGTACGAAGTGATTGGGGGTGAGCCTATCGCCACATCGGGCACTAATTCCTGACATCTTCTTAATGAACAGAAAAATCCAGTATTACTTTGCCCGACCCGGGATTCGAACCCGAGACTTCATGCTTTGTAACCGTACTGTACAAGTAGGAACTACAACAAAAGAATAATAATATATTTTAATGCATTGTTTCACATATACTTTTATAAATATAAACAACGAGAATTCATACTCGTATTCGGGTAACAACATGTTCAATGCAATAAAATATTATTAAGGTAACTATCTTCTTTTTATTTTTTACAAAACAGTGCTTTCGGCGAAAGAACATCATCGACAATCTTACAGTTCTGATTCCGCACTAAGATACTTGTATCGTGGGTAGAAGAGATTTTTATATAATAATACCCTCAGCTAAATACTTATTTGTGAACTGTCAACTATCTCGAGCCGGGCATCAAACACGCACCTTTTTTATTTTACGTCCAGCTCTTTTCTAACAGTGCCACGTAGCCCGGAGGCTGTCGCTACATTAAGGTAGGAATTTTGAAACCATAATAAATTATTTTTTAATTTGAAACATGAAAATATTTATATTATAATTCACAAATAATTACTTTCAACATATTTACATGTAAAATGATAAAGCATCTGTAATATTTGGAATTACCTGTTATAATTGCCTGCCTACAAGGTGGGAAGATGACCTGGTTAAGATTACAAGAAGACGCTGGATGCAGGCTTATGTTCAGCAGTGGCTTCTGTAGTTGAAGACCGAGAGAGAGACTTTTAATATCAATCGCCTCATTTGTCTACTAGCAGCATGTATTCTATCCCACGACCTTATGATTAGTATAGGCTACTTACTGCCATCTACCTATATTGAAACTATATCTCACAATATCTTTAAATAGCATTCATTAAACATCCAAGTTTTTCTAAGATATAAGAAGGCGAGTACATGTAATGACATAATGCTTCTCAGAACATATTTTTTATAGTACAGGATACGGAACTATGCACGTGATTACCATCGACGTGTGGGAGAATAATTAGTGGGTATTAATCTTATACGCGACTGCCAACATGTTCACGGTGGTCGCGGGTTCGAAACCCAGGGCACACCTCTGACTTTTTGGAGTCATGTGTGTATTGATAGTCAATCACCACGCACATCGCGCACGGTGAAGGAAAACATCGTGAGGAAACCTGCATACCATAGCGATCTATAAAAAAAAACTATGTTATGTAAGTCCCCCAACCCGCACTAGGCCAGCGTGGTGGACTATATGGCCTAAACCACTCTCAATCGTACTGTCGATTGTAGAGGAGGCCCGTGCCCTGCAGTGGGACGTATATGGGCTGATACAGAAGATTAATCTTATTGGATGTATTCACGATATTATCTTGACTCCTGGGCTTCAGGTTGGTCGTTTATGTCCCGCACTTGACTATATGATTGCCGTCTCGCGTTGATGAATCTTTCTGAACTGTATCACTTAAAATAGTCTCATCATTATTTACGTTGTTGTGCTATTATCAAAATATTTTAAGAATGATTCTTCCTAAGGCTTCTTATGCAAACTTTAATCTGCTATTGTTTGTAATTCTCAAAATCTTTTGCTTTTCTTTTCAATTTGGCAAAAAAATATATTTTGTAATTCTTAAAGCTTGTATACTCTCTACCTACCGTCATGAAATACAGAATTAAAATTATAAATATTCATGTAATACAGTTCTTGTGTCCGGACAAAGTAAAACTTTATTTATTGGCCTCTAACTCAGATTAAACATGTTTTGACACAGCTGTCACAAATTATATTAAATAGAATCAAACAAAGAAAGGAAAACAAAACATTGAAATAAAATATAAAACAAAACAATAAAAAGAAATTTAGTGGAATGATAATCGTATGTAAATAAAACTATGTTATCTGAGCTTAGAATGAAATGAAAATTGTTAGGAAAATTCAAAACAATTTCAAAGAGCCAGGAAATTAACATTAGATATAGAATTTTAAATGTTTAACCTTTTAAGATTATTGCTACAATTTGATACTTTTTAAAGCAAGTACGAGTAATAAAGCAATAGCTGGAGTACTATTAACTGTGAAACTGGTTTTCCAAATAATTAAACAACAATTATCATTTGTACTGTACAGTAAACAGTGACATAAACAATAAACCCCACATCTTAATAGCGCCAGTAACATCACGGTTCAGTTAAAAGGCCCAATTTGCGAGCTTGTTCGTGCGTCTCTGCGATTTGTATTTGCTAATACGAGTAAGTGCATTCGTGCGCATTACGGAATACAATGCATACGTGCATATTCATGTTTTGATGTAATTTGGCGGCTGATTGATTTGTAATTGCAATTATTTTGAAATATTCGTGCCTTTATTTGACATAATATTTCGTATACATCATGCTGATTGGACAGCCTCTGTAGTTGGTAAAAGGAAAAAAACATACACAAAATTGCGAATGGATGCGATGGGAATTCGCAACGCAGATAACTGCGAAACGAATTTCGCGATGCGATTTTGTGCGGCAAGGTGTCGCCCATGCACGATTCAGGTGAAGATTATTATGAAGGAAATACAAAAAAATAAACAAAGAAGAAATCATTTCGCAAGTTCATGCCATGCGTCGCGTCGTAGGAGCTCTAGGTTGATTTTGGCGATATGAAGTAGCACCGCAGTTTTGTGCACGAGACCACGCTGGTTGTGAAACAAGGGGCTGCGGGTTTAGCATCTAGACAAATGCATTTACAATCTAAGTGTTTTAGTAACTCATAATCAGTTGTCATTACTTAATCTTAGTGATCGTTCGTCACACCCACGAAATAAAAAAAAAGAAAAAGAAAACATAAACAATTTTAAACGCAAGATTCTAAAATAAAAAGTTACATACATACACATAAACGGATAATCTCCTTATTTTTATATTTATTAATAAGTATACCACGTAGTCTTTACGTGTTTACAGCCCAGCTGACTTAAACCACGTGCCAATAAAGAAAAAAAACTAGTTATAAATTATAAGCAAATAGAACGTAATTTGCCGGTTATTCACTTTTTACGTTTATAAGTATAACCGCAGAGAAAATGCCATTAGAATTAGCTAATTGGTCACTCCAAGTTATAGATATTTTTTACCAACGACCAATAATTGTATTACGTGTACAGGACCTGATTATCCGAATAAAATCTGCAATGCTAGTTCCGGCTGATTGTTTATGCAGTCTGGTTTTTTGGTTAAGTACATCCTGCTTAGTATTTTTCAACGTGTCATTTTTTGTGACAATAAATTACTACTACGGACAACCTGTTGAAGGTTGCAGGAAGTCGCTGGATGCAGGCCGCTTCCTGTGTTCAGCAGTGGACTTCGCGAGCCTAAAGAGATAGAGAGAAAAGTAACTATTATTTTCTTGTGCTTTATCTAATTAGTGATTATATTTGTATGTTAAAAAATCATAATCTGACGTCTTTTTCCGTGAAACAACACTGCGTAAATGCACTGTTGTGTTTCGGATTGAAGGACATTGTAGCCAGAGTAACTACTGGACATATTGAGAATTAACATCTTATGTCTCAGGATGGCGAGCGCAGTGGAATGATGCTACTGTTTATGAGCGGTCGTATCGCTTACCATCAGGCAAACGGTTTGCTCGTCTCGTCATTCATTGCAATAAAAAATAAATAAAAAAAAGGGGTTGGCTGAGATGCTGGTTGTAATCAGTACACGCACGTTTCGACTTGTGTGTTCAGATAATGTATTGAAAAACCCACTATCACTTTGCCCGATACGGGATTTGAACCCGAGACCTCAGCTTTGTAATCATACGCACGATAACTGCGTTACTAGCTAACCTTAGCCGAACTAGTTAGTTTTATTTTTATAATGCCACGATAATACTGATAATGGTCGACTGGTAAAGAATACCTCTGGCATTAAAATATACCTGTATGCAATATGCCTGTATACAACTTTATAGATAAAGCATAAATAAATAATACGGCTCCTAAGCATTTGCAGCGCTATCTGACTGGTGGAGTTTCTAACTTATGCTGATCGAACATATAATCACATAATCTTCTACAGTTACGGGAAGTCCACTGCTGAACAAAGGCAAGGATCTCCACAGTATTTTAAGTGGCCTGTAAGCAGAGTTTCCTTCAAATGTTATTAAATTGACAGTCTATCTTAAAGGTAGAAGACTAACATTCCGTTTGACAGAACGTAAGCTCTATTCCAAACCTCGTATCTTCTTGAAACTTGTCATAATTAACTTAACTCAGGTAGCCACTGGGTCGACTTTACTTCTATTGAAATTGAAATTATTTAAAGTCCATTCCATAATTGTAGTATGATAGTGAAACAATATATACGTACTTTTATATATTAAAATGCAAGGTTACAAAACCAGAATCATGACTCAAAATCAGAAATACAATTTGGCCTTCGGTTATATGAGGAAAATAAATATGATATTATCATTTGATAAATTTAAATATTTAAATTAACTAGACAATATGTAAAATAATTAAACATTTTAAAAGCCACGATATTTACAGGTACTCCAAGTTATAATTTCTTTGAATAATATCATTTCAGTAAATTATGTAAATATCGTTTTATGACGTATACGTCGGAGAAAATAAATTGATCATACTATTGTGTAGGGAATAATATTTTAGTGCCTATTTTTATATAGTATTGTGACGTCACTTACGTTACAATAACATGTAAGTACGTAAGTATAAAGATATAATTAAAGCCTGACGCTACTGCTGGATTATTGTATATATCGCTCATTAGCATTTTTTAATAAGTAAATATTAATAATCATTGATTTAAAACAAGTAAATTTCTGAAACAACGTGAGTACACCATCACACAAGGATGCACGGGGTAATAGCGTAAATTATATATTTTATGAGTTTACGTTCTTATTTTTACATATTACTATTGCAGTGAACCTTAATGATAACTTATCACAGCTTCAATGCAATTATTTTCTAGAATACTGTTAACTTTGTTTTCCCCACCAGTATCAAAATATTTAGAAAGAGTAACGATTCATATTACGAAAAAAAGGAGAACTAAAAATGGTTGCCGTGTTATACCAAGTTAATCAGGCAAGTTCATTTCAAGTGGAGCCATAAGTATATTTAATTTATTTTGTTCCCATGCAATCACTATAATTAAAAATATAAAATGAATGGAAATACTCATATATCGACGCATAAATAAGTGATAAAAATAATTAATATTAATAATGTAATTGTGTGATGAATATTAAATAATAAAATAAGATAACATGCAATAAAATATAAAAACATTTAAAGACGATAAAAGTATTAACAAGTTTATTTAAAAGTATTTAAAGTATTTAGTTTTTTGTGTTATATATTCCTTTTTAATCAATTGTTTTGATTGTACCGTATATAAGATAAGTAATTGACACACAAGATTATTGTACACGTTTATGGGAAGGAACTGTTCTCCTATAATACAAGGTTTACTTAGTTTAGGGGACAGGGCTACAATGAATTTTAATCAAAAATTTGTGTCTCATAAAATACTTTTATTATTATTATTATTTACATGATTTCGATTAAAATACACATTCACGAATTAGTACTAAAAATAAATAAACAATGGAGCATGTAATGAAAAAATAACATTCGTCTATTGCATAAGTAAAAGAAAATTAATAAATCAAACGTTAATAAAAGGACAAGACCAGATATGAGTCAACTTTCATAACATTGCAATACATTGCGCCGCAAAATTGACATCCAAGTTCCAACACCACAAGAAAAACGTTAACTATTAAAATTCCTCTAAAATGAAACACCGATACCCATAGCCTATATCCGGCGCGTGGAAAGACAAGGAAACCAAGGATACAATACGCATTACTCATATATGGAATTTCTCTAATTATCAGCCGTATTTATAAGCCAATGGGCCGGTATAAGCCGTCACTGACTCGTGTCGGAACCATTCATATCCATAACGTCGGCACGAGAAGTTGTGCGCTATGTACACTTACGTCTTTTTGCTTCTGTGCGTGGTGAACTTGGGTGACCTCAGGAGAATATACTATCCTAACAGAAATGATCCCAACGCTATAGTGTTCGAAGGGCCCACGAACTACGAGACACGAACTCCGCACGAAAACGAAATTGACGATGATTTCGAACTTGATGTGAGGTTCGGAAATCCCGACTCTGGAGATGGGAGCTCGGCGATTTTCTTCCCGAATTATTAGTGTACGAACTTGTGAATTTGGTTGCGATTTGAAGTGCTGTTTGGTGCCATAAATGTTTTGGGTCATTGAAAAGTGAAATTTGAAGGTGAAGTATTCTTGAAGATTTTTGGAAAAGTGAAGCTCAGTATCCAGTAATAATATTTAAATTAAGTAAAAAAAATAACTTTTAATTTATTATGAAAGAATGTAGTATTATTTTAGATAGCACTACATTATAAGATTGTGATTTAATCCAGTTAGTTTAATCACCGAATTTTGTTTGTAATATTTTGACGCGATGTTTAATATTTGTATGTAATTTTTATTCCATTATTTTTACAGTATTTAATAAGTATAATATACTTATTCCATATTACTTATATATGAGATTATTCTTATATCAACTAAGATCAGTAAGATATTACATTTGTTTTACTTTAACCTTTGATTATTTAATACGGCCTTGGAGTGCCAACAATATTGTGAACTTTGACATTACCAAGTTATACACGCGCCTACTAAAATATACCTATTTCTGTCATACTTATTGTAATTGGAAGATTAGAAAGGGACAAAACGTTGATAAATTATATTTATGGTGTACTAATTTTCCTTGATATTAGGCAATCAATTCTGTAGACGAGTCAGCCAATAACAAGATGCGATTATGCCATGCTCCATTTACATTATATACTACACAATTAGTAATAATTTAGGCAAAAAAATATGAGTATATTCAATATATCCACGGTTAGTTTCATTAAAAGAAGAACATTAAATAATATTTAATTAATTTAAAAATCAACGTTGCCAATGTATTTATTATAAATAATAATAATAGTGTGTAATTAATTTTGTATTTCGTAGTGTATAAGCTTTGTGATATTAAAATTATGAATGGTCTGCTAGTGTAATTGTAATAACATTATTGCCAATTATTTATTATGATGATAAAGTAATAAACAAATTTTGTAGTAATTTGAGTGTATCTTTTTACCTTTAGAATAAAACATATTTTCATTTTAAATTCCTATATTAATTTATTTTAAATGCTTTGTAATTATCGATCAATTACGCACTAAACAATATATCTTTTATTTTGCGTGTAGGAAAACTTTATTGTGAGAGGTGGATGCACTGTGTAGGAAAACTTTATTGTGAGAGGTGGATGCATTTGTGTAAAGCGCCATTAATATGGGGACAGTTTCTTGTGAAGAATCGTATTCCACTATCGCATGACATAACCGCCATGGATTATCGTGTTTGGATAAATGATTACACGATGCGAGGTTTTTATATCCGTTTAATAATCGTACATTCGAGGCAACAAACTTTGCCCTTTAAATGAGTTTTAATTAAAAAATATTATAATAGTATAAACTCTGATAGTTATGAAGTCGATAATTTCCTCACGTCTAATACTCGGCAAGCGATAAGTATATTGAATGTTTTTTTTAAATGTTGAATATGTTGTAGCAAATAAAATATGCAGATTGATGCAATACACCATTTGATTAACAATCGTGTAAACTTCAAAAAACTATTTATTTTGAAGTGCTTTATAAGGGAAAGTCTTCAAACCTACCACATTGCTGCGGTTAAGCAAATATTTATAAATAATTTGAAACAAAAAACAAAACAAGTGTGTAAATACAATTCATAAAATGCTGCCGCCAATCAGATTTAACAAAACGTATGTGTCTTATATCGCAGATAACAAAAGCATAGAAAAAGTTTACAATAACTAAGTTTAAGTTTAAAACAAAATGCAATGAATGAATGACAATGATCCACTAATTGATATTTTTTTATTGCAGATACCGAACTCGCAGATTTTTGTATCACCGATTTTTTACGCTGTTTTTTTTTTGCAAATCAATTTTTTTTATCATACTTTTTTTTTCTTTTGAACGTATGATGCATAAAAGAATCGATTCATGCCCAAACACAAGATAATATTTTCTTTACACATCAAAGCGCCTATAGTAATGCATACAAAAACTATTCGATACCATTTTTTAAAACAACCCTTTTTCATTCATTTTACGCGACACAAACGCTCGGTGGTTTTATGGTACCATAAAATACTTTTATAGTCTCAGAAACTCATAAAATCGGTTAAGCGTGAGCCTTTGGTTACGATCCGGGGCGCTGATGTGTTTTAATTTATTTTCGAGGTACACATACTTGCTCGAACAGGTGTGTTTGATAGTTCACCTAGCTATTAGGGTTCAAAAATTAGAAAACAATGTTTCAATTGTTAAAACACTTAGTTTAAATTTATAATATTTTTATAAATATAAATGTATTAATTTTCGAGTTTGTATTTTAAAATTTATTTTCGAATAATTATGTTTACAATAAGTATAACAATTATTTGAGCTCGTATTACCGATGGTATATTTTAGAATATAGATGGACAACACTGGAGGAGTGGGTTATAAAATACGAGCGCAAATCGAGGAAGATCTGGTTTTTGCCTTTTGGTTATAAACAAATAGTGTAGGACTTGTGTGTTGTGTTGCATCTGCAAATAAAACAGTTTTTTTTAAAAGATCCGTCGTTTGCCTTCTGAGAATAATTTACACAATGTTGATACTTTTGATACATCTAGTATGTGTTATGCAAAGTTGTAACTATAACAGAAGCTGGCGACATTATTTAAACTTGATAGTAAATTTCTTTTGTTTTTAATTTAGACATATGAGTGTTGAAAAGAGAATCAATGCAAATATATTATTTAATGTTGTGTTGGGGGTTAGCATTTCATTTTTGTGTGAAGGTTGTTAGTTTGGGTTTGTTCAGTTTTACTGGTGTTAGGTCTCTCATATGTGAGAGGCTGCCTGGGTGGGTACCACCGCAATGTCTATTTCTCCCGTCAAACAGCAGTTTAAATGCACTGTTGTGTTTCGGATTGAAGGATATTGTAGCCAGAGTAACTACTGGAGATATTGAGACTTAACATCTTATGTCTCAGGATGGCGAGCGCAGTGGAATGCCAAGCATTGCTTTGTAAATCAAGGTGTTGTTTGGTTTTTCTTCTGTTCATGAGCGGTCGCATCGCTTACCACCAGGCGAACGGCATGCTCGTCTCGCCATTCACTGCAATAAAAAAAAAAAAGTTTTTCTCAATGATTGTTCAGTGTTCTATAATTTTATAGTGTATTTACACATCTTGGTTTTTACGCAGTTTTTATATAATATGTCATCAATAAGTTTATTTGATTAACTTACAGGTGATAGGCTCGCATTCTATTACATTGTGGGATGAAACATAAAAGGTGAAATGGGTTGTTCTGGTAGCACCTCTGCTTACCCCTTTTGGGAGAAAGGCGTGAGTTTATGTCTTTAGTATGTATGATAATTTATAGGAAATGGTTTTAGAGCCTCTATTGACATTTTCCAAAATAAATACAGTATTAGAATATTATTTTATGTTGTCCTGAATTTGAATTCTCTATCCAAGAACTATCTCTGCAACTTAAAATATCTCAAAGAAAATTTCAATAGCTTTCGTTTAGATGGAATGACTACAATGCAATTTGAGATACACTTACGGATTGATCTAAAATTCCGAGTGTGAATGCATTCCTATGTTTAGATTGAAGAGTTCGTGTTTCAAATGCTAATGCATTACCCAATATTACGTGCCGTGCTTTGATTCTCATGGGCGAATCTCTACATTTTACAATTCGTGTGTTTGTATAAAACCAATTGGTAAGCGGATGTTGGGTAAACTAAAAAAAATTCTGGTTGCTAGTCGGACAGATAAGTATATTTGTCTCCAACAAATTACACACGGTATATGAAGACTGCTTCCGAAAACGAAGTCGAGTGGTAGTTTTAGTGACTATAAACACAATAGAACTGAAAATTTGGTTTATTATATTGGTCTTTTTTTCAGATGCGTTGTATCTGAAGTCACTAAAACTACTACCTGGCTTCGTTTTCAGTCTGCATATATTCTGTAGAAATATCATAGTAGTGTCGCCGTTATTTTGTTCTAATTTTCATCGTTTTCTCCACAAAAATACGTGTCGGTTTACAAAACTGCGTTTTGTGTTGAGAGAGGGCCTACTTTAAAATATTATGCAAAACGTAAATCCTTCCAGAAATTTAAAATTCTGCCTTCATTTCCAAGTTTTATATTTGGACTTTGAAGAAAGTTGAAATCTCTTTCCTTCATTAACATTCAAGGATTTGCAGTAGCAAAAATTTTACGCTGGCTTAAAACAAGTATTACAAATAAATAACAATTTATTTTACCACTGAATGTATTTATTATTAAAAATAAAACAAAAAAGTACTTTCATTTATCAATTTGACTCTTTTTTCAAGTGTAGCTTTATTTTCATTATATTGACTCGTCAATTACAATTTGTATGTAGTCGTCTGTCAGAACATTCCACGGGGTCTTTTTTCGTACACCGAACCCAAGCAATGACAGTCGCGCAAAACATAATTTATTACAACCTGTTTTATGAAGTTTAATGTTAATATTAACGATCATTGTTATGCATTTTGCGTAACGTAATGTTTATGTCCAACATATGTTTTGACGAGTCTATATCCCGGTTGGTCAAGGCTGTTATGTTTATTTTTTGGGTCATTTTATTGCGTATTTCTTTTAAACCTTACACGTTTATGTCATGATGGGGTCAGGTAAATAATAGACTACAAAAAATATAAATACTAACCTCTCCGTTATGTTTCGTATCATTAAAATAGTCGGATAAATTCAAACCGTTTTAATCATTGTGGAAATCAGTTAGTTTTGTGATAACCTCTCATAAATCAGATATTTATAATCACACACTTAGAAACATTGGCATATAACGAGACAATTACAAGGAAATACATATTTTGGTTCTATAAAACAAATAATTCACTGTTGATGACTGTATTTTAAGGTACACAAAATAGTATATTTATTATTATTTGGTATGGTTCGGATAGAATATGTATTTTCCAGTGATAGTTAGTCCTTATTAATCGACGATATTAAGTTAGCATGGTTGAAAGGGGATGTAAACTGACCGATCTCGTAAGATCACATTCTGATATAAACAATAAAGTAATTAGTTTACGTCAATATAATTAAAAAATAATGTTGTTGATGAAAATGGTAGTAGTCATAACGACATGTCAACATAACAATGCTACCAATTCATATTATCAAGGATTATTTACTTAATTTGCATTCTGCTGTTGGCACAAACCGTGTAAGTAACTTTCCGTAGTATATTGAATAAATTAAAAAGTCCTCGATAGCAGAAACCAGCATTCTTGTGCTATTTTTATACTACTAACCACACTTATTTTCTGACGTCATGTTGGTATATATTTGTGCTTCAACATAAAATACTCTAATATTTAACAACCAATATGATCTGTCATTGCCACGCGTCAAAACATATTTAAAAGGAAGTCTAATAATGTAATTTCGCCCTAAACCCGTTCCCCATTTTCCTTACCATCCTCTGTTTCCAAAAAAAAATAAGATTATAAGCTTTAAGACAACTGCTCTGGAATTTTGTTTGTTTTCGAAACTAGTGATCAGGAGAACTGTTTACTCTTTTGTCAGTTTTGTTATTGAAACCATGCATTTATTTGTCATGTTATTTATTCTAAAAATAGTGACTATAATACACAATATGTCAGTTATATATTGCCGGATGGCCAATACCCATTTTCTCTTTCCAGCCGTTTTTCTTCCCTCTCCCTCCCGGTTTGACTGACAGGCAACACATCTATGATCCAAATGTTCTGGATGTTCATGGCCTGCAGTGATAACTTACAGTCAGGTGGTCCTTGGGGGGTGGGGAGGGGGAGGTTACTCTATGATCTGTAACGAAGTTCGAAGCACAGAATACCAAACTAACAGAAGTCAAGCTTCATACAAAGCGCGTTAAATCAACGCACACATAGACAGCGTTCACTGACATGGTATTCGAAACCAGTCGAGACCACTGCGAACGCGAGTTTCACCCGCTTTGGGCACGCAAATAGTGATATTTTTTGTGCAAAGATGGAACAAATGAATACAAGTTATTACACTTGTATATAAAATACCAGATTATAATAATAGAATATAAATTTCTTTAAAAAAATACATATATTATACAAAAATAAAAACTTAGAATAATTACATACACATTCTTAATGACTTCATAAATACAATTAAAGTTTATTTATTCTATTATTGTGTTTTATATATTTTATTTTAAAAATTAATCAAACGATACGAGTGCTATTAACATGATACGTGTTTTCGCATAAGCCAGAGTTAACAACCCTAGCGCGAACGTTGAGCGTAGTGTGAGTGTGGCACCGAAATAGAAGTACATACACAAGCTTGACTTCTGTTAGTATTCTGTGTTCGAAGGTTCGAACGTAGTACGTGAATCTATACGAATGTGCCTAGGTACTCAACGGAGGGAAGTGGATATTATTATTTCCAACTCCTCCTATTAATTTAACTTTTTGATTAATTTCGTTGCGGGTTAAAGACAAGTTAGACATTTCCGGAGACTCGCCGAGCTTCAATGCTCGGTGTCATTACTTTGCATGCCACTGTTGATCCTGGCTCACAGGAGTTGCAGTGGTGGGTATGAGGGCGGGACAGTCTATGGAGACTACCTACCTACCTACCTATGGAGGTACTCGACATAAAGTATCATAGCGAATCGTATTGATTTTTAGAACTGGAAATCATAACTTACTTCGAGCGTCGTACGTTCAATCAATCGAACTTCGTTTCGGATCATAGAGTAGCATGTGTGTTCGAGTGCCGGTCTATGCAATAAAAAAGCAATAGTAGAAATCCTGTAGTTGTGACCCACATATTATGTTTAACTTTGTACATATAAGCGGCTACGAACAAGCGTTGTAATGATGTTGACCGGTACATTTTCCTTATTAAAAGGTGCGTTGTGAATGTATAGTCACTTTATCATTTAAAAATTATGAATTTACATGTATACATACGTAAACTCACACCTATTTCCAAAAAGGGTAGGCAGAGGTGCAACTAGGACAACCACATTTCGCCTTGTATTTTCCGTCTCACGATGTGATAGGGGCCTATCGCCATATCGGGCACAAAATCCTGGGTAATAATGAATAGAAAAATCCAATATCAGTTTTCCCGATCCGGGATTCGAACCAGAGACCCTATGTAACCGTACCGTAGTATAACTACGCCACCGAGGCAGTAATTATAAATTTAATGAAATTAAAATAATTTGCATCAAACCAACTCCTATAATATCACAGCAATGTATGACTTTGATTCTGTTTTTCATTCTTATTTAACGTCAGGACGCTATTGGGTTAGGCCAGGCAATAGTCACGTAGCACGAAACCATTAACCTTGTGTAGGGACCAGTAATAGAAACAGCTGGTGAAAAATATCAACCTACTTTGCTGTTATTAGTATTTCACCAACCTAATGTACATACAGAATATATATTAAGGAAAACGGAAGGTTATTCGGCACATAGCAAACATATTGTTAAGGAATATAATTGGAACGAAACATATCGATACATGTATTTCTTTTTGGTAACATTTCGTTGCCAAGGGAGTTTCTTGCGACATTTTACAGTGATTCAAAATATATTTGAACGGCTAGGAAAAATATAACAGTATTTTTTGTATTGTACTTGCAATTATAAAATGTTTAATATTTTTTTGATTTTTATGGACAGAGTTAATTAATGCTGTGATTCTATAAATCTCTTTACTTTATTATCTATTTATATGAAAGTAAACCATAATGTGCTGTGAACCATCAACTCTAATAGCATGAAGATTGGTAGATTTAAGAATGGCTTTGATGATATCAGATCGGACAATCCATTTTGATCATTTTAGATTCTCAACATTTGAATAGTTGGCATGTTTATCACTTCTTACGTTGACAATTATGCGATCACAGCCTACAATCATAACCTCATTCATATAAACAAAGTAAAAGCAATTTCTGATATAAAACAATTTAATTTACATCTTAATGTATTTTTGATACCTATCACCATTAATGTACTTGATAAACAAGTGTCTGTTAATAGCCCTATTCATCATTCAATATGAGACATTTATCTGGGGCGACGCAGCCTCGTGAAGGGAATGTCCGTACTCCGCTCTACGACCTAATTGTAGGCCATTTGCACAGGTGCGACACGTGACGGTCATAATACTGACCAAATTGAAACCGAATTCAAATGAGACTAGACTGATAGTGATAGCTAAACAAAAGTATAAATAATTTACTGGTGGTCTTTCATATGTGAGAGGCCACCTTGGTACCACCTGAATGTCTATTTCTCCCGCCAAACAGCAGTTTAAATGCACTGTTGTGCTCCGGTTTGAAGTATGCTGTAGCCAGAGTAACTACTGGACATAACGAGACTTAACATCTTACGTCCCAGGATGTCGAATGCAGTGGAATACTAAGCTTTGCTTTGCAATTCAAGGTGTTCTTTGGTATTGCTACTGTTCATGAGCAGTCCTATCGCTTACTATCAGGCCAATGGCAGATCCTGTTCCCATTCATTGCAATAAATACAAGCTATATAACTATGAAGTTGTGTATGATCAGTATTATTTTTTAATAGAAGGATTATTAAAATCCTGCGGAAAAACTATGCCAAAATCTACTATTCTGAACCGTGAGATCACGTGTGGGAAATTTTTTGTCTTGAGAAATCACAAACGATTTGTACAAGGATTGGAAATTGTGGTTGGGATGGCAAGTGGCCCACTCTCCATTACAGGTTAGATCGGATATAAAATACGCGAGATATGGGTGCCATCAATAGCACACTAGAGGATAGGTAGAAACCTATCCTCTCGGGAAAATAGATGCGTATAATATGTTTCTATAAATTAATCAAAGAATAAATAATACGCACACTTGTATAAACTGACGCTTTTTGCCCAGAAAAGGTATGCAGAGGTACCAGGACACCCACATTTAGGCTTGTATGTTTCGTCCCACGATGTGATAGGAGGTCCTGACTCTGGGCTGATAATTAATAAAAATATCCAAAGTTGTCTGCCTGACCTGGGATTCGAAACCGAGACCTCGGCTTTCTAACCGTAGCGTAATATAACTACGCCACCGAGTCAGTTATTTAAATACTGATCGAAAAAAAATAGCCAGTACATAATCATATTTATAAGCTATCTGAAAAGTAAAAAAACTTCGTAGTTACACCGACACAACATTTGAAAACCACTGTCACCAAAAAATAATTCCCTAGTATATTCTGTCTCTATAATCCCAAATCCCCATAGCAACGATTTCATTATGAACTGAAGCCTACCAACAAATATAGCGTAAAAATGTTATTTTGTCATACACAAAGCAGGGGGATAGATCGCTGCCATTTTTCACCACTTACCCAATTAGTTTCAAGCTGGGAGTTAATAAAATGTTCTCCGTTTGGGTAACGATGGCATTTGTCTTGCTAAAGTACTAAGGTTTACGTGCTCTGATATTCCGGATTGCCTTTTAAATCTGGCATTTGGGTTTGGAACTGGTGCTCAATGAATTAGTAACCAGAATTCAAAGTGTAGTTTAACTCAATTGATTTTATTGCATAGACCTTGAATTTGTATTACTGACCAACGTGATGAAATAAACAAACATTTCATTTCAGTGGATGTGAACAAAAGGGATTATGGTAAATAAGGGGAATAATGCCAACCCGCACTAAGCCAGCGTGGTGGACTATATGGCCTAACCACTCTCAGTCGTACTCTCGATTGTAGAGGAGGCCCGTGCCCTGCAGTGGACATATATCGGCTGATACAGATACAGATACAAGGGGACGAATATGGTATTTGACCTCCGCAATTTTACTTATTATACGAAACAGGTCGAAAAACCTGACACTTTACGACAATTGTCTGTAACACTCTGGTACCTACTAACCATAAGGCCGGTTATTTCCCACAAGAAGTTAAGGTACCTTTTGTAGGCACTGGTACAACAAAACTTAATAAACATTAATTATTTTTAACAATGAATCATAGTCCTTATTACATGTTTATTGTTAAGATACAATGCTCGTGGCACGAGGATTAGAAACTAATTAGTTAAGAAGTTTAGTAGTAATTTTGTTTTACCTCTTTCTTATCTAGGAAAATTCTGATTGATTTATTTTCAAGAACACTCTAAACATCAACCTTATCAGCATTTATATAAGTTCCCATGCCCTCATAGCGTTTAATGTTTCCAAAACAATTGTTTCGGTACAAATGAAACAACCAATGGAAGTATATTGAGTTGGAGTGGATAGAAATCGGATAGCCCAATAATATTCCATTTGTCTATACTCTATTGTAACAGTAAAGTGCGTACAATAATACGAAGATTGCCTTTCGAACGCAACTCGACTGTAAGAATGGTAGTAGCACTCGAATTTTCGGCATTTGAATTGATACTCCCACTTCTATGGGATATTTCGACATAAAATCTATTGAAGCGTGCTTTACATACATTATTGTTAATTTGAAGCGCGTGGTAACGGGCTTCTACAAACATGTTCACGGTGGTCGCGGGTTCTAATTCCAGGGCACACTACTGACTTATCATAGTAATGTGTATGACACCTAACACTATAATGGTGAAGGAAAAGATCTTAAGGAAACATGGAAAAAAAATGATATGCCAACTCAATCGTAGTTCCGATTATAGAGGAGGATTGTCGTCTGTAGTGGAACGCAAATCTGCTGATACAGTATATAGACCAGTTGAAGGTAGAGCGGTTGGTTATAGATCAGAATATGACGAATAAAAAAGTTAAAAGCCATGTCTTCAAATATAATGAAGCAAACTTTTTTTTTATTGCACTGAATGGCGAGACGAGCATGCCGTTCGCCTGATGGTAAGCGATACGACCGCTCATGAACAGTAGCAACATTCCACTGCGCTCGCCATCCTGAGACATAAACTTTCATTTTGTTGATCTCCCTTTTTAATTTAAAGAAAGTGTGTCTAGTTTTTAATATATTTAGAATATAACAGGACAATAGCCCAGTGTGAAATAAAAAATAGATGTCGAAATTGAACTTAACATAATATCTCACTTTCATCCACGTTGGGAAACGTGCAATGATTCGCACCCTTCCTTAACAATATTTCCGAGCCATGAACACCGAATTTATAGCTATAATATCTAGCAGAAATCTAATCTTGGGCAAAACATGTTTTACCGATAAATCGGAATGAAATCAAATGATTAGTGCATATGTAGTACTCGTATGTGGGAAACGCAAGTAGAATTTTAAGAATCAAAGTATCAAATCAAACCAAATAAAAATGTTTTTTATTAAAATAGGCTTTGTTAAGATCTTTTGAATCGTTGATTTCAGCCACCACTACTTCAGAACGTGTTGAATCTGTGAAGAAGAAACGGTGCAAAAAACTCCTTCAGAAACACGAACTGTCTTCTTTTTTCTGCTTTTGTTTCTTTTTTAATATAATATTTTAATGTTTGCTTGATTGATCAATTATTTTTCAATTTCATATAATAGTCAAATTTCCACCTTTATCTACAACTTCGTCGGGGTTAAAATACGCCCTGTATGCCATAGGAGCTGTAATAGTCACTATTTACGGTTAATATGTGTAACATTGTAGTAGAATACAATTATTAATATTTATCGGCTCGTTTGCTATACACCACGTCTTCACACCACGTTCCGTCCTCCACGTCTATGATCTATCTCCTTCTATATCTATCTCATTCACCCTTGGTTCGCGTAGTGTATAGTTCGAGACGACAGATGCTAAGAGTATGAATTTATCAATACACTACCACAAATAAAAATAGCTTTTGATACTTTCTAATCTATTAAACGTCTCAATGCATCTCAATTTCTTACATAACAAAGTACTCTGTGCATAAAATAGAGTAAGTGAATTCACAATCTCGAGCTCTTAACCTACCCAAAAATTTATAAGTATCCTAGATCAATTTTCATTGATCATTTCTCCTTTGTCGTCATTGTTGTTAATACCTCGATGAGCTCCTAAAATAAAATAATACCGATCATTAGTCCGTTGTTTGCGGAGATCTACGCAGCCAGTCAATAAGGTAATATAATTTATTCGAAAACGCGCTGAGTCCATAACAGAATTATAATGAACTCCGTGTCAACGAATTAAAATGGATTTAAAAGGGTTACGCAAACTATCGCCTGACAAAATATTTTCCTTGTCTTATCCACGATTTTTTGCTTAATTAAAAGTTACCTTTATTTGAAAGCGATGACAGATGCTATTTTCTGTCTTTTACGATATATTTTTACAAATTTCTCATCCACTAAAACCTTATTAGTACTGTTACCAAGAATTTGAGACCAAAATTAGCCAATTCTGTTCAGCTGTTCTCGAGTTTTGCTCTTAGAAACACATTGAGCTAGTTACTCATTTTAATTGGAAAAGGGAAAATTTTAAAACCTTAACATATTTTTCTTCGTATCATTCTGGAAATTATTTTTATAAAATTATAAACTATATTCTCATGTCTGAGGATACGTTTGGAAAAATATACATTTTATTCGTACGTTTAATAATCTAAATAACGCAGAAGAATCGAAGAGATGTTCGAGTTGACGGTAATGATATAGCTCTGTAATCTCACTGGCTATACGAAATGAAATCTTAAATAGGTAAGTGTAACAAACCCTTTATTCCAAAACACCGACTTTTGTTGCGATTGCCATGTTTTGGAACGTGTATTTCTATAAAAAATATTATCTTATGGAGGGTAGTTGTTGTATTTATATTGTGTCATTTTGCTAGATTAATTCAGTTTCTCGTGTTCGCTTGCAAAGCATGGCGCTTGCTGCTTTGCTGCAGTGTAGTTTTTGGATAATTTAGATTATTTTGCGTACACTATAGTACAAGTGGTATTGAATGCTACAATTATTACTGTGTTTCGTCTTCGTCGCGTCGTCCAGACACCTTCAGGAGCAAGAATTCGGTGAGTAGTACTCATAGGTACACTATTTTATTATTGTCATGATTTTTTTATTACTAAATAGCTTGTTATGCACCATTTCAAATAACAGATTGTACTGAGCAACCTAATGGATGTTTTATAATATTGTTTTGTTTAAATTCAATAAATTTCTTTGATTTATGCATTGATTTATGTAATAAGTATATGATATAAATCTATTATCATATGATGTGTTACGCCGCATTTCTTAACAATAACTTCATCCTAAGTCTCGATTGTTTTTTCCAATATATCTTCCATAAAATTTTTACTTGGACTATTATTAAAATTTGAAACTAATATAATTAAATCCCTTAAAGTGGCATTTAATCTATGCAAAGTAATTAAAGTCTACCATTTTAGTTCAATTTATTTATTTATGTTCTTAATTGTACTCCAGGAAAACAACAGACATTATAACTAAGTATATAAACAAGTATCCATACTTGATTAACCTAAATCTCCATAATATACCTGCGAAGTTTCAAATCACCTGAGCCACGAACACTAAACACAATGGACCATCTGAAAAAACTCGAAACAATCTTTCGAATATAATGGATACGGCTAATTTCAAGGGCCGATAAGATTTACCGTCCATAATACATTGTTCCCGGAAACTTCGGTTACTAGCAGCTCTCGCGTTACCAAGAGCTCTTAGGTCAAAGACGTTCACTTCCGATATTGCTTTACGTTCATGCATTATGGGGATGTTTGTAAGACGAGTTCGGTGTTCGACCCTTGGAGTCGTTTTTCGATTGTTGTAAACAATGTTAAGAACCCTTCATAATAAGACCTTTCTTATAGTGTATTGTAACATTAGGTGGAGAAGGTTATGACATTAAGATACATTTTTATAATAAAATTTCAACGCATTAAGCCGGTATATTAGAAAATACTCACGAAGAACTGATAACGGCTGGGGTAGTGTAGGACGGACCTCCAGCTAGGTGGAGTGACGATTTGCGAAATGTCGCTGGCAGATGCTGGAGGAAGCCAAAGATAGGGTTAAATGGCGCAATTTATAGGAGACCTATTTCCAGTTGTGGACAAGAGTATAAATTCATGATAATGATGACGATGATTAGAAAACGTGTTCAAAGATATTCTTTGCGGTATTATCGGTTTTATAAGACGTAACAGAGATGCGAGTATTATACGAGTACAACGGTCGTTGTCATTTATCATTATGTTTTTTTTAATTCTTTGATTAATTACGACAATAAATATTCACAATTTGGATGTTCAAATAAATTGTCACAACGAATCATATTGATCTTCTAAGGCAATTTGAGGAAACGGAATGTAACAAAAAATGAAGTCTTCAGCCAGTTCTTACAATGCTAAGCTTGATGGAACCTCATTTCTCACATCTTCAAAAACATTCAAAAGCTGTAGTAAAACATTGTAATAAATTTAAATTTCTCCATCTACACTCTCAAATCATGTAACAATACCTACATTTTAAACATTTCAATTTCAATATTCGATATTTGGGTTGGAACGATCGGCACCTGCCGCGCAAGATATCCTAGTCGGCTTTCCTTACACGGTTATTTACATTTATGGCGGTCGTAGATTTTGAATACATACATTTTTACGTACAAATATCCTAACCGAACGGTTTCATAAGTGAGGGTATTGGCTTGTTTTGTTTTGTTCGATGATTTATTTACTGGACGTTTATTACTTTGAGCATTAGAAACGGTTATATTGAACTGAAAAGATTCTTTGAATTCTCAAAATCATAATAATCCACAAAGACGGGATGTTTTGTTTTCCTTATGTTGTTCGAATGATCATCACATGTTATAGTATTATATTTAAATAAAATAAAGTCTGAATTATTAATTGATAGTACAAGTACCGGACAATTTAAGATATAGATTTTTTAATTTTGGTTATTTGTATATCTAGGTAACATTAACTATTGATGCGTCGATTTTCGTTGTTACATATTATTACGCAGTAAAAACATAGTAGCTTTATAGTTCATATCCACATGATCATTTAATTAATACATAAATACATACCGAAACTCACTCCTTTTTCCCAGAAGAGGTAAGCAGAGGTACAACCGGGACACCAACATTTCACTTTATATATTCCGTGCGATAGGGGGCGACCATATCGCCATATTAGACATCCCGACACTGGACTGATAATAGAAATATCCAATATAACTTTGCCCGACCCGGGATTCGAACCCGAGACCTCAGCTTTATAATCGTGCCCTAGTACAACTACGCTACCGAGGCAGATTTAATTAATCTTAGCGAAATATTATATTTAACGGCTGAATTACTCCGTGACATTAAGATAGTGAAAACTTAATATAATTGATTTAGATCTTTGAAGATATCATATATTGAAGGGCAGTACCATAGTATTATTTCTTAAATCTGTTTCCAATAATATATGAAAAGATGTAGTTAATGATCAGACTTAAAAATACATCATAAGATTATCATTTCTAGGAACGGAGCTTTATGTATATTGTCTTATGTTTTCTATACATTAAATTCCAGCAACTTTGCTCAACTGGCAATGGTAATGAAAATAAGAACGTTGTGCCATTATTTTTTATTTGGGTTTGTTAAAAAACATTTACGAAACAACTCCCATTATTTAACTAATTAAAATTATCTTTAAAATGCTTTTGTTTATGAAAAGAAAATAACAGGGAAAGTGGAGGCAGATGCTATTACATCTCTAACAGAATGTTTCTCCGAAAACTTGTCGAGTACGCCAGAAATAGAATGAGATAAACAATTGTGTACCTACTCTTAAGATTTCCTTTGTTCGCACATTTTTAAAATTTTATTTATGGTAGATTTGATGTTTCATTGTTAAGAACCTGGGCCTCTCTCGGCTGTAGAAGAGGCTCGTGCCACGAAGAGGGACGTTTATGGTTGGAAATTATTATTGTTTTTATTTTAGGGTAGTTGATTAAATAAAACTTAATTGAATAAATGAAAAGTAAACCATTCATAGTGTCAATTTTCTTAGTCAAATATATCAAAATTATTTAAAAAGGAAAATTTGTTAAAAAACAATGACTTGGCTAAAAAATAATAAGCACTCTGTACCCTTAGTCTCGAAGGTGATGGATGAATGAAACCAATGATCATCTTTAATGGAACATTTATATCATGTTCGGCTGGTGAATATCAATAAGTTGTTGAATATAGCTTTATTAATATTCCCCATATTCGTAGTCGCGATTGTAGAGGAAGCCCGTGCCCCGCAGTGGGACGAATATAGGCTGATACAGAATAGAGAATATTAGCCAGCTCGTTTTAAAGTATTTTCCAGTATATTTTTTTGTCTTCAGCTATGAGAGTACCACTGCTGAACAAAGATTTCCTCAAGGATTACCATAGTGGCCCGTTGGCACTGCTAACTTCTTTATCATCCCTCAACATAATCTTGACCCCATATTAAAATAATAGTATCTTATTGTAGTTATCAAAATAATTACTGCGTGTAGTAGAATAGCAGAGAAATTTTAGCCGTACAAGTCTGAGATTTTAGCAAACTCGTGTACGTTTATGCCGTAATTGCACATCATAAACAAAATAAAATTACGGCTTAGACCGTACATCATTTTATTTTTTATTGCAAAGAATGGCGAGACAAGCATGCTTGACGGTAACGACAGTACGACCGCTCAAGAACAGTAGCAAGACCAAACAACACCATGAATTACGCAATGCTTGGTATTCCACTGCGCTTGTCAACTCGAGGTATAAGATGTTAATTCTTTCAGATGTCCAGTATTTATTTACTCTGGTTGCAATGTCCTTCAAACTGAAACACAACAGTGCATTTACACTGTTGTTTGATGGAAGAAATAGACATTGCGGTGGTACCTACCCAGGCGGCCTCTCACATATGAGAGACCTACCACCATTAAAAGTATATACGACTTACTTTACATTTTTGTAATAAATAATTAATGTGTATAGTACATAATGTGTATGTGTATAGTACATATTGATAGTCAATCACCACGCACTAAAACGGTGAAGGAAAACATCGTGAGGAAACCTGCATACCATAGCGATTTATTTATAAGAATTTCTATGGTATGTAAGTCCGCCAACCCGCACTAGGCCAGCGTGGAGGACTATATGGCCTAACCACTCTCAATCGTACTCTCGATTGTAGAGTAGGCCCGTGCTATGCAGTGGGACGTATATGGGCTGATACAGATACAGATAGTACATAAAACAAATAATTACACGTTAACATTCCTTTAACATCTCCGTAGAGCATACACGTTAGTTAATAGTACATTTTATTTCCGAGTTCCCTAAGCGATGTAGTTTAGTGTAAAAGCTCTCTTTAATTCGCACACAACCGGTGCTGTTCGTGTGCCTGACGTATAGAATTGAGATTTTTAGGGTTCTGTAATAGTAGAACCATCATTAATGGTTCATATAATCCTGAAAAAAGTGGATGTCTATAGATCAGTATTCGCTGGTCTGACAAGTGGTCCCTGAAAGGATCCCAAATATTCCGCGATCGCCCGAGACCATCCTTAATATAATTTTATACATGTTCAATTTATGATTAGATTGCAAAACCCTTTATTTCTTTAAATTTTGGTATTGTATTAACATACAAACAAAGCAGTCAACCAACTGGGTTTTCTATAGCTAGACAGATTTTTAGTCAAATGGTCCTTGACGACTAAAAAGTTAAGAACCACTGCTAAATAAGACCATTCTCAAATGTTTCAAAACCCTATAAAAGGAAATACTTGTCAGGGTTAAGATTGCAGTGTTTAATCACCAACGGAACCACGTCTCATTTCACGGGTGGCGAGTTGGAATTTCTTTAAAACCCTCCCGGCTCCTAATGAAACGGGCCCATCTGGCCCCGGCGTGTAATAAAAGTAAAACAACAATACTTACTAATAGCATTATTACCGACTTCTGTTCGCGGCTGGAGTGCGCTGGGCCGATGTGACCGCGGAAATTGTCGCAACGCTTTTTATTACTGATTCTTTTGAATATTACGGGTTTGTTTCACTGATTGCAGAGCGTAAAAATGTCTGTTTAATTTTTGCAGAGTCAGATGAGGAAGATTTAATTAAAATTCAAACGTTTCTCACGCTGTAAATGGTGTCGTATTGTGAGTGAATTTACAAATACTTCAGGGAATAAACCCGTAAATGTGATATTCATGATAGAAACATGTTAACCCTTTTCGGCTTGCATTAATTACATGATGGTACGTGAAAACTTCAGTAGGTACCAATTTTGTACATAAACTAGTTTTCATAGAAAGTTTGCTTCGATGATACCTTGCAAACTCGACTGTTGAACATTTTGCATGTGAATTATACGAGTATTCAATTGTTGAAAGTAAATATTTAGTTCTGACAATTATCCACGTAAAACTGAATAATCTTGAACACGAAAGAAAAGCTGCGGGCAGTTACTAGTGTAAACTAAGTGAATCAAGGAACAAAACCTATTAAGTAAGACTTCATAGCATTCTTAACTTCTTAACCCCGACTTTATGAAAGTTGCTTAAGTAGTTGTTACATTATTCCGTTCCAGTTGCTGCGCTCCTTTAATCTACTTATTACTTGAGAGTCGTTTACAAAAATGAAATATATCGAGACTTTGACTCTTAGAAATAATAAAACTGGATGGCGGTTGCAATCAGATAAACTTATTCTAGAACATTTCTCTTTTTATATACACTAGTTTAGTTACCAATAACCAATACCGTAAACCAATTTGTATTAACAGAGGGCACTATTACTTATTTTGTTACTAATTTTAACAAAAAAACTTGGAGAAACGTTTTTTGAATGGCATATTTATTCCATCTTGATTGTTTTGTAAGCAATAACATTGTATCGATTTATTGTTGTAATGGCAAAATATATGGGCTGTACATGGTATAAGTTTGGAGTTGATTGCTTTGGGAAAGTACATTATGTATTTATGTATGTATCAGCCCATATACGTCACTCTGCAGGGCATGGGCCTCCTCTACAATCGAAGGTACGACTGAGAGTATAAAAGTATTGGAAAGTACATTAGTTCACATTTTTTACAAAAGTTATTTTCGAGATATCATACAAAAACACACGCATTTTTCTCAGAAGTGGTAGAGAGAAGTTTTGTTTTATATTAGCAAGGTTTTATACATTCTTACACCGATATATACGGCGAAGTTATATCAGACTAATATTAGTTTTCCATACAAAATACATTTCTAATATGAAAGTTTTTCGTTTGCATACATAGATTAAAAATATGTTAATATCATGCTCTGTAGTTACAAGCTTATCTGATAGTGTTTCTGTTTAAAATTGCATATTTACAACACATTTTCTTTTCAGTGCTTTAATTTTCATATAATATTTTTATGAAAATCTCTATCATCATATGATTTTTAAAATTATAGAATGAAACTCTAAAGAATCCGTATGATAGAGATAGATATTGGCGACCTAAAAGAAAAGGTCACATAAGTTTTGCTGTTGTACCTTTGTCAGAAAACTGAAATATTTATGTATAAATAATTTGAAATATATCTATTTTTACAATATATTGGGTATTTTCATAGTGCTTTGTAGGTGAATGAGTATTCTGAGTATGCTTGCATATTGTGTCGAGGAATCAAAGTGTTATTTATTGATAATCTTTCTGGAAGGCATTATATTCTCCGTCAGGCGCAAGTGAGTTACATTGCTTAGTTATCTTATAAATGTCTTTTAAAATATTTTATGTTATCACCCTTTAGTAACTCAATTATTATCAATCATATTAATTTCAAGCCATGCTTTTTAATTCATAGTTCTCTTTGCTTTTGCTACTGACCATGAACGGTCGTATTCCTTACCATCAGGCGAATGGAACGCGCATCGTCGCATTCATAGCAATAAAAAAGAGAAGAATAACCTCGATTGTTGATACATTTCAATTTCGATTGCACAGGTATCTCATGAACTGCAGGCGCTTAGAGGCTGATAGGCTTAGACCAAAAAAACGCAGTACATAACTGCGCGAACTAGAAGCCCGCTGTCCAGTGCTCATACGCAGTGGCGTAACAATAGGGTGGCAGAGTGCGCAAAATGCTACGGGCCCCCGGCCTTAGGGGCCCCCGGCCCGGCAGGGCGCTGGTCTGACAGGGTCTCACGCCCGACAGGGCCCTGGCTCGATAGGGCCTCGGGGTCAAGCCCGACAGAGTGTAAGCAGAGAAGAATATAACATTAATAACGAAATTATTAATAATAAACAATTGACTACATTTTAAACATGTCAAACATTTCATCATGTATTGGATGTAAATGTTTTGTTTATAGTATAAACATAGTTACAAACCAATAAATTATAATTTAATGAATATTAAGTTATTATTTTCCAAATAAATAGAAACATGCCTTTTTCTAGAAATTATTAAAGAGGTAGTGAAAAACTGAAGAGAAAGAGGGAGCCTTAAGGGATAAATAAAAAGTTATACAAAATAAGTCAGTACTTTTGGAACGAGCAATTTATTGAGGAGTTTCAGAAATGATAAAATGGACGAAACTAAAAATTCCATAACAGACTGTCAAGGTGTGTGTGTTTAGGGATGCCTACTCCAGATTATTAACTTAACTTTTCCCCATTATTTGATATACAAAATAGGTTAAATAAAATATTTTTTCTTTATTTAAAGTAATCATACTATTAATTATATTAATAACGCATTTTAGTAAAAACAATAAAGATCTAAACCCATCTCCTAGTGTTTGTTTCCGAATAGAATTAACTCTTTGGATTTATTGCCTGGGCTGTTATATTTCTGTATTTATGTAAAATATAAATCATCATAAGTAAAATGTTCGGAACACACAACTGAAGTCATGTGAGGCTACGAATGGTCTTCTTTTCGTTTCCGCTGTGTAATGTCTCTCCAGCAATTTGCTAGTACGGAATCCGTAAGAAGTCTAAAAATATTATTAGGACCTTGAATAAGTTCTCGCTGTTTCTTCAAAGATGACAATAGCAGTACCCCGTTTGTGAAATTTTGAATGGTAATACATATGCAAGGCAAAGAATTAATAAAATTACTATGAAGTGCATGTCGTCGTGGGTTTCATTAATATCGTGTAGGTAAGTATTATTTACTCATTAAATAAATAATGCCATTCTTCTTGTTGTTATTCTGATCGAAATATTATGTAATGATATTTGTGTTTTATAGTTTCTCCCATAGTTTCAACAAATCTTCCTAGTAATAAATTGACAATACTGGCCAATGAAACTCATCTTCAAAATAATGAATTAAAAGTTCATGTTTTCTTCAAATAACAGTGGTTTCACAATAATGTTACCGATAGAAAGTGATATTAGTATTATTATACAGTTTTCCCACACAATTGCGATACAATTCGACAGCACAAACCGGCATAATTAATTATTTTTCGGGAGCACGTTATCCATATGTAGTTCAAATGACACTGACGTACGTGAGAAGCGAGTCTACCAAATTTGGTAGACTTTATTTGAGCCGCGCAGTAGGTTGTGATGTGTCATCTAGACGAGTATATAATCTAAGCCTTTTTAGATTTCATGAAGTGATTTATGTTCAAAATCCGATGATAAATATGAAGCCATGTCATTAATAGATTCTGCGCTGTATTGTATCAGCCCATATAAGTCCCATTGCGGGGCATGGACCTCCCCTACGATCCAAAGTACGATTAAGAGTGGTTAAACCATTATAGTCCACCACGCTGGCCTAGTGCGGGTTGGCGATCTTTACGTACCATAGAACTCTTGCAAATCGCTATGGTATTCAGGTTTCCTAACGATGTTTTCCATCACCTTCATAGTGCGTGGTGATTGACTATCAATACACACATGACCCCGAAGTCTGAGGTGTGCCCTAGGATTCAAACCCACGGCCACCATTATCATATTGGCTGCCGCATCTGATCCGTTTACCAACATGCCACCATGCGCCTTAAAAAATGAAATTACAACGTCAAGTTTTTTTTTACATTTACGGAGGGCCCCATTCGATGAATTTTGCCACGGGCCCACGATGGGGTAGTTACGCCACTGCTCATACGAACATATCCATGTATTTGTATCGACAAGTGGCCAACACATGGCCATTCTCACGGTTAACTCACCGGCCCTGAGTTGCGAGTTCGAAGCCGATTTAAGCCGATAAGTCGAACACCATACATGCCGATCTTGGCTTAGCAAACTTTTTTTATCTTATAGCAGCACGGCATTGTTTTTTGCAAACTTTTCACAGTAGCAGTTTTATGGATCCGCTGAATTTGGCCTAATTTAAGGTGGATTCTGCTTTGAAAATCATCAAACTAGTTAGTTTACTACTTTATGGTACTTTATGGTAATTAAGAAGCCTGCCAAGATACACGGGGCATGCTAATTTACTTTAATGGTTTTAATTAAGCATTACGTGGCACTTTACTGCGCTTGACACACTGATACTTGAAGTGTTTATATTTTTATAAAAACCAGAAGTGAAATTGCATTTTCAAAACCAACAACCATTTATTCGTACAATTTAGATATTTCTAACAAATCTTAATTCGCGTATACAATAAGAAAGAATCCTTCTTATCGCTTCCAAAGGAAAAACAATACTCCAACATTCTACCGAATTACAAATTTAGGCAGGTTTACTTTTCTAATTTAATACGGCCAGACATCATCCATAAAGAAGGTGAATGTTTGTCATCTCTACGTTGTTTGTAATCGTTTTTCAGTATTCTTCTAACAATATTTTAATACATATATTATGTAATCAATATAATGTCATGGTAACATATGAGCATTTCCACAGACATATACTTCTATATATATTTACCGGACATATTGGGACTTAATATCTTATGTCTCAGGACGAGCGGAGTCGAATGCGAAGCATTGCTTTGTAATTCATGGTTTGTTTGGTTTTGATATAGTCCATGAGCGGTCGTATCGCTTAAACTCAGGCGAATGGCAACATCGTATCGTAATTTTGTCGTATTCATGGCAATGAAAAAACTGCGTGCGAACATATCTATTAATTACAATATCAGTAAAGTGCTTTTCTACTTCATTCCAACAACAAATAGAACAGTTACAAAATGAAATACAATTCTGTTCTACTTTCTCTTCTTGTAGGTTTGGTTGTCATCAGATATTTGCTGTATCTAATCGATTTTCCGAGTTATATATAATAATCGATGTATTGTTATTCGATTATTTGGTTCATTAGGATGTTTAAATGAATAGGTAAATTCCTCACGTTATGCTTATTTGAGATTAATCGGTGCTGGAACTGAACAAAGTGCTTCCTTCTATAAGCTAATACGACGTGATTTTGTAAAGTGTTTCATGCTCGATTAATTTATTTGACCCTTTTTTCTACATTTATATTTCCAATAGGGAATATGCACCAGACTTCAAAATAAGTCAATTTTTTTTTTTTTTGTAATCTTTATTAATATAGAAATATACCTTAAAGATATTTTTCAAATTTATCAACTCTAAATCGGTAAAATAAATACTTAAAAAATGACATTTCAAATTTGCCGCGCATTGTTTCCAAAACGCGATCTATTGAAGTTTTGGCTTGTTGAGTGTATTGTTTTACGTTTGTTTATGAGTTATTTTGTGCTTTCTTTATACTATTAAATAAAATGGATTATTTTGTCACGAAATACAGTTCTGTAGCAATTCATGAAAGAAACTTAATCCAAATACTACGTTGTTCATATCGTGCCCTCTGACGTCACAGCGAGTTCACGCCAACATGGCGTTTAAATGCTTCGAAACTGATAGCAGTTTTGATTATTTTTTTGTACTTTTTTTATTGATATTTTCAAAGACTTATATTTTTTTCTGATAATGTAATAACATACAGAGTTGATTAAAAATATAAAAAAAATGACATGCATATTCCCTATTATTCTATTATGGTGAAGGAAGTGTAGTCATTTCCATTATTTCCTGTAAAATTATTTTGTTTTGATGTTTTAACTTTCATAGAATAGTTTTTTCCATTAATCCACTTACATATATAAATGTCGATTCATCAGACCAATTAATTGGAAACTATTAGTATATCTAATGAATCAATTAAATCGCTGTAAACTGAAAGCACATTGTTATTGGATAAACTGAAAACACTAACTTTGAGTGTTATTTCGCAATTTAACTGTGCTGACATGTCCCGCGTTTATGTTATATGATGTTTACGTTCTAAATTGCTTGACGATAATAGCTTTCAGGAAAATGGCTACTCGCAATTACCTTCACATCGGTGTTCACAAAGTTTATGACGTTTAAACCGTGATGTCTTGTGTTTTACTCCTAAGTCACAACCGATGACGTTATGCAGTTGGTAATAGAATTATAAACCCACACTATTTGGAAAACAATGAATAAAACGTGTTGACGAGGTAATGCTTTTAATCTTTTGTTTGTTCTTTTCAATTACAAATTACATCGCAAACAAATCTAGATGACATGAAAATCTTTACAAGAGCTAATCAAAGCGCATATGAAGTTTGCACGGCAGTAAGCTAGCGTATTTTTTGTATTGCTTTGAATGACGAGATAAGCATGCCAATTGCCTGATAGTAAGCGATACAACCGCTCATCGACAGTAGCAAAACCGACAACACCATGAAACACAAGCGATGCTTAGCTCCACTGCGCTCGCCATCCTGAGACATAAGATGTGAATACTCAGTAAACTGAACTGGCTTGATCTCTTATCTCAACAGTAAACTCATATAACACACAATCATTACCCCGGTGTGAGGATTTCACTCACTGCATTTCTTTCACGACCAATTTATCTCACTGCGGAGCCTCTCAGACTTAGCTCATAAAACTCAGCGAGTAAATTAAAAGGTGGCTTAAAAACTGTCCTCAGATTAATGACTCTCAGGCCGCTACTGGTCTGAAATGAATGAACATTTAAAATATAAATTGTTTTTTTATTACAATACGTTTGCTTAGAGCATGCGCGGTAAGATCAGGACTATTAAAGCACGGCTCGAGATGGGTATTTGATACAATGGAAAAAAAAATGCTCAGATCGGCGAAAGAGCAGACGTTTTATTTTATACTCATAGCCGTTGCTTAGGAATATCGACAATATTTTGGATTGTAAATGCGTTTTAGGCCTCTCAAAATGAAATAGAGTGAGACAAACATTTAAAAAATTCCGATTAATTTCCGATTGCCTAGCACCTGAGAAAAAAGTACAGGCTCTATCAGTGTTAAAATCGTTTAATTTTTGTACATTGAAGATAATTATATCCCCGTATTGTTACTCATAAATAACCAGTGTTATTTATTAAGGTAATTATTTGATGTGATTATTTGAGTTAGTTATTTGGGATCTGGTTTGCAAAGCCCTGTTCTAAACAATATAATTCAAAATATAGCAATGAAAACGATAGTACGTCTTTTAGTCGCACACCACCAGACATTTGGCGAAATAAACAGACATTAAAAAGTTATTGTATAACGTTGTAATAACTTTAATTGAACCTCACGAAGGGCGTAATTTGCGCCATTTTAAGCCTTGAATTTTTAACTAAGGTACTAATTTTGTGAAATTTAAATTATCTTTCTTAATGATTATGTTTGCTTTATGAGCTTTTGTGCATTGTTTATCGTTGATTAGAAACTGCTGATTTGTAACTTGTCCGATGTAGCGGGATCTATTTACAAAGGAATAAGTATTCATAGTTCTGTCGATTTATTTGAAATTTGATATAAATCATCCATCATTCATCCATCAGCCAAAGGAAGTCCACTGCTGAACATAGGCCTCCCCCAATGATTTCCACAGTGACCTGTTGGAGGCAGCCTGCATCCAGCGACGTCCCGCGACCTTTACCAGGTCGTCCGATCACCTTGTGGGTAAAAATATATCATTATATTTTTTAAAGAATTCCAAATTATGATCTGCATTTGGGCAACATCAGTTTGGAATGTTATTAAACTACATATATTTTGTTGTAATGATAGATTTGTCTTGATTCAATTTTACAACAATAAAGAAAATATTGTTATACAGGATTTTTTACTCAGACTACATATTAATGTAAAATTGAATCAAGACAAATCTATCAGGTAAAATCAGGTAATCCTGAACCCAGCATTGCCCAGCCTATGTACACTACCATTAACGCAATAAAACGATATCGGGTTATCTTTGGCCTAATGAACTAAAGGCTCTGATAATATGTAAATAAACTTATTCGAGTACTGGATTTCCTAATTCCGCACAAATAACCTCGGTTAAAACAATTGTTAATACACGTAAACAGCGTATGAAGGCAATCTAGATTACGAATTGTTTTAGAGCTTATTAACTTGTGGATTCCGATCAATTTGTACCCAATTATAAATAAATAAATTAATTAATTAATACTTATAATATTAATACTACGAGTCTTAGGTGGTGAATGGCCAGATCCGACCACCATCCAAAGAAATAAAAAAATGCAGTGTTCAAATCGCTTTCCGTTGCCACAAAGTCACCACCTCACACAATTACGTCTATAAAAGACCCGAAATTATCTTCATTAATGAAAATTGAGTGTTATGTAAATTGGAGTAATTCATCTTCCTTATTAAGCAATAAAAAAATAATTCCTTGACGCCCCATTCGGATACGAACGTTTATTAGGTCGTTCAACACCTTTGATGTTGTGTCGTGATAATGAACAAATTTATTACTACGATGGAAAATTTTACTGCCGAATATTTGACTGCCTGATTCGGAACATTATTATAAGTTTATTGTTAGATATATTAAAGTTAGTTTCTTGTATAGGAATAGCAAAATAAAAATGATTTCTAAATGCCTAATTAATGTAGTTTGTAATTATACTATTTACTAAAATAATTTATTATGTTTTCCTTGGTCCTCCAAATAACATATGGATGGCAGAGGCAAGACTACCTTCTGTATCAGCCCTTATACGTCCCACTGCAGGGCACGAGCCTCCTCTACAATCGAGAGTACGATTGAGAGTGGTAAGGACAAGACGACATACTTTATTGTAATATTACAATCTTAGATTTATATCTACAGTATATTTGCCTTTGTTAAAAGAAATAACAATAGTTCTTATAGTCTAAATATATCCGTTGCCAATTTCCACCAATATTGGTTTGTGGTAAGTCGATTCTCGCTAGCACGAAGCTAGACTTAGGTTACGTCCATCGCCATTAGACCGGATAGCTTCAACGCTATGTGGCTCGTCGCCTCCAGTTGTTTATCATTGTCTAACACCCTTACAAATAGACCAATAGCAATACTGAGCTAGAAATATCTCTCAAGAAATATTTCTTTTAAAACATTTTGCAGAAGCTGAGTTTTTTTTTCAACGTTTTATCGCATTTAGTTTCAGACACATTATAGATCAGAATGGTGAATAGACAAGAGGTTGAAAAAAAATTATTACATTTTAATTATTCCTTATGGTATCAGTGATGCTTGTGAACAATAATAAGGGAGACAAAATATAACCGTTCTATTTTTAATTCAGTGAAGAAAAAAATAAAAGACATCTTAAGAATACACACGGACAATAAATATATCTTGCCCTCCGTCATGACACTAAAATATCTTGATTAATATCATACAATCGGTGAGAGTATAAAAAATGATAAATGTATCGGAAGTGAAAGCCATCGATATAATAAATTTTCACACAATCGAGTGAACTTTTTACACAACATAAATCATTTTTTAAGATTGATTGTATTGATTTTTTAACAAATATATAAATACTTATATAAAACAAAGTATTAACTACTAACTATAACGTTGCAATCCCAGTTTTTGGATTAGCAATTTTTTTTATTACTTTTTATAAGTATTTTGGAATCATTTAGAAAATAAAACACTCACAATTACGAATATATGATCCAGTCAAGTTGCCAAAATTAAATAATGTAAGATGCATTCTTATTTTTAATTAAATGAATGTTTGTGTTTAATTTAGTACGTAAGTATAAAACGTTTGAAGGAAAATCTCGTTTACTGTAGCATGTAGCGCCGATAAATTGCGAAGCAGCTAAACTAACTAGTCGTGTGCAAATAAAGCCATACAACACAGCACCTCTAAATGTCTGGGTTATTAACAGCATCTGAAATTGCTTAAAAAACAGGCCACAGTAGAATGAAAGTATTAATCAACGAAATGCAAGTCATTTGGTTCTATACATCGTCTTCTGTGTGCCAGTAGCATGCGTCTTTGCGGACCGATTCATTTATTTAGTAGTATAAAACTATATATCATGTGATTCCTTTTTTTCTTTATATTTTGCGCCAATCCTGGTCTGTGCTAACGTCCACCTGTCTATTAGATCTTCTTGATTCAACAATTCATAAAAAAGCTATACTAAGTATTGACATAAATATAAATATATAAATATTTTTTTATTTGCACGTAATAGTTATAACTATTACAGTGTGTTAGTTTAATACATTAATATAAAACCATTAAAAATATATAAAACTTATTCAAAGTAGTCTCTATTGGCTGCAATACAATACTTTAAACGTAGAGGCTCTGTTATCAATAGCAACACGCAATCTTTCTATTTGAAAATTCTAGCCCAGTCAAATTAGTTCAAAAAATGGGGTGAGATTTACAAAAATTCGAAGCAGCAATTTTACCTTCACAATTCTTTTGGGGTGTGTTACTGGTAGTCTAAATAAAAAAAGTATGTATATCAGACTTGTTGCTTCATCCGCCATTTTGATTTAATGGGATATTTTTTGTCTCTTGAATAACTCGTTTATTTTCAATTTTACACGAAAAATTGTAAAAAAAAGTTGTTTCAAATTAAATTTCCTACAATTTTAATTCTCATTAACTTTTTCGTACGATCCGTATTTTTCGATTTATACCTAAGAATAGTGGGGGTAAATCTTATTGTTGTATTATCACGTTTCTTTTCAATTTTTCCAGAAAAAAAATAATAAATAAAGTACTTTAAAGTATATTCTTTTTCGATTATACCATATTATGTTCTTAAAATGTCGTGTGTGTAAAAATGTTGTTTTTTACCCGCTTCAATTGATTTTATGTGAAAAAGTGGTGATAATACGTAAAATATTTAAAAGTAGACTTAAATGGTGCCTAAACCACCAAGATCAGGTGCGTTTAGACATACTGGCAACCCACCATTCGAAAAACGATTTTAGACAATTTTGGAAGTCAACCAATAGTTTAAACATTAAACCTGGTCGACCCGTGAGCGTATCGAATGAAACTGACCCGAAAGATATTGCAAATTTGTTTAAGAAGCAGTTTAGAGTCAAGTCTCCGCAGGGTCCCTTGCGACTGATGTTCAATTCTGAGACACATCATGAAACTGCACCTATGCGCTTCTCTACAAAACAGGTCACAGATGTAATACGAAGTATGAATGGGGGCAAGTCGCCGGGGCATGACGGTCTCAGCATTGAGCATCTAAAATATGCTGGAGCTCATTTGCCAAGAGTTTTGTCCTTATTTTATTCCTTATGTCTAAGTCATGCATATTTACCGCCTGATTTAATGAAGACTGTTGTTGTACCAGTAGTGAAAAATAAGACTGGGGATATTGCGGACCCAACAAACTACCGACCTATTTCGTTGGCAACAACAGTAGCAAAGGTGCTGGACAGCCTGCTTGAGTCCCAACTCAAGAAACATATTCATTTGCATTACGCCCAGTTTGGGTTCCGTCCTGGACTGTCCACAGAAACAGCAATATTGGGACTCAAGCATACAGTCCAATACTATACGAGCAGACAAACACCTGTATATGCGTGTTTCCTTGATCTTTCCAAGGCGTTTGACCTTGTGTCATATGAGAAACTTTGGATGAAGTTAAAGGATGTGGGCCTCCCCACTGAACTGTTACGTGTTTTTCAGTGCTGGTACAACAACCAAGTCAACTATGTACGTTGGGGAGAAGTGATATCAGATGAGTATAGCTTGGAGTGCGGAGTAAGACAGGGAGGGTTAACCTCGCCTATGCTTTTCAACCTATACATGAATGATCTGATAGTAGGACTCAGCAATAGCCATGTCGGATGCTACATTGACGGTGTTTCTGTAAACAACATCAGCTATGCAGATGACATGGTGTTACTGGCACCGTCAGTGGGAGCTCTTAGGCAGCTTATTTGTTTATGTGAAAAGTACACGGCCAGCCATGGGTTGGTATATAATGTAAATAAAAGCGAATATATGGTCTTTAAGGCTCAAGGAGCATGTCCGGAATCGATCCCTCCGATAAAATTAAATGGAGCTCATCTTAAAAGAGTCCACAATTTTAAATATTTGGGACATTATGTTACCGACGACCTTAAGGACAATATAGATGTAGAAAGAGAACGTAGGGCATTGGCAGTCAGATGTAACATGCTGGCTCGCAGGTTTGCGCGTTGTAGTGAAGAGGTGAAGGTAACGCTTTTCAAAGCTTTTTGCCAATCCTTCTACACGTGCAGTCTGTGGAGTAGCTGTACAAAAAGGGTGCTCGATGTTATACGTGTCCAATATAATAACGGGTTCAGGATGTTATTGGGCTTGTCTCGGTTCTGTAGTGCCTCTAATATGTTTGCTCTAGCACACACGGATGACTTTTACGCTATCATCCGCAAAAGAACTGCCTCTCTATTAGGCAGAATAAGGACAAGTGACAATGACATCCTGAAAATGATATCAGACAGCTTTGATGCTCCTTTTGTTAAACATTCAATGCATACCTTAATCAGGAGGAATTTTTATTGCTTGTGAATGTATTCTACTAATATAGTATAAATAAATATTTTGTAAGTACTAACACCATTATATTTGGATCTTTGTTATCTGAATAAAGAAATTTATTTATTATTATTAATACTTAAAACTTTAAATGGTCATCACTCCAGGAAAAGATATCTTTTCTAAATTTTATTTCTTTATTATCATATTAATATTATGAAATTGTATCCAACTTAGCAAGTGCCCCATTTTCCTGTACTCCCGGTATATTATATTATGCTCTTTTAATTGCATTTGGATATACAAATCTGCCATGCTAGTTTGGTTGCATTCGGAGATACAAATGCCATTATCTGTATTCTGTGTATCCATCTACATAAATCCTGTCATCACTAAATACTTTGAAACTCAACCTATTAGTATAAAAATACAGTTGTGATACCACTCCTCCAGTGGTAGTCTAACAACCAAGCTCCCTCACGTAATGTGGCTCATATAGATAACCAAACGAGAATATTATTAAACGATGTCTTAACGCAAAATTCCCATTTTATAGCCATACATAAACGATACCATTTTATGAATCTTGGTTATGAACAATAAAGATTTTATCTGAACAAAAATGTCTAGAATAAGAGGAATCGTAGTAACTAATATGATAATTAATTACGCCATTGGCTTAGTCGTCCCAAAAACTTTCATGAATACCGATGGTAGTAGATTCGTTTTCGCTTATTTTATTTTTATTGCAATGAATGGCGAAATGGCTAATGGTAAGAGATATGACTTTACATGGACAGTAGCAAAGCCAAACAACACCATGAATTACAAAGCAATGCTTGGCACTCCACTGCGCTCGCCATCCTGTGACATAAGATATTAAATCTCAATATGTCCAGTAGCTCTTATACAGAATATATCAAGACTGCGACCGAAAACGAAGCCGAGTGGTAGTTTTATTTTATTATACCTTATATAAATATTGATCCTATACGAATAACATAGTTTTTCTTAGTGCGTGGTGATTTACTATCAATAGACATATGACTACAAAAAATCAGTGGTGAGTCCTGGGATTTGGACCCGCGGCCACCAACCACCAACAGGCCACCACGCACTTACACATTACTTACTCAGTGCAATGCTACGACTTATTAAAGTGAAACTTTTATTACATCGTCTCAAACTTTTTGGTGTGTGTAGCGCATGTCGCGTGATGGTCGGCCGCCGGGTAGGTATAAAGTGAAAGGCGCTTGTCAGTGCAGCTAAGGCTAATGTGGCGGCGCCTATAGTTTGCAGCAGCTGACCGTGTAGTGTATAGACTGGCACTCATTTGTGCCAGTGCTCCACGCTATATTATTTGTGTTTAATTTTTTGATATGTGTATACCGGGTATCTCAAGACTGCTACCGAAAACGAAGCCGGGTGGTAGTTTTAGTGACTACAAACACAATGCAACTAAAATTTTGTCGACAGTGATTTTTTATGATTTTTTAAATATCGTCATTTTTGGGTGGTAAATCCATAGTTTTTGCTAAAATAATAATTTAAACACTTTTATACCTTAGATTATTTATAAATAAAAGGGTATACACTATTATTTTATGAAAAAATGTATTTACCATCCAAATATGGTGATAGGAAAAAAAAACTTTAAAAAAAAATTGTCGCTCTGTTTTGCAACTTTTTCTGTTGCATTGTGTCTGAAGTCGCTTTAAATACCACCCGGCTTCGTTTTCGGTAGCAGTCTTGATATACCCTGTATAATCTAAATAATTGTTAAGTATTATGTAAGTCGTACTCTATAAGATACAGAGTTCAATAAAAATATTAGTTAGAGACAGTCTAATTTTATTATTTCCCATTATCATTCCAATTTTCCAAGTATAAAATAAAGATTGATAAAGCGATTTTATACCCTTAATGGAATATTATTCGAAAAATTTTTAGTTAAATGTCTATAGTGTGAAAAAAAGTTTCACTTTTACCACACAACATTTTTTGACATAAAGAACTTTTAAGAGTTAACTATTTAAAACTTGCAACAAACTCAAGGGAGGGAAACTAGAAAGAAAGTTTGTGTGCAGTGGTAATGAGAGGAAGTAAAGTCTCGTCGCAGCTGCCAACTTAATCATTGAATAAGCCGCAAGCTGTCCACTGTTTGCGCTATTTAACACCCTCTGTCTCAGCGGACCGGGATTTATAGCTTCTATTAAAATAGTTTTTGAGTTGTCTTAACTTTTGTTTCCTGTTTTAAGTAAGTCTTAATAAGTCGATTAAAATGGCATAGTGGGTCTCGTTGATAAATAAGTTTAGTATATTTTCCCGGGCTTGGAAGGAGTGATTGGAATTCGAGTCAATTTTCAAGACCAACCACTGTATTGGCAATATTTACTTGATATTCTTAGTTAGTTTACAAGCATGATATTGTGACGATGCAGTACGTTATTGCGAACCCATTATATAAATAACTTCCTTTCTTATTGAGTAAGCCAACAGGTTGTCCAATGTTTGCTCTATTTAACATCCCTTGTATCAGCGGACTGGGAGTTATAGCTTCTATTAAAATAGTTTTTAATTGTCTTAACTTTTGTTTTCTATATAAGTAAGTCTTAATAAGTCAAGTAAAACGGTGGAATAATAAATTCCAGTCCATTGATAAATTTAAGTCTATTATTTGTGCTTTTGCTGATATGAATTCGATTCCATTTTCAGGAGCAACCAATTTAGTCGCAGAATTCACGAGATACTCTTAGTTCGGCGATTAAAATAATATGGCGATACTGCTTTAGATTATTGCGATAATTATCCATTATATAAATCACTTCCTTATGTATTCAGTAATTGAACACTCTCCTTCTCAACACACCGAAAGTTATGGCTTCTATTAAACTAGTTTTTAAATTGTCTTAACTTTTGCTTCATGTTTTAAGTAAGTCTTAATAAGTCAAGCAAAATGGTATAATAAGACCCATAAATTGAAATTGATTAAGTCAATTTTCTTGATAGGGGTGATATGAATTGGAGTTAATTTTCAGGACCAATCACTTTATTGGTAATATTTACGTGATACTCTTAGTTAATTCGCAAGTATTATATTATGGCGATGAAGTAGTAAGTTATCGCGAATCAATTTTATAAATAACTTCCTTACTTATTTAGTAATTTAACAAGCTCGGTCTCACCGGACCGGGAGTTATAAATTCTTCTAAACTAGTTTAAATTGTCTGAACTCTTGTTTCCTGCTGTAAGTAAGAGGTATACCGTCTAGCTAAATTAGTACGTGCTATTTATCAGTAAAATGATTTCGCTGGGCTAGTTGTTCATTTGTTTTGATGTATTTTCTAGTCAACTAGGAAATTATAGTTAAAAGTGGGAGCTACAGTCATAGTGCCCAAATTCATCACTTATTTTTATTTTGTGTAGTGTATTCTTCATATTACTTTGAGTGCCTGTTTGGTGTTTAAGGTTGGCCATCAGCTTCTTATATTATTTATGTATTTAGGTGTATTGAGAAAAAAAGAAAACATCATGAGTTTGAATAAGGCGTCAGACATATTTGTAAAATCATCAGTTATTTTGTGTTTTATTTATCGCTAACCTTCAAGAACTCTGGTCAAAATTCACAAGTTTACATCAAGAAGTAAACCTCCATTTCTCCAAAGTTTTACACCAAAGTAAGACTGCGTAATATAAATTAATATAGTTTCACATTGAAAGAAGTCAGTAATAAGAAGTTTTAATAAAACCTCGCGTCGACACTTGCACCGGAAACGGCTTATTTATTAAGCAGTGGTCAAAGGAATGGAACAAAAAAAAAATTCGACCGAAGAGTTCTAATGAGAGAATAAGACCGAGCCCCTGCATTTACAGCCACTTTTAATTTTTAAATCGCATGACGCTGGCTGGAGCGCATTTTAATTGAATTCCCTTTAAAATTCACGCTGAGTGGACCTTGAGCAGCTTAAGTACTCCCATTTTTGTAGAAGCTTTTAATGTGCATATTGACAGAGCCAACAGATTTAGTAAGCTGCATTGGTAGATGGAAATGAGTTGGCGAACCGAGTTCCTCATATATATTAGCATTGCACGTTATGGTTGTGAATACTATGCGCTTCGATGCTTGAAGATGGCCACCGGGGGATTTTTATGATGATGTAGCTTTAGTAGTCATTTTTAAATATTTCTAAGATCAATGAACGCCAATGGCCCTGGTGACCTTGCTATGTCTCTTAAGAGAGATATTATAATGTTAGATGAAGAGACAATAATCTGACATTCCTTTAAGAAAAACCCACAACTCTTCTACATACAATCTATGTCAAATGTATTCTGGTGGCCCTTATCGATCGGTGATTGAGATTATTGTAGATGTAACCATAGCTTTTTGCTTCTTCCGAAGTTTTGCCTTAACGTAAAACTTACAAACTGTATCTATAAATCTCTCGATGATGATCTTCAAAAGTTAGTCAAGCAATTTAGGATTCTCAACTTTTGTAAGTGTTCAGGCGATGATGCTATTTTCAAATCAAGAATTCATACCAATTTGTCACAAAAGCCAATATTATATTTCTATAAACAACACTCCAGTTCAAGAGCTCATTAACAACAAAGAAATCATTCTAACTACTGAGCCACGACTTCGCTTTTATTTTAATTACAAACCTAGGACGCTAACTTTGCACGTTTAATTTCTCGCTACAAGTTTTTCAAAGGGCTTATTTTGAATCCTGCAATCAGCGCGGCACAGACGAGCTTGCTCATTCAATGTTTATTTGTTGCAAGACTTTGTTCAGGTACAAAGCAATTGCGTTATGCAATTGCGGTGTTAAAATACATAAGCTATTGTTATTCCTGAGTTTGCATGTTTTAGTGCACGCCTTTGATTTTTAATGAAATTTGTTTTGCGCAGATTTTGTTTATTACTTTGGCTAGAATGTTGAACATTGCTAGCAAGCAGATATTTTTATTTTTGCGGACTGCGAGACAGTTCTCCAGAGAATTGCGCCACAGTGACTCGTGTACATAAATGCTAAAAAATGGTGCATCAAAATAATCATAATAAAAATGTTTATGAGTCTCTTACAATTTAACTATTCTAGACTGATTTAAATTCATAATTAAAATCCATTCATTTCGGACACAAAAAAATATTTAAACTTTAAACATAGTTATTAATAAATTAGTAATTACCTCAATCATGCTAAAAGTAAGCTTCAAGCTTTTATGACGCCAACTTATGAAGTTGTCAAGTAAGTGATGAAAAATAAAAACAAATGGCTTGAAAAGTCCGACGGTGTATTTGTTGCACCATAAATTACGACTAGGATCTCTGTCCACTATAAACCATAATATACCAGTATTTTTTCATGAATTGTCTGATAAAGGACTTCGCCCACTAGATCGAACCATAATTTGTTGCTGCTTGATGAATCTTCCTTCTCAATTACTTTTAATGTGTAAATAATTTGTTTTTTTTTTCTTGTATAATATGTATCACTAAATATACAGAGACTGTTTTACAAATAGATATAAATTTCAGTGTTTACTCAACCTATAAAACACTTTAATAATAAACGTTTACTCACGCCTACTTTAAGAGTGTATACATACCTAGTTTATGTATTAAAGACGCGTAACGTTTAGCAAATAAAAACTAATAAATACTCGATTTTATCAATCACTTTGTTTATTTTATTCCATAATGTTATTCAATGCGTAGCTTGAAAAATATGCTGTGTAACTGATACCAAATAAAAACACATCAATCACACCCAAAAGGGTCTTGGCCAGTGATTGAAACATACGTTTGGTAATAAGTTATCCTCGTTCTTCATACCCGACCACTCGTGCATTGGAATAACAAATCACCAACATAAAACTCGGTTGATGTATTAAGTCGCCATCGTGGGAACATGAGTTATTATTTTATTTCACCCTCGCAAGGAATGGAGCGAATTTATATGTGAATATTTTAATAAGGCGCCTTTTATACTGAGTTGTATTTCGGTTTTATTCTCGTACAAGAAGCTAAGACTTCGTCTGATAAATACCGCTGCCAATAAGTATCAACTTGGGTATTGGTTTTTACGGTTATTGTAGTCTTGTGCTGTTAAACAGTGAGTGCATTTGTGCTCTTTAAAATATGAATTTTTGTTAGTTTAATAATATTAAATAAGATTATGACATATATTTTGTAAATACAACTGGTGGTAGGTATCTCAAATGTGAAAGGCCGCCTGGGTAGGTACCACTGCAATGTCTATTTCTCACGCTAAACACTAGTGTAGTAACACTGTTTTGTTTCGTTTTGAAGGGCATTGTAAGTACTGGACATATGGAGACTTAAGATCTTATGTCTTAGAATGGCGAGCACAATGGAATGCCAAGCATTACTTTGTAATTCAAGGTGTTGTTTGGTTTTTTCATGAGCGGTCGTATCGCTTCCCATCAGACGAACGGCATGCTCGTCTCGCCATTCATTGCAATATTAAAGAATAGAGCTTAAATACTATGAATTGACTTTTGATAACGGCTATTTTATTGCCTATATGACCAATAAACAAATTTAATTTTCTATGTCGTCTTAGCTTAAAGTACAGCTGGTTATTCGAGGTGATCCGGCGAAAAAAGCTACACTTTGACTTCATTATAAATCCATTTGTTTGCAAACGCTTCGAGTTACTATATAGGTATATCGCAAAAGACGCTGAAGAGGATCAAATATTATTTAAATCGTTTGTGGCCCATACATCAAAGATCGCAATAAACAGGTAAAAACAAATAACCAAAACAAACATTACCAAAAAATAAATAAAAAGCGGTCCAACCTTTTTCCTTTCGATTCAGTAAAAAACATACACATTTACTTGAATATAATTCGTACATTCAGGAAGTACAACGGAGAAAATAAAAAGAATAAACCGATTTTATGTTTCGATAAAAGCCGGGTTTATGAAGGTCGGGGCTTTTTCAAAGGGCTTGTGGATATTTTCTTAGTTGGCTAATAAAGCCATTGCTGTGAAGTATTGCAAAGTAAGCGGTATACAATCGTTTTTATTTCCTGATGCTTTATCGTTCAGAATGGTTTGGGTTATAAGTTTCAGACAGACTAGCTTGAAGTCAACCTTTTAACAAGTATTGTGATTATTTTGCGCTAACCTCACGCAAAGGAAGTACAAAAAAGTTGCCTTCGATATATTTTATGAAGATCACGAATTTTGTAAATACATTCGCAATTTAACACATTTAAAAATATTTAAATCTTGTAATGGGAGTAAAAGAATAGGGATGCAAAACAAAACTAATGACGTCATTTGTCTTAACTTGCATTACAGTTTGCGGGTGTGAAAGACACAGTAAGATGTTCCCACTATGCTCCAATTCTTTCATTTAAAATACTAATATTTGTCTCACGTTACATACTACTTTAATGTTCTGACAGAAATATTTTATTTAATGGTATTTGCAAAATTAAAAAAAGAAAAAAAACATATTCAAATGCCCTATTTTTTTATATTTGTATAACTCTTTTTTATATATTTTTATCCATTTGTTAGCAGCACTGCAATGCATCCGAGCCATAATATTCGTATATAATATTCATACATATTTTATGAAGCGCTGCTCAATGCACCGTCGGAACTTTTACCGGGCGTATTTTTACAATGTTATTACGAGAACTTGCTGTATACTGTGGTAAGGTTTATTGTTTGCTAGCTGCAGCTCGTGACTTTGCCTGGTTTTGAATATAAATATATGTATAATACAACTGGTATTTTTTTTGATTTGTGAAACGTTAAAGATATATAAACAAATAAGTAGTTTTGTAAGTAAACGTGAAAAACAGCAGAACTCTACACATTTGATATCAGAGTCGGTTTTAGCCCATATACAGACATATACAGAGATATACCGGGTATCTCAAGACTGCTACCGAAAACGAAGCCGGGTGGTAGTTTTAGTGGCTACAAACACAATGCAACAAAAATTTTCGCATAGAAACGCGACAATTATTTTTTATGATTTTTTAAATATCGTCATTTTTGGGTGGTAAATCCATAGTTTTTGCTAAAATAATAATTTAAACTCTCTTATATCTTAGAGTATTTATAAATTAAAGGGTATACACTATTATTTTAGGAAAAAAATTATTTACCACCAAAATATGGCAATAGGAAAAAAATTTAAAAAAAAATGTTGTCGCTTTTTTTTGCAACTTTTTCTGTTGCATTGTGTCTGAAGTAGCTTAAACTACCACCCGGCTTCGTTTTCGGTAGCAGTCTTGATATACCCTGTATACCCTGTAATTCTCATTTAGTAAGTCCAAATCATAATACTTACAATATTAAATCTGACTGTATTTATCTCAGATCATACACGTCCCACTACAGGGCACGGGCCTCCTCTACAATCAAGAGTACGATTGAGAAGGGTTATGCGATATAGTCCACTATGGTGGTCCAGTGCGGGTTGGAGGACTTTACACCGGAAAACCTCTTTAAAATTCCTATAGTATGTAGGTTCCCCTCGATGTTTCCTTCAAACTTATATTATTATAGTTTAGTTGTAGTTTCCTTCAATAGGAATAATAATACACCCAACAGTTACATACATAATCCAGACCCCAAATTACGATCATCTCTCGGGGGTGTCAGAAATTATAAGAGATTTTTAGGCCTTACGAACGCTTCTCAGTGCGGAGATCGAACCCGCGGTCTCTCGTTTCACACTTGGCGCCTAAACAACTACGCAGATTCTTTTTACGTCCAATCCTCATCAACAACATATTTCGTCCCGTCCCGTTATATTCCTTTCTATCCAATTCTGTCTACTCATGTCCCGCGCACGCATTCAAATTTGGAAGAGTAGCAAATATATATATTTGTATTCTTGACTCAATACAAATGTAGTATACATTTTATCGGGATAAAAAGTAGCCTATGTGTTAATCCAGAGTGTCAGCTAATTCCATGCCAAATTTTAGCAAAATTCGTCCAGAGGTTTGAGCGCTAAGAGATGACAAACACACAAAATTTCGAATTTATATATAAGTAGTATAAATAAGTAAATGACAAATTCAGTAACACATTTATGATTTACTGAAGTCAAATGGAATTTAATATCGGTTGACCGACTGCATGCCGTGTGTATTGCAGTGGAATAATTGTGCAGGTAGCTGAGATTTCTATCCTGCATGGTTGCATGTACATAACTCAAAGGGAAGTTTCTATGAAGATACGCACTAGGTATTTACCTGTAATATTTGTGGTCGCTTAATCGCTGGCGGGGTGGCGAAGATTGGTTTGGGTTTTCGTGGTTAATGCATATATTGATGTGTGGAATACAATCTGGTCTCATAGCTTCCAAATAACTTTACTATACATTTGTGAATACATTTGTGAATAAGATAAAATGAAATTTTACATTTTATCTTCGTTACCAATAAGGAGAATTCTGAATTAATTTACATAAATTAATTTCACATTTGACGTGTAATATCCATTACCTATTTTAAATTTAATATGGGTGTGAATGTAATGTAATACATACTACTAAACTACATTACAAAGCAACACCCGCACATTACCCATTAGATTACTCAAACAGCGAAAATATTGAGTTTATATTACATCACCACAACACATCGTCCCCAGAACACGTTAAACATCCCGAGGGTCACACTTCCAAACATCATTCCATTATACTGAAGAGCGTATGAAATCGCGCATTATTCCACCGTCGTTAAAGTTAAACGGTACACCAACATTTTCCATACACAACGAGCAATGAATGTTTAAGACGTAGTTGTTATCATTTTTTATCACCCTAAGCGAGAATGTGGCTGCTTTACATTTTCAGGAAGGGAATCGTATCCATGAATGTAATTTAGTGTAAGGTTTAGATAGTCATCAAATGGAAAAGGAGCTCGGGTGTTCCTTCACATTTCTCACTTCTTATAATATTGTTTGTTTAGGTATTATAAAGATACTGCGTGATATCGTTTGTAACATAATATTTACACTAAATTTCAGATAGAATATGTCAAAATATTTTTTCTTTATTTTCTCTATATATTTTGTTCAAGCAATTCCAACCAAAAAATACTATCAAACTATAACTAATTTAGCCCCTAAGACCTACGAGAGATATACACCAGCTATCATATCTGCCTTCATTGGTATAAAAACGGCCATATACAGCAAATACAACTATTATCCCACCGACAATGATGATGAAAGGTCAATACAACATTCTGAGTATTCAGAATAATCGTAAATCTAGACGTCTATATGTCAAGATTAACTATATGTCAAGAAAACGTATCTCGCTGCAAAATACCAGGGCATTGTGAGACATGTAATTACGTATTACTGAATGATATTGGTCTCGAAATTACCATCGTATGGGGTATAATTGGAAAAAATATAATACGGCTGAAGAGACTTTGTGTGGTATAAAATAAAAGTGGTTACTTTTTGGAGTACTTTACTCTAATAGGTTCTACTAAGGTCAGCGATGTTACTAGTTTACATCGGATAGCAACGCCTGAACGAAACGAGTCTAAGAGCAGTACTTAATAAATATATACTTTTTGTGACTACACAAATTTGATGTGTGTATGGGTGGTTACGTCACACCATATTTGGGTACATATTATGTACCTTACCCTATATTATATACATATTTATATATATATATATATATATTATAAGAGATACGTGGGTAAGAAAAACACGTAACAATTATTAGTGGTAGTAACGTAACGTGGCAGTTACGTTCGCGTTTACGTTAGTTATGTTTGGGAACGCAACTACGTACCCACGCATTCCCCATGTTTCTTCCCACAATTCTTTACACATTATGGCTTCAGCTTACGGTAAGAAGACCGCTATTCTCGACCGTTTTTAGAAGAGTGCTTAAAGGACTGAACCTAAAAGAAACTAACCGTAACAATTGAAACTTGCGTCAAAACAAAGTATTAAGAACACTAAGTACAATACGCTACTTGAAACACCGAAGCAAGGTTTATGATAGTTAAAAAGGGTCTATGTCCTCAAGTTTCAAATGGACTTGTTCATCATTATGTGGATACTATTAAGCATACTAAATATTTGTTTTGGGTTGTGAACAATTTGAAGTTTTCAAACAAATTTATTTGAATTTGTATTTATTTTCATGTTTAGACTTTTTCTTAGTAGATTACTGAAGGAGCAATCATAGAAATCCGTCTTATAAGTGGCAAATGAACCAGACTGTTAGATTGAAATGTATTTAATATATAAGCGATCTTTGCCTATATCAGAATTGGCCATAGCGTCTCGCGTGGGTATTTGGGCGATTGAAATGATCTTACAGCGAGATACAAACAAAGTTATTTTAATTCGGAAGTATTGATACGTTGCAAGGAACTATAGCGGTTCGTCTGAGACGTGGTGCACAGTTTTCCACAATCCCAATTTTACTCCTCCAGAATGATCACAACGCTCCATGACAACGCTCTATCGACCAGACGCTCCGCTAGACTGACAACTGCCAATCTTGTTCCTTCACAACTGAATAGATGGTGCCAAGGATGCCAGCGCCGTCAAATATAAAAATAATACAAAATGTTTCAAAAAAAAAAATCCATGCCTCTCGTTAGAATGAGAGGCTTTTATTGCAATAATAACTCAATAGGGAATGCTCAATATGCATGTCATTTTTTTATATTTTTAATCAATTCTGTGTGTTATTACATTATCAAAAAATATAAGTCTGAAAATATCAATCAAAAAAGTACAAAAAATAATCAAAACTGCTATCAGTTTCGAAACATTCAAACGTCATGTTGGCGCGAACTCGCTGTGACGTCAGAGATCACGATATGAACAACGTAGTATTTGGATTAAGTTTCTTTCATGAATTGCTACAGAACTGTATTTCGTGACAAAATAATCCATTTTATTTAATAGTATAAAGAAAGTACAAAATAACTCATAAACAAATGTAAAACAACAAGCTAAAACTTCATAAGAACGTGACCATTGTCGTCACTTTCCTTTTCAAGCAATAGATCGCGTTTCGGAAAAAATGCGCGGCAAATTTGAAATGTCATTTTTTAAGTATTTATTTTACCGATTTAGAGTTGATAAATTTAAAAAATATCTTTAAGGTATATCTATATTAATAAAGATTACAAAAAATATATATTTTGACTTATTTTAAAGTCTGGTGCATGTTCCCTATTACAATGTCGCTAATGGTTGCTGGAAACTTAATACGTAATATCTTAAGTAGTGCCTTGAAGACATAGTAAGAATAATTTCTGAGTAATATTGCTTCTGTATACAAGCAGGCGTGACTTACCATAGAACAAATACCCTGCTCATTTTGAGAAAAATAAAGAAAGAATACGAAAAAAAACTAAATTCTTTTTTGAACTAATCAACCCAGAATATCCCCGATTCAAAACACGTGTACTTTAATCAGGCTTACGCTTTCATAGTTGGGGAAACTCGAGCAAAGTTTTTCATAGATTGCCCCGATTCCAATGGTCACCTATTTCCCGAAGGCAGGAGTGCCAAGTTTACTGTTACTTTCGACTTAGTGTAGTTCTTTTCGTGAAATATAAGCTGTGTTTATCCCAACGTGTAATAATTACGTATCGCTTAATATATTGGTATGTTTAGCTTTTTTTATTGTTATGAATGGCGAAATGAGCATGCCGTTCGGTTGATGGTAAGCGATAGTCGTATCTATATATATATATATCTCATGGGCATTAGCAAAACCTAATAACACCTTGAATTACAAAGCAATGATTGTCATTCCACTGCGATTTAAAAAAAAAGGTAGTAAAATTTTACAAAGAAATGTAATTTGTACTGAACCTGTATGGTTTTATATGTACATTTTTCTCAAAAATGACTATGAATAATTAATACTGTGAATAATTAGGATGAGTTTTGTTAATAGTCTGTGCCTGTATTTTAGTTTATTAGTAATATAATGACTATGGATCACTTTAAGGTGTTTTTATCGCAAGAAAACGTACATTTCTTACCTTGCAGTACTGTAAAGATGGCTCGACCGACACTCTTACTACTATGTCCCAGTAAACTGGTGAGATCCAATTTAGTGTCATGATAAATAATAGATTGCCGCAGATGCAGTATGCCTTCATTCCTGTTGTCATTTTCCTTGACTTTCGTTGGCCATTTTGAGATGGATGTTTCATACAAATTATGTTGTTGTTCAAAGGCGGCTGTAATTACTTACATCAGGTGGACTTAGGAACTGTTTTATAAATTTCTGGGTAGGCCAATTTTGTCAACTATTACTATCTATCTACATTAATTGTTTTACTAGCATTTAAGTTAAAAAGTAGCTTATTATATTATAGTGATAATAGAAGATAAGATTAAAGCTCCGCTTACGCTGGGAGACTTTCCTTGTAGATACGATTATAGTATTGAATACTATAACTGACATAGATCAGATTCTCTTTTATATTGTTATGACGGGGCATAATTAGTAGTCAACTGCTGGACTTAGGCTTCCATAGTTATTTCCTTGCTTTCTCTTTCAGCGTATTTTATTTATAATATTACTTCAGATTCTAAATTAGGCGTTACCAGCCATTTTATGAGGAATATTCCATTTAACCTTCAACCTTTTTGAATTAAAGTACTTTTTTAAAGATTAGTATAAAACACAAACACTAATGCTTACTCTAATAAATTTTAATATGAAAAGTGTGTTTTTAAAAGATAAAAGGGTCTGCTAATGTGTTATGCTAAAACATTCTCGAGCTTAAAAGTGAGCGTTCTTTACAAATTCATTCAATATAAAGTTACAGACTGTCTTTGTGCTTCATCTTTCAAAGGAGACATGAGTTGTTGAACACACAATTTTTTTAATGTTTTAATCTTCTTTACAATGTGAAGGGCATATATATATTATGCTTTTCGATATCCGATTGTCAGTTGTGAGTTAGTGAGATATATTTTCAGCTCGAACTCATTAACTTATATGAGTGTTCGGTTTTAATATATAAATTAACGAGTACTGGAGTTCAAGCCCAGTAAAAAAAATCCTAGCAAACTTTTTTTCTGAAAGTAATTTTCAAAGAGTAGAAGCTATTATCTCAGAATTGTGGTTTTAGTTTATAGAAAGAGTGAGAAGGAAAAACAAACAGCAAGATCTGTTATTTTTTTATTAAAATCCGGGAGAAAGTAAAAACAAATCGTAATCTAATATCCCTTTTAAATAAGGGCTCAAATTATTTCAAAGGGATATAACTTGAAACAAATGACTAGTGAGCTCACAGTTATTACAGTGCTATAAATAAAATTTACTACTACTTACATATTATTTACAATGGACAAAGATATGTATTATTTACAAAGTAAATGATTTATTTCGTTGGTATATTTTCCGGTCTTATTCATAAATAGTGTACAAACCTACTTTAGCTATCGAATGTTTTGTCTTTTTTGCTCAAATTGAATTCAAAGGTTGTTAGAAAAGGACAAAACATTTGATCACTAAACTAGGTTTATAATCCGTCTATGAAAAACAACGATTTAAAATTCGATTGAATAAATTTATTTACAAAAAGACACACATAAGTGCTATGCACAAGAATATATACAAGTATATTTAGAAGGACATAATTTTCTAAATTAAGATTACATGGAATATACATTTAGTTCCTTATACAAATGTAATGATTACACGTAGTTTTGGATTGTATAACTTGTATTTTGAAATAGATAGTTCATACATTTAATATTTTTGTCAATAATGTCTAAAAGACTTCAATCATAAAAAATAATTGAATTAATTAAAGTTCCGATTTTGACTTAAAGAATATTAACCTAATCGGCAAGTTTTGGAATAACTTTTCTAAAATTACCTTTCACCATAATGGAGACATCACAATTGTTAACATTATCTAAACTGGAATTCAAAATACAAGTAATAAAACCCAGAAAAATTTGAAACTCTGATATCACCAACCTAAAACATTATTTGCTTATCAATTAATATTAAATTTTAAACAACATTGTCATTCCTAACATTCTACGTTTTACGATGAATGATTCAAAATTTGAGCAAATCAGCGGCATTAGCGTAAAATTCTACACAATAACGTTATCTTTGGCACATTTTATACTTTACGACTTTATACACAGTAACTTCTTGAACGCTCGTCTGAAGTCCATATTAAATATAGTATATATTAAAGGGTTTAGTGCTGAGTTGACGTACCCTAGCCACGTAATGAAGTTAATAAACTTGTTTGATAAACAACAGCTCGCACAGAATGGTATGACGAGGTAAATGACGAAGAAGGGGAGCCAGCAAACGACAAACACTCCCATTATGATACCGAGCGTCCTCGCCGCCCTTCTCTCTCGAGTCAACGATATCCTCTGCTTCTCCTCTATAAACTGATAAACAGTGTTCTGCTGGTTCGGTCTCTGGCGCTTCTGAGCCTTTACTGGAGTAGATTCAGTGATTTCTATTAAATCTTCGTCGTGCGTTTCTTTAGAGTTGCTCTCAGAAGAAGTGTTTCTATTTTCGAGATTATCAGCCATATCGGTGACAGAATTCTCGTTTGAAAGTATTGGGATTATTAGTTTGTTCTGTGACTTATCGTCTTTGCTCCAGTAACGTCGCTTCGGCTTCTTCTTTGGTGTCAGTTTCCTTGTCCTTTTTTTCTTCTCATTATGCTCTACTAAACGTGTACTTCCCTGGTGTTCGTTGTGATTGGCCTCAGAACTGACCGAGTCTTGGTCATTATGATCACTGTCTTTAGCCGCAAATTTATTTTGACCACTTGATATGGTGCTTATTTTAGTCGCTTTAGCACGGTCTCTAAGCCTTTTCTTCGTGGCTAGATATATTTCGAAATAAACTACAGTCATTATCACTAAGGGTATGTAGAATGATCCAGATGAGGAGAAAATTACAAAACCCGGTTGCGATGTGAGACGACAGGGCGTGTCGGGTTCGAATACTTCAGGCCAATCATTCCAACCTAGTAGGGGTGGAGAGCTAATTATAAGGGACAATACCCAAACAACTCCAATCATAAAGAGCACCCTTTCTAATGTTCTCTTTTGGGCGTAATTAATAGGATCCGTTATCGCCCAATACCGATCGAGAGCGATAGCACAAAGATTCAAAATCGACGACGTACAGCACATTATATCGCAAGTGAGCCACATTTTGCATACGTATATTCCAAATACCCATTGCCCGAGGATAGAATACGCCACGTTTAATGGCAGCACGAGTATTGCGACGGTTAAATCTGCCACGGCTAATGAAACGATGAAAAAGTTCTGAACGATCCTGAGAGGTTTGTAAGTAAACACGCTGAGTATGACCAAGATGTTACCGATAACTGTGGAGAGGATTATTAGGGTGAGCACAATGGCCGTGCAGATCGCTTCCCATTCCGGTACGGCTAAGGTAATTCCGAAGCTGCTTGGGTATTTAGGGTCATCTGCGACGGCGCAAACGTCCTTCTCATCCTCAATGATGTTGTAAATTTCCGTGTAGTTTATCGTTGTGAAGTTGGCGTCGAACTGACTAGGTGTTTGTCCCATCTTTGCTATATTATCCTACATTTCACGTGGCGTCATTTGTTTTGTTGATGTTGGAAATGCTCTCAAAACATTTAGTAATGAACCGACGGCAGGTGCTCGCAGTTTTTTCCTTTTTGCTTTCTTCAATCATTTTCTCGTAACACTGTTTCCTGGAACAAAAATGAAACATAAAGCAACTGATATTATTCGGTTGATGGTTATGTACGTCGAAATTTTGATACAGAATTTTTGGCAACCTTCAGTGTTATGTTTGTGAGAATATTTATATCCTTTAGAAATAATATTACAAACACGTGTTATTTATAAAAAAATATGTAATTTTAAACCGGCTGAGTAACTGTCACGGCTGGCTTGAGGCACCTGGCGTAGTCTTGTTATAATTTCATCTTTTCATAACTTTCCTTAAGAAATTTATCCTCGACCTCGAAACCTCGAAACTAACAAGTTTTTAGCAAGGTAATTTAATGATTAAATCCATTCTCAAGTTTCATAGTCTATATCCATCGTCTAAAATAAAGCCACAAAAAAATATCTTCCCAATAAGTACCAAAGCACTCACCTCCTCGATATCTTTTCTAGGAACTCCCATTTATGTAACTTATTCATTTTTTTGAACAAATCTGTAACAAAGGAGAATATATCAGTCAGGTATAAAATAAAATATCTCTTTCCGCGGCGATGTTAGGGCGCAATCATGTGTGTCGGGGAGTTATATCAAAAACTAGATTCTTCCCGAGTGATGCGAATATGTTATTCAAATTATTTACGAGTGTGGGCTTGGGAATGCGTAAATGGAGTCGCCCATATTTTTGGCAGGGGTATAAACTTATAAACAGAAGCTACACTACTATTAGTTTATAATATAAACTACTATATATAGTTGTATATATTTAAATGTGAGCTGTATTTATTATTTATTTTGTAAATTCCTATTTTGCACTACACAGATATGTAATCAAGATAATAAAAATAATAGTACAAGTGGCGGCCTTATCACACTAGATTTTTAAATTTATTGAATTTATTCGCCTACTAATTCTGTCTCTGCACCATCTAAAGGTCGAGTGGTAGAGAATGCCTCAGGCATTAAATCTGCCTGTATACTATACAGAGTTAGTTAGCTTACATACATGTATAAAGCGTTAGTAAATAAATAAAATACTAACAATGCCTCCAGCCCAGCCTCCAGGTTTATTTTGAGATAGTATTTTTTTTATTATGGGTTGGCAAAGTTTGTATTGTATTAAGCCATTAACCGTTCACATAAAATAAATATTGGCGACGAAGATTTTCGCCATCGAACTCACTTATACCGGTCCACGATAAGATTGTCTCTGGATTGTGAATTTGTTTTTCGTAGAACAAGTAATATAACGTAAGAAAACAGATCGCTTAAAACATGCCACTTTCGAATTTTACTGTAAATATGGTTGTAAAAAAACTTTGCATAGAACATTTAATTTGATATAAAAAGAGACACCTCTGGCATTTATTCCGTAATATATTTCTATGATGGATAGCTCAGACGTCTTTTAGCATCAAAAACAAATCCTTGTTTTGTAAGGCATTAGCCCCAAATTGTATACAGTACGTGGAATACGAAACCAAAGTAGGATTTTTGTTTCACTTATCATTTCTGCGAATATTATACGTAAATTTATTTACATAAGATCAAAAAAATTGTGGTTTGAAACAAATTGAAAATATATTTTGATATAAGTTAAGCCACAGGTTGCTCTGAAAATTATTGGAAGACATATTCACTTATTTAGCAGTATAAAAATACATTAACAAAAAATATAATAAAAATTAATATAAAGTTATAATTCTACAAAAATTGGATTGTAAATAATATGTTATAAGATTATCAAAATGGGATTGGCATAATACGGAAGGTGAACATGATTTCTACCTTCTGCAATCTCTGTTGGCGTAAAAAAAATCAGTAAAGTAAATACAGTGCCAGTTTTCTGTCAGGGTAGTTTTTTTATGTTTTTTTTTTTGCGGTTAAATAGGCATTGCGGTACCTACATATGCAGGTGGCCTCTCACATATGAGGGACCTATCACCAGTATTGTAGTACCACAAGTTCAAGCCATCTTTTTTACAATAGTTTAACATTAATTAACTGTAAAAAGTTTAAGTATTGTGTACACACTCTTATATTTTAATACAAGCAAAATTATAACTTAAACACCCGTCGTCAAATAATAACAAATACCCTTCAACACAATTGTTTGTAAAACATTTTGCTACGTTGTAAAGTGTTGCTCTCGAATTTATTACCATACTTGTGGACGTGACAACTGTACGCAATACGAGAAATAACTCCAAATATTACGGTGAATGAAAGCATTACAACATTGATAGTAAAAAAATATTTTGAGTTAATATATTGAAGTATCCTCGTTTATATTTATATTACAACCTCTTTGGCGTAGTGGGTAATATTTATATTAAGTCTCAAACGAGAGGACGCTGGTTTTATTCCGGAGAAAAAAGTGCCAGTTGTACATATCTATTTTTTTATTGTTACCGGAAACTCATCCCATATAACTCATAGTGTCTGTAGTAACTACCGCCTGGGTTCGTTTTCGTGTTGGACGTATTTATGGTTTCACTATTTGATCAGGCGTAGCTTTACATCGTCAATACTTAGAAATGGTAATTGCATTGCTATCATTTGAATACTAATTGCGAAAGAGAGGACGAACCACTAGAAATCCACGCGACCAATTAGTTCGTACGTTCATTCATTATTATTTTTTATTTATTTATTTTTATTCTCTGGCCCGGCATAGTGGCGGCATTGCACCTAATGGTAAGCGCAAATGCCGTCCAGGCAGAGTATCCATTGGCATCGGACGGCGGTCCCATGCCAATGGAAACAATTATGCCGGCCTGCTAAGGTGCCTCTTCACGCTACGGCGGAAGGACTGAGGATTGTAGGAATCATTTAATCAGTTCATCTTTCATCCATACATTTTTATTCCTTAATGTTCACTCATTCAATTTAATCCCTTATCTCCTCTCTTCAAATATGTTTCGTTCCAGTTTATGCTCTGCGTTGTCAGTCATTCAAATTGTACTAATCGGAGGTAGATATTTACAAAATTATCAAGACTCCCCAAATAAAAGTGTGAACTTTTTACTCTCGAATAAAAGTATTTTTATTTTCTGAAATGTCAAGGGTAAAAAGAATTACAGTGCATTTTTATAAACATTAAATTAACTGGCGTACATGAGAATGCGTTTAGTTTCGAAAAGTTGCTTTGAAATATTTCTTTACTAACGTTTCCTTTAAAAATATTTTATCCTACTTTTCATTGTATAAAATCACGAGGCAAGAGCTTTTGAAAGGCGACGGAAAAAGTCCTCGCGGCGGTCACTTGCTTAAGGCACCTACGATTCTCTACTCACTTAAGGGCTTAAGTATAAAGGGAATAGTATATTTTACAATTCAAATACTAAAAAAAAATTAATTGCCAAATTATTATTACAGTGTAATATACTATAATGCATGTGACGATAAATGTACATCAATTCAAATTCATGAAATGTTTATTGTTATATTTCAAGATAGAATTTATTAAGCTGGCTAGTTTGAGATTGGATATGTGATGTGTCCAATATGCAGCATATATTCCTGTGTTGCTATGGTGGGTATCCATCACTTTAAATATTTAATTTTACAAAGGTACTTAGTACAATTGTAAACTTCAACTCTGAATTCTTTAAGCTGTAACCTAATTCGACAGAAAAAATAAAAATGATCAAATATACACTTTTAAAACAAGTTTAAATACTACCCGTCGTCGCTCATGACTCGTGCCATGCCCAAGAGTTAGTGCTTTCAATGAACGTACTTTAGCTCCGTGTGAGTGACACGTAGTGCTTTACTTAATACTACTATTATCATCAAAGAACACCTAACAGCTTTGATATTTCACTTCAAAACCTCAGCTGTTTTTAAGGAGAGATTTCTGCGTTTGAAATTTGAATTAAATTTTATTTTTCAGTGATAGTGGTTTTGAGCTTTGAATTGTTGAAAGGATAGTGGGAGGGTTATGTTAGCAGTTGCTTAAACGAAAACTATTTTCTAAAAAAAATATTCTTATGGATAAAATTGAGCCTTTTTATTTTAGGTTGGCCACATCATGGTAAGTTCAATACAATTAATGTTATTAAAAGGCAACGAACTAATGTGATTTATTAAATGATTAGTTTCATTGTTTTATTAAATTATTTGTCATGTTGCACGCAAATGTAATTGTGAAAACTGTTACTGTATAGAGTTAGCCCTAGCATAGGCTTAAGATTGACTACCTAGCATCTTATCATTAAATCCATGCATAAACTTATGCATTTATTGGTAGCACTTAAAATCACTATCAGTTGAGTCCTTTTCAAACAGTTGTTATTTCACATTTTCAACATTGTTGACTCATGAAAAGAATGAACCTTTATAAAATAGTCTGCGAGGTACAAGATGGTCATTAGTCCTCGACGCGGCGTCTCACAACGTTTCAAGAGTGCTTGAGAAATAGTTGTAGACTGTAGTGCTGGCCAACGAAACGGATAGGTTTGAAATAAATCCTTGGATTTCAGCTAACTTACTAGTTAGTTAGCTGGATATGCTTTAATGGCGTATTTGAGAGTTTGAAAACAGAGTTCATTATTTTAAAGTACAGATTTTTCTATATTGTGTAATGTGTATCTATGGTACAAGTCATCTAAATTTAACTACAAATAATATTTATTATATTAAACGCATTTGGTATATGTTTTCATAATTTAACAAATAATATTCGTACTTGTAATTAACTTGCAATTATATTTAAAATTTAGAGTTGTAATTGTATCAAGTTGGTTAATGTTTTAACTTCCTCGGTGGTGTATTATTATGGTTCGATTGCAAAGCTGAGGTGTCGGGTTCCAGCCCTGGGTCGGTATAAGTGATGTTGGATTTTTCTATTCATTATCAGCTCAAGCTAGCCCCCTATCATAACGTGGAAACTAAAACACAAGGTTAAACGTAGGTGTTCTGGTAGTACCTCTGTCTACCCCTTCTGAAAAAAGGTGTGAGTTTATGTATGTATTTATGTATCATGTTACGTATGATTAATGCTTCACGTATATAAACCAGTGTGTATTGAATTATCCGCTATTCCCTTACTCCGAGTGCAGCGTGTGACACGAGTCATAGTGAGTGATCGCGCCTCTAACAATATTGTTCTCGAGACTCACACGTGCATTGTCAACCCGCGAATAATGCCGTTGTTTCTCTTTCATTTAGTTTTTCACGAACATTTGCTTTTATTTACATTTATATTACATTTGTATGTTGACGAATGTATTGTATTACAGCAGCTGGATACAGACTAGCAGGTATAGAGGCAATATGTGCGGTGAGCTCTGAGAGTCTACTTTGATTCACATCAAATTATTTTTTTATTTTAATTTACGAATTGGTCGGAAATTATTGTCATTTAGCACTCCGAAATTGATTTATTTATTTATACACAACACATAATAACACAAAGCGCTTATACAGGGTATATCAAGACTGCTACCGAAAACGAAGCCGGGTGGTAGTTTAAGCGACTTCAGACACAATGCAACAGAAAAAGTTGGAAAAAAAAGCGACAATTTTTTTTTGTTATTTTTTTCCTATGGCCATATTTGGGTGGTAAATACATTTTTTCCTAAAATAATAGTATATACCCTTTTATTTATAAATACTCTAAGGTATAAAAGAGTTTAAATTATTATTTTAGCAAAAACTATGGATTTACCAACCAAAAATGACGATATTTAAAAAATCATTAAAAAAAATTGTCACGTTTCTAGGCGAAATTTTTAATTGCATTGTGTTTGTAGCCACTAAAACTACCTACCACCCGGCTTCGTTTTCGGTAGCAGTCTTGAGATACCCGGTATATGTGTAACAAACGTCGGTCTTATCGCTGTCAGCGATTTCTTCCAGACAACCTTAATATGGACTGGAATGAACGGAAGCACGGAAGAAATGTGTGGTCACGGTATAGGGAAAAACTAAACAAAGAAACAAAAAATAATTTTAAGTTGATCATGAATACACTTTAGATTGATGTACATATTTATCTTCTAACCCAATTATTTTACTGGCTACAATATATAAGGCTATTGCTTATGGGTAGAAATAGGTGGTAGAAACAGTGGTACACACAGCACCACTTGTGTTCATAAAAACTAGCACCTAATATATCTAACCATGAAATAAAAAAAACATAAAACGCCAATATTGTTTATTCAAACAATCTGAGCCCAAAGTACATATAAGCACAATAAACTTGTCACAGTTGAGAGCCAATAGAAAACTCGGCAGACACAGCATAATAGAGTCGACACGAGCCGCCTCGAGACACGTTTGTCTAAATCAACTACATGTATTTGGCATTCAAAAGGTATATTATATAAAATGTAATATATTCTGGGGGGTAACTCTGTACTCCAACACGACGATTGTTCGAACATCATACGTAAAGCTGTACGAATATGTTGAAATAAAACCATTATTTGCAGATTTATCGTGGATTTGGTGTATTTTTTACATTTTTGAATTCACGACGTTTCGATTACCTTACAGATTTTTACGTAAAAGTTTTATTTCAATGTGTAACATTGGCGTAAATCTAAAAAAATATTGTGTATGAATATGCCTTAATACTTTCAAAATGTTCGAATCCTGTATCATACGTAGTAATTTTAGATTAAGCTCGAAGTGAATGATGTGTTTTATAGACAGCATTGATTTTTAGAAGTGGAATACTTTCTATATGTAGACGTTCAACGTTCGAACATTCGGACTTCGTGTGGGAGTATAAAGTAACCCCTCTAACAAGCGTGTTCTATTCCGATTGCGGTTCTCGTGATGGTTTCTAACGCGAGACGACTTGACAGAGTACTTATGTAAAAATGTACAGTTTGTAATTCTACTCGTGCTTGATAGAGCAATGGATCGAGTTTTTGGGTAAAGGAGTATTTGGTTGAAGTACTTGTTGTTTTGCTAATAAATATAGGTTATACCTAGTCAGGTCATAAATTCTGTCACATATAAAATAATTGAAACAAGTTTATTCATTGTGTAACCATTTATATACCAAAATAAACTTAACAAAACATAGATTCTTATGACACTAAAGTTTATTCAAAATGATTTTGAATACAGGCCTTCAATCTGCGCGGCCAGTTGTCTATCGCAGCACGAACGAGGTCCATGTCAATATCGGCAGCTGCCTTAATCAAGGATGTCTTGAGTGACTCCAAATTGAGATGAGGCTTTGAGCACGCCTTTTCCTCCAAGTGTTGCCATATCTTGTAATCTAATGGATTCAAATCTGGACTGGAGGAGGGCCAGTCTTCGTGCCGGATGAAGTCAATTTCACGCGCCGCCAGCCACTCTTGTGTGCTCTTCGCTCTATGAGCTGGCGCCGAATCTTGTTGGAATACCCAGTGCCTGTTATTGAACATGGTATGAGAAACAGATTCCACAAGGTTCGTCAGGACTGTACTTTGATACACAATTGCATTCGTTTTTACACCTTTCTCACAAAAATGTACCTCTGTTAAGCCCCAATAAGAAACTCCCAACCATACCATGAGCGAGGATGGAAAATGACCTCGTTGGACACGCGGAATACGGTAGCTCGCATCTTCACTACTGTGTGAGTACACCTTATCATTTTGTTTGTTGTAGCTCTCTTCTACGGTAAAAAAAAATTACATCTGAAAAAAGAATTTCCCGATATTTTTTTCCCGCGTACCGCTTCAACAAAGCGCGGCATCTCTTCAGTCCATTAGACAAGCATTCAAACGATGTCCTGTGTTTCTTCGATATGCCCGAAGCCCTAAATCTTCATTTAACACCCTTTTCACCGTGGTTCTGCTTAACCCCATCTGAAGGGTCAATAGTTTCTGCTTACGTTTGGGATTTCTTTGAATTCGCGCCTTCACAGCTTTTATCACTACTGGAGTCCTAACAGACCGAGGGCGACCACTTCTTGACCTGTCATCTACACTAGAGTCTTCATTGTATCGTTTGATGGTATGATAAACGAATCTTTTGGTTATATTCAAATTTTTCAGTATGTCAAAAATTTGAATTGGCGCGTAACCGCAACGATGCAACGCAATAACTGCAACACGGTCTTATTTAAGCGTCCACTTCATATTTAAAAATGAGTAAAATTCTAAAAAGTATACATTTTTATTTTCATGAACAATTCGAAATTCGAATTCAATAAACTTTTTTGTGGCCAGCATTCTAAAAGAAAAGTTTTTACTGTGTGACAATACTTATGACCTGACTGTGTATATCCAGACTGCGACTGAAAATGAAGGCAGGAGGTAGTTTTAGTGACTTCAGACACAAACCACTAAACATTTTACAATTAACCGCGACGAATTTTGTTTCCATCCATCCATCCATCAGCCAAAGGAAGTCCACTGCTGAACATAGGCCTCCCCCAATGATTTCCACAGAGACCTGTTGGAGGCAGCCTGCATCCAGCGACGTCCCGCGACCTTTACCAGGTCGTCGGACCATCTTGTGGGTGGACGTCCTACGCTGCGCTTTCCGATACGCGGCCTCCATTCGAGCACTTTCCAACCCCATCGGTCATCAGATCTCCGCGCTACGTGCCCATTGCCACTTCAACTTGCTAATCCGGTGGGCTATGTCGATTATTTTAGTTCTCCTACGGATCTCCTCATTTCTGATTCGATCTCGTAGGGAAACCCCGAGCATAGCCCTCTCCATAGCTCGTTGACTTTGAGTTTCCTAATAAGGCCCATAGTGAGAGGCCACGTCTCGGTGCCGTAAGTCATCACTGGCAACACACAACTATCGAAGACTTTCGATTTAAGGCACTGAGGTATTTTGGACGAGAAGACGTCGCGTAGTTTCCCGAACGCTGCCCAACCGAGTTGGATTCGACGATTGACCTCTCTCTCGAAGTTGGACCTGCCTAACCGGACCACTTGTCCTTAATAGACATATTCGTCAACAACTTCAAGAGTCGAGCCCCCAACACCGACGGGGGTGGGCACAACATGGACATTCGACATGATCTTCGTTTTGTCCATGTTCATTTTAAGACCCACCTGTTGGGATACTCGATTGAGGTCTTCGAGCATAGTGCTAAGGTCTTCCAGCGATTCTGCCAAGACTACAATATCGTCGGCAAACCGAAGGTGAGTGATATACTCGCCGTTGATGTTGATGCTGAATCCTTTCCACTGCAAGAGCTTGAAGGCATTTTCCAGCGCGGCAGTGAACAGTTTCAGAGATATAACATCTCCCTGTCTCACGCCTCTCTGTAGTGGAATAGCCTTCGTACTCTGATCTTGTACTCGGACCGACATGGTGGCGTTGTTGTATATACACTTCAACACCACCTAAATACGAAAAAAAACATCAAAATTCGTCGCGCTTACTTGTAAAATGTTTAGTGGTTTCTGTCTGAAGTCACTAAAACTACCTCAAAAAAACGCCAAAAACATTGTTTCCTCAAATAATAATGCACACCCTTTTATTTTTGATGATAATTTTAGCAAAAACTAAGGATTTACTACGCAAAAACGATGATATTTAAAAATCACAAAATTGTCGCGGTTTTTAGCGAAACTTTTATTTGCATTGCGTCTGAAGTCACTAAAAATGCCACCTGATCTCATTTTCGGTCGCAGTATTGATATACCCTGTAAAATAATTACTTTTCTCTCGGCTCGGCTCCGCTCGGGTGCAAATATATTTTTGATAATATTCTGTCGTCTATGTTCATCAGGGATAATGTAGGATTCTAATCGTGAAAGAATTGTTCAAATCGGTCCAGCAGTTTCAGAACCTATTCAATGCACATATATATTTACTGCTCATAATATTAGATTAAATGAGATAAAACCTTATTCGTAATTTTATATTAACCCCAATGTCTATTGAAGTTGAAAACGTCGTTTAAAATACCAAAAATGTAATACTGGAGCAATAAATTAAATATAAATAAATATAATGAATATTTTTTCAGAAGTCAGTTTATTAAGAGCATTCAATTACACGAAATTAAATTGTTCTTGAAAATTAGGCATATATTTGCTTACATAATTATATTACTTTGCTTAAAATCTTTTTTACTCTTAAAAAATTACAATGAGTTTTCTAAATAATATGCAAATAGTCCTTGATTTAGAAATATGGGCAAAAACCCCATATTCGATCCTACGTCACTGCAATTCTAAGAATATCTTGCACAACAATTCTTTTAAAACGGCCCTTCCAAAGTCACGTACAGGATAAATTAAATTATGTCGGAAACGATTCTCGTTGCGTAAAATGTAATTTCTTTAAACGCTACTTTAGGTTAAACTCGACAAAATTTGATCAAATTTGCGGTATATTTACATAAAAAAGCCTTGATGGTGCCTTTTATACTTGCTGAAGGAAAATAAAAATCTCTGGCAACATGAAATGTATAAATAATTATAATTGTTTATAATGAAGGTATAATATTCAAAAAATGGCCGATGCGAATTAAAGAAATAAAAATTTGTTGCATCGTTTTCAAATATTGTTTATATTCACAGAGTGTAATATAATAAAATTATATAATTTAGCGATGATATCCCGGACATCAGCCTGTGTGAGATTGAGATGGCCCTGAAGCAACTTAAAAACAACAAGGCGCCTGGCGAGGACGGAATCACTTCAGAGCTTCTGAAAGCGGGCGGAACGCCAATACTGAAGGTCCTTCAGAGGTTCTTCAATTCTGTCTTTCTCGCGGGCTCAACGCCAGAGGCATGGAGCAGGAGCGTGGTGGTCTTGTTCTTCAAAAAAGGTGATAACACTTTGCTGAAGAACTACAGGCCCATCTCGCTCCTGAGCCATGTCTATAAGTTGATTTCGAGGGTCATCACAAATCGTCTCCAACGCAGGTTTGATGACTTTCAGCCTCCCGAACAAGCCGGTTTCCGAAAAGGTTTTAGTACCATAGACCATATCCATACGCTTCGGCAAGTAATACAAAAAACCGAGGACTATAACTTGCCGCTTTGTTTAGCGTTTGTGGACTATGAGAAAGCCTTTGATTCGATCGAGACTTGGGCTGTGCTACATTCTCTCCAGCGGTGCCATATCGACTATCGGTACATCGAAGTGTTGAAGTGTATATATAACAACGCCACCATGTCGGTCCGAGTACAAGATCAGAGTACGAAGGCTATTCCCCTACAGAGAGGCTTGAGACAGGGAGATGTCATATCTCCGAAACTGTTCACTGCCGCGCTGGAAAATTCCTTCAAGCTCTTGCAGTGGAAAGAATTCAGCATCAACATCAACGGCGAGTATATCACTCACCTTCGGTTTGCCGACAATATTGTAGTCTTGGCAGAATCGCTGGAAGACCTTAGCACTATGCTTGAATACCTTAATCGAGTCTCCCAACAGGTGGGTCTTAAAATGAACATGGACAAAACGAAGATCATGTCGAATGTCCATGTTGTGCCCACCCCCATCGGTGTTGGGGGCTCGACTCTTGAAGTTGTTGACGAATATGTCTATTTAGGACAAGTGGTCCGGTTAGGCAGGTCCAACTTCGAGAGAGAGGTCAATCGTCGAATCCAACTCGGTTGGGCAGCGTTCGGGAAACTACGAGACGTCTTCTCGTCCAAAATACTTCAGTGCCTTAAATCGAAAGTCTTCGATAGTTGTGTGTTGCCAGTGATGACTTACGGCACCGAGACGTGGCCTCTCACTGTGGCCAACATGTTCACGGTGGTCGCGGGTTCGAATCCCAGGGCACACCTCTGACTTTTCGGAGTCATGTGTGTATTGATAGTCAATCACCACGCACTAAAACGGTGAAGGAAAACATCGTGAGGAAACCTGCATACCATAGCGATTTATAAAAATTTCTATGGTATGTAAGTCCGCCAACCCGCTCTAGGCCAGCGTGGTGGACTGCATGGCCTAACCACTCTCAATCGTATTCTCGATTGTAAGCCCGTGCCCTGCAGTGGGACGTATATGGGCTGATACAGATACAGTAATTTAAAAATTATGTAGAAAATGTAAATTATGAACCGTTGAAATATAAATATGAACAAATATATAAAAACAAAAGTATCAAAAAATGTGCTTTTGCAATATATGAAAAACCGCATTAGTAAAAATAGTAACCTAAAAGGTCAATTTAAAATATTCATGTAACATCTGTTCGTGAAATATACTATATGACATTCTGTGACACAAATACTGTAAAACAATGAACCTAGAAGTTTGAAACTAAGACACAGTTTCAAACATAACATTACAGAGTTGGCAGGTGTCGATATAACTTGCCCGGTGTCTGTTTCGCTATTGTTCATTCACTTTATCTTTTGTTTCTCTTTTCATTTTAATGTAAGATATGTCGTATTATTTCGTCTGTAGATTTTTCATTTTACCGTATTTTTTTATCCAAATTATCTTTAAGAAATTTTTTATTTATTAAACTTTATACACTAAACTTGTACAGGCGGACTCAATGCCGTTGGCATTTTTTACCAGTCAAGCTGTGGGAGATGCAGAAATGAGACAAAATAGTGCTTCAAAGATCAGAAAGATAGATAGTATATTCAACACATACAAACTGCATAAAATATTATTATTATACCTACCAGCATATTCCTACTGATATAAAAACATATTTATTTTGCTGAGAGTTTATACTTGAATTACTGATGCTTTCCGTCTTTTGTCCGCCACCACCAACATTTGTGTTAATTTATGCGCCTACTTTGGTTTTCTCTCTATATCATCCAAAGGTACATGGCAGAGAATGCCTCAGGCATTAAGCCTGCCTTCATACAATATTGTATTTAAAGCATAAATAAAATAAAATAAATTAATAAATATATCCAATAGTTACTCTAGCTACAATATCCTTCAAACCGAAACAAAACAGTGGATTTACACTACTGTTTGGCGGGAAAATATTTTAAAATCAGTATGCAGTAAATCAGTAAATAGTTGAAGAAATATATACTGATGTAGTTTCAGATAAGATCTCTCCGAATCACAAACACAGAGGCTTATGTAACACACTCTGTTCAAATCAAGCAAAATCCTTTTAATCCGTACACAAAAGAGGTTGACCGCTAGTATTAACTTTTCAATTTGTCCACTCGCTCTGGGATTAAGCGTTAAATAAAACTAACATATTTGGTTATGTGAACAAATAGTGTAAAAGTTGAAAGTAATTTAAAAATAATTGTGAGGTGTGTAGAAGTGAAATGTAAAATTTAGACAGCTTATCTTTCTGTTACAAACTTAATGAATTCAATTTCACTATATAATGTTCTCGTTTATTTTATTTCTTTAGGTTTAAAGCTCGAAAAAAAAACTAAATATAAAGTATAACAGTAAGTGAAAAACAAGTTAGAAACAGTTCGCACAGCTGTGATAGAAGTTATTGTTTTAATCCCAGGACACAGTTGTAGTTTTTAATCTATAAAAAGAAACACTACAAACAAAACAAATAAAAATGACAATGCAAAGCAAAAAATAATATTTGCCAGTGGTTGCTCATATGGCTTCGTCGAAATACTCACATTCTTTCTCTTCTGTGCAATATACGAGTATTGTAAAACCTCAATTTATTATTGAAATAAGACTATTATTTACGGATTTTATCGCGGATTTAGTTTAATTTTACATTTTTTGAATTCCCGACGTTTCGATCACTTTACAGCTTTCGTGGTCACGGGGCGGACTCAATTTATTAATAATTAATTTAATTTGTATTTGTTTTTGTGTGTGACATAAAGTGCACATAAATATATAAATATTTATTCCATTGAAATTCTACATGTTGATTAATTTGATTATTGATTCGACTAGCCAACAAATCAAAATATATGGATAACATATTGAAGGCGGGCTGCCAAAAACCAAAGACGTAGGACCTATATTTCCTATAGCAAGGAATTTGTGCCTGAGATGGTAATAGGCTCACCCCTATCATCGTAGGAAGAAACACACAAGGCGAAATATGGGTGTCCTAGCACCTCTGTCAAAGGCGTCAGTTTATGTACATATATATATCACGCGAAAGCTATTGACACAGTGGAACACATTTGAGAAGCAACGCGATGCCATACCGGTTTATTGATATGGATGCCTCGAACACGTCTAGCGGGAACGTTGATTGATATTGTGACCAGAATCAATTAGTTTGACATACTACGTCGGTATTGCTTTAGGGCCCTTTAGATTAATTACACGTAACATTCTCATTTCTCAGTATTTTTTTTGTTTGTTTTATCTTTATTTATTTATGTTTAGGGCCTTAGTCACTTTGTGAGTATGCCGGCCCCAGTTAATTTATGTTGATTGTTTTCTGGTATGGGTATATTTATAATTAGATTGGAATTTGTGGAATCTTTTAAATAAAATTACATTTACCTTATCTACTCTGTCATTGACTATCTTACATTACGATAAATTGAGTATTTTTAAAGCAGAAAAAAAAACAGAAAATTATATTTATTTGATGAAATTGACTTTAAAGAAAATTATATATTTTCATGTATCTCTTTTCAGCCATAGGAAGTCCACTTCTGAACGTAGGCCTCCCCCAAGGATCCACGTTGACCTATTGAAAGTGGCCTCCATGCATTGGCTTCCTAATTATAATATTTAAATCACAGATTTAAATCATAATAGTCCTTTGGAAGGGGAATATCCTGATGATCTTTTCCTACTTTGAGGACGAGAGCCAGGGTGTGCTCAATCAACAAATAATTAATGTTTTCATCAACATCGATTAATTTAATTCGTCAATATAATCATTTGTATTTTATGGAGTAAAGATATAAGCTATTTAAGTAAGCCTGGTCATTGCAACGTGACATACAAGAATTATATCAAGAGATAAGTATTCTTTTTCTGATTACCTTGTCTCGATACCTACTAGATCATTCGTTACCGAATATCGACATTTATATTAATTCAAACAAAACATGACATGCCTCGGGGGCGTAATTGTACTACGGAAGGGTTACAACGCTGAGGTTCCTGGTTTAAATCCCGGCAAAGTGATATCAGATTTTCATGATAATTAATAGAGTCCGAAGTCAGGAATTTGTGCCCAATATGTAGCCCACCCCCTATCACATCGTGGGACGAAACACCTTAGGCAAAACGTGGGTGACCTGGCACCTCTGCTTAGCTCTTCTGGGAAAAAGGCTTAATTGTATGTAAATATATATACAGGGTTACTGCCAACATGTTCACGGTGGTCGCGGGTTCGAATCCCAGGGCACACCTCTGACTTTCGGAGTCATGTGTGTATTGATAGTCAATCACCACGCACTAAAACGGTGAAGGAAAACATCGTGAGGAAACCTGCATACCATAGCGATTTATAAAATTTCTATGGTTTGTAAGTCCGCCAACCCGCACTAAGCCAGCGTGGTGGACTATATGGCCTAACCACTCTCAATCGTACTCTCGATTGTAGAAGAGGCCCGTGCCCTGCAGTGGGACGTATATGGGCTGATACATACATATATACAGGGTATATCAAGACTGCTACCGAAAACGAAGCCGGATGGTAGTTAAAGCGACTTCAGACACAATCCAACAGAAAAAGTTGCAAAAAAGGGATAATTTTTTTTTGTTATTTTTTCCTATGACCATACTTGGGTGGTAAATATTTTTTTTCCTAAAATAATAGTGTATACCCTTTTATTTATAAATAATCTAAGGTATAAAAGTATTTAAATTATTATTTTAGCAAAAACTATGGATTTACCACCCAAAAATTTTTAGTTGCATTGTGTTTGTAGTCACTAAAACTACCACCCGGCTTCGTTTTCGGTAGCAGTCTTGAGATACCCGGTATGTAACTGCCTTGGTGGCGTAGTTGTACTACGGTACGGTTATAAAGCTGAGGTCTCGGGTTCGAATCCCGGGTTGGGCAAAGTGATATTGGATTTTGCTATTCAGTATTAGCCCAGAGTCAGAAATTTGTACCCGATATGGCGATAGGCTCGCCACCTATCACATTGTGGGACGGAACATACAAGGCGAAATGTGGGTGCCCTCGCACCTCTGCCTACCCCTTCTGGGAACAAGGCGTGAGTTTATGTATGTATATATATGTCAAACAAAATTTTCGTAATAAATTCATATATAGCCTAACCACTCTCAATCGTACTCTCGATTGTAGAGTAGGCCCGTGCCCTGCAGTGGAACTTATATGGGCTGATACAGATTTAGATTCATAGCTCGGTCGTTGTGTTCTTCGTTTGGCAGAGCAAAGCCCTTTAATAAACGAATAAATAACTTTATATACCGACATACAAAACGCCCAAACACACAACATATTCCTTATTACGACCTTCAGTAATTTAATTTAGTTATTCATTAGCAAATGTTGTATACATTTACGCAGCGCTAGTAATCCCAGGGGAAACGCACTTTAAACTTTACCAATTTTGCGTAGTGTAGGGATGTTACGGTATTGTTTACATACTCACTAATTTACTGGCTTTTGTAGTTGTAGTATTATTTTTGGATATAGTATGAGTATCACTGCCGCGGTGGCGTAGTTGTACTACGGTACGGTTTCAACGCTGAGGTCTCGGGTTTCAATCCCGGGTCGGGAAAATAATATTGCATTTTTCTATTCATTGTCAATCCGGAGTCATAAGCGACAATTTAAGTGTAAGTTATCGTTTTTGTGAATGCCACACAATGGTTTAACATGTTACAGGTTAGTAAAATATGTTTGGCATTTACAGATAATTTGTTTTGTGGCGAAAAATCTCTAGTAGGAATATAGTTTCTGATACTCGCACAAACAGATTACGAACTTTTTTTTATTTTTAAAATGGTATTTATTATAATCAAGGATAGTTGGCTACCTTGTTTTTGATTTTAAGTGAAATACTTCTATATAATAGTCTCAAGGGTCAAGATCAAGGTCAAGCAAAAAAAAACAATTTATAAAATAATCTCAAATTGTTTTTTTCATCCAGCCGATATTCTATCACGACCATAATCATTTACAGCCAACTGCAGTGTACATTACTAACCCAGAATACAAAATCGATTACAGTACCAGCCAACAAGCTCCAGTGAAAAATGAATTTCCCTTAACCGATAAACTCCATCACACGAAGTATTCTGCGCACGACAGCAAACTCAACATTCCCTCACAACTTTTACATTCCAATAAATATAAAAGATAACTTTATTTCTACCTTCCGATTCTACGATTCAGAGAATATTTTTTGGAATTTTTAAAAAATATTAACTCGTGTACCTGCAATATTATTGAGTTTGGAATCCATTGATAATTAAGTGATTTTATTTTTTTAATAATCAGTTTATCATACGTCAACATAGTCTTGATCCCACAACTGGTGGTAAGTCTGTCAGATTATGTAAGTCGTCGCCTGGTTAGGTACCACCGCAATATATCTTACTCCCGCCAAACAGCAGTGTAAATGCACTGTTGTGTTTCGGTATGAAGCATATTGTAGCTAGAGTAACTACTGGAAATATTGTACTTAACATCTTACGTCTCAGGATTGGTCAATGGTTGTTTGGTTTTGCTTCTATTTTTTTTTTTTTGTGTCATTGAATGGCGAGACGAGCAAGCCGTCCGCCTGATGGTAAGCGATACGACCGCTCATAAACAGTAGCAAAATTCCACTGCGCTCGCCATCCTGAGACATAAGATGTTAAGTCTCAATATGTCCAGTAGTTACTCTGGCTACAATGTCCTTCAATCCGAAACACAACAGTACATTTACACTGCTGTTTCACGGGAGAAATAGACATTGCGGTGGTACCTACCCAGATGATCTCTCACATATGAGAGACCTACCACCAGTGAAATTTATGAGCGATCGTATCGCCTACCATCACGTGAATGGTAAGTTAGTCTCGCCTTTATTGCAATGAAAAAAAAAATAGTATCTTATTGTAGGTATCAGAATTCATTCTGAGAGTAGTAGAATAGCAGAGACATTTCAGTCACACAGGTCTGAGATTTTCGCAAACTCGTGTACGTTTATACCGGAATGATACGTCATAACCACAAAATAATTACGGCTTAATTCATAGACCGTACATAAACCTATTTTAGTTATCAAATGTTTCGTCTTGTTCGCTCAAACTGAATTCAAAATACTTTCGAAAGGGACAAAACATTCTATCACTAAATTTGTTTTTTAAATTTTTCTATGAAAAGGTCGTTAATGTATACATAAGTATGAAATGTCTATCTGTCTGTATCAGCCCATATACGTCCTACTGCAGGGCACGGGCCTACTCCACAATCGAGAGTACGATTGAGAGTGGTTAGGCCATATAGTCCACCACGCTGGCCTAGTGCGGGTTGGCAGTATGAAATGGCCTCTTGATAATAATTTTCTGCCTCTTCAATCTATTTGTTAGTCAACGTCAATTGAAATGTTGAATTGGATTTATGGTAGCTCCCTTAGGAATGTAGGAGTATTCCTGTACTGTTTATTAATACAAGCGTGTGATTCTCGCATGCCAAAATATGTTCGTTTATGTACAAACATACAAGAGATTGCGCTTGTATCCTCTAAGGGGTAGGCAGACGTGTCTTAAATGCCACCAACAGATTGCTGTGCTTATTTCCGGCTCGAGATAATATTCAACAGGATATGAGCTTAGCGCCATAATAGATACCAATTCCATTCGTACGAAATTGTGAGGTTATAAATCGATAAAATCAAACAAAATGGATTGCATGATATAACAATCATATTTAGGATCTCATCACAATTATATAAAACAAGGCCGTCATAATATGTAGAGGGTTATGAAAAAGTCGCAATCTTCTTTTGTCAACCAATCTTGGAATAAACTGTACTTACAAATATTTGTCATGTAATTATGGTACATACATATTCCCATTGTAATATTGAAAGAAGTCGACTAATGCGTTGGTCACTGAAGCCATCAATACAAATTGTCCGTCAAGAAATTGAGACACGATGAATGAAAGAAATGAAACTGCATTGAAAGCCTTTTAAACTGCCCATAAAGGGATCGTGACCTATTGTGAGGTAACAAAAGAGCCAGGCTCTCCGCCTATATTTCCAAGACGATATGGGAAATAGTTTCGGAAACTTCGATTTTAATAACCATTGAAGATTGATGACTCTATGTTCTATCGAACATCATTCATTTTATTTCATTTAGGTCATTTTATTTCGTCAATGTGGTGTTATTATACCGGTTATATCAAGAGTGCTACCGAAAATGAAGCCGGGTGGTAGTTTTAGTGACTACAAACAGTTTTGACAGCCTCCGTGGCGTAGTCGGTTAGACGCCGCCTGTGAAACAAGAGGCCGCGGGTTCGATCCCCGCACCGAGAGAAATGTTTGTACGGCCCACAAATATTTATTTCGGGTCTGGGTGTTTGTGAGACCGAGAAGTCTCTTGTAGTTCCTGATACCCACGACACAAGACTCGATCTTAGTGTGGGGTCAGGACTATGAATGTGACAGTTGGGTGTTATTTATTATTTATTTAATAAATTATGCCGGCCTGCTAAGATGCTTCTTCACACTACGATGAAAGGATCCAGGATTACAAGAAGGAGGGAATACTTGTGACAGCAAACAATTCCAAAGCTTGACGGTGCAGCACAGAAAACAATTTGCGAATCTAAGTTCCAATAATGTGAAATGATGAGTGGGTTTTGAGCGTTAATTGATAACTAATACGACTAATATTACGGGTGTAAATGTGAATGTTAAATGGACAAATCACGCGTAATCCAATTAATTTAATTAGATAGAATTTAGTACATGCATAGGTGATATTCAGAATCATTTAGGCTACTTTTAATATTGATAATGGGTTTCCATTGGATAATTTGAATTGTTGTCGACTTGTACATATGGTTAGCTTCAAATGTAATATTACAAAGGTTTTATTACTGTAAATTAGAGTTCCAGATAAGTTGTTAAAATATCTTAGTTTTCTATAAAATACTTTGAAACTGCTTTAAATGTATATAATATTCTTTATGTTCAGTGATGTCTCTGTGATCAACAGGGTGAAAACCGGTAGTGATCACCGAATGGTTAGGGGCACATTGAATATCAACGTCCAATTAGAAAGGCGCCGCTTGATGAAGTCTACGCTCCGACCTACTCGCGCCCATATCCAAAACCCCGAGAGCTTTCAACTCGAGTTGACAAATCGCTTTGATTGTCTAAAAGAAAACCTTGCAGTGGACGAGTTAAACAGCGGTTTGGTAGAAGCTGTCCATACGGTGGGATCTAAGTATTTTAGACCTCGCCGTAGAGATAGACCACAAAAACTCTCGATCCACACTCTTGACCTCATGGCCGAACGTCGATCTTTGACGCTGCAGTCTTCCGTTGACGCCGAAGCATATCGGCGGCTCAATAGACGGATCTGGAAGTCCTTGCGACACGATGTCCGTGCTCACAATACTGTGAGCATTAAGGAGACAATTGAGCGGAACGGAGGCTCCAAAGTGTTTGCAAGAGACTTGTCTATTGGGCAAAGCCAGTTGTCTAGGCTGAAGACGGAAGACGGCCGCGTGGTATCGACGAGGGCAGAGGTATTAAGGGAGATCGAGAGGTTCTACGGACAGCTTTACACCTCGGTTGCCAAACCTACTGTTAGCTCGGCCAAAGACCCGAGAGCCGAGTTAATCCGACACTTTAGCGATGATATCCCGGACATCAGCCTGTTTGAGATTGAGATGGCCCTCAAACAACTTAAAAACAACAAGGCGCCGGGTGAGGACGGAATCACTTCAGAGCTTCTGAAAGCGGGCGGAACGCCGGTACTGAAAGTCCTTCAGAGGCTCTTCAATTCCGTTCTCCTCGAGGGCTCAACGCCGGAGGCATGGAGCAGGAGCTTGGTGGTACTGTTCTTTAAAAAAGGTGATAACACTTTGCTGAAGAACTACAGGCCCATCTCGCTCCTGAGCCATGTCTATAAGTTGTTTTCAAGGGTCATCACAAATCGTCTCGAAGGCAGGTTTGATGACTTCCAGCCTCCCGAACAAGCCGGTTTCCGAAAAGGCTTTAGTACCATAGACCATATTCATACGCTACGGCAGGTTATACAAAAAACCGAGGAGTATAACTTGCCGCTTTGTTTAGCGTTTGTGGACTATGAGAAAGCCTTTGATTCGATCGAGACCTGGGCTGTGCTACAGTCTCTTCAGCGGTGCCACATAGACTATCGGTACATCGAAGTGTTGAGGTGTATATACAACAACGCCACCATGTCGGTCCGAGTACAGGATCAGAGCACGAAGGCTATTCCACTACAGAGAGGCGTGAGACAGGGAGATGTCATATCTCCGAAACTGTTCACTGCCGCGCTGGAAAATGCCTTCAAGCTCTTGCAGTGGAAAGGATTCGGCATCAACATCAACGGCGAGTATATTACTCACCTTCGATTTGCCGACGATATTGTAGTCTTGGCAGAATCGCTGGAAGACCTTAGCACTATGCTCGAAGACCTTAATCGAGTTTCCCAACAGGTGGGTCTTAAAATGAACATGGATAAAACGAAGATCATGTCGAATATCCATGTTGTGCCCACCCCTATTGGAGTTGGGGGCTCGACTCTCGAAGTTGTAGACGAATATGTCTATTTAGGACAAGTGGTCCGGTTAGGCAGGTCCAACTTCGAGAGAGAGGTCAATCGGCGAATCCAACTCGGTTGGGCAGCGTTCGGGAAACTTCGCGACGTCTTCTCGTCCAAAATACCTCAGTGCCTAAAATCGAAAGTCTTCGATAGTTGTGTGTTACCAGTGATGACATACGGCACCGAGACGTGGCCTCTCACTGTGGGCCTCATTAAAAGGCTCAAAGTCACTCAACGAGCCATGGAGCGGGCTATGCTCGGTGTTTCCCGTATGTACGAGATCGAATCAGAAATGAGGAGATCCGTAGGAGAACCAAGGTTACCGACATAGCCCATAGGATTGGCAAGTTGAAGTGGCAGTGGGCCGGGCACATAGCTCGTAGAACCGATGGCCGTTGGGGCCGAAAGGTTCTCGAGTGGAGGCCACGTACAGGCAAGCGAAGTGTCGGACGCCCGCCTACAAGGTGGACGGACGATCTGACTAAGGTCGCAGGAAGTCGCTGGATGCAGGCCGCTTCCAACAGGTCATTGTGGAGATCATTGGGGGAGGCCTATGTTCAGCAGTGGACTTCCTGTGGCTGATATGATGATGATGATGATGAATATTCTTTATTGTATTTCATTAAATCTATACTAATATTATAAAGCTGCAGAGTTAGTTTGTTTGTTTGAACGCTCTAATCTCTGGAAGTACTGGTCCGATTTGAATGATTCTTTCAGTGTTGGGTAGTCCATTTATCAAGGAAGGCTAACGCTATGATTTATAGGAGGAAAGCAGTAGATATATTTCTAGCAAATAAGAGGAAATTTTGTTCGTTTTTCATGGTCCGATTGGTCGATATTCTAAACTGATAGTCAGAATTAAACATGTTGACCGCCATTTTAAAACGTGTAGGCACCCGGGTGGAGCCGGGCCCGACCGCTAGTATTAAGATAAAATTTGAAATTTGTTGCTGTAAAGATTAAAGAATTTATTAACATTGCTTTTCTCGTATACTATTTATACTATTACATATTATACTCTAATTAAAACTAGTACTAGTTTCCCCTCCTCGCCTTTTCTAACCAGAACCACGCGTGCTGGCTTGCGAAGCCATAGCTTGTCGGTCCACATCATCCCGGTGCGAACCAAACGGTTCTCAAATTCTTTTTTGTGCCGCACCGTCAGTCTGCGGAATTGTTTGCCGTCTCACGTGTTCCCTCCTTCCTATAATCCTGGGTCCTTCCACCGTCCGATGCCAATGAATACTCTGGCCGGGCGGCATTTGCGCTCACCATCAGGCGCAATGCGCCAACTATGTCAGGCCAGTATAAAAAGAAAAAGGTAACTAAACCACAAGACTGTAAAAAATTAAAGAAACAACATTTTAACGAGATTTTAAGCTTATTTATCATAAAGTATTTAATGGTAATTAACATTTATGAAGAGTTGAATGAGTCATATTGAAATATCATTTTTAAATCATTTTATGAAAAAGAAACATAATATTTAGAAAAAGGTTATTTTTTACATGTATTTAAAAAATGCGTTCATTATATTACTACAATCGTGAGCTACTGAACTCATTAATGTCAGACATTTCGCGTATATCCCAAATACTTAATACACCGCTGTTCTTTTATTTAGGAATGTAGACCAACGACTAGAAACCTGGGTCGGATAGCCTATTATTACTTATTTTTATATTACCCTAATTCCTTAATGTTGCGGGCCAAATTTGTGTAACGAGTTCTGAAGTATGGATAAGTTGTGATTAGGGTAAACATTGAATGGTGCTCCTGATTTAACTTTGACTAAATTTCGAAATGGGCAATTTATCTTATGAATTTTAATTGACTTCATATCATGGCTTAGCTATGAGAAATCTAATTTTCATTCTACAGCATTAATGCAAAATGAAGGACGATAACATTTTGAGATCAATTATTTATTTCGTTTAATGTTAAATGTATTATTTTACTGGTGGCAGGTCTCTCATATATGTGAGAAACCATCTGGGTAGGTACCACCGCAATGTCTATTTCTCCCGTGAAACAACATTGCATAAATTCACTGTTGTGTTTCGGATTAAGGACATTGTAGCCAGAGTAACTACTGGACATATTGAGACTTAACATCTTATGTCTCACGAAGGCGAGCGCAGTGGAATGTTGCTACTGTTTATGAGCGGTCGTATCGCATTTTTTTATTAAATGATTGTAATATAATATAGGTGTGACCTTGACGTCAAAGCCCGTATAAGCGCTGCTTGGGCTAAGTGGAGGGAGGTCTCGGGCATACTCTGCGACCGCAGGATGCCGATGAGGCTCAAGGGTCTCATCTATAAAAGCATCGTGCGGCCGGTGCCCCTGTATGGTTCTGAGACGTGGCCTGCCCTCAAGCGGCACGTCCAGGAGATCCACGTCGCGGAGATGAAGATGCTGCGGTAGATGTGCAACGTTACGCGTTTGGACAAAATCCGTAACGAGCACATCCGTGGCAGTCTTGGTGTCCGCGATGTGGCTGATAAACTCCAGGAATCCCGCTTGAGATGGTATGGTCACGTCCTAAGGAAACCGCAGGATTACATCGGTAATGTGTGCCTGAGCCTCAATATTCCCGGACCTCGACCGCGGGGTAGACCCAAGAAGCGCTGGCTCGATGTCGTCATGGATGATATGAGGGTCAATGGCCTTACTATTGAGGATGCCGAAGATCGGGCGAAATGGAGGAGAATTTGCCGGAAGGCGGACCCTGGCACCGGCTGGGATAACGCCAGGTAGAAGAAGTAAAAGAAGAAGATTGTAATATAGGTGTAGTTTACGCAATCTTGTTGACAAAGATAGAACAGGACAATAAATTAAAAAAAAAATTAATGAAAAATAGTTCGCATTACATTTCGCACCTTTAAATAAACGTAGAATATTAATGAGGCATAAAGTAAGGAATACGCGGTAAATACGCGCCGTAATTTAGGATTACAGGATTGGAAATGTCCGCTTTAGTTAAAGCTTTATTTGAATAGCCAACTAGCATCAGCGTTTAAATAAATCGTTGTGTTAAATATACAGCTAGAAATATTGAGAATTTTCATTCACTAATCCTTCATGATTTAGGATTTTTCTATTTAAAATTATTTTGCAAAGTTTTAAAAATATTTTATGTTTTTTGATTTTATTTCACTGAGACGAGGATTGGCAATGGGCGAAAAAAGAGCGACGATACTATAAAAAGAGTGGTCTTACAATCACAGATTATAAAGACTCAAGGAAAAGCCAAAAGATGAGAAGACATGAAACGTTGGCATCGTCAGATAAATAACCATACAGTTTGAATATTCGGCCACAAATTTAACAAAAAAAATCTAACCGCGAAACCGAAATAGCCCACTACGGCTGACAACGGCCAACCAATAACGTGGACTTGTACAAAAACATGTTTTCAAAAGGAAATAATGTATTCCAAACAACAACAAAGGAAACGAGGAATTTTTAAATATCATTTCAAAAACATTTTTCATAACATTTACCACAGGAAAGTTATGTTTCAACGCAGGTATTTGTTCTGTTTGACTTAGGTCGGTATGACGAACAACTTTAGAATCTCGTTCTTGTTTCGTGTTTAATTACTTTCGCTAATTAGTGTAATAGTATAATGTGTTACAAAAGTGAGATGTTCGTGAGATGTTTTCCCTTTTTCAGTTTGTAACAATATTACTTGGTATTTTAAAGGATCTTTGATGAAATGTGTTGTATTTCATGTTAGATACAGCAAAGCGAAAGTTTGAACATGTTTCTCGAAGTTGTATATAAATATCTGTATAACCTGGATACAGCAAATGAAAGTTTGGGCATCGTTGTCGAAATTGTATGTTAATACTTGTAAAATTCTGAAAATGATATCGTAGGTGTGTTAACTAGATTAACATAGTAAAGTATAAACCCAATTTACACGAGGAGAATTTCTCGCCTCAAAAATACGATTATAGTAAGGATACCTATAAAAGTTGTATCGTGTAACCATTTGTAACATGATAAACTATGGTGGCTACGTCATCTGATAATGGCATACGATTATCGCTGCGATAAACTATCCCCCTTTTGTTGAGATATTATGGTTTAAGGATGTATTTTATATAGAAGCTATTCCCAGTTTGATACTTCTTCTAATACATATCCGGATTTCCGTCTTCATTCTGTGATTGTTCGAAGAGTTTACTTGTGCAAATAATATAGTTTCAAACTGGTTGTGGGGAGTGTTGAAAATATATGAAATGATTCGTTTATTCCTCATGTATGCAATTCATTAATAACCAATAATAGGAAATTAAAGTTGTTGATTTCCAAATCCATTTCTATTGAATAGTTATTCAATAGAAATGGATTTGGAAATGTTGGTAGTTACCAACAAGAACCTTAGAAGAGCTTATATACTTTGTTAATAACCTCGATGTGGTAAAACATAATTGAAATCCGGAATAATTCCCTTATTCAGACTGCTATCGATCCAACTCCATAAAATATAATCCTTTTTCACATTTCGCCTTTTTTATGGGGCATACTTTTTATTCTTCCATCCAATTTATAAATCATATCATTCTAAATAGCACTGAATGTCTTTGCTATAAGGTTGAATATAATTGTCCTATTAATGCCTAATATAAAAGCAGGTTCTACTTTAAAATGAACCATAACATAATGTAATAAAGTGGAAAATGCAATAACTTGAGTGATTATTTTTCGATAACATTAAATTATTTTATCTCTACCATAACTGCTGTTGAAACTACTCTATAAAGTAGCGCCATTGTGTTTCCGAAATAAACGAGTTGTTTTTGGCTATCAAGCCACCGATAATACTTCCTTTGTACTGAAATATTATGACATTTAATTACTTATTACAACTGATATTTTCAAGATTATTTGAGTAATCTGTATCTGTATCAGCCCATATACGTCCCACTGCAGGGCACGGGCCTACTCTACAATCGAGAATACGATTGAGAGTGGTTAGGCCATATAGTCCACCACGCTGGCCTAGTGCGGGTTGGCGGACTTACATACCATAGAAATTCTTATGAATCCTTATGGTATGCAGGTTTCCTCACGATGTTTTCCTTCACCGTTTTAGTGCGTGGTGATTGACTATCAATACACACATGACTCCGAAAAGTCAGAGGTGTGCCCTGGGATTCGAACCCGCGACCACCGTGAACATGTTGGCAGGCGCGTCTAGTCCGTTTACCAACAGGCCACCACGCACTTGAGTAATACAGAAATCATAATAACGTAGTTTTAAACCTTTTTGCTACTCATTTAGTTAGGGCAATACCACGTAAATACTTGTAAATTAATGCAAATCTGTAATGTTGGTGGACAGCGCAGTTTTTTTTTAAATCGAAAATGTTATTACATTTAAGATGTCAATGAGTGTGAATGCTAACGAATACAGAAGTCTAGACAAAGGGATTGTTATTGTAGGTTAGGATCTTAGATTATATACTCGTCTAGATGACACATCACACCTCAACGCACGGCTCAAAAAAAGTCTACCAAATTTGGTAGACTCGCTTCTCACGTACGTCAGTGTCATTTGAACTACATATGGATAACGTGCTCCCGAAAAATAATTAATTATGCTGATTTGTGCTGTCGAATTGTATCGCAATTGTGTGGGAAAACTGTATAATAATACCAGTATCACTTTCTATCGGTAACATTATTGTTAAACCACTATTATTTGAAGAAAACATGAACTTTTAATTCATTATTTTGAAGATGAGTTTCATTTACCAGTGTTGTCAATTTATTACTAGGAATATTTGTTGAAACTATGGGAGAAACTATAAAACACAAATATCATTACATAATATTTCGATCAGAATAACAACAAGAAGAATGGTATTATTTATTTAATGAGTAAATAATACTTACCTACACGATATTAATGAAACCCACGACGACATGCACTTCATAGTAATTTTATTAATTCTTTGCCTTGCATGTGTACTGCTATTATCATCTTTGAAGAAACAGCGAGAACTTATTCAAGGTCCTAATAATATTTTTAGACTACGGATTCCGTACTAGCAAATTGCTGGAGAGACATTACACAGCGGAAACGAAAAGAAGACCATTCGTAGCCTCACATGACTTCAGTTGTGTGTTCCGAACATTTTACTTATGATGATTTCGACAGCCTCCGTGGCGCAGTTGGTTAGATTCCGCCTGTGAAACGAGAGGCCGCGGGTTCGATCCCCGCACCGAGAGAAATGTTTGTGTGGGCCACAAATATTTCTTCCGGGTCTGGGTGTTTGTGAGACCGAAACCTCTTTCGTAGTTCCTGATACCCACGACACAAGACTCGATCTTAGTGTGGGGTCAAGACTATGTATGTGACTGTTGGGTGTTATTTATTTATTATTTATTTATTTATATTTTACATAAATACAGAAATCAGATAACAGCCCAGGCAATAAATCCAAAGAGTTAATTCTATTCGGAAACAAACACTAGGAGATGGGTTTAGATCTTTATTGTTTTTACTAAAATGCGTTATAAATATAATTAATAGTATGATTACTTTAAATAAAGAAAAATATTTTATTTAACCTATTTTGTATATCAAATAATGGGGAAAAGTTAAGTTAATAAACTGGAGTAGGCATCCCTAAACACACACACCTTGACAGTTGGATTACAATAATTACACGACCGGTACTCACACATATCAATGAAAGTGAGGACACTTTTAGCGCATCGTTTGTTGACATTGCTCAATCTAGACGAGTATACCGGGTATCTCAAGACTGCTACCGAAAACGAAGCCGGGTGGTACTTTTAGTGACTACAAACACAATGCAACTCAAAATTTCGCAAAGAAACGTGACAATTATTTTTTATGATTTTTTAAATATCGTCATTTTTGGGTGGTAAATTCATAGCTTTTGCTAAAATAATAATTTAAACTATTTTATACCTTAGAGTATTTATAAATAAAAGGGTATACACTATTATTTTAGGAAAAAAATTTATTACCACCCAAATATGGCCATTCGAAAAAAATAACAAAAAAAATATTGTCGCTTTTTTGCATCTTTTTCTGTTGCATTGTGTCTGAAGTCGCTACTAAACTACCACCCGGCTTCGTTTTCGGTAGCAGTCTTGATATACCCTGTATAATCTAAGGTTAGGATTGAGATAAATTATACAAGAACCAAAGTTTATATAATATAAAAAATATAATTAATAGTTTATAAAAAAATACAACTAGCCTAACGGTTGCTTCCATTCGGTCGGGTATTTTGATTTCCAGTTTACTAGTGCGTTTAAATTACTGACTTAATTACATAAGCATTTATTTTTATGTATTTCCCAGGATCATCTGGCATAACAATTCGTAGGAAACTTGTATACATTTCCAAGGCAATGTTCATACTACAAAATTTAAAAATCATTATTTTACAAAATTCTCAAAATTCTCGGAATTGTGTACATTTCCTAGTCTCTCCCTCTTCTTTAGCCTATAAAATATCCATTATCCACCCAATTCTAAATACAAGCATCCAGTAATGAACGCCAGATTGTCCTAATGACTGTGTACAAATCCTAGTTTTCATATATTTCCGGTAAAAATTCTATAACAATAACTTTACAAAAATGCAAATAAAAATTAGCTACAAGGCACAAACTTGATAACGTTTAGAAGTCTTCAACACCAACGTAATAATTAAATGCATCTTACATCGGAGTAGCCTATATTCTCTCGCCCGGGACTAAGGGCGGTGAAGCAAGGGCGTTTCTTTACGGCCCCTTTTATTCATTTTGCATACTGTGGGAGCTTTCTTTGAATGGCACGAGATTTTTAACATCAATATAAAATTGTATTTTCAAGATATTTTATGAGTTTAAATGTGTAGTAAACACAAACACTCACTAAATGATGAAGGAAAACATCGTGAGGAAACCTGCATACCATAGCGATTTATAAAAATTTCTATGGTATGTAAGTCCGCCAACCCGCTCTAGGCCAGCGTGGTGGACTGCATGGCCTAACCACTCTCAATCGTACTCTCGATTGTAGAGTAGGCCCGTGCCCTGCAGTGGGACGTATATGGGCTGATATAGAGAATTGTGTAATTTGGTACGGTTGTATGTTGCAGTGTATAGGTTTGGGCAATTTATTTTTAGTTATATTTTAGATAGATTCGTATACAAAAGAACATTTTATCGTTCCGAGTTCTTACCATTGCAAGGATGTACAATTATCCTAGAAGTTCTACGCATTTATCAATTACAAGAAATATATTTTTCTTGTAACAGTAGTTTGGAGTGTCGTTTTATCGTATTATACCATCTTGTTTGTATGTATGTAATGAATATAATGCAGTGTGTATTTATGAACAAAGTTTTTTCTGTAGCGAAACATTTTTAATTAATTATACAGTTAATTTATCAGACCTTGGGATCAAACCAGGGCTTTTACGGTTCGCTGCTCATGTACTGCCGGTTCAATGTCATGATAAACTTACTGATGGGTGGATTGGAAAGCATTACATTAGTTTTAATAGCTTTATTTTTTTTAACAACTTTAGAAACTACTAGCAACTTGCTGTCACGAAAAAATGCTTCATGGTTTTGATTATCTTGACCTGATAAAGTAACAAGGCTTTTCAGGGAACTTTGAAGTATAATTACATTTTTAACGTAGTTTCGCCAAAAAATATGAAATTTTGTAACATGAAATACTCATATTTATTTCCCCTACACTTCCTTGAGGAGAATACAAAATAATATTAACAGAGGTATAACAATATTCACAGTATCTTAGCAACCTTAAAATGGCACCAAACTTTACGAATCCAAAGTCAACTTTGTACCCAAATAAATATACATAAACGATCAGATTTCCCAAGTAAGTTTACTGAGTTTTAATACTTCAGAATGTTATACAGAAATTTAATACGCATTTACATAGGGAGCGAATTTGTAAGTCTGTGTAGGTACACAGACTTAGAAATTCGCTTCCTCGTAGGAAGGTTCCTATACTGTTAGGAAGTTGAATTTTACACTAGAGCCAACAAACTACGCTCCCAAAATTTAGTAAGGGTATAAAACTAAAAAGGGAAATTATGAAATACTATTATACTGCAACTTATAAAGTACAATATTGACGTTTAAAAGTAATAAAATGGTTGCTTTAGTGATTATAATATAATAGACAGTGAACTGTGATGAGATAGATAGTTAGATTCCCAAATCGAACAATATCCATGTTAATAAATCCACAATAAATGTTGTCCAGGCTGAATTTTATGCTCGGTGTATGAGATGTTCGAATCATATCTCATCAAAAAACACAAATAAATTTGTCGAAATATATATGACATTAATGACGCCTCTTCCTTCTCCATTCGGAATTTATAAACATAATTTTATTTTCATAATTTTCAATCAACATTTAAGTTGAACAACTGTTTCGGTTGCTGTTCTTTTGAAATAAACTATTTATAACTTTATTTTGAAACAGTTACATATGTAGTATATGTATTTTTATTACTAGCGTACGCACCTATAACATGAGTTCATATACCTCACTCATTCCGTAAAGAACTTATATCTTATAACTTAACTCTTTATTTTTCACAAGAACGCAAGTGCGACCCTGTATTGTAGATTAGTGACCGTTGCGTATTATGCCTAGCCGGTTGCGATAGTTTAGGAAGTCACTGGATTCAGGCCGCTTCCAATAGGTCAATGTGGAGAGCCTTGTTGGAGGCCTATGTTCAGCAGTGGACTTCCTGTGTTTGAGGAGAGAGAGAGAGAGTTGCGATAAAAACATATTCAAATAAATATATTCTGTGTAATAATAATAATTTATTCTTCCTGATAAATTAAGGTTAATATGGCAGCATATCAGGTTGTAATTTCAGTAATTGGTTCGAATTTAAATGTTTGATAATTTTGATTATTCACTTGTCGTTGAGTAATGACGGTAATTATTGCTTTCAGTGACACATTTTATAATAAGCGTTACATTTACGAATTCAAGCATAAATAAATAAAAACTGTTATTATAAAACATTAATATCAATTAAGGCTTATGTCGTGGATATGACAAACTATGAGAGACGTTTCAGTATCACAAACACCCAGACTCGACACAAATACTTGTGGACATAAAAGCTTACTTAGCAAAAAACATATTATATGTATAATCATCAGCTTTGCTTACTGCATTATTTGGCTAACTTTACTCGTAGTCGACATTGCGATAGCCTCATTCCCTGTAACATCTTGATGTAAATAAATTAACACCCAACAGCCCATAAACTTTTTAGTTTCACTCTATTCAGAATTACCACTAATATCTTCGATCAAATATTTAATCGAAGACTAATATCTAAAAACAATATGTTTTAGTACGAGGGTCGAACCCACACTGCCCTTCTTTACAAAGTCTTTTCAAACGCCATAGGTTGAAAATAGAAATAATCTCGATGACATTGAAATAAAAATATTATTTACGGATTTTATCGCGGATATGGTTTGTTTTAATTAACATAAATTGTAACAGTCACTAAGTAAATGACTAATACCTCAGTCCGCCCGTGATCACGAAAGCTGTAAAGTAATCAAAACGTCGCGTCGGGAAGTTAAAAAATGATAAAATCAAACCAAATCCGCGATAAAATCCGTAAAAAATATTTTTATTTCAATTTGCGTGCAAACCGAAATCTAAGAGACCATGAACTTGACCATATATTTCTGGTACTAAACACCATTAAGAGTCTATATGAGGCATTCATATGCCGACCTTTTTAGGAATTTAGGCGTAAACTTATGTATGTACTATGTTGTGAGAATTTTCCTAGAAAATAAATAATAACTACTTTACCATTTGTATTAAATCTGTTTTCTTCTTCTTGTTATTATTATTATTATCATTCGTAGTATTTGACGTCACAATTACATAAAACAATGGCCTGAGCTCGTATCCATTATCAAGAACAACAAAGTGTCGTGTCATAAAGACAATGGCACCAAATACCAGAGATTCTTCTTTCGGCTGTGTTTGAGTGTTTCGCTGTATTATTTTGCAAAATATCCGTTTCTGCGAAATACCTTTTATTTCTTCCGGATATTTAAGTATAAGCGAGACAGTGAAGGTATAGGTCGTGAAAGAAAATATTTTTTTTGTTTTTTCGGATTAAATATACCCCTAGTGCTGACCCCGCACTAAAATAAATGTCTTGTATCAAATTTAATCATGGCCTGGGATTTAATCAGTGGCCTCTAGTTGTGCAGCTCGATACGTGTATAGTGAGGACACGTTCCAAAAACTTTTTCTGTGCTCGTTTTAAGCACAAACTCAAACCAATATAACAAATCTAGAAGCACGAGACCTCTACAGAAGAACATTAATCATACTATCGCTTAACATTTTTGCATAATTCGCTTCGTTTATACGCGGCTTTATCTCACCAATCTCAGTACTTCGAAAGAATTTAGGCTGGCGCACACGTGGCGAACTACTGGGCTATATAAATCATTGGCTAACTAAAAGTTGTAATCTAGACAGAATCAGCGGATGCGAATGTCGTGTTACGATTTACGAGCCTTCGCAATAATTATACTCCACGTAATTGTTTTTCACCTTGAGTTTTTAGTGTTTGTACTTGATTGTCAAATAGCCTTTTAATAGAGGGCTGGTTTTCCAAAGGCAAACCGCAGATTGAAAACCACGATACATTTACATATTTTTTTGTTATTTCTATGAATGATGAGACGAGCATGCCATTTGCCTGATGGTAAGCGATAGGCTCTAATAAACAGTAGCAAAACCAAACAACACCTTAAATTACAAAGCAATGCTTTGCCTTCTACTGCAATCGCCATCCTGAGACATAAGATGTAAAGTCTCAATATGTCTAGTAGTTACTCTGGCTACAATTTCCTTCAATCCGAAACACAACAGTGCATTTACATTGCTGTTTAGTGGGAGAAATAGACATTGCGGTGGTATCTATTCAGATAGCCTCTCACTTATGAGAAACCTATCTCCAATAAAACATTTTCAACGTTAAAACTTAACGGCCTTATTTAGGATAGATTTAAAACCTATTTTAGCTATCGGATTTTTTTTCCTTTTCGGACGCCTTTTCAATCCAGTTGGATAAAAGAAGACATAGCGTTCTATAAGCTATTAATTCAACTAAAATATATTTTTAAAACGTCTTTATAGAAGTGGCAAAATCTAAGAATATTTTAAGTATATTTATCTTCAAGCCATATAATTCTACTACCAGACAAAAGGCTCTAATCAAATATATGCATCAATTTCCAACCACCCATATTGAGTCAATTTCATGCAGTGTTATATAGGTATTTATTATTTTCTACACTCGTCCCACATTTTTAAGAACATTACTCTACCGCTTAAAGAACATTTTACATGATATTTATTATTATCCACATTTGTTTAAAGTTGTGAACAACATGCTTTTACCACTTAAAGAATATTCCGCAGTATTTATTTATCCCTAATTGCCGTAATAAAAACCAAACAAACAACCCCAATGAACCGGTTAAATAAAAACAACAAAGCTGAATGGAGACAATTCCGCTTTTACCAAACGATGATGCAAATAAAAGTAAATTCGTACGGTTATGCAATGGGTTCGTCAATTTAGCCCCAAATAGTGCGGAAATCGAACCGCCCCACGTCAATCTTTATGTAGACTTTACGTGGCTACAGGGTTGCTGGTAATGGCTTTTATTGTTAAGGCTATCTTAAGATTTTTTCGACTTACATTCATACATGACAGCCTCCATGGCGCACTTGGTTAGACGCCGGCTGTGAAACGCGAGGCAGTGAGTTCGGTACCAGCACCGAGACATTATGCTTGTGTAAACCACGCATTTGTTTCGGGTGATTGTTTATGGGCAGTTCTGTGTTGATTTATTTAAATCAAACTGTTGCAGGGAATGAGGCTGTCGCCATGTCGACCACGGGCTGTCTTAGCCAATTTACACTATAAGCAAAGATGGAAATAATACATATTTAAGTGCTTTTTGCTAAGTAAGCATTTATACAAATGTTTGCGAGGCCCACAAGAATTTGCCTCGGGTCTGGGTGTTGTGAGACTGAAAAGTCTCTCGTAGTTCCTGATACCCACGACACAAGACTCGATCTTAGTATGGGTTCATGTTGGGTGAATTCATTTATTTACACATAAACTCTCGCCTTATTCCCAAGAAGGGTAGGCAAACCTTCTCCTGCTAACAACCAGGACACTCGCGTTTCGCCTTGCGTTTTCCATTTCATATGATAGGAGATGAGCTTATCGCCATATCGCACAAACAATTCTGACTTCTAGCTGATAATAAATAGTATAATCTTATACCACTTTGCCTGACTCGGAATTTAGACCAGAGACCTCAGTATTATAACGCTACTGTACCGATGCAATATTTTATTTCTATCGGCATTTAAACTTCCGATGACTATATCGATCTTGCAGACTATATATGTTACTATAATACCTAAACATAGGGTCCTGGAAAAATAAGGCTCACAAATAAAGAAAACCTCGCACAAAACCTGTTGTCTCTCTAGAAACAAAAACAATTGTGTTTTCGGCGTAAGAACCTTATTGTTAAGCCTAGAATCGTTATTTAGTTCAAGTCTACGCCAAACCGGGTGAAACCACGACTATCCCCGATATAAATAGCTAAGCGCCGACTAGATTAAACTCCAAAAGCTTTAAAGTCAAACAGTATTACTATGAAAGTAAGACGATCCGGCTCCGATGTAATTAAAAACTCTCAAACAATGATATTGACAGAAACTTATCCCGGAGTTACCGTCAGACCATTATCGTGAAATATAGCGTCAATTTGGGAATTAATTTGGCAAGAAGCTTGGAATTGGTGAATTAAAATTGTTCTTTGTTCAATTTATTTGTGTTTTAAGAGGACATGTTCAACAGATGAGTACTATAGATTGACAAAAATGGAAAGAAAACAGAATGTATTTTTTGTTAACTACAAATAATAGGTAATGCATTTGGTTAGCTTTACAATTGGAGCGGCTCGACAAATGCGATTTCATTATCTCAAAGGAAACCTACTTGAAAAAACAATAATTGAACTATTGAGTTTCGGTCGATGAATGAGAACCAGGTTTATTTTACTGGGGGTAGGTCTCTCATATGTGAGAGGCCATCAGGGTAGGTACCACCGCAATGTCTATTTCTCCCATGAAACAGCAGTGTAAATGCACTGTTGTGTTTCGGATTGAAGGACATTGTAGCCAGAGTAACTACTGGACATATTGAGACTTTACATCTTATGTCTCAGGATGGCGAGCGCAGTGGAATTTTGCTACTGTTTATGAACGGCTTGCTCGTCTCGCCATTCACTGCAAATATATATATAATAAAATACAGGGTCTGTGAAATGATAGATATTCGTATTCGCCCGAATAGCAACCAACGTCAACAGAGAAAAACCCGTCACAGTGAGTTATCGAGACACGCAGATATGCTAAGTCTCGGGTGCTATCTATGCATTTCTGATTTCTAGAATGTATCGTGATTGTGACGGTCGTCTATGGATAACTATCTTTTCTGGCCAATATTGATGGAAATAATTGATGTGAACCATCTATAGCTGCACGTTAAACCGATTGCTGGCCTGGCGATGCGTCACTGTGCTAAATTATTTTTATAATATTTATACAGGCTGCATAACCTGTCATTCCTTTGTACGTTGTTTACGTCATAAAGAAAGTTGTCGTATTCTTTTCGCTTTTGCGAACAATTAATTATTTATTTAATTTACACCAGATACATAAAAGTGCACACGTTATACGGCAGTGTTATTGCTTGAAGTAGTTTCTGCCTGTCTAACATTGTTGAATTAAACACAAGACATACTATTAATGTTATGTTAGATTATTATTAAATTAATTGAATGGTAGTAGATTTTTATTTATTCCAGCTTCTATTATCATTTTTATATTTTTAATATAACTGTGTGTGGGTGATAAAGAGGAAACAATGATTATTTCCTGGAAATAAATATTTATATTTTTACATTATGACATATCTAGCTCCTGCCGTCATATAATCTTTAATCCATATTACCTGTACAAAAAAAATTTGATATTAGTGTCACATCTGCCAGGCGTCAGGTGACGGCTCAAAATTGTTTTTTTGGCACTATAATATCACTCGTTTGCCCGTATAATAAAAGGTAAATCTGAGATTAAATTGGACCACGTATCGACAAACGCCTCCGCAACCAACTAACTAATAACTTTCCACGTATATTTCACGCATATTTTTAAATCATCTCATCATTTTTTACATATTATGGAACGGAACAACTTAGTAGTGATTTCCCTTGGCACTACACTAGCTTAATATGCGAATCACAGTAAAAATTGAGCGACAGTCACGAATATTTATTGATAACATAAATATATTACTGCTAATTTTAGTGGTGTTTTTATTCGAGATAAATTGTAAGTCTGTTCCCCGCCCTTTTCACACATCAATAATACATGGACATATCGACGCAATACATTTTTTCAGTTGTGTTACAAAATGATTTAATTTGTAACATTACGTCAGACTAACTGACATAGATACTTCTAAAGTAGGTCATTTGGTTTTTTACGCGAGATTAATGTGCATTAGATTTCAGACACCGTGGATTATCTTGTGGAATATTCTCAGGCACGCAGTTTTACCTTCTTTGCTATAGAAATATAAGAAGCCCATTTATACGGGGATAGTTTTTCGCCTCGCATTATAAAAAAATTACATCGTGTAAACAATTGTCAAAACAAGATAATCAATGGCGGTTGTCATTGGATAATGGCATACGATTGTCACTGCGAGAAACTCTCTCCGCGTTATTGGGCTATAAGAATACGTGACTTCTAAAAATAAGTCGTGTGTGGCTTAGTTTTAACCTACGTTATGAGTATTTAAATAATTTTAAGCATTATTTATTACCTATTGCAGGGCAAAGGCCTCTCTTTCCGCTTTCCATGATCAATCCTTCCAAAAAGCATTCAATTCGTCTCACTATCTGCGTCTAGGTCTTCCCCGTGTTCGACGGCCTTTCGGGACCCATTCCGTGATGGTCTTCGCCCACATCTCATCTGGCATGCGACAAACTTGTCCAGCCCAGTCCCACTTGAGCTTGGCAGCTTTTTGACCAACGTCGATTAATTTCATTCTGGAGTGTATTTCGGTATTCCTAATTCGGTCTGAGAAATTGATACCCAAAATAAATAACACCCAACAGAGTCATACATAGTCCTGACCCCATACTAAGATTGAGTCCTGAGTCGTGGGTATCAGGAACTACGAGCGCCTTTTCGGTAACACAAATAGCCAGACCCGAAAGAAATATTTGTGGGCTGCACAAACATTTATCTCAGTGCGGGGGTCGAACTCACGGCCTCTCGTTTCACAGGCGGCGTCTAACCGACTGCGCCACGGAGGCTGTCAAATGCTGCGCCACCAACCCAAAATATCCATTAAAAAGGGCCCTTATAATTAACAACCAAACTCAATAGAAGACAGCTCAAAACTTGACCATTTGATTAACCAACAAAACGAAGGCTAACTCAGTTGATAAGTCTCGATCTGAGGTAACAATGTTTTTACTGGCTCAAACTCTTGCCTCGCCACTTGATTTATTCCGTCCCAAAAGTTTTCAGGCCAAAAGGTTTGTAATTAAGACACGCTCATTGGTTTTTCTAGAAACTGAGAAAAGTTACGACTTGATCAACTTTCTTTAGTTAATTAGTTGCAGACAACATTCTTAAGTTTTTTTTGTTGTTTAAATTGTATTAAACGCGTTGATTTGTTGTTTGAGCTGAATATTCAACAAATTTTATATATCTTTACAAAATAGCCATATTCATTTCAATCAACAATACACTGTACAACAATTACTGTTGTATTGTTGATCGAGCATATTCTATCCAATAGATAAGCAGGCATTTTACCTACGAAACAAAGTATTGACTTAATAATTTTGTTAATTGCATTTCAACACAATTGACTGGTAGGTCTCTCATTGGTGAGAGGCCGTCTAGATAGGCACCACCGCTATGTCTATTTCTCCCGCCAAACAGCAGTGTAAATCTATAAACTACTCGCAGGGACTATATAAAGGACTAATAGCTCTTATATTTCTCAAATCCGGAAGCTTTTAGCCGACGCCAAGCCAGATCCGGCGTAGATCGATCTCGAAGGGAATAAACGCAACGGGTTCTTAGCTCTGCCGTGATGTATAAATGGATACTCATTTGTTATAAGAAATTGAGTCGTTTTTTACTCCAGTTTCAAACACTGGCTCAATTGTCGCTCTTGATTGAATCTTTTGTGTCTATTGTTACCATTTTAAAGGGTAAATAGTTTTGCGCTATGAGATATACACGTGTATTGACTGTAGTAAGTAAGTTCTGAGCCATTTACTGTAAGGTACGGTAACTTAAAGAAAGTTACAGCCGGAATCATATTTCAAATGATTTGAATATCATCGAAAATACTTCTTAAACTATTTGAATATTCCTAAGCAGGTTGTATATGTATTTAGCATTTAAACTGCCGCTTGCTACGAGTATTTCCAACAAAAAAATCGCAGGTCGGTTATAAAATACCCGAATTTTACTTTCATCTGGAGCATGTTCTTCAAGTACTAATTTATAATTTCAAAGCAGTAATTAATTTTAAACATCATATTTGTTAATTAAAGCCGGCATTCGTGGCTCATTATTAAAATGTGCCGTAATTTACACAGATAATGAATGGGCCCCCGCTTTCATTGGTTTTGAAATCTGCTCGATAATAGGCTTTGTTTTCTCCGCGTACATTCTCTGTTTTGCTTTGATGTTTTCTTTAGGTCGGTTTTTAATAAATATTCTATGCTAGCTTCTGCCTGTGACTTCGCTTGCGAGATGTTAGATATGTGTAGCAAACTAAGTGATATTTAATTTCGAAGTAATAATAATAATAAATGAAAACATCCAACAGTTACATACATAGTCCTTGCCCCACATTAGGACCAATTAAGTCTTGTGTCGTGGGGATCGGGAACTACGAGAGACTTTTCGGTCTCACAAAAACCCAGACCCAAGACAAATACTTTGTGGGCCTCAAAAATATTTGTCTCATTGCGGGGATTGAATCCGTGGCCTCTTGTTACACAGTCGGCGTCTAACTGACTGCGCTACGGAGGCTGTCGAGAGGAATTTGTGCACGGAAGCACGATGTTCCTATTATCATATTTTTGACAGTAATAAGCTTGTTGATTGATAACTCTGCCTCATTTGAATATCCAAATATGGGCTTATGACACTTCATACCTGATATTTATTAATTGCGTGACTGTGTTTGTATACCTCTAAAGTACTTAGCACTGGGGTATATAAACGCGAGCTTATGTATGTAAACAGTAAATAACACATTGAATGTTAAATACTGTGCAATCATGCTAAACAGATATTGGGATAAACTAGTTAAATACAGGCCATAACGTTATTCTGATTGTGTCGACATTAATTATATTAGTGTTCAAATTGACTATGCGATTTAAAACTGACATATGTGTATTTAATTTAATTATTTTGAAATTAGTATATTGATTTACGTGACAGTAGGTATAATTTTGTACGTACAATATATTAGGCTTTGTTTTGGTTTAATACGGGCTGGTGACAGAATCGTATTTAATGTGAAGACATGAAAAAAGTTTCACCCGATCTTTGCAGTAATTTGATATACATTGGCAGGAAAAAATTTAGTGAGCAAATAAATTTTCCACCGCTAAGACATTTCACAATTTCATAAAATCGTCGACTGCTTGAAATCAAATAATCACAAGTCGGGCCGATGCATTAGTACTAAAGTTTTAGGTAGGTAGGTATAGCGCCACTATATTCTTAACAAAATTTCCCTCATATTAATTATTTTTCGCCGTTTGTCACTTTATCTTCCTAAGTAAACAATAAAATAAAGTTTTTGGACTACCTAGCGGCCTCGGTTCCGCTGGCTAACGCATTATGTTGTCGACTTGCTCTAGAAAATATCCTCAGACGGTATTAAATAAACGTAAGGATTATTTAATTACAATTTGTTCATTTCATGATATTTTATTTATTTCTCTCAAATCACAGCTGATTTCTCAATCAACTTAGCCACGGATGTTCTTTAAGCAAGAATTATATTTAATCATCATCATCCTTTTCAGTCCTAGTAAGCGCATTGATGTAGTAGACCTTTCCCAATTATTTATATATATACAGCGACGTGTTATAATTAATACATACAAAAATCATACAAACATCTTATGAAAATAGTACCACGGCGAGTAATTGCTATTCCTTTCAGATGGGAACAAACAATTGGCTGCGAATGGCCCTCGATCCGACCGCGGGAGCTGTGATTGGGTCGGCTACGTCGCGCGCAGACTGTTTACTCGCCCATTGATTGCTCGAGAACGAGGTTTTAAGACGAATTTAAACGTCTTTTTAATTGAGTTCTGTTGAATTTTCTCTTTCTTTGTTTTTGGAATGTTGGTGACAAAAGTTTTAGAGGGAACGCAAGGGGCGAAAGATAGAGAGAACTGCAGGATTGCGTTCAGGTTCATGAGTTTGTGTGCTTTTGTTAACCGACTTCAAAAAAATGAAGAGGTAACAATTCGAGTGTATGTTGTTTAACTTAATAATATGCCAATTCTTTTATAGTTAGATTTTATACAAAAGGTTTTTTTCTTCTATTATGCATCGGCAAAGTGACTTTAGTATATTTGAAGGTACATTCAGTGCCGCCTGGAGATATATGATAACCCATATTCTTATTCCAAAAGATTATGCTGCTCCGAAAAAAATCTTAAGATACCATCTATGTTAATTTTTTTTACAAACATTATATTCTTCTAACGTCAATATATCTATTGTTAGTCTCCAATTCTTACTGACTGCTGACGGATGTCCGTTCCATTTTCATTTATTACTACATACATCTTATTTAACCTAAATTATATTGTCGTCTGGTCGTATTAATACAGATATTTGGCATCCATTTCACGATAAAATATATTTCTGGAAATATATATTTCATCTAAGCTCAGTATTGCTTTTTGGTCAGCAATATTTTTATAGTTATTCGATATCGAGTTTTTATGTCCAAAACTAAATGCTTATAAGGGATCCTTATACTAAAATTTAGCTGTATTCTTTCTATATTAAAACATATATTTTATGTATACTAATATCAAATCTATCTAATATATCATATTGAGACTTAACATATTATACCTCAGAAAGGTGAGCGCAGTGGAATGCCAACCATTGTTTTGTAATGCATCGTGTTGTTTGCTTTAATACTGTCCATGAACTGTCGTATCGTTTACTATCAGATGAATGGCAAGCCTGATTCGCCATTTGTTGCCATAAAAATAAAAATTAGCGTCTCTTCCAGACCTACGTTACTGCAATCTACAACATAATTCCTTGACCATTCCTTTACTAAAAATGAATAGGCATTATATTCACAAATTAGGAATTTTCAAAAAAAATGTCGTTGTCCACTTAAAAATAAAGCATTGTCCAGTTTCTTTCAACAATACATTCGAGCGGCTTCAAATAATCTTGGCTTTAAATGATGTTACAGAACAAAAAGGCTTTGTCTCAACGGCTTTTATGGTAGCACGTAAAGTATGAATAAATATTACTCTGTGGCGAAGAGTGGCTGTAATTTACGCTCTGGCATTTAGCCAGTGGTTGGCAATAGTCGAATACTGGTTTATTTATAGATAAAGGATTTGCCAGGTGATACCATAAGCTGAACTTTAGTTCGAATTTAGTTTTGGTTGTCCATGAGTTCAATATTGTCTTAGAAACTCAGTGTGTGTAAGATTAATTGGAAGTGCAATGATAAGCAGAAGTTATGTTTTGATATTGAGAAATAGAAATGTCAGGAGATAAATTAATAAGCTTATAAAAGACATTTACAGATTATAAATATAAAAAAAAAACAATTAACTGTTACGTATAAAAGTCTTTTATAATATAATTTTATATTTATCAGAAGATTTATTAATGATGATTGAGCATCTTATCTATCTGTATTTTTTTATAAATACTTTATTCCACACCACACAAATAAAATAATAATACAATGTTTTTGTTATATAATTATAGTTTAATTTATTATTTTGCATAACTTCGTAATTCACAGCTTAAGACATAAACACAATGTATTATCATTATCACTGGACCTTATCCCACTGCCATAAGGAAACCCAAGATATTATCAATTGTGTATGTGAATTTACGAGGGGCCAGCCAACCTGCCCTATCAGAAATCAACCCTCATACAAACCTCTTTATTATTATGTGCATGTGTGTTACCTTCCTTAATCGAATATTTGTGAGGTCGACATAATTTAATTTAATGCAAAATTATTACACTTACGATATTAGAACTGCCATACTACCTAACGTCCTAAATGAATATATTTAGCATAATATTATTACACTTATTGTAACGTTTTTTTTTTTCTTATAATGTCCTGGCATAGTGGCGGCATTGCACCTGATGGTAAGTGCCAATGCCGCCCAGGCAGAGTATCCATTGGCATCGGACGGCAGTCCCATGCCAATGAAAACAATTATGCAGCCTGCTAAGGTGCCTCTTCACACCACGGCGGAAGGACCCAGGATTGAATGAATCAGGAATAGTGAATCTATGTCTTATAATGACAGCCTCAGTGGCGCAGTTGGTTAGACGCCGACTATGAAACGTGGGGTCACGGGTTCGATGCTCGCACCGACACAAATGTTTGTGTGGCCTACAAATATTTTTTCAGGTCTGGGTGTTTTTGAGACCGCAAAGTCTCTCGTAGTTTCTGACACCCCCGACACAAGACTTAATTGATATTAATTTGAGATTAGAACTATGTATGTATGTGACTATTGGGTGTATTTTTTATATATATCTGAAATATAGATACAGAAAAAAGGAGTATGTAAAGACTATGTATTATCACATTCCTTGGTCGTTATATACCACATTCGCATCAGTACATAAGTAATGATCTAACCTCAGTTTAACCATATTCATCGGATCGAAAAATATTATTACTGGTTTCACATAAACCGATATAATAAGAATTATTCCTTATTTAGGATTAATATTTTTGACTTGCAATACAACCTAATAATAAATACACCCAACATTTATATTTCTGACGCCACACTAAAGTCGAGTCGTGTGTCGAAAGTATCAGAAACTGCTAAAGACTTTTCAGTGTCACAAACACCCAGACCCGAAATAAATATTTGTGCCACACAAACATTTCGCAGCTGGTGTCTAACTTACTATAACACGGCTGTCAAAACACTTATAATGAGATTTTTCATTCCAATATAAAAACAAACACTGAAAACACACCAATAAGATTTATACACGCGATGTAACTCATACAAAAGAACAATTTAAAACTCGATATCGTGTCAATTCCATTCCCAGTGTCATACACAGAACAGTTGTATCTGTAAAATGGAAGCGTTGTGATTGAGTTGTGCTGAAAAAAATATGCTTTGTAGCATCCATCCGTTTACAAAGCCGGTGATACAGTCGTATCGGCGCTCGGTGCTCCTGCCCATATAGACTCTGAATATGCTGGGAATACGCCGAATATACGCCCTGAATGGTTCGACAAAAATGCACGCAATATTTCGTGTTTAGCTGCGTTTATTGAGATGAATTGTTTTATTCTAACAGCGGTTTTTAAATGTTATTGAAAATAAAATTTAAATTATAAATTATTTTTTTAAATAAGCTTAAATGTTAAAATTGAATTAAATATGGGATAATACGGCTGCAATTTTTTTTTATTTATATTCGGCTACTGACCAGATCAAATTAATAAGTTTATAAAAACTAAAAATACAAACCGTTTTATCACACTTTTGTGATATCTCAAATGCATGACTGTATTGCAGTTTAGCAGCCATACGTGGCTTTGCTAAGATTCCATTATTCTACTTATTTTTACACGATATATGATCAGGCATGAAAAAAATTAACATGGAATAAATTATGTAAATTATGCCAAAACGAATTAGCAAGAATTTCTATGGTTTGTAAAGTCCGCTAACTCGCACTAGGCGAGCTTGGTGGACTATATGACCTAACAATTCTCAATCGTACTTTCGAGTGTAGAGGAGGCCCGTGCTCTGCTGTAGGTCGTACGTATATGGGCTCCTACCGACTTACAGATGTAATCTATATCTTCCCAATTTGCCATCAAATGCAAAAATAATGTTTCTAATACGATTACTTTCAGATATATGCACTTTGAAACTCTGCAGCTATTGCATATTAATATGGATGTGATGTGACCATTGACGTCACTACAAATGACACCGAAGGTCAATCTTCGACGTATGAGCTGTCAGTTATTCACAGGTCATTGGTTCTCCTGATTGGGAATCCTCTACCTCAACAAGATTTCCACTTGAGAAACTTTATTGCGTCCAGCAGTCATTGCGAGGCATTTTACTGTCATAATTTGGTACAACAAAATTAAGTCTGCTGAATATTATTATAATTATGTTTATTTTTGGAATTGTTTGTTGCAGATTGTATAAATTGGAGTTGGAATTTCAGGTGAGATCATACTTTTTATTTTCTAAATCCAACTATCGTGGGGTTTTGAGTTGCTGTAGATTTTACTTTTGCATTTTTTTGTATCTCCCTAAAGATTTTTTTGAATGCAAACATTGACGTTTTTCGTTATTATATTTAATAAATCAAATACGCATCATCTAATTTTCCGTAAAATTTCATTCTTCAAACCCGCCGACTCGTAGAAATAGAATTTCAATCTGCATTTATTATGTGGCAAAATAAAACCACTAAACATTTAAGAGCGTTTATACCCTTTGCGCGCTTTTTGGCTAAAAAATAGGCCTTTTCAAATGAGTTAATAGCCACCAATAAACAATTTCAAGGAAAAATAATTAGTACTAATTTTAGAAAAAGTTGTAGTCTAGGGATTTTGGTGGAAAACATTATAGATTGATGGATAATTTGTGAGTACTATAAGGATTACTGAACACTAGTTTCGTTATTTAGGCTTTAAGTGACAATTTAGAAGCTTAAGATATCCGAAATCAGTAAATATAAGATGAAAATAAAAATATTATCCGACTAATAAGACCCTTATGGAGGGATTTTGCTGAGAAAAATAATCTTTTTGTGATTACTTCCTGATAAATAAAAATTTAAACAATGCGAAATTATTCAGAAACTCTCGTCAAGAACATATTTTTTTTCACCAACTTATCGTACATAATTTTTTATAGCAATTGCATATTATAATAGACGAACATTTTATCAATAAATTGCCATTTTATATTTCGATAAAATTAGTTTTCATGTTTTCTACATATATTTTAAAAACCACTACAAAACACGCTGTCCGCCGTGCATCAAATCAGCCGCAAGGCCTTCTAGAGGGAGGACGTATCGCTCGTCGCTCCGGCCTGGCTGCAGTCGATTTTTGCCGTGCGTCGTAAAAATAGCCACGCGCGGACTGCGATTGCCACATCTCAGTACTTTGGTAGTAAAACATATTTTTTCTTTTTATTACCTACAATAATTTTGTAGTGAGTATAAATTATGTTTCAGATAATATAATATATATAATATAACGGGATGTAATTCCGAGGCTAAATTATGTTATGTATTGTAATATAAAATTAAATATATTTCGTTATTGTAAGGTGTTGTAAGGCCCCTAACTCTTTTCATGTGTTCGAACACGATATGATTAATAAACGTCCGTAGTGTCTACTGATTGAACACTGATTTGAATGCAACTTAATAATGTAATAATAACGAAAATATGATTAGTATCTAAATTTGTATTGTTCATTGCTTGCACAGTATTTGTCTACTTATAATGTAAATAAAATATTTTTATGATATAATATTACCAATATAAATACAAATCATAAGTTACATTTCAATTCAATATTAGAATTTTGAAGCGCACGGATCAAAGTTGGTTGCGCTGACTGTATAGCGAGTCGACGCGGCAGCTCTACGCACACAGCTTTGGTCGCTTATGTGTGCGTGAAATTAACGAAGAAATACCTATAGTTGACTTTGCGCGCAAGGTGTAAACGCTCTTAAATAAAGATGTAATAAGCGACAAACGGTACGATGCTGGTATCCTACAGTTTGTAGAGGATACGGTTATCAGTCGCGGACAAACGAGTCGCGAGTCTCAAAGTTACGAACTAAATAAAGTTCATACAGACAACTGTTTATGTGTATAAATGGCCACTTAAATATGTGTAAAACATATGAGTTAGATGACATTGGAAAATATTTGTATATTGGATAAAAATGTTTGGGGAACTTTTTTGGATACTATAACAAGGTGGAGCAAATGAGAAATGAAAAAATATTGCAGTAATTTATTGGAGGTTCTAACAGGTTGCGGTGAAAATGCTTTGAAACAGGCCTAAGTTTAGCAGTAGACATTTAAGCTAGGCTGTAGCTGTAGCCTGAAGATAATGATAAACATTATCAGGGCTTTAGATAAAATCAGAGAGTAAATTTTTTTATAAACGTAAAACAAATGTAAAGATAGCGTTAAATATACAGTAGAGCCGAGAGCGTCGATTATCCGAACTAATTCGGGGACATGGGTGTTCGGAAAACCGATTTGTTTGCAAATTTACCTACAGGTGAATGAATATTACATACCTACACATACAAAGTGTTGGTGTTATAAATGCTTTAAATTGCAACGTTATTAATAACGTCAATTAAAACAAATTAATATGATTAGAATTTATATCACAATAAAATTGAAAAAAATATATTTTCAAACAAACTAAGTAATAAAATAATTTAGTTAAAATACAACACGCCTTATATGTTACCTACTGCCTAGGGATGAGATATACTTGCAAAATTAAATACCAGGGCTTCTAAGTACGAGTACGTAAAAATACTAGGGTTCAAAACCAGGTTCTAAAATACTTAAAAGTATTTTGTTAGTATGAGTCGGCAACCGTTCGCGTCCCAGCCGCAGCGCAGCGTCTATAAAATACTTGCATAGGAATTCAATCCGTATTCCCTAACGAATAAGGAGCAACAATGCATAAATGAAAAAAATACTTTGAAGTATTTTCTATTCACAAATACGATTGTGATTCTTATTTATATGAAGTTAAGGATAGTTTTTCTATGGAAGTATTTTTATGTATAGTGTTATTCCAATTTCCAAGTTTTTCGCGCACCGACGTATAGCGGCGCCTAAATTTGAAAATACTTGCATAGGAATACAACCCGTATTTGGTGGTAAATAAAGAGCAAAATAGTATGAATAAAAAATACTTTGAAGTTCAAAGTATTTGTTATTGACAGATACGATTGTGGTTCTTATCTATATTAAGTTATGAATTGTTTTCCTATGCAAGTATTTCCATGTATAGTTTTCAGGGCTCTGTGCATATCGACGTATGGCAATACTTTCATACTTGTAAGTATTTTCTGCTCGTACCAGGGCGCCGTACTTCGAAGTGAATACCTGGTTTTAAAACCTGGTATCGTAAATACGTCTCATCTTTACTACTGCCCTCAGTTGACCCGGACATAAGAGCGGCAACGCTGCATTTTTCGTCACCACATTACGAATGGTATCATTTCATTTGGCGCGGTGATTCCTTTGTAGTTTTTAGGCATAATTTTATTCACTTAATAACAAATGTAAGTCATAAAAAAATTTTCAATCAAGTCCCCTTTTACACAAATAAAGTAGGTCAAAATTGCTTGGTCAGTGGAACAAAATAGCACATCGCGTAAAGTATTACTGCCACTAAACCGACCTTCAAACAAACCATATCGATGTATTCCACAGTTGTAAATCGCGACATCATGAAGATGAATTAAATGTAATAATAATTCGTAATGTGTTGTGAGCAACGCACGCGCATTCGTAGAGAACAAACACGGCGCACTGACTAGGCGACGCGAGGAGTGGCGCGGGTACCGACTCCCGAGTCGCCACCCTCGCCCCCGCCCCTGACCCGCGTCCCTCGCTACTAACCTTCAACACAGCCTTCAACCATCGATCGCCGATCACAGTGTTGCTAAGTTAGATTTAAAAAAATACGGGAAAAGTTTCGTAAAAAATAGTAGATGGATGTATACCACAGTGGATTATTATAATGTTCATTACAGGGATATTTTCATAGTGAGCGATATTACACGTACATTCTTAAAAATTACAAATATTCTGTAAAAAAAAGACTGTTAATCGCTGTACCTATGTGTCACTATATTAAATACATCCAACAGTTAAATACATAGTCGTGACCCCACAATAAGATCGAGCTTATGGTTAGGTTGAAAATTATTTTAGTGATAATTTTTTTTTAGTTTGTAAGTTACGGCAATTGGTTTATTATTTATCTTGTTAATCATATTGCAGTACGTTTAATACTTACTGCATACTATGTTTTGTTACTTTACTGTAAATGTAGCACAAATAGTTTTAGTGTAATTACGGCGCACTTTGCAACACTGCCCAGGAGTCACGTGTAATAACTCACAACGTCGCGTCGCGTCGCTGAGCTATTATGAGTTTTAATGTCATGGATATTAGGTCTGAATTCAATTATTGATTTTATTTCTATGTGATTAATAATAAAACCTTGTATTTTTTTGCGCTTGACTTTTGTGTTAGTGTTAAATATGGAAAACTAAAAAACTATCCTGTAGCTAAACGGGTGATGATAAATTAATAATATTTGGTGTACGGGCTGCTGATGTGATATCCTGTATGTGGTCCAAAAAAAATGATTATGTCACCGACATGTTGTATAAATATAATTCTTAATTATAAATAGGAATTAACGAAAAAAGTGCAGTCTTTGCAACAGAACGTATTCTAAGTAGGTACAATATTGACGAACATTTAAAAACATTAAGCGTTTATTACTAATTCTAAAAAAAAACTTCAATTTTCGTCTGCAGAAGGTGTTCGGATAAGCGGTCGTTCGGTTGATCGACGTTCGGATAATCGACGCTCTACTGTAATATTATTTTAATAATTTTTTTTTGTAATTCCAACATCTTAAAAACATAATGTGATGAAAGTTGATAAAAGTTATTTCTTTGAAATATATTTAAAACGCAATATCCCTTCTACAAAAAAAGCAGCACAAAAACACTTTTCAAAGTATTTTTATCTGACAGGACGAAGTGAGTTGCATCAACATTGTTATTCTGTCACAAAGTTCGCCAACTTTTATATTACTTTTCGTACAAAAGTGCACGACTCAATCGCCACAACATTTTCGCGTCGTCTGGCCCCCGTCAACTGTCATTGACAACATTTCCGTCACAAAATAAGGCCGAGTTAATACGGTTACAGGGAAACGTCAAATTCTATTACTGCCATAAGGGCAACCCGACAATATTCAGTATGACAACATCGACAGTTACCCGCAATCCGGGAAGCATTATTCGCTCATCAACCGGGTAATAGCGTGGCGGTGATCAGAGCGTCGACGCAATCATTACAAATGATTCGCGTGTAAAACCACGTTCACAAGAGCGGTGGTTTAACGTGAGGTTTTGGATATTTTCGCTGGTAATTGTTTGCGGTTGGTTAAATACGTTTGATTGGATCTTATGCATGTGTTAGAATTTTTGTGGGAAAAGGTATATAAAATAATATAAACATGTATATTTCAATAGATTTATCTATAATTATATTTTAACCATATAATTTTTAATATTTATCATTTAACATAATGGTTAATAATTATTATAATGTTACAAAATTATCAATTATATTAAATGTTATTTATATTTCTATTTATAATAATATGGTTTAATTCAACGACAATCGATAATTACAATGTTAGAGAATAATATTTAAATATTCTGAGCAATGAGCAACGAAACATCATATTAATAACTTAACTTGCCCATCCTGGTTGCTACCGGCGAGGATAAGGTCCTTCCTCTGTCGTTGTCACTCGAAAAGTGACGATCCAAGTGAGACAACGCTTTATATTACCGATTCCCCACTACTTCTGAATCATACGATGGGTAGTTTTAATAAAATTTATAAAAATGTTGCGGTATTTTGTGACAGTATTCTAACACATGCATTATCGTGCTGAATGTAAATTAGTGATCGAGGAAACTGCTGACATTTTTTGGGCAGTTAAGCGTATGGGGTTTAAATAATATTTATTTTTTGTTAAATTAATGAGTAGCTTAGCACCGACTTATAGTTTTACTTAACGATACGAACGATTAAAAACGCTGCCCAAAATGAAATTCATTATGGACATACCCCAATACAATTTACATTACGATGTGCCGATAAAATCGGTTTGTTGAATATTATGTACTAAGCGGTTTCGGATATTTTGCCGGAAATACGGGTGTTTCGTGATTATTTTTGCCTATTTGTTTAGTTTGTAAACATGCTCTATCTCGTAGAGACAAATCAATATTCTGATTGGTGACTATACAAACCACTTTTCCACGTGACTGTACTAATATTGCCGATTCGTTTTGGATTGAATATGCCTGTGAATATTTGTATATTTTATGAGTTGAGGCGTGTTATGTAAATTAAACTTTGTCATTTTGCGCACACATTAAATTTTATGTTGAAATATTAATTGAGCATAAAATATTGTATTATTATCATTTCCAAATATACGAAATATTGGTTAAATGGATTTTATTTAATATGTTTTTGTAAATGACAAAAGGTTTGTCGGAATTAATTTTTAGAACTGTATCGAATTTATCGAATTGAATAATTAAGTTAATAACAAAATTCTACCCTTTTTTCGTTTAAAGAAAATAATAGCTGCTTTAATTACTTCAATTAACTACTTAACCAGCGTTGTACCCAGAAGTAGTACAATGTTATTCTCAGAGTTTCCGTAAAAGCAGGGCTGAATTCAAGACGAGCAATGGTAGTCAAAGCTTTGACGAGGAGTACATATTAATTAATGCTAACACGTATGCCCTGTGTTACGTTAATGTAAGCTTAGACTTGCTTTTATTATCAAGCAACAATCCACACACAATTTCTCATTTATTGAAAGTATTCAATAGGAGAAGTGACCACTTCGAGTGAGCGGCTAGACTCCCCTACAAAATAAAACATTAATAATATTCAATAGAGTTTTCATTACTACTACTGCTATAAAATTTGAAATACTCGTATTATGGCCTTATTCATAGATAGTTTTAAACCTATTTTAGTTATCAAATGTGTTGTCTTCTTCTCTGAAACTGAATTCAAAAGTCGTTTGAAAGGTAGAGTCTTTAAGTATCCAACATCATAATCACAATGAAAAGGTGAACCTTTGATCAAATAGTCTGTCAAATAGTATATCTAGATGCAGGGTCCGGAATAAAATCACACGCAAAAAGTGACCGAGGGTTATACTTAACTGAGGCTTATACATTTGAATTTCAAACTACGAGATGTAGCAAAAAGCCTTAAATTATAATCAACTTCAGGTAACAATAAACCTTATTCCTTAAACTTAAGATTTATTATGTTTTTGGACCATACTAAAATTAAATAAGAGCACACGCTTATTTGTGTTCTTATTTCTCTTTCCGTTTTTTAGGCCGTTACTTATAATCTAGTGTATGTTTGATTATTTGACGGTGGACGCAAATAAATGAACTATAGAAGAAGCACACTATGCAGTATTCTGTAATAGGCGGTATTCTCTCAGCAATGTAGAAGTTTGCCTGGATTGGTATGAATATTACTCTATGGCACGGGTTGCTGAAATGTTATATGTGTAGTAAATTATTGTACTAATTGAACATGACTTAAGAAGTCCTTAACGCAGTGCGAAAACCATCTTAAATATTCTTGTTTCATGAGCTATTGTTTTCAAGTATATACAGTTTTGTGGATCAAAAATGGAGGGCAGTATCAATGTTTTAATTATTAACAAGATTTAGTAGACGAAGAAACGAATAAATATTAAAAATTCTTTACGTTTTAAATAAATAGATCGACTTGGCCAGCAGCATTATGTATAAATTGTACGATACATTATGTTTTCATGCGATGGCCAAGTCGATCCATTTATTTAAAACGTAAAGAATTTTTAATATTGATATGGTAATAACTAACGTAATAACTTTATATAGAAGGTCCCTTAAGGACTAAATAAATTAATCGACTTGGTATTACATGCATCTTACAACTTTTTGCGATAGAAAACCTGAGCTGCGAGACTTGGAATTTTTTTACAGGATGTTTTTGATGGGATATTATATACATACATATCGATCATCATTCAATAAACCGATTTCATGCACAATTTATTATTTCCACTAATTGATATTGAACAAAGCCAAATCATAACCTATGTCAAATAATTTTAATTTTTGTTACGTCAAACAACAATGAAGGGATTACAAACCATTTATAAGTTCCAAATTCAATAACCCGTCAAAGAAATTATATAATCCGGAATTTCTAAGGTCTTATTTTGACAGAAATGTGAACATCTTTTGACTTTTCATTAAATTCTTTCTGAGATGGTCGGACCTCCAGGAGTGACTGTTTGGTATTTGGGGAAATCATATTTTTTAATAACAGTTTTCAATACTTTTCTGTAATTAAAGAGATATTATGTTAAATAAATATTCGCATTATTTTCCTAAAAATATTAATAAGAATGATTTTAGATCAAATAAGAATATTTCGATCGAAAATCAAAAGCAATTTATGAGAATTTCTATAATGTGTAAAGTCGGCCAGCTCGCATTAAAAAAGCGTGGCCAACTAAATGGCCTAACAACTCCCAATCGTACTCTTGATTGTAAAGTGTGCCCGTGCCCTGCAGTGGGTTGTATATCGGCTGATACAGAGGATAAGAACGATTTTTCCAGAGTACTGTCTTCTATTACAAGCAAAATATTAGCTTCAACGCCAAACCCTGGATTGTAAATATAATAAACTTCAAAATAAACTTTCTTCTTACAAAATAGAAATATAAATAACTTAGAAGACACTATCAAAATCACACACAGAAATGCAATTCATAATTCTTAATTAATTTAACGTATTGATACGTAGGTGCCGAGTGTTCCCTTAAAGGCGTTATCTCGAAATTAAAGTTTCTATCTGGCCGTATTCAATTAAAACATTAGCTAATTGAGTGTTTAATAATGCTGATCTCAGTCAAAGGACTCCGTTCGCTTTGAAGAGTAATCTGTTGAGTCAAAAACAGGAATCCGAATTAACTGGACCCACTTGAATTGGATGTTTTGGACAGGTACAACCTGCCCGAATCAGAGGTAGAAAGATTTTATCTGTTTATTTATTTTGAACTGTGAATCATTTCAGGTATAAGCCTCAACATCCTTTAATAGTTAGGGTTAGATACTGTCATCACTTCAAAGTTTAGATAGCAGATAATGCTAAATCTATTTAACTGTATTTTCTAGTGAATATATTTCAAGAAACTTCCATCAGTCACGACCTTCTGCTACTGGCGTTATTTTGTATTGAAATTGTGAAATTCGTCTCGCTGTCATCTTAATGAAATGTTTACATCTACCGGCCTGGATGGGCAGAAGAATATTAACACTATTCGATCTAAACATTATGAATAATGATCTATAAAACTAAATGGGAACAATTTATTAACTATGAATAAAATATATTTTATATCGGTTAGTGGTTCGCAAATGAAGATAAATATATATTATGATTGAAATAAAACTATTATTTACGGATTTTATCGCGAATTTAGTTTAATTTTTTACATTTTTGACTTCCCGACGTTTCGATTACTTTACAGCTTTCGTGGTCACGGGGCGGACTATATATATATATATATGACTTTAAATTTGTGTCGTGTGCATCAGTAACTTTGAGAGACTTCTTTGTCTAACAAAATAGGACGGGCTGCTTCTCGTTTCCAGTGCAGGATCATAACCAACTAACGTTATTTCATTTAAAACTATATGCGAAATACGAATTAATTTCAAACACAATTTCAACCCCACGATCTTGTATAAAAATCGCGGTAAAGAAAATAATCCCCAATCCGGGCATTTAATTTGATGTCCGAAACGGTACAAATACAGAGTTAAGTCAACGATCACTTGGCCCGCAATTCCGACGTCCGTAATCAAAAGCTTAGAGTTAAGGCAATGTATATCAATTAAGGTGTTAATGGCTGAAGGTAACACAAATAAAAGGCCACTAAAGCACCGCATGGGACTTCTTAATTTGGCTGGATTATCGCTATATTTGAAAACGTGTATCAGAATTGCGAGATTATGATACCAAAATTATTAGTTTTACATTCAATATTTTGACTACATTGATTTGCTTATTCGTTTGTCAGATGTTTTAAAAATTATACCACAAACATTGCAACATACCGCGCGTTAAAATAAATAAATAACACCCAACAGTCACATACATAGTCCTGACCCCACACTAAGATCGAGTCTTGTGTCGTGGGTATCAGGAACTACGAGAGACTTTTCCGGTCTCACAAACACCCAAACCCGGAAGAAATATTTGTGGTCCGCACAAACATTTCTCTCGGTGCGGGGATCGAAATCGCGGCCTCTCGTTTCACAGGCGGCGTCTAACCAACTGCGCCACGGAGACTGTCAAATAAAATGACTTATGAAATACTAAAATTTACAAAACTACGCGAAATTTGTTTCCAACTTATAAAGGGTATCCAGACTATGACCGAATTCCAAGACGGGTTTAGTGACTTCAAACAAACAGCAACTAAAACTGTTTCAAGAAAAAGCCAAAAGTTTTTTGTATTCTATAAATAGCTAAGGATTTTCCATCCAAAGACGATATTTCAAACATTAAAAATGTCTTTTTTTTACCAAATTTTTGGTTGCATTTCGTTTGTAATCTAAAACTACCACCCGGCTTCGTTTTCGGTCGCTGTCTTGATACATCCTTTATCATGATTATAGGCTACATTGCCTTTTTTACAACACTAGATTTTCGTGCTCATTCGAGCGTAAGAGAGTAGCAATGATGTAATTAGAAGATTGTGGAGCTGTCCATCAGAGACACGTTGATACGTGTCTGGCGGAGGTTGGCTCACTCAACTGTCACTCCACTTGGCTTGTGAACACGTTTTTTTGTTATCTACCCAAGTATGAAGGTTGTCGAGTTAGGTAGAATTGTTTTATCAATGCTTTTAGAATTTTGTGGAAAAGCTGTGTTTTTGCTGTTTCACACATTTGTTTAATAGTGATTTGGAACGGTGTGGTTCTGGGTTGTATTTTCAGGTTGGTGAAACCCGTTTTATTTATTATCCAGGTAGGTATGACTCCGCACCATTGAAAACATTCTTATGTTGTTAATCAATATTTTTAAATTAGGTCTTAACGTATAACCGATCTGGTGGCAATACGACATAAATTCCATCATTTGGTAAAAAGTTAAATCCCTTTCCTTCCTTGTTTATATTGTTTATAACATATTTTTATTAATTCTATATTTTATATCTTTGACAACTAACATTTTGAAACTGGTAACAACAATTAAACTTCCAATTGTTTCAACCGCTGTCTTTTACAATTCACTCTATACATAGGCTTTGTTATATGTCCTTCGGTCGTGTGTAGGACTCGTACTAATTTCCTCAGCCTTCGGAGTCGCAAGATCGATGAGTCTACGTACGTTCATTTATTCCATGCCCACGTTCCAAAGATCTCCTTATATGATAAGGCCTCGAATAACTATGGAGAGGAAACGGCTTTGGAATTTTGAGCAGGAATTTCGACTTGAGCCTATACGTCTTCTTCAAGCCTTTGCTATTAAGGTGACACTTGATCTGATTAGCGAAATTTATGCAATGAGTTCTTTGATGTGGCTTGCTTTGACTGAACATGCATACATTATCTTCACGCCTGTATCCCCTAGGGGTAGACAGAGACTATAGATCGCCACTTTGCTCGATCCTGACATATTACTTTCGCTTCATCCACATTCATCAACCTTTTCGTACAGGGCACTTTTGGCCTGATCTTTGTTGAGATTATCATCGATTTGGATGGTGTAGGTTCTGAGAGATCGACCCCTACCGACTCTTCTATCCACACTCGCTTTGTAAATTTTCTTTGTTAGTCTCCTTTCATCTACCCTTTCTACACCGATTTTTTCATCATTTTTTGCTATAATATAGTGGAGATAATGCACCTGGTACCTAATGTAGTACAATTAGAGCATATATTTCAGTATAACTATGACATCATAACTAAGTATAGGTATACTAACAACTTGGTAAACGGTGAAGGAAAACATCGTGAGGAAACCTGCATACCATAGCGATTTATAAAAAAATCTATGGCATGTAAGTCCGCCAACCCGCACTAGGCCAGCGTGGTGGACTATATGTCCTAACCACTCTCAATCGTACTGTCGATTGTAGAGGAGGTCCGTGCCCTGCAGTGGGACGTATATGGGCTGATACAGAGACAGAGATACTAACAACTTGTCTATAAAAAGAATATGTAAAAATTTAATCTTTCTTCGTCGAATAGAAATTCTCTGATGAATAAAAACTTTGCCCTTACTCAAGTACTTTTCATAATAACGCTGCTGTCAAATACGGACAAAAAAATTATTCTTTAAAATTTCTCCAACCCAGCAACAACGAAGCATTTTTTGTCACTTAAACGAACTGACATTACTCATATTTTATGTCGCATCGACAATTTTCGCGTATCAATAAAAAATCAACTATCGAAATTCGAAATTTCCACAATATTAAGCACGAATTTGGCGAAACATTTTCCACACATTTTCGTTCACTATAAATATTCATGCAAGTCAAATGGAACTTTGAGGTTCTGCGTAAATGGCAATTACGAGCCGAGTTTCGTACGCCTGAGATGTAATTTAGCGCGGGGACGTAAACAAGGTGTCAATCAACTTGAATATTGTATTCAGGTTGTTAGATTGTCCACTGATAAAATTGAAGATGTAAAAATAAAAATTACAAAATAAATTCTGTCAAACAAATTGAATACGATTTGTATTGATTAATTTTGACGGTCTTGCTAAATATAATATGTATATGTAATTTATCAGTAAGACTGATAAATTACTGCGCCTGTGTAGCCTGTGTGGCGCAGTTCGTTAAACGGTGGCTGTAAAACAAGAGGCCGTGGGTTCGATCCCCACACCCAGACAAATGTTTGTGAAGCCCACAAGTATATGCCTCGAGTCTGTTGAGACCAACTGAGACCGAAAAGTTTCTCGTAGTTTCTGATACCTACGACACAAAATTTTAATTGATCTTAATGTGCGGTTAGAACTCCGTGTGTGACTACTAGGTTTATTTATTTGTATATTTATCAGTGCACTTCTATATTGTATTCAGTATCAACGCAAAATATCTGGAGAATGTACAATATTAATTTTCAACATATCACCTAGTAAATTACACAGCAACCTGTTGGAAGCGGCTTATATTTAGCGACTTTTCACGATCGTTGGCAAGTCATCTGCCAGCTCTGTTCACTGAGGCTTGACTATACTAGTATGTCTGGATCATCCCATATACGTCCCACTGCAGGGCACGGGCCTACTCTACAATCGAGAGTACGATTGAGAGTGGTTAGTCCATATAGTCCACCACGCTGGCCTAGTGCGGGTTGGCGGACTTACATACCATATAAATTCTTATGAATCGCTATGGTATGCAGGTTTCCTCACGATGTTTTCCTTCACCGTTTTAGTTTTTAGACTATACTAGTATACAAGGTACTAAAGACCCTGTATACTCATCTGCACAAGCATAAATTAAGGTTTTTTTCCCAGAATGGGTAGGCAGAGGTGCTGGTAGCAACCAGTACACCCACGTTTTCCCTTACGTGTTCGGTCCCACGATGTGATAGGGAGCGAGCCTATCCATAGCCATATCGGGTACAAATTCCTGACTCTAGGTGTATAATGAATTGAAAACCCCACTAACATTTCGCCTGAGCCGGGATTCGGATCCGAGACCTCGGCATTCTGATCATATCATAATTCAACAACGCCCCCGAGGCTGTATACTCAGCCGAAGAACATTTGAAGTGACACTGTCCCCACTCTCAATATAATTAGAAAATGTGGTGTTGACCCAGGAGCATCATTTATATGAAATCAGTTGTATACATACATTTTGTTATGCTTCAATATAAGTAAAACAGATATCAGGTCTCAATTACCTTAGATATTGAAAAACTAATTAATTTATATTCGTATATTTTTACTACAGTATATTTATGCTAAATGATGAGGCTGTGGTCTAATTGCAGGCGATTACAGATAATGAAATATAATTAATGTGAATTGTACCTACCCTGAGTTTTTCGGCCACATAAATGTTTATATTTAAATAACTAATTGGGAGTGGAGTGAAATTTATATGCAAATAGGTGTAATTTTGTTTTATTTTTTTTGACTCATTACTGCTGGCTAGGCGAGGTTAATTACGTTGACGTAAACATTTACAACACTCTGACTACACTCGTGGAACTAAAATTTGGTTTTAATTGATATGGCGTGTTATGAAACTCAATATTGGTACACAAAATATCGAATGCGTAACAAGTAGAAAGTACACAAAAATATAGGATGGTAAATTGAGCCAAAAAATACAGAATTTCTAGGAATCAACCAAATGTTACTCTAACTTTAATCCATTAACTCATATGGCAATATGTCATTTACTCAACAAGCTTAGAATCTATTCACCCCTGCATTCCTATCCATCCCAGTGATACGTAATGATTACACGTAACACCTGATGCTATTATCCGTCCATAACTCCCGCTCATAATCCGACCGCACCCTTTTTATGAGTAATTGTTCAACTTTGCGAGCCGCGACACATTTTCCTTGTCATTTGCTTTATAACAAATAACTATGAGCGATTTGCATACCCTTTTGAAAATTATACAAATTAGCCTTTTCCGGACACGTGATTAATCATGATACCAGTTGGCGAGTTCCATAAATGCTAGGAACACTTTAATCCTAGATTTAACTTTGTAGATTATGGATGTTGAATTTAATTACATAGTTTTGAAGTTAATTGTATATAAAGTGACTAATAATAATTTAGTCATACGTGAATTATGCTTTACTTTGGATGATAGATGAAAAACGATACTTTTAAACTTTCGATATTAATTCAAATATTGATGTTCCCAATAATTAATTACTCCCGATGATGATGATGATGTCGTACCTCTTAAAGCAGTAAAGGTTTTTTTTTTCAATTTTCAACCAATATATGAAGTATAAACAATAAAACATGAATCAATAGTATTTAAGCAACACTATAGTTACAAAATGAAAAACAATGTGAAGTAACGGTTATCGTATCGCTTCGCCTTTTGCCACATGTATAGCTCAAAGCTCAATAATTTCTACCTTTATCAGTTACACACTAATTGCATTCGCTACTCTCAATCCTCAGAGGTAATAATACTTGTTAGCTCATTCTACCGACTCTTCAATGTCTACTCACAATTATTGGGGACTTGTAACCCCTGGCTAGTTGCCTACCTACAGGTACGTACACATTAGGGCTGTGGAGGTGGTGCTGTCAAGTCAGCGAGTTTAAAACTAGTCAGTTACACGATCGCAACCTTTATGGCTGCTTGAGTTTCGAAACGATAGGCCGTTGATTCATGACGAGCACATTAGATAACTTTTTTCACTTTAAAATTGGCGATTGATTGTTTAGTAGATTTTAATTGTGATTTTGAGATATTTGTTGTTGTCATGGTTTAGCTTACACTTAAGGCTAATGTCGTATTAGTTAATTCCAACTGTAAAGTAATTTTTATTTTTCTTAATTAAATTTCATTCTTTTAAAATACGATCCAATTACGCTTGTATTATTTACCAGGATTAAATTCTAGCAAAAACAAAACTGGTTTTGCTAGAATTAGACTAATCCAAACTATTCGTTTTTTAGGAACAAAAAGTCAATTAAACTGAACGTACAAAACATACGAGTATAAACCTTTATTTTTATTGGCATGGAACAAAGGTTATCTTAGGCGCAGTTATCGTTTGATAAAATTTCACGGTTCCCACCCAGCCCGCAATGTACGTTTAAGTTGGACCGACAACCAAAGCGACGGACCCTAGGGCTGCCACAGACTTTAAACAGTATTTAAGGTTTTGTGTAATTTCAATGTTATCTATATAGGGTATTGACTGTAGTAGTTAATAGTTTGTTGAAATAATTATGACAGTATGCACAAAACTTAATGTGTAAAGAGTTATCCAGATATGAGACATGTTTTGCCAATTTCAAATTTTGGTTACGATTTTCAACTTTCAGGTATATTTGAACATGGTTTTTAAGAAGTCCTACCATTGGAATGGGGTTTTCTACTGGTGGGGTGTGTTTATAAGGTTAGGTCAATGTGTACTGTTAGACAGTAGTTGAGAATTAGTAGAATGATTTTAAAGTTTGTCAATCTATTCAGTGTTTCTAAATGCTAGCGCAGACGAAACGAAATGGATTTTTTTAATCTTATCTAGTGCGAGTACGACATTTTTCACAATTCCAAGAAATTAAAAATGCCTTTCAATCTCACGCCACCAGATAAGTTTGAATGTCCGTTGGTTAAAAATTAAATCTCTTACCATGACTTCCCGATCTGGGCTGGTCTATGAATTCTTTATTAAATAACATATTAATCAACTAAAAACAATTATTTCATCCGTTGCTGTGTCTATCTGCCTATAAAACTGTTCAACATCGTGTTCTCGACTCTCATTAGAACAACTCGCTTGTTGAGCGTGACAAAAAAACAAATAAAACACACAAGAAAGCGACAACCCTACCAGGCCAATTATATCTGAATCAATACGCTGTAAGACGTTTTGTATTGTTAGCAAATAAATTGATGTGGCGCAGGATTATATCGGCGAATGTATTTATTTAGGTCGTTATTTGACGTGGGTTTCGTGTTTTGCCGTATCAAATAATAGATTGTAAATAATATAGCCATAGATGATGTACTATTAAATTATTTACCTCGCCATTGAAATAGAAGCATATTGTGATAATTTTGGGTAGATTACGGTATTAGTATCAATGTATGCTGTTACGTTACGATGAGTTGTCAGAATCCGCCTTTGTCTATATACGAAGCTTAGAGACGATTATATTTGTGTTAATTATCTCGCAATAAGTTTATGATTGTATGTTGCACATGTTTATGATTGTATATGTGTATTTGCTCATTTATTTTGGACAATTCTCATTAACTTCTTTGTCAATCGAACATCCAGTGTACGATGATCACCATGCATAATTACTAACGCCACCTAAAATAAAAGAGTGGGTAGCCGGGGATAAAGATCTTTTTTCTTTTTTGGTTGCGATGAATGGCGAGATGAGCTTGCCGTTCGCATGATGGCAAGTGATACGACTGCTCATGAACAGTAGCAAAACCAAACAACACCTTGAATTACAAAGCAATGGTTAGCATTCCACTGCGCTCACCATTCTGAGACATACGATGCTAAGTCTCAAACATCTTTCTACAACATTACTTACGGATTGAAATGCGATACTCCTGTTACGAAATAATGCCTTTGTATAGATAATGGCACCTCTCCGGTAGACTTTGGGTGTATGCTCTGCTTCCTTAACACTCGTTTCAACGAGATTTTTTTTTATATTGGTGCGACAAAGCATCTACAATAAACCTTATAGTGAGTGCAATGAAAACTAAATAAATAAAGTTACTGATAGTTGGTCTTTCAAATGTGAGAGGCCGCCTAGGTCCCACTGCAATGACATTCCACTGCGCTCGCCACCCTCAGACGTACGATGATATGTCTATGTCTAGTAGTTACAATTACTCTGGCTACATTGTCCTTCAAACCAGAACACTACAGTGCATTTACACTGCTATTTGGTGGGAGAAATATACATTGTGGTGGGTAGGTACCCAGGCGGTCTATTACATATGGGGGACCTACCACCAGTAAAAATTAACCACCTGCAATTTTTTTTTTTATTGCAATTAATGGCGAGACGAGCAAGCCGTTCGCCTGACGGTAAGCGATACGACCGCTCATAAACAGTAGCAACATTCCACTGCGCTCGCCATTCTGAGACATAAGATGTTAAGTCTCAATATGTCCAGTAGTTGCTCTGGCTACAATGTCCTTCAATCTGAAACACAACAGTGCATTAAGCAGTGTTGTTTCACGGGAGAAATAGACATTGCGGTGGTACCTACCCAGATGGCCGCTCACATATGAGAGACCTACCACCAGTAAGTGAATATAATTTATAATTGTATGCTTGTTTTCCTTATTCTCTAAAACAATATGGTGCCACAGTCGTTTTTATTAGCTATTCCTATTATTGTTACGAACATGCTTACAACTTTTTTTGTATTTGTACTTCAACTAAGAGACACAAAAATCAATTTTTAGTTAATACCAACTCTCCGATAATTCCCTTTTATTGGGTTTCCTCGGAGTTATTTCCTGTACGATCTGCGAAGAAATATCCAAGGACACTAAAAAAATATATAGGATGGTTTGGGCGGGACAAAACTTCGTTACGATTTCTTAGGACTTGGCGTTTCCTAGGAAATAGAACGGAAATAACATAGATATGGGTTTACGATTTTTTTACTGTTAGATGTATATGTGATAGATTGTGGGTAAAATATTTATTTACTTTTTGAGCGGATTTGGAGGTACTTTTTATTGTGTAATAAAGTGCGTATTAAATAACTTCAAAAGATTACACTTATAGTTCTTAAGGACTAGGCAAAGGTGACTTTAATACTTCACTTGATTCTGTAAATTAATAATTTTTTATTGCCATCCTGAGACATAAGACGTTAAATTTCAATCTTTATCAGCCCATATACGTCCCACTTCAGGACACGGGCCTCCTCTACAATCGAGAGTACGATTGAGAGTGGTTAGGCCATATAGTCCACCACGCTGGCCTAGTGCGGGTTGGCGGACTTACATACCATAGAAATTCTTATAAATCGCTATGGTATGCAGGTTTCCTCACGATGTTTTCTTTCACCGTTTTAATGCGTGGTGATTGACTATCAATACTAGGGGTGATGCGTATTTATCGTAACAGTTCAAAAGAACAGGTAGAAGCAAATCACAGATAACAGTTGTTCTCACTGTTAACAAATATCTGTTCCTCAGGCCTAATCTGTTCTTAAAAATATAACAGTTGGTATTAACAAAACTGTTCTCATCACCCGTCTCTTTTAAATGTACACACGAATGTCACTTGTTAAAACGAGACACACCTAGTATTTATGCGAAAAAAATCAGTTGGCAGTCATGTACGAACAAATCGTCTTTAAAAAATACTTCTTGAATTAGGTCGTGTTACTTGTTATAACGTTCCGTCTCCCTCACACCATCTGAATAGGCCTTTGCTAGAACGAGAAGCACCTAGTATTTTATTTGACAAATACAATATGCAGCGCTAGAAGAAATCATACATACAAAATGATATAAAAATAACAGGCTGTTATTTAAGAACAGTTATTAGGAACTGTGATTTGGAAGGAACAGTAACAGGAGGAACAGATATTGAGTTTGACCTGTTATAACACAACTCTAATCAATACACACATGACTCTGAAAAGTCAGAGGTGTGCCCTGGGATTCCAACCCGCGACCACCGTGAACATGTTGGCAGCCGCATCTAGTCCGTTTACCAACAGGCCACCACGCACTTTTCAAATTTCAATATGTCCAATATTTTCTGGCTACAATATTCTTCAAACCGGAACACAACAGAGTATTTATATTGCTGTTTGGCCGAAGAAAAAAAAAATGCTAAATGAAAAAAGTCGGATGCCTATAATAAATCTCAACGCCAGTCAAGACACTTCGCCATTAAATAAATAACACGATACATTTGATATGAGCAAATTATAAAAAAAATATATCTTTCCTTTGATTTGCTCGTAAAAACACCTTGCACAGCTTTCGATCTTTATCCAAAACGGTTTTCTGGTACAATTTTATTGAAACACTAATTTATGACTGGTATTTCGTTGGTAGCAATAAAGTTTATTAGGATTTTTTCCAATAAAATTTAGTACTTGAAGATTTAGATATTTTATTATAGTTAATATTTTCTATCGAAATTATATTATTAAATAAATAAAATGCATAAATCCGATTATTATCCGATTATTATTATTATTATTAATCCGATTATATGGTAACATGCATGCAGTGGCGTGCACAGGATTATGACACTGGGTATGCGGCGGAGTACTCGGTCACACAAACTTTTTCTTTTATAGTTTTTTAGCATAGCCACAGCCACGCGACGGATCTCTAAGTCGGAAACCATGCCAACATAACAAGTCTTAGATGTACTACTATTCATGTCCATCGTCTACAGCAACGCAGACAAAACAGCGATCGATCGTCGCGGCGGAAGAAATTCTAATAAGTAAAATAAAAAAAACTCACCTAGTCAGCTTTCAATTTTCACATATTCAAGGTTCCGGTTAGTTGAGATTACTATACCAATCCCGATGTAAATAAACACAAGATTTCGGCCACCTCATTCATTCATTTGATAAACATACATTTTTAATACAAACCTCACAATCGAATAACATTTCAAAAAATAAACAAACACACTAGTAAAAGCAAATGACTACAATTAATATCGAAACTTAGTAATAAACTGTTAAATGTACAGACTTTCAAATGTTAAAATGAAAATCTTTTAAGAAATCTATTTTTTTACAAACATACTAGTATAAAATAGTAAACAACGCAAAAACACATAAAAAAAGCAAAATGGCCCCCGCGAAACACAAAGCATTTCTATTTAAACAAATAAAACCTTACTAACCAAAAATGCATAATGTGCATAGGTGATTTATTAGATTCCTGCCTATTAATTTTACTCGGATTATAGGCAACGAACATTTACGATTACTCCCGACAACTGCCGAACTCCCGAGGCCTGCCGCAGGAGTCGCGGCTTTCAATATTCATGGGTGTGTGCGTTTGCGACTGTGCACGGACACCAAAATTACTACATACAATATAAGGGAATAATCCTCTGGGAGAGACTAGAGCCTTTGAAATATGTCTCTTCGTGATTGTTTTCTACTTATGTATATTTTACCTTACACTTTGTGGTATTTTTTGCTTAACATTAGCGAACTTCAGTTGCTTTTTGGTTGTTTAAATCTGTGTGATTATAAAATTGAAATTGCTATTAGTCTGCTTAAAAAATAAATATTAAAATACATAAAAAAACTTGCCAATTTCCTAACACTTTTGGCAATCCTTGTTAGCAGACTTCCAATCCAACTTTCATCGGAACGTGGCTTAGTATCATGTCAACACGAAAAGAGATTTCAAAGGCCAAGCGCAGTCTCCATCAGAGGATTATGCGCGTCACCCCATTGACTCCAATCCCGTTTGGTTGCACACAGAGGACCTACGGCATAGTCTGTTAAATTAATGAATGCCCAAAGAGAAAAAAGGTTCACGAAATAGTGAGTGAATAGGAGATTTCTTTTGTTTCGTAATGAACACGGGATTACACTTCCTGTTTTTGTTGCACTCATTTGTAAAAAATGATTTTAAAAAGTTGTTTATGATGATGATATGATGAAAGAAATGTTTGTACAAACATTTTATCCGTGTGGTGTTTAATTAAAAATAGTGATTTAATACTGCCTCGGTGGCGTTGTTGTACTACGGTACGGTTACAAAACTGAGGTCTCGGGTTCGAATTCCGAGTCAGGCAAAGTGATATTGAATTTACTGGTGGTAAGTCTCTCATGTCGAAATGAAATGTCGGACGCCCGCCTACAAGGTGGACGGACGATCTGACTAAGGTCGCAGGAAGTCGCTGGATGCAGGCCGCTTCCAACAGGTCATTGTGGAGATCCTTGGGGGAGGCCTATGTTCAGCAGTGGACTTCCTGTGGCTGATATGATGATGATGATGATAATGAAGTCTCTCATATGTGAAAGGCCGCCTGGGTGGATACTACCGGAATATCTATTTCTCCCGCCAAACAGCAGTTTAAATGCACTGTCGTGTTTCAGATTGAAGGATATTGCAACCAGAGTAATTACTGGTGATATTGAGACTTCACATCTTATGTCTCAGGATGGCGAGCGCAGTGGAATGCTAATCATTGCTTTGTAATTCAAGGTGTTGTTTGGATTTGCTAGTGTTCATGAGCTGTCGTAACGCTTACTATCCGCGTCTCACAATAAATTGCAATGAACGACATCTAACATAGTTTATGGATGAAAAAGACACGAAAGTACCGTTTATTTTCTAATTAAGATTAAAAAGAAAATATTATAAATATAGTCAAAGACAATCAGCTATAGTTGCATAAGAGGTCAAAGACCGCATGTCTGAAATAATATCACAGTTTAGAGCACAGCTCTTTACAATAATTTCATTAAGGACTTTAATTTAAAAATGTCGAAAGTTCAAAACTAAAAATAAAGTGCAACAAAAAAGAACAAATTGGCAGTACGTGTCCACTACTAGAATACTTTCATCATAATTTGAGAACATGAATGGTTTTCGTGACGTAGCAGTTTAATAACCTGCTTATAAATGAGAGACAGCGGGTTCGATCGCGCGAAAGTTAAATATGTGAAATACACATATATCCATTCGAGTCCGTCTTTGTGATAGACATCACTAGTAAAACAAAGTCGCTTTCTCTGTCCCTATGTGCCTTTGTGTGCTTAAATCTAAATCTACGCAACGGATTTTGATGCGGTTCTTTTTAATAGATTATAATAGATAGTGATTCAAGAGGAAGGTTTATATGTATAATATGTACTTATTATTGTACATAAATCTATTTTATCCGGGCGAAACTGGGCCAGGCCACTAGTTAGTTATATAACAAAAGTAGATTATATAATGTAGCGGAATAAATGTTAAGAAATTATTTTATCGTTCTTTTTCACTTTGTTACATAGTTTACATAGAATGTAAAATACATAAATAGAAATTCCAGTCATGAACAAAAAACATTTTTGACAAATTTTGTCCCCAACTGACCTACTCATACAATTTGATTGAAAACCGTAATAAAACCACCCATTTCCAATTTAATGCGGAGCTGTAAAAAGTTGGCGTAACAAGTTAAAACCGCGAAGATGGCAGGAATCTGTTGAAAGCTGACGCAAGTGCTTACCAACTTGTAATATTTGGGGCAATTTATTTTTAATAGTGAATACGATGTATGGAGGTGGATGTAATTTTAAATTCCGCAAGCTCGCCTATCGTGCGACAAGTATTATATTTATTGCGCTTAAACAATATATTGAAATAAAACCTTTTTCACATATTTACGGTAGGTAAGTAAATAATAAATAACACCCAACAGTCACATGTTCGCTGTTAAGTTCTTGTTTGAATGTGTAGTACACCTGTCACATAAGTTAACATCTTATGTGTCAGGATAGCGAACGCATTGGAATGTCAAGCATTGCTTTGTAATGCATGGTATTGTTTGTATTTTTTACTGTCCTTTAGTAATCGTAGCGTTTACCATCAGGCCAACGGCAGACTCGTGTCGGTTTTCTAAGCAATAAAAAAAATACAAAACTGATTTAGATTTTTTTTTACTTATCGACGTTGCGATTACTTTACAGCTTTTGTACGATTGAATCAGTAAAAACAAGTTATATTTACGTAAATCTATGAAACCATTATTCGAAAAATGAATATATTAATAATAACAATCTCATCAGAATTTTGGCAGCTTCCGTAGCGCAGTGGCTTAAGATATCGGCTGGGAAACGATAGGCTGCAAATTAGATCTAGGCACCGGGTAAAATGCTTGTTATGCGCACGTATTCTTTAAAATCTAGGTGTTATTATATTTATTTCTTAATTTGGTGTAATAGTCTAATGATGGGTATATTTGTTACTTTATTTTATTGAGTACAGATTGTGACGTCACAATACAGAATCATCAAGTGTTATGCCACTTCATAGAATTGATAAGATCGATCATTCTAGATGTAGTTACATTATGAATATTGTTATTTTGTGATGAAGTTTATTATGGATATTAATGCTAAGCATGTTCTATTTGGAAACGAAATGGACTGCTGACTCTGATACTGATTTTGGACCCAATGCACACGCCAGTGTTGTTACTGATAATGTAAATAATAACTAAATATTGCGAAAGCAGCTTATCAGATTGTACAACGTTGCTAAATAAATTTTGACCATAACTAAATGCTAATAATATTTTATTCATACAACTGTTTTATATTATTATTTTGTGTAATCAAAGGTCATAAGTTTTAACTAACGAGAAAAAAATCATTTTTTTATAAACTTATATTTAGACAAACTAATTACAAGTAGGAATATCACGAACTGTTGGTTGTTAAACCAACATCTTTGGAAATAATGTGACAAACGAAACAAGAGTTTGTTGCAAGTCCAAGATTTCTCATAAGTCATAATTCAATAAATTATTGGTTAGTTGGGGCTGGAGTAGACCGCTGAGACGGAGAAATGATTGGAAAGTGGTTCTTAAAAATTAAACACAATTCCTGCTTTCCGCAAAATATCACACTAGAAGCAATAATATAATTATGTATCTGATAAGTGTGTGTATTTTTTACTTAAATATATAATTATATTCAGTATATGCGTTTGGCCTGTATACTATTTATATATGAAGTATTAAAAATATATATATACATACATTTTAATAAAATTATTAACATGTTTTGATAAATACAAGTGTCTATTAATCAGCTCAACCTATTCATTCGTAATTATTTGCTTCAATGAATATTATCCAACTACTAAAAACTATTACAGTGCGCTCTATATCTAGTATTAAACTTGAATGAAATAAAGTATGATTATGTCATAATGTTTATTTATCCCGCCAAACAGCAATGCAAATGCACTGTTGTGTTCAAGTTTGAAGGAAATTGTACCCAAAGTAACTGCTGGACTCAATGAGACTTCATATCGCACGTCTCAGGATGGCGGGTGCAGTTGAATGCCAAGCATTGCTTGGTAATGCATAGTGTTATTTCCTTTTGCTTATGTCCATGAGCGGCCGTATCGTTTACCATCAGGTTGACGGTATGCCCGTCTCGCCATTTAAAGCAATAAAAACAATCTAGTTGTGAATTATATTTTCATATAGTTTTATACAGGGTATCTCAAGACTGCTACCGAAAACGAAGCCAGGTAGTAGTTTTAGTGGCTACAAACACAATGCAACTAAAAAATTCGCAAAGAAACGCGACAATAATTTTTTTAGATTTTTTAAATATCGTCATTTTTGGGTAGTAAATCCATAGTTTTTGCTAAAAGAATAATTTAAACTCTTTTATACATTAGAGTATTTATAAATAAACGGTTATACACTATTATTTTAGGAAAAAATGTATTTACCACCCAAATAAGGCCATAGGAAAAAAATAACAAAAAAAATATGTCGCATTTTTTTGCAACTTTTTCTGTTGCTTTGTGTCTGAAGTCGCTTAAACTACCATCCGGCTTCGTTTTCGGTAGCGGTCTTGATATGCCCTGTATAAATACAAACACATAAATGACCACAACGCATGTGATGGTAAATATCGTGCAAATAAAATTTAGTGGTCTATACCGGGTATATCAAGACTGCTACCGAAAACGAAGCCGGGTGGTAGTTTTAGTGGCTACAAACACAATGCAATTAAAAATTTCGCATAGAAACGCGACAATTATTTTTTATGATTTTTTAAATATCGTCGTTTTCGGGTGGTAAATCCATAGTTTTTGCTAAAATAATAATTTAAACTCTTTTATACCTTAGAGTATTTATAAATAAAAGGGCATACACTATTATTTTAGGAAAAAATGTATTTACCACCCAAATATGGCAATAGGAAAAAAAATAACAAAAAAAAATTGTCGCTTTTTTTTGCAACTTTTTCTGTTGCATTGTGTCTGAAGTCGCTTAAACTACCACCCGGCTTCGTTTTCGGTAGCAGTCTTGATATACCCTGTATAAAGTAATGTTCCACACCAGTGGACAAAGGCGTATACACGTAGGCTGTACCCAAAAAGTGAAGAACTTGTATGGGATTTACACTATTGCATACGGTGGTCAATACCTAGGCACTTACAAGTTTGTTTTAACAAATTGTAGTATTCCGATGCAGTCCAGCATTTTTTTTTACAATTTATAAATTATAGCATATTTATTTTCATTCTATTCTCGATTATTTTGTTTTAATGTAAAAAATATTAACTACCGACGTGTCGGATCGTTTGAAGTAGTCCTAACAAATTATATGCATTTCAGTAAAATCGAAGCGAGCATTTTATTTCAATATTTGCCTATCAATTGTATATCAGCCTTTAAAAACCGTTTACTTAGGCCGCAAAAGAAAATATTTTTCATTAATTATGATAGAATAAAAATATCGTCTGATTTATTTTTCGCCTGGTCTCTTCAATGTTTATATTTTTTATCCAATATAATAAGTAAAAACACCAACAAAAACCAAAATTTACATATAACATATCTTTATATCACACCCCTCTAATAATATAAAAGTACGTAGAGATTATGGCTACCCTCTTTGCTTCTAAAAGACTACTTTCGCCTGATATACTTTGATAAAGCCTTAAAAGAATTCATGTCGGTTCATGGTATTTTTTAAGCCTTCCCCAAGATCAAGAAGACGAGTGTGTCACGATTTCGATTTTAAATGTATATTATGTAAATCTTACGAAAGAATCAGCCTTCGCAAAATAAACAAGTATACGATAGAATTTCAAATCGAATCAATAAAACTAAAATGCGAAGCCCTACGAGTGTATTCAATTCCTAAGTAAAGTCGACATTTATTTTCAATTCACCAACACCCAATCAACTAGATTCATACCCAATCCGATAAGCCGAAAACCTTACTTAATACCTCAAAAAGGGTAGTTCGACAACTATTACCGAAATACATTTACTCATAATTCTACCTTTAGATAAAGGCGTGGTCGTATCAATTCAAAAAATAAGCCCATAATATTCAAGGGCCGAAAAAAAGATCCGCATATTTTATTCCAAAAGGTCACGATTAAGCTTTAACGACTGTTATATTTGAACTCGGCATGTGCATGCGGTAAGTGCATACTTAACGTCAAGTTTCCACTCTCCTTGAACCTCGTACTTTCTGCTAATGACACTTGGAAATATATTTTTTCATCTCTCCACCGCATCTCGGGTGAAAATTTATAATTGAGTCTAGATATAGTTTAATTACTTTCCGTAATATTTCGAGTTTGTTTGTGATTGCATTGAAGTTTTTAATTTATTTTTTTTATGAAACTTTTGAAGAAAAACGATGGTGCGTTATGAAAAGTAAAGTTATGATAAAGACGGAGACAATAAAACACAACAATTAAAAAAAACAGAATTCAAATGTTACATGCACAAAAAATATTCGAACTTTAAAAATATTTTTTTTAACAAGTGAAGATGAAAAAAAAATACTAGTAATAAAACAAAAATAAACTTTTGAATAAGATACGAATTTTATTTGTATATAATGTTAATTATGTTTTAAAAGTAAGAAAAAATTGATTTATTCTTTCAACTTACCTACAAAATATTTTTTCTTCTATAAATACAGGAATCTTAAAACAGTTTTAAAGTAACTTTTTTTTTCACAGTCCTGTTCTAATTATTTTATAAAATGTTTTTTTGTATCTAACCGAGTGTTCATAGCACTATATTATCATACTACACATACACCTAAAATAGTTTCAACTTAGTTCAAAGTGCACATTCGTAGTCACTCTATCGTAGAACGGGCGTCGTAGCGCGCGCCCTCCGTAGCGACCGGCTATCAACTGGCGCTACGAGCTGTCTACGGCGTAGACCGTAGTACGCTTGGCTGTGAGGGCAAGATTTTTAATTTAAGGCTCGAGTATTTTTTAGTTCGTATGTTGTTTTTGGTATATTCTATTGTGCGGTTAAAACGTAGTAATAAATTATAAACTAAATTAATTTGAATATTTATTATATTGTTCTTAAATTCGGAAAGTTATCGCTTAATTTTTATTATTCAGTACATTAATTCTTTCTTGCGTATAATATTTCTTGAAAATATTATACTAATAGACTCGTGTCTTGTTTACGATCAGTGGCAATATTACAAAAAAAATCGTGTGTTTGTGGTTTTGACAAAATTAAACTTATAAATAACGTTCTAAATTATTTTATTTTTATTGAAGTTTTATGAAAATATTATTAGTGTAATAAATTGCGAACTTAGTCGATTGTTGAAGATAAGTACTTGAAAAGTGTTGAAAAGTTCGTATGACTAATAAAGTCGAATAAAAAATGGTTTTCGTCGCATCCATTATTTGTGTCAAACCGCGCTGACAACTCTTTTCTTTTTTGGACTGTAATTTAGTAGATATGAATTTGGGTTTTCATTTTTCATTATTCATTGTTAATGCTTAGTGTGCCGAACATGTGTTTATCGAATTACGATTAGCTTTAACAATAGGTTCAATGTATTAACAATATCGTATCGTATCAGCCCATATACGTCCCACTGCAGGGTACGGGCCTTTTCTACAATCGAAAGTACGATTGAGAGTGGTTAGGCCATATAGTCCACCACGCTGGCCTAGTGCGGGTTGGCGGACTTACAAACCATAGAAATTCTTATAAATCGCTATGGTATGCAGGTTTCCTCACGATGTTTTCCTTCACCGTTTTAGTGCGTGGTGATTGACTGTCAATACAACATGACAACATGTATTAACAATAGGTTAAATTAATTTTAACAATAGGTTAAATGTTTAATGCATGACTTGAGATATTCGATTATGGAAAAAGAAGCTCATATTTTTTAAAATATGAATAATAAGGCTGCATAATGGTTTCTTAGATTTACGCGAATGTTACACATTGAAATAAAACAATTATTTACGGATTTTATCGCGAATTTAGTTTAATTTTTTACATTTTTGACTTCCCGACGTTTCGATTACTTTACAGCTTTCGTGGTCACGGGGCGGACTGAGGTATTGGTCGTCCGCTCTGTGACTGTTACAATTCACTGTGTGTGTGTGTGTGTGTGTTTACAATTATTAAATTAATTTAATAATTGTAAAATAAGGGTAGTTGAATTGTAACAGTCACAGAGCGGACGACCAATACTCCGTAAATAATAGTTTTATTTCAATCCAAGTTTATTCCGTTCGCTATCCGTTCTAATAGTGCACCAAATCACAACTTCACTATCACTGCACACTCTTGCCTTAATCGTTCATATTCTTGTTCTTGCACGTCACTTACAAAAAGCGAGAGGGTCAAATATCTGGGCGTGCTGATAGATCAAGGTCTGAGATGGGACAAGCAAATCGATGCGGTCACCACGAGGACATTGCGCCTCATCCACATCTTTAGATCTCTAAAAGATTGTGCCACGAAGAGTACTCTCATAAGAGTATACTATGCCATCTGTCAGTCTATTTTGGGCTATTGTATTACAGCTTGGGGTGGTGCGGGCAAAACTATCTTCCTTAAGTTAGAAAGAGCACAAAGAGCAATACTTAAAATAATGACAAAGAGGCCCATTAGATACCCAACGACCGAACTGTTCGCGGAGTGTAAGGTGCTTACAGTTCGACAACTATACGTGCTTAAAACGATCCTTAGAAGACACTCCAGCTTAATCATACCCATTACAAATAGGAGAATAGACATACTCCCAAGAATCCAACATAAAACTTGTGGAGACAAGTGAAACACTCGGATGCGGTTACAAGAGTAATTTATTATTAAAATAGCAGCATACACATTATATTACATATAAGAATAACCAAAGTAATATATGTTCTTAATACTAGGCGTGTGCGTGTACACGTCCCCTTTAATAAAATAAAAAAAAATATAAAAAATATTGTTTATGTTTTTTTTTTGTATAAATTTTACAATGCTATTCAATTACTTAAAACTCTTAGTTCTATTCTTATGCACTATGTCTTCTTTATTATTTTTTAAAATTTTTACGTTACAATCTAAATCTTCTAAAACCACGTATAGTCCTAAGTAAATTGGATCCATTTTATTATTTGAAGGATTTTTAACTAACACATAGTCTCCTTTTTTATAAGAAACAGGTTTTAATTTGTTATCAAACGTGATTTTTCTACGAACTTTAGATTGAATTAAATTATTACGAGCATCTTTTTGAGCTACTTGAAGTCTATATTTGAACTCCAATGGATAATTATCGTGAGTGTACAAGGGATTTACTACACCATTATCAAAATTACTTGGTATTACACATTGCTTACCGAATACCAATTCATATGGTGTGTACTGCGTTTCTGTGTGTACCGTATTGTTGTACGCGAAACACCAGTAAGGCAACCAGCTACTCCAGGATGATGTTTGATTCTCACAGTAAATTCTTAAATACGTACCCATAGTTTTGTGACAATTCTCCAGTGCCCCGATACTCTCGTGATGATAAGCAGTTGAAATTAATTGCTTTATATTTAATAGTTCACATATACCTTTTATTGTACTCGACAAAAACTCTGTTCCTCTATCTGTGGCAATTTCACGCGGCACACCATACCTTAAGATAAAATTGTCTACAAAAGCACGAGCAACACTTACTGCATCTTTCGAACGTAGTGGATAAGCTTCGGTGAATTTTGTAAGCTCACATTGCAGGGTTAGAATATAACTATAGTCATTGTAATCCTTTGATAGTGGTCCTACAATATCTAAGAATATTTTACTAAACGCAGATTCCGCCTTTCGAATATTTTTGCTTTTTACACTTATCACATTTAGCAACTGAATACATTTAGCAACGTATTCAGTAACATCCTTTTCTATGCCAGGCCAAAAATAATATCTTTTAATATTATTCGTCATTCGCCTAATGCCCGCGTGGCCACTAGTGGGCAAAAGGTGAAAGTCATTAAGGATGACACGTTTATTATCTGAATCATATATTATTTTTGCATTACTAACTACACATACTCGTGGACCAGTCCATTTTTCATATTTATTAATTATTTTTAAGAGTCCAGTCATGAAATCTTCATTGTTATCATCTTTAAGTATGCATACTTCTTTTATGTTGCATTTATTGCACAAAATATCAGGTCTCTCACCAATACGTCTTGAGTAATTGATGATCGAGACGAGGTATTTATATAAATGACTGACTTGGCGGGAATATATACTAAACATTTATATTTTTGTATATCTTTCCTTTCGTTTAGCACTATTTTATTTAATTTTTTCTCGGCTATCAATGCTATCTCTGTAATATTTTTCGGTTTTTTTAAGTATTTCCACAACCCTCGGTTGATCAGGCCTCGAGTTGGTGTCAATATTAATATCCGAAGTACTATTACAGGATTTTTCATTAATCTGAGAGTCATCATTCATTTTCTTATATTGAGCCCTAGTCATAACGCTGACGATTTGTTCATTCATGCATTTTAAATCCTCTGATGATATTTTAATACGCGATAAAGCGTCCGCTGCCGAATTTGCTTGTCCTTTTATATATTCGATTACAAAATTATATTCCTCTAATTGCAATCTGAACTTAAGAAGTCTGCTAGAAGGGTCTCGCATACTAAATAAATAAACGAGTGGTCTATGATCTGTTTGTATTTTAAACCGCCTACCGTATAAATAAGGTCGAAAATATTTTATACTCCAAACTATAGCCAATAATTCTTTTTCTATAGTCGGATAATTTATTTCGGCCTTATTTAGACTTCTACTGGCATACGCTATCGGTCTGCCGTCGTGGTTACATAGTATTGAACCTATAGCAATTCCCGATGCATCAGTTTGTAATAAGAATTCGTTTTTTTTCTGAAAAGTCCGGATACTATAATACGGTAGGTTTCATTAAAGCTGATTTGAGATATTGAAATGAATTTTCGCATTCTATTGTCCAAGAAAATTTTGCATTTTTACGGCTCATTTTATTTAATGGCAGAGCTATACATGCAAAATTAGGTATAAATTTCCGATAGTAATTTGCAAAGGCAACAAAACGTCTAACTTCATCATTCTGAGCATTCTGAGGCTTTGGGTAATTTTGTAGAACTTTAATTTTTTCAGTGTCGGGTAATATACCTTTTTCAGATATGATGTGTCCTAGGAACAAAATTTCTTTTCGCAAAAAAATGCATTTCTCTGGATTTAATTTTAGATTAACTTTCCGTAACCTCATAAACACATCCATTAAATTTTTGTTATGGTGCGTCAAATTTCGACCAAAAACTGCTAGATCATCCTGATACACTAAACATTTATCAAAATTTAAACCCGACATGGCTATTGTCATCATTCTGCTAAAACTGTTAGGACTAGACTTTAAGCCCATTGGCATTCTTTTCATTTGAAACTGATTTCTCTCCGTAGTGAATGCTGTGCACGGCCTACTGTCTTTATCTAAATTAATTTGGAAAAATCCCTGGTATAAATCTAGGTGTGAAAAATATATAGAACCTGATAAAGAATCCAAAATATCAGCAATATTCGGCAGAGGAAATTTATCGTCCTGTATCTGGTTATTTAATTTTCTGTAATCTATTACTACTCGCCACTTTTTTGTGCCTGCCAAACCATTTTTCTTTGGAACTAATAATAGTGGACTTGACCACGGACTCCTAGCCTCCTCTATAATATCGTCCTCTAACATATTTTCTATCTGATTATCAATTTCATCTTTGTGAGCATGAGGTAACCTATAAGGTTTGGTATAGATAGGTTTGGTATAAGGTTTTAAATCAATTGACTGCTCATAAACAGAAGTAACGGATAACTTATCGCCTGGTAAGTGGAAAATGTCTGGGAATTTTGCGCAAATATTCTCAATTGACTTTTGTTCCTCTTCATTTAAGTCTTTTATATTTAAGGATGAAAACAACTTCTTTACTCTTTCCGCGTTAATTGTTGGCTTATCAAATTCGCAAATTGTGTAGTTCTCCAAAGTACTAGTGCTTAAGCAAAGATATTTTAATGTAACATCCACGTCCCGAGTATTTAAGATACGTACTGGAAATTTCCCATTTTTCGGTCGTGTTATCATGTTAGCTACAAAAACTCCTTCACAAAGTTCCTCTGAGTTGATAATAAAATCAAATGTAGCTTTCGTACTTAAATAATGAATTGACTCACACCGCGCCGGTACCTTAATGGACGGTAAAGTCGTAGTTTCCGTCTCGTTACTGATAAAATTTAATGTAACACGCATGTCATCAGCTGTAACTAGTTGCAAAGTATTTAATTCAAAATTTAAAATAGCTCTATATTTTTTTAGAAAATCATGTCCTATAATTCCATTAGTGTTACAAGGAACATTTTTAAAAACATGAAAACTGTGTTCAAATTTTATTTCATCATATTGTAATGTTAAAGTCACTTGGCCTTCGGAGTAAACATCACCACCTATACCTATTACACGCGTCTTCTCAATATGGAATGGAATTTGTAAACATCTAACACATTCATATTTTATTACTGAAATTGATGCCCCGGTGTCAAGGAGCCAATCATGTTTACGGTTATGAATATGGAATGATACTTTGTTTAAACTATTGCAAGTGTAAACTGCGTTATGCTCGAAAAAAATGACTAAGCGATTCCGTATTCGCTTCGCCCGATGTCCCATTATGCTCAGTTGTTATGAGATTTATGTTGCCAAGCGGCTTATTGACATTGATTGAAAAATGACCTACCCCGGTATTTTGTATTATTACCTCGATAGTAATTTCTAAAATTGCTTACCTGGGCAGTTTGATGCGGCATAGACACACCTTGCACGTATTGTCCCCTTGAATAATAGTTGGAAAATCCTCGGGGACCCCGTTGACTTCTGCGATTACCCCGTTGAGTCCTGTATGTATTGTTAGCAAAAGAATGTTTATACATACTCATGATGTTATCTGTCGACGTAGATTGCGAAGAGATTTCTTCGTCAAGCGCTGCTTGAATAGCATCTGGCAAGGAAGAAAAACTACGCGCGGCAATTATGGTACTCAAACGGCTATTAACTAAACCCTCAGAGAATCGTTTAATAGCTAGTTTCTCGTTCAAGGGTCGTAATATATTGTAATTGTTACTATCTCCATCAGCTTGGGCTATTGTCAACTCTACAAATAACTCTGAAATATATTTACCAAATTCAGAAACTGACCTATTATTTTGTCGACAACGCTGTAACTTTGTATGTAAGGCAGTGTAACTCTTCTGCGGTAAAAGTAGTCGTCGCATATCCTTTATTAACTCATCAACAGTCTGATAATCACGTAAAAGCCTAAGCTTAGCCTGTTGTGACAGACGGTTTTTTAATACGAATTGAATTAATTTATTTTTGCATTCTGGTTTGTCTATAGTAGAATCGTAATACTCAATACTTTCTATAAGCTGTTTAGTATTGCTGTGCTCATCATAACAGGTAAAATATTCATTGCCATCTTTATATCAAAAGAATCCATGGTTATATTTTTAGTCTCAATACAAGATGATTCCGCTTTGGTCTGCGTACTACACAAACGTAAAATACTTGAAAAGACCTTATTAAATTCGTCACAAATATTATTTATAATACTAATTTCAGATTTTGAATATTTACTTACAGATTCCTTATAAATTTCTAAATAGCTATTATACTTTGCTAGAATCTTATTGGCTTCCGTTTTCTTTCTTTCTATTATTTTGCCAGTTCTACGTTTTGGGCCAATTTTAATTAAATAAGTTTTCATTGATTGCAACTCATTTAGAATTAGGGATACATCTTCAGCCATAACATTGTAATATACTAAGAATTTACATGATTTAGGATATTTTGATAGTTAGATACATTAATAAGCTATGTGTTTAATTTAGAGTCCTTACATTTCACCTTTTATTCACCTTCTATACCTTATCACAAGGACTACTCACACTTAATATCTAAAACGCACTCCACTTACACACACTGGAACACCCTGCACTCGACGATCACTTAACTGCACGTACATAAGTCCCTTTTCTTCATACTGCCAATTGTTACACCGTATTTTCATTGATTATTATTGATCGATCCTCCTGCCTGCGGCGTAGAATACTCGCATATCTTCGTAAGGTCATCTCATTAAGCTGGCGTTGTATTAGCTTTTCTTGACATTTCCTGTAGTTCTTATACACAATCACGAAGGCTCCTTTGGTGGTTATAAGTGTAGGTATTAGAATAAGCACTCACTTCCAGGAACTAACTATTGTATATTTTGTAAATTAACACTCAATACATTCACAGACAGAGTAAAATTATAATTATGCGACTCGGAGCGAGATGTGCTCGTGACGAGAGATGGCAGACTGTCTTTTTTCATCCAAATAAACCGACCCTTTTATAGGACTACCCGAATGAGGATCGGTGGGGATAAATCTTCCAGAAAATATATTTAAGCCATAAAATAGGGTCTATCCTTTCAACTAAAAATTAAGGTCGGCCCAAACATCTGGGCTATTGTCCAAACAGAAAGATTTACAAAACATGTGTACTATTGTCTAAAAAACATAAATTTGTTGCAAAGGATTGCCGCCACTAAAGAACTTAACTATAATAATACAGTTTTATTGCCCCGGCATGAACGGGTCATTACAATTAGGAAACAATAATTTAGAACAGCATCTTTTTAACTAATATTATACAATAAGGTACACAAAAAATTCTTACTTAAATAAAACGACTCGCAGATGTTTTATGGTTAAACATCTGCAGTCATATTTTAAAATGAAATGCGTGTTTAAATAATGTTCAAATTACAAATAATAAGCGTGTTATTTTATAAGCTAAATATAAGTTGGCGTATTGCAACCGCTTTAAAAGCTATATCTAAGTTGGCGTATTGCAACCGCCACACTCCAATCAGCAACAGCATACAAATGCCAATTAATAGGCAATTAGTGGTGCCAAAGTGAAATTTTAACTCCTCTATTTGCGCCGCATTAGCACCCCCTGCAGCATTCTGTGCTATAATGATCTCCTCCTTTGACTTTATCTGTGATCCGCCCATTGTTACTTGGAACTTGAAGTTATTCGCTCACAAGTACAGGTTAGTCGCGCCCGATGTATATAATTAAAGTCAATCATCTTGCAAAAATTGTTTAGATTGAATGGCAGAACCGGCCGCTTCCCGTAAAAGGTAATCGGAATGCGTAAGCTCCTATGTCACGGTCGCCATGTGGAGACAAGTGAAACACTCGGATGCGGTTACAAGACTAATTTATTATTAAAATAGCAGCATACACATTCTATTACATATAAGAAAAACCAAAGTAATATATGTTCTTAATACTAGGTGTGTGCTACACTACAAACTACTTTTGCTGGAAAGCAGTACTTTGCTCTCAGTACCCACATTTATAATGAAATTAATAAAGAACTAAAAATACTACACCTAAATAATTATAAAGTAAAAACAAAAGTTACAGAGTGGTTGTTACAAAAAGATTATTTATATACAGAGTACTTACTCACGTACATCACTTAATTCACAACATCACACACACAAACATACACATACACACACACACACACATACACACACACACACACCCATACACATACACACGAGCATACATGCATTAAATAAACGATTATTATTTTGTACTAGTCTTAATTCATTGTAAGAAAAATATCATAGAGTTAGACCGACACTGATATTATTGCGTTTATTTTGTAATACAAATTATTAATGAGAAAGTAATAAAGCACACTGACCCTTAAAATACAGGTTATCCTAGTTTAAGAGTCAGAGAAATAACAATTTGCACGGATTTGTACAAATAAATGGCAACTAGATAATAATGATCTAATAATTAGGCTGCGCTTATTATTATTTATTACTACTACAGGTCATTCAATTCGAATTACAGAAAAAAAGAAAATTAAAAAGAAATGTTATTTTTTTTTTTAATGTAATTTCAATTGAAAATTTATGTGTGAATAGTTATCACATAAAGTAGCACCGAATATAAAATTTGTAGACCAAAACTTCTAGAGTGTATCACAGTGAAGTGGACACCGTAGGTCAAATAACCTAGCTCAGGGCGCTCTAAGACTAACGGTAGAGACTATCTTCACACAATGGTTTCGTAGATTCATATGAATGTTACACGTTGAATTAAACTATTTTTTACGGATTTTATCAAGGGTTTGGTTGAATTTTTAAGCTGGGGAATGCAATCTAGTTTTTAACTAGTATTATGAATTGTTGGTATTTGTGTTTGATTGTATTCTGTTTTATTAATAATAAATAAATAAATATTTTTTTTCACTTCCCGACGTTTCAATTACTTTACAGATTTCTAGGATCTTTGATCTTTTTTTTTCTTATGTTTGTGATGTATTTTATAGCATAATCAAAGTTGGCAAATAATAAATCGAAATCATATCAAAAAGTCATGAATTAATTTTTTTTTTTTTTACGTTTTTGTTCAAGTTTGTTAAGTTTTTGTGTTTCATTTTTTGATATTATAATAAGTAATTGAATAGTATAATTGATTTTTAGTATTAGTACTATTCTAATAAACAAATAAATACAATAAAAATTACAAATGGTAATTTATTTTCCTTCACACCATTTTTGTCAATTTGTGAGAAGTTTTACAGCAATAATACTGAGAATAGTAAAAGGTTCATCATATTTCTTGTTATACAACAATTTATTATTCAAAAGACAGATATTTCTGTGTCGAGGAAATATCTTAGCAAAATATAGGTTGCTTGGAATTCTTTCGTAGTTTTGACCAAATAAATTATTTATAGCTTAGTCTCATTTATAGACTGACTCGACGGCGCAGTTTTTCTTCGGTATGATTACAATAGTCAGGTTTCGGATTTTAATCCCGAATCGGTCAAAGTGATCTTGGATTTTTCTATTCATTATCAGCCCAAAGTTAGGAGTTTGTACCGGATGAGATTGAATACACAAGGTGAAACGTTGGTTGAAAACACTCCTGCCCAAGCCCTTTCTGAGAAAAAGGGGTGAGTTACATAAATATGTATGTACTTCTGTGTATGTAGCGAAATTGTTGCCAGGCAAGATTTTTTTTTTACTGTATTGCATAAACTCACCGCTACGACACGTTAAATGGAAAAGAAGCCGCAAGTTTAATAAATAACACCCAACAGTCACATACACAGTCTTGACCCCACACAAAGATCGAGTTTTGTGTCGTGGGTATCAGGAACAAACAGACTTTTCGGTCTAACAAACATCTAGACCCGACACAAATATTTGTAGGCCTCACAAACATTTATCTCGGTGCGGGAATTGAACCTGCGGCCTCTCGTTTCACAGGCGGCGTCTAACCGCCTGCGCCACGGACGCTGCTATTTAAAACCTTAATTACCAAGGTAATACAGTCACGAGCATAAATATATTACTATGGGCAGATTAGCAAAAATATCTGTCCCAAGAACGAGTTCAATAATATCTGTCTGCACGTACGCAGCAAAAATAGCATAATAAAGTGACATCAAAATTATGTGATGAAACATGTACATCAAATAATTGTGATAACCTTTCGAAGCATAAAATATGTGACGTTATAGGGGGCAAAATGTTCTGATCCCTTTTTGAGAGCAAATATACAGGGTATATCAAGACTGCTACCGAAAACGAAGCCAGGTGGTAGTTTAAGCGACTTCAGACACAATGCAATAGAAAAAATTGCAAAAAAGAGCGACAATTTTTTTTTGTTATTTTTTTCCTATGACCATATTTGGGTGGTAAATGTATTTTTTTCCTAAAATAATAGTGTATACCCTTTTATTTATAAACAATCTAAGGTATAAAAGTGTTTAAATAATTATTTTAGCAAAAACTATGGATTTACCACCCAAAAATGACGATATTTAAAAAATCATAAAAAATAATTGTCGCGTTTCTTTGCGAAAATTTTAGTTGCAATGTGTTTGTAGTCACTTAAACTACCACCCGGCTTCGTTTTCGGTAGCAGTCTTGAGATACCCGGTATGTATCGTTTTCTATTTCTGCAATTTGCATTGAGCCCTCACGAAAAGCATAAATATGTGACATCAAGTAGGTGGCAATAATATCTGACATCCCTACAATTTCTTCTTCTTCTTCTTTTACCTGACGTTATCCAGGCCAGGCCAGGCGTGCCAGGGTCCGCCTTCCAGCAAATTCTACTCCATTTCGCCCGACCTTCTGCATCCTCAATAATAAGGCCATTGACCCTCATATCTTCCTTGACGACATCTACCCAGCTTTTCTTTGGTCTGCCCCTCGGTCGAGATCTGAGAATATTGAGTCTCAGGCACACATTATATACCACCTCATGCGGGATTCCTGGAGCTTATCTGCTACATCGCGGACACCAAGATTGCCACGGATGTGCTCGTTATGGATTCTGTCCAAACGCGTAACGTTGCACATCCACCGCCGCATCTTCATCTCCACAACGTGGACCTCCTGGACATGCCGCTTGAGGGAAGGCCACGTCTCAGAACCAAACAGGAGCACCGGTGCACGATGCTTTTATAGATGAGAACATTGAACCTCATCGGCATCATGCGGTCGCAGAGTATACCCAAGACCTCCCTCCACTTAGACCAAGCAGCGCCTATACGGGCTTTGACGTCAAGGTCAATGTCACCGGACTCATGCAGTATGGACCCAAGATACTTGAACTTGTCCGTCTTCACGGCAAGTTCGTTCCCTATCTCGATGCTTTGGGGGTCCGTACTCCCGCAAACCATGTACTCAGTCTTCGCTACATTTAACCACCGCTCTCAAACGTCTTCTTCCACCGATTGACCTTGCGCTCCAAAAGTCATCGGTCCTCCTCCACCAGTGCAATGTCATCGGCATACATCAACAACCAGGGCGCAGAGTCCTGGATGTAAGACCTAATGGCGTCGAACACTGAAGAGGAATGGACTCAGCTTTGAGCCTTGGTGCTCACCGACATCAATCGATGTCCGGTCCGAAAACATAGGCTTTATTTCATCCCAAAAAATCCTAGCATTACATTGGGATGAGTCAGGAAGTCAAATACAAATATTTGGTACTCTTTCATATTCGAATGGGTGGCACGAGATAGGAAAGGACAGGATTGTATGCTTTTCGTCAAGAGATTGAAAGAACACAAAAAGAAAAACATAAACCGGATATAACGGGACGGGGAATATAGTCGACGGCGCGCGTGAAATATAGTTAGTACCCGAAATAATACGTTGTTGAGGTGGACTGGACTCAAAAGCTATCTGCATCCGGGCGAAGCCGGGCCCGATCGCTAGTTATTTGTAATTTGTATTAAGTGGAAGTTAAGAGACGCGCTGGACGAAGAAAAAATCGTGGCCGCAAAACATCCGGGAGTGCTCAGGCAGTGGGATCGTGAGCGGAACGATCCCGCTCGCCACCTGCAAAGAAGAAGGCGCTGGGTAATAAGCGGCTGAACCCGCGCCCTTACCCTATGGTTCGGAGGTGCCAGAATTCCGCCACGGTATCCCCTGTCCGTCGTAAGAGTTACTGCGGGGGCGGTGCGCCCTCACGTATCACGACTCCGAGACGTGCGTTGAGCCTCGTCTCTGTTATGGACGGGCATCCAAAAAATAGTCGTAAGTGGGGGTCTTCCGGGCCCCCCTATAATGGATCGACCAGCAATGGTTTTGCGCGGGGTGATAACGCGTACATAAATCGGGGCGCTTTTCGTCAGATGCCGCCACAATGTATGTGACGGTCGTTAAGAGGTTTTTAGTCAGTATGCTGGTATTGCTAGGGACCCAGCTCGGCCACAGCATCCACATTGTGCCGGGTTTGAAGGCCAGTGACAATGATATACCCCTTTCGGCCGGGAGGCCGAGTACCCCGGGGAGATTAATAGCTTTTATTCTTGATAAAAAAAAACACGGATTATTACCACCTAGTAGATGTCATATATTTATGCTTTTCGTGAGGGATCAAAGCAAATTGCAGAAATAGAAAAAAAATAGAACATATATTTGCTCTCAACAAGGAATCAGAACATTTTGCCACCTGTAACGTCACATATTTTTGCTTCGAAAGGTTATCACAATTATTTGATGTACATGTTTCATCACATAATTTTGATGCCACTTTATTATGCTGCCTGATGACTTCAGATATTTTTTCTGCGTACGTGCAGGCAGATATTATTGAACTCGTTCTTGGGCAGATATTTTTGCTAATCTGCCCATAGTAATATATTTATGCTCGTGACTGTACAATAATGATGATGTAATCAACGTTAAATTACTTATTGAGTATCCAATCAGCGGAATGCTGATAAATGAGAAAGCAAACACGTGTGACGTGCCCTGGCAACGCAGGCGGTGTCAATCTTCATTAGACGCTCTTGAACATTAATTACTCATACAATTTCCTCGGGGTTCTGTTTTAGCCCATATACATCCCACTAGAGGGCTCGGGTCTTCTCTAAAATCGAGAGTACGATTGGGAGTGGTTAGGCCATACAGTCCACCACGCTGGCGTAGAGCAGTTTGCCGGACTTCATTAACGATATATGTAAATTATTACAAAAAGGTATGATAAGCATATGCAAGTTTCCTCATGTTTATTTCCATTATAGTGCGCAGTGATCAACTAAATTAATACACACATAACTTCGAAAAGGACTGACAACACCTAGGCTCAAATAAATAGTCGCAAATATTTATCTCGTCGCGAGAATCGAACCTGCAGCCTCTTGTTTCCTATCCAGTCCACGCTTAACTGAACTATCAGTGCTTTATATAAGGCATATTATAAGTTATATGAAGATAATAGGTTAACCTAGTGACCGGAGTTCCGGCTCAGTCAAAACTAAGGGTCTAAGTAACACAGAAAAACACTTTCCCTTAATGGCACCAGTATGGTGCCCTAATAGCCACCATGTATATATTTCACGCCCATTTTCTTGGCACATTGATATTAATTTACTTTTCTCACCAAAACTACTTAATGGGGGTTAGGAAAGTAAGATTACAGAAATATTACAATGTTATGTTTTAGCCCACTTTTTTTGTATGTATAATTCACAGTAAATGAAAAAAAGTAATTCGCAGTAAACATAAAAAAGTACTCGAGAGTAAACGACGTCAATCAATATTATAATTATAAATTAATTTTTGTTTGTTTTATCAAAACAAAACACAAAAATGTGATTATTATCAAATGTATCTTTTACAAAAAGGACTAAAACATATCAAATAAAAAGGCCTGCAGTATACAAAAGGCATCCAAGATCAAAGGAAACGTATGACAAAAAAATAATGAATGGGAGGAGTTGAAAGGCGTGCGCGCGTCATTCTTAATACATTGTTCGTTCTGTTTTACATGTTTTCTCATGTTTGTTATTGCAATGAAAATAAATTATTTCTTTTTTATATTTTTATCAACTTACTTATTTCTTTCCGTAATATTTGTATATAATAATATATCATATCACTATATCAATTAAAAAGTTTTTACTAAGCTATTTTGATAACTTTTTTAATAAACCCCACTCAGATAAAAAAAAAACGAAATATGGCTTCGCCTCTATATTGCAAGTGTTCAATATGCCGACTGTGAAACGTGAAGCTAATGAATAAAAAAGAGCCAGACTAAGATGTATTTTTCCAATACCCTCGAATATTAATTTTCGAGTCTGGGTGAAACCAAAAAGTCTCTAGTTGTTTCTAATAGTTCCTACACAATATTCTGTCCTTACATCTTTATGTGGGATCAGTATGTGAGTGACTATTATGTCACCCAAATATTATGTACCTTATTGCATGATTATAAATTATAATTTATTAGTTCTCCCATGACAACGTTGAAGTTTCATACACGCCTACGTTGACGTAATCAAAAAGGAATCTAGCTAAAAAAAAAAATAACTCACACCCAACGGCTTTAATTTTGACAAAGCCCTCCTAATATTAATTAATTGAATATAAATCATGCGGAATTCGCAACAAGTATTATAAATTTTGACAACTTGCTTGATGGGAATACCGTTTCTGAGCTATTTCATTGAATTATTGTGTTGGAGGGAAATATGGTGTAAGCTGGAATTGATTTATTAATTTATTTTCATATTTTACAAGTTTAATATTAGTTATTTTTTCTTTTAATTAATCAATCAATCTATTTAGAATATCCACCAGCGAGAGTTGTTTGTTTGATGTTTCTCAATAGTCGCCGCAGTTAAACCGACGTGTTCAAAATTGGATCTGCACAGGCTTTTTCCCCATATGCAACATGGCATGAGTTTCTGTCCAATTTCCACCAACGTGAACGGTGATTGTCATCCTAACCGATGGCCCTAAGGCAAATTTATCATATTCCTTGGTTGTTTCGCATACATATTCTTGGTTTTGAGCTGGCTTGCTAATTATATTTAACGGCCAAGGTGAGCCAACTATCTTCAATGGCTACTTTATATGTACTACACCATCAGGTACGATGTACATTGGCTCGGAAATATAAAACAGTGGCTTGCGTAAGTCGACTGAAGATTTTTACATTTCTCTCCATTCTATTGGATTCCCCTGCACCACCCATAGTTAAGTAACTTTACAGTTTCCCTGGTCCGAAGTCCACCCCGTGACCAGGAAAACTCTAAAATAATCAAAACATCGTGAAGCTCACCAAATCCGCGGTATAAACTGTAAGAATTAATATTTGGATATACTCGTATATAATTAAGTAATAGTCGTGTAGATATTTAAATGGCCTTAGCTGTTTTTATAACTTATATATTTTATCGTATTGTTAAAAATAAAATAAAAAAACATATCAGTAACATTCGCGTAAATCTAAGAAACCATTAAATTTACCGTTCCACTGTCGAAGGAAGCGAACTCAATAACGCTGTATAAATAGAAAAACGTAGACCAATAAATTCCACATAAAGGCACAAAAACTTGCGTGTAGGTAAATATGCGTTATCATATTTCCTCGTCACACGCTGTATACGAGGCACACTGTGCGCACACCGCGCCAAGCCGCGCGCACTAAATTGGGCCACATGGTTAATGCACCTGTCACAAGCAATAGTTTGCAGTAATATCCGCATTCTAAGACGGTATTGTTAATTATGCGCATGTGTTATAACTTGAGACGTGCTATGAACATAGACTTAATTAAATTCTAGGTTCGTATTGCATCCACATTGAATTTGATGTATAATTGGATTATATTAGTGTGACTGTTTAATAGCATACTACTTTATATTTGCCAAATTATTTTTGCAATAATCGTGGGACAAATGTAGGGGAAAATTAAACAGAATAATTAAAAAATTCATACTATTGTTTCAAAAATATTAACTCTACAATTTTTATTTTTACTATAGAAGTCACGGCGGTAGGCAGATAATCTGTCAAAAAATTATCCACAAAACCATTTTACGGCGGTCCTACGTAAGAATCAGATAAAGAATAGGCTATAAACTAACAAAAAAACATTAACAGTCGTATCGCATGATGTAATTACAGTGTAACCAATACGCTGTTCGATCTCTTTGACACCAGACATAAATGGTGTAATTTTTTATTCATTGTTGGGAATACGTCTGAAGGTAGAAATATTATCCATTCAGGTTCGAGTCAGTTTATTCCGCATGAATAGAGCTCAGCCGGCTGTGCGACTACTTCGTAACTAAGCACTGTTCCGATACATTATTGTGGGGATTGTGTGAAAATTTTCAAAAATTACACTCGCTTAGATATTACTTGTACAGTCAGCAACATAAGTCGCTGAACACTTCACATTTTTTTATAACCTTTTTATGAATTAAAATTTGTACGTACTACTCAGTAGTCGTAAAATATAACCAATTAAAATCATCTATGCCGAGAAGTGCCATACGATATTGAATAATTATTATTTTGGATGATAAGACAATTCCAAATCTGGTGACTATGTAGCGATTTATGTTGCAGACAGTACATTATAAATGTGAAATATTTCTTTGAAGTTGTATCATGAATATGTATTGTTCCGATGTTTTAATAATGAATTGTGTTTTGTATATTAATGAAATCGTAATGTAACATTCATATCTAACTCTTTGTTGATTGCAAATGCCAACATCATTAATTTTCTATTGTGGCAAGTGTATTAAAAAACGATTAAAAACCCACAGCATATTACAATTTATAATATCTACCGCTTCCCTTTTAATACTTTTAAAAGACTTTCGACTGAATAAAAAATAATATTATTTCCTAAAATCAGAGCAGAAGATTGTTTATGTATTTTATGTTTGACAACAAATCCGCTTAGCAGACGCAGCGCACAATGTGCCAGAAAGCGGCTTACGTCCGCTTGTCAATGCGACGTGCATGTTCTTTCATCTGAAAATTGTGCTTTCATGACACCTGAATAGAAATAACAAGAAATTTTCAAACATACCTTCAGACTTGTTCTTTAATTTGGAAGGCTACTTAACAGCTTTTATAAAAATAAAGTTAATACAGACATCCTTGGAAAAGACCTTAGCTCAAAGATGGACTTACCGTGGCTGAAAAGAAAATAGAAGAGAAGTGAAACCCCATGTTAAACTAGAATTTGCTATTATTTTCTATTTTATATCAGTCAAATCAGGTAAGAGTTAAAGTGCAGGCAGAAATATTCTTGCATTTTTGAAGCGTTGAGTATTAAGATTAGAGATTGTCCATTCAGTGTATCGAAATTCAAATGTTGCATATGTAGATCAGACTAATAAATCAACAATTAACTGTCCCAATACATCGTCCCATTCAAACATAAACACAGCTAAATAACCAATGTAAATCAATTGATTTATTTAAGTCGCCAATGTATGCTATCTTACAAATGTTAAGCCACGCAGGTTTGAATAAGGAATTAATTAATAGTCTTGACCGAAGCGATACCAATATTTACAGACAATCAATAAAATGTATCCTTTACTATACTTATTAATATATTGTAGCGGCCTAGCCCGGTTTCGCCCGGGTGCAGACTCTTTTTGGGGCTAATTCATATGAGAAAAATATTAGTACTATTTAATATTTAAACCCAACATATGAATAAAGCCCTTTATACTGTGCCACGTCTCAGGACAATCCTGTATTTTCTGTCCCTTACTATCTTCCCTTTTCTCTATTCTATTCCATCCATTTTGAGTTTGAAAAAGTACCATTTTTGTTGTATTCCGTTTTTATTTGAACCATTGAACCATACATAATATACGTCATGATATATGATATATGATATAGAAATTGAAACATTGATAAATAAAGACTATACATAAAAATGATTCAAAAGTCTATCTCGTACCACAGGTGGATGTATAGTTAGCTACACATCCCCTACTAAAACTGCCAAATGTTCATAAACGACCGTCTAAAATCTTATGGCTTGTTGCGAAATTTAGAACTACATAAAATAAAATGTTAAAAAAATCTATTTAATACATTATTTGAAATATGTTTCCATTATATAAACAACAATTATTTACACTCATAATTTAATAGTATTAATATGTCCACAATAAGAATCCTGTATGACGCCACAGTGGGGACAATTAACTGTTGTAGAAATCTACAATAGCTAATTGTTCCGACTGTGGCGTCATACAGAATTTGAACCATATTTTGATGGAATGCGGCCGTAAAGATGGCATCCGGGCTCGTTGTGGCATAAAAACATACAACCTGGGAGTTTGTAACAGTATTTTGGCGGAAACCCAATCGGATTTAGCCAAAACATTATATGTATTAGTCAATAATGCTTAGCAATTAGTTAATTTAAGTTTACATATTTTTTTTATAAACATGTATTTTAATTACCAGGGCAACATATTCACTAAGTGAAAAAGCCCTAAATTTAGAATTAAAAAAAAAGATGCGAATGAGAAAAACTATTCTTATTATTTTACAACAGCGTTTTTGGGAACAGAAGATCGTAGTCGACCTACTGCGATTCTTCGCACCAAACACAAATAACTTAAAGTAAACTTTTCTTAATTTCCCTGGCGGCACAGACAGTAGTACGATTGTTGACTATTTATTGTGCAGTCGGTGAGCTTTAAAGGCACATAAAGGTAATTTATTTCCTGCAGGCTAATAGTGTTGTTTTAAATAGTTCACATACAACCGCTGCCAATAAACAATCCCAATCCAAAATTTGCGGTTTGAGATTGACAGCTCAATCTTTTTTCTGATACTATATTGCCAATAATCAATCTCGGTAGTGAAAGAACTATGGTAACATGGTAAATGACAAATCGAAAAGTAGAAAACAATCCAGATTGACTTCAATCTAATTTATTTCGATTGATTAAACGGCAGCAAAGGAAAACGTCCATTTTACTATGAAACTTAGTATCAGTTTGAAGATTTTTGTCCCTCCATGAAACCTACTTTTTGTGTAGGAAAAATATACAATCACAACCCAGGCCCGGAGTTCTTGGAGAAATTAACTTGAAGATCAATAAAAACAATGTTTTTGTCTCCGGCTCTGCGGACAAAATTTAAAATATGATGATAATTACTTTATTTTATAAAAAAATTTTCGACTGGGATAAATAGGAAAACGTTGAGGGAAAAACCAAAAAAATGCTATAAAGGGGATCTACGATATTTTTACCGATACTATTTAGGCTAATATTATAAATTACTGCTTACGACTGCTTCGGTGGCGCTGTTGTACTACGGTACCATTGCAATCTTGACGTCTATGGTTTGATTCCTGAGTTGGACAAATTGGTGTAGGAATTATCCTATCCATTGTCAGCCCCGAGTTAGGAATTTGTACTGATATGGGCGAGAGGCTCGCCGCTTATCATATCATGGGACAGAACCCACAAGACGAAATGTGGTTGCCCTGGTAGCATCTCTGGTAACCCTTACTGGAAAAAGGCGTGAGTTTATGTATGTATTAGTTTATATTTGTATTTAGATGTCAGTGTCTATTTATAATACACTTGATGATACTGAAAGTTATCTCTTGGCAACTGGCACTATTAAGCCTACCTACGCGAAATCTTTAGCACATCTGTGGTACACAAATTAAACCCGAAACTCGATTCACTTAAGTGTGAGTCACTATACCGTTTTACCTATCAAAATTTAAAAAACCACTACATGTGTCGCAATTTGTATAAATGTAATGCAATTCGAACGAGCCGAATATAGCTTGTAAGGCAAATTATCCGCAAAGAATACGATGTGCGGACTATCAGAAATGTTCGTAACAACTTATGAAGAAAAAAATGGGTATCGGATGAAATGTATGTTTTCATGGCAGATAACCGTCTTTTCCAATTTTCCATAAATATTAAGCCGTCGGTATTTTTGTTGACGTATACAATTCATTATCTCCCAACATACTGTCTGTCTATTTGAGAGTTTTATAAGACTGTTCATAAGAGCGGAGACGTTTATCTTCATAACACATTACTTTGGAAACTCGTACAAAATATTATATCAAGTTATGTTGCGTGGATATTCACTATAACTCTCTCTTTTCAGCCACAGAAAGTCCACTGCTGAATACAGGCTTCCCTTAAGGATTTCCACATAGACCTGTTGGAATCGACCTGCTTCCAGCGACTTCCTGCAACCTTAACCAGATCATCCGTCCACCTTGAATGCGAGCATCCGACTCTGCAAATTGGCAGGTAATTAATAGGTTATTTAAATTACACGGTTACAAACCTCTGGTATTGGGTTGGAATCCCGGTTAGGGCAACGTGATATTGGATTTTTCAATTCATTATCATCCTGGAGTCTATAGTAGTCTATACTAGTAGTATGGCGATAGCCTCACACCCTATTAAGTAGTGGGGCGGAACATACAAGGCTCCTCTAACTTACCATTCTAGGAAAAAGGCGTGACTTTATGTTAGTTTGTATTTAAATTACAATAACAGATCTTAAGTAGTTTAGTACCAATGTTGTTATCCCCTAAGATAAGATAATGGGATAATATCAACATCCAGTTTTTTTTTTTTTAATTTATTTATCACTTTTACAAAATAAACATATTTTAACTTGTCACAATAGTAAGCATTGAAAAAACCACAATGATTTGTCAACAATGCTATGATCAGAATCCGTCATCGAAACTTCAAGAACGCTGGTAATAGGAGTAAGTACTAAAATTATCTTTAGACAGAAGACAAGAGCTACGTAAGCGTAAAATTATTTTAAAATAATAATAATAATTTGATAAGTAAAAAATAACAAGAGCGCAAGAGGTTAACTCGATTCAGTGTTAAGGAAATACGATTTTAATTTAGTTTTAATATTCTGATGTGTTAACTCTTTTTTTAACGTAGTAGGTAGTTCATTGATAAGCCGAGGTATCAAAAAGTGGGTAGTCCTTTCACCGTACATATTGTTTGCTCGCTTTGTGCGTAATCGTTCTCGAGCGACGGCCCGCGTGTATACAGTATGGTCAATTTTGTTTTGTAAATTGCGGTTGAAATATTGTTCTTTCAGCAATTGGTAATTTAGTTTCGTGTGAACAGGCAGTACTTTGCAATGTTCAAATAGCCCAACATCATTATCCCTATATTGTGATTTAATTTGTACAGGTACTATATTTTTCAATATTTTCAATTGTAATTTGTAAATCCTGTCTAGGTAAGTTTTATATGTGCGCCCATAACTAGTAAGCCCGTATTGAACGTAACATTCGGCGAGAGAATTATACAGCATTAATTTGATCTTAAAAGGAATGCGATCTTTTAATATGATAATTTGCGCGAGAAATTGTCGTAATTTGTTACACACGTGTTCGATATGGTAGTGCCAATTAAATTTACTACAATAATAAGGCCAAGACATGTGTGAAACTTGACACGCTCAATAGCAGGACAGTCGCAGGGGTCAGAAGAGGAATGCATGCATTTGTGGTCGTGTGCTATAATAGATCGACTCGGGGCTTGTTTTAAATATGGTGATTTAATTTGCAAAAGCTTTGTTTTATTTGCGTTTAGAACAAGTCCAACGTCATGACACCATTTGCTTAAACTATTAAAATCTTTCTGAAGCAACTCATAAGCCATCCCTGAATCTTGGTTACCAATAACCAGGCAAGTATCGTCGGCAAACTGATAACACGAGCAATGGCTTATATAGTTGCTCATTTCATTTACGTATGATAAAAAATGTAGTGGGCCCAAAACTGAACCCTGCGCTGTGCCTTGAGTATGAGTCATGGTGTCACTATAAGTATTTTCTATCCTTACATTTGATTGACGGTTTTGAAGGTAATTTGTACACCACCAAAGTAGAGGACCACGTATGCCACAGTTATCGAGCTTTTTTATTAATATAGAATGGTCAAGTGTGTCAAACGCTCGAGAAAAATCAATAAAGAGTGCCAGAACAATATTTTTGTTATCCAGATATAAGTTGACTTCATCAGTAAAGTTTGAAAGTAGGTCAGTGGTCCCCTTTCCCTGCTGAAAACCGAACTGGTTATGATAGATAACCTCCTTTTGCCTGTAAAAGGTATGTATTTGGTCACAAATGAACTTCTCAATAATTTTATCTATAGATGAGAGCAGAGTTATCGGACGGTAGTTTGCACAATCATCTCGTTTTCCTTTTTTAAATATGGGCCGGATGGAGCCTTTTTTCAAATTGTCTGGATAAAGACCCTGTTTCACACTGGCATTTATAAGGTTAGCTATGGCAAGTGATATGTCTTCCCCTATACTTTTTAGATTTGACACCGTAATTTCATCAAATCCAGGAGCTTTGTTAGATTTAAGATTTTTTATAATTTTATGAATTTTAAAACTATTGGCCCTTTGAAATAGTATACTAGAATTTAGCGGGGTAGACTGTTCGTCTAGTAATTTAATAGTACATTTTGGAACTAAGTTTTTAACTGCCTCTTGAAAAGTATTAGCAAAAGTATCTGCTATAGATTTTTGTGACAGGCCTTGTGCATCGAAAGCCTTGAGTATTGCTTGATCTATAGATAGAGTGGTTCGACCAATCATCCGATTAATGATCTGATATATTTTTTTGGATTTTTGAAATTGTTATTAATATAATTTATGTAGTAAGAATTCCTACGGTATTCCAAGATTTTATTCACTTTATTGCGCGTTCTATTATAAACTAGTTTTAACTGAGAATCGTGAGGATTTTTTTTCCATAGAGCAAATAATTTGTCACGTTTATTACATAATTGAACAATATTGTTGTCCATCCACGGTACCCGAAATCGTTTACATCGTTTATTAGACGGACATTTTGAACACGATGCTGCCTTTGCATGTTTAAAAAAGCTACTAATAAAATCGTAAATTTGATTAGGACTATTCATTTTATTAGTTTGGCTCCAATTTATTTTTCGCAGTTCATTATAAAACGTTAGGTGGTTAATTTTATTTTTTGACACTACCTGTATACGATCCTGCACGGCGTCGCTGACGCAAGCTAATATAATTGCACGGTGGTCGGCCAGTACAACATCGAGCACCGCCGAGCACGGATTAAAAGTGGGAACGCGAGCGAATATGTGATCGATACAAGATTTTGTGATAATATTTAATTTTTGTTCTATTCTGGTGTAGTCCGTGATTCCACACATCAATCCGCGCTCGGATAGTGTTTCCAGATATGCGTCCTTGTATGATGAAGTAGTTTTTAAATCTATGTTTATATCACCTATAAGAATCATGTTATGTTTTATATCGAACTGAGAGATGCACTTACGTAGCTCTTTTACAAAAAGTGATTTGGTGGTTGATGGTGGCCTGTATATAGCACACACAATTAAACAATGGCCAGTGTCCAATTTTAATTTACCAAATAGGCTTTCGAAAGTGAAAGTTTTAGAATATACAGGTGTAAATTTTAGGTAATCTTTTATGTAAACGATTATTCCTCCGCCTTTTTTATTATGACGTAGTTGTTTATGCATATTATAGGTAGGTATGTTATACAACTGGGAAATATTATCCGATATGCCAACTTCTGTTACAATAATAACGTCTAGTGGGAAAGAACAGCTGTTGATAACTTGTAATAATTTTGTGTAATTTTTAATCATTGATCTAATATTTATATGTAAACAAGACAAGTTTAGATTACTGTGGGCGGGTAACTGTTGAAAAAAGTGGTTAAGTGAAATACAATTATTTAATTCTCTAATAGATTGTAATGTATCCATATATGAGATATTTTTTATTGTGCTCAATTTTAAAATAGCTACAGTAGACTTATGTATATGGTTTAGGATTTAAGCTATTCTACAATCTTGTTAATATCTTGTATGGATCTAATATAGTAGATTTTACTGTCGTTAGATTTTCTCACACATACCTTTCCGTCTTTATACCACACATATTGAACTGAATCGCCTAATGTTTGTTTTGCATTATACAAAATGGTCTTCATTATTTTAGTTAAAGCTTCTCTTATATAGATACGGCTGGTGCTTTCTTCTATTGGAGTTTCAGGTAACACATGTCCAACAGTGAAACGTTTCTCTTTACTTGCAGCAATCCATTGGTCACGTACTACTTGGGTCTTCATCTCTATTAAAATCATTCCAGGTTTATTTTTTCGGCCTGGCAAACGTTGGGATGACTGGATTTTTGTTTTATCCACATTAAGTTTTTCTGCTATATTACTTATTACAGTCCCTAGTTCTTTAGATGGTATATCGGGTAAACCTGCAATTTCCAGTGAAGTTGACAAATACTTTTGTTCAAATTGTTGTACACTTTGTTCTAAACTCGCTAGTTTTAATTGTAAGGATTTATTTTTATTATTGAGGTCGTAATTCTTCTGTTCCAGATCTTTAATTTTAATGTCTTGATTTTTTATAGACTTCTCCATAGTACTAATCTGCTCGCTAAGAAAATCAAGAGATACTTCAAGATTACCTATTTCCTCCCGAAAGGTTTTTTTAATCTCACGGCTAATATCTTGTACCAATTTTCGTGTGTCTATATTGGGTAGTTCACCGTCGTTATGACCCGTATCGGACTCTTCAGCATCTTCTTCCGGGATGGCAAAGGATGATCTTCGTGAAATATTTTTCATACAATCTTCACAACTCCATTCGATACCAGTGGCATTCCGTAGAGTGTTTAACTGTTTGATTGATAGATTCGAGCATATCGGATCAGCATGTACACTCTTGTTACATCTGCTGCATTCCAGCCCAGGTAATTTCTTATCGTTTGGCTATAACATTTATTTCGTGGAACAAACTCCCATCTCTATTCACCCTCCAAAAAGAAATATAATTATATTATCAACCTCTTTAGCCTCAGAATGCCTATTGCCGAACAAAGTTACCTCTTAAGTATCATTAGAAGGGTTTTTGCCAATGCCAATAAGTTAAATCTGTTTGGCGAGCGAGGGACATATTATAGGTATGTATATCAAAATATTAGAATCATTCCGATTTATTCCCCTCTCATATACTTTTTTCCAGTCACAATAATTTCATTGCTCGGCGTGCTAAGCTTAGATAATCCCTAAGTATTTAATATTTAGCATACTACTATCCTAACCATAGGATTTCTGTATGAGATCGCGTCGAACGATAAAAACGCCTTTTGTACGTTTTTTTACTCATCTCTAATTTCTTCATTAAGTCACAGGTGTACAATATAGTTTTTAGTTAAAACTACAGTATAAATTTCTATTTATGACCCCATTATCAACTCTGATAGCATAAATCTAAACATTAGTGGTTTCTCAATCCTATCTTCTAACAAATAATATTTATTTAATACCAACATTATGTATCTTTCTTAAGCGTGTTAAATAAAAGAAAAAGAAAACTAAATTCTTAAAGATTTGTAAAATATACCACAAGCTTTGGAAACAAAACAACACGCCCAATTTGCGTGACACTACAATGTCAGAAACGTCATCAAATGCTCGTCAAAATTAACGAGACAGAGGTCTGGGCAACAAAGCCCGTGCTATGTAAATAATCCATGAGACAATATTTTTTGCTACTTTATTAGGCTGAAGCAGACAGATAAATCATACTCGGTGTAAAGGGTCATTGTATTTTTCTGTGGTTTTCAGTCTATAAAAATATTTTTTTATTTATTTTAAGTATTATAAAAGAATAAAGTTTTACCTCTGTATCTTCCTGCAAAACGGTTCAAACGGGTTTTCTGCAATATCAGTATGAGACTGACCGATCTTTAAGACTTAAACTCATCCTGAGGTTTAATATTTGATTTACTTAGGTTTTTGGTTTCGAAAAACCTGTTTATTTTACAGGTAGACAAGCTACGTGATGTAACAGGTAAGAAGCCAAATGCGAAAGGAAAGATCACAGGTTCAATATGAACTCCGCGCCGTTTACAGGATCTACCCATGTTTTATTGTTATGAAACAAGTCATAATATCAATGGTCAATTTGAGATATGTTCAATGTTCAGTATTTATTAGTATACTGTACTGTATCAATCATACGTCCCACTGCAGGGCACAGACCTACTCTACAATCGTGAATTCACTTAAGAACTCACCACGCTGGCCTAGTGCGGGTTGGCGGACTTAAGACACCATAGAAATTTTTCGAATCGCTACGGTATGCAGCTTTCCTCATGATGTTTTCCTTCGCCGTGCGTGCTATAGTGCATGGTAATTGACTTTCAATACACACATAACTCCAAAAGTCAGTGGTGTGCCATGGGATTTGAACCCGCGACCACCGTGAACATGTCGGCAGTCACGTCTGGTCCATTACCAACAGGTGACCACGCACTTTTAGTATTTCTTAAATCATTAATAATACATAGTATATCCCGACTGCGACCGAAATCAAAGCCAGGTTGCAGATTTACTGACTAAAGAAACAATAGACCTAAAAATTCACTAAAAAATTGATTACTTTTTAAATTTTTTTTAGGTATCATCGCATTTGCGTGGTAAATAATACATAGTTTATGCTAAAATAATAATTTTAACCCGTACACACCATTGCACCTTTAAAAACATAAGGGTGTACCTTGTTGTTTTATGAAAAACTACGTATTAACCATCTAAACACGACCATATTTAAGTACTTACAATCAACGCTTTTACTTCTAGTTGCACTGTGTATCAAGTCATTAAAACTACCACCACACCACATTTTCGAACGCAATCTGGACGTACCGTGTATAATAAGGCAACTTTATTCTATACACTTTTCCTTTCTTTTACCTAGACAGAGTAAATAAATAAGAGATATAAGTTATCAAAATAACATTCCCCTCATATTATTTCAAGAATCCAATACCCAATAAGGCCGGTTCATCTATTCATTCACTCCCGCCTTACGATAATATTTATATTTTCCTCCAATTAATATTCCACACATTCCCCCAATAAAGCTTATTAGTATGGAGACGCTTATATCAGCCACATTCCTAGCGAATTTGCTCACATCAAAGAAAATATAAGGTTCTAATAATAAAATATGATATACTAGGATCTCGTGTAGCTTTCTTTAGTTCGTTTATTTTGATCTGATTTATTTAATTTTTAAGAATTAATTTTAGAACTTTACGGATTTTATCACAGATTATTTTACTGCTTTCGTGGTCACGGGGCGGACAGTAATGAAAATAATAGTTTTATTTCAATCTGTAACATTCGCGTAAATCTAAGAAATCATTCGTTCATTTTAATATATCAGCCGATATTGATTATTTTGTCTAAGTTGCTTTATTTTAAAACAATATAGACAAAACAATTTATATGACCAGACAAAATAATTTTACTTTAAAATAATGAAAAAATATATCGATAAACAACAAAAAGAAAAAAATAACTAAGTATCTATTCCAAAAAAGTTAAAGTAAGCGTCTGGTGACATTACCTTTGCAAGAAGACAAATTCCAAAGACTACTTAATAACAATCGTAAATTGATTAATAATAAGCCGATGGGAGCAAAATTATTTATCTGTATTTATACAAGAAACATGCGGACTGCGAGCAATTGTCGCCTGAAGGCATGACTGGAACGGCACATGACCTGAAAAATCGTGCCACTATGACGTCACATCTGGGTCGTCACGCTTTGTTCGTGAGAAAACATCGCATCAACGCAGATGTACTCTCAGCCACAATGCAGTGCTTACAGATAGCTTTATTAATTATTGGTTTGAATAATAAGCTTTATTAGAAAAATCATGAAGTAATTATCATTATTGTAAGTTCAAAATAAACGTGAAATAAGCATTTATTCCACAATTTCAGAATATATTTTATTTGGTAAATATGTATATCAAACTTAAGAATTTTATAAAAGCGTTATTGAAAACCTTACGAACATGGATGTCTACGCAAGTCAAAATAACTGTTAGTGGTCAATATCATAACATGATTTCATTTATTATAAATTGTTATTGAAATATATTATTGTTATGTTCATGATTTCTTTTTATACATCAATTGGAATTATACTTTTTTCGTTTATTATTTTCGGCCTTTTAAGCTCTCTGTACCCACTTGCTTATGTCGCTGAGTATCGTTAATCTATTTCCAGCGAAATAAATATAACGTAAGTTGGGATAAAATAGAGATAATTTTCAACAGATTTCCGGCAGGCTAACCTTTTTGAAAGTGAGATTGAAAATGATTTGTTTAAACGTAACATTCAGAGCTTGTTTTTATACTTTGCGGACCTTTTGTCCGCCCTGTCTCCTTTCAAAGCGCCTAAGGCCCATTTTGGGATGGACTGTTTCGTAGTGAAAATGCTTTTATGCCTACTTTAGTTTATTGTTTCGTATTCAGTGTCACGTCAATACAAAAAAACTTATTTGTGAAAGTGAACCTGAAAGAGCTGAAGCCATAACTGAAAAATCTTTATAATTCAAATTAAGATTTAGGTTCTGAATTATCAAATATATTTAAGTTAAATATAACATCACTAGACTATTTCTAATTTATGATAAAATTCATTGAATATCTTTATATCAAAAATCAAAGCTAACTAATTTATAAAATTGGTATTTATATTCAAGTTGTGTAATTAAACGACTAAGGTTGTCTGGAAGATATGGCCGACGGCGATAAACGAACGAACAAACTGTAAAAAGTTAATAATTTAGGTATAATAAGTACAGTGGTAAATATACAATAGTAAATATGAATAAGCTCATAATCGCCTTATATGTATTTATATAATATAAACCAGCTCTATTTTTTTCTAAGCTAATTAATTCATTCTTTTTTTATTACCAGCGTGGCTTACATTGTTATCTGTCGTTATATGGCCTAACCACTCTCAATCGTACTCTCAATTGTAGAGGAGGCCCGTGCACTGCAATTGGACGCATGTGGGCTAATACAGTACAGTACAGCACATATGTATATCCAGCATGTAGGTTGCCTCATTTCGCATTTCTTTAAAAAAAGAAATAAATCCGCACATAGACCCTTGAAATTGCTCCCAACGGACCCAACTCTATTGTGAAAGGCGTAAATTTATACAGCATTAAAGTTCAATTGAAAACTGGGAATTCCTTTATTTCGCTTTAACAGAACCGTTCCTTAACATATCCGGGACCTGTTGCTGTAACTCAGGTCTGACGTCATAAAATATATTCCATTGTGTATGAATGTGTGGAATAGTGCGAACATTCTCAATGCTTTTACCAAATGACTAATGGTGAAATGTAGCAAATTTGAAATAGGAAGCATCTGGATTTACTGTCATATACACATAGTGTTTTCTTTTTTTATAGTATGTGAATATGTGATGATTTAGTGCTTTTGTATAGTATCACATATACGTGTGAATATACAGGGTATATCAAGACTGCTACCGAAAACGAAGCCGGGTGGTAGTTAAAGCGACTTCAGACACAATGCAACAGAAAAAGTTGCAAAAAAAAAAGCGATAAATTTTTATTTTTTATTTTTTCCTATGACCATATTTGGGTGGTAAATTAATTTTTTCCTAAAATAATAGTGTATACCCTTTAATTTACAAATAATCTAAGGTATAAAAGTGTTTAAATTATTATTTTAGCAAAAACTATGGATTTACCACCCAAAAATGACGATATTTAAAAAATCATAAAAAATCATTGTCGCGTTTCTTTGCGAAATTTTTAGTTGCATTGTGTTTGTAGTCACTAAAACTACCACCCGGCTTCGTTTTCGGTAGCAGTCTTGAGATACCCGGTATAAACAATTTAAAAATATCAATATGCTGAGAACGGTCCGTATCCTCCTAGAAGGGAAAGTTTAATGAGTAATTGACTGCCTAACTGTTTAGTTGTACAACGGCTCGGTCACAAAGCTGAGGTCTCGGATTCGAAACCCTGGTTGAGCAAAATAATATGGATTATAAAGCCGAGAATATTTTTTTTTTTTAATTGGCCCGGCATAATGGCTCCATTGCACCTGATGGTAAGTGCTAATGCCGCCCAGGCAGAGTATCCATTGGCATCGGACGGCAGTCCCATGCCAATGGAAACAATTATGCCGGCCTGCTAAGGTGCCTCTTCACACTACGGCGGAAGGACCCAGGATTGTAGGAAGGAGGGAACACGTGAGAAGGCAAACAATTCCACAGCCTGACGGTGCGGCATTAATTTGAGAACCGTTTGGTTCGCACCGGGATGGTGTGGACCGTCAAGCCATGGCTTCACAAGCCCACACGCGTGGTTCTGGTTAGGAATGGAGAGGAGGGGATCAAGTTGAACAATTCTTCAGAGCACTCACCGTGTGAATATATTTAAATAAGTATACATAATTATTATGAGTTAAATTTCAGAGTCGTAGGTGGTGTATGAACATTAACACGTTCATCGCTAAGAAAAAATGTAAGGTTTTCCGTTCGGGCCGTGACGCCCACTGGTGACCGTCTACTTAACTTTCCTGGCGGGCCACGTCGCCCACAGTGACCCGCGCGTCAGAGGTGTTTTGAATCTTGTCTAGAGAGCCGGCGGACATAAATATCACGTAAACTGATATGAAAAGGGACCAGCCTGGCCCTCTAGACTACTCATACTATTTGGTTTCGATTTTGCATAAAAAGTCTTAGAGAAATCTTACTAATCTAATTATCAAGAAGGAAGTTTGCAATGTCTACGCTATATTTTGGTACCACGTGTTTCAGATGATCAAGTTTTAATTATGTTTTAAAATTATTTTGTACTTTGTATTTAACGAAATTTTATTTTTAATCTACACAGACTGTAATAACAATTTTATTTTGGTTCTATTAAATTTTTACTTATCTATGTTTTTACATACAGTCAGCAACATAAGTCGCTGAACACTTCACATTTTTTGATAATCTTTTAAGAGCGTTTATACCCTGCACGCGCTTTTTGGCTTAAAAATAGGACTTTTCAAATGAGTTAATAGCCACCAATAAACAATTTAAAGGAAAAATAATTAGTACTAACTTTAGAAAAGGTTGTCATCTAGGGATTTTGGTGGAAAACATTATAGATTAATGGTTTTTTTGTGAGTACTATAAGGATTACTGAACACAAGTTTCGTTATTTAGGCTTTAAATGGCAATTTAGAAGCTTAAGATATCCGAAACCACTAAATATAAGATGAAAATAAAAATATTATCAGACTAATAAGACCCTTATGGAGGGATTTTGCTGAGAAAAATAATCTTTTTGTGTTTAGTTCCTGAAAAATAAAAATTTAAACAATGCGAAATTATTCAGAAACTCTCGTCAAGAACATATTTTTTTTCACCAACTTATCGTACATAATTTTTTATAGCCATTGCATATTATAATAGAAGAACATCTTATCAATAAATTAAAATTTTTATATTTCAACAAAATTAGTTTTCATGTTTTCTACAAATATTTTAAAAACCACTATAAAACACGCTGTCCGACGTGGATCAAATCAGACCGCCGCAAGGCCTTCTAGAGGGAGGACGTATCGCTCGTCGCTCCGGCCTGGCTGCAGTCGATTATTGCCGCGCGTAGTGAAAATAGCCACGCGTGGACTGCGATTACCACATCTCAGTACTTTGGTAGTAAAATATTTAATTATTTTTATTACCTACAATGATTTTGTAGTGAGTATAAATTATGTTTCAGGTAATATAATGGGATTTAATTCCGAGGCTAAATTATGTTATGCATTATAATATAAAATTCAATATATTTCGTAATTGTAAGGGGTTGTAAGGCCCCTAACACTATTTATGTGTTCGAACACGAAATTATTAATAAAACGTCCGTAGTATCTGCTGATTGAACACTGATTTGAATGCAACTTAACAATGTAATAATAACGAAAATATGATGATGATGAGTATCTAAATTTGTATTATTCTTTGCTTGCACAGTAATATTTGTCTACTTATAATGCAAATAAAATATTTTTATGATATTATACAATATTACAGTTACATTTCAAATGAATATTTGAAGCGCACGGATCAAAGTTGTTTGAGCCGTTTGTATAGCGAGCCGACGCGGCAGCTCTACGCACACAGCTTTGGTCGCTTATGTGTGCGTGAAATTAACGAAGAAATACCTATAGTTGAATTTGCGCGCAAGGTGTATACGCTCTTAATAAATAAAATTTTTACGTACTCAGCTGCAGTCGTAAAATATAACCAAGTCAATCTATGCCGAGAAGTGCCATACGATATTGAAAATAATTATTATTTTGCATGATAAGACGATCCCAAATCTCGTGACTGTGTAGCGACTCATGTTGCTGACTGTACAGTGGTAATTATCACATAAAAAACGAATACGATTTATATATTTAGCTTAGCCTCGCGATAGGAATAAACAGGATAACTTTTTTCTTCATTTATTTTTAAGGAGCAACAAACAATTAACCTTTGCTAATAACTATACTTAATATTAAGTTTCTTAAAATTTAATTAAAGTGCAACCAACCCCGTTGCCCACGAATTAAACATCACAGACAGATAGGGCCAGCGAGGACACAGAGGAATGCAGCTCCTATGTCCTCCCTCGCCTCAACTGCCTCATGATGCATTACAATAACAAATTTCGGGCAATAGGAAGTATTATCCTACCGACAAGTTAATATACAATAATTAAAATGTACTTAAATAAGATCACAAGAAACAGATAACGTGTCTAATTGTACAGGCACAGTTAGGTAATTCAAACAGTCTTGACATACAGAAAAAGAAAGGTAATTAATCATAAAGTTTAATGAAAAAATAAAAAAGGTTAAATTACAACATAATAAAGTTAAGTAGAATTGTTTAGGGTACAAATAATATTATTTACAGCGCTTTATGAATACGAAAACCAAATTTGTTGAGCTTAACATTTGGTAAGGGGAACATCATCGCCATGCCATAGAGAAATGCTCGTTCGCTCGGTAGTACTTATATAATACGTAGGAATTCACAGTTTACACTAAACAGATTATCTGATTCGAAAATCGAGCCAAGGATCCGACGACTCCTGAACGTTGAAAGCTGTTTTATAACATTAAAAAACACTTAAATAATTTATGATCATATTCATACTGTATCAGCCCATATATGTACGTCCCACTGAAGGGCACGGGTTTCCTTTACAATCAAAGGTACGATTAAGAATAGTGTGGCCATATAGACTCTATAGTTCACCACGCTGGCCTATTGCGGGTTGGCGGACTTATACCGGGTATATCAAGACTGCTACCGAAAACGAAGCCGGGTGATAGTTTAAGCGACTTCTGACACAATGCAACAGAAAAAGTTGCAAAAAAAAAGCGACAATTTTTTTTTGTTATTTTTTTCCTATGGCCATATTTGGGTGGTAAATACATTTTTTCCTAAAATAATAGTGCATATCCTTTTATTTATAAATACTCTAAGGTATCAAAGAGTTTAAATTATTATTTTAGCAAAAACTACGGATTTACCACCCAAAATTGACGATATTTAAAAAATCATAAAAATAATTGTCGCGTTTCTATGCGATATTTTTAATTGTATTGTGTTTGTAGCCACTAAAACTACCACCCGGCTTCGTTTTCGGTAGCAGTCTTGAGATACCCTGTATACCATAGAAATCCCATCTTTGTTATGGTATGCAGGTTTTCTTACGATGTTTTCCTTCACCTTAATAGTACATAGTAACATATTCATAATTTAAAACAAATCAGTTGCGAGCTTCCCAGTGAATTGGATGTCGTACAATTAAATTGCTTATGTTTTAATCGATTTCACCAGAGCGTTCCCAAGTATGCTGATCTTGTCTAGACTTTGTTAATTGGAATAAGAGCGAAGTAACTTAAGCCAATTTTCGAACTGCCAAATGTGTTGAAATTAAGTTGGAGTACCTGAAGTCGGGTTGAAGGTTAATGCGGTGTTGAACACGTAGTTTAGGTAATCAGGTTGCTTTTTGTTTCAAATTATAAATGTGGTTTAGTTCTCTCTATTTATAATTATTATATCCGAGACAGTGTTTTCTGTATTTACTTATGGTAGGTATCTGATAATATGTGAGAGGCCGTCTTGTGGGTACCACCACAATGTCTATTTCTCCCGATAAACAGCAGCATAAATACACTGTTGTGTTAGCGTTTAATGGGCATTTAGCCAGATTAACTATTGAATGTATTGAGACTTAACATCTTATGTATCAGGATGGCGAGCGCAGTGGAATGCTAAGTATTGTTTTGCAATTAATGTTTGGATTTAATACTGTTCATGAGTGGTCGTATTAATCATCTGGTGAATGGCACGTTCATCTCGCCATCCATTGCCGTAAGACTATAAAATATGAACACTATGATTGTGATAAATATGATTTACTGGTGGTAGGTCTCTCATATGTGGGAGGCCATCTGGGTAGGTACCACCGCAATGTCTATTTCTCCCGTGAAACAACACTGCTTAAATGCACTGTTGTGTTTCGGATTGAAGGACATTGTAGCCAGAGCAACTACTGGACATATTGAGATTTAACATCTTATGTCTCAGGATGGCGAGCGCAGTGGAATGTTGCTACTGTTCATGAGCGGTCGTATCGCTTACCATCAGGCGAACGGCTTGCTCGTTTCGCCATTCAATGCAATGAAAAAAAATGATCAGTTTAAATAACAATATTTTCAAAAGCGCAACTTCCTATAAAATATTTCTTATATTGAGATAGCACAATCTCTATCAGCAATTCATTTATCGCACGTAGTTTCAAATGATTCAAACAAAAGTATTCAATTTGAATATCTATCGCAGATTACACATACAATAGTAATTATATGAAGCACCAACAAGACCACTCGTATATAGTTAACTTGCACGATTGATGTGTAAATAGCAAATTAACGCGTTGAACATTGTTTATGTGCTCGGTGTTGGAGTGTTTGTAACCGGGCTCAGATAATTACTATCCCATCAAAAACATCCTGTAAGAAAATTCCAAGTCTCTCAGCTCAGTTTTTCTACCGCAAAAAGTTGTGAGATCCATGTAATACCAAGTCGATTAATTTATTTAGTCCTTGCTTAAGGGACCTTCTGTATAAAGTCATTACGTAACTTATTATCATATCAATATTAAACATTCTTTACGTTTTAAATAAATAGATCGTCTTGGCCAGTAGCATTATGTAGAGTCCGACTTTTTTATTTCTAGAATATATATAACGATTTTTCTTAAAGCCGCTGTCTTATTGTTTTTTCTTATTTTTGTAGGTATCAATTTATCACAAATATAGCGGATTTGATTATTAGTGTTCTTTCTTTCATGGTAATTGATATTTTCGAGCTATTTAGTCTATTTATTTGAAAGTTTATCTTCGTCATGTTTTCTAGAGGAATGTTGTACAGTTTCATGGGTTGAATACACCCTTTCCCTCTCTATACCCCCCTCCTGTTATGCCTCATGTATAATATATATAGATACCAATCTACAACTAGTAATCCATTATATACGGGTACAACGAATCATTAACTGCAAATGTAACTTTGTAATCATATACATTTATATGGGATTACAAAGTTATTCACGCAGTTGGTGTATCTAGAAAACTAGACAGAAATTATGAAATATTTAAATTTTCCCTTAATTTAGACACTAAATACTAATGATATTCTAAATTTGAAGGTTCTATGTCTGCTAGAAGTGCCTTAGACTTTTGATGATCGGTCAGTCAGTCAGTGAGTGACAAAATGACGAAAGTTTGACAAGTTATAATTCTTAAACTACTGGTTCAAATTAAATGAAATTTTAAATATACCGTGTTTACACAATTCCTACTTAGTAACTGAAAATTCGAGCTTCTTGTTTTAACCACAACGAAGTTATGGGAGCTTGAAAATGGTCTTGAATTGCTTCGAGAAAAGGATGGTACGACTGTGCCGCTTTTTAGCTCGACTTGGAGGGGGCACTGCCGTGCCCCCAGATCTCCATTTGTAGCTGGTAGAAGCTGTCCATACGGTGGGATCTAAGTATTTTAGACCTCGCCGTAGAGATAGACCACAAAAACTCTCGATCCACACTCTTGATCTCATGGCCGAACGTCGATCTTTGACGCTGCAGTCTTCCGTTGACGCCGAAGCATATCAGCGGCTCAATAAACGGATCTGGAAGTCTTTGCGACACGATGTCCGTGCTCACAATACTGTGAGCATTAAGGAGACAATTGAGCGGAACGGAGGCTCCAATGTGTTTGCTAGAGACTTGTCTATTGGGTAAAGCCAGTTGTCTAGGCTGAAAACGGACGATGGCCGCGTGGTATCGACGAGGGCAGAGGTATTAAGAGAGATCGAGAGGTTCTACGGACAGCTTTACTCCTCGATTGCTGAACCTACTGTTAGCTCGGCTGAAGACCCGAGAGCCGAGTTGATCCGACACTTCAGCGATGATATCCCGGACATCAGCCTGTTTGAGATTGAGATGGACCTCAAACAACTTAAAAACAACAAGGCGCCGAGTCAAATCAAATCAAAATATTCTTTATTCAAATAGTCTTTCACAAGATCTTTCACAAGATTTGATTTGATCTTTTGAATCGTCCTTTTCTGCTACCACCGCTTCGGAACGTGTTGTAGCTGTGAAGAAGAAGCGGCGCAAGAAACTCCCTCAGCAACACGAACTGTCTTCTTTTTTCTTTCTATTTATTTTATTTCGTTTTTTTATATCGCCATTTACAAATAAAATGATTCATGTCACAAGTTACAATAATGTCAGTTTGATGCAAAACATGATAAATTTATTCCCAAGCAGTTTTATTTTCCACATAATCTGAAATTCTATAATATGCCTTTTTACAAACCTTAGCTTTTATAACTGTTTTAAACTTATTAATTGGAAGTTCTCTTAAACTATTGGGAAGCTTGTTAAAGAAGCGTACACTTTGACCCATAAAAGAATTATTTATCTTGTGGAGACGAGTAACGTGTGAGGCAAGATTATGTTTGTTCCTAGTGTTCTTACTATGCATGTCACAATTACGCTTAAATTGAGTTATATTTTTACGAACATATAATAAATTATCATAAATATATTGAGATGCAACAGTAAGAATATCTACTTCTTTAAACTTTTCTCTCAATGAAACTCTTGGACCAAGTTGATAAATGGCCCTAACAGCTCTTTTTTGTAAAATAAAAATACTATTAATATCCGCAGCATTTCCCCAGAGAAGAATTCCATAAGACATTATACTATGAAAATAGCTGAAATTCTTGCCGCTGCCTCATTCGTTAAACGCCTAATGGTTTTAACTGCATATGCCGCTGAACTTAATCTACCAGATAGTTTATTGATATCCGGTCCCCACTGGAGTTTAGCGTCGACCGTAATGCCCAGAAACTTAGTAGACGCAACAGGATCAAATTCTTCACCGTTAATTTGTACAGTGGTAGATAATTGCCTAACATTGGGCAGTGTGAATTTAATACATTTAGTTTTTTTAGCATTAACTAATAAATTATTAATATTAAACCAATGTACAACTTCACGAAGGGCACTGTTTACTTCATCAAAATCTAATTGCTGTCTTTTAATTTTAAATGTCAAAGATGTATCATCCGCAAACAACACAACTTCGTGATTATTCCCGACGTGATAAGGTAAGTCATTTATGTAGACCAGGAATAGAAAAGGTCCCAGAATTAAACCCTGCGGTACTCCCATAGTGACCGCAGATCCTCCAGAAAGTTTTCCATTAATATCAACCTTCTGTACCCTATTGCCCAAATAGGAGGACAAAAGATTGAGAGCTCGGTTCCTGATACCATAGTAGCGTAATTTCCTGACCAGAGTGTCGTGCTTTACGCAGTCAAAGGCTTTAGATAAGTCACAGAATACACCAAGTGCATTCTGCGACTCTTCCCAAGCGTCATAGATTTGTTTTAGGAGAGATACTCCCGCGTCAATTGTTGATCGACCCCTCGTAAATCCGAACTGTTTCTGGTGTAGCAAGTTATTAGTGTTGAAATGTGTTAATAATTGGGTAAGAATTATTTTTTCAAATAACTTGCTAAGCGTTGGTAAAATTGAAACAGGTCGGAAATTGGTCGGATCCGAGCTGTCACCGGATTTAAAAAGAGGCACCACCTTGCTTTGTTTCATCTCTTTGGCAGATTTTTTTTGATATTTATTCTAAATTTTTCCATGCGATATATATTGTTAGGAACAAACTTAATACTTTTCCTTAGAACTTTACTTTTAGTGCTAGGTCATTACCTGAAACATACTGACCACAATGATCAGAATCTAAAACATTAATTACTGACTTTTCACAAATTGAGACATTAGTAAAAATATTATCAAAACACGTAGCACTTGTGGCAGTTATTCTTGTTGGTTCAAAAAATAAATGATGCAGGTTGTATGATTTAAAAAGATTAATGAAGCTGCAAGCTATACGATATTCTTCTAAAATTTTAATATTAAAGTCTCCACAGACAACAATTCTTTTTGGTGAAACACATACCTTGTGCAATGCATCTTCCATAATTTCCAAAAAGGTATTATGTGGTGCACAAGGGGGCCTGTATATTGTTTATTATTAAAATTACATTTAATATAATATTTATTTTCAGTTGGAGAGCTAGAGTTTATCTCTATTTTCCTTAAACCTAATTTAAATAATTATCAAATGTCAATTGTTTCAGATTGCTATAATCTGAGTCAACATTTATTTGCTCAATAGAGCTTTGTCGGTTAGCCAAGTTCTTGGCTGTAATACATAAATAATATGATAGCGCATCAGCTACCTGTCTCTTAATAAAAAGAGGAAGATAAACATTATCTATTGTCTTATTAAATATCTTATTATTATAATAATTATTAATGTCAATTAAATGGAAATTATTATTGATTGACAAGGTGTGCATTGTCAAATTCAAACTAAATCTAATACTATTTTCTTCCGCTGGCAAGTTGTTACTGTAGGGTAATGTAAACATAATAATTTCGTTTAAGTTAAGTTTTTTCAAACTGTCATAATATTCCAATAATTATTTTTTGTTTAAATTACCCCTATTTCTAATAAATATAATTAATTTTTTATCTGCAGATAAATTACTGCCCAAAATGCTCTTCATAATGTCAGAATAGGAAGCACTAGGCATACAGTAATTGAGAAGTTGTCCCTTTTCCAGACTTACTAACCTTCCCATGTCCCTTCCTATGTCGTCACTGTACACTGTACGCCAGAGGCATGGAGCAAGAGCGTGGTGGTACTGTTCTTCAAAAAAGGTGATAACACTTTGCTGAAGAACTACAGGCCCATCTCGCTCCTGAGCCATGTCTATAAGTTGTTTTCGAGGGTCATCATAAATCGTCTCGAAGGCAAGTTTGATGACTTCCAGCCTCCCGAACAAGCCAGTTTCCGAAAAGGCTTTAGTACCATAGACCATATTCATACGCTACGGCAGGTTATACAAAAAACCGAGGAGTATAACTTGCCGCTTTGTTTAGCGTTTGTGGGCTATGAGAAAGCCTTTGCTTCGATCGAGACCTGGGCTGTGCTACAGTGTCTTCAGCGGTGCCACATAGACTATCGGTACATCGAAGTATTGAGGTGTATATACAACAACGCCACCATGTCGATCCGAGTACAGGATCAGAGCACGAAGGCTATTCCACTACTGAGAGGCGTGAGATAGGGAGATGTCATATCTCCGAAACAAGCTCTTGCAGTGGAAAGGATTTGGTATCAACATCAACGGCGAGTATATTACTCACCTTTAATTTGCCGACGATATTGTAGTCTTGGCAGAATCGCTTACGTAGTGGACGGATGATCTGACTACGCCTCTCAATCGTACTCTCGATTGCAGATGAAGCCTATGCTCTGCAGTGGGACGTATATAGGCGGTTACAGAATTATAATTTATAGATTTCCTCAGGATATTTTTGGTCTGACATTTGAAACCGCAACAAGTGTAGCTTTTGGTCCTGTACCGACAGGTCCCCAAATACACCCGACAAACTTAAAATTAATTCAAAACAGGGCCAAGGGTAAGCAGTGAGTAGACAGCACAAAATATTGATCATATCTCGTTCCTTTGTTGAGCAAACGTGACCGTCATATTATGGCACGCAATTACAAGTCGCAAGTCAGCACCCTATGTGATAATTGGAAAAATACAATACAGATCACACATACGTGAAGCGCAAACTTTCTGGTTTAGTAAACAAGTCGAAATCGGGTGGAGTTGCGAAAACCTTTTCAAAACTCTGCATTCAACTTTTTTTTTTAATAAAATTGTATTTACGTGTTAATGTGTAGATATTCATTACCGCAATTACCTGTAGTCCTGTAGTCCTACGACCACAGGTGGACAAAACCCTCCATAAGTAACCACGAAACATGTTGGTTTTAAGCAGTCCGCATTCATCCCTGACCCAATCTTTTTCAAGCCATGAGACCATAGTACTACCGAATAAACATTAATTAATTAGTAATTAGAATAAACGCATATTCTTTATTTTTCACACTGCCCTCTCTCTAGTTTGAAAATGTATTTTGTTTTTATTTTTTTGCTACTATTTTTATTAATGTTTGTGTACAATAATGATTTAAATAAATAATATTAATTAATAAACATATTATCTGGGGGCGCGGCCGAGCCCCCTCCAAGTCGAGCTATAGGCCGTAACATCCTTTTCTCGAAGCAATTCAGACCATTTTCAACCCCCCATAACTTCGTTGTGGTTAAAGCAAGAAGCCTGAATTTTCAGTTACTAAGTAGGCATTGTTTAAACACGGTATATTTAAAATTTCATTCAATTTGAACCAGTAGTTTAAGAATTATAATGTGTCAAACTTTCGTAATTTTGTCACTCACTGACTGACTGACCGATCATCAAAAGTCTAAGGCACTTCTAGCAGACATAGAACCTTCAAATTTAGAATATAATTAGTGTTTAGTGTCTAAAGTAAGGGAAAATTCAAACATTTCATAATTTGTGTCTAGTTTTCTAGATAGACCAACTGCGTGAATAACTTTGTAATCCCATATAAATGTATAGGATTACAAAGTTACATTTGCAGTTAATGAATCATTGTACCCGTATATAATTGAATAATAGTTGTAGATAGATATCTATATATATGAGGCATAACAGGAGGGGATATAGAGAGGGAAATGGTGTATTCAGCCCATGAAACTGTACAACATTCCTCTAGAAAAACATGACGAAGAAAAACTTGCAAATAAATAGACTAAATAGCTCAAAAATATCAATTACAATGAAAGAAAGCACATTAATAATCAAATCCGCTATATTTGTGATAAATTGATACCTACAAAAATAAGAAAAATCCATAAGACAGAGGCTTTAAGAAAAATCGTTAGTGATATTCTAGAAGTAAGAAGTACCGAAAAGGAAAAAAAGTAGGATTCTACAAAAAGACGTGAGATCCCATCAAAAACATCCTGTAAAAAAATTCCAAGTCTCGCAGCTCAGGTTTTCTACCGCAAAAAGTTGTGAGATGCATGTAATACCAAGTCGATTAATTTATTTAGTCCTTAAGGGACCTTCTATAGAAAGTTATTACGTTAGTTATTATCATATCAATATTAAAAATTCTTTACGTTTTAAATAAATAGATCGACTTGGCCAGTAGCATTATGTATAAATTGTACGATACATTATGTTTTCATGCGATGGCCAAGTCGATCCATTTATTTAAAACGTAAAGAATTTTTAATATTGATATGGTAATAACTAACGTAATAACTTTCTATAGAAGGTCCCTTAAGGACTAAATAAATTAATCGACTTGGTATTACATGCATCTCACAACTTTTTGCGGTAGAAAACCTGAGCTGCGAGACTTGGAATTTTTTTACAGGATGTTTTTGATGGGATTACTATAGTAAAAATCATAATATAGACGAATTTTTGAACGGCCTTTCAGTTGCCATAATGATTATAGAATAATATAGGAGTACCTAGTTAGATCACCAAGTAACAGTTCTGTATCAGCCAACATAACTCCCACTGCATGGCACGGGCCTCCTCTATCATCGATAGTACAATTGAAAGTTGTTAGGCCACATAGACAATCACCCTGGCCTTGTGTAAGTTCGCGGTCTAGCGCGAGTTGTCAGAGTCCTAGAAGTACAAAATTTATACCCCTCAAATGAATACTATAACAACGAATAAGTCAGCACTAACTCACAACAAACCTTTAAGGTATTCAACAAGCCTTTAAGGCATTTACAACTAAACCAATTAATAGAGTTTCAGCCAGTTTTTAGATGTAGTTTAGGCTCAACGTATTACGAAGATATTTAGTTAACAAAATAATATTATATTTCAATTTGATGATTCTATATAAAACCATATATTTTGGGCCAATTACGAGTTAAACCATCGGACAATTGACCAAAATGTCCGTTTATCAACAAAATGTAGTGGTAATTTTGTTTCAATTTTATTTTATAATAATGAATGTCGAGACGGCGGCGAAGTGCGTGGTGGCCTGTTGGGAAGTGCGTGGTGGCCTGTTGGTAAACGGACCAGACGCGACTGCCAACATGTTCACGGTGGTCGCGGGTTCGAATCCCAGGGCACACCTCTGACTTTTCGGAGTCATGTGTGTATTGATAGTCAATCACCACGCACTAAAACGGTGAAGGAAAACATCGTGAGGAAACCTGCATACCATAGCGATTTATAAAAATTTATATGGTATGTAAGTCCGCCAACCCGCACTAGGCCAGCGTGGTGGACTATATGGCCTAACCACTCTCAATCGTACTTTCGATTGTAGAGGAGGCCCGTGCCTTGCAGTGGGACGTATATGGGCTGATACAGATACAGAATGTCGAGATGAGCATGCCCTTCGCCTAATGGTAAGCGATAGGACCGCTCATGGGTGGTACTAAAACCAAACAACACTATGAATTTAAACAGTGCTTGACATTCCACTGCGCTCACCATCCTGACTCTTCAGTTGTTAAGTTTTATTATGTCCAGTAATTACTCTTGCTACGATGTCCTTCAAACCAAAACACATTATACAGGGTATATCAAGACTGCTACCCAAAACGAAGCCGGGTGTTAGTTAAAGCGACTTCAGACACAATGCAACAGAAAAAGTTGCAAAAAAAAGCGACAATATTTTTTTTGATTTTTTTTCCTATGACCATATTTGGGTGGTAAATACATTTTTTCCTAAAATAACAGTGTATATCGTTTTATTTATAAATAATCTATGATATAAAAGTGTTTAAATTATTATTTTAGCAAAAACTATGGATTTACCACCCAAAAATGACGATATTTAAAAAATCATAAAAAATCATTGTCGCGTTTCTTTGCGAAATTTTTAGTTGCATTGTGTTTGTAGCCACTAAAACTACCACCCGGCTTCGTTTTCGGTAGCAGTCTTGAGATACCCGGTATTTACACTGCTATTTGGCGGAAGAAATAGACATTACAGTGGTACCTGCTACCTACACAGACGGCCTCTCACATATGAGAGAGCTTCCACCAATTACTAAACACACACACCACAACTAAATAAGTGTCGAGATCAATGTAATAGGAACGCAATATACTACAATTTTATACATGTAATATTTACAAGACACATTCAAAAGTCCAAAATATTTGAAAATAAAGCACTACAAAAGTCATTTATAAAAAAATCAGTTCTCACAAATCTAATAGAAACAATTAGCTATTGTTCATAAAATTCACTCATATGTGAAAGGCCGCCTAGGTGGATACCAGCGCCTTGTCTATTTCTCCCGCCAAACAGCAGTGTAGAAGCACTGTTGTGTTTCAGATTGAAGGATATTGTAGCCAGAGTAACTACTGGACATATTGAGACTTAACATCATGTCTCAGGATGGCGAGCGCAGTGGAATGCCAAGCATTGCTTTGTGATTCGAGGTGTTGTTTGGTTCTACTACTATTTATAAGCTGTCGTATCGCTTACCATCAGGCGAACGGCATGCTCGTCTTGCCAATCATTGGAATAAAAAAAAATGACTTAATGACATCTAAAATTGAGCCTTAGTTAGCTACCCATAGATACATAAACTCACACCTTTTATCCTAGAAGAGGTAAGCAGAAGTGCTACCAGTACATCCACATTTCGCCAATTTTTGTTCCGTCCCACGATGTGATAAGGACAAGCCTATCGCCATATATGGCACAATAAATAGTTAGTAGCAAAATCTAATATCACTTTGCCCGACCCTGGATTCAAACCCGAGACCTCAGCTTTGCAACGGTATCATAGTACAATACGCCACCGAGGCTGTTAGTTACCCTATATTCAAATAAAACTTTCATGTAACATAAACTTTCGAATAAATTTAATCCTAATCAATAACTTCAGCAAATATTAATTCTAATATTATTGAAACAATTTAATCATGTTTTAGTTCAAGAGTACTGACTAAAGGTACTAAAGAGGTTACATAAATCTATGAAGCGGTCTGACACATGTCAGCTAGCTGTCATAATATTTAATGTAGAGATGAACCAAAAGGTCAATGACTCTACATGACTCTACCATTGTGTTTGCCCTTAATCTGCTCTAGGATAGAGACGGTCGAATTATTCAATTTTAAAGTACTGAATATTGTTTAATCCGATTAATTCCTAGGCAAAATATGATCAAATACAGTTCGTTTACAAATGTAAATAAATCTTAAGTCTTTTCAGACATTTATGAATTCGATTTTAATTAAGATCCAAATATTATGGAATTATATAAAAAATATGATGTATTTAAATATAGAAAACCAAAGTTTTGTTGAAATCATCTGATATACAGGGAAGCATAATAATATTACACGTAATATGTACACATTATGTATTGTTGTAACCTGCGTATTGCTAGTCTTGGTTTTTGTAAGTTATTGGTTTCAAAAATCTTATATGAATTGTGGCTGACGTGACGTATGCATGGCTATAGGATATACCTATAAGATATAGGACCACAATAAGATATTTCACTCTTTTTAAAAAACTATCATATTATGTTGATAGATACTAAGAGAGAAAAAAATAGTAGGGAAATATATTACGTTTTTTTATTAAATAAAATAAATAACACCCAACAGTCACAAACATAGTCCTGACCCCACACTAAGATCACTATCATCATTCAAAAAACTTGTCAAAGATTACTATCTTTCTCACTGAACTGACCCATTTCTGTGGATAATTTACCTATTTGTATGTACTGGTATTTTAATATAATATATTATATTAATATATTATGTATATGTATCTTCCAATGTATGTATTGTTATTATATTATTTATGTATTATTATATATGCATATTTGTATATATATATATGTATATATATGTTTATATAACATAATATGTGTATTTATTATTTGTATTACTTGTAATTTTATTAAATTATTTGTACTTATTTGCAATACTTTTCCTTTCTAAGCAGGTTCTATCCTTTATACTTTAGACTGCCCTTTATCCTATTTTTAAATCCATCCCATGGTTGTCTGTATGACATTGCCTTTCGGCGATAAGACCGCCAATTGTACTTTTTTATATATGTGATTTCTGTTTGTATTTGTTTTCCTTTTGTGTGCAATAAAGTGTAAATAAATAAGATCGAGTCTTGTGTCGTGGATATCAGGAACTACGAGAAACTTTTTGGTCTCACAAACACCCAGACCCGAAAGAAGTGCGGGGATCGAACCCTCGGCCTCTCATTTCACAGGCGTCTAACCGACTGCGCCACAGAGTCTGTCAAAATATATATTGAAATGAATGGCTAAAGGTGCATGCCGTTCGCCTGTGGGTAAATGGTATGGCCGCTCATAAGTTGTAGCAACCCCAAACAACACCTTGAATTACAAACATATAAAACATTAAATCCACTAGGGACTTATATTGAACTAAATACGAAAGCAAAAGCAAATATTTTAACGTTGTATTAAACAAATATTTATATAAAAAATAAATTAATAAACGTCAAATATTTACCACAGAATAAAAAATAAGATATATATTCGTAAATTTAGGCCATCGTGCTGGGTCACCTTCGCCGACGCAGATAATTGAAAATGAGCTGCCATTATTTACTCATTATTCACGACATTAATATAATATGAAATGATAAAGCCTTATTGACTTGTACGGCAATTATGAGAGGAATGCGAAGATTCTGCTGCGTCAATATTCGGATGGGGAATCGTTCTCGATCCATTTTATTCATTCATTCCACTATTGTTTTCACACTGCTTTAAAAGTATAACTCGGGTGGTTTTGGGTGAAAAACAATTTAACAGACCAACAAAATTGTAGTGTGATAATCGTTCATTCAAATATCTAATTCCGGTCCAACTTTTCAGATGCCGCGAAATAAGCCACACCCACATAATCATTTAAAGTATCCAACATGAGGGATGAGTAAATACCTAAATATATGTATTCCCAAAGAGATGGGCAAAGTTACTACTATTACATACAATCGATCTTCGAGCTTAGATGTACTACAAGATTCTATAGGAGACAAGCCTATCTCCATTCCGGATGTTAATCTTCGGAAATTCATATAAGATAATCGTATAATTATCAAACATCGTCGTACAATCAACTGTTCCTACAATAAAAAATGCAGTATTACAAAAAAACTGAACGAAAAGATCGAATCCCAACAGAATACAGTCCCATCTCTATCGCCGGTTATTTCTTATGAAAATTCCTCAAGAATCGTCCCCATTGTTGGCTTATTGATTGCCTTCGAAACGATTATTCTGCTTCGAATACCTTTTGTGTAGTTGGAAGTGCCTCGGTGCCTACGTTTACCTCTCGTTCACCTTTCGGGCTATTTTTAAGTATAGAGTTACTATTTTTAGACACTTGAAAGACTTTTGTCTATTGATAGCGTGGGAAGATTTGAACCGTAAGGTTTCGATTTGTTACTTATTTAAACAGGCGTCGTTGCGCCTGGGTAACTTTTATCGTATAATATATTTATTGAATGTAATGAAATTCTGAGTGTAATTTTTGCATGGACCGGACCACAAAAAACTTACTCTTTCACTTTAACTTTTTAATGTTAATAATTTATAAAAAAACTACCTTAGTTTTCGTACCATTCATTGAGTGGATGACAAACACCTCAGTCCGCCCCGTGACCCCGAAAACTGCAATGTAATTGAAACGAATTACCACCGAAATGTCTATTTCTCCCGCCAACCAGCATTGTAAATGCATTCTTGTGTTGCAGTTTGAAGAACGTTGTAGCCGGAATAACTACTGGACATAATGAGACTTAATATTATATTATGTCTCAGGGTGACTAGCGCAGTGGAATGCTTATTTGGAATTTGTGGCGATTTTTGCATTTGCTACTGTCCGTGTCGCTTACCATCAAGCGGACAATAAAAAAAACGATTTGTAATAAAGACAATATGATAAATGTATGTTGCAAATATAAAATGTAGTCCGAAAATTCTATTCTTGAATGAATTATCGGCTTTGTCAAGCCAAACCCGAGTGGAAGATATTTATGAGACGAGAGTTTGATAATCAAATTACAAATGGATCCCAAGATAATCCAATTTGAACTCGAGGCATCTATCTAATCTTAGATATTTTATTCAATTATGGAACTTTCCGACTATTATAGGCACCATCTTTTATTAAAATTGTATAATATGTTTTGTGAACAAAATATACACAGTCAGGTCATAAGTATTATCACACAGTAAAAACTTTTGTTTTAGAGTGCTGGCCACAAAAAAGTTTATTGAATTCTAATTTCGAATTGTTCATGAAAATAAAAATGTATACTTTTTAGAATTTTATTCATTTTTAAATATGGAGTGGACGCTTAAAGATGACCGTGTTGCAGTTATTGCGTTGCATCGTTGCGGTTACGCGCCAATTAAAATTTTTGACATACTGAAAAATTTGAATATAACCAAAAGATTCGTTTATCGTACCATTAAACGATACAATGACGACTCTCGTGTAGATGACAGGTCAAGAAGTGGTCGCCCTCGGTCTGTTAGGACTCCAGCAGTGATAAAAGCTGTGAAGGCGCGAATTCAAAGAAATCCCAAACGTAAGCAGAAACTGTTGGCCCTTCAGATGGGGTTAAGCAGAACCACGGTGAAAAGGGTGTTAAATGAAGGCTTTGGGCATATCGAAGAAAAACAGGACATCGATTGAATGCTTGTCTAATGGACCTGATACTGAAGAGATGCCGCGCTTTGTTGAAGCGGTACGCGGGAAAAAATATATCGGGAAATTATTTTTTCGGATGAAAAAAAAATTACCGTAGAAGAGAGCTACAACAAATAAAATGATAAGGTGTACGCACACAGTAGTGAAGAAGCGAGCAACCGTATTCTGCGTGTCCAACGAGGTCATTTTCCATCCTCGCTCATGGTATGGTTGGGAGTTTCTTATTGGGGCTTACCAGAGGTACATTTTTGTGAGAAAGGTGTTAAAATGAATGCAGTTGTGTATCAAAATACAGTCCCGACGAACCTTGTGGAACCTGTTTCTCATACCACGTTCAATAACAGGTACTGGGTATTCCAACAAGATTCGGCGCCAGCTCATAGAGCGAAGAGCACACAAGACTGGCTGGCGGCGCGTGAAATCCACTTCATCCGGCACGAAGACTGGCCCTCCTCCAGTCCAGATTTGAATCCGTTAGATTACAAGATATGGCAACACTTGGAGGAAAAGGCGTGCTCAAAGCCTCATCCCAATTTGGAGTCACTCAAGACATCCTTGATTAAGGCAGCCGCCGATATTGACATGGACCTCGTTCGTGCTGCGATAGACAACTGGCGGCGCAGACTGAAGGCCTGTATTCAAAATCACGGAGGTCATTTTGAATAAACTTTAAGAGCGTATACACCTTGCGCGCAAAGTCAACTATAGGTATTTCTTCGTTAATTTCACGCACACATAAGCGACCAAAGCTGTGTGCGTAGAGCTGCCGCGTCGGCTCGCTATACAAACGGCTCAAACAACTTTGATCCGTGCGCTTCAAATATTCATTTGAAATGTAACTGTAATATAATATAAAAATATTTTATTTGCATTATAAGTAGACAAATATTACTGTGCAAGCAAAGAATAATACAAATTTAGATACTAATCATATTTTCGTTATTATTACATTGTTAAGTTGCATTCAAATCAGTGTTCAATCAGCAGATACTACGGACGTTTTATTAATAATTTCGTTTTCGAACACATAAATAGTGTTAGGGGCCTTACAACCCCTTACAATTACGAAATATATTGAATTTTATATTATAATGCATAACATAATTTAGCCTCGGAATTAAATCCCATTATATTACCTGAAACATAATTTATACTCACTACAAAATCATTGTACGTAATAAAAATAATTAAATATTTTACTACCAAAGTACTAAGATGTGGTAATCGCAGTCCGCGCGTGGCTATTTTCACTACGCGCGGCAATAATCGACTGCAGCCAGGCCGGAGCGACGAGCGATACGTCCTCCCTCTAGAAGGCCTTGCGGCGGTCTGATTTGATCCACGTCGGACAGCGTGTTTTATAGTGGTTTTTAAAATATTTGTAGAAAACATGAAAACTAATTTTGTTGAAATATAAAATTTTAATTTATTGATAAGATGTTCTTCTATTATAATATGCAATGGCTATAAAAAATTATGTACGATAAGTTGGTGAAAAAAAATATGTTCTTGACGAGAGTTTCTGAATAATTTCGCATTGTTAAAATTTTTATTTTTCAGGAACTAAACACAAAAAGATTATTTTTCTCAGCAAAATCCCTCCATAAGGGTCTTATTAGTCTGATAATATTTTTATTTTAATCTTATATTTAGTGGTTTCGGATATCTTAAGCTTCTAAATTGCCATTTAAAGCCTAAATAACGAAACTTGTGTTCAGTAATCCTTATAGTACTCACAAATTATCCATCAATCTATAATGTTTTCCACCAAAATCCCTAGATGACAACCTTTTCTAAAGTTAGTACTAATTATTTTTCCTTTAAATTGTTTATTGGTGGCTATTAACTCATTTGAAAAGTCCTGTTTTTAAGGCAAAAAGCGCGTGCAGGGTATAAACGCTCTTAATGTCATAAGAATCTATGTTTTATTAAGTTCATTTTGGTATATAAATGGTTACGTAATGAATAAACTTGTTTCAATTATTTTATATTAAACATGTGACAGAATTTATGACCTGACTAGGTAATAGAGTAGTCTTTGTTTTGTGAATATTAAAAGGCATGGATACACGTAAAAGATTTATAGTGTGTAGGCGTCCGAGGTAGGCATTTAAAGGTCAAGTACAGGCCCTTAATATAGAGACAATTAATGGGTACCCTTTACCGAAGGACGTACATGAGATTTATGAATATTGAAGACGCCACTGAGAAATTTACCCCTTCATATTCATAAGGACATAGCGCAGTTTTCAAAATCGCGTTAATATAAGCTGGCTCAAAAATATTATTCATAGACATCAAAAATCACTAATCAGCTATTCAACTCATTAACTTTAAAGTCACCGAGATGTATTTGCAGATTTTAATCAGAAATATGACGTTTGATCCAGCTGACAGACATGCGCCAGGTCCAGTTGGTTGGACTGTAGTTGGTAAAATCAATTTTATTATATAAAGTAACAATACAAATATGTCGAAAAATATATTATGAATAGTAAAACTTAATGAACATTTTATCACATCTTAGAAGATTTATCTAATTTGTGTGGTTGATCTGCGGGTTTTTTTTTTTCATTAATAAGGGTAAATGAATTAGTTGATGTTTTGTGATTACTACTCTTAAATTTTTACTGTCACGACACGGCATTGACGGTTAGAACAATTTGTTAAAATAAGTACAAAAAAATATTATGAATAGCAAAAGTTAATGAACCTTTCATCTCCTCTTAACAAAATATAACAAATTTACATTTATGTGGGTAATCAGCGGTTTCTTATGAATGAGATTAGTCTCTTATCAATATTACCTCTAAAATCCCTTTTTGTATCAGCCCATATACGTCCCACTGCAGGGCACGGGCCTCCTCTACAATCGAGAGTACGATTGAGAGTGGTTAGTCCATATAGTCCACCACCCTAGTGCGGCCTAGTGCGGGCTGTCGGAAAATCGCTTATTGAAAGATTATCTTTGAACTCACAGAAGATCGATATAAATGAATGCTTGGCAGAGTATGCGGAGTATAAAATCGACGTGTAAAATCTGCCTGCGTTTCTCCGGCTCAATTTATATGCGATTGGGTTTCATTATGCAAAAGTACATGTGTTACAGCTCGGATCGGAAATACTGCCGATTATGTATGTGCCCTGATATTAGCCTTTTAATTTTGGCAAATGAGATTTTTAATCAAAGGCTTATAGGCTTTAACAGAGCTCAATGATGCGATAGCGTGCAGTATTAAGCTGTGTGATGCACTGATATGTTATAGCGTTGTGCTAGTGTGAATTTTATAACAATGTACGAAAATAAATTACTAGTTCCTCAATCTTTTTAAAAAATGATATAAACTGTGTGTAATAGTAGCAAGTACAAACTGTAAGCCGCAAGGTTGTCGTTTCAATTCTTGAATCGGTCAATTCAATACGGGAAAATAAACGCCAGAGTAACTACTGTATGTATTGAAACTTAACATCTTATGTCTCAGGATGACGAGCGCAGTGGAATGCCAGGTATAGCTTTGGAATTCATAGGGTAGTTTGGTTTTTCTTCTGTCCATGAGCGGTCGTGTCACTTACTTTCAGGCGTATTACAAGCTCGTCCCGCCATTCCTTACAATAAAAAATCTAGTAATATATTATTATGATGTTTGTTCCAATATATTCAGAGATAGAACCGTGCACTGACGTATTTAACAGTATTTCCAAATAAATGCAACTACATACAATCTTGATTACACACAGTGGCGGCAACACGGCAAGAGTACAGACACACTCAAACAGGCTCAGTACACGGTTGTATGTGATTCAAATCAGTTGCTCTACTACATAATTAACCATAGTAAGAGTGGGGACTCTTAACATATTACCTAGCACAACCTAAACCGTATTTCCAGATCGATAACCTCACAATCAAAGTTCGCATATGCCGTCATTGTTACGGAGCTAAAAAACTACGTGGCCTAATTGAACGCGAGTGAATAGGACCTCCCGACCTTCGCAAGGCTTCAATATAGATACAACAGGTTGTTATAGTATATCTTGGTGGAACCTTTTCCTAGGTAATTTAAATGAAATGAAATTCATGACTGCTTCGATGGCGTAGTTGTACTTCGATACGCTTGCACAGCTGAGGTCTCGAGTTCTGATCCCGAGTCGGACAAAAGTGATATTGGATTTTTCTATTTATTATCAGCCCAGAGTCAGAAATTTGTGCCCGATATGCCGATAGGCTCGCTCCCTATCACATCGCGGTACTGAACATACAAGGCGAAATGTGGGTGTCCAGGCACCTCGACCTACCCCTTCTGGGAAAAAGGCGTGAGTTTATGTATGATTTTTATTTATTGGTCAAGTAGACATTTAATTAAATTATTTTGTGAAGGTTTATGTATTATTAATTTGCTTTTGAATTTTTATTTTCTGTATTGATAGTCGAATAAGTTGTCTGTTTTGCACGTGGTAATAAAAAAGAAACGAGAAGAAAACGATTCAACCTAATTATATCCAATTTATTATTGAGTAATAAATAGCATCTGTGCGGAGAGAAAAAATCTCAAATCGAGTTTCATTTATTCATTCATTTATGCTCTATTTTACTTTTGTCTACAACATTCAGTAGGCTCACTATAACTTTAGGATAAATTTATCTGTGGGAATAGTTCCGTCTCGGGTCAAATCAAACACTGTTCAGATAAATTTGATTATATTAGTATTCTTTAAAATACGTCTTTAAATTGTCGTACGTCGCCTGTCTATCGTCTTCCATTCAGTTCTCTCCTTCCATTCTTCAACATCTTAAGCAATCATCCTCTCTCTAACGCTTTTCATTGAAAGTACTTTCATGCGTCATCTTTTGACATGAACCTCGTTCAATATCAGTTCATATAATGTTTCATTTCACTCATCTTTCTTCATAGCATTTAAATCCTACATACATTGATATTAGAGTGGTCAATGTTTCCTATCTCACAAATAAATTGGGATCCTATAGACTGTGGAGAGAACTTCGACTCTATAATACAAGTATATAATTTATAAGATGTTATCTGGGAAAGTACGTATCAAAGATATTAAAATCGTCATTCAACCAGAGCCACTAAAAACATCATTGTTTGCAATATCAATTCATTTTAATACAAGTTTTTATCACATATTGCAGCATTTTGTCGATTGCATCTCATTCGAAACGACAAAGAGCTCTGAAGTCGAGTGGTTAATTTATTCCAGTTATTACTGCTCTTTGGAATTCGCTTTAATCATCGCTTTTAATTTTAATGGCGTCAGTGAGTTATTGAAGTTATTACCTGAATTAAGTATTGCAGCCAATTTTACATAAATAAGCTTATGCTAATATCGTCGAAGGGGTGGGCAGAAGAACTATTATATCTATACTAATATATAAAGCTAAAGAGTTTGTTGGTTTGTTTGTTGATTACCTCTAATCTCATTAACTACGGGTTTGAATTGATAAATTATTGTTGTGTTGAATAGGTCATTTATCGAGGAATGCTAAATGCTATACTATACCATCATGCTATGACCTACAGGAGGGAAACATTAAATGAAATGTAGCAAATAAGAAGAAATGTTATTCGTATTTCTTGGTTCGTTATTCGAAATTGATAGTTGGAATCATTTTGGCCGTCATTTTAAAATGTTCATCTACACCCGGACGGAGCCTGGCTGGAGCGCTAAATAAAGATAAAAAACATCCCCCACAGTTTACTGTACTTATTTTTGCCCTAAAGTATTGCAATAAGACTGGTATCGCCATGCCAGATACAAACACCAAATATTACACACAAAAAGATTTGCTCTACTTAGGCAGTAAATCCATGACCAAACTGTCTGTTAAGCTGCTACTAGGTCAATAAGGCAACCAACAAGCCAGTTTTACGTCAGTTTCTTATATTGAAAAGCGTTCAGGAACAAAGTTTTAAAAAATACACCAAGACTTTGCACTTAGCGAGGCGAGGAACAGTTGGTACAAATAAACTTATATTTTTCGTAATATTGTTTTTGAAAAGCACTTCTGTTTTCAAACTTCATACTCGGTATGTACGTGAACTGGTTTATAGTTTCACTGTACTTCATGTATGGAAGTGTATTATTCCGCCTTAAACTATTTAAATGACACAAAGGTAATAAAACAACAGTGTTAATGCACTGCTGTGTTTCGGTTTGAAGAACATTGTAGCCAAAGTAACTATTGAGACTTAACATCTTATGTCTCAGGATAGCGAGTGCAGTGGAACGCCACGCATTGCTTTGTAATGAATTGTGTTGTTTGGCTTTGCTACTATCCATAATCAGCCGTATCGCTAACCATCAAGTGACAAGCGTATTTCAGCACCATGCAGTGCTAAGTAATACGGAGTACTTGGGCGGCCCTATGTTCAGCAGTAGACTTCCTGTAGTTGAAGAGAGATAGAGTTTCATCATCATCATCATCATCATCCCAGCCACAGCAAGTCCACTGCTGAACATAAGCCGCTCCCAAGGATCTCCACATTGACCTGTTGGAAGCGGCCTGCATCCAGCGACTTCCTGCAACCTTAGTCAGACCGTCCGTCCACCTTGTAGGCGGGCGTCCGACATTTCGCTTGCCTGTACGTGGCCTCCACTCTACCTACCATTATCCAAACATCCTTCAGCATTCAAGTAAAAAAAAAGTCTCAATTTTATTCCATTTTATGTCACCCTACACACAAGTCTGCGTAGATAACCGTATCTCAAGTTTTGGCTTAGATAATGGGCAATTGTGTTCTGTTACGTACGGAACCAGATCCGAGTCCATACAAAGGCTTAATAAACTTCGGGGCCCATGTAAATTAGTTTTAATACGATACCACTATGTCTTGCAAGTTGATATGTTAGTTATAATGTACTTTGTACCTCCTGATTATTATTTCAAGTACGTAAACTTGCTTTGATTGTCTTAGCTTGGAGTATTTTAGTGAGGAGTATTGGATTTCAACGTGGTGATGTAAATTTAAAATAATAGTAATTATCCTCTAATTCTATATTGGGGTTGTTCTTTCTTTTCTACATCCGAACAATTCTAAATGTAATTAAAATTATTTATATATTTTGAAATCATGATATCGTTGTATTTTTACGTATATTTGATCGAAGGATCGAAGCCTTTTTTTCAGCTGAAGCAATATTAGTGTATCAAATGCCGTATTTTGACAAACTTGCCCACTATAACATTTTGAATTGAAAATAGCTTTCGCGATCTGTTGGTGATACTAACTGGAGCATATGTATGCAATTAATAATGAGATAAAAGCTTTATGGCCTACAAAATATATATTTATCTGATGTAATCATTAAATTTTCTTGTATTCATGGTATGAACAAATATATATATAATACGTATGTATTCTACTGAGACCTGACAGTTACGTATGCTGTTAAGTGTATCATTGTTATTGAATTCGAAGACGTTGGATCCCAAGCGATTGTTACACAAAGTTCCCGTTACAATTATTGTCTGAAACAAGCTTTCTGAGTACTATGATTTTCTCAGTTGTACACTACGAGTATATTGTAACTGGAATTGATATAGGATTATTGCAGATTATATGCATTCATCGTTTACTTTTTCTTTGGATTGTGATAAACCATTATAAATCAGTTGATAATAAATATCTCATTGATGCTAATTGACCCTTACTATTCGATAAAATTATAGTAAAAAAATGGCAGCTTATAAACATATTCATCAGGCATATAAACAAGTATTTAATATAGCTAATCACCATTTGAGGGAATGAAAACATTATGAGGAAATCTGCATACCTACCACAGCAATCTTAACAAGATTATATCATAATATTACAATCGAGAGTATGATTAAGAAAGTTAAGGGTTAGGACATAATATAGTTCACCACGCTGGCCTAATGGCATTTTTCTTTGATGCAATTATAAAATGTTTTGAAATGATACCAATTTGCTCTAAACCGTGTTGACCGTAATCAAAATTGTATACTTTCTTTGCCCGTCCATTGTGATGGAAAACCTATTTACACGCCGGAAATTATGTATTTTCCTATCTTTGAAAGGCAGGGGTAAAGAACGGAAGCAAAAATGATATTTTATATATACAGATATAAGTATGTACATTTTATTCTGACAAAGACTGCACTGCACCTTATGATTTTCGGTAAAAATATACGTATAAGCTTGTAGATTGGGTATGGAACAGAAATTCTGCATTTTAGCTCGATCAAGACGTATGTGTATTCTAAACAAATTGCTTGTTAAGTTTAAGAGTGGAAACACAAACGGAACCTCCCACTTCACGATCGCAACACCCATTCGAAGACGACGTCTGGCGATACATCTGCTGGCGTGTAGAGGAGGCATAACGTTCCATTCTACTCATCTTTCATCATAACATTCAAATCCTACATGAATAACTATACAATCAGAGTATGCAAACCTACTCTCAAAACACGAAACACCTGAGCATTACTCACATGCAATACACCACGTAGATGTTTACCAAACTGTTGAGATAACAAAGGTATGCGAACGCAACAAAGTTAGTTCGCCCAACTCGCTCCAACTTGCAAGATAAGTCTGCCAACTATTTCAATGCTCGCGATAATTCGGAACTTCATATCGAAATTTACTCGCGTCTCAACGTTTAATTCGTATTTAATGGCTTTTTGGCTTTAACTAATATTTAAATATAGGCGTTTGTTAGACCGAAAAGTCTCTCGTAGTTCCTGATACCCACGCCCCAAAACTCGATCTTAATGCTATGTATGTGACTGTTGGGTGTATTTATTTATTATTGTATCATAAAAAAACCGGCATAATGTATTTACAATGCGTCAAAATATGGCGACCGCGTTGCGAATCAAATAGATAATATAAATAGAAAATACAAAAGCCACCAATCAAACTACGAACACCGATTTAGATATTAATACTTTATTACTTTATCACAAATAACGCTCTATTTTAAAACATTATATTCCTTTTTCTTAGCACCCTCTTCATCGCTCCGTGCAAATCCATCTGTCAAAAGCCCCCCGTTCTCTCTTTTGTTTTCCCAGCCCTATATTTTTTAAAGTGGCCATCTCTGAGTTATAAAACCTTACACTTGTATACCACGCTGATAGACTTACAAAAGAGTGATAACGACCAATTATTATCTAAGACTTAAAAGAATAGTGAAAATAGAAAATTTCATTAATCTATTTGAAGCTAATTAACATTTAACATAAGATAAATTAGGATATTAATTATAATAAACAGATCTGATACTAGACAATTTAGAGAGAAATAATTGAAAAGAAATATGGTTTGTGACAAATACATATATTTTTCGTTCTTTCTTTATATAACATAGAGAGATAATTATCTCTTCACTATCACAATTCCACCAACTTGCTCAAAACCTAGTTGGTTCAGAAAGTTTGAACTCGAAACATGACTTTCGCAGTTCACTGTATGTCAGTATATAGTTTAATTTCTTACCTACATCATCCAATTGTATGCTTAGCCTAAAGTCCAAAAAATATTACTTGTCCTTTAAGCCCTTTTCTGGACAGTAAAAATCTTTAATTTCACGATACAACTCTTCCCAGTTATGTATGTTCATAAGTCGTAACGACCTTTCATCTACATTTCAACAACCTTCCTTCAATTCAACATGCTTATTACCGCTCGTATCAAAAAATAAATAAAAAAATACTGCGTCTAATTTAAAAATTAAATTAACACAAACGAAAACCATTTTCACCAAGAAATAATTACCAAAACAAGTGCGCTACATGCAAAATTTTGCTACAAACTTCAGCCTGAATACTATTTTACGAGCGAAATTAATAACAGCAAAAGTGTGTAACTCGAACTGCAACTTGTGTTCATTAAAACTAGCAAACACAAACAGTTGTTGACGCAACTAAAGTTCATAGAAACATCTTTGTCGCGTCCGCTTTGATACAATAACTTTCATTTTGCATGTTGTTTGTTAATTAATATTTAGTTCTGTTTGATTTCAGGAATTGTTTATGTTTCATTTTGTATAATTTTATTAACAGCGAGTTTTTAAAAAAAATTGAAAAACTAGTCTTCCTGGCCATAGAATGTAACCTTCGAACGTCATGCTCCATAGCCCATACATTTCCCATTATTTAATGGTTCTTTACTGAAATTCAAATGAAAATAACACAATATACCTGCAAAAATCACCGAAATTATGTCAATAAATCACGTGATTATTTAATAAAATAATGCTACAAACTATTATTGCTTTTATCCCACCGTAATTAAAAGTCACAATATCCCGCTGACTAGGTTCAAAATCATCCGTGATTTAAAAGTAATAAGAAGTTTACTCGCGTAATACAATTTTGGTACGGGGCCCTTAAAAAGTAATTTAATAGAGACCCAGAAGTAGGGTAGCAATCCCTGCAATATAACGGTGGGTAGTATGCAAATAAAACACCCATTGTCATGAACTGTGCGGTGGGTGAATTTGTTTTGAAAACGTATACTTACGTGGTTTTATGTGTATTTTATTAATTTGTAATTTATATTTAATTCATACATATATTTGTGACCTTCTCTCTCTCTCTTTTTCAAGCCAAAGTATCATCATCAGCCTATTCGCGTCCACTGCTGTACATAGGCCTCTCCTATGGCACGCCACTGTGCTCGAACTTCAGCCCAACGTCTCCAACCGCTACCAGCCATCTTTCGGATATATTATACAGGGTATATCAAGACTGCTACTGAAAACGAAGCCGGGTGGTAGTTTAAGCGACTTCAGACACAATGCAACAGAAAAAATTGCAATAAAAAGCGCCAATTTTTTTTTGTTATTTTTTTCCTATGGCCATATTTGGGTGGTAAATACATTTTTTCCTAAAATAATAGTATATACCCTTTTATTTATAAATACTCTAAGGTATAAAAGAGTTTAAATTATTATTTTAGAAAAAACTATGGATTTACCACCCAAAAATGACGATATTTAAAAAATCATAAAAAAAAATTGTCGCGTTTCTACGCGAAATTTTTAGTTGCATTGTGTTTGTAGCCACTAAAACTACCACCCGGCTTCGTTTTCTTTCTTGAGATACCCGGTATATATTAGCCAAAGTATTATATGAATTAAGCCGTTCCACGCTCTAGATTATTGAGGCAACCTAAAATTACAGTACAATAATCATCATCAGCCCATATACGTCCCACTGCAGGGCACGGGCCTACTCTACAATCGAAAATACGATTGAGAGTGGTTAGGCCATATAGTCCACCACGCTGGCCTAGTGCGGGTTGGCGGACTTACATACCATACAAATTTTTATAAATTGTTATGGTATGCAGGTTTCCTCACGATGTTTTCCTTCACCGTTTTAGTGCGTGGTGATTGACTATCACTAAAACGGTGAAGGAAAACATCGTGAGGAAACCTGCATACCATAGCGATTTATAACATTTCTATGGTATGTAAGTCCGCCAACCCGCACTAGGCCAGCGTGGTGGACTATATGGCCTAACCACTCTCGATTGTAGAGGAGGCCCGTGCCCTGCAGTGGGACGTATATGGGCTGATACAGATTGACTATCAATACACACATGACTCCGAAAAGTCAGAGGTGTGCCCTGGGATTCGAACCCGCGACCACCGTGTACATGTTGGCAGTCGCGTTTAGTCCGTTTACCAACAACGCACTTATACAATAATACATACTATTAATAGACTTGTAATGTTTCTACGAAGCTTGTTGTTAATGTTTATTATTAGCCGTCACTCCAATACAAAGCTTTGTTTACATGTAGCGCTATTAAGTCAACACCCTCAGAGATTAAATGTAACCTTTAACGAGATTTTAATATCGCAATAAAATTATATTGAAAACGGTTCGTGATAAAATCGTTTTATGCAAACCTGAATGTGACTTTAAATACTGTGAGGTACATGCATAGTTACATTGAAGTTATAATTTTATATCGATTAAAAATTACTTAGAAAAATGTAGTATTGGTGGTCGCTTTTCAAATAAACTGCAATAATACAAGCAGGTTGATTGTAGGACAAATGTATGCTTCTGGACTAGGACCACCGTATGCAATGGTGAAAACCTGTCACTGTAGTCAACGCAAGTAGTTCGTATTTAGCTTGGGCACATATAGGTCTGTTTTTGAACAGGCCGGCATAATTGCTTCGATCAGTGAGAGCACAATCTCTTATAATTCACTGATGAATACTCTGTTCGAATTTCACAGTTTTAAACATCACTATGTATAAAATATATTATATTATTTACCCTATGTTTTAAAATAAGTATTCAAATTTTAACAAAGGTTGTTCAAAATCATGATAGTACTTCAGTAAAATAAAAAAAAATACTTTTTCTAAAATCAAAGATTCTTATCCTTTAGAACAAAATACTTAGACAATACGCACTACCATAATACCCCATTCATAAACTACACTCACAAACATGGGCCTGTCAGTATACAGGGTATATCAAGACTGCTACCGAAAACGAAGCCGGGTGGTAGTATAAGCGACTTCAGACACAATGCAACAAAAAAAAGTTGCAAAAAAAAGCGACAATTTTTTTTTGTTATTTTTTTCCTATGACCATATTTGGGTGGTAAATACATTTTTTCCTAAAATAATAGTGTATACCCTTTTATTTATAAATAATCTAAGGTATAAGAGTGTTTAAATCATTATTTTAGCAAAAACTATGGATTTACCACCCAAAAATGACGATATTTAAAAAATCATAAAAATTAAGCGTTTCTATGCGAAATTTTTAGTTGCATAGTGTTTGTAGTCACTAAAACTACCACCCGGCTTCGTTTTCGGTAGCGGTCTTGAGATACCCGGTATAATAAAATCCTGGTTTTACAACAAACACCAGTGTAATGTGCTAAAATGTTTATTATAAGTTTATAACAGCTAACAAACTATACAGAGTTCTTATTATACGTTACAATTAATCTCGAAACCGTGTCGAAATGACGACTTGGCGCGCACTGGCGCGACGTTTCATAACATTTTGGGAAGGCATTCGCATATCTCCTTTTAAGGTGCGAACGGCGGCGCGACATTGGTCAATTTGCCTACCGGACGTTGATGGGGAATTAGTCAAATGAGTGCTTGTTATACTGGTGCTTATATTGAGTATAATTTCACCAAATATCATATTTTGAAATACAATAAATTACATGAATTTAATAAATATTTACAAACATCTTAATATGTGTAAATCTAAATATTTTCCACTATTCGCTAATCAGTATTATTACCTTATTTTTGATTTAAATAAAATGGAAAAATAGAACTGTATATTGTCGTCCGATCAGTACGTCTAAAACAAAATAGGTTTTTATCGTTTTTTGGATCGTATACGAAAGTACTGGTTATGCCCTAGGGATTTCAAATTTCAAACTTACTCCATTATTCGTAGTAAATTCGTGACGATAATATAATTAACGACAATTAAGCTTGCAAAATAACAAATACGTTGTATCCCATAACACCCATAGAAGTAATGATAATTGTCTTTATAGTGCTGTTTCATGCAAGTGTATGAAAAAATCGCGTGACCACCCGCTGTTTGGGGGCAGACGGAAAACTCGTTTGTGTTATTGCTTTAAACAGTAAGTGATGCCGCAGTCACACTGAATTTATGGTTCAGAGAATTTCTCAATGTCTAACATAATTTTGTTGCAGTGCTAAAATGATTAGTTCTTTTAAAAATAGTTTTAATGTTGCGGGCTGTCAACCACTGCGAAAACTCAGGTACACTGCTTAAACACTTTTATTGTATATTATACACTTATAGACCAAGGGTCCGAAACCGTAATATTTAATAACATGTAAATTTGCAAGCAATGTAGTATAAAAGCCGAATTTCATAAACATTATTCAGGTAGTAACTATCAACAAATGTTTATTAGGTGTTCAGATACGTTTGATGGTTCTCTCATCTCGCCAGACACATTGATACTGATAACTTCCAAAGCAACCACGATCGGAATTTCATAAAACTTGATTGTGTGATGCTTATGTCAGAGGCATACGCAGACAAACTTTTAGCTTTTATAAAATGACGAAAGTGTTGTGGCTATGGGGTCTTTGTCTATTATACTGTACAACATACAACTGTATATTCGGGATCGATATTCGCCGATGTCTAACCAACTGCACCACGGAGGCTGTTAAATACCTCTACAATGCTGTAAAAAATATCTACCATTATAAAGCGAAATTTTGTGTGTTTGTTACTTCTTCACGCTTAAACACCTGGACCAATTTTGATAAAATTTGATATGGAAGTGGATTACACTTTGTTGACAGTACATTATGCTAATTGGTCACCTAAGTGTCACAGTGATGCGACGCGTAAACCCACGTCTTTTATGTTATTATTTTTCTTATTTTTTTTTGTATTACAATGTATTTTTGTACGTCGTATTATGTGGCAATAAATGTATTTTCTGTTTGTTTTGTTTGTTTAGTGTTCCCATTAAATGTGTCACGAATGGAAACTCAAAGCGATGGGATAAGATTGAGTAAACGGCAAATGAAATGATATGTGATTGCTTGCCGTAATGTCATGGGATAGGATGAAACGGGACAAGCAGTTTAGTAGACGGCAGTAACGTTGAGATTAAATATAAAATAGTTCGCGTAGTAAATTGTTTCTGATATCCAGTCCAGTCTGGACTCAAAAGTTTTGCGCACGAGTGAAACCGGGCCGGACCGCTGGCTGGTGGTAATAAAATTTACTAAATTATCATTCGGGAATATAAACAAAAATGTAATTTTAAAAACGAGATATAAATAAAATAGAAAAGGAGCGTGCTCGTTCCTAATTGAGTAAATTAATTTGCGATACGCAACTCCCTAACCTCTTGGCGACGGCTATGAATACAAATTATTGTTTTCAAAGTCTTCAGCGACAATCCTGTAATAATTATTAATTGTATTGTTATTTTAATTTTCTTGAACATTTTCGGATAACCATAACGGATTCACTTCTTTTTCGCCATTTTTTCCGTCGTATTTATTCAGAAAGAAATGTTTGATAAACAAAAATGAGTAATTCACATAATTACCAAAGCAAACAGCAAAAGCAAATAAACCGAAAATATAAATTTGAGTTACTCTCTTCACAAATCCACGGTGTTCAAAAGCAAAGATGTCGCTTAATTTTATGCAAATTAAATTCCTCCTGCCGACTTGTCAGCCCATTTTACTTGAAAACACAAAATTGGTCGAAAATTCTTCCATAATTTATATTAAAGATGAACTTTTCCCCCGTCATGTTTCACCATAAAAAATGTAGCCGACCGCGGCTTCTAGTCGAAACTTTCAACAAAGTATGAGAAATTACAATGAAAAATGTTATGAGGAAGCGTTTGTAATACTGACGTACTGACGGCCATAATTTTTAAGCTCCATAATAGGGTTATTTAATGTACATGCTATAAAATATTATTAAAAGTCTTGAAGGTATTTTTGAGTCTATGTGGTACAGTTTTCTAACGTATGTATTGAGGATTAGATCGCCTGGCCAAGACTAACAAATGTGTTTTGTAGAATGATTCTATATTAAAATGCCTTCCTAACCTTCTAGGGCCGTATGAACTCGGATGAGCGAGTGGCTAACTTTAGCCCAAGCCTTTAGAATGGACACGATTATTTGCTCATTTTTTTTACTTTTATTTATTTATTTAACACACACACACAGTCATTACAGATATTTATCCAATTTGAACTGGCAGGACATTACACAAATCCCAACAAAAAAGTGCAACTATAATATACGAGTACTACAACGATGTATAATATAAAATTAAATAAGTAATTAAATTAAACTACACCTCATTTATAAATTAATTTGCTCGGATGAGAGGCGTCTTGGCCAAGAGGTTGGTTGGTTGATTTTAAAATAATTGGGTTGCTATAAAACGATTGTCATTTTGGGCCGGAGTATATCCGTGTTTATTAATACAGTCTTGAATACCTCGCTTTTCAAAATAATGAAGTCGAATCTAAATCCTTGGGCTGAAGTTAAACCCTCGTGCATTCGAGTTTAGTAATAAGGTCCCTGGGGATTGAGTAGGGCTCGGTCAACTACGCTCCTCTTATTAAAGAGGCCAGCAAGTCGTAGCAGCAAAGCTGTCGTTCATTTCTATAAGAAAATAGTTCCACAATAGTCGCGAAGCCTATTCCTACAGAACACAAAGCCACACCGTGGCTCTAACACTTTTAAAAACATTTTCTTCACCTCTATACACATTATATGTATCAATTTTATTTTCATATTTTATGTGTGAAAAGGTATCCTTATCCAAAATCTAACAAACAAAAAATGTTGTAAATCCGTTCAGAATTAAGCATGTTAAAATGTTTTAAATCTTATAGTTCGAGTAAAAGAAAAAGCTGCAAAACAAAACTAGTGACGTCACTAGGCTTATCATGCATTACTGCGTACGCGTGTGAAAGAGACGGTAAGATGTCCCTACTACACTCCCACTCCTTGATTTAAAATACTAATATTTGCCTTATGTTACAAGCCTGCTTTAAGAGCGTTTACACCTTGCGCGCAAAGTCAACTATAGGTATTTCTTTGTTAATTTCACACACACACACACACACACACACACACACACACACACACACACACACACACACACACACACACACACACACACACACACACACACACACACACACACACACACACACACACACACACACACACACACACACACACACACACACACACACACACACACACACACACATACACACACACACACGCGCGCGACCAAAGCTGTGTGCGTAGAGCTGCCGCTTCGGCTCGCTATAAAGTCAGCTAAACCAACTTTAATCCGTGCGCTTCAAAATTCAAATATTCAATTGAAATGTATCTAATGATTTATATATTGGTAATATAATATACCTAATAAAAAATTTTTATTTGCATTATAAGTAAACAAATATTACTGTGCAAGCAATAAACAATACAAATTTAGGTACTAATCATATTTTCGTTATTATTAGATTGTTAAATTGCATTCAAATCAGTAGACACTACGGAAGTTTTATTAATCATTTCGTGTTCGAACAGACACGTACTTGTTCGAACACATGAATAGAGTTAGAGGCCTTACAACCCCTTACAATTAGGAAATATATTTAATTTTATATTACAACAATATATAACATAATTTAGCCTCGGAATTACATCCTATTATATTATCTGAAACATAATTTATACTCACTACAAAATCATTGTATAAAATTAAATATTTTACTACCAAAGTACTAAGATGTGGCAATCGCAGTCCACGCATAGCTATTTTTACTACGCACGGCAAAAATCAACCGCAGCCAGGCCGGAGCGGCGAGCGATACGTCCTCCCTCTAGAAAACCTTGCGGCTGATTGAACCGGACAGCGTGTTTTATAATGGTTTTTAAAATATTTGTAGCAAACTTGAAAACTAATTTTGTTGAAATATAAAAATGGTAATTTATTGATAAGATGTTCTTCTATTACAATATGCAATTACTATAAAAAAATATGTACGATAAGTTGATGAAAAAAAATTGTTCTTGACGAGAGTTTCCGAATAATTTCGCATTGTTTAAATTTTTTTTCAGGAACTAAACACAAAAAGATTATTTTTCTCAGCAAAATCCCTCCATAAGGGTCTTATTAGTCTGATAATATTTTTATTTTCATCTTATATTTAGTGATTTCGGATATCTTAAGCTTCTAAATTGCTATTCGAAGCCTAAATAACGAAACTTGTGTTCCGTAATCCTGATAGTATTCACAAACTATCTATCAATATATAATGTTGTCCACCAAAATCCCTAAATAACAACCTTTTCTAAAATAAGTTCTAATAATTTTTCCTGTAAATTGTTTATTGGTGGCTATTAACTCATTTGAAAAGTCCTGTTTTTAAGCCAAAAAGCGCGCGGAAGGTATAAACGCTCTTAATACTGTTTTGACAAAAATGTTAAATTTTATTTATTTATTTATTTATTTATTTAATTCTTTATTGCACTGTACAGAAACACTATGAAAATATTATACAATAAGAATAATAGTACAAGTGGCGGCCTTATCACACTAGGTAATCTCTTACAGGCAACCATGGGATGGATATACTAACAGGAGATAGAAAGGGCAGTCTAAGGCGTAAAAGAAATAATAATAATCTACAATTAATAACTAAAAATAAAAATATAACATAAACACACAAAATATATATAAATATCCATATACATTTTAATGGTATTTGTACGCAAAATGATACAAAAAAACGATTAAAATCAAATACCCTTTTAAAACGAGCTATAATTAACTGATACGCAAATAACTCAGAAATGAATTCTCCAACCAGGCCATTCCAAAGACGCAATAATATAAAAAAACAACCTATTTCATGGAAATTACTCCATACGTCATACTCGTGAAAAGATTCCGCGATTCAAAGACGTGTGTTTGAGATCACATTAGGAAAACTCATTAGAACGTCCCAATAAACAGAGCAGTTCAAAGTCGGTCTCAGTCGGTTTTAATGAGGATTCCGTCTTAAGGTAAATTCTTGGTGTAAATCCTGTGGCTTTCAATAAATTAATAATTATGTCTTCACAAGTTCGGTTGGGTTTGATTTATGTGCAATGAAAATTAATATTTTGTGAGTAATTATATTTTCTTGTAAATTACAGTGTTAATTTCTCGTGTGTTCATTACCATTATACAAAATTAATTCGACGTTAGTATGTAAAAAATATATTAACCTTTTCATACTTTTATCTCTGGGCTAGAAAGGAAGCTAAAACACTATGATTATTTTTTAAATCAGTTAATCAATTGAATACTGGACGATTATTTATTTTTATTAATACTTGAAAAGAATTAGCTGATGAAGAGTTCTCTAATAATATAAATAATGTACACTTCTCATAATAGTATTATCTTTTCCCGAATAACCCCATAGCGTATCCTTAATACGACCAGTCATTTCCGCATCATAATTCAATCATGCCATGTGATCCCAACCTGACAGCCAGTTGTTCCAAAAATAATGAGGTATGACTAATCTATATGTCGGGATGTGGTAATACCTTACTAAGATTCAAGTTACAAAAACTATGTAGCGGAACTAACCAGCTTTGGAAATTAGTGGCAGGGAACAGTCGATACAATGACTAGGTCACTGGTATCGACAATGCGATTATCGATTGTTATGAAATTGACCTGTTTATGGGAGATGTTTTTTTTTCGTACTGGGAATTTTTTTATACGACGATTAGATATAGAACAGAAGAAGAGAAAAAGAGGGCGGGAAAATGACAATAATCGTTAAACGAAAGGCTGCGGCTTCAATCCCCGTACCGAGAGATGTGTTTTGGTAGTCCACAAATATTTCTTTCCGCTTTGGGTGATTGTGAGACCGAAATGTTTCTCTTAGTTCCTGATACCTTCAACGCAAGACTCGATCTTAATGTGGGGTCAGAACTATATATCTGACTGTGTGGTGTTATTTATATATTTATTAAGTATGCTGTTACTTTTTTTAGTATGTAAAGTCTATAGCATTATACTAAGAAATTCAAGATGACACTCCTTGTATGTGTAGTACCTCGTAATGTATACTAATATATTTATGTCAGTAAACAGTGTTAGATAATCAAACAAAGTGTCTCTATTCAGAACTACTAATGTCTATCCAGTTAGTAATCTGCTAATACTACCAAAGCCCACTTATCCAGTTCGGTTCGACTGTCACAGCTGTAATTTACTGCTTCCGAGTAATCAGATTCCTCTCTATTGACGCTAACATGGGTTTTATCTACTTGCGACCCAGGATTTGTATTGAAGGATTATCATAATTTGTTATTCGTTTGACCAATTTCCATCAATATTAGATTTGAACACAATTCTTACAAAATGTTGATTATTCACTATCAAAATAAAAAAAATTGCAACTAATGTCATTTTTTTAGATATGCGGGGACAAATATACTAACAAACTTATACGTATTAAGTTAAGCACTCGTCATGTTCAGAATTATGTTTTTATTGGCAGGTCTCGCCTCCGTGAGAGGCCGCCACAATATCTGTTTCCCCCGCTAAATAGCAGTGTGAATGCACTGATGTGTAACTATTGGTCATATTGAGACTAAGCATCGCATGTCTCAGTAAGGCGAGCATAGTGAAATGCCAAACATTGCTTTGAAATTCATGGTGTTGTTTAGATTTTTCACTATTAGTGAGCGGTCATATCGCTTACCATCAAGCGAATGGAATGCTCATCTTGCCATTCATGACAATAAAATATAAGAAACTGCTTTAAACTAACACATCAAAAAAACTGTCAAATTCAGCCAATATTACTTACATACAGGTGTGTTTAATTATCTATTTTTTGACGTCCATGAATAAACACTTTATCAGCAGATACAAGTTATAAAAAAAAAACAAGATGATTTTTGCTTCACCTTGGGTGCCAATAAGTCATTTCACCAAGGAAAAAAAGTAAGGGGCAAATTCTTGTATAAATTAATAAACATAATCTGCACTAGGCCAGCAGGATGCACTAAGAGCTAATCCTTATTAACGCGGGGAGGTCATGTCTAATAATGGGATGTATATGAGTTAAAATATCATACTATAATATTAAACATACATAAACTCACACCTTTTTCCCATAAGGGGTAGGCAGAGGTGCCAGGACACTCACATTTCGCCTTGTATGTTCCGTCCCACGATGGTAGGTAGGATAGGTGGCGAGCCAATCGCCAAATCGGGCACAAATTCCTGACTCTGGGCTGATAATGAATAGAAAAATCCAATATCATTTTGCCCAACCCGGGATTCCAACCCAAGACCTCAGCTTTGTAACCGTATCCTAGTACAACTACGCCACCAAGGAATAATATTGAACTATTCTAGTTATTATGAATAACAATGATGTAGTTACTTAGTTAGTATTAGTATTAATTTAGTTTCCTCTCTTTTATTGGAACGAAGTTCCTTATTTATTTATTTTATACTGCCCTGTCGTTCTCTTTCTTCTAAATACACCCCATGGCTGTCTGTAAGACAATGTTCTAAGCGATAAGACCGCTATTCGTATTTTTTTTTAATTCTGAATATTGTATGTTTTTTTTTTTAATGTGTACAATAAAAATTTAAATAAAATAAATAAATAAGTAAATAGTTGTTGTATTGCAAACTGCGCGAAGTGCTTGGTGGCCTGTTGGTAAATGGATCAGACGCGGCTGCCAACATGTTCACATCTAACTTTTCGGAATCATGTGTGAATATGTATGAATTGATTGTCAATCGCCATGTATTGGAATGGTAAAGGCAAACATCATGAAGAAATCTTAGTGGTCTACAATCCGAAACGATATTCCAATGTTCGAATGTCCGACGTCCGAAGTAAGTTACAACTTTTCTAATTCTATGAAAAACAATACTATTCTATATGACCGTTATTATTCAATCCGAACTTAGTCTATGGCAACGACGTATGAGTAATTGAACATTTTATGGAGTTTGTAGGCACATACGTACAGATTTACAAAACAACGTTCGAATATTTGAATTTCATATCGGATCGTAGAGTAACCAGGCGAGTTTCTCTTTCATACATTTCATAGCGTTTTGTGGGAACTTCTGTATGAATGTAAAGAGTGTAAAGTCCACCAAACCGCTCTAGGCCAGCATGGTGGACTATATGGCCTAACCCCTCTCAATCGTATTCTTGATTGTAAAGGAGGCTCGTGCCCTGCAGTGGGTCGTCTATGGGCTGATCCATTACAGTATAATGAACCGACGTAATGTAATTTAAAGAATTCGTATAAGCCCATTAACCTTATGTAACGATGTTAACGTTGTTAACCCGAACAAATATGTAAGAATATGTGATCTCGCATATATGAAATTAAAACTTAACTGTAAAGCCCATAATGGATCCGAGGTCCGACACTCACGGTACATAAGGACTATTAATAACAATTTTAGACGGATGTTCAAAATTTCGGAACGTATTTTTAATGGATTTAATTTTAAAATTAGAACGTCATATAATGTATGTGGCTCGAAGAACCAAATCCTACAATAAGTATTTTAATGACGCTAGGAAGTAGTACTATATATTTACAGCATTTGTGTTCTGATGCGGTCAAATCCAAAATAGCGCAGTTATACATTTCTAGATAAATTAATAAACGATTGCAATAACTACGTTTTTGTTAACTATTCTTACAATATTCAAAAGAAGAAAAATACAATAAAACAAAATTTAAGTAGTCAGAAGTATTCTAATAAAAGTATTCCGTGAACACAAAAACTTTGTACAAAATAGCACAAAAGTAGAACAAGGGAGAAACTTAAATCATAAACAAACTCTTGACACAAGGGTTGTATAACTTGCAACTACTGAGTCATAAAGAAATATTTCATGCAAAATATATCAAATGTATAAGGAAATTGAAATCTTGGTAGGAGATATTCGGCTGACACTACCAAGGGTTCTATTGTTATCTTAAAAAAAGGAAATTATTAAATATTAAATAAAAATCGCATTCTTTTATACCGGGTATCTCAAGACTGCTACCGAAAACGAAGCCGGGTGGTAGTTTTAGTGACTACAAACACAATGCAACTAAAAATTTCGCATAGAAACGCGACAATTATTTTTTATGATTTTTTAAACATCGTCATTTTTGGGTGGTAAATCCATAGTTTTTGCTAAAGTAATAATTTAAACACTTTTATACCTTAGATTAGTTATAAATAAAAGGGTATACACTATTATTTTAGGAAATAATGTATTTACCACCCAAATATGGCCATAGGAAAAAAATAACAAAAAAAAATTGTCGCTTTTTTTTTGCAACTTTTTCTATTGCATTGTGTCTGAAGTAGCTTAAACTACCACCCGGCTTCGTTTTCGGTAGCAGTCTTGATATACCCTGTATACATCTTATCCCATATTTGCAAACGGTAGCAACACTTCGAAATTATATTTGTTGTTCGTAGGCCATATAGACCACCACGCTGGAATAGTGCAGACAAGTCGACTTTACATATTATAGAAATTCTTACAAATCGCTATGGTATGGTATTTTCTCACGATGCTATCCTTCACCGTTAATGTGCGTGGAGATTAACTATCAATACGGTAGTCATGTGACTGCGAAAAGTCAGATGTGTACCGTGGGATTCGAACCCGCGATAACAGTACACAACATTCCCATAATGATAAAAAAAATCTTTCGGTAAAACTATTGCAAACACAAAAACTTTGCACGATATAAAACAAAAGAGAAACTAAATAATAAACAAATTCTTGACATCAAGCTCGTGAAACTTGCAACTTTGAGACATAAACAAATATTTCATGTTTATTCATAATATATCAAATGTATGAGGAGATGAAAATATTGGTAGGAGATACTCGGCTTATACTAAGAAGGGTTCTATTGTTTTTAAATCGCCTACAAAAACATGAAATTATGAAATATAAATCGCATTCTTTTATTCTTCTTTTCCCGTATTTAAACAATTATCTTTTTGGTTGAAACCGTTATGTTTTTTGTTCGTAATTCAAATCGCGTTACAATATAATTATTCGTAAAAGTAATATTTAATATGATAGCACCATACTGGAGAAATTACTACTGAGGGTTATTAATAAACAAACCAGTAATCATATTGTTCCTTCTGACATTTAAACAATCCATAACACAAGGCCTCAGTAACAGCGGTAGATCTTTTTAGTGTCACACCTCGGTACGAGAATTCATCCCACCATCCTCCGTTTTGTAAAAAGCTCATAAGCAAATTGCGGCATAGGGTCTTTTATAATTAGAAAAATATTTACTAATTGAAATAAAAACTTAAATATTTTTTACGAATTTTATCGCAAATTTGGTTTAATTTTCATTCATCATTCATAGAACCGTCGGGAAATTAAAAAAATAATAAATTTGAATCATATTCGCGATAAAATCGGTAACAAATATTCTTCGATCAATATCTAACATTCGCGCAAGTCTAAGAATCTATTAAATTCTAATTATTATTTTAAGTGCTAGCTGTGCTAGCGACATGAAAATAAATTCCAAAAAGATCTTCTATGTTAGAATTTGTTCAAAAATTCACTGGGCTTGAAATACTATTTATTTTTCCTTTACAATGTTTAAATTTTACGCCAAGAGGCTCTTCTAGGCGAAGAAAATATTATATAAGTAGCAACATCAACAGTGTAGGAAGTTGGGCATTTTTCCTATCTCGCCTACACTATTATTCAGAACAAAATCGAGATATAAAAAAAATGTTTATGCATCGCTGAACAAATCCGTCATAACTTTTTTACAAAGATCCCTGTTATTTCATATTCACAAATCTGTGAACAGCTCAACCTTGTGTGGCCTTTAGGCCTATATATCATAATGGTGACATGAGTTAAGTAAATCCAAACATTTGACATTTTGAGGAGTAATGATGATTGATATTGAGGGAGTAATGATACGGAAATATGGAATGGAACAATTAGTTTTGTGAAGAGTTCATTTCATTCCTCCAACGATTCTATCTATGAATGGTTATAAAGTAAGATATTAATGACAGTCAATGAAAGTGTAGTGTGTTTGGGCGTGATTTGGCCGTGACATTTAGTATATTATTTCTATAGTCTCTGCCTGCCTGAATGAGGCAGTAGTATGTTTTATGGTCGTATGAGTTTTATAGCGCACTATCGAAGAAACAATACTTAAACTTGTTTCTATTTCCGTCAACAAGATATGGTGTAACTTACACAGACTGTTGAAAAAGTTGGGAAATTAATATAATTTAAACAGAGTACTGGAATTATTTTGCAAGAATTTATATAGTATGTAATGTCTAGCAACCTGTACTAGGCATGCGTGGTGGACTATATGGCCTACCCACTCTCAATCGTACTTGCGACTATAGAGGAGGCTCGTGCCCTGTAGTGGGACGTATATGGGCTGATACAGTACTGGAAATCCCAAATCAACGTTATTTTTGATAAAATTGTCTATTAAAATACATTCTGTATCAGCCCATATACGATCCACTACGGGGCATGGATCTCCTCTACAAACGGGAGTAGGTTTGATAGTGGTAAGGCCATATAGTCCATCACTCTGGCTTAGTGCGGGTTGGCGGATGTTAGATATTATGGACTTACAAATTGCTATGGTATGCAGATTTCAAGTGATTTTTTAATGTAAAGTCTCATTTATACGGAGAGTTTATAGCAGCAAGAATCGTATGTGATTATCGAATGATATAAATGCCACAGATTATCATGTTCTGACAATTGTTTACAATTTCAAATTTCACACGATGCAACTTTTTTATATCCTTACGATATCGAGGCGGGAAACTCTCCCCGTCTAAATGGTGCTTAAATTGGATGCCGTGAAAAATGAAGGCCATATTTTACCGAAAAATAGAGGATTTTGGAATAGTAGTTTGAATTCAAAATCATAAATTTTCTACGTCCATCCAAAAACCTTTTTTTCAATCTCAAATCGCCACACATCGTAATTACAGTAATATATTATTGGACGGGTATAAATCCAAGTTTAGACAACGCTTTATCGAGTCCGTGAATCTCCGACGTGACTTGAAAGTGAAAAGGCCGCTTTGGAAATTCGCATAGGTGATTTAAATTTGGAGCTGAAACCAGTCAATGGTCAGCCGAATTGAGGCAATATTTGGCCCGATTATATTAATGGTGCTGATCATAGAGTATCACTAAATAAACACAGTTCAATACAAAATGTGCATTTAAATATTAAAAAAATACGAAATGAAATATACCGGGTATCTCAAGACTGCTACCGAAAACGAAGCCGGGTGGTAGTTTTAGTGACTACAAACATAATGCAACTAAAAAATTTGCAAAAAAACGCGACAATTATTTTTTATGATTTTTTAAATATCGTCATTTTTGGGTGGTAAATCCATAGTTTTTGTCAAAATAATAATTTGAACTCTTTTATACCTTAGAGTATTTATAAATAAAAGGGTACACACTATTATTTTTGGAAAAAATGTATTTACCACGCAAATATGGCCATAGGAAAAAAATAACAAAAAAAAAGTTGTCGCTTTTTTTTACAAAATTTTCTATTGCATTGTGTCTGAAGTCGCTTAAACAACCACCCGGCTTCGTTTTCGGTAGCAGTCTTGATATACCCTGTATATTCTAGAGATTACCCTATAATACGATAACTATATTAATAATTCTCGTAAGTTATTATAGTATCAATACCAGTAAAATCTAGAAAAGTCTGACAGCAACCAAACACATTAACAAGTCTGAAACGTCGCGCCGCGCTTTGTTTGTTACGATATTTTGTTTTTCATATTATGCGAAACGGATCTTTTAAATAGAACAACATTAATAATGGCTTATCACATTTATTGTTATTTTTATTGCAATGAATGGCGAGACGAGCATGCCGTTCGCCTGATGGTAAACGATACGACCGCTCATGAACAGTAGCAAAACCAAACAACACCTTGCATTACAAAGCAATGCTTGGCATTCCACTGCACTCGCCATCCTGAGACATAAGATGTAAAACCTCGATATGTCCAGTAGTTACTCTGGCTACAATGTCCTTCAATCCGAAACACAACAATGCATTTAACCTGCTGTTTGGCGCGAGATATAGAAATTGCGGTGGTATCCACCCAGGCGGCCTCTCACATATGAGAGACCTACTACCAGTAGTAGTTTAACATAGTTATTTTGTCAGTCTATATAGAAACGTTTCAAGTAGGCATGGATGCCCAAATACAGAAACATAGAGAACAGCGAAAAATACTTAAGGGACTCACGATCCCGATTTCGAGAATTAAAATTCCATATTCCGATTTCTAAAAAATCATTCACCATCAGTCTATTTGTTTCACTGCTATACCGAGTATTTTTAATTTTGTATTTTTTATAAAACTTGTTATCTAACGGAGGGTAGTTTTGTTGTTATCTTGTGTCACATTCTTGAACTAATGGTCCAGTTTCACATGTACGCTTACAAACGCATGGCCCGTGCTGCATTGGTGCGCTTAAATTTGTGACTATTTTAAATAGTTTTGTGGACAATTTGCACCAAATTTGCACCAAAGTGTTATATTTATTCATTAATGTATTTCAATATTTCATAGTGCATATAGGGATGCTTGGGATCGTGGTCTAGAATAGGTTGGCACGATTTGAGGAGTAAAAACTATCAGAGGCGGTAGGGATTGGGTCCCAGATTATATGTTTTCTCTGTTATTACAAGGTAATGCATAGTTTTCGAAAAATTAATTAAAATAGTTACTAACCTCAAATCACATATTCGGTAAAACGGAACGTAATTATGGGCGATTGACAATCATATCAATAATAACATGTCAAATATATTGTACATAGTTTATAATTAGGTGAAACGGAACGTAAATACGGTAGATTATAAATAATTTATAAATGTTCTTTTGCTTTATTTGTTTTATAACAACCTTGTTAAAAGTTAAAACACATTACATATGTTCCGATGGAAGTTTAAGGATAAAATAAGTCGAATTTGTTCCAAAACTGACTTAATTTTTTTGGGGAACTTTTTATTAATGCTTTTTGTTTTATTTGTTTATTAACAACTTAGAAGATATGTTCCGGAGGTAGTTAGTATAACACCTTTGCGGGTAAAATAGGTCGACGTTGTCCCAAAACCGACTTCGAGCACCCCTACTTCACGTAGACTTTTGGGTACTACCCCTAGAGTGTTTATAAAAAGCCGGAGGCGCGGAGGGAGAGCAGCCCCCGCCCGCCGTAACTAAGGATAGGTGACCGTGCGAGCCGTAGCGGCTGATGCTGGTCGCCGGAGGTGACCAGCAAGCCGAAGCTGCGGAGGTGAGCGTGGGTGCCTATCCTTTGTTACGCAAGGGCGAAGGGGCTGCACTTCCCGCAGCGCCGGAGACGTTGCAGAAGCAACTTTTGTTTTGACAACAAGTATTTTGAGGTTAGGTTACTTTAATTGGGTTTTCTCAGGAATGGTGCGTTACCTTTTCATGGGAGTAGTACCCGAGGCTTAGGGCACTCCCCCCTACCCCCTCCACCCCCTACCTACCTACAATTCGTGCCAACGTATTCTAGACCTCACCCATGCTTGGTGCTACAATACGAGTAGATATTACTTCATTTTCTTCGTGGCGGCCTACTTTCCGAAACAGAAATCCGGTATGTGAGTTAAGTGTGGTATATTATTATTATTTGTTGTATGTTTTACTGTATTTGCTATTCTGTGCACCATTTTCAATAGCAGGTTGTATTTGGACCCCACTCCACACCATAAACATTTTATGTTTTGTTGAAACTTTTATATTTCTAAACTCAACCTATGTACTCCTTTTCTTGTTTCCCCGTCCCATCCCATCTTATCTGATCACGTACCGTCACATTATGATATTTCATTTCTGTTACATCCCGTCTAAATTTTACTTACTTATCACATACCATTTTTTCTTGATGCTTAAAATTGTCGCTAGTTTTATTCTAAGGGTCTTTCACAAATTACCTTGGTAGTCTTTTACACTGTGCCAACTTACCATAGAGTATAGTATTACCCTCGTGCCAATTCCATTCTATAAAACGAACTGAATCTTTAATAACTTCAGATCGTAATTGGAAGTGTAGACTTAGCTAAAAGGCGAAGTTTCAATGCATTGGAGAACATTGACTGCAGTAACTAAACTCGGAGACTGCGGTCATGAATATAATCTAAGATCTTGCTTTGCGAACTATTGTGTTTTTAAATTCATGGTAACTTTGATAGAGGGCGAATGTGATGTTAAAAATCCTACAGACAATAACTTAATTTTCTAGCGTGTTTATGACTGTCCGTCAAATCCTTAGAAAGATTATCTACTTAAGGTGAGTGAATGAGTTCAAAAACATCATTGAGTTCTGACTTTCTTTTGGGCCTTTAAATTCATCATAATATTATCACTACACTCATACTACGGTCGTAATAAAACACTTTTCAGCCTTCCCATTTACTAACAAGGACCATATCAGCGAATTGTGACTTTATCCATTGGACTTGCCATATTTAGATATAAATATATTTAACTTATTAAAGCAAAACACATTTTACTATAGTACTAGTACATAATTTTATTACTCGATTGAATTTGCCATTCCGTTTTACCTCATTCGACCCCATTTCAGCTCAGCGCTCAACTTTATTTCCTTCGTCGTCTCAAATCTTATTTCCTGGATTATATTTAATTATCCCTTTTAAATACTGCGATTTTTTTTTATCTTGGTAAATTAAGTTCGCTACATCTTATATTACGTATTGCAGTGCAGTTCATCTGCAAGTAGTTGTTGCTACCCGGATGGTTCACAATATTTTACCTCCACGTATATTATCTCCGGTAGTGCAACTCACTGACCAAAACGCAGTCAGTTCACTTTGTTGTCTATTTCATAGCAGTACGATAAAGGTCGAACAGACCTTTGGATTTATTGCGGGAAATCCTCCAATATTTTTTCCCACTTTATTCGAACTAATTTTTTGCATCAGCCCATTTAAATATCCCACTGCAGGGCACGGGCCTCCTCTATAATCGAGAGTACAATTGAGAAGAGTTAGCCCGAATGAGGCGCGACGGTGGTCTTGTGCGGATAAGCAGACTTTTATACTCGTATGCCATATAAATTCCTCCGAATCGCTATGGTGTTGTCTTTCTTCACAGTTATAGTGCGCGATGTTTTATTAGATTTTTTTAATTTTTAATGCAATGGCGAGACGAGCAAGCCGTTCGCCTAATGGTAAGCAATACCGACCGCTCATAAATAGTAGCAAAACCAAACAATCCCATGAATTACAAAGCAATGCTTGGAATTCCACTGCGCTCGCCATCCTAAGATAAGATGTTAAGTCTCAATATATCCGGTAGTTACTCTGGCTGCAATGTCCTTCAATCCGAAAAACAACAGTGCATTTACACTGCTGTTTCACGGGAGAAATAAACATTGCGGTGGTACCCAGGTGGCCTGTCACATATGAGAGACCTGCCACCAGTAAATTTTACTGATTTGACAAAAAATTGATTGACTATCAATACACACATGACACTGTAAAGTCAGAGGTATACCCTAGAAATTGACCTTGCGACCATCGTGATCATGTTGGTAGACGTATCTGATTACCAACAACCCACCACGCAATTATGTACAAAGTTATAACTAAATATACCCCAGTAGGCCTACAAAAGAATACATAGAAGATGTATCGAATCAATTACTCAGGTTCTTATCTTTTCATTTGCCCCATAACAGATAGGAACGTATCATTTGTCACGAATATCTGTATAAGTAAGGCTATTCTCCCATTGACTGTGTTTGCTTCAGTAATTATGAAATAAAGTACGATCGATATTTATACTTATATTGTGAATAAAATGGCTGTAGTTATAATGATATTGGGAATAAAGCATTTCCTTAAAAATATATATATTTAAATACTTGTAAAAATGGGGGCATCGACTATTATCCTACTTATTTACTGGAATGGAATATGAAGATTGTCAACCCGCGGTAGGTAGAGGACTATCCAAATTTTCGACTGGATGAGAATAGACATAATATCATTATTTATAATATATACATACACACATAAATATATAAAGGCAGAGGTGCTGCCAGTACACCCACTTTCGCCTGGTCTGTTTCGTTCCACGATGTGATACAGGGAGAGTCTACCGCCATATCGGGCACGAAGTGACTTTGGACTGATAAAGCTAATATCACTTTGCCCAACCCAGGATTCGAACCTGAAACATCATAAGGGTTGTAATCGTGCCGTTTTACTACTACCGAGGCAGTTCTAATATTTATATTTAATCTGTTTGCTTTATTTACTCAATGACATTAATATTTATAATCAACATTCAGCAATACGTGAGTTGATGTACATAAATAGTAATTAACAATTTGGTCGAGTTCCGACGGTAATTAACATTCTAATGAACCCATTGAGAGTGGTCTGAAATACCCAAATGTCAGACCGATGATCGCCTCAGAGCGTTTCAGTATTAATTTGCATTATTAGAGCAGGCTTATTCTTTACATTGCACGAGTTTCCGCTCTAAATCTTGTTATTAAAGCTTTGGTTTTATAAATATATAAATAAATAAAAGCATGATAATGAAATTATTTGTAAATAATGGTATTAATAAAGGTAGAACTGAATTTTCGATGAAAGAAGAAGGACCATCTTTGCAATAGCTACGGATAACTTCTTAGCTCCTCGTGCTGACCTAATGCTTGTTGAAAGACTTTTAGGGGATATGAAAATATTTCGAATAAATAGCCTAATATATAGTTGACAAACGCGGTGCAATACCAAATATACATAAATTCTGAGTAGAATTACTTCTGTTTAAAAGCAGGCGACAAAAAGTTGTATTTTAAAATGCTATATGGATAAGAATACCACATTCGTCTTTCAAAATTTCAGTACACATAACGACTACTCCTTATCTCGTATTTCAACGGTACTAAAAAAATTACTAACTTTAACTAAGTACGGAGGTAAGTAAAAAGTAAAATAATTAAAAAGCATTTTAACTCCAATCTAAACTGCTCAGAATAGGCCCATTGCTAATAACTATTATTCATTAACATAATGGTGTGAACTCGGCGTAAATACGTACAAATCAACTGTGAAACTGCATACAGCGAGCGAAGATTAATTACACTACATTTAGGAAAATGTTATGCGGACCAAAATTTCAGCGTTTAGGAATTGATCATATTCCCCAGGGTTATTATGTGCTAATCGTTAAACAATTTAAGCACTATCACTTCATTATTTGCTCCAATCTGTACAGAATTAACGGAGTGGACTGTGGCCAAATCCCACTCAATTGAATTCTCAAAGTAGAAGATCCCCTAGCTGATAGACTAATTTTGGGAAATAGTACTTAGTTATTTTATTAAATCATTGTCATAAATCGTAATAATAACCGTCAAGTTAACCACAAGGATTTTCACAGAGTCTTATTTGAAACCAACTTACATCCACAACCTTTATTGGCTATATGCCCTTTTTATTTAAAAAAAAAGCCTAGACTCTGAAGTAGAATAACGGCTATGGTATGTATAATAAATATTATTTTTATTATAATATTTTTATTTAGTTCTTCCATTGATTAAGTAATTTTGTTTGTTCAATATATGTTTTGTATTTATTTTCCCCCAATTAGTCTAAAAGGAATTAACGACTACGAGAAAGAATGAGAATCACATAAAAGAAATGAAAGGCCGAAACGCCTCAAGACAATGAATGACATTAGCACGAGTGACAATAATTGCTAAAAGAATTTTGTAAGGCGTTTCAGAAATCTCATTAGCTCCGCTCGCATTGTCTAGATCTTCGTCTACCAGTTTAATCTAATAGTAATACGTCTTGTAAAACAAATTGATTTAGTTGCAGTAAATAACTATTTATTATTAAAGGCTAAAGTTGGTATAGTGTAGATAATTTTGTTAAAACACCTTTCTCCATATTGAGTAATTGTTTAAAACAAATTATGCATACATTCAATAACTTTTAAACAAACAAAAAAAACTCCAAAAACTATGCACTTACTGACTGTTTTTATAATTTATTAATAACAAATTATTGTACAAAACAAAAAGATAAAAATACACAACAAAAAACTTAACATTTTATATAATGTTACTAACGCCGGAACACTGGAACGCCATTCAAATTATAAGTTGCTCTTAATAGCGCACGGCCCACTTAGCCAGTACATTTGAGCGGGATTTACGTAGTTAAGCGCAACTTATATTTAGGCTGCGTTCAAGTATTCGGGCGTAAGGTACTTATTGTATTTTTTCCAAATGGATTTGCGGTTTAAAAGTTTAATATTTGTATATTACTCTAAAACTATATGTTTCATGTATACAAAGTCATAAATGGAATTGGTAAAAATATTTTTATTTGAAAAAAATTGTCAAATGGATGTACAGCCTTTGATGGCTAAGCAAATATTTAAAATAAAACGAGCCCGTATATTTTTTTCGATAGAAATGACCTTTACATTCTAACATTTATTTGAAACCCTATTTTATGCAAGTTTGTTTCAAATGTTCGTATATTTTATATTGTAAGGAAAATGTTGACCGTGTAGCAAGGTAACGAATTATATAATATTATGGACCTCTCTTTTATAATTATAATAAAATATTGAATGTAATAATTATGAAATATAATATAGGATTTTTCATTTTCAGCAAGGAGTCAGCAATTTGTCTCGATATGGCGTTAGGCTCCCCACCTATCACATCGTGAGACGGAAAATACAAGGCGGTATGTGGGTGTCCTGGTTGCTACCTTTACCCACCCTTTCTGGGAAAATGCGTGTGTTTGTGTATGTATGTATATATGTATGTAGATATAATATTTCTCCAGCAAACTATATAATATGTGAATGAACTAAACATTTATTGAGGTTATCATGAGTTAATCTCGAAGCAGTGTTAAGGTTACAGCTTAGCTTCGATAAAAGAGATACAATAAAAAACGGGTTAGTATATTTTTTTAAATTATTACCATATATCCAGCAATTTATTTTTACATGATGATTAATTCGCGTTCAAATATCTCCATAAATGAATGAAGAAAGCAACCTTCAATTATTTTACCGAACACTTCTACAATGCGTCTTAATTAATTGAAAGGAAACTTAACTATCTGGAAATCTATAATAATCTATATCATATTAAATCAAAGATAATGTAAAGTGAGTTATTTGTAGTTCACATGCACATAAGATTTTATCACTCTAGTTTGTGTATTCAAATGACTAGGTGGATAATTCTAACTACTCCATTTCGGATTGGAATAGATCTAAGAACATCTTAAAACCACATCCCTGGTTTGCATTTATGTGTTCAGATTAAGATGGGGGAACAGAAATTAAGGGGCAGATAAATAATTTTAAGGTGCCCAAAATATGGATATTTTTATGTGGGTTGCATTTATTTCGGCGGTATAAGGTTTTCGGTGCGTTGGGGTTACACCGATACAGAAGAGCGTAAGGGGTAAGAATGTAAACTCATAAAATATTGGTGTTTATGTTTTTATGTTTTTAACCGACTTAAAAAAAGGAGGAGGTTGTCAATTCGACTTTGTTTTTACGCCTACCATCTTATTTATTACATTAGCAAAAGGTTTTTTATTCTATGAAATTAACTTTACGTAACATTACTTTATAAAAATTACTTTTCTTAGTTTATTTTATTTATTTTTAGTTTATTAGACACATTGTCTAACTTAGATTAAGTTTCTATTATGTAAGCTGTGCACACAAATTATACAAATTAGAACTATGCCGCTATAAAGATTATTTTTAGTTATATGTATTTGATGTGTATACTGTTGATATGCCTTATTTAAAATGAAATTAAAATAAAATAAAGTAACATTATAAAATATCGTATAGTAAATATTAAATACCAGTAAATACTAACAAGGTTATACTGTTTTCTAATATAATAAGGAAAGACAATTTAAGGGCTTGACACAGGTGTAACAATCATGATGTATAATGTAAAAGATAATAAATTATTTTTCAATACCCGGTCAATACTATAATACCCAAAGCCATAATTAATAAACTAATTCAAACTTATCGCATTTAAAATATTCCCTTTGTTAAAATCTCTCTCTACAAGAAAGTATGAGTGATTTTATTGTAGATTGTTTTATTTTTATTGGTCATTTACGTAATCAAATAGCTCTTATGACAGGTCAATACACACTGCTGCAGGACTATATATCTATACACAATATATATATATATATATACTGGGTATCTCAAGACTGCTACCGAAAACGAAGCCGGGTGGTAGTTTTAGTGGCTACAAACACAATGCAATTAAAAATTTCGCATAGAAACGCGACAAATATTTCTTATGATTTTTTAAATATCGTAATTTTTGGGTGGTAAATCCATAGTTTTTGCTAAAATAATAATTTTAACTCTTTTATACCTTGGAGTACTTATAAATAAAAGGGTATACCCTATTATTTTAGGAAAAAATGTATTTACCACCCAAATATGGCCATAGGAAAAAAATAACAAAAAAAAATGTCGCATTTTTTTGCAACTTTTTCTGGTGCATTGTGTCTGAAGTCGTTTAAACTACCACCCGGCTTCGATTTCGGTAGCAGTCTTGAGATACCCTGTATATATATTATATATATACTATATACACAAAATATTTGTTTTAGAATTATTTGTACTCATTTGTTATTAGTATTTATTATAATATTAATTGCTATTTCATAATTATAATGGTTTTTTTTTTCACGAATGTTACGCTTTATTAATTTATTTTATATATGCTTTATTGTACACCAAAATGAAAGACACATACAAGTACTTAAAAACTAAAGGCATGGTTACAATAGGCGGCCTTATCGCTAGCTGCGATCTCTTCCAGGCAACCTTTGGATGGACTGGATTATTGTGAAATTGAAAAGCTTTACTAAAAGTATAATTGTCGGATTTTAATAATTTCTGAATCTCTAAATAATACTTTTCTCTTCGAGGATATGAAAAACTTTTATATTTTAAACCGCGTATAGTATTTTTCAATAATTGAGTGCCAAACCTGCACAGCATTTTTTCTGTGTGAGAAATATTCTGCCAATTTTTCACTGCATTCGGACTGTATGGAATTGAAAACAATTCCTGCAAAAATGTTTGCATTTTTTTCTCGCAGTTCGGGAGTTTCGCAATGTTCACTAGATATTTCGACTCTATTCTTTTTAAGTTATTCGATATATCGGTATTCGTAGTAACAGGAATAAACCACAAAAAACGAACATTTTTACACACACCGAGTGGTGGACTGACTAACTGAAATACTTTAAAACGATTAACTTTTTTGTCAAACTGAAATTTCAATACAATATTTACATGTAAACTAAATGACAAAATAATGTGTCTTAATGAAAGTTAGTAAATAAATGCATAATATATGCAGTGGATGTACTGTTAAATTAAATAGAATGTTTTTTGGTGCAACAACTACTCTATACCTTGTATGTAGTTTCTCTTTATTTTATAATTTCTCTAACACTGTAACCGTCTACGTTAGTTCACGCTTGCATCCCCAAAGAAGTAAGCAGAGGTCTCACAAGTATCATACAGTTTGTTAAAATTTAAGCCCCAAACTGTAATAGGAATAGACCAAAACGCTGAGTAAATACCTAAATCCTTGATAACAACATAAATGGGTCCTAGAGCGGTTTCGGAATATTTATTATGATTTTGATTGAATTGGAAATGTGCTAGATATGAGTAGTTGTTGTAATCATCCTTAGCTTAGAGAACGAAAGCCTTAGGAGGTCGCAAGTTCAATCCCAGGAAATAAAATATAACTTTCAAAGATTTCTAGTTATGTATCACTTACAATAAAATTAAAGGATAATATATACAACAAATGACGTACATAAACTCACACCTTTTTTTCCAGAAGGGGTAAGCAGATGTGCTTCTAGGACACCTACTTTTCGCCTCATGTGTTCCGTCACACTATGTGATATGATATGGGGGCGAGTCTATCGCCTTATCCAATAATTCCTGACTCCAGGCTGATAAATAATTAATTGAAAAATCCACAATTACTTCGCCCGACCTGGGATTCGAACCCGAGTCGTCAGCTTTATAATCATATCGTAGTACAACTGCGTCACCGAGGTAGTCGCATTATGAAATTGTGGTAAATACTAGAAACATTCGTAAAAATATTTTTGCAAAACAAAATATTAATGGTGAGTTGAATGTGGAAATATTCCCGTTATGCTTTCTCTCTGCCGTTTGGGTGGCTGCCATGCGGTATTAATTTTAAAAATATTGGGCTAGAAAGCAATTTGTAGGCAATAAGTGCTGAACAAAGGAGCCAGGTATTTTATTTTCAAGGAATTTCATTATTTTATTTTTAATAGTGCAATTTACAACTACTACGGTACAATTATGAAATACAATAAATAATATGGTATTTTTATTTTTAGATTTCAAGTGCTGTCATGTTTTTTTAAGTCCTTTTTATTTGTGGACTTAGAGTAATGTCTGTCTACCTGTCATATTACAAAATTAATTTAGTAACTAGTACTTCGTTCTTACCTTTTAACAGTCTAAAAGAAATGTCTAGCGGTATTTAGTTTCGCGATACTAGAAGTCCCGTGGAAGTACTATACTTAAACTATCGCCTGTATTCTGTAAGGTTTAGGAAAAAATGTCAATAACAAATCACGATATTTCAAATTCCGATATTATATTTCAAACAAATATTTCGGTATCGAGATGGCATAGGAGTTTGATTTATCGCCATTTCGATAACAATTCAATAAGGTAGTCGAATCTATTACTGTTTTTACGAATGTGAACGTTAAAGTTAAAGTTTTGATATGTCGTTTAATTTGTTTAATATCTAACAAGATAAATCATATAGATATCCAAAAATTGTCATTCACGCGTTCAATGCAATATTACTCAAAATTTACAAAATAATGTAATATTTTAAAACGAGACATTCAAAAATCCCAATCAAAAATCATACAAACTTTTCATTTATAAACAAGACACGTAACTAAGCTGGTTAACGTGAACATACTAATGCCAGCCAACTGGTACAATATTTCAGTTGACCGGGCATTTGGTCATGCAAAACTGTCAGTTTTCCTGTTTGCTGATCCTGAACACGTGTTCCAGTGAGCAACATCTACAGGGTGCAGTTATACAACCGACATGCAATTGCAGCATGTTCTTTACTTGTCTCTATGACTCGAATGCTTAGCATTTTGTGGTCATTATGTCCATTACTGCTGACGCTACATCCATCCATCCATCCTTCCAACAGCCAAAGGAAGTCCACTGCTGAACAACGGCCTCCCCCAATGATTTCCACAGAGACCTGTTGGAGGCAGCCTGCATCCAGCGACGTCCCGCGATCTTTACCAGGTCGTCGGACCATCTTGTGGGTGGACGTCCTACGCTGCGCTTTCCGCTACGTGGCCTCCATTCGAGCACTTTCCGACCCCATCGGTCATCAGATCTCCGCGCTATGTGCCCTGCCCATTGCCACTTCAACTTGCTAATCCGGTGGGCTATGTCGGTTATTTTAGTTCTCCTACGGAACTCCTCATTTCTGATTCGATCTCGTAGGGAAACCCCGAGCATAGCCCTCTCCATAGCTCGTTGAGTGACTCTGAGCTTCCTAATAAGGCCCATAGTGAGAGGCCACGTCTCGGTGCCGTAAGTCATCACTGGCAACACACAACTATCGAAGACTTTCGATTTAAGGCGCTGAGGTATTTTGGACGGAAGACGTCGCGTAGTTTCCCGAACGCTGCCCAACCGAATTGGATTCGACGATTGACCTCTCTCTCGCAGTTAAATAGACATATTCGTCAACAACTTCAAGACCGATGGAGTCCGACCGACCGATGTCGAGCCCCCAACACCGATGGGGGTGGGTACAACATGGACATTCGACATGATCTTCGTTTTGTCCATGTTCATTTTAAGACTCAACTGTTGGGAGACTCGATTGAGGTCTTCGAGCATAGTGCTAAGGTCTTCCAGCGATTCTGCCAAGACTACAATATCGTCGGCAAACCGAAGGTGAGTGATATACTCGCCGTTGATGTTGATGCCGAATCCTTTCCATTGCAAGAGCTTGAAGGCATTTTTCAGCGCGGCAGTGAACAGTTTCGGAGATATGACATCTCCCTGTCTCACGCCTCTCTGTAGTGGAATAGCCTTCTTACTCTGATCTTGTACTCGGACCGACATGGTGGCGTTGTTGTATATACACTTCAACACTTCGATGTACCGATAGTCGATATGGCACCGCTGGAGAGACTGTAGCACAGCCCAAGTCTCAATCGAATCAAAGACTTTCTCATAGTCCACAAACGTTAAACAAAGCGGCAAGTTATATTCCTCGGTTTTTTGTGTAACTTGCCGAAGCGTATGGATATGGTCTATGGATAAAGCCTTTTTGGAAACCCACTTGTTCGGGAGGCTGGAAGTCATCAAACCTGCGCTCGAGACGATTTGTGATGACCCTCGAAAACAACTTATAGACATGGCTCAGAAGCGAGATGGGCCTGCAGTTCTTCAGCAAAGTGTTATCACCTTTTTTGAAGAACAGTACCACCACGCTCCCGCTCCATGCCTCCGGCGTTGAGCCCTCGAGAAGGACAGAATTGAAGAGCCTCTGAAGGACCTTCAGTATTGGCGTTCCACCCGCTTTCAGAAGCTCTGAAGTGATTCCGTCCTCGCCCGGCGCCTTGTTGTTTTTAAGTTGCTTCAGGGCCATCTCAATCTCACACAGGCTGATGTCCGGGATATCATCGCTAAAGTGTCGGATCAACTCGGCTCTTGGGTCTTCGGCCGAGCTAACAGCAGGTTGGGCAACCGAGGTATAAAGCTGTCCGTAGAACCTCTCGATATCCCTTAATACCTCTGCCCTCGTCAATACCACGCGGCCGTCGTCCGTCTTCAGCCTAGACAACTGGCTTTACCCAATAGATAAGTCTCTTGCAAACACTTTGGAGCCTCCGTTCCGCTCAATTTTCTCCTTAATGCTCACAGTATTGTGAGCACGGACATCGTGTCGCAAGGACTTCCAGATCTTTCTATTGAGCCGCCGATATGCTTCGGCGTCATCGGAAGACTACAGCGTTAAAGATCGACGTTCGGCCATAAGGTCTAGAGTATGGATCGAGAGTTTTTGTGGTCTATCTCTACGGCGAGGTCTAAAATACTTAGATCCCACCGTATGGACAGCTTCTACCAAACCGCTATTTAGCTCGTCCACTGCAAGGTTTTCTTCTAGACAATCAAAGCGATTTGTAAGCTCGAGTTGAAAGCTCTCGGGGTTTTGGATATGGGCGCGAGTAGGTCGGAGCGTAGATTTCATCAAGCGACGCCTTTCCGATTGGACATTGATATTCAGTGTGCCCCTAACCATTCGGTGATCACTGCCGGTTTTCACCCTGTTGATCACAGAGACATCTCTGAATATCCGTCTATTCGTCGTCAAGATGAGATCTATCTCGTTTCTCGTAGAACCGTCAGGACTCAGCCAGGTCCATTTCCTGTGAGGCGGCTTCTGGAAAAAAGAGTTCATCGCAAAGAGTCCCTCTTTCTTCAGAAAGTCGGCCAGCCTCTGACCCCTGGGGTTCCGTTGCCCATGTCCAAATTTACCCACTTTCAACTCTGCATCGCTTCTCTTGCCCAACTTTGCCTTGAAGTCCCCCATAACAACATTGAAGTAGGTTTTGGAAGCTGACGCTACGGTATGTTTTTTTTTTTTATTTAGTTATTGCCCACAAATGTTTATAATGCATTTTTTATTTCGCACGGTTTTATGATTACAATCAGTATTTTTTTCTCTTATACTATTGACAAAAGTATACATTAAGTGTTAACCTACCGTATTAGGTAGTGTTACAGCCATCTCTGATTATGAAACTCCTCTGCAATCAATAGTTTGAATGAGAAGGGTTAACCTATGGTCCACCACGCTGGCTCATAGCAAATTTCCTTCCGATATGTTCTTCATCCTCAAAGTTCGTGATAATTAACTACTTATACATTCTTCTTTACCATTAGCGTAATAACCGTATGAAAATGAAAATACTCCCTGGCAATATAACACAGCAGTGTTCTCAGAAAAATGTTCGTATCGCATCACCGCCGGAGACAAATGTCTTGCTTCCCTAGCGTGACTAATTCTCGGATCTCGCCTCACTTAACTCAGTAAGAGCGGAAACCTCAATGACTTCAATATTACATACTGGAAGGAGTTTATGTTTGCTAAAAATCTCTGAGATAATGAATGAAGTTTTTTAATTATCTTTATTTAAAATCCTGGGTTGACGTTTTCACATTCGTAGAAACATTTTTCAAATATTCGTTTTAAATGACTATTAATGCATTTATTATAAATTTACGTGAAATAAAATTTTAGTACTGCCACTATTTACTATTTTCACGACACCAAAATCGAAATCTGACCTAATCCATTACTTTATATTTTTTACTGAGCGCTTAAGATTCTTCGAATTTGCTGCGGTATTTTCTCTCTGTTTCTTTAGCTTTGTCGATATATTTTGTACGGATACTTGTTAACCACGCACATTCGATTTTGTGTTGATAGTGAATGCAAGAAAGAATAACTTGATAATCTTCAATAATTCTTTATTGTAAAATGTTTACACTTTAATTGGTCGAACCGGAAGGAGAACCAACTTACATAATGAAACGCACTTTATATTATGGCGCAACCGCTGAGTTCGCGAATGTGCGAATTTCCGTCAGTTTTTCACAAAGCTTTCAATCACTCCCAGCCCTTAATTCACCTACAGCCTTCCAAATTATGACTTGCAGCATACATTCCTTATAAATCAAGCTAGTCAATCGTTTGCCGCCTACAACGGACAAGGGCGAGACACCGCATTCATTTCAATTAAGCACCGAATTACTTTCAGAGAATATTCTTGCCGGAGGTCCGGAGCTTAATTTATTGTGATTGATCGTACTTTCAAATTGGAGTCGGTAGGAAGGTTTTTTTTGCAAACGTTTATTTGTAATGTATGAGACACGAGGTATTGCATTTTTTTTATGTATTGGCTATACTGATGGCCAGTGACCGCCGTAGCCTATGTATGACAAATAACGATAGACGCGTTGGGTAAGATTTTAGGTAGGCAAAGATAACATTATGATTATTGGCTACAGCCTTTGTGGTACAGTTGGTTCGGTAAACGAGAGGCCGTACGTTCAATCCCCACATCGAGATAAAAGTTTGTGAGGCCACGAATATTTATCTCGAGCCTGAGTGTTTGTGAGACCGCAAAATGTTACGTAGTTTTTGTTAGCGTAAGACTCGATCTTAGTAAGGCGTCAAGACTATGTATATGACTGCTGAGTATACATATTTATTTATTGAGACACAGTCAATGTTACTAGCGAAAGGTGTAATGGGCATCTGACAATGTCACTCAGCGAATGAAACGCGACAGCTAAGCTTCACGTCATTTTCCTGTGAAACAGTGGTACTGCCCCAGGCGAGCCTGCCTATTTATACTGAGTAATGACTGACAACAGCCATGGGGGTGCGATTGCGTACATGAAAAATATTGAAAACAATTATTTTGATTCTAGCGCCACGCTATGGTGAGAACGGGAAATTATCGTGTAAGTAGTTTAAAAGGAATTGTTAAATGGCGGTACTATGCCACTAAACCAAGAAATATGTTTTGTATGTTGATATTAGAAGCTTCTGAAAATTCAACCTTTTTAAATTTGATATTGGTTAAAATAACAGGATGTTAAGAAAAAATCTATTTTCAAAATATATTTACATAAAAATTAGGGCGCCCTTTGACGGCGAAATCACGTCGTACATTAAAAAAAAGTTAGAGTTGCACATCTATCTCTGTAAATAATACTAATCTATGACAATAGCGTTGCTTTACCTTTGAACAACAAAAAAAACTAGTCGATTATAGGAATCGTAACAAGTTATTCTGCGTCACTACTCATTTCCGTTACCAGGGAACCAGTAATATTGTTTATCAGCAATGTTTACAAAATAATAAATTACTTTATCTCATAATGCCGATATTATGAACCATAATAATGGTCTTCATACAATAATATTTATATTTTTAATACTAATCTGCGCATTAACACATATTGGCCCAAATAAACTGGTTGGGAACAAAGAATGTAAATTTCCGTGTCAATGTTAGGGATTATTTCATAACCCACATTTTTATCGACGCTGATAACTGTGTTTGCAGTGTACAGAATATATAATAAATAATATTACATCATCAACGATATTATGTGTTAATACAGAGGTAATTAACCTATTATAAGCTGCATTGATATTTTGCGATTCAATTAAAAATGTGGCCTTTATTCGTGATATTTTTTAAGCATAGCAAAACACAATAAATATATTCACCTTATTATCATACACATAGGCATAACCATACTGGAAACTACGAAAAACGAATGTCTGACAAATACCCAAACTGAAGAACATTTGTGGGTCATAGAAATATTTGCCTCGGAGCAAGTATGGAACCCGCGACCTCCTGTTTTGCAGTTTTGGTTCTGTTTCATTCCTATAATAATGCAATATAATGTGGAGCAAGGGAACATTATTTAGTTAAAACAATTCTTAAACAGAATGTATTGACGACAAGGTAAGAAAGATTGAAGGTAAAATTCGTCATTTTAGAAATTTCATTATCATCGGTAAACCCCGTCCATCATGCATGCCTTGTTTGTTTTGCGTCATAAACCATGAAAAGTTACAAATGATGAAATAAAATGTAATGATGTTCTCACACCATTTCAGGCAATGACACCTAAGCCAATTTCCCAGTTTATAATATTACGGACTTAATCGAGGTAAACTCAATCACCACTCTCAATCATACTCTAGATTGTAGAGAAGGCCCGTGCACTGCAGTGGGACATATACGTTATGGGCTGATACAGAATCAAGTTAAAATTTTTTGATAATAGTTGACAAAACGTTTTCTTAAATAATGAAATCTGCATGTATATCTTATGTTAATGGAATACAATATAATTTTAGGTACACTACATCGAATACATTGCAGTGAAGCCATTATACATTGGTAATGGGGTCTGAAAATCTATCCAACATAATCTCAGGCCCGAGTCAACTCCATTATGAAAGGAAGATTGTCCTCAATGATAATTGTATAAATAAAAAAAAACATAACATACAAACACATTCATAGTGACACGACAAACCAATACTAATGTTTAATAAACAGTAATAAATACACCCAACAGTCACATACATAGTCCTGACCCCATATTAAGATCAATTAAGTCTTGTTCCGTGGGTATTAGACACTGCGAGGGACTTTTTGGTCATACCCAGACCTGAGGCAAACACTTTTGAACTTCAAAAACATTTGTCTCGATGCGGGAATCAAATCCACGACCTCTCATTTCACAGTCAGCGTCTATCTTCGTGTTTTGGTCTCAGATAATAGCGTAATTTTTATGACCAACTTGGGCTGGTAAATTCTGGTTCTCATTTACAACGCCACATGGGCTACTAAGCAGATCACAACAATAACACCCTAATATAATCAATGTCATTTAAATTAAATGTACTTAAAACCTGCAAAAACATAGCGCGGAGCACGTGTTAAATTGAAACAATTATTGATCATCTCGAGAAATCAGCTCCAATTGTTGAGACTTCTCCGATGCGGCAAATTGTCTCGACCACTCGTAAAGATGTTTAGTTAGTACTAGACTGAAATACTGGAAGGCAAAACCAATTTCGGCCCTAGTCGTATTCCTTTGAATTTTCGGAATTAGGTTTGTATTCGCAGTCATTGTCCGCTTGACAAAGGAAAGACATAGTGAGAAACTAGCACACTGAAAAGGTCTTCGACAGAATTTCGGTAATTTCTAGATTTCATATACTCGTATAAGGCATATAAAAATCAGAATCAATTTATAGTCATAGTAGTAAGACCACTTCACTGTAGGAATAAACAGGCTCTTTACGGGTGGTACTACTATCCAGAAAAATAAGGCTTTTAAACTTTTTGGTTTCTATATCAATCTAACAATTCCTATTCCTCCAAATCAAGATTCATCAAGGAATCATTCAATGCAATATGTTTACCAATTGTAATTTTCTTTTTGTGGTTGTATTTAATCACGGTGGACGAACGACCTGGCTAAGGTTGCAGGAAGTCGCTGGATGCAGGCCAGGTCGATATTAAGATCAAGATAGAAGATTTGTGGGGAAAGGCCTATGTTTAGCAATGGACTTCCTGTGGCTGAGATGATGATGATAATCATGTTATTTAATTATTATTTAACTTGAAAAACTTATATACTAAAAAACTTATATAATAAAGAGTATAAATAAAAGCCAACTTCAAAGTGCCACTACAAAGTAAAAAATAATATCTATTTCATTGCGCTAGTACCACAGCTAGAACACATTAATTAATTTTGTTTTTGATATTGACTAGCCAACAAATTTTTACTACATAATATTTTGAAGGCTGGTCGCCAAGTGACGAAAGTGTGTTTTTCTTAAAGTCTTTTAAACTATAATTTAATTGCTTGCACTAAAAATACCTATTTACGGCTATTTTATCAAAGGAAGATAGCTGCGCGAAAATTACCCACTTTATTAGTGCTGGACTGTTCAATTTCGAAAAGTTGTGTTCGGCAGATCCGAAGATATTCATCTAGTCCTCGCCATTTTTTTTATGACCAACCCTGTATATCATGTTTTCCGACATAAAATACATTTTCGAAATCGGTTCTCGAATGACGGCCCAATCGCGTAACATACATATAAAAAAATCAGTCGAATTGATTACCTCCTCTTTTGAAGTCGGTCAATAAATAAATAAAGCCTTGCACCTTTAAGAGACTGGTTACGTCCCGCGATCCAGGTGCTTATTTGCCATATATATGCAATAAATAATGCAAATTAGTGCCAACTCGCACTAGGCCAGCGTGGTGGATTTTATGGCCTAACTAATCTCAATCGTACTCCTGATGTAGACTAGGCCTGTGCCATTCACTAGGACATATATGGTCTTATAAAGTATACCACTCATAATTATGCAATTCCAAAAACATTTCCATTGAAAACAAACCAACACAGAATAGCATTCACCTTGTACAAATACAACAGATGTCTTCAGTTTCGCGTCTTCCTATATAACTCAAGTTAATAGTTATTGATAACATTCATCAAACAAGGGGCGTGAGGTGAAGAATATTCTACCCGAACATAAATAAAGTTTCCACTATTCTTTTACCTATAATCTATACTATAATATTATAAAGCTGCAGAGTTTGTTTGTTTCTTGGAACGCGCTAATCTCTGGAACTACTGGTCCGATTTGAATGATTCTTTCAGTGTTGAGTAGTCCATTTATCGAGAAAGGCTATAGGCTTATATATATCATCACGCTATGACCTATAGGAGGAAAGCAGTAGTAATATTTCTAGCAAATACGAAGAAATTTTGTTCGTTTTTCGTGGTCCGATTGGTCGATATTCTAAACTGATAGTTAGAATTAAATATTTTGACCGCCATTTTAAAACGTGTATGCACCCGGGCGGAGCCGGGCCCGACCGCTAGTGTTTTTATATAATTAATGGCAAGACAAGCATTTCATTAGTCTGATGGTAAGCGATACGACTGCTCATGTATCAGCCAGTATAATGACAGTAGCAATGCTTGGTATTCCACTACGCTCGCCATTCTGAGACATAAGATTTTTAGTTTCACAATGTCCAGTAGTTTCTCTTACGGCTTAGGCCGCGTGATTTTTTTGGATTCATAAGTACCGCATAGCTTTTATCGATAATATTAACGACTGTTATAAATCTTTAACTTTAAGAGCTTGCGTGTGTAAATGCAATTAATTGTGGTAGTTAACCAGTAAGAGAAACTGAACAGTTAAGAATTCTCTAGATTTTTTTTATTCTACCACAGTCATCATACATCAAGTGCAATACCGTCCAGACTCTAAATGAAGTATTGCAATATCCATTTCTCCCGTCAAACAGCAGTATAAATGCACTGTTTGGTGCCAGTTTGAAGGACATTGTAGTCATAATTACTATTGCATATACTTAACATCTTATGTCTCAGGATGGCGAGCGCAGTAGAATGCTAAGAGTTGCTCTGTAATTCATGCTTATGTTTGTGTTGCTATTGTTAATGAGCAGTAGTAACGCTTACCTTCATGCGAATGGTACGCTAGTCTACCGATTCATCGCAATAAAAAATCGATTTCAAACAGTTATCTCCTGCCACTCGATGCAATTATGCTTGCCTAAGGCTTTCAAAGTAATGTAATAGACTATCGGCTCGGCTCAGCTTCGATCGGGTGCAGGAACTAACCCAATAAAAATATATATATATATGTCACCGCGGACTTTATTTTTGAACTTTTTAAGACCAACAATTACGTCACACATTATTGTTTAAGCATGTTTAATTTATAATTTAGACAGCCTCCGTGGCGCAGTTGGCCAGACGCCGGCTGTGAAATGTGAGGCCACGGGTTCGACCTCCGCATTGAAACAAATTTTTGTAAGGTCCCCAAGTATTTGTTTCGGTTCTGGGTGTTTGTGTGACCGAAAAGTCTCTCGTATTTCCTGATAACCACGACAGAAGACTCGATCTTAGTATAGGGTCAGGGGTATGTATGTGACTGTTGGATGTATTATTTATTTATTTAGTATACTTTGCGTAGTTTTAACCGTTTACTCATCGCACACAACGGTAGCTCGCAAGAGGAATAAATTTTCACCGTCTTGCAATATTTTTCATTGCTACTCCGCTCCTATAAGTCATAGCGAGATGTTATATAGAAGTGCATACATCTCTATGCTTATCGGTACGTGGCCTCTACTCGAGAACTTAGTCACTTTGGCGTGCCAGATTTCAAATTATATATCAGTGGTCGTAAGTCACTGCTCTTTATGTTTATAAGATTGCAACTGTCATAAACCTACATTTTTAATCTTCGAACGAACTCTGAAAATAATATTTGTGTTTTATTAATTCCGTACAATAACTTTGTTATTTTTGGGATATAAACCACTCTTTGAACATAGAATGGTCTAGAAACTAACTAAGGTAATACATATTGATTTTTTTTTTTAATTATTGCTATAAAAGTCGAGATTACGAGATTATACCGTTCGCCCGTTGGTAAGCGATACGAAGCGACCGCTCATCAGCAGGAGCAAAACCAACCAGTAGCATTATGTATAAATTGTACGATACATTATGTTTTCATGCGATGGCCAAGTCGATCTATTTATTTACAACGTAAAGAGTTTTTAATATTGATATGATAATAACTTTATACAGAAGGTCCCTTAAGCAAGGACTAAATAAATTCATCGACTTGGTATTACATGGATCTCACAACTTTTTGCGGTAGAAAAACTGAGCTGCGAGACTTGGAATTTTTTTACAGGATGATTTTGATGAGATACATCTTACTCAAGGTAATTTCCCATAAGAGTTGCAATCAATGACGTGTTGGGTAAAATTGTATGCATTTTATTTTATAAAATAATTTGAATATTAAAATAATGTATTTGACCGAATTGAATTGAATGGATTAGGGGTACATTATTGCATCTTGGATTTTTTTAAATACATTGTGTGTTAAAATGTGTGTTGTGTGTGCTTGTGTTATTTTTTTGTAAATGTCAATAAAAAAAAAATTATAACTTTCCAAAAATATATGCATATTGTTTTTATAAAGGTATTGATTATATCTTAATGCATAAAAAAATGTAAACAGAAATGTTTTTATGAATGATTGTCTATTAGAAAAAGAAAAAAATAGAATAAAATCATATAATACAATATAAAAATGTTAATAATACATTACGCTAAAATAATATATCATAGCCGCAACCACTCGTCACACGAAGAAACTCATCACTGGTACATACAATTTGTACTAGAGTAATTACAAACTATGTCTATCACAGATTGAAAGGAAAAAAGTAATAATACATAATACTCTATGCGTATCTCTCCCGCACTCTTGCGAACATTTCTGCCGTGTCCACCTTGTTTGGTCCTTCATTCTTTCCGAAAAAGGTTGTCTTGGTGGTCTTCACGAGTCCTTTGCCGTCTTCCGCAGCCTTCCGCCAGTAGACCGTCTGTACTGCATGCCTTCCCGCGATGTAGCGAGTGGCACTAGCGATAAGTTGTCTCTTGTCCATTTCGATTTTTAAATTTTTCAATGTAGGCAACTTGAAGATGTGATCGCTTCGACGGTTGCTTTCCGTATGAATGTGTCAGTGATTCGCTGCCAATTTATACATAGATAGCACGTGCCAAGTGTTTGACCGATTGATAAAGGATCCGCGTTGTGACGTGTACACTGGTGTGTGTAAACTTTGCACTGCGCGAACGCGTGCCATTATGTGTTTATTACGGGGAAACTCAGTCGCGCTTCATGTTAATGCATCTGTTATTTATTTTTATTGATATTTAAATTGATGACGTCTGTCGTGATTTGGACTCGTAAAATACTTAATGTTTTGTTTTTGTATGGGTGTGTTTTTAGTTGTATTTGCATTTTAGTCTTGTCATGTTGCCGAGTGGAATTTCAGATTTATAAGGAATTGAGTTTTAATATTATAGTCGAAGAAAATTTAATGTAAAGCAAATTCTTGCTCTTTTCGCTGAAAATGAATAAATAAAAAAATATTATTGTGAAACGAAATTTTAAATACTGAATATTATATATATATTATAAATTTGCATAGTAGCAAGTATTTTTTAATATTTTTAATACATCAAAAGTTTTTTTTAGTTACTTAATAACTTCCGCAAACATCTATTCATAAATCTCATTATGTCGAGTTTCTGCAAACTAAATTATTCTTATAACAACAACGTACGATAAATACACAAAACAGAATACCAGAAAGCATAAACAAGCAGATTAATTTCCTAACCCTTCAACGTTGCACGATGACCAATGTCATTGCAAAATTGAACGCTTCATGTATCCAGTACAAAGCATCTGGAATTGGGATTTCACATCAATACGCGTTGCTTATTTAACGTCCATACACCTGAGGCAGCGCGTCGATCACTCTAACATGGTCTTTGTAAGCTACGTGTAGCTACTCCATTTACGGACAATAGTTAACCCATCTTTTGTCTCATTTCGTTGATTGACCATCCACCTAGGAGGAAGTGAGAGGTGTGAGTCCTATTCTTCTTTTACCTCCCTTATTCGTGTTGCTTACACAAACTTCCATACACCATGGGCGGCGCGACTATCACCACTCTAACATGATGGTTTCTTAGATTTACGCGAATGTTACACATTGAAATAAAACTATTATTTACGGATTAATCGCGAATTTAGTTTAATTTTTTACATTTTTGACTTCCCGACGTTTCGGTTACTTTACAGCTTTCGTGGTCACGGGGCGGACTGAGGTATTAGACGTCCGCTCTGTGACTGTTACAATTCATCTACCCTTATTTTACAATTATTTATTTAAAAATTAATTTTAAATATCTAGTCTGTGTTTGCGATCCGATCTACGCAAAAGGAGCTCACAGTGTCTTGAGGTCTGGCAGTTGGTCTTTTGGGTTCCGATTTAATTAAATGTAGTATTGGATCCCATGCTTGTGCAAGCTTCAAGCCATCTTCTCTATTGAAATTTGGATGTTTTTTAATTTCAATAGCCGCGCGAAACATCCTGGACAGGAAACGGTGTTCTTTAGCGAGGACTTGGGGCTGGTCAAAGCGGAGGAAATGCTTGGAGCCTTCTTCTATATGTTCAGCAACTGCAGACTTCGTTGAGCGTCGATGTTTGACGTCAGCTATGTGTTCTTTCACGCGGGTCCCTATGCTCCGTTTTGTTTGACCTATGTAGGAGAGGCCACAGTCACAATCTATTTTGTATACGCCCGGTTCTTGCAGGGGTATGTGGCACTTGACAGGTGGTAGAAATTGACTAATCTTCTTGGGCGGCTTGAAGTAGGTCTTTATAGAAGCACGCTTCAGGATATAGTCGGGAAGTCAAAAATGTAAAAAATTAAACTAAATTCGCGACATTTTTTTTTTAATTGCAATGAATGACGATACGAGCAAGCCGTTCGCCTGATGGTAAGCGATACGATCGCTCATAAACAGTAGCAACATTCCACTGCGCTCGCCATCCTGAGACATAAGGTGTTAAGTCTCAATATGTCCAGTAGTTACTCTGGCTACAATGTCCTTTAATCCGAAACACAACAGTGCATTTACGCAGTGTTGTTTCACGGGAGAAATAGATATTGCGGTGGTACCTACCCAGATAGCCTCTCACGTATGAGAGACCTAACACCAGTAAATCCGTAAATATTAGTTTTATTTCACTCTAACATGGTCTTTGTAAGCTACCTTTTGCTGTTCTATTTATGGACAAAAACGTATTTTGTCTTTTTTCATTGATTGATGTTTCACGCAAGAGGAAATTCATTTTTATCTGCCCATATACATATGTAAGGTTGGTGCAATATAATTTGCTAGGTAAAATATTTAATTATTGAAAGCCCTTATAACACACAATGTCATGGATTTATGAGCCCTTACAAATGTTGCTTCACAAAACGCATGAACCTTATCTGGAGCTACAAGTTTTCTCTCGCAATACCAATTCGGTTCTACGAAAACTAAAATAACGCTCATTTCCTTAGCCGGTACTTTTTATTTATTTCACGAACTTGTCAAAGTGCATAATCCATAATACCTGGTAATGTCTTTAATGTTTGTATCCATCCATCCATCCATCCATCCATCAGCCAAAGGAAGTCCACTGCTGAACATAGGCCTCCCCCAATGATTTCCACAGAGACCTGTTGGAGGCAGCCTGCATCCAGCGACGTCCCGCGACCTTTACCAGGTCGTCGGACCATCTTGTGGGTGGACCTCCTACGCTGCGCTTTCCGCTACGTGTTTGTATGTTTTGCAAATATTTGCAGTTAGCACCAACTTTACGATGCTCGTAAACGGTAGACTCAGACTCATGTGTGAGAGTCATTGTGATTGAGTATGCAATATAATTATTGTCTAAATACATGCCTTTAACAAATATGTGAAAAAGGTAACAATATGAGATATTCCCGAGACTTTGTTTTTTTTTAAACATGAATATCTGTTTTATTACATACATAGACTCACGCCTTTTTCCAGAAAGGGTAAGGACACGTGCCAGGACACCCACATTTCGCCTTGTATGTTCCATCCCACGATGTGATAGGTGGCATGCCTATCGCCATATCGGACACAAATTCCTAATTTCAGGCTGATAATTAATAGATAAATCCAATATCACTTTTCCCGACCCAGAACTCGAACCTGAGACCACAGCTTTACAATCATACCGTAGTACAACAACGCCACAGAGGTACTCATTTTTATTAATTAAAAAATGATAAGTTGCTGCAAATGTTCACTAGTTGTTGCCCTGATAATTTTTGGTTCGCCCAATATTTAGATAATTGATATTTTTTTACATAAAAGTAGGAGTGATGTAAATTATAAAACGCCTTTATTCTGCGCTACATAACTCATTACGGTAATGAGGAAAATGATTTCCAACAACTAACACGTGCAATACATTGCGGTGTTCCAACGTGTCCAATCCTGTGGTTTATCAAAGCGTTGCGTGACGAGGTTCTATTTTTAAGCACCACAAGCATGAACATTTGTGGTGAACATGGTAACCATACTATATGGGTTCTACTATTGTGTCGCAAGCAAAGAGCAACGATCGATTTAGTTCGAGGTTGTTTAAGGCAGTAATTAATTCCTGATATAGGCGGAGCTTAAAAAAATATTATAACCCCTTTGTCTTCTCGAAACATTTCTATCTTTCTTTCAAAGGCTAATAAGGGGCTTAAATTCGTCTGATGTTTATTTATTTAATCTGTATTATACGCAAACAAAGAGAATATAAAAATATAAAGAAATACAATCTATTAAAAGTACAAAAGGCGGTCTCCTCGCTAATAAGCGATCTCTACCAGACAACCTTTGAATGGATATAAAAGAAGGAGAAAGAAAGGGCAGATTAAAAACAAAGATAGAAAAAACTACATGTTATGGAATAGCACCACCATTCAATTTTATTATATTTTTATTGCTAGTTACATTTGGTACAGCCAACCCGCACTACTCCAGCGCGGTGGACTGTATAGCCTAACTACTCTCAATTGAACTCTCGATTGTAGAGTAAGCCCGTGCCCTGCAGTGAGGCGTATATGGGCTGATTCATAAGAAACGCTTGAAACGACAAGACAGCACGAAACCCAGAATATTCCACCATGCACGTCTGACCTGCGAGTCAATTGTTCACACGCTTACAACTTAACCTAAGGGCACTCGGAAGAGAACATAAATAGTTCTCCAAAACAATTCTATTAATGACGAGACTAATTCAATATCCTCTATCAAGCCCATGAGGTTTAAGGCCAAAGTCCCAAGTCCAACTATGAACATCTCTAATTGTAAGTGATTATAATTGTATGCAAAAAGTCATGTGTATGGACAATTAATAGTGCAATATGGAGCAGTATTTTTAAGAAGTACTCTGTCATGTGTGCAATCTACTGACCTAAGGAGAGGTTATCATAATTGCTTAAAGGAAATACAAATAAAGTGAAACGGCACTGCTGACCTTTAAAGATAAAGGGATAGCAGGGCAGATGAGTAAAGACGGTAACGTAATAAACATTCTCAGAACGTTGCAGTGAACAGATAGTGAGGTTAATCTCTTATAATCAGGCATTTCTTTCCTCCACAATTAATGCTTTAAAATCATTGATTTAAAACCTAAGGATAGGCCCTTCAGTACATTTGGCGATACAAAAGATAAAGTGAAAATTACGCTAAAGTAAATGTTAAAGTGCGTGCTGGCCTGTTGGTAAACGGAATAGACGCGGCTGCCCACATGTTCACGGTGGTCGCGGGTTCGAATCCCAGGGCACACCTCCGAATTTTCGGAGTCATGTGTGCATTGATAGTCAATGTGAATCTGTATCTGTATCAGCCCATATACGTCCCACAGCAAGGCACGGGTCTCCTCTACAATCGAGAGTACGATTAAGAGTGGTTAGGCCATATAGTCCACCACGCTGGCCTAGTACGGGTTGGCGGACTTACATACCATAAAAATGTAAATGCTATTTGAAAATTATTTGTTACTATCTTATCTCACTAAAAAAATAGGCGATCTAAAGTAAGTAATATAGCCATAATCTTGCATCATATGATATGTTGCGAGATGATTCATATCGCAACAATAATTATTATTACCAATACAAAATAATGTTATTCTCCTCCTTAGTACCACTTCAATTTTTTATTTTAATATTTTAGTACATAAACCGTTCCAGTTAATGAGAAATTATACAATTTACGATAGGCTCGTTTTAAATTATCCTGACCTTTAAGGATACGGCTAAGCCCTATCCAAGTTTATTATTGAAATGTGAATCATTGACATTTGAATTTTATTTCCATAAATTAACATTAGCCAGTCAGTAAAGCTTAACATTCATGATATTAACGTTTTCATAGTGAAGATATTTGAAATTATTATAAGAAAGATACTAAATATTATCATTATTGTAATTGAGATATAATAGGTGGCGGAGGCCCATGTACCACAGTGGGGCATATATGGGCCGATAGAAATCTTTATTCTTGATAGTTCTGGGATTTTTCTACTCAACATTTTCAATTTAATCCCTCTTTAGTATTTTCGAGAATGCGAGATAATTGGCTCTCATATCTTTCTTGACTACCTCCATCAATCATGTGCTTATTATATGATCTGATAATATAGATACGATCGCAGAGATGCTAAACTTTGATATATTCGATAAATCTTTATTTAGCAATTTAAGTGCTCTTAATTCAAGAGGTATTTGAACAATTCCCACTTAACTTCAGATGGGTTATGCAAGTATTGACCTGAAATCAGTATTTTCCAGTTAATCAGCACTTGTTGAGAGTGCGTGATCAAAACAATGTGTTATTCCCCACTACATTGTGTTGACAACTATGATTCATTAATGTTTTCAGCGATCCAATCATATGATTGAAATTGAAATTTATATTAATTGAAATTGACTGCTTTATAAGAAATTAAACAAGAAATACCTAAATGAAATGAAAATATTTATTGAATCCATAAAATGTCATACTTTGTTTAGATTCAGTCGCTTTTTTTTTCACTACCACCCGGTTCACAAGGCTGTTTTCGCCAGAGAAGAACGGGCAAGAAACTCTAGCGTTGCTCTTTTCAAAATAAGTTTACAATACAGTGATCATACAGGATTTGCAATTCAGAGCAGTTCATAAATAATTTATACAAAATAAATAATTGATAATTTTACTGTACGGCTGAGTGTTATGTTTTATTCCCAAGCCTTACTATCTTCTAAGTATTCTGAAATTGTATAGTATGCCTTATTACACAACTGTCGTTTTATAATAGATTTAAATTCATTAATAGTTAAGGCTTTTATGTGAGTGGGAACTTTACTATAGATATGTATACAGTAACCCTTAAAAGATTTGCTAATTTTGTGGAGCCTCGTCTTATGACTAGATTATTTCTATTTCTAGTATTTAGTACTAAATTATACACCCAACTATTAGCATGAACTTTTATAGTATGTGAAGTCCGGCAACCCGCAATAGGCCAGCGTCGTGGACTATATGACCTAAACCTTCTCAATCGTACTCTGGATTGTAGAGGAGGCCCATGTTCTGCATTGGGACGTATATGGGCTGATACTATACTACACCCTACAATCATATAAATATTACTGACCACAGTATTGTATCGTGGGTATCAGAAACTACGAGAGACTTTTCGATCATATAAATACCCAGACTAGAAACAAATAAGTACATAATTATGGTCCACAAACATTTGTGTCAGTGCAGAGATCGAACCCGCGGCCTTTCGATTGACAAGCAGCTTCTAACCAACTATCGATTGAAGGTTAATGGCATATGAGTTAACAGATAGTGGTAGTAGGTCTCTCATATGTGAGAGGCCATCTGGGTAGGTACCACCGCAATGTCTATTTCTCCCGTGAAACAACACTGCGTTAATGCACTGTTGTGTTTCGGATTGAAGGACATTGTAGCCAGAGTAACTACTGGACATATTGAGACTTAACACCTTATGTCTCAGGATGGCGAGCGCAGTGGAATGCCAAGCATTGCTTTGTATTTCAAGGTATTGTTTGGTTTTGCTACTGTTCATGAGCGGTCGCATCGCTTACCATCAGGCGAACGGCATGCTCGTCTCGCAATTCACGGATATAAAAAAAAAAAAAAAAAAAAAAAAAAAAAAAACAACTCGTTGAAAATGCTTTCCATTGATACTTATTCACGATTAAAAAAATACCTTCGGCATTTCTATACTCGGAAATCGAATTCGAGATCAAAAATGTAAACAAGCAAATGTCATTGTGAAAGTGACATTTCAGGGTTATGAAACATTTTCTCAAAAACATATTGGGTATAATTTGATTTGTAAATAGATTCAAATGTTGCGAGTACTATGTTTTATTTATTTATATTTATTTTTGAATTTTGAACATTTTTCATGTTTTATTATGCCTTTCGACGTGACCCTTGACTTGGGGCCAAACAAATTCTAATGGGTTTAACTCACAGTGATTTTCAAAGACCATAGTGCGTTTGGCTAGGAGCACGAGCGCCAGAAATCGCCAGAATATATAACACCCACAAGTGCTTCATGTTGAAAGGAACATAGCTGGACACCGGATAGTGGGTTGCTGTACTCATACCATGATCATACTGTGGTATTTAGCCTTTAGGTTGGGCTAGGCAATAGTACAATGGGGTGCGAAGTCGGAAACCTCCACGTGGTGCACCCTGGGCAACGTGGGTCATCGTAGTTGCAGTTCTGCAACTACGATGGCCGACGGCGAATATCCGACGGGGAGGGCAGGGGGTTTGGCGGTCGCTGTCTTTTGTGGCGGCCGCCTCCATCTGTCGTTGCAGGCGAGACCCTCCATTTGGGTCACCCTCCGGTTCTGTCCCGGAGGTTTCGGCGGGCCCGGTGTGCGCTTACCCCGCCGCCGGGCGGGCTTTGGGAGTGTCCCTCCCACGGTCACCGTCGCATATCGTAATCCGGTTGTGAGGTTTGTGGTCATGTCTCGCACTCCTGCCGGACCGAGGGTCTTGGCTTAACCGCCCGGACCGCGAGGGAGGATGCCTCTATAAAAAGTACCCCGAATCCCAAGCGGCGGCGCACCGCGAGGGGATGCATGGCTGATGGGCAGTTCAGTCTCTAGTGCGACCCCCGCCAGAGTACCGGCCGACCCTCTGGCGGGTTACGCTAGGCTTACCCAGGTACAGGGGGCACTGCCTGGGCGGACCTTCTTTTCCCCCATACTCGTGGGAACAATATGAATAGTTCACAAAAAATCAAAAAACAATGTTCTGTATTGGTGGATAGGCTGCCAGAGTCGGACATCTCTCCGGCGACCAGTCGACCAGGTTCGTCAATGGGACCTCCTGCGGAGAGGAACGCGCTCCCCCGTGACTTCGACTCGGAGTCCGGGGCTTGCAGCGACTCTTCGCAACCAAGGAGAAGCCGAGTAAAACGACGAGGCTCTCGCCCAGCAGAAAAGCGGCCCAGGGCCAGTGACGCGGCTAGTACGGTCGAGACAGACTCCCGCACTGCCAACAAAAAACCGAAGCGGCGCCCACCAGCGCCAGGAAGCAATGACGAAGCTCTTGCCAAGGCGCAGAGAGACTACGAGGCTGCCCTGGCTGCTGAAAGCCTTACCGAGGCAGAGATGCTGGAAGCAGACGAGGTCGAACTGCGGAAGGCTAAGGAGGCGAACCCTCGGACTAAGCCGGCACCAAAGGACCCTCCCCCAGCCACTCATAGTGAGGCCTTAAAAAAGATGGCAGAGCGGCTCCAACATCTTGCACGTACGGCCAAGAACCTAAAAGGCACGTACGTCAAGGAAATAAAAGACAGCGCGCTGGAGCTGCTAGAGATAGCGCAGGAGCCACCATCAGCAGAGCTCGCCCGAGCCGAGGCGGAGAAGGCCAACCTCCGGGACAAGGTGACGGCGCTGGAGGCGGCCCTCACCGCCCAGGGGAAAATGTTGCAGGACCTGATGGCCATGGTCCGGACGCAGCAGCAGCCAGCGGCTGAGTCAGTGGCGGGCTCAGATACACCGGAGGTAGTTGCGCTGAAGCAACTTTTGGAGTCGCACATGGCAAAAGTTGATGCCAGGCTTGAGGCGATCGCCATGCGTCTGCCTCCGGAGCCGGTTCTCCGCCCCCCGCTGGCCGCCGACCGGGCCAGGGCCAAGGCAGCCCCGACGCCGCAGCCACCCGTCGTGGGAATACCGGCCAACTCATAGCCTGCCCTGGGAGCGGGAAAAACAAAGGCTGCCCCTGCGGCTGTTGGTCGTCCTGCAGCAGCTCCGCGGCCGAAAGTGACTGCGACGACAGCCCGGCCAACTGCGGCTGCTCCGGTTAAAGCACAAGTGGCTGAACGAGAACCGCGACGACGTGCCCGAGGCAACCGTAAACGCGCCCCGCCTCGGTCGCAGACGCCACACCCGCCCCTACAACCCACCACATCCACGGAGACTCCGTGGACTGTGGTGGCAAAGAGGGGCAAGAAGAAGTCCCGGGCGGCCCAACAGCCGGCTCAGGCCCCACGCAGGGCTGCTCCCCAGCTCCGCCTCCCGCGTAAAGCCGCCGTGACTCTCACGGTGACGCCGGAGGCGTTGAAGCGGGGTATTTCATACGCACAGGTCCTGCGTGAGGTCCAGCAAAAGGTGGACCTGGCCAGCCTCGGCATCACAGCCGGGCTGAAGTCGCGGCGAATAGCCACCGGGGCTTACCTCTTCGAGGTGCCCGGGCCCGAGTCGGAGGCGAAGGCCGACTCCCTCATCGTTAAAATGAGGGAGGTCCTTCGCGGGTCGGAGGAGGACGTACGCGTCTCCCGGCCCGTGAAGACTGCTGAGCTGCGGATCTCGGGGCTGGACGCCTCAGCCACCCCCGAGGCAGTCGCAGCAGCCGTCGCCCGTCTCGGCGAGTGCTCCTCCGATGACGTCAATGTCGGGGAGATCCGGGACGGGCGCTCGGGCCTGGGCGCAGTGTGGCTCCGCTGCCCAGCCAAGGCAGCGGAGAAGATAGTGAAGGCGGGGCGCGTCCTCGTGGGTTGGGTGGCAGCGGCAGTGCGACTGCTTGAGGCCCGGCCCCTGCGCTGCTACCGATGCCTCTATAAGGGGCACGTTAGAGTGCAATGCACCGGCGAGTGCGACCGCAGCGGGCTCTGCTACCGCTGCGGTAAACCCGGCCATAAAGCCCGAGAGTGCTCCGCGGATCCGCACTGCGCAATCTGCGCAGATGCCGGAAAACCCGCGGACCACCGGGTGGGCGGCAAGGCTTGCGCTGCCTCCTCGGTCCCGCACCGTTCTCAACGCGGTGTGGGAGCCGAGGTTGCGGCGCGGCCGACGCCGTCCCGCCCTGAGGCGATGGAGATCGCCCATAATTAGATGGATCTTAATTTCCTCCAGGCGAACATCAACCACTGCGAAGGAGCACAGCACATGCTCGAACAGTCCCTGGCGCAGTGGTTGATTCACGTGGCTGTGGTCGCCGAGCCATACTCTGTCCCTGCCCGTGACGACTGGGCAGGGGACCTTGATGGCTCGGTGGCCGTCTTCACCCAGGGCGCCGCCGGCTCTCCGCCCTTCGAAAAAGTAGCGAAGGGTGCGGGATGCGTGGCGGTCCTGGTGGGAGGGGTGTGGATAGTGGGAGTCTATTTCTCTCCCAACAGGTCCCAGGCGGAATTCGAGACTTTCCTCGCGCGCCTGGGGGCCCTGGTACAGCATGACAGCCAGCCTCGCCCCGTGCTTGTAGCCGGCGACTTCAACGCCAAATCCTCGGCTTGGGGTTCGTCGGTGACCGACGCGCGGGGCGAGGCCCTGGAGGAATGGGCGATCTCCATCGGGTTGGTCGTCCTGAATCGGGGGTCGGAGAACACGTGCGTGCGGCACAACGGCGGTTCGGTGGTGGACGTCACGTTCGCCACCCCGGCCCTTGCCCGCCGTGTTGGGGACTGGAGGGTTTTGGTTGAGGAGGAGACGCTGTCCGATCATCTCTACATTCGGTTCAGCGTCTCATCCTCCCAGGTCTCCACCCGCCAGTCCGGTGGTGGTCCGACTGCCCGATTCACGGGCGGCCGACGTTGGGCCGCGAAGCGCCTCGATGTGGAGGCCGCGAAGGAAGCTGCCATTGTTCAGGCGTGGCTCCCCGTGCCGGACGGGCCGGTGCAGGTCGAGGAAGAGGCGGAATGGTTCGGGGTGGCGATGTCGCGAGTCTGCGACGCGGCCATGCCCCGGGTCACCCGCCTCCCAGCGAAGCGCCAGGTGTACTGGTGGTCGGCCGAGCTCACAGAGCTGCGCGCGGCTTGCCAGGTCGCGCGCCGCCGACTCGCCAGGCACCGTCGTCGTCGGACCCGTAGACCCGGCGACGACGAGCAGGGGCAGCACCTTCTCGACCTCCACAGAGAGGCGAAGAGAGCGCTGCGGGTGGCCATCGCGCAAGCGAAGGCCGCGGCGAACGAAGAGTTCCGGAGGTCTCTGGACAGAGATCCGTGGGGGCGCCCGTACCGTGTGGCGATGCGGAAATTCCGCCCATGGGCGCCCCCCTTGACCCAGAGTCTCCGGACCGACCTTTTGGAGGACGTCGTCGCGGCCTTGTTTCCGGCCACCGAGGAGTTCACTCCTCCACCGATGGCGCCACGTCCACCGGCGCCATCGTCGTTGGTTTCGGTAAGGGATATCCCGGAGGTTTCGCCGCAAGAACTAGAGGCGGCAGTGCTTCGGCTGCGGAGCAAAAACTCGGCCCCGGGTCTCGACGGAGTGCCCGGTCGTGTCTGGGTGCTGGCCGTCGGGTCGCTGGGTACGAGGCTCCGCGGCCTTTTCTCCGCGTGCCTTGAGCAGGGCATCTTCCCGTCGCGGTGGAAGACGGGCAAGCTTGTCCTGCTCCGCAAGGAGGGGCGACCCGCAGATTCGCCCTCGGCCTACCGGCCGATCGTGTTGCTCGACGAGGTGTGCAAACTCTTCGAGCGCGTAGTCCACGCGCGCCTCGTCGAGCATCTGGAGGGAACGGGCCCGGATCTGGCGGACTGCCAGTTCGGGTTCCGGCGGGGCCGGTCGACGGTCCACGCGATTCTGCGGGTGAAGGCACAAGCGGAGCGTGCGGTGTCCCGGGGTGGAGTCGTGGTGGCGGTGTCTCTCGACATCGCCAACGCGTTCAACACCATGCCCTGGGCCTGCATCGAAGAAGCACTGCGGTACCACGAGGTGCCGCCCTACCTTCGGCGTCTGGTGCACTCGTACCTTTCTGACAGGTGCGTTGTGTATCCGGGCGCCGACGGGTGGCACCGTAGGGAAGTGTCGTGCGGTGTTCCGCAGGGCTCGGTTCTTGGGCCGCTCCTGTGGAACATCGGCTATGACTGGGTGTTGCGTGGTACCAACCTTCGGGGCGTCGCTGTCGTCTGCTACGCGGACGACACACTAGTGACAGCGACGGCCAGGACGTTCCAGAGGTCCGCCCTGCTCGCCTCGTTCGGTACTGGACTGGTGGTGAGCAGGATTCGGCGACTGGGCCTCACGGTGGCCCTCAACAAGACCGAGGCCGTGTGTTTCCACGGTCCTCGGTGTGGGCCTCCGCCAGGGGCCCACATCACGGTGGAGAGGCTGCTTCGGTGCGTACCTGTGTCGCATAGCCGGAGCGGAGGAGTCCGCCGTGTGCCACCATTGTGGCAACTGCCGTGAGGACACGGCCCAGCACACGCTAGAGGAGTGCCCAGCCTGGGACGAGGAGCGCAGCGCTCTCGTCGCGGTCATCGGAGGTGACCTTTCGCTGCCGGCCGTGGTCGCCGCCATGGTCGGCAGCCGGAGTTCGTGGCGAGCCATGCTCTCCTTCTGCGAACGTGTCATGTCGCAGAAGGAGAGCGCTGAGCGGGATCGGGAGCAGACCGATCCCGCTCGTCGCCACAGGAGACGTAGGAGGCGCCGGGACAACAACTAACCCGGCGCCGCAGAGGCCACGCGGGGCCGCCGTCCCTATCTTGGCGGCCCCCGAGACGTGACGCAACACGCGTCCAAAGCTGCGTCGCTAAGCGGCAGTGCACAAGGAGGCGGTCCTGGCGCGTCCGTTGAGCGGTATCCCGGGGCCGTCTCCAAAGTGCACCGATGGTGGCCGACGCGGGGTTTTTAGTCGGTATTTCGGTGCGCAGACTACGATAGGGACCCGACCCAGCTCCACGTCTCGCTGGGCCGGAAGGCGCACCGGTGAGTCCGACACACCCTCGCCCCTTGGGGGGTGGGATGGTCCGTAAAGGGATTTTCCCCGCGAGAAAAAAAAAAAAAAAAAAAAAAAAAAAAAAGAAAAAAAAAAAAAAAAAGGATGCCGAGCGCAGTGGAATGTTGCTACTGTTTATGACTGGTCGTATCGCTGACCATCAGGCGAACGGGTTGCTCGTCTCGTCGTTCATTGCAATAAAAAAAAAAGATAATATTTTACGAATGAACTAACAATCAGTGTATACGTGTTAAGCAGTTGTGGTCGCCTATATTAGGGAATCCGGTTCGAACTTACTATACCGTGATAATGGTATCGGAAACATCGAAGGCCAATGCCAAACGTTAATTAACCCAATTACACTATTACTCAATTCCAATAAATGTAAAATTTGTGGTGAACTATACTGGGTATCTCAAGACTTCTACCAAAAACGAAGCCGGGTGGTAGTTTTAGTGGCTACAAACACAATGCAACTAAAATTTTCACAAAGAAACGCGACAATTATTTTTTATGATTTTTTAAATATCGTCATTTTTGGGTGGTAAATCCATAGTTTTTGCTAAAATAATAATATAAACACTTTTATTCCTTAGAGTATTTATAAATAAAAGGGTATACGCTATTATTTTAAGAAAAAAATGTATTTACCACACAAATATGGACATAGAAAAAAAAAATACAAAAAAAATTTTTTTTGCAACTTTTTCTGTTGCATTCTGTCTGAAGTCGCTTAAACTACCACCCGGCTTCGTTTTCGGTAGCAGTCTTGATATACCCTGTATGTACTATGGCCTAAACTTTCTCAATCGTACTGTCAACTGGACGTGTATGGGCTAATACAATTAAACATTGGTCACTCAATATTGGTTATCCATCTCCTCCATCCATCAGCCAAAGGAAGTCCACTGCCACATAATAATAATAATAGTCTATAATGGTCCCCACTCCCAGGGGGCAACACTGTTCAGTCTCTGTGGTGCAATTGGTTGGACACCGGCTGTGAAACGTGAGGCCGCGGTTTCGGTCCCCGTACCGAGACAAATATTTGTGTGATCTACAGATTGTTTCGGGTCTGGATGTTTGTGAGACTGAAAAGTCTCGTAGTTTCTGATTCTTACGACACAAGACTCGATCTTAGTGTGAGGTCAGACTCAGGACTATGTGTGTGACTGTTGGGTGATTTTTTTTATATTTTATTGTTCATACAACTATCTCAAAGAGTTCAAATTCCAAACTAAAGTATTAGTCACAGGCATTGTACTTTGACACTAAATAATCCATTGTTCATAACAGGATAAATTCCAATATTGCCATTATCTGTTATCCGTTGTACCTACGTAAATAAAGGTCATACTTCGTGTTATCGAAAAATGTAGATAATATTTTTTCTGTGAATCAAACAGCTGATGAATTCTGTGGGTAATATCTTAATGTATATTTTATCTCAAAATATTATTAGGTGGATTTTTGGTACGTTCTCTCTCGTATGCGATAAATCTCCACTTAGTCCAATTATTATGTCGCCAAGAAACAATAAGTAAGCAATGTCGAATGTTGTTTTGAAGGACAGTGTTGTTGAATTTACTATATAAGAATAATATGTAATGCCACGATGTGACGAAATAAGCGTAGTGTTAATATACAGGTCTTATGAATTGATAATCTTAACTCGTGTTGCCTTGTTTACACGCAGATTATGTTTACAATCAAGGGATACCGCTAAGATTAATCTGAGCCATTCAATAATTATTTTTTTAAATTTAATATTAACTTATGTGAGTTGCAATTGCAAAAGTAAGGAAGACATTGTGTCTAAATAAAATAATATAGGTGTATTATAACCTCTGGAATACTGATGACACAAAATAAAAAAGCAGGAATGAAAATAAAGATATTTGAACCTTTAGTAATCTCTTTAAACAAGCAACACGCAACGGTAAAATGTTGCTTCGCGTCGCGTATTTTATAAAATATAATATAAAACATTTAATAACTTTCATGCTTCATATAACATGTTCATGAAATGCGCGATGAAAAAAAACTCACATGAGAATGTTTACTTCTCACGTGCGAATATTACGACTTAAGCTTTTACTTAGATTAAAATGCATTTATAAATAATTAAAAAGGCATCTGCATAGTATAAAATGCCTGTCTTTTGTAGCTGGTACTAGAAGGGAATTTTTGACTCTAATACCAAGACCTAAAACTATTTAGAACTAGTAAAAAAAACATTTATCTCGGCGCAGAAGTCAAATCAAGGATCTCCATTTTTTGTTTACAACCATAAGCCAGTAGCCATTGCGCCTGCAGAAACTATTTTTAACTTTATTATGAGTCTATACATGTAGAATTATTAACTTTTTATACATTATTTTTTCTATTAAACCCTAGTAAATATCTCATTGATAGACCTTTTTTGATTAATTTTCCCATCAAACCTCAGTACCTCATTGCTATACCTATTCGTTTGTAATCAATTCCCGTAACGCTTAATCCTCGGTTACATATAAAATAACACACAAATATAGCACTATATTTTCTTCATTAAAACTATTTCTAAGAAGACTATCATAATCTGTTAATTGTCTATTATACAAGCTATTACTTTTGCTATCTCCATATTAAGTACTTATGAGAATTATTACAATTGAATCACAATTGTATGGAATATACGCACTTGTGTTGGGAATAAATCTTTTCCTGTGTTTTATAAGCTTCTATTTTAGAGTGCTAAGAGCGTTTACACCTTGCGCGCAAAGTCAACTATAGGTATTTCTACGTTAATTTCACGCACACATAAGCGACCAAAGCTGTGTGCGTAGAGCTGCCGCGTCGGCTCGCTATACAGTCAGCGCAACCAACTTTGATCCGTGCGCTTCAAAATTCTAATATTGAATTGAAATGTAACTTATGATTTATATATTGGTAATATTATATCATAAAATATTTTATTTGCATTATAAGTACACAAATATTACTGTGCAAGCAATGAACAATACAAATTTAGATACTAATAATATTTTCGTTATTATTACATTGTTAAGTTGCATTCAAATCAGTGTTCAATCAGTAGACACTACGGACGTTTATTAATCATTTCGTGTTCGAACACATGAAAAGAGTTAGGGGCCTTACAACTCCTTACAATTACGAAATATATTTAGTTTTATATTACAATACATAACATAATTTAGCATCGGAATCTATTTTTACGACGCACGGCAAAAATCGACTGCAGCCAGGCCGGAGCGACGAGCGATACGTCCTCCCTAGAAGGCCTTGCGGCGCGGCGCGGCGCGGCGGTCTGATTTAATGCACGGCGGACAGCGTGTTTTATAGTGGTTTTTAAAATATATGTAGAATTCATGAAAACTAATTTTATTGAAATATAAAAATGGTAATTTATTGATAAGATGTTCTTCTATTATTATATGCAATTGCTATAAAAAATTATGTACGATAAGTTGGTGAAAAAAAATATGTTCTTGACGAGAGTTTCTGAATAATTTCGCATTGTTAAAATTTTTATTTTTCAGGAACTAAACATAAAAAGATTATTTTTCTCATCAAAATCCCTCCATAAGAGTCTTATTAGTCGGATAATATTTTTATTTTCATCTTATATTTAGTGATTTCGGATATCTTAAGCTTCTAAATTGCCACTTAAAGCCTAAATAACGAAACTGTTCAGTAATCCTTATAGTACTCACAAATTATCCATCAATCTATAATGTTTTTCACCAAAATCCCTAGATGACAACCTTTTCTAAAATTAGTACTAATTATTTTTCCTTGAAATTGTTTATTGGTGGCTATTAACTCATTTGAAAAGTCCTGTTTTTTAGCCAAAAAGCGCGCAATGGGTATAAACGCTCCGTAACTGCTACAATTTACACCTCTATTCTCAAAATTAATTCCTTGATAAGTTCAAAGATACTCGACAAAACTGATCCCGTCATATTTACGCGTACTCTGACATCTGTCTAGTCTAGTATACTAGATCGAATCAATTACTAATAATTTTATCTTCTACTGTAATAAATCCGTCGCTGAAAATAGTCGATGACTTGCTCAGCGACTTATTGGAAACAGCTTACTCTCAAAGACATCCTCAAACCTTTACTAAATATTTTGCCCACCTTGACTACAAACGTGTGTCTCTGTCGTACGTAGTACGACTAAGCGTCTTAAAATACGAATTTAAAAAAATATGTCTCTTTGAGCTAAGAATTATCTGGTATTAATCACCCGATAACAATTAGCTAATATTATATAATATTGTGCAAGCAATTATAATTTTCACGCACACCAGAAATGACGGAATTTTTGTCATAAAACATATGTACGTGATATAAGTGATGTCACTCTAATAAGCTATGAAATAATGCCAAACAAAGGTTCTAAAGTAAACCATATGTGCATATTAATAAGGTCCACAAGAAACAATAAAAATACAATAAGAATTTCCGTCAAAACAATTCACGATGTAAACATTAATTGATAACGTGCGTCTGAGATTTAATCAGGTTTTATTGAACTCATTTATCTGAAATTACATTTTAATTTGTTGATAATTCGCCACGCCCACGAATCGACAAAAGTCTATTATTGCGAAAGGTTACGTGTGTTTGATATCTATAATTATTATGATAATATCCAGAGAAAACACACGTCAGAAGTTGCTAATGACACAGGGGTACACTTAGCTTATATAGAGTGTAGCATTAAACGTAGGATTTGTAAATCTTGCCTCGATCTCTCATCGACTGCCTCGGTGGCGTAATTGTACTACGACGCGGTTACAACATTGGATTTTTTTATTCACTATCAGCCCAATGTCAGGAATTTGTGCCCGATGTGGCGATAGGCTCGCCAGCTATCACATCGTGGGATGGAACATACAAGGCGAAATGTGGGTGCCCTGGCACTTCTGCCTTCCCTTTTTGGGAAAAATGCGTGAGTTTATGTATGTATGTTGTAAATCTTGAAGGGGGTTATTAAATAAATAAATAAATCAAACCCAACAGTCACATACATAGCCCTGACCCCAAAATAAGATCGAGTGTGATCTTGTGTCGTGGGTATCAGGAACGACGAGAGACTTTTCGGCCTTACATACATCGAGACCCGAAAGAAATATTTATGGCCCGCACAAACAACAGAGTAACCTTCCTGTACTCACATGCAATTGGTTTAGGCAAAGAAATGTGTCAATCCTAAATCTTTGATCAAATGTTTGCATGGACCTAAACTAACAGACACGTCTTTTTGTATATTAATATTTAATATAATTTATACAACCACAAACGACTAAGAAAACATGACTACAAAAATATTTGCTCACGCATAAAATCAATATTACGTATCTGCAAACGAATCAAAACACCGCGTCTAATAATATTATTGAGTAGGCCGCAAATAAGCAGTACAGTTTACTATTACAATAAGCATGTAGATTCTAATGATATTCAATATCAGAATAGTAAATAAACACATACGTATATTTGATGGATAATAAATAAATTTAACAGATTTATTAGATATCGCGGTCTCAAACAAATTAGACGTACAGTTGGTTTATGCGTTTTCTTCGTAAATGATTTTTTATTATTATTATGAATCACTTAATTACACCTTTTTTTTTATAAACCATATCTCATCATGATTTGTTCTAATTAAATATGACTGTCTAATATTCTTATCATAGTCGCCATGATCGGAATTGGCTACGAAGACTTCATCATCACTATAAATTGACACTGCACTTACAGTTACAAGGCAGGGTTGTTGTAAAGCACAGTTGTAATGCCATAGAAAGTCATCTGGCGGACATGGGCCACCCGAAATAGTTCTAAAACACCCAATGGAACCTGTAGTTTATGATAAACTAGCTGTAACCAGTTAGTTAGGTACCATATTCAAAATATCTGCCGAGTCTAGTAGTAGTAGAGAGACTACTACTTTGTTGACAATCAGAAACCTTAAATATCTATAAATTATCAAACAAAACAGGAAACATTTGCCCTACTCTGGATTTACAAAAGGCTAACAAAACATGGGGATATTTTATAATTTACGTGAGACAACCCGTCATTATAACAATAATAATGAAGAAGAGAAATGATCTCAGCGGTGATTTCCAAAAAGCTGCCTAATGAACCCCCGAGCCATGAATTCACTTTTGTACATCAAGGAAACCACAGTAGAGGTAAAATAATGATAAGTTTATTTACACCGAAACCAAGATTAGTATATAATGTGGAACTACAAATTAATTAACCAATAAGAGATAAAAAAATCCGATTTCTTCCTACCATCTGTATGCAGATGATTTACAAATATATTATCATGCTCCTGTGGACAGGGTGACGGAGGCTATTAACTCTGTCAACAGGGATCTTGAGAGTATTAGCAGATGGAGTAAGTCTCACGGGCTATTAGTCAACCCTGCTAAGTCCCAAGTCATTGTTGTTGGCAGCTCCAGGTTGATTTCTAAATTAGATATGGATCACTTACCTCAAATTCTGTTTGATGGTTGCACTATTCCATTCAGTGATACTGTTAAGAATTTGGGTGTAATCATCGACAAAAACCTATCCTGGGGTCCCCAATTGCAACAAGTAAGTCGCAAATTGTTTGCTGCAGCAGGGTCCTTGCGGAGATTGCGGAATTTTCTACCGATTTCCACGAAAATCGCACTGGTTCAATCTCTTCTTTTTCCCCTCCTTGATTATGCTGATGCTAGCTACCTCGACCTCACCGAAGCCCAAATGGAAAAACTTGAGAGACTTCAGAATTTCTGCATTAGATTCATATTTGGTCTTCGCAAATATGACCATGTTTCCGAATATCGTATCAAACTCAAGTGGCTATCAATACGTTTTCGCCGTAATACTCGAATTCTTTCCCTTTTATACGGTATTTTGTACAATCCCTCTAGCCCTCACTATCTTAAAAACCGTTTTGAATTCCTCGGTCAAACTCATGCACGAACTCTTAGATCAACAGAGAATTTGATCCTAGAGATTCCCAAGCACAGCACATCATTTCTAAGCAAATCCTTTACAGTTCATGCTGCTCGCTTGTGGAACGAATTACCATTGTCTGTCAGACAAGCTAAGTCATTACCAAGTTTTAAGAGACTTGTTAAGATACACTATCTCTCACTGCAGTAACGTATTATCCTGTTATATATATATTTCTGATCCTCTTTACTTATATCATCATTATAGTTAGCTCAATATATAATAATATTTATGTATGTATGTATGTTTGTGTGTATTTATATTATGTAAATTAATATAATATAGCATGTACATCAATTATTATTATTATTGTTTATTCTCTCACTATTTGCACTACCCTATATTTCAATTTCTCAAAAATCCAGTCCATCCAAAGGTTGCCTGGAAGAGATCGCAGCTAGCGATAAGGCCGCCTATTGTAACCATGCCTTTAGTTTTTAAGTATTTTGTATGCGTCTTTCATTTTGGTGTACAATAAAGCATATATAAATAAATAAATAAATAAATAAAATAAAACGTATTATAGATTTCATTCGTAACATAGTCCGCCTATGATTATTATTTATTTACATAATATATTAAACTTCTCTTTTTAGAGATAAGAGTCAAGTAATTTACCGGTGGTAGGTCTCTCCAATGTGAGAGGCCATCTGGGTAGGTACCACCGCAATATCTATTTCTCCCGCTGAAAATCATGATGGCGAGTGCAGTGGAATGCCAAGCATTGCTTTGTAATTCAAGGTGTTTGGTTTTGTTACTGTTTATGTGCAGTCGTATCCCTTACCATCAGGCGAGCGGCAAGCTCGTCTCGCCATTCATGGCAATAAAAAAAAGTAATAGATAGTGTTCATTATAACTACTTAACCTACTGCTTAAATCTCAACTATACCCGGATATAAAGAAAGTAATACATAGTGTTTAATGTTATAACTGCTTAGTGCTTAACCTACTGCTTTAATCTCAGCTACGCCCGGATATTAGGAGCATGGCGTGCTTGTCCCGGTGTGGCCGGTGATTAATGGTTCCAGATGAAACCGCAAATAACCGGATCTATTTGGTATCTGCACTATCGCCGCTGTCAAATTTGAAACTAAAACGCATAAAGGATCTATTAAATAGCTGTGTGGCGCACTTATAATACGTTATGTTTGCAAAGCTCAGGTCTCAGGTTCGAATCCCGAGTCGGAAAAAGTGATATTTTCTATCCATTATCAGCCCGGCGTAAGGAATTTGTGCCCGACATGTCTATAGGCTTGCCCCGTTCACATCGTGGGATGGAAAATATTAGGCGAAAAGTGGGTGTCCTAGTTGCACCTCTGCCTAGAAATAGAAAAATCAGAGAGTAAACATAGTATTCATACGCCCCAATAGTGACCGCCTAATACCTAATACGGTTGTGAAGTTATCCAGTGAAGGTTTTATAAGCGATTTGATTTTAATTGAATGTCTGAGTACGCAGTTATTCTGGCCTCACATACAAAAACAATCATGCCAAAAATATAATACGTATAACTACTTCTATATTTTATACAACAATTGGCTTACAAAATAATAAGTGTCAATTGAAATGACCTATTTTACGTCAGGACCGTCTGAGCGCACACGCTGAAGCGACCAAAGCTATTGCCAAAACAATATCCCAATGATTTAATGACGTCGAACATAGAAGTATTTTATGACGTAATAGGCTTTTTTCTCCACTTGGATCGTGGATTTATTTCGAGCCCATGAAATCAGATGAAGAACGGGAAGGAAAATGGATGATGGCAAGGGATATTGGGCATCCAGCAATTTCCCTCAACAATATTGTAATCTAATTAAAACTGCCTTGTGCCAGTCTAAAGAAACATGGGTGAACATCGAAATATTCCAAGCGTCCTATAAATAATAGAACTAAAACTATAAAAGCAAAACATAATACTTAACAAAAACAAAGCCTTTATTTTTGCTAACAATTAATATTTAGCTCAGACGTTAAGACAAATGTTTGGACAAATCTTTAGCTTACTTATATTTAGAAAATCGTAAATGAATTTATTTGTTGTCACTTTTTGCATACCTAGCGGCATTTTATCTCTAGACATAATACTATAATGTAAAATATTTGTTATTCTGTGTTCATTAAACATTAGAAAGTCACAAAAGCATTTAGATAAAAGATAACGTGCATTAATATTAGACGGAGAAATCTTAGGATAAATCTAAAGACCATTTACATTGCATTTGCATAAGAATCACTTGAATATTAATAATATACCGGGTATCTCAAGACTGCTACCGAAAACGAAGCCGGGTGGTAGTTTTAGTAACTACAAACACAATGCAACTAAAAATTTCGCAAAGAAACGCGACAATTATTTTTTATGACTTTTTAAATATCGTCATTTTTGGGTGGTAAATCCATAGTTTTTGCTAAAATAATAATTTAAACTCTTTTATACCTTAAATTATTTATAAATAAAAGGGTATACACTATTATTTTAGGAAAAAATGTATTTACCACCCAAATATGGTCAAAGGAAAAAAATAACCAAAAAAAAATTGTCGCTTTTTTTTGCAACTTTTTCTGTTGCATTGTGTCTGAAGTCGCTTAAACTACCACCCGGCTTCGTTTTCGGTAGCAGTCTTGAGATACCCTGTATATAACACTATTTTCTAATATTTTGTTTTTGTGTAAAAGCCTTTAATCTAATTATTATCCTATATGTAATATTATTACATAAACTTATATGTAATATTATCTTATATGTAATATTACTTAATCGAGTCTCCCAACAGGTGGGTCTTAAAATGAACATGGATAAAACGAAGATCATGTCGAATATCCATGTTGTGCCCACCCCCATTGGAGTTGGGGGCTCGACTCTCGAAGCTGTAGACGAATATGTCTATTTAGGACAAGTGGTCCGGTTAGGCAGGTCCAACTTCGAGAGAGAGGTCAATCGTCGAATCCAACTCGGTTGGGCAGCGTTCGGGAAACTTCGCGACGTCTTCTCGTCCAAAATACTCCTAATACCTCTGACCGAGATACTGTACAATGCACAATGGAATTTAAATATATGTATATTATTATTATTTTCCTGTTTTACTCCATATGGCAAGCCATACTTAGGTATACAACCACATACCCACGCACACACACATACAATGAAGTTGTGATGAAATACAATAGTTTCTTTTTTTTATATATTTTTTGTTTGTATTTAGTTTTATTTTGAATTGTCATGTTTCTTTATTGTATTTTTGCTATTTTTCAAATTACTGTCTAATAAATAAGTAACTCCGACTGATCGTCCGCACGTCTCTTGGGCCTCCCATTGAAAATCAGCGTTGTAGTATTGCATATGCAGTACTGCAGCAGAATGCTGAATGAGAGGTTCCATTGCTGGCGGAATATTTATAATTTTATAATACTTATCTGTTCTTAGGCTGAATTGCATAAAGTAACTTTGCCTGTAGCAAACGTCAAATCAACTGTCAAAGTTACAGTTCAGCCATTTTCGGGTTGAAGAAATCTAAGGTTCGGTTGCATAAACTAACTTTGCAAATACCTTTGCCTTTGAAAATGTCATCGCCATACATTTGAGACGTATTTGACCTTGTGAATGTATGGTATTGACAGTTTCACGGTCAAAGGTATTGGCAAAGTTAGTTTATGCAACTGAGCGTAACTCTTGACAAAATGACGTCACAAATAACATTACCTTTAGCTCCACAGTTTCGGGCGGTTAAGGGCTAAAGGTACTGGCATGTCTGTAAAATGTCAACTATCAAAACATTGATAACCTGCCATTACTTGATATTAACAGAGTGCTTTTATAGAAGAATTAATTGAATAATATCTTTACTACGAGATATATTATGGGAATCAAGCTCTTCAAGCGACGATACTTCAATAAAGTGTGTTGGGTTATGTCTATGGCAGTAACATAAATGATATATTTGTACAAAATCACCTATTGTATGATTTCTTTTTTTTTAATCAGCCATCAGTTTTTCATGCTATGTGGCAGGCCTATTTCAGGTATGCAGAAAAGTAGCAATAGGCAGGCCCACTACTACTTCAACCTGCTAATCCTATGGGCTATGTCGGTAGCTTTGTTCTCCTACGGATTTCCTCATTTCTGACGCGAAATGCATAGCCCTCTCCCTGGCGCGTTGGGTGACCTCAAGCCAACTCATAAGGCCCATAGTGATAGGCCACGTTTCAGTGCCATAAGTCATCACTTACTAACACGACAACATGTAAGACTTTCGTCTTTAGGCAGTGAAAAATATTTGACGAGAAGACGTGATGTAGTATTCCGAACGATGCCCATCCGAGGTCACGGATTAAGAAATGAACCAGAGTTGGATTCGAAGGATAATTTTGAGCGCGTATTTTACTTTATAGAACCATTTAAACGGTCCCAATTAATTTTTTTACACTCATTTGGTATTATTTTGTACAAAATTGGCGACAACCGGCATCGTAATATTTGTATTATCACCTCCTATTATCTAAATATTGTTGATCGCAAATTATTTTATTTGAAACTGTATTGTGAACTGTAAAACACAAATTTTGATTTAAAAAGTGACACAGATTCACAATTTCAAAGAAAATTGAAATTTGTATTGAAGTGTTGTCACTAATTAAAAATTACCCCTGTAGCGTTTTGAAGTGTTGAAACGTCTTTTCTGGTCATCCGTTTAACTTTACCTTTAGTAATTCCTTCAGTGGTGCAACAGACGGATTGTCAAATATGGTGGGTTATTGTCAAAGACACTGCTAAAGTTAACTTTACCTCTACCTTTAGCAGGACTTTTCCTGCAACTCACCCTTAGTGTAATTCGGTTTTTGTTTTGTATTCTTTTAGTTTTTATTTTTTGTAATTTATTTTGTTATTGTGTAGCAATAAATATTTCTTTCTTTTTTCATATCCGTCCGTAAATAAATCCACATCAGCCCATATTAACCCATGACCTCAGGTATCATATGACAAACACACTAAAAAGTAGAAATTCTAATTATCGTCATATCGAAACGACTTTAAAAAACAACAGGTTACAGACATGCCTTGACACACCTCTGTAGAGTTTATCAGAGTGATAAGATTTTCTGCCAAATATTTAAATAAATAAATACACCCAACAGTCACATACATAGTCTTGACGCCACATTAATGTCAATTAAGTCTTGTGGGTATCAAAAAATACGAGACTTTTCGGTCTCAAAAACACCCAGACTTGAGACCAGTAATTGAATGTTCATGTTATAAACTTTACAATACTTTGTCACCTTGATCTAATTACAAAAACGATTTTTAGCTGCCTACCCGAAATAGGCCAGCGTGCTGAACTATATAGCCTAACCCCTCTCAATCGTACTCTTTTTTGTAGATGGAGCTCATGTTTTGCAGGAAGATGTATATGGACTGATACAGGCAGTCGTTTATACAATAAGAGATAAAATATTAGATGTAGTTTATCTGATTTTAATAGGTTATGGAGACATCGGTTGTGCGTACTATTATTTTACAGCCTTCTGAGAGTCAAGTGGAGATAATATATAGTGCACATACACACTCACATATAGACACATAATTTCCACAACGGCATTTAAGGAAGCTAACAACCATTGCCCATGTATTGTGAGTTGTGACTGGTAACCAAGAATAATTTATTTTTGTTACAAACGAAGCGCATAATGTTCACAAGTTATATATAATTTAGTAACTAAAATAACTTCATCTACACCGAAAACAGTGATGCAAGAAAATACAAAAGAACACAAATTAATTACATCGTCGAAAACGATAACATTCTTATTAAAATTCACCAAAATGCAGTTGTAGTGCCAAGCTAAGAGAATGTTGCAACAAAGACTTTCAAAAGACAAAGGAAGCGGTATTTCAACGAGTCAAACGGTCGCTAGATTTTACTTCATTACCATGAAAAAGAGAAAACGTCGGTAACTTTCTTATCTTCAATATGAAAACTGCATTTTAATAGTATTTTAAAAGTTTAATTAGATTTTTATCGTATATATGAATTTTATCGCCCATCTAGGTGAAAGTCCCTTTTTTTTATTGCATTGAATGGCGAGACGAGCATGCCGTTCGCCTGATGGTAAGCGATGCGACCACTCATGAACAGTAGCAAAACCAAACAACACCTTGAATTACAAAGCAATGTTTGGCATTCCACTGCGCTCGCTATCCTGAGACATAAGATGTTAAGTCTCAATATGTACAGTAGTTACTCAGGCTACAATGTCCTTAAATCCGAAACACAACAGTGCATTTAAACTGCTGTTTGACCGGAGAAATCCTTAACTGTGTTTAGTTAATTTATTTGAAATTAGTGTAATTTTAGTCAATTTATTACACTGATCCTATCTCCTTCTACTGAAATTAGACTTCACCTAGTAAACGCGAACCATCCTAGTTATAAGGATCAATGGCACATAAACTATACAAAGTATCTTAATATAAGAGTATAATTTGTTATCTCAACCCCTCCTTATGGAAGAAAAAAAAGATCAAAGATTTGTCCCATAGTTTAAGTACTTCTGGGATTTTATGTAATTTACTCAACGTGCCTTCACTTTTGATACCTACATCAGAAGCAAATGTATTAAATCGGGTCCCAGTCGTAAAGAAAATTGATACGATATAGGAAAAAGATCTTCAAGTTTGTAATCAAGGCGCCAGATGTACGCCGAATGTACGCCGATTCTTAGAGTTATGACAAAAAAATGGCTACACACGATTCAAACAAAAGTCGCATGGTTATCGTAAAAAAAACCCTTGCAATAAGAAAGTGAAAGATTAAATGGAAATAAAACATAAATGAATAAATTGTATTAAAAGATAAAATACCTATGCGATGACAAATTTCATAATACCGGGTATCTCAAGACTGCTACCGAAAACGAAGCCGGGTGGTAGTTTTAGTGACTACAAACACAATGCAACTAAAAATTTCGCATAGAAACGCGACAATTATTTTATATGATTTTTTAAAAATCGTCATTTTTGGGTGGTAAATCCATAGTTTTTGCTAAAATAATAATTTAAACACTTTTATACCTTAGATTATTTATAAATAAAAGGGTATACACTATTATTTTAGGAAAAAATGTATTTACCACCCAAATATGGTCACAAGAAAAAAATAACAAAAAAAAGTTATCGCTTTTTTTTCAAATTTTTTTGTTGCATTGTGCCTGAAGTCGCTTATACTACCACCCGGCTTCGTTTTCGGTAGCAGTCTTGATATACCCTGTATATTAATAGAAAATATTGCGTAAAAGAATTGCTCCAGTCTCTAGTCAAAATGTGAAAATAACAATAGTAGACTAACTCGATAGTTACGTTTTTTAATTTGTACAATAAATCTAAGAAAATATTTGGAATATTATTTTATTTCATTTTGGAATAAGGTCATTAAAATATACACCGGGAAACAATATCTTCACAATTAAACTACCTAGTTAACATAGTAATTAAAGACACTATCCCGACGCGCAATACTGGAATTTATAAAGGAAAACCGATATTACTACGTGTCGAGTACTATTCCGTTAAGCCTGCCAGGATATCTAACACTTCATGCCTAATGCATTCACGTTGGGTTGGCGTGGGACTAATTTATGTGTGTGCGAATGTTGTGTGGATTTGTGCGAGTGTGTGAGTGTGTTTGTGTGTGCAATCTACACGTGCTTCCGCACGTGGACTAACGTAAGTACAGTGCAGCTAAATAATCTATGTTTTGTTTATAATATATACCGTTTAATAGCGTTGGATATCGTTTTCTTCTAGGCATATTTTCATTAAGAGTATTATTATTTATATGCTAATTGATAGCCTTATTGAAGTTGACATTTTGTGTTTAGATCTCTATGTAGATTTTACATACTTATACTTTTTCTCTGTAATAGTATAATAGATTTTATCATTATAAGCCTGCTAGGTATTTCCATATTCAGCATAAAGATTTCGGGAGAAATTTAATGTGTTTAGTTTCCTAAAAAAATCCGTTTGCCATAATTTTCTTTTTGTTTATTTAACTCGTTGTTTACTCCTTAACGGTGTTTAATTTTTTTTATACTCATAATTTCCCTAACTTGTTAACTATGATATAATTGGTAGTTAACACTTTCGCGGACAGAACGTAATTGTACGTCATGATTTGAGATTTTGATACGACACAACGTATAATGACGTTCAAAAGCAAAATATTATTAACGGCAGAACGTTGACATCCGGTGAATTTTTAGACAAAAATTAGTTTCAAGGTACCTTGTGTCACAACATATCGAAAACACAAAACTTTACTGTCACGTGGACTTTGTTTTTTACCATGTAATAAATGTGCTGTTGGTAATGTGCGGCATCGCTACACACATACGCACAACGTGTTTATACGTCTCATGCACCTCCCACGTCCCTACAGTAAGTGTGGCTCTGTCACGGTTGCGGGGTACGCGCGTTCCATCTGCGCGGGAGTGGAGAATCGTAATATTTGCAGACAATTATACATCGTAAGTATTTAAATCATGCTGTTATTGTATTCCTACTTGGTTGTAAACTAATACAATTATAACTGTATTGTACGAAAATTGTAATTTATAAATTTATTTGTTTGATTTAGATGGAAAAGAAAAAGAAAGAAAAAAAAGAAGAGTTCGTGTTGCTGAGGGAGTTTCTTGCGCCGCTTCTTCTTCACAGCTACAACACGTTCCGAAGCGGTGGTAGCAGAAAAGGACGATTCAAAAGATCTTGTGAAAGACTATTTGAATAAAGATTATTTTGATTTTGATTTTGATTTTGATGGATAAGCGTAAGAGAAATCCAATGAGAATTTTTAAGGATTCCGATGATTCAATCGAGGCGGACCCATTCCAGGATCAAGATGGCGACTTTGGATCTGACAAAGATTTTGACCCTCGAGGAGATACATCATGTAGTGAAAGTTCTCGTATTTTTTATCGCCAGAAATCGTCAAGAACTTTCGCTAAAGTGCGTTCAAAATCAGTTGGCACAAAATCAATTCTTGACTCAAAAATCTAACACTTATTTTAGTTCTGAGTCTAGTGATGGTGATGATAGCGATACACAATCAACTAAAAGTGATTGTACCCAACGTTCTATGAATACGCCATCACCTCAAACATCTACCACAAAAGGAGGGTGTTGATACGTTGGACGTCATTATACGTTGTGTCCATCATAATACATATCAGTTGTGCTATTAGTGACACGACGTTTGCAAACGATAACGTGATAAAACGTTTTGTCATATTGTCTTTTCAACATTCAATATTATAGAACACAACGTATTTACACGCCAAATCTATTTGTATGGCAATTTATTGTGTCATTCTAGAATACAACTTGAACTGAGACCATCCGCGAAAGTGTTAATTTTGATTAAACATATAGTTTAATTTATTGCAGTGTTGCTTTAGTTAGTGTTACCACGCACAAAAACGGTGAAGGAAAACAACGTGAGGAAACCGGCATACCATAGCGATTTATAAGAAATTCTATGATATATAAGTCTTCCAAAAAAAAAAAAAGTGCGTGGTGGCCTGTTGGTAAACGGACTAGACGCGACTGCCAACATGTTCACGGTGGTCGCGGGTTCGAATCCCAGGGCATACCTCTGACTTTTCGGAGTCATGTGTGTATTGATAGTCAATCACCACGCACTAAAACGGTGAAGGAAAACATCGTGAGGAAACCTGCATACCATAGGGATTCATAAGAATTTCTATGGTATGTAAGTCCGCCAACCCGCACTAGGCCAGCGTGGTGGACTATATGGCCTAACCACTCTCAATCGTATTCTCGATTATAGAGTAGGCCCGTGCCCTGCAGTGGGACGTATATGGGCTGATACAGATACAGAATAAGTCTTCCAACCCGCATTAGGTAAGCGTGGTGGACTATATGGCATAACCACTTTCAATCGTACTCTCGATTGTAGAGGAGGCCCGTACCCTGCAGTGGGACGTGTATGGGCTGATACCTCAGGCTGATACAATGTTACTTTATGCATATTTTCTTTTTTAGATAAATAAACAAATTACATAGATCCACCACTTCAAATTAATTTCCGATTTCACTTATTTATTTTCTAGAACATATATTTACAAATAATATAGAGCCCACCGCATGAAATTATTCCAAGTTTCTTTAAGGGCGTAAATAATTTATTTATATAAACCAACCGTTTGAAATTCTCTTCCGTTTTCAAATCATTATTTTAATAGAATTTATTATTCAAATAAGTAAAATATATTTTTTTGATTCTCACACACTTCACAGCGACATTCTCCGATCCGATAATGAACCTGAGAGGCGTCACGTGGTCTGTCATGAAACCACTCATCATGCCTCGTTAAGGATTTATTTATAGACTGTAAGTTAATAGGAGGTTAATAATACTTTGTGGTATCGATACATACTAGATCGTTATGTGATGATACGTATTTTTTATATTATGGGTGTTATGAGCGTGAAAATTTGACAGCTAACCTTTGATGTAAGATTGTTTACATCAAAGGTTGTATGATTGATGTAAGATTGTGAGATTTTAATGAATTGGCTGACATGGAGAAATTGTTAATGTTGTATTATGAATACATATTTCCGCAGTTTTTATAGAATGATAGCTGACCCGGTAAACGTTGTTTTGCCGTTTTTATAATTAACAAATAAGAAATAGCGGTTGATGGTAGAAAGGTGAAATTGTTGGTATGTGTGTATTTTTGTACGTTGCAAAATAAAAAATAATATCAAATAAATGCCTATAAAATAAAAATAAAAAGGATTTGGGGTGGGCCCTTAACATTTAGGGGATGCAAAATAGATGTTGTCAGATTTGCAGTCCTAACCAATACGCAGACAAAATTTCAAGAAAATCGGTCGAGCCATTTCGGAGGAGTTTAATTACAAACACCGTGACACGAGTATATATTAGTTAACAACGTATTGGATTAATATTAACGAAAAAATTAATTCCTTTATGAATTGACTTGTTACCAGATCTAAAAAACTAATACTTTAAATAAACTATTAATAAAAACTAAATAAATAAATAAAACTAATTATAAATAAAAATAAAATTAATTTAAAAATAAATAAAATTAATAAAAAAAAATTGATAAAAGCAAGAAATTAAAATAAGAAATAATAAGTATAGGAAATATATTGTAAATAGAGATTAAGTTCTATGTGTATTGACTTGTCATAAGAGCTCCTTAATTGCCTACGTGATCAATAAATACATTTCATTTCATTTCATTTCAAATACATTTCATTTCATTTCATTTCAATGAATTGCGTACACCAATCAACGAATTTAATTTAATTTCAACAGTAAATCTATATCTATCCATATAAATAAAATTGAAGTGTCTGTTTTAAAAGTGAAAATAAAAAAATGGCCTACTACATACTCCGAAAATGATCTTTAAATTTTTTTTGTCTGTCTTTCTGTCTGTCTGTCTGTCTGTTTGTTCCGGCTAACCGGCTGGAATGGCTGGACCGATTTTGACGGGACTTTTTTTATCAGGTAGCTGATATAACAAGGAGTAACTTAGGCTACATTAAGTTTAGAAAAATTCTTTTATTTTAGAAAAATAAAGTAATGTTGCAATGCCCGCGCGCAGCTCACGCGCTTGCCACCACTGGGCTGTCACGTCGGGCGACTCCCACCACTTCTCCCACCAACGAATAAATATCACATTTACAAAATATTAAAATTTTCAATAAAGCTAATACAAAAAACTGAAAATAAATGTGTAACGGGAGTTTACCGCCACTCGCTAAGAGATGGCGCCATAGTAGAATTAGATCGCGGTATGGTTTCGTTACAAATGTTGATAATAATTAAAATAAAAATGAAAAACCAAAAAAAATCTAAATAAACTAATTACTTTTTTGTTAATTTCCACGCGGACGAAGTCGCGGGCACAGCTAGTAATATTATAAGTTTGAAATCACAAACAAACTATTTAACTGGCGGCTACACGCCCACTCCAAAACGCAGGCTTTATAATTAGGCTATAAGTAGTCACTCAAATAGGAAAGTTATGTTACAATTTATAGGTATTCAATCAACTGCCAAACATGAATGAACAATACATGAACTTATAATTAACTAGCTGTACCCGCGACTTCGTCCGCGTGGAATTTAATAAAAACTTTATTTTTCTAAAATGAAAGAATTTTTCTAAAATAAATGTAGCCTAAGTTACTCCTTACTATATCAGCTACCTGACAATAAAAGACCCGTCAAAATCGGTTCAGCCATTTCAGAGATTAGCCGGAACAAACAGACAGACAGACAGACAGAAAAACAAACAGACAGACAAAAAATATCTAAGATCATTTTCGTTATAGGTATCGTGTATATAACGATATGTAATTGGACATTTTCTTTAATTTTCACTTTACAAATAGACACTTCAATTTTATTTATATGTCTATACATACATCTATATGTAAACTACGTATGTACACACTCACGCCTTTTTCCGAGAAGGGGTAGGCAGAATTGCACCAGGGCCACCTTTCGCCTTATATGTTCCATCCCATTATGTGATAGAGGGCGATAGAACTATCGATGGCCCTATCGCCATATCAGGCACAAATTGGCTCTGAGGCCGGGCTCATATTGAATACAAAACCAAATATAATTTCGCCGGCTCTGAAACGAGAGGCCACGGGTTCAAACTCTACACCGAGACAATTATTTATGTGATAAAACTAAAACTACCACCCGGATTCGTTTTCAGTCGCAGTCTTGATATACATACCTTGTAGATTTAGTATAGAGAATAGCGTGTATATTTTCGACATCAAAGTTGTCTGTGATCTTTGGCTGACTTCGACTAGCACTTACAGCAAGGCAAATTAAGCAGGCACATTATGTTGCCAACTTAATCTTGTGGTTTACATGACGCGGGCCAAACAGCCTTAGCTATGATGCCAAGCGTCATTAATACCATATGATAATATGAATAACTTATAACTTAGGTCAGCTGTGTTACTTAATTGCATTACGTAAGCCTAGAATTAAGTAATTAGGGGTTTATATAGTATTTTGAGTTACATAATAGTATTACGAGTACGTAAGCCCAAAATTAAGTAATTATAAGGTTTATGTAGTATTTTGTATTACTAAAATATTATCAATTGGTCCGCTACCTGGAGGATCACTCGTTGATCAGTGACCGACAATACGGATTCCGCCATAATCGATCGACGGGTGATCTTCTAGCGTTTGTCCTGCATCGCTGGGGTGAGGCGATAGACCGGCGTGGCGAGGCTCTTGCTGTGAGCCTCGACATTGCCAAGGCGTTTGATAGGGTCTGGCACCGTGGTCTTCTGTCCAAGCTTCCGGCATACGGTCTACCCGGCAACTTGTGTTCGTGGATTTCCGGCTTTCTGCATGGGCGTAGAATACGTGTGGTCGTAGACGGATACGCTTCGGCGCTCATGTCGGTAAATGCCGGAGTTCCTCAGGGCTCGGTGCTGTCGCCCACCTTGTTTATTCTGCATATCAATGACTTGTTGTCGCTTGGCAACATTCATTGCTATGCAGATGACAGCACGGTTCATGGGCGATACCACTGCGGGCCTCCAGGTTGCCGTGTCGAAACTGTGAAGGGACGCGAAGATCTTGTCATTGAGCTCAACCGGACCTTGGATCTCATTTCTACATGGGGTTCCAGGAATATGGTTGAGTTCAATGCCAAGAAAACCCAGGTGTGTGCGTTCACGTGCAAAAAATCCCCGTTCTCTCCCCTCCCCATTCTTCAGGGTACTCCCCTCTCAGTGCGGAATGACCTGTGTATCCTTGGTGTGGATATCCGCTGTGATCTCAATCCAAGGAATCACATCGAGGGCGTAATATCTGCCACATCACGCAGGGTTGGAGTCCTGAACAGGGTGCGTCGGTTTTTCACGCCCGGTCAGCTTTGCCGCTTATATAAAGCGCAGGTCCGGCCGGGTATGGAGTACTGCTCGCACCTTTGGGATGGATCCGCCCAGTACCTGCTCGATGCCTTGGATGGGTTGCAGCGGCGGGCCATCCGCATTGTGAATGATGCAGACGTTACGAGCATTTTGGAGTCGCTACAACTCCGGAGAGATGTCGCCTCTCTAAGCGTGTTCTACCGCCTGTATCACAGTGAGTGCTCTGAGGAATTGTTCAACTTGCTCCCATCCTCTCCATTCCTAACCAGAACCACGCGTGCTGGCTTGCGAAGCCATAGCTTGACGGTCCACACCATCCCGGCGCGAACCAAACGGTTCTCAAATTCGTTTCTGTGCCGCACCGTCAGGCTGTGGAATTGTTTGCCGGCGCACGTGTTCCCTCCTTCCTACAATCCTGGGTCCTTCCGCCGTGGTGTGAAGAGGCACCTAAGCAGGCCGGCATAATTGTTTCCATTGGCATGGGACTGCCGTCCGATGCCAATGGATACTCTGCCTGGGCGGCATTGGCACTTTCCATCAGGTACAATGCCGCCACTATGCCAGGCCATTATAAAAAAAAAAAAAAAAAAAAACAATGTACCATATTTCCCTTTTGTCTTCTTTTATAGATCCAAAGGATACTCATTTATCCAGTACATTATATTTGGTTGTTTGTATATGTTTTGAACACAATTCTTAAATTTCTACATCGGATTCTTTTTTTAAACAATTTTTTTGTGGCCGCAGAGCGTAAATTCCTTCATTTCTATATAAATATCATATCATTTTTCAAGAGGTCTATGTTCAAGAGTGACTGTTGTAGACAAAGGTAATATAACGTTAAAGGGAAAACATCATGAAGGAACCTGAATACCATAGCGAATTAGTAAGAATGTCTATCGTATGTAAAGTCCGACAGCCCGCACTAGGCCAGCGTGGTAGACTATATGCCTTACCAATCTGAATCGTACTACTGATTGTAGGGGAGGCCCGTGACCTGCAGTGGGATGTATATGACCTGATACAATACAGTAAAGGTTGTTGTAGAACATTCTAGATTGAATCGTGATACTGTTAATTCAACTAATCCTATACAAGCAGCGGCGCAGACTGTGTGGCGGCGGTTCCGCGAGCATACGGAAGACACGAGACGACCACGTGTACATACTGTAAGGCATACTATGAAACGTGCATGTTCTAGTAACTACGTAAACCTATTGCTTTTATTATTATAGGATAATTAATAGAATTAATTTCCTTTCAACAAATTTTACGACAAAGACTGAACGGACTTTTTTCAGTAACAGAGTCTGTTTGGTAAATATTACTTTCGTGTGGAAATATGCCTGGTAGTTCTTTACAAAAAGTCCAAAGATATGTGAAGTTTAGCAACCCAGCTGCTTTATTCAGTAAAAAGATGGAAGCCTGGTTCACGGAATAAGGTAATCGCTCTCACTCTATTAAAGAAGAGTCTAATGTCAGAACTAGACTAAACATGACGGTAGTGGTTCTATCTGGTCTATCTGGTCAGACGTAATAATTCTACCAACTACACTTAGATAAATATAAAATCATAGAACAACTAATATGTCGTGGCTAAAAAACTAAATTTAGGATCTGCGTTTATAAGAACGAGAAGTCCTAACTGAATTCTAACATTTACAACACAGCCAAATCTTGTGCAAAGCAAAGTAATATCTAGACTATACCGGGTATCTCAAGACTGCTACCGAAAACGAAGCCGGGTGATAGTTTTACTGACTACAAACACAATGCAACCAAAAATTTCGAGAAGAAACGCCACAATTATTTTTTATGATTTTTTAAATATCGTCATTTTTGGGTGGTAAATCCATAGTTTTTGCTAAAATAATAATTTAAGCACTTTTATACCTTAGATTATTTATAAATAAAAGGGTATACACTATTATTTTAGGAAAAAATGTATTTACCACCCAATTATGGTCATTAGAAAAAAATAACAAAAAAAAATTGTCGCTTTTTTTTTGCAACTTTTTCTGTTGCATTGCGTCTAAAGTCGCTTATACTACCACCCGGCTTCGTTTTCGGTAGCAGTCTTGATATACCCTGTATATAAATTATTGCCTATTCCAAAAAAAGTTACCCCACTGGAATCAATCCTGTACTTCATTTCTATATTCAATCACAATCTAGATAATCCGACAATTGTTCAGATATTGTGACGACGTAAAGTTTCCATTATAATCATGCGAGCATCACGGCGCGATCACGCACCGCATACTCGTTACTCACTAAACATATGACAAATGAGCCATCAATTGGCTCATTGCGGTCACAGGAAATATTAAGCCTAATAAACGTTTAATGGATAAAATAAATGAATTTATAGGTAGTTTTGGCTGTGTCGATTAAGGCAATTTGAATCATTTTGGTTAGGTTGAGGTAATACAATAAAATAGTTATAAATGATTTTTAATGTACAAAATTAATTAAAAGTGTATGTATTGTGCATTGAGGTCCAGATTTATGGTTGGAAAATTAATGTTTAATCCCTTTTTCGATCGCAAAAGGGCAATGTAAAATCAATTATAAAATCGTAATTTGACTACGTAACATAAAAAATATAGTGAAATATATTATTTAATTGAAAAGTAATTTCTTATTGGTAAATCGTTTGCTCACATGATAATTGAACCTACATCCTCAGAGCCCAGACCCCTGTTATATAACTATTATAGCTTACAACAACCGCGAAATTAATATGCACAAATATTTACCCAAATGATATCGTTTGAACTCTAGATAGCAATTTAATGTGATGTTTATGAATACATAAAATTTGAGATGAATTTTATTGATTCTATTGAAGTCTTTAAAATAGACGTTTGGAGATAAGAAGAGAAATATTGGTATATCTAATACGAGTATGAAGATTTAAAATATATTGTAATGTAAGTTAAAGTAGTATAACTACATTTTTCTTATATTGAACAGCCTCCGTGGCGCAGTTGGCTGTGAACCGTAAAGCCGCGGGTTCGATCCCCGCACCGAGGGAAATATTTATGTGATCCCTTAATATTTGTTACGGGTTTGGGTGTTTGTGAGATTAAAAAGTCTCTCTTAACTTTAGATTTAAGTACTTAGGAAGAAACCATACTAAGTACCTTTGGTTACTCAATAATTTCCTTCTGCAGTGTCCATCACACAACTCTAACTTCACTTGTTCTTTCGTCTTTATACAGTCTATACTTTTGTGGAACGGAGTGCGTTCCTCGAAATTAGGTCGTCAGGTACTCGTATGGCATTTTAAGCGAAAATTTTACAACTGCTCCTGAATCTGTATCAGCCCATATATGTCCCACTGCAGGGCACGGGCCTCCTCTACAATCGAGAGTACGATTGAGAGTGGTTAGGCCATATAGTCCACCACGCTGGCCTAGTGCGGGTTGGCGGACTTACATACCATAGAAATTTTAGAAATCGCTATGGTATGCAGGTTTCCTCACGATGTTTTCCTTCACCGTTTTTTAGTGCGTGGTGATTGACTATCAATACACACATGACTCCGAAAAGTCAGAGGTGTGCCCTAGGATTCGAACCCGCGACCACCGTGAATATGTTGACAGTCGCGTCTAGTCCGTTTACCAACAGGCCACCACGCACTTGCTTGCTCCTGAATGAATTGGTAGAATTATTTTGGTATTTTCGAAACATATATTTGTATGATATTTTACACATAACAATTATAATTTATACATATAAACATATAGCATAAGACAGGACAGGACAGGATATAACAGGATGAGACAAAAATCAATATGGAGGATGACAGGCACATTGAGTTTATTAATGAAGTTTAAATACAAATAAAACAATTAGTACTCGGAATAAACTTTTGCTGATGTGGATTGTAATCAAAAAGTATCTTTACCCAAGTAAACCCGGGCATGTATTTCATAAAATTTTACTTAGCTTTGCATTATTCAACTACACGCCCCGTAAATTGATTTCTAACTTTTTATACCAACTTTAAAAAATCACTTAAACTTAGAGTTTAAATTCATTGTAGAGAGAGTTTAAATTTATTATATTATTTGATTAACGTCATTTAATATCTAAAAGATGTTCAACTATTGTAGTCAAGCTTAAATTTATTATTGCTCATTTTATTGATTGTTTTAACCTTTTCTGTCCCACTGCTTGGCAAAGGTCTCCCTTAATTCCTTCCACTTATACTTATCAGCTTCTGATACCATCCTGCTGTATTGGTCGAGGTCGTCACGCCACCTTTTCCGAGGCCTGCCAATAAGTAATAACCTTTTATTCAACTGTTCGTGTTCAGTGATTTGCCCTTTACTAATTTCTTTATAACGATAAAACGGAATATTTAAAGCTAATTGCTTTTATTTCAAATGCTGCTGCAATTAAGACCATACTTATGAGACAAAATTGCGTGCTTAATTCTATAGCCGCAGTTAGCCCAAATAGCTCTTACAGTACGCCTGGAATTAAGCATGGCTTAAGACTTTCTAGCCAAAATAAAATGTATTCTTAAACGCCCACAATCCTTTGGAGCAGGGGTTTAGTGTCTATGAATTTCAGTTAGTATTAATTCTGGTTATTTTGGGTCTCTTGTGGTTTGTTTCAAGCGTAAGTCAGCTTGGCTTAAATTCAGAAGAATGGATTTTGTAATCTGTGAGTAAACACATATATTTCTACAGGCTTCGTTGCGCGGTTGCTTTGACGCTGTCTGTGAAACGTGAGGCCGCGGGTTCCATCCCCACAACAAAACAAATATTTGTGTGTTCCACAGTTATTTTTTTCAGGTCTGGGTGTTTGTGGGACTAAAAGTATCTCATAATTTATATTATCTACGACTCAAAACTCGATCTTGGCGTAGGGTCGGCACTATAATGTGAATCGAATCGAATGTGCGTTTCGCAGGTTGGGGTATCTTTCACATGATATCTGTATCAGCCCATATACGTCCCACTGCAGGGCACGGGCCTTCTCTACAATCGAGAATACGATTGAGAGTGGTTAGGCTATATAGTCCACCACGCTGGCCTAGTGCGGGTTGGCGGACTTATATACCATAGAAATTCTTATAAATCGCTATGGTATGCAGGTTTCCTCACGATGTTTTCCTTCACCGATTTAGTGCGTGGTGATTGACTATCAATACACACATGACTCCGAAAAGTCAGAGGTGTGCCCTGGGATTCGAACCCGCGACCACCGTGAACATGTAGGCAGCCGCGTCTAGTCCGTTTACCAACAGGCCACCACGCACATGATATACAAGACTGGATTCTTAGCCTGCATGACAATAGGCTATCCCATAGTAGAAATAAATATAGCAAAACTTGGGCCGTTATACCATTACCCGCTTCGCAATACAAACGAATGTGTATTCAACATATTTTATTTATTTGAACTGTTCTTCCATTCCATTTAATTTATTCGGTCGTGGAACAATTTGAAATTGATACGATACGCTATATTTTTACAACCGCGATAGATCACCCTAGTTCAAAGACATCCAACTGAAACCTATTAAAAACAAAGAGTGATCGGCGTGATGAATGGAGCCTTTGCGAGCGCCGGCGATCCCTTTGTATCGAGAGAGCTCGGCGGAATGTGTTGTTACATCACAAGTACTCTTGACCTATAAATACTGATAGTGATATCCGCTCTTGACATTGTTCACTTTGGATCTAATGGTATGACGTGTGTGACTGATAAAGCAAGCGCAGGCTTATGTCTGGTGGAGGACTGTAATGAGGAAATATTATTATCTCCCGGTTGCATTCGTAGCTTTATGATAGAATTTTAATTCTAAATAAGTTCTACATTCATCATCATCAGCCCATTTGAGTCCACTGCTGAACATAGGCCTCTCCTATGGCACGCCACTGGGCTCTTATTCTACATTATAATGACAATAAAAATGGTTAAAAAATGCGACAAAGTTGTTGATTTTACGTATTTGTATTTTTTGACAAGCAATGTAGTCCTAAATTATTTTTCTGTATAATTTCTGTATTGAGGCGTATGGTCTTTCGAACTACATCTAACTATTGTTACCATAATCACCTAAGCGTAATGAGCCCAAAATAAATATTTGTGCGAACCAAATGTAGATATTACTTTATTATGATTCTGATGTCTAAATTTCAGGATTAGTATTTTAAGAAATACTTTTCTAGACCTTTTAAATACGTGTGAAATCAAATGACATACTATTTATTCACCCAGACCAAACCAGCAATAAAATCCAATTGGGTAAAAATATTCGAATTTCACAATTACGTCGCATTAAAATAAATCATTATTGGTGTTTATCCGAAACCACGCACTTTTCACGGATTACAGACGAGCGGGTTTACACATAATCCATGCGACAAAAACCTTTCAAATTACAATGTTTTACCTTTTATTTTACCTTTTATTTTATCCTTTATTTTATTTTTAGCAGCGATAATGATGCGCCAGCTGTTAAAGTTTTTTACTCTCTGAAAGCACAGACAAATTCGGAGTCATTGACATTTTTCAGCGACTCTCACACAAAGACAAACCTGCCCCAAAGACAGCGACCTTTTGGAAGCAGTCTGCAACCAGGGATTTCCCGTAACCTTGGTTACGTTTTCTTTTTGACTGACTTCAAAAGAGGAGGTAATCAATTCGAATGATTTTTTTTTTTTTGTATGTTTGTTACGCGATTTCGCCGGCAATTGTGAACCGATTTTGAAAATTTCTTTTTTGTCGGAAGGCATGATATACAGGGTTGGTCCCATATAAAATTGGTGAAGACCTGATTAATATCTTAGGATCTGCCGACCAGAACTCCTCAAAATTAAACGGTCCAGCATTAATTCTTTTTGCGCTAGGTTAAGTATAAGTATATTATTTTAAAGGGTGGGCGAAAATGGGAAAAGGATGGGGGGTGGGGGTGAGGGGGTAGAAAATAGGTACAATTGTTAATACTCAATATCTCCGGCAGTTCTTAACCGACTTAAAATAACTTTTTTGTCAAAGACTATTATATGATAGGTTAGATCAAAAAAAATATTGTGAAGACCTGATCTTTGGACCTGAAGGGCAGAACTCCTCAAAATTGAACAGTACAGCAATAATTCTTTTTACATTAGGTTCCGTATAAGTTTATTACTGCAAGGAGGGGGGGGATGGAAAGGTTAAAGTAGAAAGGGGCGTGGGAAGGGGGGAGGATATATACAAATATAAATACTAAATATCTGCGACAATAAATAAATGATTTTGAATAACTTTTCTTCGGAACGAATTATACATAATGTTGGTCACATAAAATATGGTGATGATCTGAATCTGGAGAGCAGACCTCCACAAAACTTTGCAGAAACGCAATGATTTTTCGTCCATTAGGTTAAGTATATGTGTTTTATTAAAAATAGGAAGTGAAGAAGGTGTAGAGGTGAGAGGGTAACAAATGATTACCACGCATAAGTGTACTATCTATATATATATCTCTAGCAGGTTGAACCGATTTTAGTATTTTCTTTATCATAAAAACGTAATGACAGTGTAGCTTCCTTAAAAACCATAAAATATTAATTTTCGTTTTTGAAATTATAAAGGTTCACAATGGTTCATTTTTTATATACATTGCTTCCAGTTTTCATTATATGATTACCTTTGACATCATTACAATGCTTATGAAAACTAAAAAGTAATAGATAAAATAATTTAATTAAAAATTAAAAGACCGACTTCAATGTGCACTACAAAGTAATAAATAATATATATTTCATTGTGCTAGTACACAATGATTAATTTTCTTATTGACTAGACTAGCCAACAAATCTTAAATACGTAATATTTTGAAGGCGGGTCGCCAACTGACGAACACGACGACCTACACTTAAATTTAATTTATGTAAAACATCCTAGCGAAAAACACGCAATTTTACACGCAATATTAATTTGACTTAATCTATATAAACTCACGCCATTTTCCCAGAAGGGGTATGCAGAGATGATCCTGGTATCAACCAGACACCCACGTTACGCCTTGCGTGTTTTGTCCCTCGGTGTGATTGGGGGCGAGAGTCTATAGTCATATCGGATGCAAATTCCAGTCCCTGTCCTGATAACTAATAGAAAAATCGCCCGTCCTTAATATATCAGCTCTTAATTAACATTGTTGAGCATCGGACTTATGTACAATTAAGGGAAACATACAAACTTAACAACCTTTCCCTTTCTTATACTTTCCTCACTATGATTTCTATCACTGTTAAAGTAATTGTATATAAATATGCAAGTAACTCCAATACGTCAATGGTGTACCCTAGAGTTGAAACCCTTGACCACTGTATCTTTGATCGTATGCAATACATTAAAATTAGACCACACATATGACACATATTAATTCTATTAAAATTTCAACAAATGTAAACGTAGGATCATTATGTTAAATTAATTTGTTTCTAGTTTACATATGGACCTAACTGAGCGCCAACGATACATCTACAAGTAGGTAATATTCAACTGTGTTACATTACTTAAATTTGTTCTCGTTTGGCACTTGGCGACTCGCCTTCAAAATATTACGTATTTAAGATTTCTTGGCTAGTCTAGTCAATAAGAAAATTAATCAATGTGTACTAGCACAATGAAATATATATTATTTATTACTTTGTAGTGCACATTGAAGTCGGTCTTTTAATTTTTAATTAAATTATTTTATTACTTTACCACCTGACACTCAGACCATGCGCTTCCCCATAAAATGTGTTAAATAAAAAGTCTTTCTGCATGATAAACATCTTCTTTACTGGTTCTGAAAGATAAATTTCACAGAAAGCCGCTTGATCGTAATAAAGTCATTTATATCGATATTATCTGTCGCTTCAATCAATCCCTGTTGAAATCTTTAAGAATGGTCCATTTTCTTGGACTACAACCAAAAGGGTTATAAAGATGATTAAATATAAAAACACCACAGTTTCATTTATTTATAAAAGACTCACACAAATTCAAAACACATCGCATTGTATCATTATTTATTCGACTCAATCAAAGCCTATTAAAATTGACAGTTGCGCGCGAATCTCGTCGAGACAATCGTCATACAGTTTATTTCCAGAAAGGTTAATTGTGTAAGTCAGACACCGATGCTTCTTAAGTGGCTATTATTGTATGGCGACTGAAGTTTTGTGAGATGTGGCTATTGTAATACGGTAGCCTGGTGGCTAATGAAACTGTCAGTCAACTAGATAGAGAGACAGGAGATAGAAGGTGGAGCCAAAAACGAATATATAAAATTTTTCGGAACTGGATGTTGTAAAAGAAAATATATATCTTTTTTCGGTGAAGATTTCCATCACGACTAAAGTTTTAAATACAAAAATAGCAAGATATAAACAACAAGATAATGCTGAGAATGAAGGTAAGTTACAAGAAAAGAGCAATATATTGTAACAAAGACGACATCAGAAAATATCAATTCTTGCTGGAAATTTCTTGTTTAAGAATCCCTTTATTAATAAGCTGTTAAGCCTAACAAACACAAATCACCACATAGTATAAAACAAAGTCGCTTTCTCTGTCCCTATGTCCCTTTGTATGCTTAAAATTTTAAAACTACGCAACGGATTTTGATGCGGTTTTTTTAATAGATAGAGTAATTCAAGAGGAAGGTTTATGTGTATAATACGTGCATGTTATTGTAGAGAAATCTTTATGCACCCGGGCGAAGATAGGCCGGGCCGCTAGTTATTGAAATAATACTATTATCTAGGCATTTTATCGCGGATTTGGTTGATTAAATTGGTGAATATGTAACATTCACGTAAATCTAAGAAACCAAATACAAATCAAAGAATATGAACCAACTATTCTTGTGGATAATGTAGCAATAATAAAAACAATATTTCAAATTTATGTCAAGTGCGTATAATTCAGCAGAACGTCGCGTCGCGCCGTTATAAAAATATGCGCATATTGAAATTGAGAATATTGTTAAAGATTATAATATGATTAACTCTTAAGAAGTATTTTTTAATACAAGGCAGTGACGTCAAATGTTTTATTTTTATAAAGTATTTAATTGGAACACCTTATCGTGTGTTATTTTAGTGACACTGACGTCATTCAAATAAATTCAATTGAAGAATTGATGCAACTGGTAGATTGAACTGAATTGTAATAATAATCGCGTAGTCTTATTGAAAACAAATATTACAAAACTACTAACTGTTTAGCCTTCTTTCTTCTTAGGCCCAGTTGCATCAAGTATTTTTAACGAAAATAAGACTTTAACCATTTTAACACTACACATTTTAAAATTCCAATATATGGTGTCGATGTTATCAAGATTTCATTTCAGTCAACGTTACTTGATTCAAAATATAACCTTAGTCTAATTTATTTGCTATCATCCGTTTCAACACTTCATTCACATCCAATACTGTTATTATCTTTGAATTCAATCTTCTCCGACTTGGAAAACATGAATTTACTATTCCAACCTCCCCAGCATTTTTATACAGGGTATCTCAAGACTGCTACCGAAAACGAAGCCGGGTGGTAGTTTAAGCGGCTTCAGACACAATGCAACAGAAAAAGTTGCAAATAAAAGCGACAATTTCTTTTTGGTTATTTTTTTCCTTTGACCATATTTGGGTGGTAAATACATTTTTTCCTAAAATAATAGTGTATACCCTTTTATTTATAAATAATCTAAGGTATAAAAGAGTTTAAATTATTATTTTAGCAAAAACTATGGATTTACCACCCAAAAATGACGATATTTAAAAAATCATAAAAAATAATTGTCGCGTTTCTTTGCGAAATTTTTAGTTGCATTGTGTTTGTAGTTACTAAAACTACCACCCGGCTTCGTTTTCGGTAGCAGTCTTGAGATACCCGGTATAAAATCGTGGAATTGAAAATTGTATCTAAATTAAATAAGAAAACAAAGCAAGCATTCTTCTTTACTACCAAAATAAAATATTTTATCTTCATCCGTGGTGCAGTTGGTATGATGCCCGGCTGTAAAACGTGACGTCGCTGGTTCAGTTCCCGTAATCCGAAAATATACATATTTGTGTGATCCACAAGTATTTATTTTGGTCTGGATGTTTGTGAGACCGAAAATTATCTCTTAGTTTCAGATACCTACGACACAAGATTTGATCTTAGTGTATGGTCAGGACTATTTATGTGTGTGTTAGATATAATAGTTCATTTATTGCACTTATTAGTTATTTATTGCACTATTTTTCATTTCATATTATTGAATATTCAATAAAACGTACCATTTAAAATCGTTTACATTGAAATCATACTAAGCTCTATGGATATTAAAGTTGCGTGATAGGCGAAACTAAACGGATTCCGAACCAACCCAGTCAGTGAATTAGCAACACACCCACCTCAATTGTGGCGGAAATTCAACGAACAACAAAACTATAAAATTCAGTTGATTTACCAGTGAATAATGTGGGGTGAGCAAAGGCGATGGCACACAATTTATTAGCAAATAAACATAAAAACTGCTACCAAAGAGAGATGGTATGGGTTTTTTTTGTAGTGAATGGCGAGACGAGCAAGCCGTTCGCCTGATGGTAAGCGATACGACCGCTCATATACAGTAGCAACATTCCACTGCGCTCGCCATCCTGAGACATAAGATGTTAAGTATATGTCCAGTAGTTGCTCTGGCTACAATGTCTTTCAATCCGAAACACAACAGTGCATTTAAGCAGTGTTGTTTCACGGGAGAAATAGACATTGCGGTGGTACCTACCCAGATGGCCTCTCACATATGAGAGACCTACCACCAGTTTAATTTCACCACGCTGATTATGACCTGTCGTTTTGAGATTTTCACTCCTTTTATAGTTACAACAAAGAGCTCAGCTCTCTTGTATCTTTATCAAAAAATAAAGATACAAGAGACACTAATTTAGAAGCATCTTTAAAACATGGCCAGAAAAAAAATTTTTTTAAACATTTTTGGAAGTCTGTAAAAATAACTCCCAATCGAGAAACGTGACTAATAAACCGAATATGGATGCAAAAGGTACACCGAATATTTGGTTACACGTATAAAATTCCATAAAATCCACTGCACGATTGAAGCTTGGTTTAGTCTAAACTCTAGTTTAATTTGTTGCTGAAAAAGGCTTAGCGAACTAAAAAATGTCAAGGGAGTTTCACTTCCCATCCTTTTCCTTCCTCATTGCGTCCTGATTTGATGGACCAATGAGCAATACATGTAGATGTATTGCTATGGATGTATTGACCTTATTATCCTATATCCTAAGGTGATGTTGTGTACGTTCATGGAAGACAGTGACCAGTTACCATCAGGTGACCTATTTGCTCGTTTGACGGACTGATTGAATAAAAAATATGTTGCAGACCGGTATAATTGTTTCGAATGACATGAGGCCACCGTCTCATTCCAGTCGATGCGTGTAAAACAAACTCATCACCGTGCCCGAAAAAAATTCAAGCCTTATTTTATTTACTTGATTTTATATTTAAAAATAAATGTTGACTTTATTTATCGCCTTAAAAAATTCAATACATTCTCAATGCATCATCATTCTTACTCGAACCAGATGTAAACAAAATCGGACAATAGATGTTTTGAGCAAGCGATAAATCAGTAACTTTGAAGTTTAGTGTAACTTTTGAGTGCTAGCTTCGCGGATCATTCGGCTTAAGTTATACTGGATGTTAGTCTGCTTCATTCAGAGTAACTAAAGGACATAATGAGTTTTATCATTGTATGTCTCAGGACGGCAAGCGCTTTGGAATACCAAGCATTACTTTGTGATTCATAGTATTTTTATTGTCGCTACTGATCCCTGAGCCATCGTATCGCTTACCAGAAGACGAATCGAACTACATGAATTTCTATAAAATTAAGAATATTTAATTAATATGCAATAACCTCCTATTCCTATGCAAAAACCTTCGCTCTCTTCATCCACAAGAAGTGAAAGGCTGAACTTACGCGATGTACTCGTAAGCGGATTGCATCCAGTGACTTCCTACAACCCGCGGTTATAAAATATTTGGTTAGTAGAAAAACTAAGAAAGTAGGATTACTAAGCTAATTAGTAGGAACTAAGAGGCAGCAGTATGTCTGCTATTTAATTATGTTTGATTAAACCATTGTCTGGATAAAGATATGAGAGAGCGTTATCAAAGAGTAAACAAAGCAAGTAGCAACACGAACTGCACGTTTCGACGATCGATTCAATGCTTTATCTAATGACGTCACTTTCATTATCAGCCAAGTGCAATTCTGTATCAGCCCATATGCGTCCCACTGCAGGGCACGGGCCTCCTCTACAATCGAAAGTACGATTGAGAGTGGTTAGGCCATATAGTCCACCACGCTGGCCTAGTGCGGGTTGGCGGACTTACATACCATAGAATTTTTTATAAATCGCTATGGTATGCAGGTTTCCTCACGATGTTTTCCTTCACCGTTTTAGTGCGTGGTGATTGACTATCAAGTGCCAAGTGCAATACATTACTGATATTAATATTCATGACAATGATCCGACTGACTGCCTCGGTGGCGTAGTTGTACTACAACGTTGAGGTATTAGGTTCGAATCCGGGCCAAGCAAAGAGGTTTTGAATTATTCTATTCATATTATCCCGGAGTCAAAAACTTGTACACGGTATGGCAATAGATTCACCCCCTATTACATTGTGGTAGGAATAAACAAGGCGAAACGTGCGTGTCTTCAAAGAATCTCTGTCTAAGCCACTTGGGAAAAAAGCGTGAATGTATGTATGTTTGAATGTATATCTACATATATAAAAATGAAACCCGTTTCGCGTTGTCACGGCATCACGTGTGAACGGCTGAACCGATTTCGATAACTCTTTTTTTAAATGTTTGTTTAAGTCCAAGGACGGTTCTTACGGCGAGAAAAAATCGAATAATTGCCGGAAAAACCCTAAAAACAGCCCTTTTCCTTTTCCCATACAAACGTTTTCTAACTAAAACGTAAAGTCAATTTGAGCTTTATTGCTATTGTACAAAGTTCATATTAAATTACAAACAGTCACTGTTGTTTATACAATGTAGGTAGGTTCCTAACGTCAAAGAGTCAATTTGCACTTTATTACCGCTAAACAAAGTTCAAATTCAATCATATCTATCAAAACAGTATGCGTGATTTTCCCATACAAAATGTTCATGGGTTTGTAACTGTCAAACATTTAATTTTCACCTTGTCGATATGGTAAACTCTTCCCTCAAATTAAAGAACGTATTTAAATAAAGGTTTCGAATCGACAACACAATATTCGATTAATGGCGTATTTTAGATTTTAAAGATGTAAAATGTTGACAGTAGTGAAAATGGATTGACATTTTATTTGATTGTAATTGTTTATGCATGCGTTCAGAAATTTATTTTGTATAAACTAAGGAGAATATATCAAGCTACATTAATATAGGACAATGAAATAAATAATGTTCACACGTAATGGTAGATTTACATGTTGTCTGAGGCTGGGCCAACGTCTACCAATTGTAACCAACCAATTGTACCAAACGTGTATATGACACTTGCAATTTGGGTCTGCACATGGATTGTGATTTGCGCTTCGAAAGTCATGTTGCTAATGCAGTAAAAAATTGTTTTTACAAACTTAAGGTCCTATACAGAATGAAGCCATATTTAAAGGAAGATCTACGTATACAGCTTGTGGAATCCCTTATCCTTTCCAAATTAAATTACATGGATACAGTTTATGGCCCGCGCTTATTAGCCAGAACACAAAAGCTTATCCAGCGAGTGCAGAATGCCTGTGCACGTTTTTGCTTTAGCATACCACTGAGAGCACACGTCACACCTTATATAAATAAATACAACATTTTGAAAATGAAACACCGACGTAAACTTCATCTGGCGTGTCTTCTCTTTGGAGTGTTGACGCACAAAGTACCTGGATACCTTCATAGTAAATTGACTTGGGCATCAACTCACACATCTTATGGACCCCGACGGTGTGCCAAACAGCTGTTTACGCGATGTCATAGTTCCGCCACTTTTAGAGGTAGCTTCCGTTACGTATCCACTCAGTGTTGGAACAACATCCCTCCGCCAATAAGAACTCTGAAAAGTATTTATGGTTTTAGGTTAGCACTGAAGTCATTTATTCTTGAACATCAACGAAATGAAGGATCTTTAAAACATGACACTAGCGCTATCTAAGTGACATTGGTTTTGTGAATGTATATACGTACACATTAAATATTATATTACGTAAATATTCCCGCTGAGAAGAATGTATTACTTGTTGTGATTATCATTATTTGACATAGGCTATACTAATATTTTAATTTACTTACTTGTCAACTTTTAATATTATAAGAATGCAGTTTCCATTATAGTTAATGTACTTACCTACAATTTTATTTATTTATTTTATATATTTCCTGTGGTTGTAAGGGTCTGGTTGTCTGTGCAGCATCTTGCCATGCAGATTTAGTCTGTACATTGTACCTATATAGTTTTAACGCGAGATGTTTTACCTAGCGCTTCTCTTAACATGAATTCTAATTGTTAAACTTAGTACTCATACCTTTGTATATGTCCTGTTCCAAAACTGTAATTGTAACGTCTTGTAGTTGTATAAAGTTGTTGTTAAACTTGGTCACCGTTTAATAGTGCTCAGATGCCTGGGAGCCTTTTTTTCAGTGTGCACTCCACAGACTAACCCGTGCACTCGTCAGCGGGACGCGAGATATTTATATGTACCCACATCTGGGCTAATATTGCTATAAGTTTGTTTTGTTTAATTTGTAAATATTTCTTATACGTATTATGTATTTGGCGTTTGTGACATCATTTACCGGCCTTGCGGAAGACCAGCGTTGGTTTATACCAGCACATGCTGAGCCTGAGCCGTTTCGTTAACAAGCACTGTTATATGTATATTGTATGTAGAACTTAAAGCTGTATTTCTTGGCTTGTAACGAATAAATGTCTCTTTCTTTCTTTCTTTCTTTCTTTCAATTCCAAGCTATTAACTATGAAAAACATAATGCCAGCCGAGCCAAACACTTCGTTTACACGCTGCCGTTGGTCGAGGCTGGCTGAGGTTGGCCAAGCGTGTAAATGCAACATAAGAAGTTATACTTACTCCTTTTCAAGATCGAATGCCATTTTTATCACGAATTTTTACAGTGGCCTATCCTTCGCTATAATTCACTGATAGAAATGTACATCGTATCGGAGTGAGATAGGTTATATTATACCTAAAGGGGGTAGAAAAGGGTTGAAATTTTACGTCTAAGAAAATCGAAACCACTGAAGTTATGTCTATGAAATTTTATATTTCAACTCTTTATTACTAACAAAAAGTAATGGCGTGCAATATTTTTTTGGAAAAACAGCATTTTGGTGCTGAAGTAAGGGAAGGAATATTGGATGGACAATAAAAAACGCAAAAGTTTTTAATGTCAAAAATTCATAAGGCAATCTTTTTATGTATATGTATATGGATGTATATGGAGAGAAGGGACATAAAGTAAAATAGAATGGAAGGTACGGGAGAGGGCTGGGATAGATGACCGATTTGTTAGGACGAAATGTTAATGCACGTTATAAAACGGGATGGATAATAAAGAGAAGGGATGGGACGGATTGGGAAGAGACTGAACAGGCGGATGAGACGGGATTATGCCGGACAGTAGGATAGCTACGTCAAGTTTACGTATACAAGAGTTTATACGAAAAACAACATGTATTTGGTGTGGAGTGGAATTAAGAAATATATGCACCCAGGCGAAGCTGGGTCGGGCCGCTAGTTATATATAAAACTATGAAGATATGAGAAGGTATTGAAGGTTAAAGGTATTAGATTGAAATAAAACGGATAAATTTAAGGATTTTATTTCTTACATTTTTTTGAATTCCCGACGTTTCGATTACTTTACAGTTTTCATTGTCACGGGGCGGGCTGAGGTATTAGTCATCCGCTGTGACCTTGGCTGTGACTGTCACATTTCAACTATTCTTATTTTAAAATTAGATTATATTGAAAATTTTCAAGAAGGTTAAAGCTATTGGTAGCACGCTGGTAACTTTATTCATCTAATGGGACGCGACAGGAAACTTTATATTGGTTTTCTGTGAGGCTAATAAATCAAGTATGTCCAATCTTGTGGACTTCGTGGTTTGAATGTTAAATGAGCTATCTTCTCGCATTGAAAGTGATAGTAGCAGAAATCATTTTAATCCCAAGGTACCATAAAAGATAATAAAACTGAACATAGGTCTCCCCCAAGGATCTCCACAATGACCTGTTGGAAACGGCCTGCATCCAGCGACATTAATACTTACTTCTATAAAATTAATGTTATCAAATTGAAAGGACTTGCATCGCCACTGGCAATATCAACCCAGCTAAACTAGTTATATTAACCTCGAATTGGTTACGACAGGCCCTGCCACAAATAGAAGTTATAGTCTAAACCAAAATCCCACTTCGGTAGTTAACAACGCTACCCGAGAATGCAGTTCAATAGATCTAAAGTGGCTTAGCACATCGTCCAAGACATCGAGTCGATGTTAGCGCCAGTCGAACTTAGCGGTGTCACCGATCAAACGATCACATGAAACTTGGAACGCTCAAAGCACTTTGGTAAGGGGATTTCAAGAAACTACTAACAGTAACTCTAGAAGACAGGCGGGTTAAACTACGTTTAGTTTACTGATATCGTCCGATACAGATGGGATAAAGATTGCATAGCTAGCTGCATTGCTTCGACTATGTCTTTAATAAATAATCTTGTATGTTTTTATAATAAACTTCACAATATAGTGATGGGCAATATTACAGATACATTTATAGTTTTAGGAGATTTTAATTTACCCAATCTAAACTGGTGCCTTGATAATGATGGTCAATCCCTTCTCCCAGTAAATATTCAAGGCTCTGCCCAATCCGAATTTATTGACATTGTGAATTCTTGTAATTTATGTCAATACAATATTCATAAAACTGCAATGATAGATTATTGGACTTGGTTTTTAGCAACACCCATCTAACTATTAATAAGTGTTCAGACCCTATGGTAACCGAAGATCCTCATCATGTGTCTCTTAGTATTTTTGCAGATTTTGTTCAGTATCATACCCTACACATCCATCCAAGAATTAAGTTTATTTATCAGTTGGCAGACTTTGAATCAATATCGGGAGAACTTGACAAGTTTGATTGGCAAACAGATCTTATTAAAGGCACTGTTGAGGAAGCTGTATCTTTATTTTATCATAGAATTGAGAGATTACGTGATATTTATGTTCCCAATAAAATCATAAGACATTCAAATAAATATCCTCCATGGTACGGAAGTCCGTTAATTAAAATATTAAAAGAAAAATTTAAATATCACAAAAAATACAAAAAATATGGCAATTTGTCCGATCAAGAATCATTTTTAATTTTACGAAATCGTGCGAGGTTGCTGGAAAAGGAAATGTTCCAAGGGTACATCAAGACCATTGAAAATAACATTAATACATGTCCTAAAGCTTTCTGGTCCTTTATAAAAAGCAAGCGGTCGTCCAATTCATTCCCATCCATAATGAACTACGGTCAGCGTTCCTCAGGGCGGGGGGAGGATATCTGTGACATGTTCAGTGATTTCTTTTATTGCAATTTTCTCCAAAACTGCAATGCTATTAATTCTGCCAGCGCAAGTCTTAATCAGTTGGAATATCCTAAGGAAACGGCTGCAGATGTTAGTTCGATAGAGGTTTTAAGTGTTGAAGTTTTCAAATTTCTTAAATCTACCAACTTGAACAAGTCTGCTGGCCCTGATGGTATTCCACCATTGTTGCTAGTTCGTTGTGCTAGTAGTTTGACTTTGCCGTTAACACTATTATATAAGCGATCACTCAACGAAGGAATAGTTCCCCATATTTGGAAAAGGGCATTTATATCCCCCATACATAAAAAAGGCCCCAAGGATCAAATTGAAAACTACAGGCCAATATCCAAACTTTGTCTCTTTGCTAAGATCTTAGAAAAGGTGGTCTATGATCAGGTTTACCGTGGGCTTGTCCACTCATTTAGCGATTATCAACACGGCTTTCTAAGAAATAGATCAACTGTATCAAATCTTATAATTTGCTCTGATTTTTTGACACGTTTTATGTCTGAACCCTCTCAAGTAGATGTGATCTATACCGATTACAGCAAAGCATTTGACAGAATTGATCATTGTATCTTGCTAAATAAACTACTCCAGGCCGGTATCAGGGGCAATTTATTCAGGTGGTTCAAGTCATGTATAGAAAATCGTACTCAGGTAGTGGTGTTAAACGGTTACAAGTCTGCAGCAATCCGCATACCCTCTGGTGTACCTCAGGGATCACTCTTGGGCCCACTGCTATTTGTTATCTTTATCAACGATATAGGCTCCTGTTTTTCTCACTCTAAGATAATTCTATATGCTGACGATATGAAAATACTATGCCCCATTACTGATCTTCAAAGTTGTTGCAACCTCCAACATGATCTTGATAGCCTACAAAATTATTGTGATCGTAACAAACTTGATCTCAATGTATCCAAGTGTTTTGTATGTACCTTTACTCGCAAACGACACCGCTTAGTACACAAGTACAACATTAATGGTATAAAACTGAACCGATCTGATAATATCAGGGACTTGGGTGTCACATTTGATTCTTAACTACTTTTTGACACTCACATCGAAAACGTCATTAATAAGGCAAACAGGTCGCTTGGCTTCATTCTAAGATTTGCATCTGACTTTAAAAATATTAAGACATTTAAAATCCTATATTGCTCTTTTGTCCGCAGCCACCTTGAATACGCATCTCAAGTGTGGAATCCTAACTATAGTGTATATATTAATAGAATTGAAAGTATTCAAAAGCGATTTTTAAGATTCTTGCAATTTAAAACACGTAAACCCACATCCAACTACACTGTTAGTTGTAAAAGGTTTCACTTTTTGCCATTGTATGAGCGTCGACGCATTGCTGATCTAACATATCTCTTCAAGATAGCTACTGGAACTGTCAACTGCCCTGAGCTCCTGAGTAGCATAGGACTGGTTACGCGTTCCATAACCTTGCGCAAATCTACGTTATTGTATGTTCCTTGCGTTAGCACGACATATAGGCAAAATAGCTTTCTTATACGAGCGTGTAGACAATTTAATGATCTCTCGCGTGAATTTGACTTGGACATATTTAATACTAATGTTTCTCACCTTAAAAATATACAGCAAAAAAAAATATTTTGTAATGAGCTGACTTAAAGAAATATCACTCATTTGTTTTATAAATGAATTTAATTGTTGTTGTGCTCAAAATTCTAGATTTTTAGTTTGTAAGCACTGTCTTATTGTTGAAAAATCTGACCTAATGTGTTCGATCAATATATTAATGTACTGTGCCAATAACTCGTTTTTTCACCTACTGACCCCTTTCTTTTGTACTGTTCTTTTTGTACTATTTGCGAAAACTTTTAAATGGCCCTTTTGTATTATGTGTATATGTTACAATGTAATCTAGCTGTAAGTTTTCCGAAAATAATAAAATAAAATAAAAATAAAATAAAATAAAATAAAAGTAAATCTGGCTCGAAGGACTAAAATATTTCTTTTGCGTTACAATTCTATGATAATTTGGTTGTGCTGCGAAATGATAAATCACAATGAGAAAATTAATAAATGATAAACCCGCAAACGCCACCTACCTCTTTTTTCAATTTAGTTAATTTCTTTTAAATAAAAAAAAATATGTAAATCTTGATCAAAATACAGAAAACATAACTAATTACCTTGCTATAATTTCCCCTTTCTTACATACCTTACTTAATAGATAAAAACACACCACAAATTCCATTGTATCTATGATCATTATCTTATATAGCATTCAACATGCCACCACAATATCTACCAAACATAAAATAATGCATCAATTTATAGTTGAAAAATATATAGAACCCGCAAAAGCGGGATCTAAAAGGAAATGCAGTCTCACATATCTGGAAGTCGCCATGCATTGGATCCACTTGTGCAGAACTGAGGCGGAAATTGGTATAGTGAAGTGTGTTTGTAGGAATCTATTGTCACTACGACGAGGCGCGATGTGGGGAACAAGACACAGCGGGTGGGGATTGTTTTATTTTATGAATTAAGATATTCTAATCAAAAGGTATTCTATTTTTGAAATTCGAATAAGGAACCTTCGGTTGTATAATGTTTTGCTTTCTTGATGATGACGTTATCAAATATTTGAAGCATAGTAATTATAACATAGCATAATTATGTATTATACTACTGCGTTAAAAATCTACGTTTATCAGTATCCTAAGTCGGTATGCCCATCTTATCAATACTGCCAGTAGAAATGGTGTTCTTCTATAAAAGAATGTGCGAACATCTTCATACTTTTTTACAATGGCGAGACGGGCATGTGATTCGCCTGAAGTTAAGCAATACGACCGTTTATAGACAGCAGCAAAACCAAACAACACTATAAATGACATAGCAGTACTTGCATTCCATTGTGCACGCCATTCTGAGATATAAGGTGTGAAGTCTCATTTATGTCCCGTATTTACTCTGGCTACAATAAGTCTGGCTGGTAGAAAAGTTCTTTTATATATATTTTTTTTTAATCTTTATCTTTATAATTTAGATTAAGTAGATTTTTTGTTTTATGATTGAATATTTATTATATATAAAATATTTTTAACATTGTTATTAATTAGTGTAATTGGTGTCAACCTTACTAATATAGTAAAAAAATAAAAATAAATTATCAACGCTGTATCAATGCTCCATTGAACCTTAAAGTCTTTACGAAGTTGCATACTTCAACATTTTATTCATATCACTGGCAAAGTTGTTTAAACATTGTGCCAACTAATTCACGCTGATATACGCTCAAGAACAAAACTTTTCCTATCAATTACGCACAAAATACAGCCAAACTGGGCTGTTTCTTACTAGACACGTAATTATCTGACTAAACATTGGAGCACGCATTGTGTCGAATAAATTGTGGTGACTGTGATGTCGCGTCCTCGGAGCGAATTAGCGGCGTAGTTTTATCTATTTCCGATAGATAGCGCTGATTCAGATTGTTAAGGATGTAGAGGGGCAGAAATCATCGCGTTATAAGATTCTTACTTCAAAATCTATTTATCTTCCTTAAAAATAAAATACAATTTTAAAAGGTCTGCAATTAAAATCAGATTAGTTGATGACGTCTAGTTCTGGCACACTAACCCAGCAAAAAGGTGGGAGACTTTACACTTTACTCGAAATTTGTGTCTTCACAAGATTATAATAATTGATTCGTGTATTTTTTAGTAATGTATAACTTTAAAAACTGCAGGCAATAGCTATCTGCTGGGTTGAGGCTCACGCAGTGCTTCGTACCTAATTAAACCATTAGACACCGAATATCCTAAGACTTAGACCACAAAGTCTCCTCACTAAAAGCCCGCGCATTTCTTATGATATTAAGTAACATTTTTATTGCACTCCACACGGTTGCATTTCTAAGTGAACGGATTATACGGAATAAAATTTATTTTGCGGCATTATTCGTTATTGTAATTTTATATGCTTTTAAAATTCTTTTCTTCGGAATATGTAGGAGCTTGCTCAGACTGTTGGTGCATCGTTTCAAGGATAAAGCATTGGTGATATTTTTGCCGTTTCACGCTAAGGGCGCGATTCCATTAGGCAAGTTACTTGTATGCAAGTTGTAAATGGCATACAAGCTACGACTTGTATGAAGGTAGTCTGAACGTGTATATTTTTATTCCAGTGACGCGAAAATTTAACGCACTCGGGTGAATTGCATGATTTCATCTTCCACCCATGATTTCGTACTAAATTTTGATATTCACTACTTGTATTCAAGTAAAATTCCCACACTTTTGAAAATAGGCTTCCAATGTAAGCAACTTGTACACCAATGTGACGTCATACTTGCATGCAAGTCTTGCATAATGGGATCATGCGCTTGCTTTATTCATTCTATACTCCATCATCTGATTAGCGTATTTTACTGACACATACTTTATAAGGGATAATTATTTACTAACTGCCTAATTGTTCGTCTCTTTCGAACAACTTGTGAATACAGTTTGAACGAAGAATACAAAACATTCGATATCCAAAGTAAATTTATAAATTGTCTATGAATATTTTCTGTAAATAATTCACCCGATACTATGTCACACTATAATATCATCTCTAATAAATTCATCTTAGAACAGCAACATCTTAACATAAAAGGTCATAAAAATTACTAAACCAACTTACAAAACCAATCAGCTCCTTCAGATCGAATTCCAAGTCGCTCCCAACTCAAATTACCAAGGGATTTAATCTCTTCATCCGCCGTTTCATTATCGAACTTTGGCTCTTGTTCGATTGTTTTTAATTCTATCGATTGTGGAGCTAACAAGCGGTCTATTGTGGAAACTCGGACAATGTGACAATAGTATTGTCTTCACACCGATGTACTGGCGTTTATTTCTATGGCGCCTGTACTGAGTGGTTAGTTGCTTCATTCAAACTGGTAGCACTTGTAGGGTGTGCGTTGACGTGTTTTGTGTAAAGTGTTGTGAACTTTATTTGTTGCTTAGAATTCCAAACATGGCGTCAGACTTTTTTACTTCTTTCTATTGTGTTTCCAAACTTTTTTATATTAGAGCAGCAAAATAAGTTTCTAAAGACGCATATGAACCAGACTAGCAGACGTTAATTATTTTGAAAAATATCCACGCTATTGTTTCTGGACAAATAATGATGTTGAGAGCGCTATTATCAATCACAAGTTTTCTTGCCAATCCACCCTTCTTTAGCAACTCCCTAAATAACGTTTGGTTCACCGCAAACGTGCATTACTAATTTCAGGTGATACGGTGATAGACTTAAATCTCAGATAAAGCTGCTTTACTCCTCTTTTGATGAATTGATGAATCATATGCATCCGCTGTGAATCATTACATCAATGCCTCTATTTTGTTTTTTCGAGGAAGTTCTACTACAACTCATAAACAAGCCATTAATGTTTAAAAGCATATTAAGAACAGTTCGAATATACCATGCTCTAGATCATTCACTAACTCAACTAGCATTGTCTTACCAACATTATTTGACAATTACAATCTCAAGGTTGGGCCCAATTTACTCTGTGAGATTTATGGAAGGGAACAAATTTAGTTCGTCACCGATCCCAAGGGCGTGATTTACAATAACGAAGGGCAACATCTCATCACTTGCGAAATGCTGGTAATCGACAAACTCGGGTACGCAACTAGGAAGTGGAAAGTTAGAATAGGTTTTTAAACCCATGGGATTGCAAAAAAAATTGAAGAAATTTTTGTATGGTATGGAATACTAGTAAATATGTCAATATATGAGAGCCAATCTTAAAGTCGAGAATGCTAAATCCGAAATATAAACTGACTCCGACATCGGCAAAGATGATACTAGGCTCGAGGATACTAAATACCAAGCGAAATGGAAAATGAGAAGTTGGAAAGTCGAGCCTATCATCTGCCGAGACAATGTTTAGTAAATCAGAGAAAAGAAAAATCTACCACATGCACCCACACCCACCACCCACTCGGAAAGCGTGGCCACTAAAGAAAGCTTATGGCCATCAGAGCAGCGTATAGATATAATCCGATATTATTGGTTCTCGTATACCAAAGCGTAGTTCACAATAGATTGGCTAACATGGAGGCTTGTAGCTTTTCAATATCGACTATCCAGGTCATATAAAAGAACTGCAAGCATTCATTTACCAAGCTGTTATATTACAGCCTCCGTGGTGCAGTTGGTTAGACGCAGGCTGTGAAACGAGAGGCCGCGGGATCGATCCCCGCAACGAAACAAAATTTGTGTGAACCACAGGCATTTGTTTCGGGTCTGGCTGTAGGTGACACAAGACTCGATCTAAATGTAGGACCAGGAGTATGTATGTACTCACATTGTTGGGTGTATTTATTTATTTATTTATTTATTATGACTGTATTGTAGGTTAAAATGTGGTTAAAACAGTGGCGTCTAATGTTTATAGGTGTGATACACATTGAACCAAAACGATTTAGCCAAAACTTATGAGATGAAAAATAGAACGGTCTTGTATAGAACAGTCAATAGTTAAGCTGTTTCCGAAATCAGAAATAATAAATAAAGATTAATCAAAATCCTTATTGAAATACGAATTACGTCTCTGTGCTCGTAATTCTTATATTTTAATTAAAAAATTGCGACACCCCGGACGGAAGCCATTATGAAATCAAGAACGTTAGCATAATACAAGGGAATACACTTAACTAGATTAAAACGGTATAAAAATAAACAAAACAGAATCATCTTTTCGTTCACAATTGGGGAGAGCACTTAGCGTTTTATTATCATAAAAATGTGATATAATACGACACCCTTGGAAAAATGTGGATCCATCAAAGTTATGTGCATTCTTCTTATACGGTTCTCACCATTATCACGGTAAAGCTGTGAAGAAGTGTAATAAAATGCTGGATTACTTTCCTAAATATGTTCACACGGGACTTCATATGGAATTTTAGGAGGATAAAATGGGTATAAACATATACTTTATTTTCTTTTTAGTCGTTGAACGAGGATTAAGTAGAAATATTTTAGAAGAAGAAATTTGTTTCTATATTGTGTACAATAAAGATTTAAATAAAAAAATAATTAATTAATAATCAATATTTCATCCAAAGTGTAGTGTAATATATGTATTATCATTATTATTTTGTGTGTTTAAGAACATCCAACTCCTAAAGATCAAGTTTTAACACCTACATTGTAAAAGGGGACAAAAAAGAGGGGGGTTAAAATAAAATGAAAAAACATCATGAAAATCCGTTTAAAACAAGCTGCAGGTAAACAAAGAATATAATTTTTGGACATGACCGTAGCCAGCAGAATGAAATACACGTGTGGAATGATATTACAAATGATATTACAACTTATTCATAGTTAATAAAATCATATAGTAGTTACAATATTTTACACAATATTATTCCATAAATAAATGATAAATACTAATGGATTTACCTGGCGTCCATATTCATCAATCTTTTCCACAATTTTTGTTCATATTCATTGTATTAAATAACAAAAGTATGCAGTGAAATCATAAATAATGATTGGCAGGCTCGCTTGTCCCGTTTTCATTCGATAAAAGCATTGCTTTTAACTCGTCATAAAAATAATGTCATAACTTTCAGATACTGGCAGTCGAAAAAGTCTTCACGGCAGCTTGTTAGGTAGGTAAAGAATTGAACCTTGTTTATTAATAAATAAAATGAAAAACGAAAAAACCTTTATTAAGATATACAAATTAACGCTTACACAATAAGAGATCATAAAATCAGATTAGGTTTGCACATTATTTCCTTCTTTATTTCTAAACATTATTAATGTGGTTCCTCATTAGGCATGCCTTTTTCGTTGACATATTATGTAATTTGGTAGAGTTTAATTGGTAATGAAAATTTTACATACAATTAATAATAAATATAAATTCTGATTAGTGTTGTTCCTATTTATAGACAGGCTTAATGCTTACCATTAGGTAAGTGGTAAAGTCGTCACGTCAAAACAAATATCATACAGTATGAATCATACATCCTGATCTCAAATTGCATATGACAAATAAAAACAATTCCCTTTATTTCACAGAGAATTGGAAAGCCTCAAATCCGACGAGGATTATAACAAACACACAATACTAAAGTTCATTTTGTATTGAGCACAAAGGAGTTTCGGAAGACTTTCGCGACATCAAAGCTTTTCCTATTCGAATAAGTATTATTTTTGGTGAAATGTTCAGGAAATCATTCCGGATCCCTTTTTTCTTTATTCTGTAAACTGCGCTGCGTCTGACAGTAATGTATCAAATGAAAATAATTAACTGAATCCGTATAATTCTATACATCATTTACATTCAGAAGAACGGATAAAAACTAATGAGTAGCTCTGGTCAAAATAACAATAACATCAAACACGGTTTGATTCAGAGCAGCTCAATAAACATTAGAAAATCATGATTTAGTTTGCCTGTAAAAAGGTATTATAATATAAAGATAATATACATATGTATATGCTTAACTACTTTTCTGGTGGTAGGTCTCTCATATGTGAGAGGACCTCAATATCTATTTCTCCCGCCAAACGGCAGTTGCAATGCACTGTTGTGTTTCGACTTCAAGGATATTGTAGCTAGAGTAACTACTGAACATATTATGTCTTAGACTTAACATCTTATGTCTCAGAATGGCGAGCGCAGTGGAATGCCAAGCATTGCTTTGTATTTGTAGTTGTTCGTTTTTTGCTATGTTCATGAGCAGTCGTATTCGCTTACCATCAGGCGAACATGCTCGTCTCGCCATTCAACGCAATAAAAATGTGCTTGTGACAGCCTCAGTGGCGTAGTTGTACTACGATAGGTTACAAAGCTGAGGTTCGGGTTTGAATCGGGTCAGGCAAAGTTTATTTATTCATTATCTTTTCATTATCAGCCCGGAGTCAGGAATTTGTGGCGTGTCACAACGTGGGGCGAAAAGTGCGTGGTCTGCTAGCCCTTGAAATAACACTATTCCATAAACACAATTGGTGATTACATTAATCATTGTCATTTTTATAAATGGTAATTGGATTTTTTAAAATTATTTTAACACTTTATTGTACACCATATACAAAAAAATTACAAAACAACATGAAAATAAAAAAATAAATGCACAAGTGGCGGTCTTATTGCCTGAATTATTTCAATTTATTTGAGATTTTTTCCAATCTGTTTGTTCTGTTGTCTGTACCAACAAAGTATAATTAATTGCAGATGACACACAAAAGATAAAAGACAAAAAAACGAAGATTCCACTAGTAAAAGATTTCAGTCAATATAACTATCATTAATTTCACATTCCTATAGATTTCTCCAATGAACTCCGTCCAAGCGTAAGTTACGAGGCTTCTGTTAATTAAATAGAGCTATTTACAATGAACAATAATTTCCGTATCAATGCCCTACCCTAGTTATCTCAATAAACTACAAATCCATTAATACGCTACATTAAACTCAATTAACTACGAAATATCCAGTCAATGTGGTTTTCTTAAGCTACAGCTACGACAACAAGCTACGAGAATTAAATCGGCTACGAGGCAGCAAGCTACAAGTCTCTCAATAATTAGCCTATAGCTAACCAAGCACCAGTGCGTGGTGGCCTGTTGGTAACGGACTAGACGCGACTGCCAACATGTTCACGGTGGTCGCGGGTTCGAATCCCAGGGCACACCTCTGACTTTTCGGAGTCATGTGTGTATTGATAGTCAATCACCACGCACTAAAACGGTGAAGGAAAACATCGTGAGGAAACCTGCATACCATAGCCGATTTTACAAAAATTTCTATGGTATGTAAGTCCGCCAACCCGCACTAGGCCAGCGTGGTGGACTATATGGCCTAACCACTCTCAATCGTACTGTCGATTGTAGAGGAGGCCCGTGCCCTGCAGTGGGACGTATATGGGCTGATACAGAATACAGAATAACCAAGCACATTGAGCTACAAAACCATTATTTAGCTACAATGTAATCCTACAAGTTTTGAATAAGCTACTTATACTGCTAAGCTTTTTTTTTTGTTCAATCAATGGCGAGACGGACAAGCCGTTCGCCTGATGGTAAGCGATACGATCGCTCATAAACAGTAGCAAATCAAACACCTTGAATTATAAAGAAATGCTTGGCATTCCACTGCGCTCGCCGTCCCGAGACCTAAGATGTTAAGTCTAAGACACAATATTATGTTCAGTAGTTACTCTGGCTACGATATCCTTTAATCCGAAAGATAACAACGGTGCATTTACACTGTTATTTGACGGGAGAAATAGACATTGAGGTGGTAACTACCCAGATGGCCTCTCACATATGGAAGACCTACTACCAGTTTCATAGCTCAATAGCCCTCTACACATGGGCTATTCAAATTAAACAGTTCTCACAATTCAGCGTTTCGCTCTGTATGGAAGCCCGCGTACTTTATTATTGGCGGGTTACTTTTATTCTTTCCGCGTATAAAGTTTGAAGCCGAGTTTCACGGAGTACACTCGAGCTACTCGCTTCACCTTTTATTTTCCTGGAGCACTGCAAACACTCGCCCTGCCAACTTACCAACTACAATCGAATACAGAGAAGTGTAATGTCTTTGCTTTTACAAGAGTTTTGAGAAGCAAAAAAAATACTCTTTGGATATGTATGGAGTTGTATTTTTATGAGTGACATTTTTGAGTACTATTTTTCGGGTATTATATATATCCAGCTAGCAAATGTGTATAAAATAAAAACTAACGTTAATTAATCAACTAAGGAACACGATGCTTCAAATTAGTTAAATAAATTATATTAGCATATAGGTATGTTGTAACGTATAAGTCCATGGAACTCCTGATTACATAAAATATTCGTTACCAACCAAAATAAAACAAATTGAAATGTAATTTATATTTACATCGAGCAACGGGAACAAAGTATGCAAACATTGCCTCCATTATCCGTTCAAACAAATTAAAACGTATGTAAAACCACAAATACACTTGGATTACAACGATCCCTTCGCAGCGCAAATATGTATAACAATGTGTTTAGGATCAGCAATGTGTGCCGCGGCTAACCATCGCTTAAGTAATTCTGAAATTGTTCGATAAAAACGTAAAAAAATATTTACTGGTGATCGTCCATCAACCCGCATTAGGCCAGCGTGATGGACTACATAGCCTTACCACTCTCAATCATACTCTCGATTATAAAGGAGGCCCGTGCCCTGCAATGGGACGTATATGGGCTGATAAAAAAAAAGAAGAAGAAGGTCTCTTATATGTGAGAGATCGCCTGGATAGGTACCACCGCAATGTCTATTTCTCCCGCTTAACAGCAGTGTAAATGCACTGTTGTGTTTTAGATTGAAGGACATTGTAGCCAGAGTAACTACTGGACATATTGAGACTTAAAACCTAATGTCTCAGGATGGCGAGCGCTGTGGAATGCCAAGCATTGCTTTGTAATTCCTATTTGGTTTTGCTACTGCTCATGAGCGGTCGTATCGCTTACCATCAGGCAAACGGCAAGCTCGTCTCGCCATGCATTGCAAAAAAATAATTAATATAGTGTAGTGTGAATACGCAAAAAATTACAGCATATTTAATTGTCTCGCTAATAGAAGATACCTAGACTTAAATGAATCGGCACTTGCCATGACGTGTTGTTTTCGTTTTACCGGACAATAACATAATAAAATAATTTAATTAAAAATTAAAAGACCGACTTCAATGTGCACTACAAAGTAATAAATAATATATATTTCATTGTGCTAGCACACATTGATTAATTTTCTTATTGACTAGACTACCCAACAAATCTTAAATACGTAATATTTTGAAGGCGGGTCGCCAAGTGCCAATCGAGAACAAATTTAAGTAATGTAACACAGTTGAATATTACCTACTTGTAGATGTATCGTTGGCGCTCAGTTAGGTCCATATGTATACTAGAAACAAATTAATTTAACATATTGATCCTACGTATACATTTGTTGAAATTTTAATAGAATTAATATGTGTCATATGTGTGGTCTAATTTTAATTTATTGCATATGATCAAAGATATAGTGGTCAAGGGTTTCAACTCCAGGGTACACCATTGACTTATTGGAGTCACTTGCATATTTATATGTGTATACAATTACTTTAACAGTGATAGGAATCATAGTGAGGAATGTATAAGAAAGGGAAGGGTTGTTAAGTTTGTGTTTCGCTCGATTGTAGATAAGTCCGATGCTCAACAATGTTAATTAAGAGCTGATATATTAGGACGGGCGATTTTTCTATTATGTAGTTATCAGGACAGGGACTGGAATTTGCACCAGATATGACTATAGACTCTCGCCCCCAATCACACCGAGGGACAAAACACGCAAGGCGTAACGTGGGTGTCCTGGTTGATACCAGGAGAATCTCTGCATACCCCTTCTGGGAAAATGGCGTGAGTTTATATAGATTAAGGTAAATTAATATTGCGTGTAAAAGTGCGTATTTTTCGCTAGGATGTTTTACACAAATTAAATTTAAGTGTAGGACGTCGTGTTCGTCATTTGGCGACCCGCCTTCAAAATATTACGTATTTAAGATTTGTTGGCTAGTCTAGTCAATAAGAAAATTAATCAATGTGTGCTAGCACAATGAAATATATATTATTTATTACTTTGTAGTGCACATTGAAGTCGGTCTTTTAATTTTTAATTAAATTATTTTATTTATTACTTTTTAGTTTTCATAAGCATTGCAATAATGCCAAAGGTAATCATATAATGAAAAACTGGAATCAATGTATACAAAAAATGAACCACTGTGATCCTTTATGATTTCAAAAACGAAAATTAATATTTTATGATTTTTAAGGAAGCTACACTGTCATTTCGTTTTTATGATAAAGAAAATACTAAAATCGGCTCAACCTGCTAGAGATATTGAGTACACTTATGCGTGGTAATCATTCGTTACCCGTTATAAAACACATATACTTAACCTAATGGACGAAAAATCATTGCGTTTCTGCAAAGTTTTGTGGAGGTCTGCTCTCCAGATATGTACCTATTCATCAGATCATCACCATATTTTATGTGACCAACATTATGTTAATTATATAATTCGTTTCGATTGTATAATTCGTTCCGAAGAAAAGTTATTTAAAATCATTTATTTATTGTCGCAGATATTTAGTATTTATCTTTGTATATATTCGCCCCCCCCCCTTCCCACGCCCCTTTCCATCCCCTCCCCCCTTGTAGTAGTAATAAACGTATACTGAACCTAATGTAAAAAGAATTATTGCTGTACTGTTCAATTTTGAGGAGTTCTGCCCTTCAGGTCCAAAGATATTCATCAGGGCTTCACAATATTTTTTTTGGTCTAACCTATCATATAATACTCTTTGACAAAAAAGTTATTTTTAAGTCGGTTAAGAACTGCCGGAGATATTGAGTATTAACAATTGTACCTATTTTCTACCCCCCTCACCCCCCACCCCCACCCTTTTCCCATTTTTACCCACCCTTTGTAATAATATACTTATACTTAATCTAACGCAAAAAGAATTAATGCTGGACCGTTTAATTTTGAGGAGTTCTGGTCGGCAGATCCTAAGATATTCATCAGGTCTTCACCAATTTTATATGGGACCCACCCTGGACCAACCCTGTATATCATGCTTTCCAACAAAAAAGAAATTTTCAAAATCGGTTCACAATAGCGGGCGTAATCGCGTAACAAACATACAAAAAAAAAATCAGTCGAATTGATTACCTCCTCTTTTGAAGTCGGTCAAAAATAGAATTATAATCGAGTAGTGAATATAAAGCGGGCCTTTTTATTGCTTTTGTAGGCAGACGAGCTAGCGGCCCGCCTGATGGTAAGCGGCTACCGCTGCTCATTGACCTCTGCAGTGCCAGGGGATCAGCACAACAAAGTCGCTGCCTTCTGCCTACCTAAGTCCAGTACTCTTTTTTAAGCCTCGTTTAATGATAAAATGTTGAGAAATAGGCTGTTTCTATACTAATAACCATGAAGCGAATTTACCACAGAAAATGAATATAATTAATAAACGAAAATTATGGTGAATAAATAAAAATAAAAAAATATTTATTTCGCAAATAATAATTTATTTTGTACGAAAATACATGTGACATTTCGCCTGATGCCAATTTTCTTCAGAAAGAGATCTACCTACAAGATAATTAAACCTACATAGAGTTTTAGACCTACCTTAACCAAATTTAAAAATACTTACTAGAAAACAACGTACTCCCACGCCGTATTTTTGCAATTTTTGAATCACTTGCGTGGGACTTAATTTACTGTGACCTTTCTAACTCGTTACAGAGTCTCAGAGTTCTTAAATCCATATTAACCTTTGTATCTATAATTTGAGAAATGATCAAAAGACAAAAATACATAAGTCTTTCTGATATATTAAAGATACTAAACAAAAAATACACCGTTAGCTTATACCTACACCATAGGCAACGTGGCGCATTTGGTCCGACACCAACTATGAAACAAAAACCCGTGAGTTTAATTGTCGCACCGATAAAAAAATTGTGTGGCCCACAAAAAAGTTGTTTCAAATCTGGGTGTTTGTGAGCTGTAAAATCTCTCGTAGTCTCTGTCGTGGGTACACGGCATGAGATTTGTTACTTAGTTTGGGGTCAGGTTGAGGTCAGAACTATGTTTGTGACTTCATCAGGCTGGCAAACAAAGAAAATGTCTTTCAAATTAAACGAAGTACGAACGATTTCAAATTAATGGTCCCAATAAAAGAAAAAATAATATTCCACAGAATATACTATTCAAAATACAATGCAATTTATTAACTTTCTTTGACAAGAATATCGTTTCATTAAAAGACAATTTTTTCTCGGAACTCGTTTTGACGGTCGACTTGGCCGAAAACACAAGAGTCGACAGCCCGTGAAATGGTTTTTAATTTATTAGAAAAAGTTCAAAAAGTGGATAAAAAATGCGCCTAGAAGTTTTTACAAAGTATTTCGCGAAATAAAATGAAACACTTTCTTTGTACTTTTTTGTATATATTATTTACTTTTATGAATTTTACTTGTTAAGAAGCTATCTCGGTATTGGCGCCCACCGTGGTGTAAAAGTTACAACACCTTTATCAGTATTTTATGTCGGTAGACTTTAGTTTATTTCTTGTAAAGATTAACTTTGAGATCAGGTGGATCTATACTCCTGTGTAAAAGTAGTGTGGATCTGTACTGGCTTAAATTAAATTAAAAAACAATAATTCATTTACCCATCCATACTACATTACGGCAAATCGAATACGAAGTCTTTCACTACAGAATATTCAAAAAATCATTTCATACTAATTTCTAATTAAAAGTGATATCTGAAGAATTTCTCAAACTAATCAACAACAAAGGGGGTGTTTTAAGTATTCACAGATTGTTGTGAAAGGTTTCTCTGTGAATTGTTCGCACTTTTAATGGAACGAATTTCAGATTGTTCACACGATTATGTGAGGTGAAACAGACCGTCGACTAAAATAATTTTGTTTTATATTTAGTACAAATAGGAAAATAGGCTGAATGCCAACCTGGTTATAATTTCGTCACTACCGTCCATGATTTTACAGAAAAAAATCTACGTTCTTTTTACTCAGTAGTGACAGAAAATGGAAAAAACTAGGGCAACACAAGAGCATAAACAATCATGCTTTCGATAATCTCGCAAACTAAACGTAACGCGTTAGCAATTTTTATATGTTGCCGGAGTTCCTCAGGGCTCGGTGCTGTCGCCCACCTTGTTTATTCTGCATATCAATGACATGTTGTCGCTTGGCAACATTCATTGCTATGCAGATAACAGCACGGTTCATGGGCGATACCACTGCGGGCCTCCGGGTTGCCGAGTCGAAACTGTGAAGGGGCACGAAGATCTTGTCATTGAGCTTAACCGGACCTAGGATCTCATTTCAGGCCGGCATAATTGTTTCCATTGGCATGGGACTGCCGTCCGATGCCAATGGATTCTCTGCCTGGGCGGCATTTGCGCTGACCATCAGGTGCAATGTCGCCACTATGACAGGCCAGAATTAAAAAAAGACGGGTTGCACTCCGGGAGTGCCGGCAGAAGTGAAAACTTGATTATTAACGTTGAGCATGTTTGATATTTTGGAATGGTTAGGGAATAATTTTGCACCAATTGCTTTATCAGTATAAAAGTACTATCATTTATGTGGTAGAATACAATATTCATTTATTGCGCTATCGTACACAAACATGACAATTTATATTACATTAAAAATTTAACACTTTAAAACTATTACAATTATTTTACATTAAAAAGTTTATCTCTCCGAAAAATCAACTTTCATCCATAATTTCAACGACTTTTTCACCATCATCATTACCAGAACTATCATCGCCAATCTCTAAAACTGATACGATAGGCTTATGGTAGCTGAAGTAAGAAACGAACAGTTTTGATTCGAACCTATTTAAATGTCTAATAAAGACCGCATCAATAGTAGTTTTGTATTTCGTTGTGCTAAGATTGCGATCATTCGACATAGTTAAACCAAATTCATTATTTAAACATTCAATTAATAGTTGATTTTTATCGTCTGCGAAGTTTATGTTGAAATCTCCACTCAAAATCATTGGCAATTCATCAAAGCTTTATAAACTGACAGCTAACTGACAGCTGTCTACTCTCCATCCGTCTTAGGCTTTTCGTCTTACGATCAGGTCACGTGTCCTGACGCGAGTTTAAGATTTTATACCCATTACAGAAAAAGTGCTCAACGCCGCTAAAGAAGTTTTCACTTCAAAAAAATTTGCAAAAGCCACCCTGGTAGAATCGATGATCCATTTATTTTCTTTTCCTTTCTTATTTGGGCGAAAACATTATTACAATAAATGTTGAAAATATAAGTTAAGGTAATAACTACGATATTTTCCACGTATTAAGTAAGGAGTATTTATGCTGAATTTGATAGTGACATACACATTAGACAATTATGATATTGGATAATGTTGTAAGAAACAGCATACATCCAATACCAATTTAATTAAAAATTGATACAATCGTTCGTCTGCTCCATTCAGTAATGTAGTTAAATTACTCACCGAGATCGTAATTACAAATTAATAACTTACAAGACGTCATTGAATTTGACGGGTGGAGATTTTAAATGATTAATAGTATTATGGAGGCAGAATTGTTTTGTTATTTCGTTTTATTGTTGAAAATTGTTCAAAATATTTTAATAGAAGTGTTGACGGGAGAGAAATTCCGTCTTTTGTTGTACACCCAAAATACGTTTATTGCAATTATGTTGTAAAATTTCTAGAAAGGGTACAAAGGTGTGAAAATAATGGATCCTTCACCTTTGGATCGCTCGTTCTGTTGTTGTAAGGTTTTGCTTGGATCTTAAGTACTAAATTTAAAAACCCTTTACAAGAACGTATAAATCAATCATCATATATATTTGTTGACATTAAAAATATTCAAGAAGAGTTCTATAGTTATAAGGAGGCCACAACAACTATAGTCCTGTTTTGAAATATTTCCGTATTTTTTCTTGTCACTGTCTAAGGACATACCGAGACCTTATGAGGTTTTATCAAATCAGATTTGGACTATTATAATTTTTTATAGGTTTTATACGACACAATCGTGTCCCCTCTTGCTCATAAAAACTACAACGCAACAAATTTTCCTCATCTATCAGCTGTTAACGTATACACCACGCAAAGGAAATGGGCTCATATTTCAACAAAATATTTGTATTTGGTGTCTACCTACCTCGTTGACGCAGTTGTACTACGGAATGATTACAAAGATGAGGTTTTGGATTCGAATCCTAGGTCGGCAAAGTGATATTGGATTTTCTATTCATAATCAGCCTGAAGTCAGGAATTTGTACCTAATATAGCAATAGGTTCGCCCCCTCGTGGGAGGGAACATACAAGGCGAAATGTAAGTGTCCTGGTAGCACCTTGGCCTACTCCTTCTGGACAAACGCGTGATTTGTTTTGTTATGTATGTTTTTTCTCTGTTCCTTTCAAGTTTTAGTTATCATAACACAAGTTTGTAAAAGTGAGTGAAAATATAAACCGCCCTCGATATTTGGACTATGTTTTTCATGTACCTGTAAGTTAATAATATTTTCAAAAAATGTAGTAGCATGTGGAAGTTAAGTGGAATTGCGTAGTGGCCTGTGGTTAAACGGACCATACGCGGCTGCCAACGCGCAATATGCAAGTGTGGTGGACTATAATAATATGGTCTAACCCTCTTAATCCCACTCTCGATTGTAGAGGCGGCTCGTACCTTGCAGTGGGACATATAGGAGCTGATACAGTATTTATAAATATGATGATTAAAAACTACAAGCTCCGGTTAGCATTAAGTGATTATGAAACTGAAATAAATGAGATAGTAATGGGACTAAAAACACGTAGAGTCAAGATACAGATGAACTTTAATTGATAGACAACATGTAATAAATTCAAGCCTTAATTTTCATACACAAGCTCACGCCTTTTTCCCAGAAGGTGTAAGCAGAGGTTATCCCGGTAGCAACCAAGATATCCACGTTTCGTCCTACATATTTCGTTCCTAGATGTGACAGGGTGTGAGCGTATTGCCATATTGGGCACAAATTCCTAACTCCGGACTGATAATGAATTGAAAATCCAACATCACTTTGCCCGATTCGGGATTCAAACTCGAGACTTCAGATTTAAAGTCATATTGTAGAACAACTTCCGCACCGAGGCTGTCAGTTACTTCATTTTCTATTTATGAAAATTCCGACGTTCAGCTGTCTGTGTAACTATCGTTCATTCTCATTACTCTGGACGTAGTAGTGACTGCCTTTTTCATGATCAAAAGTAATAAAGTTGAAGACCTGTCTACATTCAAAGCATTTCCGATGGACGTAATCACTCGGCTGGCTCGGCTGCTTTAATTAAGCGTGAATGAATAAATGAAAAGACATTGGAGGAGTTCGATCGTATTAATTGCAATATTTTATTGAGTTTTTTTATTGGTACATAAGACTGACTGCAATGCAATTCAAAAAGAGGTCCGTGAGAGATCATTATATCTATCTAATTGGAACCGCATAAAAAACTTGGCGAAAAAGAGTACGATGGGGTGACAATTGACATTAAAGAAAAACAATTAAGGCAACACTATTGAAAAAGTCATTGTGTTCATTGAATAATTTTATACGTAGGTATTTCTTCACATTTTCGTACGGTTTTGTTTGTTTTTTGAATTAAAATAAACAAAGAAACTGTTAACAACAATTAATAGAAACAAAAAATATCTTTAAAAAAATCCGTCTTAGTATATCGGAATAACATATCAATACAAAATTCGATCTTAGCGCCCTCATTAAAATCAGACTCTTTTTTTCCAAGCTATACATACATAAGCCAAATAATAAACGCAGTACATAAAAAAGTTAGGATTTTCTAATGTGGTTGAGCTTAGGTGACTCGTGACAGTATGCAATGGCAATGGCTCGTCCGTACCGGTGCTACCGTCTCACTGGAGATCAACGTGAAGTGACAGTTTTGCTAATGCGTTTAGATCGATGAGTTGGATTGCCTATTGTTTTGTTGGATGATACTACTTTCTTATTCAATTTGATGGGCCAGTAACAAATACAGGGTATATCAAGACTGCTACCGAAAACGAAGCTGGGTAGTAGTTTTAGTGACTTCAGAACTAAAACTACCACCCTGATTCGTTTTCGGTAGCACTCTTGATATACCCGGTACATAATCCAAGCGTTGTGGATGTTCATCACTTACCATCGGTTCCATTATATTAAAAATACATACGTGGTTTATTGTACAGAGTTTTAACCCCTGTATACCACATACTTGAAACACAAAGTCATTCGTTGATATAGTTTCTGTAAATATCCCCAAACAACTGAGTAGGATATAAACTTTAACGAGATACTTGAATACAAAATATCTCTAATTGCACTATAACAAAACACATACAAATAAAAAGCAACATTTAAGTATCCTCAGTTGAAAACCAAGCTGTATTTTTCTAAAGCTACAAACGGCAGAGGCAAAGGAAATATTTATTCAATTTAGAATTATCGATAAACCATACCGACGCAAGTAAGCCGACGTCGCGTTGGTTAGAAAATGCATCTCGTAAGATACGCTCGCATATGCGCCAGTATTTTATTTTACAATTACATAGTTGATGGAACGGTAGGTCAATTAAATTCATATTGTTTTACTTATTCTTTTTTATTGCACTGAATGGCGAGACAAGCATGCCGTTCGCCTAATGGTAAGCGATACGACCGCTCATGAAAAGTGGCAAAACCAAACAACACCTTGTGTTAGAAAGCAATGCTTGGCATTCAATGTGTCCATTAGTTACTCTAGAGTCTAGCTACACACTATCTTTCACGCCCAAACACAACAGTGCATTTACACTGCTATTTGGCGGAAGAAATAGAAATTGCGGTAGTGCCTACCCAAGTGGCTTCTTACATAATATGAAGTAGTTGATATGTTGATTAAATAAGCGTGTGTGAGATTGGATCTTTAGTCCTCACATCTGGCATGATATGATTGTGTCGTTATTATTAATATTATATTTCCCAATAAACTTGACATCATGAAACAAATCTTGCAGACACATTATTTGAATAACAAGGGGCCCGGTCTCACTTCGCCCGAGTGTAGAACATTTTTTTATTGCACTTCACAACGTAATCCTCTTATTTCCGTACAAAGTTTTTTATATCTTAAATCGCTATACTACTTTACTTTTTCTTACCATTCTGTCCATACTATTCCAATCATATTGTTCTATAATTGCGCAAAATTCAACTACTCACCGAGGTAACTTTGACGCTAATTCAAACGAATCGGCCGATTCTAACGGGCTTGGCCTGGCTCTAATTGCACTGCGACAGCCAAGTTTGAAAAGTTGGCTCGTATGCGTTATAGGCAGCTTGGCTTTCCGAGTGGGTAGAGATGACTTATGGCTGGTTTCCTTTATCGTGAGTCATGGCCTTGTTGGAAATGGATCGGATTGGTAGTACAACATTTTTGTTGTTTTTTTTTTTTGTATCACATATTCTGTTTAAAAATGTATATGGTATGTACTCGTAAGCCCGTCAACACGCACTAGGACAGCGTGGTGGACTATATGGCCTAAACACTCTCAATCGTACTCTCGATTGTAGAGTAGGCCCGTGCCCTGCAGTGGGACGTATATAGGCTACAAATGATGGTAATGATGATGATGATTCTGTTTAAGTGCGTGGTGGCCTGTTTGTATACGGGACAGACGCGGCTAACGACATGATCACGGTGGTTGCGGGTTCAAATCCCAGGGTACACCTCTAACATTTCGGAGTCATTTGTGCATTGATAGTCAATCACCACGCACTTTATCGGTGAAAGGAAAATATCGATAGGTATCCTGAATACCTTAGCGATTTGTAAGAATTATATGGTATATAAAGTCCGCCAATCCGCATTAGGCCAGCGTGGTGGACTTTGTGGCTTAACCGCTCTCAATCGTACTCTCGGTTGTAGAGGAGGCTCGTGCCCTGCAGTGACACGTATATAAAATGTTGAAAAAAAAACGCGACGAATTTTTTTTTGTTATTTTTTCCTATGGTCGTATTTGGAGGGTAAATTCATTTTTTCCTAAAATAATAGTGTATACCCTCTTATTTATAAGTACTCTAAAGTATAAAAGAGTTAAATTATTATTTTAGCTAAACTATGGATTTACCACCCAAAAATTAAGATATTTAAAAAATCATAAAACAAAATTGCCGCGTTTTTTTGCGAAAATTTTAGTTGCATTGTGTTTGTAGTCACTAAAACTACCACCCAGCTTCGTTTTCGGTAGCAGTCTTGATATACCCGGTATAATTTCAAAGCAATATCATAACGAAAATGTATTCCTGAGTGAACTATCGACCTCCCTGATCTATTTTTAGACAATGCCGAGTAACGTTGTGTTTACAAAGCCTGTTATGTTTTCACAAGACAAACTGAATCAGACTGGTATTGTTTTTCGACGACACAAAGGTTATCTCTGTCTAAAATATGATATTTACGTAAACATTTTATATCAAGGTGTTTGTTTATTTAAAGTTAATGTTGTTACATTTTTTTCTTCATTTCGTAATGTTTTGCCATTGATAAAAACAAACGTCATCATTTGGTCACAATAATATTATGCTTATAATATAATAAATGCATGTTTACATATGAAGTGCGTGGTGGCCTGTATGAAGTGCGTGGTGGCCTGTTGGTAAACGGACTAGACGCGGCTGCCAACATGTTCACGGTGGTCGTGGGTTCAAATCCCAGGACACACCTCTGACTTTTCGGAGTCATGTGTGTATTGACAGTCAATCACCACGCACTAAAACGGTGAAGGAAAACATCGTGAGGAAACCTGCATACCATAGCGATTTATAAGAATTTCTATGGTATGTAAGTCCGCCAACCCGCACTAGGCCAGCGTGGTGGACTATATGGCCTAACCACTCTCAATCGTACTTTCGATTGTAGAGTAGGCCCGTGCCCTGCAGTGGGACGTATATGGGCTGATACAATACAATACAATACAATACAATGTTTACATATCTAAAATATACAATAATAAATCAATTTACCTACGTTTTTGTTAATGAAAAATCTTACGTTAATGAACCTCAAACAACAATATTTTTAATTATACCACATTACACAGATTTCATTAAGATAATCTATACATTATAAATATAGCTTTAAGCGTAATTAGGGACTCCTGATTTGAAATATGGGATCGAAAGCAACCCTTAGCCACCCAAAAAGGGGTTGTAAATTAATTGACCCTAATTTCCTCCACAGCTGACATAGGCAAAATTGTATAATGGCTTTTAGTAATTATGAAGGCAATAATCGGTAGAATGTTAAGATTATTTTTATATGAAAACTTTTTAAGTGCTTTGTACTTCTATAAAAGAAATATTATTAATAACACACTTTATTAAACAAAAGAAAGACATACAAAACACTAAAGCTAAAGTACACGCAAAAAAGCATACAAAATGAAGTTAAAACGTAAGTGTTAGACTTAACTCTGGTGCCTAAATAAAGATTTAACTTGTGTTATGGCACCTGAGGATGATATCGTACATTTCAGTCATAAATATTCAAATATTCTTATATATCTCTGTACTCAGCAGCTAATTACGTTGTTTTTTTTTTTATTTTCTTCTTTTGGCCCTTGGCATAAATATGAGAGTATCTTTTTCCGATGCCCGCGCACACAAGTGACATGATGAAGTAAGCCGTTTACTGTTCCTCCCATAAGTCGATAAGGGTACCAAAATGGCCCGAGTACGATATCTTGATTATCTTTACAGAGAATGATACCACCGAGGCAGTTGAATATTTTACCAAAATAAATAAATAAATAACACCCAACAGTCACATACATAGTCCTGACCCCACACTAAGATCGAGTCTTGTGTCGTGGGTATCAAGAACTACGAGAGACTTTTCGGTCTCACAAACACCCAGACCCGGATGAAATATTTGTACGCCGCACAAACATTTCTCTCGGTGCGGGGATCGAACCCGCGGCCTCTCGTTTCACAGGCGGCGTCTAACCAACTGCGCCACGGAGGCTGTCCTAAAATAGTTTATTTTCACTGTATATTCGCTGAATCGTGTACGTGTTTCGTGTTATAAACGTACTATGGTATCTAACAAAATATCGTGTTACGAAGAAACTCGCTTCAGTCTAATATGTTTTAAACATTTTATTTTAATAAAATAAGTTTTATTTCCAACAACAACAACAGTTTTATTTAAACAAATTATTTTCATAAATAAAAATGGAGAATTGAAACACATTTTTTTAGACATACATACATACATAAACCCACGCCTATATTCCAGAGGGGGTAGGCAGAGGTGCCAGGACACCCACATTTCGCCTATCGCCATATCGGGCACAAATTCCTGACTCTGGGCTGATAATGAATAGAAAAATCCAATATCACTTTGCCCAACCCGGGATTCGAACCCGAGACCTCAGCTTTGTAACCGTACCTTAGTACAACTACGCCACCGAGGTAGTTTTTTTTTTAATTTTGACTGGTGGTAGGTCTCTCATAACGGGTATATCAAGACTGCTACCGAAAACGAAGCCGGGTGGTAGTTTTAGTGACTACAAACACAATGCAACTAAAAATTTTGCAAAGAAACGCGACATTAATTTTTAATTATTTTTTAAATATCGTCATTTTTGGGTGGTAAATCTATAGTATTTGTTAAAATAATAATTTAAACTATTTTATACCTTAGAGTATTCATAAATAAAAGGATATACACTATTATTTTAGGAAAAAAATGTATTTACTACCCAAATATGGCCATAGGAAAAAAATAACAAAATAAAATTGTCGCTTTTTTTTTTGCAAAATTTTCTGTTGCATTGTGTCTGAAATCGCTTAAACTACCACCCAGCATCGTTTTCGGTAGCAGTCTTGATATACCCTGTATGTGAGAGGCCATCTGGGTAGGTACCACCGCAATGTCTATTTCTCCCGTGAAACAACACTGCTTAAATGCACTGTTGTGTTTCGGACTGAAGGACATTGTAGCCAGAGCAACTACTGGACATATTGAGACTTAACATCTTATGTCTCAGGATGGCGAGCGCAGTGGAATGTTGCTACTGTTTATGAGCGGTCGTATCGCTTACCATCAGGCGAACGGCTTGCTGGTCTCGCCATTAACAGCAATAAAAAAAAATTTGAAGAATTATCGTTATTACGTATAAAGCCGAATCGCGCGAATCGGTGGAATTATTTTATTATTATCCTGTCATGAGGATAATTCTTGTGATTCAGGAACATTTTTGAAAATTAAAAAATGCAATTACATGTAACACCGAACAAAAAGGCGTTCCAAAATTTAAATCTATACATAATTTTCGAGACAAATATTATTTCATCTGCCAGATAGACTTTAATTGGCACTTTAATCGTCTGATGAGTTACGAACACATATCTATTCAGAACTTGTTAAACCGGATTTTGTATTTTATCTGAGAGATGAATGCCTGATACCCTATGAGGCGCTTCATCAGTAACTCGTGAAACTCGCCCTTAGTCAGCTAATCATTTTTAAAGTTATCTTTGAAAAGTTTTCCCTGTGTTATCATCAATATACAAATTCGAACGTCCAAGCACAGACAGTACAGTGACGTACTCTTAATTTCTTTTCCACTTCCATCTATCTTAGGTCATTTACCCCATATATTTCTAGCCATTAACCAAACATCATTAGCCCATACTACATGTACACTCTATTTATTCGACCCAGTATCCATTAACATTAATATTTCTCATACACAATACAAAGCTTTGCCGACTCCATTTACGTCATAAAAAAATATTTCCAAAATGAATTCGGAGTACCAGAAAAACGATATTATATTTTCTAGAAACATCTTTTCGTACATTTCAAGTCGTATGACAGCGTCGCGTGTTTCTCAGCTATACAAATGGCTGGTTCTTATCAGTCATCATAAAGGGTAATGACTTTGTGTTTTCTACTACTTTCGCTGTGTGTCTGCTCCCCTGGTACTCAAATACTGAATGTCTAAATATATTTGATGTCGTTAGGGGGTTATGCTTTTTGGATTGTCTCGCTTCATAGATATCATAAACTAAAAAAAGTCAAAGGACTCCACAAAACTCCAATACGATACAATTGTTTGTTAAACTCTCTAACAATCCCCAGTATAATGTTATGCCAGCAATTATCTAAATATAGGATTCATAATCAAACTTATTATTTCACAGTTGCCTTCCCATTATTCCGTCACAATATTACACATGTAAATTAAGCTACCACTTACTTGATAAACACTTTAAAATTCCCGATACTACAATATTATCAACATTTATATTCCAAGCATCTAACTTGACAGCCAGGAACTTACCCAATAACAGCATGAGTAAATTCTTCAGCAGTTCTAGTATTTCACAAACGAATGCCCTCGAATACAATGAATCCGACTGCGAGATACAAAGACCAGTATTGCATTGGAAATATACGGAGTGGTAATTTAGCGAGCATTGTATTAGATAAAGATATACTTATAAGTCGTAATAAAACGATGTGTTAATTATTTTAAACCAGTGGCAACGGTACCGGTCTGCATCTCTATCAGCGCATGTAATATAACGTATGTAAATCTACCGGATTTTTTCTTGATGATATAACGAAATACTATTATGTGACGACTTCATTTAATACTTGAAATATATATTTGCGTATTCCATTAATGAACTTTTTTTACAAAACGATTAAGATACATAATAAATTATAAATAAAATTTTCATTTTACGTAAAACATAACTTAAAATTCAGATATCCCTAAAACATTTTGTTATCTATAATCATATACAGGGTATATCAAGACTGCTACCGAAAACGAAGCCGGGTGGTAGTTTAAGCGACTTCAAACACAATGCAACAGAAAAAGTTGCAAAAAAAAGCGACAATTTTTTTTGTAATTTTTTTCCTATTGCCATATTTTGGTGGTAAATACATTTTTTCCTAAAATAATAGTATATACCCTTTTATTTATAAATACTCTAAGGTATAAAAGAGTTTAAATTATTATTTTAGCAAAATCTATGGATTTACCACCCAAAAATGACGATATTTAAAAAATCATAAAAAATAATTATCGCGTTTCTAAGCGAAATTTTTAATTGCATTGTGTTTGTAGCCACTAAAACTACCACCCGGCTTCGTTTTCGGTAGCAGTCTTGAGATACCCGGTATACATATTTTTACCGTGGAAATCTCAGCTATTTTAAAAACCAAGTACAAAGGCTACAGCGATTTGCCATTAGCGTCACAGGGGTGCTAAAGTTTGTATTATCGAAAACATTATCACGGTACGTAAACAAAAAGCAAGTAGATTTCCGTTTTATCGTATAGCTTTTCTTGGTATTATTTAAGAATCTCTTTAAGACGGGGAGTTATTCTAAAAATAAAACATATTGAATCGATATTATTTGAAATTAGGTCTTTATTTTTTCTTCAGTGTGTCCTTGTTTAACACTTCAGCTTAACACGTTGAACGCCACAATAAAAACCATGTTTAGACAAGTGAGCCGCGGCGGACACCATGTGCCCGCCAGCATGTCGGGTCCAAGGCGCCGCGTCGGACACCGTGTGTCCGCACGCCCTCGATCACTTCAGAAGCCTCTAGATGGCCGACGGACACCGTTTTTACTATTTTTACGTAGGCAGGTGACCCGCGCGGCCCCATAGTCCAACCTAACCGCTTGGCACAAATAAATTCAAGTAGACTTAGAAATTGTGGTCTTTTTCGCAAATTTTTGCCAAACGTGTCGCAGGTAAACAAAGGAGGTAATCTTATTTATTAATTTGAGAGATGTTATAGTTAAGTGGACATTAATTTTTCGTCTTTACAATACATTTTGAAGTCGTGAGAATTATAATTGATATCAGTAAATTAATTTTCAAAGCAATTTCTTACGTAAGAAGCTACTCTTTGTTTATAATTACCTAAAAAACGCTACCTGTTTTGTTAAAATAGGTTTCTACTAATACAGTAACTGAAAAAATAAAAAGTCATAACATGTTCGTAATTAATTTATTAAAAAACAACAGATATCTAAATATAAAGAGAGCAAAAGTCTTATGTTTCACAAATTGCTTGGCATTAAAACAATAGTTTTATCTTAATAGTATTTATAAGTCTTAAAAATCAGTCAATAAAGACCACAACTAATCACAACTTTCATAAATATTTTAAGATATAAAAACCCAAATGTACTTTAAATCTAGTCTTTAGTAGAAAAAAAAAACTAAGAATGCAATTTAAAAAAACAACTATGGCACAAAACAGGTTTTTCAGGACAAACGTTACAAAATGTGTTCACTTTTCTTGTCTTGTTACGTGCTTATTGGCGACCCATGTTTTATGACATTCGTCTTGTAACGAGTGGCGGGGCCCGACAGCGTGACCCGCACGGCGCCCGCGTAAGTAAAGCCGCGTGGACGTAATGGCGGGCCGCGACGGACACTGGTGTCTGCTATTCGATATCTCAAAAAGTAATGTAAATATCACTATTTTTGTAAGTTGCTTACTATTTATAAATGATTTAATTACAGTAATCGCAAAAAAATACTTCAACATTTTTTGTAACAGTTTCGATTTTTAGTGCGGCCCCTGAGGAAAGTATGCTGTCGGACACATGGCGTCCGTCATGGCGTTCAACGTGTTAAGTGTTAAGGGGCCACCCGTCGGCTCATGTTCAACTTTTCGTTGGTGACATAGGCCATCGGTTTCATATATTGCATGTTCGAAAACTTTGTCGGCACCATTGCAGCTCCTCAACATATTGAGGCACATTTTATAATATTGTTGACAGTATGATGTGCAGAGCGCTTGCAATGTCGAAATATCTTGTCGGCGGCCACACGTGCGGGCACTTGACACTTATGTACATGTGATTATTTTCTCATTGGCCGCCGGGTAGTGACAATGGACTGTGTCGCTAGCTTTGGTGTGTAGTGCGCTTTACATGGTGACGACGCCACATAACCGATGATGTAAAACAATTAAAATTATGACTTACATCCATAATTAAAGTCCTGTTAGTTCACCAGGTTGGCTAGCTACAACAGAATAATCCTAACTTTAAAAACTGGGAAATGTGCAGCAATGTACCTTGAGTTTCAATTTGCAACCACCGATTTGGCGGTATATTCATTTAGTTAATAATATACTACACACAAGAAGAACAAAATACGTAAAATACATCCCAAATAAAAATAAAGAGTACAGATGGCGGTTTTATCGCTCTAAGCAATTTCTTACAGATAACCTTTGGAAATAAGCAAAGAAAAAGAAGAGAGGAGCGTTATATACCTTATTTCGTGGTCGATAAAAAAACATGTTGGATGGTACAAGCGTTCGTACGTCCCCACGATATATCCTTAAGGTGGGAATGTTCTGAGATTGCGTTATTTGTCTCAGCTGGGTGTCAACTGGAACGTCACACTCGCTATTTACACACTATACAAGTTAATTGTGTTTCCCTTGAACCTCTGTGATGTGACTTTTTCTAAGGGCATTTAATTAAGAGGTAAATGAATGCTTTTGTTTGTATTATTACGTTTTCTGCTCTTATACGAATCGATACTATGACCATAGCAATTGTGTACTATCTGCTTCAATACCAAATTTATGGGTGAAAATTTTACAGAAAAAATAATTGAGATTTCGCCCACCTTCTAAAAGTCAAGAAATACATGACTTCATTAATTTTTATCCTACAAAATATAAACAATTCGTGTTAATGTGGAAAATTTACATCAAGTGAATTGCCTTACAAGAAGAAAGAGCCTGACGCTTCATGTCTATATAATACTACTACTATACTACATAATCTCGGAATACTTTATACATATGATACGAAAGTCAATTTATTTAAGAAAATAACTCGCCGAGACTGCAAATACCAACGTGGTAAACAAGATATTTAAAATAACGCGAAAAAGAAATCATATCTCATTCACAATAAATCCGAGGACATTTATACCAGCTGTAATGTTTCTTTACAGCCATCGCCGCCGCAGGTCAATATTTTTCATTACAACGCACGAAGTCTAAGATTGCATCGTCTGATTGAAAGCAATAAACGGAGCGAACGTCTTCGATGAAGTATCATTGCATGCGGTTCACTGACTTGGATATGGACGTATTCTAAAACAATTTCTGTTAAAGGTTATAACAACTCGTATTGCTATAAGCTGTGCATTATTTTATGCATTTTAGTTAAGAAAATTTCGTATAAAATCTTTGCTTAAATTCGTTTGGTGCACGAAAGTATTTTGTGTGTGCTGCAGAAAGATTATAGATAATATTATGACATGCAAAATAATAATCAAAATCAACGCATCTATTTGGTAAGTTTAAACAAAATATATAAGCAAAAACGATCATAACTTGCACTAGAATATATTAGACCAACCAAGATGGTACTAAAGGAGACCAGACACCGATTGCTGTTACAAACATCGCAACAATTTCTAACCCAAAACACTCCCTCGTGTAACTCTAGTTTCAACATCAGACGCAAACAAACGTCATTCGAAATGCATCTATTTATATATGTTACACTTGATAAATAACTTGTTTTGTAATCCCAGGATCGGCGCGACGCGAAGCGAGATACATCAAGACCTGCCCAGATAAAGATTGTATAAATGTGCAACATTTTTCACACTAGGACTGGTCTGAACGCCTGATCAGTACAATGGAAAGACGTTTTAGTAAACCGTAGACTTTCCTTGGCATAATAATGAGACTACATTCGGATTGAGTAGATAAAGATGCATTTATGTTTTTCAATTTAAATCAGCTATAGACAAGCTGATCGCGGAAACTGTTATATGGGGTAATGTTGTATGTGTATTTGCGTTGATTTCCGATGGATTTTACACCAAGTTAATGTTGACAATTATTTGAATGCAAACGCATATCCCAATACTAAAGATGATTGTTTTATATCATAGGAGTTATAGTAAAACAACTCGATTACTTAACCAATATTGACCGGTGATTATAGTTATGTTTCAGCTTCTTCAGCTCTCATACTCATACTCTTCAGTCCTTATCGAATATGAAGGCCTAATACAAGGTCGTACAGTAAATTAGCAACCATCATCAACACGCAATGGGGGTCCCATAAGATACTTTCAATCTTTATAGCCCAAGATCCAAGGTCGTGCGGTTGATTGTTCCGAGACCCTCTGTAGATGCTCAGGTGAGTAGCCAAAGAAAAAGTTTACGTATTTAATAACAAAAATAATAATCAGTAATCCCAGCCATAAAGATTGTTCCTCATGCGTCCCAGGCGACTTTGTTGTCCCAGCTACGAAGCAAGACTGAGTTAAGCTAAGAGTGATGTAGATCTCAAGTTGTGAACAACACCAGCGCTGTATTACAAGGATAAAATTAAAAGGAAACTCAGCACAACAAGTTAGCAGTTGGAATCAACGGTTTATTTCGTTCAGTAGTTTGTTGATAGTTTTTGGCGGAGATACGTTCTCTGGATTTTATTTTCTTGTTAGCAATTTCGTTTGGGAAAGAGTGTTTTTAAATTTGACAATATAAAAATTGTGGATTATTGTATAATTTTCTAATTGTAGGTTATTCTTGATCATTTTGATAACTAAAATATTACTTACAATATACTATTCCGTATTATCATCATCGCAATATTAATCATCAACCTACATAATTCATATGATATTGTCCTGCACCATTTCTGATAGTTTTAACATGTCGTCTAAATAAACTCAATAAACGACTTTTCCCAAACAAATATCATGTGAATAGAAATATTTATATTCATATTTGAATATGTCAATCCAGAAAAACCATTTCGTATCTACAATTCAAAATCAAGTTTACCGTTAGTCCTAGGCAAAGTATTTTAATACATCACAAAACTGACTCACAATGTAATGGCGAAATAAAACGTCCATATTTCAGACTAAAAGTACTGTGTAGTGACAATACCCCACGACAATGGAGCTCACGACTTCAGTTTATTTGTACAAATTTAACAATCTGGCACGCAATCAGAACATTTTTGAATGGCTCAAAAGACAAGTTTTAAATAGATTTTATTTTATACCAACATTTAAGTTTTGCATTGTTGTATTTTTACTTCGTAAATAGTACTAGCGTATAATATAAGTTCCATTGCTGGGTACGAGCCTGAATTATGTTTAGTTTGAGATCTTTGTTTGTCACGGTTTTGGGATCATTATATACACTTTCGATAGAAATTATTCGGTATATTTTTTTAGAACTCTCAATAATTAAGTTAACTCACACTTATCAGTACTTTTCTTCATTCTTAAAATAATCTTTCTCTAGAGGCACTTTAAGAACTGTCAAATAATGTTATAAGCTTTTATCTACGGTTATGAGTGTTGAACTTTGAAGTCAGTTTCATGTCTTAATATTAAAACCTCAGCCAGTGATGTAAGTTTGAAAACATTCCTTTTAAAACTAAAATCACAAATAAAACAAATAGCACACGTAAGATAGCCATTGAAGACGTAATATTGTACAGAAATCTTCAAGACCCTTGAATAATGAACGAAACATTACAATTGCATTTGGTTCAATCACTAATGAATTTTGAATAACTTGCGAGATACATTATTTGAACGGTGGGTTTAATTGATGCTCTCCAGATACTGCTTTCAATAGATTGTTTTAGGCGAATACATTAATGTAGCCACTATTAATCTGTGCTTCATTAGTGTTTTAGGTTGGGTGAGCTGTCAACTACAAGTTTCTGGATTTGAATCACAAGATGGAAACTTTTAATAAGTTTTACCTTCAACGTCTGTGTAATTAGATGAACTTTGTTGATTTTCATTATCAGCTTTGTGACTAATTCATTGGAAATTAGATTAAAAAGTTAAGTAGGGGAGATCCTTGGGGGAAGCCTATTTCCATTGGCATGGGACTGCCGTCCGATGTCAATGGATACTCTGCCTGGACGGCACTTGCGCTTACCATCAGGTGCAATGCAGCCACTATGCCCAGCCAGAGTAAAAAAAAGCCTATGTTCAGCAGTGGACTTTCTGTGGCTGAGATGATGATGATGATGATAATATTGAGTCATACGTCACGGGTATTAGTCACCATCATCGAAAACTATCTTGGGTCAGATCAGCCTTTACCTGCTTGCTGTGTACACTGCTAACTAACGAAGGAATCTTTGAAGACAGATAGATGGGATGAGGCCTGTGATCAGCAAAAAACTTCCAAAGTCTGAAGATCACAACACATTATTTAAAAAAAATCGATTTTATGGAAAACAGTCACATATTCTAAATCAGCTGCAATAAGAACTTCGATCAAGCAAACAGCGAAACTTATAGCAACAAAATTAATGATTCAAAACAGCCAACAAACCATCAGTGGTAATTAGCTAACTCATTTAAAACTAGAACCGTCGGATCTAATTGTAAGCGACGGGATAATCTTGTGGGCTCATTTCCATACCCGCTGGCTCAGCCGCGGCATACGTAATATAATTATACTTAACAGGACTCGTACTCTTCCGGTTCGTGATGTTTTTATTTTATTCTTTATTTTTAGAGTTCTATATTTATAGGAAGAGAACGTAATTGGAATCAGACATAAATGTCGAGACTTGTGAACTCTATGTAGTTACGAGTGAATTCTTACATTTTTTTTTTATTGCATTGAATGGCCGCTCATGAACAGTAACCAAACCAAACAACACCTTGAATTACGAAGCAATGCTTGGCATTCCACTGCGCTCGCCATCCTGAGACATAAGATGTTAAGTCTCAATATGTCCAGTAGTTACTCTGGCTACAATGTCCTTCAATCCGAAACACAACAGTGCATTTAAACTGCTATTTGACGGGAGAAATAGACATTGCGGTGGTACCCACCCAGGCCGCCTCTCACATATGAGAGACCTACCACCAGTCAGTAGTTCTTAGTAATAAACGCGCTGATTTGAGGGTCAAAGTTTATCGTAAGTGAACCTGGATGCATGAGAAGTCTTCGTATAAATAATAGATGTGAAATATGCAAACTGCTTTAGGCTTTCTTATTAGAAAGCCTGTTCCAGAAGTGCAGGCGATACGAATGCAGGATGATGGCAAGTAAGAGGAAAGACAGTGATTTTAGCCTCCAGTATTGCTGTTTTGAAAATTGCGCTGTATTCCGATTTTTCACATCACAAAAATCAAATAAGCTTCATATATGAATTACTATTTCACCTTTACTTGCTTTCTGAAAGACACATCAGCTCTTGTAACTAAGTTATGAAACATAAATTGAAAGCCAGCTTAATCTTCACTAGTATCTTAAAAATGTGTCCAACAAAGTGCCCCAGAAACTGCTTTGTGTTTCACCATTATTTTCAAAATCATTTTATTTAATCTAATTGCAGCGAAGATTACATTGATAAACAGGTTAATGATATCCCATAAAGTCCAATGAATATCATAAGAAGTTGAATTTTCTTAAAGAAATATTTTACTATATCCCTCACTGTCACTCGGTTTGCATATTGGCTAAGTGAAAAGGGGACAGATATTACTTACCGTCCTGACAGGATTGCATGCGGTGTATAATAAAAACACGGTAGGGAATGTTTTTGATTTATTTTCTGTTAGTAAAAAAACATTTCATTATTCATTAACGGAGAAATAAAAACATAAAGTCTGGTAACTCTTTGTGCTAACATTTACGAACAAAATCACGTTTGTAAATATTAATGCCGCATATTGTTTGATTTTTTTGTTTTTTTAATGCTATTAATATTGCGCCATTTTTTTAAAGTATAATATATAATACCTTTAAAATTTTGACAATCTCATAGTATTAAATCATTTAAATTTTCAATAACTTATCCACTTGGAATACATTTATTCCAAAGTCAAAGACGTTCAAATCACATTTGTCTTGATTAAATCATCTTAGCGCCAGACCCGCCGGATATTCTTGGAAATCAATCATTTCCAACGCGATGTGGGTCACAGATTCGGTTGATGCCGAATATATTCCATCGCACGTTGCAAACACTCTGTATAGTTAAACACAGTGAAGAGAATCGCAGTAGAATATGTGCGGCATATTGCATGATTTCTTATTAAAAGTTAACTCGTGAACTTGAATACACAGAGTTTTTACTAAATAAGTGTAGCAAAACTACACTTGTGGTAGGTCTCTCATATGTGAGAGGCCGCCTGGATAGGTACCACCGCAATATCTATTTCTCCAGAAAACAAGCAAACAGTCAGATTAGCCACTACATATTGAGACTTAACATTTTATGTTTCAGGATGGCGAGCGCAGTGGATGCCAAGCATTACTTTGTAATTCATAGTGTTGTTTGGTTTTGCTACTGTCCATGAGGAAGAAAGAAGAAAGAAGGAATACTTGCGAGGCGAATGCAATGCTCGTCTTGCTAGTCATAGAAATAAAAATAAAGCAGTGCTTATTATCTTGTTAATAAACATCACTGTTAGCCCATAGGATTAGCAAGTTGAAGTGGCAGTAGGCCGGGCACATAGCTCGCAGAACCGATGGCCGTTGGGGACGAAAGTTTTTCTAGAGTGGAGGCCACGTACAGGCAAGCGAAATGTCGGACGCCCGCCTACAAAGTGGACGGACGTGACGGACGTCGTTGGATGCAGGCCGCTTCCAACAGGTCGATGTGGAGATCCTTGGGGGAGGCATATGTTCAGCAGTGGACTTCCTGTGGCTGATATGATGAAACATCACTGTTTATTAGCCTGCTGAGACTTAACTAACGGACAAAATTATAGACAGTTTTAAACCAATTTCATACATCGGATGTTCTGTCTTTTATGCTCAAATTGAAACTTCTAAAACTGACTATAAATAAGGCCCTTAATATCTTATCAAATGCTTAAGAAATAAGTATTCTCGTTTGTTACATTTTAAGTACCTGCAAAATTCGTGGGAAATTCTTATCAACTAAAGAAGAACTAAACTAAGAGATACCATTTGACAGTTTTACGACATAGTAAAATAGATAATGTTATACAGGGTATATCAAGACTGCTACCGAAAACGAAGCCGGGTGGTAGTTTAAGCGACTTCAGACACAATGCAACAGAAAAAGTTGCAAAAAATAGCGACAATTTTTTTTTTTTTTTTCCTATGGCCATATTTGGGTGGTAAATACATTTTTTCCTAAAATAATAGTGTATACCGGTTTATTTATAAATACTCTAAAGTATAAAAGAGTTTAAATTATTATTTTAGCAAAAACTATGAATTTACCACCCAAAAATGACGATATATAAAAAATCATAAAAAATAATTGTCGCGTTTCTATGCGAAATTTTTAGTTGCATTGTATTTGTAGCCACTAAAACTACCACCCTGCTTTGTTTTCGGTAGTAGTCTTGAGATACCCTGTATAAACCGGTTACTGAAAGGATCCTTTATCTTACGAGGTGACTTTGTCACGACACGACGTCTAGAGAAAATTGTCTGATGTATTTACAATATTTATTTGTTATTTTGCTTTATTTCAAGAATTTAAATTTAAATTTAGGGATTGTATAACTTGTGATAGAAAAAAATAGCTGCATAATTCCATAATTTTACAGAAAATGTTATTGAAATTCTACAAGTTACGCCTACACAATTTTTTTCGACTTGAAAAGTATGCAATGTCAAATGATACCTTTTAGTTTTGTTCTTCTTTAGTAGCAGTTTGTGTGATGTAGCTCTAAGCTGAAGTGGATATAAAATCAATGGCAGCTGAGCATTCACCAGTACTGAAATAGCCAGTTTCATTATCATAATCGAACCCAATACTCGATTTATTCGTCTATCTCCACCCAACCGTTCTGTATAGATCACTCCGCCTACTTAGAGGGCTGGTATAACAATTTCATATCCAATATACGTACATACATAAACTCACGCGTTTTCCCCAGAAGGGATAGGCAGAGGTGCCAGGGCACCCACATTTCGCCTTGTATGTTCCGTCCCACGATGTGATAGGTGGCGAGCCTATCGCCATATCGTGCACAAATTCCTGATTCTGGCCTGATAATGAATAGAAAATCCAATATCCTTGCCCAACCCGGTATTCGAACTCGAGACCTCAGCTTTGTAACAGCGTACCCGAGTACAACTACGCCACCGAGGCAGTCATATCCAAACTATTTTTATTATAATTTTGCCTTACTGTCCATCTTTACACTATCGTGCGGGGTCATATTGCATTCAGCCCTAGTGAGCAATTTACTTTGATGCCCGACCACTAATCTTCCGCTTTGCCCTGTTTACCCGCATGCCGCTATTGTGCGGCGGGTTAGGCCGCCCGCAGGTAGGGGTAGGTAGTTAAATGAGAACTCAGGGTAGTTACGTGGTTCGGGCTTTAATAATTTCGCATCACTATTTACACCCGGCACTGTTGCTGGTGGTATGCAACAGGAGTCACTGGCCTTCACTGGACACTGATCCGGGTCTTCGGCACGTGGCGGAACCCGGCGACAGCTCGCCGGCGAAGTCAGCTGCCACGTGGCCGGGCACGGTGCGCAGGTCAGCGGCAGGCGCAGGCTCGGATGCAGTCCGGCAGGAAGCGGTGCGGAGCAAAGCGGGCAGTAGGCACGGAGTTAGCGAAAAAACGCCAAGTACGCCAAGAACGAAGAACGCCAAGTGGAAGAAGAAGAACCTGGAATCAGCGTCCAAGAAATCGGAATGCAAACTAGGCTTGCATTCCGTGCCAGCGACTCGTGATAGTTCACAAGCCCGGCAGACAGAATACACTGACAAACAAGCAGTTAAGCGGTTAGCAGTTAATATTACACAGAACACTCACCCCAGCGGGTTCAGAAAGACGCGTGGTAGCACGCGGCTTTTAGGTTAGGGAAAAAGGACGCGAGCGACGTTACACGCGTATTTAAGCGAACGCCGATGACAGTTCGTACGTCACATCTGACAGATGTCAGATGGAATCAACCAATCAGCGCAACGGAGGCGTCGATCAGCATAGATAATAGGATTTATGCCGACTATTGAACTATAGATCGCAAATATAAGAGGTGACATTCCCACAACGTCACAGTACCCCGCCGAAAAGACCAGGATTTTACTTATAACTGAATATGAGTAAAATCCGTCTGCCTATTTAGCATTCTTGTTAGGTTACACTTTCATTCCATCCTCTTACATACTTCATCCTTACAAAATGTCTAGCATCAAAATATATTATGACCAAGACCCTATAGACAAGAGAATACTTTGCGATACTAAAGGACTCTCCAAAACTACAAGAAGAAAATTTGTAAAATAGACGATGTTAGTAAGTTGCGGGATCTGTTAAGTGTCGCAGTTAATGTCATGTATTTAAAAATAAACATAATGTTAAATGTGTGAATATACATTAATATTTGTAGTTAGTAAGTTTTAAATCTTTGATGTGCCAGGTACCTAGTGGATTACCATTCATATCTTCTAAATCATATACCAAAGGTGATTTTTTAGAAATAATTTTACACTTTATAAACTTGGGAGCAAGTTTTCTATTAAAACGTTTATCTTTGTCACTTTGATAAAAAGTTTTTCTCCAGACTACATCGCCAACATTAAATTCAGCAGGTTTCTTTCTTAGGTTATAGTTAGCACTATTCCTCTTATGGGCCTGCAGGAGCAACGACTGTACTTTGTTAAAAATATTAGATAATATGCCTAAGTTTTCAGCATAATGATCTCGAGGTATGAAAATAATATCCTGGTCTGTATTAGTGTCCACATAGTGTGAGCCACAAGTGACTAATTCACGACCGTATACTAAAAATGAGGGAGTGTAGCCAGTCACCTCATTAACAGAGTTGTTAATAGCAAACTGTATTTTGGGAATCAAGAGATCCCATACTCGATGATCATTTTCAATGAATGTAGAAATAGCTGTCATGATAGTCTTGTTGTAGCGTTCGACAGTATTTACATGAGGCGTATATTTAGGTGTAAAATGAATATTTGGAATTTTATACTTTTCTAACATATTCTTTAAAGTTGAGCTAATAAATTGACGTCCATTATCCATTAGAATGGTTGATGGAATGCCATGAACAAGGAAAACATTTTCTTCTAAAATTTTGGTAATAATTTCCGCGGTAGCGCGTTTTAATGGAAAAAGTAAGCAATATTTAGAAAAACAACAAGTAACTACAAAAATGTAACAATTTTGCTTTCTAGTACAAGGGAGAGGTCCAACAATATCTATACTTAACATTTGAAATGGTCGGGAACACGACTTAGGTCTGCCCATTTCACCCAAGGTGGTGTGGTTTTGATGCTTATGAGAAATACAGGTATCACAAGAAGAAACAAATTCTACTACACTAGCATGCATTCCTGGCCAGTAGTATTTTTGTGCCAGCCTTCTGTAAGTTTTGAATATACCAAAATGACCAGCTAAAGGGTTACTATGGTTTTCAGAAATAATAGAAGACCGAAGTTCCTGAGGTACAACTTCCTTCCACTCAAATTCAGTATTAAGTACACATTTAGATTTCATAAACCGATAAAGACGGTTATTTTTAATTATATAGTTAGGGTATGAAGTTGGTGAATTTTGACAACCGTGAAAGATATTTAGGTACCATTCATCAGTTGTTTTATTAACGTGCATGGAAGTATCAATAGTACTAGTATGCTTAGGACAAGAACGAGACAAAGCATCAGGAATAATTATCATTATCTGCACCCTTACGATGTTTAATATCAAAAGAAAATGCAGAGAGTCGGACACCCCAGCGAGCGAGCCGACCTGTAGGGTTATTAAGGTTAAGAAACCATTTAAGAGCTGAGTGGTCTGTATAGACAGTAAATTTTTTACCATTCTCTAAATAACATCTCCAATGTTCTAAAGCAACTAAGACTGCTAAAGCTTCGCGTTCAGTGATGCTGTAGTTACGCTCCTGTGGAGACAGTGATTTACTCATATAGGCAATGGGATGTTCTACGCCATCAATAGTTTGAGTCAGTAAAGCACCGACACCATAGTCACTAGCATCTGTGTGAACTTCGAAGGGCATGTCATAATTAGGACACGACAATATGGGAGCTTGCACTAGACAATCTTTTAGCTTATTGAAAGAATCCTGCGCCTCTGGAGACCAAATGAAGGGTTTAGCTTTCTTACTTGTAGAAGTAAGTTTATTGAGGGGTCCAGCAATTGAACTAAAGTTAGGAACAAATCTACGATACCAAGATGCAGTGCCTAAAAAACGTTTGACCTCCTTAGGGTTGGTCGGTGTAGGGAAATTAAGAATGGCATCGACCTTTCCAGGATCGACTTGCAGACCATTCGAGTTAACAACATAACCTAAATATTTTAGTTCAGTACGAAAAAATTGTGATTTAGAAAAATTTATTGTCAAATTTGCATATTTTAATTTATTATAGACACGTAAAAGCATAGCCATATGATGATCAAAATTAGGTGATACAACAATGATATCGTCTAAGAAAACGAAAACGCAATTCTCAAATTCAGGACCATAGAATAAAATATCAACCAATCTTTGCTGCGTTGCAGGTGCGTTGGTAAGACCAAACGGAGTAGTGACAAACCTGAACGAACCACGTGATGGAATATAAAATGCTGTTTTATCACGATCACACTTCTCAATAGGTATTTGCCAGAAGGCTTTCGAAAGATCGATAGAACTTAAATAACAAGCGTTACTTAAATTGTCCAAAATTTCTGACATGTACGGTAATTTGTAAGCATCTTTTTTAGTAACTGAGTTAAGTTTACGACTGTCTAAACAAAATCTCAATGTTCCATCTTTTTTAGGAGTTAATAAGACAGGTGAACACCAAGGACTTTCACAAGGTTCGACAACACCGAGTGCTAACATTTCATCCAGCTCGTTACATAACACGCGTTGTTTTTCGGGAGAAAGTCTGTAATATCGTTGTCGCATTGGTTGTGAGTTGCCAGTATCAATGCGATGAGTGATGAGATGTGTTCTGCCTAGGCCTTGCTTTTCCGTAGAAATAGAACGAAATAGGTCAATAGTATTATCAGCGTTTAGACGCTGCGATTTGGTTAAATCGTCATAAGAAAATAATTTACTCTTGTTATTATTCAAATAAGAAACACTACTGGTATTAGAATCACCTAAAGTTATTGATTTTAAATACTTGGGGCAAATCTCAAACCTAGACCAGAAATCAATACCTAAAATTAAATACGATGATACTGTAGGTATCACGTAGGCTTTAAGAATATGAAAATTATTCTCAAAACTTATAGGAATATTTATATAACCTATAGGGTTTAACCGTTGGCCGCCAGCGGCAACAAAAAATATGTCGTTAAGATCTGTACACAACTTAAAACCAGCTGATAATAATAGTTTATGTGAATCGTTCCCCAGTATAGTCACTGAAGATCCAGAATCCAACAAAGCACAAAAAGAAATTTCACCAATTTTTACATTAAGATACGGGCGAGAATCATTATCCGGTTTACGTTCCCAGATTGATGTGATGTTATAAGTAGAAAAAAATATTTTAATAGTGGAAAGCCATTGTTCCCAATCTTCCTTATCAAAATTAACACTTTTAGTAGTAATATCACAACAATCTGGCCCTAGAAGTTTTTTGGTTTCGATTTAGAATGGCAATTCGAACAATTAGGATAAATAACACCTTTAGTACCACATTTAAAACAAATTGGAAACCTATTTTGTTTACACTCAGCGAGCGTGTGGTCATTAGTGCGGCAGCGGGGACAATGTGAATGACTACCTGAGCGTCTTTTGTTCTCGAGCGATAAGCGAGAAACCGGTTTACTTGTACCAATAGATGTATTTAAAGTGTTAGTTTGTGTATTTGTTAGTTTATTGAAATTGTAGGAATGTGTAAATTTTTTATTAAATTGAATATTAGGGTTAGTAGTGTTATTAGAGTAGGCTAAATCTGGAGCTAGCGTATTATTAGTTATGGGAGGCGGTTCACGATATTGAGCTGTCCTACATTGGATATTTTCGAAATTTTTACATATCAAACGGAGTTCCTCGATACTAGAAATTTTTGGTGAGCATGCTATAACGTTAGAGTAGCACGGACGAATGTTGTGTAACAAAATTTCCAATTTTTCCGACTCAGGCAATTCTTTAGAAAGACGAGAAAAAAATTCAGACATTATAGAAAAATATACAGTGATGTTTTCAGTTTCATGCTGAGTACGATTACGAATTTCTGAAATCAAACGATAGTCATAATCGAATTCGCCAAAATTCTCTATCAAAAATTTAGACAATTGATCCCAATCCTTGACTTTACTTTTAATGCTACGGAACCAATGTAGTGCATTGCCACAAAATATTTCTGTAGCAAAATTTAACAAATCAGAAGATGAAATACTCCTAGCGGCTTTAAAATCATCGACCTTTTGCAAAAATATACGAACGCAAGTAGAACCGTCGTATTTTAGTAGTTTGAAATCTGACAAACGAGGACGCTCGCATAGATACGTTGTAACATCTGTTTTATCAACTGATGTGGGTAAATTAAAAGTAGTCGGTTCACTGGAGTTAAGTTTTTTAAGCCTATTGATAAATGAATCATAATCAGTGTTAAATGTATGCAATAGTTTTTTATCGGCAGATGTTATCGGTTTCAATCTACGTGCTCTGTGATTAATATGATTTGCCAAAGTGGATGTACGCTTGAACATGTTTATATCAAATGAACATTCTAGGTTTGAAATTTTTGATTTTAAGTCATCAAAAGAAACATTTAAGGAATTTAGATCTATATCAAATGCTAATCCCGACTCATCAATGTCCTCAGATGGGTATAACAATGACAGTTTATGAATCTGTTTACGAAGTTGTAGCACTGTGTCGGCTGGATCTTCGCCGCGAATTAATACCTCGTAACACAGTTCATTTTTATTTAACAAAAAATACTTAATAGGGTGAGTGTCCATTATAAGTAAAATTAGTGAATTTAAAAGATAAAGAAGAAGATAAGGCAGAAAAAAAATGCAAACAATGTAATTGGAAATTAGTTATAAGGTTAGACTTTACACTTCACTTAGTTAGAAAAAATGACAAACCTGTTTGCACTTTTAGACCGCTCGCTTGCCCAGTTGCAGACTGCGCAACCGGACTGTGTGTGGAGTACCGGGTATAACGGTGATGCGAAAAACCACGTATTAGAATGTATTGGGCGCCACTGCGGCGGGTTAGGCCGCCCGCAGGTAGGGGTAGGTAGTTAAATGAGAACTCAGGGTAGTTACGTGGTTCGGGCTTTAATAATTTCGCATCACTATTTACACCCGGCACTGTTGCTGGTGGTATGCAACAGGAGTCACTGGCCTTCACTGGACACTGATCCGGGTCTTCGGCACGTGGCGGAACCCGGCGACAGCTCGCCGGCGAAGTCAGCTGCCACGTGGCCGGGCACGGTGCGCAGGTCAGCGGCAGGCGCAGGCTCGGATGCAGTCCGGCAGGAAGCGGTGCGGAGCAAAGCGGGCAGTAGGCACGGAGTTAGCGAAAAAAACGCCAAGTACGCCAAGAACGAAGAACGCCAAGTGGAAGAAGAAGAACCTGGAATCAGCGTCCAAGAAATCGGAATGCAAACTAGGCTTGCATTCCGTGCCAGCGACTCGTGATAGTTCACAAGCCCGGCAGACAGAATACACTGACAAACAAGCAGTTAAGCGGTTAGCAGTTAATATTACACAGAACACTCACCCCAGCGGGTTCAGAAAGACGCGTGGTAGCACGCGGCTTTTAGGTTAGGGAAAAAGGACGCGAGCGACGTTACACGCGTATTTAAGCGAACGCCGATGACAGTTCGTACGTCACATCTGACAGATGTCAGATGGAATCAACCAATCAGCGCAACGGAGGCGTCGATCAGCATAGATAATAGGATTTATGCCGACTATTGAACTATAGATCGCAAATATAAGAGGTGACATTCCCACAACGTCACAATTGTCATAAAATTTTAATCTATTCTCACCCTTATGGCCCAAATTATAAGAGTCATATATCTTTTTCACTGCATTAATTCCCCTTGGTTTTATTTAATGACATTTCAGTTTCGATTTATTCTTTAAGAAGGTAGTCTTGAGAATACAAATTATTTTAAGTGTTACTCGTTTTTTACTCCAGCCGAAATATGAGATCTTAATGTACGATAAATGATAAATAGAAAGCCACTCATCGCATTTTGAAAGGATATTTATTACGAAAATACTTTTACATTACTGTTTACTAAGCACTTCCATGAATTAAAATAATTTGCCTATAAATATATTGTAATTCTTAAATTACTTTTTGCTCAGCGTATTACGATTTTTTCTAAACGTGCGCGATAATAATCCATAAGAATCTTCGTAACACTATCGGCTATGAATTAGGCAGCTGAGATAAAAACAAGCTTCAGGTTCAATGCTCGTTCCGAGACAAGTATTTTGGTGCCTTAAATAATATATTTCTTTCGAGTCGGGCTATTGTGAGACGTTACGTTACATACACATACTTGCAATATTATTTTTAAGTCATGGCTTTGTGTATTAATCTAAATTAATAAAGAAGAAAGACTAGAATGTTTGATTGTATTGAATGGGCTCTGGAACTATTGGACTGATTTGAAAAATTCTTTCAGTATTATAATCCTACATTAGCCCTGATAAACATAGGAGATAGAATATTTTCACAAAAGTGTTTATGCACCCGGACGGAGATTCGCCGGGGCCGCTATTCTTTATAAATTGCGCACACTTCATCGCATGATGTGATACACTCCTATGCATAAATCAACTTATGAAGGTAATTATCTTCCACTATCGGACATAATTCTACCAGTCCACATAATATTGAAAGTTCTCTACGTATTCTCACAATGAAAAATACTATACTATGCCTCCATACATCAAGATAAGTATTACAAATAGGACACTTATATATCATTGAAACGTTTACTCAGACACTTTGAAGAAAATTATGAAGTGAAAACGTTACTTCCAAGAAAGAGTAATGTTGCGAAGAAATTCCAAGCAGGAAATACTTTGAGTATAACAAATAATAGCAACGCTGAACAAAAGTTGAAAGTTCCGCTGTAATTGAACAAGATGCTGGATGCTCGTGCTTGGAATATTCTTGGGTGTACACATGTAGGGCAACTGTGGTATGGTATTTCAAGATTTCAATAGTGTAAATATTGGAACTGCTTTACTAACTGTAAAGACGTTAATTAAACGTTAGTTAAACAGCAAATAAATACATATAAAAATATTCAAATTGATTTAACCTCCAGTAAAGTACAGTGTACAGTGAAGCTCAGCCAAGCCACCAGCAGTTAGGTAGCCAAAGTGAAGAACCTTATCACAATGTCAATCTCGTCCGTGCCGTGTCAATTAATATTGCCATCTATATCTGGCTCTTGACCCAACGGCCAATTCGAAGCCCTTATTATTGGAGACTGTCCCGCCCTCACACTCACCACTGTAACTCCTGTGAGCCAGGATCAACAGTGGCACGCAATGTAATGACACCGAGCATTGAAGCTCAGCGAGTCTCCGGGAATGTCTAACTTGTCTTTAACTCGCAACGAAATTAATCTGAAAGTGAAATTAATAGGAAGAGTTGGTAATAAATTATTGTCCACTTCCCTCCGTGCAAAGCGGGTGACAAAACAATGAACTAAACAGGTAAATAAGGTCGTAAAAAGACTTTTACAGTCGTAGAAGCCAGCCGTAAAGCACCACGGATCAAATCATTATTACATTTAAATGGGACTTTTTATGTGAGCTTTACATAAATTTTTGCTATACTTACTCGATTCCAATAATAAATATGGCAAAAACGCCGAAAGGCACGGAAGTTCTTCCTGGTCTCTACAAGGTCCATGTAGTATACAGCCTGATATTGACATCTGGTATTTAATTTAAACCATATGCTCCTAACCATCCCAGGTAACATTGTACCAAGTATAAACAAAAACTGCCTGATAGTTTTGTCAAAAATCGCGATTTTAGGTTTCAAGGCTATTGATCAACCCCCATAGATACCGAGTCTCTTACAGCTCAGATAAGTTTCCGAACTGAATTAAAGTTCACCTAAGCGGTAAAACAACTCGTGTCTATATGGGATGCCCGAAAATAGAACTAAAATCACAATTTTTGAAAAAATACCTTCTCATATTTTTTTCGCATCATGTAAAATGTCACCTGGGGTGATGAGAAACATGTGGGTTAACCCCTGGCTTGTCGTAAGCGCCATATTGTGTCCTTGAATTAAAATAGCCCCTATTTCAATAACGTTAGGTTGCTTTATTGCTTGAAGTCCGACGAACCTGAGCGTGGTTCGTCCGACGGTCCAGGGGTTAAAATAAGTAGGTACAATGTGTCAATATCACCCTGTATAACTACAGATTATATCTGCATACTATCCAGCATGGTTTTACGCTCATTCTGCCAAAGACTACACTCCCAAAGTATTTGATGCGCGGACAGCTCATACTCGCAATCAGGTACTCAACAAGGGCACGCAAAGCACTGCGAGCCCTTATTATTATTCTTATCACCTGTGCCGTTTGTTCTACCCGAACCATGTGATGAGTAAATACTAATTGTCTTGTCGTCTATTGCACAGTGCGCTCTGCACTGTACTGTTGTGTGGCAGCATCAAGTTCGATCGTCTGTTATAGACTTAAGATTTCGAGTCGTTTATCATCGGTTAAGTGACTATAAGTTAAAGTAACTTGAAACTTGAAAACAAAACCATGATCCGAAAGAAATGTATATTTTATTCAAAACACATTTGTCTTACAGCGAGAAACAGGGAATTCATATGAGGTGAACATGGTGGAACCGAAGGCTTTTTTTACAAGCTAGGCTCCGAAAATGAATCCGATAGAAAAGAAACAGAGAAAGGAGATAGGAGACCTGATCCAAAGCACGGATCCTAAAAAACTGAAGGCCTATAACAGCATTTTATCAAATAGGCAACCTATTGTATAATGTCAAACCAAATCATACTGCAGCCGAGAAATATTTGAAACATAATGTTTCCTCAATCTCTAAATAAGTGGAAAAAACGGACATAATTATACATGAAGCAAATGTTAGTGCATCACTTTGACAGGCCACGCGTGGACACAGCATTAAACACTAAATTGAACATGCAAAGGTTCCATTAGAGGTCAGTTAACCTCAGCTGCTCTGACGGGAGATATTAGCATTCATAGGAGGTTCTCGTTCGGATATTAAAGGGTGTAGCTGATAAGCACACTATACAGCTCCTTACTTACTCCTTGCTTGCTTATAATATTAATACTCAAGAAAACAAAGTTACCTTTTCAGGATTAGATTTGTAAATCGATCCGAAACTTCAATGAGATGAAGCTTACATTTTATGTGACTCAATACTCTTTTCTTCTTCTCGTTTCTTTCGTTTAGAGAACATACTGGTTTCTTAGATTTACGCGAATGTTACACTTGTGAAATAATACTATTATTCACGAATTTTATCTCGGATTTGGTTTTATTTTTACATCCTTTAATTTCCCAACATTTCAGGTCACGATAATAATAAATTATTTCAATGAACATAAATTAATTTGAATATTACCTTCAAGGTCTAACAGTATTTTTAAGTTTGGTGAAGGGAATAATGTTACTGCATCTACATATCTTAAAATGTCTGAATCTGTAAAGACATCTTTATACAGCAGTATTTAAAACGCAACCGATGTAATCACATTTACTAGCAAATAGGATGTAAAAAGTACCTTTTTCGATACTATTTAAAAACACTCCAGTACATTCGTGTGGGACTGGGTAAAATTGTGCGGTGCGGTGGGCACCTCGCCTCCACCTGCTCTAATTGGACACGGCTCGTGAATTTATACATCTGCAGTCTATTTTTAAATATACATATTATATCCCTTAATTGGGATAACGGGGCTATACGCGAAACGTTACTTTGGAAGACTTTTTTGAGCGTGGATTTAAAAAATATAAATGCTGGCTTCAATTTTCCCAGTCTGTTTATATTCGAAGTCGCCTCATTGCTACAGTAGTGGCATAAGCTGCAAACCATCTATAATTTATTCTGCAAACTAAGGGTTCGATATAAAGTCAGGCAGTACAATTCAAGTGAGCTTATCGGTTTGGAAAACTTCATATGAAGTGGCAAAACTGGTATTTTAATCAACTCAATTAAAAGTTATTACATCGTTTCAGAATTTTTACATATTTTGAATCTTTTATTGAAATAGACTAGCGTTTCACGACATCAGCTTAAAAAATACTAGGGTTTTGACCACACAAAATAATATCAAATATCTCTACTATTCTTGAGGGGAAAATCGAGCCCTGGAACATCTGTTATCGAGTAGACAAATGTTTGTATTAACAAAAAATTAGGCATTAAATGTTAAACATTTTAATACAAAAAAAAATCCTTTTACAAGCATATTTACTAGAAACGTGTGATATCTTGAATTCAGGACTATGTTTGGAAATGTTGCTTGTATTCATATCATTTATAATAAGAGAAGACAGCGGCTATAAGACATGAAACTCAAGTAGAAATTCATAAATCACAATTTCCACAAATTCACACTACAGAACATTTAAATAATAAACGGTACTAGCTAATAAACTACGTGAACTGTCTGCAAAGTTTTCTATTGAGACTGAATTTGTTTTGGAACCGAAACAAATGGGAGCCAACTCGTTGTGGCAAATTTGTGGATATATAAAAATGTGTTTTAAACCGCTTTACTTAATACTTATTAATGTGCGGTGTTAGTTGAATTACGAGTTTTTTATTGAGTACTAATCCTATAATTATTTAAGTCTAACGTAGCGGTGACATTGTTCGTTTATATGTATGTACTGACATTATTTTGTATTATAAACATTTACGTAAATATGTATTTACGCTATTTATTATGTGTGTATGTTGTGTAGGTGTAGTTTTATATTTAGTTAGTATTAATAAGTATAGTCCTCTACGCTGAATTTTACATAATATAGACATTCTTCTAAATTTAATGGTATGCAGTTTTCATTGCATTTTATTTACTCTGGCTGCAATGTCCTTCAAACCAGGACACAACAGTGCATTAATACTGCTGCTTGGAGAAATAGACATGGTGGTACCTATCCTTATTAAATAGTACTTATCGATGCACTAATAAAATATAATTGCCTTGCAAATCAAGTTATTGACTCTCAGTTATGTTTATTGACAATAAAACGAATTTTACGATCCCCCGTTTAAGTTTTTATATTGCGAGCGGTACACCAACATTGCGAGTAAGTGAGGATAGTATCCCAACTCTGATTTGCTTTTAAACTGTAAACATTTTCGGGACGGGTAATGTCCTTCATTCTGTGGTTGCACGAAAGAACCCGTGCCACGATGTACTAAGCCATCAGTACAGCGACATGATTTTTTTGTTGTTTGTCGACAAAATAAAGTCCATTTTCGCATTTTTCTCATATAGTCCTATTCATAAACTCTTTCTTGTAACTTTTTCATTACCTGTTACAGCACTCCGTTATTTTATGATTTAGAACAACGGTTCTTAACCGGTGGTTTTTGGAAGAATTTCAAGTAATCTGCGGAGCCATCCTGAGGCCATCCTGAAATATATTTTCTTGCATTTCTCACAGATACATACAGGGTATATCAAGACTGCTACCGAAAACGAAGCCGGGTGTTAGTTTAAGCGACTTCAGACACAATGCAACAGAAAAAGTTGCAAAAAAAAGCGACAATTTTTATTTTGTTATTTTTTTCCTATTACCATATTTGGGTGGTAAATACATTTTTTCCTAAAATAATAGTGTAAACCCTTTTATTTATAAATAATCTAAGGTATACAAGAGTTTAAATTATTATTTTAGCAAAAACTATGGATATACCACCCAAAAATGACGATATTTAAAAAATCATAAAAAATAATTGTCGCGTTTCTTTGTGAAATTTTTAGTTGCTTTGTGTTTGTAGTCACTAAAACTACCAGCCGGCTTCGTTTTCGGTAGCAGTCTTGAGATACCCTGTATAAAACCTTCATTTATTTACACTTCGGTACTGTATTAACATACAATCAAACCAGTAAACCAACTGGGTGGTTAATGGCTAGACATTTTTTTTCAAATGGTTCAATTAGTAAAAGGTTAAAAACCATTAATTTACAGTAAATTCCAATCGTAATTTATATAGAAATTTCAAGCCGAGAAACTCAAACAAAGCGGATTGCCTAACCTACAATTTTTACATCGCGATAAACAACTCATAAAATCTGCAAATAAATAAAAAACAAAATAAAATTAATAAAACACTTCTGATTCAACCCATAAAGAGAACGTATAAAAAAATCCATAACTTTTAACTTTATTACTCTCTAACGTTCCTGTATAAAATGTTACTATACTGTTCACATCGTACCTAAGCACGGGCCGTTAACTGGGATCTTTACGCGGGAAAACCTCAACCACCTTACTAAATTTTATTTTTTACAGTAACACTGTAGTTAACTTTACGCTCATGGGACTGAGTCTTGTACTAGTCTTTATTATATTATGCAGTTCACTGTTTGTATACTGGAGTAAACAGACTTAAAACACCTGGGGGGCTACTCTATAAAAAAGATAAGAAATTTGAATGTTCGGATGTTTGACGTCCGGAGTAAGATATAAGATTTCCTCTTCTAAAAATCAATACTATTCTCTATTATACTCATCATTTTATGGTTATCATGTCATATTTATTCTATGGTTGCAACGTACGATAGAGGAATCCAATATTTCGTGGAGTATCACAGGCATATTAGTGAAATACATTAGTGAAGTATTACTTACGGCGTCCGAACATTCGAAGTTCGCGTTATTTTTATAGAGTAACCCCTCTGATAGTAAGTGCAGCAACATCCAAATATAGATTTCATCCGTGAATTCTAATTTGATACCATTACATGATTCAAATTATTTCTAATCTATTTTTACGTTTGCTTACTGAAGTCTACAAGCGAAATGTAAAGATTGTCAATTGTTGAATGTGGATTCTTTCTTAAAAATAAACTTTCATGTCATGTTCTTTGATGCGTTCATTTTGTAATGAAAATTTGAAAATAATGTTAACAACCAGTAGAGCGATTCACGTAGTTAAATAAGTTCAGTTACGGCGTAGTTGCAGTTACGTTTTGATCAAAACAGCCCTTTTCGTATTCTCGTAATACGCTCGCGTCAAGTTCGCGTCACGCGAGCGCTTTAGTGTATTCTATTGCTGCGCGTATATGTGAATGTCAAACAAACATACGTCTGACGTACAGTTGACGCGCAGCTCACGCGCAGCTAAACATTTACAAGAATACCATTTTGTAGCAAAATGTAAACTTAATTGTAACCGCCCCGCAACTTGATCGGCGCGTCAAGAAATTACGTGAATCGCCCTAAGGATCTTGATGCTTTTACAACCAGTGTGTCTGTGGCGAAGATGCGCTAGAGCCACAGTTTATTTATTGAGGTGCTTATTTTATTCCACATACTTGATTTTTTAACTCAATCTATCTCTAGTTAAAAAGTTGTTATTAGCTTTATGTTATTTATACCGTATCTTATACTGTTACTAGCCGTAGGTATACCAGTTTTTTTTTATGTTATGAGTTCTTTTTTGGTTCCACTTCTCCGAAGCATGACAAATATTCATTTTGTTAACTACAAAAACATGAGTCTCTATGTACTAGTTGTAAGTTTTAGTTGTAAGTCTAAGTACTAGCTGCAAGTAAAAAAGTATTTTTTTATTGTAACTAATTGTAAGTGCCCTATATTAAGCAACATTTTCTTTGTTATGTTCTTCTTTGGGTAAATAAAAAATATTATTATTCTCATGCTAAAGGTTCCTTTACACAGAAGAAGGTATATAGGTTACTAAAGGGGTTTAACAAGGTTAATGGCAGCTAAAAGGGTACTTCCGTCGGCAAATCTCGCCGCGGTTAATTCAAGATTTTATCGCGTCATTAACTGGGTAATTTTTTTAATAATGTTAATGAAATTTTAAATTGGGTAGCTATTATATTTACCATATTTTTATATTAAAATCTGTTCAATAAGGATTGAAAAGCTTTCTTCTTTGTGATGTTATCCATTATTCCTTGCCTCCTAAAAAATAAGAAAAAATACTATTATATTTGCTTCGCCGACCTTTAGCCATGACAAACATAATTTTCTTTTTGCCACCACACAGAAAATCAATATTAATAGAAAAAATATGAATTAAATAATAATGTTTGTAATATAACTAAAACATTGGAAGCAAAGTGATTAATGAATTATCGCATTGGAATGCCAAGCATTGCTTTCTAGTTCATGGTGTTTGGATTTGCTACTGTCCATGAGCGGTCGTATTGCTTACCATCAGACAAACGGCGTGCTTGTTTCGCCATTAATTGCAAATAAAAGAAAACGGTATTAAGCATGCAATACACCTCGACAACACCGGTATTAAAAAAATCCACTTATTGCATGCTGATAAATAATTTTTAATCGACGACAAAAATTGAACAAAGAGCATTCAACGAGTCTCAATTTCGATTCTTGCAAAATACGAGCATTCCATTGTAATCGAATGTATTCCGGCCAGTCATGTGGGTGGTATCGGAAAATCGATTTGTGAGAACGAATCGAGTTTTATATCCATTGATGACACTCCAATAGGTCACGAGCAATTTTGAGGATTTAAAAATAAAACTAGCGATGTATAATATCCAAGCTTTGCAATAGTAAAGCTTAGATATTATACATACATACATAAACTAACGGCTTTTTCCAGAAAGGGTAGGCACAGGTGCCAGGACACCACACATCGATAATCCCATCATTGTGGATGTTCATCGGCGGCAGTGATCACTTACACACCAGGTGACCAGGTGAATGGCATTCCCGTTCCGCCATTCATTGCAATAATTAAAAAAAAACATTCTTCAAAAATCATAAAATTCGTCTACAAGCGAGGTACGCAGACTATGCACCTTTATACCGCGAGCCTAATTGGCACTTATGTAAGTTCCCTTCAGGTAAGTTGAAAATAGAAAATATGTAATTCATGCACTAATTTTTCTAAATATATTACGTCCGATAAATCATAAAATCATCATCATCATCATCATATCAGCCACAGGAAGTCCACTGCTGAACATAGGCCTCCCGCAAGGATCTCCACAATGACCTGTTGGAAGCGGCCTGCATCCAGCGACTTCCTGCAACCTTAGTCAGATCGTCCGTCCACCTTGTAGGCGGGCGTCCGACATTTCGCTTGCCTGTACGTGGCCTCCACTCAAGGATTGAAGGACATTGTAGCCAGAGCAACTACTGGACATATTGAGACTTAACATCTTATGTCTCAGGATGGCGAGCGCAGTGGAATATTGCTACTGTTCATGAGCGGTCGTATCGCTTACCATCAGGCGAACGGCTTGCTCGTCTCGCCATTCAATGCAATAAAAAAAAAAAAAAAAATAATAACCTTTCGGCCCAAACGGCCATCGGTTCTACGAGCTATGTGCCCGGCCCACTGCCATTTCAACTTGCCAATCCTATCGGCTATGTCGGTAACCTTGGTTCTCCTACGGATCTCCTCATATCTGATTCGATCTCGTAGGGAAACACCGAGCATAGCCCGCTCTATGGCTAGTTGAGTGACTTTGAAATCATAAAATAATCGTCCATATCTTTCATGACTTGCTTATTACATAAATTAAAAAACTCCGTCTCATCATACGCTTTCAAATAATCCTGTCTCAATGCAATTCTCCCAATCTACATGGTTAACATTAGTTTTAAGTACATTTGAAGGGTGCATAAACCCTTATCGTTCTCTCACATTGGTCCTAATGTGGTATTTATTTGAAGGGACAACCCGTACAATAAGTAATACAGTTTTACGGCGTATGACGTCATAAAGCTAGCTTAATACCTTATTATCTTTGGGTAGGTTTATGCGCCTGTTATGAAGGTTTTGTATACGCATAACTATAGTATTACAAGTGACTTGCATAACACAGGCCTAAATATATATTTTCTACCCAACAGAACTATTATCTATACATTACTATTGTGGTTTCCCCGTATTATATTATATTATGATATAATATTAAACTTTATCTTCAGCCACAGAGTAAGTAAATAAATAGATACATCCAACAGTCACATATATAGTCATGACCCCACTTTATCGAGTTATATAGAGTCTGGTGTCGTGGATATCAGGAACTATGAGAAACTTTTTGGTGTCGCAAAAATCCAAACTCTAAGCAAATACTTGTGGTCCACAAAAATGTTCGTTTCGGAGCCGGAATACAACCCATAGCCGCTCGTTTAACTGCCGGCGCTGAACTAACCATGCCACGAAGGCGGTCAATAATGAAAAGAGAACTGTCAGAAAGTCCACTATTTGACATAGGCGTCTGGCAAAGATTCTCACGACAACTGCTAAAAATGGATTTCATCCACCGACAAATTACTATTTCTCACTAGCTTTCCTCAAGTGAGGCCTATGTCCGGCTGTGGACTGCAACGAGCTGATAATGGCGATGAATGTGGTTCAGATGGTATAATAGGGACATTTGACATAGACATAGATATAGATATATGCGGGTGAAACTTGATACGTATACGATATTAATTAAACCTGAAACGCGACGCTATAAAGAAGAACCAGGACTACAGGGCTCTCAGACTATACATTCCATCATTTTAAACATTATTTTAAGTCATCATCTCAGCTACAGGAAGTCTACTGCTGAACATAGGCCTTCCCAAGGATCTGAACATTGACCTGTTGTAAGCGGCTGTATTTAAAGTAACTATCATCATCATCATCATCATATCAGCCACAGGAAGTCCACTGCTGAACATAGGCCTCCCCCAATGATCTCCACAATTACCTGTTGGAAGCGGCCTGCATCCAGCGACTTCCTGCGACCTTAGTCAGATCGTCCGTCCACCTTGTAGGCGGGCGTCCGACACTTCGCTTGCCTGTACGTGGCCTCCACTCGAGAACCTTTCGGCCCCAACGGTAACTATACAAAAATCTGGGGGCGCGGCCGAGCCCCCTCCAAGTCGAGCTATAGGCCGTAACATCCTTTTCTCGAAGCAATTCAGACCATTTTCAACCCCCTATAACTTCGTTGTGGCTAAAGCATGAAGCCTGAATTTTCAGTTAATAAGCAGGCATTGTGTAAACACGGTATATTTAAAATTTCATCCAATTTGAACCAGTAGTTTAAGAATTATAACTAGTCAAACTTTCTTAATTTTGTCACTCACTGACTGACTGACCGATCATCAAAAGTCTAAGGCACTTCTAGCAGACATAGAACCTTCAAATTTTGAATATAATTAGTGTTTAGTGTCTAAAGTAAGGAAAAATTCAAACATTTCATAATTTGTGTCTAGTTTTCTAGATAGACCAACTGCGTGAATAACTTTGTAATCCCATATAAATGTATAGGATTACAAAGTTACATTTGCAGTTAATGAATCATTGTACCCGTATATAATGGAATAATAGTTGTAGATAGATATCTATATACATGAGGCATAACAGGAAGGGATATAGAGAGGGAAATGGTGTATTCAGCCCATGAAACTGTACAACATTCCTCTAGAAAAACATGACGAAGAAAAACTTGCAAATAAATAGATTAAATTACTCGAAAATATCAATTACAATGAAAGAAAGAACATTAATAATCAAATCCGCTATATTTGTGATAAATTGATACCTACAAAAATAAGAAAAATCCATAAGACAGAGGCTTTAAGAAAAATCGTTAGTGATATTCTAGAAGTAAGAAGTACCGAAAAGGAAAAAAGTAGGACTCTACAAAAAGACGTGAGATCCCATCAAAAACATCCTGTAAAAAAATTCCAAGTCTCGCAGATCAGGTTTTCTACCGCAAAAAGTTGTGAGATGCATGTAATACCAAGTCGATTAATTTATTTAGTCCTTAAGGGACCTTCTATATAAAGTTATTACGTTAGTTATTACCATATCAATATTAAAAATTCTTTACGTTTTAAATAAATAGATCGACTTGGCCAGCAGCATTATGTATAAATTGTACGATACATTATGTTTTCATGCGATGGCCAAGTCGATCCATTTATTTAAAACGTAAAGAATTTTTAATATTGATATGGTAATAACTAACGTAATAACTTTCTATAGAAGGTCCCTTAAGGACTAAATAAATTAATCGACTTGGTATTACATGCATCTCACAACTTTTTGCGGTAGAAAACCTGATCTGCGAGACTTGGAATTTTTTTACAGGATGTTTTTGATGGGTATATTATATTAAATATATTTACAGATTTTATTACGATATTTTTTTATTTTTTATGTTTTTTACTTCCAGATGTTTCGTTTACTTTACAGCTTTCGTAGTCAGGCAATCAAAATTAAACCAAATCCGCGATAAAATCCGTAAATCATAGTTTGATAGCAGTGTGCAACATTCGAGTAAATCTAAGAAACCAGTACACAAAAATATGTTTTAGTTCAACCAAAACCACGTGGCTATCACCCTATGCATAGCATTATTATAACTTTTTTAAATACTAATTTTACTTTGATACTGAGCTTTAATCGTCAATTTAAACCCGAATACCAAGAAGGTTCCTAACGAGTTAAGAAACTATTGATACCATGATTGATACTCGCCCGGTGCTATAAGCGCTAGATTTGAATTGTTAATATTGTTGGTGACATGAAGTATTTAGGTTATTGGGTGGGTCCCTAACCCCCCACAATTTAAAAGATTAAAATTAGGACGGTTACGACCTTATTCATATAGTATATTTATAAACCTTTTTAATTATTGTATGTTTTGTCTCTTTCCTACGGCTTTTAAATTTGGTTTAAGCACAGAAAACAAAAAATTCGAGACCTAAAATAGATTTCAAACTTACTATGAAAAAGGCGGTCAGTGTTTATACGCGTAATAATTTATTTAAAACAAATATAATAATAAAATAATTCTTATTTATAGAAAAAGTGACTAAAAAATCGACAAAAAGCGATCGAAACACTGATACTTCACATTCGTTTTAAATCATACAATGTCTGTCATAATATATGTAAAGTATATTGTATATCGGTTTCGTTCTTATTATTGGCTAATTCGATTATAAGCTTCTACTTCACAACAGAAATTCGAAGTTATTTTTTATTGCAATAATTGGTAGGTGGAGCATGCCGTTCGCCTGATGGTAAGCGATGCGACCGTTCATGAACAGTAGCAAAACCGAACAACACCTTGGATTACTAAGCAATGCTTGGCATTCTACTGCGCTCGCTTCACATAATATATGTAAAGTCCCAATATGTCCAGTTACTCTGACTATAATGTCGTTCAAACCAAAACACAACAGTGCATTTAAACTGGTATTTCGCCGGAAATATAGACATTGCGATGTTATGCGGTCTCTGACACATGAGAGAGCTACCACCAGTGAACATTCAAAATAAATAAAATACATTTTCAATAGCTAAGTAGTTAGTTATTTATTTTTTAAATTAATTTTTAATGATTATTCCTTAACTGAAAAGTGCAGTAAGATAATAATTTATGCCCCCTAAATTATTCTTGAATACATCCACAATACAAAGTATCGAATAAGCGATGGATTTCCATTGTGTTATAAAGGTCAAGCGATAACAATGTCGGCTAAGTTCTAGCATGACTTCTGTTACCAAAAGTCTGCTCTTAGCTATATTTAATTATATTTCGATTGAACTGCTATTGAAAAATACAAAATTTTAAAGCCTCCGTGGCGCAGTTGATTGGACGCCGGGTGTGAAATGTGAGGCCGCAGGTTTGATCCCCGCACCGCGAGAAATGTTTGTGCGGCCCAAAAATATTTCATCAGAGTCTGGGTATTTGTGAGATCGAAAAGTCTCTTGTTGATACCCAGGACACAAGATTCGATCTTAGTGTGGGTTTGTAGAAAAAACTACATTACCGAATTATCTTAAACACGCGAGGTGAGTCCCTTGCAAAGTCATACCATATTTATTTTTACTAGTGGTCGCCTAGCGGTCGAAATTCGACCAAATCAAGAAGAGAAAAAGTTTTTACCTGTATGATGATGTTGTTATTCTGATAATTCGTGCACATTTAAATGTACGTATCTTTCAAAATCACTATTTATCCTGAAATATACGCAATTACTGAAATCGTAAACTACAATAATTGCTTTGAACCAGCAATAGCAAATTATACTTTTTTTTGTACCTGAATGTTGTTATTACAGATTGCTGCTGCAGAACTTTCTTTGTGCATATAATGATAGTCCGTGTACATTTAAATGTATCTTACTGCTACACAATTTGTATAAGCGCTCAGTATTTCACGTAGTACTCGTCAAATAAAACTTTTCTATTTGACATTCAACTATGTCTATAATAAATAAAAGAAACAATTTGACCAAAGAGTATGTATACGTGTACAAATACTTGTGTATGCGTGTGTCAAATGCATGCTGGTTTGTGTAATGTTTTATTTATTGATTTAATATACTTTTTATGCATTATTATTAAAATCTTTTTTATATTAAATGAGGCAAATAAAACTTTTTTTTTGAAATGTCTATGTCAAAAGAGCAAAATGAAAAAGAAAAGAAACAATTTGACACCAGAGTATGTATGCGTGTACAAATACTTGTGTATGTATGTGTGTGTGAAATACATGGTAGTGTGTGTAATGTTTTATTTTTTTGCTTTAATGTACTTTATAAGCATTATTATTGAAAAATATTAGCGTTCTGCACTTCTCTTACACATAAACTATAAGTGTGCCTAATTTTATGCTCCTGCGTCCGCGCAATTTTCGTAAAAAGGGGTCCAAAGTTTTTGCATCACGTATTATATTTATGCTTCAACGCATGTACATATATGTGTTATGAATGGGCCTATATTGTGACTGTACAAATAGTTTAGCTAAGTCTAAACCTTTATTGTTAAGCCTATCATATGTCAGAGAATGCCTGGGTAGCTACCATCGCAATGTCTATTTCTCCTGCCAAACAGCAGGGTAAATGCACTGTTGTTTTTCGGTTTGAAGGAAATTGTAGCCACAGTAACTATTGGATATCAGTATCAGCCCATATATGTCCCACTGCAAGGCACGGGCCTACTCTACAATCGAGGGTACGATTGAGAGTGGTTAGGCCATATAGTCCACCACGCTGGCCTAGTGCGGGTTGGCGGACTTACATACCATATAAATTCTTATAAATTGCTATGGTATGCAGGTTTCCTCACGATGTTTTCCTTCACCGTTTTAGTGCGTGGTGATTGAATATCTCTGGAATTCGAACCCGCAACCACCGTTAACATGTTGGCAGCCGCAACTAGTCCGTTTACCAACAGGCCACCACGCACTCCTTATATTTTGGACATATTGAGCCTTAATATCTTATGTCTCAGACTGGCGAGCGCAGTGGAATGCCAAGCATTGATTTGTCATTCAAGGTGTTGTTTGGTTTTTATACTATTCATGAGCGGTCGTATCGCTAACCATCAGGTGAACGGCAGGCTCGTCTCGCCATTCATGATAATCACAAAACTTATGTAAAAACATGCATAACTTTTTCTTTATTGCTGAAGACCGATAAACGAGCAAACAGGTCACCTAATGGTAAGTGATCACTGCCGTCCATGAAGATCCACAACGCTTGAATCACGGAGGTGTTGCCAGCCCATGAAATCCGAAGTGGATCTCTATCACTTTTAATCAAATCGCTTTATTTTCAGAATACAGGTTACATTATAACAGATGTTCCGTAGATAATAATAATAAATAACACCCAACAGTCACATACATAGTCCTGACCCCACACTAAGATCGAGTCTTATGTCGTGGGTATCAAGAACTACGAGAGACTTTTCGGTCTCACAAACACCCAGACGGGGATCGAACCCGCGGCCTCTCGTTTCACAGGCGGCGCGGCGTCTAACCAACTGCGCCACGGAGGCTGTCAAGTTACAAAGTTTATATGTATGTAACCCTGACTAGGCATGCAAATTACAAATATGTTAATTAAGCAATTACAAGTATCAATTATAGTTACAAAAAATGGAACTTACTTTTTTTGTTTAATTTACTAGTACTATTAAACTTTTTATTAATTGAGTGTTTCACAATATACCACGCTATGTAAGCTTGAGTGACGTCTTCAGCTCACACGAGTGATTTTCTAACTATATGGACAATAACGTACTGAAATAACGTCCAACAACCTGGGACGGATTAAAGTGAAACTTAAATTAGTAGAGGCGGGACCCACTCATTGGACAAGCCATTTATGTCTAAATAATCAATGTTTATCTTTATTTTTTACCGTAACTGTTCTACTAACTCTGTAATGTATTATTCCAGTAATAAATATTACTTCTAAATCTTGTGTAATGGAAAGGCTACATTGAGATCACTCTACTGTCCAGTTTTATCTTGTCGTCTAAAAATAAAATTAATTATGTAATTGATCACTGTTTATACATGAAAGATATGATAAAAAAGCAATAGGATATTACCAAGCTTTAAAAGCTATGAACTTAAAAATATGAACGGTATCTTTCAATGACAAATAAATAATAACACAATACTTACCGGCGAGAGATATTTATGGAGCATTTTAACAATCAGAGTGGGGTACCTGTGATTTTGTGACTGGTCTTAGGGTATATAAACCCGCGAGTCGTGAAATAATGTTCAGTCGTTGTTGAGACTCCGACGACATCGGTCGTCGTTGAGACTCTCATTGTGTCGGTTATCCGCGATGTTTTGTTAGTGCTTTTGTTTTTTCCTGACGTAAATATAATACTAATAATACTTTATCGATGCCGGTAAAACAAATAAGTGTTAGCGAGTGAAATCAAGAAATAGCTGTCTTCAGTGAAATTGCCCTCAAAACGACTTGATTATCAGCAGTGCAGTCGTCATCGGGTAAGTGATTTTTATTTTGTTTTTATTTTGAGCAACTGACAATCATGTTTATCACTTTAGCTAAATTATGTGTACGTGTACATTTTATAGACGGAGTGCTACTAAGTACGGGATAAAACTTCCATTCCAAATCTAGGCTGTACGTATTAAATTAGCGTTAAAGTATTTGTTGACTCAGGAGCTCGCTAAGAACGGATTTTTTGAAAATTCATTTATAAGACGGCAAGTGAAAATACTTTTATAATTTTTTGCAATTTTAGTTTAAAACGACCAAAAACAATAACTAATATTGCTTCTTCCAGAAATTTGAAAACTAAAATTGAAATAATTTTCTTCCAATCCAGCCCTGTGAAGGGCAAAGACCGAGTAAGGGTTGGCCCTAATGGTTTTCACAAAATTGTTTTATACGTAACTCTCTGTAGCCAGAGGGATTTCGGTAATTTGTGTGGAGGGCCGATTATGTGGTCTGCTTACAAATCTCGGTACTATCCGCTTTGTGGAACATTTCTTTTATTGAATTGACTGGAACAGTCTTTATGAGCTGTGGATAAGTATTTACTCGCATAAGGATACAAAGGATCATAGATACTTCTGGAAAATATGTATTACATTTTTGTTAGAAATTATTAGTTAGTACGATTGAATTTATCTTTGAAAAGATTTAAGTCTTAGTTAGTCATTATATTTTAATATAATGACTAGAGTATGTTTTTGTGAGTTACATTTCCTTTCATTATTAGGAATTTAAAATTATGTATTATCTCAAACACGAACATATTTTTCTATTGAATAAAAAAAAAACAATAACACACAAATCAAAACGGCATCAAAAGAACCGCTGAAGTTCATATTAGACCTGACACGGGTTTTGAACTCTGTAACTCATAGTGTTATCATTGATACAATTACATAAACCCAGTAGTCTATTGTATGCTAACGTAGCTATAAAATACTACGAGAACACTTCAACCGTGGAAAAATCTTAAGCGTAAACCTTACCGAACATAAGTACACATAACCAATAACAGCATCTAATATAACTATAGAAACTGTTTGCCATCTCGCTACAAATTTTGACGATGCAGTATAATATTATGTATTATTATTAGTAGTTATTATGTGAGCCGAAGGAAAAATAACCGCCTTTTTACTTTCTTTCTTAAAAAAGGAAATAATATTTTTGGTTGTGATGTCCTACCCGTAAGTAGTTTAAATAAAACTGTGATCGATTTCCAGTGTCTGAGACCCCGTCCACTCGGTCTAACTTCTATCAGTATAATGACGTGTGGCGGGCGTTCGCTATATTTCTCATACTTGATGGACATCTACCTACAAAAGTCTGTACGCCAAATAGATAATATTAATTATGGACAAATACTTTATAATCTAGACACACATAAAATGTAAACACACTAACTAATATTTACATGAAAACTGTCTAGAGATACTGGTTTACCATCCAGTATAAGTCAAAACGAGATTGAGTTAGTAAATATTTGCGAGTCCTCATTAAAAACGCTCAGCTGGCTGGAACATGCAAGCGGTATACTTCGCTTAGCTTACTTAATTACTGCGCCCCAACTGCAGAATGTACTACGCGCCTCGTAATAGTCAATATGAAAAATGTTTAACTCCTAGGTGGCGTAGTTGTACTACGGTACGTACAAAGATGAGGTTTTGGGTTCGAATCCCGGGTCGGGCAAACTGATATTGGAAAAGGAAGCTTGGAAAGCGGTTTTCACTATAGAAAGTGGGTACGAAACTCTAATGTTGCTCTTTTAAAAACTAGTTCACAATATATTGGTTCAATCAGAGCAGTTTAATATTTTTTTCATTATTTACAAACAATATATAGTTTAAAAGTGAACTTGTTTGTTATATTTAATATGGCTGAGTGATGCCATAACGAAGAATCGGTATACTCTAAACTGGAATGTGTTTTACAATTTAATTTCCGAGAAAATATTTTACCATTTTCAATATTTTTTCTTTTCGAGATACAATCGTATGCATGTACATGAGAATATTATTAAAATATTAAGTTAAATAAGACGCCTTTTACCGAGATAAAAGCGCATTAAACTGTTCTTTGGGGAGGACTTATCTATCAGCCCATATACGTCCAACTGCAGGGCAAGGGTCTCTTCTATAATCAAGAGTACGATTGAGAGTGGTTAGGCCATATAGTCTACCACGCTGACCTAGTGCGGCTTGGCGGACTTAGACACCACATTTATTCTCATAAATCAGGTAGGACTTAACTATTAAACTCATTTGCAAAAAAAACGGGCACCTAAGCAATGAACCATTTCAAATGTTACTATTGGTTTGTTTGATAATTATAGGTAGTTTTACTTTCACAATTTTGTAAATTAATAAGCAAATAATCGTTTTCGTCAGTATTATCATAAAATTTTGATAAAGTTTATGGGTTTTAATGCTAAAGTTCACTAGTAGTGTATGCTCGCTAGTAGTGCATATGCTCCTGAAGTAAAAGTTAACAAAGATTTTTGTTTGTTTTTTCTTTAATAAAGTAAAAGCAGATAAATGTTTAGTATCGAGTGTGACCGCCTCTAGCTGAAATCACAGCTTGAATTCGTCTGGGTATGCTAGCGAGGATATCCCGGATACTTGCTTGCGGAATACGTTCCCACTCCGCGGTAATCGCATTCTTCAGCTCTCTGATGGTCTGCGGAGCCGGTTGTACTGATCTCACGCGTCGTTTCAGAACGTCCCAGACATGCTCTATAGGATTGAGCCTGGTTCTGGAAGAAAACCATGTACCCAACCACGGGATGATCGTTTTCTTGTGAGTCGCGCATTGAGAAATCGCAAGTCTTCGTATGTGGACCTTAAGAACATCCTCGAAGAAGTAAGAAATGTGCATATTAGTCTATGGACGGTCAGGAGGAGGCTTCTCGCGGCCAATATACGCAGTCATCGCCCGGCCCGCGGCCCTAAGTTACTCCGTGAGCACAGAGTTGCCAAGCTTAGGTTTGCTCGAAATTGTGAGTCATGGACTCAAGAAGACTGGAATAGGGTATTGTTCTCCGATGAAGCCAGGATATACCTGTTCGGTGAAGATCGACGTCGGCGAGTGCTACGAAGACGAGGAGAACGCTTTGCAGAGGCTTATTTTGAAGAAATCACACCTTATGGTGGGGGCTCTGTTATGTTTTGGGCAGGAATAAATTCAATGGATAGTACAGAGTTAGTCTTCATTGAAAACGGCTCACTGACTGGACATCGATACGTAACGGAAGTTCTAATTCCTCATGCACAACCCGCATTGGCCGCTTTAGGCAAAGACTCAATTTTTATGGACGACAACGCTCGCGCCCACCAGTCTGGCGATGTGGAAGCGTGTGTGCAAGAGGTCGGCATTCGTCGTTTGGATTGGCTAGCTCGAAGTCCCGACCTCAATCCTATAGAGCATGTCTGGGACGTTCTGAAACGACGCGTGAGATCAGTACAACTGGCTCCGCAGACCATCAGAGAGCTGAAGAATGTGACTACCGCGGAGTGGGAACGTATTCCGCAAGCAAGTATCCGGGATATCCTCGCTAGTATACCCAGACGAATTCAAGCTGTGATTTCAGCTAGAGGGGGTCACACTCGATACTAAACATTTATCTGCTTTTACTTTATTAAAGAAAAAACAAACAAAAATCTTTGTTAACTTTTACTTCAGGAGCATATGCACTACTAGCGAGCATACACTACTAGTGAACTTTAGCATTAAAACCCATAAATTTTATCAAAATTTTATGATAATACTGACGAAAACGATTATTTGCTTATTAATTTACAAAATTGTGAAAGTACCTATAATTATCAAACAAACCAATAGTAACATTTGAAATGGTTCATTGCTTAGGTGCCCGTTTTTTTTGCAAATGAGTTTATTTAATACCTAATAATACAGCTAGAGCTAACAACAAATTAATTATACCTAAGACAAGTGGCCTGACTCAGCTTCCCCCGAATACCAGATATTCTGTTACTCCACTCACACAAAAAAAGTCCACAAGAATATTTTTTTTCTGTTTATCCAACATTTTTTATTGATCCTTCGTTCCTTTTAGTGATAACGTAATGTCACATAGCAGCTGTCCTTGATAAACGGGCTATCTAACACCAAAATATTTTTTCAATTCGAACAAGTAATTCCCGAGATTGGAGCGTTCAAACAAACACTCTTACGCCCGAATACAGGAACACAACTTAAATATAAGTTGCGCTTAACTACGTTAATCCCGCTTACATGTACTGGCTAAGTGGGCCGTGCGCTGTTAAGAGTAACTTATTATTTGAATGGCGTTCCAGTATTCGGGCGTTACGGTCCCATTTCTATGTACACAGTCCCAAAAATTAATGCCCAACGTCCAGGTGGAATTGCTAACAGGGCTTTTAGGCATTTATGTATAGTCTGGACTTTATGACGTCACGTCTAAGCGCCATCTGCCGCTAATAGCCAAGCCTATGCCTACGTCTGTTGTATAATTTTATCACGGCCTGTATTTTCATATTTTTGTTCTTTATTTTGTGTATTTATTTTTATCTCAAGCAGTCATTTTTGTATGATAGCAAGGATAAAATATGCTATTTGTAAATACCAGCGGAATACGAGAGAATATATATTTTACCTATATACATAAACTCACACCTGTTCTCTGAAGAGGTAGGGACTAGGAAGAGGTACTAATTAGGACAGCCACGTTTCGCCTGGATTTTTCCGTTCCAATATGCGATAGGGTGCGAGCCTATCACCATATTGGGTAAAATTTTAACTTAGGACTGCTAATGAATAGAAAAATCCCATATCGCTTTGCCCGACTCGCGATTCAAACCTTAGGCTTCGGGTTTGCAATCACACCGTAGTAAAACTGCGACCTAGTCAGTCCGTATATTTCTTCCGTCCGTATATTCTAAATTAAAACTAAATGTGACGAATTTAATATTTCAATGAGGCGTTAATTAATCACACCAAATCCTTTTTAGACGATATGCCTTAAAATAATCTTAAAAAATTAACTAACAGGCAAATCAAAAGAATATTAAACTATACACTATTCCTTATCTAATGCAGTAAGTAATTAAAAATCGGCTGAACGCAGTCGAAATATTCCTAAATCTGAAATAAGTTGACGAATATGTCCTATTGGCGCACCACTTAATCTCAATGTTATACTAAACACTTGCACTTTGTTGCACACAAATTAAACGAAAATCGCAAACATAAAATGTACAATTGGCGGTCTTATTGATCAAAGGCAATGTCTTCAGACAATCATGGGACGGATTTAATAAAAATATAAATAAAGAGTAGTCTAAAGTCTACATTATTTATATACGATACAAGGAAAACAACACCGTCTGAAATAGGTACCCACCTTCTTTTAGCATCGCACCTTAATGTAACAGAAACAAAAGATGCCGATTCACAATGCTATTCAATTCAGAAAGAAGATGCAACTGTTAAGTTTTTCCAGCTCTTAGTTCCATTCCGTGGCGACATAAAAATGACAAATGGCTCTCATTCTTGGTGTACGGGCACATCCAAAGACAATGTCTCACTGGCGCCCGCGCAAATTGTAAAATATCTACTTTGTAGACAGCTTCTGTTATTTACAACTCCTGTAGATGTAATCTTGAAAGGAATGACTTTGTAATGTGAGTAATATCTCATTCTTAATGTCTTCGATGTCTTTTTTTCAAATCATTCGTTTCATTTATTCATTATTCAACGAATAAGTGCGTTTACTTGGGTTTAGTATTGCCATGGGTATCAAATACTAAACACTAAACTGAACTAGAGTAGACGTCCTTATTATTACCCCGTAAATGTTGAAGGAAGTTGCTGGTTTTAGAACGCTACAAAGGACCCGCTATAAGATATTGGGAGGTATCTCAAGCAATGGATTTCCAGTGATGACGAATACTTCGAAAGAATAGCTTCGTGCTTAGTTCTCACTCCCCTCCCGCTGTGACGGACCAGCAACACATCTATGTCCTGATGATCCATGATCATCCGTGATTTTTAATGGGACAGTGGTCATTTACCGTCAGGTGACCTGGTTGCTCGTTTGCTGGCTGCTGCCCTATGCTATAAAAAGAATACAACTAATTATTGGAATATAAACTAAATGAAACTCTTCCAGACAGCACATAAGTTTATATAATGCTTTCAAATACAGATTTGTAAGATAGAAATACTATAATTAGGTATAGGATTCATATGTTTCTTTTTCATTCTCTTAATTTCTAAATGGCACTAATAATCTCTTATAAAAAAACCTTTTAATTTTATCCCAAAATCCAACGGATTCAGGTTTGGCTAGTCATTCTAGGGGAAGTTTTTCGTGAACCCAACTCCTCTTGCCTTCGTTAAACTCGGCGGCGGTGTGGTCTGTTCCTTCTAGGATCCATTTAGTTGTGAGGAGACCTTCGACTCCTACTGGTCCTGTAATTTGATTAAATATATTTTTATAAACGTAGATCACCTTTCTATAAAGCTTTATACAAACTTTTCTAGATTCTTAACAATTTTGTAATTTTTGAATCATCTACACTCTTAAAACTCTTAGGTACTTATTAAAATACAAGTTCATATTAATACACATTGCTTAGTTTTAAGTACACACTTCAAAAACCTCTTACAACTAATCACTTGGCTCTTACCTCGCGCATGAATCCTGGCGGTAGAAATTCCCACTTCAGCACCAAGGCCGAATCTGAATCCATCGGCGAAACGTGAAGATACGTTGTGGAAGACACAAGCACTGTCTACAGAGGTCAGGAAACGCTTCGCTGTACCGTCTGAAATGTAAACAAAGAAAGATAAAGCTTACTATCTCTAACACTCAACTTGATTCCTTTGACGTAGGATCGACGATAGCTTTTATTTGAAATTGCTCCCAGGTTCTATGCTTGGTGTGAATCTTAGGCACTTGTCTTAAAGCAATAAAGCTGGGAGAAAATATGTTGTAAGCAGTTACTATAAATAACTGGAATGTATTGGCCAAAAGTCTAATAAAAGCGATACGTCCACCAAACTGCGTTAGGCTATCGGAGTGCAGTAAATTTATAACCTAAAAGAGGAGAAATTAAATGTCAAGTGTCCTATTTATGGTAGGGTGATTTTAACGTCGGAGTAAGATTATTTTACAATCTCTTATACAAATCTATTTACAGGCGAAGTGACGATGCAACATACATCTGTGTAAATGCTACAAAGACTCTTATTACATCATTTACATCTGAGTTTGAAGACTTTTCTAGTCTTCAAACTCTATGATCATGTTGTTATCATTATCGAAATTCTTATAAAAATCTTCCTTTATAAAGCATATTATAACTACTGATTAGATAATATCGTACAAATAAGCACTAATATATTATCAACGGTATCATAAAAAATGGTAACAACCTATGAAAGACCTTATAGGTCATCTTCGTCGGGTTTATGCCAGAATGTTCTGATTCCTTTTATTTCAGCACTTAAAAACTATATGATTAAATGTACTATAATTTTAAATAGTACGTTCAAGGTGTAGATGCAAGAACAACTCGGTTTATAATAACTGTGGTACTAAATTATGGCTAATCAACATTCTATGGAAGTCACAAAGGATATGATAAATATTTGCTTACCATTTTCAGTAACAATAACATCAGTGTGCGAGCTTCCAAACTGATGGATATGGTTAACAGCATCGTCCATATCTTTCACTATTTCGATACAGCACTCCAGAGCACCATACTCATGACGCATGCTTCTTGCGGCCGGAGGGCCAAACGTCAATTGACTAGCCAACCTTGGGCCGGCATGTATCTTAACTCCCTCTTGTTTGAGCATATTACAAATATCATTGAACAGAGATCCAGTCATATGGTCTTCATGTATTAGTAAAGTCTCCATAGCATTACATGCTGCTGGGTAATCGCATTTTGCATCACGAACAATCTTTAGCGCCTTAGCTGGGTCAGCATCTTTATCTAAATATACGTGGCAGATACCTTCAGCGTGTCCGAGTACTGGTATGTGCTGAGATTGTTTCTGAATGCTTCTGACCAGCTCTGACGAACCTCTGGGAATTATTAAATCTATGTGTTTCTCCATTGCTAGTAAGTCACTGATTTCGTCACGGGTTGAGACTAATGAAATAGCATCTTCAGCTCCTACTGTTTGCAATGACTCTTTGACTAATCCCATCAACGCTTTGTTAGAGTAAGCAGCTTCTTTACCACCCTTGAGAAGAAGTCCATTTGCTGACGCCATGGCTAAAGCAGCTACTTGAGGAAGTGAATCTGGTCTAGATTCGAATATAACTAATAGTACTCCAATAGGAACTGTTACTTGGCGAAGCATTAAATTTTCAGCTAATTTAGTTTTCCTTAATACCCTTCCAACATTCTCGTAACTAGAATCAGCAATTTGTTTCAAACCTATCGACAAAGTTTTCAGTTTTCCTTGGCTCAATGAAAGCCTGTTCAAGAGAGGTTTGGCAAGACCGTTCTTGGTCGCTTCTTCTAAATCTTTGTTGTTTGCTTCTAAGATTACTTCCTGTTTGTTCAGTAATAAGTCGGCTAAAGAGTGTATAGCTGATGCCCTATCTGATGGCGTTAATTTCTGAAGCACACGGCTGCCAGTTCGCGCTGTGAACAAACATACGAAATAAGCCTCCATTCGAAATTGCGTGACGGTTATTAGAGAGAATCCAATTAAAATGAACGTATAGCTCAAGCCATTTTTAATTAATCCAATAAAACTAGGCTGGATTACGCTATACATGATAGTTTTAGGTTAACCTAATTACACTCTCATTTAAAATGGTAATACTGCTATTCTAATTATGAATTATAATTACTGATACAGATATTGAATATTTAAATGCTTACATGCTGATTTTAATTATTAATTGGTGGCATTCAGTGAATGTGAATTGTATGTCCAATTTTGTTATTATATGTATATGACTGCTGACCAAAATAAGATAAATATAAAATAATTGTGTGATCAATCTCTAAAACACCGCTACATAAACGATGAACAGCAAATAGCGGGGCTGTATAAATATGTTTAAGTTCAAAACTCTTACCATTTTCAGCTAAAACATCGACGGACGTTGAAGAATTCGTAGCATAGTCAGTGAAGAATGTGCCGACTTTCCTTCCACTGATGATTGTCTTGATTGCTTTCTCTTGCATACCATTGCAGATGACAACGCTCACACCTCTAGCCATGGCCCAAGTAGCTGCGTTAACTTTAGAGTCCATACCACCAGTTCCAACCTGGGAAATAGGAATGTTAAGTGTAACGAGTTCATGAGTAGATAACATGTACATATGGGCATTTTTGAATTCGCTGGTCAGCCTTATTACCTTATTTTAGTATAGAAAGTGCGACAGAAACTACGAAGCGACAAGAGTTTAAATTGACATGTTTGCATCTACCGATGTCCTGGATGCTTTATTAAGTTTCCGTAGCCGATGCGTTTGAGAACTATATAATTTTTAAAACTTCTTTTTTGGAAAAATGTAATGTTATTCGTTTTTATGCATTTCATTTCATTGCATAAGCATATAAATGAGGGTAATAAATTTGCACCTCTTTTCGAGTTGGCCGGCTGAATAATAAATAAAAAGCTAATCTTTTATTTAAGCCATTTTCGTATTTAGATAAAGTTGATAGAGTAGTTTCAACTGCTCGTATATATTGCTGTACCCAGGTGGGATATCTTTTACAATACATTTGTTAAGATTTCATTAAAAGATACAGGTGATAGATACTTGCATAACAATTAAGAGATTGTTTATTTGTTTTTAAAAGTTTAAGTAAAGTCCGTTTAGGTTAGGATATGTTTTTCTTTCTTTCTTTTATTACAATCCGTAACTCTCTGCATATGAAAGTATATCTTCCTCCTAGAACCGTTCCCTACATATATAATATCTTATTCAAATTTGGGTAAGGAACAAAAGGATATATTCAAAATCGGATAGAATATATTCGAAAAATAAAAGTCTTCAAATGTTAGACTACGAAGACGTTCCTATATCAGGAACGTCTTTCTTACACACTATTTTGACCATAGTAATTAGCAACGTAAACTTCCTTATATAAGGTTTGACATCTTTATGGTCAAAACCCGCCCATCGAACTTACGGTTGTAGTAAAGGCCTATGCCCTACAATGGGATAATTTAACACCTAACACCTTATAAATTAAACTGATAACAAAATAAACCAATTCACTGGTGGTAGGTCTCTCATATGTGTGGGGCTGCCTGGGTGGGTACCACCGCAATGTCTATTTCTCCCGTCAAACAGCAGTTTAAATGCACTGTTGTGTTTCGGATTCAAGGTCATTGTAGCCAGAGTAACTACTGGACATATTGAGACTTAACATCTTATGTCTCAGGATGACGAGCGCAGTGGAATGCCAAGCATTGCTTTGTAAATCAAGGTGTTGTTTGGTTTTGCTTCTGTTCATGAGTGGTCGCATCGCTTACCATCAGGCGAACGGCATGCTCGTCTCGCCATTCAATGCAATAATAAAAAAAATAAAATAACATACCTTAGACTTCTGTCCGAACTGCACCTGGTCTCTCTCCTTGGACGTGTACGTATGCATCATCCTCGCTCCGTCTTCCCATGGTGGCTTGTTGTAAATGCCGTCCACGTCCGACATCATGATGAGCAGGTCCGACTGGATCTCCGCAGCCAACAACGCTGAGAGACTGTCGTTGTCTTTTATGCCGATGCCCTGATTGCAAATGATTTGATTGTAGAATATTTGCATTTTGATGCCATAATTATTTATTTATTAAATATATATTTATTAAATAAATAATTTATAAATAATATAAACATAATTATACAAAAAAGATAATTGTGATTATTTGAGTGAGTGTCAAGACCTTGGTCAAGATACATCTAAAAACACTTTGAATGTGAAAGAACCCGTGAGAATAAATAATGATATCATTTAAACTTTAAATTTTAAAGCGTTAATTGATCTAATCCCATTTTTTACTTACTAGACAAAACTTTTTAACAATCTTTGAAATTAGATTAGTTGTATCTATCGCATGGAATAACGTCTATGATAACAAAAAAACGAGACAAAACAACCCATTGACAATAAAAAGAAAAGTGCTCTTTACTAATTTGATCTTTATGTAGAACTAAAGGTATTATTTAATTAATAAAAAATACCTTCTTCCCTGAGTGATATTGGATTTTTCTATTCATTACATTCATCGTGGGACAGAACATACAAGGCGAAATGTGGGTGCCCTAGCACCTTTTCCTACCCCTTCTGGGAAAAAGGCGTGAGTTTACGTATGTATGTATGTATGTACCTTCTTCCCTGTACCAGGTACCACTGTATCATCATGGATGTACATCGGAGGGCTGACAGCATCATTAGTGTTGACTATAGGCACTATGTTCAATGAGATCAGCTCAGACAATGTGCAGAATAAGTTCTTTCTCGTCTCTTCATTGTAGAAGTCTGGTTTTGTTACTAGAACCTGCAGCAAAGAAATTATTCTTTAATATTTACATTTCTATATCTACCATTCGTATCTGAAACTGTGAACACGTTTGGAGTGATTAAAGCATGTTTCGTCTCTAAAGGATCTATAATTATTGTATGATTTCTATCTAACCAATCTTCAATACATTGCTTACACAATTCATCCGGAACACCATTGGTTTCTTCAAAGGACGCTAATACCTTCATAACCCAATATTCTATTTCGGTAAAATTAAAGTTTCCATGAATACCTAAGATCGTAATATTTTACATTCAATATTAAGCAAAAACGTCACAATCTTCTCAAACTGTGCAAAAATAATTTGATCGTTCAATTTGGTTTCAAAGGCGAAATTTCTTCCAGCTTGGAAACCCGGGTGGATTTATGAATTTTTCATTGAGTTATTTTTGACATTGCGCGCGGCGAATTATTAGAATGGGCATGTTTGATAGACAGATGATTAAGATCACCTTCCTTTAAGGCAGGATTACGGGCGTGCGTTCAGGAATATAAAATAAGCTCATTTTGTGACCAAATTGCTTTTTGAGGAGGAATTTTGGCATTGCAAAGTCCAACAAACTGGCTCGGGATGCTAAGCAATGCAAAGCTATTAAGCCTGCCTATTCTTACCGTGTCTTATCAATTAACTCGGATAAGCGAGGGATTAATTTATGGTAACGCACTGATTTTAAAAGTAAAAAGAATTAACACAATTTTCAAGTTGATCCTTGGGCTAAACTTAATCCCTCGTTCATCTTAGTTTATCAATAAGAACTACTGTATGTTCCCAGGTGAATGAAGTGACAACTAATACATGAACATGTGGCTTTAGTACACAGTGTAATTTTAATTATATCCCAATGCATGGCACCTTTGAGTTCTGAATTTATGCGTGTTACTAAAACTTTAAAAAGTCTACTGCTTTCTACAGTAATTTAACAAATGGTTCCTTAAATAAAAATAAATCTTTGTATGGAGCTCCATCCTTATTAAACCATGGAGCTGTGTCGCCGTTAGCATCACGCTGATTAAGATAGTATTACACTGTCGGATAAGAAGAGCCAGGCCTGTTAGACTAATAAAATATACATTAAATAACTTAATAGTAACACCTTTTGAAGGCGGCCACAACTTGCACCGTTTGTGATATAACAATATACTTTGTAACAAACAAACGAATGTATTTCACATCATTTTCTAAATTTCAATCAATACGACGTTTTGATGTGCTCGAAAATCGACTTCAAAGATATACAAACATATATACATACATACAACCTAAACAAAGCTTGTATAAAAAATTAAGAATACATGTAGGACCAAAATTCCAATTTTTGATTATATTCACATTTTCTTAACCGAATACGAATAACTAAATCTCACAAAACCGCTGTCGCTGTTCCCTTTTTGTGTTATTAATTATGGACAAAACTAAACTAGGTTGTAGTCGTGGTCCCCAACACTAATTTTGGATAGTTTCGTGGTCTGAATATGCTTTGTTTATTTAAATTAACTTTGATGTAGGTAAGGCTTAAGCGTTCTGTTGTTTCTATCAAAACTTGCGTAGTTGAGGTCTGTTCACATGGTACGACAAAACCAAATACACCTTTGAATAGTGACAACATTTATAATGAGAAAAACTTTTAATTTATTTCAAATTACTAATGATCTTATAGTTTATTTGTATGATAGTGATGGAAAAACTAGGCTAACTACGAATGACTTTAGAAGTACCCTTGCCTATCTCTTCGAGGATTCAAAAGTTTGTAAACTTTAAGGTTTCACTAATAAAGTGGGAATTACATTTGTATTTTTCTTAATGACGATTGTCTGAAACGCCTTAAAACATTTATTTTATTTATTGAATAGAACGGTTATATAGACACTATTCACTGCTCAACATAAAGTTAATGTGGTCACGTAACATTGAATGTATAATTTATTTAAATAGCTTATATATGCTTATTATAATAACTTTTCATTCACGCTCGTAAAACCTCAGACACTCTTCTCCTCTCACTAGTAATTATGTCAAATTGTGGTTTTTGGTACAGGAATCTCTTTAACAATTTGAGAGCACTATATACTTACACAATCCGCCAACCCGCACTAGGCCAGCGTGGTGGACTATATGACTTAACCACTCTCAATCGTACTCTCGATTGTAGAGTAGGTCCGTGCCCTGCAGTGGGACGTATATGGGCTGATACAGATATACTTACACAATTATCCCAAATCTACGCTAAGTAATAGCAATTTAGCATATATGCACTAAATTACTATAAGCTCGCCCCCTATCATATCGTGAGACGAAACAGACAAGGCGAAACGTGGGTGTACTGGTTATTACTAAGAGAACCTCGGCCTACCCCTGCTGGGAAAAATGCATGAGTTTTTGCATGTATTCATGAGCTTAAAATACCCTATGGACAAATCCTCGTTTGTCTATAGACCAGTCTGACCTAATACTAATATCGTGACGTATGAACAGTGCACCGAGACACATTGTTTGTATAACGACATGTTTGCGTCTAGAGCAAACGAACACCACACGCGCGGCTATTTAAACACATTCACAACACATTAGGCCCGCCCCTAATTGCTTGTTATTGTTACATTACTTGGGCCTAAACTTAGACTATGTTGTACTTACCTTTTAGAAGTAAGTTCCTATTAGCATTTAATCTAAATAACACTTAGTACATATTAGTACAATGCCGCAATACATCGTTGTTTTATTTTTTCAGTTTATTTAAAATTAACTATGTATTTAGACACAGATGTGATACGAAACAAGCGGCACGTGTCAAAATAACTAGAATAATATGTTAGATGTACCCACAATGCAAAATCGTAAATTTCTTTACAGGCCTTTAAGTATATATAAAAAACGAAGAAAAAGTTTTATTTAACTACCTATCGGCAGTTTGTCCAGTGGGACAGAAGTTAGTAGACGGATGAAGAAAAAAAATAATAGCAGTTTTGTGATTTTGAAAAGGATACATTCTTCTTTTAAGAACGTATCAACACACTGCTGGGTATAGTCCACCTCTCGATCACACCATTATTTTGAGTTCTTTGAGACTCTTAGCCACTAATTTCTAACATATAAGCATCGTTGATCTCATTTGTATTATATATCATTGCATATCTAGCGGATTATGTACATAATATTTTCTAAGATTTTATACTACACTGGCATACAAATATTCTCTCGACCGTCCTACAGTTTACAGAAAACGTATCTAAAGAATACTAATCAATAGCAAAAATAAATAAATAAATAAATTGAAATACTTGAACCGATATAAAATAAAAAGCTTGTTATACCATAAAAATGGTTGCCTGTAAAGTCGGTTTTACGGGCGAAGATTTTACGTGACAACGTCTTTTTCTCGGTAGAATATTTATTGATATGAATATAATTAAATTGCACAATAGGAACAAGGAATTGAATGAAAATAAGAATTGCACAAATTTTAACTATAGAAATATATTTTGTTTACTAAAACATTGTACATGTAATGACGAATCTAAGCACTCCATATTTTCACTACAGACACAGCTGACGATACTTTAACCACACGTGTGAACTTGTATTGTGACGCTTTCTTGTTTTTCCAACGCCAAGAACGTTCGAGAAAGACAAAGACAGAGACACAAGCATGCGCCGATTCAATGCGCCTAATTCTCTAGTGCTGCGCGCGCACCGTTACGTTACCGGGCGTTACACTTTTTCATAAGTGACTCCCAGCCGCAACCTAATTTAAGACGTTGTCACGTTAATAAGAAAAATCGTATTTTGCCTGCTCTCGATTGTCGAGCTCGTCAAGACGATTCCTCTGACTCCAAACACGGGGGGTTTACTTTAAGAAATGACGGAGTTATGCCTGGACAAATATTTTAGGGGAGAGAGGGAGGAATTTGGGGATTTGGTTGGGGCCAATCTGTAGAGCTCACCGAGCCGGTTCCAAAGATACCAAACTCAGTGGGTCTACGATCTATATTGGCCGAGATAGGATTGGGGGGGGGGTGAGGTAAATTTTCGGGGTGGGGGTAAGGGAGGGGGGGGAGGAAGGTTTCGTGGGGAGGCTAACTTAAATTAATTTTTTGGAGGTAAAATATTTTTTTTTGGGGGGGTAATTTTTTGCGTAATTTGGGATTTCTGGCGGGGTCAATTTGTAGCCCTCACCAAGACGGTTCCGAGGATACCAAACTCGGTGGGTCTACGACCTATGTTGGCCGAGATAGGATTGGGGGGTGAGGTAAATTTTCGGGGTGGGGGTAGGGGAGGGGGGGGGTAGGTTTCGTGGGGAGGCTAATAGGCACTATTTCGGAATAAGGGTGGGGGAAGGCAGGGGGGGGGCTATGGGACAATTTTGGAAAAAGTGGGTGAAACTGAAAAATAATTCTCTAGTGCTGCGCGCGCACCGTTACGTTACCGGGCGTTACACTTTTTCATAAGTGACTCCCAGCCGCAACCTAATTTAAGACGTTGTCACGTCAAAAAGTTCGTAACACTTTGAAAATAAAACTCTAAAAGCAAGATAAATTAAAATACAGTTCACAGTTTATCACTTTTGCTCAAACAGAAACTATTGAATCTTCTTTATTTTCTCGAACGGGTAATCAGCGAAAATCTCTTTCAACTTTAATTATTGGACTCCATTACTAAGGAAAAAAGGATTGCAAAAATCCTGAAAGAGGGGCGAAAAACGGTATAATGTTTAATTCTTATAGAGTTGAGAACACTTGCTTGTAAAAACACTTCGTTGCCCTAAAAAAAAACATATAGATATGACTGTAGATGACTATCGAAAAATATCTTTATTGAGTATCTTAATTTATTCATATTCTTATTATTTGGCTCTTATCTTACTATATAAATAATATTAAATCCACGTAACATTATTCTTGTAAATCCTGTAGGTTTGTTGTATGTCTGAAGACCGCTAGTCAACAAAAATATGTTTTATATAGGTATTTTTTATCAAACCTACGATCCAAAAGCAATGTTCGGCCCAGACATAACATGGGGTCTCGAGAAAGATATAGTTGTTACAAGTTGTTTATACTAAACAAAGAGTTTGTATATGTAATATTATTGTAAATTATATTCGTATTCGCCTGGATTGACATTATACAAAATGGAGGAATTACCTGATACTGACCCGCACAACTGTGTTGCTTTCTAGCCTCCTTAGCCAAGCTACACATACACAAGCGCTTCGAATCTATTCTCTTTCTACAATCGTTAACGCCTTGGCGTAGCGATAACGTTTCGTTTGCGCTAATCAAATTGCAACTTGGATAGCATTTTTATGGGTAGCTTAAAAACGATTATATTCTATCTCTCACAAGGAACGAATAGAAAACTTGGGTTTTGACTAGGATTTTTTTTATTTTTCTTTGACTACTTGATTTATCAATGTTAAATGTTTTTACCATACATTTTTTTAGTTTTCTACTGGCGATTACGATTTTAGAAAGTCAACTTGGCTAACCCCTAGGTATTTCTGATTTCGGACATATCGACAGAATTTTGACGCAAGAGTTAACCATCTGTTACTATAAGGTAAACTACAGAAAAGAAAAGTTTAAAAGTTTGGAGCAACAATTATAATATGTTTATAATTAAATCTGTCTAGTATTCAATGTTGATGTAAGCTTAAACAGTATTATTTAATATTTCAAAATACAATTCCATAGATTGTGTTACCTACCATGATTTATCAAAAGCTATGTTATTATAATGTTATTTGGTATACAATCATTCAATACGATATTAAGAAAATGATGGCATCTAATAATTTAATAAGATAGATATTAATAAAATATATCCTTGAATAAACGCTAACATATTATAAAATACAAAGATTTAGATGATCGCATACTTTGATAAAAAAATATCAAAACACTATAACAATGTGAAAAACCCCAACAGATGTATCTAAATAAAATATGTAGTACAATACGGTCGTACTTTCCATAGTAACATTTTGCGGGCAAATGGAAAACATTTTGTTACAACAGCGCTATGGTAATCCGCTTGGATATTTGAATTATTAATTATTTTTATGTACTAGCCATCCCTTGCAGCCGTATGTTTAGCTGAATATAATACTTATACTTTATATTTTAATTTTACTCACTGGAATGTAAAAGCATAAGTCACCGCTTTGATTTAACACAGCTGTACGATCAAACTTAATGTTGTCAAGGTTTATTTTGTGAAAATAGGAGGATATTTATGGATGATATTTATTAGCAGTCGCATGTTGTATGTGGGTGAAATAGACACTAAATTTTTGTGCACGGGCGGCGATTTCGAGACCTTACTCAAACTTTGTTTAATTTTCTTAGTACTCAAAATTACCTTATCCACATCAAAAATAGAATTCCTCGTGATAATATTTGGTATATTTTCACTTCTTGCTATTCCACTGTAGATGAAAAACTCCTATTAGACAATACACTAAAAATTCAACAATCATAATTAACTCAACTCTTGTATATTTTATTATAATACTAAACTTGAATAACTACATATTCCCAATAAATTTGAGATGTCCGCTACGAACCCTCTTCTGTTAAAAATTTATCACGTTATTTTCCAAAACCCGATTCAATAAAAAACTAAAAGCACTGTGAGATGCCGCCTGGGTATCACCGCAATGGCTATTTCTCCCGCCAAATAGTAAGTACCTGCACTGTTGTGTTTCGGTTAGAGGGACTTTGTAGCCAGAGTAACTACTCTACATATTGAGACTTAACATCTTATGTCTCAGGATCGCGAGCGCAGTGGAATGCCAAGCATTGCTTTGTAATTGATGGTGTTTGGTTTTACTACTATCCATGAGCGGTCATGTCGCTTACCAGGCTTGCCGTCTCGCCATTCATTGGAATAATAAAAAACACTTTTATCTGACTCACCTGAGCAATCTTGACGTTGTATTGTGAGAACATTGCATCATACATAGACATGAGCTCTGACTGTCCCACCGCTGCAGCCGCTCTGGGGTCAAGGATACTGCCGGCATCCTGCACAGAAATGTCTAGACTTAATGTGGATGTATTAGAGAGAAAAGCCTTTGATCAATGACCAATGATAGCTTTAAGATGTAAGATTCTATAACATTATTTGATGCTATTATGATATTTGATTAGACTGCCGTTTTCACTCAGGGCAATAATTATCGATCAAAATAAATATAACAGTCAACACTTTGCTTGAATTGCTTTTATTTAAAGACAGTAATTATCATTACATTTTACTTTTTTTTCACAGAACCGAAGACGGAAATATATTTTATTGGTTTTCAAATTCATTTCTGCAAGAACTCGGGGTTTGGTACTCAATTATATTTACACAAAAAAAAGGTTTCATCGAGGCACAGAAATCTTCGCACCGATACTAAGTTTCATACTAAAATTGACATTCTCCTTTTATTTCTATATCAAAGATACGAACCATAAACACGATGAAAAACATGTGAGTACTGCACACTACTAAAAATTAAAAACACCCATACATTATATACCTCTCTGGTATGGTCACTTGGCGACAAAGTCTCTCTCATGGACAGTGACATTAACAATTCCTGGGTAAGCTTCTGTCTTCCGAAGGCCACAGCTCCACTGGTCACCATGATGCACTCCCGACCTTCGTGGTGACATTCCGCTACCTGCAGAAATAGGTGGATTATAATACATATGTATGTATATGTTATGGGCCAAGTGATTAATCGAGCATTATTCATAATGCCCGGGCATTATGAATAATGCAAAGTGCCTATTGGACAGAGTGATGTAAAGCAAATTAAAATCAAATTAATGAGCCGAAGTGGTACAATTTAGAATAGAGCAGCACGAGGGGGTGGGTTGGGAGGAGTGGAGGGGGAGAGGGAGTGTCGCGCCTGCCCTGGTAACACTCCCATGAAAAGGTAACGCACCATTCCTGAGAAATATATATTATAGCAACCTAACCTTTGAAACACTTGATGTCAATACAAATTAGCTTATGCATCGTATCCGGCGCTACGGGAAGTTCAACCCCTTCGCCCTTGCGTAACAAAAGATAGGCACCCATGCTCACCTTCGCAGCTTCGGCTTGCTGCTCTCCCTCCGCGCCTCCGGTATTTTATATACACTCTAGGGTCGGTAACCAAAAGACTACGTGAAGTCGGGGTGTTCCGAGTCAGTTTTGGGGCACAGTCGACCTAACTGATCCATAAAGTGGGTACACTAATTTTCTTCTGAAGACAATTTTTCAATGCCCGGGCATTATGAATACTGCCCGCATTAATCACTTGGCCCATAACATATACATGTGTACAAAATTAACAATTATACATTTACAAAATATATAGTTGCCTGTAAGAAATTACCTTGTGTAATAACTGATAAGGCCGCCACTAGTACTATTTTTATTTATTGTTATTATGTGTCTTTTTTGTTGTTTCTCCGTACAGTGCAAAAAAAGATTAAATAAATAAATAAATATAATTCACATCAAAATAGTCTGTAATTGATCACACATATTTTTTAGAAAGTATCAAAGTTTATCTTTCACATCAAAATCACTTCTTGGTGCTAATATTTATTTATTTTCAACAGTACAATATCTTACAAGTAAATCCTAATGCAATATTGACTCCTCAACTTATTTTGCTATTCAATACCAAGTATCAACGTAATATATCATAAAATAATAATAAGCTTGTATTTTTAACCGACTTCAAAAAAAGGAGGAGGTTCTCAATTCGACTGTATGTTGCTTTTTTTTTTTTTTTTTTATGTTTGTTACCTCGTTTCTCTGTACTGTGTGAACCGATTTCGACCATTCTTTCTTTGATTGAAAGCTGATGCTTGTCATTTGGTCCCATAAAAATATGGTGAAAATCTGAGCAATATCTTCGGACCTGGAGAGGGGAACTCCTTAAAATTAAGTAGGATTCCAATGGTTCTTTTTGCATTAGGTTCATTATAAAAGTTAATTTACAGTGAGAGAGGAAAAAGGGGTGGGGGTGAGGGGGGGTAGGTGATAAAATTAAAATACACGTAAATTCTAATATCTTCGGCAGGATTTAACCGATTTTAGTGATTTCTTTTTCATTGGAAAGAATGTATTGACAGGTTGATCTCAGGAACACAACATGGAGATCTGATGATCATTTTCGGACCTGGAGTGTAGAACTCTTCAAACTTTAGTAGGATTCCAATGGTTGTTTTTGCATTGGGTTCAGTATAAAAGCTAAGCTACAGTGGTGGTGGGAAAAGGGGGTAGGGGCAAAGGGAGGGGGGGGAGGGGTAGAAAAAATAATAAACATATGAATACTCCAATATCTTTGGCAGCTTTTAGCCGATTTTAGCGATTTCATTAACATCGGAAAGAACATATTCCTTGTGGGGACCAAATCTTCTTCATTTTGATTCCTATCAACACTAAAAAGATAAAAATAACCAAAAATTTTAATAAAAAAATAAAAACCGACTTCAAAACAAAAAACCGCTAAAAACCAAAAAATAACTAAATAATAAGTACCACTGCAAAGCAAAAAAATAATATTTGTTTTATGGAACTTGCGCTTGTTGATTAATTTGCTTAATGACTTGACTAGCCAACAAATCAAAATATATGCATAACATATTGAAGGCGGGTCGCCCAGTACCAAACATATAGATATTTAAATTAATATAAGGCATAGGTCCTACATGTTTGGTACTTGGCGGCCCGCCTTCGATATGTTATGCATATATTTTGATTTGTTGGCTAGTCAAGTCATTAAGCAAATTAATCAACAAGCGCAAGTTCCATGAAACAAATATTATTTTTTTGCTTTGCAGTGGTACTTATTATTTAGTTATTTTTTGGTTTTTAGCGGTTTTTTGTTTTGAAGTCGGTTTTTATTTTTTTATTAAAATTTTTGGTTATACAATTATTAACTAATCGTTATTTCACTCAAAGCGCCTGAGAATATGTCTACTATGTCATGAGGTTCATTAATGATTTTAATTATCCGCGTGATGGGTGTTTTCTCCAAAAAAGTGAACGACATTTTCTCGTATTTTATTTCCTCCGATACTAATTGTTAGTCCAGCCACCCTCCTATAAAACTTTATTCTGTATCGTCAAATACGGGCCAAGTACGATATTTCTCAAAATGTAATAGATTCAGTGACTGTAATTACATTCCATGGATTGAGCCGCTGCCTTTGTTAATAGCAACTGTATAATAAAATCTCTATATTTCCACTACAACTCTAGAATTAAACGTAAATCTTCCTTACATAATTGTAGCTAATCTTTTTGAGTTAAGACGTAGCCAGAAGTTTTTAGAAGGAAATTCAAACGCCATCAAGATTGACTCGACGACCAAATCAATTATGCCGAGTCGATGCTAGAACGCGCAATGAACGGGTTGACCTATTTACAGTCGAACAAGTATTAACAACGGAACTTGTGAACAGTGGGAAACTAGCCGTATAGCTTCGGTATTAAAGTCTTCTAACGAAATTGAGTTAACTTCCACCTGCTTAGTGCTTTGTTACTTTCGTAAACTGAGTAGTGTCGAGTCTTAAATTATGCATCACTGGCTTTCAAAAAGCGTCCCGCTTTCTTTGTTACTTATCTAAGTAGAATTGAGTTTCACTATGCATGTTGTTGAAAGGATTTGGGACTTTTTTGGAACTAATTACGACATATTTAACATTGTCTTTCTATACTTAATGATTATTTTAATCGACTTCATCGAATGCATTGTCTTACTGCGTCATAGCTTATCATCGTTTTCTTACTATAATATCACAAAATATGAGAGACCACCACCATCAGTAACAAGTAGTAAAAGCAGCTTCAATTTAGCTTCCGATATTATCATTATTATTCAGGCTGCATTTTCCTGCTCCTGTATGACACAGGTGCATCTAAATGTACACAAATATTTTGCTAAAATATTCCATTTAAATTTTGATACCAACTGCGGTTGATGTAAGCGGGTTAAATGTTTTCCTCGTCGGAAATTCTCGCAGTTTTAAATTTAGTGTAACTTTTTAAAGTATTAAATGAGTTTACTTTAATACTACGTTCTACTTTCAGGGGTACTGTTACTGAAAACCCTAAAATACAAGTTGATTTACATTAACTAATCCACAGTTAAGAAGATGATATCTGGTTGAAGGTATAAATTTCATATTCCTAAGCATTTTACAAAGCATTGATCTAATCAAAGTAGCAGGAAGGTTAGTTAGACATTTTTTTATTCAATTTCAGTTAAATATCCCACACTAAAAAAAGTATTTAAAAACTAAGAAATTTAAAATACCAAAAATGCTTCCTGTTAGGCTACTTTTTACGTATTCGAAACACTAACTTTATATACATATTTTATGCAGATGATGCAAAGAACTTGGAAGTTCTGTGTCACTGTTCAGATTACATTGGCCTTTCGCCAGAACCTGATCATTATTTAATTAAGACTATTTTTTAGTTCTTTGAAGACTTTAAACCAGTTATATTTTTAAAATATCATCCGTATGACCAATTAATTTGAGATAGCGTAGCCAATTCATTATCTTTGCCTTCGATGTAAAAGCGTTTAATTTAGTCTTTCTCATGCTCGTCTACAGATTAGAATACAAAGAAATTTCTTTCAATTTTAACTTTCCTGCGAATTTTTACAGCATAATCATTAATATCATCTGTACCCAAAGAAAGAGCATAGCTGAGCCCATGTCTTGTCATCGATGTGAACGGGAATATATTCAATACATGCTATAAACGAAATCTAATACGACATTACCTCCTCGTCCCTTTTCGCTACATATACATACACCCCATATTCAAGCATTAAAGAATTTTGTTAGAATAAGAATAATTTCCAACAGCTGAACAGATTGCTACTGTATCATTTATATCGTCAAACGCATCCCCAACAAAACATTCCATACTGCCGCCCTACTTTCAACATATTAGAATAAGCTGTATGGCTTAGACCTTTGCCTTTCCGTCAGGATGAATAGAAAAAACAACCTACTGTCAACATGACGGCCTTTGTGGTGCAGTTGGTTAGACGCAGGCTGTGAAACGAGAAGCCGTGAGTTCAATCCCCGTACCGAGAGCAATATTTAAGTGATCCATAGGTTTTTTCGAGTGTTTGTGAGACCGAAAAGTCCCATGTAATTTCTAGTACCCTCGACACAATATTAATATTAAAATAGACTATAACCCATACTTGTTCTATAATAGACGCAAGTCTTCCCAGAGCGAGTCCATTGCCATCTTCTCTGGTGATGACAGCGCTGCCAAGCTTCACCACCAGTCTTCTAGCATACTTCAGTTGGGATCTGTCGGTGAATGTCCTCTGCTTGCGCTCTGCACTGCCCAGGTTTCTCTTGTCCACGTTCAAACCCTGAGAAACAAAGATTTATATTACTTTGGATTTAATTTGATGACAGCCTCTGTGGCGCAGTTGATTAGACGCCGGCTGTGAAACGAGAGGCCGAGGATTCGATTCCCGCACCGAAACAAATATTTGTGTGAACCACAGGTATTTGTTTCGGGTCTGGGTGTTTGTGAGACCGAAAAGTCTCTCGTAGTTCCTGATACCTACGAAACAAGGCTCGATATTAGTGTGAGGTCAGGACTATGTATGTGACTGTTGGGTGTATTTATTTATTTATTTATAATTTAAATATTACTCTTAAGTATTTTTAATAATACAAATGTTTACATAAATATTAGGATTCGTTTGTGAGTCCATCTTCTCTATACGTTCAGCCAACTTTATTGCTTTAAAAGTGTGAAAATAAAACTGAAATATTATACGTATAGTGGTTAAGTGCCCTGCTTTTTGCTTGTGTAATATCATTCACTGACATCGAGTAGGTATCATAACAGAGTGAAAGAAAAATCTGCCATACCGAAAATGTATTTATTTGATTCGATAATATCAGCATTAATATCATAGGGTGTATATCCATATGTCACTAGTTCAAATCCGGCTCTAAGGAGCGAGAGATGCATGTAGCGACAGATTGTTCTTGTGGATTATAATTCCTAGTTAGGGCTGGATTTGTCACCACTTCAATAAAACAGCTTGAGCTTGCAAAACTTGTGATCACTTGATCCAACGTGGTGTGGAAGAGCATGAGTTGTCATAAAAAAATGTACATTTATTTATTTAGTCTTGTAATGCATTAATTATTACAGATAGACACATATCTGCCCACAACTTAAAATAAAATATGGCATTAAATTAAAATGACGTTCTGCCAAAAATAACTGAATACAAACAGTTACAAGATAAACAAACTAGAAGCAAAAAGCAAATAACACACAAAATAAACGTATATTTTCTAATTTGTCATTCGTAAGCGAGGTAAACCGAAATGCCACCAATTTAGAGCACCCGCGTCTCTCGCAGCGTCCTGTACACGATAAGTTTAATTTTTGACCCGAAACAGAGCTCGCTGCACTTTGTGGACGCAAAACTCGTTATTACCTCCACGTACGAAGTGAATTCTGGTTTTTACCCTCCAATTGCTGCGTTTAAAATTCTCTCTATGATATGGTCTGAATAGTTTATGAAGAACGTTTGCTGGTCATATTGCTCTCTAGTTTTATTTTAGGTATTTTACTTACAAATTGAATTTCGAAAATGGCACTATTTGAGGTTATGACTTAGTAATGTAATTTCGTGTGCGAGACCTAGCTGACGTAGAGAATATGGCCAAAATGGTTATCACAAAAATAACTGTTGTGGATTTTCTTGAGAATTTAGTCTCACAAAATTTACTGTGAATTTTGTTAGACCAAATTCAATTTCTATAGAAAGACTAACCGACTGAACCTCCAAGCAAAACCTGTTTTAAAGATTTTATCACGGATTTAATTTAATTTTTACATTTTTTGACTTCACGACGGGAAGTTTCCTAATCCGCGATAAAATTGTTCATTCCGGTACATACTATTAAAATATTTCACTTCGTAAAGTAGTTCATTCACATAAATACACCCAAATGTTTACACCAACGTTTCAGACATAAATGAAACAACTTTGTAAGTGAGCGGGGCTTCAACAAGAGCATTTTTATTACATTCCGGCGTCCTCGTGACATACAATGTCGTTTATACGACGGAAGAGATTAAATGTCGGGACAAATTAATATCTGTATAGTGACCCGATAGTTCCTTCAACGAAATTCTTCCTGTTTTGTTGAAGACTTCGCGATTTTTGTATGTACGAGTGGAAATTGTATTAACTAGATATATTTGTGTTTGTAATACTGAAGGAAACATGGAGAAATAAATGAGTAGGAGACGGTGGATTGACGAAAAGCTTTTTACCCTATTCATTACAGATTAAATCTTCATAATCATTGCTTGGTTATAAATATTTAACAAGAGCTAAGTTTACACACGTAATATAGAATTAAATTTAATAAACATTTAATATTTTCTTATAGTATAGGAGGCAAACGTGCATACGCTTCGCCTGATGGTAAGTGAACACTGCCGCCCTTAAACTAATATTAATTTATATTTTAATTAATGTTTAATCTAAAAAGCATGAAGGCCCTCATTCCGTCTATATGTATTCTTATATTTTTTAAGTTTCATAAAACATTTCACAATAAAAAAGTAAAACTATTATTACAGAGATACACGGGTAAAAATAGAATTTACTTGCAAAAAATAAAACTAATCTGAATCAGAAATTACCTTAACATTTCTACCGCAGAACTACTAATGAATGCAAATAAAAAATATTATTTGCGCTACCACGGTCCGCAGTTCATATCGGTGGTTAATTAAACCGCAATAGTACACGAACCTTTATTTAACAAAGAGTAGGAAACCTGTATAATTTTCTAAATAGTGCTCAGAAGTATATAGTAGGAATTGTAATATAATGATAATACCGAACGTAAGAATTGTATCAGTATCAGCCCATATACCTCCCACTGCAGGGCACAGGCCTCCTCTACAATCGAGAGTACGATTAAGAGTGGTTAGGCCATTCTGCACGCTGCTGTTATGCTTGACGAAATATATTATATTTGCCACGTAATAAAGATACAAGCACCACGAACCTAGTTCGTAATTTATTAGTTACTAGCTGTACCCGCGACTTCGTCCGCGTGGAATATAACACAAACTTTATTTTTCTAAAATAAAATATTTTTTCTAAAATAAATGTAGCCTAAGTTACTTCTTATTATATCAGCTACCTGACAATAAAAGTCCTGTCAAAATCGGTCCAGCCATTTCAGAGATTATCCGGAACAAACAGACAGTCAAAACAATTTTAAAGATCATTTTCGGCACAGGTATCGTGTATATAACGATATGTAGTAGGACATTTTCTTTTATTTTCACTTTAAAAACAGACACTTCAATTTTATTTATATGTATAGATTTAATACACCTCACTATAGCATTACTTGCTGTCTTTAGTACGGTTCTAAACAGTGATATCATGAAAATATACCAAAAATCTCAAAGCACTTATCATTGGCAGTATCATAATATTAAATTTCAAGTTATAGGAACCCTTATCTACATTACCTATCTATCGATACCTGTTCATCCCATATCCAATTTTCATGATGATATCTAGATAGCTGTTAGTGGTTACATGGTTCATACAAATCATATCATATCATACAATCCTATAAACATTATAGGATTGAATATGCTTTTGACGAGATATCATTCGAGATAGTGAAAACCATTTTCTTTATTATAACGTTTACATCCTTTTATATAGTATTGGGGGCAAACGCTCATTAACATTAATCTATAATATAAAAATGAATCGAAAATTTTTTTTTTTTTTTTATAATGGCCTGGCATAGTGGCGGCATTGCACCTGATGGAAAGTGCCAGTGCCGCCCAGGCAGAGTATCCATTGGCATCGGACGGCAGTCCCATGCCAATGGAAACAATTATGCCGGCCTGCTTAGGTGCCTCTTCACACCACGGCGGAAGGACCCAGGATTGTAGGAAGGAGGGAACACGTGCGCCGGCAAACAATTCCACAGCCTGACGGTGCGGCACAGAAACGAATTTGAGAATGTGTTGGTAACCGCATAATTCAACAACGCCTGGACCAATTTGGCTGATTTTGGTCTTGAAATATTCGTGGAAGTCCTGGGAAGGTTTTAGGGGTGAGAAAAATAGGAAAATTTCTGAGGAAGATACTAAAAACCTTTTTTTTGGGTATCGTTCAAGCGTGATGCGTCCAGCCAGTATAGGATGATCTTTGTTTATTTGACGGGAGACGTAAAAGACGGTCCAGCTTCAACTACCACCCAACGTTAAATGATCTATCTTTCCATTGTCTTTCATTGACGGCTGACGAAATAGAACAAAATTCAAAAAATGTGTACATCGTGTATATAATATTATCTAGATACGGCGTCTTGCGCATCATTTTGTTAAATGTAAATTAAAACGATGTCCACATCTACCAAAATCGCCCATTGTTTTTTGAGATTATTGCAACAGTTTTAAACAAAGTATACTCTATCGAAGCGTTTTGCCGGAGTATACCAAAATATATCTAATTATAATTTTTCGTTTTCATAAACGACATTGTTTTTTGAATTTATACTTTTAGATGCGCTGGGGGACATATTTAAATTTCGCATTAGTATTGTTTTCAGACTCAAGAATAAAAAAAATATTGGTACGTTGATGCCGTATCTAGACATTATAATGAAACGATATGCAGTTTTATATTTTTAAATATTTGTTCTATTACTTACGTCACCTGGTAAGGCAGTATGAAGGTTTTATTAATTTGTATATGGTAACGTAATAGACGCGACTGCCAACAAGTTAACGATGGTCACGGGTTCAAATCCCAGGGCACACCTCTGACTTTTCGGATTAATTTCTACGTGAAATAAAATCCGCCAACTCGCACTAAGCAAGCAGGGTGGACTATATCTTCTTCTATAATATAAAAATGAATCACAAAAAGTGTTGGTAAGCGCATAACTCAACAACGCCTGGACCAATTTGGCCAATTCTTTTTTTAAATGGTTATTATTACTTTATTACTAACAAAAAGTAATGGCGTGCAATATTATTAGGAAAAACAGCATTTTGGTGCTGAAATAAGGGACGTAATATTGGATGGACAATAAAAAAACGCTAAAGTTTTTAATGTCAAAATTTCATAAGGCAATCTTTATATGTACATGTATATGGAGAGACGGGATATAATAGAGTGGAAGGTACGGGAGAGGGCTGGGATAGCTGACAGATTTGATAGGACGAAATGTAAATGCACGTTATAAGACGGGATGGATAATAAAAGAGAAAGGACGGGACGGATCGGGAAGAGACTGAACAGACGGATGAGACGGGATTGAGCCAGACAGTAGGATAGCTATGTCAAGTTTAGGTATACAAGAGATTAATACGAAAAATAACATGTATTTGGTGTGGAGTGGAATCAAAAAATATATGCACCCAGGCGAAGCTGGGTCGGGCCGCTAGTTTTTTATACAACTATACGGCATAGAGATGCATAATAGAAAAAAAAATTAAAAATATCCAACGGAAGTATGTACTATACACTTCCCTCTAAACAAGCCGTTGCGATCTTTTATACATACATACATAAACTCCAGCGGCGTGCACAGGATTATGACACTGGGTATGCGGCGGAGTACTCGGTCACAAAAACTTTTTCTTTTATAGTTTTTTAGCACAGCCACGCGACGGATCTCTAAGTCGGAAACCATGCCAACATAACAAGTCTTAGATGTACTACTATTCATGTCCATCTTCTACGGCAACGCAGACAAAACAGCGATCGATCGTCGCGGCGGAAGAAATTCTAATAAGTAAAATAAAAAAAACTCACCTAGTCAGATTTCAATTTTCACATATTCAAGGTTCCGGTTAGTTGAGATTACTATACCTATCCCGATGTAAATAAACGCAAGATTTCGGCCACCTCATTCATTCATTTGATTAACATACATTTTTAACACAAATGTCGCAATCAAATAACATAAAAAAAAAAACAAACACACTAGTAAAAGCAAATGACTACAATTAATATCGAAACTTAGTAATAAACTGTTAAAAGTACACACTTTCAAATGTTAAAATGAAAAATCCGTTAAGAAATCTATTTTTTTTTACAAACATACTAGTATAAAATAGTAAACAATGCAAAAACTCATAAAAAAAGCAAAATGGCCTCCGCGAAACACAAAACATTTCTATTTAAATAAATAAAACCTTACTAACCAAAAATGCGTAATGTGCATAGGTGATTTATTAGATTCCAGCCTATTAATTTTACTCGGATTATAGGCAACGAACATTTACGATTACTCCCGACAACTGCCGAACTCCCGAGGCCTGCCGCAGGAGTCGCGGCTTTCAATATTCATGGGTGTGTGCGTTTGCGACTGTGCACGGACACCAAAATTACTACACACATGTAAACAAATGTAATGCGGGACGCGGCGGCATGACTTGGTTGATTAGGTACATTAATTTGCTTTGCAGCGCCTCTTGCTTTTCGCGTCGCAACCATAATGTTTGCGTGATTGCCAATAGGTGCTATTAATAAAATATTAGGCGTTTTTAAGTTATTATATTTTGTTTATTCATTTATTTACTATAAATTAAAGTCATCTAAAACGTACGAGCGTTATAATAAAATATCTGTGAATGGCAAGTAAAGCACTGCATTTCTGCCTACAAGGAGTGCACGCCCCTGATAAACTCACGCCTTTTCCCAAGAAGGAGTAGGCAGAGGTGCTACCAGGACACCCACATACCGCCTTGTACATTCCGTTCCACGATGTGATAGGGAGCGAGCCTATTGCCATATCGGGTTCAAATTGACTCCGGACTGATAATGAATAGAAAAATCAAGTATTGCTTCGAACCCGAGCTGATCGTACCGTAGACCAACTACGCTATAAATTTATTATATAGGCAAAACATTAAATTATGTAAGTTATTATACAGGGTATCTCAAGACTGCTACAGAAAACGAAGCCGGGTGGTAGTTTTAGTGACTTCAGACACATTGCACCAGAAAATGTTGAAAAAAAGCGACGACTTTTTTTTTGTTATTTTATTCCTATGGTCGTATTTGGATGGTAAATTCATTTTGTCCTAAAATAACAGTGAATACCCTTTTATTTATAAGGACTCTAAGGTAAAAAAGAGTTTAAATTATTATTTTAGCAAAAACTATGGATATACCACCCAAAAATTACGATATTTAAAAAATCATAAAAAAAATTGTCGCTTTTTTTTGCGAAAATTTTAGTTGCATTGTGTTTGTTGACAGCCTCCGTGGCGCAGGCGGTTAGACGCCGCCCGTGAAACGAGAGGCCGCGGGTTCGATCCCCGCACCGAGAGAAATGTTTGTGCGGCCCACAAATATTTCTCTCGGGTCTGGGTGTTTGTGAGACCGAAAAGTCTCTCGTAGTTCCTGATACCCACGACACAAGACTCGATCTTAATGTGGGGTCAGGTCTATGTATGTGACTGTTGGGTGTTATTTTATTTATTTATTTATTTGTAGTCACTAAAACTACCACCCGGCTTCGTTTTCGGTAGCAGTCTTGATATACCCGGTATACAAGGACTTTATGGCCACTAACACGGAAACTCAATACCCGGATTCTACGTCAATTAAAGAATTACAATACCCCCTAAAACCATAATAAGGAAGTACCATCTATGTCGAGAGGCACTGACTGCAGAAATATTAATGCCAGCGGAGTGACCCATGTCATGTGAAAAGGTTTGCAAAAAGCGACATAATCTACGATAAATGGCTGATATCCGGATCTCCTTAACTATTTAAATGGGATTTCATAGCTTTTGGGTGACATTAATTCGTATTAAACGTTGAAATAAAACTATTATTTACGGATTTTATCGCGGATTTGGTTTAATTTTTACATTTTTTGAATTCCCGACGTTTCGATTACTTTACAGCTTTCGTAGTCATGGGGCGGACTGAGGTATTAGTCATCCGCTCAGTGACTGTAACAATTTAACTACCCTTAATTTTGAATTATTAAATTAAAAAGTTAATTTAAATAACTAATCTGGTAATAAATTAACTTTTAATTTAATAATTCAAAATTAAGGGTAGTTAAATTGTAACAGTCACTGAGCGGATGAATAATACCTCAGTCCGCCCCGTGACCACGAAAGCTGTAAAGTAATCGAAACGTCGCGTCGTCGGGAATTCAAAAAATGTAAAAATTAAACCAAATCCGCGATAAAATCCGTAAATAATAGTTATATTTCAATGTGTAACATTCGCGTAAATCTAAGAAACCATTACGTATTAAACGTCTTCAGATAAATATATATCGTGTTTGAAGTTTATTTTAAAGGATTATATAGGTGCTAACTGCTTCGGAAATGGAATCCTAGGTAGATCATTAAATTATAAGCTAAATCATTCTTCAACATAGATGAAAAGTTATATTGTGCTGACTCCATGTAAGCGAAGAACAAACATCAGACTAAAAAAAAAATACTTGCGATGTTAAATCTGGACAGTAATAAGTATTTTGTAAAATAACATAAACATTTTAGATATGCTGGTCTTTAACTTATTGTTACAATTTTATAAAGGACTTTCATACATTTCATACACACAAACATTATTATCGAAAATATACGTCAAAATATCCTGTAAAAAGTCCCAGACACTCCAATTGGAAGTTAAGTCGTAGTTGACCTTATTTTTCAATATCTGTACTGAATGGTAATTGAATACGGAGGTCTCGCGTCCTTTGTCGCTAGCTGGTAAACAAGGTCGCCCGTAGAAGCTTTCCTTATCCGAAAGCAAGGACAGGATTGGATTAAGATAGCAGGATTTTCGACTTAAAAAGTTTTCTATGTTGAGAAAGTTGCCAATAAAGTATTTGTATCATTGTGATTTAAACATTTATGAAAGGCTTAAATTGAAATAATTAATCAATGTTATGTAAATTCAGTAAAGCGATTTGCGAGAATTGTTTATGACATAGAAATAGAATGTCCTCCAACACTAAGCCAGCGTAGTGGACAAAAAGTATATAGTCTATCTACTCTCAATTGTATTCTCGATTGTACAAGAGGCGCGTGCCCTGCCATGAAACATATATGAGCTGATATATACAGTATTAGAATTTAGTAGTAACGATACCAACAAAAATCTTTAAACAGGCACACCCAGTATGTTCCTATTCCTAATGACCATCAATTACTATAAACGTTGTACTATGAATAATCGATTGGTGATGCTCTATTGTTTAATGGGCATGTTGACCAATTGCGCCTCGGAGGCAGACCAACTTTTGCTCCGAATAACGAAAGTTACTACCACTAGCAAATTGTCTAATACAACAGCAAAAAATATCTAAAACAAACAATAAGTCCAATTCCATGTCAAGTTAAGGATTAAATTCTTAATTCCTTCTAACGGCCCTGACAGTGACGACAAAAAGTAGAAAATACTTAGCTCCCGCCTCTCAGATAATGGGATCTTACGATGATATTGTCGTCTTCTTCAGAATTTCAACGTTTCCTAAATTTGTTTTGTTTTACAAAAAAATGTTTTATGATAAACAGTGGTCGACAGCTGGTCCTAAAGGAGACAATTTGGGAAATTCTTAAGGGTCTCTTGATATTGTTTTGTCATTTGTGATCATTTTCTTCGTGCTAATTCATAAAATAAATGAAGTATTATGTACCGAAAAGGAGGATAAGTAAGTAAATATTGACAGCCTCGTCCTTGGAACGACGACAGTCAACAAATAAGTTGGTTTGAACTCAAAAGTACGCTAAGTCCTAGTCAATTTGAAAATATTGTAGAATAAAATGTATTTTTATGTTCGAATAGTAAGAAGAAGTCTGACACACCTAAATCAATATTTTCACGGGTGATTAATGTGAGCAAAATTAAGTGGAGATAGTAATTCCTGACTACGGGCTGATTTTTATGACTAATAAAATCCAATATAACTTTGTCCGACCCGGGATTCGAATTGTAAAGAAATCGATGGCACCCGCCGTAAGGGTCAGGTTAAAAGTACTCTGAACCGTCGTGAATGCATGCAGAGATTAATGAAAGTGGACGAAGCAAAACTAGTACGTTATATCTGAATCGTATCTATAATCTGTATCTACTCCTATGATCTAGTCGTGAAGTTTATTTCTATATGTATGAAAAATGATGTTGCTAATTAAACTATTCATAAATTTAAACTAATTAAAATATTCTTAAAATTTTACTAGATGACTTAATTAAATATCTAATATTATATTAATTAATTTTTACTTTGTTAAACAGAAACTAATTAGAAATCAAGTTTCTTTTCGGTAACACTAACAATATTTCTTTACTTTAATATTTTAATTAAATTTATGAACTGCCACTTTATAATGCAGTTAATAACTAAGTTTAAAAATAGAATATATGAGTTGCTCAGGGTCATAACTTTATTGAATGGCGAGAGATTATCAATTGTTGCTAGCATGAAGTGCAATGCAGTCACTTTGCGACCTTGGTGTGAAAACATTATATTGTGATGAATAAAGAATTAATCCCCCAACCTAACTCCGTAATCAAAATTCCGTTTCAAAAAAAGCTTTTTTCAAGAAAACTATGTACCAACATTAATTACGTATTAAAAATTAATCCACAGACGTTAGGTGCGGAAAACTATGTAACTTCGGATTTTCGGCTAATACATGGGCTCAACTTAAATTGGAATGTTTAGTATTAGTTTTAACAGGCCATTTTTTATTCCATCTTTTTAATAAAATTAGATTCAAGCTCTTTCTCATGTAGTTTATACCTAACGGCGATTTTATAGTTAGATCTTTTATAACAAAACCGAATTATATACCGCGCTAGGTGTATCTGTATTTACCATATACGTTCCACTGTAAGCCCTCCTCTACAACCGATAGTGCGATTGAGAGGCGTTAGGCCATATATTTTGTATTTGACATACCATAGATATTGTTCCGAATTGCTAATGTAAGTTTTGTCATGATGTTTTCCTTAATTGTTATAGTGCACTATACGAGTATAGTTAATATAATCTACCCAAGCATAACTTAGAACTGACGCTGAACTTCGCGTTGTATAATTGGACTTGGTCCACTAAAGTAAAATAGTTTATTGCAGAATTTTCGTAACCCCAAGTTGTAATATTGGGCTTACTCTTAAGTCAACCAAAGTAATATATTCGTAGTATAGTTTTTGATATACTTTCGGATAGTGACTACTCTATTCCATGAAAGAAAACCGTCATAATGATGCTCCGTCTTAACTATAGACAGCCTCCTTGGCGCAGTAGGTTAAACGCCGCCTGTGAAACGAGGTGCCGCAGGTTGGATCCCAGCACCGAAATTAAAAACAAATATTTGTGTGATCCACAGGGGTTTGTTCCCGGTCTGGGTATTTGTGAGACCAAAGTCTCTTGTAGTATCTAGTATACACGACATAAGACACAATCTTAGTGGGGTCAGGACTATGTAGGTGACTGTTAGGTGTATTTATTATTATTTATCATGAGATGTCGTTCAATTCTTTTGTTGTGTCAGAAAAAAAACATCAGTATGCCATCTACTAAACTAAATAATTAACTTTAATATTCACCTATTAAAGTTTTATCGCTTCGAGGTGGGTAGTACGTATCAATCTATTTACATGCGGTTTTGAGGAGACCCGCATAACATGGACTCTTTTTAATAACTGTATATACCAATAAATCTAATAATTACTTAAATACAAAATATAATTATACATACATACAACTGCCTCGGTTTTGTAGTTGTACTAAACAACGATTACAACGCTGAGGTCTTGAATTCGAATCCCGGGTCGGACAAAGTTATATTGGATTTTATTAGTCATAAAAATCAGCCCGTAGTCAGGAATTGTGATATGGCAATAGGCTCACCCAATATCATATCGTGAGATGGAACAAATGAGGCGAAACGTGGGTAGTCTGGGAAAAATGCAACATTTTAATTATGTACAAAATACCGGGTATCTCAAGACTGCTACCGAAAACGAAGCCGGGTGGTAGTTTTAGTGGCTACAAACACAATGCAATTAAAAATTTCGCCTAGAAACGCGACAATTTTTTTTATGATTTTTTAAATATCGTCATTTTTGGGTGGTAAATCCATAGTTTTTGCTAAAATAATAATTTAAACTCTTTTATACCTTAGAGTATTTATAAATAAAAGGGTATATACTATTATTTTAGGAAAAAATGTATTTACCACCCAAATATGGCCATAGGAAAAAAATAACAAAAAAAAAATTGTCGTTTTTTTTTTGCAACATTTTCTCTTGCATTGTGTCTGAAGTCGCTTAAACTACCACCCGGCTTCGTTTTCGGTAGCAGTCTTGATATACCCTGTATACACTTTAGTACACCTCTCATTGCCCTATATAAATATTTTCCACGCGCTATTACGTACTAGTTGTTAGTAATTGATATAAATGGACCTTGCCCGCGACCACAGAGTGTCACATGCACTGACGTACATGCCGACATACTCTGTGCTAATCAAGAAATATTAACTGTTTTAAATATGGTTTTAAAACTTATTTTAGCTATCAATTTTTTTTTCTTCTTCACCCAAACTACATTTAAAGTCGTTACAATCAAACAAAATATTCTAAATAAAATAAGTTTTAAAAGTATCTATGAATAATGATTATTTTTAGTCATAATTTACTAGTCCATACTGTTTTATGGAACATCTGGTACGAAAATTAATATCTACTTCTGAGATCATTTAGATATACTAGGTCTCATATGGCCAAGGTTAGGCCAAATGTAGGTGTAATGGTTGTACCTCTGCCTACCCCTTATGGGAAAAAGGCGTGAGTTTATTTATATATGTATGTACTAGGTCTAGGTCAATGCTGGTCACACAGTTTTATATTGCATTACATTAGAAGACTCAAGAAATGATCTACTACTTAATAGAGCCGGCCTCTTAAAATAGAAGAAAAATAAGAGAGAAAGCATAAGGGGCGGAAGAATATGTATTACGCCATCGGATATGCCAGTACCTAAACAAAGGACTGAACTAGGCCCCAGTTCACGTCGATTTTGTAGAGATAGAATTACAACTCCGATGGACCTGACCAATGACGTTTTAGCTTAGGACCTACAATACAATACAACGTAACTACAGCATGGTTCTACCAAATGTCTTTTCCTAAGTTAACGGCATTCAAAATATTTATCTTCGGATTGTTTTACTATAAATATTCACTTATAATACCACAAGAGCTTCAAAATTATCGGGTATTTCCCGATAGGTTCGTTGCAAACAAATGAAGGAGTCAAAACTTGACGACTTTATTTGTTTGCAGGGAACCTTGAGGGAAATGCCAGATAATTTTGAAGCTCGTGTGGTATTCGGGGGATTATTTTTCCGTCCCAAATTTTAATTTCAAACTCATTTTCATGCAAAATCTCCAATTTTCACAATTGAATTCAACCTGTCAGTTTGACGTGTGGTTAATTTGACTGGATCATGTTTTGTTTTTTATATATAGCAACTACCAGAGAAAATTTTCAAAAAATTATCAGTATAATACCATGTAGGTTGTACCACGTGACGTCGAATGGTGCAATTCTATTGGTCGATATTTGGGTCGGAAAAATAATCACAAAAATAACACATTCCATCAAGCAAAACAATTAAATTGACATATTTATTAAGGCCGTCTCAATTAGAATTGACAGCGCAACGGCTGTATATTAACAGCAATGGAATCAATGTTCCAAGCGTGCCTAAATAGATATGATCTTCAGACAATTAATTCATTGTTAGTTCCATATTGCATATTTGTAAAGAACTCAATACATTCACATCAATATTATTGGAGAATTCTTGGTGAAGACTGTTTTTTGGTCATTACTGTTGAACAGGCCCTGTACGTATTCTGTATTAGCCCATATATGTTTCACGGGCATCTATGTTGCTTGGGCCTCCTCTACAATCGAGAATACAATCGGAGGGGTTAGGCTATATAGTCCACCACAATAGTCTAGGTCTTATACAGGTCTGGGTTTATTCTAAGTAGTTCCTTTCACTTCCTTAAAGGAAGTAATCAGACTTTTCAATCCCAGTAGTTCCTTTAATTAATATGAAAAAAAATACTGAGACTGAAAAGTCTCGGTGGTTTCTTTAAAATAAAAATATGGATTTAGTATTACTACATATTGCTATTTTTAACCACACCAAAGTGTTTATAACATATGATAGTAAGGTCAGGTCGACACGATAGTCTAAATACTGGTGAGAATACTACCAACAGATCTCTCGTCATTCGGTTTAGTTAGTTCTTCAGGTTAGTTAATTCTTAATCTAAGCATAAACATAGGATTGTGACTTAGTACATGAAAAATATTGAAAATAATTATTTCGATTCTAGCGCCACGCTCTGGTGAGAACTAACGCATCGAAGTGAGTTTAATTTGTTATCTTTTTACTTTTGTTATGTTCTCCCGAGCTCTCTAGTTTCTGATATTGTTTTGTTTTCATTCCAAATAATAAGGTCATTTTTCGCTCTTCCAATATTGCACCCATCTCATCTCGCCGCTTACTTTGAACACCTTCGATAGTCTGACTCAGCGAGTTCAGAGTTCTATCTTATATATTCAATAGCAGTTTCAGTTTTGTTATGTCTAGCCCAGTGGTTCTTAACCGGTGGTCCGTAAAGCCATCACAAGGCTTCTTCTTAATCATTAAGATACCTACTTGATATGAATATAATCTATAATGCATAGTGGAGGCCACGTACAGGCAAGCAAAATATCGAACACCCGCCTACAAGATGGACGGACGACCTGACTAAAGTTGCAGGAAGTAGCTGGATGCAGACCGCTTCCAACAGTTCGATGTGAAGATCCTTGGGTAGGCCTTTGTTCAGCAGTGGACTTCTTGTGGCTGAGATGATGATTATAATGCATATTTTGTTACTTGATACATAGAAAAAATATTTATTTATTTACATTTCGATACTGTATTAAAATACAACCGACCAATCAACCAACTGAGTGGTCGATGGACAGACAGAAATTTGTCAAATGGTCCTTGAGTAAAAGGTTAAGAACCACTAGTCTAGTTGTTGAAATAATAGGATACGAATATTGCGGACGACGCCACAGGGTACAAAGCTATTTAGAAAGAAATTGAAAAATCCCCCTCACAGGAAACCGTATTAAAAGAATAAGATGAAAGGTTCTACATCACGAACATTGTTATACACTCTGTTGTTTTAGCATTTCGTCCTCTCGTTACTTTAAGTTTATTTAAATGTAATGTTTTTTACGAAGTAATTTTCGCTCATATTTTTAGGGCGGACATAAAATTACAATGCTTTTCTTAGAATATTTTCGTGGAAAATATTACATTTATAATAATGACTTTATTGTTATCTTTTTTGTACTTAGAGTTAGCAACTTTGCTAACCTTAAACTATATCGGGCTGGCTAAAGTCGAGCTTATGGTCTGATAAATTTGAGGTAATTTAGAACTTCGGTGACTTCTATAGTAACATATTTGAAACTAATAGATTGTGTAAAGTTATAATGTTACATGTGCAATATACACAATACACATTTGACACGTATTATATTAAAGTATCATAGTTTTTCTATACTAATATATGTATATATAACTTTATTATTAAAATTGACTACTGTTTTTTACATATAGACCTCTCAGACTGTACATTTACATTGAAATATTATTTTGGAGACAATATTCGCTGACGGTCACTGCACTTTTATCTCTGCTATATTCTGTTTTGAACTGACATGTGTTATTATCTTTATAACGAACACAAGTACCTATTAATTACAGCTACATAATTATTCTTCTTAAAATTTTCATAATTTAATATTACAAAAATAATATAACGTAATACTTTATACGAACTTAAAGAAACATCCACCAAATTAAAAGTTCAATTGGTCCTAATAATCTACACAATCATTTCTAAACAAACGGCCTTCATCTAAATGAAATGTATACTTGTTGTTTACGAGAAACCAAGTATCTATGCATAACAAACCATTAGCTTATCTATCAGGAAAATACTATTTGCTATAATTAGCAATGCGAATCAATCGTTTAACTTTCGCTTCATATTTGATTTATTTTACAAATACAAATTGTAGAACATATTCCACACATAATATATTATTTTAAATCATCATCATTTGATAATTACTGTTGAAGGTCTACCTCAGATCATATGCCTCCATGAAATATTTCCAAATGGATCTACCGGGTATCTCAAGACTGCTACCGAAAACGAAGCCGGGTGGTAGTTTAAGTGACTACAAACACATTGCAACTAAAATTTTCGCAAAGAAACGCGACAATTATTTTTTATGATTTTTTAAATATCGTCATTTTTGGGTGGTAAATCCATAGTTTTTGCTAAAATAATTATTTAAACACTTTTATACCTTAGATTGTTTATAAATAAAAGGGTATACACTATTATTTTAGGAAAAAAATACATTTACCACCCAAATATGGTCATAGGAAAAAAATAACAAAAAAAAAATTGTCGCTCTTTTTTGCAATTTTTTCTATTGCATTGTGTCTGAAGTCGCTTAAACTACCACCCGGCTTCGTTTTCGGTAGCAGTCTTGATATACCCTGTATAAGAATTTTGACCCAGCGACCTCATATAAGCTAGATTTATTCAAATAAATTCATTGAATTAAAAATGCACATATACACATATATATAACATTGTAATTTGTGTAGGTGCACCTATTGGTAATCGTAATGTAATGTCCGCCAACCCGCACGAGGCCAACGTGGTCGACTATGGCCTACCCACTCTCTATCGTACTCTCGATTGTAGAAAAGACTCGTGTCCTGCAGTGGGACATATATGGGATGATACAGTACAGTACATTGGTAAAAGATGGTACTTTCAAACGAGGGTCGGGTCTAAAGGACCCTGAATGGACGAGAATGCTTGAACCGGTTGATGAAAGTGGATGAAGCGAAAGCATCAAGCAAAGTGGCGATCTATAGCCTTTGCCTACCCTTATGGGATACAGACGTGGCAATTACGTGTGTATGAATGTTTTAGTAATAAAAATTATAATGTATAAATTGTTCTTATGATTATCATCATCATCTCATCAATTATCATCATCTCAGCCTCGGGAATTCCACTTCTGAACATAGGCCTCCCCCAAGGATCTCCCCATCGACCTGTTAAAAGGGGCCTACATCCAGCGACTAAATTAATAAATTGTTATATTGAGATTAAAATATTTACTTACATCTGATGGAGTAACTCCAGCGACCAAAGGAGGTTTATCCCACCCCACAACAGTATACCATCTCTTCCCACCTACATTATTAAAAGTACGACCGCACAATCGCAACATTTTGCACTATAGCACTTAAATATTTATTCTAAATAAATTATTCGATAAATAATATTTGAATAAATTATTCCTTAAATATTATATATTATAAATTCATTGTAACATGCGCCGGCACATGTCACGCGCGCCACTGATTACGAAGTTCTGATAAATGGCATGTAACAATTTATTCAACAGTTATGAACTTTAATAATTACTACGAGGGACTGTTAGCTTCAATATCTCGACGATTTGTTGTTATCTAAGGAGACGTATGTAGTTTATTTTGTAAATTATCGATTTGTTTTATTGCGTATTTGTTTAGCTTGTTCCTAATTTTTAATATGAACTTATAATAAATATTGTACCTATTAATAAAACATGCTGTGGCAATATCTAGCTGGCACATTTATCCCTGGCATATTTATTTGTTTTAGGTTCCGGACCTTTGTATTTATTTATTTACTTATGACACTAAACCCAAAAAAATGTCACCATAATATTGTGCGATAATTTCAGCATTAATTACTCAATAATCAATTTTATTTAGAAAATTATTAGTTTACTTTAACGCATTCTGTAACAAGTAACTTTCTCCTACAAAAAACTAACATACGTATATCGTTAGTCGAAAATATGTCAAACAACACACAATATTATGATTGGCCAATTCAAAAGGTCACAATTAAGTTTTACAACATTATCACACGGTTCATTGCTCTATTGAACTTTCATACTACAATGTTTATAACTTTTATCGTGGCCAGTAATTAGTATGTTTAATGAACTCACTTAAAAATATTCCATATTAAAACCATAGTTTTTAAAGCATAAAACATTTAAATCATGTTTGGCGAGTCTTATCATGAAATATGAATTCTATATTTTGACAATACAGGGCATTGTTCAAAGAGCAAAGATAAAGTTAGACTTCGAACTCAAATTTAATAAGAAACATATAATATTTGCTACATGGATTGTATCACACTTTATATAGCGTACTTAATGGCACGTTAGTAATGACTAATGTACCACGAGGTTCTGGATTCAATTCTCAGATTGTGTCTCTATGCGAAGTGTTTTGATTAGAAAAACACGAAACACGATTCTCGAAAATAATATTGTCAGGTAATACTTATCTCTTACGCCAAATCTTTTTGTTATATGCGTAATATGATTGGTGGCCTAACACCACTGAATTAAAGTCTTAGCTGTAGAATAATATTATGCTCAGCAGCAGGAAATTATGGGCTGATACAGTACAATATTATGCATATTACATTGTAATGAATCGCCAAAAACCGAGCCTTAATAATTCTTCCCTGGACTTTTAATATCAAAGGCTTCTTATAGTAAATAGCAAGTGAAATACTATATGTTCAGTTCATGTCGTACATCAGTACCTGCTTGTGGCTACGTACCTGTCACTTCCCTCTAACATGTTTGAGGAAACTGATGGGACACGCGCTCAGCTTGTGAACGAGTTGTGCATAAAATGATTCATTCGGGCTGATATGTGGTTTAGCATGTTTAAATATTATAAATGTTTATAGGTTTATTAGATACGTACGTCCTACTAATATCATATAGGTATAGGTTTGTGTTTGTTGCTTTGCGCTCAAACAGCTGGACCAATTTCGATGAAACTTAGGCCACTTTTTAGCCCTAATTATGTAGCATTTCCTTGGTATTAACAAGGAATTAAAATATCAATATTTAAATTCCTTGAGATTTCTTTATTTCATAATGTATAATATAATATAGGGCATAATGATAAGGCATGCAGCATAATCGATGGTTGGACGGTCACATTGTGTATAAATATAAAATAGTATGCAAAATAATAATAGTCTGATGTGGAAGGACTCAAAAACTATCCACACCCGGGTGAAGCCAGCTCAGATGGCTAGTAAATATACAAGCTGTACTTGGTACAATCAATTATTTAAATTTATTTTGTGCATACATTTTCTATGTAACCAGTACTTGGTTCCCAAAACAAAGGTGCTGAATGGTATTACTAGCGCCATCTATACTTCGTAGAACATATTCCAAATACGTGCGTGGTGGCCTGTTGATAAACGGACCCGAGGCAGCTGCGAACATGTTCACGGTGGTCGCGGGTTCGAATCCCAGGGCACACTTCTGAATTTTCGGAGTCATGTGTGTATTGATTGTCGAACACCTCGCACTATAACAGTGAACGAAAACATCGTGAGGAAACCTGTACAATAGCGATTTTCTATGGCATGTAAAATCCGCCAATCCGCACTAGGCCAGCTTGGTGGACTATATGGCCTAACCACTCTCAACCGTATTCTTGATAGCAGAGGAGGCCCGTGCCCTGCAGAGAGACGTATATCGGCTGATACAGATTTCAAATATGTCTTAGGTTGTCGTCATACTAGAAGTAAATACCAGTCGCATGCAAGTCATCACTCTTATGAGATTATATGATGTAGATATCCTTAGTTAGATCTATTAAGCAAATGATTTTTTTTATTGCGATGAATGCCGAGACGAGCAAGCCATTCTTATCTGATGGTAAGGCAAAAAAGTAAACTAAACAAAACAATAAATTACAAAGCAATACTACTTACTACTTGGCATTCCACTGCGCTTGCCATCCTGAGACATGAGGTATTAAGTCTAAATATTTCCGATTTTGTTTCATTTTTTCAAGTATTTTCTCTGGCTACAATATCCTTCAAACCGAAATACAACATTACACTCACACTGCTGTTTGGCGGGAGAAATAGACATTGCAGTGGTACCATTCCAGCCGACGTCTCATATATGAGAGACCTATCGGTAAATCTCTCCTGATTTGATATCTATAATCAACACCAAAAACATCTCCATGCCAATTCGTTCCCCCATTAGTCTATCAATCACTTCGATAATGTTAATAGACTCAACCAAGAAGCTTACACCCAAATGGAGATTGCATTGCGTATATTAAAGTGAAGCTCTAAAATTTGACCTTGAATGACGTCGCTGTTGCCTGCTATCCTTTTCTGTAGAGTAAAAATGAATGAACTTCATGTGAACTTCATTCATTGTCACTGTAAAGAAAAGGATAGCAGGCAACAGCGACTTCATTCAAGGTCAATTTTTTGTGCTTCAGTGTTTTATACGGAATGCAAACTCCATTTGGGTATAAGCTTCTTGGACTCAACAGTCAATTGATCATACAAACATTGTCTATAACAGTCAAAATACACAAAGATAAGTTTGTTTACTTGAGTTTTTGTGCCCGATATCAATGAAGTAATCCTTACTGGCTCAAATATTTATTATTAATCTGCAGATAAACGGTACACTAGTAGTTACAAAGTTCGTTGACAGTCTTATATTCAAAGAGATTTACAGTATTAATATAAATACATTGTTTTATTTTTGATAGTTCCGTGTTATTGACCGCTTTGCAAAGTACCTAAAAGTGATTGCCTATAGTAATAATGCCTATCTAAACAGGAACGGACAGGGGATATTCTATAAATGAAATAATTATTTCAATAATAATCGACTGGAATTTTTCACTTCTAAAATGCCATGCCAACCCACGTCCCACTCAAAACTGAATATTTTTAATTAGGGACTCGAAAAATATGTAAAAAAAAACGACTTATTAGAATTTAAAATAACTTCTAAGTTTTTATAGATGCTCATTGGTATAATGATTTTGAAATCCTAGATTGGAGTCTGTCTGTCATATAATTATATCATTTAGGAATAAAATTACATTCGTCATGATAGATATTTTAATTTAATTGAAACTAACAGGATTCCATGTTTCTTTTGTAATTCACACCTATATAGATATACATTCCTGAAGGACTAAATATAGTAGGTAGAGGTAAGAGACACAAGAGCCATGGACAGTTCGCTAAACGAATATGGGGTCTATAATGTGATGGGTACTAGCCCCATGGACCCATTGAGATGTATTTACAATTTCAACGAAGGTCCTGGTTGCATCTCTACCGGTAGGTAGAAGAGGTATCTTCTGAGAAAAAACCAGTCAGCGATAAAAATTCAATTCTAATACACCTGACAAACAGCAAAATTCCTTTTTCGCTGTGATGTCTATAAATAACATCGAATAAGAAAATCCAACATGAAATAAACCATACGAAAAATGAAGCACATAAATTGAGATATTCCATCCACACAAAATGGCGGCAAAATCAACCTTTCATTTTAAAGTTTCGGTATTGAGTATCAATATAAATTCAGAAAAAACTTGTCCACGCTTATTTAAACAAAGCTAAGCGTCCACAGAACAACCGGTGACAGCTGGGCTGGTACATGGCATAATTATCCCAAACAACGAGATAACTATCTCCCATCAGTCTACTCTACTATAATTCGTCTTTCGAATTGAAATCTCTACGAATTTTAGTAGTTTTGGGATTCACTACGGGTATAGTCTGACAAGAAAGTGTAGAATCGGAACTAATGTTTATTGTAATCTTATAACACTAAAAAACTTTGACATCTGCCAGTTTTGGCGGTGATAGTTCATGGGTGGTTGTTTATATTTTCGTTATTATTAAGTTTCCTATCAAATAAGCGATTAAAATTAAGTAGGAGGTATTCAAAATGAATAAGCCTATTCGGAGTTCTGCCAGAGGTATTATTTACAATGTTTATCGGCGGTATCTCGCGGAACAAAAAGCAAGAACCATTCTCTCAGATCTCGACAATGTTTATCAAAGAACCGCGGAAATGACTGGTATGTAGAAGTTTATTTTGCAATATTTAACTTAATGTTATGTATAGTCATGAAACTATAATTATTTTTATCGCTTTTATAAAAGATTCAGTGATATTTTGAACTTCTCTTTTCGAGTGCATAGGTTATATTTATGTTTGTTATGACATTAGTAATTTATAGCTTTTATAAACCATTTTGATACTTGCGATATATGTACTTGGTTTTTAAACAACATTGACATACTAACGAAAGATTGAAAAATATTAAACGGTTATAATTGATCACTTTCGTCGAATACTCATTATATTTTGTAAACTATAAAATACCAAAGTAATAATTTAAACATAAAAAATGTAATATGAATGAAAAATCTAACATGAATAATATCATACAGGTAAATCAATAAGCACCATACGAAGAGTAGTAAGGGAAGGAGACCAAAGTGGTGGTGTATTTTCTTCACCAGGGAAGAATAAAAAAGGTCGTTTCAAAAAAGAAATTGACAACTTTGACATTTGTGCTATTAGGCAAAAAGTTCAATTATTCTACTCTGTGAGAAAACAGGTACTGTCATGTATATTCAATTAAATTTTACTTAATTATTCAATTAATATTAAAATTCAATAGTATTTTTTATATTTGTTATAATCAGAGTATTCATTTTCAGGTACCGACGTTGCGTAACCTTCTTCCGGTATTAAGAGATGATTTAAATTTTACCGGAAGTCGTGAATATTTACGAAAATTACTTATTGCTCTGGGTTTCAAATACAAAAAATGCCAGTCGGAAATGAAAGTTTTGATGGAAAGATCGAATATTGCTGCAAAGCTTAGAGTTTATTTGAAAACAATTATTGAGAATAGAAATTTACCTGAGGAGTTGAGAAAAGAAATAATTTATATAGATGAAAGTTATGTACACCAATCATACTAATAAAAAAAATGTTGCAGTCATTGGATGTAATCAGAGTCAATCAGAATGTATCGAGGGGTAAACGATACATAATAATTCACGCGGGTAGTGAGAAAGGATTTATATCTAATGCTCTGCAAATTTTTAGCGGGACTAATAAAAATTCTGACTATCATTCAGAAATGAACAAAAATAACTTTACGAAATGGGTAAAGGAAAAATTAATTCCAAATTTACCGCCGGCATCCATCATAGTAATGGATAATGCTTCCTATCATTCCGCCATATTAAATAAAGCACCTACCTCTACTTCAAAGGTTGCAGAGATAAAAGAGTGGCTAATGTTAAATAATATACCATTTGAAGATTCTTTAATAAAACCCCAGTTATTAACGTTGGTCAAACGTTTCAAATCAGAGCCCATATATGAAATTGATCAATTATTAGGAGCATATGGGCACTCAGTGGTAAGGCTCCTGCCTTATCACTGTTACTTGAATCCCATCGAGCTTATATGGGGAATAGCAAAGCATAAAATCGCAGCACATAATATAGATAATATTGATATTAAGGTATAAAAATGTTTATGAAATGTAAAATACATTATTTATATATTTTTTATTTAGTTAATAAATGTATACAATACCATATTACAGGAAGCAGCTGAGCGTGCTTTTGAAGAAATTTCTATAGAAGATTGGAAAAATTCTTGTCATCACGTTATAAAAATTGAAAAAGAGTATTATGAGAGGGAATTTACTGTGTACGAGGAGATAGATAAAATTATAGTTAATGTCCAAGATGATGAAAGTAGTAGCTCTGAATCTGATGATCTGGTTGATTCTGGAGACAACCCAGTTCAAGAAATGTATAATGATTATACTGAAATAGAGTATTTAGAAGAAAGTGACTTAGATTAGATTTTATAAAATGATAATATAGTATACAAAATATATCTTTTATTTAAATCATGACTATAAATATGAAAAATCCCTTTAAATTAACCAAGCGAAATGTTTTTGTGACTCACAAATACAGTCGACTCTCATTAATTCAAACCTTCGAAATTCGAATATCTCTATAATTCAAAGTTATCACGAGTTCCCTACAAAATCTCTTTATATTTCGACCTAAATCAATACATTTTTATACACTTGGTAATTCGAACTAAAAAATCGCTATAAAACAAAACGAAGCATTAATTCGAACTCAACCACTTCCAACACTCAACAATTCAAAGTTGTAGAGAGAGAAAGAGAAAGTATAAATGTTTGACGATTGATATATTGAATAATAATTGATCAACAATTAATAATTCGAAGTTTTATAGTGTCTCTCGTAAATTTCGAACCATTTGATATTTCAAACACTCGATAATTCGTAATATTTTAAGAGTCCCTCGAGTTTCGAATTAACGAGAGTCGACTGTATTTGCTTCAGTTCTGGGTGTTTGTGAGACCACAAAATCTGTTGTAGTTTCTAATAAGTATAATACAATTGTACATTAACACGGTAGTTAAACACTTATAAATATTTCACTGTTTAACATCTATGTAATGTGAGACCAACCATTCTTGATATCTACGACCCAATTCTTTTTTCGAAACCTTTCGACTAATCTTCTATGTCATTATAAACGGATTTCACAGTATTTTTATTTGAATAAAAAATATACAGGGTATATCAAGACTGCTACCGAAAACGAAGCCGGGTGGTAGTTTAAGCGACTTCGGACACAATGCAACAGAAAAAGTTGCAAAAAAAAGCGACAAATTTTTTTGTGTTATTTTTTTCCTATGACCATATTTGGGTGGTAAATACATTTTTTCCTAAAATAATAGTGTATACCCTTTTATTTATAAATAATCTAAGGTATAAACGTGTTTAAATTATTATTTTAGCAAAAACTATGGATTTACCACCCAAAAAAGACGATATTTAAAAAATCATAAAAAATAATTGTCGCGTTTCTTTTCGAAATTTTTGGTTTCATTGTGTTTGTAGTCACTAAAACTACCACCCGGCTTCGTTTTCGGTAGCAGTCTTGAGATACCCGGTATTATAATATATATTAGTATCAAAACTAGGAAACGCAACTATACAGGGATGCCATATAAAAGCACAGTGGCGCCCCTATTTTTTTTCTACACTTTCTTGCCAGACTGTACCATCAAATGCAATCAATTTAGTCGAGGCATCATATGTAACCATAGTATTCCTAGCCCATAAAATAAGTTAAATCCTTATTTCGGCATCAGAGTTCAATCTAACACTTGCGTTTGAACTTTGTTTTGTATTCTTTTTTGCGTGTACCTTAGTTTTAGTGTTTTGTATGTCTTATGATTGGCTATCTGGAAGATGGCTATATGGCTTATGATTGGTTGTCTGGAAGAGATCGCTAAAAACGATAAGATCACCAGATGTTCCACTATTTCGAAATCCATATTATTAACTATATTCTTGTATGTGATATGTGGTGAAGTATAAAGTGTTATACATCTAAAGATCTATTTCCAGAACAGTGTAGTAGACGCTTACCTTTGCAATGCACTTTCTACGAAAGTTGTGCAAGTTGATTTAGCGCACTTCTTCTGAATGGTTCACTTACATATTTCAATATCGATAAGAGTTTCAGAACGAAGATTTATTATTCTTGGATGGCAGTTTATTTAATTTCTTTGTTTTAAATTGTCTGTGTTTTCAATTATTATTGCCATTTATCAAAGTAACTGTCCATGTGAACATTATAGTGATGAAGAATAATTATTTATAGAAATATTGCTCGAGATATTGTGAAACATTTACATTTCTTAAAATATTACGTATTTTGATTGAAAGTAAATCAAAAACTGAATTTTACTGCGTGTTATTTTCATTTAGAATATTGAAGATTAGGTCTTATGATTGATTTTTAAATAATGTGAAATTATTTGTATTTTTTTTTTAATACTTTAATGTTGTTCTCAAAACCTCACTTTAAATTGTAATGTTCCTTGCCCATCAATTTTCTATTTTTATTTTACTCGAATACAATTTAAGGCATAGACAAGCATCGAAATGCTCCATATTTTACGACTTTTAATTAATATTGATCCAGCAGCTTAAAAATTTTATAATTATTGATTGTCTTTATAATCACAACAAAGATCAAACATACTTACATTCAAATTGAGTCCTTGAACAGAGAAACATCTCATCTGATTTCCTTTGACTGTGCTGCTAAAAAGTTTTCGTATCACACCTGCACTTTTCAAACACAATAACAATTTATTGTAACACATTTTGATTTTACAATTTATAAATTTATAATTTATTTATAACTTAACAGATTATTATTTATTGCTTAATTTATGTTTTATATTATTCCATTATAACACAATAACACCAGTATCTGCGGTATAAGTGGTGTTTACGAGGCTGTCGTCCGATCGTATGTTCCAATAAATGGTTGTATGTGACGTGTTTTGATATGAATATTGTATCGTGATATCATAAGGCACAGTATGATTGTTTTATATACGCTGGGACATCGGAAAGTCTATTTCTAATAGAACTTGTACCAAATGGAGTACCAAACGGGAGATTTATTAAGAGTCTATTTCACTTCGTCCCTTTTGTCACAAAACTTACTTACGTATCTACAAAAGGTTAAACAAATGAACTACTAGTATTGTACACAGTACGCCTAGGCTGTTTTAACCCGAAAATGTTAAAATGATCTAGGTTATCGTCATACCCACCAAACTAGTGGTAGGTGTCTCATATGGTAGGTTTTTTTTTTTTTTTTTTATTGCACTGAATGGCGAGACGAGCAAGCCGTTCGCCTGATGGTAAGCGATACGACCGCTCATAAACAGTAGCAGCATTCCACTGCGCTCGCCATCCTGAGACATAAGATGTTAAGTCTCAATATGTCCAGTAGTTGCTCTGGCTACAATGTCCTTCAATCCGAAACACAACAGTGCATTTAAGCAGTGTTGTTTCACTTTCACCTACCTAAGTACCAACGCAATGACTATTTCTCCCGCCAAACAGCAGTGTAAATGCACTATTGTGTTTTGGTTTGAATGACGTTATAGCCACAGTAATTATATATAGCCACAGTAAATTACTGGAAATTTTGAGCCGTAACGTCTTATATCTCAGGATGGCAAGCGCAGTGGAATGCAAAGATTTGCTTCGTAATTCGTGTTGGTGTTTGGTTTTGCTACTGTCCATGAGTGTTCGTATCGTTTACTCTAAGCGAATGGCATCCTCGTATCATCATATTTACTGGTGGTAGGTCTCTCATATGTGAGAAGCCATCTGGGTAGGTACCACCGCAATGTCTATTTCTCCCGTGAAACAACACTGCTTAAATGCACTGTTGTGTTTCGGATTGAAGGACATTGTAGCCAGAGCAACTACTGGACATATTGAGACTTAACATCTTATGTCTCAGGATGGCGAGCGCAGTGGAATATTGCTACTGTTTATGAGCGGTCGTATCGCTTACCATCAGGCGAACGGCTTGCTCGTCTCGCCATTCAATGCAATAAAAAAAAAAATCATATGTTGCAATAACAAAAAATACCGGGCATATCCCGAGTAATTCATCCGATATTTTCAAACAAAAAAATGCAGGGACTTACCCGACCTAGGATTCCAACCTGGGGCATGACGGTTTACAGTCCATATCATTATTTATTAGATAATAACAATAAAATAGTTATATTTATAACTAAAACACACTGTGTATAAACAAGTTTATTCAATGCACGTTATTATGTTCTTATCAACATGTACATAAACTATGCATCGTTACTATATTTACATAATACTGAGCTTGTTTGCAATACATTAGAAGCAATTTAATCACTTCCCGCTTAACAATCCTGGACAAATTAGTTTTACTCGGGAATGGAAGAAATACCAAAGGACAAGATCCCAGCCAATCTCAAACCTATTGACATAAATATACGGACAAGGCGGAAAGCGGGTAAAATGTTCTGATGCGCGCTCCAGTATATCTCTAGTGGAGCGTCACTGAAATAAGTCGTCGCTCTTAACAATTTTGACAATGCTTGCCTGTGTATAAAAAAAAGTTTAATAATAGTGAACATAATTATTGTACATTATTTTTACTTTTTTTTTTTTATTATTGCAGTGAATGGTGAGACGAGCATGCCGTTCGCCTGATGGTAAGCGATGCCACCGCTCATGAACAGTAGCAAACCAAACAACACCTTGAATTACAAAGCAATGCTTAGGATTCCACTGCGCTCGCCATCCTGAGACATAAGATGTTAAGTCTCAATATGTCCAGTAGTTACTCTGGCTACAATGTCCTTCAATCCGAAACACAACAGTGCATCTAAACTGCTGTTTGACGGGAGAAATAGACATTGCGGTGGTACCCACCCAGGCAGCCTCTCACATATGAGAGACCTACCACCAGTAAAATTTTGTTTATGTTGTTATCATTTAAGTTTAATTCTGTTTTTAATAATCTAACAATATAAAATATGTGCATGTTGTGTTCATCGTCCTGGAATACATTAAAAAAGTGTCACAAATAAATATATATTCCATACTAGCAATAATGTTATTGTAATTTCTGTTGAGGAACCTTAATAAATAAATAAAATAATATTTTTGTATCACTGTTTAGGCGAAATCTATGAAGAATAAATGAAGTTATTTCAATATTTATTTAAACACGATTTTCACGGTCATATTTTTGAAACTCAAAATGAACTGAAGGCCTGTCCTTGATTTTTAAATCAATACTCAAAAACGTTTACGTTGTCTCAATAAGTTATGCATTTTACAGAAAAGCGAAAAATTGTTATTAGCTTTTAAGTAGTTTGTATCTTGAAATAAAACTATTATTTAGGGATTTTATCACGTATTTGGATTTTCTTAAGTTTTTTAACATTCTAACCTTTCCATTACTTTACTAGCTACTAGCTACCTTCTACCTTTGTACCTTCTGTATGCCCAAGTTAAGATTAATAGGAATCATAGTCTTAAAATGTATTTAAGATTATTGATATTTAAATATATAAGTATGTGTGTTTTAAAAACACAGCCTCGTGCCAGAATTTCTGCTGTGTCATATTCATATAATTACAAAAAAAAACACACATGACGTCCGTATCAGAAACTGCGGACACTTTTCTGATCCACAATTTTGATAGCAAATATTTGTTATTTTTTTTTCGCCAAGCATCGAACCTACGGTTTCTTGTTCAGTAACCGGCTTATCGCTTACAACGCCACGGAGGCTGACAATATAATACGCAAACACTATGAACGCGTCAATTGATCTCGCACGTACACACACAAGTCGCGTGTAAACGCACTTTTATTAACACTATGCAATGCGCATAGAATAAAAGTATGAAGAAGCGACAGCCACTTTATTTCTCTGGTTAAAAATTAAACTAGAAAAGATTTCCGACGTGAACACGAGATGTATCACTACGATGTAAACTCATTGGGATTCAAGCGGATGAATTATACCGCATGCATTAAAACTACTAAGGGTGTGGTTGTTTTGCGAGCCGATTACTACAGGTCTATAAGGCTTTATGTTATTAAAAAACAAACTATATATTTCAGAATTTCATTTGATAAGCATTTATAATCTAACCACCAATTTTCTGATATCAAATTCCTGGAAAGATATCCAGTCTACGTTGAAAAACACCCAAAACGGATTTCCCCACTCTGGTAATAAATTACTGAACAGCTCAAAGTTTTCGCACACATTAATCACTACATTCTAGATAAATCATATTATCGCTACAAAAATGTCTAAATAGTGCGTTAATACAAGTGCAAAACTTCGCATCGGTGATATCTGTCTTTGATATGTCGCGCTCGCTCCTATTAGCTGCATAAACAATAAACACCACATTATCTAGTCGAGTGTCTGCTTTGTTTTTCTATATTGCAATGTTCTGTATTAATCTACCTGTCAATGACATACCTACAGTATTTTGCATTCTTGTATAATACGCTATAGAATATATACCTACACCATCGGTACGGGATAACTTAGTAACGAGTCGAAATATTCATTGACAATATGAAAGTAACAAGGTCGAGCTCATGCATAGATTATTGGAAATGTATTGTGTTTTTTTAATGCAATAAATGGCGATACGAGTCTGCCATTCGCCTGGTAAGCTTATGGATCGTAGTAAAACTAAATAGCACTATAAATTGCAAAGTAATGCTTGGCATTCTAGTGCGTTCGCCATCCTTAGACAAGATGTTAAGTCTCAATAATCATCCAGTCATGTCACCATGTCAATAATATGTTACTCTGGCTACAACGTCATTCAAACCGAAACACAAAAGCATTTACTGTTTACCGGGAGAAATAGACTTTGTGGGCGGCCTCTTACATATCAGAGACCACCAATAAGATTTAATATTTATAATGAATACATATTTAGCTAAAAGTTAGTGCAGTGCAGTGCCATGACTAGTAATTTCAAATTCTAAGTAGAATATTGGTATTTCTGAAGCCTTTATGTTACCATTAGATGAGTGACTTGCCCGTCTTTAATAACCGTTAAAATATTCCTATAAATTCTTATATTTAACACTTCAAATCATAAGACTTCAAACTACAAATAAACAGAGATTGATTTGTACCGACAAATCAATCACCTAATCTATATTAAATTATGAGATACGACAGCGATTTATCTCTTTCCATTTACCTCACGTATTTTAATAAGTGCGTGGTGGCCTGTTGGTAAACGGACTTAGACGCGACTGCCAACATGTTCACGGTGGTCGTGGCTTCGAATCCCAGGGCACACCTCTGGCTTTTCGGAGTCATGTGTGTATTGATAGTCAATCACCACGCACTAAAACGGTGAAGGAAAATATCGTGAGGAAACCTGCATACCATAGCGATTTATAAAAAAATATATGGTATATAAGTCCGCCAACCCGCACTAGGCCAGCGTGGTGGACTATATGGCCTAACCACTCTCAATCGTACTCTCGATTGTAGAGGAGGCCCGTGCCCTGCAGTGGGACGTATATGGGCTGATACAGATACAGATTTTAATTCGTCAGCTGTATCTTTATAAACATAATTATAATCTGTTACATCTAAATTACCGCATGGACCATTGCTGCTAATCACGTTTCATTCACGAGAATCTGATAATGTTTTTTTTATCTCAAGCTGTCAAGAAATCACTTATCGTGGGTATCTGGATCTACGAGAGAATTTTCGGTCTCACAAACACTTACAGCCGAAACAAATACCTGTTGATCACACAAATATTTGTCTCGGTGCGGGTGTCGAACCCGCAGCCTCTCGTTTTACAGGCAGCGTCTAACTGATTGCGCCACGGAGCCTGTCAAACATCGTCATTTTTTTTTACGCGCTTTATATTAGCTTCACTTGTGTTTGTTTGTATGTTTGTAACCGACTCCTTAAGACGCGATTTTGACCCACTTTAAACGGACAGATTTCATTCAAATTTTGCACACCTGTCAAAGACCGATGACAATACAATAATTCGATTAAAATATATGATTATCCTGATTAGATTCGCCAGGATCCATTAATTTCGTTCCGGATCCTTTGCATGAGAGTAAGAGAGAGGGCTAGTGCGCGAACTACGCATGCGCGTAGGGACTCTTATAGTAATTGCGTCTTGTTTCGTATACATACATAGATGTCGGCCTAAAACCTACCATCGACAGTTGATAAGACAGACATTTGAAAATAAGAAAAAACGCTCTTATAAATAAACCAAACTAAAAAGTAGAAAATAAATAAAAGTTTAAAAAAACTAAAAAACACGCTTTATATAGAAAACCCAACTAAAAATAGAAAATAAATTTTTAAAAATTTGAATTAAGAATATTGTATATAAGAAAAAAATATTTTTTATTGTAAGAAAAGCGTGGGGTGCTTTTTAAGATATTATCAAAATGATAATCCTTCTACTTATATCTATCGATAAGATAATTATATCTATTGAAAACATGCAACCCACGCTTTTTTTACAATAAAAAATATTTTTTTCTTAAATACAATATTCTTAATTCAAATTTTTAAAAAATTATTTTCTATTTTTTAGTTGGGTTTTCTATATAAAGCGTGTTTTTTAGTTTTTTTAAACTATTATTTTCTTTTTTATTCGATTGCAACGTGATTATCAGGTTCATCAAATAATCGAACTAAACCTAAATCAGAAAGGCGTAAACATATACCCTCTTATTAATAAACTCGAAATAGCGAGGATTTAACGATAAGCCAAGGTTTTATCTATCAATCTATGTAGTAATGATATTGATTGAACCTTTTGATATTTCGAGCACTCGATAATTCGTAGTATTTTAAGAGTCCCTCGAGTTTTGAAGTCGTTTTGAAGAGTCGACAGTATTATAACAATTTGAAGAAAAGTCTATGTTCCACTGACTATTGATATCGATGCTGTATTCTCAATACTTTCCAAAAAACTATACAACTTGATACAACATTTATACTTTACTCTTTAAGTCTGTTACAAATCGCAAGTATTTAATTTTGGAAAGTGGTTTGTATACTAATTTACATCGTCTGATGCTTCTCTTTGCTTTGTTGGATCTAATTTCGTCCCCATGGGCCTAAAATTCCTTCCTTCGTCGCCGGGAATTCTCGAAGCATACGTCAACTAAAATTCCGACATTGCTAAATAGGAATTCGGACGCTCCGTCTAACTATTTACTAAGATTCTTAAAGCAGTTTCAAGCAAAATTAGAAAATATTAAGAAGTTACAGTAAATAGTTGATCGTCAAATAAAGCTTAATTTACATGCAACATGAATAACCATTCTATGATACAACTGGTGGTGGCAAGTCTCTAATATGTGAGAAGCCGCCTGGGTAGGTACCACCGCAATATATTTTTCTTCTGCCGAACAATAGTGAAAACGCACTGTTGTGTTACGGTTTGAAGGACATTGTAGCCAGAATAACTACTGGACATATTGAGACTTACCTCAGGATGGCTAGCACAGTGGAATGCCAAGCTTCGCTTTATAATTCATGGTGTTGTTTGATTTCGCTACCATCCATGAGCGGTCGTACCACTTGCCATCAGACAAATAGCATGCTTGTCTGGCCATTCATAGCTATAAAAAACATGAAAGTACAACAAGGGCTCAAAGCTCAGCTTTTAAATCACTAGTGTTAGAAATGCTCCTGACTTCTAAAAATAGTTCCAATCTAGAATACAACTTTATAACCTATCCTGCCTACAACGAAATTTACTTTTACTCATACTTTTACTCGTATATGCGTAATATCTTCGATCAAATATACACTAGATACACAGTTCCCTGTAAAAGTTCTGTTAAAAAGTGGCACCGATGCATGACATGAAAAAAAGTAAACAAAAAGATCATATATTCCAAATATATTAACACAAATTCCACCTTATTCCTGGAGCTTAAAGTAGCTTTTCACATAATATTGTCTAAAGTTCTGCGACGTTTTAGAAGCAACGGTCGGTGCGTGACTGAAGGCGAAAGAGTGCTTAAAGCACTCTTTTTTGGTGCCATTTTCTAAGCGCTCATGTTGTATCTAGTGTATATTTGATCGAAGTGTAATATAAATAGAATCACATTGATGAAACAAACCTACGAAAAACTCACTGGGAAAATCCAAGCCAAGTAATTTTCTTATTCTTTCTCGCTGTTATTTTTTCTAATAAATCATAAATTAATCAAAAATGCATTGTATTAGGCATGAAGATAACAAAATTGCCACGACCTGGTCATTCGAAAAACGATAAGTTATCAACACATGAGTCTCACAAAATCGTGAAATGTATTCAATTTATCGTTGATTGATAAACAACTTCCTCATAATGAACAGCTCTTTATGAGATAAGTTATTTACTCATAAAACAAATGAGGTCAAAGCGCCATTCAACAAGATTTTCTGTAGGTATATATTCATTATTTTAGTTAATTATCCTTAGAAACAACATATGACTCTATCGCATGACCACCTTTCTCGGGTGGTTGCTTAATTTGGATTGCCTTGCACTTATCGACGGCTACTTAAAATTTATTATATTGTGCCAATATAAACAAAAGACAAAGTATTCCAACAATATGAGCAACATCGTAAAATATCCTATAAAATGTTTGTGCCATCCAAATTCACATATTTCTTAATTAAGTTAACTTCAAGATTTTCATTAAAGATGTTGCTTATAATACTAAGACCCAATGCCAAACGAAAGACAAATTCCTAATTTATTTGAAGCTACGTCTCGGAAAGAAAGAGGACCTACGCAATTGTAGTGGATTAGTAAATCCTCAATCGCTTCTTCCAATCCTCCAGATAATTTAGAGGGACAATTTGTTTACTAATCATCCGAATGTCATAGATACTTTCATTTTAGCGTATCAGTTAACAACCTTGAATTAGGCCACTTTAGTGGTGATTGAATGATATTATGTGAACACCAATAATCTCATCAGCAACATAGATATACAAGAATTTCTTAATTATAACGTGTTTAAATTTACCTACCAAACATATATATGAAAATCTAAGAACTGTTCATCATTACTAAAGAGTTTCCCGAGTGCTACGATCGCAAACAAAAACAGAACGATCGGATGTAGGCTGTCATTCAATTGTCTATTCTATATAATTAGATATAAGTCACCAGTAGTATAACGTAATTCTTTACAAGATGCAACTTATATAACCCTGAATCTAGTGTTGAGTAGGACATACAAGAGGCAGTACATTTGTCCCGTACATGACGTCAAAATGTAAGAGCGGCTCAACTTTTTAATGTGTACTACTTCATATTTGTAGTACTACTTGGTCTGTAATGTCATTTCATTGGCGTAAGCCGTGAGGCAAAGTTATGAGCCACAAATAAGCGTCAGTATGCCTCACTTCAATTGAAGTGGGACATTGTACTGGCTCAGTACAAAAATGAGCCTACTCTTACAAACTCTTTTTCAAGTCATGTCCTACTCAACACTATCTGAATCTGATAGCACCTACATAATATCAGAAATGATATTAGTATTACAGCGCGAGCATAATAAACAGACGCCTCTAATGGGTGGAGAGGTGTGGTTTCGATTGCTCTGGGACAGACCGTCATTCAAATGTCCACAATACGACAACTGCCCTGCTTCTGAAACGGTAATGAAATTGGATTTAATAATATCCACTCTGTGGATGAGGCAGTTTTTACCAACGATTGTAAGGCTCTAGATACCACTTTGGTGGTTATAAGTGTAGGTATTAGAATAAGCACTCACTTCCAGGAACTAACTATTGTATATTTTGTAAATTAACACTTAATACATTCACAGACAGAGTAAAATTATAATTATGCGACTCGGAGCGAGATGTGCTCGTGACGAGAAATGGCAGACTGTCTTTTTTCATCCAAATAAACCGACCCTTTTATAGGACTACCCGAATGAGGATCGGTGGGGATAAATCTTCCAGAAAATATATTTAAGCCATAAAATAGGGTCTATCCTTTCAACTAAAAATTAAGGTCGGCCCAAACATCTGGGCTATTGTCCAAACAGAAAGGTTTACCCAAACATGTGTACTATTGTCTAAAAAACATAAATTTGTTGCAAAGGATTACCGCCACTAAAGAACTTAACTATAATAATACAGTTTTATTGCCCCGGCATGAACGGGCCATTACAATTAGGAAACAATAATTTAGAACAGCATCTTTTTAACTAATATTATACAATAGGGTACACAAAAATTCTTATTTTAGTAAAACGACTCGCAGATGTTTTATGGTTAAACATCTGCAGTCATATTTAAACACGCATTTCATTTTATTCGTTCATGCCGGGGCAATAAAACTGTATTATTATAGTTAAGTTCTTTAGTGGCGTTAATCCTTTGCAACAAATTTATGTTTTTTAGACAATAGTACACATGTTTGGGTAAACCTTTCTGTTTGGACAATAGCCCAGATGTTTGGGCCGACCTTAATTTTAGTTGAAAGGATAGACCCTATTTTATGGCTTAAATATATTTTCTGGAAGATTTATCCCCACCGATCCTCATTCGGGTAGTCCTATAAAAGGGTCGGTTTATTTGGATGAAAAAAGACAGTCTGCCATCTCTCGTCACGAGCACATCTCGCTCCGAGTCGCATAATTATAATTTTACTCTGTCTGTGAATGTATTAAGTGTTAATTTACAAAATATACAATAGTTAGTTCCTGGAAGTGAGTGCTTATTCTAATACCTACACTTATAAACACCAAAGTGGTGACCCCGAAGCAAAAAGAGTGATTTGAGTGTAGTGTGTTAAAGTTTAATAGTAGTACGCGAGTTTTCCGTGGAAGATACATTGTTTTTGAGTAAAACATAGAAAAAGTAAGCAGTATAATGAACACCGGAAGCGTTAGCGAACAATCTGCCCCGGAGGTTGCGTCGTGTTCTCCACATATACCAGAGTGCAAATCGAATGATTTAGAAGTTTGGTTCGCCATGGTAGAAGCTGCGTTTGCTGCCGCCCGCATCAACTCGGAGAAATCAAAATACGCACTGATAATACAGAAGATACCAACTAAAATCATAGACACAATGCGTGATGTCATTTTAAGCCCGCCCGAAGACGCTCCGTATACAACGTTCAAGACGATTTTGACAAAGCGTTGTGGTACATCGGAGAGTCAGCGAACACGTCAGCTGCTGGAACGCGAGGACCTGGGAGTTGATAAGCCGTCACAGTTTCTTCGACGTCTACGAAACCTAGCTGGTGAGAATATGTCGGAATCTACTGTCCGTACACTTTGGCAAGGACGATTGCCAACGGTCTTACAGCCCATCCTAGCAACTGTTAAGGACCAACCGTTGGAGAAAGCTGCGGAAGTTGCAGATGCAGCATTAGAATACTTGCCAATGCGTCCAGCTATTGCAGAGGCCGGAATTCGTCCTACTTCCACCAAACAAGAGGAATCGGTATCGGAAGACATGAAAAAGATGTACGTCAGTTTAAAAGACGAGATCGCTTTGCTACGTCGAGAAATCAACGATCCCTCACGTGCGCGAGTGCAAGGTAGGAACAGATCACGATCTCGCTCACGTTCCAGAAGCCGCGGTCCAAGGCCACGCGATTTATGCTGGTATCACTGGCGGTTTGATACGAAGGCAACAAAATGTGTTCCACCATGCAAAAGGCTATGGGAAACGCCCCGGGCAGTCGTTAATGACGGCTAACGACTCCTAAGAAACGCGCTAAGAAATCACACCGTTTATTCGTCGGTGACCGAGCCAGCAAAATCCAATTCCTCGTGGACACCGGAGCTGACATCTGCGTGTTTCCTCGTCATCGTATCCAAGGCCCGCATAAAAAGTCAAACTACGAGCTTTCTGCAGCCAACGGGACAGTGATCGCTACATATGGAATTGCTAATTTAACGTTGGACCTTGGCCTAAGACGAGATTTTACTTGGAGGTTCATAATAGCCGATGTCTCCAAGCCAATCTTAGGTGCTGATTTTTTGGCATATTATGGACTCCTACCAGATCTGCAACGTAGACGTTTGATAGACTCCTCCACCCTGCTTACCTACAAAGCGGAGATAACAGAGTGTCAGGAACCAAGCATCAAAGTCATTAATGGCTCATCACCATACCATGAGCTTCTGCAGGAGTTCCCAGATATTATTCGTCCGGATGGCGCACCTAAAACAGTAAGCCACAGCACAAAACACCACATCATTACGACTCCAGGCCCACCAGTTGCGCACAAACCCCGTCGTCTTGCTCCAGACAAGTTGGCTGCCGCTAGAAGAGAAATCGAGGCGATATTACGACTAGGATTGTGTCGGCCATCAAAAAGTTCATGGGCTTCTCCACTACACATGGTTCCCAAGAAAGGAGATGAGTGGAGACCATGTGGAGACTATCGGGCACTCAATAGTCGGACAGAACCCGATAAATACCCAGTACGTCACATCCAGGACTTTGCACAAGGACTGCACGGCAAGAACATTTTCTCCACTCTTGACTTAGTAAGAGCATTCCATCAAATACCAGTCGCAGAGGAAGACATACCTAAGACAGCCATCATTACTCCATTCGGACTCTTCGAGTTTATGTACATGACTTTTGGATTACGTAACGCAGCCCAAACCTTCCAGCGCTTCATGGACGAAGTGCTACTGGGATTGGACTTTTGTTACGTGTACATTGATGATATTTTAATTGCATCATCATCACATGAAGAGCACCTCAAGCATTTGAAAATTGTTTTTAATCGTCTTAAGAAATATGGCGTCGTCATCAACCCCAGCAAGTGTATCTTTGGTCAGAAAGAAGTTCGTTTCCTGGGATATATGGTAACTGCAACTGGTACTCGACCATTTCCAGACAGAGTTGTCGATATACAACGGTTTAAATTACCAGACACAGTCAAAAAGCTACGTGGATTTCTCGGTATGATTAATTTTTACCGTAGGTTCATACCAGGTGCAGCCGCAACTCAAGCACCGCTTAACGACCTACTCCAGGGGAACCTTAAAGGAAATGCTCCTGTGCCCTGGACACCAGCTACTACAAAGGCTTTCGAGGCGTGCAAGGAGAGTCTCGCGGAGGCTACCTTGCTTGCTCATCCTCAACCCGACGCACAGTTAGCATTAATGTGTGATGCATCGGACTACGCCGTCGGCGCAGCGCTGCAGCAGTTTGTGCATAATCATTGGCAACCGCTGGGCTTCTTCTCAAAGAAATTGAGCCCCACCGAGCAGAAATATGCAGCTTATGACCGCGAACTCCTATCTATATATCTTGCTGTTAAACACTTCAGACACATGATAGAAGCGAAAAAGTTCACTATTTATACTGATCATAAGCCCATTACCTTCGCATTTCGGAAGAAATCAGACCAATGCTCACCACGCCAATTTCGACACTTAGATTTCATCAGCCAGTTTTCAACGGATATTCGTCACATTGCTGGAAAAGATAACCCTGTCGCTGATGCATTGTCTCGCGTAGAAGAGCTCGAAACAACTCTAGACTTCAAGGCACTCGCTGACTCGCAGGCGGACGACGAAGAACTTCGAAAATTGCTAAAAGAAAATACGTCTTTGCAATTGAAACGTATACTGATTCCAGGCACGGACATCCCCGTAACCTGTGACGTATCAACACAAACTGTTCGACCATTCATCACCACGCCGTTTAGGAGAATTGCATTCAACACCGTCCATCGACTTTCGCATCCCGGAATCAATGCTACGGTCAAACTTATGACCCAACGTTATATTTGGCCGTCAATAAACTCCGATTGCAGAAAATGGGCTCGCAGCTGCATCGATTGTCAACGTGCGAAGATCTCAAGACATGTATCTGCCCCTGTTGGATCATTTGCTCCACCGACATCCAGATTTGAGCATATCCATATAGACATAATCGTAATGTCTATATCTGAAGGTTACAGGTACTGTCTCACAATGATAGATCGTTTCACTCGTTGGCCAGAAGCAATACCACTCCAAGACCAGGAAGCAACAACGGTGGCTAAAGAATTCTACAACCATTGGATCTCACGCTTTGGCACACCATTAAGGATCACATCCGACCGTGGTAGACAGTTCGAGTCGCACCTGTTCAGGCACCTCAATCAACTGGCAGGCACGACGACATTTCAAGACTAGGGCTTATCATCCGGCGTCCAACGGTATGGTGGAACGTTTTCATCGTCAGCTGAAGGCGGCTATAAAATGTCATCAGGATACACGGTGGACTGAAATTCTCCCTACCGTGCTGCTGGGCATCCGAGCTGCTTGGAAGGAAGATTTAGAGGCTACGGTCGCCGAGATGGTATATGGTCAGCCACTGCGGATTCCAGGAGAGTTTTTGGTGCAACAGACGACAATCACCAACAGCAATAGTGCAACGGACTTTGTGAAACAGCTACGGCAACACTTTCAAGAGCTGCGACCGACTTCAGTATCTCGGCATGGCGAGAAAAGAACTTTCATTTTTAAAGACCTCAGCACCACTGACCAAGTCTTCGTGCGCCGCGAGGGTCCAAAAGTGCCCGTGCAGAGTCCTTACGAGGGCCCTTTCAAGGTTGTCATGCGAGGGGAGAAGACGTTTGTTGTTAACGTCCGCGGCCGTGACGTTACAATTTCCATTGACCGTCTTAAACCAGCCTATGTGTTAGTTGACCCTGTTACTTTTGATATTAATTATTAAGTAATTGGTATAATTCTAATGTAATTGGTTTATTTCCAGAAAAAATCAATGTCGTTTGAAATTATTGTGAAATGTCTTACACAATTTGTTAGCATATCACATAATGTTTAATTAGTTAAAATATGAGCGCTATTAGATCTTTGAATCTTAATTTAACTATCAGTACTAGAAAAAAAACACTCATCCTTGTGTATGAGATCCGTCACCGTAAAACGCAGCAATTATCAAAATACCAACCAAATCATCTCAGAGGTTGGACATCCAACATAATAAGTGTCTCCTGAATTTTTTAAAACTTAATTTATATCTCTGAAACCAATAGCCAACAGCAGCATTTACGGCTAAATACGAGTTGGCGACCTTCGAAAAAGAGTGGGAATACGCTCATTATACCCATAAAGCCGGTTACTCATTTACATGCCCTATGGTGTTGCAGATGATCATATGCAGCGGTGATCACATGCAATCAAGTGAACCGTATGCTCATTTTTGCCATAATTGCCTTTTATAATATGTAAAAAAATAACTAAAGAGTTATTCAAAGGTTTAGGAGTTTGCTGCTTGACAATGATCTTATATAGAGCCATTGCTCTGCATTGGGTCATTACCCATTACTACACTTGTGAATAATGTGGACTTTATAACCCAACTCAATGATTAATGGTTGTTGAAATGAGTTGAAGAGTCAAACATTAGCGAACCACATCTTTGTGGTTCACGTGTGGACTAACTAAATACGTTAATATTAACTATTAGCTGTTCAAGAATTTATTACTCGTATTTAATGAAATTTTATTTCTTAATGTATTCAATTTATTAATCATGAACCCACCGAAGGAAATTACTGATATACTAGTATATTTCTAATTATAATCCAAATCGATAAGTAAGAGATGCTTCTGTTGTCATCACAGGAGACCTGATGGCACCGGAAAGAAAATGCATCGCCATTCAATTTATCTACTTATATACTGGTCTGTCCTATACTGGGTATACAGAAGTTGAACCCGAATCGCGCATCTTTACGTGGGTTACTATGACGTGTTTTTCATTCTCAAATCCTATCATCAACATCAATCAGATTTTACTACGTATCGATGTTGTCGCATTACACATACCACATCCTGATATTCACTTTCTCAGCCAGAACAGGCACTAGAATATCCAGGCTTACAACGTCGCTGTTGCAAATTAAATCGGCTCTGAAACAACAGTTTGCTCTCTCGATGTCGCCACTACAAACCGACTAACTTGTTAGCATATCCGAGCGGACCGTAGATGTTCGCTTTATGCCAATTGTAAAGCAATTCCAATTCAAAGTTTTAGTTCGATTTCTGATTGCTTTTGTATTTTTGCGGGAAAGTTTACTGTGATACCAGTTTTTGTTTTCTTTTGTTTTGTATACGAATATTTAGCTTCGTCTGTTTGTTCTATATGTGGAAAATTTGGAATACAGAGTTTACACCTTGCGCGCAAAGTCAACTATAGGTATTTCTTCGTTAATTTCACTCACACATAAGCGACCAAAGCTGTGTGCGTAGAGCTGCCGCCTCGGCTCGCTATAAAGTCAGCTCAACCAACTTTGATCCGTGCGCTTCAAAATTCAAATATTCAATTGAAATGTAACTTATGATTTATATATTGGTAATATAATATAATAAAAATATTTGCATTATAAGTAGACAAACATTACTGTGCAAGCAATGAACAATACAAATTTAGGTACTAATCATATTTTCGTTATTATTACATTGTTAAGTTGCATTCGAATCAGTAGACACTACGGAAGTTTTATTAATCATTTCGTGTTCGAACAGACACGCACTTGTTCGACCAAATGAATAGAGTTAGAGGCCTTACAACCCCTTACAATTACGAAATATATTTAATTTTATATTACAATATATAACATAATTTAGCCTCGGAATTACATCCTATTATATTATCTGAAACATAATTTATACTCACTACAAAATCATTGTATAAAATTAAATATTTTACTACAAAAGTACTAAGATGTGGCAATCGCAGTCCACGCATAGCTATTTTTACTACGCATGGCAAAAATCAACCGCAGCCAGGCCGGAGCGACGAGCGATACGTCCTCCCTCTAGAAAACCTTGCGGCGCGGCGCGGCGCGGCGGTCTGATTTGACGCAGGTCGGACAGCGTGTTTTATAGTGGATTTTAAAATATTTGTAGCAAACATGAAAACTAATTTTGTTGAAATATAAAAATGGTAATTTATTGATAAGATGTTCTTCTATTATAATATGCAATTACTATAAAAAAATATGTACGATAAGTTGATCAAAAAAAAATGTTCTTGACGAGAGTTTCCGAATAATTTCGCATTGCTTAAATTTTTATTTCTCAGGAACTAAACACAAAAAGATTATTTTTCTCAGCAAAATCCCTCCATAAGGGTCTTATTAGTCTGATAATATTTTTATTTTCATCTTATATTTAGTGATTTCTGATATCTTAAGCTTCTAAATTGCTATTCGAAGCCTAAATAACGAAACCTGTGTTCAGTAATCCTGATAGTATTCACAAATTATCTATCAATATATAATGTTCTCCACAAATTCCTAGAAAACAACCTTTTCTAAAATAAGTACTAATTATTTTTCCTTTAAATTGTTTATTGGTGGCTATTAACTCATTTGAAAAGTCCTGTTTTTAAGCCAAAAAGCGCGCGGAAGGTATAAACGCTCTTAATATCTACTAAATAATATTTGGGATTTAATGATTGCGTAATATTGTATCTCTTTATAAATTAATATTATAGGTAATAAATCATCCGTATCATTTATCGTTGTTAGAGTTTCATCCGATAATGCGTACGTTTTATAGCATGCTTTTATCTAAACCAGCTGATTTAAATCTAACACAATTAAGATGTTATCTGTTTTAGCATATGTAATTTATTGATTCATAAAACTCAGATAATGATGTCTGAAATAGATCGCCTTTGTTCCGTATCTTCTATAATAAGAATAAAAATGCATCTTCTTCTTCTTCTTCTTCGAATTTAATTTCTACACCAGGTGCATAACTTTTTCTTTCAGATTATGGTGTGATGTGATTTCGTAATTGAGTTTATTAAATCATTTTCATTATTAACTCTGCAGACGCAGAGGTAGGTAGCCGTCGAAAGTAGATACTTTCACACTCTTAAAATAAAGATGCTTTAAAATCACTCCGTCTTTATTTTAAAAAAATATACGTCGTTAGTAGATACTAAATAGTAACAAGTTCGACTCTGACCTTATAAGATTTTCAAATACCAATGTATTTTCCCCTCATGGCGTGACTCAAACCAGAAATTGTCGAATAAAGTCATTTTTCTAGAAACGGGACTTAACCCGAAACCTCTAGTTTTTTTTTTATTATTTCAATGAATGGCGAGTCGAGCAAGCCCTTCGCCTGATGGTAAGCGATACGACCGCTCATAAACAGTAGCAAAATTCCACTGCGCTCGCCATCCTGAAAAATAAGATGTTAAGTCTCAATATGTCCAGTAGTTACTCTGGCTACAATGTCCTTCAATCCGAAACACAACAGTGCATTAACACTGCTGTTTCACGGGAGAAACAGACATTGCGGTGGTACCTACCCAGATGATCTCTCACATATGAGAGACCTACCACCAGTAGTTCTAGTTCAAAACGAAGGCTATCAAAATAACACATTTAGTTAAAATTTACCACTACACGAGTCGTCTATTTCACCCCATTCTCTATCCGCTAACGAACCACGTCGATGTTAATTTATTCATAATATTCTGGGCCTTAATTTAATAGGTGCTAAGCCGGACCACCAAACTAGTCCAGGAGTTATTAACTGCATTCATTACTCGGCCGGGTTATTGTTAAAACATAAATCTCCATAACCAATATCTTATCCATTGAATTGTAGCATAAATTATGGTAATAATTCTCCTGGTTGTCAATTGGAACATCTATCTGCGTGGAACTTAATTTATGGTGGTAAATGAAAATCCATCCAATGACAACGTAGGTACATGTTTGTTTTTTCTATCAATGCACGTTCGTGATCGCAACATACTATTTCTAGGCATGATAAGGAATTATTTGGATTACAACTAGGTATTTTAAAGCCTCCTATTGTCAGGTAAGTAGTAACACCTCAAATGTCGCGGTGAGCTTCGTAGTGCTGCTCATTGCCACGGAGTGTTTTTCGTGCTCATAGTTGCCATTTTGTGTGTATGTATGGATGTTTGTTACTCTCTCACAAAAACAGCCTGACCGATTTTGATGAAATTTGATATAAGGATAGCGGGCACCCAGGATAGCACATATGCTACTTTTTATCCCAAGAAAATGTTGTGTGCCTGTGGGATGAGTAAGGAATACAAATATACATATTTGCAACGTTTCAAACTCGAATGGGTGTCACGGGGCAGGAGAGGACAGGATTGCATGCTTTTTATCATGGGTCAGAACAGGATTTAACAGGACGAGACGGGAAACGCAATTATATAGTCGACGGCGCTAACATTGAGTTTAAACAATTAAAACAGTTAGTTCGCGAAATAATATCGCACCCCCGGTGCAACAGTGTCACTTTTGCAAAAATGCAACTTTTCAAGAAAAACATTTGAAACTTTGACATCGTATAAAAATATGTTTTATTTTTTTATTTACCGTTAAAAAAATATGATCACGTAATATTCTATAAAATATAAGATTATTTATTTATACCTTCCAACCTTGCAATTTTTGCATAAGTTACATTGTTGCACCGGGGGTGCGATATTATCCGTGTAAGAGGAGAGACTTCGCCTCGCTTTGTCTCATGATACCTCCTGCCGCCTGTATAATGAACTGTGTTCTGGAGCCCTACTATGTAAATCCGAAACGAAGTTCGAAACTTCGGACGATCGCAGTTTATATACGATACGAATGCATATGTAATTATTGACTTATGGTCATAACCGTAGACTTATGGTTACGATTTACGTTAAACAAACTCGTACTTTTACAGAGTAGGTACATTGGTATGGTATATAAACTTCGATCGTCCGAAGTTTCGAACTTCGTTTCGTATTTATAGAGTAGGGCGCCTGAGGCATTCTTCCATATGGTGCCCACAGCTACATCACACCTATCGTTGGAAACAATTTCATCCCATACCTTAGAACCAATGTCGTACTGTCCGATTCCAGAGGAACTTTTCCACGGACAATCAAGCTGTGGAATGAGCAACATGATGAGGTTTTTCCAAAAGATTATAGTATGTACCTAGCTCTTCAAAAGTGGAGTTAAAAGGTTTTTAGAGAGTCGGCAAGGTGCGAGTGTTCTTGTATAACGAATTTTTTATAAGTAATAAAATATGCGACGCTTAAAAGATGCGACTAAAAATTATATTCCATCCAGCAAAAGTAATGCGACTCATATTATATAATACATGTTACCACTTACCCGTATGTTACCTCTTTAATCAAAGAAAACTTTCAAAATGACATAAACTGGACCATAAATAGTTGATGTTATATGAAGTCGTTTTAGTGGAAAGAATATTTACAAATGTAATATAAATTATTTATTCGTTTGAATACATAAATCGTGGCAAATTGAATTAAATAATGATATAGTTGCTGATGATTAACAGAAAAACAAAGAACAAAAAATGTCAGGACAGCAAGAGTTACAAGGATTGCAAAAAGAAGAAGGTCATAAAGTAATTCCTACGTTTGTTTATTAAACATGCCGATTAATTTATTTATTGTCCCCAAATATAGAAGGTCAGTTTAGAAGCTTATTAGATCTAACTTTCCAGAAAATTACGAGGAATGCAACCTCACTATTGGATTTGTTGGCAGACCGCAAATATACATCGAAGAACCTCGAAAAGTTCCCGTTCCGATAGTAGTAAAGCCCGTAAAGAGAATACCAACAACAGTTCAATTACTCCATAAACAATCACCATGGTATTCTATAAAGAAAAGACATGTAGAGGAGCCAACGTTGAAGAAAGGATGGAATTTTTCTCAGTGGTACAAACGACGGACGAGTAAAACTACGAAAATTAATGAGAGTAATCCGAAATTTGGGAGATCCCGTAGCGAGAAGTTACTTAGAACTGAAGTTAAGCCAAGATCGGAGTCATTGCCACCACTTACTGTGACGAAACACAAAACACATGTCAAGAAAAGATCAGCCAGCGTTAAACCAATGACTGCCACACGATATGTGTGTGTCCAGAAGTAGTAAGTTTGTTTTGTTCTTCTTCTTCTCTTCTGTTCCGCCACAAAAAGTCCACTACTGCCCCAAGAATATCCAACTCAACCTGTTGGAAACGGCCTGCGACCAGCGACTTCCTGCAACTACCTATAAGCAGATTTTCCGTCCTTCTTGTAGGCGGACATTCGACACTGCTTTGATATAGAGACATAATATAAATTAATAGGCACATTTCGTGTAGGATTCTATGAGGCATCTTAAGTCGGTAATTAATATTTTATTATTTTGATTGACTCGTAGAGTTAAAGTTTAAAATGGTCCTATCACAGATGCGGCAACTGCGCCAATGTCAAACAGTGGCAAACAAAGATTTTTCGTGCTATAGTTTAATATCCATGTTGATTTGTTGTTTGACTGCCTCGGGGCAGATGTACTACTGAATGATTGCAAAGTTGAGGTCTCGGGTTCGAATCCCGAGTCGAACAAAGTGATATTAGATGTTGTTATTCAATATCAGCCCGGAGTTAGGAATTTGTGCCCAATATGACGATAGGCTCACCTCCTATCAAATCGTGGGACAGAACACATAAGACGAAACGTGGTCGTTCTGGTATGAACTCTGCCTACCCCTTCTCGGAAAAAGATGAGTTTAAAAATGTATGATTTGTTGCAGCAACCATAGATTGACGATTGGTGATCGGTTCGTGAACTGCATGTACCGCGTGTGCTGCCAGTTCTACTGCTACCTTACGTGCGCTATTGTGATTTTTTGTGTCGTAGTGTTTGTTTTGTAAATTTATATTTATTTGTAACTTGACATTATATTTATCTGCAAATTGACATTATATATTTATTATATTTGTATAATAGACAGCGTTTAGCTAGGACGTATTTTTTTCCTGTTTTCATCCTGGCTCGGTAAAGTGAATGCATAGTAGCTTATGATATGTGGAATTCTTTCTAGAATATCGATTGCCAACAAAAGGTTATCTTCTGACATTGGATTCAATTATGCCAGCCCACAAAATTCCTTTTTCGCGTGTAGATAGAGAAATAAAAGTAAGCTCAAGACTTTAAAATATAATTGTAATTTTACATAATAGGTAACTAAAATTTACACATTTGCCAATCGTGACAAATCACACGAATTAATTTTAATCGTATTAATAATCACGATACCTTAATGTAACATAATTAAATTTTCTTAATCTATAAAAAATATAGAAACAATTATACACAAATTTTCAGGCACTTGTGAAACTAAAGACTAAAGTTCAGTCTCGCGTAATCCATACACTTCTTTGAAATTCTCTTTCTCAACCATTGCTTTTTTCGTACCATCGCTTCCACCTTCCTCGGTATCTAAACACGCAATGGAACTTGCACAGCGTTTTCTATTCGGGCTTTTTTCCACATTCACATTGATGCTCTTTAGAGGGGATCTTAAATGCTCATCTTTATCGACAGCTAGGTTACTTATCGATAAAGTCAAGTCACTAGGGACGTTACCATCTAAACAATACATTAGCGAATCGGAGAGTTTATCTTCGGTATCAGTCGATTTATTTAATATCGATAAGTCGATAGGTGTGGCTGTTAAAACCGATCTACTGAGTAAATACTCTCGAAAAGGATCAGTAAGTGATCTTGTCTTTTGATCGAAGTTCGTCATCTCATGTGACAGTTTAAATTTCGGTAATAAGACATCGTCTTCACCGCATAACGTTGTGTTTAGATCTTCCACAAACTTTGGCCTCTCCTGGCTTATTACAAAATTGGTATTCCCTGAACGTAAGGGACTGATATCGCCAATGGAAATGGATCTACCATCATAAGGCACTTTTGATTTTGGTATTAAAGCACTGGCCAAATTACTCGATCTGAAACAAATAAATAAATATCCAATTAAAAAGGTAGTAAATATGTGTTTGAAGTATTATTTATACTGAGGTGTTATCGGAACCAAAACCTGTGCGCGCGTATACCTGCGGAAAACCAGAGGTGCGAAAAAATATCGTGATTATGTAAGAGTGAAAGATATATAAACAAATTGCGATACAGTGGTGATTTTTTTGTCCATAGTGTCCCCTCTGTACTAGAGGTGTAACATCTCAAAGATTTAAAGTTATAAGCGTATAAAGATGATATGATAAGCTGCATATTCACATTTCTGTTTTCATTACTTTTATTCGGTCTGTATCAATCTGCCGGCTTGTATGTTGCTCAGAGGAGCTGTGATGGCCGATTGAGGCCAACAGCTGATGTCCAGACCAAAAACAGAAACAGGGGTATTCATTATTGTAGTAAATCAACAAAATTTTAATTATTTTTTTCACTAGTTCGCTATGTACTATGCTTGAAATATGATATAAAAGACATAATATTATAATCTCATGATATTTCTTGTGATGTTTCTATCCATGTACTCCGATGGATAGTTCCGAAGAAGTTTTGTCCATTACAGGCCATTAATAAAAACGGATAATGCAATCTACACATGAAAATAATATGAAACACATCACATAAGCTTACCTTTCGCAAGAGAACGTCGACCTCGACATTTCATTATCGTCATCAGACGATACAAAATCGCTGTCATTCTTTGGCGACATCGACGGGTACAAATCTTCCGGTTTATTCACCTCTTGCGGTTTGTTCTCGTTCGTCTCTGGTAAGCTGACGCGTTGCTCAGACGTTATAATAAGGGGTTTTCGTGACCTTGGCGTCATTATCGATTCCTGAAAACGTACATAAAATTATCGATAAGACAAAATATCGATATTTGTTTTATTTTTAAGGTAAATTTCATTTATTGTATCTTTGAATTAATAAACTAATCGATTTAAACTTTCAATCGTTATTATTTTAAATTGATACGATGTATAAATATGTGGAATTTGAATGTTGTGAATTTCGATTCAATATTATCTCTATAAAACTCTACTCCTTTGGCCTACATAAAACGTATCATCTAATTCATTATACGCATAATTATTAAACAAAGTAAGAATTTTCATAACAATTAGACAGACAAAAGCAACACAGACATGAGACATGCATGACCCGTGCACATGATAAACAAACCTGCATAGCTTTCGACAGCTTCTGAGTAGATTTCGTAATTGGCGACATCGATGCTCTTCGGAAATTTATCGTATACGGAGTGGCACATTCCTCATTAAAAACAACCGTTTCGGACATCCCAGGCGTACTGGTCAAATAATGCTTTATTTCTTCGTCTTCTAAACGAGATTTCTTCGGCGTATCTTCTATAGGATTCGGGCTATCGCTTTCAGCACACGAAATGTCTGAACCGGTGTCTTGATCGTCGAAACACGAGACGCACGACGTCGGCGTTCCACGTATCACACCGTGCCTCTTCTGATACTTCTTGTTCTGTGATGTCACCACTTTCGATCGAAACAATCTCTTTTTAACATTCTTTGGTGTTTCCTCGACGTCTAGTATACTCAAATTGGGTTCGGAAACGAATTTCGGACTTAATTTCTTGGATTTATTCAACGCACCGTCTGATAACGTGCTTTCATTACTCGCGTCTGATTCGTAATCGTCATCCAGAGATTCAGAACTCGCGATTTTATTGGCCAAGTTTTTCAATACGATATTTTTGTGTGATACGTCATTTTTCTCGTCGGTAAATCTGAGTTTTCCTTTGGCTGATTTCTGCAATGCATGCGATTACGCGGTAAGAAAGTTAAGGACAGATAGAGACACAGAAGAACACATACAATGCATTCATGACACAAAGCATGATGACGTTAGTATGGAATAAGCGGTGTTAAGATTAGTGCTATACTATAATTCAAAGTATTCTTTATACATGATACCAGTAATACTGTGGGGAATGATTTTGTTGATTATGGGATAACTGTTACAGTATGGCAGTAATCTTAAAGCAGACGAAAGTTTGTTGGCACAATTAAAGCGATTGCAAATAGCACTTTCGATACAAACATTGGAAATATCACTGGCCTACGGAACAGCATTCGCCAATTACTCATACACAGAATAACTTCTTTTTTTTTTTCATGGCATTTATTTGTAATGGACAGAGACCTTAAGAACATGAAAGAGTTTTTTCTTGTAAATCTATAATATTGGAATATATTTTGTATTCACTAACCTCTTCTATAGTATTAATATTGGATCCGGATCCTTTCTTTGGTGTTTTGTTAAGTAGTCCTTTGTTAAATATATGCCTTTTAATAGAATCGCCGAAACTTCGCGAGCCGGCCACTTTACCTGTCCTTTGTATTTGAATCGGCGTGCCTGTGAAGAATATTACATAATATGAAATCCTTGAAGAAATATTTTAAAATATTTTGAAGGAAGGAAACACGATTCAGTCGCCTGACCGCATTTACTAGTACACAATTTAATGGAGTTTTCCATCAGAAACACTGCCATACATCTGCCTATCTGGACAGGACTTAGGGCCTACGCACACTGGTGTAGAATGGCAGAAGATTATTTTTTTTATACAAATACCGAAAAAAAAGATCGAATGTTTCAAATTGATTCAGTCGCGTGGATGTTTGACACGGTATTGGAACGCGGTAGCCGAAATGCTTCAGAATCTCTGCCAATCCGACTGGTGCTGGTGGCAACATACATGGTTATTTTTCAAATCCTGCATGTTTTTACATTAAACTCAAGAGAATAATACTGATTAACACGTAGTGAAAAATATTCAAATTAAGACATAATAAGTGATTTATTTATATTCCTTAAGATCTTAATCGATGTTCAAATCAACATCTGCTAGAAGCACGGTCGCCGGTCATTTTTATACAAAGATGAGGGCACGCGCGCGTTTTTGCATGTGTGTATTTTAAGAATGGGTTTATGTGGCATCGTATTTCCTAAGTATTTTATTTGCGACGTCAAAAATTATGGAACCCTTATAAAAAAAAACATTTGATTTATCTAATGGAGTATATTCATGATTCTGACATTGATATTTCTAATTTGTATTAAATAAGAAAACGTTTATTCCTGCGTGCTTAGTCCGAAAATGGGCATTCCGCTTTGTGTACTCGAATAAAAATAACCATGATGTATATACCGACCGTATCCGTTCTGCCTGTTGAAGTGTTTGACGAGCCGGCGCTTGTGCGCGGAGTCGGGCAGCGCCTGTATGTGCGCGTAGAGCTGCGCGAGCGCCGCGTCCGTGGGGTTGGACGCGTTCTCGGCGCGCGTGCGGTGACGGTCCACGAACGTGTACACCGTGTTCGCCGCCGTTCTGGAAGGATGTATCGACATACTAAATTAAAAATTATTTAACACAAATATTTTACTGTATTACATGCAAAAATTCAATTCTATATTAATCAATGCATTGAAATGCCGTTCCCCGCGCTTGGCTTCGTACTTGTTGACTTAATTTTCGCGGTCTAAGCTAGAATCGATAATGACACGTCTTTCAATGGCATTGAAGCTCAGCAAGTCTCTGCGAGAAATTATAGTTTCTATGAGGTTTGATTTTTATTTCCACACTTCCCCCTACTTAGTAATGGAAATTATTACTATTTCAAATTAACATCACCACCTTGTTATTTTTAAAGCTTACATTAGTTACAGTGGTGGGTGTAAGAGCCAGGGCGATTACTCTATAAAAACGATACAACCTTCGAATGTTCGAAAGTTCGACGTCCAGAGTAAGATATAAGATTTCCACTTCTAAAAATTAATAGTATTCTCTATTATACTTATCATTTTCTCGGAACTTAACCTATGGTTGCGACGTACGATAGAGGTATCCAACATTTTGTGGAATATCTGGGCACATTTGTGAAGTTTCACGATCATAAGTTGAACATTCGAAGTTCGTATCGTTTTTATATAGTTACCCCCCAGTCACCAGGCACGTACTTGTCAGTAATACTCTCATCAAGTTCCACGTCAGACATAGGCCTTTCGTTGTTCCCAGTGAGAACTACTTACATATTGTTTAAAAAAGTTTAAAGCGAAAGTTCATCAACTGTTTTTAAAAAAAATTGACAGAATAATTACTTAAATATTTATTTTTGCACCTGCCTTAATTCCTCTATACCACCCAAAGTCAACATCGACTGTGAGAGAATGCCTCAGGCATTATTCCACCTGTATACTTTGTATATAACGCGTTAAGAAAATAAATAATACTATCAAATAAGCACGTACTTGTCAGTAATACTCTCGTCGAGGTCCACATCAGGCGACATGGCTCTCCGTCGCTCCCGCAGCGAGAAGTACGCGGCCGCGTCGGTGGCGAGCCGCGCAGGCGCACTGAACAAGCGCGACGAGTGACGGATCATGAAACTTATCACCGGTGACAGGGCTATTGAGTCCGTGTGGAACGTCTCTGGGGATAGCTGCAAGAAAATATTCACGTTAGGGAATAGGATTCTGATGCCACATTATGATACAAGTTTATTGTAATAATAATCACAATTTGTAAGGGTTTGGATTTTGTTTTAAGTGGAGTTAAGACGGGAAATAGTTGTTGATAAAGTAATAGGCCACATAATTTAAACAGCGGAATACCTACTCACAAATAAATAGTGACGTAAGTTGGGAGTTTTTGAACTTTCTGATTTTTTAGGAAGAAATGGGGACGTAATATCTTAATTAGGGAAGTATGTATCGATTTTTAAGATACAAAACATATTGTTAATACAGTTTATCATGCAAACAAAGTCGCGGGGAAAGCTAGTAATAAATAATAATGATAAATACATTTACATACATAGTCCTGACCCAAAGATCGAGTCTTGTGTCGTGGGTATCAGAAACTACGAAAGACTTTTCGGCCTCACATAACCAAGACCAGAAACAAATATGTTATATGATCACACATGTTTTTTTTTCGGTGCGGGGATCGAACCCGCGGCCTCTTATTTCACAGGCGGCGTCTAATCTACTGCGCCACGGAGGCTGTCGCGAATGTTAGTAACTACGAAACACTTATAGCTCACAATAACCAGATCTGAAACAATTAATACTTTTGCATAGACTTCATAAATATTTCTTTTAGTGCAGGATTCTACCCCGCAATCTATCTTTTCACAGAAGAAAATGTATTTTTTTACCTTCCTGGGACACAATAAATGCGGCGTGAACATAGTTGCTAGTGTATCTGGGGACATTCTATTAGAAGCTTCATTATCAGCAACCAATCTAAGTAATGTTAGCAGCCTTTCCAAGAAATTCCTATGTGATGGTGTTAGAAGAAGCAGTAGCAGTTGTAGTGCTGTTAATAGCTTTGTCTCTGAAGTATCAACATTTGGTGGGTATTGGCCTGTAAATAAAAATCACAAATCATTATCATCGTCATTTCAGCCATAGGAAGTCCACTGCTGAACATAGGCCTCCCCCCATGTATTACGTCGCAATTAAGTTCATATTTATTGAAAATACAAATTTCTACCTACACAAAAAGTAGGTTTCACCAAGGCACAAAAATTTTCACCCTGATACAAAGTTTTGTAGTTAGTCTATTTATTATCCTTTTGTGGCGGTAGCAATACGCCAACTTAGATTTAGCTTATAAAATAACACGCTTATTATTTGTAATTTGAACATTATTTAAATATGCATTTCATTTTAAGATATGACTGCAGGTTTAACCATAAAACATCTGCGAGTCGTTTTATTAAAGTAAGAATTTTTGTGTACCGTATTGTGTAATATTAGTTAAAAAGATGCTGTGCTAAATTATTGTTTCCTAATTGTAATGGCCCGTTCATGCCGGGGCAATAAAACTGTATTATTATAGATAAGTTCTTCAGTGGCGGAAATCTTTAGCAACAAATTTATGTTTTTTTAGACAATAGTACACATGTTTGGGTAAACCTTTCGGTTTGGACAATAGCCCAGATGTTTGGGCAGACCTTAATTTTTAGTTGAAAGGATAGACCCTATTTTATGGCTTAAATATATTTTCTGTAAGATTTATCCCCACCGATCCTCATTCGGGTAGTCCTATAAAAGGGTCGGTTTATTTGGATGAAAGCACAGTCTGCCATCTCTCGTCTCGAGCACATCTCGCTCCGAATCGCATAATTATAATTTTACTCTGTCTCTGAATGTATTAAGTGTTAAATTATAAAATATACTATTGTTAGTTCCTGGAAGTGAGTGCTTATTCTAATACCTACACTTATAACCACCAATTTTTTAATACTTGAACTTACCAGCTAAAGTATAGTAAGTCTGATAATACTGATCCATTAATAAAGGCTGAGGTAATTCTGCTAAAAACCCTTTCAATACTGAAGCACAATCATGAACCGAAAATCTGCCATCATCCAGACCAAGGTTTGATCCAGTGAGAAGCAATTGTTTGAGCTCTTGTTGGCGGCTGAGAGACCCAGTTCTACGGAATATGCCCTCTTGGGTGACATCTGAAAGAATAAACGGAAATGTCACTATAATTTTTATTGTGTACCTGTTTCATTCCCATATGAGCCTGGGTGAATAATTTTTATTCATCATTGCATAAGATAGGTATTACTTATATGGGGTATGGCTTATATTTTTTTGATTTATAGTTTCTAGCTGCTTGATGTTAATTTGGTATCAATATTATCATTACAGCAAGATCAAGTGAAATTTGGTGGGCAAGTAATTAAATAGAAAAATAGTATAAAAATAAACATAAAAAGAACTCCTTTAGACATCACAAAATTGAACTAAAAGCAAAAAATAAAATAGATATAATGTAACTTGTTTCTATAAATGAGTAATAAAATTAGAAATGTAAAAATAGAAAGTAAGTAAATGGAACAATAATGTTAATTACTAGAATTATTGAGATCCCTAATCACTTGTAGAAAGAATTCATTAATGAAGCATAAAACAGTAACCAAAACTATTAATTGAAAACCTAATCTTAAATATGCTAGGGTTTCCAGAGAAATTGACTCTAATGTTTATGCATATAAACATTATATATTATTTTATATGTTAAATCTAGTGCATACTGGATTTAACATATAAAAGGTGAATAAGGTAATATTTGGACAAATTATTCAGAATATATTTCTTGAAATCAAATACCGATATTATGTTAATTTATGTCCATTAGCTATATATCTTCTATGGGAATATTGTTCAATTTTATGCAATTAATAAAATTACACCATGTTTCATATAAAATAGTAGTCATCATAAACCAATTGCATATAGTTGATGCTAATGTAATGTGACATACTGGGTGTCCTTACAAAAGTTTCTACTTATAGATTAATAATATATGGTCATAATAAAGTTGCCTTGGGTTGAATACTACCTGAAGTCTATCACAAATATCTCATATCATCAAATATAATATTGATTGAAATTATAGTGATGTGTAGGAATATCACATAAAATTCAATTACAGCTCACAACTCACATGTGTATAAAAATACATATATACAACTGACATAACATTTTGCAACTTTTATTTTTCAAGTATTCATAGTTAGTTTATTTTGGCCAATTAACAAAATAAAAATATATGTTTACTCACTTTCAGGTTTAGACAAGAAGTCGATAAGTTCGTTAAGCCTCAATATCCCTTCTTCAGTTATCGAATTTACTTCTAAATTATTCTTTGTGTTACTAGCACTGCTAAGACTAGAATTAGAGTTAGAATTCTTCGTTTTCTTGTGGAAATTCCATCTAAATTGCTTTGGTTTGTCAGTTGAACAATCAACACTGAAAATAAAATTATTATTAACTTGAATCGAGAACAATTTCCTGACCGGATGCGAGTCACAAAAATGTTATTATTGTACTCACTCGTCAGTATTTATATCTACAACAAAGGATAAATGCATGCGTACTAATGTGAAGAATTGTTCTAAGTTCTCATTTCGCAGCCTTTCTATCAAACAAATATCAGAGGAAGTCATTTTATTCAAGCGCACAATAAGGTCACGAAAATTGCTATTTACACTATGATAAACACCGAATGGAGCACATATTTCTAATTAATAACAACTGTGAATGATTTTATCGCTATAAACCAGCTAATACAGTTAGTAGTTTACTCAAAATTAATTAATAACGAAGATTTAATCACTTTATGCATGCTTTGTTTTCGAACGTCATTTTGTACAACGGTCAAACGAGATTCGTTCAAAAACGTTTTGACGTTTCGTGCGGAAACTATTTCATTTATTATTTTTTACCAAACCTAATATACAGGGTGGACAAGAAAACGGCGCACCTGCCAATATACATTATAGTATATGGTGAAGGAATCTTAATTAAGACGGATTTGTATGGCGCTAGCGAATATTAAGAAAGATGCCGAGAAAAAAAAAACTAACGTTACACATGCTACCCCTTAATATGTTAAGCTAAAGTGATTGAACCTTACAACTGAACGGTAGACATTCAACAATAAATAAGCAGAGCTCATTATTTACTTATAAGTCGATTGTGTACATCACGCTCAGGGTACATAAAAAGATATTAAATTAATACTGCCAACAGTCACATACATGGGTACTAACCCCACACTAAGATACAAATCTTGTGTCGCGGGTATTAGAAAAATAATTATGGTTCAAGGAAATTATTTGTCTCGGGGCGGGAACCGAAACCGCGGTCTCTCATTTCACAGGCGGTTCTTACCAACTGCGCCACGGAGGCCGTCGGTGACTCATATGGGCTGGTTAGTTGTCATTAATGACCACCAAAATAGTTAACTGACCTTGTAATGTAAACCGTAATGACCTTGATAGGCAAAGCTGGAAGCGCAGGATCCGCCAAAACCCGCACGAAAACACTGTCACAGTTTGGTAGCACAAATCACTTTTTCTTTTACATTTCACATAACACAAGTTACATCAAAAGCTATCAAATTGGGTAATGTTCAAAGCATAGTGAAATTAATAAAATTTACTCAAAATAACTGAAAACGAATTTACAATAATATGCACACGACTAATACATGCACACGCGATCGCAATCCGAATACAACTAATAAAAAATAAATTATTATTTTGATTCTTGAAAGATAAAGGCCTGTTCACATTAGATACAAAGCTTTCCTATTTGAGTTCATAATAATTCATCTGAACAATTAGTATTACTACTGTATCAGACCATATACGTGCCACTGCAGGGCACGGGGTCTCCAGTGCAGTAAATTAGTAGTTAGTGTTTATTGATTTCACTAATTTTATCTCAAATAAGTCTCATATGCAAATTTTATGCTATAATGGTAGACGACATTTCTCTAGGTATAAGAATTTAGAAGAAATTTTATCACTTTAAAGTAACATTATTTTCAAAATACCATAAAATAATGTTAAATACAATAATAAGCAAAGTAAATAGGCAATTTGTAATTGACTGGATCGGCTGATGACATATTTAAATAACATTATAAGCTCTTGAGCAAGTATCAGTATCAGTCCAATAAGATCTTTTTTTTAACGTAACTTTTATATCGGAGTACTTAATCCAATTAAGTTATATCAAGTCACATCACACTACTATCACACTACACAGTGAACACACCTCAAGATGTCGGTCTTCTTTTGCAAAATGCTAAAAGTTACCGACAAAGAAATTGCCGCCTTTCGGCACGCACTCACAAACGGCGGCGGCGACCTCAAAGGAAGAATAATCGAGCCGCGTTGGATCCGACAAAGTACACTATGACCGGCGGCTTCCTTTGACTAATAGGGCCGAATTGGGCCATCATTTTAAAAATATTATTTTTTATTAATCAGTGTCATCAGATTATTTTTTCAATGAATCTAAATTATTTAGAAAATTTAAATGTTATGTAGGTATTACCAAAACTTTTCTAATTATAATTAAATTCGCAATCTTACATGATTTAAGCGATGACCAGTGTGATTTCTTGGTATCTTTCAGTTTGGATTTGTGAACCTAAGGAAAATAATGACAAACAAAATAGTCAATCCATTCACGATGCAACTGCACCTAAAGTTATTATGTTGTTAATTTATTGACGCTTAAATCTAAGTACGTCCCTGTTTAACTGATTGATTATTTGAAATGAAACAAAAAATATCCTTTTTGAAGTTAGAGAAGGATAAAATATACAGCTAAGAGTTCATGACCTTACTCATGTGTAAACAGCTGTTAAAGCGAAGTTTAAGAAAGTTTTGATGCTGTTAAAAATGGTTTTCGTGGTATATTTCGTTAACCGTTCAATTAACGACGAAACGAAAAAATACGTATGTGTTTAAATCTTGTTCTTCATCCATTCCAACTGATTTTATGCGAAAAAGTGGTGATTAAACTTAAAACTTTAGACGGTCATAACTTCAAAACGGATAGGTATTTTCCAAATATTATTTTTTTATTACGATATTAATATTATGCCCTTGTACCCAACTGAGCAAGTGCGCCATTTATTTGCGCTTCCTGTATACTCACAGTATATACTCATTACTAGACATGGGTAACTCAGCGAAAATCCTTGCGTTAACTCAGTAACTCAGGCGCACTTAACTGCGCTGGCTCACTGAGTTAACTCAAAATTGCGCCATGGCGCAACGAAATGCGTTATGCGCGTAATCTGCACGGCGCACGGGGCATGCCACGCTCACAAGTCTGTTTATTAGTTTGTGGCAGTGATGTGCCAACTCGGGATAAACCCGACTCGAGTTACAGAATTCGACTTGGAAGGAAGAAACTGAGTGTTGAACTTTGTAGGTAGGATTGAATTAGATAGGTTTTTATAGTTTTTTACTGGTATGAGACTGTACTGTTTACTGACTTACTGTTATGTGTGTCTCATATGTAAGAGGCCGCGGAAAAGTCTGTTACTTTAAAATTTAAAGCAAAATGATGAAATTCGTACGTAGCTGATACCCTGATATATTGCATAGGATACTATGTATACCGAAAATGTAATATTGCCATAAATATGCTTATTTGCTACTCTTTCGTACCAACTTGTGTTCACCTACCGCGATTTTCAAACTCGAGTTAGAAATAATTTAATTCAAGTTAGTAAATCCGAAATCGAGTTGACTGTTGTATAACTCCTTTTTGCGCCAACACATTTTGAACAAGTGAGTTAACACATCCGGCGCAGTGAACTGAGTTGGCGCAATTGCGCGGCGTAGCGCAGTGTTACACATCTCTACTCATTACTCGTCAAAACAAAATAACTACAATATGGGCCACTTAATTTTTTGCAGTTTGAGACAGATTTTTGGTACCCCGTGTTTTCGAATGAGATTTTTTATGGTCTTAAGTGCTTGAGTTAACGACGACGGTCAGCTATAGCCGATGTTGTTGTCAAGTGTGCAGTTAAAACGCTTTTTTAACAATATATTCTTAACTGGTTAGTTTCAAAAAAACTTTGGAGATTGACGTTAGTTCAGTTTAGCCTCAGTCTATTGACTGCTGCAGTTGTTTTTGATAGTTTTGCGTATAGTTCGTTTATTTTTCTGTAAAATGCCACGATTTCGTTGCCATATGGACTCTAACACTGCTTCTAGAGCCGTAACGATGATCTCAGCTGGTAATTCTCAGCGTTCCGTGGCTTTAAAGCTGGGATATTTACGTAGAGCTGTCCAAAACCTTTGCAACCGGTATCAAAAGAAGGGCAGTGTATCACGGCGTCGTGGCTCAGGAAGAGTTCGTACTACCAGCGCCCAAGAAGACCGTTATGTGCGACTTTGTGCACATCGAAATCGGAATATTACAGCTCGCCTTCTACAAAATCGCTTACACCGGACTTCGGGTACCCTTGTCAGCGACCAAACAATAAGAAATCGTTTGCACGAAGACCACCAATTTGCAAAAAGGCCAGCAGCCCGGGCTAAACTGACCTAAGCTCACCGTGTAAACCGTTTAGATTTGCACGTCAACATTTGGAATTTGGTAAAAACTAATGGCGTAACGTGCTCTTCACGGATGAGTGTAAAGTGAAGTTTTTTAGGGATGATAGACAGGGACGAATATGGAGAAGAACTAGAGAACGTTTTTTAGATGTTTTTATTCATGAACGTGATAGATATGTTGGACCCAATGTTATGGTCTGGGTCGGTATTAGCTTACAAGGTAAACCTGACCTTGTTTTTCTAAACCAGGGTACTGTGACAACACAAAGTTACATCGATCGAGTAGTCAGACTTCATATCATTCCATTTTCACAATTAGCCTCTGAAGGTTTCATCCTGATGCAAGACAATGCTCGACCGCACACAGCATGAGCAACTTTGGCGGTCCTAGACGAAGCCAATATCAAGGTTTTGGCGTGGCCTGCCAACAGTCCTGACCTGAATCCGATTGAACAACTCTGGGATCAATTCAAACGATGGGTTAAGGCAGCTCAAGAAGATGTGCATAGTCACCAGCAGCTAATAAACTTATTAAAAAGTTGTTGGAAAGAAATATCTGATGACAGAGTCAAAAATCTTGTGAGACATTGCTTTCAAGGCTCCAAGAATGCATTTCAAAAAGAGGGAGACTTACCCGATATGAGAATGTAAAAAAAACTGCTTGTTATATACCTATTAGTTAAAATTTTAATATTAATGTTAGGCATAAATTTCAAAAAAGATTTATAAAATATAAAATCTTACAAATACAATTAGTTTTTAATTAAATTGAATTTAAAATAATTTCATTTAATAAATAATAGTTTGTTTTATTATATAGACAATTTCTAACCTTGAATCCTGATCAAAATGAATTAATGTCGAAAAATAGTGGTGGCCCTTATTTTGTTTTGACGAGTATAGTAAAAAATATGATACAAAATATTTGTTATTTTTTCTAAGCAATGACGACAGTCACGTTCAAATAGGCTTATGATTTTTAAATTGTACCTAGGTTACAGAAACACTAAAATTAATAATTCTTATTTATTGAGGCTTTGTGATCTTCAACTGTTCAGATCAACAAACCTTTCACTTTTCACGATTTCATGAAAATGTTCTATAAAATCACCACTTTTGGCTGATGATTTTTCAATGTATAAAATATAGTATCTTATAGAAATTATTTTTTTAGCAGGATCCTCCTGGCACATAATAGGATAACGTCGGGTGAAAGATAAATTAAACAAAAAAAAATATAAATTAGCCAAAGGTTGTATTGTTTTCGTTTATACAGAATTAAACACTTAACATACAAGTTTATATATTTTGAGACCAATTAAAACATATCATCATGTCCCAAGTCAGCTAAGAGGTTGAGGCCTCGCTCCTTCAAAGCCTTTGACAGCAACTTTTGCTGCTCAATCTTGGCATCTTGTTCCCGTCTTTGAGCATCTAGTATATCATCCACAGATACTTCTGTTAGAGGCAGATTGTCTTCTTTTTCTTTATCCTGAAAAGTATTATATTTCCGATATATTAGTAGTAGAATAATGCAGTAATAAGTTATACAAAAATACTTAAAACATTCAATTACAAATCATCATACTCTTAAACGAGTTTTTAATTAGAGCGAAGGAAAGAAGGGAATTTAAAAAATATGCACTTTCCTTACTATTTGTTTTTATGGCATTAATTATTTATGTTACAATCAGAATATTGTATAGTTTGAATGGGATGTACTTCTTGTTCACATTACATTTTTATTTCAGTTTAATAGTTGGGTAAATATATACCTGCCTAAAGAAATAAGGAAGTAGTTCAAGTTGATATCGGGTTGATAGGTATCCAAAGTGGTAAATATTCCAAAAACTTATCATAATTTCTTTTTTTTGTTGTATGGACAATTATAATGAGTTGATATATAACCTATCAATAGCGTGTAGTATGCTGCCTTTCAACTCAACTTACGATTTCTCCAAGAAGCACGACATTCTCGCCTCTAACTATGAAGATTCCCCTAGGTATGTCCCCATACTCTTTTCCGACATGTATTCTCTCTATTGTCTTATGCAGGACTAAATTCGCAAACTGATCCACGCAGCGCAAATAACCAATCAGGGTCCTTCCATCTCGCAGCAACACCATCAATTTCTCTTCATGAAACAAGAACCGCTTTGATAAAAATAAATAAACAGTTATATTGTATATGAAAATTATGCGGGAAACGTACTGTCCAGTTCATCGAGCAAGTGTGCCGTGCCAGCTAACGGATTTATGTTACTACTTGACATATCTGAGGATTTTTGTTGGAATATTTAGAAGTTTTAATCCAAACTCAAGTATGAATTCTTACCAAAACGCAGATTTGACAGTCGCTAAACAGCACAGACGACTAAAGCTGAAAACACATTGTAGGTTTTTGTCATAGATTTAGTATAAAACATAGATCGGCAATGTGAAAGAGATAGAATAATTTAACTCATACGTTAAAGCGAGATGCATGATGCGACCATTCGTTTACACAGAAGTAGCCAGCAGTGACCCAGAGTCAAAATATGTCAAACTAAGCGAGCAACAAAATTTGCTTATTTTCATAATTTATTTAATTTTACAGTACTTGGTTATATTTATTAAACGTAGTTTATTATAGTGCATTGTGTAGTGCCAAGGTGTGGTTCATGCAGGCGTAAAAATCCGAAATAATTACAGTTTTCACAGGTACCGGCCACTTTTGCACAATATTTTTTGTGACGATATTATAGAATTAAATGGAAATCCGTGTATACATATCGGTAGAAAAGAATGCAGTATTTCATTGTATTAATACGCTGAAAGCATCCATTGCGTATAAAAAATAATATCAAATACGTGAATTTACAATAATTTCAACCTAAAGTAGCTAGGGATTGACTGACAGGTTCGATCAATAAAAGGTTGTCGATAAAATCGTCGATGACAACATATGTATCCCTACATTTTTATGGGGCTATAGTATGTTGTGATAGTGTGCATTTTTCTCCTTCTTCTACCTGGCGTTATCTCGGCCATATTTCCCCGGCCATTATTATAGTATTCATTCTACAATATTACTTATTCCTTTACTTTTTCTCATTTTTTCATATTTGTGGAATATTTATTATAACACTTCATGTGTGTGATTTATGAATTAAGAACCTGTTTCAATCTCTGCCAAGAGGCTGTCAATTTATAATAGTAAAACAAGAACATATTCGATATTATTATAAAATATGCGATACTTCTATGCACAATATCATCATCCAAACCTTGAAGCAACATTATTCATTTATCATAACATTAGGTAAAGGTAACGTGACCATTTATTTTTTGTACCAGAGCGGGACATCTGAGGAATTAAATAATAATAATAATAAAGTTTTTACAAGTTTTTTATAATAAAATTTTATATTATACAATCTATAATATAAAATTATAATCGTAGTCGTATTTTTGTATTTGTCGCCTAAACCAATTTATTTCAAAACAACGTGTATAGTTTTTAAATAAGTGTGAAACTTAGTACATGATTAATTTATATTTATTTTCGTAATCAAAATAGTTTTCATTACTGCGACACTCAAATGTGTTTTATCACTTGGCTATATTTTGTTAATGTGAGTTAAATATCTTCGATAGGTGCGTTACTTCCAGACAGACATGTTATTTACTCAATAATTGAGTAAAAGTTTTTAAAGCAAGATTGTATTTACGAAAGAGCTGGAATAATACGACCACGGTTTTTAGCAGTAGTTCGGTAAAGAATTTCGAGCGGAAAATACATTTTAAATTATCGTTTGGTCTGTTTGCAAGAGCGGGACTATATCGGCCTTGCTGTGGACACCGGGACAGACTTCCTGAAAGCGGGACTGTCCCGCCCAAAGCGGGACGTATGGTCACGTTAGGTATAGGTTTAAAATTTATAATTCTCATAGGAAAAACATTAGTTTAGGTGACGAGATCGAGAAAACCTTGGTAGTTTATTAAACTGTCTCTTTCTTCAGTCACAGGAATGCGACTAATGAACATAGGCCTTCCACAAGAATGTCTACATCAGTTTGTTGTAAGCTGCCTGCATCCAACGACTTCCTACAAGCTCCTCCGTACACCTCCAACGCGGCCTAGCAGGCGTCCAACACTTCCCAATGTGTTACAAGTCAATTAATTGACTTAAATAAGCATATTTTTTTAACTCTAGTATAAATATACTTACGCGAATTTTACTCATTGAAAAAAACTAATAATCATGGATTTTGTTGCAGACTGAGTCCACTTTACGACTACGAAAGCTGTAAAGTAATCGAAACTTCGCGACGGGAAATTAAAAAAATAAACCGAAAACGCTAAAACTTTGTAAATTATAGTTTTATTTTATATTGTTCTCAGTTTAATTAGATGTCTGTACAAAAGACTCATACAAAATATCTCAAACAAAATGTTTTCCAAATAATATGACAATTTATCTTTATTTATTTGTGTGTTTATCAATCTGTATTGAAATCAGGGACCGAAACCGGTATCGAAAATACCGGTATTTTTTGGTATCAACCGAAAAAAATAATACCGGTATTTTTAATGGTAATTTTATTCGGTTCCTAGAATTTAACCGGTATCATACCGGTAACCGAAATAAGGGTTACCTTTATGTTTCATGCGAAGTTCCTTATAAGTCAAAGCGGGGCAGTGCCTGTGTGTGGTTATACCGCCATTTGTCTTTACTAAACATTATGGCACTATACCACACAATTATCTTTACTCATTTCATGAATTTTTCAACAGAATTACCCACCATAATTGAAATGAACCGTATCCAGCGATATTGTGTAAACAACATGACAAGTATGATTTTTATTTGTTATACAACAACAATGCATTTTCTTTTGCATTCAATGCCTTTTTAGGTTACCGGTATTAAAACGGTTCCCGTATATAAGGGTAACCTTTATATTGCGTCATACCGAAATCATAAAGGTAACCGAAATTCGTCGATACCGGTACCGTTATGTCGAATGGGTTTCGGTCCCTGATTGAAATAAACACATCAATAAGTTTCTGTTAATATATAATAAAATGTCGCATATATCCATAACATTTTATTTCACAACTACAGGCTGACAGCTATATCGATATCGATATGATACTATCGAAAGTGCATGGTACACCACTATATGTCAAGCACACATATAAACTTCACGCACACAATCGTAAATCAGTTTTGGTCGCGCTCAAAATGACACATTGCCGATCTATGTTCTATACTACATCTATGGTTTTTGTCTTACGCATAGAGTAAAGAGTACAAAACTATGGTAAAGAGCACATCTTACATGGTTCGTACGGGTCGTCAGAGGGCCCACCAAGAAGCTTATACCCAAATGGAGATTGCATTCCGTATATAAAAGTGAAGCACAAAAATTTGACCTCGAATGACGTTGCGACTGATTGCTATCCTTTTCTTTCAAGTGACAATGAATGAAAATGACTTTTTGTTCATTCATTGTCGCTCGAAAGAAAAGGATAGCAATCAGTCGCAACGTCATTCGAGGTCAAATTTTTGTGCTTCACTTTTATATACGGAATGCAATCTCCATTTGGGTATAAGCTTCTTGGGGCCCACGTACGTTTTTATTTTTTTAATTTCATTGACAAAGGACGGTTTTCTCGTCTGCCAATGACTAAGCTTTTAGGGATGGAAGAGTCGATTTTTATGTACTCTTTATCTCATCTCTATATAAACAAATAAATAATATGTTCTATTAAATGAAATTAATCCTAGTTGGCGCTTATTATAAACAGTCCTAAGTCTGTGATAACCTGTGGTACTAGAACATTCGAGGTTGCAACTGTTTTATTGTCAAAATCAATGATTCAATTAATATCAAAATCACACATCAATCAATTATATAATACTATGATTGATTAAATTCTGTACGCAAACATAGATTACACATTGAGAATAAATTTACTGTGGAAAAATGTTAAGCAACAATGCCGTGTACACAGCGGCGTAGCTAGCATAGGTGGCACCCGGGGCGGATTTTGTAGGTGTCACCCCAAAACTCAAACACAATGTATAAAATAAAAAGTAATAATCGTTTACGTTTTATTAAAATAAGAGTATTACAAATAGTAGTATATTATGTAAAACAGTATGCCAAAATTAAAATTTCTTCCTTCTAGCTTTGACACTTGCGAACTCCGAAATCACGTCTTCAAAATTTATATTTTGTGTTGCTTCATGTTCTATTGTTAAAATACCAAGATTATTTAATCTGGTTTCAGTCATTGTAGACCGCAAGTAATTTTTTATTAATTTCAATTTGCTGAAACTTCTCTCACATGAAGCAACTGATGCACATATTGTTATAAATAACTTTAGTGCGACCGTTAGATTCGGAAGAGATTCTGTAAAATCCCATTCCACAATGAATTTTAAATAGTCCAGTGTCACCCAATTAGAGACAGTAATATTAGCCGCTTTTATATGTCTTCTCAATCTTGGTATTTCTAAAAGTAGTTCTGTTTCTGATACTTCATCGTAAAGGTTAGTAAATTTTGATATTGCAAATTTTAACTGTTCAGTGTTTGCCGAAAGCAAAGTCTTCGACTGTACAACCTCAAATAATGAAACTACGTCTTTAATGGACTTTACTCTTGTTTCGAGTTCAATATTGAATCTGTCAAGACATTCTAACATGTCCTTTTGAAGTTCCGCTCTAAGTGTTAGTCCAGCATCTGTGGACGATGCTAACTCACCGGGCATGCGCTTCTTGCGACGAATTCGTCGTTCCATCGAAATGTTGTATTCTTCCGATTTTCGTACAGCAAAATCTATTGCCTCTTCTGCTAGATGCAACCGTTTCTCTCCAATGAATAGACGAAGTGCTTCTAGTTTTATGATTATTTCATCAACACATAATCCTTTGCTTTGTAATGCAATCTGAGCATAGTTCACTTCCCTTAGCACATCATTCCAGAAGAAAAGAAAACAAAGAAATGAGAAATTGCACACAGCAGGGATAATATTTTGTGCACCACCTCTTGTTTCTAAATTTACGTCTTGGTCACATAGTTCCTCAATTGCAGATATTATTCCATCAAAATTTTCAGTCAATACTTTTACTGCACCATAATGAGCACTCCAGCGCGTTGTTGAAAGTCTTTTAACAGATGCTTTGCTGTGATTGAGGAGCACCTCCCAGCGGCTTGTGGAGGTTGAAAAAAAGTTTAATATTGTCTCCACTGCTCCGAAAAATGTAACACAAGTCACATTTTGTGCGAACGAATGCTGGCCGCATAAATTAATTGAATGATCAATGCAACCAATAAAAATTGCTTTATTGTTTTTTTCTTTTATAATAGCTTGCACTCCCCCGTGTATACCACTCATAACTGCAGCATTATCATAACCTTGAGAACGACACATCATAATATCTAAGCCATCGTTTTCAAGCTTCTTTAGTATTTCAGCGCTTAAATCAGCTGCTTTTTTTTCCATGCAAGGGAAAAAATCCTAAGAATACTTCTTTGACTTCTACTTTTCTATTATTAATTTTTACATAACGAATTACTTCAGACATTTGATCGACATGTGAAACGTCAGGTGTGCTATCAAACATAATTCCGAAATATTTGGCCAGTTTAATTTCGTTGACAAGCTGACAATTAACGTGATTAGCTAAAACATTTATGAACTCATTTTGTATTTCGGGCGATAAATATGTTACTTTATGTGATTTTTCCTGCTCCAAATATAATATATGTTCTTTAAGTACAACATCATACTTTGAAAGCAGCTTAACTAGTTCTAAGAAATTACCTTTATTGGATGACCCTTGGGTTTCATCATGTCCACGAAATGCTAGGTTTTGTTTCGCCAAAAACAAAGTTATATCAAATAATCTAGATAACAGATTTTTCCACTTCTGTTTTTCCGTATTCATTAATTGCAAGGTTGCGTCATCTATTGTGGTGTGAGATTTTAATCTCATTTCCAAAGTTTTCCAATTTTCGAAATTTTCTAAATGTTCACATGAAGTTTCATGGTCCAATACTTTAGGATTTAGTTTCCACCATTTCTGAAATCCAGTTGTAAATGTTCTTTGTATGTTACTGACAGCAAATAAACGGCAGCAAAAACAGTACAGATTATTTGATATAGGAGAAAATACCATCCATGATCGTAGAATTTTTTCACCACTAGGCATCTCTTTATAAAACCATTCCTGTGAAAGATGACGAGAATCTCCTTTAATCTTTGAACCATGACGAGATACAGTAGGGAACGGTCCTTCTTTGTTCTGGAAATGTTCACTGCCCTTTTTTATTATGTCAATGCGAACATTATTGGGAACCGGTAAACTCCAATGTGAAATATCCCTCAAGTGTTGCACAGATTCTTCGAAGCTAATGCTGTCTCCAAAAGTAGCATTAACGGTGTCATTGTCATTATTTGATTTGGTTCCGTCGAGGAAATGGGTTGTCTTCAATGATTCTGTATTGTCGCTGTTGCTATCTGAATGTGAGTCTTCAAGATGTGAATCATTACTTTCGTCAACAGGAGACTCGGGTACTTTAATTGAACCTTGGCCGCTATCTGCTTTTGTGACATATTTGAAAAGAGATCCAGACATGCTCTGAATTTGATCCATTTTAGCCTTTTTGGCTTTTCTCTGTTGAAACCCGCTTTGTCTTTTCGAAGTATGAATTCCCCGAGGCATATTTCGTTCTGGGTATCCTAAAAAATATTTTTTGTTTGTAAGTGATACGTTGATTTTATAAACAAATTGTAACGGTAAATAAACACCTAGGTACACGTTACGTAACTAGCTTTGTGAAATATATATTTATATAAATTAACAATCCTGCATCTGGGTGTAAATATGTATTTAAGTAGGTATTTTAGAAAATACTAGTTAAATACTCCACCGTTAATTGTGATATCCTTAGGTGATATCCGTATAAATACTCGTGGTAGTGCTCGAGCTACTCATCTCGGAGCCGAATCAATGTACGTGAAGATGTATGATTATAATTACCTACTTTTTATCATTAATCTAAACTTAATATAATCCGTTTGGATCAGAAAATAATAATAAATAAGTATATTAATAAGTATATTAATAATTAATAAACATTATTACCTTAAGTCTCTAAAGTATGATCGTAAAACTTGTAGATCAAAATAATCTAAGATACTGCTACTAGATACTAAACGAATTAAAAAAGTTAGTATCACCTTTAATAAAAAATACTTCACTTACCTTGTTTATTTTCTTCAAGAATCGACTATTAACTAGGTTTATTTATTATAAATATAAGATACGAAAATTGTCGTTTATAATATCTAATAATTAAAAAACACTTTGCACTAGACGTTCACACGTTCACGCAAAAGAATATTGAAATGAATGCGGTCGAAAACAAAAGAATTTGTCTAATCCACAATACAAGTGACGAGCTCTATATCGAGGGAATCCCCTAAGTAGCGTTGGTTATACGCGAACAAGAAGCTTATACCCAAATGGAGATTGCATTCCGTATAAAACACTGAAGCACAAAAATTTGACCTTGAATGACGTCGCTGTTATCTTCTATCCTTTTCTTAGAGTGACAATGAATGAAAATGACATTATGTTCATTCATTGTCACTCGATAGAAAAGGATAGAAGATAACAGCGACGTCATTTAAGGTCAAATTTTTGTGCTTCACTTTTATATACGGAATGCAATCTCCATTTGGGTATAAGCTTCTTGTACGCGAACGGAGTATTAAATTTTAGGGGAATCCCTGATCGATTGACAGTGTGCAACGCACAGTGCAACGTGCACCTCAGATGAATGAAACTATTATTCGGATCGACTTGAAAATTTAGGATAATATTTTTGAGATGTTGTAGAAATTAAAAAGCCAAAAAAAAAACGATTTTTTGAACCCACGAAATCCCTTAATGACAAAATGGCTCACGAGTAAGGAGTACTACTATATGAAGTTTTTATTGCTCTGTCTAGTTATTCCTTAGTCTAAGGTGGGTACATTATTTGTATTTATATAGGTATCAATTTATTATGCTTGTGGTACAATACTGTACTTAGGTACCTAGATTATTTTATTAGTAGCGGTTATGGTCTCTGCCACAAATTTTTGATTTTTATAGGTAGAAGTAGAAAGAACTATAACTGATGGTCAAAGTTGGGCTCGGGTGTCACCCCTGTTGGGGTGACACCCGGGGCGGACCGCCCTTGCCGCCCCCCCCTAGCTACGCCACTGCGTGTACACGTATTAGAAATACTTATGTATAAAATGTGTGAATTCCAAGGTAGGCAAGATCGTGTTTCGAGCACACGTCTTGTTCTTGTTGTCTTTTTTTTATATATTTCTACTACCAGTGTCATCTTGTTGATACGCACTCGATCCTTTACTGCGCGGCCGTCGCAGCATGTCGAGTGGCTAATGTTCAATTCCCAAAAGAATATAGAGCTACTCGAGGTGTTGTGACTGTGCCTGCCTGGCAGCTTAGGATCGAGGACCGTATCAACAGAGCCCGAACTCTCATCGGCAAGCTAATTTCCTTCTCAGAAGGAAATAGCAGACCAAGGATTATGCGTTTTGTGACGCAGGCTTTCTCGGGGACCAATATAAGTCCTCAGAATTATAGGCTTTGCGTCACAGAACGCATAGATTTCTATAAACAAAAAGTCTATGCGTGGGCAAACCGCATTTGTCGCTACAGGAGGCGATGGGATCGTTTCCAACAAAATCGTATGTTCCAAAGTGACCAAAAGAGGGTTTATAGATGTTGGGAGGATTCTTCTCAGGGTGTGGTGGATGGGCGGCTGCCTGGTGCTCACGAAATGCGTGAGTACTGGACGAATATCTGGTCGTCGCCTGTCTCTCACACTGAAGCCTCCTGGTTTAGTGTTGTTGATCGAGCTTGCGAGTCAATACCGGCTATGGAGACCATTTTAATCAGTTCGGAAGATGTGCAAACTGCAATTCGACGGACCCAAAACTGGAAGTCGCCGGGTCCGGATGGTCTGCACAACTTCTGGTTAAAATGGTTTCCAAGTTCGCATGCTCGATTGGCAGCGCAGTTTCAGGATGCGCTTGAGGCAGGATCCCTCCCAGCATTTATGACAAAAGGTGTCACTCACCTCCTCTTTAAGTCCGGTTGTACCACGGAACCAAAAAATTATAGACCCATTACATGCCTTCCAACTATTTATAAAATTTTGACCTCCATAATTAGATCCAAAATTACAGACCACATCACTTCTAACCAAATTCTTTTTCCCGGCCAAACAGGTTGCATGAATGGGTCCCGTGGTACTAAGGAACTCCTTCTCATTAACATGACCATTTGCCAACAGGCTCGTCACAACCGGAGGAATTTATCGGCTGCCTGGATAGATTACAAAAAGGCCTATGATTCGGTGCCCCATACATGGCTCATGAGGGTGTTGAATTTGTATAAAATTAATACAAATTTATGCAACTTCCTTGGGTCTTGTATGGGGCAGTGGACCACTGTCCTGAGATATCCAGGTGGTACGGCTCCTCCTGATTGTGATGAGCCGATTAGAATTAAGCGGGGTATATTCCAGAGCGACAGTCTGAGTCCACTGTGGTTTTGCATGGCCCTGAATCCCCTCAGCACTCTGTTGTTGGATTCAGGGTTAGGCTACCGTCTGCGGAGAGGGTCTGAGCCTATTTCTCACTTGCTGTACATGGATGACCTCAAGTTATTTGCATCAAAACAAACCGAATTGGTTGAGTTGTTAAAAATAACAGAAAGATTTAGCAATTCAATCAATATGGAGTTTGGTGTAGATAAATGTGCGGTTATCCATGTGAAGCGAGGGGAGGTTGCGGTCTCTGATGACATACAAGTCTCAGAGACTGTAAGACTCAGACCCCTCTCTGTGACGGAAACCTACAAATATTTAGGTATGCCTGAGGCTTTAGGTATCATGAGTGCAAATGTAAAACAATCGTTGAAAGAGCGTTTCTTTAGCCGCCTGACAAAAGTACTTAACAGTTTTTTGTCAGGTGGAAACAAGATTCGCGCTTTTAACGGTTGGGTTATGCCTGTACTCATGTACTCTTTCGGCATACTCAAATGGACTCAGACTGAATTGGACGCCCTGGATCGTAAAGTCCGAACTCTCCTGACTGCACATCGTATGCATCATCCACGGTCATCAGTGATGAGATTGTACATCCCGCGGAGATGTGGGGGCCGAGGCATTCTTAATGCTAAGGACCTACATAATCGCGAGGTGTGCAATCTCAGGGATTATTTCCTTCACAGTGACGTGGATATGCATGGGGTTGTAGTTATGGTAGATAAAGGATTTACCCCGCTCTCTTTGGCGATTGAGAACTGGCGGAAACCTCTAGTGGTAGGCACCAAGGATCGCGAGGACATATGGAAGAGCAAAGAGCTGCACGGTCGATTCTATCGAGCCCTTCATGGGCCTGATGTGGATCGGCTAGCGTCTGTGTCTTGGCTACGCTTCGGTAACCTCTTTGGGGAAACCGAGGGTTTTGTCTTTGCAATTATGGACGAAGTTATTAAGACGAACAACTATAGGAAATACATCCTGAAGGACGGTACGGTCGACATCTGTCGGGCATGCCACCGTCCTGGCGAGTCCATCAGGCATGTTATTTCCGGTTGTTCGTATCTTGCTAATGGCGAGTATTTGCATAGACACAACCTAGTAGCCAAGATCATACATCAGCAAATTGCTCTTCGATATGGACTTGTGACTCCTGAAGTGCCATATTACCAATATGTGCCCCAACCAGTTCTCGAAAATGGTCATGCAACGCTGTATTGGGATCGATCTATTATCACAGACAGGACTATTCTAGCCAATAAGCCTGACATTGTGATAATAGATCGATTGGCGCGCCGGGCTATACTTGTTGACGTCACCATTCCGCATGACGATAACCTTGTCAAAGCCGAAAAAGACAAAATGTCTAAATATTTAGATTTGGCACACGAGGTTACCGACATGTGGGATGTCGACTCAACAATTATTGTCCCGATTGTCGTTTCTGCTCATGGGTTGATACCAAAGAGCCTCGACCAACATCTACAGAGGCTCTCAATCGGCGTTTGGGTCAGGAGTCAGATACAGAAGGCAGTATTGCTTGACACGGCACGTATAGTGAGGAGGTTCCTCACTTTGGGGTCCTAACCACCTGTGGTGGCTTGGGTCTCGAGCCTCGCCATTGTTGGATGAATTTTTATATTTTTATATGTATTTTGTTTTTATACTATATATATAAAAATGTAAAAAAAAAGATTTAAAATAAAGAGAAATAATAATAATAATATGCCCCCTAAAATCCAACCACACGTCCTGATCGAACATCTGATCACGTGGGGGGCGGGCAACACAATGTTTCGTTTACTGATGTGGCTAACGTGGCAATGGTAACCCATTTAACATGGAGACTCGTTCAAAAAAGAAACTGAGAGGGCCGCTTCCCGGGGGCGATCGCCGGGGCACACCTGGAGCTGACGCTGGGTGTTCCAGCTTACGAACCGTCAGCGGTGAGGAGTTGAGCAGGCGGACTCCCACCGGGTCACCCGAAAATATTACAGCCGACAATGACTTAGACAGACTGACTGACAGTAGATCAAATAGCCCCATAGAACCATATAGCCCAAGTACAATATCGTATACGCCGTCAACGTGTGAATCACCTTCAATACCTAGTTCCCCCCCTTCAAATATTATTAGAGATCCACCCATACTAGCTTTAGATGCTGCACGGGAGGTTAATACCTTTTTACCCGTGACCACCAAAGCTGGGAAACCCAGAGTGCGCATGTCATGGAGTAAAGATGTGAACCTATTTATCATGCGCACTTACTACTATATCACAAAATTAGAGACAGATATGACTATATACAGAAAACAATTGCATGAACATTTCTGTGAAACGAGAGGCCGCGGGTTCGATCCCCGCACCGAGAGAAATGTTTGTGCGGCCCACAAATATTTCTTCCGGGTCTGGGTGTTTGTGAGACCGAAAAGTCTCTCGTAGTTCCTGATACCCACGACACAAGACTCGATCTTAGTGTGGGGTCAGGACTATGTATGTGACTGTTGGGTGTTATTTATTTATTTATTTATTCTCACGGCAGTACCTGGGTACTTCTATATCTGGATATTAAAGTAACAGAGCAGCGGTTATCAGACCAGAAAAGAGCAATAGAGCGAAATAAATTACTTTCCCAAGATATACTAGATCAACTAAAAGAAGAAGTTAGGAGACAACTAAATGTAGAAACAGATAGCAGTGAAAATACTATTCCCGGGTTAGCGAATACTAGTCCATGTGATTTACCTCGCAATAACCAATCACAGCCATTAACACAAAATACACAAATATTTAATAGAGAATCAGAAACAATAAACCAATCCTATAACCTAATAACACAAACATCTCATATATCCACACAAACTGATGGTATTATATTAACTGTGGAAAATGATATTGATTGTCTACCGGAACCGAACATTATCACCGAAAAACATATACAAGAACTACAAAATAAAATCATAACCACTCTAACACTGTACTCTGGGCTAGACCCAGCATCTCGACCTAAGTTACCAAAATTAAAATATAATCCTAAACTAAATTCATTGATCCAAACATTTAATCAAAAAATATTAAATAATTTTATATCCGATAGCACTAAATTAATAGATATCCATACTCTTATTTATTGTTCAGCCCTTGTAATAGCAGAAGAACTCGGTTATAAAATAATAGAACTCACAGATAACCAAACCAGGCCAAAACATAACAATAAGCCTTCGTGGCAATATAGACTTGAAAAAGATATAGAAAAGTTAAGAGCCGATTGCGGTAGACTTACTCAATACATCAATAATAATAGGTCAAGTAATTAAAAGAGTAGAAGAAATATTTAAACACCATAAGACACACACTAGACACGAGAATAATAATAGTAAACCAGAAGAATTTTTAGATACGCTGAAACAAAAACTAGCGCTCAAAGCTCAGAGACTAAAACGATATAAGAAGAGCCAAAATCGAATAAAGGATAACATTTTATTTACAACAAACGAAAAATTATTTTATCGTTCTATACGGAACCCACACTTAGATATTAGTAACGAAACCCCAGAGAATCCACCTACAACAGAAGAGGTAGAACATTTTTGGGCAAGTGTATGGGAAGACCAAGCACAACATAATGAAAAAGCAGATTGGATAAAAGCAGAAGAAAATAGATGGAGTACAATAGAAGAAATGGAATTCATTGAAATTACAGAAGCTGATATAAAAATTACTACGACAAGACTTCACAACTGGAAATCACCGGGAAATTACAAAATACATAACTTTTGGTTTAAAAAATTTACAACATTACACAAAGCAATAGCAAAAAATTTCACCGATATCATCTTACGTAAACAGAATATACCACAATTTATTGCCACTGGAATAACCTATTTGCTCCCAAAAGATAAAATATCCTCCCAACCATCTCAATACCGACCAATCACATGTCTACCTACAATATATAAAATATTAACTTCAGTTATCACATCTAAAATTACCACGCATATTGAAAACCACAACATCATAGCTGAAGAACAGAAAGGGTGCAGGCGGGGCCACATGGGATGCAAGGAACAGCTTGTGATAGACTCTGTCATACATAAACATGCTAACACCAAAAATAGAAATTTATACTGTACTTACATAGACTACAAAAAAGCCTTCGATAGTATACCCCATTCCTGGTTGATTCATATACTTAAAATATATAAAATAAATAATAATATAATCGGTTTTCTACAAGATATTATGCCGTACTGGAAAACTACTCTGTATTTAAATAGCCGAAATAGTACATTAATGACACGTCAAATAAATATTAAAAAGGGAATCTACCAAGGTGATTCGTTGAGTCCCCTGTGGTTCTGCCTCGCGTTAAACCCACTATCACACATATTGCATAATTGCCGAGCAGGATACCACTTGAAGCACGCTTCAGGAGAAACAACCGTCTCGCATCTTATTTACATGGATGACTTAAAATTGTATGCCAAAAGTGAGAAAGATATGAAAAAACTAATAGAAGCCACTTCCGATTTTAGTAGAGACATTGACATGCATTTTGGGCTTGACAAGTGTAAAACGATTCATATAGTAAGAGGTAAAATACGACCTGGCGACTACACAGTTAATAATTCTGATACAATAACCGCGATGGAACCAAACGATTTGTATAAATATCTAGGGTATAAACAACTAAAAGGAATAGACCATGGTACCATTAAAAACAGTCTATCTGCCGAATATAAGAGGAGAATTAACGCCATTTGCAAAACCCAACTGTCCGGAAAACACCTCATAAAGGCACTGAACACATACGCAATCCCAATACTGACTTATTCATTCGGCATAATAAAATAGTCAAAAACTAACATAGAGACTATAGAACGAACCACACGAACTACACTCACCAAACATAACCTTCTCCATCCCAAATCAGCTATAGAAAGATTAACTATCAAAAGACAAGAGGGAGGCAGGGGTCTTATAGACATTCATCATCTTTGGAAAAAACAACTAAATAATCTCAAAACATTCTTTCACGCCAAATCTAGTACTAGTAACATACACAACGCAATAATTCAGAACGATAATAATTTCACACCATTAAACCTACAGGAAGATAATAGATTAGAAAGTGCAGATAATATGGATAGCCAAAAAAAGAAAACAGAAGACTGGAAGAAAAAAGTACTGCATGGAAGACATCCACATGATATAGAACAGACTCACATAGATACCACAGCGTCTAACAAATGGCTCAAAATAGGAAATCTTTTCCCGGAAACGGAAGGATTTATAATAGCAATTCAGGACCAGGTCATTAATACTAAAAACTACAGGAAATATATAATTAAAGACCCCACCATAACAAACGATAAATGCCGAAGATGTCACAACCAACCTGAAACCATACAACATATCACAGGAGCATGCACTAGTCTAACGCAAACTGATTATACCCATAGGCATAACCAAATAGCCAGTATTATTCATCAAAAACTTGCATTGAAATACAAACTCATCCATGACTCTAAAACACCGTACTACAAATATAAACCCGAGACTGTAATAGAAAGTCCTTCTTATAAACTATATTTTGACCGCGCTATTCTTACGGATAGGACTATCCATTTTAATAGGCCCGATATTACCCTACAGGATAAAAGAAATAAAACCACATACCTAATTGACATTGCTGTTCCCAACACGCATAATATTCAAAAGACAATAGCGGAAAAAAATAATAAATACTCAGATTTAAAAGATGAAATAACAAGAATTTGGAGACAAGATAAAGTTTACATAGTACCCATAGTTTTATCCACTACAGGAGTTATCCCGAAGCACCTACACCATAGCTTAAAATTATTAAACTTAAATGAATCTCTCTACATTACCCTACAAAAAGCATCAATCTTAAATACTTGCAGAATTGTGAGAAAGTTCTTGCAACTAGACGAAACTTAGACAGTACCTATAAAGTAAGTATTATCGCATAAATAAATATATAATTAAAAGTATATAATTATTTATAAATATTATCATATCATAAATTGCACTTGCTTGGCTGACTCTAGTCCGCAGGTGCAAATTATCAACACTAGCCGAGAGCTGGTAGAAAAAAGAAAGGATAAAATAATAATATAATAATAACTCTTTATTATAACACCATATACAAAGGATAAACAAAGCATATTTGTATTCTTTACATTTAACATTATAAATAATTTCTCTATTACGCACATACTCTGATCGTTTTTCTTCCATTTTTTAAATGAACGCACAGACGAACTTTTGGCTAATTACTGATATTTTTTTTTTTTTTTTATTGCAATGAATGACGAGACGAGCAAGCCGTTCGCCTGATGGTAAGCGATACGACCGCTCATAAACAGTAGCAACATTCCACTGCGCTCGCCATCCTGAGACATAAGATGTTAAGTCTCAATATGTCCAGTAGTTACTCTGGCTACAATGTCCTTCAATCCGAAACACAACAGTGCATTTACGCAGTGTTGTTTCACGGGAGAAATAGACATTGCGGTGGTACCTACCCAGATGGCCTCTCACATATGAGAGACCTACCACCAGTGAATTAAATAAATAAATACACTTAACAGTCACATACATAGTCCTGACCCCACATTAAGATCAATTAAGTGTTGTGTCGTGGGTATCGGGAACTACGAGAGACTTTTCGGTCTCTCAAACATCCAGACCCGAGACCAATACTTACTGGGTCTCACAAACATTTGTCTCGGTGCGGGGCTCGAACCCGTGGCCTCTCGTTTCACAGGCGGCGTCTAACCAACTGCGCCACGGAGGCTGTCAATTACGTCCAGTCTAGTATTTACAAACAACTGGTCAAAGAACTGCGGTGTTTATTTCTGTTAAGTCAAGTTAGATTACCAGCAACACCTCATGTAAATAATTAGAAATGTCCAAATTGTATTCAAAAATTTTAAATTGTATGCAGATTGAATGAAGCAAATTATGCCTTGTATGTATTAAAAATTCTAATTTAATTGTAAGTTTAAGAAATGTCATATTAGTTTGGCTTAAAAAGCTGGTAGCCATATTTACAAAACCTATTTTTGTGTAAACTCAAGTTTGTCCACAATCGCAAATCGCTCAAAAGCGCTGTGGTGCACGGAGAAATTGTTATTTTATTCTCTCTTCAAATTTGATTACATTGGACATTATTATCATTACTACTATTGGACTACTAGTATAAATGTACATTGTATAAATTATGAAAGAATATTTTAATGAAAGCGTTGTAGATATTTTTTACTTTCATTTCTAGTTCCTAATTTTACCACTTGTCAATTTATGTTAGTTGCGCTGTATGTCTCAGACGTTTTTTGTTTTTGAAGGTCATGCCCTCGAATTAGACATGGGTAACTCAGCGAAAATCCTTGCGTTAACTCAGTAACTCAGGCGCACTTAACTGCGCTGGCTCACTGAGTTAACTCAAAATTGCGCCATGGCGCAACGAAATGCGTTATGCGCGTAATCTGCACGGCGTACGGGGCATGCCACGCTCACAAGTCTGTTTATTAGTTTGTGGCAGTGATGTGCCAACTCGGGATAAACCCGACTCGAGTTACAGAATTCGACTTGGAAGGAAGAAACTGAGTGTTGAACTTTGTAGGTAGGATTGAATTAGATAGGTTTTTATAGTTTTTACTGGTATGAGACTGTACTGTTTACTGACTTACTGTTATGTGTGTCTCATATGTAAGAGGCCGCGAAAAGTCTGTTACTTTAAAATTTAAAGCAAAATGATGAAATTTCGTACGTAGCTGATACCCTGATATATTGCATAGGATACTATGTATCCCGAAAATGTAATATTGCCATAAATATGCTTATTTGCTACTCTTTCGTACCAACTTGTGTTCACCTACCGCGATTTTCAAACTCGAGTTAGAAATAATTTAATTCAAGTTAGTAAATCCGAAATCGAGTTGACTGTTGTATAACTCCTTTTTGCGCCAACACATTTTGAACAAGTGAGTTAACACATCCGGCGCAGTGAACTGAGTTGGCGCAATTGCGCGGCGTAGCGCAGTGTTACACATCTCTACCTCGAATTTCGACCGACAGTGTGCACACAACAAAAGAATCTATTGTTCAGATCGCTGTAAGACGCGTTGCTCTAGTATTTATGGCCGCTTCTTTACTCTATGCGTAAGACAAAAACCTACAGCTTGTTTTCAGCATAAAAATACAGACGGCCAACTCCATACAAATTTTTTAACACGTTATGAAAACTCACACATCGAAACCAAATATGCTTTTCTACAGGCCCGTTTAACTCGGGCTTAAAAGTAACCCAATTTTCTTTCTCGCTTTCTCATATGCCGTTTTCGCCCCATCTCTTTCACTTTTATGAATGTGTGCGTGTGCCGGCGTGCGCTGTCGCCGCCATATTGCCGCCATATTTTTCAACAGTCGATTGCTGTTTAGTTTGGATTTGCTTATTTTATTTTAATTGCATGTTATTTCATCTGTTTTGTAATCAGTAACGTAATATTTAACAGTACAAACGTGATATAATTTGGTTTGTGTAAATCGTATCTAAAAACTTGTGATTTACGTGATAATTATTAATTTTAGTTATGTGTTTTGTTCCCGAGTGCACAAACGAAAAAAACATAGAAATATCTGTGCAGCCTTCACAAACAAAATATACAAACACTTTAATAAGTGAACAGCTATGTTGGCGAAGCAAGAAATACCAAATTATTGAAATTATTGAAAAACATAAATCTAACCTCATCTGACATAATTAAGGTAAATATAATAATATTTTATTCCGCTGTGACCCTATTTCTAGTTTAATCTGCTACAGGAATATAAGAAATAACAATAAGTTGAAATAAATACCCATTAAAATACAGATTTATTAGATCTCTGAACATGTGATAAGGTTAACTTTTTGTTAGTGCCTAGAGTTGATGGATTATGTACCCTTACTCCTCTCATTCGTACTCTCGACTGTAGAGGAAGCTTTTGCTCTGCAGTGGAAAGTATAAGTCGACCCAGCACAGTACAGTGTAAGATTAAAGCTATTGGTATAGGTATTTCCAAGTTCCTAACATATTAATTTATAATTATCAGTTTTTATGGTTATATGTATCTAAAGTCAGGAAAGCAGGCAACTTCAACAGATTGTGCCCTTATAATATTTATTTTTTTACTAATTGTTTTATAATTTCTAGGCTAGACTCGGGTGAAATTTCCAGTCCAAGCAATTTGCAGGCAAATGCGTTCAACGTTGGAAGTACAAAGAAAGTCTCTACTATGTCTGCAGGATCACTTTTTGTAGACTTATATATTAATATTGGTGAAGGTTAAATCACAACAGAAGTAATTATGTTCATTAATAATCTGTATATAATATTTATACTTCTTGATATAATTAAGATTCTCATAAAAATGCATTTGCTAAAGATTTTGGTTATATTTTCAAATTCAGTGCAATGCAGTTGTTTATAAGATTATATTATAGACCTATATTGTGCATACTATAATAGTAATAGCATTAACATTCTTTAAAATGACTTTATTTTAAACATATGTTCTGCCTATTTAATATATTATAATAATTAATCAAAAAAGTTTTAGTATAGCTATCATGCATTTAATGCGTTCCATGATTTGACTAATTATTTGTTAATTGATAGCTTATTTTAATTATGTATGTCTTGTTTTTGCTTTTCAATTTCTCCAAAAGTAAGCCAAATCGCTTTGTTATTTACTTTATGTCAATTGTGTCTTAGATAAAATTTACCAACCAAGTAATCTTGTGCTGTTTCATGGTATTGTAAAATATAATTTGCAATTACAGTCAAAACCGTTTATAACGACATCGTTTACAACGACCTATCGGCTATTACAGCTAGATTGTATGGTCCCGTCCGAATCCCTAGTAAACTATTCAGTAAACAAATCGCTTATAACAACATCGGATACAGCGACATATCGCTTACAACGACGAAATTTTATCGATATTCATGGGCTATAACGACCAACGGCTCCTTGTCTCAGCAAAACAAAACAATACAAACGATTTTAAATCTTATTGATAAGCATTGAAGGAATATTTGAGCATATTACCTACGCACGTAAAATGCAAAAAATATTTGTGACTGGGCTAAAAAAAAAAAGACAGACCAAAATGACTGATTACTTTAAAAACTAGTGTAGTTTTATAACTCGTAACTTTAAGCAGTTAAATACATTTTGTATTCAAATTATTTCGTAATAAATATTTTTATTTCTTTTCTAACTCGTTTACGTACTTAACCTATACTTATACTAGATAGATAACTATGATGACAAGTACAGTAGTTATTACTGTACTTGTGTATATGGCTGTATTGCTTATAACGACTATCGGATATAACGTCGGCAACTATACGGTCCCTTCGATGTCGTTTTATCAGGTTTTGACTGTATTAATGTTTCCATTTAAACTTTTATTTGTCAATGCATATTTCAATTCTGTAGTCATGTTCTTAAATTTGGCATTGTTTTATTGGTCCTAAAATTAAGAGAATTTTAAGTGATAAAATTAAGAGATATTAACAAATTGAAAATGTTTAAATTAATCTGAAGATGTATAAAAAAGTATTGGAGGTTATAATATTCATTAGGATAAAAATGTTTAAATAAAAGTGTTTTAATATAAAAATATAACATCAAATAAATCAAAGAATATATTATTGATTAAAGGTTTAGAATTATAACTTGGTTTTATTTGTTATTTTCATTTTGAATCCATAAATTTGAACATAAAAGCATGAAACCCAAATATAAACCGGTAAATTTCCGGTAGTAAAAATCGGATTACTGAAAGTATAACGTACATCCCTAAATATTTCAAATCGGTAATTTCGGTAAAGTACCGATTTCAGATCAGCTCTGGTGGGAAACGCATCTTATATACCTAGTCAGGTCATAAATTCTGTCACATGTTTAATATAAAATAATTGAAACAAGTTTATTCATTATGTAACCATTTATATACCAAAATGAAATTAACAAAACATAGATTCTTATGACACTAAAGTTTATTCAAAATGACCTCCGTGATTTTGAATACAGGCCTTCAATCTCCGCGGCCAGTTGTCTATCGCAGCACGAACGAGGTCCATGTCAATATCGGCGGCTGCCTTAATCAAGGATGTCTTGAGTGACTCCACATTGGGATGAGGCTTTGAGCGCGCCTTTTCCTCCAAGTGTTGCCATATCTTGTAATCTAACGGATTCAAATCTGGACTGGAGGAAGGCCAGTCTTCGTGCCGGATGAAATCGATTTCACGCGCCGCCAGCCAGTCTTGTGTGCTCTTCGCTCTATGAGCTGGCGCCGAATCTTGTTGGAATATCCAGTGCCTATTATTGAACATGGTATGAGAAACAGATTCCACAAGGTTCGTCAGGACTGTATTTTGATACACAACTGCATTCGTTTTTACACCTTTCTCACAAAAATGTACCTCTGTTAAGCCCCAATAAGAAACTCCCAACCATACCATGAGCGAGGATGGAAAATGACCAGGTTGGACACGCGGAATACGGTTGCTCGCTTCTTCACTACTGTGTGCGTACACCTTATCATTTTGCTTGTTTTAGCTCTGTTCTACGGTAAAAAAAATTTCATCTCAAAAAAGAATTTCCTGATATTTTTTTCCCGCGTACCGCTTCAACAAAGCGCGGCATCTCTTTAGTCTCAGGTCCATTAGACGAGCATTCAAACGATGTCCTGTTTTTCTTCGATATGACCGAAGCCCTAAGTCTTCATTAAACACCCTTTTCACCGTGGTTCTGCTTAACCCCATCTGAAGGGCCAACAGTTTCTGCTTGCGTTTGGGATTTCTTTGAATTCGCGCCTTCACAGCTTTTATCACTGCTGGAGTCCTAACAGACCGAGAGCGACCACTTCTTGACCTGTCATCTACACTAGAGTCTGCATTGTATCGTTTGATGGTACGATAAACGAATCTTTTGGTTATATTCAAATTTTTCAGTATGTCAAAAATTTGAATTGGCGCGTAACCGCAACGATGCAACGCAATAACTGCAACACGGTCTTCTTTAAGCGTCCACTCCATATTTAAAAATGAGAAAAATTCTAAATAGTATACATTTTTATTTTCATGAACAATTCGAAATTCTAATTAAATAAACTTTTTTGTGGCCAGCATTCTAAAAGAAAAGTTTTTACTGTGTGACAATACTTATGACCTGACTGTGTATATACGTATAACGTACGAAAGAGATGGCTCAAATACGATGAACAAAATTCTTTAATACTATTGGTCAGTGACAAAATTATCAATGAAAAGAAAGAAAGATCCGATGAAGATTGAATGAATTATATATGTAGAAAAGCATGTTTGGTTTCGATGTGTGAGTTTTCATAACGTGTTAAAAAATTTGTATGGAGTTGGCCGTCTGTATTTTTAGTCGTCTGTGCTTTTCTACATATATAATTCATTCAATCTTCATCGGATCTTTCTTTCTTTTCATTGATAATTTTGTCACTGACCAATAGTATTAAAGAATTTTGTTCATCGTATTTGAGCCATCTCTTTCGTACGTTATACGTATATATATAAGATGCGTTTCCCACCAGAGCTGATCTGAAATCGGTACTTTACCGAAATTACCGATTTTGAAATATTTAGGGATGTACGTTATACTTTCAGTAATCCGATTTTTACTACCGGAAATTTACCGGTTTTATATTTGGGTTTCATGCTTTTATGTTCAAATTTATGGATTCAAAATGAAAATCCTTACTAATATTATAAAGGTGAAAGTTTGTATGTATGTATGGATGTTTGTTACTCTTTCATGAAAAAACGGCTCAACAGATTTTGATGAAATTTGGTATAGTGATAGCTGACACCCTGGATTAACACATAGGCTACTTTTTATCCCGAAAAATGTAGTGTTCCCGTGGGATGAGTCAGGAAACCAAATATACATATTTTCTACTCTTTCAAATTCAAATTGTTGGCACGGGATGTCCTCTCCTACGGAAGGGAAATATAGTCGACGGCACGCGGGAAATATAGTTAGTAGCCACGCGAAATAATATGTTCTTGATGTGGATTGGACTCAAAAACTATCTGCACCCGGGCGAAGCCGGGCCCGACAGCTAGTAACAAATAAAACCAAGTTATAATTCTAAACCTTTAATCAATAATATATTCTTTGATTTATTTGATGTTATATTTTTATATTAAAACACTTTTATTTAAACATTTTTATCCTAATGAATATTATAACCTCCAATACTTTTTTATACATCTTCAGATTAATTTAAACATTTTCAATTTGTTAATATCTCTTAATTTTATCACTTAAAATTCTCTTAATTTTAGGACCAATAAACAATGCCAAATTTAAGAACATGACTACAGAATTGAAATATGCATTGACAAATAAAAGTTTAAATGGAAACATTAATAATTGCAAATTATATTTTACAATACCATGAAACAGCACAAGATTACTTGGTTGGTAAATTTTATCTAAGACACAATTGACATAAAGTAAATAACAAAGCGATTTGGCTTACTTTTGGAGAAATTGAAAAGCAAAAACAAGACATACATAATTAAAATAAGCTATCAATTAACAAATAATTAGTCAAATCATGGAACGCATTAAATGCATGATAGCTATACTAAAACTTTTTTGATTAATTATTATAATATATTAAATAGGCAGAACATATGTTTAAAATAAAGTCATTTTAAAGAATGTTAATGCTATTACTATTATAGTATGCACAATATAGGTCTATAATATAATCTTATAAACAACTGCATTGCACTGAATTTGAAAATATAACCAAAATCTTTAGCAAATGCATTTTTATGAGAATCTTAATTATATCAAGAAGTATAAATATTATATACAGATTATTAATGAACATAATTACTTCTGTTGTGATTTAACCTTCACCAATATTAATATATAAGTCTACAAAAAGTGATCCTGCAGACATAGTAGAGACTTTCTTTGTACTTCCAACGTTGAACGCATTTGCCTGCAAATTGCTTGGACTGGAAATTTCACCCGAGTCTAGCCTAGAAATTATAAAACAATTAGTAAAAAAATAAATATTATAAGGGCACAATCTGTTGAAGTTGCCTGCTTTCCTGACTTTAGATACATATAACCATAAAAACTGATAATTATAAATTAATATGTTAGGAACTTGGAAATACCTATACCAATAGCTTTAATCTTACACTGTACTGTGCTGGGTCGACTTATACTTTCCACTGCAGAGCAAAAGCTTCCTCTACAGTCGAGAGTACGAATGAGAGGAGTAAGGGTACATAATCCATCAACTCTAGGCACTAACAAAAAGTTAACCTTATCACATGTTCAGAGATCTAATAAATCTGTATTTTAATGGGTATTTATTTCAACTTATTGTTATTTCTTATATTCCTGTAGCAGATTAAACTAGAAATAGGGTCACAGCGGAATAAAATATTATTATATTTACCTTAATTATGTCAGATGAGGTTAGATTTATGTTTTTCAATAATTTCAATAATTTGGTATTTCTTGCTTCGCCAACATAGCTGTTCACTTATTAAAGTGTTTGTATATTTTGTTTGTGAAGGCTGCACAGATATTTCTATGTTTTTTTTCGTTTGTGCACTCGGGAACAAAACACATAACTAAAATTAATAATTATCACGTAAATCACAAGTTTTTAGATACGATTTACACAAACCAAATTATATCACGTTTGTACTGTTAAATATTTACGTTACTGATTACAAAACAGATGAAATAACATGCAATTAAAATAAAATAAGCAAATCCAAACTAAACAGCAATCGACTGTTGAAAAATATGGCGGCAATACGGCGGCGACAGCGCACGCCAGTACACGCACACATTCATAAAAGTGAAAGAGATGGGACGAAAACGGCATATGAGAAAGTGAGAAAGAAAATTGGGTTACTTTTTATGCCCGAGTTACACGCATAGATGTAGTATAGAACATAGATCGGCAATGTGTCATTTTGAGCGCGACCAAAACTGATTTACGATTGTGTGCGTGAAGTTTACATGTGTGCTTGACATATAGTGGTGTACCATGCACTTTCGATACTATCATATCGATATCGATATAGCCGTCGGCCTGTAGTTGTGAAATAAAATGTTATGGATATATGCGACATTTTATTATATATTAACAGAAACTTATTGGTGTGTTTATTTCAATACAGATTGATAAACACACACATAAATAAAGATAAATTGTCATATTATTTGAAAATATTTTGTTTGAGATGTTTGTCTTTATGTTCACCTGAACAAAATTATTTTTTTCATTGTGATGTATACATAGTATATATACTAATTAAATTGAGAACAAAAAAAACCTTTTATTAAAATAAAACTATAATTTACAAAGTTTTAGCGTTTTCGGTTTATTTTTTCCATTTTTAATTTCCCGTCGTGATTACTTTACAGCTTTCGTAGTCACAGGGTGGACTCAGTCTGCAACAAAATCCGTGATTATTAGTTTTTTTCAATGAGTAACATTCGCGTAAGTCTAAGAAACACATTTTTACTATATGTATACTAGAGTTTAAAAAAATATGCTTATTTAAGTCAATCAATTGACTTGTAACACATTGGGAAGTGTTGGACGCCTGCTAGGCCGCGTTAGAGGGGTACGGAGGAGCTTGTAGGAAGTCGTTGGATGCAGGCAGCTTACAACAAACTGATGTAGACATTCTTGTGGAAGGCCTATGTTCATTAGTCGCATTCCTGTGGCTGAAGAAAGAGACAGTTTAATAAACTATGAAGCTTTTCTTGATCACGTCACCTAAACTAATATTTTTCCTAAGAGAATTGTAAATTTTAAACCTATACCTAATGTTATGATAAATGAATAATGTTACTTCAAGGTTTGGACGATCATACTGTGCATAGAAGTATCGCATATTTTATGATAATATCGAATATGTTCTTGTTTTACTATTATAAATTGACAGCCTCTTGGCAGAGACTGAAACAGGTTCTTAATTCATCACATAATCACACACATGAAGTGTTATATTAACTATTCCACAAATATAAAAAAATGAGAAAAAGTAAAGTAATAACTAATATTGTAGAATGAATACGATAATAATGGCCGAAATAACGCCAGGTAGAAGAAGAAGAAGAATGCACACTATCACAACAACTATAGCTCCATAAAAATGTAGGGAAACATGTGTTGTCATCGACTATTTTATCGACAACCTTTTATTGATCGAACCTGTCAGTTAATCCCTAGCAACTTTTGGTTGAAATTAATGTAAATTCACGTATTTGCTATTATTTTTATACGTAATGGATGCTTTCAGCGTATTTATATACGGGCCTGCTAAACAGAATATTTGACAAGTGACAGCTGGTTAGTGTTGATAGTTTAATAAATTAAGCAATGTAACATCTGTGATAAGCTTTTATATAGGTTTTGTAATTATTTAAATATATAGTGATAACGATACAGTATTGAAATCAATTTGTATATAGTATCCTTTTTCCAAATCAATCATTTTCAAGTAAAAGTTATCTTGGGATTAAAAATTTCAACGCTCACAAAACGTTTTTAATTTGCGGCAACACGTACTGTTACCTATCATTAATGTCAATGCAATATGCATCAATACTGTGATCAATACCAAGCAAAGGCGTTTTGCGTTCACATTTTTGAGGAAATATTTGATATAACAAACGTGAATCGAAATTAAAATGTTCCGAATGTAATAAATAGAAAGTTCCTTCAGTCTTGCTATGTTTAATAGTGATATATTGTTCAAGTACAGTTGAATACATTGAACGCGTAAAATGGAACAAGACGACGAGATAAAATCCGGTTGTTTACTATTTCCACCAGCAGGAGGGAATGTATTCAGTAAATTCCCTAAGAAGGTACGTTATGTATAATTTTTAATGTTATATCACAGGGAAATTGTAAATGCAGAGTGGTAACTGCGTAAAAGCATGCAACGTTGCCGTTATGACATTATTGAGTTTATGACTCAGAGAAAAAGTAACCAGTGATTCTCGTTTCTGGCTGTCGATAAAGCCAGTATACGCACGAGTCCTCACCGTAATTTCACAATGAAGTAATTAAAAGTGTTTTATAATTTTGTAATAATTACTTACCTGTTTCTTTTCTTGTTTCCAGAAAAACTGGCAACAGAAATATTGTATACTATTCAGTTCAAGTAAGCAAGGAATAGAAAGGCTTGAAATTTACGACAACAAGGACGATGTGACTTCTGGTGCTATTCCCAAAATTATAACTCTTGAAAATTGTATAAAAATAACTCATTCTAGTCCAAATACTATAACAATACTTACCAAGTCATGCACACAACAAGTTTGTGCTCCATCAGAACCTGAAACACTGGAGTGGGTTACAGCACTGCAATCAATAGCTTTTAGAGGAAGAGACTCCAGTCCAATCAGTTGTGATGAGGACAATGACTTGTATTGCTCATCTGGAGAAGGAGTATTTTCTGTAAAAATGTGTCCATCTGAAGCATCTACCAGGTGTGGTTTTGAGCCAATTAGGTATTTACTTCTACTTACATCAACTGCCATAGAACTCAGAGATGTAAATGACAACAAACTGTATGCCACATGGCCATACAGATACATAAGGAGGTATGGATACAGACAGGGTAAATTTACATTCGAAGCTGGGAGAAAATGTGATACTGGTGAAGGTATATTCCACCTTGAACATCCAAATCAGTCAGAAATATTTAAGTGTTTATCATTGAAAATGAAAACTATGAAACAGATGATTGGAAATGATAACTTGAACAGTCCAGAACACAGTGAGTTTAATATACAAACAAGTGCTAATTTACTGCCAGGGTCAAGGAGTCCTTTAGTAGCTGCAAGACCTGATGACTTGAATCTGAGTTCCCTTTCATTTAAAACAAGTTCAGTTTCAAGTCAACAAAGTCTACTTTCTGATAGAGATACTGCACCCCTACTAATGCCAAAACCTGCATTGAAACCTAAACCACAGAAGCCTCCTCGTAAACTGATAAATATACCTAAAGGATTGGGCAAGGATATTCCAAATTCAAGTGATGAGGGTGTAGAATTTGGACGGTACAAAAAGCTTGATAATTATGAACCAATTGATCAAATCAAAACAGACCAATCAACTGTGCCATATGATAAAGTTGAGATACGAAGTGAAGCATGGAAGACATTGGGTATTGAAGAACCTGACCATCAAGAGTTTACACGTAACTTGAGTGATAGCTCAAGTTGTATGAAATTAATTTCAAGATCACAGGATAATTTGAATAGTAGTGGGCCTGAGTCATCCAGAATTATTCTTTTGCCAAGTCCAGTAGTTGATCCTGAGGATGAAAACTATGACAGGTTACAGTATTTCGGTTCAACAAGTAAATTGAATAAATCATCAAGATACAAAAAGATTGAGGCACGGCCGACAACATTGGCTTTGAGTGAGGCTAAATCTAAAGACACATGGAATGATTATGATGAAGTTGAGAATGTCATGCAGACCGCACGTTTGGCTGATGATTCACATTTGGGCTATGGAATGATACGGAAACCAAACACTCCAGGCCCTCAAGTACCCACAGCTGCTCAAGTACAAGCATTGCAAAACCAAGTAGGTCTGGAAGAGATAAATCATAATAACTGCAATGGTACTGATTATGCGATTGTGAGCCGCCCTAAACGTGTCTAAAATGATTTTTGAAATTCTAAAGACTGAAATTTGACAGTGAATGTTCACTCAGTCAACAGTTAGCAGTATGATTAGGTTATAAAATATTTAATCAAAAGGACAATGATAAAATACATTATGCATATCATAAGAGTAACTTCCTGATGCCTAGCATTAATCTTTTTTTTACATATTTTTTCCTTAATATGTTGACTGCCACAAATCAGGTGTGTTATTTTCATACTTAATGTGCCACAGCTGCAATCAGCATAAACAAAAGTAATACATGTATAATAAGAGTAGACATTACATTTATATGCTAAAACTAATATACAGCCATACAAGAGACTTAGAATCATGACAGAAATATTTGATGTAATTATATTTCTTAAATTGATGCAAAAATATATTGTTTAATATAGAATAATATTATAATATTCTTCTATATTACATATTTTGTAATATTATTATATGCTGTTCTGAGGCTGTAAGAATTTCTGTATTCCACATATTATTTTTACAATAACATATGAATCAAATTGTTTTTCACATTATTATTCAATTTATATGTTACGACTTCCCCTTGTTGATTTTGCACCAATGATAGTAGTATTAGGGAAATCCAATTATAAGTACCACAATTTACACTTAGTTTAGTGGAGTGGTTAATTAAAATTAATTATGCTAGGTAGCAGAGTTACTCTGTTTGTTGTAGAGGCAATTTCAGATCTGATCAAAATGTTTGGGTAATGGGCTTTGTTTTTATTCACATAAATTCCAAAATGAGACTGTAATGCATTCCTTTTTTTGTTATACATTTTATTGTATTCAATACTTATTTTAAGGGACCAATGTGTATCTGTATGTATAATTTTAATTACGCACAAAATGTTTATGTATTATAAGAGATTATGATGAATTTATTCCCTTAGATTTTTTCAACATGAATTTGAATTAAACTTTACAAGGAATAAAAAAATTAGTTTTTTAAGAATTTAAGACAATTTTAAAATGAATTTTGAATCTGAATATACATATTCATTGGGATAATGTTCCAAATAATATGAAGAGTATTTGTGGTGTTTAATTACATAAAAAAAGACAATGTTTTATGATGTGTACAATCCATATTATGTTAGATAGGTATTAAATAAGCATATTACTGTTGTGATTATAATATTGTGCCTTTTAGAGTAATGTTTAATATGATTACCACTTTGGTGCCAATTTAATATTTGAGATGTATAGCCTGCGAGCGGTTCTAGTTAAGTACTATATATCTGTATTTTTTAATGTTATATCAATGGTTAAAATTTTGGAGATATTTCTTTTGGCCATATTTTGTGATTTTTTAATCTCTTGTAATTTTATATTGATATTAATAAATCATGTAATCTCGTTTGATGTTTTACTGGTGATGTAGTGGCTCATAGGTGAGACACAATATGCCTATTGGCCAAAAATTTTGTCTTATTGTTACCCTATTAGGAGTTGGGTGTTAAATATTTGACACTCAGATCTAGTCATACAAATATAACACAATAATACAAAAACAGATTTGTTGCCATGTCACCAATTTTACCCATAATATTGTTAAGGAAATAAAGAAATTAGAATTCTTGTATTTCATCACCTTATTATGATATCTATTATACCATTATTCATTTTTAGTCACATCTAATTAATATGCAGTGCCTATTATTAAATAACAAACATCCATTTTTAAGCTCTCATTTATTATACATTCTATAAATGGACCAGGGAAAATATTCTAACTTCATTGAGTACAAGAGATTCCTAATAAATCCTATTTCATTTAATATAAAATGAAAACAAAATACCTAATGTCTGCATAACAATTTATGGTATCTCCATGCCCTATGGTGTTGCAGATGTCCATGGGCGGCGGTGTTCACTTACCATCAGGTGAACCGCATGCTCGGTTGCCCCCTATAATATAAAAAAAAAAAAAAAAAAAAAAGTATTAATAAACTAAACTTCTTAATGCAGATGATTTTTCTGTGGGAATCTAGCAAAACCTATTAGTCTATAAATCCTTATTGTTATCATGTAAAAGGGTCTAAAATCTCACTATTACTATCCTCTCATTGGGAAGAACAGATTTGGATATAATTATAAATAGATTAGTACCCATCCAAAGGCAGTCTCCATAAAGATCTGAATGTTTATGAAAAAGTAATAAATTCAGGTGTTAGAACACAAAATAACAACTTTCTCATAGTATATTTTTTGTTTCAATAATAAATGTGCAATCCATATAAAATATATTTCAAATGGTAATCTGCCTTTGAATAGGAATTGCAAAAATATCAAATGAGTACAAGGAGTACACATTTAGTAGCCATTAGTCAATTGATCTAGAACACCTCAGAAAAGCTATTAGTTTTGGTAAGTACTACATTCTATGTATATGACTAGAGAACTAATTGATACTAGCAACAATTAACATCATACTCTTGAATATTAGTGTGTAATAATAATAAAATAAAGTGGCATTTAAAAGCTCTTATTACATCATAGCATATCCTTGTCAGTAATTCTATTGATATAATTTAGGAATTAAAGAAAAGTTTAGAAATAAAGATACAATTGAATATGAAATGAATGAAATGAAAATATATTTTTATCATTAATCTTTTCCTAATTACTCTCATTGACAGGCTCTGTTTACAAACTAGTTGGATGTTTTAGTAATGGAATACATCAGTCACATGTATTTTTTTTAACATACAATCTAATTCTACATTGGCCCTATTTTATATTAATTACTTCTAAAAATCACATAACACTCCTTCAAGGAGGTAAAATTCACATCTTATCACTACATATCTTTTTCATAAGTAATTTCATCAGACATATTTGATTATTGAAACCAAAGACTGAATCACATTTATTAGGCACTCTAGATACCGTTAAAATAATATCCTATATTTAGCATACTGCATGATACTGTTCAATATATAACATGAACTAGCAGGTCGGGCCCGGCTCCGCCCGGGTGCATACACGTTTTAAAATGGTGGTCAAAATGTTTAATTCTGACTATCAGTTTAGAATATCGACCAATCGGACCACGAAAAACAAACAAAATTTCCTCGTATTTGCTAGAAATATCACTACTGCTTTCCTCCTATAGGTCATAGCGTGATGATATATAGCCTATAGCCTTCCTTATAGCCTATCACTGCTCCAAATGTGACTTAGTTTTGAAACCACTAAAGTATGCAAGTCCCCTGCAACCATATTTGAAAACATATCCTGTTAATTTATTGTTATTTCCTGATCTGAAGTAGCTACAGAATCATAGCAAAACAATGCCATAATGCTTAAACACGATGATATATTGAAACGGTTACATTTAATTTTGATTACAGATATAGTTGTAAGGATTGTTAAAATATAACATTACTATTATTATAATACTGTTATGTTATTATAATCATGATATGAATTATTTAAAAAATAATAATTAGAAGGAAACCTAAATAAGTTAATTTTTGAGTGGCTGTTTATACATAAATAATATTTGGGATCAACATATTTTTGGCAAAACATGAATGATGCAACATATTCATTTGATTGCTAATAGGACAAACTGCTTCACAAATAATGGTAGAAACACAAACATCCTAATATACACATAACACAACATAAATTATACAATAAAAGGTACTACTAAAACAACAATATCTACAATTAAATTAAGCTCACAATAAAATAACAGCCAAGGTATGAAAATTGCTGGAATTTACTCTTTCAATGGCAGAGCTTCTGGTTCAGCTTTCTCCATGTTTTTCACCATCTCCATAGCAATGAATTCCAGATCTTCAGACATAATTTTCTGTACGGTTTCACCTTTTTCGGCCATTATGTCTTCAATATTTTTCTTTCCATTCATGTCAGTGAACCAATTCAAATTGTCGGCGATTAAATGCTTGTTCTGACACCCGTCGCAAATAACAATAACAACACCCTTGTAATACGCAAGTTTTGATATAAATTTCATATTCCTCGTGTTACATTTCTTGCAAGTAAACATGAGCTGAAACTTGCCTTCGTATTTTTTACGTTCTGGTGCCACGATTTCGTTAAACTTTGTTGCTGATGTGCCAAAATGCCTGGGCGACTGAATTTTGGGTGTTGAAGTGGACAGTGGAGCTGATGGGACCACGAATCTTCGACCAAAATACGAATTACCATTGCTCGGAAAGAATACTACGTTGTTTAGCAAACGTGGTTTATGGTATTTTACCACAAAATCTATCAAAGTTTTTTGCGACATCGTAGTTTATTTCAATAAATGTTCCGGTAGGAAAATCTCTTGACACTTTTAAAATTATTGCACCACTTTTCACCAACAATACCGCAAAAAGACTTCAATTTTCCAAATTTCATTCACAATTCACATTTCACAACACCGGAGCACAGATTATGGGCGCGTTCCATTAGGCGCTCACGGCGCCCAAAACACTCATTTCGCCGTTCCGTTTGATGATCACGATCGTCGTGGTCGCGGTGAACACATCATTGATGACGTCATGACAAACGCTCACGGGACGCTCACGACTAAAGATGAGATGTATTTACGATACCAGGTTTTAAAACCAGGTATTCACTTCGAAGTACGGCGCCCTGGTACGAGCAGAAAATACTTACAAGTATGAAAGTATTGCCATACGTCGATATGCACAGAGCCCTGAAAACTATACATGGAAATACTTGCATAGGAAAACGATTCATAACTTAATATAGATAAGAACCACAATCGTATCTGTCAATAACAAATACTTTGAACTTCAAAGTATTTTTTATTCATACTATTTTGCTCTTTATTTACCATCAAATACGGGTTGAATTCCTATGCAAGCATTTACAAATTTAGGCGCCGCTATACGTCGGTGCGCGAAGAACTTGGAACACTATACATAAAAATACTTCCATAGAAAAACTATCCTTAACTTCATATAAATAAGAATCACAATCGTATTCGTGAATAGAAAATACTTCAAAGTATTTTTTTCATTTATGCATTGTTGCTCCTTATTCGTTACGGAATACGGATTGAATTCCTATGAAAGTATTTTATAGACGCTGCGCCGCGGCTGGAATGCGAAGGGTTGCCGACTCATACTAACAAAATACTTTTAAGTATTTCAGAACCTGGTTTTGAACCCTAGTATTTTTACGTACTCGTACTTAGAAGCCCTGGTATTTAATTTTGCAAGTATATCTCATCCCTACTCACGACGACCCATGGGTCGGGGTCTAGAATATTATGGCACGATTCAAGGGGTAAAAATTATTAGAGGTGGTAGGGATTGGGTCCCAGATTATATGTTTATCACTCTTATTAAAAGATAATGCATAGTTTTCGAGAAATTAATTAAAATAGTTACTAACCTCAAATCACATATTAGGCAAAACGGAACGTTATTATAGGCGATTGACAAACAAATCGGTAATAATATTTCAAATATATAGTCTATTGTGTAAAATGTCGAGAAAAATCGGTGAAATGGAACGTAAAAAACAAAAAACTACGCGTTTCCGCCATGTGTCAGTGTCAACAACAATTTTTAGGAATGTTTTGTTGATATTTTTGATGTTTTTTGGTGGAGTTGTCGCATCTGCGATAGCGATGCGATTAGGAAGATTGAATTGATTTTGCTTATGTTTTGTTGTTTTATAACGTCCTAGATGTTCAGAAGGAAGTTAGTGTACCCACTTTTTGGATTAGTTAGGTCGCCTGTATCCCAAAACCGACACGGGCCACCCCGACTTCACGTAGACTTTTAGCTATCACCCCTAGAGTGTATGTAAAACGTTGCAGAAGCAACTTTTGTTTTGATGACAAGTATTTTGAGGTTAGGTTACTTTAACTCGCTGTTTGACTCGCTGGATCTACTCAGAAATGGGTCGCGCCGCGTAGTATCCAGTGGTAAAGTAAAGCCCGCTGAGTTTGTTCGCCGGGTCTTCTCAGTCAGGGCCGCGTTGGATCCGGCAGTAAGCCTAAACACACGGGACGTTTCGGAAATACTTATGGTCGTTGTCTTAAGTTGGACCCAAAACAAGCCCACTGAGTCTTATTCGCTGGATATACTCAGGACTGGGTCGCGTCGCGTAGTTCCAGTGGTAGTGTAAGCCCACTGAGTTTGTTTCGCCGGATCTTCTCAGGAATAGTCCCAGAGATGACGACCAAAACCATGTATCATAGCAATACGGTCGAAACTGTATAAAATCGTTAGATTATGTAATTCTAAACCCGACTAGGTAGGTAGTAACGGTCAAAAGTGTAGCAATTGCATGTGAGGGTATTTCTGCTGTGTCCAAAAAAAAAGGCAGTCGGTATCATAGCAATACGTCTGATATTGGAAATGTACATAGATTTTATAATTTTATGATGAATAAGTTGGTTTTCAGACATTTTGCGCGTAGTATATAGCTGAAGCGAATTTTTGAAAATGTCAACAAATTTAGCCGACCTGTATCATAGCAATCCGAATGAATTTTTTTTCTAACGTTCGTAAATAAGGCAAGATTGCAAAAAAAATGTTTTCAGACATTTTAGATGTTGCATGTACTCCCAAAAGAGAAAAGAACGTTTTGGAGTCGCTTAGCCGATGCCTGAGCGCTTCTTACGTTTCTGCTGCGGTGGGAATGGTTTTTCGCATATTATACTCCTGCCACTCTCTTACTATACATAGTCACTCACCAGCTGTCCTAACCGTTGAAATAACGCTCACTTAAAGTACAACAAACAATAAGTAGCTCAGGCGGACGTGGGTATTACCAATGATAAGGCATAGTTTGCTCATCTCCCATTGACGAAGTTTTCGGGGGGGATTATGAATTATAATAGACGTTTTTATAGCATAGATACGTTGTCCGCGCTCTCTTTTGGCAAGACAAAAGCAAGGTGATTGCCCTACTTGCAATCAGTCACGCTTTAATACGGTCGATATCGAAAAGTTGTCTGATAAGGGAGGTGCTAAACTGAATTCTTCTGATATATATTTTTTTTACAACTGGTTAATTCATTTCATCAATTTCAACAATTTTCAGACAGATTGCTATGATACCGATCAGTAAAATTCCTTAACATATTTAGAATGGTCTCAAAATTTGTTGCATCCGAATTTTCTTCTGAAAATATTTTTTTTCTTATTAACTAATCCTAATTTACCCGTAAAGAACATTTTCAGACGGATTGCTATCACCATATTTTTTTGTCTCATTTTTTATTTTTATATATTATTTTTTGGGTTCGCGCTACACTATTAACTTCTGAAAAATATGTTTTCGTTATCTTATAGCTATTATATAATAACAGTCATCAGACAGATTGCTATGATACAGTCCGGTAAAATTTGTTGACATTTTTGAAAATTCAGTGCGGTCAAACGCTACGCGAAAAATGTCTGAAATTGGTATTTTCGAGTTCGAAATAATCAAATCTATCAATTTGATGCGGTTGTGGCCGTATTGCTATGAGACAAAAATTTTGGTTGTCATCTCTCGTACTAGAAGGGCCGCGTTGGATCCGGTGGTAACTATAAACTACTACGCACCGTTGTAATAATATTCATGGTCCACAAATAATTTAATTTAATTTGACTAGCGTAAATAATGTATTTCTTTGACAAACAAATTACCATAAAGTAATAACTAATACTTTAAATAAAATATGAATAAAAACTAAATAAATAAATAAAACTAATTATAAATAAAAATAAAATAAATTTAAAAATAAATAAACTGAATAAATAAATCGATAAAAGCAAGAAATTAAAATAAGTAATACTAAGTATAGAAAATATATTGTATATAGAGATTAAGTTCTATGTGTATTGAAATCCCCGTTCTCTCCCTTCCCCATTCTTCAGGGTACTCCCCTCTCAGTGCGGAATGACCTGAGTATCCTTGGTGTGGATATCCGCTGTGATCTCAATCCAAGGAATCACATCGAGGGCGTAATATCTGCCACATCACGCAGGGTTGGAGTCCTGAACAGGGTGCGTCGGTTTTTCACGCCCGGTCAGCTTTGTCGCTTATATAAAGCGCAGGTCCGGCCGGGTATGGAGTACTGCTCACACCTCTGGGATGGATCCGCCTAGTACCTGCTCGATGCCTTGGATGGATTGCAGCGGCGGGCCATCCGCATTGTGAATGATGCAGACGTTACGAGCAACTTGGAGTCACTACAACTCCGGAGAGATGTCGCCTATCTAAGCGTGTTCTACCGCCTGTATCACGGTGAGTGCTCTGAAGAATTGTTCAACTTGCTCCCCTCCTCTCCATTCCTAACCAGAACCACGCGTGTTGGCTTGCGAAGCCATAGCTTAACGGTCCACACCATCCCGGCGCGAACCAGACGGTTCTCAAATTCGTTTTTGTGCCGCACCGTCAGGCTGTGGAATTGTTTGCCGGCGCACGTGTTTCCTCCTTCCTACAATCCTGGGTCCTTCCGCCGCGGTGTGAAGAGGCACCTCAGCAGGCCAGCATAATTGTTTCCATTGGCATGGGACTGCCGTCCGATGCCAATGGATACTCTGCCTGGGCAGCATTGGCACTTTCCATCAGGTGCAATGCCGCCACTATGCCAGGCCAGTATATAAAAAATAAAAAAATGACGTCATAAAAGCTCTTTAATTGCCTACGTGACCAATAAATACATTTCATTTCATTTCATTAATTAGGTTTTCTTAGGAATAATGCATTATCTTTTCATGGGAGTGGTACCAGCGGAGAGGGCACACCCCCTCACCTCCCCCCATCCCCTACCATACCATACCATTTCATGCCATAATATTCTAGACTTCACCCCGTTAAATATCGGTCGTGAGCGCGGTTGTTGCGATCATCAAATGGAACGCACTGTATATAGTCTGTGCCTGACTCCTCAATGTGTGTGACAGTTCCGTAGTGTACAAATTTTCATAAAAAAAATTGTGTTTCAAGTTCTAACCTTTAATTGAGGGTCGTTTTTGTTATTTAGTGAAGATTTCTAATTTTATCTTTACTCATAAAATCAGCAGCAATGACAAATACACATGGATAAACTATAACTAATGTCATACCAGAAAAAAAAGAAAAATAACCAATAATTACTTAATTGTTTCAAGCAACAAAATGGATAAAGTTTGGTACAGTTCTCGGTTATCGGAGGCTATAATAAGTAATGAAGCATTGGGCGAAGCACGCAATGTTGCTACAGGTTAGTTTGAATATGGTTTTAATTTATTTTTGTTGTAATCTTCCATTAACTTTTTACTAGTCGTTTTTATTAGTAGTTTAATTTTAAAAGTGTTTTATAGAAAGGGTTTCCTAATCAATAACATAAACTACAAAGAAGTAAGGTACTGTACTGGTGGTAGGTCTCTCATATGTGAGAGGCCATCTGGGTAGGTACCACCGCAATGTCTATTTCTCCCGTGAAACAACACTGCGTAAATGCACTGTTATGTTTCGGATTGAAGGACATTGTAGACAGAGTAACTACTGGACATATTGAGACCTAACATCCTCTGTCTCAGGATGGCGAGCGCAGTGGAACGTTCCTACTGTTTATGAGCGGTCGTATCGCTTACCATCAGGCGAACGGCTTGCTCGTCTCGCAATTCATTGCAATAAAAAAAAAAAAATATATATTTCATTACACCTTAAGAAATCAAAACATACAGCATGAAAAACATATTTTTAAATGGACTGTAATGACTTTGTAATGACTTAACCCTTAATTTGATAATGTATACTATATTATACGTATACTTTAAAAAATTACTGAGTTACTCCGTTTGGAAAAATAATAAATTTATATCTACTATACGATATGGCAACATTGTATCTGTCAAATAAAACTATTTTTCTAGTAATAATGACTGAGTTGGAATGACATTGACACATATAAGTTTTTGAAAATGAATCCCCAGCGCCTGTTCTCGATAATTACCATATTTTTGTTGTTTTTTATGTAAAAACATATTGATTTTGCTTTTACATATGTTGCAAAATTATTCATAAATGGAATCACTAACTAATAACTAACTTTCTTGCAATATTTTCAGTGATAATTGACGCTAAAGGTCAATGTATAGTAGGCTATACATTTCACTATACTCAAGTAACAAATATCCCTAATATTTGTATATTATACTATACATTTCTAACTAAAAGCATCTAGCATGATCTCTTAATATTTGTCCTTTTTTATTTTTCATTATTTTTAATAACTTAGACTGCAGATTTTTGCATGTCCTATGTAGTGATGTAACGAATGTTAGTTTTCTCACATTCCGCGAATGCGAATGCGGATGCGGATATTCATACCTAACATTCGCGAATACGAATGCGAATGCGAATGTTGATTTAAATTTGGCGCGCAACATTTCGGGCCATCCATGTTTAAAACGAACATAGTCGAGCATTTCGAGCCGGCCCGTGCTTTAACAGGTTGAATGAACAAATTTAGTCGTTAGAAATTATTTGTTTATTTTGTTTGAAGTTAATTTAGTATTACTGTGTTTGTCAGATTAAAGTGGTTTATAGACATGAGTAAAGCCCATGTAAGTGAAGTTTGGACTTATTTCACAATTTGTGACAAATGTTAAATTGTAAGTTGTGTGACAAAAAATACTCTCGGGAAGGAAGGACCACTAGTGCTATGCGCAATCACTTACAAGCTAAACATATTACTGACTACAACGAATTAAAAAAAAAGAGAAAATGAAAAGCAAGACGCTGCTAAAATTAATTCTTTGCCGTCTTCTTCACGACAGTGTACCAAAACTGACCTAAAACAGATATCTTTAAATGACTGTATCGAAAAAATTAAAAAATGGGATAAAAACAACGCCAAGTCTTTGTTGTTGGAGAATTTAATAGGGGAAATGATCGCACTAGAAGATTTACCGTTTAGCTTTGTTGAATGCGTCGGATTTGTAAGATTGATCAAGCAACTATGTCCCTCATATAATTTGAAATGTCGGCAATATTTTACTTCCTTTATTTGCGAAAATTTATACAGCAAAGTGCAGTCAGAAGACTTACGAGACGTGGATATAAACAATATTATAAATAATTAAAAAATACGCTAATTATAATAGTTGTATTATTTTTCCAGAAATCAAATTCGTTCATCAAATTTGTATAAATTTCCTTTTTATTTGTCTAAAACATTCGCCTAACATTCGCTTCGTTTCTTGCGAATACGAATGCGAATGCGAATGCCAAAAAATATGCGAACATTCGCGATTCGCGAATGCGAATGCGAACATTCGTTACATCACTAGTCCTATGTCTTTTTTTATTTAACAGCGGAAATCCATAACCAGATCGCTCCGCATCCTTGCTTTGATCCCGCCTGAAGATGGTAGATCCGACGTTGGTGGTGATTTTTCAGGAGAAGAAAAGGATGAAACTCATATTTTGAAAATAACGTGATATTACGTCTTCTGATACTCCTTCGATTGTCATTTTTTTTTGCATTGGCCCAGCAAACGAGGAAACTGGTCACTTGATGGTGAGTGATCACTGCCGCCCATGTACGTCCACAACCGTTGGATCATAGATGTGTTGCCGGCCCAACAAATCGAAACGGGAAAACGGGGTGGGAAGAGGAAAGGGATGCCCAATACGGCAAACCGGCAATCTCACTCACCGACTGAAATCCGACGGCAAAGATGACATCTTCTGTGAGACAGTGGTACCACCCCGGACAGCCTGCTCATTCATGCTGAGTCATGACTGACAGCGGTTATTACATTGAACTATATTGACTCGTCTCTTGAAAGATTAAATTCGTTTTCTGAAGACAATACTAATAATTATATTTTAATAAAATTTAATAATTATATTTTGACGTTAACAAACCTATCTTGGTCTGGAGTCAAATTCAGAGGAAGAATATCTATCACCGCATATACCCCAAGAATGTATAACCCCATATGCTTCCCTACTACCCCATATAATACTACCAGACACTAACATTCATTGTCAGTATCTGGTAGTATTGTGTAGTTACTTCACCTTTGATTATTTCACAAAATGTTGAATCAGCCCCTACAAATTAGGCGACCTATTCACCAATTACATTAAGAGCGTTTATACCCTGCACGCGCTTTTTGGCTTAAAAACAGGACTTTTCAAATGAGTTAATAGCCACCAATAAACAATTTAAAGGAAAAATAATTATTACTAATTTTAGAAAAGGTTGTCATCTAGGGATTTTGGTGGAAAACATTATAGATTGATGGATAATTTGTGAGTACTATACGGATTACTGAACACAAGTTTCGTTATTTAGGCTTTAAATGGCAATTTAGAAGCTTAAGATATCCTTAACCACTAAATATAAGATGAAAATAAAAATATTATCAGACTAATAAGACCCTTATGGAGGGATTTTGCTGAAAAAAATAATCTTTTTGTGTTTAGTTTAAGAAAAATAAAAATTTAAACAATGCGAAATTATTCAGAAACTCTCGTCAAGAACATATTTTTTTTCACCAAATTATCGTACATAATTTTTTATAACAATTGCATATTATAATAGAAGAACATATTATCAATAAATTACCATTTTTATATTTCAAAAAAATTAGTTTTCATGTTTTCTACAAATATTTTAAAAACCACTATAAAACACGCTGTCCGACGTGGATCAAATCAGACCGCCGCAAGGCCTTCTAGAGGGAGGACGTATCGCTCGTCGCTCCGACCTGGCTGCAGTCGATTATGCCGCGCGTAGTAAAAATAGCCACGCGCGGAATGCGATTACCACATCTTAGTACTTTGGTAGTAAAATATTTAATTATTTTTATTACCTACAATGATTTTGTAGTGAGTATAAATTATGTTTCAGGTAATATAATGGGACGTAATTCCGAGGCTAAATTTTGTTATGTATTGTAATATAAAATTTAATATATTTCGTAATTGTAAGGGGTTGTAAGGCCCCTAACACTATTTATGTGTTCGAACACGAAATGATTAATAAAACGTCCGTAGTGTCTACTGATTGAACACTGATTTGAATGCAACTTAACAATGTAATAATAACGAAAATATGATTAGTATCCAAAATTTGTATTATTCTTTGCTTGCACAGTAATATTTGTCTACTTATAATGCAAATAAAATATTTTTATGATATTATATTACAGTTACATTTCAATTGAACATTTGAAGCGCACGGATCAAAGTTGTTTGAGCCGATTGTATAGCGAGCCGACGCGGCAGCTCTACACACACAGCTTTGGTCGCTTATGTGTGCGTGAAATTAACGAAGAAATACCTATATTTGACTTTGCGCACAAGGTGTATACGCTCTTAATGCCTTCGTGTTCTTCCAGGAGAGGATATTGACCGTCTATTCCACCAATATTTCTTCTCTTACTTCTGATCTTTTTTCTACACCGTCCAACTTAATTGTAAATTAATCCCGTCAGTCAATAAAAACCCCCACTAAAGATTTTAACGAATGTTTGCCACATCACTAAAGTCTATCCTGTCCATATTTAGGAAAAATATAGGATACCTTCAATGTGCTATTGTTTTCGAAGATAATGTTTAAGCAGAAATGTATCTATATAAACCTTCTTTGAACTACGTTCTTGATTACTTCTCAGATTATATTATAATTAATGACATTGTTCATAATTCTAATCAATACTCAGGACAAGAGACTGGTCGTTCTATTAATGTTAGTAACGCAAAAATACGTGCCGTCATATTCTTCTACAACGAGATGTGGGTTCATTGCTGGAATAATAACTCTAAGAAGATACCAACAAGTTCATAGATTTCTACATTTTGCATAGATATGTAATTCGCTCGTAGACACATAATCCAAGTTTGAAAATCAGACCATTTACCTTATTTTGCAATTAATACCAGTTAGGGCTTGGTATACCGAATAAGATATATTTTTTTTACAGTTATCATAATAAATAATGATTTTTTGCTGTGTTCATATTTCTTACATAATGGTTTTAAGTTGCAAATGTATAGTATATTATACAAACAATCCGATATGTACAATTCTAAGCATAAGATTATGTATAGTATATTATACTATGGGTATAAAAAGAAATAACGGATGAATAATTTTTTTCCTGTTTTTTTCTGTCTCTAATGGAATATAATATAACGATTATTTAAGAAAAACAAATAATTTAAAGAAAAATATATCTTGCCAAATTAAGGTTTAATTGACTATAATGATTTCCTATACATTCTAAACATAGGAAAGACATTTAGAATTAGCAATACAAGTTATTAAAGTAATAATAGAACATTCTAAACTTATGTCGCCTGGTCTGTAAATTCTTGAATAACAATAGTTAATCAAACCTAAATAACTATATACCCTTGGCTTCGGCCCGAATATAGTATATTGCCTTCTGATTGTGGGAGAGAAGGTTAGACATTCAAAAGTAAAATGATAATATTACCTATTGAGTTTCATTACAACACTGTTTGGTTTATATTGGTAAGGCCCCAAGAGTCAATTTTGTGTGGCCATACTCTATGTGGTAGAGACACTTACATTGGTTTTTGAGACAGAGGCGTTAAAGTCTAAATGGGCTCAAACAACCATAGCTCAAGTTGTCAAAAGCAATAGCAATCACAAATAGCAAGTGGAGTTGATAATAATATTTCACAAGTTATATTAACAAGCAAGATTTTGCTCTTTTCGATTGTGATTCACAAAGCCAATAGGCTAATAATTTTATATGATGCCATGTAATCTATGAAGGACTGAGTTTGTTTTTATGAACACATTTAAAGAAGAAATTGATATTTCAATTTTATGTGTGTAATTTTAGATGAGAAAAATGGTTATAATATATGATCAGTGTTTTTGTTTACCAATTTTGAGGGGGGCAATTTGCAATAGTAAAAATATAGAGCATGCTAAATGTATGTTAGCATGTCTAAGGCTTCAAAAATAACAAGGAGGTGGTGTTAATTTGAAATAGAAATAATTACCATTACTATTGCCATAAAATATATTTTTTCTGCTATATCTGTCAATGTCAAAATGTTAAAAAGTTAAGATTAAATGTTTTAGATTTTTTCTAGTAGAGTTTAATGTAATGTAGACTCTAACCCCTTTATTTGTAAGCCCTTAATGTAGTTAAATATAATGTGTATATTGACGGCATTGAAAAAATACAGAAAAAATTCTTAAGATATTTGCAATATCGTTCCGGAAAATATAACAGCAATTATTTCAGTAGATGTAGAACCTTTCATATTCTACCATTACATGAACGTAGAAGAGTAGCTGATTTATCGTATCTTTTAAATGTGTTTAATGGTAAAGTTGACTGTCCAGAATTACTGGGTATGATAGGGTTGCGCACTCATACTGCCTCGCTCAGGAAACCAAATCCCTTATACCGGGTATCTCAAGACTGCTACCGAAAACGAAGCCGGGTGGTAGTTTTAGTAACTACAAACACAATGCAACTAAAAATTTCGCAAAGAAACGCGACAATTATTTTTTATGATTTTTTAAATATCGTCATTTTTGGGTGGTGAATCCATAGTTTTTGCTAAAATAATAATTTTAAACTCTTTTATACCTTAGATTATTTATAAATAAAAAGGTATACACTATTATTTTAGGAAAAAAATGTATTTACCACCCAAATATGGTCAAAGGAAAAAAATAACCAAAAAAAAAATTGTCGCTTTTTTTTGCAACTTTTTCTGTTGCATTGTGTCTGAAGTCGCTTAAACTACCACCCGGCTTCGTTTTCGGTAGCAGTCTTGAGATACCCTGTATGTTCCATTTGCTAATTCTGTATACCGACAAAATAGTTACCTTTTACGAGCCTGTCGATCACTCAATGCTATCTATTGGGATGTTGATATAGATCTATTTAATACCAATACCAAGAAATTTAAGAAAACAATGTGTAATATTTACTTTGGCGCACGTACCTAACAAGTAATAGCTCTTCTGGTAAATAATAGTTCACTTGGTTTCGTCAGACTTTTATTAATTACAATATCTGCATTTCAATATCTGAATCAAGTATAATTAGTTGTTTATTAAAACACACTTCCATCACCAAGGTGCGTGTTCGCATCCCCCGGAGAGCCAAAAAAAAGATGGCAGGCACGAACGAATGACTGAATGTCAGAGTGAAGAGCGAGTATGATTAATCCACTCGAGTGAATGACAGATTGATCAATACCACATCTGATATGCGAACACGCACATTATGATATAAAAGGATATTCTAGATACATTTTCTTATATGACTAAAACTAGGACAAAATAAATATAAATAATTATAAAAGCTAACAATCGGCCATTCCTGACAATTTCACGTCTCGTGAAATGAGAAAAAAAATAATAATTAAAAGATTAAAAATTGAATAAAAAGGAAAAAATAAAAAAAAAATATCAAACAAAAATTGCCATCAAAGGTGCTTATAGCTGTAACATAGTACAATAATCTATTAATTAATACACTTTAGTGGTACATTTAACATTTATGTATCCGTGGAAATTATATTAACCTTTGCGTAATTATAATTAATTATGGATATACATAAATATAAATATTAAACAAATATTTTCAGATATTATTTTCATCTTAAGAGCGTTTATACCCTGCAGGCGCTTTTTGCCTTAAAAACAGGACTTTTCAAATGAGTTAATAGCCACCAATAAACAATTTAAAGGAAAAATAATTAGTACTAACTTTAGAAAAGGTTGTCATCTAGGGATTTTGGTGGAAAACATTATAGATTGATGGATAATTTGTGAGTACTATAAGGATTACTGAACACAAGTTTCGTTATTTAGGCTTTAAATGGCAATTTAGAAGCTTAAGATATCCGAAACCACTAAATATAAGATTAAAATAAAAATATTATCAGACTAATAAGACCCTTATGGAGGGATTTTGCTGAGAAAAATAATCTTTTTGTGTTTAGTTCCTGAAAAATAAAAATTTTAACAATGCAAAATTATTCAGAAACTCTCGTCAAGAACATATTTTTTTTCACCAACTTATCGTACATAATTTTGTACAGCCATTGCATATTATAATAGAAGAACATCTTATCAATAAATTACAATTTTTATATTTCAATAAAATTAGTTTTCATGTTTTCTACAAATATTTTAAAAACCACTATAAAACACGCTGTCCGACGTGGATCAAATCAGACCGCCGCAAGGCCTTCTAGAGAGAGGACGTATCGCTCGTCGCTCCGGCCTGGTTGCAGTCGATTATTGCCGCGTGTAGTGAAAATAGCCACGCGCGGACTGCGATTACCACATCTTAGTACTTTGGTAGTAAAATATTTAATTATTTTTATTACCTACAATGATTTTGTAGTGAGTATAAATTATGTTTCAGGTAATATAATGGGATTTAATTCCGAGGCTAAATTATGTTATGTATAGTAATATAAAATTCAATATATTTCGTAATTGTAAGGGGTTGTAAGGCCCCTAACACTATTTATATGTTCGAACACGAAATTATTAATAAAACGTCCGTAGTATCTGCTGATTGATTGCAACTTAACAATGTAATAATAACGAAAATATGATTAGTATCTAAATTTGTATTATTCTTTGCTTGCACAGTAATATTTGTCTACTTATAATGCAAATAAAATATTTTTATGATATTATATTACAGTTACATTTCAAATGAATATTTGAAGCGCACGGATCAAAGTTGTTTGAGCCGTTTGTATAGCGAGCCGACGCGGCAGCTCTACGCACACAGCTTTGGTCGCTTATGTGTGCGTGAAATTAACGAAGAAATACCTATAGTTGACTTTGCGCGCAAGGTGTATACGCTCTTAATAGCTTTGTAGGAGTTACGATGGCCTCTACATATCCATAATAACTCAAACATGCTGTAGCCCCTTCATGTCTACAACACGATACTGAGAAGACTATTATTAACACTTAGTACAGTTAATATTGACGTATCCGTGGAAATTATATAAACCTATGCGTAATTATAATTAATTATGGATATACATAAATATAAATGTTAAACAAATATTTTCAGATATTATTTTCATGTTAATAGCTTTGTAGGAGTTACGATGGCCTCTACATATCCATAATAACTCAAACATGCTGTAGCCCCTTCATGTCTACAACACGGTACTGACAAGACTATTAACACTTATAATGATATTGAGGGAATTACTGCAGCCCCTTCATGTCTACAGCAATTCAGGTATACGATGGCCCCTGCATGTCCACGATACCGACAACAATATCAAAACTAACTCTTGCCATTCTAATATAGGCATATAATATGCTGTGGCCCCTTCATGTCCCAGCACAATAATAATAGTTAATGCATAGTCATGGATTTTTGCTTTTGCTTAGTTTATATCCACAAGAACTACTTACTAACAGACTATAGCCCCTGCATGTCTATAGTTTGTCCTAAATTAATTCATAATATGTACAAAGATTTACACTATTAGTGTGTACATTGAATTAAAATATACTTATATATATTGTATTATAAACATTTTTACTGGAATATTATTTTATTATTATATATATATATATATATATATATATATATATTTTACCACCCAATTAAATTTGCAAATCAATTTTCCACATCACTTTCAGATTGTGTATCACTGTCATTGTTTTTGTTATAAACTAACCAGGGATGGATTTTGTCAACCGAAAATATGCCCGTAAATTTTCTATTGCCCTTGCGGGACAATGGGGTATCCTCTATTTTATATCTGTCATTGTCAAATACTTCTACAACGCGATAAGGGCCTCGAAGCTTAGGAACTAATTTCCTACTCTTCCCAGAAGACGGGATTTCTCTCTCTACACGTACTAGGTCACCTATTTTAAAACTAGCTTTCTTTCTGTTTTTATCAAAACGTTTTTTTTGTTCTAACTGATTATTTTCGATATATCGGGAAATCTCCTGTCTAATGTCTTTTACGTTTTTATCGACCTTCTCAATATCATCTATAATATTTAAATTTAGCGAAGAATTATGAGTGCCGACTAAGTCTATGCCGAACAGTGCTTGAGCTGGGGTTTTCCCGATTCCTTTATTAAAAGTGTTATTTAAACCCCACTGAATTTCTGACACATTTTCGTCCCATAATTCTTCCGGTTTATTGTGATTAGTTGCAGATAGAGCAGCTAAAACAGTGCGGTTATAGCGCTCCACTTGCCCATTGGCCCGTGGAGTCGCTATAGCATTCATAACATGCTTGACATCCTAAAGAATTTAAATATTGTTGAAAATGTTTAGATGTGAATGAAGTGCCTCTGTCAGAAATGATTCGCGTCGGTACGCCAAAAGTATGGAAATATGTTTTTAAAGCACGTACGGAACTTACTGACTTCGTATTTTTAACAGGTACTAGTATTAAGTATTTGGTGAATGCATCTATGATCAAAAGCAAATACGAGTTTCTCTTTTTGCTTCGCACAAAGGGTCCTAGATGGTCTATGTGCAAGGTATGAAAGGGGCGATCAACTTTCGGTACTGGGTGTAAATTACCAGCTCTTTTACCAGCTGGAATCTTTGTGTGAGCACATTCCAAACAGGAATCAACATACTTCTTTATGAACCGCCTCATTTTGGGAAACCAAAAATTACTTTTAACCTTGTCTAATGTTTTGTCGAATCCATAGTGACCTATATCATCGTGGTTTGCCTTAAGAATTTGCCACCGCACCCCTTTTGGTACAACCCAGCGATTTCCAGCATCAGTCTTCCTATACAACAGTCCTCTTTTAATCACAAAGTTATTTTTAATTTCCACTATATTATTTGTATCCTCGTCTTTTAAAATAGTAATTATACGCTGAAGCTCGGAATCGCTTTGCTGTACCGTCGCGATCCAATTTGTACTTTCGACACATCTTATTTCAACAAGTTTAGTATTAGATTCAACAGGGTTTCGACTAAGTGCGTCTACGTGGGACATAGCGGAACCTGGTTTGTAAATTATTTTAAAATCATACTCCTGCATGATATTCCACCATCTTGCCACTCTGGGTAAAACATCCCTTTTTTCAAATGTTGCCCTTAGTGAGTTACAATCAGTTACTATTGTAAATGTGATGCCTAGTAAATAAGTCCAAAATCTCTGTAGTGAACTGGCGACGGCTAAGGTTTCTAAATCATAAGACGTAAAGCGTGATTCTTCTGGTGAGGTTTGCCTACTATAATATGCTACTGCATTCAATGGGGCGTCTTTACTAGCCCTTTGTAAAAGAATGCCAGCTATGCCTATCTTCGACGCGTCTGTATGGAGTTGCGTTTCAAACGTGTGATTAAAAAACGCTAGAATTGGTCGTTTCGTCAATTCATTCTTTAAGGTTGCAAATGCTTTATCCTCAGTGTCAAGCCACTGCCACTTTGCATCCTTTCTTAGGAGCAGAGTTAGCGGGCGGGCTATCACGGAAAAATTTCTTATGAAACGACGAAAAAAACTACAGAGCCCTAGAAATTGTCTGACCTTATGTTGGTATGTTGGTTGTGGAAATACTTCAACAGCATTTGTTTTATTTTTACCAGGTCTTAAACCTTCGGCGCACACTTCAAACCCAAGATACTCGATCGACTCCCTTAAGAAATGACATTTGGATAATTTAAGTGTTAAGCCAGCAGTACGAAATAAATCTAGGGTAGATTTTAGTTTATGAAACCCTTCTTCTATGGTTTTAGAGGGTATTATAATATCGTCCATATATGCAAAAGCTTCTTTGAACCTTGCATTACCTAATATGTTATTTATTGCCCTTTGAAAATTTGATGGTGCATTGACAAGTCCGAAGGGCATTCTATTAAATTCGTAATGCCCATCAGGTGTTACGAACGCTGTCAAGTGTTTTGCAGTTTCCGACATGCACAATTGGTAATAGCCCGACATAAGGTCTAGAGACGTATAGTATTTAAATCCGGATAAATTATCAAGTTGGTCATCAATTCTGGGGAGTGGATAATGTTCTTTTACCGTTTTCTTATTGAGAGCTCTATAGTCTATGCACAACCTATACTCCCCGGACTTCTTCTTCACAAGGAGTATGGGAGAAGCGTAACTAGAAGATGACGGTCTGACTATGTTAGAATCTTCTAGTTCTTGTACTATATCTCGCACTATTTGACGTTCAACGTATGGCATTCGATATGGTCGATAAACAACTGGTGTAGTATCAGATAATTTAATATCCATTTCAGTGTGATTAATACAACCTAGTTCTTTAATTGAAAAAGCGAAACAATCTCTGTATGTATTTAACAAGCGGGTTAGCTCTAAAAGATTGGTTTGACTAATATTGTCGCTTACTGATATCATATTAGTATCTATGGTCCTATTACAAATATCCGGACTTTGTTCGATTTTATTTACCATAGAACATTTAATTTGCACTAAAGGAGGAGCTCGAGTTAAAAGGGTGTCTTTATTTAGCTTAACCCAGTATTTACTAGACCATTTAATTGGATGGTTGATTTTCCATCAACTAATTCGATAATACCGGAAATTAATATGTATGACTTCTGGGGCTGACTACAAAACCCAGATTCTACCAGAATTTCCCCATTATATGGTGGTATTGAATATACAGGTATTTCAGAGATCCCTACTATAGTAACACTCTCACTAGCAAAAAGCTTAATATCTTTCATATTGTCAGTTTTTTTGTTACCAATTAATAATTGGTCGTTAGTTTTGTACACAACTATATGATTTTGTTCGGTATACGTCTGTCCTACAAGGAGTGGCACTTTCAAATAGTGGTCTGGAACTATCAGGACTTCTACGCGTGCTTTTACTAAGTCTATCTCGATATCGACCTCACATTTCCCTATGCAGCTAACTACAGAATTACCAAACCCTCTTAAAATAGGTAAGTCAAGAGAAGATAAATGTAAGTTAATTAATTTTGATTCGGTTTCACGGAGCATAGTAATTTGGCTGCCAAAATCAATAAAACAATTAATACTTAGTCCGTCAATAATAGCTGTTTTAAAATATTTTGTATCAATATTTGGTTCTTTCAAAATATTCATTACAGTTTTACCGTTATCGGATCCTGGCTTATTAGGACAATCCGTTATTAAATGCTTACTAATAATAATATAATACTTATAATAATAATATAAATATAATACTTTATGACATTGATTGCATCTTTTAATTGGGTGTTTACACTTGAAATAGGGGTGCCCTTCTGTACCACAATTATAACATTTTGGCACTTTGGATAAAGAGGGTACGTTGCCCTTTGATCGTTTACTTTCCGAGATATGCCCCGCCTGCATGTTTGGTTTTTCGTTGCGTTTAATTACTTTTACATTTCTCAGATAAACTAACAACTTATCAGGTTCGCTAAACTGAACAGCTTCGGCACTAATTTGAACTGATCTGTCCTCAATTCCAAATAATATACAGTCTGTAGCATTCTTACCCGATATATTACATTTATTTAACAAAACCATCTTTTCATAATAATATTCCTCTAAGTTATCTCCAAAACGTGCTTTACAAGCGAGCATCTCGGTCAGTAACCGACCATAATTATCTTCACTAGGGAACGCTAACTTAAGTTTTTGTTGCCACTCGGTCCAAGAGAATAACAAACTAGGTAACCCTTGATACCATTTCTGTGCAAATCCGGTTAACTTGGGCAAAGCATAATGAATTACTTGTCGTTCTGTCCAATTATACATTTTTGCTCATTCATTAACTTTGCTGAGCCAGACATCGATAGTTTGGTCTCTCCTAGACGGATCAAATTCCGGCACAATGTTTAGGGTTGGGTAACGTTCCGAATTACCATCGGTGCGAATAGATTTAACAATCTCTTGAAATATGTTAACTAAACTGTTAGAGTCTAAAACAGCACTTTGAGTACCTGCACGTACTGGCGACAGGTCATGACCAGGGATTTCTGATCCACTAGATTCCTTCTCGCAGTACCGCTCTCTTGGAAGGTCCCTGGGTTTGGTCTTGGATCCAGTATCCTCGCGTCGTGTTTCTGAAGCCGGAGAATTTAAGCGCCTCGATCGTTTGTTGTCCCGTGAACTTCTATGTCGTGACTTACGGCTGCGGCGCGTCTCTGTTGGTGTCTCGGAATCGGAATCATCACCGGATCCCCTGAAGTTCCTCGCTCGTTTATGTGATCGGGAACTCGGCATTTTTTTTTTGTTTGTTGCTGGAAATATTTTTGAACAAGTATATTTTGTCTAAGAATTAATAGCAGTTAATATAGTTTAAGTAATTATATATGTATATATATATAAACTGTATTGTGTGTCATAATCATATTAACATAAGGCCGTAAGACCGGAACACCTTTGCATAGAGCCTCAATATTTAAAACTCGATTATCGGGAGAAAAGAAAAATCACTCGCTTCGCGCCAAACTTAGTTTATGATAAAATGCACTTATTGATTTGTATTGTATTTGGAATTTAGAAATGAATATGACAAATACAATATTGTCATCTCTAACAATACATAAACACAAAAAAAATGTATATAATAAAGTATGTCAACATATCAAAACGCAGATTCACATTTAACGTCATGGACCGAAGTCTCAATGTTTAACCCTTTATAACAAGATTACCAATATTTTCGTTGCAATATAAAATAGTAGTTACAATTACCTTTAATAATGGGGCGTCGAGCGGTTCACCAGAATCAAAGTGTTCTGGTTTTATCCCGCTTCTGAACTAATAGCTCTTCTGGTAAATAATAGTTCACTTGGTTTCGTCAGACTTTTATTAATTACAATATCTGCATTTCAATATCTGAATCAAGTAATTAGTTGTTTATTAAAACACACTTCCATCACCAAGGTGCGTGTTCGCATCCCCCGGAGAGCCAAAAAAAAGATGGCGGGCACGAACGAATGACTGAATGTCAGAGTGAAGAGCGACTATGATTAATCCACTCGAGTGAATGACAGATTGATCAATACCACATCTGATATGCGAACACGCACATTATGATATAAAAGGATATTCTAGATACATTTTCTTATATGACTAAAACTAGGACAAAATAAATATAAATAATTATAAAAGCTAACACAAGTAATATCTGTACTTGGTAAATATTATGTATTATTAAGTTAGTTATAGTTTACCTCCTTCTTTTTTTTTATTTATTTTTTCTTTTTCTTTACATACAGTTCATACACAGATCACTTCCAATAGATACCGCATTACGCTAGTTTTGTTTAGAACCGAAAACGCCAACGAAGGGAACTGCGCGGGGGGTGGGCGGCTTGCAGCGCGGTCACGTGGACTTCACTGGAGAGATGAGGCATAAGTCGATAAATAAAAAAATGTATCGATAGTTCGATTTGCCAGTAAGTTCATGTGCTATGATCGCTTCTATAACTTAATTACCAACTTATTAAATGTTTGATAATATTTTTTCACCGGCCTGATCTGATAAATTATACCAACCGGCAACCGCTAACTACGAATAAAATAGGATTAAGATTTATACTTTAGTATGTAACGGTTTTATTTCTATTATTCACCGTGTATACCATAATGGCGAAATACCCAAATTGAGTGTTGATTTAAAAGATCAGATAAAAATATGAAATAGTAAATAACTAAACCTCACGCCCTAAAGCGCTACAATAACTTATTCCGTTTCTAGAATTCTGATGGCGGCTGTAGTAAATGTAATATCGACAAGTGACGATGAAACCCACTTGACGAACTATGAATGTTTTTGAGACGATATATACAACGTATGTGAAATCAAAGTACTCTGTGGTATGTGAAAATTAGTGCAATAGCTTGTGCTACTGATTCTCAATAAACTTAGTATACTAAAACTTATGATAAATACCCTCCCATTATATTTGAAAACGTATACAACTAGAGGGAAAAAAGGAAATTTAATTACGCTAAAGATAAAAATAAATAAAAAAATATTGTAAATGTACCTTGTAAACAAATTTAACTATTTCAAATTACATAAAATAACGTAATTATGGTAATTTGCAATTTTTATTTAAATCAATATTTATTTTGTGACATTGTCATTTAATAAAATTGATTTACATTATTGTTATGCAATATCGATATTTCTGGGAATTATATTATAAACATGCGTCAAACACTAGAGGAACGCGTGATTTCGCCAAAAAAAGATGGCTTAATACGGTTATTGCTATGCGAAAAAGAGACGGCTGATTCTCCATCCAAACTCGACTGTTTGACATTGATACATTAACCAGTATAAATTGAGCTCGCTCGGGACCAAATTAATTTAAAGAATATTCGTTATCGATGAAAACTTATTGTGTTTTTTAGATACTTTATTTTTTGAGTTTTTTGCACACCATTTTATTGAACAAATCATTTTTAACTGTAATATTATGTTCCCAAAATGTAATTTTCGCTAACGTGCGACGACATGTGCGGGTCCACTACTTGGACAACACTGATGACGCGACATTTGGCATCGGTTTATATCTATCTGATACCTTATATGTGTTGGGCGCAACCGCTGCCTTGCATTAGGTATCTATTGGGAGTGATCTGTGAGTTCATATCAGTGAAAACTTGTAATTGACCTTTTCTCTGTTTACTGTTTATGTTGATAATGTATAATGCTAGTTGTAAGTTTTCCTTAATAAATAAAATAAAATAAAATAAAAAATTAATATAAGTTGACTCAAAATTGCTATTCATAGACATCAATAATCACTAATCAGCTTATTTAACAGCTGGTTTACTCTAAAATCGCCAAGACCCTTGTTTATGCATAATACTGTCAAGTGAATACAAACACTTTATTTCCTGTGAAGTGGCAACCATTATGAGTTTATTAGTGAGCAGTTTTTTTTATGAATAAGGTAGTGTATGTATAAATTTATGCAATAAACAATTATACTTATCCATATTTGTGTGTAATAATATAATCTGTCTTTATTTTAGTTTCACTAAATGCATCTAAAAACTGTACCATCATTCTACAACACGAAGTATAAACAAATGATTTTATTGTTCTCAGACATTGTATCAGGACAATTTGACATTTATCGTCTTGTTGAGAACATGCAAGATGTACTGACTAACATAGACCCAGAGATTCGTGAAAAGGGCATGATATTCTTTACAAAGGTGCTCAAAGACTTACCGAAGCAATACTTGTCAGACATGCAGATCAAGTTCATATCACGGTTTTACATAGACCGTTTAAAAGACAATCATAGGATGATACCGGCAGTTTTAGAAGGATATGCAACTATTGTTGAAATGGAGAACTATAAGGCTGAATGGAGCGGAGAATTTTTTGTGGAGTTGTTTAAAGAGGTTTCATGCCAATCACAGGGTAGGCATGATCGGTATAATGTATATCACATTATAAATACTATTATGAATATAGATATGGAGTGTAAGTGTTAGTTTTAATGTGTGTGTGTTTTTTTAAATTCATTTGGATTACGAAGAATTATTTATAAACCAATTTGAATATTAAAATTTTATAGAAAGTTACATAATAAAGTTACATTACATACTGATTAGTTAAATAGAATAATAAACCAAACCATAATATAATACTTGTCAAAGAGTTGTGGGGATCAGACCCCATAACGGTCATAAAAAGCTTGAAATAAAGCATTCTTCTTTTAAATATGTTATAACCCTGACATCTCCACTTTAATTGTAAACTAAATTTAATTCTGATTAAATCATATACTTTTGTAATCCTTGCAGATGTAAAGACACTAGGACCGGATTTCGTTTACGGCGTAATATCAGCAATGGATGGCGAAAGAGATCCGAGAAACTTGATCTTCTTATTCGGCTTTTTACCAAAATTTATCAAGAATGTGCCATTAGGTCATTTAGTGGGAGAAATGTTCGAAGTTATTGCATGCTATTACCCAATAGACTTCAATGCACCATCGTCAGAGGGTAAAGTTGTGACGAGGGATGATTTAGCCAATGCTTTGATACCTTGTCTATGTGCTATACCTGAGTTTGGTGAGCCCTGCTTAACTCTCCTGTTAGAAAAATTAGAAGCTGATTTGCGACAGGCGAAAAAGGATTCGTTGGATCTATTGGTAAGCATAATCTTATATATATATCGCATTGTGGTCGAAGTAAATAACTGCATGAATATTTTTTAATAATTATGATAATGGTAAAAGTTGAATCACATAGGGATTAAAGAAGATACCATAATTAGGTATATAAGAGAATAACAAATTTGATGATGATTATACTTGAAATTCTAGTTTAATTACAGTTGCATTGTGATGAGGCTTATGGATTTAATTATAACATATTTATGTTTTGAATATAAAACTCAACATCAAGCGTATTTTTGCCAATTAATTGGTTAGTACAATTTATTGGTAGCGTAAATACAGTTTGGCATAATTCACTTTCAGGCGGAATCTTGCAAAATATTCGAACCGCAGGTATACTTTCCATTCCTAAAAGCATTATGGGGCGAGATTCGAATTAGTATAATGCACAAATCAGACGATGCGTTGAGAATTTGCGCACACCAGGCCTTGTCTGCGCTTATTGTCAATTTGTCGAAAACAGCAAACAAAGGTCAAGAGTTTGAAACATTCGTCAAAGGAATAATTATTGTACTTCAAAGAGACATAGCCGATGCTACAACGGTAGCGAATTTTATCAAAGCCACAGCAGTTGTAATGACAATGGCCAACGCGACTAAAGAAGCTTGCATTGTAGTCACAAAGATCATGGTGCCATCGATCATTGCTTATTACGAATTCAAACGTACTGAAAAACTGCAATTGGCCAGTCTCGAGTTCCTAGCTGATTTGTTTCACGCGGCAAAGAAGTGGGAGGTAGTAGATGAGATTGGCAATCATATTATGGAACTGCCAAGTTTGTGCCTCAAAGCCGTTAGCCAGCAAGATAAAGATTACCAGATAGTTGGACTGAAAACTTTGCTCAAAGTGAAAGAATTGATGAGCTCTGATTTAGTGTTGCCATTTGTAGAAATCTTAGTCAGTTTCGTCCAACGTTCGCAAGACGCCGATGTGTTACAAATGAGCATAAATACTATTCACTCCATAGCAGTAAAATACCCTGAAATGATTATGGATTACGTTGTGAAGGGAAAGTTTGATGTAAACAATTTGGCGGAAGACAAACCAACTCTTCAGAAACGTGCGCGATTGCTGTCGAATTTGGCCAGTATTGACGATTTCACAAAAGTAATAATTGAAGAAATGTTGAAAATGATTGTCACTCACGACGAAGACGCCTGTCAAGTTGTAGAGGCACTGAGCGAAGCGGTATTGGATAATAGTTTGTATAACGAAGAAAAGGTGGTTCAAATTGAAAGTGATCATGGTTTAATGGAGAATGTCATTGTTTGGCTGTACCAAGAAAAAGGTCAGCATAATCGTAACACTTCAGACGGATTTGCATTAGTAAAGAGATTGATGGGTAAACTGCCACCTGAGAAACAGAAAAATATGCTAGACAAGCATACTAAAAAGGCTATAGACAAATGTTCAGCAGATAATTATTATTTCTTTTTGATAGAGGCTTTGTACGGCTCCTTACGTCAAGGAGTCAATATAGATTACTCGGAAAACATAGTGAATCTCTCTATATTAATTGCTTTGGAAGTTGATCAAGAAGAGTTAAAGAACTGTGCGGCAGGTTTGCTAGCTCAGTTATTGAATAAAGCTGATTTTGGAAAACCTTTTGAACTTATTTATGAGATATTGAAGAGTAAGTTGGACGAACGTGCGGAGAAAGATGGCAATGTATCAGAAAGTTTGATAATGTTGTATGCTTGGTTAACTAAATCATTGGTGATGAGAGGAAGCAGTATATATTCGGAATGGTTTTACAAGGTAAGATTTTTTATAACGCACATTCTTACAACCGAAATGTTGTCAAATTCTTATTTAACATTTATATTTTTCAGATAGTTAACCAAATAGATGATCCCAACCACAGTGAGTTCGTAGCTAAAGCTATGAAGCTGATTATGTCCACTTCAAGTCACTCGCTCACAAAAGAAAACCACTGTAGAATAAGCCCTTTATACCACCAGAGGGTGTTTGTAGAATTTTTCAAATTTACCCAAAGCAAGGAAGCATTCGATTTGAAAGTGAAAGAGGACTATTATTTGACTTGGGCGTACCTACTGAAGGAGACGCCTGCAGCGGTTTATTCCAAAGATTTAGATAAGGTATATTGTAACCGTTTTTTAGATTACCGACTCTCAGTGTTACCAAGAATGAAATATAGTAATACTGTTGACTACAATACACATCAAAGTGAAAAGAAAAAATAAATAATGAGGTATTTTGACTTTTGAAAAAAGAAAATTTTTGATACTTTGGCGTAAGCACGTCAGGTGCTTAGTTTTCGCCCTTTGTCCACTTATTCAATGACGGCAAAACAACTGCGATTTTTAAATATCTTTACATAAATCTCATTAGTTTCTTTAAAACATAAACTGCAAATTATAAAATCTTAATTTTTTGGAATTGAATTTTGTAGCTATACAGGGTATATCAAGACTGCTACCGAAAACGAAGCCGGGTGGTAGTTGAAGCGACTTCAGACACAATGCAACAGAAAAAGTTGCAAAAAAAAGCGACAATTTTTTTTTTGTTATTTTTTTCCTATGGCCATATTTGGGTGGTAAATACATTTGTTCCTAAAATAATAGTATATACCCTTTTATTTATAAATACTCTAAGGTATAAAAGAGTTTAAATTATTATTTTAGCAAAAACTATGGATTTACCACCCAAAATGACGATATTTAAAAAATAATAAAAAAAAATTTTCGCGTTTCTAGGCGAAATTTTTAATTGCATTGTGTTTGTAGCCACTAAAACTACCACCCGGCTTCGTTTTCGGTAGCAGTCTTGATATACCCTGTATTATGTGCTTTGATATAATAAAAATGCGCGTATCTTGCAGGTGGCGAGAATAATAATTGATTCAGTAATATACAACAAAAAGGAATTACTTATAATAATGATTGGTATGCTGACACATTTGGTTCAAATTCAACACCCGTCTGTGATCGACAGCCTTCAGAGTTTGTTGCCCAGGCTCACGGTCCTATCTCGATACAAAGAATCTATGGTAAGTATGCAACGTCTTTCTCCCACCAAACAGTAGTGTGAATGCACTGTTGTGTACCGGTTTAAAGGACATTGTAGCAATAGTAACTACTGGACATATTGAGACTTAACATCTTATGTCTCAGGATGGCGAACGAAATGGAATCACAAGTCTTGTTTTGGATTCGTGGTTTCGTTTGGTTTGGCTCCTATCGTATCGCTTACCATCATTCTAATGGCATGCTCGTATCGCCATTCATTGCAGTAAAAAAAGTACAATAATGAACAATATTGTAATACGTATGTAAGTACCCGAAACAAAGTACAAAGTAAGTTTATGGTACTTTAACCTGACTCTTGAGGAGGGTGCCATTGATCTGGTTGAAGTACGTCCGATGGACCTCTACCGACTCTCCCATTCACTCTCGCCTCATCTGTTTTGTTAATTGCCTTTTCGATAAAGGGAACCTAGAGAGATCAAGAGATCAAGATCTAGAGAGGATTGATATCCTCTCTACATGACCGGTTTGGTCATGTAGATCTTAACATCAAAATGATTCCAATCTTCTATTTGTTATTCCAAAATTTCCGGTACCGGCGTAACTTTATTTTATTAATAAAAATATTATTCTCCATTTTCAGGATGTCCGAATAGCAAGTCTAAAGTTCCTTGCTTACGTAGCGGATGCGTACAATGCCGTACATCTGATACCATACAAGCAAGATATCATCATCGGCTTGGCGCCTGCTCTTGATGATAAGAAGCGATTGGTTCGAGACGTAGCTGTAAAGGCAAGATCTAGATGGTTCTTAGTAGGAGGACCTGGTGATAAAAAGGATTGAATAATAAACTATATTGTGGAATTTGTGGCTGAAATGTCGATTTCTTTATCGATAAAAAAGTTTACAACTGTCGATAGCGCCGAATGTTCTTATTTATCGATACGGATAGTTTTCTTAAACCGTTTTAAATCTGTGGCACTGTGACGTCTTTATTTTACATACATTTATATTATTTACTTTCATTAAATGCATTTTCATCGTTTGCCATGCGGCTAATTATTGGAAAATATTCAGAGTAGAAACAATTTTCGAAAATAAATATCGATACATTGGCTTTTTTAAGAATATCATTTTACGTGCATTGACGAATCTCGATGCGATAACATAGACATCTACCATACAATGAATACTTTTAACCTCCATTATCGAATTTGAGAAGTATATAATCTATTTGCCGAAGCCGAGATTTGATCGTAATTTTCTTTACCGGTTATTTTCACCGAGTCGATCTGTCTATATATCGATCTAACCATTCATTTTATAAGTAGTTAAAATTTAATGTACTAAGTTACTGATGTCAAAGCCACAAAGTATCGTCTCGTTGAAAAGTCTCTGGATAATGACTGAGTGACACTTGTGTTGTTTACTATTACAAGTTTTATACTATGTGAGTTATTATTTCCTAGGCGATTGTAAATAGCCACTAGTAAACACTGCTTTTCTGACTTTACGGAATTTTCAGTAGCGATTACAAAGAGATCTATTATAAAGTAGGCAGCAGACGACGTTGTAATAATGTAATTAGACTTTTGTAAATAGCAAGTTCATATAAGAATTCTGTAATTTGGACACCTAAAACAAATGGCAGTTTTTATATTAGAAACTACTGGATGGATTTTTTAAAATTACAGTCATTGATTATACTTTCTAAAAAGTTATTATTGTTATTATTTATAGATATCGATTTTATCGATAAAGCGATTCGTTCAATGGCTGATTTGTACGCTCTACTATCGAGAGTATAACTATCGATAGTTTGTTACTTAAATATGAAATGGTGATTATTGAATGAATAATAAAATCATATGGCAACTGTTTCCGCGCCTAAAAAGAAGGAAATAATACTTAAATCTATCGCTGATTATGACGTGTATAAGAGCATTTGATTAATGTGATTTTCTGTTATTGTAAGTAACCAAGAATAATTTACGTACCTTGGTAAGTCAACTACGACTGTTTGCAATTTATAATAATTTCTAATAATACATTCAAAAAAACGTATAGGATCCAATTTATGATTTCTAATCGATAAAAATATTTATCTTACTCTAACTGAATATTTAGAGAATTTATTGTGAAAACGCACATCGCGACGTACCACTTTGCTCTACCACTTAAAATTAAATGCAAAATATCACATTCATGTTTTTATGATAATTATCTACACTAGAACAATGGTTGTATACTGACGCATTTAATATCGACGTTTAAATCGAATCTGGTAACTCTCGATAAATATTTATGATATGTATTGAATGTTAAATGTGATCTGAATGTAGCATGAATGTGTATGGATTTATTGCGATTTGACAATACGAATTGTGATAGATTGTGGTATATATTGAAGGTTTAGGGTTCGCCTATTATTCACTTAAACATGTTGTTGAGCTTACATACGTAAATATGTACATATGTTTAATCAGAAATTATTTATATCTAATATGGATGTGTTATAATTTGAAAGTGTATCACTAATATAATATTGTGGTACATATATATGTTTCTGTCAACTTTCCTATTGTCATTGTAGATCCATTCTTTACTTTTAACTTCCTTAATAGAGAAAAATGCAATATTGTTAAAAGACAAAAACTAAAAGGAATCAAGTTTTCCTAGAGATTTCCTAGAAGGATTTGACTGAAAATAAAATTGTTTTTGTAACAGTGTAAAGAGTTGATGCATTTTATTTCTCATTTTTTCTGTTCTATATTATGATTTATATAAATGTCTTGTTGAAATATATTTGTTAATAGCGATTCTATATCTCCTCTAATAATACAACTGTACAGTGAAAATGTTTTACCTATTTTATGTACGTATTTTAATACTTCCGTTAAAAATGATAGAATCTGAAAATTGACAAGAGAACCCCATTAAGATCAAATAAAAAGTCGCTTTTAAAAGTAAACTTTTATGTCTTAAATTGTATCTAATTGTGACTATAAATGTGTATTGTACTACATATGAAATAAAAAGTAATAATACTTACTGTGGGACCTAAAACTCACTCATAATATATTCTTATAAGTTGACATATTTTAGATTCTATAATTTTCTAAGAGCGATAAATAGGGGTACTAAGCAGCTTTTCAAGGTTATATTAAGAAAATTTTAGCGATAGTAGATCTGACTTGAGCCACTTCATATCGAATCAATAGGTGATTATGTTGCGACTTCTGTTAGAGACTTTACTATAAAATTAAAATTGTTTTGTTGCTTGAAATAAAGTTTTTATTTTTTATACATGGTCTCATTGATTTAAAGGGCACTACACACTAAAGCCTGGCGGTTCAGCCGGCCGGCACAACCCGGCGGCCTATAAAGTAATCATGTCGACAACAAGTGCCCACATGTGTTCCCCGCCGACATTACGTTTCGACAAGTGCTATTCTCGTCATGACGGCACCAACGTTATACAAATTATATCCAGCCGCAGTCATGTCGCCGACAATGTTTTCAGATTTGCAATGAGTGAAGCCACCGGCCTATGTGCCAATAACATACATAAACCCACATTATTGTGACTTATGACATAAACTATTGTAATTTTATATGGCTATAAAAAAAGAATATATAAAGGCAGTTTGTGTTACTCAAAGAGTTTCTTACGCCGTTTATTCTTCAAAGCTACAACACTTTCAGAAGCAGTGGTAGCAGAAATGAACGATTCAGAAGATCGTATGAAAGAATTTGAATAAAGTTGCCGGCGGGTCGGCGGCCTTGGTATGTAATCCTGGGTCCTTCCGCCGTAGTGTGAAGAGGAATCTTAGCAGGCCGGCCTGCCTGGGCGGCATTTACGCTTACCATCAGGTGCAATGTAGCCATTATGCCGGGCAAGAACAAAAAAAATATCTAGTGATAAAGACCTTCAAAATAGTACCTAGTCTTATTTTGATATAAAAGATTTTCTAAAATGAGTGAGGAGTTTAAATTCGCTGGACAGCTTCGATGGCGTACTAGACTCGTTGAGAATTGGGAGCCCGTGTATTAAATCCCGCCCAGAAGAAAATATTTGTGTGATCCACGGATATTGCATTCGAGTGTGAGTTTTTGTGGGACCGGAAAGTTATTCGCGATTTCTGATCTACACCGCAAGACTCAACGTTAGTGTATGGGCAGGACTTTAGTGACTGTTTGGCCTATTTATTAATTAAATGTTGTGTATTTATGTATCAGGTCTCATCGAGGCCTAATATCTCATTGATAAGCGTATGAATTGATGTTCACTTTTTTTAAATAAGCCCTCTTGGGAGATGGTCTGAAGAATCGATTGTGGTGCAATACCCACTACTAATTAATTGGTCTTTTCTACCTCACTCGGTGACGAATGCCTCGATGGCGTAGTTGTATTAAAATATGATTAGAAAAATGAGGTTTCGGGTCCGAATAGCGGATCGGGCAAAGTGATCTGGAGTTTTTAATTCATTATCAGCCCGGAGTTAGAGTGTGCTCGATATGGCGATAGGCTCGCCCCCTGTCACATCATGGTATAGAACACACAAGGCGTAACGTGGGTGTTTTTGTTGCTACCAGCACCTCTGCCAACCCCTTCTGGTAAAAAAGCGTGAGTTTATGTATGTATGTACCTCAAGAAAGGTCCAATAATCTTTTCATTTCACCTCCCATCTCGTTCTTCTTCTTATTCTATATATTATTTTCATTATTGATTTAACTTTTTGTAACACATCCAACCATTGCACTTGTTGAATCAAACTTACACGGCCTTATAGACCAAGAGTCCGTGGCCGCCCGACCTTTTCATTTTATAAAAGCTGAAAGTTTTTCTGCGCATGCCTTTGACATAGGCATCACAAGACCAGCTTTTATGAAGTTCCGATCGTGGTTGCTTTGTTGTGTGCTGAGCTGATTATGTGATGCCTATGTCAGAGGCAAGCGCAGACAAACTTTAAACTTTTATAAAATGACGAAAAACTGTCGGCCACGGACTCTTGGTCTATAAGGCCGTGTTATACATAAACAGTTTTAAAACCTTTTTCAGTTATCGAATTTTTTATCTTCTTTACTCAAAATGAATTACAAAGTCTCTCAAAAGGGTCAAAATATTCGATGTAGTCATCGAGTTAAAACTGAATTTTCAAAAATGTCAACAAATTTTACCGGACTGTATCGTAGCTCATCTGTCCGATTTTCTGACTGTAGTTATATAATAGCTCTAAGATACTGAAAACATATTTTTCAGAAGTTAATAGTGTAGCGGGAACCCAAAAAATCATTTAGAAAAATTAAAAATGAGACAAAAAAATATGATGATAGCAATCCGTCTGAAAATGTTCTTTACGGGTAAATTAGGATTAGTTAATAGGAAAAAATATATTTTCAGACGGAAATTTGGATGCATCAAATTTTGAGACCATTCTAAATATGTTAAGGAATTTTACCGATCGGTATCATAGCAATCTGTCTGAAAATTGTTGAACTTGAGGAAATGAATTAACCAGATATAAACAAAAATTATATCAGAAGAATTCAGTGTAGCACCTCCTTTATCAGACAACTTTTCGATATCGACCGTGTAGAAGCGTGACTGATTGCAAGTCGGGCAATCACCTTGCTTTTGTCTTGCCAAAATAGAGCGCGGACAACGTATCTATGCTATAAAAACGTCTATTATAATTGATAATTATGAATTCTTAAAAATTACTCTTTCATTCTTAAAAACTTCGTCAATGGCAGATGAGCACACCGTGCCTTATCATTGGGAATAGAAGAAAAAAAAAACGTCCGCGAGCCCTCGGACAACCAGCGACACACCCACGTCCGCCTGAGCAACTTATAGTTTGTTGTTACCTTAAGTGAGCGTCATTTCAACGGTTAGAACAGTTGGTGAGTGACTATGTATAGTAAGAGAGTGGCAGGAGCGTAACACGCAAAAAACCATTCCTACCGCAGCAGGAGCGTAAGAAGCGCTCAGGCATCAGCCAAGCGACTCCAAAACGTTCTTTTTTCTTTTGGGAGTACATACGACATCTGAAATGTCTGAAAACATTTTTTTTGCAATCCTGCCAAATTCACGAATGGTTGAAAAAAATTTCATTCGGATTGCTATAATACAGGTCGGCTAAATTTGTTGACATTTTCAAAAATTCGCTTCAGCTAAACGCGCAAAATGTCTGAAAACCAACTTATTCCTTATAAAATTATAAAATCTATGTACATTTCCAATATCAGACGTATTGCTATGATACCGACTGCCTTTTTTTTGGACACAGCAGAAATAGCCTCACATGCAATTGCTACACTTTTGACCGTTACTACCTATCTAGTCGGGTTCAGAACCACATATTCTAACGATTTTATACAGTTTCGACCGTATTGCTATGATACATGGTTTTGGTTGTCATCTCTGGTACTACAATTAGTCTTGTGTCGCAATTATTTGTAGACCACACAAATATTAATTGTATTAGTGCGGGGATCGAACCTGCGATCTCGGTCAACCAACTGCGCCTGTCATAATATAATAGCCACCAACCTGCTACCTTATCTTCCCACACAGCCTTAACTCAATAAATCATCTAATTTAATAACATTGAAACACACCTCACGTCTGCACCCAAATACCAGAATCGCCGCACTTTCACAGTCCCTAGGATTAGTTGAACAAATCTCTGCCCACTAACAATTTGATCCGAATTTGCATAATCTCTTATCACGAGGCGAGCATTTGGCGCAGTTTAAATGTTAATGAAGGGAGAACCCTTGGTTCGGGGTTTTTAAACCTATTGTCCGGGGACAGACTGGTGTGACGTTAGTTAAAATAAATATTTTTGGTGGCCATAAAATAGAAGTTTTATGAGATAATCTGGGATATAAACTGGTGATTAAGTCCACTTGGTTAATTTATACAGTTTTCAGTGACTTATTAAAGGAATAATTGTGAGATATTTCAGTTTTATTGCCTAGGCTTTCTTAGACCGTTTTTTGCGGCCTTTTATTCATAGATATTTTTATTTTAGTATTTATTATTTATTTTGTCCGCCCTGTGACAACGAATGCTGAAACTTAACGAAACGTTGGGAATATCCTACTGTTCCAACCATAGTTTCCAACTGTACTGTTCCTGTGCTAATAACTACCCAAACTGGTTTTTAGTTCTTTAACCAATTTTATATGATACAAGATATTTGTCTCTAAGTGACCCCTAAACTTTATCAACGTCTGGTAAAGTTAATGTAAAAAAAAGTATTCCAACATAAACTTGGCCAATTGCGGTTTTTTAACAACACGCAAAGTTTATGTTAGGATTATATTATGTTTCAATTTGTGGGAATATTTGGTTTGATATCTATCGTCGGGTTATTTCGAACTTTCGGTGTTTACTGTAATAAGGCCGAGATTCGCATTGCTCCTTTTCGTCGGAATAGGTACAGAGAAAAAGTAGTGAACCACACACTTGAGTCTAATCTGGTTTGCTCGTATATCTAGAAATCCCAATGGACTGCCGACTATCGTAACCAATGTTTATCAAGTAGACGCTGCAAAAACACTTTATAAATCTACACGTGCCGATCTGATTCAATAGATAATCGATAGCGAACGATAATCGATTTTAAATATTTTTGCAAAACATTTTAAATCCTGAAGAATTTATACAATGAAACAACGCGAAACCAAAGCTATCATAGAATAACATTTTAATAATTTTCCAGAGAAAATATGTATGTCTCGATAAAAAGCTTATGAAAAGCATCATATTCACTTTACCGATAAACCAAAATCGATTTTATAAAAATTAAAATCGTAAATCGATTACATTGAGATAAAAAAAACTTAAAAAAGCCAAATAATATTCCCACTACAGCTCAGTATAAATCTACGTCCATTGCAGATACGATTCCCATTTAAATTGAATCATCAACGAGCTCCCACCGTTTAATCCAAGGTCCGAGGATTGTAAGCCATTTCCATAGCTATCCATCGAGGGACTCATCGGGAGATAGCCCCTACACGCGTCGCATTTACAGTGGAAATCTTGTTTAGTCTCGTCTGCTAATGTTCAAAGCCGAATGAGGTCTGTATGTAAAGGGTTATTCTTATACGAAAAGGATTAAGTTGTGCTATTCAAACGGTATTTGAATAAATTCTCTTTGAGAGAGACATGTTGTGTTAATTTGTTCTATGCATGGAAGGTTAAATGAAGATTTATTTTGATTAATTTATTCATTGCTTTATTGGATTTTCAATTTGTTTATTGGTAATATGTGAAGCCTTATATTGTGATGTTATCTGGTGTGAATAAAAATAAAATCTATGTTTAATGGATTTTCTATGTGGTGGAGTCACGCTGTTGTTAGATAAGATTCAGAAAAATGGGCAGGCTCGGGTATTATCACCGTCTCACAGGATATCGACGACAGCCCAGGTACATTTTGCCAAACTAGCTTTTCCTATTAGTTGCATACTATGTTTATCAACATAACATCCCAATCCGACAAAGTAAGTCTTCCAAGATTCAAACTCAAGGCCAAACTATCGTACCTCGTTACCTTTAACAACTAAGCAACACTCAGTACTGTCATAAACGCTACCAATTTACCAAAGCATTCCTAAAAACCTTAGGGCCTCTACTTGGAGATTACCTAGCGGAATTGGTTCTGCAAATTGGCTCAGCTATACCGTCAGTTTGGGAAAAAGCCTTTTTGGTATAAGATGAGTTGGCTAATTGGACATCTGTATCACATTGGCTGCGTAAATTTGCTGTTTCGATTAGGCAATTTTATTAACATAGTTATTTATATTAATATAAAACTATTATTATCCCTAGACTGCCCATGAAACCAAAACCCCGATAAAATCCGTAAATAATAGTTTTATTTCAATGTGTAACATTCTCGTTAATCTAGGAAACCATTATATTTATTTAATACATGAATGAGTTACAAAGTCACACTATTGTTTTTAAGCTCAGTTTACGGATTAACAAATTACGTCTTTGTTCGTGAGCCTTAATCCAACCGCTAGGTAGGGTCAGCCTAAGAAATAATAATAATAATAAGTATTTATTGCCAAATAAATTTGTACATCAATTATAATTAACTAAAACAAAGCTGAGATCGAAAGTAACTAAAATTATATAAAATTTACTTAACTTAAATATTTTTGTAATTCTTGTACAAAAAGAGAGATTACCAACGATTTTCGCACTAGGCATTAGCCTGTATCGCGGAAATCTTCGAGCGGTGATCGAGACTAGTAATTGCGGTTTGTTTTTATTTATTTAATTTTTTTTTGGCATAGTCAGCACGTGTGTGTGTGTGTGTGTGTGTGTGTGTGTGTGTGTGTGTGTGTGTGTGTGTGTGTGTGTGTGTGTGTGTGTGTGTGTGTGTGTGTGTGTGTGTGTGTGTGTGTGTGTGTGTGTGTGTGTGTGTGTGTGTGTGTGTGTGTGTGTTTGTGTGTGTGTGACAGAATATTATATCGGGTATATCCAGACTGCAATCGAAAATGAACCCAGGTGGTAGTTTTAGTGACTTCGGATACAGACAATTCAAACATAGAAAAGGCAACAATGTTTTGTATTTTTTTATCTATCGTCGTGTTTGGGGTATAAATAATAGGTTGTCCTAAAATAATAAGACTAATAACGTGCACCCTTTTATTTGGAAGACGCATTTATACGCCAGGGTTTAAATTATATTTGAGCTTTGAAATAAAACTATTATTTACGGATTTTATCGCGAATTTAGTTTAATTTTTTTACTTTTTTGAGTTCCCGACGTTTCGATTACTTTACAGCTTTCGTGGTCACGGGGCGGACTATACTTGAGCTATTAAAATTGTTTATTTATCGCCTTTTACCTAATCATTCCATCTCGGTCCATACCATAATTTATCCTATCCCGTACCATCTTACCCGGTTATGTTTCATTCTGTTAAATATCATTTTATAACCCGTTGCATGCAATCCCGTCCTGACTAATTCTATACCATTTGTCTCATTTTATCCCATCGCATCCCTCCATATCTATCTTGCGCATCGATGTAAATACCTAAATCATCGTAACAATGGATTTTTAGCTATTGTTCTAAATTATGTAACCACGTCGAATATTATGATGCACATGTTTGATATATTTGAAAAGGATCAAAATAATATTTAAGCGTGCTTTGGAGATACAGTGGACAGTAAACCTACCCCCACCCCTCTTGTTCTCAAAGGACAGTACATTTGTTATTCTCTCTACGTTGCGAGTGTTTATCGACCGAGGTGACCACTTGCCATCAGCCAAATACACTTTAAATATTGAAAGTTACAAAAGAACATCGGTCACGTCCATACATATTGGGACCTGGCAAAAATATATATTGTACACAGCTGAGATATAGTTTATTTTGTTGTATAGTGCTTGAGGAATTATCTCCAATTAGATGAAGATTTTAAAAAAGCCGGATATATTACAATATTTCATATATTTGTAACTTTTTAGGTTAGGATTACACGTATAAAAAAAATAGCACATTAAAATGTCATTGTCAAATATAGCTAATGTATAGTGGTCTTATTGTTAACAGGTACCTAGGAAGAAAAGTGTACTAAATTAAAATGATCGCTCTTTAATTTTCTTTGTCATAAAACTAATTAACCGTTGAATATGGTGTATACCATATCTGTGTTACGTTAAGGTAATGAGAGAAAATGTAATTTTATGACATTACTTCGCAGATTTTGATCCTTATTAGCAGCCTAAGCGAATGGTGTAATAATACAGAAAGTAATGTTTTTTAAACATCTGGGGCCCTACTTTGAAAATTATGTTTAGAGTAGGGCCCGAGGTTCGATTACTCGCTAGAAATATTGATTTAAAAAAATGCAAGTATCCAGTTATATTTCATCAAAATCGGGCTCGAGGCTGCTTTGAATATACTTATAGTTCATAGTTTCGAATTTGGCCTTCCACAAACACTTTAAAGATTAAACTTTTATGCTAAAATAGGAATATACTAAGCAGTGATCACTAAAATAAAACATGAAAATATTTTTTAAACACAATGCTGAATTATTCGAACACAATGCAAAAAAATGTTGAAAAACAGACTGACGCTCCGGGTTCATGTTGGAAATATGAGAATACTTCGCAATGAATTCAGAAATGCAAGAGTATATCGGAGTCCGTTAATAAAGCCAAGTCATAAATATGAACAGAGAAATAACAGTAGGCGTAAATTGGAAATCACAAGAAAGCAAATGACAGCGCTCAGAAGTCATCTGTGTCATAGAAAATACCTACACTTTTTTTTATTCAGCACTGACTACCTTCAACGCTGTAGTTAAAACCTTATTTTGAAACAAAGAATGAGTGATGGAACGCGCTCATACGCGTTCAATATTATTAAAACACTTTAAGATTTTCTTTTTACTCCGGCTGTTTAAAAATATATGGAAATATGCATTTTTATTCTAATAAATCGTACTATTTTTGATGTACCATTCATAACTGGTCCCTTCACGGTCCATTATGGCCGATTTTCTTTACCGTTTTTGTGCAAGTGTGCAAATTCCGTGAGGTCCAAGGGTAAATGTTCACTCAGACAGTTTAATTAATGTGAACTTGTTGATTAGAGGAATAAAACTTCTCTACACATGATGTATATTGTTAAAGGAATTCGAAAGGATGTAGTTTAATTGTAGCCGCTAAAAGCTAAAGACTGTGATGGACAATACTCTCAGATTTGGACGTCCTTTTTTAAGAGTTTTCAACAGATAAACTTTACTTGTAATTTCACTTGTATTTTAATATAGATGTAGTATATCATATTTATCTGTGAAAATAAAATACGAAAAGATCGTAAACATGAAATCTAAAAGATTGTGTAAGATAAAGCATTCGTTATTTTTTTGCACTATTCTTGCGTAGTTTACAATTAGATAATTGTAGAATGAGAGCAGGAAGAACCGGCTAAAAATCAACTTATGTCCTTCTGTGTTATGATACTCAAAATATTTTCTTGTCAAATCAATTCTATTCCAATCTTTTTTGCTTAATAATAACGGCTTCATGGGAATCCACTTGCCGAAATAATTGTTTAAATCATAATTACAGGGAATATTATCCTTATAATTATTATAATGAACCAAATAATCTCATATAACTCGAGAAACAGTAGTCAGATATAGTAAAGCAAATTACGATAGGGAACCAATCCAATATCGCTCACAACTGAACACGAGGCAATCGAGAGATCGACTGTGATAGCTTAGGCTACAGTCTAACACACTGGCCCGGTGCATGTAAGCAGACTTTTTAAGCCGCAAAAAGTCTTGTTAATAACTTTATAACAATGAAATAAAAGTACTTTTTTACGAATTTACATGACTATGAAAATTAAAGATGTCAAAACGTAAAGATGATTTTTTAAATCTCTGTGACAGTTTACATAATACACAGATAATGCTGCGTTCCCAACACGAAGCATAAAGCTACTTACGTAAAAGCATTACACAACACCAATCTATAAAAGATAGCTAAAAGATAATGCGCTAATAACCAGTAGTTCAGTGTGCGTAGCTAATGTGCGCTGTAACTAAGCCTAGTAATCCACAGACCTGGTTTTGCCGAGTCAATGGGTAGATGGGTTAGACGAGGGTTAAATCTGTAGGAGCCTAGATACAGCCGGAAATAATGAGGGTGTTTTGTGTAGATTCGCTTAGGATAATATTTATGGACTTAAATTAGCTAGGGTTTAAGGGTTAACTTTTAAGTATAACACGACCTTTCTTATTATGTGTAGTAGATTTATTCCGTAGGATAATGAAGGTCTTTTAAGGTTAAGTTTATAATTAAACTAACGGCCGGACCCGGCTTCGCTCGAGTGCAGATACTTTTTGAGTCCAGTCGAAATAATTTACATTATTTTTCGAGTACTAACTGTTTTAAATATTTAAATTCAACGTGACTGTTGTTCTCTATACTGCTATACCTGTTTCGTCCTGTTACATTCTGTTCTGTACCGACTACCCTCCAATTTTATCCCATTTCACCAGCCTTATCTATACTCTATCCCTGTGGAAGAGTAGCTTGTCTTATGGAAGAGTAGCAAATACAAAAGTATATTAATGCCTAATTCATCCCACAGGAACACTGCATTTGCTTTTAAAAAAAGGAGGCTATAAATTGGTCCAGTCGTTTGAGCGTGAAGTAGTAACAAACACACAAACTTTCATGTATGTTTAATGTTAGTAGGAAAAAAAACTCGTCGCAGATTTTTTAATATACATACATACGCCGAGGGGTTTACTATTAACGTTTATTTCTCGAACATATAAACAGAGTTGGCATCAGTGCCATCCAATATTCGCTCAAATTTTCGGCCCAAATTAAATATAGCCTATTGCCATATCAGACAAACATTAAAATATATAGCAATCCGAAATCCTATAATTTTCTATGCATAATAACAAGACAATTATTCATTAAGTTTCTTAAGCTACTTTTCAAGGGAATAGCTGAGACAGTCGACTTCAGGTGCTCTTGAAACAAGAAGGGTCTTGAGACTTTTCTACGATGCGTAGCTGCAGTTTTTCAATTTCACGTGACTTCGAAGCTATAAACATCTTACTAATAATGCTACTACTGGTAGGCCTCTCATATTTGAGAGCGCAGTGGAATGCCACGCATTGCCTTGTAATTCAAGGTGTTTCGTTTTGGTATTGTTCATGAGCCGTCGTATCGCTTACCATCAAGCGATCGGAATGCCTGTCTTGCCATTTATTGCAATAAAAATATCAAATAGTCGTCTCTCCTTGTGGTTTTATATTTAAGGAAACCTGACAAATAAAAAAGTATTTACATAAACACTTTGCAGTGACATGCGTTTCTTCCAACAGGTCAGTGTGGTAATCTTTGAGAAAATCCTACATTACCATTAGGCGTGTGAACTGCTCGACTCGTCAGCCTGTTGAACAAAAAAAGACTTCTAGAAAGAGCAATGATCATGCTCTTCATATCAATAAAAAGCAAACAACAATTCGAGAATTTTTAAAGTGTTTTCGAATTGTTTTTCTCGTGCCCTGTTTCGGTAACGATAAGCTATACTTTTACTGCTTAAGTTATTTTACTATTAAAAGTATACAAATTGTAAAGTATGCACAATGAACTATTTTGTATGTTGTATTTGCTTCGGAGCATATCACAGTTTATATGTGTACATCATACTTCATATTACAATGTAAAACTTCCAAGCTTGGTATCATAATATAGGGTATAGTTACTGTATTCGGGGTATAACCATTATGTTCATGCTCTAATAATGTTCGTGTAAGGACCTCGGCCACCGTGTTTTGTTTAGTCGCCTACTGGTTTTTGCTGACTCAACGAGCAAAGGCCTCTCTATTCACCTCCGCTTTTATTTTGTTAAATATACGTCTATTCACGTTAATATTTATGAATTTACTTTCATCCAATTAAGTAGCTGTGTGTTTAATGCTTCTGTATATAAATATCGGCAAATATAGTGTATAATATATATTATATATTTATATATGTATATGTTTGTAGTATTATATATGTATGTATGTTATTTTGGTGTATTTTTATGTTTAGATTATATATATAGATAGTATGAGTTTTATCTAGTTTCCTCACTTTTAATTATTTATTTTACACTGCCCTCTCTTTTTCCTTCTTTTAAATCCATCCCATGGTTGTCGGTAAGACATTGCTTTAAGCGATAAGACCGCCATTTGTACTTTTTATATTTTTTTGTTTCTGTATGTTGTATTATTTTTTATGTGTACAATAAAGATTTAAAATAAATAAAAATAAATAAATATATTTACAAGGGTTATATAAAAATAGCTTAATTTATCGTTTGATTAAAAAAATATGTGTTTAAAGTGATCGTACTATTGTATTTTTTATATATTTTTTGAAAATACTGCTGAAAACGTGTTAGAATCCATAATTATTAATGAACCGAAAATTCTCGTAGGACTAATAGAACGTATTCTATTGGTATTAGTCAGCTGAACTTGTCATATACCTTAGAAAGTATGTTGAATCATTGTTGCAAAATAGTATGGAAAAAAATCTAACACTAGAATAGCGGGTAGTCTAATGTTTACCCGAACCCGAACCCTTGAGACATGAATATTGGATTAAGGCCCAAAATCCGCACACGTTATGTGGGCGGAGGCTGGCACTCAATGGTAAGAAATGTGTGGGCTCGCATACATCTAATAATAACAAAATTATGAGATATACCTAGTCAGGTCATAAATTATACTGTCACATGTTTAATATAAAATAATTACAACAAGTTTATTCATTATGTAACCATTTATATACCAAAATCAACTTAACAAAACATAGATTCTTATGAAACTAAAGTTTATTCAAAATGACCTCCGTGATTTTGAATACAGGCCTTCAATCTGCGCGGCCAGTTGTCTATCGCAGCACGGACGAGGTCCATGTCAATATCGGCGGCTGCCTTAATCAAGGATGTCTTGAGTGACTCCAAATTGGGATGAGGCTTTGAGCACGCCTTTTCCTCCAAGTGTTGCCATATCTTGTAATCTAACGGATTCAAATCTGGACTGGAGGAGGGACAGTCTTCGTGCCGGATGACGTCGATTTCACGCGCCGCCAGCCAGTCTTGTGTGCTCTTCGCTCTATGAGCTGGCGGCGATCTTGTTGGAATACCCAGTGCCTGTTATTGAACATAGTATGAGAAATAGGTTCCACAAGGTTCGTCAGGACTGTATTTTGATACACAACTGCATTCGTTTTTACATCTTTCTCACAAAAATGTACCTCTGTTAAGCATAAAATTTTTCAGTATGTAAAAAAATTGATTTGGCGCGTAACCGCAACGATGCAACGCAATAACTGCAACACGGTCTTCTTTAAGCGTCCACTCCATATTTAAAAATGAGTAAAATTATAAAAAGTATACATTTTTATTTTCATGAACAATTCGAAATTCGAATTTATTAAACTTTTTGTGGCCAGCATTCTAAAAGAAAAGTTTTTACTGTTTGACAATACTTATGACCTGACTGTGTATATACAACTAGCATTATGCTTAACTAGAGTGAAAGATTTATTCCTTAAGAACCCACGTTTAAATTTACTGCAGATTGTAATTTTTATTGGAAGTTTTTCAGACTGTTTCCAACGTCTGAAATTGAGCTTAGACATAAAATTAAGCTTGTGTTTGCCCCAAGGTATTAGAGATCTCTTTACTAAATTTCGTTTCCATTAAATTCGGTCTTTGAGCTTGAAAACTTCAAATCAAAATTACAAGAACTCTGTGGATATACTAAACTGCACTTGCAAATAGATGGTCTCGAAGATATTTCTGCTTCATCATCATCATCATAATCATCTCAGCCACAGTTAGTCCACTGCTGAACATAGGCCTCCCCCAAGGATCTCCACAATAACCTGTTGGAAGCAGTGGCGTGCCTAGGGTTCTGGACTAGGGCAAGCCCAATACTTTTTAAGTAAGAATATGTATTGATTCAGGAGCAAAATGGTATTAAGAAAGAAGAACGTGTTCATCATGCGATAGGGCGCGAGCCTATGCGATGTTAATAAATAATAAAATATATAGAAAAACGACCCGAGATTCGAATCCGAGGCTTCAACTTTGCGCCATCGAGGCAGTCCTAGACCTACCACACGATCTATATAAGATTAGGATAAAAACCAATAAAATAATAACTATCTTTATCACCGTTATGAAAAAATCTATTGCAATAAGTTGTTTCGAAAAAATCTAATAGATGGCGCGATTCTCACAGCCATCTATTTAATATTGCCAAAATACTGAAGGGTCTATCATTAGTTTTAACCAGATGAATAAAACAAATGTGTAAGTTAAATTACTTTTGGGCATGCACACGTAACTTGATATTGTAATTATTTTGTAAATTAATAAACGGCACAAGTTCGGCGCCGTGTTTAACTTCGCGGCCAGAAATTATTATTAATACATTCATATTATGTTTTTGTGTATGCATGTGATTGTTTGATTCATCATGAGCCCTGAAAGGAAGCTCTTGATGAGCTCAATGGCAAACAATGTCAACTAATATCTGAAAAACACTACGATTACTGCCTACGCGAGCATAATGTTTTGAAATCACATATGTATCTGACGCATAAAGAGGTTTCTATACGCTGTTTACCGGAATTATGAAAAGATATTAATGCATTCACGTGTTTTTGTCAATTACTATAAAAGTACTAGTTAAATTATTTGAATCACTATAGCCGGAACAATTCCAAAAATATAAGTACATTGTTCGAAAAAAATATGCAACACCAACAGTATAACGTATTAGTATGAGAACATCCAGCAATCCATGTATCCAATATGTACACTGATCTATGAAATTGTATTCTATAGTTTTCACTACTTTACATAAACAACAAATACACAAACAATCTAGCGTAAGTTTTGGATCAGATACGAGTAATTGTTTGTCTACGAAATGTAATGAATTTACCTTTCCCTCGCCGATCAACAGTTGCATACACTTTAAACCATCACAAGGCACATTTTCACCCATTATTATACGTAATAAACGTAAAATACTATAATTAAACGAAAACTAATAAAAAAAAGACAGAAAGATAATGGACAATTCCAAATTAAGTATTCTAATTATATATTAATACAAATATTTAAAACATCATAATACGGTCTCAAAAAATATCAATTTATTACATAAATATTTTTCGATAAATTTGGATCGTAATATGTATAATAAACTCATTTGCAAAAAAAACGGGCACCTAAGCAATGAACCATTTCAAATGTTACTATTGGTTTGTTTGATAATTATAGGTAGGTTTACTTTCACAATTTTGTAAATTAACAAGCAAATAATCGTTTTCGTCAGTATTAACATAAAATTATGATAAAATTTATGGGTTTTAATGCTAAAGTTCACTAGTAGTGTATGCTCGCTAGTAGTGCATATGCTCGTGAAGTAAAAGTTAACAAAGATTTTTGTTTGTTTTTTCTTTAATAAAGTAAAAGCAGATAAATGTTTAGTATCGAGTGTGACCCCCTCTAGCTGAAATCACAGCTTGAATTCGTCTGGGTATGCTAGCGAGGATATCCCGGATACTTGCTTGCGGAATACGTTCCCACTCCGCGGTAATCACATTCTTCAGCTCTCTGATGGTCTGCGGAGCCGGTTGTACTGATCTCACGCGTCGTTTCAGAACGTCCCAGACATGCAATACAGATGAATTCAAGCTGTGATTTCAGCTAGAGGGGGTCACACTCGATACTAAACATTTATCTGCTTTTACTTTATTAAAGAAAAAACAAACAAAAATCTTCGTTAACTTTTACTTCACGAGCATATGCACTACTAGCGAGCATACACTACTAGTGAACTTTAGCATTAAAACCCATAAATTTTATCAAAATTTTATGATAATACTGACGAAAACGATTATTTGCTTATTAATTTACAAAATTGTGAAAGTAAAACTACCTATAATTATCAAACAAACCAATAGTAACATTTGAAATGGTTCATTGCTTAGGTGCCCGTTTTTTTTGCAAATGAGTTTATATTAATATATTGTAATTATTAAATAGCTAAAGACTTTGTAATAAACCTTTTAACAAAAGCAGCTCATAAAAAGCGTTTAACGTTTCATTTATAGCCGTTTAATTCCTCGACGATTTCCCTCCATTTGCAATTTTCTTATAAGAACTCCTAAAACCCGAACAAAATTGCAAAGGGTTCTTTAATTAAGGTGCCCAGAAGGCCTAATGCTGGACTTAGGGTCAAAGGTCCTGGAGGTCACTAAACAAGGCCTCTCGACAACATGGCGGGATGTAATAAAGAAAATCCCCTTTTCATTGTTCTTTATGCGTCTGCCGGCACGCAATATCGTTAATGTTCGCTGTTTTACTCGGCACCGGTCATCGTTTGTGATTTTGTTTTTTGCGGCGCGGCGTATCGAGAAAAATTTCTTTAAAAACTTAAGTTACGTAATTTACGATTGATTGGATTGTTGTCCTTAAATTGATATTGCTTAAAGTTATAAAATGAAGTTGCGAATTAGGTGTGTGCTTTGATAATGGATTGAACCATAAAATCGAGTTAAAAATTAACTGTTCCATATTATATTTTGCAGTCAATAGTTTATTTTTGACTGGAATAGCTGCAGCGTGACAGTAACTGAGTAAATAACTGTACCATATTATATTTTGCAGGCAATAGTTTATTCTTGAATGGAAAAGGTGCGTGACAGTAACCGAGTAATTATCTTTAGAATGATAATGTAGTGGTAGGTGTTGCGTGCTTCGCTCGTATTGTCCGGCGGTTATCGCTGAACAGCTCGCGAGCGTTCTATACTGTGTCGGAATAAATCATTTAGCTCCTCGCGTCCTAACAGCGCAGGTATTTACGCTGCGAAATTGTTTGTCATTGTGTTGCGAAACGGATTTGGAATGGATGGGTATTTATTTCGTGTTGGCTTGTTTGTGCTACTATTTTTGGTTGAATTCACTGAGAATAGTTTGGTAAAGTCAATTTGAAATGCTTTGTTGAAGCTAAATGAGTTAGGTTGGGAGTGATGCCGTCATATGGTATTGTAAAAGATCGATTCAGATTGGACAACGTTGCACGATGACAATATTGATTTACGAAGATTTTGATCTGACGGTAATTATCGTCATCGTGAAGATTGATGATAACCATAGGCTGCAAGGAAAGTACTGGTACAAATGCATGGGGGAATTAAGAGAGTTAGAGATAAAATAGGAAACGGTAAGGATTCAGGGATTTCCGTACAATATTGGAGTGTTGTTTTTATGCTTCCTATGCTAAGAATAATGTATTTAATTCTATGGTGTTGAAAACATTTCGAATTTCTTAGAAGGATCGTTAAGGTTATAAGAGACGAATTAAAAACAAACATCAATCGAATACGTTATTTTAGTAAAAACTTGGTGTAGTTTTTAAATTAAAAAATAAATACAAAATTATGTAATCTACTTTTTTAAACAAATTTAATACCCTTCAGTACATCACAGTTATTCGTGACCCAAAAAACTGTGCAACAAGCTAACAAAATGTAATGCACTTGTACAAAATTAAAATAAAAAAAACATAAAAATTTAAGTATCGCTACGTCGTTTGTAGCGGAGTGCGCTGTCGTAGCGACGTAGCGTTCGTAGTAAAGCTCTACGAGCTTCCTCGCCCGTAGCTGTTTCGGGCCAAATTCATTGTTCCTTTATGCGTATTGTAGGAAACATTTCGTGAGTTTTAACTTGTTTCGTTCTTTTGTATTCTACATTTAAAGCATTATTTTAGCGACGAGCCTGGAAGGCGAGGGTTTTAATCAAATTTAAGATTTTTTTCTTTAAAGTTCTTTCACACTGTTTCATTTTATTTACTGTAATATTTTGTTGAAGGAGTAGCAAAATCCTGGAAATAACAAGTCGATTCGATGCTCAAAGGGACGAGTTGCAATTTGTATCGCTTATATAGAGGGGAATAAAACATTTCGACGTATGATTGTATCGGAAGCTAGATTTCCGCCGGCAATTCTGATATCGTGTGAGTGACGGATAGGTCGAGATCGTATTCCAACATAGCCCCGGCAATTACAACCGTAATGGATTCCGCAGATAAATCTTGATACTTGAGATATTGTTGAGGCGCTCACCTATATATTATATACAATTGAGATGACAATGCCTCTACGTATTACGACAACATTTATCTCTACTCTTCGGTGAAATAATTGACATATTTAAAAACTCCAATGTCGGTAAACAGAAGAGGGAGAATACTATAGGTCTTTTGGCGTCCGGATATATTATTGTTCCGGATATATCTCTGTTCACATTTTATTATATTGGACATAATAATAATTTCAGATTATGAGTATAAATGTTAATTGTTTATGTAATGAAAACGTGTTTTCAAAAATGCGTCACATAGATATTTATATAAATAGATATTTAAATAAAATAATGCAACGATATGTGTAGTTACAACATTCGCCACACGCCAGTAGAAAATAGATGAAGTTTAGGCTCATTACGTTACTACATATTTTAAATAAATGATGTTTGTATAAGAAGTGAAATAAGTTATATATAAAGTCTATGCTGCCACCACTAGACCAGAACTACCAGACCGAGGTATAAAGAGATTTTAAAATAAATTACAAAAATGGATATATACTGGTGGTAGGTCTCTCATATCTGAGATGCCGCGTGGGTAGGTACCACCGCAATGTCCATTTCTCCACTGTTGTGTTTCGGATTGAAGGAAATTGTAGCCAGAGTAACTACTGGACATATTGAGATATATCTTATGTCTCAGTATGGCGAGCACAGAGGCATGACAAGCATTGCTCTGTAATTCAAGGTGTTGTTTGGCTTTGCTACTGTTTATGAGCGGTCCTATCGCTTACCATCAGGTGAACGGAATGCTCGTCTCGCCATTCGTTACAATACCATGGGGGAGGCCTATGTTGAGTAGTACACTTTCTTTGGCTGAACATTATAAAAGGTGATGCATTAGTAAACTCGTTTGAAGATTGTATTGAAGGCAAGTATCACAACGCTTAGGTCATTAAACAAGCGTTTGTCATCATCTAGCGATGCTATTCAGTTAATGCGCTCTTTAAGGGATGCCGGTTTGGCTTTGTTACTCAAATGGTAGACAATTGCATTTTTTTAGATATAAATATAGGATATGAATATTATAATGAAAGATTAGGAGACTGTCCCGCCCTCACACCCACCACTGCAACTCCTGTAAGCCAGGATCAACAGTGGCACGCAATGTAATGACACCGAGCATTGAAGCTCGGCGAGTCTCCGGGAATGTCTAACTTGTCTTTAACCCGCAACGAAATCAATCAGAAAGTTAAATTAATAGGAGGAGTTGGAAATAAATTATTGTCCACTTCCCTCCGTGCAAAGCGGGTGACAAAGCAATGAAATAAAGAGGTAAATAACCTCGCAAAAAGACTTTTACAGCCGGAGAAGCCAGCTGTAAAGCACCACGGATCAAATCCTTATTACATTTAAATGGGACCTAATATGTGAGCTGTTACACTTGATTCCAGTAATAGGTATGGCAAAAACGCCGGAAAGCACGGAAATTCGTCCTAGTCTCTACAAGGTCCGTGTAGTATACAACTCCAGATGATATTTGCATACTATCCAGCATGGTTTTACGCTCATTCTGCCAAAGACTACACCCCCAAAGTATATGATGCGCAGATTGTTCATATTCGCAATTTGCTGTTGAACATGGGCACGCAGGCGATTCCACAAGCTTAAAAGAGTATAGTTTAGACTTAAAGTTACCATGGCCCGTGAGGAACTGTGATACGCAATAATCGACATCTAGCCATGTCTTCGTCAAACGATCACGCACGCAAGGAAAATATTGGTATAAATGCCGTCCCTTCAAAGATACCTCCCATCTATTTTGCCATTCATCTAATAGTTCGCTATATACCATAGGAAGCGGTTTAAATAATCTGTCGACTTTTAAGAGTTCACGTGCAGTTAAAAATCTTTGATCCATATTCTCCTTAGTAGAGTAATACATGGCGGCGCGACGTTGCACCTCCAGATCGACTGGAAGTACACCCGCCAGGACAGGCAAAGCTTCGGTACTAACAGTTCTATATGCCTTGCACAAGAATATCAACGCCAAACGTTGGCTCTGGAGCAGTTTTCTTCGCACAGCACCGATAGTAGCCCTATCAGCCCATACGGGAGATCCATAACAAATACATCCTAAGTAAGTTGCTCCATAGATGATTTTTAGTGTATTGAAAGATAGCCCCCACGTTGATTTCGATATTCTTGTCAAAGCAAAAAAGTTCCTTTTCGACTTTTCCCCGACGTTCTTAATATGTTCCAGAAAGGAAAAATTCCTTTCCAAAATTAAACCGAGATAATAAACCGATTCTTTTTTCTTTACAGTGATACTATTAAATTTAATTCGCGGCGGTGATTTTAAAGTTCCTTTTAGAAATAATTGGAACGTTTTATGTGGTGCAAACTGTAAGCGATTTCGATGTCCCCAATCACATATTAATTTTAAACACGCGTCTGCCATATTTTCTAATCCCGACCTACTGTTTGACTCTATAAGCAAGAGGCCATCGTCCGCATATCCGGTCAAAGAACACCCCGACGGTAAGGGGATTGTAAGAAAATCGTCGAAGCCTAAATTCCACAAATAAGGACCTAAGACCGAGCCTTGTGGACAACCCATCGTCAGTGGTTTCGATACGGCATAGTGTCCAAGTTTAAGTTTTGTTGTTCCATGCGAGAAATACGAGTAAATAAGTGAATATATATTTTTAAAGCAACCTCGTAATTTCAACTTAAGAAGCAGCATTGGCCACCAAGCGTTGTCAAAAGCACCGGAGATGTCCAGAAAAATACCGAGTACATATTTACACACCGATGTACTTACCGCTCTTCTAACCGAAATTGCCGCGTTGTTGACTTACCCGTAGTAAAACCGAACTGATTTTCGTGAAATTTTGGTCCGCCCGGTAGCAATCGAGGGACGATAAGACGTTCTAAAAGTTTACCTAGCGACGGCAAGAGTGTAATAGGTCTATACGACTTAGGATCATGTGGAGGTTTATCGCCACTCTTGGGTATTATCCGAATGAAACCGGTACGCCATACTCGCGGAAATACCCCTTCAGCAATGCATCTGTTATAAACTGTAAGTAACGCATCGCCTGCCGATTTACACGCCTCTTTAATCATTTTGTTCGATATTTTATCGTCACCGGAAGCCTTGTTTAGGGGCAAAGATCGTACGATTTCACTGAATTCATCAAACGACGACAGATTTGAATCCGAAGAGTTCGGCAGTTCCCCAACCCACATCCTAATCTGCTTGTGGTATTCTGTGTCATTTTCAACATTATCATCCGGAATTAACGATTGTAACAGAGCGTCCGTTGTCTCCTCAATACCAGTGGTGTAGTTGTTGTCAATTTTTTAAATTCTCAATATATGCCAAATTGATTGACCTATTCGCTTTGAATTCATGGTATAAAGGAGACCACGGACCCTCACTATCTAACCGAGCCACAACTTTTCGTAATAAATTACCCTTAGATTTTTGGACGGCCGCTTTATAATGCGATCTGGCAACTCTCAGTTTATTTAAAGCAGATGTAATTGCTTCCCCTGTGACAGAACGTCTCTTAAGCCCGTTAAAACGCCTACGCGCTCTGCGAAAAGTCCGACGTAGTTGGACTAGTAAATCATTCCACCAATCACACCTCCGAGCGTTAGTGATGGAACCTCGACCGATGGTAACGTCTGCGCAATATGTAAACGTGTCCGACATAATCTCCGCACAGGTTTCAACTGACAGATCATTGCGAGTGAAGTCCCCAGCATGCCGAGCAAATAGCGAGCTAAATAAATCCCAGTCTGCGCCTCGGGATTTATATTTAAAATTAAAATTATTATGTACCGGACCCTGCGTCAATCTAGGCAAGAACTCGTACACAATCAGGCGATGGTCACTACACGACGCGTCCGGTAGGACGCGCCACCTATCAATACGGACGTCTCCACTAGAAAGTGTGACGTTAATAGAAGATTCGCCCATAGGGCTACTGTAAGTAGGTGGTGCATCGGGGGTGTTGTGTATTTCGAGATTCATCTCTGCAATGAAATCTTCTACAGCGCAACGTCGCTCGGTATCAGTGGAGCGATATTTGTCATACCAAAGGACAGATGACGCATTAACGTCAGCACCTATAATAATTTTATGTCCAGCGAGGGACCGCAAGACATAGCGGAGGTGACACAAGTGAGGACCCACAGGATCTGAGTATTGAAAATAACAGCTCACAACATAAACCTTACAAATCGGACTAGACACCTCAGCGACAGCACAGTGTGACGTCATAAGATTACGCACAGAGGTTACGGTAAGATTTGAACCCGACACAAAAATACCTGCTCGTGAGTTGCTATCAAGTTGTACGACCTTACTAGATATACGCGCATGTTGATATTGCTCCTGTACTAGTACGATATTTAACTTATACTCGCGAATTAACGTATCTAATTCCGACGTTGCTACCCTATCATTATGGAGGTTTAACTGTCCGATGGTAAAGTTATTCATATTGAGTTAGTACTGGGTCGAAAGAAATAGTTGTTGGAGTTTGTAGTTGTACGTTGGACACTCCTGAGACCCACAGCGATGATCGTGGGGTTTTTTAAAGCGCTTGCAAGGTGCGCATACTGGCTTAAAATCTGTGTCTGAACTGTGCGGACACGCCTTAGTCTCGTGTGCTTCAGCACAGACGGCACACGTAGGTGTTTTTACTGTACAGAACTTTTGCACATGCCCATAGTATTGACAATTCATACAACGCACTATTTCTAAGTCGTCAATGAATCGACAGGTGGCCCAGTCAGTAAATAATTTCTCTTTTGTGTCCGCCAGATGTTTCCTTATCTCTGAATCTAACTCAATGCCAATCCATTTACGACCGTTATCTAAATTACGTCTACGAACTATTTTAATGGATTTAATGAAATCATCCTCCTTTATTGGCAATTCGTCCTTGATATTTTGACGATACAGTGCGGTAATAAAAGCGCGGTCTTCCATAGAGGATGGCACATCCTTAACGAGGATACGGGGGCGGCGCCCCTTGGGTTTTTCGAGACGTAATCCCGCCGATTTAATTGCCTCGACAGATTCCAGTTTTTTAATTTGTTTCTCATTCGCAACACGAAGCACGACGCGACCCTTCGTGGTTTTTTTCACGCCTACAATTTGAAATCCGTCATCACTTGGCTTTATTGCCTTAAAAAGCGCCTGTTTAGTTGCGGACGATGACGCCAAATCAGCTGATCGCTCGTCCGTCGGACATGCAACAATACACGGCCGTGGCGCGCGCGACTCCACTAGCGGTGCAGGTTTCGGTAAACGGAGTTTAAGTCGATCGGAGAAAAGTGAATTATTATTCTCGACAATATCATGACGTTTGTATTGGTCTAATTCGCGTTGCATATTGGCCAACTTGGTTTCATTGCAAGATGATTTTAATGCTAGTAACGAAACTATGGATGTAACACGTTGCGTTATATCTAACACTGCCGACCTATTCGCCACATTCATACGCGAGCCCTGATCATTAACAAGCTCATTAATTTTCGACAAATAATTGGAAACATCTGACACCAAATCACAATAGTCCGCCCGGCTCGCGTCGCTGCCGTTATCTAAAGATGAAGTCTCGGTCGATTCCGATAATTGCAAACGTTTGGAACATACGGGGGAAACATAAGTTGGTGAAGTCGTGTCACTAAAAAGTCGTTTAGCCGAATTAGGTGACCTAGGTGTTAGCTTACTTTGACCGAAAGGATTGGGCCCACGGTCGGGCGGAACTTTATTTTGAGCTGACATTATTTTGCCGAAATGAAATTAAGATTTTATTATTTTTAATCTTATAAAATGACACAAACAATATAAAATATTACTTTGAAAAGAAACAACAGCTGATTGTATGCCGGCCGAGCGATATTTTTTTTTACGATACCCACACTAAAAAGAATATAAAGTACTTACCGAGGATTAATTGCTTAATTTCACTAAATTACGCAATAAAACATTTAAAAACTTACAGACCGTTGCTCACAATACTACACCATACAACAATAAGCAACCCACGAGCGATTAAATGCACTCCAAACACACAAAATACAATTTAAAATGAGGAGAACGTAAACACGTCACATCACCGTGCCCCCGCCAGAGGGGAAGTGTGAATGTAGTAATGTAGTAATGAAAGATTAGTAGAGTGAAATGTTAGACGAATGACTGATATGCAAAATAATTTATGTGAAAGAGAAGAATGAAAAGATGGAAGACGAAAGATGGACGGATCTAGAGGATGAATATTTAAGATTTGTAAGTATGGGAGGATGGACCCAGAGAGAACTGCATGGAAGACGAGGGAAGACGATGGACGAATTTTAGATAATTTGACCCATGTTTGAACTATATCTACCTACATTCTACATACAAGTAAATATTTTGACGTTTAATAGAAGTCAGTATAAAGGGCTGCTAAGCATCGAATTCCTCCACAGTCGAGGCCACAATTCTTGTATGTTTCTGGTTATGTTAACTATATATTTTATAAAGTGTTCATCGTATATTTTTTCGATTGATTTTTGGTCCCCAAGCAGGAATTGAAGGAGAGTTTAATGCTGTTAAGTACTAGCAAATTCTATGGTAATGCAGAATGAATTATATGTTTTCATAAAAAATCACATGGACTTATTATAAGAAGAGATTGTTGGAGGAAGCCTATGTTTATGGTTTAAGAAATTTATTCTCAAAAAGACAAAATAAGTCACTTACATGAGACTAAGTTTAATGTTTAGCAGTGGACTTTCTGTCGTTGAGAATGATGATGACGACGATAAAAAATATTTTTGTTCAACTACGACATAGACGTAGCAGTTAAGCCAAATAAATTTTTCTTATGACCTTTCGAATATTTTTCTATAAATTTCCCCGTATTCCAGACAGGTACAAAGCTCATTAGAAAGTCAATATGTTTTCACAACTCTTTGCATTAAACAAGGGCATTGTTATTAAAATGCGTCTCATACGGTGGTGTTGATTAAATCTCCATAAAGTGAGCCAAAACAAGAATACCATATACCGTAGAGAAGGGAATCGAAATTTGGCTTTGCGCTACTATGAGTTCGCGTTCGAGATGCAGTGATGTTTGGTATTTCTTTTTATATGAATGTGTTTTGGTGAGTTATTATACAATACATAAAGACCTCAACGCTGCGTTCCAAAACCAAGATGGACAAGCAGCTGCCAAGTTGAAATGGAACTGGGCTGGTCACATCTCCCGCATGTCCAACGACCATTGGGTAAGAGTCACTACATAGTGTCTCTCCAGTACCCAAAATAAAAGAAGATGGCGGGACTAATTCGAATTACATTCCGAACTGCCGGCAGTTAGCATCTGACCACGACATATGGAAGAAAAGGGAGAGCTTTGCCCAGCAGTGGGAATTAAACGGCTCATAAAAATAATAATATATGATTTGGCTTAGCCTGTATTATTTTGGAGATATACAGCGATCGGTAATTAAAAATGTATACAAGTGTGAGTGTACATACAACATGACTTAATTTGTTAACCTACGATCTCAAACATGGTGTCAGCGTAACGTAATTTTTGTACAATATGTTAAAGAAATGCTTCAGTCACTCTGTAAAAGATTTCTAAATTAATGAAGGCACATCGTTATTTTATCTCATAATATCTAAGGCACTTGTTACCATTGGTAGGGTGTTTCTCCCAAAACCGGCTATTTGTCGGAGGCTACAGCCTTGCTAATAAAGACTGCACACACATGTCGTTAGAGGTGGGCGCTGCTAAAATGCTGCTGTGTCGCGATTAACTTTAATATTTTATTTATCATTCCAAAACCATCTTACAATTGTTGGATAATTGCTGTGTAGAATAGACATATCCAGCAGTAGTTTCGTTGCAGTATTGATGGAGGTATTAAAACATGATAAGTGAAGTAATGTTTATTTTTGTACAATGTGAAATAATATTACATATGTTCAATGTATGTATGTACTGTGCATTTTTTTCAATTAATGTTCTTACTTTCTTTCGATATAACCTTCGATGCAAGGAAATAATTCACTTTTTAACAAGAAGCGGAACATGCCGGTTTATTAACAAACAAAAAATGAATAATATTACTTTAGTTTATTCTGTCCAAGAGGAAAAGCTATTAAGCTTCGGTACTCCGGGCGAGGTTGGAGCGCGTATGTCAGTGTCTCTCGCTTTCAGCCCGGCACGCTGTTGATGGTGTATTCTATTTACTCTGGCCCTTTTAGGTCGCTTCTTACGACGAGTAGGGGATACCGTGGCGAAATTCTTGCACCCCCAAATCACGGGGCAACCATAATATTCGCTTGCTAATTTGATACAAAATATCAATAATTTAGTAAACATACAAATGCCTCATAAAGCACGGTTTTATCGCTGCGATGGCGCATGCCGCAGACAGCGGGTGTATGAGCATCGTAACTTACAGCCACCTAGATCCAGCAATAACTGCGGATACATCTACATATAGTCGACTATACGCTCCATTGACGACTCACATATCTCAAAGCAATCTTTGTGAGCGATCGTTCGACTAATTGGTGTTATATTGCTAAACATAGATATGTTATATTACATAGCAGAAAAAAGTTTGTAATAAAAAAGAGCGGTAACATGTTGGCCTTACTAGTTACAATATCTTCCGTTTTTCTCCTCTAATATCTCGCTTAAAGATTTACACTTTTATATGCCAGGTCTGAATACTTTATATATACTTAAATACATATATAATAATATGGCGGTGAGTATAAAACCTTGTTAAAGGTGGGAAGATGATAAATAGGTTTCCTGATAAAAGTGATCATTCCGGATCGCACAATACTGGATAATTAATATTAAAAATATAAACATTGTCCTAATTTAATTGCATTACCTTGATAGGAACGAAAGACGATTTTTTATTTTTAAGCGAAATATATCAACTTATGAGATTCTAAACATTGCATCTTTTGTGATTTTGTTAGCATAAGAGCTAATACTGTATTCAGACTTCGTCAAAATGAGATTTTCACAAGTGCAACGGTTTCTGCAACTGTGGTTTCAAATATGTCCAACTTATTTTTCACTTCTACTCACATGTCAGAGATAGTCAAACTTTCTGAAATCCAATTAAATATTTTATATACCAACCGTAATATTATTTTACTGTTTCTGTCAACGATCCAGCTATGCCCAGCAGTAGGATATACTTCTATCGGGAATAACGAAATTACCCATTCACAGGACATTTCACAAACTGATAAAAGGAGAATGACTAAATAAAATTTAGGTCTGCCTATATCAACAGCTATTTAAGAGCGTATACACCTTGCGCGCAAAGTCAACTATAGGTATTTCTTCGTTAATTTCACGCACACATAAGCGACCAAAGCTGTGTGCGTAGAGCTGCCGCGTCGGCTCGCTATACAATCGGCTCAAACAACTTTGATCCGTGCGCTTCAAATATTCAATTGAAATGTAACTGTAATAATATAATATCATAAAAATATTTTATTTGCATTATAAGTAGACAAATATTACTGTGCAAGCAAAGAATAATACAAATTTTGGATACTAATCATATTTTCGTTATTATTACATTGTTAAGTTGCATTCAAATCAGTGTTCAATCAGTAAACACTACGGACGTTTTATTAATCATTTCGTGTTCGAACACATAAATAGTGTTAGGGGCCTTACAACCCCTTACAATTACAAAATATATTTAATTTTATATTACAAAACATAACATAATTTAGCCTCGGAATTACATCCCATTATATTACCTGAAACATAATTTATACTCACTACAAAATCATTGTAGGTAATAAAAATAATTAAATATTTTACTACCAAAGTACTAAGATGTGGTAATCGCATTCCGCGCGTGGCTATTTTTACTACGCGCGGCATAATCGACTGCAGCCAGGCCGGAGCGACGAGCGATACGTCCTCCCTCTAGAAGGCCTTGCGGCGGTCTGATTTGATCCACGTCGGACAGCGTGTTTTATAGTGGTTTTTAAAATATTTGTAGAAAACATGAAAACTAATTTTGTTGAAATATAAAAATGGTAATTTATTGATAATATGTTCTTCTATTGTAATATGCAATTGCTATAAAAAATTATGTACGATAAGTTGGTGAAAAAAAATATGTTCTTGACGAGAGTTTCTGAATATTTTCGCATTGTTTAAATTTTTATTTTTCAGGAACTAAACACAAAAAGATTATTTTTCTCAGCAAAATCCCTCCATAAGGGTCTTATTAGTCTGATCATATTTTTATTTTCATCTTATATTTAGTGGTTTCGGATATCTTAAGCTTCTAAATTGCCATTTAAAGCCTAAATAACGAAACTTGTGTTCAGTAATCCGTATAGTACTCACAAATTATCCATCAATCTATAATGTTTTTCACCAAAATCCCTAGATGACAACCTTTTCTAAAATTAGTAATAATTATTTTTCCTTTAAATTGTTTATTGGTGGCTATTAACTCATTTGAAAAGTCCTGTTTTTAAGCCAAAAAGCGCGTGCAGGGTATAAACGCTCTTAAAGGAGACATTGAGAAGAAAAGGTATCTCGTAGGTTGTAATACCTTTATACGAGGCTTACCTATGTATTCTGTTTTCTTTTTTAAATTTATATAACTGCTTGTACCAAGCCAATATGTATATGTATAATATATGTTTATATATTTATGCTTTGTATGAATATGATATTATCATTTGTTCAATATTTAGTTTTGCACCGCCGTCACCATTACCAAATAGTGAATTTCCTTTGTACGATTGTCTGGCAGAAATCGCTTAAATAATACTGCCGACTATACCTACATTATTTTGAATATAAGTATAGCTTTATACTGTTGATGTAAATGTGTGGGCAATAACTATTGTTATCTTAATGTTATCTTACAATATTGTTGAGACTGTGTGAAGGTTAGGTGTATTTATTTATGTAACAAACAGTAGCGTACCTTAATCGATAACCTTATGTTACAGCAGGTTTCGGAACACGTGTTTTCTATCGATAGTCAGTTAGTTGAAAAGTGCATGATTTTTATGTAAGCTACGGTTATGCACTAGCAGCTGGATTTTATAGCCTCGTTTGTTATTTAACACGATGAGCCAGGTGTGCTGAAATACCTACGTGGACTGTTAAATTGTTATTTGCGAGTTTGTAATATTCATTGAAGTATTGGCAGCCTCAGTGGCGCAGTTGGTTAGACGCCCGCTGAGAAAGAGGTTCGATTCTCGCATCAAGACAAATGTTTGTGTGAACCGCAAGTATTATTATTTATTTTGGGCCCAGGTGTTTGTTAGACTGCGAATTCTCTCGTAGTTCCTGATACCCATGATACAAGACTCGATCTTAGTGTAGCGTAAGGACTACGTAAGTGACTGTTGCGCGCATCTATTTATTTCACCAGAGCTGACACTGAGAACAAAATCAGTGCGCATTGCACGCACCATGGAAAGACTAGCAGAGTGAGAAGGATGATAGTACTGCTACGCAGGAGTGACAGAGACAACCTCAATAGCGGTATGTACCGGTAATTTACACACATTTTGTTTACAGTGTGTGTGATATTGCAATGGTAATTATAATTAATGGGACGCAAGGGATGGTGTTTGGATTTCAAAGCCAGTAGGGGTTGGTTATATTGAATTAATCTGTCAAATCAGTTTATGTCAAAACGCCCAAATGTGAGACATTAGGACTTGGAATTATTATGATACATAGTATAAATATATTGTTTGCTAAGAATAGATAAAGGAAACAAATCAGAATCCAGATTATTAATAAGATATTGTTTGTCTAGTCTTTTTTGCCCAGTAATCTTTTTTGCCGTTGTTAGAAGAATATTTATAATAATAGTTATATTTTTTTTGTTAATCATTTTCATGTTTGCTGCCTCATTAGTATTCTCACGATATCCTAGAACATATAATTCCTAACTCCACAGTCAACTTTGGTGAAAATAAATTGTCCCTAACTTGAAATTAGATTGTAATTTCTATTCGACGCACAGAAACCCACAATCATAATGTAATTAAGAGTGCAGATCCAGAGCCATAAATCGCGACCGGTCCTGATAGCGTACTTAATCCCTGACGCCACCGCGGTACGGATGCGTTCCGATTGCTCACATCCGAAAGCAATGAATACATTACCATAACTTCGCCAAGTTTGGTAAGTTTTGCATTAATATCGTATGGGTTTTTAAGGAGTTTCTATGTGTTGTGAAAGCATGTCTAAATGAACCCATGGTTCATATTTTTTTCCTACGGTATTGTATAATTTGGTTTTCAATTTTGGAGCGATGACATTTTGAACCATTGGAAGTCCTACGTTGATTCACCTTACCTTGAAAATTTACAGATCTACGTGATAGCAGCAGAAGATTGAATTTAGAGACTTTTTGAAATTTGCATTAGATCGTCGGTCCAACGGGCGGTCTTTATTTTTTTTATGGTCCTATACCATTACCAATTAATAACTAAGATTATACTTTTTCTTACGTCATACTTCTATGCTATAAGAAAAAACTAAAAGAAAAGGTTCATCTTACTTACGAGAGATAATGCTTCTTTGAACATTTCTTATAACTCTTTCTACTTAATCCAGGTACAGCGAATAAATTCAACGAAAGTACACAAGAAATACTAAGAATATCTCATTAGAGCGAGCGTTTGTCCCCGGTCGTCTCCCCGCCTTTTGTCTATACGATGAGTGCAATTTAGTCTCCAAGATTGTTTCAGAATATGCTACGTATACAGCGTCTTCGGTATTCGCTATTGTGGATTCAACGTGTTCCGAGCCAATTATTTTAATCACATCTTTGGGTATGACATGTCAGCCATTTTGTTTGGAATTGCGGAGTTGTGCTGCAGTGTTTGTTTTGATTTTGGATCGTAGGAAATATTGGTTATTATTTTAATTAGTTTTATAAATGTGGATACGAAGCAATTAACTAAAAGTAGACAAAGAAAATAATGGATGGGAAAGGATCATCCCTGTCCCCATTATTGAATGATCATTGAAGATAATTAATCCCTCAGAAGTCCGATGGATTATGTTCTTTTTGTGGTATACGTAAATATCATTGAAACTTTTAATTCGCTCAAGGGTAGTGTTTATAAAAGATGGCATTGGCGTTTGGAATTATTGAACCTATTAATATATCTAGTGATTAAAACAACTAGTTTATGCAAAGATAAATGAAATACAACTTAAAAGAATTACAGAAATATTTGCATGAGTCCCCTTCGATCTTTACATTTCAAAAGAAGATTTAGTATGTCAGTTAAAAGGACACATACATGACGTAGGCAGAGGTGCTGGTAGCAACTAGTACACCCATGTTTCGCCTTATGTGTTAGGTCCCACGATGTGATAGGTAAGCCTATCGCCATATTGGAAGCAAACTCCTGACTCCGGGCTAATAATGAATTGAGAAATCCATTATCACTTCGCCCGACTCGGGATTTGCACCCGAGGGCTCCTAGCTTTGTAAGCGTATCACAGTACAACTACTCAACCGAGAAAGTTAAAATGAAACAGTTAATTTATCCAGCTAAATATCAGTGTAAACATGGCGTGCATTCGATACCGTCGGAATGGTAACGTTATAATTGAATTCCAATGTTTCCAGTTCACTGAGATGTGATACAATTTTGAAGATTAGTGTAAAGTAAATAGAGATAAAAGCTTTGAACCGATTACGCTCGGTAATTTCATTGGCTGCGTTCTTAAACAATTTATGCTGTGTTCGGAGGGGACAGTATCCGGGATAGTTGGGTTGGTTTTAAATACTATGCCTATTACATCTATGGTAATTTTAAGACGGATTAGTCCACTCACATGTGTTGAAAGTAATGTCAGATCTTAGAGTTTTTTTTTTTTTTTTTTTTTTTTTATTGCAGTGAATGGCGAGACGAGCAAGCCGTTCGCCTGATGGTAAGCGATACGACCGCTCATAAACAGTAGCAACATTCCACTGCGCTCGCCATCCTGAGACATAAGATGTTAAGTCTCAATATGTCCAGTAGTTACTCTGGCTACAATGTCCTTCAATCCGAAACACAACAGTGCATTTAAGCAGTGTTGTTTGACGGGAGAAATAGACATTGCGGTGGTACCTACCCAGATGGCCTCTCACATATGAGAGACCTACCACCAGTTTCTCATATTTTCACTCTTAACTACCAGAGTAAATTTAAACACATATAAAAATATTACAAGCTAGGACGAGGTTGAAAGCTTGAAAAGGCTTATAGAAATAAATCAAAAGAAACATTTATTCTCCAGTGATTATGACCAAACCAAACAGAACAGTTATATTTCTCCCCCCAGATAGCAGTGTAAATGCAATGTTGTGTTTTGGTTTGAGATATTGTAGCTAGAGTTACTACTTAATATAATGACATCTTAACAAGATAACGAGCACAGTGGAATGCCAAGAATAGCTTTAAAATTCATGGTTGTTTGGTTTTGCTACTGTGTGTGTTCATGAGCGATCGTATCGCTCACCATCTGGCAAATAGCAGGCTAGTCCGGCAATATATGTATCAGCCCATATACGTCCCACTGCAGAGCACGGGCCTCCTCGACAATCGAAAGTACGATTGAGAGTGGTTAGGCCATATAGTCCATCAGCGGCGTGCACAGGATTATGACACTGGGTATGCGGCGGAGTACTCGGTCACAAAAACTTTTTCTTTTATAGTTTTTTAGCATAGCCACAGCCAGTGGCGTAACAATAGGGTGGCATAGTGCGAAAAATGCCACGGGCCCCCGGCCTTAGGGGCCTCCGGCGCGGCGGCCCAGCCGGGCCCCTCAGGCCCGAGAGACCGTAAGCAGAGAAAGAACCTAAATAATTTATTACGAACAAAATTGATAATCAAAAACTATTTTCTTAATTGTTATTAAAGATACCAAGGTTTATTTGTGATACATAAAAATAATAATGGTTCTTTAGATTTACGCGAATTTTACTCATTAAAATAAAACTATTTTTTACAGATTATAGCGCAGATTTGGTTTAAAAAAGAATAAAACTTCTATATTAGGCTTCTGACCCCTCAGAAGCCTACATCCCAATACAAATACAAGCCCCATCACCATTGCTGCGTTTGGGCTTCGGCCACCTAGTGCCGAGTACACCTAGATATTACGATGACTGATTGGTCTCGTTGTGGAGTTTCTTTTATGGCCTGCAGGCATACGAGCATACAGCCTGCCTGACGGTCAGCGGTCACCGCCGCTCATGAATTTTAGCAAATCCAGGGATCCAGCAAAATGAACTCGCTTCCTACCGTAAGGAGAGCACTCACACAGATAGGTTATAGCGCCCAAAGAATTCCGAAGCAGGGAGTTATTTCCAGACTTTGCACGTGCGTGGTAGAAAAGATCACTGAAAACGTATGTACTTTCCGGGAACGGATAGTTTCCAGGTAGTAAGATTGAACTCTACTGCGGTGCGGTGCGGAAAGTGTGATGGAAGATTAGCGATAGTGGCGCCATCTTCCTCAGAGGACTTTCAGTGGAACAGTCGATAGATTACACAGAGAGACCCGAAGTCTCATCGCAATCCTAACGGCTCCACATTCACCGTGAGATCGGTATTATCGACGATTCGAAGAGCTCGGCGCTGTAAGGAGTCAAGTGGGCCGAGCTGGTATTTTGGGGCTTCTACCCAGAGGTGAGAGCAGTACTCCACGTGGTGCCAGTCTACAGGTGGTGAAGTATCGCTTGGCTCTGTTGAGAATCCCTAACTTTTTGCTGGCCAATCTGCCCTTGTCTTCCAAATAAATATATACATAAATACACCCAACAGTCACATACATAGTCCTGACCCCACATTCATATCAATTAAGTCTTGTGTCATGGGTATCGGGAACTACGAGAGACTTTTCGGCCTCACAAACACCCAGACCCGAGACAAATACTTGTGGGCCTCACAAACATTTGTCTCGGTGCGGAGATCGAACCCGCGGCCTCTCGTTTCACAGGCAGCGTGCCACGGAGGCTGTCAACAAATGACACTTAAACGCACTTTGCTCAATATTTCGGTTCCAGGAATACTTTCGGATGCTTAGAGAGTGTCTCAATGACAAAAGGGGTCTTCTTGGTTGCAAACGAGTAAACTTGTGTCTTCGTGGGGTTAAACTGAGCTATGTTCAATCTACCCCATTGGGAGGCACGCCCCAGAGAGGTCTTGGCTTACGACAAAAGTTGAGACCGTCTTTCCTCAACGGATCCCCGATCGAGATTTTTTAGTCCGATGTATCCTGCGTCTCTTATTAGCATCTGCATAACAATGCCAGCTGGTGATAGTCAACATGTCATTGAAAGGCACTTAGGCAAAACAGACAGTGTCGGTGAAAGCATCGAGCCTTATGGAACACCAGAATTAATGGTTTTGGTCTCGATACGAAAGGCGTCCAATACGACTTTTATGTTCCGAGCATTCAGAAAACTGGCGATGTACTTTTAGAGTTCATCATCATCATCATCATCTTCAGCCCGTTGCAGTCCACTGCTGGACATAGGCCTCTCCCTAGGTACACCACAGAGCCCGGTCTGCAGCTTTATGCATCCAGTCGCTGCCGTCCTTCTTGTGCAAGTCATCCCGCCATCTGGCCAGAGGACGTCCCACGCTACGTTTGCCAAGACTCTCATTGTCTGACTGACTGTCACTTTCAGAGTTCCTCAAGTTGAAATACCAGGCAGAAGCTTCACCAGAACGACGCCATGGCGCACTCGATAAAAATTTCAAGGCCTACCGTAATCACTTCACCCCTACTATCCCATGCCTCTGCCTGATGGTGTGTGGGATAAATGAGAAGATCAGATGACGTATTTCCATAACTCAACCTCACTCGAGGATCCTCTAGGAAAGGTATAGTTTTAACTAAGATGATTATTCGAGGATTCCTCGAATTCATTTTAAACTTCACCTCGACAAGGATAAGGTTGAGGAATATTCGAGGAAACGTCTTAGAATACGGGTGGGTGGGGTCTTAGAATTCCAGCACGATCTCCCACGCAAGACTTATGAGGCTACCTAAAGGAACCACCGGAGTAACTGCTCTGCGGGGCACTCTTACTAACTTTGATTCCGAGATGGACGACAGAGCACGTGATCTCCCCCACAAAATCTTAAAGGGGCGTCCAGATCAAGACATAAGTGGATATCAACTTTGCTCCCCACTAAGAGAGACCTGCGTCCTGGTTTTGCGCCGGGCAATCACTGGAAAGGAATGGCGGCGCTTCTCGTCCTGGGATTATATCCAGTACCGCCCGAAATGCGGAAGACAGGGTCTTATTCGGTATGCTAGCGCAGGTTTTTGTTAGGGACCCGCCTCGACCGCAATGTGCTGGCAGGCCAGTGACACTGATATATTCTGATATATTCCTTTCGATCTTCTCCGGGTACCGGAAAATAAACTTTACAGTTTTCCTCTCCATAAAAAAGAGGCCCCATCCGATGATTTTGCCACGGGCCCCAGATGGTGTAGTTACGCCACTGGCCACAGCCACGCGACGGATCTGTAAGTCGGAAACCATGCCAACATCTGTTAAATGTACACACTTTCAAATGTTAAAATGAAAATCTTTTAAGAAATCTATTTTTTTTACAAACATACTAGTATAAAATAGTAAACAACGCAAAAACACATAAAAAAAGCTAAATGGCCCCCGTGAAACACAAAACATTTCTATTTAAACAAATAAAACCTTACTAACCAAAAATGTATAATGTGCATAGGTGATTTATTAGATTCCTGCCTATTAATTTTACTCGGGCTATAGGCAACGAACATTTACGATTACTCCCGACAACTGCCGAACTGCCTGCCTGCCGCAGGAGTCGCGGCTTTCAATATTCATGGGTGTGTGCGTTTGCGACTGTGCACGGACACCAAAATTACTACACACATGCAAACAAATGTCATGCGGGACGCGGCGGCATGACTTGGTTGATTAGGTACATTATTTTGCTTTGCAGCGCCGCTTGCTTTTCGCGTGGCAAACATAATGTTTGCGTGATTGCAAATAGGCGCTATTTATAAAATATTAGGCGTTTTTAAGTTATTATATTTTGTTTATTCATTTATTTACTATAAATTAAAGTTATCTAAAACGTACGAACGTTATAATAAAATATCTGTGAATGGCTGTTAGTAATATTGTGGTTTATCGACTAAGTGCGGATTTACCGATATTAAACAAACATTGTCTATACTAGTTCTATTGTATTGTCTATTAGTTGTTACTTTCGTTCCTCTCTTGACACTGTCTGTGAACTGTATATTATTTGCATACGAGTATTAAATCTATGTTAATCCTGTTTACCTCTGCATATTATTTAGTCAAAACCTAATAGGTTATGCGCCCAGCACGCCATGCAAGCATAAATATTAATATATTCTAAAAACAAGAAAATACGAATATAAAATAAAAATATGGCGTGCTCTCCAGCAACGAACAATTTTTCTATCGAGAAATTAAAGGGCATAGAGAACTTCAGCTCATGGAAATTTATGATGAAGATGTTATTAATACAGGAAGAACTATGGGAATGCGTAGAAACGGATGATGGTAATAGCAAGAAGCAACAAAAAGCTTTGGCAAGAATCGCATTAGCTGTTCAACCGTCAGTAATACCGCATATCAGGAATGCAAAAACAGCACACGAAGCTTGGACAAATTTGTCCAAAGCCTATGAAGACAGTGGACTTTGTCGCAGACTAGGGCTTCTGCGAACATTGTTTGGAACAAAACTGAATGAGAGTGAGAGTATGGAAACTTACATCAATAAAATTACCGAATTATCACAACAGCTTAGTGAAATAGGATCGCCTTTGGAGGACGACTTTGTAGCAGTAATCATGTTGAGCGGATTGACGCCTGATTATGATCCTCTTATAATGGCAATTGAGAGTTCGAATATTAAACTCACCAGCGAAAAAGTCAAAGGCAAACTATTACAAGAAAATATTCGGAGAAGTGACAAAAATGATCCCGGTACATCTGCTTTATTGATTCAAAAACAACAAAGATGCTACAGATGCAAGAAAATCGGGCATTATATCAAAGATTGTCCTAAGTCTGGACATAAGAAGTTCATGAAGACTAATACAGACAAATCAAAGGCCTTATTAACTGCACTGTCAGCGAACACACATAGTGGAGTTTGGTATATTGATAGTGGTGCCGCTGCACATATGTGTGGAGATAAAAGTATTATGAGTTGTTTTGTAAGTGATGGAAAGTCCTTGGAGGTGAATATAGCCAATGGTGATAAGTTGTATACAGCTGAACAAGGTTCTGTGAATGTTCATTTGAAAAATGGTAATATAAAGACAATAAGTAATGTTTACTATGTGCCTAAGTTAACCGCAAACTTATTATCTGTAAGTGCCATGGTCCAAAAAGGTTATAAAGTAGTGTTTAGTTCTGGTATGTGTCACATCTATGACAATAAAACTGTGACAGCTACAGCTACGCTGTGTGACAATGTATTTTTATTGGATACCAGAACAACACCTATTTCAAATTTTAATAATATGAAATATGATAACCTAGTTGTAGATAATGCAGGATTAATGTCTCGTGGAATGCGTGCTGTCACCGAGAAGGGAGAAAGTACTTCTCAGCAGGTATGGCATCGTCGTCTTGCACACCTCAACCATCGAAGTATGGAATTGTTGAGAAAAGGTATGGTTCTAGGAATTTCTTATAGTAATACTAGTTTTGATAAATGTGTATCTTGTATTGAAGGAAAGCAAACTCGTGTAACCTTTCCAAAGAATTCTTTCAATAGAGCCAAAGCTATATTAGAGTTGGTGCACACTGACTTGTGCGGTCCGATGCCCACTACATCATTCAGTGGCGCAAAATATTTTCTAACTTTTATAGATGATTTTTCTAGAAAAACTTTTGTTTATTTTTTGAAAGCCAAAGATGAAGTTTTTAATGTTTTTAAAAGTTGGAAAGCTCTCGTGGAAAACCAAACTAATAAGAAAATTAAAATAATACGCAGTGATAATGGCACTGAATATATTAATAATAAATTTCAGGAATACCTGAAAGAGTACGGCATTGTACATCAAACGACTGTGCCGTATTCGCCTCAACAAAATGGAGTGGCAGAGAGAGCAAACAGAACTATAATGGAGAAAACGCGCTGCATGCTGTATGAAGCAGGCCTGAATCAGAAGTATTGGGCTGAAGCTGTCAATACAGCAGTTTATTTGAAAAACCGTTCGCCGTCATTAGCTGTTAAAGGTTGTACTCCAGAGGAGAAGTGGACCAATAACAAGGTATCAATTTCACATTTACGTGTTTATGGTTGTATAGCATATTGTCATACACACAAACGGACTAAACTAGAACCAAAAGCGAAGAAATATATCTTTGTTGGATATTGTGAAAATTCTAAGGGCTATAGATTACTAGACCCTGAAAATCCGAGAACTTGCGTGAAGGCTCGAGATGTAACGTTTTTAGAGGATAAGTTTATTAAAAGTCATAATGTTTCAATTAATGATAATGAAGTGAATACTAATGGTAATAAAACACCTACAGAACCATCTACTGTGGAATATATCCTCAATGAGGTTAATACTGATAATACTACTGTAACTCAACCTGAACAGAGATGTAGTGTTATAACAGTTAATGATTCTGATGAAGAAGAGAGTTTTTATTCACGTGATTCTGCGGATGAAACTTATGTTCCAGATTTAGAAGAACAGTCATCATCCAGCACAAGTTTAGAAAATGAAACTGCTTCAGACTCCTTGATGGCTCATTTTGTCAATGAAGTTTCTTACACCAACGACATTGGTGACCCATTGACAGTGAAGGAGGCGCTGAATGGTCCAGACGCAGAGAGCTGGAAACAGGTAATGCAAGATGAATATAATTCTTTTATTATTAATAAGTGCTGGACACTTACTGATAGATCTTGTGATCAAACACCTGTAAAATGTAAATGGATTTTTAAAAAGAAACGAGGTGTTGATGGTAAAGTCTGTAAATATAGGGCTAGATTAGTAGCTAAAGGATTCACACAAAGATTTGGAATCGATTATAATGAGACTTTTGCTCCAGTTGTTCGACTGTCGACTATACGAACATTATTAGCCGTTGCTTCAGCATATGATATGGATATACATCACTTAGATGTTAAGACTGCTTTTCTTAATGGTGATCTTGACGAACTAGTATTCATGGAACAACCTGAAGGTTTCATAGTAAAAGGTGAAGAAAGGAAAGTCTATAAGCTAAACAAAGCAATTTATGGCTTGAAACAAGCGGCTAAGGCATGGAATGAGAAAATCAACAAAGTTTTGTGTAGTAAATTGAACTTTAAGAAATCTTCATTAGAAGCATGTGTTTACTATAGACACAATGAAGATAAATTGATACTGATAGCATTGTATGTGGATGATATATTTATAATGTCAACGCCGAATGCATCTAAAGAGATGGTTGACATAAAACAAAAACTCAAAAGTGAGTTTCAAATCACAGATTTAGGGCCAGCCAGGCATATCCTAGGAATCAGAATCTGTAAACAAAGGGACAAGATTACTTTAGACCAAACAAGTTACATAGAAAAGGTATTAAAAAGGTTTAAAATGGAAGACTGTAAGCCTGCAGTAACTCCTATGGAAACTGGCTTAAAACTCGAAAAATCTAGTGAAAAAGGATATGAAAAATTAGAATATAGAACTTTAATAGGGTCATTGATGTATATCGCCATAGCAACACGACCAGATATAACTCATGCAGTCAGCTACCTGAGCCAATTTAATGATTGCTATTGTCAAACGCATTGGAAAGCAGCGAAGAGAGTACTTCGTTATTTAAAAGGAACAAAACATTATTGTTTAAAGTTTCCAAGAGACAAATTAGTAATTTCAGGATATGCAGATGCTGACTGGGGAAGAAACGAGACAGATAGGAAGTCCTACACTGGATATGTATTTCAGGTGGGTAAGTCTATAGTATCTTGGGAGAGTAGAAAGCAGCGTACTGTTGCATTGTCAAGCACCGAGGCTGAATATATGAGTCTATCTGATGCGTGTAAGGAGGCTATTTTTATTAAGAACTTTTTACATGAAGTTTTAGGTGTATTGCTTAAAGTTACAATTTTTAATGATAACCAATCAGCACAGAAGTTATGTAAAACTACTGTGTTTCATGCCAGAACTAAACACATTGATATTCGGCACCATTTCATTAGGGAACATATTGATAATGGTTCAATTAATATTAAGTATTTATGTTCAAATGAAATGTTAGCTGATTTGTTGACTAAGCCTTTAACAAGTTATTTACACAGTAAATTAGTAATGAAATTAATGTTAACTTAAAAGGGCAAAGTTTGTTTTATAGAAAATGTTTTTATTTCTATTAAGTTTAGTGTTAAAGTTTTGATGGAAGTTAATGTAAGTATTATTTGTTTGTAGACAATATTTGTTTAAGGGCCAGTGTTAGTAATATTGTGGTTTATCGACTAAGTGCGGATTTACCGATATTAAACAAACATTGTCTATACTAGTTCTATTGTATTGTCTATTAGTTGTTACTTTCGTTCCTCTCTTGACACTGTCTATGAACTGTATATTATTTGCATACGAGTATTAAATCTATGTTAATCCTGTTTACCTCTGCATATTATTTAGTCAAAACCTAATAATGGCAAGTAAAGCACTGCATTTCTGCCTACAAGGAGTGCACGCGGGTTGGCGGAATTACATACCATAGAAATTCTTATTAATCGTTATGGTATGCAGGTTTCCTCACGATGTTTTCCTTCACCGTTTTAGTGCGTGGTGATTGACTGTCAATACACACATGACTCCGAAAAGTCAGAGGTGTGCCCTGGGATTCGAACCCGCGACCACCGTGAACATGTTGGTAGCCGCGTCTAGTCCGTTTACCAACAGGCCACCTAGCTCTTAAAAAACTTAAAAAAATAAATACAATAAACATAGGTTTTCTGTTAGACAAATCAAATGCTATGGACAACATTGAGTAAAGCATATTTCTACTATACAAATAAGTAAATAGTGTGTTCATGTCTCGCCATTTATTTCAATAAAAACGAAATACAAAAAACATAGATTTTTTATAAGAATTAGAAAGACAAAATTAAGTAAAGAATAGTTCTGCTATACAAATAAGTAAAAAACATAGAGTACAGCATAGTTCTACTATACAAATATTTCCTCCCATCCACTATCCACGGTAAAGCAAACAAGGCACAAGTTTTATAGGCAATTCGTTGGGCTCAGCACGTCCCTTTCAACGTAACTAGCTGGAGCACATTTATTTAATTGCTTTCATTGGGAACCAATTGTATTTGTAATGCAATGAACGGGATAACAGATAACACTCTGATATCGGATCTAATTTGTTCAACGGGACGTGTAAATTTACCTTACCGTTTATCGTTTTTGCAAGTATTATTGTAGCGATAATTAAATATTATTACGTTTCTTTCTGAATGTTTAAGTTGCAGAAGAAATAGTAATAATGAAATATATAGGTACTAATATATAAAGCTGAACAGTTTGTTAGTTTGTTTTCTCTAATCTAAGGAACAACTGGTTCGAATTGAAAAAAATATTTTTATGTTGGATACTCATTTATCGAGGAATGCTATAGGCTATATCATCACGCAGTGACTTATAGGCGGGGAGCTGTAGTGAAAAATCCAGCAAATTCAAGGAAGTTTTATTCGTTTTTTGAGGTACGGTTGGTCGATATTCTAAGTTGATAGTCGTAATTAAACCTTTTGGCCGCCATTTTGAAAAGTGAATCTGCACCCGGGCGGAGCCAGGCCGGACCGCTAGTTATAAACTATAATATTGCTCACATTAGTTTCCATTTCGAAAATTGTTAGGTATCGTCAGAAGCTTTATTATTGCTTCGTTCAAATTGATGAATAAATTCTAACCGGCTTTCTTCTATACGGCTAGGAGACTGTCCCACCCTCACACCCACCACTGTAACTCCTGTGAGCCAGGATCAACAGTGGCACGCAATGTAATGACACCGAGCATTGAAGCTCGGCGAGTCTCCGGGAATGTCTAACTTGTCTTTAACCCGCAACGAAATTAATCAGAAAGTTAAATTATTAGGAGGAGTTGGAAATAAATTATTGTCCACTTCCCTCCGTGCAAAGCGGGTGACAAAACATTGAACTGAAGAGGTAAATAACCTCGCAAAAAGACTCACAGCCGGAGAAGCCAGCTGTAAAGCACCACGGATCAAATTATTATTACATTTAAATGGGACCTATTATGTGAACTGTTATACTTGATTCCAGTAATAGGTATGGCAAAAACGCCGGAAAGCACGGAAGTTCTTTCTAGTCTCTACAAGGTCCATGTAGTATACAACTCCAGATGATATTTGCATACTATCTAGCATGGTTTTACGCTCATTATGCCAAAGACTACACTCCCAAAGCTGCTGACTGCTCATACTCGCAATTAGGTGTTGAACATGGACACGCAGGCGACGCAACAAGCTTAAAAGAGTATAGTTTAGACTTAAAGTTACCATGGCCCGTGAGAAATTGTGATACGCAATAATCGACATCTAGCCATGTCTTTGTTAAACGATCTCGTACGCAAGGAAAAAATTGGTATAGATGCCGGCCCTTCAAAGATACCTCCCATCTATTTTGCCATTCATCTAATAGTTCGCTATATACCACTGAAACCGGTTTAAATAATCTGTCAACTTTTAAAAGTTCACGTGCGGTGAAAAAACTTTTATCCATATTCTCTCTATTAGAGTAATACATCGCGGCGCGACGTTGCACCTCCAGGTCGACTGGAAGTACACCCGCTAGGACAGGCAAAGCTTCGGTACTAACAGTTCTATATGCCTTGCACAAGAATATCAACGCCAAACGTTGGCTCTGGAGCAGTTTTCTTCGCACAGCACCGATAGTAGCCCTATCAGCCCATACGGGAGATCCATAACAGATACATCCTAAGTAAGTTGCTCCATAGATGATTTTTAGTGTATTGAAAGATAGCCCCCACGTTGATTTTGATACTCTTGTCAAAGCAAAAAAGTTCCTTTTCGACTTTTCCCCGACGTTCTTAATATGTTCAAGAAAGGAAAAATTCCTTTCTAAAGTTAAACCAAGATAACAAACCGATTCCTTTTTTTAACATTGATATTATTAAATTTAATTCGCGGCTGTGATTTTAAAGTTCCTTTCAGAAGTAATTGGAACGTTTTTTGTGGTGCAAAGGTTAAGCGATTTCGATGGCCCCAATCACATATTAGTTTTAAACAAGCGTCCGACATAGTTTCTAATCCCGACCTACTATTTGACTCTATAAGCAAGAGGCCGTCGTCCGCATATCCGGTCAAAGAACACCCTGACGGCAAGGGAATTGCAAGAAAATCATCGAACCCTAAGTTCCACAAATAAGGACCTAAGACCGAACCTTGTGGACAGCCCATCGTAAGTGGTTTCGACACAGCATAATATCCAAGTTTAAGTTTTGTTGTTCCGTGCGAGAAATACGAGTAAATAAGTGAATATATATTTTTAAAGCAACCTCGTAATTTCAACTTAAGAAGCAGCATTGGCCACCAAGCGTTGTCGAAAGCACCGGATATGTCCAGGAAAATACCGAGTACATATTTGCGCGCCGATGTACTTACAGCTCTTCTAACCGATATTGCCGCGTCGATAGTTGACTTACCCGTCGTAAATCCGAACTGTTTTTCGTGAAACTTTGGTCCACCCGGTAGCAATCGAGGGACGATAAGACGTTCTAAAAGTTTACCTAGAGACGGTAAGAGTGTAATAGGTCTATACGACTTAGGATCATGTGGAGATTTATCGCCACCCTTGGGTATTATACGAATGAAACCGGTACGCCATACCCGTGGAAATACCCCTTCAGCAATACATCTGTTATAAACAGTGAGTAATGCATCGCCGGCCAATTTACACGCTTCTTTGATCATTTTATTAGTTATTTTATCGTCACCAGAAGCCTTGTTTAGGGGCAAAGCTCGTACAATTTCGCTAAATTCATCAAACGACGCGAGATTTGAATCGGAAGAGTTCGGTACGGTTTCTTCTATACGGCTAGTATATTATACAGATAATTCTTTAATTTCTTTTTTATTGGCGTCTATGTCTTTTATATTCTAGACTGGCGACTTTTGTTTTCGTTTTCATATATCCATCTAAAGGTTGTCTGTAAGAAATTGCCTAGAGCGATAAGACCGCCATCTGTACCTTTTGGTGTGTTGTAGTATCTTCAAAGTTTTTTTTTCTTTTTTGTGTGCTGTGAAGAATATCAATACACACATAACTCTGAAAAGTTAGAGGTGTGCCCTGGGATTCGAACCCGCGACCACCCTGAACATGTTGGCAGCCGCGTCTAGTCCGTTTACCAACGCACTTCACCACCGTTTAACGGCCGGGTGCAATACTCTGTCTGTCTTTTTCTACCAGTTAAAATCGCTAACTCTAGTATGAGTTCTGTCATTTTTCGGTTTCAATAATCGTTGACAGATGAATAAATATATCTATGATTTGTATCTATCAATGGGAGGGCTCTCGCTAACCATAGTTAGGAAATTCCATACAAATTAAAATATACGCGTTTCGATAACGATTCGAACTACTGTAGTTATTTGTGTTTAACTAGCTGTCAACGTTTTCTAATATCGCTGCAATATGGTGGATAATACATTGATTATCCCAGATATGTGGTATTTTTATGGAAGAAATCGGCAAAATAAAGTGACATTAATATATTCAGTGATGAAAGTGATAAAGAAATGTTTAAAGCTGGTGTATTTGACGCCGATTATAATTTATGAGAACCAAAAAAATTATGTGAATATTCTAGTTCAGAATTTATTTACTGATTTACTTTTTATATGAAATAATACATCAGCTATTATGTTTATTTCTACATTTAAACCCAGCCTGCAAGGAACCTTCCTCCTTGTAAGCATACATATCAAATATTTCATTAAGTTATAAAAGTGTATTGAATTATTCCAAAATCATATATTCTATAATAAATGTAACAGCTCGGGAACAATAATGTGTCACTGTTCCATTAACTGCTGCTATCATTGTGGTTTTACGTACTGGGGAGAATGCATGTTCAGCCGGTAACTATTTTTGGGTATCAAAAGCACAGTCAGCCGAATCATTACTGATGTGCCTCAGGCTATAACTGAGCTATATTATCAATATGTAAAAATATTAGACAACACACAGCATGGGTTTCATAAAATTGCAGTTTTCCCAAGAATCTTTGGTGCAATTCATTGCCCATATTATATTCCCATAGAGCCACCTTAGTAATGACTACCTTTAGATATATTAGGATTAATCAATAATTATGTATTAATATCGTCTGTGATTTTAACATAGTAAATCTTAGTATTATGTATCAGTTATCTGATCACAATGTATTAATCTTAATATTTTTATTTTTAGATTCAAATATAGGAGAAGAATTAAGAAAATAAAGGCATTATTGTTCAAGCAATGTGTATTGCACAGTTACTTTTCATGAATGTATTGGAACGCTAGCCTGGGGCTCATTTAACAACTCTGCTAAAAGGTATTTATCTCATACTTTATATTTTGAAAGAATTCAAATTCAAAATACCTACTTTATTGTGGTACATAGGTGAAAATGGTGTTATATTCAATTGTTTTGTGCAGCTATGACCCGCCATATTGGGAAATAATAATTTAAGATGCAACAAATATGACAATTAAGTTGGAAGAATGGTTAAGAGAATATATTAAGATTAATACATATTATTGTAAGTAGTTTCCTAATAGTTCCCTAGTTTCAAAAGGGTATAGCCTGATAGAAATCATCAAAACATATTTTCACTTTAAATCTTTTATTTTTTGTAAATAACATATTTATTTTCAGTACAATGTGAAGAAGTTATATAATAAAATAGTAATAGATATCTAATTGGAGATAGTGCATATCCACATACTACTTTATTAATAACACTGCTCAATGTCTGCCATAGAGTATTGCAACAATGCGGCTCATATAAAAACAGAAACACTACTCAAAGTTATTATTATTAATATTTTGCTCTTCCATCTTTTACATCTTTCTTTCATCTTTATTTCAGGTATCCGAATGCGTTATTAGATGATGTAGTACGGGAATTAAATATTAATTATAATGATTGGTACAAAATTTATACTGATGGTTCAAAGGGTGCTCATGGAGTAGGTGTCGGGTTCTACGATCAAAGCAATACATATAGAAGGGGCTATAGAATAAATATAGATGTTTCTGTCATGACTCTGGAGCTGGTAGAAATTTTTCATGCTTTGTCTTATGCAAGGAGTAAAAACTTGAGAAGAGTAGTTATATTTTCTGATAGCAAAAGTGCTTTGCAACACGTAGCTCGATGCACCTCTGCTTTCAGAGGTATATCGATAGCTTACAAAATTATTAAAAATATTACTACTTTGAGGGACAGTGGCAAAGATGTGAAATTGCAATGGGTGCCGGCACATATTGGACTTAAGGGAAATGAGGAGGCCGACTGTATCGCGAAAATAGCCGCATGCCATGGAGATGAGTTTAATATTTTGCCAGACTATACAGAATACACCACAAAATTCAAAATGAAATGTTTCAACAACTGGAAAGAGTATTTTAACAATCGATCGAAAGAAAAGGGAATATGGTATAGAACGATTCAGTGTGAGCTTCCTCATTTTCCCTGGTTTAGTAGCAGTGGTTTAAAGAGAAATTATGTCAAATTAGCTTTTAGATTACGCTCTGGGCATTATCCATCAGCAAAGTTTGCATATTTGATGAAAAAATCGGAAACACCTAACTGCAGCACCTGCAATAAAGTAGAAGATATACAACACTTGCTGATGGAATGTACCAAAAATAAAAAAGAAAGGGATAAGCTTTTTGATGAATACAATTTGAATGTTATAGATGTTGGATTGATTCAAACGATCATGGTGGCAAATCCGCTGTCACCAGTTGCGAAAAGATTGTGTTCATTAGTTTCTTTTATAAGTTGAAAAATATGTATATGTTTGTGTATTTTATTAGGTATAAGGTATGATGGGACTTACATGTCCGCATGGATAAAAGTCCCAAAAAAAATAAAGAGTTTAAAAAAAAAAAAAACTTTATTTCAGGTCTTATGATGTTGGGAAAAGAAGATTTCCACACCTTCCAGTAAAAAAGTCTTTTGGGATTGCACACAACTTTAAACATTATGAGTGCCACAGCGGTGTCAGATAATATTTGAAGAATGAAAAGCATTGCTGATGTGGAACATGAAATTGACATACCAAACACTGCTAGGCTAGACATAAATATTAATTACTTATTTTAAATTAAAATAAAGTTTCAGAACTTTGTCAATAATAAAGATTAAAGATTTCTCACAAATTGTCTTTGATATTTTATTTACCCATAATAGAATCTGCGGAAAAGGGGGTTCTTACATTTTAATTGTAAATACATTTTTATGTGATATATAAAAAGAGGAACAGTTGTTTTCTCTATAACTAGTCATTACAATTTCGAAAACTTCTAACATAGTAAGATCACCTGAATCAATCATTATTCTTAATTTGATTTATATTGTTTTAATTATAATAAGTGAGGGGGTGGGCTCGTGGGGTGCAGGAGGAAAAGTAATTGTTGTAAACACCCCACGCTTTGTAACAATAAAATATATGTATTTTACTCCATTCTCTTATCTTAAATTCAGTATCAATTATTTTTACTTTTTTAGTTGTATATCTTATTAAAGCGTGTATTTTAGTTTTTTTTAACTATTATTTAATTTACATTTGACATGTCATAAATCAGTCATACGATGCGTTTTGTTGTTCTATGTAAGCTTTGTATGAATTTTTAATTTGCCATTATTTGTCACAATACTTACATTATTAATATATTTTAACGTTTTATTCTTCTAATTATACATTAATGATGATTTATGATAATTCCAAAATAAAGTTAATAATTAACCTAATAAATATTTACCTCAATTAAAAGTGCAAAAATTAAACGTTTGGGAGGAACGGTTCTTACCAGAGATATATGCAATATCTACGTTCAGCGTTGTTATCCTACTTTAGTTTTTGTTATTGAAACATCGGTTAAACAAAGATAGAAGACACGTAATTATCGGGGATAATTTTTACCGCTTAACTGTCAATATATTATTGAACCCGGCCGTAAGTGACTAAAACCGTTAGTCACTAAAACGGTGAAGGAAAACATCGTGAGGAAACCTGCATACCATAGCGATTTATAAGAATTTCTATGGTATGTAAGTCCGCCAACCCGCACTAGGCCAGCGTGGTGGACTATATGGCCCAACCACTCTCAATCGTTCTCTCGATTGTAGAGGAGGCCCGTGCCCTGCAGTGGGACGTATATGGGCTGATACAGAAGAATATATAAATGAATATTTGATTCGCTTCATAAAACAAACCGGCTGTGAAACAAGACGTAGCAATTTTGATCTTCATTGAAGGTGCGCCGGCTGTGAAAAAAGAGTAACGTGTGCAGCAATTTTGATCTTCATTAAAGGTGCTTTTTTCATCTACCAAAACAAATATTTATTGCAGGCAATCAGCATCAGCGATCAATATACTATTATATTTAGGTAGTTCCAAGGTGTGTTACTGTTAAACATAATTAATTGTTTAATAAATACTGGGTATCTCAAGACTGCTACCGAAAACGAAGCCGGGTGGTAGTTTTAGCGACTACAAACACAATGCAACCAAAAATTTCGCAAAGAAACGCGACAATTATTTTTTATGATTTTTTAAATATCGTCATTTTTGAGTGGTAAATCCATAGTTTTTGCTAAAATAATAATTTCAACTCTTTTATACCTTAGATTATTTATAAATAAAAGGGTGTACACTATTATTTTTGGAAAAAATGTATTTACCACCCAAATATGGTCAAAGGAAAAAAAAAAATTGTCGCTTTTTTGCAACTTTTTCTGTTGCATTGTGTCTGAAGTCGCTTAAACTACCACCCGGGTTCGTTTTCGGTAGCAGTCTTGATATACCCTGTATAAACCATAACCATTAAAAATACAGTCCATATTTCAACTACTTAGCAACGACGTAGATTTTGCAAAAACAACTGGAATAGGCGATGTCTGTAAGTATAATTGGAGTTTGCAAAATTAAGTAGCACTTTAAGTAGTTTTAGCTTTTAAGCTAATGGTAATGCCTGCGATTTTCGAGGGGAGTCTAAAGTCCCTAAAATAAAACTTGAATCTTTGCGTCTGTATGAGCAATTTTTATATACCATCGCGTTTATTCGTGCATGAAATTACACTATCGTAACTATTTTTCTAAATTGTAATCTTTTTGACAGTTGACAGTTTTATTAAAAGATGTTTATTTGATTTTCACATATTATTTTCAAATCATTAAAGTGTGAATGAAGTGAATAGTTCTGCCTCGGGTCAAATTAAACAAAGATTTACTTAGTAATCTTCAGTGTAATATTGTCGTCCTTATTTGCGTCTTTCCCATTTTCCATAGTCTTCCATACCGTTCTCTCCTATTTCGTCTTTCCACAATTAAGCACCTTAATTATTCTTTCTCATCTTTAACTCTTTCCATCTTTAGTTCTTTCATTCGTCACCCCTTTCACACAACACGTTCCACGCTTGCCGCTTTCATACTTGCATCCTCAAAAACTAGTGATGCATTCTTCAATATAACCGCTTGTAAAATTACCGCTCTTTTAAACCTTAAGCTGTGTCACACTGAGTTCATATTATGACGAGATCATCAACCTATCCGCAAAGTAGCTCTCACGGGTCTAAACAGTGATTAAAACAGTTCATATGTTGCTGCAGTGTAGGTGCATTTAAGAAAGCACACTCAGTGGGCTGTATTTCACTACACAAAAGCATTCCATGTAATTTCATCTCCGAAATGTTCCGAAATGCGGTGTGAGGTACTGTCACGTTGAAAATGCGTTAGAAAATTATTGTTGATAATTGATTCTAAGAGGTCCCTTAGGAAATATTTTGGAAAGACTTGTATTTGGTATTGGACTTATTGTAACTGATGATGATCATGATAATGTGAATTATTTTGTCATCAAACAATTCTTGCTTATTCATTACAGGGCATAGGTCTTTTCGAGACTATGCTACTCGTATTATGCGTTAGTAAGGAAACATTAGCCAATACACGTCCCACTGCAGGATACAGAAAGGAAACATCTGATCACTCTCTAAAAATCTGAATATTTAAGCAGACTAGATGGGTTGAACGAAATAAAGGTCTAAAATCCATCCATCCATCCATCAGCCAAAGGAAGTCCACTGCTGAACATAGGCCTCCCCCAATGATTTCCACAGAGACCTGTTGGAGGCAGCCTGCATCCAGCGACGTCCCGCGACCTTTACCAGGTCGTCGGACCATCTTGTGGGTGGACGTCCTACGCTGCGCTTTCCGATACGCGGCCTCCATTCCAAAGGTCTAAAATATGTAAGAATAAATATTTATGCAGGCAGGGATAATGACATCGATTGATCGACGTATCGGATTCACTTGCTTCGAATTATCTTTTATCGAATTAAGAAAAAAAACATTTTAAATTTACAAAAACGCTTAGACAATTTCCCGCCGACTGTACTTCAAAATTTTCACAACGCAAAACTAAACATGCAGAGTGGAATTTATATAGAAAACAAAAGCCATTTAGTTGGCGTCAGGTAGCGTCGCGTCCCGTCTACAGCCACACCGACAGTTCGGAACAATGCGCGTTGAAATGCGATACGAAATTTTGAGCCGTCTAGAGTTATTTGTGCGGTTGGATGGTGTGCCTTTGTATTGCGATGTTTGTATTGATATACTGGTGTTTCTAGGTGTTAGGTTTTAATAGTAGATTTACAGTAGCTAGAATCAGAATGCCAGGGCAGGTCTTCTCATTTTGGCTATGAATTTGTTGGCTCTATTAGGGTTGTGATACTGTCATATTGAGTTACATTATTGCCATGATTCATTCAATGAAATTACTTAAGGTTAAATAATTTCAAGTTTTGCATCTTATAATCTCACGTCTATGCCTATTTGATAATTAATAATAGTTTCTGTGACGCAGTTGGTTAATAAACAGGCTGTGAAATGAGAGTCCTTGGATTCGATCCTCGCACCGAACTAAATTTAGGAGTGGTTCAAAAGTATGTTGTTGGCCTTTTTGAAAACAAATATTCACTTTTGCTTTTTAAGATCGAAGAGACTAGAGAAATTAGATAAAAGTCCAATAGTGAAATCAACTATAGTTTGATTGATGATTTTATTGCAATGAGACGAGACAAACATACCATTCGCCTGATGGTAAGCGATACGGCGACTAATGAACAGTATCAAAACTCAACATCACTTTACTGGTGGTAGGTCTCTCATATGTGTTAAGCCATCTGGGTAGGTACCACCGCAATGTCTATTTCTCCCGTGAAACAACACTGCTTAAATGCACTGTTGTGTTTCGGATTGAAGGACATTGTAGCCAGAGCAACTACTGGACATATTGAGACTTAACATCTTATGTCTCAGGATGGCGAGCGCAGTGGAATATTGCTACTGTTCATGAGCGGTCGTATCGCTTACCATCAGGCGAACGGCTTGCTCGTCTCGCCATTCAATGCAATAAAAAAAAAAGAAAGAAAATCAACATCTCACTATTCTGAGATATAAGATGTTAAGTCTCAAGATGTCAAGTAGTTACTCTGGCTATAACGTACTTCAGTGCATTTACACTGCTGTTTAGCGGGAGAAATAGACATTGCGATGGTACCTACCCAGGCAGCCATATAATCAAATATAAGAGACCTACCAGTGGTTGATGTGATTTTCATATCAGAGGTCGGTTCTGTCAGTTTTGTTTGCGACGTCGAAACAACGTGATATGAAACTTTATATTGTCATGTTGCGGTGGCAGGTTTGCATGGCGCGTGCATTGTGAAGCCTGTATCGATTTTTCTTAACGAGCCATTAGTGGAATGTATAGGGTTTTGCACTCGACTTGAATTTGTATTCGTGCAATTTGGATCCAACTTTGTAAAAAATAAGACTAGAATTAATGTATTTGAGTCTTTAAGTGACTAATGAAGTATTTGACCGAAGTTATTATTTAGAATTTTATATATCTTATGTAAAAGAACGAATATTCTAACATCTTAACATTGACTATTTTATTGTATTTCAGACAGCATTTTTCTATCTTGCTTGTTGAATTTATTGATTTGACATTATTGATATTAGAGCAGATGTAATGTATGCTAAATGCTGGTATCTACCCAAATTATTATTTGTAATCCAACCGTCAACTGCGGTTTCTTGAAACTCAATATAAATTTTAAAATAAACTGTAATTCAAATCGAAGTCATTTTTACTGCAATCTGCCATTCAAATAAATCATCAACTAAACCAATAACATTAATTCATAAATCGCGACATTTGCATACGGGCGACCGAGCGACGAAGGAAACTTAGCAATTGGGAATTTGTCGAAATAGCATATATCAAATGGCAAGGGAGTTCGACACCAGATAATTTATGTGCCAACTTACCAAATCCCACATAGAATATTCTGGCTGGTTCCAAGTTCTAGAGTAAGTTTTTGCTTAAATAATTAAATGCATTATTGCTGAACGGTTCGCATTATTAATGGAGAATGTAGATTAGCTCTGGTGGTGTTGACTTTGAAATATCATTGCCGGAGTGAGTCTTGATCTTAGATTGAAATTAATATGTAGGGTTTTGGTTTGATCAGTTCATAAGCTGCTAATGGGTTTATATATTTTGTGGCTATAATGTCGTTTCATATCCATCCATATGCTTATCCTTTCACAGTGTTTCTTCTTTATTTCTATACTAGCGGCCTGACCCAGCTTAGCCTGGGTGCATATATTTTTTGATTCCACTCCACACCAAATACATGTTGTTTTTCGTATAAACTCTTGTACGCCTAAACTTGACGTAGCTATCCTACTGTCCGGCTCAATCCCGTCTCATCTCTCGTCTCTTCCCAATCCGTCCCGTCCCGTCTCTTTATTATCCATCCCGATTTATAACGTATATTTACATTTCGTCCAAACAAATCTGTCATCTATCCCAGCCCTCTCCCGTACCTTCGATTCTATTTTACTTTATGTCCCTTCTCTCCATAAACATCCATATACATCTTATATATAAAATAGGAATGATTAATAGTTAATATGAGAGTTACACTGAGATAGCAAAATAATAATTGTCAACGTTACTACTACACTTGATGCATAAACAATAATCTTATTGTGTGAGAGAAACAGGAGACCGGCTTCGTTCTCATCCCTACTCCTTGCTGTTTACTGGGTCAGAAGTTACACCTGTAGACATCTGGCGGGGATAACTAATTAAATGACGATTGATCAGTTTTCGACCGGAGAGGAAAAATGATTAAATTACTAAAATGGCTATTAAAAAATAAGGGTTGATCGTAGAAGGGTGAAAATTGAGGATTGTATGTATTTTTGTATGTTGTATCATAAAAAAATAGAAATTAAAAATTTTGTCAAAAAATAAAAAAAAATATTTAGGGGTGGACTACCCCTAACATTTAGGGAGATGAAAAATAGATGTTGGCCGATTCTCAGACCTACTCAATAAGCTCACAAAATTTCATGAGAATCGGTCAAGCCGTTTCGGAGGAGTATGGCAACGAAAACTGTGACACGAGAATTTTAAATATTAGAAGATATTATACTATGGACTGCAGCTTATTGCCAATGTGTAGTAAAATACTATGGTCACTTAATCATAGATACCATAAACCATTTTTATTGTCGCAGACAGTCTGAAGAGGAGGGCAGACAACTTACCAAAGATCACCACAGGAGGTATTATTCATAAAAAAAATATCTTAACTATACAATGTGAAATCATAACAGCTTTATAGTGTCAATTTATAAAATTATAATTATTTCACTTAAAATTTCATGAAATTCAGTTACCCGAAAACAAACAATTGTCAAAACACCAACGAAGAACTTTAAAAATGCAAGTCACAAAGGGAATTCAGTGGTATCAAAACAAATGAATTCAGCACCGCATGTGTCCTAAGAACAGAGAGAACACGTGTGCAAATGCGCATACAATTTGCATCATTCCGCAAAACTTGGCTCGCCACGCCAAGATTACTCAGGAGAAATACTACCTGACTAATAGATAGGCTATTATGTCGCATAGTGCAGCTTTGCACGAATAATGCTTTGAATTCTGTGCTGTTTGTTTTTGGAAAGTTTAGTAAAAGATTTAGAAGTTAAAGTATAGTAACTTTTCTGTGTCACAGTGACAAGCTTATCGCATGCAAAGATGGGTGACGTACAACCATGCAATCACGTACTATGGCACATCTAAGGATACCGAAGACCCAAAAGCCGGTATCAGGATACCCATAGTCACGCGGATGGTTTGATGGTTCCAACGTATTCGATGGAAGGCTGCCATTGTACTCAATTGTATCGATAATCAGCCGATATAAGTATCTCAACCATCTAGAGGTACATAGGTTTTGCTAGGTAGTCTGTCCGCCGTTTGGATGGAAGTCCAATAGAACATTTGCGGGTATGTGAGATCTAACTGAGAACTTACCGACCATCGGTTCTCCGCGCTATATGCTCTGCCCTCTGCCATTTCAAGCAAATTTTTTTGTACCCTTTTTAAAACAATTATTATATCCATCCATCCATCCATCAGCCAAAGGAAGTCCACTGCTGAACATAGGCCTCCCCCAATGATTTCCACAGAGACCTGTTGGAGGCAGCCTGCATCCAGCGACGTCCCGCGACCTTTACCAGGTCGTCGGACCATCTTGTGGGTGGACGTCCTACGCTGCGCTTTCCGATACGCGGCCTCCATTCGAGCACTTTCCGACCCCATCGGTCATCAGATCTCCGCGCTATGTGCCCTGCCCATTGCCACTTCAACTTGCTAATCCGGTGGGCTATGTCGGTTATTTTAGTTCTCCTTCGGATCTCCTCATTTCTGATTCGATCTCGTAGGGAAACCCCGAGCATAGCCCTCTCCATAGCTCGTTGAGTGACTTTGAGCTTCCTAATAAGGCCCATAGTGAGAGGCCACGTCTCGGTGCCGTAAGTCATCACTGGCAACACACAACTATCGAAGACTTTCGATTTAAGGCACTGAGGTATTTTGGACGAGAAGACGTCGCGTAGTTTCCAGAACGCCGCCCAACCGAGTTGGATTCGACGATTGACCTCTCTCTCGAAGTTGGACCTGCCTAACCGTACCACTTGTCCTAAATAGACATATTCGTCAACAACTTCAAGAGTCGAGCCCCCAACACCGATGGGGGTGGGCACAACATGGACATTCGACATGATCTTCGTTTTGTCCATGTTCATTTTAAGACCCACCTGTTGGGAGACTCGATTGATGTCTTCGAGCATAGTGCTAAGGTCTTCCAGCGATTCTGCCAAGACTACAGTATCGTCGGCAAACCGAAGGTGAGTGATATACTCGCCGTTGATGTTGATGCCGAATCCTTTCCACTGCAAGAGCTTGAAGGCATTTTCCAGCGCGGCAGTGAACAGTTTCGGAGATATGACATCTCCCTGTCTCACGCCTCTCTGTAGTGAAATAGCCTTCGTACTCTGATCTTGTACTCGGACCGACATGGCGGCGTTGTTGTATATACACTTCAACACTTCGATGTACCGATAGTCGATATGGCACCGCTGGAGAGACTGTAGCACAGCCCAAGTCTCGATCGAATCAAAGGCTTTCTCATAGTCCACAAACGCTAAACAAAGCGGCAAGTTATATTCCTCGGTTTTTTGTATAACTTGCCGAAGCGTATGGATGTGGTCTATGGTACTAAAGCCTTTTCGGAAACCGGCTTGTTCGGGATAATTATTATATATGTATATTATATATAATACTTATAGGAGCCAGACTGTTGATTATCAATCAAATACTTTGTAGAAATAAAGATTAAAATTATTTTAGTTTTAAATTCTCTAGTCTACCCACTTAACTCACAAACAAAGTGATTACAGAGGCGCCAATTATCATCGAGTTAATTAAAACTTCAATAAGTCTCGAGAGAACAATATATATTAAATATTTGAGTACTTTAAAATAAATAGAAATTCAGGATTGCAAATCGAGTTTTGCTGTTATGTGAAATTGATTGGAGCTTGTATTGCTAAGATATTAATTACTATTAATTATCTTAATATTTATATTAATTATATTTATATTATTAATATATTAATATTTTATTTTGAATACAATGTCACTTTTTCAGTGACTATGTATATAGAATACAGCAGACAACGTATATACGCTAGTCTTCAGCCTTTCGTTTCGATTCTAAGGTGGGTGAATAAAATGTAAGGTCTTGCAAAAGTTGGAATAGTTGAGCTGGCTTGTTCCAAAAAAGTCGCAAAATTATGGTCTCCTCATATATCGGGATAGGAGTAAGCATAGTTTTATGTGTGGCAATAATTGAGATATATTACTACGTATAGAGAAGCCATCCCATACAAATATTTTGTTCGATTTTGGTAAAAGTTGTAACTAAATCGCTGCAGCGTGGAACTAGTATTAGTTATGTAACCAAATAGTTTAACCATGCAGCGCTAGACCGCATACAGGGTACAGTTTTCTCGCGACCAAAAGGTCGAAAGCACCTCATGGCGCTCACCAATCTGTTCTGTGGCGCTCACGCGATTTTGACTGTTTCGTGTTCGTGCACCGCATCTAGTGGGATACATTATTCTCAAAGAACGTCTTATCTAGTGTAACAATATCAATGGTGGCAACAGTAGTATTCCTGCATACGCCTTTGGGTATATACGCATCAATTTATATACATACGTGCCAAACATTAGAAGTAATATTACGCCAACATCAGATTAGGTTACTGAGATCATTATTTAAACCTAATACATAAAATAAGCAAACTGCTGTAGTTGAGTGGTAACAGCCGAGATTTAAGTACCTACTTCATTATAATATTCAAAACATCATTAGAATTATTAATATACTACGCTTTAATGTAGAATTAAGAAGCATTTAAATAGCGGGGGAAGCAAGCTAGGTACAATATGCCCCCTGTTTACTGTGAACCCGGTTGACAGCTCTTTGATCCATAGACAACACAAACGCGCGCCACTGACAGACTGCCTGTGACAGACGATTATTGTTTATGGTATATTTAGTACCTGCCTTTCCTTGACATTATTAAGGGCATTTTATGAAAGATAATAAACAGGATTGTGTAGTTTTGATTGAGAATTATACTAAGAAAAATTCTATCCTTAGTTAAAAATAAATCTGTTACGGCGCGACTTAAAAATTACACTTTATTTCTATTTAATTTATATTTTAATGGTGGAGCATATTTTAATATCACATGGCCAATAAAAATGCAGTATGTTTTCCGTCACAAATTCCATGCTGTCTGCTATTTCTCAATTTGATAAACATGACCTAATTAAATTAATGACATAATTATGTCACGTCATTTAAATAGAATTTAATGCGTAATTTGACGGAATCGATCCGCATCAATAACCCTATTCCGAGCTGTAACTAATTATTATATTTAATTACATATACATTTTAGTATTACGAATATAGTCGTCGATGAGGTAACTTCGAAGATTCTTAATAGGGAGACTTAATATGGTGATTCATAGTAGAAATTAACAGACAATCGGAAATATGTTTTACTATCTATATCCACTTCCGAATATTCAAAATATTTCTATCGCATTAATGCTCATTGTTTACCTATCATTCATATTTTATTATATTATTCATATTATATTTTTGTTTATTACAGGCATTTTTTTTAATACTTGCCCAGCATTGTAATTGCAATGCATCTGATGGTAAGCACCACTCGAAAGAATTATGTCGGCCTGCAAAGATGCCTTTTCACACTACAGATTCACAAGTCCTATATATTTGATTTTGTTTTTATTGCGTCACCAATTTGTAAATATAGAACGCTGACCAAACATAACTAAGTACAAAACTTACCTAAACCGTTGCAAAATTAGCATCGGTCCATTCGCAGCGGAGATAAGGAAGATCCACGTATATTGGCGGTGCGTATCGGGCTTAAGGGCTTAAACGGATCTTCGGAGCGGCGGGTAACTCCGCCAGATAAGTACAATTCTGTACCTTCTGTTCCAACGCTTTATTTTGGTATTGCGGTTTATGCTATGGAAATATGTTTTTGGTGTTTGTTGATGCATTGTTTTTTGTTAATCTGTGCTTGTAAGTAGGTATATTAGCATAAAAATAAAAATAACAATTCGTGTTGCTGTCATCTTGTGACAATTTCTTACGCCGTTTCTTGTTCACAGCTACAACACGTTCCGAAGCGGTGGTAGCAGATATAAACAATTAAAAAGATCTTGTGACTATTATTTAAAGAATATTCTTTATACTCTATGATTCGAAAAGCAGTTGGCATGTTCGAACGTTCGACCTAAGCTTCCTAATACTTCTAAATATCAATACTCCTCTCGACTATACTTATTGGCTCCGAACAAAATATATGGTTACAACCATTACACCATCTTTGGATTTAAGGCACATTCATAGTTTTACGTACGATGTCCAAACATTCGAGCTTCGTTTTGGATCATTGAGCAAGCCTTATTAAAATGGCTCATAATAATATTTGTCATATAATTTTACTTAATGGCATTTCTTTTTTTCTGAAGGGATGGAGACTGTCCTGCCCTCACACCCACCACTGCAACTCATGTAAGCCAGGATCAACAGTGGCACGCAATGTAATGACACCGAGCATTGAAGCTCGGCGAGTCTCCGGGAATGTCTAACTTGTCTTTAACCCGCAACGAAATTAATCAGAAAGTTAAATTAATAGGAGGAGTTTGAAATAAATAATGTCCACTTCCCTCCGTGCAAAGCGGGTGACAAAACATTGAACTAAAGAGGTAAATAACCTTACAAAAAGACTTTTACAGCCGGAGAAGCCAGCTGTAAAGCACCACAGAATTCATTATTACATATAAATGGGACCTATTGTGTGAGCTGTTATAATAAATAATATAATAAATAAATAACACCCAACAGTCACATACATAGTCCTGACCCCACACTAAGATCGAGTCTTGTGTCGTGGGTATCAGGAACTACGAGAGACTCTTCGGTCTCACAAACACCCAGACCCGGAAGAAATATTTGTGGGCCGCACAAACATTTCTTTCGGTGCGGGGATCGAATCCGCGGCCTCTCGTTTCACAGGCGGCGTCTAACCAACTGCACCACGGAGGCTGTCCTAGTTATACTTGATTCCAGTAATAGGTATGGCAAAAACGCCGGAAAGCACGGAAATTCGTCCTAGTCTCCATTAGGTCCATGTAGTATACGACTCCGGATGATATCTGCATACTATCAAACATGATTTTACGCTCATTTTGCCAAATACTACACTCCCAAAGTATATGATGCGCGGATTGTTCATATTCGCAATTAGGTGTTGAACATGGGCATGCAGGCGAATCAACGAGCTTAAAAGAGTACAATTTAGACTTAAAGTTACCATGGCCCGTAAGGAACTGTGATACGCAATAATCGACATCTAGCCAAGTCTTTGTCAAACAATCACGCACGCAAGGAAAATATTGATATAAATGACGTCCCTTCAAAGATACCTCCCATCTATTTTGCCATTCATCTAATAGTTCGCTATATACCACTGAAGGCGGTTTAAATAATATGTCAACTTTTAAAAGTTCACGTGGAGTTAAAAATCTTTTATCCATATTCTCCCTAGTAGAGTAATACATGGCGGCGCGACGTTGCACCTCCAGATCGACTGGAAGTACACCCGCCAGGACAGGCAATGCTTCGGTACTAACAGATCTATATGCCTTACACAAGAATATCAACGCCAAACGTTGGCTCTGGAGCAGTTTTCTTCGCACAGCACCGATAGTAGCCCTATCAGCCCATACGGGGGATCCATAACATATACCCCAAGTAAGTTGCTCCATAGATGATTTTTAATGTATTAAAAGATAATCTCCACGTTGATGTCGATATTCTTGTCAAAGCGAAAAAGTTCCTTTTCGATTTCTTCCCGACGTTCTTAATATGCTCAAGAAAAGAAAAATTCCTTTCCAAAAATAAGCCAAGATAGTAAAACAGATTCCTTTCTCTTGACAGTTGTATTATTAAACTTGATACGTGGTGGTAATTTTAAGATTCCTTTAAGAAGTGATTGGAACGTTTTATGTGGTGCGAACTTTAAGCGATTTCGGTCACCCCATTCAGATATTAATTTTAAACACGTGTCAGCCATACTTTCTAGTCCCGACCTACTATTAGACTGTATAAGTAAGAGGCCATCGTCAGCATAGCCCGTTAGTGAGCATCCCAATGGTAAGGGAATAGACAGGAAGTCGTCAAAGCCAAAATTCCACAAATATGGACCTAGAACTAAGCCCTGTGTGCAGCCCATTGTAAGTGGCTTCGACACGGCATGGCGGCCAAGTTTTAATTTAGTTGTTCCATGCAAGAAATACGAGTAAATAAGCAAATAAATATTCCTGAAGCAACCTCGTATTTTCAATTTAAGAAGCAGTATTGGCCACCAGGCATTATCGAATGCACCGGAAATGTCCAGAAAGATACCAAGCACATATTTGTGTTCAGATGTGCTCACCGCCCTACGGACCGATATCGCCGCGTCTACAGTCGATTTACCGATAGTAAACCCGAACTGCTTCTCGTGGAAAGTTGGACCACCCGGTAACAGTCGAGGAACAATAAGGTGTTCGAGGAGTTTTCCTAATGACTTAGGATCTTAAGGGGATTTATCCCCTCCTTTAGGTATTATTCGTATAAAACCAAAACGCCATACGCGCGGAAATACACCCTCAACAATACATCGATTAAAAACGGCTAATACGGCATCACCGGCAGATTTGGACGCTTCTTTAATCATCCTATTAGATATTTTTCCTCGCCGGAGGCTTTGTTAAGAGGCAATAATCTAACAATGTTAATAAATTCGTCAAACGTTGGAAGACTCGAAATTGGAGAATTTGGCAATTTAGCTGCCCACGACCTAATGTGATTATGATATACTGTGTCATTTTCAACCGAATCGTCAGGTATTAACGAGTTTAACAAAGCTTCCGTTGTCTCCTCAATACCAGTTATATAACTGTTGTTGATTTTTAAGTTATCTATGTAGGCTAAGTCGATTGACTTATTTGCCTTAAATTCATGGTATAGGGGAGACCACGGACCCTCTTTTTCCAACCGGGCTACAATTTTCCGCAATAAGTTACCCTTAGATTTTTGGACGGCGGCTCTATAATGTGACCTGGCTACTTTCAGTACATTAAAAGCAGATGTAAATACTTCATCAGTAACGCAGCGTTTTTTAAGTCTGTTAAACCGCCTACGCGCCCTGCGAAAAGTTCTACGCAGATGGACTAGGGACACACTCCACCAATCACATGTACGAGTACCCACAATGGGACCCCGACCGATGGTGACGTCCGCACAATACGTAAACGTGTCCAACATAATCTCGGCACAAGATTCAGCTGATAAATCATCGCGAGCGAAGTCTTTGGCATGCTGAGCAAATAAAGTGCTAAACCAATTCCAGTCAGCACCCTTTAATTTATACCTAAAATTTGAATTATTGTAAACAGGACCATGTGTCAATCTAGGCACGAACTCGTACACAATCAGGCAATGATCACTACATGACGCATCCAGCACGCGCCACCTATCAATACGAACGTCCCCACTAGAAAGTGTGACGTCAATAGAAGAGTCGCCCGTAAGTAGGTGGTGCATCGGGGGTGTTGTGTATTCCTAGATTCATCTCTGCAATGAAATCTTCTACAGCGCGACGTCGCTCGGTATCGGTGGAGCGATATTTACCATACCAAAGAACAGATGACGCATTAACGTCAGCACCTATAATAATTCTATGTCCAACGAGGGACCGCAAGACATAGCGGAGATGGTGTAGGTGCGGACCCACAGGATCTGAATATTGAAAGTAACAGCTCACAACATAAACCTTACAAATCGGACTAGACACCTCAGCGACAGCACAGTGTGACGTCATTAGATTACGCACAGAGGTTACGGTAAGATTTGAACCCGACACAAAAATACCTGCTCGTGAGTTGCTATCAAGTTGTACGACCTTACCTTCTGAAGAGATATTAAGTAATATTAAAAATTGTAATTGTATTTTACAATACATATTTTCTACTTTAAGAAATCGTTTAGAAAGTGTAAAACTTTAGTTCCAAAATAGTGACATCTATTAATAAATGTAATTGTTTGACAACGTGCTTAACTATTTAATATATACTTCAATAAACCTTTTCAACTTCAAAAGATGATGCCCCAGTGTGTTAAAATATACTCCGTTGTCTCAATAAACTGAATTTTCATTTTGTTTATTTAATAAGGTCTATTATCAACATAGCTTATAAAATTCAATGTCTATTGAATATTATTTCGCAAAATAAAGCTTATAGTGCGTCGAATATAAATATTTACAAATACTAACATTTTTATTCATAGACAATATTAAAATTAATTTTAGTTTTACTGGTGGTAGGTCTCTCATATGTGAGAGGCTGCCTGGGTGGGTACCACCACAATGTCTATTTCTCCCGTCAAACAACAGTGTAAATATTCTGTTGTATTTCGGATTGAAGGACATTGTAGCCAGTGTAACTACTGGACATATTGAGACTTAACATCTTGTGTCTCAGGATGGCGAGCGCAGTGGAATGCCAAGCATTGCTTTGTAATTCAAGGTGTTGTTTGGTTTTGCTACTGTTCATGAGCGGTCGCATCGCTTACCATCAGGCGAACGCCATGCTGATCTCATCATTCAAAGAAATAAATTAAAAAGTTATCGAAAGTTTTGCTCCTTTCCACCGAATTTTGGATTCAGTTTGAGCGAAGAATACAAACCATTCCATACCTAATATACGTTTCAAAACTGTTTATGAATAAAACCATGACTATATAATACGAACAATTTTTAAATTTATCTAGCATATGTTTATTTAAACTTTAGTATGACATCATTAAAAGTTATAATCTATACATATAAATAAAATTGAAGTGTCTGTTTGTAAATTACAAATTTAAAAAAATGTCTAACTACATATCGTTATCAGTGGCGTGCCTAGGGTTGTGGACTAGGGCAAGCCCAATATTGGTTTAGGAGCAAAATGGTATTAAGAAAGAAGAACGTGTTCATAGGGGCGAGCCTATGCGATGTAATTAAATTTTAAAAATTATAGAAAACGACCCCAGATTCGAATCCGAGACCTCAATTTTGCGCCATCGAGGCAGTCCTAGACCTACCAAACGATCTATATAAGATTAGGATAAAAACCATAAAAATAATAACTATCTTTATCACCGGTATGAAAAAATCTATTACAAGTTGTTTCGAAAAAATCTAATAGATGGCGCGATTTTCACGGCCATCTATTTAATATTGCCAAAATACTGAAGGGCCCATCATTAGTTTTAAATAGATGAATAAAATAAACATGTAAGTTAAATTACTTTTGGGCATGCATTCGTAACTTTATATTGTAATTATTTTGTAAATTAATAAACGGCACTACAATAGCACAAGTACGGCGCCGTGTTTAACTTCGCGGCCAGAAATTATTATTAATACATTCATGTTATGTTTTTGTGTATGCATGTGATTTTTTGATTCATTATGAGCCCTGAAAGGAAGCTAATGAATATCTGAAAAACACTACGATTACTGTCTACGCGAGCATAATGTTTTGAAATCTCATCACATATTATGTACATGGCGCATAAAGAGATTTCTATACGCGGTTTACCGGAATTATGAAAATATATTAATGCATTCATATGTTTCTGTCAATTACTATAAAAGAACCAGTTAAATTATTTAAATCACTATAGCGGGAACAATTCCAAAAATTTAAGTACATCGTTCGAAAAAAATATACAACACCGACAGTATAACTTATTAGTATAAGAACATCCAGAAATCTATATAGTTACTAGCGGCCCGGCCCGGCTTCGCCTGGGTGCAAATATAGATTCCAGTCCATATTTTATTTCAAATCAACATGACAGCCGTTGTCTAAACTGCTTATCCAATTCCAATCCCATCCTGTACCTATTCTTCTGTCCCATTTTATCCAACTTATATTCTATTCTATCCCATCTCTCCAGATTTAAATCATTATTTTGCTACGGAGATATTATAACACTGTTACTACTCCGACTGTCTGTATCTGTATCAGCCCATATACGTCCCACTGCAGGGCACGGGCCTCCTCTACAATCGAGAGTACGATTGAGAGTGGTTAGGCCATATAGTCCACCACGCTGGCCTAGTGCGGGTTGGCGGACTTACATACCATAGAAATTTTATAAATCGCTATGGTATGCAGGTTTCCTCACGATGTTTTCCTTCACCGTTTTAGTGCGTGGTGATTGACTATCAATAGACACATGACTCCGAAAAGTCAGAGGTATGCCCTGGGATTCGAACCCGCGACCACCGTGAACATGTTGGCAGTCGCGTCTAGTCCGTTTACCAACAGGCCACCACGCACTTATTACTCCGACTACATTCATTGAAATCAATTAAAAGATACCATAGCTGACCCGACCACGCTAAGCTACGGCTTAGTTATTATATGATTAATATTACTTAAATTGAATTATTTACCATAGCAAAAAAGCCCGACCCCCCTTTGCCTGGATGCAGATATTTTTTTATTTTACTTCACACCAAATACATGTTATTTTTCGTATAAGCTCTTGTATACCTTAACATGACATAGCTATCGTACTGTCCTGCTCAATTCCGTCCCATCCCGTCTATTCCCCGTCACTTCCCGATACGTCCCGTCCTTTCTCTTCATTATCCATCCCGTCTTATACCGTGCATTTACATTTCGTCCTATCAAATCTGTCAGCTAACCCAGTCATCTCCCGTACGTCCCACTCTATAATATCCCGTTTCTCCATAGCCAAATAGTGTTCCTTATAATTTTTTGACATTAAACACTTTTAAAGCGATTTTGATTATCCATGCAATATTCCATCCCTTATGGGGGTGAACCCCCACTATGCTGTTTTTTCCATAAATATTACGCCATTACTTTTGTTCGTAATAAAGAAATGAAATATTAATTTTCATACAAATAACTTCAGTGGTTTCGATTTTCTTCGACATAACATTTCAGAATGTATAATATTTCTATCAGTGAATTTTAGCGAAGGAAAAGACACTGTAAAAATTCGTGATAAAAGTAAACATAATAACACATAACACACACACAAACACAAACGTACACTATTAGCACTTTCTCATACTGACACCCACAATTAATGTTATTACAATAATTATATTTAACTGGATTCTCAAGACACAGGCAACGCCTAATTTGAAAACCCCTGCAATATTCTCCATATGTAAAATTGTTATTTTAATAAAGATTTTTCATTTTCAAGTGATATTCTATCTGAAAAGAAGTAAATCTTCTTACGTGTGAATAGTATTTATTTAATTGTCCTATATTTATTTAACTTCATAATACATTCTCTTTTGGTTACACAAAATTAATTTCTGAACGCATGCATTAATATTTGACAACCAATTTAAATGTCAATCCCTTTTCATTAATGTCATTAATTTACATCTTTAAAATCTAAAATACGCCATTAATCGAATATTGTGGATATATGTTGTCGATTCGAAACCTTTATTTAAATACGTTCTTTAATTTGAGAGAAGAGTTTACCGTATCGACGGGATGAACATTAAATGTTTGACAGTTACGAACCCATGAACATTTTGTATGAGAAAATGTTAATAAGCTAATATAAACTCGGGAAACCGAGAACGTGATAAAAAGTATCCTATGTCCTTCTCCTGGTTCTAAGCTACCTCCCCACCAATTTTCAGCCAAGTCAGTTCAGCCGTTCTTGAGTTATAAGTAGTGTAACTAACACGACTTTCTTTTATATAAAATTAATTGAAAAAACATTTTCCAGTAGACCAAACTGTAAATCTAAACCATTCTCGAATCTCCACGAACACACACAAAAAATTTCATCAAAATTGGTCCAGTCGTTTAGGAGGAGTTCAGTCACATACACACGCACACAAGAAATATATATATTAAGATGTGCACTTGTCTATTAAATTGTATTCTATAGTATTTACTACTTTCGAGAAATACACAACAAATCAGGCGTAGGTTTTGGACCAGATACGAGTAGTTGTTTGTCTACGAAATGTAATGAATTTACCTTTTCCTCGCCGATCAACACTTGCACACACTTCAAACCATCACAAGGCACATTTTCACCCATTATTATACGTAATAAACGTAAAATACTATAATCAAACGAAAACTAAACTAGATGTTCAGTGATGTTCAGTGATTACTGGTTAATCGTCCGCCCGAAAGACAATAATAAGCGTGAAGCTAGCCACAGGTCCTAAATTATGGACAATTCTAAATTAAGTATTCTAATTATATATTAATACAAATATTTAAAACATCATAATACGGTCTCAAAAAATATCAATTTATTTTATATATTATCCAATATAACTTGTAGCAAAACAAATATTTTTCGAGTGCACAACTTCACTCCGTGAAGCCGGGCATTTTGCTTGGTACAAATTGCATTAAAAATAGCTATATGTATAGGTACGTAGTGTCATGGTAATAGCATTTCACCCAAAGGTGCGACTGAGAGGGCAATACACGCCAGAAGCCAGGTAAAAGCACACGAGAGAGAAAAAGATAGATAATACTTTGGTGTGTTCCATCTTTTAAGATATTGCGTCACGCGTGGACCAGCGTTGATTTTGAATGAAATAATTTTATATTAGTTTTTTAGACCGCGGCGCTCGCTTAGGCGAGTTGCCGGGCGGGGCGCGGATGCTTCGTCGCAGGCGCGGGCTCCATTATGGCGCGGTAAAATTTAAAAATGATAGACGTTTTGCATTAAACGAATGTATTTTATTTAAGGTACTAATTTGCCTTTAGGATTGAATATATGCGTATTAAGTAAGGCAAGCCGGGCTTTTGGGCTTGTATGGAAGTACCGCCACTGATCGTTATATACACGATACCTATAACGAAAATGACCTTAGATTTTTTTATCTGTCTGTCGTCTGTTTGTTCCGGCTAATCTCTGAAATGGCTGGACCGATTTTGACAGAACTTTTTTTGTCAGGTAGCTGATATAATAAGGAGTAACTTAAGCTACATAAGTTTTAGAAACATGATTTTATTTTAAAAAATTACTTAAAAAAACGAATTAACTTTTTGTTAAATTCCACGTGGACGAAGTCGCGGGCACAGCTAGTAGTTAATAAACCTCATATTAATAGATTCATGAATATCGAACTTAATTACATAGAGAAACATAAATTATACCGCTGATATTACAATATACAATATACGTATTAGCCAGCGTACGGTTCACTTTGATTTAAAGCTATTATAATGACTCACGAAACTGTACTGCGAATCAGTACCTATTATAATTTGCGATTCAAGGTTTGCGTAACTATCCCGAATGGTTTACAATAACATACCACGAATCTATATTTTACCCGGACAGCCCTACAGAATGATATTCACATTAAATTTGTTTATAATCAACCCAGGTAAAATAAAAAAAAATGATATAAATAGAAATTGATTTATTATGAAAATTTGTGATTGTAGGTACACAAAATGGCGATTTTTGACGAAACCAGGCATTGTTTTTTCAAACATGGAATAATATTACCTGTATATGGTTTAAATTAAATACCATGTGTCAATATCACCCCGTATAGGTCCTACCACGAAGAATAAATTTTGCATCCCCACATAGGAACATGAATAAAGACAAGTATCAATCTGCACTAAATCCATCTCTGAATTTCAGTGTCCATAGCCTCAAAATAACAGCCCTAAATGCACCCCTGCGCCGATCAAAGCACACAAAGAGGCGGGTTGTAAGCCAGTGGTTGGGGGCAAATAGGAAATTGTTATCATGCATTTTCCTTTCCCCGCTTTTCATTCAGACTTACCTGCATTCAGGGGAGCTAGCGAGGATTTGACGCGTGCCTTTGTCTTGTTTTAAAGGAATAGTGTGGATACTCTTTGTTTTTTTTTTCTCATGGAAAGCAGTGGAATCAATTTACAATTCCACGTAGATTAAAATTATTTTAAAATGGTAAAAATAAATGTAGCATTTATTGCTTTCGTTCGTGAGTTTTACAATCGATAAGAAATTTTTCATGTATTTTTTTTCTCAATCAATCATTCAGTTTGGTTTAGACCTAAAATGTTTGTTAAAACATATGCTGAAATTCTAAAAGCTTTCTATTTACTAACCCCTTAGTACGTTTACTCACCACTCACTATTTTCTTCTTAGATATCAAAATAAAAGACTCAAAAGGCTAATAGTCAAACCTATACCCATCTGTCTAAACCACAAGACGTTTAAAAATATAAGAATACGAAACAAAAAAGTAAAGTCGCGAAATAAAAGGCGGGTCGTTGCCCTGAGTGATACATCAAAGGAGTCGTCGCCACGTTTTGCTGCGGACCGTGTGTAGACTTTTTTAGACGCACAATTAGGCCTCTTATGGTTTTGACATTACCACGGGTCCGGATCTCGCAAAGAGCGGTTGTCAGGAGCTCAGAACAATGAATAACCTAGAATGAGCGTGAAACATACTCATATACTTATCTTGTTTTTTCCAATGGGCCATTATATGGGAGAGAATGAGACAAATAATATGTGCTAAGGACGGCTCATGTTCACTGATGAAACGTCAAATTGCTATGTTGGGTATGATTACCCGACCGAATTAAAAAGTGCGGTTATGTCAAATGTTACAAACGGCCTAAGCGCCGACACAATTTAGTTACGACATATTCAATAGTGATTTGCTGCACATTTTATCGATAATATAAATAATATATAATATTTTAGTTTACTAGCCACGTTACATAAATTGGCTTGTACTTTAAAATACCTACCCGGTAGTATAGTGGTAAAAAGCACTCGGCCACTGCCCGAGGGCTGTGGTCTAGGATGCCATATGATGTAAACTTCTGTTTCATATTAAAATGCCGTCATTGCAGATTCTCTACAGATGACGACATTAGGCAAAATTAGATTCATGCTTTTGCGCGTACAAATTTCCAATGGGAAAAACAACACCGTATCTGCTTAAGATTGAAGAGAGAGAATGAAAGACAGATAATCATATTAGACCAGGGTCGATAATTTTTAAAACCAAAAAAAATAATAGTAGGATGAAACACATTAGAATAGTAGGGGAATATTATAAAAATGAAAGGAAAAATAATTTACGGGCGATCTGAGGTCGGAAAGGGGGTGGGGGTGAGTTTTTAAGGGTAAAAAACGGTTTTTCTTGATTTCCGGCAAAACTAAAAGTCCTATCGAAAAAAGTCAAATGACAAAGTTGTAGGTAATAAAAAGATCTAAAACTTTTGTATTTACACTTTTTTCACAAAACCTCAAAATTTATGTGAAAAATTCAAAAAACCAAGATTTTGGTTTTTTATTTTTATCTTTTACAAAAAAAAAAACATTCTTCAACGAAATTTTGTGAAAACTTACCTTTTTATGTCCAAAATACGCTGTAATTTATTTGATCAAAAATATTTATTTTTTCGCCTTATTTTGAATTAATATCGAAAAAGCACCCTAATTTTCAACCGAAAATTCACCTATCAAAATATCAGCTTTTTTCAAAAAGTTGGTATGTTTTCTGTTCGTTGAAATCTCTACTTTCCGATGGTAAAATATATATATATATATATATATATATGTTACTATATATAAATCTTCTCTGAAAATGCAAAGCAAAGCTGCTGTTTTAATATATTTATAATTTATTTTTTATACATTTTGACATTTATTTCTTTAATATATTTGTTTTCATGGGTGTATACTCACCATAAAATAGTGAAGGCATTATTTTTACTACAGTAACATATATTTTTTTTCACCATCGGAAAGTAGAGATTTCAACGAACAGAAAACATACCAACTTTTTGAAAAAAGGTGATATTTTTACAGGTGAATTTTCGGTTGAAAATTAGGGTGCTTTTTCGATATTAATTCAAAATAAGGAGACTAACCCTCTCAAGGTGGCGTAGGGTTTTTGGTTCACAAGGCCCTCTCTGACAACGTTTTAGATATCTCCAGTGTGTCGTCCAGGGTAGCATACCTTGTGATCAAACTCACCGAGAGGTACAACCTCAAGGTTATCCAGGTATATGCACCGACTTCGACACATTCGGATGATGAAGTGGAAGAAATGTATGAGGACATTTCAAAGGCTTTGCATAACACCACAAAGGCTCACTTCAACGTTGTCATGGGGGACCTCAATGCTAAAGTAGGAGTACATGCAAGCGGTGAATCGGTAGTAGGACCACATGGATATGGAAACAGAAACCATAGGGGGCAAATGCTGGTCAACTTCCTGAGTAAAGAAGGGCTTTTCTTAATGAACTCATTCTTTAAGAAACAGCCCCAACGGAAGTGAACGTGGCAAAGCCCCGACGGTATGACGAAAAACGAGATTGACTTCATAATGACGGACAAGAAGCGGATATTTAGAGATGTCTCAGTGATCTCCAGGTTTAAAACCGGATGTGATCACCGTCTCGTCCGAGGCACTCTAACTATCAATTGTAGCTTTGAGCGTGCCCGTCTTATGAAGTCTACGCTCCGACCAAATCTGTTCCGTACCGTGGTTGGGTCTGAAACGTTCCAGTTGAATCTGGAGAACCGATTCGCTGCTTTGGAAACTACAGTTTGCGCTGATGTGGATCAAGAACTCAACCAAGTGGTGGAAATCCTCAGGGAGGAAGGGACCAAATTCTGTGAAATGCGGAGGATCCGAAAGGGGTCCAAACTTTCGGCAGAGACTCTGCAGCTTATGCAGAAGGGACGCGATGACGTGGCTGTTACATCGGCAGACCAGCGGTCACTGAACCGAAAAATAACCAAGCTGGTTAGACGCGACCTTCGAAGGTTCAATACGCGCTCTGTAATGGAGGCGATTGAGCTGAATCGGGGGTCGAAAGTCTTCGTTCAGCAGCTGGGTCGAAGTCATATCACCAAGCTGACCACATCATCCGGAAAAACCGTCACTTCTAAGCCGGAGATTCTGTAGGAAGTTCAGGACTACTACGGGAGACTCTACGCATCTCACATGCTCTGTCCAGAACCCGATTTTGAGGATCGACGAGCCACTCTTACACGCCACTACTCAGACGAGTTGCCAGAAATCAGCCTAGACGAGATTGTGATGGCTCTCAGGCAACTTAAAAATGGAAAAGCCCCTGGCGAGGATGGCATTACGTCTGAACTGCTGAAGGCAAGAGGAACACCTGTACTTAGCCAGCTTCAGCGGATTTTTTATTCCGTCCTCTTTTCGGGGAGAACTCCTAAGACATGGAGCAAGAGTGTCGTTGTATTGTTCTTCAAAAAAGGAGACATGTCCCTCTTGAAGAACTACCGACCGATCTCTCTCTTGAGCCATGTCTGAACATATCCCTCTGCATCGAGGCGTGAGACAAGGGGACGTGATATCCCCCAAATTGTTCTCAAACGCATTGGAAGATATGTTCAAGACCCTAAATTGGAAAAGTCGCGGCATCAACATCAATGGCGAGTATATTTCACTACCGTAATGACATACGGTGCCGAGACGTGGACACTGACGGTGGGACTGGTTCACCAATCCAAAGTCGCTCAACGAGCAATGGAGCGGGCTATGCTCGGTGTTTCCCTGAAGGATAGAATCAGGAATGAGGTTATCCGACAGAGAACCAAGGTGACCGACATAGCCCAGCGTATCAGCAAGTTGAAGTGGCAGTGGGCTGGTCACATTTGTCGGAGAACCTACAACCGTTGGGGTAGACGTGTTCCCGAGTGGAGACCGCGCCTCGGTAAGCGTAGTGTAGGACGCCCTCCAACGAGGTGGAGTGATGATATCCGAAAAATGGCTGGCAGCGGTTGGAGACGTTGGGCTGAAGATCGAGCCCAGTGGCGTGCCATAGGAGAGGCCTATGTCCAGCAGTGGACGCGAATCGGCTGATGATGATGATGATGATCGACATCGATAAACTATCAGAAGAGATCACAGCATAATTATTTCTTGTTGTCAAAATTAGAGTGTACGTTGAAATGTCAATAGCGCTACTTCTATGTTACTCATTGTTCTGAGGTCAGGAGACATTTAATTTTTGACTTGCAATGGCGCCACATGATGACCAAACAGCTTACATGGCAACACTAGTGAAATAATGCGTGTAGTATTTTTAATGCCTCATGTGTGTACTTGTTTTGACTTACGGAATACTTTTATAGATCTGAAAATCGACTTGTTCTGGTATGTTGGAATAAGTTTTTGGTGGTTATAAGTGTAGGTATTAGAATAAGCACTCACTTCCAGGAACTAACAATAGTATATTTTATAATTTAACACTTAATACATTCAGAGACAGAGTAAAACTATAATTATGCGATTCGGAGCGAGATGTGCTCGAGACGAGAGATGGCAGACTGTGCTTTCATCCAAATAAACCGACCCTTTTATAGGACTACCCGAATGAGGATCGGTGGGGATAAATCTTACAGAAAATATATTTAAGCCATAAAATAGGGTCTATCCTTTCAACTAAAAATTAAGGTCTGCCCAAACATCTGGGCTATTGTCCAAACCGAAAGGTTTACCCAAACATGTGTACTATTGTCTAAAAACATAAATTTGTTGCTAAAGATTTCCGCCACTAAAGAACTTAACTATAATAATACAGTTTTATTGCCCCGGCATGAACGGGCCATTACAATTAGGAAACAATAATTTAGCACAGCATCTTTTTAACTAATATTACACAATACGGTACACAAAAATTCTTACTTAAATAAAACGACTCGCAGATGTTTTATGGTTAAACATCTGCAGTCATATTTTAAAATGAAATGCGTGTTTAAATAATGTTCAAATTACAAATAATAAGCGTGTTATTTTATAAGCTAAATCTAAGTTGGCGTATTGCTACCGCCACAAGTTGTTGCTGGTAGACCATTAGTATTCGTCCATAGAGAATTCACTGTACGCTGTAGCAGAAATTGATCATATTTACAAACGCGTTGCGTTTAAGGTCCATCTTTTTTATACGCTTACGAGCGGGCTAATTTGAATATGCCAACTTGATAATCTATTTAGATTGAGTTCTATTCTGAAAAAGAAAAATGTATAGAAATCTCGTGTCAATAAGTTAGGTAATGTAAAATTATACCAAATCCGCGATTAAGTCCGTAAATATAACTCATTAAAGTAAACTATTATGTATTCAATTTACCAACGTATTCTCGACACTTTTTCGTGCCTTGAAAATGAAAATACATTTTTAACAGCATACAAATGGTAGTGGTCACGTAGATCGACGTATCCTGAGGGCGAGACGTCTTGGGAGGGTTTACAGCGGGATCTCCTCACTACAACGCTGGGGATTTACTCGCCAACTACGTTTGTTTATGTTTTTGTTTGTCTTATGGACTTAGGACTGTTATAAATACACCTAATAACTACGCAGAAAAATCAATGTTGTTGGATTTTAGCCGCAGTATTTATTGCAGATAAAAAAATAATTATATGTATAGGTGCAGTTTCTTGATGATGTGGAATTCGATATTATTTAAATAAAATGCAATGATATGAGTACCTGATTGAAACAAATCTGGACAAAAACGTATTAATTTAAAAATTAACACCAATTCAACCTTTCAATGCACAGCATTAGTTTAATAAACAAAATAGAAAATATCAGACATTTTGTTACATAAAAAAGGCTTAACCCGTTAATATTAAAACTGTAAATCACATCATAAACATCATTATTAGTACGAATTAAGACGCTAAATCCCTTTTAAAAACGTAACTATGAACTTTAATAACCGAGTACGAATCGTGTCTGCTTTCACAGAATATTGGGTATTAAAAAATCTTGCTGAACATGTAATAAAACTCAATTTTTATCGCTTGCAAAGAACAGGTGATTACGTTGCAAAGTCGTTTACCCTTATATTGGCGATATAAGCAATGTTGCCCGATGAAAAATTAATTTCCATCTTGAATCTTTGAACCTGTTTCTTTGAACCTGTTTTGGTAATAGACTTTTTGGAATTCGATTTTTGATTGCGGACCTGTCTGGATTTATTTTAAATAAATATATATGTGTACTTTTTAAACCGCGTTCTTAATTATTAAATTCAAATTTCAATTTGTATGCAGCCAGTGAAGTTTAGAACGAAGTCACGTTTTAAAATAGTTTATATTCAATTTATAAATGAAATGCAAATTGAAAATTGCTTTTTTATTTAAGACTAATTCTAAATGTAAAGAAAATTAAAACGCCAAAATCAATGGATTATGTAAATGCCGCTTAGTTGCTTTTTTCATTCATCCTTAATGGTCAAATCTGTAATGTTTAAGTACATATATTTTAATGTCCAAATTTTCAAAATAATACCTTGTATAAGTTAACTGAAATGGTTATTTTTTATTTTTTGTTACTTCTGATGACACACTTCACTTTTTACGTGACATTAAATCCATTATTAAAGAACTACTACTACTAATAGACCATATACGTCCCACTGCAGGACACGAGACTTCTCTACAATTGCGAGTAAAATTGAGAATGGTTAGGCCATATATTATGTAGTCCACCACGCTGGCCTATTGCGGTAAGACGTACTATTAAAAATGTATAAATAAACAGTTTACCTTACTTACCCTAAATGAACAAAAAATGCATTAGCCAAAGCCCAATTTGGTCTCGGGGGATGTTTCTTATTCGTTAGGGGTTCTTAAAGGATTTGTTACGTTTCGCTAAGTTTATTGGGCTCTGAATGACGGGGAACAAGTTGTGGGGAAAGATAAGTAATGACAAACTGAGCAAAAAATAACATACCTTGTTCAGTAATAATACAAGGAGAAAACACAGAGGGTAACTTAAATGTTGGATGTAAATAAACACCCAAAAATATATTATCAAAGTGAAGTGAAACCATTTTGAAGACTTTTTTATTGCAATGAATAGCAAGACGAGCATGCCGTTCGCTTGATGGTATTGGTGAATTACAAAGCAATACCCTCCACTGTGCTCATCATCCTGAGATAGCAGTGTAGCAGTGTAGACTTTCGCTATAACTGTCCTCATACTGTCACCTGTCACCTTTATCAGCTCATTTATCCATCACTAAATATCCTGTATTGAAATGAAATTACATATCAGTGTTCATCGTAACGTAACATGTTATGACATGGGTTTAAACGCCAGATATGAAGTGACTACGTTTAATGGCCGTCATCTTGAGACCCTTCGCATTTGAAGAGCATGTTAAGCCGTCGCTTCCGATTGTGGCTAAATGCCAGGCAATTACGAACCTCTCCTTTGAGTCTTGTAGAAACATTAAAGGTAGAAATTTGAAAATATGAAGATTAAACTTATAAATATGGGTTTTCTAACTACTAAGACTGCTACCGAAAACGAAGCCGGGTGGTATTTAAAGCGACTTCAGACACAATGCAACAGAAAAAGTAGCAAAGAAAAGCGACAATTTTTTTTGTTATTTTTTTCCTATGACCATATTTGGGTGGTAAATACATTTTTTCCTAAAATAACAGTGTATATCCTTTTATTTATAAATAATCTAAGATATAAAAGTGTTTAAATTATTATTTTAGCAAAAACTATGGATTTACCACCCAAAAATGACGGTATTTAATAAATCATAAAAAATCATTGTCGCGTTTCTTTGCGAAATTTTTAGTTGCATTGTGTTTGTAGTCACTAAAACTACCACCCGGCTTCGTTTTCGGTAGCAGTCTTGAGATACCCGGTATATTACTAAAATCTCCACATTATTGCATTATTATAAATGTTAATGATAAGACAATTAAGATAATGGCATGAGACAATTATTTATTACTAAATCCAAACCTTTAAAGGTGATGTGACGACCTCGACTAGTTTAGCAGCACTTGAATGGCATCAGCAACTGATAGGGATATGTTGAAAGAGTAGGGCAAGACCTTTGCTCAGAAGTTTAACAGAAGAGGTTAAGAAAAAATCCAAACCTATACCGTATTGTACCGACTGATCGTATGCAAAATCGTTTTTCATCAAATTTAAAAGTGACATAAATCAAGCGTCTCGCATAAATACATTTTTAAATAAAAATAATAATTAAATAACAAATACCACATATTGAACAGATTTGATAAATATATAGGCGACCTTATCGCTGAGAGCGACCTCTTCCAGACAACCATTCGAGATTTCAATCTTGTGAGACATATTATTATGTTATTTAAATAACAATTTTCTCTACAAAATGTATTTTTGTACGGACGCGTCTAGCGTACGAGGGAAACGTTTGTGTGACGAGTAAATAATTGTTTTGGGTTTATGTGTTGAGGGACCGAAAAGTCTGTCGTAATTTTTGAATCCACGACACAGTAAGTATGCGTTGCTAGTGCCTATACTTATTATTTAAATATTTATTTATTTACACTTTATACATTGTGTATTGTATCAATCTACTAACATCAACGGTTAAAAATTCACAATAATTGTCCTCAAAGTAAAATCACAAAATAATCAAAACTTTACAAATTCAATTTTGAATATTTTAGTAAACGCCTTTATTCTTTGTGGGTTCTCGGCGAAGTGCTAACTGAATTTGACGAGAGAAAATATTCGAATGTCGGAGACACACTTTTGTATTGTTACAGAATAGACGCGAAAAGATTTTAGCGCTTCAAAAATACAGTAAGATACTTTTGCGTTTCAATATTGTATTTTAATAGTACATAATATATACATAATTATACTGGGTATCTCAAGACTGCTACCGAAAACGAAGCCGGGTGGTGGTTTTAGTGACTACAAACACAATGCAATCAAAAATTTCGCATAGAAACGCGACAATTATTTTTATGTTTTTTTAAATATCGTCATTTTTGGGTGGTAAAGCCATAGTTTTTGCTAAAATAATAATTTAAACTCTTTTATACCTTAGAGTATTTATAAATAAAAGGGTATACACTATTATTTTAGAAAAAAATGTATTTACCACCCAAATAGGGCTATAGGAAAAAAAATAACAAAAAAAATTGTCGCTTTTTTCTGCAACTTTTTCTGGTGCATTGAGTCTGAAGTCGCTTAAACTACCACCCAGCTTCGTTTTCGGTAGCAGTCTTGATATACCCTGTATAGATTGAGGTATTACTAGTGCCCCCAAAGTTTGACAAGATTTTTTTGTTCCAATCTAGTGGGCTAACTTATAGTCATATCTTGTAGCAATTCCATTTATGGGTGACTCATCTGAGTATTTCAAAGCTTCATTTAAAAAGCTGGGTAAAAGTAATATTGTCCATACCGTTACATCTTGCGCCACCCCTGCCAAACTGCTATAAATTAAAAGTTCTATGCAAGTACAAGTGCTTCCGCTATTAATTAACAAATACTTTAAAGCATAAATATTACTCAACATAAAAAGAAAAAGTTCCATTTATTAAAAAAAAGTTTTATAACATAACAATGTACATATTTATACCATTTCCCACAACAAAAGGACCGTGGGGAGTTTTTGAAAGGGAAATTTTTAATAACGTATTCAGAGCCGAGTGTTGCCCACTTTTCGTGGTTAATTTCCCTTTTTAAACGTTAAAAGAGAAGTATTAGAAACGTCTGGCTGCATTTTTAAGTAGCGAATACCTTTGTTAGGGTGGCAACATTGTTTGGGGATTATGTGGTGAGTTTTTTTAATGGCAATTAATTTTGTCGTTATATTTTATTAAATTTCCTCCATGGTGGTTTTATGAAGGTATAAATATGAAGAGTAGGGTATATAAAACAGTTTTACCAATTATTATATAAAAAGGTTTATAATCTAGAGAAATTAGGTAATTTTTATTTGATACAATTATTACGTGCCTCGGACTGCCTCGGTGGCGTAGTTGTACTACGGTACGGCTATAAAGCTGAGGTAATAATAATAATAATAATAATAATAAAATGTTTTATTAAAACTTTCCAAAATTTTATTAAAACTTTCCAAAATTTTATTAAAACTTTCCAAAGGTCTCGGGTTCGAATCCCGGGTTGGGCAAAGTGATATTGGATTTTTCTATTCAGTATCAGCCCAGAGTCAGGAATTTGTGCCCGATATGGCGATAGGCTCGCCACCTATCACATTGTGGGACGGAACATACAAGGCGAAATGTGGGTGCCCTCGCACCTCTGCCTACCCCTTCTGGGAACAAGGCGTGAGTTTATGTATGTATGTACAATTATTACGTTATATTCAGTTTTATGTTCAATAGATATAATTTATATGTCATTTTTGATGAAGTTTAAAAGTTACTTCAATCAACCCGTTGATGCGGTCGTTTAATCATTTCTTGAAACAACAATTCTGGCCTGCTCAAAACCGATATTAACAAAGGCCCTAATCTGAAACCCTCTTACCTAGTTCACTATGGTGGGCTTTCTACCATCTTGACGGTTACATTCAATAATGCCAACATTTTACCAACAGTTAAGGTGCATATTTTCAGAAAAGTAACCCAAAAATATTCACATATTAGGAACTGCGGATACCATATATAGTTTTAGTTTAAGCATGATAAAATGGTAACCCTGCGGCCTGCATTTAATAATTGTAATACTAAACAGATAGAACATTAAATAATGGGCAGACCGATGGACTCATAAAAATGTCCCATTTTATACCAAAATCATATCCACCGCACTCATTATAAAAGAAAAAGAATGAAATATTCTCATGAGCCGCTTATTTGTTGTTGTAATGAAATGTATGACAGGAGAACACGGAAATTTTAATGAAAAGCGAACGAGTGCGGCTTCCTAATCTGCCTTTGTGATGCCGCCTTATTAAGGGCTCTTGTTACAAAAATATAAATGGTGGGTATTCTGTGGTATTTAAGCAATATGTGCTTGTCTGTGGTAACTGGCTTGCTTTCAGCTGGTAATGTGTGTGCGCATTTATAACAAAATACCAAGCCACTTAAATAATTTTAGTGTTTACACTGCAAGCAACCGCTTGATTATGCCCTTTTTTAAGCGAGACAGCTGAGTTAATCTTTATTTTAGTACCCTTATAGACGGCAGCGTATTTCCCATGGCGAGAAGTGCCATAATTTTCTTACACGTTACCGCCCAATACAGTGCTATCATTAGTCTTTCTGGTTGCGCGGTACGAATTTTCTAGCTTTTCACTTGCGTCATTACCACGTTACCACATGTTCGCCACGTGCTCTGCCGTTCATTTCAGAGCCGCAAGCGGTAAAAATATCAGATCAATACTAAAATTAATCCCTTCAGGTCACTTCTTCTTGCGGGCAGGATATAGCGAGGGGGAGATCTTAGAAGAACGTTTACTAAGGCCATATTATTGCGAAATCCCATAATCTCTGCTGGCTCTTCCATCTAGCAGATCTCTGTCACGTCTGATAATTAAAAAATACATTACACGTACTTTACATAAATGTAAAAGCATTCCAACAGTACAAATAAATCCCCAATACAAAACGCAAACAGGGCCGCTACTGTTCACAAGTCGATGCAATTATTGTCAACCTCCCCTCGACATAAAAGAACATTCGCGGAATTGAATATTGTGCTCTCAATAGATAAGTATTGGGTTCGTTCCCGGCTGAATGACGTTCGGCACGCATCACTAAAACTGCGAGGGCTGTACTGATATTCACTCCTGTATGCGGGACTTTAAAATATTTGAAACCTGCGCCATAAATTCATGTTAGGATTTATTTACACTGGATGGTTTAATGTTTGCATGAAATAAATTAACATGCATTACATATTGTGTTTCAGACCCCATTGTTATATATTATGTTATTTATTTAATCCTTTATTGCATAAAATATAATAAAATACAACGAAGAAACAACACAATAATAATAGTGCAAGAGGCGGCCTTATGACTCTAGATAATATCTTCCAGGCAACCTTTGGATGGAAAAAAGAAAAAGGATGAAACTAGGAAAATGAGAGGGCAATATATTATGTTATTTCTGTATCAGCTCATATACATCCCACTGCAGGGCACGGGCCTATTTTACAATCGAGAGTACCATTATGAGTAGTTATGTCATATAGTTTACCTGGCTAGTCTAGTGCGGGATAGTAGACTTTACATACCATAGTAATTCTTACAAATAACTATGGTATACAGGTTTTCTCACGATATTTTTCTTCACCGCTATAGTGCGTGGTGATTGACTATCAATACACACATGACTCAGAAAAGATAGAGGTGTAACCTGGGGTTTGAACCATGAGCATATTGGCCACGTCTGGTCCGTTTACCAACAAGTCACTAAGCATTTATTGGCATTGTGTTATTTAATCGTGACGATTACTTTATGGTGCAGAATGCTTCTATACCATTGTTGTAATAGAGCCTAGCGTGATCAATGATTATTTTAAACCCTAAAATCCACATTAAATGCATATCCAAGTACGAGTATAATGTCTCAGTTTACAAAATCATTCTAAGTGGATTGCCTTATGCGGAAAATTTGTCCTGCATTAAAACTTTTAAACCTATGATTTGGGTATCATCATTGGGCTATTGGTATAGCTTCAGTTGCTGTTGGAAACAGCCAAGAATGTTGATGTATTTCAATTATTTTAATAAGACTTTCGGCGCGTAAAGTTTAGGACAACATTTCTAGAATTTCCTACCCGGTCATTTTTGACATCAAAAACAGTGTTAACACACTTTTCAGTCATATTGCAGAAGTCTCTGAAACAAAAAAAAATAAAAATCGCTCTCGAATTTCGGTGCAAATGCAGCCGCCAGCCGGGTCAGACGTCGCAGTTATTATTTGATATATTCCAACACGGGTTTTTCATATTAAGAGCTAGTTTATGGCTATTGATGTTTGCCTTCACTATGGGATACGCGCACTACACCAAATAAAACTGAATTTTACAGCGTTTTGAATTGCGTGTGAGGAGTCAATTACGGATTTGGGTAAAATTTTTTGAGTGCTGTTAAATTTAAACTCGTTGGGTGTATTTCATTTTGTAGTATTAAATTGTACGGAAGAATTTTTATATTTTTTTATGGATGTGTTATGGGCCAAGTGATTAATCGGGCATTGTTCATAATGCCCGGGCAATTTGAATAATGCCCAATAAGAGCGGGCAATATGATTATAACCAATCAATTTATCACATTGCCCGGGCATTATGAATAATGCCAAGTGCATATTGGGCAGAGTGATGTAAAGCGAATCAAAATCAAAACAGTGAGCCGAAGTGGTAGAATTTAGAATAGGGCAGCACGAGGGGGTGGGTTGGGAGTAGTGGAGGGGGAGGGGGAGTGTCGCGCCTCCCCTGGTACCACTCCCATGAAAAGGTAACGCACCATTCCTGAGAAATATTTGTTATAGCAACCTAACCCTTAAAATACTTGTTGTCAATACAAATTAGCTTCTGCATCGTCGCCGGCGCTACGGGAAGTTCAGCCCCTTCGCCCTTGCGTAACAAAAGATAGGCACCCATGCTCACTTCCGCAGCTTCGGCTTGCTGGTCGCCTCCGGCCACCAGCCTCAGCTGCTACGGCGGGCTGCTCTCCCTCCGCGCCTACGGCTTTATATACACTCTAGGGTCGGTAGCCAAAAGACTACGTGAAGTCGGGGTGGGCCGAGTCGGTTTTGGGGCACAGTCAACCTAACTGATCCATAAAGTGGGTACACTAATTTTCTTCTGAAGATAATGTTTCGGACGTTAAAAAACAACTAAACATAAGCAGATCAATTCAACCTTTCTAGTTTATGGGTCTATCGCAGATGCGACAATGCGGCAGCGCACCACGTAAAAAATCATCTATTAATCACATTGCCCGATCATCATGTAGTCATATTCATAATGCCCGGGTAATGTGATAAATAGGTGAGTTAAGATTGTAATTAATCACTCGGCCCGATATGTCTCGGCAATATTCATACTGCCCGGGCATTATGAATATTGCCCGCATTAATCACTTGGCCCATAACATATGCATTGATGAGGTTGTGTAGTTTATGGTATAGCCAAATAATTTGTGGTTTGAAGTCATTGATGAGCAACTTTTGCTGTTATATATCTTGAGATATATAATCCCGCGATTGAATGAAGTCGAATATATCTTTATTTTGGGTACAAAACCCAGACCTGAGAAATTTGGAGGAGATTCTAAAAACGAAATTTAACGCAAAGAGAATTAAAGGACCTGGAAATCGACACCGAAACCCCCAGTGGCCACCGGCATTTTGAATATTCATAAAAAAATGTAAAAAAACTAAATGATGATAAACTTTGCAAAGAAGCACATATCATTTGTTGGTTTCTATTGATATTGATTCAATTTGTTTCTTTTATGACTAACAGTTTTCTTTCTTAGTTGCCAAGTACGAGTTTGTTGCTTAGTTTGTAAATTCGTTCCGAATTTATATTATACTAGCTGTGCCCGTGACTTCGTCCGCGTGGAGCTTAACAAAAAAGTTATTTATTTTTTTTAAGTTATTTTTTTAAATAAGTGCGTGGTGGCCTGTTGGTTAACGGACTAGACGCGGCTGCCTACATGTTCACGGTGGTCGCGGGTTCGAATCCCAGGGCACACCTCTGACTTTTTGGAGTCATGTGTGTATTGATAATCAATCACCACGCACTAAAACGGTGAAGGAAAACATCGTGAGGAAACCTGCACACCATAGCGATTTATAAAAATGTCTATGGTATGTAAGTCCACCAACCCGCACTAGGCCAGCGTGGTGGACTATATGGCCTAACCACTCTCAATCGTATTCTCGATTGTAGAGTAGGCCCGTGGTAACTACAGGGTAGTTGGACGTATATGGGCTGATACAGATACAGATTTTAAATAAATGAAATTTCCTCAAACAAATGTAGCCTAAGTTACTCCTTATTGGAACAAAGTTCCTTATCGCGCGTTGTGAAAGGGGGGGGGGGGGGGGGGCTAGACGAAAAAAATACTCACGAAAAGTTGGCACGACAATTTAAAATATTTGACAATCGTTTTTTATTTCTTTATTTGAAAATGATGTCATACATTTTATTTAACTCTAAAAGAGGCAATAAAATATCCAAATACATATTAATATGTTAAAGGCTAAGAAAACTAAGAATACGCTGAAGTCCAAAATTAAGTGGGAAAATTTGCGACAGTTTCAAATTTTCATCAAATGTCATAAATCAAATTGGTACAAAAGAAACATAAATTGCATGTGAAAAAAAAACATAATTATGGTGATACCCAAATGATTCTTTTGATGGTGACATATAATTAAAATTACATAATAAAACCGTAATACATTGATTTTCGATCCTCCTTAATAAATTTATTATTATTTACAATTTTAGTTTGTTATCCTGCTGTCAATCATCAACCCTTCATTTGACTATGTATCTTTGCCAATTATTACTAAAATTTAGCTTACTGATTAAGTTTATTTTTTTTTTTTTTTTTTTTATTGCCTTGTAGGCAGACGAGCTAGCGGCCCGCCTGATGGTAAGCGGCTACCGCTGCTCATGGACCTTCGTAGTGCCAGGGGACCAGCACAACAAAGTCGCTGCCTACCTCGAGGAAAGTACTCTCCTTAAACCTCGTTTGAAGAAGGACAGGTCATAGCGCTGAGGAAACACCGATGCAGGGAGTTCATTCCAGAGCTTGCACGTACGTGGTAGAAAAGAACGCTGGAAACGTACCGTTCGGGAACGGTACGCCTCCAGGTGGTGGGAATGAACTCTACTGCGGAAACGTGTGGTGCGATGGTACATAGGCGACGGTGGTACCAACTCAAACAACTCCTCGGAGCACTCCCCATGGAACAAACGATAGAACACACAGAGAGATCCGAAGTCTCTCCGCAGTCCTAACGGTTCCAATTTGTCCGTGAGATCGGGATCATTGACTATTCGACAAGCTCGTCGCTGCAAGGAGTCAAGTGGGTCGAGCTGGTATTTTGGGGCACCTGCCCAGAGGTGGGAGCAGTACTCCACGTGGGGCCGGATTTGCGCTTTGTAAAGCGTCAATCTATGACCCGACGTAAAGTACCGCTTGGCTCTGTTCAGGATTCCCAACTTCTTGCTCGCCAGTTTGGCTTTGTCCTCCAAATGACTCCTAAACTCTACCTTGCTTGAGATTTCGATGCCAAGGATTCCAATACTCTCGGATCCTTGGAGAGTAACTCCTTGGAATTGCGGCGCCATGACAAAGGGGTCCTTCTTCGCAGTGAACACGCAAACTTGTGTCTTCGAAGGGTTAAATTGAACTAGGTTCAATTCACCCCATTCGGAGGCCCGCCCCAGAGAGCTCTCGACTTCAGACACAAGTTGACTCCGTCTTTCCATAATGGAATCCCGAGAGTGGCTCCGTTGGCCGATGTACCGCGCGTCACTCGTACTATCATCTGCATAACAATGCATGCTATCAATGGACAACATGTCATCGATATGCAGGATAAAGAGTGTCGGCGATAGCACCGATCCTTGTGGAACACCAGCATTAATGGTCATGGTCTCGGAGCAACAGCCGTCCACTACGACTCTTATGCTCCGACCATCCAAAAAGCTGGCGATCCATTTGCAGAGCCCCTCAGGAATTCCATACGCAGGTAGCTTCGCCAGGAGGGCGCGATGCCACACTCGGTCGAACGCCTTCGCAATGTCAAGGCCGACCGCAATCGCCTCACCCCCACTCTCCAAAGCCTCCGCCCAACGGTGCGTGAGGTACACAAGAAGATCACCAGCCGAGCGACCGTGACGGAAACCGTACTGGCGGTCACTAATTAACTGGCGATCCTCAAGATACCTCAGGAGCTGAGTGTTTATAACTCGCTCCAAGACCTTGGAGAGTAGGGATGTGACAGCAATCGGCCTGTAACTCGAAGGGTCCGAACGGTCACCCTTTTTGGGGACAGGGTGTACATTGGCGACCTTCCACGAAGCTGGAACCCGGTTGGCTTTATAGGAAAGACGGTAAAGGCGCGTGAGCACGGGTGTCAACTCAGGGGCGCACGTTTTAAGAACCACTGCGGAGATACCATCTGGCCCACTCGACTTATGGACGTCTAGAAGCCTGAGCTCCCGTCTGACAGCACGCTGGGTGATTTTTACGTCAGACAGGAGGCTCCCACAACGCGGGATGTTCGGCGGTGTGGCGCCCCCATCATCCAAAGTCGAGTTCGAGGCAAAGAATTGGGCCAAGAGATCGGCCTTCTCCTTTGCACTGTGGGCCAAACTGTTATCGGGCTTACGCAGTGGTGGGAGACTGGACAGGCCGAAATTACCCTCCACAGCCTTGGCGAGCGACCAAAAAGCACGACTCCCAGAGGGATAGCTCTGGAGTCGCTCGCCAATTCTGCGGATGTGCTCCGCCTTGGCCTTAGCTAAGGCTCTCTTGTTGGATCTAGAGGCGGCGTTGAATCTCCGTTTCTCCTCCTTTGAGTTTGGATCCCGACGCCTTCTTGCGTTTTGCCACGCCGCGTATGCGGACTGCTTAAGGCGCGCAGCAACAGCACAAGCACGATTGTACCAAGGCCGGCTGCGACGCCCTGCAGGTATTTTTGAGCTGGGTATGAAAGTCTCCATACCCAAGCTGATCGTATACGCAACGCAGTCCGCACAGGCGTCAGGATCATCGGAGGAGAAACAAAGCCGCCCCCAAGGGTAGGACGCAAAGAATTGTCGCAGTCCATCCCAATCTGCTGACATGTACCGCCAAACTGTGCGAGTTCCAGTCGTTGAAGAGCGGCTAGAACTCGCTCCAGGAGCCATATATAACATTATATTTGTTAATAATGAAAGTTATTATTTTTGTAACATAAAAGAACCAAAATTTTATTACAATTCCTTCACTAATGAATGGAAAAGAAACTTCGTTCCATTCGGGTGTCCCTTGACACCTCTCAAGTTTTTTATATCAGCTACCTGACAAAAAAAGTCCCGTCACAATCGGTTCAGCCATTTCATAGATTAACCGGAACAAACAGACAGAAAGACAGACAAAAAAAAATCTAAGGTCATTTTCGTTGTAGGTATCGTGTATATAACGATATTGACTTGGACATTTATATTTTTTTTCACTTTACAAACAGTCACTTCAATTTTATTTATATGTATAGATTTGGAGAGACATTGTAGTTTCAAATATTCATTGATTTTAGTTCGTCTTGAGACGAAATTCGTGTTCCTGTCCGTCTTAATCTACAACTTAATAGCAAAAGTTTATTCTGTAGGGACTATGCGTAAGTATTTATCTAATATTAGATTTACGATAACATTTCTGTATCAGCCCATATACGTCCCACTGCAGGGCACGGGCCTACTCTACAATCGAGAGTACGATTAAGAGTGGTTAGGCCCTATAGTCCACCACGCTGGCCTAGTGCGGGTTGGCGGACTTACATACCATAGAAATTCTTATAAATCGCTATGGTATGCAGGTTTCCTCACGATGTTTTCCTTCACCGTTTTAGTGCGTGGTGGCCTGTTGGTAAACGGACTAGACGCGGCTGCCAACATGTTCACGGTGGTCGCGGGTTCGAATCCCAGGGCACACCCCTGAGTCTTCGGAGTCATGTGTGTATTGATAGTCAATCACGATAACATTTGAATCAACCAAAATGAAATCTATATTTTAGAATCAGTTTTCAACAAAAAAAACAACATTGAGGTCTCTGACACTTCAGCCACAGAAAGTCTACTGCTGAACCAAGATGTTTCCCAGGGCTTTCCATAAAAATCAGTTGAAATGATAATGTTCTTTATTGATGAATATACATACATAACTTTACAAAATGGAATCGTAGAATGGTTCAAATGCCGGGCCAGTTTTGTTGACTGCAAGTAACCCCTTTCAATCTTATTCTAGATCGTAGACGAGACCCATGGCCTGCAGTGGGAATAATATGGGCTGATCGTACATTCATGTTTACTTGGATATTTTGATCCACACGGATACCAATGGGGTACACGACGCGACAGTGGGATTCCCACTATAGTGACTCACGAGATGTGTCACATTTTAGGTTTTCCCGTGTAATACCGTATTTTAATCATCTGAAATACATATTACATACATACATTATCGTCACGCCTTTATCCCATAGGGGTAGGTTGGGACTATTGATTGACACTTTGCTCGATCCTCAAATATTAATTTCGCTTCATCTAATTTCATCAACCTCTTATTTTATTTAGTTTTTATTTTATTTATTGAGGTTTACTAACAGTTGTTTCAATAATACATATTTATGACACGTTAAATCACTTAAACAAGATTTGTGCGAGCTGCACAACCACTTAGAAGTAGACACAACATGCAAACGTGTATTTTCGACGATTATTATTATTCATTTCATGTATTCTCGACGATTCTAGGACCTGACACTTGTTGAGGTTATCACCGATTTGGATACGTAGGTTCGGTGTGGTCGACCCATGCCGATTCTTTCCTCCACACTCACCTTGTACACTTGCTTGGTTAGTCTTCTTTAGTCCATTCTTTATGACCTAACCAAGTGTGATATAGTTGTATGAATATTATAATTTGATGTTACCGTCACCATTTAAGTATTAAAAAATATCCATATTTATTTAAAATTGAATACTTAATAATATTGGTCAACTTTTTTTGCTACACTCTTTTTCATGACAATAAATAAGTTTATTTAAATCTACTGCTGGAAATTGTTGATTATTTACTATTAGTATAATTATGCTATAGTTATCAAAGTGAGTCTCCAAAACCAAATGTACACAAAAATGGACATTACAAATGGATATAATGAGATCCATCAAGCAGAGCGGAGATCCAATAACAGATTAATATGTCCGACATTCCCTCGCGCCGCAACATGTTCGTATACATGGTGTTCTGAAAATAATAGACCGAAGTTTATTATACAAAATATTCACCTTCATAAACCATATAAAATATAAAGGCTGCCAAGATTCACTGAATCATAACTTTAACACAATTAAAAGTTATGAGATCTAAGTGTAGCCAAGTGCCAAACCTAGAGCCTAGATTCAATTTTAAAAGGTTTTCACATACAAGATATTATAGTTTTAGGACCCCATTATCTTGTTAGATATAAGGATGACTAGGATGGTAAAGTGAAAGTCATACACACTTTTAACAGTAACTTGTCTTTCGTCCCCCACATGTGTTGTTTTGTGAGACTCAAGGGCACCTAGAAATGTTTATTTGTATGCATTGGTGATAATTACTCATTAAGTTTTCTGTCCTTATATTTAATAAATTAAAAAAAAGAACGTTTATAAATGTTTCTCGCATTCATTTATTAATTATTTTTTTGATAATTTATTGCACACAAACAAAGAAACAACAATACGAGTATACAGAAATAATAGAGAAGCCAAAGTACATGTAGTGGTCTTATCGGTCTAGGCGACTTCTACCAGGCAATTATGGGTTGGATAGAATAGAAGGACACAGAGAGGCCAGTGTAAAAATAAAGAATACTAGGTAAATAATACTATTTTAACATATACAAAAACATAATATAAAATATATTATAAAAATATATAGAAAAACGGAAACAACACTAATGGCTGTTTGAAAAGAAAGGCAGTGTTATTTAACTTGTTCGTAGAGTAGTGTTCATTCTAAATTTGAAAGCGAAAACATATTATATATGACGTCACATTTCACTATCATCCTGAACAAACATTCAGAATTTAATATAGCTACACAAATGTAAACAGTTACAATGACCATTATCCAAAGTGCACCCGAGGGTTCCTTGGAATTTTTAATAATATCAAGTACGCAACGTCGACAATATGACAATGGTCTGTCATGTTTGGAATCTCCATTGTTGGATTCGGAGGTATTTTAATATACGCGGGTTTGGATAGTTACGGAAATAGCTCCGGATTTAAGATTTAACAGACTTGTTGTTGGTCGTGTCTTTGCTTGTTTTATTAACTGTTTATTTATGTTTATTTATGTTTACAGTCTTCGTGGCGCAGTTGGTAAGATGCCGGCTGTGAAACGTGAGGCCGGGTTTCAATCCTCGCACCAAAACAAATGTTTGTTTGTGTGAACCACAGGTATTTGTTAAGGGTCTGTGTGTTTGTGAGACCAAAAAGTCTGTTAGTTTCTAGTACCCACGACATAAGGCCTGTTCTTAATGTGGGGTCAAGACTATGTGTTGGGTGTATTTATTTATTTATTAAGTTTATGTTTGCATGGGCATTCGACATGTAAATGAGCTACATTGATAAGATCCAAAGGATCAATTTTAAAAGTTATCAATACGATAGAATTAAAAAGAGAATTTTACAAGGAATGAAGGAATACTTATAGCTTAGAATTCTATGAACGCCATTGCGATGATAACAGGTAATTTCATAGAAAGCTATTTCTTGTAATTGATACTAACAATTGTACAGTGAAAGCAACAATATTGCTTTAATAAAAACTTGTTGCGTCGGTCCTCATTGGGGATAAAGGCATGAAAATATGTTGAGGATGAATGAAAAGGTTTCAATGAGTGTCTGACGCAGCTCCTGGTGCCGAAGTGTTCGTTACAAAAAGGGATTTTTGTTTGTAGTTTTTTAATTTTTAATTTTCCCGTCACACGAGATGTCTAGGCGTTGTATTTGTAAGTTTTTTGGGGAGCTGTTTCGTGAAATGGGATAAGTTATTAGTGCATTATTTATCAGGTTAAATAAAATAAAAAATTGCGAATCATATCACTACAAAGTATAAAACAAAATCGCTTTCTCTGTCCCTATGTCCCCTTGTTTGCTTAAATCTTTAAAACTACGCAACGGATTTTGATGCGGTTTTTTTAATAGATAGAGTGATTCAATAGAAAGGTTCACATGTATAATAACATCCATTAAATATTGGAGAAATATTGTTGTTTTTGAGGTTTCTAATGTGATGTCGTTAATTATCGATATTTTTCCGCTTACATTGCAAACGCAGGCTGAACCCTACGAGATTTATCAAAATAATGTACTATATATTTGTACACGTTGAAAAGGACGTTGTAACATTTTTTGTCATTTACTTTTTACGACAAATAATGGCTAATTTTCGAAGCGATTTTAACCAATACAGCATTAATCCTTATCCAATTAAATAGCTTAAATACATTGTTGATTTAATATAGATCTATATGGTTCTTTACAGCACAAGATTTAAATGAATATTTTCGAAGATATTACAGATTTAAAATCGCGGGACGTAGCGCTTGCGGCGGTACTGGCCAGCCGGGGCGGCGCGGCGGCAGCGTGCCAATATAGGAAGGTTTATATGTATAATAATAATACGTACATATTATTTTACAGAAATCTATTTGTACCCGGGCTAAGCTGGGCCGGGCCGCTAGTTTAATATATATTTTTCCGAAGTTCGTAGTACTGACCATGTTGATCTACGTATATTGTGTTAAATAATATACCATAGGTGGTTATTTTTTTCTATATACTTATGCCTAAACAATAAATTTAAAACAATAAACAGAAACATTCCAACATATTCCGATCTACACTAGTCTTCCTACAAAAAAAAAGCACAATCATAAACACAAAAACGAACGGCCCTTATCATAGACATTTTAAAAACTATTATAGGAATTGATTTTTTGTCCCTTTTAAACAACTTTTGAATTCAATCTGAGCGAAGAATATAAAACTTTTGAGGCCTAAAATAGGTAAAACTGACTATAAATAAGGTTGACAGTAATATTAAATATATGACACTGTTTTCTATTCAAACCGTTTGTTCCTATTCGTAGATCTCGTGTATTGTCACTTAAGTTTACGGGAACGAGTACTAGATGGCGCTAAAATAAAAATGCAGATATTAAACCGTTGCATCTAGTGTTTAATTCAGTTAAGCGCGCCCGACGAACTTTAATTTCGATGCAGAAGTTTATACGAAACAGTGGTCATAAAAGCGGGACATACGCGCGGTGTCGATGTGAGGCAAGACTTGCTAGCTGGTAATATGATTAATCCATTTTTTTGACTCATAGGCACGGGAAACGAGTTTGCGGTATTTTTATTTTAACACAAAATGTAAAATAATAATATAAGTAATAATATAGTAATAATTTACGAACAACTATAGGAAATACATCCTAAAGGACGGTACAGTCGACATCTGTCTGGCATGCCACCGTCCGGGCGAGTCCATCAGGCATGTTATCTCCGGTTGTTCGTATCTTGCTAACGGCGAGTATTTGCATAGATTATACATCAGCAAATTGCTCTTCGGTATGGACTTGTGACTTCTGATGTGCCATATTGCCAGTACGTTCCCCAACCAGTTCTTGAGAATGGTCATGCAACGCTGTACTGGGATCGATCTGTTATCACAGACAGGACTATTGTCGCCAATAAGCCTGATATTGTGATAATAGATCGATTGGCGCGCCGGGCTATACTTGTTGACGTCACCATTCCGCATGACGATAACCTCGTCAAAGCTGAAAAAGACAAAATGTCTAAATACCGGGTATCTCAAGACTGCTACCGAAAACGAAGCCGGGTGGTAGTTTTAGTGGCTACAAACACAATGCAATTAAAAATTTCGCATAGAAACGCGACAATTATTTTTTATGAATTTTTAAATATCGTCATTTTTGGGTGGTAAATCCGTAGTTTTTGCTAAAATAATAATTTAAACTCTTTTATACCTTAGAGTATTTATAAATAAAAGGGCATACACTATTATTTTAGGAAAAAATGTATTTACCACCCAAATATGGCCATAGGAAAAAAAATAACAAAAAAAAATTGTGTCTGAAGTCGTTTAAACTACCACCCGGCTCCGTTTTCGGTAGCAGTCTTGATATACCCTGTATTTAGATTTGGCACGCGAGGTTACCGACATGTGGGATGTCGATTCAACAATTATTCTCCCGATTGTCGTTTCTACTCATGGGTTGATACCAAAGAGCCTCGACCTACACTTTCAGAGGCTCTCAATTGGCTGTTGGGTCAAGGGTCAAATATAGAAGGCAGTATTACTGGACACGGCACGCTTTGTGAGGCGGTTCCTTACTTTGTCTCCCTAACCGCCGGTGGCTTGGGTTTTGAGCTTCACCACCGGAGGGTATATAAATTATTGTCTATATTTTTATATGTATATTTCTTATAGTTTACATATGTAAAAGTAGAAAATATATATATATATAAAAAAAGAAAGTAATAATTTCAATAAATGCAATTAGTTAAAAAATAATATTAGGTTTAAAGTTTATTGCTAACCTTTGCCCTAAGAAATCACTGCGTTGATTGGAGTCGTCATTTTCTGTGTCTAGAAAAACAATGCATGGGGTGTTAAAACGGTTTTTCTTAAATAGAGTTTTTCTATACCCAATTTTGCCTACAGTATAAATAAGGCGGAAACTAAACCATTATTCCTATTATATGTTACAATGTCAAGATACAATAGTTGTTCTTTAATGAATATTTACATTACTTACATTACTTACTTTTAACATCAGAAGCATTGGCAAGAATTTCACCAGTTTCCTGGTAGCACTTCGCCGCCTTAATATTGACTGTGATGTCATCATACTTACAGAATGCTGGCTTGCGTCTACTTCAGTCATAGGTCAAATTCCAGGTTATAATTCTTTTTTTACAAAGCGAAACTTAAATCAAAACGGTGGTGTTGTCGCATATGTAAAAGAGCGTTGGAGTGTAAATGTTACAGAACCATTTGTGGCGGATGCATGTTGTATAAGCATAGAAATACCTAAACAGATAACCATCCTAGGAATTTATCGCTCCCCTTCTTTTAGGAATACCAACGATTTTATTGACTCGCTTGATAAAGCACTCTGTAACTTAAAAAATAATTATTCTAATATAGTTTTAGCGGGCGATATTAATATCGACATTTTGTCTAAAGATTTTATTTCACATGGCGCTTCTGATTATTTATGCAGGATTGCTGAACATGGTCTCCTTCCGGCTGTCACTCTCCCTACTAGACTGGAAACATGTCTTGACCACATATTTGTAAAGTCATCCAAACCAGCGATAAGTGTTGTCTGTGATACTGATATTACTGACCATAAAATAGCTATACTGGGTCTAACTGATAAAAAAATAAACAGAAACCTCGCCGACTAAAATTAGTAACCGATTTCGAGAAGATAAGAGACGATCTAAAAGAAGTAGACTGGACTCCGATGCTTCAGATAACTAATGTAAACGAAGCGACAAATCACTTTTTGGATATTTTTTCAGCAATAGTACAAAAACATACCAAAGAAATCAAAACCAGCAGATCAAAATATAACATAGAACCATGGATTACTCCGGGTTTACTACGCTGTATCAGGCATAGGGATCGTCTACACATGCAAGCTAGAAAATATCCGGACAATGTCATTGTTACTACCTCATTTCTGAGGTATAGAAATTTCTGTAACGACTTGTTAAGGAAAGTAAAATGCGATTTTGAAAAAAAGGAAATTGGGAAAAATAGCAGCAATCCTAAAGCATTATGGGACACCATTAGCAAAATATGTCATTTCAAAAAGAAGAATAATGCACCTTTTGGATTATTATCTAAATGTGAGGACCCTTCCGAATCACTCAATGAGTGTAATAACTTTTTCGTTTCCGTTGGACAAAATCTGGCGAACAACATACTCACAAAAACAAGGGAATCTCAAGATAGTTTAGCTTCTAAATTTAGCATCACCAATGGTCCACTAAATTCTTTTTATATCTCTCCTACAGATAATGACGAAGTCGAAAATTTTATTTGTAACTTAAAAAATAACAGCGCCCCTGGTCTCGATGGTTTCTCGAATTCATTATTAAAGTTTGTCAGAGTCCACATTTTATCACCTCTCACTCACATCTTTAACTTGAGCTTCAGCAAAGGATGCTTCCCAGATGCTTGGAAAGTTGCTTCGGTCTCGCCAATTCACAAAGAAGGGGCTAGAGACCAGCCTAGCAATTATCGACCAATATCGCTCTTGAGTGTGTTCTCCAAACTGCTAGAAAAAATCATGAACAAACGTTTGACTCGATTTTTGGAAGATCACTGTTTGTTATCACAGCGGCAATTCGGTTTTAGAAGAGGCAAGTCGACAGAAGACGCCGTGGAAACGCTTGTCAACTGTATAGCTTCTAACTTGGATAAAGGTCTCAACTGTTTAGGCGTGTTCCTCGATCTCGCCAAGGCTTTCGACACTGTCTCAGTACCAATTCTAATAAGAAAACTGGAAAATTTTGGAATCCGCGGTGCCAGTCTAGATTGGTTTCACAGTTACCTATCCGACAGACGGCAGCTAGTTAAGATAGATAAACTACACAGTTCCACTCGTCCCATCACCTTCGGCGTGCCCCAGGGTAGTATACTCGGACCATTACTTTTTATTATATACATGAACGATATCCATGATCTCCACTTAGAATCCGCTGATATAGTATGTTACGCTGACGATACTGCGATTGTGTTTTATGGCCGAGATTGGAATAATGCAAAGGCTGCGGCAGAAAAGGGAATGATCTTGGTTTCAAAATGGATGCAGAAAAACCTATTAACACTCAACACTAGCAAAACAAAATACATGTGTTTCCACAAGTCTCCCAGAACACAACCATCCTGCTCTCTTGACTGCAAGATTCATACATGCGACTTCACCTCCCCATCTAATTGTGGCTGTGTTACAATTGGGCGAACAAACACATTAAAATATCTAGGTCTTACTTTAGATGAACGCCTGAACTTTGAGTGTCATCTAGCCACCCTTGCAAATAGAGTCCGAAAAATTATAAGCATAATGAAGATGTTACGCAGGTCAGCTGGCATTGATACTCGCAAACTCGTTTACTACGCTCTGTGTCAGTCACTGTTAACGTATTGTATCGGAGTCTGGGGCGGCGCAGCCAAAACTCTTGTGCTACCTGTCGAAAGAGCTCAACGTGCCGTTCTTAAAGTTATGTTATTTAAACCTTACAGATTCCCCACTAATGCTCTTTACAGAGAAATAAAGGTTTTAAGAGTCCGTCAGCTTTACATTCTCAAAGCATGTCTTTGTGCTCACAAACTGGCTCTTAACTCCCCGACTCATGATTTTTTGCTAACACGTAGAGTGTACAGACTTGATCTACCATCAATTAATACAAACTTTGCTAAAAGATTCCCTTATTTTTCTCATTTATTAATATACAATAATGTTTTAAAATACTGTGATATAAAGAACGATCCCGTTAAGAAAGCGAAAAATAAAATATTAAGTTGGCTAGAAACTCTTGATTATGAGGAAACAGAGCGATTGGTAACACACACTATTTTGATACCATAATATATATATATATATTTATGATAAATTCTGTAATATATTTATGCATATATTATATTCATTTTCTCTATATTTTACACTACTCTTCTTTATTTATATTTTAATAATTGTTTAGTTATTTAGGCTTAGCATTTTAAATACTCGTTCTAGTTACTTATTTAACAAATCCTGTAAATGGTCCAAACGGAAACATGTTACATACTTTTTTACTTAGCCTTTTTTATTTTTATATTGTTTAAGAGATAGTCCTTTAAATGGGCCACCTTATATGATAATTCTCATTTTGTATTCGTTTTTGGTATTCCAAGTTACAGGCTTTGCCTAGTTTGGATACCTCTGGTAATACTAGTTGTTTCATGTAATGTTATTTAAATAAAGATTTTATTATTATTATTTCTCTTTATTTTAAATATTTTTTTTTACATTTTTATATATATAGTAAAAAACAAAATACATATAAAAATATAAAAAGTTATCCAACGATGGCGAGGCTCGAAACCCAAGCCACCGGTGGTTAGGAGCCCAAAGTGAGGAACCGCCTCACAATACGTGCCGTGTCAAGCAATACTGCCTTCTGAATCTGACTTCTGACCCAACAGCCGATTGAGAGCCTCTGTAGATGTTGGTCGAGGCTCTTTGGTATCAACCCATGGGCAGAAACGACAATCGGGACAATAATTGTTGAGTCGACATCCCACATGTCGGTAACCTCGTGTGCCAAATCTAAATATTTAGACATTTTGTCTTTTTCAGCTTTGACAAGGTTATCGTCATGCGGGATGGTGACGTCAACAAGTATAGCCCGGCGCGCCAATCGATCTATTATCACAATGTCAGGCTTATTGGCTAGAATAGTCCTGTCTGTGATAATAGATCGATCCCAATACAGCGTTGCATGACCATTTTCGAGAACTGGTTGGGGCACATACTGGTAATATGGCACTTCAGGAGTCACAAGTCCATATCGAAGGGTAATTTGCTGGTGTATGATCTTGGCTACTAGGTTATGTCTATGCAAATACTCGCCGTTAGCAAGATACGAACAACCGGAAATAACATGCCTGATAGACTCACCAGGACGGTGGCATGCCCGACAGATGTCGACCGTACCGTCCTTCAGGATGTATTTCCTATAGTTGTTCGTCTTAATAACTTCGTCCATAATTGCAAAAACAAAACCCTCGGTTTCCCCAAAGAGGTTACCGAAGCGCAGCCAAGACACAGACGCTAGTCGGTCCACATCAGGCCCATGAAGGGCTCGATAGAACCGACCGTGCAGTTCTTTGCTCTTCCATATGTCCTCGCGATCCTTAATGCCTACCACCAGAGGTTTCCGCCAGTTCTCAATCGCCAAAGAGAGCGGGGTAAATCCTTTATCTACCATAACTACAACCCTATGCATATCCACATCACTGTGAAGGAAATAATCCCTGAGATTGCACACCTCGCGATTATGCAAGTCCTTAGCATTAAGAATACCTCGGCCCCCACATCTCCGCGGGATGTACAATCTCATCACTGATGATCGTGGATGATGCATACGATGTGCAGTCAGGAGAGTTCGGACTTTACGATCCAGGGCGTCCAATTCGGTCTGAGTCCATTTGAGTATGCCAAAAGAGTATATGAGTACAGGCATAACCCAACCGTTAAAAGCGCGAATCTTGTTTCCACCGGACAAAAAACTGTTAAGTACTTTTGTCAGGCGGCTAAAAAAACGCTCTTTCAACGATCGTTTTACATCTGCACCCATGATACCTAGAGCCTCAGGCATACCCAAATATTTGTAGGTTTCCGTCACAGAGAGGGATCTGAGCCTTACAGTCTCTGAGACTAGTATGTCATCAGAGACCGCAACCTCCCCTCGCTTCACATGGATAACCGCACATTTATCTACACCAAAATCCATATTGATTGAATTGCTAAATCTTTCCGTTATTTTTAACAACTCAATCAATTCGGTTTGTTTCGATGCAAATAACTTGAGGTCATCCATATAGAGCAAGTGAGATATAGGCTCAGAGCCTCTCCGTAGACGGTAGCCTAACCCTGAATCCAACAACAGAGTGCTGAGGGGATTCAGGGCCATGCAAAACCACAGTGGACTCAGACTGTCGCCCTGGAATATACCCCGCTTGATTCTAATCGGCTCGTCACAATCAGGAGGAACCGTACCACCTGGATATCTCAGGACAGTGGTCCACTGCCCCATACAAGACCCAAGGAAGTTATTATTATTATTATTTATTACTCTTTATTTCCATAATATTCTTTTTTACATTTTTACACACCATATATATATATATATATAAAACATTATGTCGTATAAAAATATAAAAAAGTAATGACCCTTCGGTGGCGGGGCTCAAGACCCAAGCCACCGGCGGTTAGGGATCCAAAGTAAGGAACCTCCTCACTATGCGTGCCGTGTCCAACAATACCGCCTTTTGGATCTGGCTCTTGACCCAACGACCAATTGAGAGCCTCTGAAGATGTTGGTCGAAGCTCTTTGGCATCAGTCCATGTGCAGAAACAACAATCGGGACAATAACTGTTGAGTCCACATCCCACATATCGGTAACCTCGTGTGCCAAATCTAAATACTTAGACAATTTGTCTTTTTCAGCTTTAACGAGGTTAACGTCATGCGGAATGGTGACGTCAACAAGTATAGCCCGGCGCGCCAATCGATCTATTATCACAATATCAGGCTTATTGGCGACAATAGTCCTGTCTGTGATAATAGACCGATCCCAGTATAGCGTTGCATGACCATTTTCAAGAACTGGTTGTGGAACGTACTGGTAATATGGCATTTCAAGAGTCACAAGCCCATATCGAAGAGCAATTTGCTGATGTATGATCTTGGCTACTAGGTTATGCCTATGCAAATACTCGCCGTTAGCAAGATACGAACAACCGGAGATAACATGCCTGATTGACTCGCCCGGACGGTGGCATGCCCGACAAATGTCGACCGTACCGTCCTTCAGGATGTATTTCCTATAGTTGTTCGTCTTAATAACTTCGTCCATAATTGCAAAGACAAAACCCTCAGTTTCCCCAAAGAGGTTACCGAAACGTAGCCAAGATACAGACGCAGGTCGGTCCACATCAGGTCCATGGAGGGCCCGATAGAACCGACCATGCAGCTCTTTGCTCTTCCATACTTCCTCGCGATCTTTCGTGCTCATCACCAGTGGTTTCCTCCAGTTCTCATTCGCCAAAGAGAGCGGGGTGAGTCCTTTATCTATCTTAACTACAACCCTATGCATATCCACGTCACTGTGAAGGAAATAATCCCTGAGATTGCACACCTCGCGATTATGCAAGTCCTTAGCATTAAGGATGCCTCGGCCCCCACATCTCCGCGGGATGTACAATCTCATCACTGACGATCGTGGATGATGCATACGATGTGCAGTCAGTAGAGTCCGGACTTTACGATCTAGGGCGTCCAATTCGGTCTGAGTCCATCTGAGTATGCCAAAAGAGTACATAAGCACAGGCATAACCCAACCGTTGAAGGCGCGAATCTTGTTCCCACCTGACAAAAGACTGTTCAGAACTTTTGCCAGGCGGCCAAAGAAACACTCCTTCACTGATTGTTTTACGTCTGCACTCAAAATACCCAGTGCCTCTGGCATACCCAGATATTTGTAAGTTTCTGTCTCGGAAAGGGCTCTGAGTCTTACAGCATCAGAGATTATTATTATTATTATTATTATTATTATTTAAAACAACTTAGGTGTAGCTTGCTTATGAGAATGATCCTCAAACGTGGTTAAAAGAAAGTATCAAAAACATTATTGCAAACAAATTGTTAAATGAAGGTATCGTCCGTATGTGCTGTGTCAAAAACTACGAGACAGAAGTTACAATGGAGTTGCGGAAGGTTTGTGGAACAACACGCGTGTCTACTTAGCCAATCACAGTACTGTCACCACATACGGATGTGATACTTGCAAATACATGGCACTGACGTTGTTATTGATAATTTCGTCAAAAACAATTCATGTGTTCGAAATAATATCTTAAAAGGATTTTGGTATGATATCCGGAAATATAGAATAAAATTTTATCCTGGCACAATGAGGTAGCTACAGTCTACTCGATGGAAGGTATTGTGCAAAACATTAAGGATCTAATCTTTGTAGAGTTATCTCAACCAAAATTGAAATATTGGTTAACATTTTCACACAAAGTAAATTCAACAGCCTTATGTAAGATTTAAACGATTGCAGATAGAAGAAGGCCATAATTCATGCAAATATATTTGTAATGCCAATACTTAACCTCATCATTAACACCTTTACGAAGACCCACCCTATTATCCCCAACTGAAACAATAAAATCGATCTCAAGTCAAGTTACAAAGCAAGCTGAGATTACCATTGGTGCTAATTAATGTTCCCGCGAACCTGATGGATTTTGCGGAGCCAAAAACTCATTTCGCCTTCTGTTTTACATTTCTAATAGTCGACGTGGATTGAGCGCAATCTTGCCAGTAATTAATGAGAGTGGGGATAATGAAATCGGATTTGCCGCAGCGAAAATAGCTGATATTTTTCTTGGTGTTCTGGAATTTCTGTTCTTGGGAATAATGGGGATTTGTTGCTTTTTTAGTTTAGAGACTGTGAGATGTCAACAATCAAGTTTGTGTGTATTTTTAGACCTGAAATTAACATTAACTTCCCCGAGATTAGATGATATTGCAAAAGTGTTTTTTTTTATTGCCTTGAATGGCGAGACGAGCAAGCCGTTCGCCTGATGGTAAGCGATACGACCGCTCATAAACAGTAGCAACATTCCACTGCGCTCGCCATCCTGAGACATAAGATGTTAAGTCTCAATATGTCCAGTAGTTGCTCTGGCTACAATGTCCTTCAATCCGAAACACAACAGTGCATTTAAGCAGTGTTGTTTCACGGGAGAAATAGACATTGCGGTGGTACCTACCCAGATGGCATCTCACATATGAGAGACCTACCACCAGTAGTGTTGACGTAAGGAAAACGGTCTGGCCTAGAATCGTGTGGAGGCAACAGTGAGGTTTATCATACACAAAGATAGACGGAATTGTGATCTAGGCTGATAAAATAGCTCCAGAAATATGAAAGAAACTAAGCAAAGAAACTCAAATCTTGCTCAAGATTGTTACGAATATCTTAAAAGAATCCAGACTATTTTATCTGCAATCTAGCAGAATAATGCAAAATCATGTTAAAACTACGCTCGTTGTTCACAATTTAATTCATACTCTTTTATATTTTCTAAAATCAGCTCAACATACCAAATCCAACAGAAAACAGGGATAAAATCCCAACAATACGCGAAAACATTCCCCGAGAAGAAAAGGTTTAACTGACGGCAGAGGCTATAAACGTCAAGAGCCTCACAGCGAGATTAAAGCATTAAAATAAAAATAGTTGCATAACATTCCACGTAAATTGAAACTACGTTTGGTACGGAAGAAACTGAAATGTTCCGACCTAGTTCTCTAGCAGAACAATGCTTCCGCGGCACTGAATTACTTTTGTAGTGTCATTATAGCAAAGTTTTTGCTACTTTTTTACTTGTTAGAGCGTAAATCACCCTGTTATATTGTTTGGTGGACGGGTATTTTAATTTCTTATTTTGACAGCTTTCTTAGTGCAGTTGGTTAGATGTCGGCAATGAAATGAAAGGCCGCGGGTTCGATTCCCGTTCCAAGACAAATGTTTTCGTGATCCGTAGATATTTGTCTAGGGTCTGGGTGCTTGTGAGACTAAAAAGTGTCTCGTAGTTTCTTATACAGTCAACTTAAGTGATTCTAATGTGTGTATATTACTGTAGAGTGTATATTATGATCATGGTTAAGGTAAGGGTTTGGAATTTGAAAGGCTGTCATTCGATTTTCTTTTACACCTAGCAAATTGCATTATATTTTTTTCAATATTCGTTGCACAATAGGTCTGTAATATGATTTACTAGGGCTCGAACTCACTCGGAAATAAATGCTTGTTTAATCCACAAAAGTTTGCCTCTTGTCGGATTGTTATGAGCCCGAGAAGTTTTTTGCAGTTTCTGATCAACTCACGATACAAGTGTAGTAATTCTAAGAGCACTCAGTGCGTGTATGAATGCTGTGTTATATTGTCTGGGTTATGACCTATTATATATGTTTAATTTATACAGGCAGTCAACTAGGGTAATGAGAAACATGTGTGTTAAATTAAGTACCATGTGTCAATATCATATACAGGATATGGTAGTCAACATATTTTGAACATTTGACTCATTAATAGTAATCTTTTTTGTGGAGCTAACATATTTTAGATATTTTTTGTAGGTCTAGACTGTATGTGTATAATATTATATACGCAATTCGATTTCAGTATGTTGAAAAATCTTTTCGTAGTTGACACGATTACAAGTTTTTCTCTCTACACTAAGTCCTGACGATGCCCATTCAAAAAAGGGACAGTGTGACATAGTTTGGACAGAGTTGCCGACTATGTTAATCGGATCTAGGCAACGCAGCGCTTCTCAAAGTTTATAAGTACGCTCTCCCAGCCACAGTGTTGTTGTTGTGTAGCTAATGTTGTATATCGTGTTTTGATTTAGTTCATAGTATCACTTTATAGTAGTAAAATGGATGGATAAATATATTTGCTTAGATATAATCTTATTACGGCTTAAAGTGAGTGCATTTTGAGCAGAAATACAATACAATTTTTAGGCTTATTTGACAAATAGAGGTTTGGTATAAAAAATGCAAAAGCGTAACCTCGAAATTCCATTTCGTATTGAATCATGGTTAGGTATTCTGTTTCGATTTAAAATCATTACTTTAATTAGCTTTTGTTGGCCAAGTAATTTTAAGATTGTTGTCATAAGGACACACATAAGCATTCCAAAATAATTGTTTCAATCAGTTGGTCAACTTTCGTCGCTGGCCAAAGCATTGCAATTTCCAGTCATTTCCAAACATTTTGTCGCGTCTATAAAAAACAAACAAAACAAAAGAGGTTAGTAAAACTTTGACAAGCTTTGAGCGAAGGCGTGCGATCCGGTTTGGCCGGCATCACATTGAAACTGAATGGTATTGGGCTGGAGGCACGTCCAGCGCTAATGTAGTAAATATGGGCTGACACGTCGGATTGTTCGCGCTGACACCCTCTACTGGATTATGATACACTACATACATACGTGCCGTTTATTCGGAATTCTGATGGTGTTGGACTTAAAATTGTTGCGTTGAACTGTGTTGGTAGCGTGTTATTATATTCCATTAGAACGATTTTAAAATTCATTAACATAACTTTGTAGCGTCTTTCGATCCTTGCACTGAGACAAATATTTGTTTATAGTCTGGGTGTTGTGAAACTGAATATTATTTTGTAGTTCTTGATGCTTACAACTGAATATCCTAAACAAGCCTTGGGCTTTATGGTGTAGTTATTTATTGAATAAAATATGTGTTACATTATAAGTCATAAGTCAATAAATACACCCAAAAGTGAAATGTAAAGTCTTGACCCTACACTTAGATCGAGTCTTGTGTCGATGGTGTCAGAAACTATGAGAGACTTTTCAGCCACACACCCAGACCCGAACCAAACACCTGTAGATCACACAAAAATTTTTTCGGCGGTTCAAACCCGCGGGGCTTTCGTTTCAAAACTAGTGTCTAACCAACTGCGCCGCAGAGGCTGTCAGAATCCTTGCTACATCGTGAATTAAATTTATCAAAACCCTTATACATTCATCACAAAAATTACACTCATCTATAAAGGAGAAATAGGTGACCAAGATATGAAAAAAAAAACAGGCATATACTACGCTAATATGTATGTTGAGCATTATACGTCAATAGTTAACCAACAAACCAATGTTATTGATGGCATATGAAGCGTGTATCCATTGTTAAATGATTGAATGGGCCGGAATTGTCCCAATACGTGATTAGATGTAGCGAATGTAGTGCGTCAGGACAATTGTGGGCCACTGCTCGTAATTGTCTTAGACTATGTACAATGTGGCCGCACGAGATATTGTGGGATGGTTTAGATAAGAAGCAGCAAGCCGGTTCTTCTGTTTTTTTTTATTACTTCTAAACTCCTCCTTCTAAAATTAGTTATTATAATGTAATAATAGGCACATTGTAAGACATAAATAAACTCGACGGAATCTCGGTGCAATTTTTGGCATGTAGGTTACTTCCTCGGATATACATAGGCGTAAGCCAAAAATATATGTCCGTAGCTTATGAATATATACAACTAAAAGGAGATGGAGTCTGTGTACACTTCTTTTTTGTATTTTCTTATTTGCTGCCACTCCGTCGAGTTTTCTCACATTTCAGTGAGAAAGACAGATAGTACGACCTCGGTATTGGCGATTACGATGGCTTTTATTTGCATGTTTTATGTGTATTGGGTGTAAGAGAACCTTCTGGATGGACTGGGTACACGCAATACGTCGACCTTAATCGCTCCCCCGACCTTTGGCTAATATTATATAGAGGAAATATTTTATTGTATGTTTGTATTAAATATTCTCAGAAACTATTTGACCGATTTGAAGAATTCTTTCACTATTAAAATCCTACATTATCTCTGATGATTAAAGGCGATGGAATATTTATAAAAAAGGGTATCTACCTGGACAGAACCGGGCCAGGCTGATAGTATAAAATTAAAAGACTAATCACAGTCAAATCGCTATGTCTCCTGCTTTGTACCCGTTATGTTTTCACGAAGACGCAACGCTGTACGCCATACGTCAAGTTTGACGTTTATCCAATATAGTACGTGCCGCATCGGTCCCATCTAATCGGCCATCTTCCGTGACCTTCAGTTATTTATTACATCCATGTAATCACTTGCCAATAGATACTGCATGTGTAGAATTACGAGTATAGTGGATATTGTGCCAAGATAGACCATTAGCCAGCACTTATAAAACAGGACTTAATTTATTTGGCATGAGACATGAGTTGTGTATGATTTAACCTCGATGTCTCGATCACGATGTCACATATGATTGAAACCAAAAGAGTACGGTGGTGATATATTCCTAGACCTGAACATAATATGTACGTATTTATATATGTAGGTGGAGCGAGGTTACAAAATATGCTGAAAAATGCTGTCTTGGAGTTGTCAAGAAGTCATCAGGTTAACAAAATATAATTTAAAAAGAGTTTAAATTAGTTTTGAATGCTAAAAATCGGTATAGGAGGCACATACAGGCTATATCTAGCTAGATTGCTAACTAAAACGAAGCCGGGTTAGTGACTGCAAACACAATGTAAAAGTTTGAGTTAAAAAATTTGCCAAGGAAAGCGTAATTTTTTGTGATTTTTAAATTTCGTCTTTCGGCGAGTACCATAGCGTTTGAAAAAATAAAAGGGTTTACACAATTATTTTAGAAAAAAAAAGGGTAGTTACCACCCAAATACTACGATAGGAAAAAAATAACAAAGTATTTTTTATCGAATTTTTCTAAAAAATGATTTGCTTTGTGTCTGAAGTCACTAAAACTACCGCTCGGCTTCATTCATTCATTCGGTAGCAGTCTTGATATACAGTGCATGATTTATATCAATATGTCCAACATACAAACATTTACAGCATCATGAAAATTTAATGTAACCAAACAGCGTCATAAAGTTCAGTAAATATGGACTATTTAAATATGAAATGAGCCGATTTAATTATCGATAAGTTTACTAGCAATATATTTGTGCGCGTTTTAAATTACGTTCAATCGGAAACCATTATCTCCGCAAACCAATGATTGTTAAAAGTACATTATTCAGTATTGAGAGTTCTTTGGATTAATTTCAATTTCAGATAAATAAAATAGATTTATTCGAAATGTATTTACGTTTCATTAAAATGACTGGTTTTATACTTTGCAAAAGAAATATAATTTTTATCGGCGAGAGATTGAATTTGTTTTGTTACGTAGGTGTTTATATTCAATTTTGTGCTCCATTATGGCTTTGTACGGTTTGTGCGAATAGCTAGCTATTATATATATATACATACATAAACTCACGCCTTTCTCCCAGTAAGGGTAGGCAGAAGTGCTCCTGGGACACCCACATTTCGCCATGTATTTTCCGTCCCACGATGTGATGGAGGGCGAGCCTATCGCCATTTCGGGTAGAAATTCCGGACTCGGGGCTGATAATGAGCAGATAAATCCAATATCACTTTGCCCCACCCGGCATTCAAATCCGAGAACTCAGCTTTGGGATTGCAATTGTACTACGGGATGATTATCCCGTAGTACAAATGCGCCACCGAGGCTGTCCTCTATAAATATATCCATCCATTGTTTGTCGTTGTTCGTCAAACCGTAGAATCCCCCATGTCATGTTTTAGTCAGGCGAAGATAACCTTACAAACATTTTTGGTAGAGCCTACCGATAAAATCGAATAAATAACATAAAATACTCTTGCTTAACATGCACTTCATTTGTGTACCTTATAAACATATTTACAGAATTAAATACCTTCTACTTTACGTAATAAAACTTTAATGCAGCCAATTGATGACATTAAAACGATAGCTATATGTAATTCCTATGATTTTACTGGCAAAACCGTCAAACCGTCTATCCATTTACAATACCATTGTTGCAATACTATTAATAAATGCAGTATAAAAATGCAGTGTCTGTAAAATAAATAGAGAGATTTTTAACTTTTGCACCGCCATCTATTATTCGGCAATGGAAATAAAATATGTTTTTGAACATCCAGATCGACTGGCGCGAAATTGGGGCTCTGCTAAAAAGCGCAAGAGATTTTCGATCCAGCTTGGTGAGATAGTGCATCTATTTTCGCATCTTTATCTAGATAAACAGTCCTTGGGATCTCCTTTGACTTCTTTATAGGCGGTTCTGCGAAAATAATATTAGGTTGAAAATGGTGTGTTCTGAGTTAGTTGAAGGGGATTTTATTAGCTTAATCTAAGTTACTTCTATCTCATATATTGATTACAATTTGTGAGGTGATTTCTGTCAATGTTAATTATACAGAATTTCATAATCTCAAAAAATGGTAATGATTCTAGTATTTTCAAATTTTTTAATATGTGATACTATTTCCTCCTCAATGAGCAGTGGTGGTTCATTGCTGTAACAACAATTGACAAGATAATACCATACAAATATTTTTTCAAATTATTTGAGAGAAAAAAAGTTTACTCAATTTCAAAACATAAACATTGCAAACACGTTCGCCATGTATGCTGAAAGGTCACATTTTTTCCCAAATCCCATACAGAGGCCTCCAAATATTTGTTAAGCATTAGTCGATCTCCCATTTGCCTTTGACAGGGGACTATTTTATGGGGTCCTCATAAGAGAGTACGATTCTAAATCATGGACAGATTTTTGGGCCGGCCCGTCGAAATGAGGCTAATTCGGATTCCGGACGCGGCTGTGTATCGTATCTTTTCAGGTTAGGTGTTTATAGTGTGTATACGGGCACCGGAATGTAGATGGCGCTGTAGTAATGTAGAGCATTGCCTTTATCCTTTGTTCTAAGGGTAGTAAAATAAAAAGTTATTTAAAAAATATGTAAAATATACATGGACCAACGGGTAGTATTTATATTGTATAAGATCTTTGGTGTGTTTTTAGATAATGTTTCTTCTATGATACCTATACTGCAAATGCAAATATCAATATCTTACTCACGGAGATTTTATCATGTATTGAAAAAAAAAATGAGAACTCAGCGATAAGAAATAATATCTTTATTCTGGTGATTATTTTAGTAGCTGAAATTTCAGGAACACCTTAAAAATCTCATCTCTTTTTAATTGTTTTCTTTCTCTACCAGCTTTTTGGAGCTACACTTGCATAATCCCCTAAAAATCATATTGAGATATATATCGCTAGTAATTATCGCCTACGCATAAAGAGCGAACATCCAGGCTCCATACAAAATCTGTGCATAATGCTAAGTAGCAATTGATCAAAGCCCTTTCAAAGCGGATGAGATACGTCGAAATCCTAACCCTTTAGATGACGATCGTAAAAACGTATACGTTAGAGTTGGCGCAGACCCAAAAAGGGTTGAGGGTGTATTTAAATAAAAGCATTAGATCCTTTTTAAGATCCTGCTATATGGGGCTGCGGGAGACACTTATGATTTGTTGCTACTGCCTGGGACTCATAGCTTATCTGGACATATTTTTGGGATATTATTAGTGATGATATCCATGTTTTGGATCAAGATGCTGTTTTTTGGGTATTTGTGATAATGACTGCAGGAAGTGCATTTTGGTCTGTTGGTAACGGACCGGACGCGGCTGCCTATATGTTCACGGTGATCGCGGTTTCAAATCCCAAGGAATATCTCTGAATTTTCGAAGTCATTTGTGTATTCATATACTGCATAAATACATATTTTATGCATAAAATGTCGATGCGTAGATACTGCTTTACTGCTTAAGTGGACGTACATATATCTGACAGGAAAAATCAGAAAAAGGTGAAGTTGAAAGTGCGACACACATGTTCAGCCCAGTCCCACTTGAGCTTGGCGACTTTTTAACCAACTCCGGCTAAGTTTATAAAGTAAAGTTTGTAAAAAATATTTATGATACTATAGTATTATAAAGCTAGATAAGCTTTAAAAACGTAGATAAAAATGGTAGTGCTGGGCCACTTTTTCTGCCCTCCTATTGGCTGATATATGACAGGTTGTACAAAATACACCAATTACTTGGAAAAGAAAAGTAATAATTAGGGCTATTTCATTCCACTGAAACTCGTTTTATAAGGTTAATAGCTGAATATTTATTTATTAATCTTTTTATACATAATGTTGTATAAAGGTGGACTTAATGCCTAAGGCATTCTCTACCAGTCAACCTTTGGGTGATGCAGAGATTGAACAAAGTAGGTGTTAATAGTATAACGAAGTGCAAATATATATTTATATATATATTTAAATGAATATTATGCATATACGTAAATATAAGTTTACATATATATTCAATGTTTTCAAATATATACCCATATAATATACATACGTACTTACATACATATTTAAAAAGTGGTGAAAGTTAATTTGACGATTCTGCAATTTGTTTGAGTAGAAGTTCCCGGACCTTCACTTTAAACGCGTAACGGTTTCTGCATAGCCTGATTTCGAGGGGAAGCGCATTCCAAAGAAGTATCGACTGTATAGAGAAAGAATAATGTAAGAAATCAGTAGTATGGGGAGGACACTGGAGAAGTAAATTGTAGGTAGACCGAAGGTTTCTATTGTGGTTGCAACCGAGATACTGAAATAAAGAAATTAAGTAGGATGGGGGAGAAGGAGATACAAGAATAGAATGCAAAAGAGTGAGTGCGCGTAGACTACGACGCTGACGAATGGGCAACCACTTTAGTTGGGAACGGCAACACGAAACAGTTATTAAGAAGTCGGTCAAGTTTGTTGAGAAGATCTGCATTCAGATCAAAATAGCACACATCGCCATAGTCGATTAAGGGGAAAATTAAGGTTTGCACAAGCATCTGTTTGGTTTGCGAGGGAAGAAAATTCTTCAGACGATATAGAGAACGAAGGGTATCGGTCACTCGACGGCAGACGTAGGTTACCTGGGTACGCCAGTTCATGGTGGAGTCAATATGTAGCCCAAGGTCTTTGACGCTAGGAGAGAGTGGAATGACAGATTCATTGTAAACTAGCTCTGGGAGAGTTGCTATGTCAATCCTACTCACCAGTCGCTGGCTACCTACAATAATCGCCTGACATTTAGAGGGGTTTACCGTGAGTCCAAACTCATCAGACCAGTTCTTGATGTGGGTGAGATCTCTGTTGATCGTGTCAAGCGCGGAATGAAGGCAGTTGATATTGGCTTGGGTATAAAGTTGCAGATCGTCGGCGTATAGATGAGACGTACATTGAAGGTTATGGGTTAAGAGATTAATGAATATAGAAAATAAAAGAGGAGAGAGTATACCGCCTTGAGGGACACCAGCATCCAGGTCACACCATATTGACGAAATCTCGCCAAGGTGCACCGATTGTTGACGCCCTCGAAGATAACTAGAGAACCATTCCAGCGCTTCCGGTGAGATCTTAAGATAGGAGAGGATGGACAACATGATGTCGTGACTAACGGTATTAAAGGCATTCGAGAAATCTACCAAAACCAGTACGGTTACCTTGGTGTCTTCCATGCCCACCCTTATACCGTCAGTCACTTTGAGGAGAGCGGAAACCGTGCTATGACCAGGCCTGAACCCGGATTGTAGTGGGCTTAAAAGGTTATTGTGGTACACATACCTGGCCAGCTGCCTGTGTGCACAAGTCTCAAGCACCTTGGATAGGAAAGGAAGAATAGAAATAGGACGGAAATGGGAGACAAGTGATGGGTTAGGGATTTTGGGGAGTGGAATGACATGGGCTTTCTGCCATAAAGACGGAAAGACACCAGTGCAGAAAGAGGAATTAACAAGGTGAGCTATGGCGGGGAGGAGATAATCTAGGATCGGAATAATCATACGGCGACTAATTTGGTCACATCCGACCGCATGGGACTTGATACTCAGGATAATTTTTTTTATCTCATCGGTTGCAACTGGAGAAAAGTGAAAGGGATCGATGTTAGGGCGAGGAAGATCAGCTAGATAATTCAGAGTACCAAATACCACTTGGTGATCCAACGGATTACTTTTTGAAAAATGACGATTAACGTCATCCAGGTCGATGGTCCCCTGAATATCTAGAGATTTTTGTTTACCAATGCCTAGTGTTTTAAGAAAACTCCAGATATTAGTAGATGAAGAGAAAAAATACAAAACATAAAATAAATTATGAAACAAAACAAAAAAGAAAAATCAACTAAAAATTAAATAATTTCGGAACGCAATTTAAGGTGTCAGATGTCACATAGTCACATGGATGTGTTCTTATTCATAATAAAATGAAATTGACAAATAGGCATGTAAACAAAACAAGATCCAAGATAAGAGAGAAAAAAAAAACCAAAACAAATGTGGGTACAAAAAAAATTATTTGTAACTTACGCATCAAAGACACCGTACATTACGATACAATGTACGACATATGCCACAGTAGTAAATGGTAAACAAAAATTAGTTCCGCCGTGTTTTAGACGTTCCCCTATTGAGTGCTCCGCTTCTACTTGCTGCCGAAGAAGTGTCCGAGAGCGGTGGGAAATTTACCGTCAGGCAATGAAGTTCGTCTAACGTGGATATCTTATGACGAATACCGTCAGGAGTTTTGACGATTATTACGCCGTCTTGAGACCAACATGATCGCATCCCAAAATGATGTCTTGCCTTGCCGAAAACTAATTGCCGCGGCTTAGTGAGGAATTCCTTCACTATGATTGGTGAACCTTTGAGTTTCGACTTGATTTTCCAGACTGCGGATCTATGGCTGAGAGTTGAGAACTTTATCAGAATTGGCCGAGGATGTTCTTTGTTGGATGTCCCGATTCGATGGCATGTATTGATTGCAGCGGGAGAGATGTCACTTAGTGCCATTGTTTTATTTATCACGTCTAGGATGGTAGCGGTGCAGTCCTCCTTCTCAACTTCAGGAACCCCAAGGAATAGAAGCGACTTCCTTCGGTGTCTAGTCTCGATTCCGTCAATTGTACGGGCACACTCCTGGATTTGCTGTCGTAGAAGTCGGAACATGTTGAAGACAATCTCCCTGAAGGTTCTGAATTCCTCAGCTACCCGCGCGACCGTATCTTTAGCCGTACCTCCCGATTGCAGCTGTTCTTCCAGTTCCGCCATCCTTTTCGAGAAACTGTCTTCCAGTTGCCGCTGTGTGTTTTGTATCTCTGTGAGCTGTGACATTGTTACGAGCGAAGTTTTTATTGTGCGTGTCTATGTGCTGTGCTGGCAGGTGTCCGAGAAGAATCACCTTACATATACAGGTACGAATGTGATTTTTAGCACCAAAAACTGAATCTCATGAGTAAAATAAGCTTAAGAAACTATTTGAATAATTTATATACATAAATAAATCGCAACTATTACACACACGTCTTGTGTCCTTGACACCTGAATATAATCTCAGTTATCAAAGAAATTTATAATAATTTATTGTAAAATAATTCATTCAATTTTTACTAATATATCACTGGTGGTAGGTCTCTCATATGTAAGAGGCCATCTGGGGAGGTACCACCGCAATGTCTATTTCTCCCGTGAAACAACACTGCTTTTTTTTTATAAATAACACCCAACAGTCACATACATAGTCCTGACCCCACACTAAGATCGAGTCTTGTGTCGTGGGTATCAGGAACTACGAGAGACTTATCGGTCTCACAAACACCCAGACCCGGAAGAAACATTTGTGGGCCGCACAAACATTTCTCTCGGTGCGGGGATCGAACCCGCGGCCTCTTGTTTCACAGGCGGCGTCTAACCGCCTGCGCCACGGAGCCTCCGTGGCGCGTCAATGTCAAACTGCTTAAATGCACTGTTGTGTTTCGGTTTGAAGGACATTGTAGCCAGAGCAACTACTGGACATATTGAGACTTAACATCTTGTGTCTCAGGATGGCGAGCGCAGTGGAATGTTGCTACTGTTTATGAGCGGTCGTATCGCTTATCATCAGGCGAACGGCTTGCTCGCCTCGCCATTCACAGCAAAAGTTGGGCTACGAACAAGAAAATATGTTTTTGAAGAAGCAAATGTATGACAGCGCCCTCTTTACTTTAAAAAACTCAAGATTATGGCTTTTGCTTCAATAATAAAGTGGTCCAGATGCAAACTTAATATGATAAATAATAAAAATACCCACCCACCTCGTTCTTTATTTGTTAATCCAGCCTCAAGAATAAAATATGAAAATGGAAACTTATAAAAGAAATGTTCATTATAATTTAATATTCACAGCAAACACGGTACCCTAGTGGAGTAAATATTTGCAGCATTCACCTAAAAATCCTTCCCCCTTGAATATTTGATCAGCGAGCCTCACCATAAGAAGTTTTGGATGAAATATTGTGCGGATGTTACGGTGAACCAATTTTTTTTGGCAATGGGTTTTGTAATAAGGTTTTTGGGAGTAAATTGTTTCTATACAGATGTTTAATTGTATGTCATTGGTTCAGAGGCATTATACATCCCCATTGAATGGTGAATCCCAAGTGATTAGATACATTCGGTGTGGCGTGTGTGTTTGTCGTATCAAATATGTTCTACTTAGAGAATATTCAGGATTGAATCATTTCTCTAAAGCAATTAGAGAAACCGTCGGTGATATAATGTTTATTTAAGTTTTATTAGTTCTAAGTAAGTTGACAGTTATTACGTCATAATCAGAAAAAAATTGCATATCTGTTGCGTCAGATAGGATAGGTCCATCAGCTTTGGCGCACGATGGCACAAAATTGGAATTGTCTACCAATAGATATTATTATAAAATTATTAAAATGATCATTATTTGTTGTGAGATTTACTAACATAGTTCTTGAGTTACTTTTAATTATGTTATCTAAAAAGAAATGTTTTATTAGTATTAGTTATTATATATTGATCTTAAAACTCATTAGGTGAAAACAAAACATGAGATTTTCTACCAACTATGGATTATTGCCGCTCACTTCGCGATCTATACATGATAAATAAGGCTATTTTTACTTTTAATAATTTATATCGATTATTAACCTTCTCTATAAAAATGGATTTCAGTGATATTTAGAGACGGCTAAAAATACACTTTTGATATAAAAATAACGACTGGTTTAACTTGTGGTAGGTCTATCATATGTGAGAGGCCGACTGGGTAGGTACTACCACAATGTCTATTTCTCCCGCCAATCAATAGTGTAAACTGTTGTGTTTCGGATTGGAGGACATTGTAGCCAGAGTACCTATGGTCATATTGAGACTTTAGATCTTATGTCTCAGGATGGCTGGCGCGTTAGAATGCCAAGCCTTGGTTTGTAATTCAAGGTGTAGTTTGGTTTTACTACTGTTCATGACTGGTCGTCTCGTTTACCATCAGGCGAAAGGCATTCTCGCCTCGCCATTCATTGCAAAAGTAAACTAGCGGATATTACATCATTACAATACACAATCGATACAATCATTGTAATCATTATATTGATATATTCAGTTTGATGGGCTAATGGCAAAGCTGTAGCACTGGCAGCAATTATCGCTTACATAATGTTGCAATACATTAACGCAATTAGTTTATACGTACATGTGTTATTTAGTAAGTAATCACCGACTGCAATGTTATTACGTTGTTCGAATACCGCACAGAGTAGTGCGCAGTAAAGTATCCTAACTAATATTGAATCAGGAATCATTTTGTTTGTTTGTAACGTTTTTACACCTTAACTGCTGAATCGATTGTCATGAATTTTTGCATGCACATTGTCATGAGTACAGAAAAGGACATAGGATACTTTTCACCCAATAAAAGTCTTCCTGAGGTATGAGAAAACATTACTTGTAGACGGTCGTCCGAAAATAATGGGTAGTCTGAAATCACATTTTATGCTTTTGATCAGTTGCATTGTTTCTATAATCACTAAAACTACCACCCAGCTCCGTTTTTGATCGTAGACTTGATATACAATGTAGAAATATTAATGTGTGTATGATATTTTAATTGATATGTGGTGGTGATGGATAGGTCTTCAAAAAAGAATCTCAATAAAAGTGGCACCTTAAAAAAAGTATAACTTCTTATTTGTGTACACACTTATTTTGTTGTTACAAGTGAGTGTCTATACGTTCCGTTAGTCTTTACATAACGCATCGATCGTGTGCACTGCACTTCGACTGTTCACGGACAATTTGTACTGTCCCTACAGTCGGTTACAAACTCTAGCACAGCTTACTAGGCAGTAGGCTTAACTTGATGTTCCATATTCGCAAACAACTGTATGGTGTTTCTACATGCACCTACATATGTACTGGTAATAAGGTAAATCTATTTAAATATAAAAATCATAAATACCTACACTTATACAGGATGTATCCAGACTCCGACCGAAATGGAAGCCACTTGTCTTCAGACATAATGGAACTAAACGATTATTTTTGTTTTTTTTTTCTCTCGTCGTAATGGGTGTTCAATACATATTTTTTCGTAAAACAAAGTATTGTGCACCTTATTATTTTGATCGACGCTAAGGTATGCAAGCGTTTAAATTAAGATTTAAGACTTCATTAAAAAAACTATGGATTTACCACCAAAACACATGATATTTAAAGTCACACAAAAATATTTTAGCGTTGCTTTGTGAATTTCTTGTTGAATTGTGTTTGTAGTCACTAAAACTGTACAAACCTGCCTGCATAAACTTTCTAACTTGTATAAATCTGAAAAATTTGTTTGAACGAACTAATACCAGGAACTACTGGTTCAAATTGAAAAAACAATTTAGTTTTGGCTAGTCCGTACATCGAGGATGGCTATGGAATACTTTTTATACTGGAAAAATATATACCGGGTATATCAAGACTGCTACCGAAAACGAAGCCGGGTGGTAGTTTTAGTGACTACAAACACAAAACAACTAAACATTTCGAAAGTAATGCAACAATTATTTTTTATGATTTTTTGAATATCGTCGTTTTTGGGTGGCAAATCCATAGGTTTTGCTAAAATAACAATTTGAACTCTTTTATACCTTAGATTATTTATAAATAAAAGGGTAGGTATACACTATTATTTTAGGAAAAAATGTATTTACCACCCAAATATAGGAAAAAAATAACAAAAACAAATTGTCGCTTTTTTTTGCAACTTTTCCTGTTGCATTGTGTCTGAAGTTGCTTAAACTACCACCCGGCTTCGTTTTCGGTAGCAGTCTTGATATACCCTGTATAGCGCGACATTTTTCCCGGAAAAGCTTTTTCACGCGGGCCAAGCCTCGAGCAATCCTATTATTCATACATAGAATTCGCAGTAACTATGGGTATAGCAATATGCTATTAATACTAGTGTTCTGACCTGACTTTACATGCTTCGAAATAAATCTGGACAGAAATATATTTTATGTATAAATTAAGTTTTTCCTTATTCTCAACCCTTAATTTTCATTTAATTCAGATGTTAAATAGTCTATATCGTCTTTATGAAATGGGCTATCAAAGGCAAACATTATTGTATAAATCTGACTGATCTAAACAATTATTATCGCGTTTGATGCAAACAAACTCTTCATCTTAATCTACTCGTATTTTTATATATTTGAATTTCCTTAAACGAATCTCTTACGCAGTTTTCTTTAGTCGCAATTCAGTGCAGCATAAAATATCTTTGTAAAATCTATAAACATAATATTGATGATTTTCTGCTTAAAATTAAAAATAGTATTTGAGAAATACGATAGGTCCCACCGAGATTTGAACTCAGATCGCTGGATTCAGAGTCCAGAGTGCTAACCATTACACCATGGGACCTCTGTACTTCCCGAGGTTAATGCGCTATCGTATTCTAATACAAGAATTTTAAAACACAATTAATATTTTTGTCATGACACATCCACGCACATTCTGCATGCAAAGACGCCTGTTTCCTGACTGCAAGCTGCTTTAAACAAGTTGCTGGGAAATCATTGTGGTTCTTTTATTCACCAGAAGACTTGCATGGCTGGGTTTCATTTTATTTTAATTTTATGTCCTATACGATGGAAAGGTTCAAATTTTGCCTTTATAACCCTGAGCGAATAGATTGACATCTCTCCCAACACAATCGAATGAGTAGTTATGCGCTATACTAGAACATACAGACATAATATATACTTATTCAAAGAAATATACACACGAAACATTACCATACCTCTTTTCTTTATAATAGAGTAACAAGTTATATTCATTTAAAACTGTCATTTAGGGATTTTATTGCGGATTTTACATTTTTTGAGCTTTTGTGGTCATGGGGCGGACACGTTCTCAAGTAATTAAACAAAATCCTCGATTAAATTCGTAAATAATAGTTTTATTTTAATGTGTAACATTTGCTTAAATCTAAGAAACCATTAAGTTCTCAATACTTACTAGCTATTTATTTTACAAAGTACCCATACGTACTTCACAAAATAATATACTAATTCCACTATTAAGACTTAAGTTCAAGTAACATTGGTTTTACAAGAGATCGTAAGTAATTGCTATTGTAGTTTGAACCGCGCTTTCAATCCTTATAAATTCTAGAGAGTTCGATATGGAATTTTCTATTGTCTTTTATTAAAAGCGAATGCTTTTCCAGAATGAGTGTGGAGTGTTCTTTGTTTTTCGCATTTTTATTATCTTTCCATTTTATGGAAGTAGATCTGTTTTATTCATAATTCTTGGTTTTATTCAATGCTTTTCTTTTAGTTAATGCACTTCTATAAGAAGTTTACTTCACATTCTTTTACCGTTAATTATAAATTACAGGTAAACAATATGTCTTAGAAATTATTTTCGGTTTATTTTCTCCGTAATTTTAAATATCCTGATCTACATAGTATAAAACAAAGTCGTTTCCCGTCTGTCTGTGCCTACGTATGCTTAAATTTTAAAAACTACGTGACATATTTTAATGCGTTTTTTTTTAAATAGATAGAGTGATTCAAGAGGAAGGTTTATATTATGTATAATAAATATGCAGAAAGTTCCAGTTTGTAAGAAAAATAATATGTATCTGGTGTGGCGTTAAAACAAAAAACATCTGCACCCAGGCGAAGCTGGGACGACAAGTTTATGTTGGGAGGAAGTTAACCTTTGGTATGTTTTACGTCAGTAATTACTTATTAATCTTTAGAAAACATTTTTCTTAGTAACAATAACATTATACATTTTATTATTAGCCATCCTATACTTACAAGGAAAATTCTACTGGTCATTTCTACTGTACCTCGTGCAATCGCATATTTAAATATAAGTTTGGTTTTGCTAGCCATATCCATTCCCACCAAAGAAGAGAGACGGGCATTTGTTAAAGGGAGTCGCTGTTGTCGGATACGACAATGGATGTCATCATCACATATTAATGATACTGACTGGTGTATGGTACTGGAGACACTACGGTTGGCCACAGCGGAGTTCGGAGAGAGTTAGAGCTTATGGTCTTCCTTTAACAGTTCCTGAACATATAAGTATATAAATTATCCTTAACAGCAAAGCTACTGGTTATTTTTTGATTCGATAAATTTATATAGCAAATAATATTTCCTCCCGTAGTTGTTTTGATGACATCTAATATAACACTTTCAAAGTATTTTACTGTACTCGTGGCGACCATGATTAATTAATCTAACATATTTTTCCTACCACTTCTACAAACTATAACAGCAGAATATCTATGCATAAAAAACAATTTATTCCATATAAAAATAGCATTAAAAGATACCTTGTAAAATTTTCCCCATTCCGGTCCAATTACGCGGCGATTTGCTCGCTTCCCTTCCCAGTAAGGGCGTACCTGTTAAAGAGTCTGCGAGATATTTGCGTATCCTTTTTGTTCTGGTCACCGCACTGCTGCGTCATACTCAAACGCTTTCTGAGACTTTCTTTTTTGTCTTCACGTGGGTAGCAGGGAAGAAAACGAAAAGTGTGAAAAGTGAGGGATAGAACCGCGGTCTGTGACAAATGTTTGTGTGACCTACAAATTTTGTTTCGACGGGACGAAACTTATCTTAATGTGAAATGATGAGTACGTGTTTTAATGTTGCGTGCATTTGTAAAGGTAAAAGCACTGAATAATAAAATTTGTTTTGATAAGTAAAAAAAAACTGATGGCAGTTGGGGCAGAAAAGTTCTGGAGTGGAGGTCACGTACAGACAAGCTCAGTGTCGGACACCCACAAGGTGAACGGACGATCTGGTTGAGGTTGCACGAAGTCGTTGGATGCAGGCCCCTTCCAACAGGTCAATGTGAAGATCCTTGGGGGAGGCCTGTTTTCAGCAGTGGACTTCCTGTAGCTAAAGAGAGAGAGAGAGAGAAGTATTGCTCCTTAGTAGGATTACTCCTGTGCGCTACAGATTCGTTTATATTATTTTATTAAATTCATATTCTACTTGTAGGAACTCTAAGCTCACATTCAACTCTCACGCATCCTAGCGCAATAAAGGTATTTCATCCTCCACCATATCTGAATATTTGATCAAACATTCCCAACAACAAACCAATACAAAATTCAATACAAGCACCAACATTCAAGAGAGTCAATAAGTCCTAACTAATTTAAATTTGCATCCAAATACCTTATCTACATAATCGCCTAAGTATTCCAATGTTCAAACAGCGAGTGTATCGGCGGGCAACTGTGCGATCCGCCGTCATTCCAATCAAGTCTGGCCACTACGTACGGGATATTTCATAGCATATGAGATCTTATGAAATATTATTTCATTTGCTACTTTTTTATAGTGGCCTGACGTGTTGACTCATATTGCACGGACAGGCAAGATGGCCTCTGCCTTGTAGTTGGACAATGACGACTTATGTGTGTACTTTCCTCATATTATTTTAGAAAGTCACGCTGTTGACAGCTCATGACTCAGCATGAATGGGCAGGCTCGTCTGAGGCGGTACCACTATCTCACAGGAGATCGACTGACGATCTGATCGACGTAAAGCGCCTGTTTAGTTGTCGCATTTCGTTCGGTAAGTGAGATTGCCAGATGCCTAATACCCCTTGCCTATTGCCTTTCTTTACCTTAGCGCTGGCGACCCTATTTGATGGGATCGCAACACATCCATGATCTAAGCGTTATGGATATTCATTGGCAGGGGTGTTCACTTACCATCACGTGACCGTTGGCGTCGGATCGTTTGCCGGACGTATGAAATTAAAAATAAATATATTATCATTATTACCAAAAATTAAAATCTATTCCAACCTGACACTGCAACTCCTGACAGCCAGAATCGAGAGTGCATTTAATTTACACCCACCACTGAAAGTTTTGTAAGCCCGCAAGAAATTAGTCGAATAGATAAAAGAATACAGGTCGTCTGCCTACTTTATAAAGGGAAATTCAATGTTGCGCCTGCCAATAGGTAGTCTTGACATGTGACCCAAAAAATATGTAATGTGTTCTTCCGATTTTTATTTCAACTACCTAATTAAAGAGAATTACATATGCCAGTAGCAAGAACATGAAGGCATTGGGCATGAAAAATCACTCCCTGTTACATTTCACATTAATCATTCAGAAAATCCATCGAACAAAATTGAATAAACAGCAATGATTTCCATATCTCCTGGCCACCTAGCCAGAGTGTACCGAATATTATGTTTTATGCGTCTGGCAACACACAATAAATCTAATCTCGGCTAAATTACGGCCCACATGCGCGCCAGTCTAGTGTAATGGCAATAAAATTATTTGCAAAACAATGTTGCCAGCTTTACTGAAAATAAACGTTGGAGTAAATTAGTGGCTTACACTTATTTATCTTTGTATTGTTTTATTTGTTGTTTGTTCTTGAATATTTGGCAGTAAAGTTTTATTGCTTTATTTTAATTTGGTTGTATGTTATATTTTTATTTGAGATGTATTTTAGCGGTCATTATCCTTTTCTGCAATATAAAATATATTTATGATTGAATCGGTATATGTCTATCTCTATAATGGTCAATCTCACTGTTCAGGAATAACTAGGATTTTAAAATATAAATAGGGCATGCATTTTTAATTAACTACTTACGAATTTATCTGCGCGGTGATCGATGATATTATGTTTACTTTCGTAAAATTTATCAGTGTCAGCTTCACGAATTAAACTTTGAACATCTTTTATATTAAATAAGAATTAAAATTAATCTATTAGGCTTTTTAACTTAAACTTAGTGACTGCACTGCAGTTGATGGTAAGGGCAAAACCGTCCAGCAAAATATCAATTACCACTATTTGACTAATGGCACTATTATTTTATTCATTTTTTTTTTCTATTGCATTGAATGGCGAGACGAGCAAGCCGTTCGCCTGATGGTAAGCGATACGACCGCTCATAAACAGTAGCAATATTCCACTGCGCCCGCCATCCTGAGACATAAGATGTTAAGTCTCAATATGTCCAGTAGTTGCTCTGGCTACAATGTCCTTCAATCCGAAACACAACAGTGCATTTAAGCAGTGTTGTTTCACGGGAGAAATAGACATTGCGGTGGTACCTACCCAGATGGCCTCTCACATATGAGAGACCTACCACCAGTAAACATTCATGCAGATCAATCCCTTGTTTCACTTCAGTACATCAGTTAAAACCAATGTAGAAAAATTAGCAAATACATGCAAACAAATTTAAACTCACGCCTTTTTTCCAGAAGGATAGGCAAAGGTGCTACTAGGATACTCACATTTCGCTTTGTATGTACCTTCCCACGATGTTATAAGGGGCGAGCCTTTCGCTATATCGGGCACAAATTACTTACTCCATGCTGTTAATAAATAGAAAAAATCTAGTTTCATTAAATTAACAAATTCTATTGTTGAATCGATCCCCGCATATGTAATGAAGCATAAAACCTCTGGCATGCTTTCTGGCGGAAAATAGGCAAACTAGAAATATATTTTTAGTGCAGTCTGGACCCGGGAGCGACCAAACGTCCAGTTAGCCTGCCAATTTAGCATAGCCTCGGGCGATATTGGTAAGGGTCGATACCAGCGTTTTCATTTCGGTACCGGATTTGTTGGTATTACGTAATATGAATGTTGGCTTGTAATGTTGGCGGTTTTGAATTTTGTTTGCGTTTGGTAGCAATACCAGATGGTTAGTATGATGTTATTATAAAAAAAAATTACAAACATATAAATGGCCTTGAAAATAAACACGATCATGAACTGTAAGACAAACGAATGAAATTAGTTTTTAGTAATTTTATATGATATGGTTTCATTTTTGTGTTTTTAACTTTCTGACGTTTCAATTACTTAACAGCTCTTATGGTCACGGGGTGGGCTGTATAAAATAAACAAAATCTGCCATAAAATTCGTTGAAATTGATTAATTTGTGTAAGATTCACGTAAATCTAAAAAAAACTAATTTTAATTGTGAGCATTAAATTTAGATAACAATTGTATAATAATATGTTTTATACCCAAATATGACAGAAGCATAATTCAATAATTATTAACTACAAGGGCTGCATATATTATGCATATAAGTATGTCTTTGGCTGTTGGTACGTCTGTCGTTTGTATAATATTAGACGTTACCACTAGGAAAGTTCAAACTAAGTGCTAAACAAGAGATAAATTCGATATATCTGCAATATTCTCTGCAGTGGTATTCTCTATGAACCTATGATGTATTTTACTTTTAAATCGTATGACGGCAATTGAGAGGTTTTTCTTTCATCTCAATAAAAAAATATCGCAGTCGCAAATCCAATCCTGAGCAAATAATGTTTTTCGAATGAATCGAAAACGTGCCTAGTCACGTTTTGCGTTTCGTCACCAACCTCGAGAGAGCGACTATTTTGTCGTATTTATAGTACTCCATAAGTCTATAGGATTAAGACCACTTTGTTTATTAAGACCTTCGTATTGTATGCACTCGGTGGCGTAGTTGTTCTAGGGTACGGTCACAAAGGTGAGGTGTCGGGTTTGAATCCCGGGTTGGGAAAAGTGATATTGGATTTTTCTATTCATTATCAGCCTATAGTCAGGAAGTTGTTCCCGATATGGTGATAGGATCGCCACCTATCACATCGTGGCACGGAACATACATGGCGAAATGCGGGTGGCACCTCTGTCTATCCATTCTGGAAAAAAGGTACGAGTTTATGTATGTATGTATATATTGTAGGCATTATGTTCGCATTTTTTTTTAAATTTGACAGCCTCTATTGCCCAATGGTGGGACGCCGGTTTTGAAACGTGAGGCCGCGGGTTCGATCCCCGCACAGAGACAAATATTTATGTGGTTCACAGGTATTGGGTGTTGGTAAAACCGAAAAGTCTCTCGTAGTTTCTGAGTCCCGCGACACCAGACTTGGTGTTAGTGTGGGTTCAGGACTTTGTAAGTGATTTTTGGGTGTATTTATTTATTGTGATTTAGACAAACGAGCTAGTGTTTTTGTGGAAAGTTTCACTTGCTTGTACTGCAACTTCACCATATCATGAAATACTAGTTCTAGAACCAAATTAAAATTTGTACTATCTTGATAATACATTCATAACTACTAAGTGAATGCAACTAGAAGACCTAGAAGCAATATTTTTTCCAACAATTCATTTAGAACATAAGTTATCACTAAGAAAATATATCTCAAAATTCATTCCCTATTTGGCCTGTTGGTAAACGGACTAGACGCGACTGCCAACATGTTCACGGTGGTCGCGGGTTCGAATCCCAGGGCACACCTCTGACTTTTCGGAGTCATGTGTGTATTGATAGTCAATCACCATGCACTAAGATACGGTGAAGGAAAACATCGTGAGGAAACCTGCATACCATAGCGATTTATAAAAATTTCTATGGTATGTAAGTCCGCCAACCCGCACTAGGCCAGCGTGGTGGACTATATGGCCTAACCACTCTCATTCGTACTCTCGATTGTAGAGGAGGCCCGTGCCCTGCAGTGGGACGTATATGGGCTGATACAGACAGATTAAGTACAGAACGAAAGTTTGTATACAAGTTCGTTACATCTTTTTATTTAATATGTGTTTAGAGACTTTTATACTAATCGAAAATACATGTTTTTTATTCGTCATATCTGAAATAAAACATATGGGAAATAGCTGCTCAGGGCAAGCTATGACCGGTGGGAAATCCAAACGGGTTCTATAAAAACAGAATGAAAGGAATGGCCTAGATTTTTATAACGTATGTTCAACTTCCATTTGAATTCCGGCGGTCCGAGTAAATTCCGTGGTCTCTGCGGATTGTCCGGAGGTATTTGATGTAAGGATCTATAGGAAAGTAATTTGTCCAATTCCTGGAGACAAGGTTGGGTTTTCTTGCACTGCTATGTTCTTGGTAAACCTGGGCTAGATTTGAGCTAAACTGTTAATTACTAAAAAACTGATTATAAATTTGCTATTACCTCATTTTACGGAGTGAACTATAAAGGAAAGGTTTAGATCAGTAAGTCGGTGATACGAGTTTGTATTTTAAGAAAAATGAAAAAGCTTATAGGTCATCTATAGTAACTTTGATACCCGTGATGGCAAGATGGCTTGAATTGCCTATATATTTTTATGTATTCTGCTGTTATTAAAAGCTTTATACCGTCTCGTGACTATTTCACATTCCAAGGAAGTGTTACGTTTAATTGATCTACCAAAACAGGATAAATGTATATAAATTCAAACCAGAGTAACTACTGGACACATTGAGACTTAAAATCTTATGTCTCAGGATGGCGAGCGCAGTGGAATGCCAAGCATTGCTTTGTAACTCGAGCTGTTGTTTGGTTTTGCTACTGTTCATGAGGAGTCGTATCACTTACCATCAGGCGAACGGCATGCTCGTCGCGCCACTCGTTAGAATAAAAAAACCCTCAAAACTTCATCAATCAATGAGAGGATATAATCAATGTGAGAATATTCAATAGCAGTCATTTCTATTTAATACCGAAGTGAACTCCAGTTGCATAACTCACATGTTTCACAAACTAGCGTGCAATTAGTGTATAAGTGCAGACGCCGCGGTCTGGCCGGCTTCCAGCCTCGTATGCTCCTTTAGCTGCCAATTGTTCGAGCCGCCGACTGCTGCTTTATATCCCCCTGGAGGCTTGCGTTTCGCTATTTTGTTAACGTGCTTGCTAAATCTGGGATTTTGTTTATGAAAGCCTGGCTAGAGGCTAAACTTAGATTGGTTAGAATTTTCTTCTAGTTCTTTGAAGGCTACGGGAAGTTTCTAGCTCCATGTTTTTATTTTAGTATGGGATTAATTTTCCCGCATGAAAGTCTACTCAGATTTCCAGGAAGAAATCAATGAAGCACGTGTCGCTCGGCTTAAAGAAGTTAACCTATCAGGAGTGAAACCAAGTTGTTTCTTATTAAAAACAAAAACTGGTTCGCGAGTTCTCTCATTCCTACAATCCCGCGTACTTCTGTCGTAGCGTGAGAAAGAAACTGAATAGGTTGGTAGGATTAAATTGAGTGGCCAGAGGTAATAATTATATACATTGCTAATCGATAATCTTATATCTTTACATCAGGTGCCGTGCAGGCTGTAGTCATTGTAAAGCTGATGTTTTATCTGTATTGGCCATTGTCAATTGACGTCGACAATGCCTGCTAATTCAACTGCAAAGAAAGTCACTATGCAAAGCGAACATATGAATAAGCTGAATTCCACGAAAAGTCCACTGAAAATAGAAACTCCATATTCAGCACTGGCATCACGCCGTTTGTTTTTTTTTTAACTTTCCAGCCATGACATGCTGTGTAATGTCCTAATAAATATCTTTTATTTTTATCTTTTTCCACCCGGTTGTCGTCGAAGCGGAGACGGTAAAATAGAAAGAATAAAACTCAATCGCACTGTAACAGAATTCTACCTTCATTATGATTGTTTAACGGCAATGCAGATATTCTAACTAGTAAACTTTTGCTGGAAATATTAGATTGATCTCTATTTAAAATTGTATGTAGAATAAACCAACGCGATAAGGTTATGGCATTTCATATGATACCACCATACATGGCTAAACCTGGCTAAACCCGAACTGCGACGAACTTACTTGAGTCGCTATGACATGTGATTCAAGTAAGTACTATGTGTCTTGAACTTGTGCTTACTCAGCCCTTGTCACCTATGCACTCGGATTGTCAACCTGACTAGTACACCTATAGTCGACTTATTGCTGATAAATAGCACTTTGTTGTGACCACTCTGTTCTTCCTAGCTTCTTCTCAACCTGTCCATCTAATGGTTGTCTGGAAGAAGTCGCGTTAAGCGATTAGACCGTCAATTGTCACCTTAATTTAAATGTCTTGTCATATTTTTCTTCTTATTACTCTATGTGGTGTTCAATAAAGAATTTATAAATAAATAAATAAAATAATATAGCATTATGGACAAACTTTTACTGGTGGTAGGTCTCTCATATGTGAGAGGCCATCTGGGTAGGTACCACCGCAATGTCTATTTCTCCCGTGAAACAACACTGCGTAAATGCACTGTTGTGTTTCGGATTGAAGGACATTGTAGCCAGAGTAACTACTGGACATATTGAGACTTAACATCTTATGTCTCAGGATGGCGAGTGCAGTGGAATTTTGCTACTGTTTATGAGCGGTTGTATCGCTTACCATCAGGCGAACGGCTTACTCGTCTCGTCATTCATTGCAATAAAAAAAAAAAAACTTTTGTGGCTTATAAAATACCTACTGAATTTATACCTTTATTTTTTTTTATTACGATAACAGAAAGAAAAAAACTTTCATTGAGTGCACTAACCAGGCATATATTAATATCCTATTAACAGAAAATATACCATTATATTAAGTGACTATTATACTACTACTACGACTATTATACGGCATTCGAATTGGTCCGAAAGTAGGTGTTCTGCCCTGATATTCAATTTCTCTGACCTTATTATGGGAAGCAGTCACCATCTATCAATATTAAAATGCTATATCTGTATCAGCTCATATACGTTCCACTGCAGGGCACGGGCCTCCTCTACAACCGACAGTATGATTGAGAGTAGTTAGGCCATAAGGTCCACCACGTTCGCCTAGTGCGTAGATTTATTAAAATGGTATAACGTTAAAAAACAACTCGTTGAAAAAGCTTTCCATTGATACTTATTCACGATTAAAAAAATACCATAATTTACTGGTGGTAGGTCTCTCATATGTGAGAAGCCATCTAGGTAGGTACCACCGCAATGTCTATTTCTCCCGTGAAACAACACTGCTTAAATGCACTGTTGTGTTTCGGATTGAAGGACATTGTAGCCAGAGCAACTACTGGACATATTGAGACTTAACATCTTATGTCTCAGGATGGCGAGCGCAGTGGAATATTGCTACTGTTTATGAGCGGTCGTATCGCTTACCATCAGGCGAACGGCTTGCTCGTCTCGCCATTCAATGCAATAAAAAAAAAAAAAAAAAAAAAAAAAAAAACCTTCGGCATTTCTAGTTTTGTATTCCCAAGACAAACAAATGAATTAAGATAATCGATCGATGTAGCTGAAGTAAAGTGTGTAGGCGTGGCTTGGAATAAAACTATTTATATCCCGAATAAGAATAGATATTTCAGGATTACTGTTCCATTTCATTGTTATTGTATTATTAGTAGATAATCCCGAAGGCATAGTCATCTTTGGAGTCTATATGAATAATTGCCTTGCTGGAGCAGTTGTACTACGGTATGATTGTAAAGCTGAGGTCTTGGGTTCCAATTCTGGCGCGGACAAAGTGATATTGGATTACATACATACATACATAAACTCACGCCTTTTGACAGAAAGTGTAGGCAGAAGTGCTCGGACACCCACATTTCGTCCTGAATACCGTACATTCACGATGTAATAGGTAGCGAGCCTATTGCCATATCGGGCACAAATTCCTGACTCAGAGCTGATAATGAATAGAAAAATCCAATATCACCTTGCTTAACCCGTGATTCGAACTTGAGACCTCAGATTTGTAACCGCACCCTAGAACAACTACGCCACCTAGGCAGTCAGCCATATTGGATTTTCTATTCATTATCAGCCTGAAGTCATGAATTTCTGCCCGATATGGCGACAGGCTTAAGAAAAAATACTGATAGACACAATTACCAAACCTAAAATTTCACCAACTCGTCTCCAAACTTATCAGTAATTATGTCAAATAGTTATTCATACACAATGACGGATACCAACGCCTGCCTGTCACGCTAAGCGTATCTTGAGCCCGGGCCAATTCTTTACAGCGGTCATTAATTTGGGAAACAATAAAGCGATGGCACAGCGGTTATTGTCATAAAATATTCCGAGCACGTTGATGGTAAAGTCTGGCGTAAACTTGTTCCGCATAAACATTTTTCCCGCCGCCGCAGCAGTGTGTCATTATTCCCGTTAATGTGTTTGTAATCTGTATTAAATTATTTTATAATGGATGCTAAGACCCTGAAGAATCTAGAAGAATGAAATAAAGGCTGTTTACTATAAGGATGACTGCCTCAGTGGCGTAGTTGCACTGAGGTGCGATTACAACGCTGAGGTTTGGAGTTCTGATCTGTTCGGTTCGGTCTTTCTCCACATACAATCATGTTTTTTAAATAATATAAGGACGAAACTAAATAACTTATAAATAAACATAAAACAATATACTCAACAAGCTAAAACTTCGTAAGATCGTGACCGCCGTCGTCACGTACACAACGTTCAAGCAAAAGCGTCGAATTTTGAAAACCTTGCGCAGAAAATTTTAAAAGTCACTTTTTAATTATCTATTTTAACAATTTAGAGATGACGATTTAAAAAACATGTCTTTAAGGTATATTGCTATATCAATAAAAATTCCAGAAAAAAAATTAACTCATTTTGGAATCTCATACATATTCCCTATTAGTAATATTTAGTTAATTAACTGCCGTACTTCGGTCTTCGAGACATTTAATGTCAATTAAATCATTACTTAGTGTACGTTTTACAAAGAATTAATACTACGGAACAATTTAATTGACATGAAACATCTCTAAGCACTGTAAAATAAAATTAAACTATGAATAATAAATGATTTTCTCTCCTTCGTTAACAATACAAAAATTAGCATCAAAGACGTTAATATTACCGAGAGCAACATTCGTCGCAAACCGCTAATCTTTTCTGGCATTCCTTTATCGCAGAAGTAATATTTTAATTAAGACCGCTGCGCCTCGGTTGCTACCAATTAAAAGTTGCGTTTGTTTTTGGCGAATTATTGTGATCTAGTACGGGATATTTCTTTAAAGTATTATTAATGTTGTATGGTTCATGGGCGATACCACTGCGGGCCTCCAGGTTGCAGAGTCGAAACTGTGAAGGGACGCGAAGATCTTGTCATTGAGCTCAACCGGACCTTGGATCTCATTTCTACATGGGGTTCCAGAAATATGGTTGAGTTCAATGCCAAGAAAACCCAGGTGTGTGCGTTCACGTGCAAAAAATCCCCGTTCTCTCCCCTCCCCATTCTTCAGGGTGCTCCCCTCTCAATGCGGAATGACCTAAGTATCCTTGGTGTGGATATCCGCTGTGATCTCAACCCAAGAAATCACATCGAGGGCGTAATAACTGCCACATCACGCAGGGTTGGAGTCCTGAACAGGGTGCGTCGGTTTTTCACGCCCGGTCAGCTTTGTCGTTTATATAAAGCGCAGGTCCGGCCGGGTATGGAGTACTGCTCGCACCTCTGGGATGGATCCGCCCAGTACCTGCTCGATGCTTAGGATGGATTGCAGCGGCGGGCCATCCGCATTGTGAATGATGCAGACGTTACGAGCAACTTAGAGTCGCTACAACTCCGGAGAGATGTCGCCTCTCTAAGCGTGTTCTACCGCCTGTATCACGGTGAGTGCTCTGAAGAATTGTTCAACTTGATCCCCTCCTCTCCATTCCTAACCAAAACCACGCGTGCTGACTTGCGAAGCCATAGCTTGACGGTCCACACCATTCCGGCGCGAACCAAACGGTTCTCGAACTCGTTTTTGTGCCGCACCGTCAGGCTGTGGAATTGTTTGCCGTCTCACGTGTTCCCTCCTTCCTACAATCCTGGGTCCTTCCGCCGTGGTGTGAAGAGGCACTTTAGCAGGCCGGCATAATTGTTTCCATTGGCATGGGACTGCCGTCGCCAATGGATACTCTGCCTGGGCGGCATTGGCACTTACCATCAGGTGCAATGCCGCCACTATCTGTATCAGCCCATATACGTCCCACTGCAGGGCACGGGCCTCCTCTACAATCGAGAGTACGATTGAGAGTGGTTAGGCCATATAGTCCACCACGCTGGCCTAGTGCGGGTTGGCGGACTTACATACCATAGATTTTTTTTTATAAATCGCTATGGTATGCAGGTTTCCTCACGATGTTTTCCTTCACCGTTTTAGTGCGTGGTGATTGACTATCAATACACACATGGCTCCGAAAAGTCAGAGGTGTGCGCTGGGATTCGAACCCGCGACCACCGTGAACATGTTGGCAGTCGCGTCTAGTCCGTTTACCAACAGGCCACCACGCACTTAGTTAGCACAAGCACTTAGCCGCCACTATGCCAGGCCACAATAAAAAAAAAATAATGCTTGAGCACTGTTTGTGTTAAAGTTTCTTATTTTTGGTTTAATGAACCAGTTTCTCATATTATCTTCATCAGGTTAATACTATACTTAGCATTGGTAGGAGCGATCATTAGTAAAGCTCAGTGGCTTTTGATGCAAATAAGACTAAAACGTGATTACAGTAATTATTAAAAACACAAGAACAAGTAATACAAATTGCTATTCCAGAAAACTGTTCTAAGCCGGTTTGGTTTTTTAAATTACGTTTTAAGAAAAAAATGTGAAAGACACTTTAGTCACACATTTTATTTATTTAGATGGTTTTCTTCACCAAGCTATAACAAGTAAATACATAGATAAACTCACGCCTTATCCCAGAAGGGGTAGGCAGAGGTTACCCTGGTAGTAACCAGGACACCTAGGTTTTGCCATGTGTGCTGCATCCCACGATGTGATAGGGTGTGTGCCTATCACCGTATCTGACACAAATTCCTGACTTCGGGCTGGTAATGAATAGAAAAATGCAATATCACTCCACCTGACCCGGGGCTCGAACCCGAGACTTCAGCATTACAATTATACTATAGGACAACTACAACAAATATCAAATATGAATACATGAGTACTTCCAAAGTTAAATTTAGTTATACAAGGATAAGCCCACGAACTCAGCTTAGTGGTCTATTCAACTCATATTAATAATTCCATGTAGTCTAATATAATAAAACAGTGGCCAGTAGATTAAAATTATCCACTTAAAGAAGCAATATAAATTCCCTTTACAGCAGAATTCCACTAGTTTCCAACAAAATGCAATTGTTGCCAATTTAGTTCAGGTCTTAATTAAAGTTGTAACTAACAATTAACTATAATCAAGCAGTGAAATTAAAATAAACAGTGATTTTTGAACTAGCAATTTCATTTGTTGAGTGTTATTTTTCAATTATTGGAAATATACCTTAATACGAAGTACAATAGATAATACATTTGATTGCCATTTTGTGGAAGATTTAGGGACTAGTTGAATTATTATTATTACTAATTTAATTCTTATGTGATTCCATTATAAATTTAATTATTGTTATTTACAGCAGCAGACTTATAAGTAACACACAGTCTTGGGTTCGAATCCCAGATCGGGAAAAGTGGAAGTGAATTTTTTATCAAGTGATTTGTATCAATGGAGTCAAGAATTTGGGACTGATATGCGATAGAGTGCCCCCTACCATATCGTGGGAGGGAACACATATGGCGAAACCGGAAGCACCTCTGCCTATCCCTTCTGGGAAAAAGACTTAAAATATTTTTTTATTTTTATTTGTGGCATTACTTCTTTGTTTACTTGCTTATCCTGTGCCGGTAGTAGTGGCTATTAAGTAATAACATTTTTTACGACTATTTATAGTGATTCGAAAAACGTTTATCTTCAATAGGTCGTAGTCATTTTGTAGCAACTGTCAACTACATGAGTTTGGTTTATCAGAGCGATTTTTTTATTGCCATTTGTGATAAGATTGGTATTTGCCTGATGGTGACCGATACCACCGCTCATAAACAGTAGCAATACCAAACAATATATTTAATTACAAAGCAATCTTTGGCATTCCAATGGGCTCGCCATCCTAAGACATAAGATGTTAAACCTCGATATGTCTAGTAGTTACTCTGGCTATAATATCTTTCAATCCGAAACACAACAGTGCATTTACACTGCTGTTTGGGGAGGGAAATAGACAAAGTGGTGGTACCTATCCAGGCGATATCCTACGTATGAGAGACCTACCAGTAGTATATTCACAGCAAAAACAAAAAAAAAAACATTTTGGCAGTTCAATAAAATTAAATATAAAATAGAATATGTATCAATAAAACCAATACCGAATGTGATATTCCAAAACCTATTTTCAATAAATATACCACAGAGGTAAATAAGACTAACCCCAGTCTCTGATCCCGCAAAACAAAAGGCAATGATTAAGTAAGGCCGCAAAAACAAGAACGTTTATAAATCAGCAACGTAGACGTGAATTACTATCAGAACGTGTGAATTTATAGCCACCCCGTATATTTGAGGGCTTAGCTAAACATTAGCATTATGTGTTAATAGTTTTTGTTGGAGTCCCGAGGGATTCTAGTGGATTAGTGGCTGAGTTTACATTTATAACTCTATTTATTAAAATATTTACGATTTATGGGATTTTGTGAAAGTGAAATTGTTTTGAAGTGTTTACATTATAATAAACTGTTGGTAAACGGACCAGACGCGACTATCAACATTCTAAGGATGGTCGGTTTCAAATCCCAGGGCATACCTCTTGATTCAGAACTTTTCAAAGTCATGTGTGTACTGATCGACAATAACCACGCACATTACTAGTGAAGGAAACATCCTGAGAAAACCTGGCACACTACAGCGTCAGAGGGGGCCTGGGTAGGTACCACCGCAATGTATATTTCTCCTACAAAATACTAGAGTAAACGGACTATTGTGTTATGATTTTAAAGACAGATAAGACGTAACATCTTATGTCTCAGGTTGGCCAGCGCAGTGGAACCCAAGCATTGCTTTGTATTTCATGGTGTTGTTTGGTTTTTCCGCCAATGAGTGGTCGTCTCGTTTACCATCGAGCGAATGGCAGGCTCGTCTTGCCATTTACTGATAAAAAAAGATTGACAAAAAACAAACAAACAAAAAAAATGTTTATTTATTGCACAAAACAATCGAGATAAAGGTATAACAATACTTTAAATATTACACAAAACAATATTTGGCATATCTGTGTTGAACATTACAAAAATTATCAGGGTCCCCAAACTAGGTCATGCCTGTATCTTGGGGTACCTAAATAAGGGAGTTGTACAAGTAGCCGTGAGTTCTTAAAATCTGGGAAATAAATGTAGACCAGGAATACAAAATAAAACAATTATATTAATTATTATATGAATTATTGACAACACAGAGCTTTAAATTATACACAAAGTAATGATTTACAGTAAGACACATTGGCTGTGCAGATTTCCGCTTCATCCAGCTTCTATACCAATTTCGGGCCGCAAGATTTCCGAACATATCCGACAATGAACAATATCTCTAAAAACAAACGTAAGCCGTAGAGGCAGTAAGTATTTCTGTTCCAAGCCGCCGCGTCCATATCCCGAGAGCATTTTATTCCAATAGATAGTCGGCAGACGGGCCGCGATCGGATGAGAATAGGAATTGTTCCTTTTCGCCGCCTTATGAACGACGTCGACTGTATTGAAAGCCATTCCGGGCTGTACGTTTTGCTATGTGGAGACGATTCTGCCAGATATTCCGGCCCTATTTTCGGGTAATGTTTTTTCGCCGTTTAAGGAGGTTGTTTTATGGGTTTTAATCGGAATTGAATTTAGTTTATCGGTTTGGGTGATGGTGTGGTGTGAGTAGCATTGCTGTTAAAGTTATAGAAAGTTTCATATTCCAGTCTGATGCTTAGTTTTGTCCCAAACTACAAGTATCAAACGAACAGCTATAGGTTTTCAGATAAATTGGCAAATCGGCGTCTATGATATTTAGATTTAAATCTTAACAAATGTGAAACGAACGTTTTTGTGATCCACAGGTTAGGGTCTGGGTGCTTGTGAGACTAAATCTCTCGCAGTTTCTGATACTCACGACACAAAACTTGATCTTCGTGTAGGGTCCAGATTATGTATGTAATTGTTGAGTACATACAATTGGATTGTTTTTAAATCACCCATAGTCTTTGCCTATAGCAAGGCACATGTCATGTACTTAGTGCGTAAAAAATGAATTGGGAACGTCTAATCTGCCAAGTAACCCGTGAAAAAGTTGTTAATCAATCATGCATTTCGCGAAACTCCGTACTTAATAAGTCTAAAATTGTTGCTAATATTCAAATTGAATTAGAATTAGCATTTTCCAGTCTAATTAGTAAACTCTCGCACATTCTTGCAAATACAGTTATCAAACTCCAGATTGATCTAAAGCGCGTCGAGTCACAGTTGACACGCCAATTAGAGAACTCCTTAGGTTTTAATTTTGTTAAGAATACATCCACTTTGGACCGAATTTTGCGCGACACGTTACTACGCTTGGTATAGCCTTTGTAATTTACGTTTTCGTATTATATTCTCAGACTCAGGAAGGTGTTAGATAGAGAGGAAAAAATCTTCTTTCCTTTTTTTTGTGTCGGTAGAATATTAATTGTACAACATATTCTAATATTCAGTTGCATATATAAATTATCTATCTTCAAAATCAATTTTATCGCAACAAAATTGTCATTGGATTTGGAACCGTACTTGATTTTTTTTAAGTTACGTGTTATTTTTTGGCATCAGGTTAAGTAGGAAATACATTGAGACATGTGTCTTATGTAAACCTTTAATTGAAATATTAAACGAATGTTCACTATTAAGAAATGTTGAGTGGATGAAATACGAGTAATAGGTTAATAAAATCGTCCAAGTTGTGACTCAAACAATTTAATTATGTGAAACTATAAGGAAAACTACAACTTAACGGGCTTTCAGATGCAAATTTGTACCGTTTCCGTCCTACATTCGTAAAAGTAAACGTTTTTGCGAATAGTTCAGTGATTGCAAGTATTTCTAAATGAATTACAAGTATTTCTTTGTCAAGATCATCCTGTATATAAAATAATTTATTTAGAAGAAAGAAAGAGAGAAGAATGAAAAATAGTTTTATTTTCCACGAACATTAAAAACGACGTACAAAAACAGATATACAAAGATCTATTTATAAAAATAAGAAATAAAGAAGTTCGCACGTCGTAGCTGTGACAAGTAGGTGATCACTCAGCGATTATGTTGCGCTGCGGTGCAGGCCGTAGCACAACGCTGATTTTCGATATTATATTATTGACGATTTACCTATATGCCATACAAAGACAAAGTATAAATAACAGTGTGATAAGTCTTATATCAAATACATAAATAACCCAATAATCAACAATATAATCAATCAAAACATTTGCCGCGTCTAAACCTTCCTAAGTGCATGGCAAAAACTAAATTTATGAGGACACCCGTGAAGACAGCTCAACGGTTGACAACTCAATGTAATTAATTAAGATGCTGCCTTCAGACGCGGGAGGGGGGACGCCAGCCTGGGGAGGGAGGAAGCAAACGGTATTGTACAGAAATGCGTTTGTTAAATAAAGTCCTCTTATTTTATTTATTGCCGTCTTTAGTTAATGTTTAGCATTTCTATTGGAATAACTTAAGTGCTTTTCATAGTGTGTACCTTTTTGTTTAAGGTTGAAGCTGGTTTAATGCTAAGACCTTTGCGTGGGGTTCCTGGTTGTATTAGATAAGCAATATCTCTTTTACTCTTTTCGGCTACAGAATGTCCAGTGTTTACCATAAGCCTTCTCCCAGGATCTCCACATTGATTTGTGTGTGATTTTAAATGGGTGATTACACTGAGTGCTTAATAATTCCTATTTATTTATAATCTTAATTGAATTTTTACTTTTTAAGTACTCTTGTCTGCGGTTGTCGTAAAATGTTATATTATTAATTTTATGGAAATTATAGATCCTGTAAAAAAATTCCAAATCTCGCTGCTCAGTTTTTCTGCCGCAAAAAGTTGTGAGATCCAAGTAATACCAAGTCGATTAATTTATTTAGTCCATGTTTAAGGGACCTTCTGTATAAAGTTATTGCGTAAGTTATTATCATATCGATATTAAAAATTCTTTACGTTTTTAATAAATAGAATACACCCTTTCCCTCTCTATACCCCCTTCTGTTATGCCTCATATATATAGATACCAATCTACAGCTATTATTCCATTATGTACGGGTACAATGATACATTAACTGTAACTTTGTAATCCTATACATTTATATGGAATTACAAATTTATTTACGCAGTTGGTGTATCTAGAAAACTAGACACAAATTATGAAATGTTTGAATTTTCCCTTACTTTAGACACTAAACACTAATTATATTCTAAATTTGAAGGTTCTATGTCTGCTAGAAGTGCCTTAGACTTTTGATGATCGGTCAGTCAGTCAGTGAGTGACAAAATTACGAAAGTTTGACAAGTTATAATTCTTAAACTACTGGTTCAAATTGGATGAAATATACCGTGTTTACACAGTGCCTGCTTAGTAACTGAAAATTCAGGCTTCTTGCTTTAACCACAACGAAGTTATGGGGGGTTGAAAATGGTCTGAATTGCTTCGAGAAAAGGATGGTACGTCTGTGCCGCTTTTTAGCTTGACTTGGAGGGGGCACTGCCGTGCCCCCAGAAATATTTTGATTATATTTCTACGGGTGACATATTCATGACAACCCATATTTATAAAATAACCTGAATAAACCTAAGGAAAAATATAAATCATTTAGTATATTACTTTCTCAATTTCGTGTTGATCCCATGTTGATGTTTCTCAAAATATATTTTTTTGTTTAACATAACATAATTAAAAATAGATACTTTTCAACATAATCATTAGCCACATCCTACTACTACTACTGACCTAATCACAAGTTCCTTTTAAGTTAGTAGGTACATTTAAAGTAAAATCAAATTACAGAAAAAAATATACATATTAATTTCCAATACCAAATAAGTTAAAGTCCTCCTCTCAATTTGTCGAGTGGAAACATCAAAAATTGCTTAAATAAAACGCACCAAGGGAAAAAATCATTTAAATCCGTGCTTCAGCGGGTTCCAGCGAGGAATTTGTGGAATCCATCAATTTGTGAGATTTTCTTCGGAGCGGGGAAATACTTTCTCGCCAATAAATTAGAGGGCGCTGATTTATTTGCCAAGTTCTTTGTAAGGTATCGGCGATGGACGATTATATTTTTACGAGCGTTTGACGATTAATTGAGTTATTTTATAATGGGTCCCAAGATAGTTCCTGTAACAGTTATTTATGGGGGAATAGTTCCGTAAGGGGTCAAATAAAACGAAGATGGTCTTAGTTCTTAGTAGTCTTCAATAATATATTTTCGTTTTAATTAAAATACTTCTTAGCGGCATACGTCTTCCGTCCTTCCTCGTCTTCCAGACTGTTCTCGCTTATTCGGTCCATCCGTACTTCAACATCTTAATCGTTCATCCTCTAACTCTTTCCATATTAAATACTTTAATTAGTCATCTCTTTCACACAAACCACGTTCCATATCAGTCATTCGTCTAACGTTTCATTCTACACATCTATCTTCATAACATTCAAATTCCACATTTATGATGAGTCCTTATCTTTATCTAGCCCTTTGGCTCCATAAATATACTCAAAATCACTTACTTATACCCGACCTAATATTAAGAGTTAATTATCTTGTCTTCAAATAAGTAAGGTTTGTACAATAAAATAAAACTTTTATTTAGTAAGAAAGAAATAATATTTATAATTGCATGACCAATATTTTAATGATTTCAAATTCTACCCTCACATACGTAATTTGTGATTTGGTATCAGAAACTACGAGAAACTTTTCTGCTCTACGTCAGCTTCGAAAGAAACATTTCCGTCGATAGATCGAACAAGCGACTACCAGTTTCCGACCCACGACTCACCGACAGCAAGACAAGGTATACGTAATATGTCCAAAAAAAAAAACTAAATCTGTGGCACAAAAAAGTGAAAAAGCATCACCCTTAATATGAAAAAATCCTAAACTAACTCCACACTGGGCAAAAAGCAAAATGAAAGCCGATATCCCCACAAACCGTACATCTCATGTAACCAACACGGAAATTCACCCCGGAAAGCCTACTTTTATATTAAGCCGTAAATTTGAACCAACCCGACAGCGAACCAATTTCCGACACACTTATTTGTCGCGCCCATAACGGTTGCCCGACATACATTTACACTGTGCACGGCCGGTGCCCGTTTAACCTTCCGATAGGTCACGATGGCTCCCGATGCCTACGTGACGCCGCCTTTATGACACGACACAATTTATTGCGTGCGAAGTGCGCGTGGCCTGTTGGTAACCTGATATGATGACGGTGGTCGCGGGTTAGAATCCCAGGGCACACCTCTGACTTTTCAGAGTCATGTGTGTATTGATAGTCAATCACAACTCACTAAAACGGTGAAGGAAAACACCGTGAATCTACATACCATAGCGATTTGTATGAATTTCTATGGTATGTAAAATCCGCACTGGGCTAGCATGGTGGACTATATGCCCTAACCACTCTCTATTGTACTTTCGATTGTGGAGGCGCGTGCCCTGCAGTGGGGCGTATATGGGCTGATACAGTAGAGTACAATTTATTGGAAAACGTGGACTCAAAACATTTCACCCGTTTCCCAGTTAACACCTGTGTGTTAGCGCGCTTATGGAAAACTTGACACTGTGTCATAAAGTCTTACACAGTCTCGATTGTGATCGTAGTTGGAGAGCGTGGAGTGCGCTTTGAAGTGTCTCGAGTGATGAATTCAGTTCACTGCACTTACAAAGACGTCATATTTTAATATGTGCGGGTAAATTATAAATTATGTACGTGCTTCGTGAGTGACTTGTTTTGTTCCGTAGATTTTGTAGGTAGAGAACAGTTTGAGTGAATATGGAATGGTTCGAGCGTGTACCGCTAGATGTCGCTATATGCAGATGTCACGGTATTGCTGTGATGTGTTCTGTGGCTGTGAGTATAGGTTAATGATTCTCACGTTTCAGTTGATGAATGAAATTACCTTCCTAATTCTAAAGTCGGTACCGCTTCATCAAACCCTAAATAATGTTGATTTGTTATAATTTTGCTGTAACATTATTATTATTAAGTAAATCCCTGTGCGTGTGGGTGCGTGGTGGCCTGTTGGTAAACGGACCAGACGTAGCTGTTCACGGTGGTCGCGGGTCTGAATCTCAGGCACACCCATGATTTTTTGGAGTCATGTGTGTGTAGCGTAACCACTCTCAATCGTACTCTTGATTGTGGAAGTGGCCATTGCTCGGCAGTGTGATGTGTATAGCCTGAAACCCAAGTGGATACATTGATTGGTTATCAGAGCAATATCATAAAATCCTCTTATTATAATACGATACACCAATCTTTTGGTTTTTGTAGTTCAAATATGATTTCATACTAAACTCTAAATAATTTTTTTAAAAGGGTTTTTGAACATCATATTATATTTATGAATTGGCTGCAGCCAGGCACTATCATTTTGAATTCGATTCTTTTATCTCATAAGTGAATCATGAGTTTTAGTTACTTTACGTTTAAATATTCATCTATTACTAAAAGTTTTGGAATTAGTTCTGAGTGGATTGGATGTCATATTTACTTTGGATGCTAGGGCGCTGGCATGTATTGTAATAAAAGACAAAGGATATTACAACATGGAATATTGGTGTATGTGAATACCATTGTAAATATTTAATATGCTATGTATATTTTACCGAATCAATATTGAGGTAAAACACAAAAATCTGAATATTTTATGTAGTAAAAAATCCATAAATGACATAAATTTATATATACTTAGAAAAATTTATTGATTAGGTAAAATATGCCTTTACCGAGAGTTTTATTAGATGAAGAGAACAATTCAAAAATTTCCCGGTACGCGAGATGAACAATAAAAAATAAAGAATCATTAATCTAAACTACACTCTGCCCGATTCGCGTCAGAGAGTGAAAAACAGAACGAAAAAAAATCTTTTACCCAATTTCAAAACTCATGGGAAACCCTTCAAAAAGTGACGTCATAATAAAACCAGTATCACGTAGCTCATATTTTTTCAAAAAAAGAACACGTGTGGCCATAAAACCCGTGGGGCCACGAGAACAGCGTCGTTGAGCGTCTATCCGCGACATGGCTTTCCACTCCGGCCGTCGTAAACGTGTCTTATTTAGAGTCTAATGTGGCAGTTAGCTCCTAAACTTGTTATGTTACTTGTATTATGAGAGTTCTGCGCGATTTGCTGTGGAGTTATGTAAGCCGAATTTGAAGGAACATCCTGTATAATGCAGTTATGAGTTATAGGCGTAGAGTGCTTTTGAGTTTTACGAAGTTGTATATGTTTATGGATGTGTTGGTAAGAAAGGATTTTTGAATATGTAAGCGCCTTCGTAGATGAGTCTGCTCATTAATTATACTGTTTAAAAAATGAAAATATCCTTCCTATTTATACGTAAGTTATATAGACAATATTATATTGTGATGGAATTGATACATCTGAATAGTTACATAATTCAGAGGACAAGGGTTCATTCTAGTGAAAGGGATTTCGCCATTCGTCTGGCACGCTTGCTTGCATAGTAGCAAGCGTTGAGTGCACATTACATGCCTTGAAAATCATGTATGGAAGTTTGGTATGCAGGTTCTCTCATGATGCCTTCCTTAGTGTCACAATCATCGACTAATATCTTTGTCTTTGAAAAATATTAATGCACACTTCTAATATCTCGTATTTAATCCTAAAATCTAAAAAAAAGCAAGGGGAGAAGGGGGCAATACGCGAGTTTATCGCCAGGTCGAGCACAAAATCCGAACCAAATCTCAAATTACAATACACAATCTCATCTACAAGGAAATATTGAATACAAAATTGCAATTTGAACAAGCTTAACTCCCACCCCTCGTTATCCAACAGGTGGGGGGAGGGAGGGGACAATCGAACAAGATTAAAAGACGATCCGAATGCACTCAATCTTCCGGTAAATTCAATGAATTTATCGATTAATCTGAGGCTGGGTTACGTTTTATTCCATTGTCATAATTTTAATATTTCTTTTTCCCTTCGTTTCTTATAATGAGTATTTTATATAGACTTTTAAAGTAAAGACACAGCGGTTTATTCGCTTTTGTCTTAGATATTTATTAACCGATTTTCTTTACGTTATAGAGTAGCTATTGTTAACTTATATCCTTGGTTGTATGATTGCCATTTCCAACTAATTACTATTCATTGCGTTTTAAACTTAGCTATTGATTCGATTGCGGTCAAATTCAATAAGCTAGGTTCAATAATAGAGGCTGCTATTTTCTACTTTTTATATATACATAGATTCCTGTTAAATTATTATAACCGTCCTTAATAATTGAATTGCCACTAGTTTTAAATAAATTAATCTAACAGTACAACACCTTGGAGGTAATTTTAAGATGCAAAACGAAGTTCGAATGTTTGGACATAGTATGTAAAACTATAAGAATAGCCTAGGTACTCCACAAAATGATGAAATCCTTTATAGAACGTCTTAACCATAGACTAAGTTTAAAGCGAGTGAATCATAATTATCATAGAGAAAATTGATTTTAAGAAGTGGAAAACGTGTAACTTACTTCGGACTTTGAACGTACAAACATTGAAATGAAACGAAATGAAATTTGTTTATTGAGAAATTAAACAGCTGTTATGACAAGTCAATACATAGTACTTGTTCTATATTTACAAAATATTTAATTATATAATCATATAAATTAAATATATTTAGTTTAAATTTTTGGTAGTTTCGAAATTTGTTTCGGACCCCCCTTAAGTTTACATATCCTTGTGGTTGAAACACAGCAGCGTGTACGTCTCAGGAAGCAAAGAGGTCCTATGGTGTAATGGTCAGCACTCTGGACTCTGAATCCAGCGATCCGAGTTCAAGTCTCGGTGGGACCTAATATTTTTAAGTATTTTTTTTTATTTCAATGTATTTTTAGGGCACGATAAAGTCTGGGACGGAAATAACAGATAAGGTTTTTTTTTTTTATTGCTGTGAATGACGAGACGAGCATGCCGTTCGCCTGATGGTAAGCGATACGATCGCTCATGAACAGTAGCAGAACCAATTTATATTATCTCTATATGACTATGAATACAAGTAACTGCTTTTCTACTTATGAGGAGTGACTGCAATTTTGTTTTCAATAACTACGGGATATGACCGCTTTATCAACTTTACTTAAGTTAATAGTGGACTTTTTCAGAGCCTCTATTTACTCTGAAATTATTGAAATTAATTTATTTAAGACATTAACAAATACTAGTGGTCGCCCAATGGCCGAAATTCGACCAAATCAAAAAGAGAAAAAGTTTTTACCTGTATGATGTTGTTATTCTGATAATTCGTGCACATTTAAATGTACGTATCTCTCAAAATCGCTTATTTATCCTGAAGTATATGCAATTACTGAAATCGTAAACTACAATAATTGCTTTGAACCAGCCATTGAGGTATTACAACTGGAGCGGACACGTAGAAGAAAAATTGTGCTCATTTCAATATGACAGCGAAGTGTAGATTAAGTCGACATTGTTTCAGATGCGACACTTCAGAAATTTCTACCTACATCTATATACGCGTGATGTCAAATAAAAAAGCATAATTCAATCAAATCATTTATATTTATATCTTATATATTAATATTATCCCAATTTTGGGTAAAATAAATTTATTTACAAAAATAACTAAGTGACTTTATTTGAACACTATAACCGCATATATTACTATTGTAGTGTCTAATTATGACCTCATAGCAAAACTTTGATAGAAATAAATAAACTAAGCAATAATTCGTTCATTATTAGACAGTTATATCAATAATTCTCGTGTAACACACTTACTTTATGTAACTATCTCAAATTGTGAGCAATACAACAGCAATGGGACCCTACTCACACCCTACTATATTCATCTATCATCACGTACAATATCCACTATCCCTATACGAAAAATTCAATTTTTACATATCTGTCACTACATTATTATTAATCTATAATTTCATTCAAAAATGGCGGTTGTCAATTCGACTCCGGTAAATAATTTCTTAAATTTAATTTCGTGCTTCTTTATTTCAAATATGGTTGATTTACCTATGGAATGAGACTCCATCTTTTCTTCTTATTATTCTGGAATGGTTTTTGCACGTTTTTAGCACGCAATACGGCATTTATGGCCCAATTATATTTACACCTAATTAGGTCCGTCTTCGCTGAAACGTCAGGGACGACTGACAGCCTAACGGTACATGTACTCTTGCGAATGTTCCAAACTATTTGGTCTTGATGTCCCCTCCAGTTGTGTAACTCAATGGAACCAGCAATAGCAAATTATATTTTTTTGTACCTGAATGTTGTTATTGCAGATTGCTGCTACAGAACCTTCTTTATGCATATAATGATAGTCCGTGTACATTTAAACGTATCTTACTACTACTCAATTTGTATAAGCGCTCAGTATTTCACGTAGTATTCGTCAAATAAAACTTTTTTGTTTGACATTGAATAAAACCACATTATACAAACTTTTCTGTTTGACATTCAACTATGTCTATAATAAACAAAAGAAACAATTTGACCAAAGAGTTTGTATACGTGTACAAATGCGTGTGTCAAATGCATGCTGGTTTGTGTAATGTTTTATTTATTGATTTAATGTACTTTTTATGCATTATTCTTAAAATCTTTTTTTATATTAAATGAGGCAAATAAAACCTTTTTTTTGATATGTCTATGTCAGAAGAACAAAATGAAAAAGAAAAGAAACAATTTGACACCAGAGTATGTATGCGTATACAAATACTTGTGTATGTATGTGTGTGTGAAATGCATGGTAGTGTGTGTAATGTTTTATTTTTTTGATTTAATGTACTTTATAAGCTTTATTATCGAAAAATATTAGCGTTCTGCATTTCTCCTACACATAAACTATAAGTGTGCCAAATTTTATGATCCTGCGTCCGCGCAATTTTCGTAAAAGGGGTCCAAAGTTTTTGCATCACGTATTAATATATAGATTATCCACAAATTATTTATTTACAACATGCTGGAAGTACATTAATATCCAATGAAATATTCTGCGTAAAACATTGATTTTGTATTTATGGCAATGCTTTTATATTTAAAACTAAAATTTCAAGAGGGAACGGATTGTTTTCAATATATCAACAGAGGCAATCAATTGTGGCATGTTTATTTACTGGCAATACGATAATAGGCCAATCGAAAAGTAGAAAACAAACCAGGTTGACTTAAAGAACATCGGTCACGTCCATACATTTTGGGACCTGACAAAGAAATATATTGTACACAGCTGGGATATAGTTTATTGTGTTGTATAGTGCATGAGGAGTGATGTCCAGTTACAAAAAGATTTCTGCAAAGCCGGAGATTTTAGAATTATTTATAAAAAATAGCACATTATAATGTCATTGTCATTGTCAAATATACCTAATGTAGGGTGGTCTTATGGTTATCAGGTACCTAGGAAGAAAAGTGTACTAAATCATAATGATGGCTTAGTAATTACTATGCTCTATAATTTCCCTAGTAATCAAACTAATTATCCGTTGAATATGGTGTACACCATACCTATGTTACCTTAAGGTAATGAGAGAAAATGTAGTATTTTGCTGTCATTATTTCGCAGAATTTTATCAGAATTTATTAGACTGTTTTGAGTATTTTTCGCTATTCTTCATAGTTTCGTATTTTCCACACACACTTGAAAAATCCCCCTATATGTATGTATAGGAATATAATAAGCAGTGGTCACAAAAATAAAACACAAAATAAAATAAAACACAGAAAATATTTTTTAAATGTATTATTTCTCATCTTCTCTTTTTACAATAGAATCTAAGAACTCTGCATGGGCAGCAACATCAAAGTCATGACGTGGGCACAGCAACAATACTGTGCGACGTCCTACTACACAATTACAACAATACTTAGTTATTCCGTCTCTCCTTGATTTGGAAGTTTGGCATCATTGCTTTTCATCAAAACACACACTTTTCCTGTGGGAACTCCAGGATACTAAACCATATTGACTAAATGGTAAATAGGATACCTTGTAGATTCATGGCTAAAAAAAACTTCGATTAGTTGATAGACCCACTCACTGATTACAGAAATAAGTATAATAAGACGGGTATTGCATTGAACACAATGCACAAATTGTTGAGGAGCGCACTGTTGTTCCGAGTTCATGTTGGAAATATGGTAATACTTCACACTTTAAACGAAATCACAAAGCGTTATCGTTATACAATGGTTAATCTTACAAAGTGGTCAGAAATACAAGGGTATATCGGAGTCCGTGATTAAAGCCAAGTCACAAATATAAACAGAGAATTAACAGTAGTCGTAAATCGGAAATCAAAAGAAAGCAAAATGACAGCACAAAGAAATGTCATGTGTCATAGAAAATACCTACACTTTTTTTAAATTTAGTACTACCTTCAACGTTGTAGTTAAAACCTTATTTTAAAACAAAGTATGATTGATGGAACGCACTCATATGCGTTCAATATTATTAAAAACACTTTAAGTTTTTCTTATTTATCCGGGTTTTTTAAAATAAATTGAAATATGCATTTTGACTCTAATAAATTATGAAAATTTTTGATGTACCATTCATAACTGGTCCCGTTCATGGTCCATTTTCGCCGATGTTCTTTATACTTTTCATTTGATTATTGGTAACGACTGTACGTCGATGCATTTATCTACTTATCTACATAATAGGATTCAGTTTAACTTCATGTTAAAAAAAGACAGGTTATTAAGAACGGTAAATTGTATATATCTGCCACTACGAACAGCTTGACAATCAGATTTTGAAACAATCTTTACGATGAAGCTACGCTTACGATAAATGTTCGTAGTTAAAATGTAAGAGACATTTAAAGTATACTAGAGTATAAAATCCGAACAGTTTTGAAATGGTAATACAAATGTTTATGTAAAAATCTATAAAAACTTTAAAGTGCAGATTGTCTGGATAATTTGCGGCATCTCCAGACAGACTCGTTAAAGTCGAAAGTTATTACTTCGCTTGATGGGTTACGTTATTTATCATACATCTAGGCACAAATATATAATTTTTGGAAATTATGAAGGTTATAACAGGTCGCTGTTGATATTTGGTGTGGACTTCAAGTGGCTGAAAGATGATATTCAAAGATCAGATTAGTAGTTTTTTTTATTGCCCTGAATGGCGTTCGCCTGATGGTAAGTGAAACGACTGCTCATGAACAGTAGCAAAACCAAACAACACAATACCCTCCAATCCGAAACACAACAGTGCATTAACACTGCTGTTTGACGGGAAAAATAGACATTGCGGTGGTACTTACCCAAGCAGCCTCACACATATGCGAGACGTACCACCACCAGTAAAAATATTAGGCAAATGAAACAAATCATAATTTCTTGGAGGTGATCGTTGCAAACCACACTGGGGGTTAATCTATACTCCCACACGAAGTTTAGATGTTGCGACGTTCGACGTCCAATAATAAGATGAAAAAAAAAAATTACTTAAAATCACTATTAGTATTATAAAGATTCAAATATTCTCGGTGACACCGCCGTGAATATATGTTTGTGATATTATTTTCATTTCCAATTAGCATTATGACACAAAGTAGTGAGACGTTTATCGATAAATTTAAAAAATCCCGGAGAGCGGTTTAAGGCGTAAGGCGGTGTAAGGCGTCCAGTTTTTGCCACTTATATGAAAATAATAGTCGTTTTACATAATGAGTTGACTGTCAAGGTGAAGCAGGTTTACTACGGCTTGATTGCCAAGCTGAGGTCTTGGGGTCGGGCAAAGTTATATTGTTTTTTTTTTATTCCAGATCGTCCACCCACCTTGTAGGGGGACGTCCGACACTGCCAATAGGTTCTGAGAAAAAGACGTGAGTTTATATATGTATGTATGTACAAAATAACTTGCACGAGCTGCGTGTCCTTAGGTTATCCATTGATTAAGCTTGTGTTAGCAGTAACAGTTGTAGCACTAGGGTCTTACATATCTGGGGTAGTTTAGGTTGCTAATAAATTCGAGATTTATATGGCACCTTTTATCAACTTATTAATATTAACAATGATATAAATGTAATGAAAGTATTTGTACACTTCGATAGTTTATTGCGATAGTTCTGCAATCAAAACAATAGTTTACAAACATTTTAACTACAATAACAATATGACCTAAGTAACAAAGTTACAAAATATTTTTGCGTTATTTTTGAACAACCCAATTTTCTATTCACAGCCATGTCTATCAAAATTGCCATTGAACTAACAAACCTAACAAAGCGATAAAAAGGAAAAAAAACCACATGACTTTTAACCATGTTACATCCAACATACATTAGCGTAATGCAGAATCCGTGTTACAAACACCATAATTTAATGTTATGCTTATAAAATGAAACCCGGTGCATTTAGCAAGGGGAAGTTTTATTATAATCCACGAGGGATGGAAGTGGGAAAATTATGTGTTATGGTACACTCTAGATATACGCGAATTAGACCCAACTTTTCATGTAGGTACCAACATTTTTATAATATAAAATGTTTAATAGGTATGCTTTGTGGGTATTTATTACTTGTTTAGTGTATTGAAAAAATCAAATATGAACGTAGGTGAATCGATTGTTTGCAATATTTAAACATCCTGAGATTTCTCACATAAATTCTTTACTGAAATAGTCCGCTAGTATGAAGTTATTACATTCATAGATTATGTATGTACATAAGAATGACCTGAGATATACAGGTGAAACCTAGAATCTCCTCCTGTATCCTTAATTGACTAGGTAAACCTCTGCCTGCTCCTTCTAGCAAAAAAGTGTGAGTTTATGCAACATAAAATATTTACATTTTAAATATATATGCATACATTAACAAATTAAAAATCATAAAACATACCAACTGCATCTATTCATTCCTAATCCTTTTTGTCTGTCAATACGCTTCAAAATTCTACTAAATTAGTTTTAATTCAATGCAATTAAAACTCAACTTTATATTGAAAACATATTCCAACAAATCAGTGTGGGATAGACAGGTAAAATAAAGCTAGTAATTATGAAAGTAATTACTTTTCGCAGAATAAATCGGTATAGATTGAACAGCAATGAAACCGCACTGATTCAAAGGCGAAAGATTGAAAGAGGCAACTTTGGAAGGCAGTTTGGTGTGTTATTTATTACTCCAGTAACGAGTTGCCTAGAGTTGTAGTAGGATCATTAATAAGTTTCCACAACCCATTCCAAAAGGTAATAATTGCCCACTCGATAATATCAACTTACGCCCTTTTGCTACAAACGGTATGATTCGCTCAGTATTGCTCGCACGTTTTGAAACGTCGTAAGTTGTGTCTGGAGACTTGGTGGTTACTGCGTTGTGATTTTGAGAGACATCGTTGGCTGCATTGGCTTGATCTAATCAGTTGTTGAGAGTGATAGCTAGCATTAATAGAGGATAGGTACTGATTCGATCAGGGGACGGCCTATTACGGACCTTTAGCCTTGCGTTCTTCAGACGAGTTATTTTCTAGATAATGTCTAGTGTCTGAAGTTTGTTTGCTTCGAGTTGGAGTAAACACGTATTTGCTTTTTTATTTTGTTATAGTTGGCATGGTGTAGCGCACATATATTTTTATGTCAAAGTTTTATATATCCTGCCTGTCGTTGGTTTTTTTATAAATAACTAGTATATTGCGTACTTTATTTTTTAGTGTCACGATCCATTGCCGCAAAAAGTGTACATTATTGTCGTTAAAGTTTTTCTTTTACACAAACGTATTGTGGTATTATTTTTCTCGTTTTTATCTTTTTCTTGCGCCATAGGTGGTCTTCTTCTCAAGAAGCGTTTATCAAAGAAGTAAATGTTATTTAGACTTACTTTTTTTACTAAGAGTTACTTAATTTAAATCGAAATGTATCAAGTAACTTTTATACGTTGCGTCCGGACCATTGAGGCAATTCGTTTTCATTACAGATAAATTTCAATTTGAATTTTACACAGTATTGAAATCATGATGAACGTCCAAGTCTATTCCACCAAGGAACTAATATAGCGGGCGGTGTCTGGTACCTGATCGAAATCCAGATTAGCCTGCGGGCGACATCCCCAAATTAAGTTCTCTTTGTTCCTTTACCTGTAAAATGCCGCGTCTGGATTTGAATTCAGCTATTGTTGCCTGTACATTTAAATGTGGCATTCTATTTTTAATCAATGATAAAGGTAAAGGGAATTTTTGTAGGTGCGATGTCTACACTTTTAACTGACTTTAAAAAAGAGGACTCTACGAGGACTTTTAGTGCGGCATTGGCGAACAATACTAAAAAAAAGCAGGAGGTTCTCAATTCAACTGTCGTATGTTTTTATTATGTCTGTTAATTGCGTACTGAGTGACTCGATTTCGATTATTCTTTCTTTGATTAAGAGCCGGTGTTTGTCATTTGGTCCCATAAAAATAGTGAAGATCTGATGAAAATCTTCGGACCTGGAGGCTGGAGATTAGAACCCTTCAAAATTGACTAGGATTTCAATGGTTTTTGCATTAGGTTAAGTATATAAGTTATGGAGGTTGGTGTTTTAGAATAACAGTTGAATTGCTGATAGGATGGGCAGAGGTCTTATTAGTGGCAAAAATCTTTTATTTTCCTTCCAGATGATAGCATACGAAGTTATTACATATTTTAGAGCAATACATTTCCTACATATAGGTACATACAAACATTGAAAGGTTTCGTGATGCATCAAGTTAAGACTCTCCGCAAGAAGCGAGTAATTTTTGATTTGCACTTTATTTTTTGATTTTGCACTAGATTTTGAGACATCGAAAATATTCTTAGCTTTATACCTAGGACACACTTCCATGCACCCAAAGTGAAATAAAGGCAGTTACAAATAAATATATAAATGACCCTGTGAAACAGTTTAAATTCATTTTCACACTAGAATCAGAAAAGACATTCAAAAGTTATTCCCCAATCGTAGCAAATCCAAAAACATTCCGAACTCGAAAGCCAATACGGCAATAAAAAGCGCACATTACGAATGTTCGACGAATACTACGTATATAAAGGGAGGACGGAACTGCAATCGCGTGTTATTGCTGTTATCGACGACATTAATTCCATTAATGACACCTCGTATCGTTAAATGTTCATTATTGTACATTACTGTAATGCTATCAGTTAGCTATGCAGTTAAGAGTGAGATGGACTGATAAAATTTTGTTGATGAATAAGAGCACTTAATTATTCAGCAGTCACCGAGGTTAAAAATTGGAAAGAAGTTATAATCTAGAGTACTTGTGATGGTCTGGAAAGCAACCACTATACACATTAGTATAATTCTTCATAGTGATCAAAGCAATTGTTTCATAATTAGTCGGGATTTCTCTATCCATCAACCTTTCTCTATCCACTAGATACTTTATTTGGACTGTCAGTACTATTCTTAATACCAGGTGCAGGACTTTCTCAAGTCTAAAATATATATAGATCATGTTTTAGAATTATAACTTTGTAGAAGTTATTTTTTTGTTATTGTTATTTTGTATTTTTTGTCTATGAACTTAAAAATATTCTTATCTACTGTGATAATGTAGTACATTATTTAAATCTTTTTTGTTTGTATGATATGTTTTTGTACTTAATTAGTTTTTTGAATAGTTTTAAGGATTTTTTGTTACTGAAGCACAGCACTAGCAGGATTTAATTGTCTTGTCTTTAATTCTTATACGTACACTTTCTTTGTTTATGTTTAAGTAATTAGTGGAAACTTCGCTGGATTTAGAATTAATATTTTAAACGTGTTTATAGTTACTACTTTTGTTTACTATTGTTCTGGATGTTTCCCAAAGATTAATAAAAAATAATCGAGGATCATAAAAGAAGAGTTTTTTATTGCAATGAATGGCGAGACATGTCATTCGCCTGATGGTAAGCGACACTTATGGACAGTAGTCATGGACAACCAAACAACACCATGCATACATGAAGCAATGCTTGGAATTACACTACGCTGGCTATCCTAAGACATAAGATGTTAAATCAATATGTCCACTAGTTACTCTGGCTGCAACGTCCTTCGAACTGGGTGGGCTAGCAGTTTCATGTTATGGCTATAATCGTCGAACAGTAATTCCATTAGTTAAGCCACGTATCGTTTAATTTTCATGATTGCTGATTGTAGTGAGCAATTGCATAGTTGAAAGCGAGGTGGATTGATAAGATCTGACACCCTGGATCTGACAGCGTGGGGGATTTTGGTGATGTCTATTGTAAAAGGTAAGGCCGCTGGTCATCGCAACCGGACAATAAGTGTTAAGTTTTTTTTATTTTTTTATTTCAGTGAATGGCGAGACGAGCATGCCGTTCGCCTGATGGTAAACGATTGCGACCGCTCATGAACTGTAGCAAAACCAAACAACACCTTGAATTACAAAGCAATGCTTGGCATTGCACTGCGCTCGCCATCCTGAGACATAAGATGTTAAGTCTCAATATGTCCAGTAGTTACTCTGGCTACAATGTCCTTGAATCCGAAACACAACAGTGCATTTAAACTGCTGTTTGACGGGAGAAATAGACATTGCGGTGGTACCCAGGCAGCCTCTCACATATGAGAAACCTACCACCAGTAAGTTAAGTGTTAAGTGGCTTTGCAATCCACGAGTATTTGTTTCGGGTGTGGGTTTTGTGATTCCAATAAGTTTCATCTTTATACGTAAGAAACGAAATATCTGAAGTACGTGTGTAGCTAATGCGGGTTCCATCCATCCATCCATCAGCCAAAGGAAGTCGACTGCTGAACATAGGCCTCCCCCAATAATTTCCACAGAGACCTGTTGGAGGCAGCCTGCATCCAGCGACGTCACGCGACCTTTACCAGGTCGTCAGACCATCTTGTGGGTGGACGTCCTACGCTGCGTTTCCGATACGCGGCCTCCATTCGAGCACTTTCCGACCCCATCGGTCATCAGATCTCCGCGCTATGTGCCCTGCCCATTGCCACTTCAACTTGCTAATCCGGTGGGCTATGTCGGTTATTTTAGTTCTCCTACGGATCTCCTCATTTCTGATTCGATCTCGTAGGGAAACCCCGAGCATAGCCCTCTCCATAGCTCGTTGAGTGACTTTGAGCTTCCTAATAAGGCCCATAGTGAGAGGCCACGTCTCGGTGCCGTAAGTCATCACTGGCAACACACAACTATCAAAGACTTTCGATTTAAGGCACTGAGGTATTTTGGACGAGAAGACGTCGCGTAGTTTCCCGAACGCTGCCCAACAGAGTTGGATTCGACGATTGACCTCTCTCTCGAAGTTGGACCTGCCTAACCGTACCACTTGTCCTAAATAGACATATTCGTCAACAACTTCAAGAGTCGAGCCCCCAACACCGATGGGGGTGGGCACAACATGGACATTCGACATGATCTTCGTTTTGTCCATGTTCATTTTAAGACCCACCTGTTGGGAGACTCGATTGAGGTCTTCGAGCATAGTGCTAAGGTCTTCCAGCGATTCTGCCAAGACTACAATATCGTCGGCAAACCGAAGGTGAGTGATATACTCGCCGTTGATGTTGATGCCGAATCCTTTCCACTGCAAGAGCTTGAAGGTATTTTCCAGCGTGAACAGTTTCGGAGATATGACATCTCCCTGTCTCACGCCTCTCTGTAGTGGAATAGCCTTCGTACTCTGATCTTGTACTCGGACCGACATGGTGGCGTTGTTCAACACTTCGATGTACCGATAGTCGATATGGCACCGCTGGAGAGACTGTAGCACAGCCCAAGTCTCGATCGAATCAAAGGCTTTCTCATAGTCCACAAACGCTAAACAAAGCGGCAAGTTATATTCCTCGGTTTTTTGTATAACTTGCCGAAGCGTATGGATGTGGTCTATGGTACTAAAGCCTTTTCGGAAACCGGCTTGTTCGGGAGGCTGGAAGTCATCAAACCTGCGTTCGAGACGATTTGTGATGACCCTCGAAAACAACTTATAGACATGGCTCAGGAGCGAGATGGGCCTATAATTCTTCAGCAAAGTGTTATCACCTTTTTTGAAGAACAGTACCACCACGCTCCCGCTCCATGCCTCTGGCGTTGAGCCCTCGAGGAGAACGGAATTGAAGAGCCTCTGAAGGACTTTCAGTATCGGCGTTCCGCCCGCTTTCAGAAGCTCTGAAGTGATTCCGACCTCACCCGGCGCCTTGTTGTTTTTAAGTTGCTTCAGGGCCATCTCAATCTCACACAGACTGATGTCCGGGATATCATCGCTAAAGTGTCGCTAAAGTGTCGGAAATGCGGGTTATTTATTACTATTTCATTATTGGTTGGGTATTCACTAACCAATTTGGTAGAAAATTCTCAAAAATGGCAATGGTTGAAACCCTTCATAGTGTAATATCACGAGTAAGATAGATCATGTTTATAAGATGAAGGTGATTTAGCAAATGATGATAAGTATACTAGTTTCATTTCTCGCATGTAAGCAATAAAAAGACAGTATTTAAAACTTTCCCTTAAAAAAAAAACAAACAACATTCAGAAGCATATATAAATAAATATATAAAAAAATATATCTATATAAAATTCCCTACGCAGGGATCCAAGCAAATGTTATTGCTTCATTTAACCCTTTAAGTTCATGGCGACAAATTACGCGATTTGTTATTATAATACGGGGCCTGTTTAAACAAAAAACCCTAAAAGGGACATAACAGTAAATCAGTGTGAAACCTACGGTGCTCCTAAATACTCTAAACCCTTTTAATCTAGTCAACGTTTTTCTCATAATTAATTTCCCGATTCCACCTAGGTAACCCTTGATAATCTGTGTCTACCGGAGGGTGGTTGGTATAAAATATTAGATGAAGCGGAAAAATTGTAATAAAATCGTAAAATATCCTATAATATTCTCTTTATAATCCTCAGTCCTTCTACCATAGCGTGAAGAGGCATCTTAGTGGGCCGGCATGATTGTATCGAATGGCACGAGACTGCCGTCCAATGACATTCGATACTCTATCTGGACGGAGTTTGCACCTAGTGGTGCAATGAAGTCATTGTGCCGTGCCAGAATAACACAAAAAATTGTTGCTGTTTCGTTAGGCCTGAATAAAATTGAAGCAGGGCATACAAAAAAGCGCTGGTTTCATGTCCTTAAGTAAGGTATGAGGATCAATGATATTGCTATTCATCTTGCTGGATATGGAGCGTACTCTGGCCTAATGTAGGAAAGCGACTCTGGTACCATAGAAAGAAAGAAAAAGATACTCAACCACTCATTATTTCCATTCAAGGAACATATTTTCTTGTTTTCGATTTCAAATTCTTGTCTTCAATGTGAGATTCCAATTGTTTGTTCTTTGAAATGTAATTATTCGCTTAGATTTTTACGCTGATTACCACATCTACTTTTTTGTTGCCTGTTATGTGTAGTATTAGCAATAAAACAAGTTTATCGCAGCCTACGCAATAAAAATGTTTTATCTTGTATTTTTTTCTATTTCTATAAATTTTGTAACTCGTATTATACTCAGGTGTCTGGCTTGTAATTCTGCGCCAGGTTTAAAACACGCCTACGTGCCGTCGCCGCCATTTTCAAATGTACCGTAAAGTGCCACTTTTATATCTGCCGTTTTAGTGCCTAACTTTTTTAAGTGCCGTGTCTGGAGTCTACAGTGTACGGGCAAAAGTTTTTGTCTAAACATTTGGCATTGTGGGCTCTGTCAAATATTGATTTTTGTGGTTAAGGTTTACTAGTAATGGCGATGAAACGTAACGTTTTGAAGTAGGTAATTCTTTGGGTTGCATACAACATTTAAAATAATTTAAAATGCGCAGTACTTTTAGATTTATTGGAGAGTTTTAAATCTTATGGATGGTAGTCAGCTTGGCTGTCACGTTTCGTTCGGTGAGTGAGATTGCCAGATGCCCAATGCCCGTTCCTCTTCCCATACTTTTTCCGCTCTCCTCCCGACTTAATTGTCCGGTAACACATCCAAGTGTTATGGATGTTCATAGGCGGCAGTGACAACTGACACTTACCATCAGGTGACCTGTTTGCTCGTTTGCTGTTAATGTATAAAAAGTACACTAGGTAAATCAGCAACAGCTCAAGCCTGTACCTTACGGCATAGTTTAAAAGGATGTGTATAATTAACCATGTGTAACGCGATTAGGATGAGCCCAGTGAAGCAAGCGGAGCGTGAGGGTGTCCTATCCTTACCACCCGTGCCCGCAAATAAACCTTTTTTTCCCTATAAAACCTATTTTATTACGTCGCGTAATTGCTAGTGCCTTTTACGTTCATTCGTGCGTTCAATAGTTTAACTCTTTCATCAATGTAATGTTACATTATAATGGCAGGTAATTCTGTCTGGGGTTTTCAAAGAATGAGGTCTGCTTGTGTTTTGATGGTAAATTTCAAATTGGTAGTAGGTCATTTATAGGTATCCGCTATACCTATACGTTTGGGTACTCACACATAATTGGTAGTACCAAGGGACATAATAAGTACCACAGGCTACACACTTACTATCAGGTGGATGACTTCGTGTGAAATAAAATGTGGTTCACCATTGGCCTTCGATTTTGTGGATGAGTAAAAGGAGAGTGAAGCATGATTCGAGGTGATTTTTTGAGGATTCTGAAATCTTTAATTTGCCCGAAAGTATAAGAAGTGCGTGGTGGCCTGTTGGTAAACGGACTAGACGCCGCTGCCCACATAATCACGGTGGTCGCGGGTTCGAATCCCAGGGCACACCTCTGACTTTGCGGAGTTATGTGTGTATTGGTAGTCAATCACCGCGCACTAAAACGGTGAAGGAAAACATCGTGAGGAAGCCTGCATACCATAGCGATTTATAAGAATTTCTATAGTATGTAAGTCCGTCAACCCGCACTAGGCCAGCGTGGTGGAGTATATGGCCTAACCACTCTCAATCGTACTCTCGATTGTAGAGGAGGCCCGTGCCCTGCAGTGGGACGTATATGGGCTGATGCAGACAGACAGATTTTATTTTATTTATTTATAAGTTCTTCACAGCTGACAATACAATCAAAATTCCTTTATACTAAACAATACATCAATTACGAAGCACTCAATAAACAATATCAGTTTGCAAAGAGTAGACAAATTATAATTTGTGTGTGTGTGTGTGTGTGTGTGTGTGTGTGTGTGTGTGTGTGTGTGTGTGTGTGTGTGTGTGTGTGTGTGTGTGTGTGTGTGTGTGTGTGTGTGTGTGTGGTGTGTGTGTGTGTGTGTGTGTGTGTGTGTGTGTGTGGTGTGTGTGTGTGTGTGTGTGTGTGTGTGTGTGTGTGTGTGTGTGTGTGTGTTTTGTATTAATTATTGTTTGTTGGGATACTCATGAATGAAGGTTTTACTGATTTTTATTACATAGGAGTTTTTTTTTTTTTACATACCCTGCATTATATTCATTCTAAAGGAGGGACGGGTGGAATTAAATAAGCCGATTAAGTCTAAATATGAATTAACTCATCTCTATAGTACTCTCGATTGTAGACGAGGCCCGTACCCTGCAGTGGGGCGTACACATATGGGCTGATACAGTATAGTGCAGTACTTTTTTGTTTCATGTAGTTTCCTTTATTTTTTTCCTCTTTTGCGTGCAGTTAAACTTAAATAAATAAATGAATGAACGAAATGCGAGGGTAAACTACTGTTATTTCGAGTTCGATTTCACAATATTATTGACCTTATTGAGAGACATCAATAATTATTAAGTTATCTAGCAAGCTCTGATCTCTGTCAGTTTTAAGTACTATTTCAAATAAATCTCATTGTTTGTTAATTCTAATATCAGGATAGGAGACACATAACTATTGCCAGCGATTTTGAGTTCTGAACTATAAAACTAACGGTGTTTGCAGGAAATTCCCATCCAATACGGCATTACAATGCTAGTGTAACGTAAAAGTTGAAGATAAATAACCGCAGTAACCATAATATACGTTCTCCATTAATGTTTGCTTTACGTACTGACTCTTCCGACAACGCCACATAGTAAAGGTACAGTATGCTATGTTCGTTTTTATTAAATTGAATTGAAATTTTAGAAAATACAGATTAATGATATTATTGGATATACCATATGTTTGGTTCTTGGGAAGGACTATAAAATATCTTTGAATGGTCCTTCGAAATAGTTGTTGCATTTAGATTGTTAAGCGCAAACCAATTTGTTTATATATATTATAGTTTTCGGAATGAGTGTCTAAAATTCTGTATTTTCTTGTTTTTTTTTTGACTAAGTGTCTAGTAAACGGTATTTGATTATTTTATTTCTAACATTAATGTTAAGCTATATTGTGATAGGCAAGACACAACGATATAACAAAGGTTTTGGACAGCCTATTTTTAAATTATTGATGGTCGATACTCAATTAAATAGATTTATAATAGGATGGAACTACTAATTAATGACAAAAATCTAGTAATTTCTAAACACGAACGATACATCAACTCATATTTACCTTTGAAACCATTTTAAAATATTGCCATACTGCCTACTGAACATCGTAACGGCAAAACTCAATATTGAGTCCTATTACTTGTTTTATGTCGGCACATTATGCGGGCTAAGGGATCACATTTTCATACCTATGATGTACTGGGGGATAATATTTACTTTAACATAAAAATATACTTCAATATTACGTTATTTGAGAATACGTTACAGCGTTATTGTCTTTCAAAATAACTCGTAAATTCCATCCTTTTAATCAAAAGTAAAGGGAATAACTATATAAGAATGTTAAGAGCTTCAAGTATTTTAATTATTTAACAGGTTTTCATTTACTATTTTGTTTAATAAAATATTGACGGTTGGTACGTATTTTAGGGTCAAAGATAGCCTTGTGAAAAAAGTTGCATACCACAGAAATCTTTACAAGAATTTTATACATACATATATTTTTTTTATTTCATGGAAAGGTGGCTAGAATTTCATTCACCTGATGGTAAGCGATACGACTGCTCATGAACAGTAGCAAAACCAAACAACACCTTAAATTACAAAGCAATGCTTGGGATTCCACTGCGATCGCCATCCTGGGATATAAGATGTTAAGTCTCAATATGTCCTGTAGTTACTCTGGCTAAAATTTCCTTCAAACAGAAACACAACAGTGCATTTACACTGCTGTTTGGCGGGTAAAATTTACATTGTGGTAGTACCTACCCAGGCGGCCTCTCACATATTAGAGACCTACCATCAGTAAAGATACAAATTATAAATCACGCCTTTTTGCAAAAAGGTAGAAGTGTAACTTGGACAACCACGTTTTGCATTTTATTTCCGTCTCATGTCGCGATTGGAGGCGAGCCTTGATAGGCTCCCGGGGTCAGATGTTTGCGCTAGATATGATGATTCAAATCTAGCACAAACTTCTGACCCCGGGCTGGAAATAAATAGAAGAATCGGATATGACTTTGCCCGCCCCGGGATTCCAACCCGAGACGTCATCTTTATAATCGTACCGTAATACAACTACGTTACCGATACAGTCAGTAACAATTTTATGGTTTATGAACTCGCATCATGTCGAATATCCATGTTGTGCCCACCCCCATTGGAGTTGGGGGCTCGACTCTCGAAGTTGTAGACGAATATGTCCATTTAGGACAAGTGGTCCGGTTAGGCAGGTCCAACTTCGAGAGAGAGGTCAATCGTCGAATCCAACTCGGTTGGGCAGCGTTCGGGAAACTTCGCGACGTCTTCTCGTCCAAAATACCTCAGTGCCTAAAATCGAAAGTCTTCGATAGTTGTGTGTTACCAATGATAACATACGGCACCGAGACGTGGCCTCTCACTGTGGGCCTCATTAAAAGGCTCAAAGTCACTCAACGAGCCATGGAGCGGGCTATGCTCGGAGTTTCCCTACGAGATCGATTTAGAAATGAGGAGATCCGTAGGAGAACCAAGGTTACCGACATAGCCCATAGGATTGGCAAGTTGAAGTGGCAGTGGGCCGGGCACATAGCTCGTAGAACCGATGGCCGTTGGGGCCGAAAGGTTCTCGAGTGGAGGCCACGTACAGGCAAGTGAAATGTCGGACGCCCGCCCACAAGGTGGACGGACGATCTGACTAAGGTCGCAGGAAGTCGCTGGATGCAGGCCGCTTCCAACAGGTCATTGTGGAGATCCTTGGGGGAGGCCTATGTTCAGCAGTGGACTTCCTGTGGCTGATATGATGATGATGATGAATAGGTCCAGTGTTGTCTAAGTCATTTTGATTGTAGACTTCTGTGACATACTCGTACAGTAGGCGTAACTTACCCAATAGGTTCTGTAGTCTCCCTATTAAAAAAAATCATCATCATCATCATCATCATATCAGCCACAGGAAGTCCCCTGCTGAACATAGACCTTCCCCAAGAATCTCCACAATGACCTGGAAGCGGCCTGCATCCAGCGACTTCCTGCAACCTTAGTCAGATCGTCCGCCCACCTTGTAGGCGGGCGTCCGACATTTCGCTTGCCTGTACGTGGCCTTCCACTCAAGAACCTTTCGGCCCCAACGGCCATCGATTCTACGAGCTACGTGCCCGGCCCACTGCCACTTCAACTTGCCAATCCTATGGGCTATGTCGGTAACCTTGGTTCTCCTACGGATCTCCTCATTTCTGATTCGATCTCGTAGGGAAATACCGAGCATAGCCCGCTCCATGGCACAAAAAAAAATGGCATCAAGCAATGGCTCTGGACTGAACTCCTTGCTTCCGAGTTCCCTAATCGCTATGGCTTGACCTTCTTTAAGTTTGAAGCTGGGCTTAAAGAGGGTACTCTCCCTACGGTAGGCAGCAACCTGGTTGCGCTAGAATCCTGGTATTGCCAAGGTTCATGAGCGGCAGTCATCGCTTATGAGGGCCGCCAGCTAGTCTGCCTACGAAGGCAATGTTTCTTTAAAATGTTATTTTAAATATAAGAGGCCCGTGCCCTGCTGTGAGACATATACGGGCTGATACAGATTATTTATATTATTATTATTATTAGCCTACAATGTTTGAGAGTTATTGATGTAATGATTTGTTTTTCACGTGATACTTTCATTACCAAATTGTCCATCAAACTATATAGGGTACCTTCTAGTCACCAAAACAGTTTCGCTAAGACCGTTGCAATCTCTTAATGCCGTGTTTTTACAGCTACCGTAAAAGACATTCGGGGGAATTAATTGCGAGTTGCTTGCTTTCATGTCTTGCCTTGTAAATCCGTTTTAACAATGGAATTCTTAGATTAAATCGTAAAACAATAGTTTAAAGACGTTGAGTGATGTTCATCTTGATTTAATAGTGGAGTTTCCTATATTGGGTGTATCTAGATTGTGACTTAAAACGAAGTTTGTTTTTAGTTTTACTGCCTTTAAAGTCTCAGACAATGCAAATAAAATTTTGCCATAAATTAGCGACACTTTATGTTTAGGTGGTATTTTTTTATTTTCATTGTATTTGAAGGCACTAAGCTTACCACCCAAAGTTTCCCGACAATTATTGTGTAGTGTGTGCATGTGTTGTTGCGCTAGTAAATACTTTATTTAAGCACGTTGCGTCTAGAATTGATGGCGGGTGAAATAAGGCAGTAACAGAATGTTAGCAAATACTGAGTGGAGGCAGCGCCTGGCCGCCCGGTGGTATGATGGATCGACGACATTGTCAAAGTCGCAGGCCGTATGTATGACACCACCACCTGACAATAGACAGAAAAGTGGCATAATATAGCGAGAGGACTATACAATAGTAGGACCCTTTATAGATGAAGATGATGGAATATTCATGGCTATTATATTCTATCTGCGGAATAGTTATTATCGACTATAGGTAGAATCTATCAGGAAATCACTACACTAACCATACATTTTAACCAACCATGCCACCATGAAAATATTTTTCAGGTATTTTATTACGTGAATTTTTCATCAATTTTTTTTATAAAAATATATTAATAATGTTTTATTCGAGATACAAAATCACCGCGCCGTGCCGCACCGGTACAAAATGGGGAAAATTCGCCAATCGTTCGGCTTGTTTATTAAGAGGCCTCCACTGTTTAATCAACGCGAAAAATGCTTAATTAAATCCAAGCCAAGAGGCCGCAAGGTGTAACCGGATTAAGGTGGCCATGAATAGTATTTCGAAAAATATTTTTTGTTTAAAATTTAACTTTTTCGGCCAGATTTATGCTTTAACGGCTTGTAGGTTTCTTTTTATGAGCACATTTTTTTCTGGTGGTATATGAAACTGCAGTACTAGTGAAAGAAATTTCGGTTTTTCTTTTCCAATGCCGATGTAAATTATATTTTTTGTTTGTTCTAGTTTGCTGTTGTCTTGTGTACTTGGATGACTGGACTAGTTCAATATTGTCAGTAGTACTGTTTACATAAACCAATGTTCAATAGTTTATCTGCTACGTTTGCTAATCTGGTATCGGCCGACGGACAAAGTCTTAATGTTGCTCGTTCTTTTAGATAAAAGATTTAGAAAATAGTAATGAAATATTTCAATAATATTTTATATAGCCACATCTTATTTATATTTTTCAAAATAAACGCCAAGTCAACCTACTCCACCAACTTTTTCTTAATTGAAACCAAAACTCACTTACATCCCCTTAAATCTCGCCTCTAATGAACCCTTAGTGGATTTTTATGCGGAATTATAAAAAAATAGTGCCGCAACATTGTTCAACTCTTTAACCTCAGAGAATCTATTTGAAATATTGTTAGTACGGTTAGATTACTTTGGTGGAGAAAAAAATAAATTATATATCTATAGAATTAGAGTGAGAATCATAAAAAGATGGCTTTTAATCATATTTTGGCTCAAAATAACCTATCGACCCGTTATTAAAGAAAGACCTATTGACGCATGAAAGGCAGAAATATGTATAAACGGTCTTCTAGATGTAACTTCCACACGACGAAATTTCTTACGTTACATCTTTTTAATGAACGTTTCCCAAAAAATAAGATTTTTTACTTAGGTCACTCTGACACTAAAGGTGCCAAAACTTTGTATATTTATAATTTTAAGACGTTTTTCTAAACGCCATTGAATCAACCATAACGTTACTAAAAAAACTAAGCACAGCTTCATTTCAAGGATCAACCTTGAACGAAGGCCTAGTCGTCGATAAAGAATATTATAACCAATCGACAAAATTTGAATGTCTGAGAGGCAACTTGTGCGAAACGATTTCCCATTTAATTACGACTTGTTGCCGTCAAATTAAATCGCCGTTCGTCAACCTGACGCTATATTTGTAATTCAAAACGACAGTGCCACCCGGGAGTTTTTTGTCTTCAACTAGAAACTTCGCGACAACTTTGTTTGTTTTTTAATTAGGCGTTTCGAGTTTACGGTTATGAAGGCTAGTAAACTTCGTTTGCCTGCTCTTACCCTAGTATATTTATATGGTATAGGAAAAAAAATCAGCCAAAGCATCCTAATATATACTAGTTGGTGTTCTTTACATGCCTTCTAAATTATTATCAATATCGTAAGCAGGATTATACACAATATTATTCTTTCGATTTAAAGAAGATGATATTTTTTTTCTAAACTGTAATAGGCAGTAAGACATTAGGAGTGGGCAAACCTACACAAGACTCAATTCCGAAAACCATTGATCTAAATTCTCTGAATAATCACTTTTCTTGTCCATTCTATTTTGATATGACGATCAAAGATAAAGCTATTAAGCATCTTTCTACCATTAAGACTCCTGAATGTTCTGCTTTCGTTCTTAAACAATTTGCTGCTTGTGATGTTGGGAAAACCATTACGCTTATTTCATCAAATGCCATGGGAAGTGACTGTGTCAGCCGTAATATGATTCTTCCTATCCTAGACGAAATCCTTCCTGTCATTTGTCACATCCACAACCATTCCGTTTCCACCGGGATATTTCCTACTGCATGGAAAGAAGCCCATATCATCCCCATTCCAAAAAAACCTAAGGCCTCAGTCCTGTCTAAATTCCGTCCTATTTCTATTTTACCATTCCTTTCTAAAGTCCTCGAACGCTTGATCTATATCCAACTAAATACCTTCCTTTCCAGTAATAACCTCCTGAATCCTCTCCAGTCTGGATTTCGTCCTGGGCCTATGCCGAAATCCAGTAGGATCGAAATCGTGGTACTATTACCACTACCACCCTGACTCATATTACGGATGGCATCAGATCGGGCATGGAGCAAGGCGAGCTGACAGTCTTAGCCCTGCTAGACTTCAGCAACGCCTTCAACACTGTCGATTTTGATGTTATACTCAGCGTACTTGGTTCTCTTAACATATTTCCAATGGCAATTGATTGGTTTCGTAGTTAACTGTTTGGACGCCGGCAACGCATCTGTGTTAAGAATAGTTTCTCCTCTTGGTGCCCCGTATCTGCTGGCGTTCCACAGGGTGGCGTGCTTTCTCCTTTACTTTTCGCAGTTTTTATAAATTCCATCACTGACCACATTTGCTCCTCCTGCCACCTCTACGCAGATGATCTTCAAATTTACTCCCGGGCGCCCTTGAACAACTTGGCTGACGCTATTTCTATAATAAACACCGATATCAAACATATTTGTGACTGGAGCCGGACCCATGGATTGATGGTTAATCCATCCAAAACCCAGGTGATTGTGGTCGGTAGCCCTAAATTGGTTTCTAAAATTAATTGGGCTCTACTACCATCCATCACCTGTAATGGCACTATCATCCCATATAGTAAAACCGTCAAGAATTTAGGTATATTTATTGATAGGTCTCTCACTTGGGGTCCGCAGCTTCGTGAGGTTAGTCGAAAGCTGTTTGCCTCGGCAAGGTTCTTGCGAAGGTTCAGCAATCTTCTACCCATTGCCACGAATATTTCACTTGCGCAAACTCTTCTTCTCCCTATCCTTGATTATGCTGATGTCAGCTATCTAGATCTCACTGAGGACCAACTTAATAAGCTTGAGCGTCTCCAAATCTCTCTATCAGATTCATATTTGGGCTTCGCAAATATGACCATGTTTCAGAATTTCGTACTAGGCTCAAGTTCCCAGGTTACTAGGTACAAGGTTACCCATCCGGTTTCGTCGGAATACTCATATTCTTTCACTTCTATACAAAATTTTGTTTAATCCTCTAACGCCTTCGTATCTTAAAGATCGTTTCGTCTTTCTCCATGATTCGCTTTCAAGGTCCTTGAGGTCGTCGGAGAACTTGAAACTAAGAATGCTCTTGCACTCCACAGTATTTATGGACAAATCATTTACTTTCCAAGCTGTCCGACTGTGGAACTCTCTACCAGCTGCGACGGGCTGAAACACTGTCGTCATTTAAAAGAAAGGTCAAAGAACATTTCCTCTCACAACAAGAGTGTAGCTGATAATAATTTGTCCATTCTCTTCTTGGTATATTTTTAGGATAGGTATATAATATGTTTATGTATATGTATGTATTATAGGTATGTTTGTATATGTGTATGTATATGGATATTTATATATGTTTTTGTGTGTTTATGTTATATTTTTATTTTTAGTTATTAATTGTAGATTATTATTATTTCTTTTACGCCTTAGACTGCCCTTTCTATCTCCTGTTCGTATATCCATCCCATGGTTGCATGTAAGAGATTGCCTAGTGTGATAAGGCCGCCACTTGTACTATTATTCTTATTGTATAATATCTTCATAATATTTCTGTACAGTGCAAAAAAGTATTAAATAAATAAATAGCCCATTGCAATTAAAGGAATCTTCTACCCTTTTCTATCCAAGGCATTTTTCTACCAGTGCGTCAATTATCCAAGAATATTCACGTAACTTCGATTTGTCACGATGTTTATGCTATACGTTTGAACCTTCAGTTTTATTTCACTGGAAACACAAGTATTTAGAAGTTAAGAGGAGTTAAAAGGTGTAGGTTTGTCTAAATCTTCTATGTGTTCGCGCCTCGTTTTATCCGATTGTGTTCAACTTATGGCACTCTCAAGTTATTACTATGCGATTGAAGAACGACGATAATATTCAAGGTGTAAAACTCGCCATAGTAATCTGTGTAAATAAATGCTCTTCTGTAACCGTACTGTATGCATTTTGTTTCAAGCAATAACACGAAATTATGTCGTTTATTGGTAAGCCTTCAGAGGTATAAACATAATTAAAAATAACCAGTGCTGTTTAGTTATTTCGAAGTGCCAGTATAATCAAAATCGCAGGTCTTAGAAGACTGAAAGGACATTATTTTCTATTCTATATATTAACCAGGGGGTTCCTCATACTCCGAGACAACGACAAATGGTCGAACACCGTACGTAAAACTATACGAATAAACCTTAATCACTACATAGTATAAAACAAAGTCGCTTTCTCTGTCCCTATGTTCCTTTGTATGATTAAATCTTTAAAACTACGCAACGGATTTTGATGCGTTTTTTTTAATAGATAGAGTGATTCAAGAGGAAGGTTTATATGTATAATACATATTATTGTACAGAAATCTATTTGTACCCAGGCGAAGCTGGGCCGGGCCGTTAGAACTTTATAAAATGTTCGAATCCTGTATGGGTACTTCATAACCTTAGACTATGATCTGAGTGAATGATAAGTTTCCTAAAGAATAGTATTAATTTTTTGAAGTGGACTTTTTATCTTTTATGTGGACGTCGAACGTCCAAACATTTTAACTTCTTGTCGGAATATAAAGTAATCCCCCAGTGTGGTTTTACGTTAATCACCTCCATGAAATTATAAATTATTTAATTCGCCTACATCATTACTTTTTCAACAAAGTATTCCAGTCTTTACAAATATAAAGACACCATAAAATAATTTTATTCAATTCAAATTTCCAGAATAGCGTTTGTCGTTAAGATACCATTAAACAGCCGTAGCATCTTAAGAGTTCTGCCTGTTGCCAGTATAAAAACTAACTGCTATTCACATTTAAATGTCAAAGTTATAGGGCTTTAAAACGGAACAAATAAACTGCAAAGTGTTTCTGCTTTTATGCATAATGACCTTTTCATTCAGGATTCCATTTTGTAATTTATGTTGGTAATTTAGCTTTGAATGTTATTTTCAAAATAGTTAGGTTATTGTATTTGTAAATATAAGTTATTGACCATGCGATCTTTTGAGTCTTAAATTAGCATAGCATTTATATGTTGTGGCGTATTATTCAAGACATACATATGTATCTATTCTAATATATAAAACACAAGAGTTTGGTTTTTTTGTTACCTCTAATCTCAGGAACTACTGATCGAATTGGAAAATTATTTTGTGTTGGATGGGTCATTTATCGAGAAATGCTATAGGCAATATCATCACCCTATGACACATAGGAGGGAAGCAGTAGTGAAAAATATAACAAATACTGTAATAATTTTATTTGTTTTTGATTGGTCGATAATCTAAATTGATAGTCGGTATTGAAACTTTTAGCCGCCGCCGTTTTGGAAAGTGTATCTGCACCCGGGCAGAGCCGGGCCGGACCGCTAGTGGCATATACGCCGCCTCATTCGAAAGAGGATAGGATTTACTCAACAACGCTGGTAGCTGAATTCTCCGTACTACGGCATTATATCTATACTAATATTATAAAGCTGCAGAGTTTGTTGTTTGTTTGTTTGAACGCGCTAATCTCTGGAACTACTGGTCCGATTTGAATGATTCTTTCAGTTTTGGGTAGTATATTTATCGAGGAAGGCAATAGGCTTTATATCATCACGCTATGGCTTATAGGAGGGAAGCAGTAGTGACATTTCTAGAAAACACGAGGAAATTTTATTTGCTTTTCATGGTCCGATTGGTCGATATTCTAAATTCATAGTTGGAATTTAACATTTTGACCGACGTTTTGAAACTTGTATCTGCACCCGGGTGGAGCCGGGCCCGACCGCTAGTTTACAATAATAACTTACTTACAACTTCAGTTATGTAGGCTTCTTCAAAATATTGTTTCTTTGAATTATAACGCTAACGGAGTCCACGGGTTCGATCCCCGCACCAAGAAAAATGTTTGTGTGAACCAAAAGTATTTTTTTCAGTTTGAGGTCTGGGTGTCTAGGAGCCTGAAAAGTCTCTCCTATTTCCTGATACCTACAACACAAGACTCAATCTAAGGCGGGGGTGGGGGGGTCATGACTATGTATGTGATTATTGGTTATTATATTATTATAATAATAAATACACCCAATAATCACATACATAGTCATGACATGATGATAATTCCCTTCATTTGAAATAATTCTTGAAAACCTAGTCTACTCGTACAGTCAAACCATAATCATGGGTGATTTTAACACCTGTCTCCTTAAAAATGACTCCCGTTCTTCCACTCTTCAATCTATTGTTCAATCCAACAACCTGTCGATTCCTTCACTTTCTGCCACTCACCATTTCCCTAATTGTATTCCTTCTCTTCTCGATCTAATGTTTGTCTCGTCGCTAAGCCATGTTGCCAAACCATGTTGGCAACATGGCTGGCATGGCATGGTCAATGCCCTGCTGTTGCCTTCTCCTACCATGACCTCATATCTTTATCATATCTTGTCCGTCCACCCAAAGCCTCTCCCAAAATCCTCCTGCAGCGAAATTTTCGGGATTTGAATCTTGCTGATCTTCGTAGGGATGCCGTCAACAATCAACATTGATTGGAGTGCGCTCATGGCCTCTGACTGCGTTGATATCAAAGTTAATATTTTCATAGACCAACTAATCAAACTTTTTGATGTGCACGTGCCAGTTCGTAAGGTCAAACTTAAACATCCACCTTCACCCTGGCTTACTGCTGGTATAAAAGCTCTGCTTTTAAAAAAAGCATCAGCGAAGTCCAGGTTTAAGCGACGTCCCAGCGATTTAAACTGGGAAAAATATGTGACGATCCGGAATCACTGCAATAAGGTGTGTAGAGATGCTCAACGCCGATTTATTCATAATTCTGTTGAAGATGCAGATCCAGCGAAAGTTTGGAAATATCTCAAGTCACTGGGAGTTGGAAAATTGCGCCATGATTCAATTTCTAATAATATTAATTTAAACTCTCTTAACCAACACTTCTGTTCTCCATCAATTTTAGATGGGACTGCTAAAAGTAAAACAATACAATACTTTTCTTCATGTAAAACTCCCGATTGTCCCCCTTTAGTTTTTAAACAGGTCGCTGATTGTGATGTTAGAAAGAACATTACGCTGATCGCTTCCAATGCTGTTGGCAGCGATTGCCTCGGTCGTAATATGATTATCCCTATCCTTGATGAAATCCTTCCCATCATCACCCATATCCTCAACTATTCAATTACCAGTGGGACTTTTCCAGCAGTCTGGAAAGAGGCCTACATAATTCTTCTTCCTAAAAAAAGTAATCCTACAACCTTTTCCGAATTCCGCCCTATTTCTATCCTACCATTCCTTTCCAAAGTCCTTGAGCGCCTAATCTACGCCCAACTCGCTGATTTCCTTTATAAAAACCGACTCCTGAACCCATTCCAATCCGGTTTCCGTCCTGGTCACAGCACCACTACAACCCTTGTTCATATTACGGAGGACATCAGATCGGCCTTGGAAGGAGGCAAGCTGACAGTTTTAGCACTTCTTGACTTCAGCAATGCGTTTAATACGGTCGATTTTGATGTGCTACTGAGCGTACTAGGTTCGTTTAACATATCTCCAACAGCGCTTGTTTGGTTTCGTAGTTACCTGTTTGGACGCCGGCAGCGAATCTGTGTCGACGATAACGTCTCGTCATGGCACACGATGTCTGCTGGGGTGCCACAGGACGGCGTGTTATCTCCCCTACTCTTCGCAGTTTTTATCAACTCTATTACAAACAAACTTCGATCTTTCTACCACCTTTATGCAGATGATCTCCAAATCTATTCTCAGGCTCCTCTTCACCGGTTAAATTACGCTGTCTCGGCAGTTAATAAGGATATTGAACTGATAAGTGACTTGAGTAAAGAATATGGACTTATGATAAATCCATCCAAAACGCAGGTCATTGTAGTCGGCAACCCCAGGTTGATTTCTAAGGTTAACTGGTAGCTTATTTCACCTGTCATCTGTAATAGAGTAAGTATTCCCTACAGTGACAGCGTCAAAAACCTTGGCATCTACATTGATCAAAATTTCACCTTGGGTCCGCAGATCCGAGAGTTGAGTAGGAAGCTATTTGCCTCGGCTGGGTCCTTGCGGAGATTACGCAATTTTCTACCAATTGCCACGAAAATATCGCTCGCTCAATCCCTTCTTCTCCCCATCCTTGATTATGCGGATGTCAGTTATCTTAATATCACCGAGGAGCAACTTAATAAACTTGAGCGTCTTCAAAACTTTTGTATCAGATTTATATTTGGATTACGCAAATATGATCATGTTTCCGATTTTCGTACAAAGCTCAAGTGGCTACCAATAAGGCTTCGCCGGAATACACACATTCTTTTTCTTCTCTATAATATACTTTTCAATCCCCTCACTCCCTCATATCTTAAAAATCGCTTTGAATTTCTTCATGATTCACATTCGAGGTCTCTTAGGTCATCGGAGAACTTAAGGCTGAAAATCTCCGCGCATTCCACTTCCTTCATAGACAGATCTTTCACCGTACAAGCTGCCAGGTTGTGGAATGCTTTTGCCAGTAACGGTGAGACGAGCTAAAACTCTGCCTATCTTCAAAAAAATGGTTAAAGAACACTATTTACAGGTTCTATGAGGATACTGGAGTTGTTCACATTTTACTTTGTTGTTATATATAAATACAATATAATATAATACATAATATAATACATATATATGTTGAATAAACATACAAATACACATATAATATATGTATATATATATATATATATATATATATATATATATATATATATTTATAGGTGTATATATTATATGTGTATTTGTATGTTTATTCAACATATATATGTATGTATGTTTATTTATAAAATTAATAATATTATAAATTGTAATACTCGTACACCTGAAGCCCCAACTTTCGTTCTTTTCGTTTATCCATCCCATGGTTGTCTGGCAGAGATTGCTTCAAGCAATAAGACCGCCACTTGTGCATATATTTTATTTCATTTAGTTTTGTCTTTTTATGTATATGGTGTACAATAAAGTGTTAAATAAATAAATAAATAAAAATAATTCAGAGAATCAAAGAGTGCATCCTAAAATAATATCAAAGCACCGTAATAGTCTTCCTCGTCTTTCAACAAATACCGGTGTTAAATAAAACTACTGTAAAATATGAATGAAACTGGCGAGGCTCTCGACCTTTTATTAATATTAATTGCTCACTGTTTCATTATACTTGCTTCATTACACACTACAGACGTTCGGGAAGTTTGCGGCTGAACGAAAGATTTTTACAAGATAATTAATTTTGTCAAAGTTTTTCAATTTGTTGCTCTCTGGTTTTTGTTTTGGGATTTGTTAATATTTTTTGGTGAGAGGTTTCAACAAATGCCTTTTAAAGCTCGAGCCAGCTTTGTTTGATCATAACCATCGGGTGCCAAACCGACGCTGTTTATACAGACTTTTGCAAAGCCTTCGATAGGGTGGATCATGAGCTCCTTTTGAATAAGTTGGCATTTAATGGTATAAGAGGTGATCTCTTACGCTGGTTTTCCTCATACATAGCCAACAGAGTCCAAAAAGTAGTTATAAATGGATATTATTCTGATAATATACGTGCTACATCAGAAGTTCCACAAGGTTCTATCATTGGTCCACTACTCTTCATACTTTATATAAATGACATAGATAAATGTTTCCATAACTCAAAATTTCTTCTTTATGCTGATGACCTTAAAGCATACCGCAGTGTCGAATCGGTGGAAGACTGCCATCTTTTCCAGCAAGACTTAGACAGACTGACTGTGTACTGTGAAAGGAATAAGCTCCACTTAAGTATTCCCAAATGTAACGCCATAATCTTTACTAAAAATAGAAATGTAATTAATTTCACTTACACATTGAACGATGTTAACATTAATAAAGTTTCATCTCTGCGTAATCTTGGTGTGCAATTAGATTGTAAACTCCACCTTGATACACATATACGTGCAATCGTCAACAAGAGCTATCAGATGTATGGTTTCGTCATGAGAGCCTGCAAGGACTTCAAAAGATCTGCTACTTATCTAACCTTATATAAAAGCTTAATCAGGTCTCAGTTAGAATATGCTTGTTATGTTTGGAATCCACTATACTTAAAATATATTAAAGAAATTGAATCAGTTCAACATAAATTTTTACGTAGTGTGCATTATAAATGCCACCGCAGGCGCCTATCATATATTGATTTACTTGCCGAGTATAAGATGCCTACACTAGAAGCAAGGCGTTCTCAACTTGAAGCAATGTTCTTGTATAAAATTTGCCACGGAGATATAGATTGCATCGAAATTAGTAATAAATTATGCTATCTGGTACCGCGAACAGTATTTCGGCGTGAGGTTAGGACGCGCACGCTCTTTGCAACTGCTTCCTGCAGGACCAACGCTGGTGCGCGCTCCCCCCTGCGTCGACTTGTAGATACCTACAATAATCTCTTTACAGATGTCGACATATTCTTTCTGTCAGCTCGTACCTATAAGAGACAAATTACAAGTATACTAGCATCAAATAAGTCAATTTCGCTGAGTCGGTGTATTTTGTAACGATTTTTTTTTCTTACCTTATTTTTCATATGTTTGTTTCTTGTTTATTTTCTCTTTTTTATGTAATTGTATACATTTATTTAGTTTTTAACCGTTTTACTATATTATGGAAATCTTTTATGACGTCAAACTGTTAAAACCTCTTTATTTTTTATTTATTTTTAAATAATTTTAGTCGTAATCAAATTAATTACACTGTAGTGTGCTTTTTCATTGTTTAATGTGTATTTGTTAATTCGTGGAAAATGTTAAGAATTGTATATTTGCCTATATTCCTATGTCAATCTACTACTATGTTTAAATTATAATGTACAATTGTTTATTTTCCCAAATAAATAAAAATAAAAAAAATAAAAATAAAATAAAAAAATAACACATTCTTTTGATGAATTGCGTGGTTATGACGATCATCATATGGTATTATAACTAATTGGGTGAATGAAGTGGAATACAGTAATATCTCTTTCCACGAAGAGAGTTTTTCGAGTGATTATTGTATGCCATCACCGTTAACGATATTTTCTATAGAATTTATGGTTTCTAATGGCAAATTAAACGATATGCAGGATATGTCATACCTACTGATGTGCCTAATGTGCCCTAAAACCTGCAAAAGAAGGAACATCATCGAAGCTAAAGGCGTGTAGCGGCCTACTGGGCCGGGAGAGTGTGGCGATATTTATTATAATTGAGCCATTGACTCGAACGAAGAAGAAAAAGGGCAAATCGCACCTTTAGAATTAAAGTGAACTACTCGAAATGTTGAATTGTAACAGTTACAGAGCGGACGACTAATATCTCAGTCCGCCCCGTGACCACGAAAGCTGTAAAGTAATCGAAACGTCGGGAAGTCAAAAATGTAAAAAATAAACCAAGTCCGCGATAAAGTCCGTAAATAATAGTTTTATTATTCGAAAAAACAATTGATTTTGGCTTCAAAACATATATTGGCTCAAAATGACCCATCGACCCGTAATTAAAGAAGGACCTATTGATGCATGAAAGACAGAAAGATGTATTCTTCGGTCTTCTCGATATATCTTCCATATGTACAAAATTATTTATGTTATTAATATTTTTTGGTAGGTTAGGTAGTATTAGGCTATAATTCTAAAGGTGCGGAATGTTTACACGATGCAACTTAGTTACATTTATTTATTTTTATTTATTTGGGAAACAACAGATACAATATAACATAGAATTAACAACAATTAGAAATAAATAATCCACAACAGTTTCCACAGATAACAATAACATACAAGAAAGAGCTGGTGGGTACCTATACAATGATACACACCCAGACCCAGGCTACATGATATATAATTTTATATTCACACTCTATATCATATCTATCGCATCTTTGAGGCACAGAACTGTCTCCGTTTAAATGGGGCTTTACAGATGAAGAGTTCCATCATAACTATTATGCCGATAGTGAAGCCACTTTTCACTATTACAATGAATAAAAAATACCAGTTGAAAAGTCAGATACACGTAGCCTGGGTGCAAACTGCGAACCATAAACCTTTGAATAATTTATCTCCATATCAAAGCATCCTTACAAAATTAAAAATTTAAATATTACCAAAAGTCAGATATACGTAGAAACACAGAATCTTCTGAATAGCTAATCGTTGTATACAAAATAAGATTATGTTTTTTTTTATTTATTTTTTGAAACTGGCCCGGTATAGTGGCGGCATTGCACCTGCTGGTAAGCGCAAATACCGCCCAGGCAGAGTATCCATTGGCATCGGACGGCAGTCCCATGCCAATGGGAACAATTATGCCGGCCTGCTAAAGTGCCTCTTCACGCTACGGCGGAAGGACCCAGGATTGTAGGAAGGAGGGAACACGTGAGACGGCAAACAATTCCACAGCCTGACGGTGCGGCACAAAAAAGAATTAGAGAACCGTTTGGTTCGATCCGGGATGGTGTGGACCGACAAGCTACGGCTTCGCAAGTCAGGACGCGTGGTTCTGGTTAGGAATGAAGAGGAGGGGATCAAGTTGAACAATTCCTCAGAGCATTCACCGTGATACAGGCGGTAGAACACGCTTAGAGAGGCGACATCCCTCCGGATTTGTAGCGACTCCAAGTTGCTCGTAACGTCTGCATCATTCACAATGCGAGTGGCCCGCCGCTGCAATCCATCCAAGGCATCGAGCAGGTACTGGGCGGATCCATCCCAGAGGTGCGAGCAGTACTCCATACCCGGCCGGATCTGCGCTTTATACAAACGATAAAGCTGACCGAGCGTGAAGAACCGACGCTCCCTGTTCAGGACTCCTACCTTGCGTGATGTGGCAGATATTACGCCTTCGATGCCTTCTTATCACAAACATCTTTACTCTTTAGTGAGTAAAAATGTTAAAGTCCTTATTGTATGAAACTTTATTACTAACATTATTAGCTTTATAACCGCGTGTGAAACAAGTTTTAATAGTAAACCCTTTTGCGAGCCTTTGAAGTATTTTAAATAGTCTTTGTAGCTCAAGTGAGAATTTATAGTGAGTTTAATCTTCAGTAATTTGCACGCTTAAGAAAATTTTCGCGGGCACGTGTAATAGCTGTGTAATGAGGCGTCGTAATGTGTATTTAGTGTTGGAAATTTGTTAATATTACTTTGGTTTTAAGACCTTTTTCATAGTATTTTTTCAATTGACTACAATACCAGGGATGATAGTGGTTGATACAAAAATATAAGACACATCGCGACTGCCTCGGCTGCGTAGTTGTACTACGGCACGGTCCAATAGTTGAAGATTCGTACCCGGGGTCGGACAAAATTATATTGGATTTTTCAATTCATTATCAGCCCGGCATTAAAGCTCGATATGGCGATGGGCTCGCCCCTATCACATCGTGGGATGGAACATATAAGGCGAAATTTGAGTGTATCTATGCCAAACCCTTCTGGGAATATGGTGTGAGTTTCTATATGTAAGTATATACAATCGTTTCAAATCTGGGTGTTTGTGGGATCGCAGTCATTCGTAGTTTCTTAAACCCACCATAAAATACTTAATTGATCTTAACGTGGGATCGGGACTATGTATATGACTGTTCAGTATATACAGGGTATATCAAGACTGCTACCGAAAACGAAGCCGGGTGGTAGTATAAGCGACTTCAGACACAAGGCAACAAAAAAAGTTGCAAAAAAAAGTGGCCAATTTTTTTTGTTATTTTTTTATTCATTGGACTATTTTTTGAAACTGTTGATAAGTTTACCATTTTGCATATGCCCGCTATCCGGGTATATCCGAATATTCTACCACCTGAAATCGAAGTATTGTAACGATGGTCGCTGGATGCAGGTTGATTTGAACAGATGGTACTACAATTATTTGCGGAGGTCTATACAAAGTAGTAAACATTTCTTAATATATTTATATATTTAATGGTTTCTTAGATTTACGCGTATGTTACACATTGAAATAAAACTATTATATACGGATTTTATCGCGATTTTATAAAAATGCATTCCTCCTAGTGAAATATTCCACTATAGATTTCAATAAAATTTTCATGTTCATGGTTGTTGGCGTAGCGGAAAGCGCAGTGTGGGACGTCCACCCACAAGGTGGTCAGACGACCTGGTAAAGGTCGCGGGACGTCGCTGGATGCAGGCTGCCTCCAACAGGTCTCTGTGGAAATCATTGGGGGAGGCCTATGTTCAGCAGTGGACTTCCTTTGGCTGATGGATGGATGGATGGATGGTTGTTGGCATTTATTTCACGATTGATCTTCAAATATCCTTGGGGGCTTTCTGTGGTTAAAAAAAGTGATTTTTTTTGTCGCTTCTTCTATACTAGGAATATCTATTAAAGACGTACAACATACAAAGCTTCGCAATATACGGTTCACTGTTAACATTTTGCGAAAGCAGTTAAACGAAAAAATACATTACTTAGTAAACGGCGTGCTAAACAACAGAAGTAATGCTGCGAAACTCGTGAATAATGACGTGTGGAGTTGAGTTGTAATGAAAAATCATGTTGCCAGCTAGAAGAATAGTTATAAAATAAAATAAATAGTTTCTCGCACTTAATTTGTGGGTGCAGTGCGGGACGCGTTACGAGAGCGCAGCGGAGAAAATTAGCATCGTGCGATGCTAATATGTGCTAAGGTGTTTTGTTTGCACCGATCCTTTTTGTTGCTTGTTTATACATGTTTAGCATAGCATGTTCACTAATCTTTAAGAAGTATCAAAAACTGTATCTATCCACCAAAATTGATATGACGCGTCATATCAGTGAATCACCCTAGCCGCAATATAGGCAAGCATGATGGGATGAAAGACCATTAAAACCCTTTTGGATTCTTTGAGATATACTGTCAGAGGAGCTTAAAACTTTTACTTTCGCTAAAAGGAAGTAGATTAACAGAGAACTTGTCTCATATTAAATATGATGCCTTTGCCTAGTATGTATACATATGTCTCAGGATGACGAGCGCATTGGAATGTCAATTTTGTAATTCAAGGTGCTGTTTGGTTTTGCTACTGTTCATGAGCGATATCATTGCTTACCCTCAGGTGCACGGTATGATGGTTTCGCCATATATTGTAATAAAAAAAATCTTACCCATAAAGTTGTATAGAACATCTCTCACACCTTGCCCCATACATCGTGTATGTAGCACGCGGTACAACGATATATGATATCATAAACTAGCACTATTAAGCCTTGGCGGTGCGCTATTGCTTCGAAAAAACAAATGCCGTGCGTTTTCATTCGTACACAGTTCATGCACAATTACTCCTATGTTAGCCAAGTTTTCAGCTAGTGTTTCGTATATTTGGGGTAATATTTTTGCGCTGATATTCGGTACAAAATATATGTAGCTCTTTTCTATAAATAAACTTGCATGGATATGAAGGAAAATCACTAGAGTTATTTATTGGTCCCTAAACTTATTACTGTCACAATATGATGAATCTAAAATATATATTAATTTGCTTTACCTGACAATAAAACTTGAGACCACACTAATTCCATCCTAAGCAAGCTGCCACAAGAATATATATGATGGGACTCTTTTTTCTATCAGCTATACCGGGTATATCAAGAGTGCGACCGAAAACGAAGCCGGGTGGTAGTTTTAGTGACTACAAACACAATGCAACTAAAAATTTCGCACAGAAACGCGACAATTTTTTTTTATAATTTTTTAAATATCGTCGAGTTTGAGTGGTAAATCCATACTTTTTGCTAAAATAATGATTACTTTGCATACCATAGCGTCTTTAAAAATAAAAGGGTCTACACTATTATTTAAGAAAAAAATATGTATTTACTAGTTGCATTGTGTCTGAAGTCACTAAAACTACCACCCGGCTTCGTTTTCCGTAGCACTCTTGATATACCCTATATATTGGACGGACAGATGTATATGCTTTCTATACTATTCAGAGCCTTGGATTTTTCATCCAAGATTCAAAATCGGTTGGGTTTTACCAAAAAATATTAAATCCATATGCGTCTTTAATTTGAATAAAATAGGACATTATAATCCAACTAATCTAATAGGTACCATTTGAAATTTTATACTTTTCAGCTTTGTACGGGGGTAACTTACACAATTTCAATAAAATGTTCCGTAAATCAATGCAATTGTGGTTTCACGGAAAAAAATATTGTAATTGTGTGAATTAGGCCTATAAAAAGTTGTTTCTACTTCAAAAGTATGAAACGTCAAGCGGTGCCTATTAATTTAATTTTATTATACTTATTTTACATACAACTTATTATTTATATATTTTTATGGGGCTACTGTGTCTGAACTAGGTAAATAAGTTAACCTGTCTTTCAGAAGTCAGAGCTCTTCCTAGAACATTACAAATGCTAAGTTGCGAATACAAAATTACACATTCAAGTTCATAACTTAGATTATGCAGATCAAAAGTTAAACCTATATAACTACATAATATACAAAAGAAAGAGAAGAAAGATAATTTAGTTAGATAGTAAGCAAATAAACGTTACAAAATTCACCCCATTGAATATGACAGGGAGCCACCGTGCAAGCTCGCGAGTTATTTCCTGTACACGTTATCGGCATCGGAAACTTTTGTTTTAGTACGAACAATTAAGTGTAACGCTAACCACCCCTAAACTTGTTGTTTGGGGGTTGTTCGGGTAAGGGATGTAGTGGGTGCAGATGTTGAGAGGTTTATTAAATAGGTGATAAGTATTGTTTTAGTGTGTTCTTTTTCTCAATATGTATAAGAGGATAAACTGTAAGTCTCCCCTTAACCCTTAGCATGCTCTATATTTCTGCTATTACTAATTGCTCCTAACAGAATTTGTAAGCAAAAAAAATTTACCACATTATATAACCATTATTTTACATCAAAATTATTTGACTGCCTCGGTGGCGTAGTTGTACTACGGTACGGTTATAAAGCTGAGGTACTCGGGTTCGAATCCCGGGTTGGGCAAAGTGATATTGGATTTTTCTATTCAATATCAGCCCAGAGTCAGGAATTTGTGCCCGATATGGCGATAGGCTCGCCACCTATCACATTGTGGGACGGAACATAAAAGGCGAAATGTGGGTGCCCTCGCACCTCTGCCTACCCCTTCTGGGAATAAGGCGTGAGTTTATGTATGTATGTAAAATTACACACACAAAATTGACGGTTTCATTTCTTCTTTAAACGGGTTCGTGAAAAAACTTACTCCTTAATACTTGACACGAGATCGTATAAAAATATTAGCTGATCGGCTTTGTGAATCATAATCGCAAATCGCAAAATTTTACTTTACAACTTGTGAAATGTTATTATAGACTTCACTTGCTATTTGTGATTACTATTGCTATTATTCTGACACTGGGTAATAGTAAAGTAAGTGGAATTTGATTAATACCCAATGTGTCGCCGCCCTAACCGCCGACATGAAATTTAGGGTCGCGTTACACGATACTTTGCATTGATAACATTGTTCAACACTTCCAGATTTTATGATCACTTTATTATACGTGTGTATACAAGTGCCAACTCTATGTATGGTTTTGGAGGGGAGACTACTAATAAATGTCATAATATTTATATACAGAACGCCTTCTGTTAAAATGCTTTGCTCGTAAGCGTAAAGTTATGTAAGTTTTGCGATAAGAAAATTGCCATGAACAGAACATACAAGAATCTGTTGAATCTAGGCCCCTCCCAAAAGTATCTATCCATAGCAGTCATTGGGAATACATGCCATGATTGTTTATAAAAAATATAAAGACATAAAATAAATACCTAGACGTTTTTTTTGGATGTTCTTATTTCCATTCCATCTACGTGGCGGCGCAAATTTGCTAGAATCCAATTACAACTTGAAAAATAAATTAATCTTTCCAACAGCTCTCAGAATCCTCTCTAATCAGATTATCTGTTTAGTTAAGGAAAGTAAATTGTTGCTTGAGTTGTACGAAAATGTAGCGTCAAAAATCTCTTTTCGAATTATAATCGCAGCTCCTACTTCGATTGGTGTTGATGATTGACGCAACGGTGAAGCAGCATTGTGTGATCATATGGACGATTTAATTGTCCAATTCTATGCATCAATGCGGGCTGATATAAGTATGTGCATAGGCACTTAGACAATAGACAGTGACAAGACAGGACAGGTAGGAGTGGTATTAGAATTGTTATTCAATATTTAATCTCCGTTGTTACTTCTTCGTCTTGTAGTGCTTCTCCAACTAGGTCAGCATACTGTTCCTTGTCTCGTGCGATGCGAAATAGTTCTGCGACGCTCGCAATCCCTGTCTACTTTCGGGTGTTGATGTTTTGTGATGGATGATGATGTTCGGTGTTTTTCTCCGAGAGAAAGTCCGAAACACGGAGATACGGAGACGAACCGGACTCATAAACATTGGCATAACTATAATTCGACGAAAGTGGAAATGGGTGGGCCACATATGCTGTAGAAATTATGGCAGATGGGTAAATCAGTGCTAGAATGAAGACCAAGAAGCGGTTATAGAAACCGGGGCAGGTCTTTGGTGAGGTGGACCGACGACCTGGTCTACAGCCCTGGACTGCCCTGGACAGACCAACCTGGCGTACAAGAGGCTTAGACTCAGCATTGGGTGGATATATAGGATGAAGAAGTAAAAAAAAGGGGAATAAGATAATGAAATTAGTTTGGTGCCGATTACTGAACCAAATTCGCAGACATTGTATATAGCAAAACTGTACCATCATTTTTGTATGTATTTTTATTTATCATATTTTATTTGAAACCTTATTCAATGCCTACATTATGAATCTGTCTCCCCTTTGATGTATCAGCCTATATTTTGCACTCAAAAACATCGATTAAAAATAAAACTCGAACTCCCAATCACCAGTAAAAAAGCAATGTTTGCACAATGAGGCTTTAATTAATCCCCAAAAATTCGTTGCTGGGCCACCGCAGCACTTCAGAAAGCAATCGGATCAGCACTTTCCCAATCGTATTTAACGATTCCACAGTTGCATTATTAACAAACACTCAATAACCACTCGATAGAGCCGTATCCATAGGCACCGTTAATTAATTGGTCCTATCCAGAACCTTGGCGGAGAAATCAGCGTTTTTATCTGATGCCTAACAATTCTGGTTGGAACAAAATGAGATTCTATCTTGATAGAGTCAAGGTTGCTTTTACAGTTCAAGTACTTGGCTTTTAATTTGCAATTTTCCGACTTACTAGTACTGAGGGATTAAGTTCTAGCAACGGATAGAATCTTTAATTTCCTCCGGGCGTTACTGTCGACTGGATAATATTCGATTCGGCGCGAAGGCATGAGGTTTTACTTTTTCCAGTCACTGTAGGTGCTCGGGTGAAGTTTTTTTTGGAATATACGGAGGTTTATGTGTGAAGGAAATTAAGTGAGAGATTTCTGGTATAACATTTTGATATGAACCTTGAAGGTAAGACTTTATTTTGTATCTCACCTGATACGCTAACCCGAATTTCGGACAGCACAATTTAAATATTTATTTATTAATATATTTCGTAGCTGCACTGACATTAACTTGAAATATAATTTTCTTGGTATATTATTTATATGCCGAATCCCGATTTTTTCTCAATTTTATATGATGATCACCATCTAATTCCGGATTACCACTTACCCATTACCAGTATGCTGTATATACATTTTATCCTATAAAATATATACAAAAGTTGCAAACAAACTATTCCGTCCGTATTTTCATAAAGCGTCTCGTATGACACCTCGTGAGATTCTAGAGAATTTTTTCCAGACCATTGCCGCCTCACCGCGCCGAGTGCAGCGCGAAATAAAACTTCCCAACGATAGCTCAAAGGAAATACTTTTTAATATTTTATACAACAGATAAGTTTTATTTAACTCTTTGTGATGAGTATATATGTCTTATAACAGCTAGATAAGGTATTATCTAACAAATAGTGACTGTAATAAAGGTGGTGAGTATGCAGTATCTACCGATTTTCTTATTTAAATTAGTATCACCGTTTTTTTTAATATTTTGGTTTGTGAAATAACGATATCCTGCAATTTATGCCCGTTTTTTCATGATAATTTGTCAACAAAACCAGGATGTAAAATATGCAAGTGTCTTTACGTTGTTAGCCTTCAAAGTTCGAAACTGAGACATTGTTCGGATACCAGAACCAACAGTTCTATCTGCCCTGAATACTATTATTTCATGTTTCAATTTTATTATAATACTTATTACTGAAAAAACCTATGTTAGTCTATCCAAATCGACACCAACAATTTATACTAAGCTAAGTCATAAAAGACTTTCCAAATGTAAAAAAAATGTCAAATACATTAATTACATACAAACTTAAACATACCGGTACCGGTACAACTATTTCCTCTTAAAACCCATCTTAAAAACTGTTCTCTAAAAGTCGATACATGTCTATCGGAAGAAAGATGGTGATGTATATCTTTCCAATAATCAGGGGGGGGAGCTCGACGGAGGAAATTGGATCAGAAGCGCAAATTAAGTTTAACCCCGTCTACCGGGAGAGCGGGGATTTTGGAAAATGTACCGATCACATCGACGCCTCCGCACGCGATCGAAGTTTTTCAAATGTTACAGTGAAATGTAGTTCCGTGACTTTTATTAATATTGAAGTGTTGTTTTGCTTTGGTGTTGGACAAATCTAACATTATGATAACAAAGGAGTTATAGTAATAAATCGATATGTATGTTCGTTATGTAGTCTTATAAGTACTGGAGTTGTGAAGTTGCAGGAGCTGGGTGCGATAGATTTTTTTATTGCGATGAATGGCGAACGTGCGTACCATTCGCGTATTCTGTATTGAATTTCTTGTTTTCCCATCAAACAGTTCTACGTTGTAGTGTAGCTGTAAATTATTGGAAAGGTTAGGCTGTGTTAAAAAAGCAACATAATTCTTATGGCTGTTATTATTTTGAGTAGTTTAATTTGACCAGCTTACAAGTGTTTTAGCTATATGACGTCATATTTACTGTATAATACACCATACTTTAAGTATCCCCGGCGGTACAACATCTTCATATATTCCAATGATATTGTTTGACGTGAAGTTATTCGGCTGGAAATGTTTACGGTCGTAAGAAAAACCATTAAGAGCGGATAATCGAGTTCTAGCCTCCATTATTTCCTTGTTTTAGACCATTTGGTGGATCTTGACCGAGGTACGGAATCAGATGTGTTTATCATTAGTTTTATTTGTAGATGAAAATATTATACTGTAAACTTATAAAAAAACGTTTTTGTATTGGAAAGAATGACAAGAGATGATAACAATGGCAGTTATAGTTATATTTTTACTAGCTCTTAGAAGGCAGAACAGCATGCGGTCCGCCTGATGATAAGCGATTACCGCCGCTCATGGATCTTTGCAATGCCAGCACAGCCACATTGCTACGTACCGTAAGGAGAGGAAATATAGTTTATCAAACTTCATTGAATCTTATCATACAAAATGTTGGCTTAAATAATTCAACATCTTGAATTTCAAAGTAGGAATTAGGAAGCCTAAACTGGGAAATTGATCTAAACCATCACGGTACACAGACTAAACATTATTATACTAATGACCTCCAAGTTATAAACCACGAACCAACATCCCAATACGGCTCTGATCCGCAAATATACGTCACTGGCGTGACATCAATAGTAATAGGATTAATAGAAAATGAACACATAACCGTATTAATGCGAGGTCGGCGGAGCCCCTCGCTCCCACGATCATTTTCATTAATACTCTATTCGATTATTTACACTTATAGTTCTGGATAATTGTTGTGAAGGTTTTTGGGATATATTCTTATTTTCCTCTTGAACACTCACCGCAATGTATATTTGTCCTGTCAAACAACAGTGTAAATGTATTGCTGTGTTTCGGTGTGAAGAAAATTGTACCCAGAGTAACTACTGGGCATATAAACACTTAACATCTTATGTCTCAGGATGGTGAGCGCAGTGGAATACCAAGCATTGCTTTGTAGCCTGTTGTTGTTTAGTTTTGCTACTGTACATGAGTCTCGCCTACGGTGAGGCGAATAACAGGTTCGTCTCGCCATTTATTGGTATAAAAAAATGGATGGGAAGAGGGTAGGGGTATAGCCTATAGGGCATCCGGCAATCTCACTCACCGAATGAAACGTCGATTTCCTGTGAGATTGCCCATTTGTGCTGTTTTTGATTGACACATACATATATACTGCCACAAAAAATTCACTACTTCTCTTATAATATCTATACTCATGTGTGTGAAGCCCGAGAATCCAGCTAAATCCTAAAGCTGTATTACGACTGTAACCTGACTCTAACTTTTTTAGAGCCTTATGGTATCCCATATACAGATCGTCTAAATTCTATTGGTATGTGGCGAAAATTGGAACTACAAATAAAATTGAGTAAATATTTTTTTAATGAATTATACAGGGTATATCAAGACTGCTACCGAAAACGAAGCCGGGTGGTAGTGAGATAGGTTTTACAGTATAAAAACATGCATTTATACTCGTAATTTCATAAAATGAACATGCCCAATGTAATAAAATGGAAAGAGAGAAAAACAATTCATTTTTTTTTATAACAAAGCATTCGGGCGCCACAAGATCGTACACAATACGTACGTAGACAATCTACAAATTTGGTAGATTCGATTTAGATCTTGTTTATTGTATCTGTTGATGTGATCTTGTTTATTGTAGTACAAATAATGATAATTATATAGGCGTTTTAGATAAAATTTTCTCTCTTGTCGAACCCAAAACTAAGATCATCGTCTTATTCACGCTACTCGGCCAATCGAAGCAACAATGTTCCAATAAGTCTATAAAAATGTTTCCAACTAAAATTTTTCGCAACAACGGAACAAACCTACAAGGAAAGTTCCAGAAGTTTGCAACTCATATAAAATGTAAAACAAATTTCATGACATCAATTTCGCAACCCCCGTAAATAAGGGATGTTTCGGACGAGAGGTGAACAGGCATACTTATCTTGATTATGTTTTTTATTGATCACTTGTTGAAGATAATTTTGACGACTGATCGGCTTAGCCGAACACGCTTTTTGCGAAAGTTTTTGGCACGATTTGTGCATAGTTTTTTTTTATTGCAATGAATGGTGATACGACAATGCCGTTTGCCTACTGGTCAGCGATACGACCGCTCATGAACAGTAGCAAAACCAAACAATGCGTTGAATTACATTGCAATGCTTGGGATTCTATTACACACGCGTTTCTGAGACATAGATGTTAAGTCTCAATATGTACAGTAGTTACTCTGGCTACAATGTCCTTTAAATCGAGACACAACAGTGCATTTACACTACTGCTGGATGGAAGACATATACATTACGGAGTTACCTATTCAGACAGCCTCTCTTATACACGAGACCTACAACCAGGGTACGAAGTATAGGTACGAAGGATTATTTACTAAATACTTGCATGACGTTTAATTTATTATTTAAATGCTCATTTTACATGTCAATAAACGTAACTACGATTGTTCAGTTTTTCGATACAGCATTGAACCAGATCTTACTGTTCATATTATTCACCTGAAGTATGTAAGTATCCATCTATTCGAATGAATGCCAATCACTGAAAAATGAGACTAAGAACACGACTACTTATTAAGCAGATTATATATATATCACTTAATATTAATTCGCAATCATATAGATGTTTTATTAACATTCTTGACTTTATTGCGCTTTTATAAAATATAAAATATCTAGTTACAAAAGCTAGTTACAAAATAAATTTAATGCTACATCCAATATTCTAGTCAACATCTATTTCTCTTATACCGTCTAATAAATTTATAAAAATATTTGTAAACTATTCACATTTTAATATCGCGAGACGCGCTCCAGTAAATTTATTATAAAAAGTTTTTCTGAATATTCTGTTAAAACGGAATGCCCCAAGGGCGTTCAAATCTTGATAGCTTTCGGATATTAAATTGATATTTTCAATATGAGCATTGGAAATATTATGTGTGAGTTTTTCAGTATTTCTTGCTGCGTTTTTATACGACTTATTTGATGTAATATAAATATAATTTTTTAAGTGTAATTTTAAGATAAGGTGAGTTTAAATGCTCATATTAAAATAATAAGATTTCTCTATGAGAATATTATTTTTATAAGCTCTTCACAGAAAATAATATGCATAGAGTTTTTAAATCTTACTGAATATTTTTAAGAAAGCGTACAAAATATTTCAACGACATCTAGAAATATAATTTTTCAAATAATAGAAAAACGATGCGAAAAGGATTTGAAGCAGATTTCGCAGCACTTTATTTGCTATCAACTGTATGCATCCATTACGTCATTAAAACCTCTTATACATTTATAATTCCCTATTAAAATATCGGAAAACCATCTCCGCACGGAAGGTGTTAAACTGTCGATCCGCTATAATCTAGTAAACAAGCTAACACGTAACTAGATCGATCCGGTTTGAACCGGATTACCGCGATGGCCGTGCGGCGGGGACAAATTGACTTACATTGCACCTACCAGCCACGCCGTGTGCAGAGCTGTACAAAATGTCAGGTAAAATCGATGGGAATTCCTTGTTAGCGTTCTAAGTGCAATTTTTATAATGTTAGTGACTTGGTATAGAGAAAGGAGGTCGTGGTTTAGTCGATATCTTAGTTTATATATTTGTACTTGCATTGTACAATGAAAGGAAAGAAAACGCCAGTAAAGATTAGGTAGTTACAATTTAGAATCCTATTTTAATATAAATAGCAAAGTTTGTCAGTTAAACTATAATTGCCTTAATAGTTTTTCTGTAATAAGCGCTGTTAGTGGCAAACTAGAATGAAAAATCAGAGTTCAGGTTTCTAATCCTGTTTTTAATCTTCAATTATTATTCTCTTCCAATTATCTCTCAATTTATGGGTAAATATGCAAATTGTACCAAATGATGGTCCAGCAAAAAGCCTAGATTACATAACCGTGGTCTTCTGTCTAAGCTTCCGGCATACGGTCTACCCGGCAACCTGTGTTCGTGGATTTCCGGCTTTCTGCATGGGCGTAGAATACGTGTAGTCGTTGACGGACACGCTTCGGCGATCATGTCGGTAAATGCCGGAGTTCCTCAGGGCTCGGATGCTGTCGCCCACCTTGTTTATTCTGCATATCAATGACATGTTGTCGCTTGGCAACATTCATTGCTATGCAGATGACAGCACGGTTCATGGGCGATACCACTGTGGGCCTCCAGGTTGCCATCGAAACTGTGAAGGGACGCGAAGATCTTGTCATTGAGCTCGATCGGACCTTGGATCTCATTTCTACATGGGGTTCCAGGAATATGGTTGAGTTCAATGCCAAGAAAACCCAGGTGTGTGCGTTCACGTGCAAAAAATCCCCGTTCTCTCCCCTCCCCATTCTTCAGGGTACTCCCCTCTCAGTGCGGAATGACCTGAGTATCCTTGGTGTGGATATCCGCTGTGATCTCAATACAAGGAATCACATCACGGGCGTAATATCTGCCACATCACGCAGGGTTGGAGTCCTGAACAGGGTGCGTCGGTTTTTCACGCCCGGTCAGCTTTGTCACTTATATAAAGCGCAGGTCCGGCCGGGTATACAGTACTGCTCGCACCTCTGGGATGGATCCGCCCAGTACCTGCTCGATGCTTAGGATGGATTGCAGCGGCGGGCCATCCGCATTGTGAATGATGCAGACGTTACGAGCAACTTAGAGTCGCTACAACTCCGGAGAGATGTCGCCTCTCTAAGCGTGTTCTACCTGCCTGTATCACAGGTGAGTGCTTTGAAGAATTGTTCAACTTGATCCCCTCCTCTCCATTCCTAACCAGAACCACGCGTGCTGGCTTGCGAAGCCATAGCTTGACGGTCCACACCATCCCGGCGCGAACCAGACGGTTCTCAAATTCGTTTTTGTGCCGCACCGTCAGGCTGTGGAATTGTTTGCCGGCGCACGTGTTCCCTCCTTCCTACAATCCTGGGTCCTTCCGCCGTGGTGTGAAGAGGCACCTTAGCAGGCCGGCATAATTGTTTCCATTGGCATGGGACTGCCGTCCGATGCCAATGGATACTCTGCCTGGGCGGCATTGGCACTTTCCATCAGGTGCAATGCCGTTCTTATAACAATCTCTGAACCCATGGATTAATCTATAATTGATTTGGACAGTAGTGTGTTGGCGCCCTTGTATCTGTGTCTGTTCAATTTGTAACTGTATAATTAGTAATACACTCGCATATCATTAGGCCAACACGTAGTCATTACCCGTAATAGCCTGTAAGGCAGAGGTTATTTTAATAATTGACCAGTAATAATAGGAATTATTAAGATTGTATTGTTGAAGCGGACGTTCGTAGTTCGAATTCAGAGCATAAACTACTCACTTTTGGTAAAATAAACCTATAGATAAACAATTTTATATTTATTTCAATGATGGAGGAAAACATTAGGAGGAATCCTGAATAAATAATTTTCTAATTCGAAGTTAATTGCAGCTAGTTTTATAGTAAGGTACAACTTTGTACAACTGTGCACAATTTTTAACAGATTTTTTTTTGTTAATGTCTACCAATATTCTTTGTACCAGCATTGTTGACTAAAATTATTCCCAAAAGAACAAAGGTCTGACAGGTGCGCAGTAGTGAAATTAAAAACCAAATCATTATGCAACGTGGAGAAAATGCTCGTGTTCCGCTTACTCCAAGCAATTTTAACGCCAAGGAGAAGTATTAGTAATAAACTAGAATGTAATTACGTACAGTTATTATTCATAATGGCCCGTAAAAAAGGGTCATTACCATTATAGGCAGGTTATAATGAAAGGATAATAATAAGGCGATAAGCTCGCCCCTATCATATCGTGAGACGGAACACAAGGCGAAACGTGGGTGTCCTGTTAAAATATCTACCTTCCTCTTCTGGTAAAAAGGCGTGTGTTTATGTGTGTTTGTATAGTGAAAGGATCCCTTGAAAAACGCGGCATTGGACTTCTACAAGCTGGGAAGACAATCTGATAAAGGTTTCAGAGGTCGTTATGTATTAGAAATATTTGCATATTGGTTATTAAGTCTGCTAATTGTGATTACTTTTAATTGCTCGGTTTGAGTAAAAGGTGTGTTTATTTTTACGTCAGGTAAGCGATTCGTAGCTTTGTGTAAAATCAACATTTCTACGTTTTAAAAGTCTGCTACTACATGATATGCACCTAGCTAGAAGATTATTGTTTTCATTTTCTTCTCACAATGAAAGTGATATTGACAAAACTCCTTATAATAAACGGAAATAAAAAAAGTCTTTGCCTACGCATTGTTACAAAAGCATTAGTGTAATGTATGTATACGTCCTTACATCCTGCATTCCACACAAAAATTGTTCATTTAAAACAAAATTACCTTCAAACACATAAAAATAAAAGCATATTTCTTTATTACTGCACAGCACCCCATCAGGAGTCTGAAAGCTCTTTTGTATGACCTTGGCTCCATATACGCTGCAGGCAATCTTCTCATGATGGAATTTTTAATAACGCCCGGCCGTTTTGTGTTATGTCAATTTTCGTTTATTGCCGCCACACAATGGCTGCGGAGTTGGTGCCTAGTTAATTGCACATGAATTTTGTATTTGATTGGTGTGGGGGAAACTGTCCGTATGAAAGGATTTTTGCCTTGCGGATAATTCCGAATGGTCCTTGTTATTAGGTTCCTGCATGTTAATTATTTAGTGGATTGGAGCGCAGATGGCAGATGCATTTTTATGCTATCACTGATTTACAATTAGTTCAAATTGGTGAGTTGAAAAAACAATCAAGCTGTATAAGTTATGCGACGGGTTAATCAAGCAATCAACCGATGATTAGCGTGCTATTATAATATTTTTATGCCTAATATATGATTTTTTAAAGATATACTATTTGGATGGCAATTCTTCATTATTAATAGGAAACAAACTATTAACAAATTATTATTAAGGAACTAAAACGGTGCATACCATAGCGATTTATAAGAATTTCTATGGCATGTAAGTCTGCTAACCCGCAGTAGGCCAGCGTGATGGACTATATGGCATAACCACTCTCAATCGTACTCTCGATTGTAGAGGAGGCCTGTGCCCTGCAGTGGGACCTATATGGGCTGATACGTAATAGGAAACATTCAATATCTTTTATATGCTAGATCACAGATGGAATAAAACAGTTACTCTATGCAAAGGCCCACAAGGCAAGCGCTACAAGCAAAGACCTTACACAAGATGGGATGATGAAATCATAAAATAGCAGGTCCACAATGGATCAGAATAGCTCAAGTCAGGGCGAAGTGGTAATCCTTGGAGGACGCCTTCAGCTGAGAGGGGTTCCTGATTACACAAAACTATCGCGTTATATTATTATTTAGCTTAAAGGAGAAAGCCCATTCATAGTATCGCTAAAAATATCATTGATACTGATAACGATACTACTTAAAGTTTATTATACCATTTTTTATGGTTTGTCCTTAAACGTTTTCCTATTTTATTTATTTATCATCAAATTTTACATTTTAGTTCTAGTTCATTTCTCCAAGAACTCTGGGCCTGGGTCTCAATTATGGGTCTTAATTTATATTTATTGATTTTTTTCTCTACACAAAAAATCTTCGCACCGATACTAAATTTCATAGTAAAATGAGCATTCTTCTTTATAATATGTAGTTAATTTTATTATTAGCACAAGTACTCGTATGTATATAATCTATGTAAAATATGTAACAGGAATGAAATAAAGGCTTTTATACAGGGTATCTCATGACTGCTACCGAAAACGAAGCCGAGTGCTAGTTTTAGTGACTACAAACACAAAGAAACGCAACAATAATGTTTAATGATTTTTTAAATATCGTCATTTTTGGGTGGTAAATCCATAGTTTTTGCTAAAATAATAATTTATACTCTTTTATACCTTAGAGTATTTATAAATAAAAGGATATACACTATTATTTTAGAAAAAAATATATTTACCACCCAGATATAGCCATAGGAAAAAAATAACAAAAAAAATGTCGCTATTTTTTTGCAACTTTTTCTGTTGCATTGTGTCTGAAGTCGCTTAAACTACCACCCGGAATTGTTTTCGGTAGCAGTCTTGATATACCCTGTATAAAATAAATAAAAATATTATATAAAATTTAAAATACGCGATTCAATATCTTTTTGACCTCGTAGTGTTAAAAATCTCAAAATTCAAATTTTTTGCTGAATTGAAACATTTAACTTGCATAAAACTTTTGCATTCACTTCGAACATGACATCTACGAGTTAATATAGTAAAATAAGCCCGGAGACTCGCGTACTCAAGTTGCTTGTGTTATTCGCAATATTTTGTCTGCAAAGAAGATTATCATAAGTAAAATGTACATACGCGCATGTATACACCTTATGCGAAACCAAAGAAAACAGTCAACCTCTGGGAGTGGTTTAAAGTTTGTGACACTATACGCTTGGAAACCTATTTATTAAATTATCATCGATTTAAAAACTGCGGATAAGATCTAATGATCTTAACTACGGATAACACACATATATTATATTACTGGTGGTAGGTCTCTCATATGTGAGAGGCCATCTGGGTAGGTACCACCGCAATGTCTATTTCTCCCGTCAAACAACACTGCTTAAATGCACTGTTGTGTTTCGGATTGAAGGACATTGTAGCCAGAGTAACTACTGGACATATTGAGACTTAACATCTTATGTCTCAGGATGGCGAGCGCAGTGGAATGTTGCTACTGTTTATGAGTGGTCGTATCGCTTACCATCAGGCGAACGGCTTGCTCGTCTCGCCATTCACTGCAATAAAAAAAAAAAATATATATAATCTTAAATCCCTGGGGAAGGCCTATGTTCAGCAGTGAACTTCCTGTGGCTGAGATGATGATGATGATGATATAATCTTAGTTGTAACTAAGGAACTAAAAATATAAGGAAAAATAACCGTGAAAAACATGGTAAGATAAATTAATGTATTAATGTAATTTAATAGATATCGTCTTAACGGTGATAAAAGTCCTATCTTAATTTTTATTAAACGTTCTGTCAATACAAGCAAGCATTTCAAAATCGTTGCAAGGGACGACTTGTTTCAGTAACGCTCCACTAGAGATTTACTGGAGCACGCGCACCATTTACGTCGGAACACTTTACGCGCTTTCCGCCATGTTCATATATTTATGTCAATGTAAATTATGAGTAGGTACATAGATTCTATACTAAATGAAGATTTTGTGGGACATTGTGGTGGTATCTATCCAGCCAGCCTCTCATATATGAGTGACCACCCATATATTTGTCAACTTGGCTTCACAATAAATAACAGTTGCACCCAGTAAGTCTCAATCCCAACTTCTTTCACATATTACCTCATCTGGTACGAAAGCATTTTTGTTTGATGTTTGATATACTTAATGTTTATTCCCCTTTACAGTACGTTTGATCGTACCAAGCTTTTATTAATATTTCCGCCAAAAATTATTTCCTTTTGAGATGGATTTCGAGTGTGCTTGTATAGAAATATTAGTAGAATGTTTTAGACGTTTCTGCTTTGCTTTGTTGGTTTTGATTAGATAAGAATTGGAAATTGTATATCAGAGGAAATTAGATTTTTAACCTACAAGGAAACTTATTGTGTGTATGGAGCTTGTCTATGTGTATGTTTGTGAAAATGTATATCTTTAGGGAAAATAGTTAGCAATTATTTATTATTTTATTTTGATTAAAAAATATTTAAAGACCAGTGATTTTACCCCGACGATCAATTATTATGTTGTTAATTTTGAATCACAGTGTAATTATGTAATGTATGTACCAGTCTACCACGCTAGTCTAATAGGTTGGTAAATTCCACATACATTCAAAAATCAATTTTTTTACCATCATTTATTATAGTAACATTATTGAAAAAACTGAAGATTCCCTTGGTAACACACTGGTTACTAAGTGGAATTTTATTGTACTGACATCATAGAATATTTTTTCTAATACCTCGTTGAAGGTACTTTTTTATTGTAATGAATGGGGAGACGAGCATTCACCTGATGGTAAGTGAAAAGACAGCTAAGGGATAGTAGCAAAATCATTACATTCAATTGTTTTACAAATGCAATGCTTGGTAATCCACTGCACTCACCATCTTGAGACCTCGAGTAAGTCTCATAATGTCCAGTAGTTACTCAGTCGAAAATGTCCTTCAAACCGAAACGTAACAGTGTATTTATACTGCTGTTTGACGGAAGAAATAAACATTGCAGTGTACCTGACCTACATGAATGAGAAGATGCTTATAAATCTATACTAATATATAGAGCTAAAGAGTTTTTTGTTTGTTACTTCTAATCTCAGGAACTTCTGATTAGAATTAAAAATTTTTTTGTGCTGTATAGGTCATTTATAAAGGCTACATATTATTATGCTATGGCAAATAGGAGGGAAGCACTATTGAAAAATCTAGCAAATACAAGAAAATTTTATTTAAGCCGGGCCGCACCGCTAGTAAACAATAATAAAAAAGTGTATACAACACATGTATAAGATTAAGTATGTACAGATTGTCCAAGTGACAGCTATGGTTAATTAATGTTATGGTTTTTTTTTTGTATTATAGGGGGCAAACGAGCATGCGGTTCACCTGATGTTAATGTTATGTTTTTACAGATGTTCGACTGTAACGATTCTTGGTACACAATGGCAGTGTACTGTTTTTTTTTTATATTGCATATACTGTATTGATCTATTGCCATGTATAGGTACACACATACGCTCAATCTTGTATCTTTTTCAGATAGGCAGCGGTACTAATGTTTTTGGCAGATCTTATTTTCATCCTAAGGGCTTATACACAAAGCAGCGATGCGACGCCGCGTCGTAGCAGTCAATGAACCCAGCGACGTTAATTGATTATGTATTGATATATTATGTACATGATTAATTTTCTTCTAAATACAATTTCTTTCTTTTATTTACACAACTATTAATAAAAACAGGCACACGACCCCCGTTTCCTTCATTAGCTATACGAAGGTTGTACAGAAATCCCCTTTAGGGATCAGGTTGTACCGCCCTTTGAAACGGGAAACTTGCGCGCAACGTAATCTCGGCTAATAAACTCCCCCCTTTACGTTTACAAAATGCGTGTAACATGCATTAGTTTATAAGTCAATTTGAGTCTGATATCCTCACTAGATCTTCCTTACTTATTATTTGCCCTAAAGTTTGCACTGTAAGGTTTTTGGTCGGTATAAATGCGGTGTGCTTTGTCAACCGTCCCCAAGAGACCTAAAAGGATTATATACCTTTTTTAAAATGTCCGTTTTTAAATATAGGTACCTTAAATATACATAATTGAGACTGTCTGGTCCTTAAATCAATACCAGCCATAGATAGTCTTTTTGCTGAATTTAGGGACCTTAAATATTTCTAAACTTTTCAAAGTGACATGTTCGCGAGTTTTGCACCTTTATATATCAAATCTAAAATATATTCTTGCTCCTGAATCGCTAATTATATACGTTAATATTTTTCTTTATTAAAGATTTGTCAAATCTTATATATATTCATGCTCTTAAATAAATGATGAAGATTTTTATTAAAGTCTTGCAAAGTTAACGCAAGTCAAGATTTATTTGACATGCCATGCTATTTAACCTATCAATACTTGCTGTTGCAAGACCCCTACATTCAATGAAAATGTCATTGACCTCCACAATCTGACCTCTTGTGACCTCCCTAAGAAGCCAAGTTATAGTTGGTTATGCAAGGCATGCGAAATGATTATAAGAATGTTGCGAGCGCGTTTGCAGCTGCGGTCGCCCGCCTTTGATGGTATAGGTATTGCCGACAAATGCCGGCGGGGCCGACGAACTGGGCCACTATTGGGGATCGTTCGAGTTTTAGTCTATTTATTTATTATTTACACTACACTTTATTGCCCACAAAAAATGAAATAGATACAATTAGAATTCAATAAAAAATAAGGTACAATTGGCAGTCTTATCACTCAAAGGCAATGTTTTATAGACAACTATAGGATGGATAGTAAAGGATTAACAGAGGGCTATCTAAAGTGTCAAGGATGGGAGCTGAGAAGTAATAGTATGGTAAATACAAATAATTGATGAAAAACAGTAACAAAACAAGTAATATAAGTGCCCTTTTAGGTAAGTTTCTAGAAGACATAATGTGTATTGGCAATCAATTAAACAATTATTGATGAAAATGTCAGAGATATTCACCATGAGAGCCTTTTATAATACACAAAAGCTCCATCACTTTTAAAACCTATACAGGGTATATCAAGACTGCTACCGAAAACGAAGCCGGGTGGTAGTTTAAGCGACTTCAGACACAATGCAACAGAAAAAGTTGCAAAAAAAAGCGACAATTTTTTTTTTGTATTTTTTTTCTTATGACCATATTTGGTTGGTAAATACATTTTTTCCTAAAATAATAGTGTACACCCTTTTATTTATAAATAATCTAAGGCATAAAAGTGTTTAAATTATTATTTTAGCAAAAACTATGGATTTACCACCCAAAAATGAAGATATTTAAAAAATCATAAAAAATAATTGTCGCGTTTATTTTCGAAATTTTTGGTTGCATTGTGTTTGTAGTCACTAAAACTACCACCCGGCTTCGTTTTCGGTAGCAGTCTTGAGATACCCGGTATAATGTATGTCTTAATGTTATTAATTTACCTATTTTAGGCTTGCCTCAATTTAAATTTGCCACAGACCCAATTTCTGCTTTAGGCTTTATAATATAAATGAGAATCAAATCTTTTTTTAGTATGACAAAAAATTAAGTAATGGAGTGGAGTGGCTTGAACATAAAGACGGAATCTGGCACTGGCCGAAAACTGCTATTTGACGGGAGAAATAGACATTGCGGTGGTACCCACCCAGGCAGCCTCTCTCATATATTTTTCGATAAGACATAATAAATCTCTATTAAAAATTCGACAGCAACACTAATAACCCCTCAATCTGGCAACTATGAAGGAATGTCGTGTGATTATGTCGGCGTTTGTTAAAATTACATCCGCGATTAACCCCTCAGTCGTCCAGTTAGCTAAGTGGCCGCATCAATTAGTCGAAATATGCTCGCTTTTTTACTCTTTTCAAACGTGTGAATAAGCATCGGTATGCAGCGATTAATATGTCTAAAGACTTTATAAGAAATTGCATCGATCTAGTAATAACATAACTATAGGACGTTGTTTTTTCTAACATCCTGCTCTCCTATAATTTCTTTGAAGGAAGTTATTATGTTTTTTTTTTATAAAGCAGCAATCTGGTGTCGCATGCTTGATATTTTAACGTTAAAATATTCTTATTATTTTCCTTATGGCATTAAATTCAACCTGTTTAACCTGTGAATTTAAACGGGCACCTTCGAATTTAAAGGCGCCGTGAGATCATCATAAATTGTATTGCCAAGTAATAGATTGTGAGAGTTTTTCACTTCAAAAATCTTGACCTTTTCTTCTTTATCTAGATTGGAAATATAAAATACCAGTCTAGAAACATCCATTGCTAAGGCTCCTACCGAAACAAAAGGGATATTAATTACTATAGTTTGTGACGCTGACTCAGTGCGAGCTCCTCTATTTTACATGCCTTTAAATTATTTATTGAAAATTTTCAGGTGTGTAGTTTTTCTCACGATCTTATTCACACATACATAGATGCATACATACATTTTGCCTACCTACGGGTCGCCTTATATATTTCGTCTTACGATGTGACATGGGGAGAGCCTATAGCCATATCGGATACAAATTCCAAAGACCCGGGATTCGAACCTGAGACCGCAGCTTTCTAATCACACCGTAGTACGACTACGCCACCTAGGTAGTTTTCTTGACTTTCTTATTTCGCACGATCTTTTTCTTTACTGTTACAGTTTTGAAGATAATTTCTTAACAACGAATTTGTACTAATTTAATCAAAATCATTTATTATTCATCCCAAGTAAGCAAATGATAACAACCGCAAGAAATCATAACGAAAGAACAAAAACCACTGAAAGACAATCCCTTTAAACATTGCAAAGCGTAAATTCCTTACAAATTTCATCCAGCAAAAGCAACTATTTGAACTATTACTGCGAAACCTCAAAATTTCAGTACAAACTACTGTCGACGGCCAATTACGTTAATCCCGCAAGCATTTCATATTTCTTCGGGAGGTGGCGGCTTCCCGCAAACGTCGATGTCAGTAGAAATTCAATCTTAAAGGAAACACGATATTTTTAGGGGTGGATTTCCCTGCTTGAGGCGTTTTGGCTTCTTAATTTTTTTAGGTATTAAATATCAGGTTTCTTGCGAGGGGGGGATTGGTTTACAAGATTTTTTGCAATATTTATTTCATAAAACATTTTAATTTAAAAGTAATATGTGGGTATTTGGAACACACTTTTAATCCCTATATATATTTTTTCAAATCAGTTCGAATAGATTTTCCGAGTTTAGAGTTTTAAACAGAATGTTATAGGTGCGCCCCTATTTCATCTTGGGATTTAAATGAGTTCAGTAAACTGTGTTAGGCACTAGAACACGTCAGCTACCTCTTCGGCGGTACACGTGCTAGTTCCACTAATTTATAAATTGTTGGTTGTTTATCTACAATAAAGAAGAAGTGACACACTTTACATTTTGTTCACAACTAAAAAAAATAAAAAGCTTTTATTGCAGACCAAACAGCCCATAATAGTGTTAGTATGTACATTATTGCTTAAGAGAAAAAGCTATTGTTAGTGAAAGGTGTAAATTAGATCAAAAAACTAGAAAGACGTGGACCAGTATGCTAGAGCACTGCGCACTTAGCAACAGACATAAGCTGCTGAGCCCAATGCCCCATCATGGAGCAGTCCCACCTATCACATAGTTCTCTCAGAATGCTGTTGGAACTGGTACGTAGTTTATGCAAGAGGGATGCATAGCTCTTTCTTAGTATGGCATCAAAACCATCTATGCTAGCCTCCGCAAACATCCCGGATGCACTACAAAATCGAGGCAGCCCCAACAGCACCCTGAAAGCGTTATTATACTGAACACGCAGCTTGCCGTATGCCCTGCGCGTGTAGCTGGTACACTGACTGCATGAGTACAGTGATTGACAGTAGGCTCTAAAGAGAGTGATTTTCACTTCTGGGGTGCATCGTACAAACCTTGGGGCCAGTATATTGCACCGGACAGCCAGCGCCCTGCGTCCTCTTTCAATGTCCACATTGTCACACATGTTATCAGTAACCCAATGCCCCAGGTATTTAAAATGAGTTACTCGTGTCAGGGGTCTATTGTTAAATGTTACTTGAGGAGTATTCAAATTCCTTTTATTGCCTGTCTTAAATACGAGTAAATCGCACTTTTTTGTATTGTACCTAAGACCGTGAGCTGGTACCGTATGATTCACAAACTTGTAGAAGTCGTTTTAACCCAGTGACAGAAGGGCTCAACAGCACCATATCATCAGCATAGCTAATGTTGTTTATATATGCACCTTCAAGATGATAACCGACGCAGGTACCACTGAACTCAACTATCAGTCGGGTATTATATAGATTAAAAAGACGAGGCGACGTAATATCCCCCTGTCTCACCCCGCATTTCAATCGAAACATATTTGACATAGCTCCCGCCCATTTAACATAATTAATCTGATTGTTATACCAATAGCTTAGCAAACAGATAACATCACTGCCATTTGAAGTTACATTACGGAGTTTGTCCCATAAAATTTTATAACAAACCATATCAAAAGCACGAGACAAATCTAAAAAGCAGGCATTTACAGCAGTTTTCCTTTTCGTGTAATATTGAACAATCTTCTTAACACAATAAATGGCACTTTCAGTAGATAGCCCCGACCTAAAACCGAAATGAGCATCATATAAAGTAATATGAGAAGCCATATGTGCGTCAAGCAGACTATCCAAAATTTTAGCTGAAACTGTGGCCAGAGATATGGGTCTGTAGTTATTCGAGTCATATGGATCGCCAGTTTTATTTTTTATTATAGGCACTACAACAGTTTTCATCAAATCACAAGGTAAATAGGAGTGTCCTAAGCACAACGTATAAAACGTAGCCAGCCCCCTTGGCAAGTGGGCACCCGCGAAACTGAGATGTTCAATACTGAGATGATCGTGGCCCGGAGATTTGCCTTTGACCACATTTTTAATAACTCTGTTGACTTGTTTGGCAGTAAAGCGTAAACTTGTCCCCGAGACAGAGCACCCCGCACCAGACGTCCCAGCCGCAAGCGCTCTATCCGGAGGCAATGATGGTTCAAGATTAAAATGGGTTACAAACATATTTTCTATATCCTTGCCACTGTGCACACCCGCCACACTACGCTGGGACTACTACTAGGAACGCTCGGTTTAGGCTTCAATTTGTTTGTGTTTTTCCAAAATTTTCCAAATGATTTAGTCTTATAATTGTCTGCAATTATATACATCTTAATTTGTGATTGATTATTTCGGCACCACTTAAGTGCACACAAAGCCCTATACAAAAAAATAAACTTCAAGTTCATTTTTCCAAGAACTCCGGGCCTGGATCTAAATTATGTTTATATTTATTGAAAATATATATTTTTCCCTACGCAAAAAAGTAGGTTTCATCGAGGTGCCACAATATTCGCACCGATACTAAGTTTCATAGTAAAATGGACAGTCTCCTTTGATGATAATTACTTTATTTTATACAAATCTGTCGCCCGGGATAAAACAGGAAAAATGTTTTAGGCCAAACCATAAAAAATAGCATAATTAATTAGTTAGTTTAGGCAGTATCGGTATCGGGATCAATTATTTTTTTATCGATACTATGAATGGGCTCCTTTACGCTTTAGACCAGAGTCGATAATTTTTAAAACCAATAAAAATAATAGTAGGATGAAACCCATTAGAAAAGGAGGGGGATAGTATAAAAATGAAAGGAAAAATAATTTACGGGCGATCTGAGGCCGGGAAGGGGATGGGGGTGGGTTTTTAAGGGTAAAAAACGGTTTTTCTCGATTTCCGGCAAAACTAAAAGTCCTATCGAAAAAAGTCAAATGGCAAAGTTGTAGGTAATAAAAAGATCTAAAACTTTTGTATTCACACTTTTTTCACAAAACCTCAAAGTTTATGTGAAAAATTCAAAAAAACAGGTTTTTGGTTTTTTATTTTTATCTTTTACAAAAAATATATTTTTTTAACGAAATTTGGTGAAAACTTACCTTTTTATGTCCCAAATACGTTGTAATTTATTTGATTAAAAATATTTATTTTTTCGCCTTATTTTGAATTAATATCGAAAAAGCACCCTAATTTTCAATCGAAAATTCAGCTGTCATAATACCAGCTTTTTTCAAAAAATTGGTATGTTTTCTGTTCGTTGAAATCTCTACTTTCCGATGGTGAAAAAATATATGTATGTTACTATAGTAAATCTTCTCAGAAAATGCAAAGCAAAGCTGCTTTTTTATTTCATACACTTGCTTATCATCTGCCTTATTGCAGATGATACAAACAGATTCATCCATACTGATAATCTGAAACACAAAATCGAATTAATAATGCCTTCACTATGTTATGGTGAGTATATAGCCATGAAAAAAAATATATTAAAGAAATAAATATCAAAATGTATAAAAAATATATTATGAATATATTAAAAAAAGCAGCTTTGCTTTGCATTTTCTGAGAAGATTTACTAAAGTAACATACAGGGTATATCAAGACAGCTACCGAAAACGAAGCCGGGTGGTAGTTAAAGCGACTTCAGACACAATGCAACAGAAAAAGTTGCAAAAAAAAGCGACAATTTTTTTTTTGTTATTATTTTCCTATGACCGTATTTGGGTGGGAAATACATTTTTTTCTAAAATAACAGTGTATATCCTTTTATTTATAAATAATCTAAGATATAAAAGTGTTTAAATTATTAATTTAGTAAAAACTATGGATTTACCACCCAAAAATGAAGATATTTAAAAAATCATAAAAAATCATTGTCGCGTTTCTTTGCGAAATTTTTAGTTGCATTGTGTTTGTAGTCACTAAAACTACCACCCGGCTTCGTTTTCGGTAGCAGTCTTGAGATACCCGGTATATATATTTTTTCACCATCGGAAAGAAGAGATTTCAACGAACAGAAAACATACCAATTTTTTGAAAAAAGCTGATATTTTGACAGGTGATTTTTCGATTGAAAATTAGGGTGCTTTTTCGATATTAATTCAAAATAAGGCGAAAAAATAAATATTTTTAATCAAATAAATTACAGCGTATTTGGGACATAAAAAGGTAAGTTTTCACCAAATTTCGTTAAAAAAATATTTTTTTTGTAAAAGATAAAACTAAAAAACCATTAACTTGGTTTTTTGAATTTTTCACATGAACTTTGAGGTTTTGTGAAAAAAGTGTAAATACAATAGTTTTAGATCTTTTTATTACCTACAACTTCGCCATTTGACTTTTTTCGATAGGACTTTTAGTTTTGCCGGAAATCGAGAAAAACCGTTTTTTACCCTTAAAAACCCACCCCCATCCCCTTCCCGACCTCAGATCGCCCGTAAATTATTTTTCCTTTCATTTTTATACTATCCCCCTCCTTTTCTAATGGGTTTCATCCTACTATAATTTTTCACTTTTTATTATTTTTAAAGGCTTCTACCCTGGTCTACTTATCATTGTGACAGCGCAGTCATTATGACGTGCCAGTGTAATATATAATATACTAGCGGCCCGGCCCAGCTTTGCCCGGGTGCATATAGATTTCTCTACAATAATATGCACGTATTATACACATAAACCTCCCTCTTAAATCACTCAATCTATTAAAAAAACCGCATCAAAATCCGTTGCGTAGTTTTAACGATTTAAGCATACAAAGGGACATAGGGACAGAGAAAGCCACTTTGTTTTATTCTATGTAGTGATGAAGGTTGATGCTTTCCCTGAATATAAAATAATAAAAAAAAGTGGTAACAAGACATCATATACGTGATTGATACATCAGGATACAAGACATTGTTTTTATGATACTGGAAAATTGAAAGCAAACAGCCATGCGATCTAATAAAGCGTTCACAAAAATGCATAAAATGCATTTCGATTTGGATGTAAAAAATAAAATTAATATACACCTGTGGCAACAATGACGGTGGTACTAACGTCAAACATAGTATATATAAAGGGAAAAATGATATTTTGTATAGTTAATTGGATGAAGTCAGGAGTTAATTTTATTTTTACAAAGAAAAAAATGAGAGTTACACCGTTTTTGTTTTGTTTGGTGAGTGATAGATTGATAGTCATTTAACGGAAACTTTTACTTCGTATGGATTTACCGTGTTATTGAATATTGCAATTATCTAGTGGATTGTGAAGTTCAGCCCCAAGATAAAATTGTTACATCATTCTTTGTCTAAATTGGTTCCTAATTTTTGTTTTTTAAATAGTAACTTAATAGTCGCAATAACAATGATGCCGTGTAATGGATTATATTTTGAGATCATATTATTGTATGAAGTGCGTGGTGGCCTGTTGGTAAAACGGACTAGACGCGGCAGCCAACATGTTCACGGTGGTCGCGGGTTCGAATCCCAGGGCACACCTCTGACTTTTCGGAGTCATGTGTGTATTGATAGTCAATCACCACGCACTAAAACGGTGAAGGAAAACATCGTGAGGAAACCTGCATACCATAGCAATTTATAAAATTTCTATGGTATGTAAGTCCGCCAACCCGCACTAGGCCAGCGTGGTGGACTATATGGCCTAACCACTCTCAACCGTTGTCTCGATTGTAGAGGAGGCCCGTGCCCTGCAGTGGGACGTATATGGGCTGATACAGATTCATTATTGTATGAATTCGATACCGTACTTTTGTAAGTTTCATTTAATTAGTAAATGGTTTAAAAAATATATTGCAATGAATGTCGAGGCTAGCGTGCCTATCGCTTCATGGTAAGTGATACTACCGCTCATGAACAGTAGCAAAACCAAACAACTTGAGTTACAAAGCAATAACATATAATTTTTAGTGTCAATATGTCCAGTTGTTACTCTGGCTATAACAATTTGAAGCACCACAATGTATTAATACTGCTGTTTAGCGCGAGAAATAGATATTGCGGTGTAACATACCCAGGCGGCCTAACACATATGACAGTCCAACCACCGGTAAAAATTCGAGAAAATATTTGTAATACATGAATTTATAATGTTTATAAGTGGAAAAAAACAACGTATCGTACTATAACCATGCCACTGAGGCAGTCAAAATATCTATATTTGTATCAGCTCACATATGTCCCACCGCAGGGCACGGGCTTATTATTGCTATCGAGTGTACGAATGAGTATGAAAGTATACGAAAATTAATATAATATTATTTTGTTGTTTTCAGATTGGGTGTACAACTTACTGCTATACTGCTCCTGGGATACTCCTTTCCAGTGGTACGATAAACAATATGATATACGATAAAACGTGCGTAGTGGCCTGTTCAACATGTTCAAGGTGACTTTTCGGAGTCACGAGTGTATTGATCACCATACACTAAAACGGTGAAGGACAACATCGTGAGGAAACCCGCAAACCATAGCGATTTATATTAATTTCTATGGTATGTAACCACCACCCAAACCGCACTAGGCCAGCGTGGTGGACTCTCGATTATAGAGGAGGTCCGTGCCCTGCAGTGAGACCTGAAGTGTTAAATATTGAACTAACGAACTCTGGTGACATTGTACAAATTATAAAAAATGTCTCGTGGAAAATCTATGCTTGGTGTCTTCTAAAATATTGCAGAGTTTGCATTTATATATTATAGAGAAAGAGCCCGTGGCCGCCAGACTTTTTCATTTTATATAACCCCAAAATTGTATGCGCATATATCTAACATAGCTATAGGTGTTTGAGATACCGAAAAGTCTCTCGTAGTTCCTGATACCCACGACACAAGGCTCGATCTTAGTGTGGGGTCAGGACTATGTATGTGACTGTTGGGTGTATTTATTATTTATTATTATTATTATAGCTTATCAAACGATCAACCATGATCAAAAAAATATTTAACGACTACATATATTGGCCTATCAGCAGCAATTGTCAGCGTGGCATTAGAACCAGCCAATATAATATATAATTTATACGTTTAGTACATACATGGAAGTAGATACATGAATATTTTCAATCTCTTTGGGTTTATACAGATTTTGGCGAAAAAAAGTGAGGGAATAGTGGCGGAAATCCAAGTTTTAGTCCAAGAAGAGTAAATTGGGAATTCCAGTCTTAATAATTTAAAAATATAATGACATAATAATTCAGCTAACATTCAGTCTCATCCTGAGACTGGGTACGCGCTTGTCTAGAAGCACACATTTTGTGTCTCAGGATGGCGATTGCAGTGGAATGCCAAGCGGCAAGCATTGCTTAGTTATGCTACTATTCATGAGCTGCCGTATCGCTTACTATCAGGCGATTAGCATGCTCGTCTCGCCATTAATTGCAATAAAAACACTATCATAAATCAACTAGGGTCCATGATAATACCTTTACGTCACTAAAAGCAACGGTGTACACTGCTGGTGCATTTCTTAATATTCTGTATTCCTTTACGTTCAGCACGTAACATTTTTTTTTATTGCATTGAATGGCGAGACCAGCATGCCGTTCGCCTGATGGTAAGCGTTGCGACCGCTCATGAACAGAAGCAAAACCAAACAACACCTTGATTTACAAAGCAATGCTTGGCATTCCACTGCGCTCGCCATCCTGAGACATAAGATGTTAAGTCTCAATATGTCCAGTAGTTACTCTGGCTACAATGTCCTTCAATCCGAAACACAACAGTGCATTTAAACTGCTGTTTGACGGGAGAAATAGACATTGCGGTGGTACCCACCCAGGCAGCCTCTCACATATGAGAGACCTGCCATCAGTAATAAATCTGGATGATTCTTTTGCGAGTACATGGTCTCACGCGATTAAGCAAGAAGCACTACCATGGAAATATAAATATCGTCCTTTTTTTTATTGCAGCCAATGACAAGACGAACGTGCCGTTCGTCTGATGGTAAGCGATACGCTACTACGCTCGCCATCCTAAGACATTTTAAGCTTTAAAAGTTACTCTAGCTAGAATGTCCTTCAAACGAGAACACCACAATGCATTTAGGAGTACATTGCTGTTCAACGGGAGAAATAGACATTGTAATGGTACCTACCCAGGCGGCCTCTCACCTCTAACCTAACCTATTCTGACCAACATTTTATCGGAATAAATATAAATAAAGGAGAACGGGCAAACATGTATGGACTCCAGCCTATCGACCAATAACGACAAACGATATGTCAATGGAAAGGTCTTTTCAGATGCTACAACTTTTTCTATGGCAACAAAACCGAAATCGCTGTATTTTAGAAAATATAGCTAGTTATAGTATTTCAGAAGACCTTTCTAATGACGCATCACTTGTTGTTATTGCTCACTATGCCGAGGCCCTTTCGCGTGATATTCCTGCAGTCTTTAAGTAGCTATATTTTCTAAAATACAGCGATTTCGATTTTGTTGCCATAGAAGAAGTTGTAGCACCCGAAAAGATCTTTCCATTGACATATCGCTCGTCGTTATTGGTCGATAGGCTGGGATGCCCCTTCTCCTTTATATAGTTGTCAAAATAAGTTGACGGTTTTTCGAAATTTCCACTCCTATTAAATGATCATCCAACGACCAACCAATTGCCTAATTTTTGAATCGTAACAACTTCCTCTGGTTTGATTCTGTCCAGCTAAAATATTAAGCATTGTGGTTGATCACAAAGACAATAATTATCGCAGTGCCGTCTACTTAACGGGAAATGCGACCTCCGTTTGTCCTTACTAAAGTTGTTGGAATTTCGGCAGCAGTTAAACTTCTCACATTGTATCCTACAGGATATGAACTCTCCATAAAATGTCAATAAAGTCACTCGACATCATTTGAAATGGAAATAAATTCAATATTCGTTGCTAACATTCATAAGAGCAAAATACCTACAATCTTTTGAAAGGGTCTTATTATTGTTAAAACGAATAAAATATACACAGTCAGGTCATAAGTATTGTCACACAGTAAAAACTTTTCTTTTAGAATGCTGGCCACAAAAAAGTTTATTGTATTCGAATTTCGAATTGTTCATGAAAATAAAAATGTATGTAATTCTAAAAATTTTTATTGATTTTTAAATATGGAGTGGACGCTTAAAGAAGACCGTGTTGCAGTTATTGTGTTGCATCGTTGTGGTTACGCGCCAATTCAAATTTTTGACATACTGAAAATTTTGAATTTAACAAAAAGAGTCGTTTAACGTACCATCAAACGATAAAATGAAGACTCTAGTGTAGATGACAGGTCAAGAAGTGGTCGCCCTCGGTCTGTTAGGACTCCGGCAGTGATAAAAGCTGTGAAGGCGCGAATTCAAAGAAATCCCAAACGTAAGCAGAAGCTGTTGGCCCTTTAGATGGGGTTAAGCAGAACCACGGTGAAAAGGGTGTTAAATGAAGACTTAGGGCTTCGGGCATATCGAAGAAAAACAGGACATCGTTTGAATGCTCGTCTAATGGACCTGAAACTGAAGAGATGCCGCGCTTTGTTGAAGCGGTACGCGGGAAAAAAATATCGCGTAATTCTTTTTTTAAATGATTTTTTTTTACCGTAGATGAGAGCTACAACAAACAAAATGACAAGGTGTACGCACACAGTAGTGAAGAAGCGAGCAACCGTATTCCGCGTGTCCAACGAGGTCATTTTCCATCCTCGTTCATGGTATGGTTGGGAGTTTCTTATTGGGGCTTAACAGAGGTACATTTTTGTGAGAAAGGTGTAAAAACGAATGCAGTTGTGTATCAAAATACAGTCCTGACGAACCTTGTTGAACCTGTTTCTCATACCATGTTCAATAACAGGCACTGGGTATTCCAACAAGATTCGGCGTCAGCTCATAGAGCGAAGAGCACACAAGACTGGCTGGCGGCGCGTGAAATCGACTTCATCCGGAACGAAGACTGGCCCTCCTCCAGTCCAGATTTGAATCCGTTAGATTACAAGATATGGCAACACTTGGAGGAAAAAGCGTGCTCAAAACCTCATCCAAATTTGGAGTCACTCAAGACATCTTTGATTAAGGCAGGCGCCCAATTGACATGGACCTCGTTCGTGCTGCGATAGACAACTGGCCGCGCAGATTGAAGGCCTGTATTCAAAATCACGGAGGTCAATTTGAATAAACTTTAGTGTCATAAGAATCTATGTTTTGTTAAGTTCATTTTGGTATATAAATGGTTACATAAAGAATAAAAATTTATGACCTGACTAGGTACATATATTTTTTCACGACATGGAAAAATAAGAACATTATCATCACCCATCATAGAAAAGTAAAAATCATTTTCGTACGTATTCTGTCTGTACTATAAATTTATACTCTCCTCTGTATTCTTCTACATAAATGTTGGGCTAAGTGTCTCTGGCATTACATTACGAGTATAAATATATTTCATTGTACAGAATACTGGGTATCTCAAGACTGCTACCGAAAATGAAGCGGGATGGTAGTTTTAGTGACTACAAACACAATGCAACTAAAAATTTCGCAAAGTAACTTGACAATTATTTTTTATGATTTTTTAAATATCGTCATTTTTGGTTGGTAAATCCATCTGTATCTGTATCAGCCTATATACTCTGTCCCACTGCAGGGCACGGGTCTACTCTACAATCGAGAATACGATTGAGAGTGGTTAGGCCATATAGTCCACCACGCTGGCCTAGTGCGGGTTGGCGGACTTACATACCATAGAAATTCTTATGAATCGCTATGGTACGCAGGTTTCCTCACGATGTTTTCCTTCACCGTTTTAGTGCGTGGTGATTGACTATCAATACATTTGTATTTTCATGAACAACTCGAAATTCTAATTCAATAAACTTTTTTGTGGCCAGCAATCTAAAAGAAAAGTTTTTACTGTGTGACAATACTTATGACCTGACTGTGTATAATCATATATATATATATATATGTAGGATTTGAATGTTATGAAGAAAGATGAGTAGAATGAAACGTTAGACGAATGACTGACATTGAAGGTGGTTTGTGTGAAACAGATGACTAATGAAAGTACTTATGATTGAAAGAGTTAGAGGATGAATGATTAAGATATAGAAGTACGGAAGGACGGAATAAGACAAAACAGCTTGGAAGATGAAAATATATTGATTAAAAAATATGATTAAATTATTTCAATAAATATGTTAAAAGCTTACCGATGGTGTAACCACGTACCCTCAACTGAGAATTAAACTTGTAAAAAGGTTCAAACGTTGATGCGTTGCTTAAAAAAGAAGGGGAAAAGGAAGTAAAGAGGACGAGTGAACGAAAACGATAGCTTATAGATGCAGTAAAACAAGGTTGCTGCCTGCTCATCTCTTAAGTGTAATCCTAATATCCTAGGAGAGTACTTGAAGCAGGTCAGTTGCTCGGGGAACGTATCAGGGAGTTTATTCCAGATTTTTTCTGCCGAAATATCAAAAGCCTCACCTTACTCTGTTTTCCGTCTGTTTCCGTAAGATGGTGGTACCTGGTCAAGCCGGTCTTCCTATTGTCGTCCCACGTGGCTCTACCACACGTTATTCCAAGGTGAAATCACAGGATCTTTTGAAAACTACTTTCAAAGCGATATACTAATAAGTCTTTGAAGAATAATACTCCTATTGTCATTCCTATTGTTATGAAAATGTTACACAAAATGTATGCGACTTTACAAAGAAAACCAAATGTTGTCTGAAAAAATAATGCTACACAAACATTATTTTTACTCAATAAAAATTCAACAATACATATTTGTTTCAGATAATTCATTTCTTGCGTTATTAATGTAAATATGGCTGCACTCATTATGTTTTTACCGTGGATATTTCTGTTTCTATATTCATTTTCTATGTATTATGTATATTATAAAATGGATACTAGGATTTGTTTTAATTAATTATTTGGTACTGGTCTTATACACTTATGGTCAGGGATGCTCCTATCTAGTGGTCATGGCCTGCCCTAGTATAGGTGCTACGAGTACGCGACCTCGGCCAGCGAGCTACTGCAGTCACCTTAACTTTCCGTCCGTGACTGCAGTATCCACTCCCTCAGGCCATACTCTCCTTTCCTATAACATCCTCTACCCACAAATCCTATTTCCTTTCCCCGGTTAATGGCGGGCAGCAGCGTCATTAACGCCAGTCCCCTACTGCGCTCGCCAACCCGCCTGCCAAGCGTGGCGAGTAACGGCAAATACCCCCACAATGGCGACACAAATAGAGACCAGGCCCCCAGTCCCCGGCAGCCCCACTATTCCTGGCTATGGTAGCAGTCATGGTTACGGTGGGGCAGGGGGTGCTAAGAACCCCCGGGTTGGCCCCGGCTACCACCCCCCACGACGACTGGCCCTGGTAACACGCAACATTCGCACATTGAGGACAGACGAGAAGATTGCCGAACTGGAAGAAGAATTGAGCGGGTAACACTGGGATAATCTGGGGTTATCGGAAGTCCGAAGAATCGGGGAGGATACGATAACCCTGAAGTCTGGTAACCTGCTCTTCTACCGGGGGGACGACCAACAGTCCCGAGGAGGTGTCGGATTTCTCGTCCACAGGTTTCTCATCAACAACATCCTATCCATCGAAAGTGTGTCGAACAGGGTAGTATACCTTATACTCAGAATAACCAAAAGATATTCGTTGAAGGTCATACAGGTATACGCGCCGACCTCGACACACCCAGATGAAGAAGTAGAGGAGATGTATGAGGACATAAATCGGGCCATACATACTTCCAAAACCTACTTCAATGTTGTTATGGGGGACTTCAATGCAAAGTTGGGCAAGAGAAGCGATGCAGAGTTGAAAGTAGGGCAATTTGGACATGGGCAACGGAGCCCCAGGGGTCAGAGGCTGGCCGACTTTCTGGAGAAAGAGGGACTCTTTGCGATGAACTCTTTCTTCCAGAAGCCGCCTCACAGGAAATGGACCTGGTTGAGTCCTGACGGTTCTACGAGAAACGAGATAGATTTCATCTTGACAACGAATAGACGGATATTCAGAGATGTCTCTGTGATCAACAGGGTGAAAACCGGCAGTGATCACAGAATGGTTAGGGGCACACTGAATATCAATGTCCAATCGGAAAGGCGTCGCTTGATGAAATCTACGCTCCGACCTACTCGCGCCCATATCCAAAACCCCGAAAGCTTTCAACTCGAGCTTACAAATGGCTTTGATTGTCTAGGAGAAAACCTTGCAGTGGACGAGCTAAACAGCGGTTTGGTAGAAGCTGTCCATACGGTGGGATCTAAGTATTTTAGACCTCGCCGTAGAGATAGACCACAAAAACTCTCGATCCACACTCTCGACCTCATGGCCGAACGTCGATCTTTAGCGCTGCAGTCTTCCGTTGACGCCGAAGCATATCGGCGGCTCAATAGACAAATCTAGAAGTCCTTGCGACATGATGTCCGTGCTCACAATACTGTGAGCATTAAGGAGACAATTGAGCGAAACGGAGGCTCCAAAGTGTTTGCAAGAGACTTGTCTATTGGGCAAAGCCAGTTTTCTAGGCTGAAGACGGAAGACGGCCGCGTGGTATCGACGAGGGCAGAGGTATTAAGGGAGATCGAGAGCCGAGTTGATCCGACACTTTAGCGATGATATCCCGGACATCAGCCTGTGTGAATTGAGAAGGCCCTGAAGCAACTTAAAAACAACAAGGCGCCGGGCGAGGACGGAATAACTTCAGAGCTTCTGAAAGCGGGCGGAACGCCGGTACTGAAAGTCCTTCAGAGGCTCTTCAATTCCGTTCTCCTCGAGGGCTCAACGCCAGAGGCATGGAGCAGGAGCGTGGTGGTACTGTTCTTCAAAAAAGGTGATAACACTTTGCTGAAGAATTACAGGCCCATCTCGCTCCTGAGCCATGTCTATAAGTTGTTTTCGAGGGTCATCACAAATCGTCTCGCACGCAGGTTTGATGACTTCCAGCCTCCCGAACAAGCCGGTTTCCGAAAAGGCTTTAGTACCATAGACCACATCCATACGCTTCGGCAAGTTATACAAAAAACCGAGGTATATAACTTGCCGCTTTGTTTAGCGTTTGTGGACTATGAGAAAGCCTTTGATTCGATCGAGACTTGGGCTGTGCTACAGTCTCTCCAGCGGTGCCATATCGACTATCGGTACATCGAAGTGTTGAAGTATATATACAACAACGCCACCATGTCGGTCCGAGTACAAGATCAGAGTACGAAGGCTATTCCACTACAGAGAAGCGTGAGACAGGGAGATGTCATATCTCCGAAACTGTTCACTGCCGCGCTGGAAAATGCCTTCAAGCTCTTGCAATGGAAAGGATTCGGCATCAACATCAACGGCGAGTATATTACTTACCTTTGATTTGCCGACGATATTGTAGTCTTGGCAGAATCGCTGGAAGACCTTAGCACTATGCTCGAAGACCTCAATCGAGTCTCTCAACAGGTGGGTCTTAAAATGAACATGGACAAAACGAAGATCATGTCGAATGTCCATGTTGTGCCCACCCCCATCGGTGTTGGGGGCTCGACTCTTGAAGTTGTTGACGAATATGTCTATTAAGGACAAGTGGTCCGGTTAGGCAGGTCCAACTTCGAGAGAGAGGTCAATCGTCGAATCCAACTCGGTTGGGCAGCGTTCGGGAAACTACGCGACGTCTTCTCGTCCAAAATACCTCAGTGCCTTAAATCGAAAATCTTCGATAGTTGTATGTTGCCAGTGATGACTTACGGCACTGAGACGTGGCGTCTCACTATGGGCCTTATTAGGAAGCTCAAAGTCACTCAACGAGCTATGGAGAGGGCTATGCTCGGGGTTTCCCTACGAGATCGAATCAGAAATGAGGAGATCCGTAGGAGAACTAAAATAACCGACATAGCCCACCGGATTAGCAAGTTGAAGTGGCAATGGGCAGGGCATATAGCGCGGAGATCTGATGACCGATGGGGTTGGAAAGTGCTCGAATGGAGGCCACGTAGCAGAAAGCGCAGCGTAGGACGTCCACCCACAAGATGGTCCGACGACCTGGTAAAGGTCGCGGGACGTCGCTGGATGCAGGCTGCCTCCAACAGGTCTCTGTGGAAATCATTGAGGGAGGCCTATGTTCAGCAGTGGACTTCCTTAGGCTGATGGATGGATGGATGGATGGTCTTATACACACATAATATTAAGAAGGAAATCGCTGAATATAAGCTTGTAACAAATTTTGTTTATATTATATTTAGTTATGTTTAACTGATAAGTCAAGTATTTTTATTGTTAAAGTAATTAATAAACTTGTTTTAACTTTGTTGAAACCTTGAAAATTTGAAATAATCATTTCAATTTTTAATATTCATATTACAGCAGAATAATGTCTTCTATGCAAACAAATATTTTAGTAAACCTTTTATATTCCGTCACCACGTTCGTTAAATCATCGAAAATAAGTTATTTACCTACATCAAATGTATAAGTTTTCGGTGAGTTGGGTAGTATTTAAAGTTTTCAACAAATAGTTGGAAAAGACGCACTGGAACATCTGGTGCCTTTACTCATTCAAAACTAGGGCCTGTGGGTTTGAGATCAACAAATATTAGTTTTGGGGGTCTTGTGGAAACTTCGAGAAACAATGATGTAGGAAAACATGAAAATAGGGCTTTAATGACTTGTTTATTGTAAAAAAAGTTGACGTGGCAGTTTAGAAACTATACTTATACAATAAATGTATTATTACAATAAATGTATCAGATAAATGAGCAATCGGCTGGCATACGATAGCAAAAATCTACGCCCCCTATGACATTCATGATTAAACTTTAAGTATTAATGTTTATATAAATTAATTTAAGAATGTTTATAAAGTGGTAGAGCCACGCTGTTGTCAGTCATGACTCAACATGAATGGGCAGGCACGTTCGAGGCTGTACTACTATCTCACAGGAGATCAAGGTGAAGTGACAGCTTTGCTGCCGCGTTTCATTCGGTGAGTGGGATTGTCAGATGTCCAGTATCGTTTTCCCCACCCGATCTTTTTTCCGTCCCTTTCCCCTACCATTTTCATGGGCAACACTTCTATTATCCCAGCATTGTGGATCCTCACGGGCGGGATGGATCACCTACCAGCAGGTAACCTGTTCTTTTTTATTGCATAGCTGCGACAAACGAGCAAACCAGATGCCTGATGAGTGATCACTGTTACCATGAACTGCCATAACGCTTGAATCATTTATTTGTTGCCAGACCATCAAAGGAAGAGGGAAGCAGGAAGGAAAAAGGATATAAGTCATTCGGCAATCTCACTCACCGAACGAACTACACGTCGATCTCCTATGAGATAGTAGTACCACCTAGGAAGAGCCTGCCCATTCAAACTGAGTCATATTTGAAAACACCGTGGTTCTACCACTTTTTGTTTGCTCGTTTCCGGATCTATTGTGTACGGAAAAAGTGGATTACCAACGTTAGGGCGGTTATATTGAATGAAAGGAAGATATGGATAAAAAATATTTGGTCTAACAAACTAAATTTCTATCTTTTGAAACATACCAGTTAAATCCAGTTTATAACAAAAGGCGCATTTAATATTGTTTACAGGTAAAACTAACGTATAAAAAATATCTACATAAATCATCCCCATAGCCTTTATTTATTGTGAGGCAGCCAGTTGTGGCAATATTTGTTATAATAATACTAATAAATGTGGGTATAAAACGAAGCATTGATTGCAAATTTATTACTTTCTAACTCGGTTGCAACTGTTGCAGACAATATGAGATTGTTAGCTTTCTGCGTTCTGTTGCATGTGGTGAGTATTTTTTTTATTATATGGCCTAATTCCTCTCAATCGTACTCTCGATTGCAGAGCACCCCCGTGCCGTATGGTAAGACTATGGGCTTATAAAATATCAATAAAATAGCCTTAGAATTGTTTCTATATACTTGTTATAATATCATTTCTAAATTTTCGCTCGTTTTACATCGAGTATTAAATATTATAATATCGTAATATTTTACAGGTATGCTACTGCTACGCGATGCCTGATGATGGTGAGTAAATCCCTGATCATATAATTTTACCCAAAGAATAGTATCAGACTATTTCAAAAACATTAGACATCTGTAACACGATTGATTGCAATAAGCACTTATTTTTATTCACATAATTTATTTATGAACATTACATAAAATGTAATAATAAATACTAATAAATATACCCGACAGTCACATACATACTCTTGACTCCACACTACTACTACGAGAAACTCTCCGTTCTCGCTAATATTCAAAACAAATACTTATGGAACACACATATATTAGTCTCGCTGCGTGTCTCAAACACGCAGCCGATCGTTTTACAGCCGGTGTCCAACCAGCTGCGTCGTGCTGCCTGCACGACGCAGCTGTCATCGCTGTAAATAAACACAATTTTAAATTTTATTTAAACAGCTGCAGGAGCGGCGTCGGATGTAGCAACTGGATCAGGCGGAGACAAGAAATCCACGACACCAAGCCCTTGTAAGAAAACCACAACGCCTTGTTGTAAGACTTCAAGTACTACAAGCACTACAACCAGTACAACGACAACCACAACGCCAAAACCGCACAAGACGACACAGCATTGCAAACATACAACGCCGAAACCGTGCGATCATACGACGCCGAAACCATGCGATCATACGACGCAGAAACCGTGCGATCATACGACGAAGAAACCGTGCAAGCAGACGACTCAGCATTGCAAACATACCACTACGGAAAAACCGTGTAAACACTCTGATATACTGCAGGGCTTATTGGGCTTGAATTAAGTCTGATCGTAGACTTGATTGAAACTGCTTTTTTTTTCTATGTATTATTTTTGGTTTTTAAATTTTCTTTAATTTGAGTGTAATTAAATTTGTTATTTCTATGTTTCAATCAACCATTCGTTAAATAAATAATTTTCGAATTTAAGCTTGGGTTTAAATATATTACCGATATAATAAATGCCTCCTATATTCCTTTCTTTCTACCTTTTGTTATCTCAACTGGTTCTTAATCTACTCCTTTCAGCCTGGTTTTTAATATCTATTTTTTTTAAACTATCTCTTTAAATTAATTACATGTGCGTGGTGGCCTGTTGATAAACAGCCCTGGGGGGTTTTAGCGATGATATCCCGGACATCAGCCTGTGTGAGATTGAGATGGCCCTCAAACAACTTAAAAACAACAAGGCCGGGTGAGGACGTAATCACTTCAGAGCTTCTGAAAGCGGGCGGAACGCCGATACTGAAAGTCCTTCAGAGGCTCTTCAATTCCGTTCTCCTCCAGGGCTCAACGCCAGAGGCATGGAGCAGGGGCGTGGTGGTACTGTTCTTCAAAAAAGGTGATAACACCTTGCACCTTGAAGAACTACAGGCCCATCTCGCTCCTGAGCCATGTCTATACGTTGTTTTCGAGGGTCATCACAAATCGTCTCGAAAGCAGGTTTGATGACTTCCAGCCTCCCGAACAAGCCGGTTTCCGAAAAGGCTTTAGTACCATAGACCATATTCATACGCTACGGCAGGTTATACAAAAACCGAGGAATATAACTTGCCGCTTTATTTAGCGTTTGTGGACTATGAGAAAGCCTTTGATTCTATCGAGACCTGGGCTGTGCTACAGTCTCTTCAGCGGTGCCACATAGACTATCGGTACATCGGAGTGTTGAAGTGTATATACAACAACGCCACCATGTCGGTCCGAGTACAAGATCAGGAGCACGAAGGCTATTCCACTACAGAGAGGCGTGAGACAGGGAGATGTCATACCTCCGAAACTGTTCACTGCTGTGCTGGAAAACGCCTTCAAGCTCTTGCAGTGGAAAGGATTCGGCATCAACATCAACGGCGAGTATATTACTTACCTTTGATTTGCCGACGATATTGTAGTCTTGGCAAAATCGCTGGAAGACCTTAGCACTATGCTCGAAGACCTTAATCGAGTCTCCCAACAGGTGGGTCTTAAAATGAACATGGATAAAACGAAGATCATGTCGAATATCCATGTTGTGCCCACCCCCATTGGAGTTGGAGGCTCGACTCTCGAAGTTGTAGACGAATATGTTTATTTAGGACAAGTGGTCCGGTTAGGCAGGTCCAACTTCGAGAGAGAGGTCAATCGTCGAATCCAACTCGGTTGGGCAGCGTTCGGGAAACTTCACGACGTCTTGTCGTCCAAAATACCTCAGCGCCTAAAATCGAAAGTCTTCGATAGTTGTGTGTTGCCAGTGATGACATACGGCACCGAGACGTGGCCTCTCACTGTGGGCCTCATTAAAAGGCTCAAAGTCACTCAACGAGCCATGGAGCGGGCTATGCTCGGTGTTTCCCTACGAGATCGAATCAGAAATGAGGAGATCCGTAGGAGAACCAAGGTTACCGACATAGCCCATAGGATTGGCAAGTTGAAGTGGCAGTGGGCCGGGCACATAGCTCGTAGAACCAATGGCCGTTGGGGCCGAAAGGTTCTTGAGTGGAGGCCACGTACAGGCAAGCGAAATGTCGGACGCCTGCCTACAAGGTGGACGGACGATCTGGCTAAGGTTGCAGGAAGTCGCTGAATGCAGGCCGCTTCCAACCGGTCATTGTGGAGATCCTTGGGGGAGGCCTATGTTCAGCAGTGGACTTCCTGTGGCTGATATGATGATGATGATGACTTTAGAAAATGTTCGAATCCTGTGTCGTACGTCGTAATCTTAGACTGAGTTCGAAGTGAATGATTAGTTTCATAGAGAATACTATTGATTTTTAGAAGTAGTAAACTTGTATCTTATATGTTTCATTCAACATCCGAACATTCGAACTTCGTGTCAGAGCATAGAGTAAACCCCAAGCGCGGCTACTAACATGTTCCTGATGGTCGCGGATTCATACCCCCGGGCACACCACACTGACTTTTCGGAGTCATGTGTGTATTGGTAGTCAATCTTCACGCATTATACCGGTGAAGGAAAACATCGCGAGGAAACGCGTGTAACAAAGCGATTTGTAACAATTTCTTTGGTATGTAAAGTCCGCCATCCCGCACTAGGCCAGCGGAGTAGCCCTTCTGAATCGTACTCTAGATAGTAGAGGAGGTTACTGCCCTGCTGTCGGACGTGTATGAGCTAGTACAATACAATACGATTGAAAAAAAATAGATATTAAAATGTTTTATGAAATATTTCAGAAAATCTTGTAAGCCAAGAAACGTCGCAAGAACTTGATATTTATTATCTAAATAATGAAGAAGCCAAAGAAACTACAATATATATGGTGAGCGCAGTGAAAGATTACCGACGTGAGATGTTTATTTCTCGCCGGTTTATACAAAATGCCTGCCAGGTCGCTCACATATCCATAAACAGAATTGACCGAGACATAACTATAGAGTTTTTACTCTATGGATCGAAGCTAACTTTTTAATTTTATTCGTTGAATGTTCATTCCATTTTCCTGTTTCCCGCCAAATACAAAGTTATTTACAAGACCGTATTTTATTTATATTCTATTGATAATTGAAGACACATACAAAGTATATCACACTGGCGACGAGAAGAAAAATCACTCACGTGTATTCGTAATAGTTCATCTTTTATATATTTCGATTGTTGAAAATATTCAAGACAATAGAACATGGCTCTTGGCAAAATTCATGGTTTTGAACTTGGCAATGATGACTGGGACCTTTACATAGATAGGTTAGAACAATATTTTATTGCTAACGAAGTGAAGCCGGCGATGCATGTGCCAACATTAGTATCAGTCATGGGTAGCGAGGCCTATAAACTATTAGTGAGCCTATGTACACCAGAGAAACCATCATCTAAAACATTTAACAACTTGGTTTCAATCATGAAAGACCATTTACAACCGAAACCAAGTTTACTAGCAGAAAGTAACACAAGCGACACGAGTGGAGCGGACAGCGGAAATAGGCAACACCAATTACAAAGCAAGAAATTTGTGACGTGCCGAGTGTGTGGTAACAATCACGAGTCAGATCGCTGTAAATATAAAATGTATACATGCAAAGTGTGTAACAATGAGGGTCATTTAAAAAAGATGTGCCCAAGGTTGACTAAATCAGTATCACTTAAAAATATGTCCTTAGGAAAAGATGTAGAAGGAAATAATATTAGCGATAGCAGTGACGAGGTAAACAATTTTTCTATACGTATAGATACATGTAATTTAAAAAAGTTTAGACCATATACTATAGACATTTGTGTGAATGATAATATTTTGAGGATGGAGATTGACACTGGTAGCGCAATATCGTGTATTAGCAAAAAATGTTATGATGATTTAATTTCTAATTGTACCATTAATCCATGTAATTTAACCCTTCGATACTATACGGGAGAACTTATCCAACCAATAGGTAAATTTTCACCATTAGTTCAATATAAAGATGTACGCAAGCTTTTGGATTTGTATGTTATTGAATACGGTAAAACAAGTCTTTTAGGTAGGCAATGGTTAAGTGAACTAAACATAAATTTTCCAATTTTAAATATCAACAACGTTAAATGTTCAGGTGTAACATTTCAATTCAATGATTTCAGTTCCAAATACTATGAAGTGTTCGCGGATGGGCTTGGAAGGTTCACCGGTGGAACGATGGGGTTTAGATTACGTGCAGACGCTTGGCCAATATTTATGCGTGCGCGCCCTCTAGCCTACGCAATGCGGGATCTAGTCGAGAGAGCACTTGAGCAGCTCGTCAAAGATGGCGTAATATCACCAGTTACCACGTCTGACTGGGCCACTCCTATTGTACTGGTGATAAAGAAAGATGGTTCCATAAGAGTATGTGGTGATTTTAAGTTAACTTTGAACAAATGCCTAGAAATTGACCGTTTTCCTTTACCCCGTGTAGAAGATTTATTAGCAAAATTGCATGGGGGTGAGAAATTTACGAAATTAGATTTATCTCAAACGTATGCCCAATTTGAACTAGACCAAGAATCTAAAAAGTTAGCTTCGATCCATAGAGTAAAAACTCTATACATACACCACAATAACTAGTTCAACCTATTTAATTTCTTCTTTTCCCACAGCTCAAACTCTTCAATTCACATTTTTATATTTTTACTCCATAGTCACACAAATTAATGTGGCAATAGTATCTTTCGGGACAATATCAAAGATTGATAAGAAATTACTCAGTATAATAATCATTAATTATTTTTGTTCGTCTTCAAATCTTCGTACGTATCTTTATACGTTTTATGCTGAAAACAAACTGTAGGTTTTTGTCTTACGCATAGAGTAAAGAAGCGGCCATAAATACTAGAGCAACGCGTCTTACAGCGATCTGAACAATAGATTCTTTTGTTGTGTGCACACTGTCGGTCGAAATTCGAGGGCATGACCTTCAAAAACAAAAAACGTCTGAGACATACAGCGCAACTAACATAAATTGACAAGTGGTGAAATTAGGAACTAGAAATGAAAGTAAAAAATATCTACAACGCTTTCATTAAAATATTCTTTCATAATTTATACAATGTACATTTATACTAGTAGTCCAATAGTAGTAATGATAATAATGTCCAATGTAATGAACTTTGAAGAGAGAAAAAAATAACAATTTCTCCGTGCACCACAGCGCTTTTGAGCGATTTGCGATTGTGGACAAACTTGAGTTTACACAAAAATAGGTTTTGTAAATATGGCTACCAGCTTTTTAAGCCAAACTAATATGACATTTCTTAAAACTTACAATTAAATTAGAATTTATAATACATACAAGGCATAATTTGCTTCATTCAATATGCATACAATTTAAAAATTTTGAATACAATTTGGACATTTCTAATTATTTACATGAGGTGTTGCTGGTAATCTAACTTGACTTAACAGAAATAAACACCGCAGTTCTTTGACCAGTTGTTTGTAAATACTAGACTGGACGTAATTGACAGCCTCCGTGGCGCAGTTGGTTAGACGCCGCCTGTGAAACGAGAGGCCACGGGTTCGAGCCCCGCACCGAGACAAATGTTTGTGAGACCCAGTAAGTATTGGTCTCGGGTCTGGATGTTTGAGAGACCGAAAAGTCTCTCGTAGTTCCCGATACCCACGACACAACACTTAATTGATCTTAATGTGGGGTCAGGACTATGTATGTGACTGTTAAGTGTATTTATTTATTTAATTATCAGTAATTAGCCAAAAGTTCGTCTGTGCGTTCATTTAAAAAATGGAAGAAAAACGATCAGAGTATGTGCGTAATAGAGAAATTATTTATAATGTTAAATGTAAAGAATACAAATATGTTCACTTAAAGTAAGAAGTATGGGAACAAATAGTCAGTACCTATTTGTACTAAAGATAATAAAGTATCATACTAAAGATAACGGAGTAATTTTTTATACAATCAAATATTAAGTTATTGATGTTAAAATTTCAAAATACACGCGCTGTTTTAGGAATTATAATAGGAAAAAGTTAACCTTGTTATTTGTCTTCAGGTAGTCTCTTTTTTGTTTTCTTTTAAAATGACACTGGTAGTAGAAATATATAAAAAAAAGACAACAAGAACAAGACGTGTGCTTTGGAATTCACACATTTTATACATAAGTATTTCTAATATGTGTACACGGCATTGTTGCTTAACATTTTTCCACAGTAAATTTATTCTCAAAATGTAATCTATGTTTGTGTACAGAATTTAATCAATCACAGTATTATATAATTGATTGATGTGTGATTTAATGTTAATTGAATCATTGTTTTTGACAATAAAACAGTTGCAAACTCGAATGTGATAGTACCACAGGTTATCACAGATAAGAACTGTTTATAATAAGCGCCAACTAGGATTGATTTCATTTAATAAAATATATTATTTATTTGTTTATATAGAGATGAGATAAAGAGTACATAAAAATCGACTCTTCCATCCCTAAAAGCTTAGTCATTGGCAGACGAGAAAACCGTACTTTGTCAATGAAATTAAAAAAATAAAAACGTACGTGGGCCCTCTGACGACCCGTACGAACCATGTAAGATGTGCTCTTTACCATAGTTTTGTACTCTTTACTCTATGCGTAAGACAAAAACCTACAATGTGTTTTCAGCTTTACTTTCTGCGTCCTCCGCATCATTAACCTTCTTCTACACTGGAACATCTTAATCATTCATTCTTTAACTCTTTCTACCTTTAGTTATTTTATTCGTCATCTCTTTCACACAACACGTTCCATATCAGTCATTAGTCTTACCTTTCATTCTATTCACCTTTAATCATATTCCAATACTACGTGAATCCCGAGTCGGGCATATGAGATTTTTCATTTCTTTATCAGCCCGGAGTTAGGGATTTGTGCCCGATATGACGATAGGCTCGCCCCCTGCCTGTCTGAGATGGAAAATACAAGGCGAAACGTGGGTGTCCGGGTTGCACCTCTGCCTAACTCTTCCGCGAAAAAATAATGAGTTTATGTATGTGTGTACATTGATTCTAAATTTATGTAAAGCCAACGAACTCTGTAAGTAAATAAATTAATTGGCCCGAACCTAATTGGCAGAGGAACGCCATGTTTGTACAGTATTGCGGCAAAATCAAACCGATTTATTGAAATTATGCCTAATCAGCCTAAAATATTAGTAAACAAATTATTCCATTAGCTATTAAGCTATTTGATTTTGGACTTTGAAGCGGATATTAGGTTTCAGTAACAGGTATTAGAGTAAAGGTGTTTATCATAATTATGTTTGTGAGTGCCTCGGTGGCGTAGTTGTACTACGGTACGGTTATAAAGCTGAGGTCTCGGGTTCGAATCCCGGGTTGGGCAAAGTGATATTGGATTTTTCTATTCAGTATCAGCCCAGAGTCAGGAATTTATGCCCGATATGGCGATAGGCTCGCCACCTATCACATTGTGGGACGGAACATACAAGGCGAAATGTGGGTACCCTCGCACCTCTGCCTACCCCTTCTGGGAACAAGGCGTGAGTTTATTGATGTATGTATGTATGTTTGTGAGTTTAGAGCTGTTTAGGTTTATGGGAAATTTAAATAATTGAAATCTCAAAATCTATAGTAGTGTTTAATGGCCTTCTTTAGTAAAACCATGTTGTATCTGCTTCACCAATAACAGAAGATTCCTTGAAGATTAATTGGAAAATTATTAGATATGATTAGCTATTTCTTAATTTAAAAATGATAAAATTAAACCAAATACCACCAAAAACAAAACTTCAAAAATAAGCAAGTGTCGCAACTCAGTTCTTCCGCCGTAAAAAGTCGTGAGATCCATGTAATACCTCGTCGGTTAATTAATTTAGTCCCTACCTAAGGGACTGCGCCTTATGATGTGTCTTAATTTATAACGTAACTAGCGGCCCGGCCCAGCTTCGCCCGGGTACAAATAGATTTCTGTACAATAATATGTACGTATTATACATATAAACCTTCCTGTTGAATCACTCTATCTATTAAAAACCGCATCAAAATCCGTTGCGTAGTTTTAAAGATTTAAACATACAAAGGGATATAGGGACAGAGAAAGCGACTTTGTTTTATACTATGTAGTGATTAGCTAATCCAACAACATAATATAGTGACTAAATCCATATTAAAATACTTTTATGTTTTTAATAAAATAGATTCACTTTTACTTGTAGATTATACATTTACACGTAGATTGATTCATTAACTGCAAATATACCTTTGTAATTCTATATATTTATATGTGATTTATGAGGTTAGTGTATGTAAATTTCTAAAACTGGGACATCTTGTATAAGGAACAAGCTGTCTTTGAATGGATTTTGATGATGTCTTTATACATATTATTGTTGGTTATTAAGCGATCTACATTAACTGTGTTGTAAATATTTTTGCCTGTATTACGAGTATGAGCATTCAGAAGTATAGTCTCAGGAAGTCCTTTGCAAAACAAAGACTTCCCCTAAAGATCTCCACATCAACCTGTTGGTAGCCATCCAGCGATATCCTGCAACCTTAACCAGGTCGTCCGTCCACCATGTCTTACCTTTTGTAACTAGTTTACTACTATTTAATTCATCTTGTTCATGCTTCGTTTTGGGAAGTCCATTGCTGAATAAAACCCTCTCTCTCAACCTTCTACATTAACTATTGGAGCCAGTCTAGCCTAGCATATTTAACAGTTTATTTTCCAGTTGGTTTGCTCATTTCTCAAACACACATTTCTTACTAAAATACTAAAATTCAGCCAAATTATTCAGCCTAATAAAATTAATATTGCTCAGTCGATACAAACCAATGGTTTGAGTTAGCAAGTAAAACACACCTCGGCAAATAACTCGGTTCGCAAAAAACTTTGTTGAGGTGACGAGGCAGCGACCTTCTGTTTGTGTTGTGGCCGTTTCATGATTCGCTGAACATTGACTTGTTTTGCTTATGACAACGCTTGGCCTACTTTAGCTTTCCAACTATTTATGGCTGGATGAATTTTGGGAATAGTTTTTTTCTTTGCCATATTTCGAAATATTTTTTCCTTTCGCTGTCATTTTCATTTGAATCATTAGATTTATAAAAGTAGATAAGGTAAAATGTGTAAAATAATTTATTGGTTGCTATTGTTTTCGTCAGAGCTATCGTAGGTACTATTACTTTATTATTTAGATAATTTTCTCTGTCACTAAAAGAAGTTGATTTCTGACCTTAGTTGAAAGGTATGCTCGTCGCGCCATTCACTGAATAAAACGAAGCTGATTTATACCAGCGTTGCTGTCGCCTTTTGTTCCCTTATTGAGATTTCCAGATGTCAAATATACCTATTTCCATCCTTTTTCCTTCCCGGTGTTCTTTCAACTTGATTTTTCGGCAACAAATTTATGATCCAAGCATTATGGATATTCTTAGCCGGCAGTGATGACTTACCAGCAGGAGACCAGTTTATTCTGCTGTTTACTCATTTTCCGCGATTATAAAAAATAAAACCATTCATTATTCAAAAACATTTAACTATCAAATTTATTAAATCATCGTGTGAAATAATGATACAATCATTCCCGTGAAAAAGATTTCCATCTCTCTAATGCAATGAACCGCACTCCAATCATTTTAATGAGAATTTGCAACTGAATTCAGCAAAAGGCATACATATTCAACGTGTTATTAAAAATGGTGAAAGACCGTTTAATATATTTTTTACTTTCACAGTAAAAATAGGTAGTGGTCTTTCATTTTAAGAATAATAATAATAAGTTTTTATTATTGGCACAATAAAGATAAACTAAACTACGAGTTAACACTTTTTATGCCTAAAATATTGTGCCAACAATGAGCCACTCTTTCAGCTTATATGCTGCGATATCCCCTGAATATTACCGCAGCGCTGGTTTTCAAAAAGAAGCTCAAGTGACACACAGACGTCGGTACAAAAACAAATTGGAGCACAAACAAATAATAATTATTTCTATAAAAAATAAAATGCATATAAAATAAAATAATACAATAATCAGCCATCAGCAACCGTAATTAGTAATAAGAAAAATATAAACTATCTGAGTGGGTAGATTGTTGCAACGATCACTTCATAAACATTCATAACCCTCATTATGAGCCACGCGTACGATAGCCAACGCACATCTTAAGACTAATTTAAAAGTAATATAGGTAATTATGATATTCATCTTGTGATCGACAATCACGAGTGGCATCAAACCACTCGGTTTACTGGTAGGTCTCTCATATGTGAGCGGCCATCTGGGTAGGTACCACCGCAATGTCTATTTCTCCCGTGAAACAACACTGCTTAATGCACTGTTGTGTTTCGGATTGAAGGACATTGTAGCCAGAGCAACTACTGGACATATTGAGACTTAACATCTTATGTCTCAGGATGGCGAGCGCAGTGGAATGTTGCTACTGTTTATGAGCGGTCGTATCGCTTACCATCAGGCGAACGGCTTGCTCGTCTCGCCATCCATTGCAATAAAAAAAAATCATAACACAATTTTCGCAAACGCGCACTTCGAAACAAATTACAATTTCCGTCCACGAACTTAAAAAAAAACAAAACACGGTATTTCATGGAGTTCAAACTAACAAACACCATATGGTAAGTACAGGCTACTAAACTCGCTAAACATTTAACATTGTTGCTTTTGTTTAAATAATAAATACTTCTTTAGATTATTTTTGAATGTATATTTGTTATTTTTAGCTCGACATGGAAGAGGAATATTGTTCCAACAACGAGTGGCAGCGTATTTAAATGAACCTCTGAAAGCAGAAGTCCGATGTTGAGGAATCGCAAGTGGATTTGTTGCCGAACGGGACGCATATTTGAAGTTGTCCAGTCTCCACATCAGCTTGTCATACAAGTATTTCGGATTTTTTTCTTTTATGACGCCAAACAACAGGGTAGCCAAGTGTAGTTCCCTACGCGCTGCCATTTTAAGGATATTAGCGTCATTTAAAAATGGCGTGACATGGTTGCGACTGGGAATATTGAAGCAGAACCGAATTATTGAATTTTAAGTGTCTGAAGTCGCTAAAATTATTACCCGGTTTCGTTGTCGGTAGAAGTCTTGATAGATCTGTATCTGTACAAAAAAAATGTTTCCTTTTCCATGTAGTTTTTAAATCACATCATATTTTTGTTTCCTTTCCTTTTTCAATTCATTTTATAATATATTGTATCTGTACGGTTCGTACCTGTTTTCTTGCTGTTCTCGTACATCATTATGTATACACAGCTGAGTGCAAGCTCGTCGTTGGGGCGTGAATTCCTGATATTTCGCATCATTACTCCCTGTCAGGGGATTTTTGCTTATTTCTCGTGGCTTTAGTACCTGTACACGTAGAAAATATAATGTTAATACAATATGCTGGGGTTTGATACGATGGGGAGTCGAAATAGTTATTTTTGTTTGTGAATTTATTTTAAGTTCGAATTTTTTTATATGTTGGTTATATTTACTAAAGAAGAAAGTGGATTTTTTTAAATTTATACTGGGACAAAAAAATAACATGGGTTGTATAATTGCGATACAAAAAAAAACTACACATTAATTTTTTATGTGAGTTTCGGAATTATCGCGTGATTAATTTGGCTAGACTGTAACCTTATTAAAACTAGAATTCTAGGTATCCAGTCTTAATTTTTCTTTGTCTAGATAATTTCAAAAGGCGCCTAGTTAAGCACTTCTGGGAATAGGGATTAGTTGGAAAGTTAAAGAGAAATGATGCGTTTATTTTTAAAATATTTATTTTATAAATTTTGCATTTTTCAACATTAAAAACTGAAAAATTTAAAACTATTCTCAGCTTCTTGCTGTATTTGTTTTCTCTTTTTATTGGCGGTTTATACATAAAGTAAAGTCACATCACACAAAAAATATTTCAAATAAATATTCCTCACTTTAGTAAACACTGTACAGCATTTTACATCACCTCCTGTCATTCATGTTAACAAGTAGAAAAAATATCGCGTTTTTTTGTTGCATTGTGTCTGAATTCAATAAAAGTACCTACCACATGGCTTCGTTTACAATCGCACTCTGGACACAATTCCATAATAAAATACTCTTAATTTGGACAGCACAACACATTCCAACAACTATATTCATCATTATTTTTACCGAAAGAGAAAAACATAGAACGATGTAAGTTATTGTAAATTTATTTAAAATAAATCAATAAATTATAATATATTTATTTAACATATATAAAAAAAATAAAAAAAATAAATTATCCAATAAAATTCACACGAACATTCACGCAATCAACATGAGGTTTTCAAAGCTGTCATTCCCAAGGTACCCGCATCGGGATAATCCGACACAGAATTGACTGGTGGCCCCGAGCGGTCCGCCAACTTCAAGATATGCTTGTAGCACGTGACTTGACATTATCTCGCTAGTCCCATAGGGGTCAAGTCTACCCAATATGCTGTCTTGAGGGTTAGGATATGTTGACAGACGAACTCATGTGTAGTTAGTGATTTCGGTGTCAATCTCTTGGAATAGTCTTGCGGTTAAAATAACATTAATAATACCTGCTTTATATTATCAGTAAAGATTCGCAGTGAAAATAACTAAAATATTAACTTCAAGAAATGCTTGAAGCGTGACTTGGAATTATCTCGCTAATCCTATAGGAGTCAAGTCTATCCGAGATGCTGTCGTGACATGTTGAAAGACGAAGATGAGCAGTTTGTGATTTTGAAGTAAATCTCTTGGAATAATCTGCCCGGTTAAATATCGTTAATGCCTAAATCAATGCCACCAGCATCAATTCACAATTTATCTATTTATTATTATAGTTGGTTCCTCTATTTCAAAATATACCTAGAGCCTATAGGGTGTCAAGTGTATTCGATATGCTGTCGAGAGCATCATGACACGTTTAAAGACGACCATGTACATTCTGTGACTGGAGTTAATCATCAGAGAAATTCCGAAGTAACGGTTTTGTTCATTAGTCAGTTATTGTTCACTTCTGTTGAATAAAACATCTGGAAGATATCTTTTAGTTATCCCTAAAACATAAAAGACTAAGCCCTGATCCACTCAATCCTAGTCAACTTGCCTCCAGAAATGACAATTTATGCTGATTTGAACAAACAGACCCAATTAAGCGCAAAAGAACAATTCCTCAAACAGCCAACAAACTGAATTATTCCAAACATATTAAAATTGACGTAATAAAGTTTCCGAGTTCATGTTTACGACTATAAGCAATGGATTCCGCCGCGCTCTGCAATAGGCTGATACGAACGCGAAGGGGATTGCTTTGTATCAACTAATTTCTTATTTAAGCCTTTGTACCAAGTTTCTCGAAGTGAGGAGTCAATGACATCGTTTTGAGAGGAAATTCGAATTTATATTAAAGAGATGTTTAATGGTGTTTAAATATCTGAACCGAGCCGTTTGGAAGTAATGTGTGTTATCCGATGATTTGGTTCGGAATGTTTTGATTTGAGAAATATTTGATAGAGGGTTTTCGGTTTATAACTTACGAATTATTCAGAAAAATACAGGGCTATATTTAAATTTACTCGCGCAATACATACATACATACATAAACTAACGCCTTTTTCCCAGAAGGGGTAGGCAGAGGTGCCAGGACACCCACATTTCGCCTTGTATGCTCTGTCCCACGATGTGATAGGTGGCGAGCCTATCGTCATATCGGGCACTAATTTCTCACTATAGGCTGATAATGAATAGAAAAATCCAATATCACTTTGCCCAACCCGGGACTCGAACCCGTGACCTCATCTTTGTAACCGTACTCTAGTACAACTACGCCACCGAGGCAGTGTAAATGCGCTGTTGTGTTCCGGTTTGAAGGTCATTTTAGCCAGACTATTGGTCATCATGAGACTAAACATCTTACCTCTTAGAATTGCGAGCGTAGTATCATGCCAAGCATTGCTTTGTGTTTTATGGTGTTTGTATTCATGGTGTTGTTTGGTTTTGCTTCTGCCCATTAGTTGTCCCATCGCTTTCCGTAAGGCGAGTGGTATGCTCATCACATCAGCAATCTCTATCTGTATGAGCCCATATACGCCCCACTGTAGGGCACGGGCCTCCTCTACAATCAAGAGTTCGATTAAAAGTGGTTAGGCCATATAGTCCATCACACAAGCTTTGTGCGGGCAAAAAAACTCACTAAAATTGCAATTAAAAATATGGACATTTTAAAGTAACGGACCACACTGCTTCATATGGTCCTTATGATTCCGATACACTCTGTAAAACATAAGTCATTTAATGTAACTTGCAAAGTCACTAAGCGTAAGGATTGAGGTTAGATAGAAGAAGAATGCCTAGATATTCATTGTTATCCCAAAGAGCAACATGCAGAGATAAAAATTAATATGACGTTTTTAATCATAAGCATACTTATGCCTAGAACTAAATAAACACAATTCTGTTGAGTTCTGAAAGTATCTGCTTTAATTTTTATCTTTCATAGTAATTTTCAAGCGGGGAATCCCAGCATAGTTTCTGTGAGAGAATCTAGAAATATTTCGCTAGAAATGAGAAAGTAGGGATTGGGATTGTAAAGCGGAGAAATAACTTATGAGATTGAAAACATATTTTGAATTGTTTTTATGGTTGAGTCTTCTTTGTACGTCCTTTTATATGTTTACGAAGTGTTAAATAGGAAGTTTGTTAAGATATTATTAAAAATTTTATACCATTTTACGATAGGCTTATAAGTATGTTATTTAAATACAAATCATGCAACTATCACAAATTATATTTCCACGACTACCAGTTAACCTTTAGTACATGGCCCGTGATGAGTATGAAAAATTGCAGGCCAATCCGACGTTTTCGAATGCTCGGAAATCTACTTTAAAGATTACGTCGCATATATGATTATAGGCGAAACTAATAAAAGCGTTTTAAAATTGTTTCTTGCAATGATTGGCGAGACGAGCATGCCGTTCGCCTGATGGTAAGTGATACGACTGCTCATGAACAGTAGCAAACCAAACACCTAAAGTCTCAAAATGCCCAGTAGTTACTCTAACTACAATATCCTTCAAACTGAAACACAACAGTGCATTTACAATGCTATTTAACAGAAGACATAGATATTACGGTGGTGCCTACTTAGGCAGCCACTCACATATGCGAGACCTGCCACCACTTAATTTTGTTGTTGAGAATTCGATAGCGTAAATAAATAATATCTACAGGGTATATCAAGACTGCTACCGAAAACGAAGCCGGGTGGTAGTTTAAGCGACTTCAGATACAATGCAACAGAAAAAGTTGCAAAAATAAGCGACAATTTTTTTTTTGAATTTTTTTTCCTATTGCCATATTTTGGTGGTAAATAATTTTTTTCCTAAAATAATAGTGTATACCCTTTAATTTATAAATACTCTAAGATATAAGAGAGTTTAAATTATTATTTTAGCAAAAACTATGGATTTACCACCCAAAAATGACGATATTTAAAAAATAATAAAAAATAATTGTCACGTTTCTATGCGAAAATTTTCTGTTGCATTGTGTCTGAAGTCGCTTAAACTACCACCCGGCTTCGTTTACGGTAGCAGTCTTGATATACCCTGTATAAAACAAAGTCGGGTTTGTTACAACACTTATAACTCGAGATCGGCTAGACCAATTTTCATGGTTTTTGGTTCGTTGGATTTGTCCCCGCCCCGAATAGCAGAATACATCTTAAAAATAATGAAAACTCGACGAAAATTATAAAAGATGAATCATTTATAATATAAAAATAACCTTTTTTTTGGGTATCGTTCCAGCGTGATGCGTCCAGCCAGTATAGGATGATCTTTGTTTATTTGACGGGAGATGTAAAAGACGGTCAAGCTTCAACTACCATCCAACGTAAAATGATCTATCTTTCCATTGTCTTTCATTGACGGCTGACGAAACAGAACAAAATTCAAAAAAATTGTACATCGTGTATATAATATTATCTAGATACGGCGTCTTGCGTGTAATTTTGTTAAATGTAAAATAAAACGATGTCTATATCCACCAAAATAGCCCATTGTTTTTTGAGATTATTGCAACAGTTTTAAACAAGGTATACTCTATCGAAGCGTTTTGCCGGGGTACACCAAATTATATCTAATTATAATTTTTCGTTTTCATAAAGGACGTTGTTTTTTGAATTGATACTTTTAGATGCGCTGGGGGACAAATTTAAATTCCGCATTAGTATTGTTTTCAAATTCAAGAATTAAAAAAATATTGGTACGTTGATGCCGTATCTAGACATTATAATGAAACGATATGCAGTTTTATATTTTTAAATATTTGTTCTATTACATACGTCACCTGGTAAGGCAGTAGCCAGTATGAAGGTTTTATTAATTTGTATATGGTAACGTACTAGACGCGACTGCCAACAAGTTAACGATGGTCACGGGTTCAAATCCCAGGGCACACCTCTGACTTTTCGGATTAATTTCTACGTGAAATAAAATCCGCCAACCCGCACTAAGCCAGCGGGGTGGACTATATCTTCTTCTATAATATGAAAATGAATCGCAAAATGTGTTGGTAAGCGCATAACTCAATAACGCCTGGACCAATTTTGCCAATTCTTTTTTGTAAATGGTTATTATTATTTTATTACTAACAAAAATTAGGCGTGCAATATTATTTGGAAAAACAGCATTTTGGTGCTGAAATAAGGGAAGGAATATTGGATGGACAATAAAAAACGCTAAAGTTTTTAATGTCAAAATTTCATAAGGCAATCTTTATATGTACATGTATATGGAGAGACGGGATATAATAGAGTGGAAGGTACGGGAGAGGGCTGGGATAGCTGACAGATTTGATAGGACGAAATGTAAATGCACGTTATAAGATGGGATGGATAATAAAGAGAAAGGACGGGATGGATCGGGAAGAGACTGAACAGATGGATGAGACGGGATTGAGCCGGACAGTAGGATAGCTACGTCAAGTTTAGGTATACAAGAGTTTATACGAAAAATAACATGTATTTGGTGTGGACTGGAATCAAAAAATATATGCAACCAGGCGAAGCTGGGTCGGGCCGCTAGTTATAGTATAAACTGAGCAATCATAAAAGCAACATACTAACTGTAAAATGCGGTGATATTCTTTGTGTAGGTTATTAGCGCCGAGGGGACGTCTCGGATCAGCGGCGGGCGGGAATCTTGTTACGAGTCAATATTTTACGTGGGCGCTCCCGCCGATCCGGGTGCGTTCCGCTTACTACCAGTCACTTTCATACTTTCATAGAGCTATAGCTTTGCGATAACTCAATCGACGAGGCTGTTGCTGTAGCAAAATGGTGGTTGCTGTAAAAAAATCTAGTGTATTGTGTCCCAAAGGTGAATGATAGCGGCGATGGGTTTAATATTATTTAGTTTTAAAAATCAACGTGAACATCACACTCACCCGCCTAACATCTCTTATTTCACACGTTCTCATTGCAAAGGTAATATTGCTATTTATTACTTCAAGTTTAAATTTATATGGTCAAATACACAGATTTCTGATAAATTTCGTTGCGTTAACCCGTAAATTTCTATGGACATAATATACACAGATTTCTGATTGATTTCGTTGCAGGTTAAAGACAAGTTGGACATTCTCGGAGACTCGCCGAGCTTCAATGCTGGGTGTCATTACAATGCGTGCCACTGATGATTCTGGCTTACAGGAGTTGCAGTGGTCGGTATGTGGGCGGGACAGTCTCCTAATACACAGATTTCGCGCAAGTACTAATAGTAGTATCTCGATTAACTCCTTTTTATCACTGAAAGTGTTTATGAGTATTCACAGTCGCGAGTTTTTTTTAACAAACGTAGCTGCTGAATAAAAAAATGAATAAAAAACGCTTCTTTGTAGAAAATACACAAACAAAAGTACTAATTCGCGGGTACAAAGTGGCAACTACCGTCCCAAAGGTGAATGTTAGCGGCGCGGCAATGGGTTTAATATTATTTTGTTTTAACAAATCAACGTGAGCATCACGCTCGCCTAACATCTCTGTATCGTAATACTCTTTCATATTTTCACACGCTCACGTTGTTTCAAGGTAAATAATATTTATTTTTTATATAAACGAATGGAAGGACATTTTTTTGATGAGTTAGGATGTTAAGTTATGAGTAGATATATTATATAATTGAGTTAAAAACTAAGAAAAGGCCTTTCAGTAAATTTAGAGTTTTAAGATGACCGTGAAAGTCACGCTAAAATAAATATTATATCAAGTTAATTTAATTCATTTTGTCTAAATGGTGATATTTATGTATGTATTTTTATTTATTTATATAATATACAGACTATAATCATATTCATTTATGTATTTATAATATATTCTTCTGATATTAGTTTACACCTGAATTTTTATTTTATTATTATTTAGAGTTGCGCCTACTTTGATTTCTCTGCACCACCCAAAGGTTGACTGGGAGAGAATGCCTCAGGCATTAAGTCCGCCTTTATACTTTGTATATAAAGCATTTAAATAAATAAATAAATAAAAATATTACCATTATATGTCAATGATTCTTAATGAGCTTTTACAAGTATACGCATTTTAGAAGTACTATCTTCGGTGCAATATCCACGGCACGTACCTTCGTGCGATTATTATGATCATTTGATAAACATCATAATACTGATTTGTATTACAATGAATGACAGTTTTCTTATTATAATGAATGGCGAGCCTAGTTACAATAGATATTAAATTTTTCGTCCTTAGGTCACTTGTTATCGATTTAAAGTTGGTATAGATATGTCGGAGGTGGCTTAAATAAATCTTGCTATAAATTTAATGTTTGTTTCGTTTAAACGGAACAGATAATTTATGACGTAATAAATTCTCTCCACTTTTTAGGAGGTACATTTCAAAATTACCAATAGACTGTCGCATCGCCAGTAAGGTGACTTATAAACAATAGCTCCATAGTTTAACCAAACTTCCTTAATTTCTTTATATATTACCAAAGTCGTAATAAATGAAGTGACATTTTTTATGTAGGGATTTACAAGATTTTAATAAATATATGTATTTCCCTTCCCGTTGTCTCTCTTCAGACATCAGACATTAACAGATCCGTGTACTATAACAAAAAGCTAAATAAATAAAAATTACAAATAATCTAAATACATTAAAGATAAACAAACAAACATTTATAATATATTGCCGATAACATTAGAGGAAACATCATAATCTCGAAGTCGAAAACCAGTTAACTTAATTCATCATTGTAATCATTTAATTAACCAACCTATCAGTGTTTCAACTTTAATCTCTTTAACTAGGTAACTATAACCTAATTTAAAATAACCAGAATCATTGCGAAACAACATTCAGTCGGATAACATAAGCTTATCCACGGCGAGTTATTGATTTTCATGGGAATACCGGTGTACGCCAGCATATAATTTTCTACTGCGCTATTCTCAACTATTTTATTGCCGGAATTCGCTAATATGAATAATGGTGCAAGTGTTTCGAGTTTGCTGTTGTTCGAGTTCGAGTTTTTGTTCGAGTTACTTGAATGGAACATTAGGTTTAAAGGGAATTGACCAGTTTGTATGATACTTAGGCTTACTTTTGTACATATAATTTAATGGGACATAAGTTGCATTTTGTATACTTTACACCTCAAAATACTCGACTATTATAGTAAGATCGCGGAAATTTTTATTTTAGTAATTAGACTGAAATAATACTAGCAAATGTTGTATACTAGTTCAGTCAATATGTAAGGAATAATTAATTGCTCTCCGAATAAAGACTTACCCTTATTTAACATAATGAATCGTTAGGGGGGCATGTCAAGAGGTCACAGAAAAATTAAAAAGGTCGCGCTGTTCGCTGATTTTGAGAAATTCAAAAACGAATAAAAAAAATTGACCTGCTTTTTTCTTGAAAACTATTGGTTTTAATAAAAAGTTTTTAAATAAAAAACGTAGAGGGCATTGCGAACTACATTTTTTTCCATTGAAGTGACGTCATCCGACTTGAAATAATGTGATGCAAAACATAGATAAATTCACCTAAGTTTAAATTTTTGCTGAACAAAAGTTCAAATTTTTTGATAACAAAATCAGAAATAATTACTGCTCTTTCATTTGAATTAAAAAAAAGATAAACACTGAATGGCATGAGTACTGTGCAACGGCACGGTACATAATGTACAATTTGTACACTTCGACAAGTTCCAGCTCGAAAACGGTATGTTTTATAAAAAAATTGTTTAAATAAAATTTGTTTAAGTAAAAGTAAAATTTCAAGTCGGATGACGTCACTCCAATGACAAAAAATGTAGTTCGCAATGCCCTCTAAATTTTTTATTAAAAAACTTTTTCCTAAAACCAATAGTTTCCAAAATAAAGCGTTTTTAAATTATTATTTTTTATTCATTTTTTGAATTTCTCAAAATCAGCAAACAGCGCGACCTTTTTAATTTTTCTGTGACCTCTTGACATGCCCCCCTAACGATTCATTATGTTAAATAAGGGTAGGTCTTTATTCGGAGGGCAATTTACATATTGACTGAACTAATAGGTGATGTTAAACTATTATTGTCAATATGTCAAAATCATTTAAATGACACTCTCTGTGATTCACCACAACGACGCCGCAGTTATATACAGGGTATATCAAGACTGCTACCGAAAACGAAGCCGGGTGGTAGTATAAGCGACTTCAGACACAATGCAACAAAAAATGTTGCAAAAAAAAAGCGGCCAATTTTTTTTGTTATTTTTTTTCCGATGACCATATTTGGGTGGTAAATACATTTTTTCCTAAAATAATAGTGTATACCCTTTTATTTATAAATAATCTAAGGTATAAGAGTGTTTAAATCATTATTTTAGCAAAAACTATGGATTTACCACCCAAAAATGACGATATTTAAAAAATCATAAAAAATAATTGTCGCGTTTCTATGCGAAATTTTTAGTTGCATAGTGTTTGTAGTCACTAAAACTACCACCCGGCTTCGTTTTCGGTAGCGGTCTTGAGATACCCTGTATATACATTACAATCGAAAAAAAAAACACATAATAACACTTCTTTCCAAATGGCTCGTCTAAATTTGGCCTAAAATAAGATTCCATTTGGTGATTGGGGTAATGAAAATGTGGATTGGAGTAAAATAATAAGCATTGTTTTAATATTGTTATTTCTTGTTATAAGTATTCTTACTTACGAACTAATGTAAGTTAAGTTCCTCATATCCAAAGCGTCGCCTGCGTTTGTACTATTTATTTCCGCTGCCTATAAGCATTTTATAAGCACTGTTTTGTTCTCGTTTATTTAATTTATGTGTGATGAGGGTAGTTCACTGTTAAGTTTGCATTTTAGAAACAATTCCACGTGCATTGCTCCGATAGACATTTCGTTGGAGCAAGGTTTAATTCGGTTTAAGTGGGAGTATTAACCTCTGGCGCAATTGGTCAATTTAATGCAACATTACATAGTACTAAAATGGAATCAAATCTGTGATAAAATCCGGAAATAATAGTTTTATTTCAAAGTGTAACATTTGCGTAAATCTAAGAAACCACTGCTACATAGTACTGTTGCTTAAGCAAACTACGACAAGGAAAATACTTTTTATTGCAATGAATGGCGAGACGAGCATTCCGTTCACCTGATGGTAAGCGATACGACCGCTCATGAACAATAGCAAAACCAAACAACACCTTGAATTACAAAGCAATGTTTTGGCATTCTATTGCGCTCACCATCCTGAGACATAAAATGTTAAGTGTTAATATATCCAGTAGTTTTTCTAGCTACAATATCCTTCAATCCCAAACACAACAGTGCATTTACACTGCTGTTTGGCGGGAGAAGAGACATTGCACTACCTACCCAGGCGACCTCAAACATATGAGAGACCACCAGTAAGTTCTTGGAAAAAGAATATTACAAATAAATAAACAAAATATTTTTATTAATCAGCATCTTCATAAATCCTTACAAACTCAAAAACGCTTTGAACTACGTCTTCAATTGAAATGACAACAATGCATTGAATTTTCAATACGAAATCCCAACGGATTGGAGTTTTGAAGTGTATATGTATAGGGCGTTGCTAACTGCCTTCTATCTGATACAATGAGGGAGACGGATGTTGCCTACGAAGGTTTTGGACACAAGTTTTTATAACAACGTATCGCTGGCCAAAATTCTAATTAAATTCATTCTTATTTACCTACCTATCTCTGTATGAAATTGTCTTGAATATTTTGTTTTTAAATAGCAATTAATTTTCGTTTATATGCTTGCTTCCTAAATACAAATGTGCATGTCTCACAATATTGGCATAGATCAACACCTGTTTTCTTTTTATAATATTGCATAAATCAACTTCTGTTTTTAATCGACTTCATCTTGTTTACAATGTTAGATAAACATTTAAACATTTAGATAGTAAAAATATTATATTCACTTTTTAATTGTTAGGAAGGGTGTTTGGTTTGTGTTTGTTTGGATAATTATATAAATAACATTGTTTAAGTTTTGTCTTTTAAAATTAATATCATGTTACTTTTAGCTACAGTTTAAAAAATATTTTGTTATCACACAGTTCCCTTCACTTGTATGCAACTTTGGACTGTACTATATTGGTGACGTCAGAAACAATTCGAATAAGTATGTCGATTACTGACAGGTATTCGTTTTTATTAAATCCGTTTTCTTATTGGTTTGGCATTTATATTATTGTAACATGTTTTTGTTATATTGCAGACAGATTAATTGATTTACGATTCCACGCAAATCTTATCTTACCAAATGAAACACTCTCGCAATGTGTGTGTAAAAATTAAGTTTAGGACATGTCATTTTGCAAAAAACAAACACGCGATTGATTTTTACATGATATAAGACGTTGCAAAAATGTATTAAAAACACTTGCATTATATTATGATTTTTGAAAAAAATAATAGCAAAAAAAGCAACATACAGTCGAATTGAGAACCTCCTCCTTTTTTTGAAGTTGGTTAAAAATCCCAGAGAGCAAATAAAAAAGGCAAACAATACGATTTAGATATAAGAACTTCTACCCTAGAGATCTGAGTAATATATCAAAATATATAAAAAAAGTATTTGTGTGTCTAAATTTCCCCTGAGGACATTTTCAATCTTGTATTTTAGCTTAGAATTTTAAATAATTTTCACAGCTCGGGTTTATATTACCTTTTTGATATTCCAAAGTATAAAAACTATATCAAGGTTTGTGTTTTTTGCAGCTTAAGTCTAGCATCCATAATGCCAATAATCTGCGGTATCATTCATATTACATTTTTTGTTTAAAACTGTATCAACCGCCCATAGAAATAAACTCCAAACATATTAAACTCCCGCCCAAAAACCTAGCAATTAAATAGTATATAGTACTTCATACCTGTTGTTATTTTAAATAGATACGAACATTGTAAAAATCAAGCTATGTATTTTACAGAACGATGTACTCGTAATACAAAAAAAGAACATCGGACCAAACAAGCATACAACCTTTACAAAAAATTAAACTCTTAAACGATACCTACCAACATAACTGTAAAATAATATAATAATAATAATAATAATAGAAAGCGTTTGATAGCATTCCACATTCTTGGTTAATAAAGGTTTTAAATATTTACAAAATTAACAGCACCATAGTAAATTTTTTGCAAGAAATCATGACACAATGGAAAACAAACCTCCATCTAAACTGTAATACAAAATCAATAGTGAGCAGAGAGATATCTATAAAAAAAGGAATATACCAGGGCGATTCTTTGAGTCCGTTGTGGTTCTGTCTAGCTCTTAACCCCTTATCTTCCCTATTAAACAAGTCCCAAAAAGGTTTCCATTTACAGTGTTCCATGAATGATATTAAGATCTCACATTTGATTTACATGGATGATATAAAATTGTACGCTGATAACACCAAAGATATGAAAGCTTTAATAGATACCACTTCAAAATTTAGTACTGATATTAACATGCAATTCGGATTAGACAAATGTAAAACTATACATATTAAAAAAGGAACAATAGAATCAGAAAATTATACTTTATCAGACTACCAGGTTATATCATCCATGGAAGCCAATGAATTTTATAAATATCTGGGCTACCACCAATCAAAAAAACTTGATCATGCTAAATTAAAGCAAACATTGTCTACCGAATATAAAAATCGTGTTAGTAGAATTAGTAAAAGTAGTCTAACAGGAAAACACATGATTAAAGCTATAAACACATTCGCTGTACCTATTTTAACGTATTCATTTGGAGTTATTAAGTGGACTAAAACTGATATAAATCATCTTGAGATAAAAACACGCACCATATTAACTAAACACAATCACCTGCACCCCAAATCAGCAATAGAAAGGTTAACTCTTAAAAGAAAAGATGGAGGCAGAGGACTCATTGACCTACAAGCTTTATTACAGAAACAGATACATAATTTAAAATCTTTTTTTACCAGAAAGCTTCTACCAGTAGCATACATAAAGCAATAGTAGAAAATGACAAGAAGTATACACCATTAAACCTCTCCGAATTCGCTTGTACCCCATTTATAGCAGATAGACCGACAGATTTCGATACAGACAAGTTTAACTCCTGGAAGACCAAAGTGATACATGGAAGACATCCTTACGACCTAGAGCAGACCCATATCGACACAGAAGCTTCCAATAAGTTTCTTACATGCGGTTATTTATTCCCTGAAACTGAGGGATTTATCGTTGCCATCCAGGACCAAATAATTAATACCCGAAACTATCGCAAATATATTATTAAAGATCCAGCAGCTGCAGATGACAAATGTCGTAAATGCCACAAATATCCGGAAACCATCCAACATATCACAGGAGCTTGCCCGACGTTGACCCAAACAGACTACACCCATAGGCATAACCAAATAGTAAATATTATACACCAGAAATTGGCTATTAAATATAAACTCATACCAGATCCACCAAAACCCACACCCTACTATAAATATATACCGAACCCAGTATTAGAAAACCAGAATTATAAAATGTATTATGACCGTGCTATACTCACAGACAGAACCATACACTACAATAGGCCCGATATAACTATACAAGATAAAAATAAGAAAATTACTTACATTGTCGACATAGCCGTACCTAATACACATAATATCATTAAAATTATAACAGAAAAAATAACAAAGTATACCGAACTTAAAGATGAAATAGCTAGAATCTGGAGAATGGACAAAGTCTACATTGTACCGATGGTAATATCTACTACCGGAGTTATCCCTAAACATTTACACCATAGTATTAAACTTTTGGACCTACCCCCATACATATATATCTCAATGCAAAAAGCAGCCATATTAAATACTTGTCGAATAGTACGAAAGTTCATGCAAAGTGACGACCATCAACCTGAACCTAATCTAAATTAAGAATACATGACGGTTACCTGGCCTAGGCTCGTACCGCCATTATTACACCAGAAAAATTCTGAGAGTTTAAAAAACAACAGAAAATAATAATAATAATAACACCCAACAGTCACATACATAGTCCTGACCCCACATTAAGATCGAATCTTGTGTCGTGGGTATCAGGAACTACGAGAGACTTTTCGGTCTCACAAACACCCAGACCCGAGAGAAATATTTGTGGGCCGCACTAACATTTCTCTCGGTGCGGGGATCGAACCCGCGGCCTCTCGTTTCACAGGCGGTGTATTACCGCCTGCGCCACGGAGGCTGTCAATATATTATATTTCTATTGATTCTCTTTAAACAACACCGCTTGTTAATAAATAAAAATATCATCAAATATCATACCAAGAATTTCATTTTTCCTTGAACAAATTTTCAGCTGTTTTTGAGAGCTTGAAGCCCGCATAGACTCCTAGTTAGGTTCATCCTGGCAGGATGCCACGACAACAGTGTCGGTATTTCGCTGTAATATCCAGGTGGTACTCTCGTTGCCAAATATGGAAGGTCAGCATTTTGTCTTTGCTACTGACGGTTTCATAATTTAGGTATTGTCTGGGTTTGGTGTTTTGTTCGCTTGATGACGCAAGTGGCAATAAACATCAATGTGTTTTATTTATTTAAGTTTTTAATATCTAGTTATGTTCAATAAATAATGAACCCATTTTAAATAATTCTCTTCAAGTGAAGGTAGGTAGGCCAGCGTGGTGGACTATATGGCCTAACCACTCTCAATCGGTAGTCGATTGTAGAGGAGGCCCGTGCCCTGCAGTGGGACGTATATGGGCTGATACAGTACAGTTTTACAGAAGGTAGGTACTATTTCATCCACATTTCATAAGATGAGCTGCTTGCTCAATTTTTACCTTCATATTATTAAAAATATGTTGCGAAAACCCCTAACCGACATCACTCCCATGTATAATTAAAAACAACAAATTCCCGTCAACATTTAAAATTACCAAAAAACACAATAAAATTAAAAAAGCACAAGCAATTTTCTAACCACCCTTCGCGTGCACGCTGGTAAAAATGTATCGAAAATTTGAAAACCACCCCGTTATATTGTTGACACGTGATAAAAAAAATCAATGGGCGTTGCTGATGGACCGGGGTGGTTGATTGCGAAATTCTCGCGTGTTTTGTTCAGCTATAAAACACGCTAGGAGAAACAAAGTGATTAAATATATCGAAGGTCTTGCTATAATGTTTGCTGAATTATTTATACTCATTAAGATAATATACTAGTAGGGACACTGCAAACAATATGTTTGTAACAAAATGAAGGGTATTATACCGCTCCTTCTATCTCTGCCTCTGTCACGCCTACGAAGTAGCATTATCTTCGCTCTCGCTTCACTGTGTACCCGTGTGCACGCACAATACGCAGAAATTTTGTTCCCGATGTCCGCTCTAGTGTGAGACCTCAATGTTTATACTAGTATAATAATGGAATATATGTTGGGCGAGGTCGTTCGATTGTTAATCCTTACGATTAAAATTAACAAAATCAATGCATTCAACAGCAACACAAATCTACCACTACATTAGAATACATAATATATTTTATCGTGAGTTTAAGAAACTCTTTCATAAAATAATATACTGGGCTATTTCCTAAAATACCATTGTTTATTTCTGCAACCCACTCAAGTAGATCATATGGGATAGTAGCAAAAATATGATGTTGAAATTGTTATTTTCATATCTAATTGTTGAGCTTTGTTTTAAATGTTATGAGAAACTTAACGCGTACCTCTGGTTATAATCTTCAATTTGTAAAATTAGTTTTACACAACTGAAGTGAAAACAGCGCCAAGAGTAATCCCACTTTATATTCTAGCACCTATACCTCCATTGGTAGCGAGTATAAAATCTGTGGGTAGTTTTAATTCGCCGAGTCCGCCAATTTCCTCCGTACTCGTTGTTGCTTCCCGTTGCGATGCGCGACATTTCCATTCCACACACAGGCGTCCAGCGTTACTAAACCATTTATATTTCTTTGAAATTAAATAAAAATACCATAAGTAGTCTTGACTCCAAATTAGGAACAACCAAGTTGTATGCCCTGGGTTCATACCACTGGAGACTTTACAGTCACAGCACCCTGATCCAAAAGAAATATGTGTACTTGTGAATACAAAAATAATTCTCTTGACGTGAGGATTGAACTTGCTAACACAATTGGCGTCTTAATCAACTACACGACAGAGCCTGTAGACTTTTATTATATTAGTATTATAACTTGCGTCCAGGCCCAGCTTCGTCCGAGAACAGAATAAATTTTCTTTCACACCGTTCCACACAGGTTATTTTTACAAAATTTTTAATTGACGTTACGCTCGTGCCATTGTGCAAGTAAAAGTAGATGAAGCGAAAGTAATGCCAAAATCGAATAAAGTAAGGATATTATGCATGTGAAACATGAGTTTGGAAAAATAATTCCTACTCCATCAATTACGCGAAATACTCTAACCCGCTTTTTCTTATACTTCAAACCATAGGTGTAGGTGACGGCAGACCAACAAGAAAGTGAAGCCACCCACCAGTGCTCGCGGACACGGCGCTAACTACGTCTAAGTTTCACCCACTTCCCTCGACGGCACGTTACGCCAAATTGCCATTTTTTACGTAAACACCGTTTTTTTGTGTTAACTCCCAACAGCCTTAATCAAGGCGCTTCTTTCACGTGTTGGAGACTTTGCAATGTAATATAATGTATTTCTTCATATTTTTCAACAAAAAGAGGGAATTTTATTTTGGGTACGTGGTAAAAAATAATGGTTTTTCCAAGTAGTAATATTTTTAACAGTGTAGATCGGTGTAGTGGTCGTAATGGCATCTTTTCTTTTGCAATTTATTTAATCTAAATTATTTGGTCATTACTTTTTTGTATTAATCTTGACAGCTTTTGTATCAAACTTTTTCTTGATATTCAATCGGTAAGTGAAATTAGGATATATATTTTCCTTATTTTTTTTATTTCTTCTATCGTACAACTCTTTATATTTTATTTCTCCCTCTATTCTTTTGTTATTTCTTAAATCAGAATCAAATCAAATCAATCTTTTGTTGTCTCTTCGGAGTTTTCCTTTCAAAACTTACGTGACATCTAAATTCCTTGCATATAGGCTAATACTCGGTACAAAAGGGCTGACCTCAAACGCGTCGCCAAACTTACAAAGGGCAAGAGAGGTCCTGTTGGAGGTATGAGTCGTTTGTTCCCCTTTGTGTTACCAGTATATAGTTGAGGAACAAACAATGAGATTTGTTTACATTGACTTCAATGTTTCAAGCTGGTTTCTGTTTCAGTTTGTAACGCGCAATGGTTGCAACAGAGGCATAGTGTTGTGGTTTTGGAAATTGTAGACGATGTGTTTATGGAAAATAATATTATGGAATGTTTGACGATGAAAAAATTGTTTCTATTTAGTTAAAACAAAGAAATAGAAGTCAAGAGAATAAAAAGTCAAGCGTGACTAGTTCACGCCAGTATTTTCTTTTAAACGAGTAATATTATATTAACCACTGCATTAATTAGAGGCTAATCCTTTGTTTTCTGCATCAGTATTTGTTTTTGTTCCTATAGCCATTCTTAGGGTTCAATAACACCACCACAAAATTAATGACTGATTGACTACCAGTAAAAACGCCTATTGTGAAACATGACGCCCTAGTACCTAAACTTAAGTTCACTTAAAAGACACATATCTTATATATAAAAATGAATCGCAAAATGTGTTGGTAACCGCATAATTCAACAACGCCTGGACCAATTTGGCTGATTTTGGTCTTGAAATATTTGTGGAAGTCCTGGGAAGGTTTTAGGGGTGAGAAAAATAGGAAAATTTCTGAGGAAGATACTAAAAACCTTTTTTTTGGGTATCGTTCAAGCGTGATGCGTCCAGCCAGTATAGGATGATCTTTGTTTATTTGACGGGAGACGTAAAAGACGGTCCAGCTTCAACTACCACCCAACGTAAAATGATCTATCTTTCCATTGTCTTTCATTGACGGCTGACGAAATAGAACAAAATTCAAAAAATGTGTACATCGTGTATATAATATTATCTAGATACGGCGTCTTGCGCATAATTTTGTTAAATGTAAATTAAAACGATGTCCACATCTACCAAAATCGCCCATTGTTTTTTGAGATTATTGCAACAGTTTTAAACAAAGTATACTCTATCGAAGCGTATTGCCGGAGTATACCAAAATATATCTAATTATAATTTTTCGTTTTCATAAACGACATTGTTTTTTGAATTGATACTTTTAGATGCGCTGGGGGACATATTTAAATTTCGCATTAGTATTGTTTTCAGACTCAAGAATAAAAAAAATATTGGTACGTTGATGCCGTATCTAGACATTATAATGAAACGATATGCAGTTTTATATTTTTAAAATATTTGTTCTATTACTTACGTCACCTGGTAAGGCAGTATGAAGGTTTTATTAATTTGTATATGGTAACGTAATAGACGCGACTGCCAACAAGTTAACGATGGTCACGGGTTCAAATCCCAGGGCACACCTCTGACTTTTCGGATTAAATTCTACGTGAAATAACATCCGCTAACCCGCACTAAGCCAGCAGGGTGGACTATAATATCTTCTTCTATAATATAAACATGAATCGCAAAATGTGTTGGTAAGCGCATAACTCAACAACGCCTGGACCAATTTGGCCAATTCTTTTTTTAAATTGTTATTATTACTTTATTACTAACAAAAAGTAATGGCGTGCAATATTATTAGGAAAAACAGCATTTTGGTGCTGAAATAAGGGACGGAATATTGGATGGACAATAAAAAACGCTAAAGTTTTTAATGTCAAAATTTCATAAGGCAATCTTTATATGTACATGTATATGGAGAGACGGGATATAATAGAGTGGAAGGTACGGGAGAGGGCTGGGATAGCTGACAGATTTGATAGGACGAAATGTAAATGCACGTTATAAGACGGGATGGATAATAAAAGAAAAAGGACGGGACGGATCGGGAAGAGACTGAACAGACGGATGAGACGGGATTGAGCCAGACAGTAGGATAGCTATGTCAAGTTTAGGTATACAAGAGATTAATACGAAAAATAACATGTATTTGGTGTGGAGTGGAATCAAAAAATATATGCACCCAGGCGAAGCTGGGTCGGGCCGCTAGTATATATATATATTTCGATTTAGAGTACTGTGATCAAGAAGCCTCGTATTATCATATCAACGACATCAGACTCTTTACTATACTTTAATAGATGCAGCACTAGTTGATATATAGTAAATAAAAACATACACATAATAACAGTCACATACATAGTCCTGAACCTACACTAAGATCGAATCTTCAGTGTATCAGAAACTACGAGAGACTTTTCGATCTCACAAACACCCAGATCCGAGACAAATACCTGTGCATCACACAAATATTTGTCTCAATACTGACGTTGAACCCATGGCCCCTCGTTTCTTTGCCGGTGTTCAACCAACTGCGCCATGAAGGCTGTCTATTGTCAATTGATGTCAATTATGCTTCTTAAATTATACAAAAACCTAATTACCCTACTGAACTGCCGATACTGTGTCACCCCCGCGCCACACACTCGCTTTCAGCAAACACTGAGTGATGGAATGTCGCGCTGCCCTGCGTGACGTCATCCGTCGTTTTGTGGAGCCTTTGCCTAGTTTATGGACCAAATAGACACTTTGTGCCGCAAGATTAATGGCCTTTGTAATTACTTATACGTACGGTTTTTATGTCAACTGTGCTTGGATTCACAGTATAAGGAGAATTTATCGTAAAAATGAATAGTTTTACGCAAGCGGTGGAAACCTTCATCATATCATATCAGCCACAGGAAGTCCACTGCTGAACATAGGCCTCCCCCAAGGATCTCCACAGTGACCTGTTGGAAGTGGCCTGCATCCAGCGACTTCCTGCAACCTGCAGTGCGATTCACGTAACTTTTTGACGCGCCGATCAAGTTGCGGTGCGGTTACAATTAAGTTTACGCTTTGGTACAAAATGGTATTCTTGTAAGTGTTTAGCTGCGCGTGAACTGCGCGTGAGCTGCGCGTAACTGTACGTCAGATGTATGAAATTTGTTTGAGATTGACATATACGCGCAGCAGTAGAATACGCTAAAACGTTTGCGTGACGCGAACTTCACGCGAGCGTATTTGACAGCGGTTGTCAAAATTACGAGAATACGAAAAGGGCTGTTTTGATCGAAACTTAACCGCAACTGCACTGCAGCTGAACTTATTAAAATACGTGAATCGCACTACTTAGCCAGATCGTCCATCCACATTGTAGGCGGGCGTCCGACATTTCGCTTGCCTGTACGTGGCCTCCACTCGAGAACCTTTCGGCCCCAACGGCCATCGGTTCTACGAGCTATGTGCCCGGCCCACTGCCACTTCAACTTGCCAATCCTATGTGCTATGTCGGTAACCTTGGTTCTCCTACGGATCTCCTCATTTCTGATTCGATCTCGTAGGGAAACACCGAGCATAGCCCGCTCCATGGCTCGTTGAGTGACTTTGAGCCTTTTAATGAGGCTCACAGTCAGAGGCCACATCTCGGTGCCGTATGTCATCACTGGTAATACACAACTATCGAAGACTTTCGATTTTAGGCACTGAGGTATTTTGGACGAGAAGGTGTCGCGAAGTTTCCCGAACGCTGCCCAACCGAGTTGGATTCGACGATTGACGTCTCTCTCGAAGTTGGACCTGCCTAACCGGACCACTTGTCCTAAATAGACATATTCGTCTACAGCTTCGAGAGTCGAGCCCCCAAGTCCAATAGGGGTGGGCACAACATGGATATTCGACATGATCTCCGTTTTATCTATGTTCATTTTAAGACCCACCTGTTGGGAGACTCGATTAATGTCTTCGAGCATAGTGCTAAGGTCTTCCAGCGGTTTTGCCAAGACTACAATATCGTCGGCAAATCGAAGGTGAGTAATATACTCGCCGTTGATGTTGATGCCAAATCCTTTCCACTGCAAGAGCTTCAAGGCGTTTTCCAGCGCGGCAGTGAACAGTTTCGGAGATATGACATCTCCCTGTCTCATGCCTCTCTGTAGTGGAATAGCCTTCGTACTCTGATCTTGTACTCGGACCGACATGGTGGCGTTGTTGTATATACACTTCAACACTTCGATGTACCGATAGTCTATGTGGCACCGCTGAAGAGACTGTAGCACAGCCCAGGTCTCGATCGAATCAAAGGCTTTCTCATAGTCCATAAAACGCTAAACAAAGCGGCAAGTTATATTCCTCGGTTTTTTGCATAACCTGCCGTATGAATATGGTCTATGATACTAAAGCCTTTTCGGAAACCGGCTTGTTCGGGAGGCTGGAATTCATCAAACCTGCGTTCGAGATGATTTGTGATGACCCTCGAAAACAACTTATAGACATGGCTCAGGAACGAGATAGGCCTGTAGTTCTTCAGCAAAGTGTTATCACCTTTTTTGAAGAACAGTACCACCACGCTCCTGCTCCATGCCTCCGGCGTTGAGCCCTCGAGGAGAACGGAATTGAAGAGCCTCTGAAGGACTTTCAGTATCCGCGTTCCGCCCGCTTTCAGAAGCTCTGAAGTGATTCCATCCTCACCCAGCGCCTTGTTGTCCGGGATATCATCGCTAAAGTGTCGGATCAACCTTACAATTTGAATAAAGAATATATAAAAATATATTTTCTTGACTAATATGTACGTAGTGCATTTTGTTATAGAACATGTTAAAAATTTGTATTCACATTCGGTAATTTATCTAGTCCTAAAAGTCATAAAATCACGGTTATCCTGTTCAAATACATATAAACAAAAAACGAAAAATATGTAAGTAGTATACCTAACAGTCGATCACAATAGACTGATCTGGGGGCACGGCCCTTCAAGTCGAGCTAAAAAGCGGCACAGTCGTACCATACTTTTTTCGAAGCAATTCAGACCATTTTCAACTTTATACAGAAGGTCCCTTAAGCAAGGACTAAATAAATTAATCGACTTGGTATTACATGGATCTCACAACTTTTTGCGGTAGAAAACCTGAGCTGCGAGACTTGGAATTTTTTTACAGGATGTTTTTGATGGGATAAAGACTTTTTAAGATACCTATTACTTGTATGGGTGCGGTACACCCGCAGCTTCTTCATAAACTGTCCTATAGATGCCGTCAAAATAACATCATATTTCAACACTACGAATCCTCTCTTTTCAAATGAACATTACTGTTCACTGCTCAACCACCATCCATTAAACTCAAACCAATTGTAATACAAATGCACAGTTATAAGGGAGCCTTTTAAAAGTTTGCCGTGAATAATCACCGCGCGGTTGCTGCTCCGCTCCCGGCCCGCTGTCGCCGCGCTCTCGCCCCGCAGTCGTCCCGCAAACGCCCCGCACCGCCGGGTACGTCGCAGCTAATTTGCGGACATCGATCACCTCCGGTGAGAGGAAACGATATAGATTATATGGATGGGCCATTGGGTAATTTTTTGTTAATGTTTATTATAGTCTACCTATAACAAACTCCAATTAATACGCCGGTTTTGCACTCATATTCCCTCTATTCTTTTCCAACAACATATACATCAGTCATCATTGCAAGGCTTCTACAAGATACGACTCGCATATTTAAATGCCTACAACGTCTACTTTTGAACACCTACATCGAATTCCTCCCGACTCGGTCGTCCTTCACATCAGCCGTTGACAAATTCATTCTGTATTCAAATCGTTATTTATTTATATATTTATTTATTTAAATGCTTTATTGTACACTAAGTTAACTTAATTACAGAACATTATATTACATAGTGGTACAAAAGGCGGTCGTTTCGCTCGAGGCAATCTCTTACCGACTACCTTGGGATAGACAGTAAGAGATGGAAAAAAAGAGAGGGCAGTCAATAGTGTACCAAGTAAGATAAATATTGAATAAAGAAAAAAGAAATTAAATAAAATCATATATACAAAAAACGTGACATACGAATATAATTACAAAATTAACAAACATAACATATACTAGATATATAAATAAATATATAAATACATGTATATACATATACAAGTGCACAGATATCATAATAATATATACAAATACATGCATAATATACAAACAATCAATCACTTGAGTAATGTAGTAGTTAAAGGGACAGGTAGTGTTCTTTAACCATTTTCTTAAAGGACACCAATGTTCGTGCCCGTCTCACTGCATCAGGAAGTGCATTCCATAATCGGACTGCTTGTACTGTAAAAGACTTGTCCATGAAAGTCGTAGAGTGCACGGGCATTCTCAACCTCAGGTTCTCCGACGATCTGAAGGATTTTGTATGTGAATCATGAAGGAACATAAAACGATCTTTAAGATAAGAGGGAGTTAAGGGATTAAACAAGATGTTGTAGAGAAGAAAAAGAATATGAGTATTCCGACGAAGTCGTATGGGTAACCACTTGAGCTTAACACGAAACTCGGAAACATGGTCATATTTGCGAAGGCCAAAATATATGAACCGTATGCAAAAATTTTGGAGACGCTCAAGTTTATTAAGTTGGTCCTCGGTAAGATCAAGATAGCTGACATCGGCATAATCAAGGATGGGGAGAAGAAGTGTTTTCGCAAGTGAAATCTTCGTGGCAACGAGTAGGAAATTGTGTAACCTTCGCAAAGAGCGAGCTGAAGCAAACAACTTTCTACTTAGCTCACGAAGCTGCGGGCCCCAGGTTAGGGATTTATCTAAATACAAATCTAAGTTTTTTACAGTATCACTGTAAGGAATAATGATACCATCACAGTATATAGACGGTACAAGATCCCAGTCTAGTTTTGAAATCATCCTTGTTCTATTCTTCTTAATATAACCGCCAGCTCCATCGCCATACTAGAATAGGTTGCATCACTCGTCGCCTTGTTAACTCTAGAATTGGCTCGGCCAGGGTTGTATCTTTCACAGAAAAATAAGTTTTGTTTTGTTTATTAACTTGGTCTACTGAAGAAATAAACCGAATCAGCCAGCTTAGTACCACAGTTCCACAGAAAACCGATGCTACTTCTTTTTTCGTTCCCTTCACCTATGAGGCCTATGAGCCAAATATTGTAGATTTTCATAGGCAGTGGGTTTTACTTAATATTACTTAAGCCGTCTATACGTTGCCAAAATAAATTATTGTTATTGATGTGACCGGTAATGATAATTTGTCTTGTGATATTAATACAAGTTATTATTGTTAGTATCTCGTCTAGTTTCTATACATCAATGTCAGAGGATTGGTGCTCGGGCTTTCGCCAATTTCAATTCAAATTTCAGAGAGTGGATTTGCACTCGTCTTTTAGATTTTAAATGTAATTAACACTAATGTTTATGTGTCTGTCCACATATTATTTTGTCTTTTTTATTTACTCTTACAGTAAATTTAAAATTAAGATCTTTAAAGAAATCAAGAACAACAATAAAACAATTCTTATTGTCATATAATAGAAGAAGAAAAAAGGCACACACAACATTTTTTTCCTTATAATAGAGTAGTGAGACATACTCTTAACAAATGGCAAAGCTGCAGAAAATCTAGAAGACAAATTGGGATTATATGGCAGTTTTGATCGACGAATTTATTAAAAATTAAATTGATTTGTAGCCAAACTAACTCCACTGCTGAAAATAGGCTTCCCTAAAAATATAAACAAGGTTGTAACAAAACAGCAGTAACTCGCAATACAACTTTTTAGCACGAATTACTTTCCCCATTTCGGCCCTTCAGTCCTTTCTGCTCACTCCCAAAAGAGAACCACATCCCCACATTTTAAATAGACAATCGCTCGCTGTATCAACACCAGCACTCGTTTAGTTAAATACGGCATAGGGGATTCAGTTTTGCTTTTAATTCGCTAAATACACAGATAAATGCTCCTTAGGATGTTTGTTTGAGGAAGGGTTTTTCAATCCCCCTTTGATATTTACTTGGGGGAAAATGAATATCAATAGCAATTTACATGTTTATTAATCCTTTAATTTATTGTGTTTTTTTAATATGTCCAAATGTTTGATGATTGTATGTTTATTGAATTATTTTTCTTTGCTGCTATTTCTCTTGACAGAGTGGTTGTGGTTATCATTGTATGTGTTGGCGGCAAGCTTCCAAATACGTCGCTACTTTCTTGTTATTTATGGTATTATACGATATTTACGGTCTCAAATTTCAGATTTCAGATAGTTTCCACTAGACCGCTCTTTCACGTTCCGTAGTAATTTTAATAAAACATATTTTGTTTTTAATGGAAATAAACAGTGACAATACGATCGAAGTGTGTTACATGGTAGTGAAGCATCTTAGTCCGCCAAATATATCATACTTTTCACTATACAATTTCTCGTTTTTTTAATTCACGGCATGTATGGTTGTTGATTAGTATATTACCAACTACCAGTAATCCATTATTTCAAGAAAATGTGTGGGCTTCATATTTTACCAAGCTTGTATAACGTGGAATACTAAACTACAAAGTTATAATTAATACAATAACATAAAACTTGATATTCTCACTTGAAAACAATACGAACATGGATAGTGTCCCAAAAAATAGGAGGCGAACACGCAAACCCATCCCGTACAAAAACTAAATAAAACTTCGTGATCCCAAGAAGTAAACAGTCTTTGAAAAAAGACAATCCAAGTTGGGCGACCGAAAGTTTTTTAATATTCTCACCGCTCAGTGTGATCCCGACCCCAAAAAGCGGATTCACACTTCAACGTAAAGGACTCAAAGCTCATTGAAACGGAATTTTGTGATCCTGTCATGCATAGCAAAAGTACTAATCATCTACGCCTCATTAGTCCAGGATTAGGTTCGACAATTTCATGTGAATTGTCCAGGACTGGAATTTATATGTAATTAACATTTTGGTGCAATATCTAATGGTGGATGGCATTAGGAACGCCTGCCTACCCCTCAATGAAATTTACCCGTGGGCTTATGTAGGTCTTGCATCTCGAAGTTTATATCTGTGTCCACCACATGCTTATGGAATGCAAGAATAATTTTAAAGAATTTATACGTAATTACTTCCAGTTGCGAGTGATGAATTGTTTTCAAATTATCGTGAGTTTATCTTGAAGTATACTAACTATTAATTGTGAAAAACATCAACAGAGGAACTTTCTACAGATTAGCATGATAAAAATATTAATATTTTATGCTATTGTAATTTTTAAACACAATTTTTAACCCAACCATATATCTTACCAACCATTGTTTAAAATCGTGTCGGTTACGTCACGTGTTTATCTGAACCGTGCCCCTAAAATTTCCTATGCGTAAGAGGTCTCTACCGAATGTAATTTTGCATGAAGGAAATGACAAAGTTTTAGTCAAGTTGGTTGGATATCTTTCAATCTTTCTGTTACGATTAAATGGGGAAGAAAGGAATGGGATCCTTTATATTTGTCGGTTACTATAATTCGGCTCTTCAGATATTGTTATTCATTATTTGGTACTCATACTTATGTATATAAATACAAAACAGGTCACGTATTCAACAACTTGGTAACCGCTCTTTTGTTGAGCATTGTTGAAAATGACTTACTTTTAACGTCTCTTTACTTTCTTTAGGATAATAAGAATGTAATTTGATTGCATTTTAATAATGTAGAAGTAACTTTTGTCCATAAACTTGTCAAATATTATTTAAGATGAAATAGATATAAATTATTGTTTTTAAAATTCAAGTTCTCGTATCACTAGTAATATTGATCCTTTATCTAACAAAAACCCTTTAAAAGTCCTCAAAATTCCCAAAGTCCTCAATTGATGTAAATACCCACAACGACTTACCCCATCTTCCACCCACAGCATGCAACTTATCTCTTTGAAGGGTCCTAAGTCATTTTTAAGTGCGCATTCTTTAATCCGGGATAAAGTCCCAGCAATACTCCTAAGTACCTGCCTGTATGCGGCTTAAGAGTAATTTGGGCACAAAAAAAGTTATAATTCCACTCATTACCAGAGAGGACCGTTCGGGTATTGTGAACGAGGCTGGTGTGTACTCAGGATTAATGATGAGTGCCAAAATATATTTTCATGAAACTTTTTTTTATATTACCTATTCTATTAAGAGCAGGAAAACCGACGGGACTATTAAAACTCGTATGGGTCTCACCAACATTATAATGCCTTTGCTACTTTTTGTCGGTTGTTTCCGATACAGCTGTTGCGCCATCCTGCATAAGCTATATACCGCGTGATATTGACATATTGTAAATAACTTCGTCCATATGTTCGTAACCACCCCAGGAAACATTGTACCAAGTTAGATAAAAATCCACCAGATAGTTTTGTCAAAAATCACGATTTTGTATTTCGTAATTTTCGATCACTCTGTACATGCACGAGTAGTTTTGCCGCTCAGCTGACAAAGGACTTTGACCCCGCAAACATAAAACTTGGCGAAATAGAGATCCCTCAATATGTTCTACACTACAATAATTATTATTAATGTAGCCTAGAACATGATCGTTATTTTATAAGTAAGTAATAATGATTAACTGGTGTATTTTTAGTAAGCATTTACTCAAATACATACACTAATTAATAGGCACTCTCAAAATCCAATATACACATTAAAAGGTTTCTTGAATATTAGAAATACATACACGGCATTTTAATTGCACAATACATAAACTTTAATTGTAATCATAATCATAGGCCACCAAAAAAAAAAATCGGTCACGTGACAATCGGTCCAAATAAGTATACATGAATAAAACTATGCATCAAGAATAAAATTTCTTTCAGCTTTATTTTTACACAGTTTGCAGTCAATTTTAAGTATTGTTTGAATCCAACACGCAATATTTCAATTTAACATTTCCAAAACAATTTTACGTAAACGTATCCTAACGCGCCATGTTCCTTCTGTACTTTGCATTTACTATAATCACTTGTTGCCAGATCATACATCTTGTTATTATTATGTCATAATATGCAACTGTCCCTTTTTCGCCCTTGGATTGAGTATAATTATAAGAAAGTGATAGCATACGAAACATTGTTGAAGTAGTGTTGTGAAATTATTCGAGGACACTTAATCGATATTTTTTTATCTCAATATTATTTAATATTATAAATATGGATCTAAATCAAGCTTTACTATAGTGTGAGTTGACTGGAAACTTAATATTATGTCAGAAATATCATGTTAATTCGTTTTTGTCGCTTACGGTTGATTTTAATAATTTGGAACATCTTCAATAATTAAAACCCAACGTAAGGAAAAAAAAATCAAACCGTATTCAATTCTTTTTTAAGAATCCCTGACGTAAAAGGTGGTAGAAAGTTCACCTAACGTCAAGTAATATTGCCATTGACGAAATTATTAAAAATAAGAATTTAAGTAATTCTAGCAAATGAGCAAGCAGATCATTTTATGGTAAATGGTCATTGCCGCCCATGAACAGCCTCGACTCATGTATCATGAATGTGTTACCGGACCATGACATTGCGAAGGGAGCGGGAAGGAAAAAGCCGGCAATCTTACTCACCGATCGAAACGCGACAGCGAAGCTGTCGCTTCAAATCATTCGCCTGTGAGACAGCGGTACCTCCCCGGACGAGCCTGTCCATTCATGCTGAGTATCGGGGTGCCCTTCGCTCTAGGATATCCGGTGTCGTCCACAATGCGTGTGACGGTAATTGAGGGGTTTTTAGCATACGGATATTCTGGAGTAGATATTGTTAGGGACCGATCTCGGCCACAATATCCGCTTTTATACCGGATTGGAAGGCTAGAGACACTGATATACCCCTTTCGACCCCCCGATACCCCCCCGAGGTATCGAAAGGGGAGCTTAAAGCTTTTTCTCTTGAATCAAAAAAAAAGTGCACAAAGTTATCTGACTAATCCCGAAAAATTACAATAAATTTACAATATTTAATGTTTCGAAAGTAAACTTTGTGAAATCTTAATTTTATACAAAATACACCTATGTATTCGCAGCTGTAGATTGTATTAATTAACTACTTACGGGTAAAATTGCTTAGAAAAGTAAAGTTGACACATTCGACTAAACTACAAATAATCGATATCGATTTCGAGATATCTTAATCACGGCCCTTATTTTAAATTACCAATCACATAAAGATTTTTTTACGCCAATCAGAGTATCTCATTTGAAATACTATTATCCAATCCAGTTACGTAATTACTGCATCAACCAATCCATCCAATCAATCCATAGGGATCTTACATTTTTTAGCAAATCCTAATGTATGGTGGCGCGGGCGGCGCGGCGGTAAGCTCAGTGTTCGGTGTACTCGGGTACAATTGGTAACGTAAACAAAGACGCGCGCGCGCAGAACTCGCCATTTTGATAGTTTTTAAATTCTGTTGTTATTAGTATTTAAGTAAGTGAATAGTTATGAGTGTTCAAGTGATAGAGACACATATTGGAATTAAGTACGTTATCATTAGGTGTTAGTTTTAGTGTTTTAAGTGTTCTTTTTATTATTAAAGTTTTAGTATTAGTGTTTATAAGTACATTTTAGTTAGTATTATTTTGTTTTTTTTTATTATTAATTTACTTTACGCGTATTCTTAATACAATGACGAATACTTCTAGTACTGTGGAATACACAGATATGGTGTTATTGTATGGCGAGTGTAATCAAAACGCCGCGCCGCCCTGGCCCTCAGAACCTATTGTGAGAGATTTGGTGTAGCTGTACAAAGATTAAGGTTCAGTGGTCAGTACTCAGTTGTTGCCCCAGACGCACGAAGATGTTCCTCCCCGTCGTATTCGAATTAACTTAGAGGAGCGGATTTTGAATTGCTTCCGGGACAACCCAAACATGAGCATAAGTCAGGCTGCACGGCAATTCCGTGTGAGTTATTTTGCTGTGCACGGGATATTAAAAACAATTTAATTTGTTCTGTGATTACTATGAACAATTTGTGACATGGGAAGATAGTTCTCGCGATCGCAGCGCCGCGCTGCATGTACTAGCAAGTCGGCTGTTTTCATAAACGCGGGAATATTGCGATGTTGCCGCTCCGCTCCGTGCGGACGCTGTAAATCAGGTAAGTGTAATATTATAGGACGTTCAAATTAAATGCCATTATTTTGACTTATAATTTGTTTGAAAAATCAACTTTTTTGTTTCTTCTTCAACGACAACTCCTATGCGTGCAAATAATATAACTTACTACGCGATGCACATGGTTTAATTTATTGTAGGGGGTGTCAAAATCACGCTGTATATATAATATAATGTATGTATGTGGGTATTGATTGTTTTGTTGTTGATATTGGAGATAAACACCGAGTTAATTATCTTCATTTGAATAATTTATATTACGCAATATGTAATTTGTACTTACTCGAGATAATTGTTTTTATGGTATGGTGGTGCTATTCGCTTTACATGTACGACATGCCATGCCCAGTGCCAACAATACATGTTTGCGATATACCCTGACCGCACGCTTAGAGACTTGGGTAAGCAGCAAAATTGACACACGTCCTCTCACGCCGTTGGTGTCGGACGACTGCATAGTGTATGGCGCATTTATTGTAGACTGCAGTGATTGTGCAACGCATGGGTACGCGCGGGCGTTTCGCAAAAAATATTTTAAAATGCGCATGCGCAAACTGGCCGGTATGGCGTGTGGAAGCGAGACGAAGGCACTGAGTCTTTATTGTTTTACATACATTTTATATACATTTAATTTATTACTGTAATTATTATTTTTCTCACTTTTGTTTTATTTTTAACTTTGATTCGTTTTTTTTGTGTTTGTAAATGTTAGTTTTACATGTATCATTTTGATTTCTTTTTTTTTTTATTTAAGTTCCAGCTCAATATTTATTACGATTTATTGTATGTTGGCCAGCGTTCACATGTCACTCTAGGTGACCACTGAAAATCAGCGTTGCGCTGTGGCTCACGCCGCAGGGCGACATTAAGCTGAGTGGTCACCTAAGTGTCACAACAATGCGACGCGCAGTCTTACATTACCTATGTGTTACTTATATACTTATTGTTTTCATTTTTTCTGTGTTAATGTATGTAGTGTCAGTGTGTGTGTGTTGTATTGTGGTGACAAATAAATCTGTTTTCTTTCTTTCTTTTCTTTCTTTCTTTTCTTTCTTTCTATATTGTTATTCATACTGTACTCTACTGTATTTTATCAGTCCATATATATCCCATTCCCCCATACCGTAGTTTTTAATTCCATACCCGCTGGTGCTCGTGAATACAAACCAATGATAAGTGCAATATAGTATAGACAGATCATCACTTGCTTGTGAACCCAAACTTGCTTGGTCGAAATTGAATATATCGTAGACTTAAATGCGAAATGCTGGAAAAGAATAACTGGAAAAAGCGTGGCTGTACTACTTCGCTCGGTACTATAGTAATTACTTTAATAATAATTTCAACCGATTCAAATTTGTGCAAATAACAACCTGCGAACTATGTTGTAAATTTTCGAATAAAAAGCTTTTTACCCATGATTGGACATAAATGATAAACTGCCCTGAATTCACTACCTTGTAAAATTATTTGCATGCCTGACATGAAAGAAATCAATATCAGCAAACACCAATGGGAGTCGCATGCCCCCACAACTCATACCCAAGTCCGTGCCGATAGGGGGTGGGGGGTAATAATCCGGCAGACACAATACATCGTAAATGAAGGTTGCCCGCGCGTACCGAGTTAGGGACGCATGGTTTTTCCTTTCCGTTTCCATGTGTCGTCAAAAAAAATTGTGCTTTTACTTCGATGAAATAAAAATGAGATTTTTTATGTCATGGCGAATAGCAAGAAGCTAATTTTGTCAAGGAAAATAACATAAAAAATTGGTCTTTATGTTAACAAAAGCTCGGTGATGGAGTTAAAATATGAGTAATAAGGTTACCGACCTTACGACCTTTTTATTTTAGGTATATAACATCATTTTTGTATTAATTTTTGCGTTGCAGATTGATAGCGTTAAATGAGGTATTGTCAGTGTCTGAAGTCTTACACCTGGAAACAGTAAGGAACGAGTGTTGGGAAAAACTTAGACTAGGTTACTCTTTTCGTTTTGTTTTTGAGCTGCAATCAGTCGCCAGACTTTTATCAACTGAGTTAAGGGATACATATATAGTTTTAAGAGCAGCAAGCCAATGCTTTGCTGACACCTCAAAGTATGTGGTTCCTTTTTAGTCTTTTAACCACATTAACATTGTCGAGTAAGCCTGAAGCAAGTGGGTTGGGTTGGTTGATGCAGGCCGCTTCCAACAGGTCATTGTGGAGATCCTTGGGGGAGGCCTATGTTCAGCGGTGGACTTCCTGTGGCTGATATGATGATGATGATGATAAAGTGAGTTTGTGCTGTTTTTATGACGCTCTATTTCTGATGCCACTGTTGGTATGTTTAAATATACGTGTATTTCGTCATTCCTTACAAACCACGGAGCTTTCACTATATTTTTTAGAATGTTGTTTTGCACCCTTTGTAAGTGTTGTATTCCCCATATTTGAATCCCATATGTCCAAATGAATTTCAATATAGCGTTATAAATCATGAGTTTGTTATCCAAGGAAAGCACCGAATTTCTGCCCAACATCCTATATAAGCTTTGAAATTTGTGATTGGCATGATCTCTCTTGGCTTTGATATGGTACTTCCACATTAAGCGTTTATCCAGGTGGAAGCCCAGATACTTGACACAATCAGTACGAGGTAAAACCGTTGTTTTTTAGACGCACTGGGGGACACTCTCTTTTTCTTAGTGTGAAGCAAATGTGGATGGATTTCTGCGCACTTGCTGGGATGCGCCACCTCTGAAGCCATTTTGATGTGTCGTCTAGAAGTTTTTGAAGCTTTTCACTAGCTTTTACAGGGTTACTATCTACAGCAAGAAACGCAATATCATCAGCATAGGTCGCGACAGTAACATCATCTGAGATTGGTAAATCTGATGTGAAAATAGGATATATGGCAACACTGCCAAGTTGTAAACAGTAGCTCCGTAGTTTAAAATTCAGAAAATTAATAATCACAGCCAGAAATCCTAAGAAGTGCACTATATTACTTGGAATAGCCAGTTTCTTCAATAGTATTGTTATTCACCACAAGAACCAACAGTGAGTGCTACTCAGTGTGCAAAATAACAAAGTGTAGAACATTGGTAAAACCCGTTTCCTTCAAAACTGAGTGCACAAGTGATGTTCAACACTATCAAAACTTAGCATACCGCATAGTTCCCAAGTGATAAACAGTTACTAAAGTATTACAAGTGTTACAGAAAAGATAACCTTTTTTACGTTAAGAGCGTATACACCTTGCGCGCAAAGTCAACTATAGGTATTTCTTCGTTAATTTCACGCACACATAAGCGACCAAAGCTGTGTGCGTAGAGCTGCCGCGTCGGCTCGCTATACAATCGGCTCAAACAACTTTGATCCGTGCGCTTCAAATATTCAATTGAAATGTAACTGTAATATAATATCATAAAAATATTTTATTTGCATTATAAGTAGACAAATATTACTGTGCAAGCAAAGAATAATACAAATTTTGGATACTAATCATATTTTCATTATTATTACATTGTTAAGTTGCATTCAAATCAGTGTTCAATCAGTATACACTACGGACGTTTTATTAATCACTTCGTCTTCGAACACATAAATAGTGTTAGGGGCCTTACAACCCCTTACAATTACGAAATATATTTAATTTTATATAACAATACATAATATAATTTAGCCTCGGAATTACATCCCATTATATTACCTGAAACATAATTTATACTCACTACAAAATCATTGTAGGTAATAAAAATAATTAAATATTTTACTACCAAAGTACTAAGATGTAGTAATCGCATTCCGCGCGTGGCTATTTTTACTACGCGCGGCATAATCGACTGCAGCCAGGCCGGAGCGACGAGCGATACGTCCTCCCTCTAGAAGGCCTTGCGGCGGTCTGATTTGATCCACGTCGGACAGCGTGTTTTATAGTGGTTTTTAAAATATTTGTAGAAAACATGAAAACTAATTTTGTTGAAATATAAAAATGGTAATTTATTGATAAGATGTTCTTCTATTATAATATGCAATTGCTATAAAAAATTATGTACGATAAGTTGGTGAAAAAAAATATGTTCTTGACGAGAGTTTCTGAATAATTTCGCATTGTTTAAATTTTTATTTTTCAGGAACTAAACATAAAAAGATTATTTTTCTCAGCAAAATCCCTCCATAAGGGTCTTATTAGTCTGATAATATTTTTATTTTCATCTTATATTTAGTGGTTAAGGATATCTTAAGCTTCTAAATTGCCATTTAAAGCCTAAATAACGAAACTTGTGTTCAGTAATCCTTATAGTACTCACAAATTATCCATCAATCTATAATGTTTTCCACCAAAATCCCTAGATGACAAACTTTTCTAAAATAAGTACAAATTATTTTTCCTTTAAATTGTTTATTGGTGGCTATTAACTCATTTGAAAAGTCCTGTTTTTAAGCCAAAAAGCGCGCACAGGGTATAAACGCTCTTAACCAATACGTTATTTTTCCAAATGTTTGTTATTGTAATTCATCCCGCCAAAAATTGCCGACACAGCGCCATCTATTATTGAATATTGTCCCAATTAAAACTGTTTAAACTACACTACTAACTTCATCATTGCAAGTATCAAAAGATGGCGCTACTATCAACCAATATATAAATAGTGGATCTTCGGGTGTCATCAAATATTAAAAACTCGTTACGAGTCACATAGGTGGCACTAAAATACAGTCGGTTATTAAACAAAATACCAAAATAGTTAACAAAAATAAATCAAACCTGTGCCGGGTGTCAAGAAATAATTTCAAGCAAATTATTAATAAAATGCACAAGCTGTTCAGATAAATTCCATCTACAATGCGTAAATGTGACGCACAACGAACATCGAAACATTTCACTAAAATGGATCTGCCCCTCCTGCAAAGGAAAATTTCCGAAAGGGGATAACACAAACACTCCTGTCCGTCCTACAATAGCATTCATCCAGGAAGATTCTTTTGTGAACATAATACCTCGCTCTCAAAAACACCAGGGTTCCGAATCCCCCACCCCTCATGACACATCAGACACAGACGCTCTCATAACGCTTACCAAAGAGATACGCATGATGAGGCTGGACATGTCTGAAATCAAGACCCAGTTGTGTGATTTAACGGAAAATGTTAAATGTTGCAATAATAAGCTAAGCATCCTGGAAGAAAGACTCGCGCAATCAGAGAACAAAATCTGCACTATGGAATCCCTCCATAATAAGCATATTTTGGAATTAAACGACACTATTAACCAACTGCAGTTCAAACCAAGCACACAAGCACAGGCCTCATTAAGCAATGACATAGAAATAGTAGGATTACAGGAAACAAATAATGAAAACTTGCAACACATAGTCCTGCTGACAGCATCAAAAATTGGTGTTAATTTAAAAGAAGACGACATCGACTGGGCCACTAGATCGGGTATGCATCCAAACCGCAGCTCCGGGAACACAAATAACAATTTTTCGCGCCCAATAACTGTGCGGCTGATGCGACGAACTAAAAGAAACGAATTACTAAAAGCCGCCAAAACAAGAAAGAACCTGAACTGCCAGGATATTATTACTGGCGGAAAACCGGGCCCAGTATATATTAATGAACGTCTGACCAAAGAAAATAGGATATTTTTTCGAGATACAAAAGCTAAAGCTAAAACTAAGGGCTTTAAGTTTTGTTGGATACGAGACGGACAAACATGCATACGAAAAGCGGTGGGCAAACCATCAATACGCATCTGTAACCAAGCTGACTGGGAACAACACTTTGAACGCAACTCGTCGTATATTAACCGAGACTCACCCCTCAATGATTCATCTCCACTGCAAGAATACCCTGAATAAACCAAAACCCCTACTCGTTATTTTGTATTCTTTATCAAGACTGATTCTTTTAGTAATTAACTTACTCGTATATGTCGGCATCATCCATGATAGCTTACACACACATTATTCACACTTTATTTTGTATTCTTTATCAAGACTGACTTTGTTAGTAATTAACTTATATGTCGGCATCATCCATGATAGCTTACACACACATTATTCACACATTAACTCACACACTTCTTATACACTACACAATTATACATGCACAAAAACTTACAAAAACCATGACAATTGCTTTACATCAATACCTAGCATTCACAGGTCGCTTATATTTTCAAACACAAGTGACAACACTAGACGTATTTCATTATACTTAGATATACTGACTTTTCCGTGGATAACTTAGAAGTTTATAATAATATTGACTTATCGTTCAGTATTGACTGTCACTTGTTGGATACAGTTGAGCTATGTAAACAATACATATCAAGCGACCACACATTTAAGATTCTCACAATGAACATTACGAGCTTGCAATGCAATTTTGACATTTTTTTGGTTACCTTAAAGCGATTGGATATAGAATATGACGTAATTATACTTACCAAATGCTGGTTACACGATAACATGGTGCCCAGACACATCGATGGGTATCAAGTATATCAAACAACAAAACATATGACCAGAGCAGGTGGGGTCACTGCATACATACGAGATACCTATAATATGATCTTATCCGAGCCCAGTTTAGATGACGCTGACTGTTTAATAATCTACATTAAAGACCTCATAAATATTATTGGAATTTACAGAACCCCGTCCATAGTCAATTTGAACGCATTCCTCACATCGTTAGACTCAGCTCTTAATGAATTCGCCAAAAACTCACGATTAATCCTCGCTGGAGATTTAAATATAGATCTGCTTTCGAATAATCCTAGCGCTGATAATATAACATACAGTTGCCTTCTAGCGCAACATGGACTTCTCCCTACAATTACCAAACCTACAAGGGGAAAATCATGCTTTGATCACATATTTGTAAGAAGCAAAGACGAAATCATAGGCGTTGTTGCCAAGTGCACGGTAACAGACCACGATATTGTAATGGCCGGTTTTAAGACTTCTATTGGTACAGCGAGTAAAAGGAAAATAACTTTTATAAAGACAGATGAAAAAGCTGTTCTGGAAATGTTAAAAAATGAAGATTGGAGTGCAGTAACTAATAAAACTAATATAAATGAGGCTGTGACGTTGTGGGAATGTCACCTCTTATATTTGCGATCTATAGTTCAATACTCGGCATAAATCCTATTGTCTATGCCAATCAACGCCTCCGTTGCGCTGATTGGTTGATTCATTTCAAACATCTGTCAAATTTGACGTGCGAACTGTCATCGGCGCTTGCTTAAATACGCGTGTAACGGCGCTCGCGTCCTTTTTTCCTTAACCTTAAAGCCGCGTGCTACCACGCGTCTTTCTGAACCCGCTGGGGTGAGTGTTCAGTGTTCTATTAACTGCTAACCGCTTAACTGCTTGTTTGTCAGTGTATTCTGTCTGCCGGGCTTGTGAACTATCACGAGTCGCTGGCACGGAATGCAAACCTAGTTTGCATTCCGATCTCTTGGATACTGATTTCAGGTTCTTCTTCTTCTTCTTCTTCGTTCTTGGCGTTCTTGGCGTTCTTGGCGTACTTGGCGTTCTTGGCGTCTCTTTCGCTTACTTCGCTGCCCGCTGTTGCTCCGCACCGCTTCCAGCCCGACTGCAACCGAGCCTGCGCCTGCCGCTGACCTGCGCACCGTAACCGGCCACGTGGCAGCTGACTTCGCCGGCGAGCTGTCGCCGGGTTCCGCCACGTGCCGAAGACCCAGATCAGTGTCCAGTGAAGGCCAGAGACTCCTGTTGCATACCACCAGCAACAGTGCCGGGTGTAAACAGTGATGCGAATCTATTAAAGCCCGAACCACGTAATTACCCTGAGTTCTCATTTAACTACCTACCCCTACCTGCGGGCGGCCTAACCCGCCGCAAGGCATTAGAGAGTTTCAATCATATTGTTAATGTAGCAGTAGCTGAACACACAAAACTAGTACAAATCAGTCGCTCTAAATATAATATTAAGCCTTGGATCACTCCCGACTTAATGAGATGCATGCGACATCGTGACAACCTGAATCGACAGGTAAAATTAGACCCCAATAACAAAAAGCTGAGACTATCGTATACAAGATACAGAAACTTTCTTAAAGACTTACTTCGGAAGCTAAAGACCGACTATGAAATAAAGAAACTAGAAGACAATCGGAGAAACTCTAAGAAATTATGGGGTGCTATAAAAGATATATGTGAGATACGACAGAAAAGACATGACGCATCTGAACTTCTAACCGCAAAGCCCACAAGCCAGGAATCTCTTAATTTCTGTAATCTTTACTATACCATGGTCGGGAAGAATCTGTCTAACCAAATATTGAATCAGCTCTCGGTCACTGAAGAATTTCATACTTCAAAGGTAAATAATCATGCTTATGCCAGTAAATCCATCTTTTTGAGTCCAACAGATAGTTTTGAGGTAAACACGATAATAAAAAAATTTAAAAACGATAGCGCCCCCGGCCTAGATGGTTTTAAACCCTCATTAATAAAACTATTAAGTCCCGTTATCACAGAACCGCTCACATATCTGTGCAATCTAAGCATATCTACTGGAACCTTCCCCGACTACTGGAAAACAGCAATAGTGAGCCCAATTTATAAGGCTGGATCTAAAAGTTGCCCAGAAAACTACCGAGCTATATCACTGCTAAGTATACTTTCCAAAATATTAGAAAAACTGGTAAATAAGCGGCTTGTAAATTTCTTGGAGGATAATTCTTTACTTTCTAATCACCAATTCGGCTTCAGACGTGGCAAATCTACTGCGGAGGCCACAGAGCTTCTAACAAACACAGTCTCACAATATATTGATGCGGGTCGAAGGTGTATTGGAATATTTTTGGACCTCAGCAAGGCTTTCGACACCATATCAATTCCGATCTTACTTCGAAAGATAGAAATGGTCGGTATTAGGGGAATAGGATGCGACTGGTTTGCCTCGTACCTCAGCAACAGGCGCCAACGCGTTAGAGTGGACAAGTTTGTTAAGTGAAGAACAACCCATACCTTTTGGAGTCCCTCAGGGCAGTATCCTCGGGCCTACACTGTTTACTTTGTACATGGATGACTTACTGAGAACAAATATCCCAAACGCGAATATCATCTGTTATGCAGATGATACAGCTATAATATTTCACGGTAATGACTGGGATGATGTTTACTCCAATTGTGCAATGGGAATGAAAGTCATCAAACGTTGGTTAGACTCTAACCTACTAACTCTAAACATTAGAAAGTCAAACTATATTGCCTTTAGGAAAACACAAGCTACTAAGATCATCCCGCGAAATATTATTGTCCACGAAGTTTCATGCGATAACATTCAACCCTTTACAGAAGCAGTGAAGGAATGCTCATGCAGCAAAATAAATAAAGTAGATGAATTAAAGTACCTAGGAGTAATCATAGACCAGCATTTATCCTTCAAAACACATACAGCGGAGCTGACGAAGCGAATTCGTAAGCAAATATACATAATGAAACTATTAAGACACAGCGGCTTTATCGGCGTAAAGAGACTGGTGTATACTGCCCTTTGCGAATCGCTACTGCTATATTGCATCAATGTTTGGGGTGGAGTTGCCAAAACCTATATTTTAAATATTGAAAGAGCTCAGAGGGCTGTCCTTAAAACAATGATGGGTAAACCTTTCCGTTTCCCCACCGAAACACTTTACGAAGAAGCTTCGGTACTGAGTGTGCGCAAACTTTACATTTTGAACACCGTACTCAAAAAGAATATCAGCATACGAAATAATCCTACTACAATGAATGCCATACAAAACAAGCGCAATATTAGAATACCGACAATCTCTGTTAGATCTGTTTTTGCACATCGACATCCCCATTACCTTCAATCCCGTATTTATAATAATATAATTAAAAACTGTGATATAAAGAACTGTTCACGCAAGGAAACTAGAGTTAAAGTGAAAAATATGCTAATAAAATTATCTTATGACCAAGTAGAGACCATGCTTAAAATTGTCAAATAATTTAACACACACCCACACACACACACACTCACACACTCACACACTCACACACACATACACATACACACACACACACACACACACACACACACACACACACACACACACACACACACTCATATACTCATTTTCATCTTCATTTGATTATTATTAATATTACGTTGGAGTTGGATTAAGTTTTTTCTATTTTATTTTGTTAATTTTTGTTTTGTTTAAATGATTAGATATATATTTTTTGTACTTTATTTTGTGTGCACTGGCAGTAGTTATTCTAGGATGGGTGCCCAAGATACGGGCTTGCCTACTTTGGGACCCACACTTTGGATATATCATTAACTGTAAAATGTGTACCTTGAATTTTGTATTTTCTGGAGGTTTTTCACAATAAAATTTATTATTATTATTATTAAAATATTATACAAGACCGGACCAAGCACTGACCACTGAGGTACACCAGGTTTAATGGGAATTAGAGAGGATCTAGCATCCCTATGCTTAACTTAAAAAACTCTATAGGAGAGATATTATTCAAGGATAAAAAATACGGAGTGTGGCAGCTTTTTCTTGATCTTAGATAGAAATCCTTTGTGCCAGACCCGGTCAAATGCTTGCTGTACATCTAGAAATGCAGCAGAACAATATTTGTTGGTTTCGAAGCATTGCCTGACGCAATGGTATACACGATGTACCTGCTCGATGGTGGAGTGCGCTTTACGGAACCCAAACTAATGCTCTGGTGTAGTTTTATTTTCGTTCATTACTTCAACCAGTCTTTTGAGGAAAATCCGTTCCCATAGCTTTGACAAGACTGGAGTAAGACTTATGGGTCGATATGAGGAACAGTCTTGTGGTGGCTTACCGTCTTTATGGATCATGACTAACGTGACCATTTATTTTTTATGCCAAAGCGGGACATCAGTGGAATTAAATAATAATAATAATAAAGTTTTTAATGTTTTACAAGTTTTTATCATAGAAAAGTGAATAACATAAAATAATAATCAAAATCGTATTTTTGTATTTGTCGGCTGAAAAATTTGTCAAACTATCGGGTTTAATTTTTAGATTTGTGAAACTCAGTACATGATATTATTTATACTTATTTTCGTAATCAAAATAACTTTCATTACTGCGACACCCACCTGTGTTTTATCAATTGTCCATATTTTGATAATGTGTGAGAAAAAACTCTTTCGATACGGTGCGTTACTTGCACACATAACGTTCTCAATAATTGTGGAAAAGTTTATTAAGTCAAGATGTTATTACGAAGTTTTGGTATAATGCGACCTACGGTTTTCAGTAGTGGTTCGGTAAAGCATTTCGAGCGAGAAATACATTTTAAATGATTGTTTGGTCTTTTTGCAAGAGCGGGACGATGTTGGCCTTGCGGGCCAAAGCGGGACTGTCCTGCCTAAAGCGGGACGTATGGTCACGTTAATCATGACTATCTCTGAGACCTTCTATAACTTAGGAAAATAGGATAGCCTAAAAGTATCGTTTAACAAGCAACTCAAGTAAGTTATACATTTCTTTGGAAGCTCGGATTTGAGGATTCTTGGGGTGATTAGGTCGAAGCCTGGCGCCTTATTAGGATTTAAAAATCTAATTTCTTTCGCAACTTCTCTTTGTGATGTTGGTTTGATAGGTAAACACAATTGGATATCTTGTTTGAGTATGTCATCCAAGTCATCTTCGTCACTTCCTTCATTTGGTTTAAATAAAGACTAGGTTACTGGTGGTAGTTCTCTAATATGAGAGAGGCCGGCTGGTTAGGCACCACCGCAATGTATATTTCACCGTGAGCATGTTGGTGGCCGCATCGGGTCTGTTCACCAATAGGCCACCACGCACCTCAAAATATATATCATCATCATCATCATCATATCAGCCACAGGAAGTCCACTGCTGAACATAGGCCTCCCCCAATGATCTCCACAATGACCTGTTGGAAGCGGCCTGCATCCAGCGACTTCCTGCGACCTTAGTCAGATCGTCCGTCCACCTTGTAGGCGGGCGTCCGACATTTCGCTTGCCTGTACGTGGCCTCCACTCGAGAACCTTTCGGCCCCAACGGCCATCGGTTCTACGAGCTATGTGCCCGGCCCATTGCCACTTCAACTTGCCAATCCTATGGGCTATGTCGGTAACCTTGGTTCTCCTACGGATCTCCTCATTTCTGATTCGATCTCGTAGGGAAACTCCGAGCATAGCCCGCTCCATGGCTCGTTGAGTGACTTTGAGCTTCCTAATAAGGCCCATAGTGAGAGGCCACGTCTCGGTGCCGTATGTCATCACTGGTAACACACAACTATCGAAGACTTTCGATTTTAGGCACTGAGGTATTTTGGACGAGAAGACGTCGCGAAGTTTCCCGAACGCTGCCCAACCGAGTTGGATTCGACGATTGACCTCTCTCTCGAAGTTGGACCTGCCTAACCGGACCACTTGTCCTAAATAGACATATTCGTCTACAACTTCGAGAGTCGAGCCCCCAACTCCAATGGGGGTGGGCACAACATGGATATTCGACATGATCTTCGTTTTATCCATGTTCATTTTAAGACCCACCTGTTGGGAGACTCGATTAAGGTCTTCGAGCATAGTGCTAAGGTCTTCCAGCGATTCTGCCAAGACTACAATATCGTCGGCAAATCGAAGGTGAGTAATATACTCGCCGTTGATGTTGATGCCGAATCCTTTCCACTGCAAGAGCTTGAAGGCATTTTCCAGCGCGGCAGTGAAGAGTTTCGGAGATATGACATCTCCCTGTCTCACGCCTCTCTGTAGTGGAATAGCCTTCGTGCTTTGATCTTGTACTCGGACCGACATGGTGGCGTTGTTGTATATACACCTCAGCACTTCGATGTACCGACAGTCTATGTGGCACCGCTGAAGAGACTGTAGCACTGCCCAGGTCTCGATCGAATCAAAGGCTTTCTCATAGTCCACAAACGCTAAACAAAGCGGCAAGTTATACTACTCGGTTTTTGTATAACCTGCCGTAGCGTAGCAAAATATATAATTAGTTGGCAATTGATTTGATAATATATGACATAAAAATGTAGTTGGCAACTAGTATCCTTTTATCTTCTATATATATAAAAGAAAGTCGTGTTAGTTACTCCACTTATAACTCAAGAACGACTGAACTGACTTGGCTGAAAATTGGTGGTGAGGAATCTTAGAACCAGGAGAAGGACATAGGATACTTTTTATCACGTTCCCAGTTTTCCAAGTTTCTATTAGCTTATTAACATTTTCTCATACAAAATGGTCATGGGTTCGTAACTGTCAAACATTTAATGTTCATCCCGTCGATACGGTAAACTCTTCCCTCAAATTATAGAACGTATTTAAATAAAGGTTTCGAATCGACAACATATATCCACAATATTCGATTAATGTCATATTTGGCAGAATCGCTGGAAGACCTTAGCACTATGCTCGAAGACCTTAATCGAGTCTCCCAACAGGTGGGTCTTAAAATGAACATGGATAAAACGAAGATCATGTCGAATATCCATGTTGTGCCCACCCCCATTGGAGTTGGGGGCTCGACTCTCGAAGTTGTAGACGAATATGTCTATTTAGGACAAGTGGTCCGGTTAGGCAGGTCCAACTTCGAGAGAGAGGTCAATCGTCGAATCCAACTCGGTTGGGCAGCGTTCGGGAAACTTCGCGACGTCTTCTCGTCCAAAATACCTCAGTGCCTAAAATCGAAAGTCTTCGATAGTTGTGTGTTACCAGTGATGACATACGGCACCGAGACGTGGCCTCTCACTATGGGCCTTATTAGGAAGCTCAAAGTCACTCAACGAGCCATGGAGCGAGATCGAATCAGAAATGAGGAGATCCGTAGGAGAACCAAGGTTACCGACATAGCCCATAGGATTGGCAAGTTGAAGTGGCAATGGGCCGGGCACATAGCTCGTAGAACCGATGGCCGTTGGGGCCGAAAGGTTCTCGAGTGGAGGCCACGTACAGGCAAGCGAAATGTCGGACGCCCGCCTACAAGGTGGACGGACGATCTGACTAAGGTCGCAGGAAGTCGCTGGATGCAGGCCGCTTCCAACAGGTCATTGTGGAGATCATTGGGGGAGGCCTATGTTCAGCAGTGGACTTCCTGTGGCTGATATGATGATGATGATGATGATATATATTTTGAGGTGCGTGGTGGCCTATTGGTGAACAGACCCGATGCGGCCACCAACATGCTCACGGTGAAATATACATTGCGGTGGTGCCTAACCAGCCGGCCTCTCTCATATTAGAGAACTACCACCAGTAACCTAGTCTTTATTTAAACCAAATGAAGGAAGTGACGAAGATGACTTGGATGACATACTCAAACAAGATATCCAATTGTGTTTACCTATCAAACCAACATCACAAAGAGAAGTTGCGAAAGAAATTAGATTTTTAAATCCTAATAAGGCGCCAGGCTTCGACCTAATCACCCCAAGAATCCTCAAATCCGAGCTTCCAAAGAAATGTATAACTTACTTGAGTTGCTTGTTAAACGATACTTTTAGGCTATCCTATTTTCCTAAGTTATAGAAGGTCTCAGAGATAGTCATGATTAACGTGACCATACGTCCCGCTTTAGGCAGGACAGTCCCGCTTTGGCCCGCAAGGCCAACATCGTCCCGCTCTTGCAAAAAGACCAAACAATCATTTAAAATGTATTTCTCGCTCGAAATGCTTTACCGAACCACTACTGAAAACCGTAGGTCGCATTATACCAAAACTTCGTAATAACATCTTGACTTAATAAACTTTTCCACAATTATTGAGAACGTTATGTGTGCAAGTAACGCACCGTATCGAAAGAGTTTTTTCTCACACATTATCAAAATATGGACAATTGATAAAACACAGGTGGGTGTCGCAGTAATGAAAGTTATTTTGATTACGAAAATAAGTATAAATAATATCATGTACTGAGTTTCACAAATCTAAAAATTAAACCCGATAGTTTGACAAATTTTTCAGCCGACAAATACAAAAATACGATTTTGATTATTATTTTATGTTATTCACTTTTCTATGATAAAAACTTGTAAAACATTAAAAACTTTATTATTATTATTATTTAATTCCACTGATGTCCCGCTTTGGCATAAAAAATAAATGGTCACGTTAGTCATGATCCATAAAGACGGTAAGCCACCACAAGACTGTTCCTCATATCGACCCATAAGTCTTACTCCAGTCTTGTCAAAGCTATGGGAACGGATTTTCCTCAAAAGACTGGTTGAAGTAATGAACGAAAATAAAACTACACCAGAGCATTAGTTTGGGTTCCGTAAAGCGCACTCCACCATCGAGCAGGTACATCGTGTATACCATTGCGTCAGGCAATGCTTCGAAACCAACAAATATTGTTCTGCTGCATTTCTAGATGTACAGCAAGCATTTGACCGGGTCTGGCACAAAGGATTTCTATCTAAGATCAAGAAAAAGCTGCCACACTCCGTATTTTTTATCCTTGAATAATATCTCTCCTATAGAGTTTTTTTAAGTTAAGCATAGGGATTCTAGATCCTCTCTAATTCCCATTAAACCTGGTGTACCTCAGTGGTCAGTGCTTGGTCCGGTCTTGTATAATATTTTAATAATAATAATAATAAATTTTATTGTGAAAAACCTCCAGAAAATACAAAATTCAAGGTACACATTTTACAGTTAATGATATATCCAAAGTGTGGGTCCCAAAGTAGGCAAGCCCGTATCTTGGGCACCCATCCTAGAATAACTACTGCCAGTGCACACAAAATAAAGTACAAAAAATATATATCTAATCATTTAAACAAAACAAAAATTAACAAAATAAAATAGAAAAAACTTAATCCAACTCCAACGTAATATTAATAATAATCAAATGAAGATGAAAATGAGTATATGAGTGTGTGTGTGTGTGTGTGTGTGTGTGTGTGTGTGTGTGTGTGTGTGTGTGTGTATGTGTGTGTGAGTGTGTGAGTGTGTGAGTGTGTGTGTGTGTGGGTGTGTGTTAAATTATTTGACAATTTTAAGCATGGTCTCTACTTGGTCATAAGATAATTTTATTAGCATATTTTTCACTTTAACTCTAGTTTCCTTGCGTGAACAGTTCTTTATATCACAGTTTTTAATTATATTATTATAAATACGGGATTGAAGGTAATGGGGATGTCGATGTGCAAAAACAGATCTAACAGAGATTGTCGGTATTCTAATATTGCGCTTGTTTTGTATGGCATTCATTGTAGTAGGATTATTTCGTATGCTGATATTCTTTTTGAGTACGGTGTTCAAAATGTAAAGTTTGCGCACACTCAGTACCGAAGCTTCTTCGTAAAGTGTTTCGGTGGGGAAACGGAAAGGTTTACCCATCATTGTTTTAAGGACAGCCCTCTGAGCTCTTTCAATATTTAAAATATAGGTTTTGGCAACTCCACCCCAAACATTGATGCAATATAGCAGTAGCGATTCGCAAAGGGCAGTATACACCAGTCTCTTTACGCCGATAAAGCCGCTGTGTCTTAATAGTTTCATTATGTATATTTGCTTACGAATTCGCTTCGTCAGCTCCGCTGTATGTGTTTTGAAGGATAAATGCTGGTCTATGATTACTCCTAGGTACTTTAATTCATCTACTTTATTTATTTTGCTGCATGAGCATTCCTTCACTGCTTCTGTAAAGGGTTGAATGTTATCGCATGAAACTTCGTGGACAATAATATTTCGCGGGATGATCTTAGTAGCTTGTGTTTTCCTAAAGGCAATATAGTTTGACTTTCTAATGTTTAGAGTTAGTAGGTTAGAGTCTAACCAACGTTTGATGACTTTCATTCCCATTGCACAATTGGAGTAAACATCATCCCAGTCATTACCGTGAAATATTATAGCTGTATCATCTGCATAACAGATGATATTCGCGTTTGGGATATTTGTTCTCAGTAAGTCATCCATGTACAAAGTAAACAGTGTAGGCCCGAGGATACTGCCCTGAGGGACTCCAAAAGGTATGGGTTGTTCTTCACTTAACAAACTTGTCCACTCTAACGCGTTGGCGCCTGTTGCTGAGGTACGAGGCAAACCAGTCGCATCCTATTCCCCTAATACCGACCATTTCTATCTTTCGAAGTAAGATCGGAATTGATATGGTGTCGAAAGCCTTGCTGAGGTCCAAAAATATTCCAATACACCTTCGACCCGCATCAATATATTGTGAGACTGTGTTTGTTAGAAGCTCTGTGGCCTCCGCAGTAGATTTGCCACGTCTGAAGCCGAATTGGTGATTAGAAAGTAAAGAATTATCCTCCAAGAAATTTACAAGCCGCTTATTTACCAGTTTTTCTAATATTTTGGAAAGTATACTTAGCAGTGATATAGCTCGGTAGTTTTCTGGGCAACTTTTAGATCCAGCCTTATAAATTGGGCTCACTATTGCTGTTTTCCAGTAGTCGGGGAAGGTTCCAGTAGATATGCTTAGATTGCACAGATATGTGAGCGGTTCTGTGATAACGGGACTTAATAGTTTTATTAATGAGGGTTTAAAACCATCTAGGCCGGGGGCGCTATCGTTTTTAAATTTTTTTATTATCGTGTTTACCTCAAAACTATCTGTTGGACTCAAAAAGATGGATTTACTGGCATAAGCATGATTATTTACCTTTGAAGTATGAAATTCTTCAGTGACCGAGAGCTGATTCAATATTTGGTTAGACAGATTCTTCCCGACCATGGTATAGTAAAGATTACAGAAATTAAGAGATTCCTGGCTTGTGGGCTTTGCGGTTAGAAGTTCAGATGCGTCATGTCTTTTCTGTCGTATCTCACATATATCTTTTATAGCACCCCATAATTTCTTAGAGTTTCTCCGATTGTCTTCTAGTTTCTTTATTTCATAGTCGGTCTTTAGCTTCCGAAGTAAGTCTTTAAGAAAGTTTCTGTATCTTGTATACGATAGTCTCAGCTTTTTGTTATTGGGGTCTAATTTTACCTGTCGATTCAGGTTGTCACGATGTCGCATGCATCTCATTAAGCCGGGAGTGATCCAAGGCTTAATATTATATTTAGAGCGACTGATTTGTACTAGTTTTGTGTGTTCAGCTACTGCTACATTAACAATATGATTGAAACTCTCTAATGCCTTGCGGCGGGTTAGGCCGCCCGCAGGTAGGGGTAGGTAGTTAAATGAGAACTCAGGGTAATTACGTGGTTCGGGCTTTAATAGATTCGCATCACTGTTTACACCCGGCACTGTTGCTGGTGGTATGCAACAGGAGTCTCTGGCCTTCACTGGACACTGATCTGGGTCTTCGGCACGTGGCGGAACCCGGCGACAGCTCGCCGGCGAAGTCAGCTGCCACGTGGCCGGTTACGGTGCGCAGGTCAGCGGCAGGCGCAGGCTCGGTTGCAGTCGGGCTGGAAGCGGTGCGGAGCAACAGCGGGCAGCGAAGTAAGCGAAAGAGACGCCAAGAACGCCAAGTACGCCAAGAACGCCAAGAACGCCAAGAACGAAGAAGAAGAAGAAGAAGAACCTGAAATCAGTATCCAAGAGATCGGAATGCAAACTAGGTTTGCATTCCGTGCCAGCGACTCGTGATAGTTCACAAGCCCGGCAGACAGAATACACTGACAAACAAGCAGTTAAGCGGTTAGCAGTTAATAGAACACTGAACACTCACCCCAGCGGGTTCAGAAAGACGCGTGGTAGCACGCGGCTTTAAGGTTAAGGAAAAAAGGACGCGAGCGCCGTTACACGCGTATTTAAGCAAGCGCCGATGACAGTTCGCACGTCAAATTTAACAGATGTTTGAAATGAATCAACCAATCAGCGCAACGGAGGCGTTGATTGGCATAGACAATAGGATTTATGCCGAGTATTGAACTATAGATCGCAAATATAAGAGGTGACATTCCCACAACGTCACAGCCTCATTTATATTAGTTTTATTAGTTACTGCACTCCAATCTTCATTTTTTAACATTTCCAGAACAGCTTTTTCATCTGTCTTTATAAAAGTTATTTTCCTTTTACTCGCTGTACCAATAGAAGTCTTAAAACCGGCCATTACAATATCGTGGTCCGTTACCGTGCACTTGGCAACAACGCCTATGATTTCGTCTTTGCTTCTTACAAATATGTGATCAAAGCATGATTTTCCCCTTGTAGGTTTGGTAATTGTAGGGAGAAGTCCATGTTGCGCTAGAAGGCAACTGTATGTTATATTATCAGCGCTAGGATTATTCGAAAGCAGATCTATATTTAAATCTCCAGCGAGGATTAATCGTGAGTTTTTGGCGAATTCATTAAGAGCTGAGTCTAACGATGTGAGGAATGCGTTCAAATTGACTATGGACGGGGTTCTGTAAATTCCAATAATATTTATGAGGTCTTTAATGTAGATTATTAAACAGTCAGCGTCATCTAAACTGGGCTCGGATAAGATCATATTATAGGTATCTCGTATGTATGCAGTGACCCCACCTGCTCTGGTCATATGTTTTGTTGTTTGATATACTTGATACCCATCGATGTGTAATCGCATGATTTACTGAATAGTAAAATACAGGGTATCTCAAGACTGCTACCGAAAACGAAGCCGGGTGGTAGTTTTAGTGACTTCAGACACATTGCAACAGAAAATGTTGAAAAAAAAACGAGGTTTTTTTTGTTCTTTTTTCCTATGGTCGTATTTGGATGGTAAATTCATTTTTTTCAAAATAATTTCAAAATAATAGTGTATACCCTTTTATTTATAAGGACTCTAAGGTATAAAAGAGTTGAAAATATTATTTTAGCAAAAACTATGGATTAACCCCCCCCCCCCCCCCAAATTAAGATATTTAAAAAATCATAAAAAATAATTGTCGCTTTTTTTGCGAAAATTTTAGTTGCATTGTGTTTTACTCACTAAAACTATCACCGGCTTAGTTTTCGGTAGCAGTCTTGATATACCCAGTATTTAAAGCCTTATTCATAAAAAATGTTAACCTATTTTATTAACCGACTTGAAAAAAAGGAGGAGGTTCTCAATTCGACTGTATGTTGCTTTTTTTTATGTTTGTTACCTCGTTTCTCTGTACTGTGTGAACCGATTTCAATCATTCTTTCTTTTGAATTGAATTCAATTCAAATTGAAAGCTGGTGCTTGTCGTTTGGTCCCATAAAAATATGGTGAAGATCTGATGAATATCTTCGGACCTGGAGAGGGGAACTCCTTAAAATTAAGGAGAATTGCAATGGTTCTTTTTGCATTACGTTCACTAGAAAAGTTAAGTTACAGTGAGAGAGGGAAAAAGTGGTGGGGGTGAGGGGGGGTGGGTGACAAAATTAAAATACACGTAAATTCTAATATCTTCGGCAGCTTTTAACAGATTTTAGTGATTTATTTTTCATTAGAAAAAACGTATTGACAGGTTGATCGCAGGAATACAACATGAAGATCTGATGATTATGTTCGAACCTGGAGAATAGAACTCTTCAAAATTTAGTAGGATTCCAATGTTTTTTTTTTTGCATTAGGTTTATTATAAAAGTTAAACTACAGTGAGGGAGGGAGAAAGGGGTAGGGTGTTAACGTTAAAATACACGTAAATACTAATATGTTCAGCAGCTTATAACCGATTTTAGTGATTTCTTTTTCATTGGAAAGAACGTATTAACAGGTTGATCCCAGGAACACAACATTAAGATCTGATTATCATGTTCGGACCTGGAGAGTAGAACTCCTCAAAATTTAATAGGATTTTAACGGTTCTTTTTGCATTGGGTTGAGTAAAAAAGCTAGGCTACAATAGTTGAGGGAAAGCGCGAAGGGAGGGGGGGGGAGCAAAAATAATAAACATGTGAATATTCCAATATCTTTGGCAGCTTTTAGCTTTTTGCTAATATGTTCAGCAGCTTATAACCGATTTTAGCGATTTCATTGTCATCGGAAAGAACATATTCCTTGTGGGGACCAAATCTTCTTCATTTAAATGCCTATCAACACTAAAAAGATAAAAATAAATAAAATTTTTAATAAAAAAAATAAAAACCGACTTCAAAACAAAAATCCACTGTCTGTCTGTATCAGCCCATATACGTCCCACTGCAGGGCACGGGCCTACTCTTCAATTGAGAATACGATTGAGAGTGGTTAGGCTATATAGTCCACCACGCTGGCCTAGTGCGGGTTGGCGGACATATAGATATTTAAATTAATATAAGGCATAGGTCCTACATGTTTGGTACTTCGGCCTTACGGCCCGCCTTCATTATATTACGCATATATTTTGATTTGTTGGCTAGTCAAGTCATTAAGCAAATTAATCAACATGCACGAGTTCCATGAAATAAATATTATTTTTTTGCTTTGGAGTGGTAGTTATTATTTTTTGGTTTTTAGTGGATTTTTGTTTTGAAGTCGGTTTTTATTTTTTTGTCAAATGTTTTATCTTCTTTGCTCAAACTAAATACAAAAGTCTTTCGAAAGGGATACAATATTCCATAACTAAAATGGGTTTTAAAACTTTATAAGAATAAGGCTGTAAATAAATAAACAATATAATATAGACATTGTACGTAGCGATTAGAAGTAATTTGACAAGAACAGATAACCGACAATAGATTACAGAACACACTATAATATACATAGTGCCTGCATTTTTTTATAGTACTCAGTTCTAATACATACTATTATTAAAAAAAAATTGCAACTACAAAATCAAGTTGCGCCGTCCACCGGTATTTAATAAATCCATCGTTGGGTGTAGACTTCAAACTGTAAAAAAATTGCAAAACCTTGAATCTATCCCCATATCGCCGTACAAAGTAATTGGATATACACCGATCCCGGGATATGGTCCAGACGTGCGTCACAGGATTTTTGCGTGGATTTCAAAAACACATTACTCAATATTGCGGTTTCATTGGTGTAGTGAAACTGTGAAATGCTACTACGTTCGGGGTTACATTTTGTCGGATGTTGAAATAAAAATTAATTTAACATTTATGACATTTAGGCCTCCTCCAAGGATCCATCGACCTGTTGGAACCGGCCTACACCCAGCGACTTCCTGCATTCTTAGCCAGGTCGTCCGTCCACTTTGTAGGCAGGCGTCCGATATTTCGGTTGTCTTTACGGCCAGGACTATGTTCAGCAGTGGACTTTTTATTGCCGAGATGATGATTATGTTGTTGATGATGAAGAACAGTTAAATGAAATACCTAAAAAAGAACAATAGGAAATCACTGGACAAAGAGTATGACTAAATAAAAAATCAGCTAAGGTACAATCATTGTGTATCTAAATATACAAAGATAGTCAATCCGCACTGGGTCAGCGTGGTGGAATATACGGCCTTACCCTTCTCAATCGTACTTTCGAATATATTAGAGGACCGTGCCCTGTAGGAGGAGTGAGGAAGTATATGGGCTGATACAGATACAAAGGTAAATGTAAAAGTACAATAATATTTATTACCAAAATGGTAGCCAAAATGTTCAATTTTGACTATCAATTTAGAATATCGAACGACCGGAATAAAAATTCCTCATTTTTGTTAAATTTTTCACTACTGCTACCTTCCTATAGGTCATAGCTTGATGATATATAGCTTATAGCATTCCTCAATAAACAACTTTTAAAACACAAAAATATTGTTTCCAATTCAAACATGTAGTTCAGAGGTGACAAACAAACAAATCAGCCAACAAACTATTCAGCATTAAATATTAGTATTGATTGAAAAATGCAATTAATTCGCAAATAACTTCGATTTGTATGGACTATGAAAGCTCGACATTGTTAGAAATACAGAAATTGTCCTCACGGAAACCGATGGGAAATCACACGTCCAGGAAAAATATAATATTAATAATGCCTTCCAGCCGGCACTGTATGCATACAGATTGAGTCCCGCGGGGGCAGCTAACTGCAATGAATGCAAATGTGCAAGTCTCGAAGGAACGCTGTGTGTTGCTCCGAATTATTGTTTACATGGAACGCTGCAAACATATTGTTGGTCCTTCTATTTACTTTGTTTGATAGTCAGTAACAAAACACGTGTTTACATTGAATAGTCTTAGCTTAAAACGCTCACATTTTATGTGAGTCTATTAAAAAATCTGCTGTTAAATTTTATTTACAATTTTCAGATAATTATTATTGGAACAATATCTCCTGGAAAACTTATGGGAGGCCTATGTCCAACAATGGACTTTCTGTAGTTGATAAGAGTATGACGGGGAGTGAATATGTAGTTATTTTTTAATATTTGAGGTATTATAGTCATAGGATCGCTAACTGCAATGAATGCAAATGTGCAAGTCTCGAAGGAACGCTGTGAGTTGCTCCGAATTATTGTTTATGTAGAACACTACAAACATATTGTTAGGTGTTCTTTTTCCTTTGTTAGATGGTTAGAAACCAGGTATGTATTAGTCTTGCTACTTAGGTAAGCTTTAATCCATAAGTCCATACAACAAAAAAAGCACTAGTAGTCAGTTTACAATGTTGAAAATCTAGAGGAAGGCCTGTGTTGAACTTGTACCTGTAACTGAATAGATATAGATATATAATTTTGGAATATTTGACATTATTAAAGTCACCCGGGATCGTTACCTGCATTAAATGCAAATGTGCAACTCTCGAAGGAACGTTGTGTGTTTCTCCGAATTATTATTTATGTAGAACACTACAAACATATTGTTGGACGTTCTATTTACTTTGATGGTAAGTAACAAAACACGTGTTTATAGTATTTTACTTCGGACAGCTTTAAACGTTATGCGAGTAGATTCAAAACCTACTAATAAAGCTTTTCAATTTTCAGATTTTACTAGATAAATATCTACTTGACAATTCTTAGGTGAGGCCTATGTTCAGCAGTAGGCCTTCTGTAGCTGATAAGAGAGAAAGAGAGAGGGAGTGATTAAGTAGTTATTTAGGAATACATATTTGACTTTATTATTGTCACCCGGGATCGCTAAATGCAATGAATGCAAATGTGCAAATCTCGAAGGAACAATGTGTGTTTCTCCGAATTATTGTTGACATAGAACACTACAAACATATTGTTGGACGTTCTATTTCCTTTGCTGCCTTGTTGTGACATTAGAAATGATGTGGGGTACGTGTCTGTGTTTTAATGACCTGACTTAGGACACCAGTTTCAAACGTCACTTGAATTCTATCGGGTGGAAATTGTTGCCATTTCGACATATGAGATTAAATATTTGCCGTTAGTCAGATTATATGCACCAAAACTATAATTTACTGATGAATATTTTTGGTCCACCCATATGAAATATAAAACGATTGCCGTTTGTCTCATAGAAAATGACTGTTCCTCAGATATTCAAAATTATTTATCGGCGGTGTTCACAACTTCACTCTTTTTATTCCTCTTGTGCATAAAAAAATGTAAATCTTTTTTCGAAAAATCAAAACGCTTGCTGACAACAAGAAACTCGATAAAAACGCCAACAACTCAGCTACATCATAACTGTTCCGTCCTCAGAGACTCAGTCGTCGAAGACGTAAAAACTCAACAGAAAAACTCAGCACAAAAACTCAGCCCATGGTATTCGGTGCAGAAATTCGTAAATTTCGCAAACGCTGGGCGATCGCAGTAAAACCTACCGCGGTGACCAACATCAATAAACCTTTCTAGTAAATGTTTACAGCGTGGCCGCGCCCGTTTCCGAACTTTGTTCGCTTCTTTAAATAAAATGGCCGGACCCCTAGGAGAGATGAGGGTTGATATGCGAGAATGTGGGAAGTGGTATGTCGCGATTTTTATGTAATGTTGTGGATGGATAGTAGTGATGGGAATTACTGCTACTCAAAAAAATTACCACACCACCTTGTTATTTTCGATGCCTTAACATGCTTTTGTATCTGCTATTGCTGATGGCTCTTCACAAAATTTGTTACATAAAACAATTCTATTATCTACTTTACTCCTACCTACCTAACACTAACTTACCTACCTACCTACCTAACACTGCCGCCTATGAATATCCACACATAACATCGAGATTGAATCCAGCCTATCAATCTATCAAATCGGGAGAGGAAGGAGATGGAAAAATATAGGAAGAGGAAAGGGGTATGAGTATTCGGCAATAATACAGCAAACCAATATACTTATTACGAGATTATCTTCCAACAAATTCCTAGCGCTATTACACAGTCTAAAGCTACGAAAGGAATAAGAGGTATTATTACCTAATACCCCTTATTCTGCAATAATACTAAAAATGTATTTCATCATCATCATCATCATATCAGCCACAGGAAGTCCACTGCTGAACATAGGCCTCCCCCAAGGATCTCCACAATGACCTGTTGGAAGCGGCCTGTATTTACTATTTACCAAATGTATTTACTACCAGATTTTACCTAGCAAATTCCTAGCGCTATTACACAACATCTAAAGCAACAAAACAAAAAGCAACACCCCAAAAAAACTGATCTGCAGCATACCAATTCCAAGTACACAGCAAGCAGCTCAAAGGCCCGGCTGAATAAAGAAAGCAGTCAAAGTTTGTCTGTCAACCGTTTTGTAGGGCCACAATAAAATGCCCCCTAGGCACGGCCGGCTGATTTTTATGACGAAAAATGATAGTACTGTACAATCGTGTAGTTAAAGTGTTGCCAACTTTCCCTATAGTCCGGGGAATAAAATTAAAGTGATTTATAATCTTATGTTATGTTATGGATATTTGTGTATAGATTCCTTTTGTAGGTATTTTTTGGTATTTGGATTTTTATTAGTTTAGTTACGAGTGTAGTATTAGTTTTTTTTTAATGTAGGGTTTAAATATGTTTTTGTATGGCGTATACTAATAATCAATCACCACGCACTAAAACGGTGAAGGAAAACATCGTGAGGAAACCTGCATACCATAGCGATTTATAAGAATTCCTATGGTATGTAAGTCCGCCAACCCGCACTAGGCCAGCGATGGTGGACTATATGGCCTAACCACTCTCAATCGTATTCTCGATTGTAGAGTAGGCCCGTGCCCTGCAGTGGGACGTATATGGGCTGATACAGTTACAGTTACAGTATGGCGTATACTTAGGAAATATGTATTGAGAAGCTTTTTATCTTTTTTACAGAGTAAATTGTAATGAATTGAAATGAATATGAAAAAACTGGTAAACTTCCCTACTGATAGAAATATCTAATCGCGGGAAATCTTATGAAGAAAACATTCTCACCTACTTCAGTTTAAAGCAACAACTTTTTCAACATGAAAATGGGACCCATAGCTTCACTTTCAACTACTCAACATGATGCTACTGTAATATAAAACAGCAAAAATAAAGAATTACCATTTTTTTCCATATCACGCATATGCCAGAACATTCTACGTCGCACATAGGTACATAACATACATACATACATAAACTCACGCCATTTCCCCTGAAGGAGTAGGCAGAGGTTCTACCACGACAACCGCATTTCGCCTTCTATTTTCTAGCCTATAACCATTTCAGGCAATTCCTGAATTCAAGCTGATAATCTTAGAAAAATCCAACATCACTTTGCCCGACCCAGAATTCGAACCCGAGACCTTAGCTTGGTAATCGTACCGTAATACAACTAATCCACCATGGCAGTCATACATAAACATCTAATAAAATGCCAAACGAAGTGTCAAAGCGTCTCACGTATTCATTACAAGCAATTAGTGTCCCAAAATAATATTTGACGAGGTAATAATGTAGCGAACCCTCAAGAAATTCATGTTTAGTTTCCATCTGAAACTGCACGGACTGTTATTTAAGCGTCAGTAGGGACAAAGCCGTGGAACTGTAATAACAGTGAATTCTGATGCATAGTCTTGTTGAAACATTATTAAAATTGGTGCGCTGGTTTGGTTGTTGATCCAAAAGTTTGCTGTTGAAATTCTTATCTGTCCGGTTGTCAGAAGGGTACTGTGGATTTTTTTCTATTGTATAGTTTCACCTAACAAGCAAACAGCTTAATGTTAAGTAAATGACGTCGTCCATGAGAAAATGAACATGAGCGATGGGCATCTATATAGTTGGATCATGGCTACGCCAACTTTACAAATGAAAGGCGAAGGGATATAAAGAAAACGGAAGAAAAAGAGTTTTGGACAGCCAGCAAAACATTTGCCTCGCGTTGGTTGTTGTCAGATTTGATGATGAGAATGATATTAGAATAAGCATGTTATTTTACCATGGAGATGGTAGAATTAAATGAAGACGCAATTATAATGCTATTCACATGATTTCATAAAAGCTAAGAAAACATCGGAAATTACGGTGGTGGTAGAATTAAATTTAGACGCAATTATAATGCTGTTCACATGATTTCACAAAAGCTAAGAAAATATCGGAAAAAAAACGCACGCGTAAACATAAATGACGCATAACCGATTTCCTTTGGATTAAGAAATCCAATTTAAGATTGTTATTTGAATAATTCCCCCTGGTGGGGTGGGGTGAGAAATTAGAAGCGACGTTTGCACGTTTCCATGAAGTGTGCTTAAATGCGTGGGCAAATGTAATCACTCACCACGACAGGGTTATCAGATTCATAGCTTCATATCTTTATTTATAAAAATATCTAGTAAATAAAATGACATACACACCTACATAAACTCACGCCTTTTTCTCAGAAGGGGTAGGCAGAAGTGCCAGGACACCCAAATTTTGCCTTGTATGTTCCGTCCTACGATGTGACAGGTGGCTAGCCTATCGCCATATTGGGCATCAAGTTCATGACTGGGCTGATAATGAATAGAAAAATCCAATATCAGTTGCCCAATCTGGGATTCGAACCTGACCCCTCAGCTTTGTAACCGTACCCTAGTACAACTACGCCACCGAGGCAGGTAAATGAAATGAAATAAAAATAAATGATTGAATCCATTAAAATATTCAATATCATTAATTGGACTCAGTCTTTTTTTTATCTACCACCCGGTTCGGAAAGCGGTTTTCACTAGTGAAGAACGAGCAAGAAACTTTAGTGTTGCTCTTTTCAAAACCAGTTTATAATGAAGTGATTATTACAAAATTTACAAGTTGGTTTTAATCAGAGCAGTTCATTAATAATTTGTTGTAAATCTACAATAAATATTTTTTATACGAATATGTTTACGCAATATTTAATATGGCTGAGTGAAGCGAAGTCGCCCAGAATGAAGAATCAGTATACTCTGTTTCACCAATATAGTGAATAATTGCGAACGCCTTAGATTCTAACTTAAGTATATAAACTATAGCCATACACCATCTAGACTGTAGCGGCTTTGTTAAAAGACATTTTTAAAACCTATTTTATTTATTGATCGACTTTTGAATTTAGTTTGAGCTAAGAATACTAATATTCCGAAGCTATATTCTATAAATAACTAGCTGTTAAGATTCTTAGCAAACTTAACAAAGATCTTGAGTTGGAATCTTAGTGCGAGAAATGCAATATTTTAACTGAAGCGTTTTAGTATAATATTAAATGAGTTGCCTGGTTCAACAATTCGCGCACGACGTGATTTAGCATCGGTCTCTATGAAGCTTAGAATACTAAGGTTTGAATCCTTTGTAATTGAATATTACTTATTGCTTTGTTAAAGCATACGTTTCTCTGAATATATTTTAGGCACATTTTTAGTTCCAGAACGAAAAAGCTTGATAAAAACTGTACGATGCGTTCCAGTGGCAACCCTAACAATGAAAAATGTATGCAATGTCACCCCTATGCTGAATGAGTTACTCCCTTGATTAAATCAGTCAAATCCTCATGTCTTTGAGGGTCTTGTACAGCGCGAAGTATATGAATGTTTAATTGCATAAAGAAAACTTTTTAATGTTGTCAAAAAGGTGGAAATTCAATTTGGTTATCAAATCAACGGTTTTGATTTTGAAGGTACTACAAATAAGTATACCTACACAGCCTTAAGTTGCTACTAGAGATTCTCTAATTGTCTTTTTAGAAGCGTCATGAAGCTGAAGAATAGGTGGTCTATGCTTCCTTGTTTTCACCTTTCTTTCTTCCTTTTCCATATGTGTTCTTCCGCAGTAGCAGTAGTAGTCAAGACGCTATTAAAAAGACATCATTGTGTTGAATGGCGAGATATTATACCGTCTTTCCCGACGGTATTTCAATTACACCTTTTCTGTGAACACAGTACTATCTAATTTTAATATCAACTACCGACTTATATTTCTTGCAATTTGACGCAATTATGTCGGCCTACACAATGACTCATTTATCAGGTGCGTGTTCTAGCTAAATTATCAACAATAAAAATAATAGGCTTTTGATGCTGTCAATAATTTGTAACGTGTGATTTTTAATAGCGATGAGTAAAGCAACCTATTCTAGTATGACGATGGTGCTGACAGTTATATTAAGAAGGACTAAGGGTTTGAATATAGAACGAAGTTGTCAACGGCTGATGTGAAGGATGGCCGAGTCCAACGAGTCAGAAGATTATTACGCTGTGATTGTTCAAAAGTATACATCACTAGACATTGTAGAAATTTAAATATGCGAGTTGTATGTTGTGCAGAGCCTTGTTAAAACAATGTAATGTAATGTTGGAAAAGAATAGAGGAAATATGACTATTCAACCGGCGAATTATTTCGAGAGTTCGAGTTTAGTTATAATTTAATTTTACCAAATATAAAAGCCCCTGTTAGTTTCTCGCACTAAAACGTTATTTTTGTATCTTAAATCCCTGACACTACACAAGTATTATTACAGAGTTTTTACTGAAGCGTTTAATAGGATTAACTGATTTTTTGCTGTAATCTCTGAAATATATCTTTATTGTGTTTTATTTATTTTGCAGTAAATTCTGTCTTGAACAATGAATTATTTTGATACTAATGAGTTATTTACAATTAATCTCGATAACTTTCTAATAAGTTATTTTAAATTCTTCTCTCTTCAAGGCAGCGTAGGTTCCATAATTGTGGTCAGGGGTTTAATGTGAAAATATATTTTTTGTGTGAATAAATATGGGACGTTCCATGCCTAGGAAATTTAACTACCTAGTGGTCTGCATTCCATACTCACCTATAAAGAGTTATTTTTCCTTAATTCGTTCATGGCACGGTCCAATTCTTTCATAATGGTCTGCTACAGTGAGAAGGAACTAATATAGTTATAATGTACAACAGTTGGAGTCTAGTTTTTCTACATAGTTTTTTGATATCAATATCCTTTTTTCTCTTGCGTCAGTCACTCATCCGCGTCGCGTCGGTACCTATCGCATGCCGTTTTTTTTTCAGAGCTAATATTTTTTCCACCGTTGCCTCTGCACTAGAAATATTGATATGAACTGAAATTGTTTCTGTGGATAATATATATTCAAATATATATCAAATTCGGATTTGAAACGTAATTCATTGTAAATAGACCAGATTCGTGGTTCATATATTTCACAAGTTTTCAGCAGCAAACATGGGTAATTTCCTCAATAATGACAAATTCAAGAAGTGAAAGTAAAAAACTACCTTAAACATTTTAAGATTGGAATTGAGATATAAAGATAGGTTCTTTTAAACGGTCATATGTAATAAGTTGAGTGACAATATACACTCGTAAGATAACTTGCTGGATCTAGGTTATTTCCAATAAGTGAGTGAGAAAATCCGCGATATAAACAAATTTCCAAAAGCTGACTAATTATGAGGCTATGGATTATAATAATGTCTTCTTAATTAAGTAATAGCTGATATATCATGAAAAACAAAACACTATTCAATGGTCAAATAATTGTCAGCAAAAGTACGATATGTTATTTGATAAATAAAACAAAGAACGCGGCGTTTGTTCGCGAATTACGAAGATAAAAAATGATGTATTCAAAGAGAGCTATTCAAATGCGAGCGACAAACAAGAACAAAGCTTTGTACAAATCCGAGATGTGCAAAAACTATGCTGCTGCTGCCAGTTTTTACGACATAATAAAGGTTTTCAGAAAATATTTTTCCTCGAATAATTTGGTTTGTCACAAAGTACAATGCATTGACAGTGTAAATGCTTTATTTAATTAAATTTTATATATCATGATAAAAACAGAGTGCTCCAGTAAACAGCTTTAATATCCGAAAGCAATATAATATTTTAACACTTAAATATTAAACTGGCATAGTATCCAAAATAATAATATAATAAAATAATTCGTGCACACAAGTAAGTTGGTACAATCGTATCACAATAGGAGATAATCATTCCAATCTGTACTTCTATCTAACTACACTTAAAATCAGACGCAGACGCATTATCCAAAAAAATATTAATGATTTAGTCAAACCATCACCTCTCATTTTATGACTTTTTAAACAAAATTAAACTCGTGTGATCCAATAAATTAGATTTTTGCGAGCTGGCAAAATGTTTGCAAAAGTAACAATATGTCATACAAGTGTTGTGTGTAAAAATGGGTACAAAACGCAATAATAAATATGTTTGCATTTCCAAAATTAGAAATTGAATTTTATATGCCCCTAGCTTTTTGTAAGTTCCGTATTTTATTAAAATGTGTATATTGGGCCGATTTTTCAACCTTTTGTTTGGGCACATAATATCTCAACTGTCATAATATCAAACCAAATAGTAATATGGTTGTGAAATGCTGATAACAATGTTGAATTTTGGATTTCGTGAGAATATTAATTAACACGTTGTAAAATTAATGTTGTTATGAATTGTTTTTAAATTATTACTAGTTTTATTTTTATATTTGAAATGTTTTTTTTTGTTATTAGCGCACCCCTATTTATTAAACTGATATATTATAATTGATATCGACGATAATTCAAATATAAACATTGTATTACAAGTACGAAAAGTAACACATTTATTGTTTTTATTACAGCTTGAATGTACAAAATCTTTTGTTTTTTTTTATTGCTGTGAATGGCGAGACAAGCATGCCGTTCGCCTGATGGTAAGCGATGCGACTTATGCGCTCATGAACAGTAGCAAAACCAAACAACATCTTGAACTATAAAGCAATGCTTGGCATTCCACTGCGCTCGCCATCCTGAGACATAAGATGTTAAGTCTCAATATGTCCAGTAGTTACTCTGGCTACAATGTCCTTCAATCCGAAACACAACAGTGCATTTAAACTGCTGTTTGACGGGAGAAATAGACATTGCGGTGGTACCCACCCAGGCAGCCTCTCACATATGAGAGACCTACCACCAGAATGACAATGTGTCTTAGTTTATCCTTAATCTTTCATCTAATTAAGACACAAAAAATCCGATGTATATTTCAGGTTTCAAGTAATGTGTCTTATCTATATATATAAAAATGAAACCCGTTTCGCGTTGTCACGGCATCACGTGTGAACGGCTGAACCGATTTCAATAATTCTTTTCTTTACCCCATACAAACGTTTTCTAACTAAAACGTTGAGTCAATTTGAGCTTTATTGCTATTGTATAAAGTTCAAATTAAATTACAAGCACTCACTGTTGTTTAAACAATGTAGGTATATTCCTAACGTCAAACCTTTTTCCTAACGTCGTTTTTTTTGTTTTTTTTTTTTATTAAAACAATATGTGTGATTTTCCCATACAATATGTTCATGGGTTTGTAACTGTCAAACATTTAATTTTCACCCTGTCGATATGGTAAACTCTGCCCTCAAATTAAAGAACGTATTTAAATAAAGGTTTCGAATCGAAAACATATATCCACAATATTCGATTAATGGCGTATTTCAGATTTTAAAGAAGTAAAATATTGACAGTAGTGAAAATGGATTGACATTTTAATTGATTTTAATTGTTTATGCATGCGTTCAGAAATTTATTTTGTATAAACTAAGGAGAATATATCTAGCTACTTTAATATAGGACAGTGAAATAAATAATGTTCACACGTAATGGTGGATTTACATGTTGGCTGAGGCTGGGTCAACGTCTACCAACTCCAAGCTATTAACTATGAAAAACATAATGCCAGCCGATCCAAACACTCCGTTTACACGCTGCCGTTGGTCGAGGCTGGCTGAGGTTGGCCAAGCGTGTAAATGCAGCATAAGAAGTTATACTTGCTCCTTTTCAAGATTGAATGCCATTTTTATCACGAATTTTTACAGTGGCCTTTCCTTCGCTCTAATTCACTGATAGAAATGTACATCGTATCGGAGTGAGATAGGTTATATTATACCTAAAGGGGGTAAAAAAGGGTTGAAAAGTTATGTCTAAGAAAATCGAAACCACTGAAGTTATGTCTATGAAATTTTATATTTCAACTCTTTATTACTAACAAAAAGTAATGGCGTGCAATATTTTTTGGAAAAACAGCATTTTGGTGCTGAAGTAAGGGAAGGAATATTGGATGGACAATAAAAACGCAAAAGTTTTTAATGTCAAAAATTCATAAGGCAATCTTTATATGTATATGTATATGGATGTATATGGAGAGAAGGGACATAAAGTAAAATAGAATGGAAGGTACGGGAGAGGGCTGGGATAGATGACAGATTTGTTAGGACGAAATGTAAATGCACGTTATAAAACGGGATGGATAATTAAGAGAAGGGATGGGACGGACGGGGAAGAGACTGAACAGGCGGATGAGACGGGATTGTGCCGGACAGTAGGATAGCTACGTCAAGTTTAGGTATACAAGAGTTTATACGAAAAACAACATGTATTTGGTGTGGAGTGGAATCAAGAAATCTATGCACCCAGGCGAAGCTGAGTCGGGCCGCTAGTCATAAATAATTTTAAAGTAAAGTACTTATTCAGTTTTCAAATCAAAATACAAGTAGACACTATCATAATACACCGCGCCATAAATGTTAAAATGCTCTAGGTATATCACAATAACAACAGAACATCGCCGCAGGGTGTAAATGATAGTTTTTCCGAGAGATTAATTTCAATGTTGGGGCGAATCGTGCGTACGGAATGTTGCAGCCACGAATAATTAATTTTGAGACGGATTGTGCTATTTCCTTTGGTTTCGCGTTTGATCTATGCAATTATTTATATCTTTCACTTCACTTCAAAATAAATAAATTCATCCAAAATTCCACTATAATGATTACATAATGAATAAATACACTCACCATTACATTTGGATATTCTTGTGGAAAATGGTTTTCCTATTTTCTTTGCCCACTAAAGAACAGTTGGTTTGTTTTGAATACACAGATTTTTAACTACACGTAGATTTTAACCAGCTATCTTTTGTTTTACAATTCGGTATTTCATAATAGTGTTATATATTTTTTTATCTCATTAAATATGTTACAGAATTTGTACGTAATATTTAAACCGTAGCTAGCATTATACAAGTCCAATTTCTTAATCAATTTACAAAAAGAATATTCGCTATTTGACTGTATTTTTTATGCCCCATCATCTAATGTTTACTGTAAACTGACGTCACATATTTATCAACGCCCTCAAAACGGTGTAATATTCAGGAACTGTGGTACAACGGAGCTAATTTTATAAAAGCCTTCAGATGTGAAGGGTGCATCTGTAATGATGGTTTCGTGATAAGAATTCACAACAAGCTACGAATGATGCGTACAAATGAAGACGGTATTTGATCTTGTATAGAGTGAAATGCTTTTATAAGAAGGATTATGTAAAATGTATACCTTGTTTTAGAAATATACGGTGAACAAATTTAGGCCGTATTTTATGCCGAAACAAAACACCAAAAAATATTCGGATAACGACGGTAAATTGCCACAGTAAATTTAACAATAGCATTAATAACCAAACCAAATTATTTTAAAACACATGAAGGCTGAGATGGCATACACAAGTAAACAGGTTAGCACAATCATGTCGACCCGGGAGATAATCAATCCAATCTGTATTCTATCTCTCTTAACATCAGATACAGACATTTTTTCTATCCAAAAGATAAATGATTAACTAAACAACCACCTCTCATTTTATGACAAAATTCTCTTACACTTCACCACGAAAACCCACCTATCTGTATAAAAAAGGCATAAAGCTTTGATAAGTCCCTTATACTTACAATATTCTTGTAAGACATACGTTTCCTCAATACATCATAGTTTTTCAATAAGGGATCTTCGATTGCAGTTCTTGCGGCGCGGCCGCTGTTTGTGACAGCCCTAAGAAAGGTTATTTATTGTCTGTGGTTTAGAGAGTGCAGAGCTGTCTTTGACACCGCTTGGGCGAGTTTTTGGCCCGTGCTGATGTGAAATATGGTCTCGGTAAATGCATCCGTGTGCGATTATATTGACAGCGGAATTAATGTTTTAATCGTTGCAACTATATACTCAAAGCGATCCTGCCGGCTCCGCCCAGATGCAGATAAATTTTTAAAAATGGCGACTAAAATGTTATTAATATTGTTATATTTTTTAGGTTATATATTTTTTAAATTAATTTTTTTTTTCATAATATGTATCCTATCTTACTATATTATTACTTCTCTTACTATATATTACTATATAGTATTACTTCTAATACCTCCAAGAATATGTGAACAAAGTTTCATGATGATCGGTTAAGTAGTTTTCAACAAACTTCATTCACATTCATAATATTAGTAGGTATTGATTATTCATCCTGAGTGACATAACATTTCCGATGGCTATTTAGGAAATTTCTATATTTCCTAGGAAAAGTAGATATTGTAAACATAATCATATATTCTTATCTATATTAGGAGTAGTACACATTTCCTACGATTTGTACAATATGATGGAATACTTACATTTACGTGAGCATACATAGATTTTGTATCTTTTGCAACCTATCTGCGGAAGCTCGTAATTGACTATCTTTTGTATTGATAGCTGTTAGCCACCTAAATAAAGTAAAATAAAAAATAAATAAGTGTATAAAAATCTCTATACTAAAGAACAATCCGCATCCCACCATACCAACTCTATTCTGTTCCTAATCAACGTGCGACGAGAATAAATTGAACTCCACTCTCCTTTAAAAGGACTATAAAGCGAGTAAGTACCCACCTAAAATAAAAATAAATAATTGAATTCATTGGGGGTTGGAAGTGATTTTTTGTCTCCACGCCCTTTGAAGATCCTATATATCTTTTACAGATGGTAGTATTTGCATTCTTGAAGCGTGCAGAGAATTTATTACGCACTTTTACTAGAGGCCTATCACAAATGGTTTTTAAAGATTACTTAAAAAACAGAATACAACGGGTTAACATAGGTGGTCTAGTTAGCAACGATATACCTGTAAATTATGGCGTTCCCCAGGGGAGTGTTCTCGGACCGACATTATTCCTTATCTATATAAATGATTTATGTGACTTACAAATAAATAACTGTAAGATTTTTACTTACGCTGACGACACAGCATTAATTTTTCATGATACAACTTGGAATAACGTTAGGATTCAAGCCGAGATTGGACTACAAAAAATTATAGGCTGGCTAAATCATAACCATCTCACACTTAATGTCGCCAAAACAAAATATATGCTCTTCTCCAACACGAAAAGAACACTTCCACCACACGCTAACTTTCAGCTTCAAGTACACTATTGTCGCAATACATCCAAAGACACATGCGATTGTAGATACCTAGAAAGAACTAAAACTATGAAGTACTTAGGTGTACATCTCGATGAAAATTTGACATGGGAACCACATATCAGCTACACTACGGAGAGGACTAGAAAATTAATGTATGTATTCAAAAAACTACGACACGTTGCGGATTTTACTTTACTAAAAATCGTTTACTTTGCTTTGGCTGAATCTATTTTGTCTTATTGTATCACATCGTGGGGAGGGGCCAAAAAAACACACCTTTTAAAACTAGAAAGAGCTCAACGCGCATTACTGAAAGTGATGACATTCAAATCTTTTAGGCATTCCACATCCCAACTTTATGATGAAATTGATGTTTTAACGGTGCGTCAGCTATTTGTCTATAACACCATATTATCCCAGCACAAAAAACTTAATTATAGCCTTGATGCAGCTCGAGTTAGAAGACATGATAGGATATGTCCGTCTGTTTATTATAAGACCCATTTTATAAATAAATTTCAATGTTACCTAAGCCCCATGCTTTATAATAAATTGAATAAAATATTAAAAATCTATCCACTTAATAATCATATATGTAAAAAAGTTGTCAGACAATGGTTAAAAACTCGCTCATATGACGAAGTTGAAAACTTATTAATACATTACAAATAGAAATCTATTACACACATCGCTAGTTTCGAAGTGCTTTTTTTATGTTTTTACTTAATTTTCTTATCCTTTAATTAAAACTTTGCTTAAATATATTCAAGCAGAGGTTCGCAGACACTGTGGTCTAACTATTATTGTAAACGATTGTGGGTATGCAAAAAATAAATATATTTTAACAAAATTATTATGTTATCTTAGTCTGTAGTTTCTTACAATATTTAGTGTTCTATGAACAAAACTAATGTCATAGGAAGTGACTAGCCTCTAAGGTACAGGCCCGGCCTAGTTTAGATGCTAGTGTTCATCAAACCATGTGCATTACGTGTATAACAGTGACAACATTGAATTTGTAAGTAATTGCATATTTTTAGTGTCAATAAAGATTTTTATTTTTATTTTATTTACTTTTGAGTTCAAATTTTGGGGTTCGCTTTTGAAATCTAGTGAAATGCAGACTGAATACTGCTAAGTATGTAGTTTGATGTGTATGTGTATTTATTTAAATCAAGGAAAATTCTTACAATAGCAACAATTAAGTTAGTACAAAAGGCGACCTTATGGCATTAGGCATTTTCTTACAGGCAACATTTGGATGGAGATGAGAGAAAGGAGATAAACTTATCTTTTTTCCTTTTCTACTCCATTTTTAAAGGGCCAAAGTCCATCTCACCGTCGGTTTTTTCAAGCATCATGTACGATATTCCTTTCGGGCGTTTAATAATACCTTAGCAACCATATATGCCTTTTCAATGCTCAAAAAAGTTTATATTACATAAACACACACGGATCTATTCAGCTTAACAAAAATACAGCAAAACAAGCGTCCGACTAAACAAAGTTGGCAGTTTATTCGGGTCGGTAGCACTAACTTGCGAACTTTTCCCACCATTTTCCATTGTAGAGCGGCGTTAACGATTGTCCCTAACATCTCTGTAACATAACCGTAAACATCGGTACGCCTGCTTTTATTACTGCCCTGGTTTGTTTTCTAGTATGAAAGATTTATGCTGGATTTGTTTTTACACCACGAATAGATAGAACGGTTATTTGTTGAATTTGTTGTTTTAATATACCTATACAGGCCACTCCCAAATTATTTATATTGGTATAATAGAATGACTACATTTCATCAGACGGTTTCACTATAGTCCACAGTCAGTCTCTATTGGGGAGACATGGTTCTCTCTCCTGGGTTGACATTATTATAGCGTTCTTAAAACTGCGATACATTTAGCTACTTGAGTACCACTATGATGGCTTTTCGACCAATCCATAGTGTACGGGGTCGTTATCCAAGCCAAAACGATTGTAGAATATTCGCAATCCTTAATTTTTGGGTGTCTGACCACACCCAACGAACGAAACGCAGCAGAAACACTTAATCCACATCAGCTTTCATTGAGTGAGTTATGGACGAACCCTGCCAATCTACATCATACCACATAATTACACAATTTGTATCAAAACAATCCGATCTTCATCATGTATATTTCAGCAGCTGCACCCGCCCAATTGGGTTCTGTATGCCATTTTCAGTGCATAATACATTATGCGCCTCATTATATAGAGGGCACAAATACCCTCGTCGGGAACGGGACCCTAATTGATCCCATTGAGACCAGCGACGATTCAGGACAGGTACCGGAATTTTTATACGTTATACCGTTGTATTGATTCTGACGGCGTACAACAACGCTTGCTGGATTAAATTTTATATTGGAAAATATGTGTATTACTTGAGTTTGATGAAAAATATAAAACAATTGTGATAAATCCTTAATACGCTGAAAATGACTTTTAATAAAATTAAGTTGGTAAAGAGAGAGCAAAAATACAAAGATTGAAATATTTTCAAGTCTGATTCCTATAAGGTGATAAATTAAGAAAGGTTTAGGGAAAATCTAACATTTTCCTCGAAAACCTTAAGTTATTAATCTCGCACAAACTAACGCTCAAAATCGTATATTGACGTAAAATTTACTGGTGGTAGGTCTCTCATATGTGAGAGGCCATCTGGGTAGGTACCACCGCAATGTCTATTTCTCCCGTGAAACAACACTGCTTAAATGCACTGTTGTGTTTCGGATTGAAGGACATTGTAGCCAGTGCAACTACTGGACATATTGAGACTTAACATCTTATGTCTCAGGATGGCGAGCGCAGTGGAATGTTGCTACTGTTCATGAGCGGTCGTATCGCTTACCATCATGCGAACGGCTTGCTCGTCTCGCCATTCAATGCAATAAAAAAAAAAAAAAAAAAAAAAAAAAAAAAATTGAAGTTCAGTGTTTTGATTATTACATTTTGGACATCGAATTCTGAAATCGTAAAAGTATAGAATAAGCCGCTCTAAACGGGTAGATATATTTGTGGCGAGGCTTAGGTTTAGCAGGGGAATACGTCACAGGAAGTCCCAATTCTTTAAAAGAAGAATAAGAAAGAGAGAAGATGGATGGGGACGAAGGAGGAAAGTAATACTGGACCTTCAACAGTCTTAAACGCCAAGTGACATAGCAAAGTGGTCCCTTCACTTCTACTCTTTGTTTGAAAATGTTACCATACGTATCGAGCCAAGTTTTGTCCAAGGAAGGTCAGTTCATTTCTACAATTTACCATGTACGAGTTACTATAAGTTTCTACCACATTAAAACGTTGGAAACTCTGACTTGTGACTGATCTTACTCCTCAACCCAAGTTCCTCATATGCATAATTGCTTTTCCCTTTAATATACTCCCATAAAAAGCCTGAAGATTCAAAAGATGTTCGTTCGAGCTAATTGCTTTTAAGGGTTTTTGACGAGTGTCGCGAGAGCACTTGTACCAACGTATGGGCATATGTTTGGAGGGGTCTTTGCGCGGGCTCACGGGTTTTTCAAGGGCCCTGCTGGTTAAATATGAGTGATTTTATGCTTAATTCGGTTTGGGATTGCCGTTTTTGTTGGTGGATTAGTAATTGGTTATTTAATTTTGTTATGAGTACTAACATGTTTGGATAATGCTAAGGTTATGTAACTTGCGAATCGAACATACTCGTATAATTTGTACACTTTTGGATGGACGTTTGACGCTTTGATTGTTGGCGTGCTACCTCTACATCAGTACTTTTGCATGTGACCAGCCATAGGTAAAGAAACTCATCATCAGCCCATCTCTGTCCACTGCTGGACATATGCCTCTCCTATGGCATGAAGAATTAATAACAAGATGTAAATAATAACCTGATTAATCGTCACAATCAATAACAATTCAACAGGCTTCCGACGAAAACTACGGGATCTATTTTACTGGTGGTAGGTCTCTTATATGTGAGAGGCTGCCTGGGTGGGTACCACCGCAATGTCTATTTCTCCCGTCAAACAGCAGTTTCAATGCACTGTTGTGTTTCGGATTGAAGGACATTGTAGCCAGAGTAACTACTGGACATATTGAGACTTAACATCTTGTGTCTCAGGATGGCGAGCGCAGTGGAATGCCAAGCATTGCTTTGTAATTCAAGGTGTTGTTTGGTTTTGCTACTGTTCATGAGCGGTCGCATCGCTTACCATCAGGCGAACGGCATGCTCGTCTCGCCATTCAAAGCAATAAAAAAAAAAAAAACAAAAAATAATCTATAGGCGGTATAATTCCCAATATCAAGATACCTTTATTATTTTTCCTACTTAAATGTCATATAGAAAAAATATATTCTTGTCTCCATCAGGCAGCCAACATTACGTTCACTATATGTCCTATCCTCTATCTTACCAAGTCATATAAATCATAACAACATCAGCGTAGTAAAGCAGTTTAACGAGCAATATAGATAGAACATTGTATTGACCCTGGGGAACGGTTAGGTCAGCACTAGACCAGGGCTAAACAAAGCCTATCAAAACTTTATTGTTATACTGTTCTCAGAATCTACAGGAGTGGATTTAGTTGTAACTTATGGGTATTATTTACTTATTGAAATCTTTATTGTAAACAAAGAAAAATATACAGGAACATAAATAAATAAAATACAAATGGCTATCTCATCGTCAAAACTAATAATAAAAGAGATTGCCATATAGTACGTACAGAATTGTAAAATATAGATAATTTCTAAGCGGCTTATATGGTACTGTGTGAGAATAGTTCTGTTATACCAAATTTAGTTAGCCGTTGAGTTAATAAATGTAAATTCGCTGGTTTGATCATAGGACCGTTGGCGTTGTATTTGCTTGGCTACTCGTACTGGCTCGCTTTGGACGTGATGGAAAACAGTGAAAGAAATCTCTGCACGTAAGATCAATTCAAAGGTATATGAAAGTTAGCAAACAGCATTAGCTAAATCAACTGACTTCTTCCTTTTTCGATAGTATTGAGTCAAAGAAATCGGCCGGATACATCATTAAAAGTAAAAGAAAAAAACATTTTGGACAAAATTCATCGAGACCAATGAACGGTAAGTTCTCATCTGTACTTATTATTAATGTTGATGTAACTCTTTAAGATTGTTTTGTGTTTATTGTAGCTAAAATAAACGTTTTTATCTATCTATCTAAGTGCGATGTAAAAAAATAAGAAGATATTTATGACAATATGGTCATAATTATTAATTATATTATATTTCCACGAGTCCTAAGCTCGGCCCTGCCCGCTCGTCTGGGGACCGCAGCACTATCTCAAGAACAGTCCCAATTTATACTATCGGAACCTGTCGGCCGCCTCTGATTTGATTACGAGCGATTAATTAACAGCGGACCCCACCCTTACCCCTCGTCCTTACTCCAATATTATAAGCACAAAGGATACCCCTTAATTGATTCTATTTATTTGAATTACGTGTGTTTTGGATGGGTGACGGTATTTGAGTACACGATGCTTTTCGATGAGACGATATTATTTCATAGGCTAAAATATAATTCATAGAGTATTAAGGTCTAATTACATTTGAAAATCTTATAAGGTCAAAAATAATAGCCTTCTATCGAAATATTTAAAGAAATGACAACAACGTATTTAAAAACTTAGTATTAAAAAGTATTACCAAATTAATAATAATATACGACGATAGGAAAAAAAAATAAGAAATATTTTTTTTGCATAAAATATTGTCGAAATGTGTCTAAAGTCACTAAAACTATTACCCGGTTTCTTTTAAGATTTACCTGGTCTGATCTCAAGCCACACAGTCTTGATATAATATAACTGATGATGTTAATCCACCAGGCTGATTTAATGCGGATTAGTAAACAGGTTAGAATTTTTCAAAACTTACTGGTGGTAGGTCTCTCATATTTGTGAGAGGCTGTCTGGGTGGGTACCACTGCAATGTCTATTTCTCCCGCCAAACAACAGTTTAAATGATGTGTTGTGTTTCGGATTGAAGGACATTATAGCCAGAGTAAGTACGGACGGATTAGGATGGCGAGCGCAGGGGAATGTCAAGCATTGCTTTGTTATTCTAGGTGTTGTTTGTTTTGATACTGTTTATGAGCGGTCGTATCGCTTACCATCAGGCGAACGGCATACTTGTCTCACTATTTATTGCAATAGGAAAATAATAGATTTTTATTTGTAATTATTTTCTACTTGCTCACATGAAAGCCTATTTTCACTGGCTCCCCGTTTTCGTATAACACCATTTTTAAAGGTAACTGAAGTCTCAAAGAGCCGTAGTCTCTCGATCAACACAATTACTCGCGCCTGTTATTAAAAATTCCCGTCAGGTGAAAAGTGTCATGAAGTTGCTGCGCTTGTTCATTAGTTAATTGGGTGAGTGCGTCTCAGTTGCAGCCATTAGCTTAATTGACACACGGCTTCACGCGGCGATGTCCAGCCTGTGATTAAAATAAAAATAGGAGAAAAATGTGCAATGTAACTTGAAGCCTTGATTTTGAGCGAGCTGAAATATTTTGCACTGGGCTTCCCGAATGAGAATTTTCGTAAAAATATGCCTTGAGCTGTTGTCTGGTAGAGATAGCCTGGAAACTAATTAAGCAAGAAATATTTATTTAATAGTAGTACAAATAGCACACATTTAGGCAAACAAAATTATATAACAATAAACTTGAAAGTATAATTCTATAATTTGCTTTGGTGATCCTTCCCATTGATTAGCACAAAATAGCTACTAAAGCACTTGACTTGTTTTTTTTTCTCATTGCATCTTAATGTGCTCAATGTAACTGAGAAATTAGATGTATGTGTTTTGAATTCGAATCATCTCAACTTTACTCTCGTCTCCTATTCAATAGAATGAATTAAACGGTGGTTACACGTGGCAATGTCCAGTTTATAATTGAAATGTAAATAGGAAAAAAATTTGAAAATATACCTGTCTTGATTTTTAGTGCACTGAAATATTTTACGCTGGTTTATTGATAGTTAAAAATAAGTTTTAAAAATTTATATTATTACATTGCTAATGTTTTTTGAAGGGGTTCTAAGTCAACAAACCTATCTTTCAAATTGGGTCATTTTCGCTATTAAGTAAAATACCCTTAAAATACTTAAACAAGTATTGTGTTATAATTAATTTTTTTGCTTTTATTTTTGATATATTATTTAAAACCTAAAAGTATAAGGTCACTTTCAGAAACCACAACCGTATACTAACGATATCTTTCCTTGCTAGTGGAACAATAAATAATATTATAATTAACATTGCTAGGCATAAGCCGGTTTGCGCCATAGAGCGCTGCGTTTTAAGTGTAAGTGGGTTAACAAGGAATGCACATTGCGGCACAAACCACTGGCGCTTAATGAGACCAGTTGTCCGGGACTAGTGTTGCTCTAGTTATTTTAAATTATCGATGGACTCAGTTTAATGTAAAACTTTGCAATAAAGAATACGATGCGGTGACAATTGGCATTTTAAAACAATTATGGCAAAAATATTAAAAATATCATTGTGTTCGTTGAATGATTTTATACGTAGGTATTTCTATATATTTTCAAAACACAAAGAGACTTTTAACAATTTCCGTCGTAGTATATCGGGTTGCCATAATAACATTGAATTCGAATTTAGCGCACTTCTTAAAAACAGACTCATTTTTTGCCAAGCTATGGGAACCATATTGGTTACATATTATTGTAAGAAAAAACTATTGCATCAAGGCAAAAGGTTAGAAAAACATTTTATTTTTAGGAATCGAGAAAAAGCTATCATATTTTATATAAAATCGATTCTATCACTAAAATAAAGAAATATATTTGAAAATAAATTCAACTTAAATGCACTTGATGTCTCGATACGAAAAATCAACCAAGAACTTTACAATTCAACATTACCACAGGGTTAAACTTATTCTAAATAATAAATATTAAAAAAGCTAACGTTCTATCGATACTGCACCCATCACTAAAGCATTGAGAATTACCTAATAACTGTCACTGCGGCGTGTGCTACTCCGTAATACCGAGGCATACAGTGATGATCCGCTTACAACATCTTATTAGCAGATTCACACTACCATCACTCAAATAACACAATACAGTAAGTTCCTTAGTTCGACTGAGTGTAGTATTTTTGATACAAGAACAAATATGATAGTATATTCGTGATACTAGATCAAATATGAAGTAATAGGATAGTATATTCGTAAATAATAGTTTTATTTTAATTAGTAACATTCAATTACTTCTAAAAGTGCGTGGTGGCCTGTTGGTAAACGGACTAGACGCAGCTGCCAACATGTTCACGGTGGTCGCGGGTTCGAATCCCAGGGCACACCTCTGACTTTTCGCAGTCATGTGTGTATTGATAGTCAATCACCACGCACTAAAACGGTGAAGGAAAACATCGTGAGGAAACCTGCATACCATAGCGATTCATAGGAGTTTCTATGGTGTGTAAGTCCGCCAACCCGCACTAGGCCAGCGTGGTGGACTATATGGCCTAACCACTCTCAATCGTATTCTCAATTGTCGAGTAGGCCCGTGCCCTGCAGTGGGACGTATATGGGCTGATACAGTACAGTACAGTACTTCTAAGAACCCGTAATAGTCTTTATAATCTATATACGTAATATCTCAGTACAGACAGAATCAACGGCGTTTCCACATACAACTGGCTTCTTAACCAGCTGCACCACGATATCATGAGATTTTATTTAGCGTAAGCATACAGGATTTACAAAATTCCATACTAACAAAAGGTTGTATTAAATATACCTTCACTAAATTATAAATTGAGTATTCAATACGGTCCTATTAAATTATTAAAGCACCAAATACATAATGAAACAAGCTTACTCCTCGATAAATTATTGACAAGCCGGCTGAAGGGAGTGAGATTGAAATACATTCAATAACGATTTAATTGAGTAAAATGGAAGAAGAACAGAGAATGCTTCTTATAATCGTGTGATGTCAAAATCTGGCAACGGGCTATGTTGAATATATTTTCGATAATTTCTCTCTTCAACTGTAGGAAGTCCACTGTATGACACAGAAATCCCTCATGGATATCTAGTGCGACCTGTTGGAAGTGGTTTTTTCTAGGCATATATATATTTTAGGTATATTTTTATCACGGTGAAGGAGAAAATCGTGAGGAAATCTGCGTACCATAGTAATTAGCAAGAATTTCTATGATATGTAAAGTCCACCAACTCGTACTAGACTAGCTTGGTGGACTATATAGCTTAACCGCTCTCAATCGTACTCTCGATTGTAGAGGAGGCCCGTGCCCTGCAGTTGGACGTGCATACATTCTTATGTAAAGAAAAACGGCACGTCAATCATATGCAACTTTCAAACTATACAAAATTACATTCTACGTGCAATATCAGTGGATGTTATCCTGCTCAATAACCACGTTCCACCAATATATTTTATCAAAATTGTACCGATAATACACTTCACTAAAATTAAATTCGCTAATATTATCCCGATACTAATTAATACACAAGCAATTAAAAAACTATCTTCCATTATATTTACATGAAATTTAATCAGGCTTCACTAACTCATAATTAACATTATAATTTAGCCGTAATAATATGAGTTTAGAGGTACGGATTTGTTAATATAATCATTATCCCACCCTGGGGGTTGGTTTGGGGGATGAGAGTGGGGTAAACTCGTCTTCTACACGGAATTCATGCAGGCCTATTTATCACTTTCGGATAAATGAACATTTGGGTGATTCGTAGCTCAGTGGTTTCCCTTCTCGTTATCTTAGCCCGGGAGTTGGATATAAATTGTGACTTAAAATTAATTTTAGGTATATATTGTTATTATTAGGTATGGTTGTTGGTCAAATCGAATAGTCTCTCGTAGATTCTGATATCCACGACGCAAGACTTAATTGATCTTACTGGGGATCGGGGCTCTGTGTGTGATGGGTGTATTGGGTGGGTGTATTTATATATTTGTAATATTTGATATAATATTTTAATAGTAGTCCAGGTTTATAATGTTTTGAACAACCTTCACACATGAAAATGACCCCAAATGAACTTATGCTTCACAGTTATTAAAAAAAAAATTGGAGAAGGGCGAGGTAGTAGAGTATATCTCTTTATATTTTATTAGTTGAGGATTTTTTAACATCGTTTTTATTTTATTGCAGCGAATGGCGAGACGAGCATACCTTTCGCTAGATGGTAATCAATACGACCGCTCATGAACAGTAGCAAAACTAAAAAACACCTTTAATTACAAAGCAACGCTTGGCATTCTACTACCCTCGTCATCCTGAATCAAGATTTACGTCTGCTTAATCAGCTTAGTGAAAGTAAGTCATTTTAGGATCAAAATCTATAAAACAGCTATTCTGTCATTTACCAATAATATTCGGTTGAAGTTTTAAGGTATCAGCTCTTGCTCTAAATACATCTATCAGACAGAGGTGTGTGCAATTCATCAGTCACAGAAACTGCTGTTTGAGGCCAAACAATACAAGATATATTCTCCCAGGATTGCATGCATGTAGTTTGAATAATATCTTCGAGTGATGACGAATGTAGCCCGGTTTTAATTGGAATTTAAATACTAATAGCTTACAGTTATCGTTTTAATGCGGGCAATTAAAATTATTTATTTTGTTAATCCATTTTAAGGTGTGTGTATTTGTATCAGCCACCTATGTTCCTCTACAGGGCAAGGGCCTCCACTACAGTCGAGAGTACGATAGAGGACTGATTAGGCCGCATAGTCCACCACGCAGGCCTAGTGCGGGTTGGCGAACTTTTACATACCGTAGAAATTCCTTCGAATTGCCATTTTAAAGTTACGTAACTAACAATAAATCGCAATTATAACCAAAAATTTTATTAATACAGCTAAAGTAATAATAACATACACTAATAACCACTTATTCGGAACAAGAAACACATACAAATGATTTTGCTATACCTAGTATAATATTTTTTGTTCAAATTGTATTTTAGCATAATATCATTTATTGATCTCTATTAATCTTACCTTGTTAAAATAAAACAGGAGAACGACTATTCACAGCCTGGGATACCCACTGGGCTACTCGCACCGAACAAGGTTTGTGTTATCAACAAATATTTGTTTCGGTTCTACGTGTCGGCGGACCGGAATTTTCTTTGTAGTTATGGATAACCGCGACATAAGATACAAATATACATAAGAGAAAAATGTAAAAAAGTTGATTTGATAGTGGAATTTTCAACGGGCTTTGAACCATAATATTCTGGGGTCTGTTCCACTTTTCACCACTATTTATAGTTTCAAAATTTGATAAGTATAGGGTTGGCAGTTTGTGACCAATATGGCGTTAGTTTCGCCCTCTATTACATGACAGGATAGTGATAAACTCGGGAAATGATTTGGTTATACTGTCACACCTGCTTACCATTTTGGGTATAAAGACGCGAGTTTGTGTCTAAATGATAATTGAATTATTTAATCATACGTAATGAAATCTCATGACCACCCCTTTAGAGAAACTTTTAAGAGGACATAAGAGTTCTAGAAGTAATTAAAATTTAATATAGAATTTCGAATATAAAAGAAAATATTAAAAGTCGGGTCAATAATGTACATGAAATGTCTTGAAAAATAAAGACCATCATTTATTTGACTAATAGAGAAACTCCTGATTTATGTTCTTTTCTGTCGTGATTAATGTTGAAAGTGTCAAGTTCAAAAACAAATCAAAGAAGTTAAATGGTATGCACTTTTTGCTTAAATTATTATATGAATGAATATTTAAAAATTCTATTTTACACCCAATGCTAAACCAAATTTTCCATCACTTTCTCATTTATAATCCGATCCTTTTAACAAGTTTTGATGTTACATAGTATTAAAAGAAAAACCAGCTGGGAGGAAAATTATAATTATTGCCTTCTATGAACACATTGCCTGCCAGACAGCCTAAATATTTCTAGATCGATCTTAATATACACCTGAATTCACCCTCGACAAATTCGCGGAAATTTTACCTCAACAAATTACCCGTATCCTGATATATGAAAAGCATACAACGCTAGGCGCGAGTTCGTTGCCCCGACACGTTAATTACCCCTTGCAACGTAACACTTTCGATTGAAAAAGCCCTTTGAATTCAACAGCGCGGCTCAACATTCATTCATCACAATTAAAATTTATTATTACGCGATTTCGCAGTGCTTATTAATTATACTTTGCTTTTGATTTACAACGCACACTGGTGTTAAATTGCTTTCTGAGTGGCTTCAACTAAGTTGATTTCACTTTTGTTGGGTCATTAGAGAATATAATTAATTTTAACTTTAATAGAGTTATAGATTGTCCTTTCTGTTCCGATGATGGGTTATCAGTGAGATTCATATAGAAGATATAATACGAGTATTATGCGACGAGCCGAAGGGTGAAATAGCGCAATTTTGAGGACGCCTATGTCCAGCAGAGGATCATAAAATACTGATGATGATTATGATGATGATAAAAAATAATACTATTCTCTCTATGAAACTCATTCACTTCGAACTCAGTCGAAGGTTACGACGTATGATAGAGGATTCAGACATTGTGTACAGTATTTTGGCATATTGTCACAGTTTTAGGTACAAAATTTGAATACTCCTCGTCGTATCGGAATATAGATTAACCGACAGGACTACGCCGAACACAATGTACCAACTGAACTGTATTCATTTGAAAGGAGAATAACTGATAGTTCAGCATGCTTATGGATGTTGCAGCCGGTGGATCCCCAACAATTCAAGACCATCCTTAACCTGAACATGGTACACATTTCAAAGTAGCCGTCACTAGCCTGCGTAGTCTTGTATGACCTACTTTTCCTACCACAACCTATTTCTACTTGTTAAATGATATTTTTGTAATTTTTTGAGTTTGTCTCTTATATTAATATAAAGTAATTTAAAATTCTCGTATTGTAAGTCCCGGACAACCTAGTCTTTTTTTTAGTTTACCAATTGTTTACTAAAAATGATGCGTGTTCACATACACAACGACTGATCACGGCGCGGTCGCACCACCGTATAGTTCGGTGTGCTCTGAGCAACAGAAGAGGAAAATTAATTTCTTATCACGTGGTCCGGATCAAACCAATCCCACTGACGATAATGATGCTGATGATGTGCGGTGGAATGTCCTCCACTTGATCAAATATGGTGCGTAGCACACCAAGTTCACGGTTCACTCCGAACCATGTTCGGTCGTCTATTACAGGCTAATAGTTCGTCGTTTGTCTCTCGTCAATAGCGGAACAGATTTACTCTATTTCTGCTTGCCCACGTTTCACACTAGCTCACACGCCTATTTTTACTTCCGTACTCCCTCTAAAACCCCATGTTCGTCATTAACTGCTTTTTCAAAACCAGTACAAATTAAGTTCTAACACATTGCCATAAAGTTACAATTTGAACGTACGGATCGAGCGAAATCTCAGGTGTATCCGATGAAAAGAAATGATAATGAACACGCTTCTTTCCGTTTCCTGTATAGATGACATCTCTTTGAAAGTTGAATACGGTTGAATTAAAAATGAGTTCAATTTAGTGCCACTTGTTTGATGTATGCTCGACGTTTTAAAACGGATTTCATACATTGGTGAAGTTGTTTTCATCATTCTGAACTTCGCTTTTAGTATTCAGTCTCTTGACCTGACTTCTTTTTGAGCAAATATTTAGTTAAAAGTAAATGGTGGGGCGATGCGATGAAAAGGCTAGGTCAACCGAAGAAGTGCCATCGCCTTACAAAAACTGAAATAATAAAAACAGCATTACTGCCGTATTTCTGTCGGCAAGACATACATCAATAAGATATAGAGTTAGATCGAAAATACTAAGTATTATTTTCTTTATCCCGCCACTATAAATACCAGAAATGCACTGGGAATTGGTCTGGGTTTCTATAATTGTTGAATACAACTTACCATACAAAAAGAAGCCGTCTAATTTACTGGAGATTCCATGAACAAAATCTGCAAATTTGAACCACTTTATAGACTTAAATAGCTTGAATAGCAGTCATTTGATAACCTCGATACACAAATTATAAACAGTATTCATGTTTTCATAACCTGATTCAGGAATGAAACTAATTGAAATGAATTGAGCACATATAGATTTGTCCTATTGAAGTGACTTTCATAAAGTCTATAGACTTTGCTATTGACGTTTATTATTTTGCTTATTGTGTTTGGTTTATTTTGCACTATATAAGATATAAAAACTATATTAATTTTGATGATTCATATGTACAATGTTATTCGTCTTGCATACACTGTGAGTTTGTGATATGTAGGTACAGATTATTTTGTAGTCTGTATTATTAAAGAAATAAAAATTTTGTTTTATTTTATTTATTCATATTTATATCGTTCTTGATCTTACAATTCCACTGTAAAATATTTAGAAAAGACACAGATTTTCCTACAACAGTAACTCTACTAGCAGGTAGCTGTAAAAAATATCAATTTATGAACCGAATCGCTAATATTTCAATATATGCTACTCGTTGATTTATTAATATTATTTAAGTCGTATTCAAGTATGATAAATGACTAAATATACGAGTATGAAAATAGGCATCGTCCAAAGATTTCTAAAGGAAACTATTAGATGCGGCCTAGAAGAAGTAGACTTCTCACTAGAAGTAGGCCGCATCCAATAGTTTCCTTTAGAAATCTTTCGCAAGTCACTACTTGCCAGGTTTCATAAAATAACTTAAAATTATATTTTAGAATCAGGGCAACAACATGACTCGTATCTCACTGGTTAAAAGCACAACATTACTATTAACAAAACACTCGTCAAAAGAATACGAACGGACATTACCATACAAAAGCGCGTTTTGCTCATCTCACGACGGGCATAAATCTTTTCGCGCTGACAGTTCCCTCCAGGTGCCGCCCTCTTTCAACTGTGAATACAAATGATAATGAACACGGCACGCAGGGATCACTGTGGTATTGCCACGCACTAGGCTTGAGGAACGCTTCGTTTTTGGAGCGTTTTAACGCTAAGTGATTAGAAGTTGTTGATGTGGCAATCCACAATTATGAATACAATGATTTGTTTGAACGATGATAAAGATTTGATGGTGGATGTCATACGAAATAAAGAAGTTGAAGATAGTAGACGGTTTCCAACGAGTCGTTGGACTTATTTCTTCTTTATAATTTGTGTTTCTATAATGAGCCCACGGTATTAATAATAAAATGCTTTTTATGGAAGAGGAAAAAAGGCACAATATATTTTACAGTGAATAAAAACTTACAATGCTTTTATTCTTTTTACATTTCAGTTTTTTAGCATAAATTCTTAATGGCTTAGTGTAAGTTTGTGAACGAATAAATTTCCATCTTAGTGGCCAGTAGCGTCTAGAATTTAAGGCATTTAAGTTTCAAGATTGGATTAACTTCAGTTCGTATTTGAAAACCGCCTAAATATTTGATAGGAAGATTAAATCTAATGTAGTAATATTTTTGGAATATAACATCATAACATGTTATGCGTACTCTCATAACATATTTCTTTGAACGTTTGATCCATTATCGCATTGATTAAGTTGTTCACTTACAGAAAATGCGGCATGGATGCACCATGTGGAATTGATGATGGATCATCAACTCATCACACAGGACTAATTGTAATTAAAAAGGAATGAAGAAGAAACTACTAGATAATAGTTTGAGATCACTAACACGATAAAATACATCAGCACATTTCGAGTTCCACTGAAACACTTCCTATTCTTAAAACATTTCCGTGAATAATGTTTAAATATTCTTAATATCCCGCTTGGTACAGACGGATGTGTAGATTTAGGTCGTCGACTTCCGTTGTGGTTTAGTTTGCAGACAAGCGGGAAATATGTTGCGCGGCCGCGTTGGAAAACGTTGCACAAATTGCAATTTATTTAGACACGAGTTGTCTTAAACTTTATAACTTTAAAGTACAGTTTAGTTGATAATATGTAGCTTATATCTAGTACTACTGGTGGTAGGTCTCTCATATGTGAGAAGCAGCCTTAACCTAGCCGAGACTTAACAACATTGCTTTGTTGTAGAAGGCGATGTTTGGTTTTGCTACTGTTCATGAGCGGTCGTATCGCTGACCATCAGCCGAATGGAATGCTGGTCTCGCCATTTATTGCAATATATAATAAAAAATATTATATGCTTAACATGTAGTCATTTTAAGAAAAGGTATCCTTTGAACATTGTTTTTTCTGCGATTGTTATTACCTGTCCAATCTTTGCACCAATTGATGAAGTCTATGGTCTATGGTTAATTATCTTTGTGAATACACTCATAATAGATTTCTTTTTCTTATGCAGGATTCTATTTAAAAAACAAGATTAAAAAATATTTATTTCGTTTATGATATTGCCTGCGTTTCTGGTATTAAGTGCGAATTTTCTACTCCTATTTATATTTATATTCGAGGAAAATATGTCGTAATGAAGAGTCATGGGATGCACACGTAATGGATATCAAGTACAAAATTAAAATTTATCATAATTCATTTTAAATTTATCCAATTATTTCTTTATTACGATGGAATACTTTTAAGTGTATTATTTTATACTGAGTGGATAAAGATTTTTTTATCATATTTTTCTTTATTACCTTATTTTGCACTTAGTATTGGACAACCCGCACTAGGCCAGCGTGGTGGACTATATGGCCTAACCACTCTCAATCGTACTTTCGATTGTAGCGGAGGCCCGTGCCCTGCAGTGGGACGCATATGGGCTGATACAGACAGATTGGACCGTTAACCAAGATATGTATTCGATTCGATTCTCACAACGAATAATAAACCTGCCAATATAATTTCGGCTTAAAATTCACGTGAGTTTTCAGGGACTGATGACAATGACTGACTTTTGTGCGCGCCATATTAATTGGCTCGCTTGAAACACATACCTTACTATGGAAGTCACCTCAATGTATTGTATGTGGCATGTATTAGCATAACATCCGACCTCGAAGATACAGGCTTGGGCACCCTAAATATGTAAATACTTTCTTCTATTCTCGGCTACAATCTAGTCTTCTTCTAATCACGTTGCTTGACCAATTCCTTCGCAAAATTTAACCTAACCCATCCTCTTTCACTAATATCTAAGACTAACCCTCCAGACTTTACAGATCAATTCACAATTACAAAAGCAAGAGTACAAATGACCAGGCCGCTGATCGGAAGTGGGTCAACGAGTACGGTACAGGGGTTCCATTGGATCGTGACGACCGCTCAAGCAATTAACGGTAACAAGCGAGATTGCCATTGGACGTGCACAGTTGTTCTAATTAGGACGGGTTAGAAAACCAACGGGGCCGCTTAGACCCGTTGCATTGTGCCTAGTAACCGTCCTTGTTTTGACAGGTGTATGCGGATTATTTGTGTCACTGGTAGAAGTTCCTGGCGTTTGCGTTGATTCTAATTAAATTTAATATATATTTTTGTTAAGGTGATAGCAGGTTTGTTTTGAAACTGCTCGGAATATGCTTCCTCTGCGATTTAAAACAAGTTGGTGGGGAAGGAGAAATAAGCCATTTATAATTTTGTGTAGGTAATTCTGATTTTCTAACTTAAAACATAAATTAGTACCTCACGTTCTCAGTTGAAATATGCCTCTCTTTCAAAATTCCAATCACAAGAAACCTACGTAAATTCCCAACGCATCTATAACGTTATCAGTGATAAGGGGCATGCAATTAATCAGGGGTTGGCAGGACCGTACCTTGTTGGTGCTAAGCCGTCATTCTCATTTGATTGGTGCGATGTATGATGGAGGTACGGAATGTTTATACGGGAAACTTTAAGGGTATGTTATTCCTACGATAATGTAGCGGTGAAGAACTAACATTGTGAAGAAACTTGTATGTCATGGAGGTTATTATGACATATTCTATTATACTACTGTTGATAGGTATTTGTAGGCACCACCGCAATATCTATTTCTACCGCCAAATAGTTATGTAAATGCACTGTTGTAATTCGGGTTGTACATTGTAGCAAGTGAATCTACTGGTCATATTGAGTTTTAACATCTCAGGGTCGCGACCGTAGTGAAATGCCAAGCATTGCTTTTTGATTCATAGCGTTGCTTGGTTTTGCTGCTCTCCATGAGTGGTCGTATTACTATCAGGCGAATGGCATATTCGACTCGCCATTCCTTGCTATATAAAATAGGAAAGTCTACCAAACGTTATTAAACGTCTTGGCGGTATAACATTATCATTGATATAGGGCACGAAATTCATCAAGGGTTGGCAGGAAAATAGCTTCTTAGTGCTAAGCCGTCATTCTCATTCGGTTGCGTGGTAGAGGATCAGAATATTTGTATGTGAGGGAAACTTTAAGATTAAATGTTATTGCTCTAGGAATTTGTAATATGGTTTGATTATATATTGATGAATACTTACTACCTTATGGTAGTAAGTATTCATCAGGTTGTATTGTTACTTATAATAATATAATAAAGATCCATAAAAACAGCTGCAAGTGAGAAAAATAAAATTGTCAATGGACTTATGTGTGGATACTTGAACAGGTATATACGGATATGTAAATGAAGTTTTAGGACGCACGTTTATACGCCGGATAAATTCCAGGAAACTTCATGTTAAAGGCAGGTCGGTCTTACTAGATGAAACCAAATATTTATGTTTCATGCATAAATCAATGATAAAAAGGATTTCAATAAAACTGAGATATTTATATATTTTAGAGCTTGCATAAAAATATAATTTTCTGTACATGTAAAAAATACATCAAAGCAAGCACATCAAAACGAAAAAACAATACAAAACTGCCTCCCAAGCACCTTAACCTTTTTATACCCAAAATCCCTGTTTAATACCCCATAAACTTATAAAATCCTCTTACAAAATGATAGTCACTCCACCCTTTAAATATCTCAGTAATCCGAGCACCATAATTCATATCTTCACGCCCCCAAATTGCTTCCTTCCGTGGTATTATTGCATCTCCCCTCAAATTGTGCGAAGATAACTCTGTGAGCTTATTTACGTATCATGTTTGTGACGCGACCCCTTTGTTTATCAGTTTGGGTCTGATTATGTCATGTGCATTGTGGGTATAAAGAAAAGAAAGAAAGAAAGAAAGGTTTATTGTTGGTACAAATACAAAGAAATTAATATTAATAATAAAAATAATCCAACCCTAGAAACTAAAAGATATAAAGTATTTACAATAAAACAAAGAAGTGTTAGTTATATAAAGATAACAAAAGACAATAATATTCTCCATTACTACTTGTGCCAACAACAGGAACCCTCATTCAGCTTATTACTGCAGTACAGCATAAGCAGTACCACAGCGCTGATTTTCAATGAGGGACCTTAGTAACATCCGGGCACTACGTCGGTGTGCAGATATAGGTACTTGTACATGTATTTTAGAAAAACATTGATAATTTATACAATATAAACAGGAAACATAAAACATTTAGAAAAAAAAAAAAAAATATAACGAAGATTACAAATTCAGAAAGGTATTAAGTAATCGGCAAAAATTCGCCGGCGCCGACAGAGGGCGACTAAGACCGAGTATCTGCAAATACACAATAATTTAAAACCGATAAAGTAATAATTATTAAATTATTACAACAACAAAAAATCTCGACAACACCGCAATGGCCTTGGGTAGGCGGAGGCGCACGCGCACTCGGACTGGTATCCGCCATCATTCTCCTCGACACGGGCAGTCGAAACGCATATCGCTCCGCATCGATCCTTTGTTGATATTTATTAATACTGGTGGTAGATCTCTCATATGTGAGAAGCTATCTGGGTAGGTACTACCACAATGTGTATTTTTCCCGTCAAACAGCATTGTAAATGCAATGTTGTTTCGAATTGAAGGTCATTGTAGCCAGAGTTGTCATGTTATGAGACTTAACATATTATGTCTCAGGATGGCGAGCGCAGTGGAATGCCAAGCTTTGCTTTGTTATTTGGTTTTGTTACTATTTATGAGCGGTCGTATCACTTACCATCAGGTGAACGGAGTGCTCGTCTCGCCATTCATTGCAATAAAAAAATATAGAAATACTAATAGTAAATACAGCCAGGACTTCCATACATCATTCTGAGAAGTTCCTCTATACTTCGACATGAAATTCGAATGTTTGGACGTTGAACGTTAACATAAAAGATTTCCACTAATAAAAATCAATACTATTCTCTATGAAAATTAAAACTTATACTATTCTCTTCGAACTTAGTCTAATATTACGACGTGCGATACAAATTTCGAACGTTTTATAAAGTATTTAGGCATATACGTACAGTTTTACGTGTAATGTTCGAATATTCGTCGTCCTGTCAAACTAAAGAATAAACCACTGGTCCCACACTAAGATCGAGTCTTGTGTCGTGGTTATAATAGATGTATATTTATTTAAGGTTTTAACGTCAGTTAGGGAGATGGGTAGGAGGTTTGATTTAGAGCGATAGACAGCGGCTTCACACAACCAAAAAAAGCTCAAGAGATTCGTAAATCATTTTATCAAGTTGGCCTGTTCTGAGACCATGTTTAATATTGGGTTTAATGTATCTCAAGAGAGAGAGAGAGAAACATACAATAATATTAACTTAACATGTTTTAATTAAAAGCAAAATTTTCGAATAAGAGCTAGCAGGTAAAACCAGGACGAATTCTAGTATTTTGATAAATTCGTCCAAACACAGCCTGCCGATACAGGGTTCTGCGAACTTGCGTTTCGAGAGGAACTTTTCATTCGTGCGCCCAGACTATGAATAATGCGATTGAAGTGCCGGCTTCCGGCGCGGCGCGGCGCCACGCCACAGGCCGCACGCCTTATCTCTCCGCCTTGCCGAGAAAGTTTGATCGGTAGGAAATTTTAAACTTGTATCTTTGTAAACACATGTTTCGACATTACTTTTTATCGCTGTTCTTAACATATATTGGGCTGTGTAAAGTAATTTATGTCTTTTAGGGATGTATGTGCCCGATTTGCATTTGATCCGATTTACGTCCGATTGTCGCACCGCTTATCTATCTGTTTTGCTCAGAAAAATGTGATCGAATTTGAAGAAAAATTTTAAGTTTTATCGTTGTAAATACATGTTATGTTTTTACGTTCTAACATTGTATCAATAAAGGAGACGTAAAGTTATATAATTTCATGTCACCATCATATCCTAAGTCACACATTTTTTACCACTGGGTTCCCCACAGGTCGTTGACCTGTCGGAAGCAACCTGCATCCAGCGACGTCCTGCAACCTGTACCAGATGATCAGATCACCTCATAAATGGACGTCAAATTGATCAAAAAAACTCGCTTGTACTCTTCACTCCACAACTTTTCAGCCCAACTATTAATTCACTCCACTCAAAATACAAAATGAATAAATATTTAATTCGTTATCAACTCTTCATATTTGTTTAAATGAAGCCTATTAGGTTAATCGGGTGATTGATATATCCATTTGGATTTCAGTTTATTGTTGGCGTTCTTCGTTCGTGGAAACTCATTCGTAATTCATACGCGTGATAAACACTTTGTACGGTAGATTTGATTAATTAATGTATGAATTTACTTCGTTTTTTCATTATTTTAATTAATATAAGCTGAGTGGAGATATCCCTGCCGAAAGTATAAAATTTTTAGTAAAATAAAAAAAAAATAGTCGTTTCTTTCTACTTTCACAATAATATTTGTAATCACGTATAGTTTGTTCCATTTCAGTAGTAATTTAGGACTAAGTAAGGTCCTTAGGATGTGATATATTTCTAGGGTTTATGCCATATACTATTAGAGTAAATATGTTCAACAGTTACAACTTATTGGGATTTTTCGGGATTCTCTCGATACTGCAACACACTTGTGACCCAATTATTTGTGAGTCTACCAATATGTAGGTTCGCTATTTCGCATCTTTATAAATTTAAGATAGAAAACCATCTGACATCGACTTCAATACAATTTTCAAACCAATCAATGGACTCAAAATCGATATTACAGCGCTGTATTGCTAAAAGTGATCGTTTCACTGTCAAATGACACAATGTTCCTTTTAACGCTGTCAGGAGCACGTTAACCTTTCTATATGTTAATTTATTCACAATTTTAACCAGTTGCCGTGCTGCACACCTTTTGTAAAATCCATGACACTGGAGCAAACGTAGGAAATTAAAGATTCTATCTGCGTAACGAACTTCCACTTGGAATAGTCTTAAACAGAACAAAACTCTTAGAAAGTGTTGTGTTACGCAACTGTAACCTGTATTACGTAGGTAATAAAGACTATAATGGAGAGTAGGGTAACGAGTTGATATTGTTTGAATGCGTTCCGATTGAAACTTTAGACCATTATAAGAATGCTGGTTGGTGTTTGTCTTTACCTGCCGCGCTTATGGCTTGAGTTTTGCTTATGTATTTAAACATAAATCTTTACTCGGAAATTTCGGAAAAATCGGAAACTTATTTTTATTTTAAGTAATTCTGCATTTTGTAAGGAATATTTGCGTATAATATTATCGCGTAATGTTTGTAAGGTATAGCTTAGTCTGGAAACAAAGAGGCCTGCTGGGGCCAAGCTATTGCCAAAGATTAATGTCATGTTTGATGTTACGTTGATTTCAAGTTCTTTTAAGGAATAGGAACAAACTAGCATTCGAAAATCTTCATGATAAATATGGTTTATTAGTATGAACATGATTAATATACACACATAACCATTGATATACAAAAAAAAACACATAAGTATGCAAGGTGTTAACATAACACTGACACAGTACTGACCCCACATTAAGATAAATGAAGTCTTGTGTCGCGTGTTAGATTACACAAATATTAATAAATAATTAATACAGCTATTTCGAATGGCAATAATAAAAATATTAGTTAATTCGTATGGCAACACAGTTTGCACAAGCGGGAAGTAAAACATTTTGGCCGGAATTCGCTTGCTTGCCCCGGCTATAGACGTCAAGGGTGGTCTTGAATTGCACACATCGCTGGAATAAGTGTGCAACTGTACCCTTAAAAGTATAAAATATACTGATGTTAATTGTTATACAGTTTATCATTACAAGAGTAGATATTATTTAACACGCGATTATCAGAAACTACGAGAGACTTTTTTTGGTTTCACAGACACCCAGACTCGAGACAAATACTTAAGGACCTCACTCGGTGCGGGTATTGAACCCGCAGCCGCTAGTTTCATAGCTGGTGTCTAACCAACTGCGCCACGGAGGCTGCCCATAAATAGGTACCAACTACCATCACCCATGAACACCTACGAATCTCGTCTGATATTTGCTGTTGTTTTATTTTCGTTTACAGAGTACAAGATGCCTGTTGCACACAATAGAGTTTTTTTTATTTTTATTATTGTTTAAGGACAAACAGTGGTAATTACATTATATTACAATTATTAAATTAAAAAAAAACCAACAATAAACTAAATGCATTACCTTTAGTTGCCACTGCATGCTTAAAACGAAAATAATTGAGTAATTCGTTGTGTAAATACTGTGCAACATATTTGCTCCCGCACAGCAATTTTAAAAGCTAAAACATTACATATTTTTACACGGTCTATGTCAATTATTGTTTTAACTTTATTGAGTGCAAAAGTACTTGTTCTGGGTAAACAGATTAAGGTTCCTAGGTAATATCGTTCTGATAATACCGTTGAAGATAGTTTATTCCACCGTCTTGTATGGGGAATTAAAGAATCAAAGTGTGGGATTAAAGCAACTTGAAGAAAGTAGTCCTGTAATGCGGAAAATTAAATTATAGAACAGAATATTTGAAGCTGGATAATAATATGATAACTTTATTTCAATACATATTAATTGCAATGAATTTCGAGACGAGCATGCCGTTCGCCTGATGGTAAACGATACGACCGCTCATGAACAGTAGCAAAACCAAACACCTTGAATATCAAAGCAATGCTTGGCATTCCACTGCGCTCGCCATCCAGACATAAGATGTTAAGTCTCAATATGTCCTGTAGTTATTCTGGCTATAGTGTCCTTCAAACCGGAACACAACAGTGCACTGCTGTTTGGCGGGAGAAATCGACACTGCGGTGGTACCTACCCAGGCGGCCTTTCACATATGAGAGACCTACCACAAGTATGCTTTCTTGCAGTCACTGTTGTACTGTAGAATTAATTGTAAAGCTAAACATGACAAATTATGATAATAATATCACATTTCAATAACACACTATTCAAATGACAATGAAAATGAAACATTAAAATGTTCAACATCATTTAGATTCAGTAATTTTTTATCTACCACCCGGTTCGGAAAGCGGTTTTCACTAGAGAAGAACGGGCAAGAAACTCTAGTGTTGCTCTTTTCAAAACCAGTTTACAATGTAGGGATTATTACAAAATTTACAAGTTAGTTTAATAAGAGCAGTTCATTAATAATTTGTTGTAAATTTACAACAAAATATTTTTATATGAATATGTTTATGTTATAATTACTATGGCCGAAAGTAGCGAAGTCACCCAGAACGAAGAATCAGTATATTCTTTTTCGCCAAAACAGTGAATAATTGCGAAAGCCTTATGTAATCCATCAATTAATCCGTTACAATGTAAGCAAATCGGATAGACCAGTCTACGCAAGCAGCACCCGTTCACGAGTATGATGCATGTGCCAGCCATCGGCCTCCTCAACCATGTTACAGGGAAGTGACCGACCCGGCACACGACGCCACCGCAAGCACAGACTTTTTAGCGAGCATGACATACCCAATCACTTATACTGCAAAACAACGGCAAATGTGCTAAGTTACTTAATTTGAATGATATTATACAGAGCACACCAAGACTTCCGCTCCGAGACACTACACATTTATTTAATTTTATTCTATTCCCAAGCCTTGTTACCATCTAGATATTCAGAAATTTTATAATATGCTTTATTGCATAATTTTTGCTTGATAGTTGATTTGAATTTTGTAATCGTTAAGGCTTTTATAAAAATGTATACAGTAACCCTTAAAAGATTTGCTGATCTTGTGGAGCCTGGTCTTATTAGTAGCTATATTATTCTTCAATCCAACAAACTCAATAAAACTAAATCCTGTATTAAAAAACGTCTGTTTTCAAATAAAAATATCTGTTTACAAGGATCTCGAGTGTTTTTGCTTACTTTTTGCCTCTGGCTAATTTCAACGCTCTTACAGATCTTGTTACGGCACATTTCTACGATGTTTTTGCTCGGGAACAGTTCTTTATCGTCTGGAATTAAGGCGTTCAATTTGCACACGCTATGTTTCTGTTAAACATATTGATTACACTTTAGATTGATTTGTTTGGTAGATAAAGCTAGCTGTTAAAGGAACAATTGTCTTAAAATTAAAAGTATTTTTATTGACTAAATAATAACACCCAAGAGTCACATATATAGTCCTAACCCCACACTAAGATCGAGTCTCGTATCGCGGGTATCAGAAACCACGAGAGACTTTTCGGTCTTACAAACACCCAGACCCAAAATAAATATTTGTTTGGGTGCGGGGATCGAAACCGCGGCTTTTCGTTTCACTGCCGAGTGCCGGCATTCAACCATCTGCGCTACGGAGGCTGTCCATTGGTCAGTGTAGAAATCTTTAGCGGATGCCTATCTGCGGCAGTGGACCTCATGTTACTATCTTACGTAGATGCTGATTAGATCTTTTGTAGTTATTGGTGCCTTATTTTATAGATCGTGACATTCTGTCTAGTCTGTAAAATATTAACCGTCTTCGGATTTTAGTTTGAAAAATGTAACACAAATTATAAATTGCTCAGAGCACCCAACGCCCTTGCGAGATATTTTCCCTGAAAATATTCCAATTTAAAAACTTTTAAAGGTTTGAAATACCAACGGAACGCAGAAAAAACGCGTCGACAAAATTACGTAACGCTCCAACATGTCGGGAGCTATTAAAAGTTGGCGAATGTTATATTTGGGGCACAATTGTCCCGTGACTAAATGGAGCAATTTTTTCGCCTGTGAGATCCGAGATGAGTTTAATGTGTGGGCTTGAAATGGCGACATGGAAATTTAGGAAATTTTAGCTCGCATTAAAATCCCGTTTTTATACCGATCATCACTACATAGTATAAAATAAAGTCGCTTTCTTTGTCCCTATGTCCCTTTGTATGCTCAAATCTTTAAAAATACGCAACGAATTTTGATCCGTTTTTTTTAATAGATAGAGTGATTCAAGAGGAAGGTTTATATGTATAATACGTACATATTATTGTGAAGAAATCTATTTGTACCCGGGCGAAGCTGGGCTGGGGTGCTAGTTCTACATATACAACATACAAATTTCTCCATGAGAGTTTTGTGTCCTATTTCCTTTGGTGAATAACATTGTGAAGGACCTAGTATTCCTTTTGCTACTATCGTTGTATTTCTTTCCATTTTGAGGGGGCGGCAACCCATTTATCCAAATGTTTATTTAAATTTATATAAAAGCTTTATTGTACACCAGTAAATAAAAGGAAATAACATTAACACAATTTAACAACCAAGAAAAGAGTACAATGGCGGTCTTATCGCTCGAGGCGATCTCTTCCAGACAACCAACCATAGGATGGATAAAATAGAGACAACTGTGGGGTATTATGAGGTGTACGTGATGTCAAAGAACAATATATATATATATATATATAATATATCTAAATACATAATATATGTAATAAAAATAATATAAAATAAACTAAAGAAACACATTCATACAACATGCATGAAAATAGATAAATACCGGGTATCTCAAGACTGCTACCGAAAACGAAGCCGGGTGGTAGTTTTAGTGGCTACAAATACAATGCAATTAAAAATTTCGCATAGAAACGCGACAATTATTTTTTATGACTTTTTAAATATCGTCATTTTTGGGTGGTAAATCCATAGTTTTTGCTAAAATAATAATTTAAACTCTTTTATACCTTAGAGTCCTTATAAATAAAAGGGTATACACTATTGTTTTAGGAAAAAATGCATTTACCACCCAAATAGGGCCATAGGAAAAAAAAAATTGTCGCTTTTTTTTGCAACTTTTTCTGTTGCATTGTGTCTGAAGTCGCTTAAACTACCCGGCTTCATTTTCGGTAGCAGTCTTGATATACCCTGTATACATATGAATAAAATAAATATTATGTATCCACATCAAAAACAAAGAGGAAAATATATATAAATAAAAATATAAGCACTGTCTTCAATTATTCAGCGATAGATAATGCTGCTTTACTAGTCTTTTAAATATGGGTAGGGACTTTGCTCGCCGCAATGAGACTGGTAATGCATTCCACAGCCTTGCAGCTTGTACAGTGAAGGATTTGTCGTAAAAGTTTGTGGAATGCGCTGGAATTTTCAGTGTTAAATTCTCTGATGATTCTCTGATGATCAAATGTTGTTTAATATTAACATTTAAGAAAGGATTCCTAAATAAATGAAACACCAGTTTTGTATTTATTGAAGATGTTTTATTACTGAAATCAGAATAATTTATATTGTAAAAAATACACCATACTTCCATACACTAAGGTTAACATTTCAGCTTTTTTGGCTCTATTTTACATTTTTACTATAGCAACCATGTTTGTAACTGATTTTGACATTTGGTACCTAGACTATAAGGTTCATATTAAATTCAATTCACACATATTTGTCCAAAAAAGGTCACGAAATATTCTTTATTTTTCATGTGTGAATGGATTTTAACATTAATATCGGTTCAAAATTAGCCTAAATCTCTTTGGCATCGCTTAAGCGGTCTCTCATATTCGAAAACACGTAATATATTGAAATCGTCGAGTTTTAAAAGTACCAAGAACATTTAACATAAGTATTTGAAATATCATTTTCACATGCAATTTGTACAAGCAGCGGAGCGGATAATTACAAAATATATAACTTAATATAAGTTGTAGAATACTTGCATAAATTACTTCAGATATAAAAAAAGAAATTGAAATATTTTTAATGCGTGAAATAATTACATATGTCAATTATAAATTTAAAATAAGTGCTATAAAATATAGTTGCTTAGCTTGTTCGCTAGCGCCACGATAATTCATAAGAACTATCTTTATTTATCACATACGATATGGAAATACCAGATTTTAATTTTCTTATTTATTTTTACTGCTTTTTATGCTATCTTAATTTTTTTTAAATGAGGAAATTGATAATTATTTTGTTCCTATCCGCTTCGCTCCACGTACGGCATCTAACCATATCTACCAAGCAATAAAATGACTCAATAGAAATTAAATTAGTCTTACAGAAGGCTTCACCTATCCCTTACACTTACATCTTTACACTTATTAGTATGAAAAATAAAAGCTGCATCTTTGGATTGATTTACTAAACTCGCTACATTATTGAATTACTGTCACAAAGTTAAACATTTAAACGATATGTATTTTATCTATGTTAATATCCCATAGTATTGTCGGGGGTCACGAATTACAGAGAAATACAGCATAAGACACGACATGAGTTTTTGTACTAGAGCTGAGAATCTGCTTTACATTAAAACGTACTATTCGTAATCGGAATTTGTGGAAAATTAGACACTATACAAGCATCTGTAACTAAGACTATTGTAAAAGTAAAATAATTTAAAAATCCTCTTACCCTAAGTCTTAGTAACCTCTAACAATTGACAAATAAACGAAATTATTGGGAAAAAGCTTAATTAGGTACAGCGTGAAACCAAAGTCTTCATATATTACTAAATTTATTTTATACATTCTTTTCATTAGTTTTTTTATACACCGATGAATTTACATCCAAAATACGTAAACGATACAACCGAGAATGGCAAATAAAAAATTGGACGGACAGACAGAGTTAATGAAGTCAACTTATTTAAAACAAATTCGAATATCGTAGTTTTGAATAAAAGAAGGAAGAAAAGTCGTACCCAGTTTGAAAAATAAAGGAAAAGTATGTCGACTACAAGGCTTCATACCATGGATCTGGCTATGAACATGTCAGGTAGCACATATTCTTTATTTGAATTACTTTGAAACAATCTCCAATTGACTATTCCTGCAATGGCCGGCATCAGCGTATGTATGTATGTTTTATTCTGGCAAGTCAACCACAACTATCTGACTCCAAGTGCCGTGGAATTTAGAAAACAGTGTTCAATAGCAGATTGTCTCATATCTTGCTTGAAACAACTATACACCTGGTGAAAGAATAAGCAGAACCATATGAAATATTACGTTACCCAACATTTTCACCATCGCATTCGTCGCAGTCCAGATGCACACGCATTACCTTCCACCATATAACGATCCTTATGAGTTGCTGACCTGACACGTTCACACCGTCATACCTTGCAGTGGATCAAGGAAACTTCTCAACCAGTTCCATATTACGCAAGGTTGTTCCGCCAGTTGTCAGGCTGGGTGCAGTTGGTGGCACACCAGCGGGACTGGACGGTGGGCGGGCAAGGCGTGCCTCCAGGTCTTTGTCGGCGGATGATCCTGCGTGTTCGAAGGGCTGAACCCACGCATCCACCGTCGCTGCGACAGGCACTCCACTCGCCCCAGTCTGACACGCGGCAGTCTAGCAGTCCTGAGGACGAAATATTGGTGCTAAAATTGCAGAAGTGTTTTTAAATTTATATGTGGGGGGTTGTGTCCGAAACTACTGGTAGTATTTGAAAAAGCCTTTCCCTGTTTGAATGGTACAATGTCCCTAAATAATATAGGTTACTAGCGGCCCGACCCAGCTTCGCCTGGGTGCATATACTTTTTGATTCCACTCTACACCAGAAACATGTTGTTTTTCGTATAAATTCTTGTATATCTAAACTTGACGTAGCTATCCTACTGTCCGGCTCAATCCCGTCTCATCCGCCTGTTCAGTCTCTTCCCAATCCGTCCCGTCCTTTCTCTTTATTATCCGTCCCGTTTTATAACGTGCATTTACATTCGTCCTAACAAATCTGTCAGCTATCCCAGCCCTCTCCCGTACATTCCATTCTATTTTATTTTATGTCCCTTCTCTCCATGTACATCCATCTTTAGCGTTTTTTATTGTCCATCCAATATTCCTTCCCTTATTTCAGCACCAAAATGCTGTTTTTCCAAAAAATATTGCACGCCATTACTTTTTGTTAGTAATAAAGAGTTAAAATATATTTTTTTTATAGACATAACATCAGTGGTTTCGATTTTCTTAGATATAACATTTCAACCCTTTTTTACCCCCTTAGGTATAATATAACCTATCTCAGTCCGATACGATGTACATTTCTGTCAGTGAATTTTAGCGAAGGAACGGCCACTGTAAAAATTCGTGATAAAAATGGCATTCGATCTTGAAAAGGAGTAAGTATGCTTCATTTACACGCTTGGCCAACCTCAGCCAGCCTCCACCAACGCAAGCGTGTAAACGGAGTGTTTGGCTCGGCTGGCCTTATGTTTTTCATAGTTAATAGCTTGGAGTTGGTAGACGTTGACCCAGCCTCAGCCAACATGTAAATCCACCATTACGCGTGAACATTATTTATTTCATTGTCCTATATTAATGTAGCTAGATATATTCTCCTTAGTTTATACAAAATAAATTTCTGAACGCATGCATAAACAATTAAAATCAATTAAAATGTCAATCAATTTTCACTACTGTCAATATTTTACTTCTTTAAAATCTAAAATACCCCATTAATCGAATATTGTGGATATATGTTTTCGATTCGAAACCTTTATTTAAATACGTTCTTTAATTTGAGGGAAGAGTTTACCATATCGACAGGGTGAAAATTAAATGTTTGACAGTTACAAACCCATGAACATTTTGTATGGGAAAATCACGCACACTGTTTTGATAGATATGATTGAATTTGAATTTTGTTTAGCGGTAATAAAGTGCAAATTGACTCTTTGACGTTAGGAACATACCTACATTGTTTAAACAACAGTGAGTGCTTGTAATTTAATATGAACTTTATACAATAGCAATAAAGCTCAAATTGACTTCACGTTTTAGTTAGAAAACGTTTGTATGGGAAAAAGAAAAGGGCTATTTTTAGGGGTTTTCCGGCAATTATTCGATTTTTTCTCGCCGTAAGAACCATCCTTGGACTTCCACAAACATTTTAAAAAAAGAATTATCGAAATCGGTTCAGCCGTTCACACGTGATGCCGTGACAACGCGAAACGGGTTTAATTTTTATATATATAGATATTTTATTTCAGTAGAAAGTTAGTCAATATAATTTCATTCTGGATTCGATTGGCTACAAAATAATCTGATTTTTGGCCATTTGATAAAACAATGTCGGTCTACTTAATTGTTTCTTACGGCATGGTGCAAGGATCGATGATTAAAAAAGAGATGTTCCTCAGCATAATGACAAGGCATGCAATAATAAAGTGATAACCTCTTGGTTGGGGCTGAGAATTATATCATAAAGCTTTAACTTCGGAAGCCTATAATCGAGGATCTGACATGGAAAAGAGAGACGTAGGTTAAGCTTGGTATAGAAAGTTCTAAAACTCCCATTCTCTTGAACTTTAACACTGAAAATATCAACATAAAACTTCAATCCTCACTAGCTCTTTTCCGCTTCCTCCGCTCAGCAGGGTCGGTGGTGTCGACGCGCAGCTTGCGTCGCCGGCGCGCGCGGTACCGCCGCGCGAGGCTGCGCAGGGCTGAGCGCTCGCTGGCTGTGGGCCCCGACGTCGGCAGCTCGTTGGCCGAGCGCGGCTCTTCGGTCGTGCTTGATGTCGTGTTCGATCTAGCATGAGATTGTTATAAGTAATTATAATTAATATCTTCTACATATTATAGAGACTATGTAGCTGTATTTTGCAATTATAATTTTTTTGGTGAAATGAAATATAAATTTTACTTTTTTTTGTTTACTTTTTTATATTTAGGCCTCACAGTGTGGGAGAAGTTTGGGTCTTAGACTATGATGCAAGTGCAATTAGATTTAGTGAGTGGAGAGATCGTACATTATACCTTACTAGGAAACGGTCGATGAACATTTTCAACCTACTTATATATTTTTATTATCTGTCATCATAGTGTTTTATGGTATAAAATTTAAAGAGACTTATCCCATTGCTTTATAAAATCTTTGACAAATTCAAGACACTGAATTAATCTGTATGTATAATAAAAACTAGTATAAAAGACAGACATACAAAAAGGTCAACTACATTGTACATTGTCATCCAGACGACACACAAGATTCTGAGAGTAAGCAATAAAATCCAAAACATTTAATGAAGTACAGTCAGACAGCGAAATGTTTCGTTCAGGACGATTGGCGAAATGTCAAGAATTTAGCAATTTCGTGCTGGTATTGTAGACAACATAATCACCGTATAGCTTGTATACCACATAGTGTATCGGATTAACTCCGACCGACTTGTCAACATTATAATGCATGTATTGGTCATAATTGTATGCAAGTCTCCTGCAATACAAGTACAAGACCGGTATCATGTTCTAAGTTAATGACTTGGCATGTATTTATTAAGACCTGTGTTTGACTATTGCACTGACAGTTATCGTACTGTTCATGTCCTTTATTACAGCCACTAATATTTCAAATAGAATTTTAAAATTAATCAAGCTTTTTATGTTAACAATGAGTGTATGGGATTAATTGAATCTTACGTTTTGCCACGACGAAATGCGGTTATAGCTAAATTTTAGAAGTTCATGAGCGGCGATAACCAATTACCATTAGATGATTTTTTGCCGGACCTATGCAATAATAAAAATATATATGTTAAATATAAACTTTTGATTCGCCATATAATCGTAAAATCGAGATAATTTACTGACCAGAGGGTGTCATTTTACCCCCAAAAAACATAACACCAACCATTACCAACACAATATTTTTTTTATTGCAGATATCCGATAAAAGAACGAAATGGTCCCTTAACGGTAAGTGATCACTGCTGCCCATGAACATCTTTAACGCTTGGTTCATGGACATATAGCTGACCCATCAAATCGCGAAAAGAGCAGGAACAAGGAAAGGGGTATTGCTTAGCTGCAACCGAACTCACCGAACGAAACACAAAAAAAATATGTCGTTTCTAGTCGATCCCCTATGATACTGAGTCATGACTGGCAACAGCGTGGCTGTACCACTTTCAAGGTCAATACTATCCTTAAATCCCATTTATTTTTAATTCTTTTGTTTTATGTCTATGGTAAATTGTACCACTGTACGGTGCTGTATGTGATCATGTAAGGTGTTAACCAGCAAGGGTAGGCTCTCGCAATTTGATACGATAACCCGTCCTCTACCGGTTTAGTATAGACAAAAATCACTTACAAAGTGTAGTACGAGTAAGCGCCATCAGGCGTGGTGACAGATCCCTCGGAGTATATCCTGGGCGCTTGCTCCGCGCGCTCGGCCTCCTCAGCGACCGCCAGCGCCCGGTTTCCGTCCAGCACGTCGATATTGTTGTGACTCATTTTGTCCAGTTGGAGAACGTCGTATTTGCGATCGTCGCTCGCCCGGTGGAATACTTCGGAGAGCTCGTACTCACGGAGCTGTGTGGGATTATATAAATTAATAAACATACGAATTTTTTATTATTTTTTTTATTTATTATTTTAGCTTTCGTGGTCACGGGGCAGTATAAATATATGCTTGATGGTGGGAAATTATAGAAACGAAGATCAAATCTCCGATAGTTAATCTCTCTAACCTACTGAGCCTTAGCGACATAGTTGCTTCCGTTCATATTTTTAAATTTGAAATGTATTTTGTTTTTGTCGCAGGTATATAAATCGTTCTTCTTTATTTTATTTTCTTTATGTATGAAAGATACCAACTTAACCAATGTGGCGGTACCTAAGTGTGCATTCAGTAATTTTTATTCATTTCCACTACATAAGCACACACAAATAATGCTCTTTTATTTGTCTATACCTTATCCTATTAGAAAACCATAGTTTATAGATCAACGCATATAACCCAGACACTACTTTCAGCTACCCACTAGCTTATTCTAAATGCACTCATGAGGTAAATAAAATCTAAAAGCGGATGACCTGGTCATTGGTAAATGGAATAAACATTAAGGAACAGTCAAGAGACAAGATAAATAATGTATCGAAATGGTCTGTTATTTCAATACATCCCGAGAGATGTATAAAGTGCACTCAACTTCACGTTTTGCGGTATTACTGAATGACATACTTATATTTTGTACCGCATTTGACCACCGCTTCGGCTAGCGTACGTTTCATTTTGTACTTCATATTTTCTGCATTTGAGAGAAATTTTATGAAGTAGAAATGTTTTACGTCTGTTTGAAGAGGGTAGAAAGCTATTTTCAGTGGAATATAACATGAGATATGTTCTATATATAGTCGGACCTTAAAGTATTTTTACTGGAATAAATTACGAGTTTTAACTTTAGACTAAAATGCATCCCATGTATCTATATTTTATTTTATTTTATGTGGCTGTCCTGGCACTTCTGCCTCGGCCTACCCTTCTGGGAAAAAGGCGTGACTTGAAAAGGCTTGTCAAAGGCGTATGTGTGTGTGTGTGTGTGTATCAGCCCATATACGTCCCACTGCAGGGCACGGGCCTCCTCTACAATCGGCAATACGATTGAGAAGATTGATTTAAGGCGTATGTATGCATATTTAATTTTTTCCTCAAGGCACATGACACACTGTGTCATTGAAATTCACTTCCCGTTTCATATTTATTTTGTGTCGCTCATACATCATACATACATATTCCAGATTATAATTATTTTATATTATATTTTTCCCAGAAGAAGTAGGTACTTTACTAGTATATACCTATGGTAGGGTTCGAATCTATCGCCATATTGGGTACAAATTTTTGATTCCGGATTGATAGCGAATACAAAAATTCTATATCATTTTACCTGACCTAGCATTCGAACCAAAGAGCTTAGTAATCGCAAGTAGTAAAACTACCGAGGCAGTCGTTCACTCAGTAAATATTTCACCAAATTGCCAAATACAGTACAAAATTTAAAATTCCCTTTCATAAAGGTAATGTAGGTCAGCGCTGTATAAAATTATTCCCGTATTATCAGAAGTGTCAGTCAGAAGTTGCGGGGCTGTGTTTTTTGTGTCACTGCGCGCTGTCATCGAACGAAGCGTACGGGAAATGTTTGTTTACTTATTATAAATCTATAGGTGAAAATGTATTAAGTTACTGCACTAGGTTTGGAGACTGTCCCGCCCTCACACCTGTGAATGCAACTCCTGTAAGCCAGGATCAACTGTGGCACGCATTTTATCGACACGGAGCATTGAAGCTCGGCATGTCTCCGGGAACGTCTAACGTGTCTTAAGTCCGCAATGAAATTGTTAAATCATAGCAGGAGGTGGAAATATTTTGTCCACTTCCGTCCGTAGCAAGGTGGATGACAAATCAATGGAATAAAGAGGTAAATAATGTCTGATGAAGACTGCACTAGGGTTATATAAAATACTAATACTAATAATACTACTATATTGATGACTTAAAAATTCAGTTTTATGAATCAATACATTCACGTCAGGCACAGTAAAGGTACTGCTGAACATGCGTAGGCCTCCCTAAGATTCACCACATCGGCCTATATGCTGTATTATACATTTAATAAATTTATTCAATATAGATTAGAAAATAATAAGCAATATCTGGTTCCAACTAATAAAATCAACAAACAAGCGAAACCTTGCATCGCTTTTTAAAATATTTATATTTAAAAGCTTATAATTTTAGATATGAAACACATACGAAAATAGCTGGTGTTATTTTCCTCAATGCAACATCAATTGATTTCAAACTTGCAGCCATTTGAGTCTAAATTAAACTAGGGCATTTACTATTTCTAGGCCATAAGCTCGAACCTAACTGAAATAGTAATGGACTGATAAATCGTCAAACCTAACTTCTATAATAAGAATATTCTAAATTCTGCATTTAACATTATGGACCCGAATGATATCCAAATAGGTAAATTATTTGTAGGTTTTTGAAATTGTGGTAGCAGTAATTAACGATTCAAGAAATCTTGTGTAACTCTACTTGAATTTAGAATAATTTTATTTTTATAAGCTTTTATACAACTTAATCTCGCGACAAGCTTTTGTAACATAATAAATTGTGTAATGACGTTTATTTTATTATTTTCTTAGCTCGTTTTATTATTTATAATTTTATTATTTATTATTTTCATTTTATTATTTATTATTTACATTTTATTGATTGACGTAATGACGGTTATAATATTTTTTTTTGCGCATTTTATTATATTCTTTTATTTATTCTTTAATGTAAGGTTGGTTACTGGTGATCTGTGGAAGTTTATAAAATGTCTAATGTCTAATATGTAACTAATGTCATCATTTAATGATGACATTAGTTCTTATTATTCCGTCTTGATGTATTTCTTCTTAGTTGAAATGAGCGATGATTAATTTCTAAAACGCACGCAGACCTTTAAGCTAGGGCTCGAATCCTCGAATTTACTCAGTAAAAAATATTTTTTATTGTAATATTTAATTAATTATTTTACATTAGGATTATTAGATATTACTGACGAGTAATATTGTTTTTCATTCAAACAATGATTATATTTAACAGACGGGTTAACTACGGCTTAATTAAAATGGTAATGCAATATTCCATATTTTGCAGAAGTATTTATTGGTCCATTAGTTTTCAATTAATATTTCGATGGCATTATTGTGCGTTTAGATATTAAAATGAACGCTGTACAAATTATTTTGTGGCAGCATTAATTTATGTAAATTTAAACTTTTTAATCAAAGGACGGTATTCACTTAAACTATTTAGAAACTGTACTGATCTTTCAACTTAAAAGTATTTTTAATATAAAAGTAGTGTGCGAAAAATGAATATCAAAGATTAACGCTACAGATATTTCCGTCTCAGATTTAAAATGAAGGTCCGTGAAAAGCTGCTCAAAGAAGTTGCAGAATCCTCTCAATAGTATTTTGTATGTATAGTATTGTATTGTATATAGTATATATGTATGTATCTATACATAGTTTAATAATATATGTAATAATATTTTTAATTACTTGAATAATTATCTAGTTTTTTTTTCTCTTATCCTTATCTTTTAATTAAGTATCGTACACCTACTACAGCTCATCTCTGCATCACCTAAAGGTCGACTGGGAGAAAATGCAACGGGCATTAAGTCCGCCTTGTAAACATTTGTATATGAAGATTAATATTTTGATTAATTAAGATTAATCACTTTCCCGTCTCAGTATGGAAATACACATCCTTACGTACCCATTGAGTGCACAGCTTTTAAATTTATTACCATAGCTTTACTTTATTTTTAACATAAGTAATAATGTAGAAACTACCGGCTGTTCACATTAATAAATAAAAACAGGGTATATCAAGACTGCTACCGAAAACGAAGCCGGGTGGTAGTTTTAGTGAGTATAAACACAATGCAATTAAAATATTCGCAAAAAAAACGCGACATTTTTTTATATCGTGACTTTTGGGTGATAAATCCATAGTTTTTGCTAAAATAATAATTTAAACTCTTTTATACCTTAGAGTATTTATAAGTAAAAGGGTATACACTATTATTTTAGGAAAAAAAAATGAATCTACCATCCAAATACGACCACAGGAAAAAAATAACAAAAAAAATCGTCGCTTTTTTTTTCAACATTTTCTGTTGCAATGTGTCTGAAGTCACTAAAACTACCACCCGGCTTCGTTTTCGGTAGCAGTCTTGAGATACCCTGTATATTTAAATAAATGAACCCAATCAAGACGGCTAAATCAAATTAAATCAATAATTTGTTTGTAAGTTCATTCATGCTACACAAATATTCACAAAATGATTTAAGTAAAAAATACACATATCCCAAAAATACAACATTATGCTGAGAGGTTACTTACGTGTCACATCGATACGACGTGCAAACTTTGCATATTTTTTTCTTGCGTGACAAATAAATGTAATATAATAATATTTATTTATTTCTCTTATACAGAAAAAGGGCACATGTTAAAGAGTACATATCGGATGTGAGACTGGTGTCCGATATAGGCAGGGCCTGTGTTTCAGATCACTAGAATCTTCACGCCATGAGGTTGCATTTTGCTTGCAGTTCGTTTAATATATGTTTTCTTTCTTTCTAAAAGTCTTACCTTAATAAACTGGAAAGTGGCTATCGGCGGCAGTCTTCTCAAGTGCGGGTAGAAGAACGAGCCGGCGGGGTGCGAGGGGTATTTGGAGGTGATTCGGTACGCCACCCCCTGCGGCGCGGTCGGCCAGTTGGGCGCGGTGAATGTGAAACCGTTGTCTGTGCCCGCGTCTAAGGGATCCACCTAGATTGAAAATATTTATTATCATAATATATAGGCATTGGATGAAAATTTGTAAGTTTGGAAGTGGCCTGAAGGCTGTATTTAGCGGTTGTTAAAATAGAAAGATCGTCTACAATCTTTTGGCGTCCGAATGCGCTGTTTTCACTTATATTATTATTGTATGTACATTTTTGTTGCTATTATTAATACATATATCAAACAATGTGTTAAATAGATATAATTTATATAACCAACATTTATTTGTAGTTCTAATTTTACCACACGCCTACATAATTTAGAAAAATACCAATATTGATCATTTGACATTAAGTAGTCCGCCAGACAATTATCACAATCTAAATACGGAACATACACATTATAATATTAGGCATATTGTATTAATTAAAATTTGTTTAATGCATAATACAAAATTATTTAAATGCTGAAAGGCTAATTTCTAAGTATCGTACGCCTAGTTTAATTAGTTTATAAGTTCATATTTCCAGAATAATATCTTACCTCTATGGTAATGCTGTCGAGCCAGTTGCCGTCCACACAAAGATCGAAGCTGTCCACACCGATGAACCAGTCGGGTGACGGTACCATCCGCGCCATCACGGAAACCTACAAACAAATTGTAGCATTAACTCGGCGTCAAAACAGGAACTCGCCTTACAATATTGGGCCCACAGATTGTAATTATATTCCTGTATTTTGTGATTGAGCTATTAAATGATAATGCTTAACATATTTTGTATTCTTATAAATAATAATTTCAGCTTTGACTACGATTTATCGCTAATTTTTGTAGCAGTCATTTTTTGTTTTCATTCTATAGGGTACTAGCGTGAAATTATACTTTTTTTAAATATTCTATAGCCAAGTTCATCTAGAATAAACTGGGATTGTAATGGTGAAAGAATTTTTCAATGGAAACAAACAATCAAATACCTTTTGAATTCCAGTTTTCCTTTTTATAATATTATAGATATTTATTCCAAAATGTTGTTCTTGTCTGTCCATATTCGAATATGTGCTATTACTGGTGGTAGGTCTCTCATATGTGAGAGGCCATCTGGGTAGGTACCACCGCAATGTCTATTTCTCCCGTCAAACAACACTGCTTAAATGCACTGTTGTGTTTCGGATTGAAGGACATTGTAGCCAGAGTAACTACTGGACATATTGAGACTTAACATCTTATGTCTCAGGATGGCGAGCGCAGTGGAATGTTGCTACTGTTCATGAGCGGTCGTATCGCTTACCATCAGGCGAACGGCTTGCTCGTCTCGCCATTCACTGCAATAAAAAAAAAATGTGCAAAAAGTATTTAGGTTTTTCTTTTTTATAATGCTTTTTATTATAACTTATTTCATGAAGTTACAATGCCCAATGACTCGGTAAAGCCGTACGAGGTTAATGTGCCGTTTACACGATTCTTTATGTGCTCGAGCTTTAAAGGCTACACATACCTAACGTTTTCTTTATTAATAAAAATGGCTATATAATACTATTCTAGTTTTTTATATTGCTATAAATGGAGTTTTTTTTATAGCATTGAATGGCGGGTCGAGCAAGCCGTTCGCCTGATGGTAAGCGATACGACCGCTCATGAATAGTAGCAACATTCCACTGCGCTCGCCATCCTGAGACATAAGATGTTAAGTCTCAATATGTCCAGTAGTTGCTCTGGCTACAATGTCCTTCAATCCGAAACACAACAGTGCATTTTCGCAGTGTTGTTTCACGGGAGAAATAGACATTGCGGTGGTACCTACCCAGATGGCCTCTCACATATGAGAGACCTACCACCAGTAGCTTGAGATGAGATGAGATGAGCTTGCCATTCGCCTGATGGTAAGCGATACGACTGTAGTAAAATCAAACAGCATCTTGAATTACAAAGCAATGCTTGACATTCCACTGCGCTCGCCATCCTTAGAAATCTTATATCATTAAACGAGAAATTCTTGTACATATATAAATATATTCTCTGAATCTCGAAAACGGCTCCAACGATTTTCATGAAATTTTGTATACAGGGGCTTTCGGGGGCGATAAATCGATCTAGCCAGGATTCATTTCTAGAAAATGTTATAAAAAAATAAAAATAGGAACTGGTAAAATGACTCTTCCTGACATCTATTGGCGAATAATAATACTATTTTTTTATTGTGTGCAACTAGCTGCTTAACGATACAATAACACTAAAGATATTCCAGCAGATGGCGTTGTTAAGCAACACTAAGAAAATCAATTGTTTATTAGCTTTTAGATTTTATTGGGATGTCTGTCAAAACTTTAAAAATAAAAAGTGTATTTGGATATAAATAAAAAGACTATTTGCTTGGATCATGGATTATTATAGATATACTGCGCGATTGAGCGAGTATTGGATCGAGAGAGAATACATATAAAGTACGGTATGTTCCACGGAGCGGTACTAGGAATAATTTGTAAAAGAGAATAAGACCATTTTCAACTGTATTGGAATTATAGTGAAAAGTACAAGAAGACTTTTAGCTTTTAGTGAAGTAATTCCTTCAAGTTTCCAATTCCTTTAGTCCAAAAAAAAATCCGAGCAAAGCTCGGTCATCCAGGTACTAAGATGTTAAGTCTCAATATGTCCAGTAGTTAGTCTGGCTACAGTGTCCTTTAATCCGAAACACAACAGTACAGTGCTGTTTGACGGGAGAAACAGACATTGCGGTGGTACATAGGTGCCCAGGCGGCCTCTCACATACGAGAGACCTACCACCAGTTCCAGATTCAAGAGTGACATCTTGGGCGGGAACCTCTTAAATTGGATTAAATGGGTTGGATTCAAATGTGATTGTCATTTATAACTCACATTAGAATTTACCATTTACATGGCATCGGCCGGGATAACGCAGATTCTTCCGCTCGTCTCTTGACGTGCGTTCCTCACTGTACGTATTTGCATATTAAATTACAGTTAATCCCGTTTATTACTTCATTTTATTATCAAAACCTATCATTTAATATAATACAATATTTCCAGTATTTTAAGCGCCTATTAAGCCATGTAGACTAACATAAATAATTAATTGAAACAACATTAGCAAATTATAATTTATAATACAATTCAAATCCATGCACGGTTTCCACAGTTCTAGTATAAATGTGATAATGACCTATTCAAAATAATTGTATAGAGCTTTTAATACTTACATTATCGTCATTGATTCATTTATTTATATATTCTAAGTAAAATACAAATTAAAAATATATCGACCAAAACATTTACATTCTAAGTAATTGAAATGAAAAGATAATAATAATAAAATCGCATAATTATTATTCTAAAGTCATGTGTGTATTGATAGTTGATCACCACGCACTTTAACGGTGAAGGAAAACATCGCGAGGTAACCTGCATACTTTACCGAATTTATAAGATTGTAATTTCTACGGTATGTAAAGTCCGCCAACCTGCACTAGGCCAGCGTGGTGTACAATAATACGGACTAACCACTCTCAATCGCACTCTCGATTGTAAAGGAGACCCGTGTGCTACAGTGGGACATATATGGTCTAATACAGTGTGACGTTGTGAGAATGTCACCTCTAATAGTTGCGGTCTATGGCTCTATAGTCGGCATAAATCGTATTGTCTATGCCAATCAACGCCTCCGTTAATCGACATCCCATCAAAAACATCCTGTAAAAAAATTCCAAGTCTCGCAGCTCAGGTTTTCTACCGCAAAAAGTTGTGAGATGCATGTAATACCAAGTCGATTAATTTATTTAGTCCTTAAGGGACCTTCTATATAAAGTTATTACGTTGGTTATTACCATATCAATATTAAACATTCTTTACGTTTTAAATAAATGGATCGACTTGGCCATCGCATGAAAACATAATGTATCGTACAATTTATACATAATGCTGCTGACCAAGTCGATCTATTTCTTTAAAACGTAAAGAATTTTTAATATTGATATGGTAATAACTAACGTAATAACTTTATATAGAAGGTCCCTTAAGGACTAAATAAATTAATCGACTTGGTATTACATGCATCTCACAACTTTTTGCGGTAGAAAACCTGAGCTGCGAGACTTGGAATTTTTTTACAGGATGTTTTTGATGGGATCTCACGTCTTTTTGTAGAGTCCTACTTTTTTCCTTTTCGGTACTTCTTACTTCTAGAATATCACTAACGATTTTTCTTAAAGCCTCTCTCTTATGGATTTTTCTTATTTTTGTAGGTATCAATTTATTACAAATATAGCAGATTTGATTATTAATGTTCTTTCTTTCATTGTAATTGATATTTTCGAGCTATTTAGTCTATTTATTTGCAAGTTTTTCTTCGTCATGTTTTTCTAGAGGAATGTTATACAGTTTCATGGGCTGAATACACCATTCCCCTCTCTATATCCTCCTGTTATGCCTCATATATATAGATATCTATCTACAACTATTATTCCATTATATACGGGTACAATGATTCATTAACTGCAAATGTAACTTTGTAATCCTATACATTTATATGGGATTACAAAGTTATTCACGCAGTTGGTCTATCTAGAAAATTAGACACAAATTATGAAATGTTTAAATTTTCCCTTACTTTAGACACTAAACACTAATTATATTCTAAATTTGAAGGTTCTATGTCTGCTAGAAGTGCCTTTGACTTTTGATGATCGGTCAGTCAGTCAGTGAGTGACAAAATTAAGAAAGTTTGACTAGTTACAATTATTAAACTACTGGTTCAAATTGAATGAAATTTTAAATATACCGTGTTTACACAATGCCTGCTTAGTAACTGAAAATTCAGGCTTCATGCTTTAGCCACAACGAAGTTATAGGGGGTTGAAAATGGTCTGAATTGCTTCGAGAAAAGGATGTTACGGCTCGACTTGGAGGGGGCTCGGCCGCGCCCCCAGATCATCTGACTGACTGACTGACATCTGTCAAACGTGACGTGCGAACTGTCATCGGCGCTCGCATAAATACGCGTGTAACGTCGCTCGTGTTCTCTTTTCCTAACCTGAAAGCCGCGTGCTACCAAGTGTCTTTCTGAACCCGCTGGGGTGAGTGTTCTATTTGCTAACCGCTTGTAATCGCTTGTTTCTGTGTATTCTGTCTGCCGGGCTTGTGAGCTATCACGAGTCGCTGGCACGGAATGCAAGCCTAGTTTGCATTCCGATTTCTTGGATGCTGATTCCAGGTTCTTCGGCATCTTCTTTACTCGCACGGCACGGAGTGCTGACTCCGTGCGCTGGCTTACTGCTAACTTCTGCTCCGCACCGCTACCTGCCCGTGCTGTGGACGAGCCTGCGCCGCGCCGCTGACCTGCGCACCATGTCCGGCCACGTGGCAGCAAACTTTGCCGGCGAGCTGTCGCCGGGTTCCGCCACGTGCCCAAGACCCGGATCAGTGTCCAACGAAGGCCAGTGACTCCCGTTGCATATCACCAGCAACAGTGCCGGGTGTAAACAGTGATGCGAATTTATTAAAGCCCGAACCACGTAATTACCCTGAGTATTCATTTACCTACCTACCCCTACCTGCGGGCGGCGTAACCCGCCGCAACAGATTATTTTAAAACTTATATGTATAATAACAAACATAAGTAACAAAAAAGGAAACCTAGTTAACTCTAACAAATTATAAATATTATTATTGATGATCATACACCTTCCGTAAAGTCTGTTAGATAGACAAAATCTTAAGTTAATGACTAAACCCTACAAAAACGAACAACAAATTGACATTTTTATTTAATGTTAATATTACCTTTACTCATAATTCAACCGCAGGAAGTCCATTACTAAACATTGGCCTTTCTCAAGGACTTTTACCATGAAGTAGTGACCAGGAAGGGTCCTGTTATCTTATTTAAGTCACCTTACAGATGGATGTTCGATGTTCCTAACCTAATATAAAAAAAAAAAACCGCCTTCCGTATTATTCCGTAGTATTCATTAAAAATAAACTTTATTTTTGGTTACAACCTAAACACAACAAAAACACCTGGAAACCATCAAAAGTATAATTTAACTTTATACAACCCAAATTCTATTTATAAGACTAATTAATTTATTTGAAGACGAAGCTATGTAACCGACAGGTCGGCCGCTCGCTAATTAACATGTCACCAACAGGCTTAGACATCTTGATACAGGCATTTTATCTTTATGACGTGTTGGATATTGAAAAAGGAAAAAAAAAGGTAGGAAAGGTAGCTTCCGTGGACGTGAATAATGCGTATAATGGGGAAAATATTTAATTTAAGAAGTGACAATACTATTCACTTCAGATACACTGTTTTTGTATATTAAGTTACCATACGTCACTGATATTATATACAGGGTGATATTGAAACATAGTATTCAATTTAACCCACATGTCTCTTATTATCCCAGGTGACATTGTAAATAATTTGAATAAAAATATGAGAAAACATTTGGTTACCAATCGTGATTTTAGTTTCCACAATTTTGGGCATCCATATAGATGCGAGTATTTTCACCGCTTAGCTGAAGTTCAGTTCAGTTCGGAAATTTACCTGAGCTGTAAAGACTCGGTATCTATAGGAGTTGACAAAAGTCTTGAAACCTAAAATCGTGATTGTTGTCAAACTATCAGGCCTTTTTTGTCCAAAACGTTACCTGGAGTTACCTGGAGTGTTACCTGGAGTGGATAGGAACATGTGATTTTAATTAAATAGCATATGTCAATATCACCATATCATATCATGTATATGCCTACAATAGTTACGAAATACTACAAACTATATTTTATCCATAAATTATTTCGAGGACCATAGAAACGTATTTTATTAATGTCACAAATAAGGGTTAGCGGAGGTAAGGACCGGTATCGCCTAATTGATTTTGAACCGTATGGAAAATATAGTTCTTGAAAAATGTTATTTTTTAATTCAGAATACTTAGATGACGGTATACCACATTGTGGGACAGAAAATACACGGCGAAACGCGGGTATCATGGTTGCATATCTATATATAACCACTCTCAATCGTACTCTCGATTGTAGAGTAGGCCCGTGCCCTGCAGTGGGACGTATATGGGCTGATCCAGATATCTGCCTACACGTTCTAGGAAAAAAAGGCGTAAGTTTATGTATTATGTATGTATGAATACTTGAAAAAAAAATCCTTCGTAATATTTCAATCAATAAGGAACATTACAGGCGTGATAAGCTCATACATTATTTTTATTATCTTTGACATTTTTATATTTTATAAGGAATTAACACTAAGCACTTTGTAACTTTGTTAATTAATCTCTACAAAACGTAGTATACTGTAATTGAGCCAATAAAAAAAATATCAAATACACATTGAAAATAAACCAGAAAGCAGACTTAAGTCCTCCAAGACGCTAAGGAAAAGCTCCGAGATAAATTTTCCGTGAGTTAGCCGAGAATCATTTGCGAGATTTAACGACGGTACTAATAATTATTACGACCATCAAAGCTTTCTGTAATGAACATTTTTACATCCAACTCGTGGGCTAAACAATTTAATTATCTTACTTTCATGCGGCGAAATTAATTTATCTTACACTTAATTATTTTGTGTTTTATTTATAATGAATCTTTGAATTAATTTGGGTTATATTACATAGGTAAAGTATTCAATTATTTCAAATATACTAAAATAAGCGTATCCTTTTTATAGACACTTAAAAAAATGACTGAAAGAAACAAAAAAAAATATTAGTGATAGTAATAAAAAATACATTAAAACGATTCTGTGAGAACTTAAAGTTATTATTTTATAGTAAGCAGCATTCCAATAATATTACGCATTAAAAATTCGAATACGATCTGAAGCGAATCATATCATAATTTGCAACGAAAATTGAAGACCTCATTCCCCAACCCATCAACTTTTTTAATCAGCGAGTACGTTTTTAATGCACAAGTTGCAACTTGTGCATTAAAAACAAGTACGCTCCAATTTCCAACAGTAATGATGTCTTCACCGCACGAGGCAAAATATATTTCGCACTTCCATTATCGACACCGATCCATTAACCCAATTGCGGCCAGTTGTAAACCGATAGACAACATAAAACCATAGGGAACAAAATGGTACACACGAAATTGGACCTAACTGGTAATAAAGACAAACGGACGGCCTATAAAATTACTCTCTTTATTACGAGATAATACGACCCTATTTAATCGGCAACATCCTATTTCGTCGCTTAATTAACGATATTAAGATTTGGATTTCTTTTTTTACTTCATCATCATCATGATTCTTATGGATGAAGACCTCTCAAATGATAAAACAATTATTCGCGATGTTACACTTTGTCTTACAATAATAATAAAGGCAATTATGAGACATTTTACACCTATAATATTATTAGTGAATGTAAATTGACTGCTGACCAGAAACCTAACTAAAAGGCTTTCACTTTCATTATCCTTTATTATGATCGGCTGGAAATAAGCTTTCTCCAAATTGCGCCATTTCATATTCCTGGCTTTTCATATCTAGTAGAACTACGAGAGACCTTTCGCAGTTGTCACTCCACAAAGGCTATCACAGTTACACAGTTTATTAGTGTTTTGGACTTGGTACTATACTTTTGCATCATTAACTATGTCAGTCTATCATCATAAACGATTAATTATCATAAGAAATTAAATTTCATGTATTTCTTAATCACACGGTTCCTGTTATTTTGCTAATTTCCTCTTCTTTAGATGAACAAAAAAATCTAGCTTATGGATGCTTATGGCTGGATGGTATCCATCTACAGTGGCCTCCTCCACAAATGCATCCGTTTAATCAGGAGCAGCATATTATTCTATTAAATTACTCACTCTAGAATGATTTCCATCCACAAAGAACTCGGCTTCAGTTCTTCCAGCGCCTTGGCCAATTGCTGGCGCTCCAAACACATCCATAGTGCCCGGGGCGGACCCAAGAGAGTCAGACCGGCCTGACTCGGCGAACTGACGGATCGGCGCCGACACCCGGCGACCCAGCCGGAACAGAACGTAGGACCGGTCATGTGATACACCTGGGGGAAAAAACAATTTTAATATAATAATAATGTGTATATTATATTACGTATGTGCATTTATTGTATTATTTATACGTATTATTTATGATTATTGCCACTTCAACTTGCTAATCCGGTGGGCTATGTCGGTTATTTTAGTTCTCCTACGGATCTCCTCATTAGCAAGTTGAAGTGGCAATGGGCAGGGCACATAGCGCGGAGATCTGATGACCGATGGGGTCGGAAAGTGCTCGAATGGAGGCCGCGTAGCGGAAAGCGCAGCGTAGGACGTCCACCCAAACGATGGTCCGACGACCTGGTAAAGGTCGCGGGACGTCGCTGGATGCAGGCTGCCTCCAACAGGTCTCTGTGGAAATCATTGGGGGAGGCCTATGTTCAGCAGTGGACTTCCTTTGGCTGATGGATGGATGGATTTATGATTATTTAATTATTTATATCTATTGGAGCTTTTCTTATCTTTGTTTTACACTGCCCTTTCTTTCTCCTTCTTTTATATTCATCCAAAGGTTGTCTGGAAGAGATCGCTTATTAGCGATAAGATCGCGTTTTGTACTTTTAATAAATGTTATTTCTGTATATTGTTATGTTCTTTGTTTGTGTACAACAAAGATTAAATAAATAAAAAAAAATTGTTATATAAATAGTTGTGTGTAGAATGATAATCTACCTACAAGATGTTCAGGCGATCTTAATAAGGTTATTTTTATTGAAATGCAGGTCGAGATGAGCATTCCGTTCGCCTAGTCGTAAACGAAACAACTGGTCATAAACAGTATGCTGTATCAGCCCATATACGTCCCACTGCAGAGCACGGGCCTCCTCCACAATCGACAGTGCGATTGAGAGTGGTAAGGCCATATAGTCCACCACTGCTGGCCTAGTGCGGGTTGGCGGACTTACATACCATAGAAATTCTTATAAATCGCTATGGTATGCAGGTTTCCTCACGATGTTTTCCTTCACCGTTTTAGTGCGTGGTGATTGACTATCAATACACACATGACTCCGAAAAGTCAGAGGTGTGCCCTGGGATTCGAACCCGCGACCACCGTGATTATGTGGGCAGCCGCGTCTAGTCCGTTTACCAACAGGCCACCACGCACTTAATACGCACGCACGGTCATAAACAGTAGCAAATCCAAATAACAACTTTACAAAGCAATGTTTAGCATGCATCTTCGCTCGCCATCCTGAGACATAAGATGTTAATTCTCAATATGTCCATATTACTCTGACTACAATGTCCTTCAATCCGAAACAAAACAGTGCATTTACACTGCTGTTTAGCGAGAAAAATAAATATTGCAGTGTTACCTACCCAGTCAGCCTCACAAATATGAGAGACCTACCACCACTAAAGGTTGCAGGAAGTCACAGGAATTAGGCCCTTCTTATAGATATCTATTGAAATCTTTGGGTGAGACCAATGTTCATCAGTGGACTACCTAAGCTGTAGAAGGAGAGAGTACGATAATTGTGCAAATTTTAAACAACTTAACTAATTGAAGATATTCGTTCAATGGTATGAACTATCGAGGGAACAATCCGACGCTATGATTCCCATAGTAGCGCAATTTTACACTTTGTTAATACAATTTTCAATTGTCCTGCAGATGAGTCTATCAAATCAGGTAGTGTCTCATAAGTATACAAAAATCACAGTAAAATTCTGGGATCTCCTAACTTCGCAACAAACTAACCCGGTGGATAAATTTTCTCTTCAAGACCCTAACTGAATTCAAATTCACTACTCCAAAGCTACCACGAAAACACCCGACTAAGCTAACCGTAATATATTATTCATAACTTTTTTAATTCCCTAAGCGTTCGGGCCCTAATGAAGTTTTATTAAATCTCAGATGGAACGTGAAAGTGGCGGAAAGGGCTAGCAGATTACTTTGTAAACAGTGCTCTGTGAAAATACACCGTCAGACCGTCGCGGGCTTTATTCGGTAACTTTTTAATTTAAGCATATTTTTGTTGTGTAATATTTATTAATTTAATTCCTTTTTGCACTGTGCAGAAAAACAACAAATAAATCACATAATAATAATAATAGTACAAGTGGTAGCCCCATCATACTAGGTAATTTCTTACAGGCAACCATGGATGGATGGAACATGGATATTCAATAGGAGCAAAAAGGGCAGTCTAGGGTAAAAATGAAATAATAATCTACAATAAATAATATACTAAATTATTTAAATATCTAAAATATAAATACACACATATATGTATACACACACATATATATATATATATATATATATATAATTTATTTGACCGGTTAATTTTCTCCAAGGTGTGGAGACATAAATATTAGACAGTGGAAGAATGAACACATCATTTCAAGGCACGGGCATCCTCTTAATTCAGCACAGCACAGTAGTAATCTCCTCCGAGAGAGTGAGAGTCTATTTGTATGTAATTCACATAAAATAATCAAAAAGAACAAACACAGAAGTTGATGTCTATTTCCCTGCCGTTGGTATGGCAGTGACAATAATCATTTAAAGTATTTAATACTAAATTGTATCAACTCGATAAATAATAAATTATGTGATCGTTAATAAGGTGTACCAAAGATCATTTTTCCTCTCAGGCCAAAATACGTCGTTACAAAGAAAGAACCCGCGAATCGGAGGCTAATTAGAGAAATTGTAACTCCAAGCAATTTGAAGCTGTAAAAAATCATAACAAGAATCGACATAACGATCGAACTTATAACTTTACAACTTTGTTGGTATTGTGGTTATGCAGTTCAGCTATGTAAAATGCTGCGAGTCACACCATAAGAAAACAAAACATTAGTAGTGGAACTATGGAAGGTCTTCGGCGTAAAAATAAATATGACTGATGTGTGATAAATGTTATACAATTCATCTAAATTCTATTGATGTGTGGCGGAATTTGGAACAACAATTATAATTTAAAAAATATTTATGTAACGCAATGTTTGAGATATGTTTTCATATTATAAACAACAAGCATTAATATTCTTAATCTCATATTATTTACACGTCCGACATAATAAAATGTGAAGTATGACAACAACGCATTCGGTCCTTAAAAGTTTGTAGATTATCTATTATTTTAATATCTTGAATCATTGACTTATTCTTGAATGAAATAAATTGATGAAGTGACACAATTTTAAAAATAACCTTACATACTTGACGACTGAGATGAAACCGAAAACTATTAACTGCACTTAAAAATAAAATCGAATGACCAACGCTTACACTGCACAATTCACTACAATTTCCTGGCACAGCGTTGTAATCCGAAAATGGACATTAATGACCTACAACATGCTATACATTACGCTATAATTGCTTCGTTTTGAGAGAAAAAAGAAATCCTGACAGACTACCATTAGCACGTTTAAAAATCGAACACGTGTGCAATTAAATTAAAAACAATGTCCAGTACACCTACACACTGGCCCATTTGCAAAAAAATTGGCCCAAAACGAAGCCGGGCTTAAAAGGATTACGTTCGATTTTTAAAACAAAAGCAACGGGCCTATTTTTAAAAGGGTTATTTGTGTGAGGTATATTGGCCCTTTTGCTTTTACGCGTTAATTTGGAGCGGAAAATCCCCGAAATTGTCAACGGGATTACAATAACGGAGAGTGATAAAATATATTTTGCGCCATTGAATATTCTCTTCATCGCAAATTCCGAGAAGGTTGGATGAAACAGGTTGCCGAGAAAGAAATATAAGCTTACCTACTATTTTGATTTATGTATTTTACATGTGAAGAAATGTATAAAAACCTTCATGGAAATATAAATTACATAGAGAGCATTACCCGCTTTAAATAAACATGATAGTTTAAGTAGGGTTAAAGAAATGTTAATCGTTGGTTTAGAGGCAACAAATTTCCATTTATATAACTTAGTCGCTCAATCGAAATTCTACCAGAACAAATTCAGAAGTCTCGGGAAATGAATATGTATAAAGTATACAACGATACATTCCCAAAATTTGAAATATCGTAGACGTATAATTTTTAACGCAAGGGTGGCGACGCGACGATCTCAATTAATAATCTTACTCACAGAATTCGAAAACAGAATTTGCACATCACGTCAACATGTTGTGATTTTACACTAAATCGTATGTCACTTTTTGGGGTAATTAGGTATAGCCTGGTTAGATAAACAAGCTTTGCTTCTTAAACGTTACTAAAGATTAACTTGTACTCGTAATACAAGGGTACAATTTCGGTACTAAGACAATATTTATTGTTTCAGTTGTGAGTTGTTAGACCAAAAAATCTAGCAGATTCTGATACCAGAGACACCTTACCTTAAGAGTTACGTAATATATCAGTGTAATTTATCGAATTTAATAAAAATATTTAAACTTAAAGCCAATATTCACTCTTGCTAGCCTGAGACAGTCTGATATTTACCCGACACATCTTTTTTTATATCCTTACCATAATCGCATCTTCGAGGCGAAAAACTTTCCTCGTGTAAGTTTAAATGACAGAACTTATTTTAATTCAGTGTTACACATCAAACAGTTGAAGAATCCAATAGATATATTCCTTTTACTAAATCCATACTGTTTTGCGTAACGTATGATTCACGTGTGATATCAGAGTGTAGTGAACTCTGCGTCTGCCAGTTGGCAGTGTTACAATACTTGATAAACAATATTGCACTGAAATTACGACTGCCAGCCGAAAAAGTAATCTATTTTTTATGTCCACTAGTGTTTGAATTTACGATCGGTTTCCTGAATATTATAATATTTGATTGCGCTCCTGTTTTTGTAGGTTTGCTTTTGCACGATTTGTTTTATATTTGTTGTGGATTTGGTTTAGCTTTTTCAACTGGAGCATTTTTATTGACTGTTCAATGTGGGTATAAATTGTGATGTAACAAAGTTATATTTGGTTAATTCCTGGATTTCATTTTCGTATGCTAGCAAATTAAACTAACTATCATGACTCTGTATATGTTAATTAATATAGGAAACTAGTATTTAAATTGTGTTCCAATCATGGATATCATGCAATTCTAAACCCAAGTGATATGCACATTACTGACTTCATTTATTTAAATTAATAAATACACGCCACAGTCACATTCATAATCTTAAACCCCACACTAAGATCGAGTCTTGTGTCGTGGATATCAGACGCTATGTGAGACTTTTCGGTCTCACAAATATGCAGGTTCGAAACAAACACCTGTGGATCACAAAAATATTTGTTTCATTGCGGGGATCGAACCCGCGGCCTCTCGTTTTACAGCCGGCGTTGTAAGAACTGCGCCACGGAGGCTGCTGTTATTTATAAATGTAAGTTTAACTAGAGCTAAAGTAATAAATTTAAAAATCTTAAGGATAAAGAGTAATATCATAATCAACAATTGCTTATAACGTTAATGTGTCAGTCTTACGTCGCATTTACACATTAAAAATAAAATTTATATAGGTAATATTACAAACCATTTAAAATCATTTTGCTCAACTAATCAGGAGCATTAAAAGCTGAGATTTAGATTGGTCACTCCAAACCCTAGTTTCGTAACAACAAACTTATATATCGCAATAATTAATAATCTTATTATATTGTTGGATACGAACGCCCTAACAATCAAAATAAATAAACGTAGCAAACACCCGGCCAAACTAAACACAATTACGTATTTCTATCGAGTATCATTTCTGAACAGAGCAAGTCGACCCCAAATAATTGGGCAGGGGCAAACGGGCGACACATGAATAAAATATCTCCTTGAAACGCCACCTAATTTAATATTATTTTAGGTCGATGTTAGTACCTTTCATTAGTAGCTTACCTTCCTGATTAATTGGGTTGGCAAGCCTTTATTAAGCTTACCGGTTTGTTACTGAATTTATATTTAATGGACATTTATTATAGATAGATTTTTTGGCCTTTGTGTAACGACGATTTCGCTCGCGTATTTGAAAATTTAATATTTCTCGTTTTAGAATTTATTTGTTTTGATACTGAATTTTGTTGGAATTTTGACATTCGTGTAGTTTCATTGAATTTATATGTGCTGTGGGTTGAAATAATCAGTTACCTTGTTTGAGCAGATATAATTTATATAATAGGTACCTGATGCTCTGTCCCCGTAACCAATGAGCGTCTGAGAAGAGATTTATGATAGGTGATAAACTGAAAGTATTAATAAGAAAAGGATAATGTGGCTCTCTATAGTCTCAATCGTTCTCTTTGGCCACGTTAAGTCCACTGCTGAACATAGGCCTTCTTCAAAATCTCCACATCGACCTGTTGGAAGCGCCCTGCATCCAGAGACTTGGAGCAACCTTAACCAGATCGTCGGTCCACCTTGAAGGCGGGCCTTTTACAAATTCGCTTGCTTGTGCCTATATAGTCCCAACCTACCCTATTTATGTAATATGTGTATGTAAATTACGGGTTTAACTGTTACTGTTTTGTTGAATTTATAAAGAGTATTAGAAGTTAGTAAATAGGCTGTGATACCATCGTAGAGAGACCAAAGTTCTAACAACGACTAAGGCCGATACTGTGACTTAATTTAGAAACTTGGACTTCTTACCTAACTATTACAAAACATTACGTCATTGGCCTTGTAAGTTGGCGGGTTAAAATCCCTAGTATTTTAGGTCTAACCTTTGGTAATAACAAATTAGGAAACATAAATTTAGGTTAAATTCCACGTAGCTTAACAGTATAATATATATTTGATGTGACAAGGTGCGAACTTTCCGCTAGATTAGGCACAAAACCAATCTCGTGCAAATTTATTTTGCAATCATGGAAATAATTTACAAATTGGATTTAGTATATTGGCAATTTTATCCATTACAATATAAAATGCTGCTGGTTTGCTTGTATCGGATGAAATCAGGCATGAATAATTGTGTAACCAGCGAAAGATGGTCTTTTTCTAGTGGATACTCTATCCAGTTTTCTCGGCCCTTACTGTAAGGTATTTTAACATTATATATTAGATATTCATACATAAACTGACGCCTTTTTCTCACAAACTGTAGGCAGAGATGCTATCAATACAATCATGTTTAGCCTGATGTGTACCTTCCCAAGATGTGATAGCCTATTGCCATATCGGGCACAAATTCTTGACTACGTACTTATAATGAATAGAAAAATATAACATATCTTTGCCCGACTCATGATTCGAACCCGAGACTTCGGCGTTGTAATCGTACCGTCGTACACCTGCGTCACCGAGTCCTACAAAAATATACCCACAGATATTATTACTACATCCCTCATAAAATATTCAGAAACATTTCTTGACAAATAAAATCAAACGTTGGTCAAAACGTATTAACATCTCAAGACGAAAATTCCCAAGGATACATACTTCATCACATCTATCCATCTACTTAATCAGTCAGTAACACCGATATGTCTATTTTCCGTCTGTCATTTGTGTCTAAGTTTAAAACACATTGTAGCCAAAGTAACACTAGATACATAAAGACTTAACATTTTATATCTCAGCTTGGCGAGCGCAGTGGAATGCCAAGCATTGCTGTGTAATTCAAGGTGTTTGGTTTTGCTACTCTTCATGAGCGGATATATCGCTTACCATCAGGTGAACGGCATGCTCATCTCGCCAGTCATAGCAATAAAAAACAAAACAAACATAGCAAAAATTTCACCATGTATCCGTAGCCTAGCAAAGGCAATTACGAGCCAGCAGCACCTTTAACTAATGTCCCTGTTTTCCCCACAGAAACCCTCCAGCTAATTCCTTTCCTCGGAGAAAAATACGGGGGCGTTGCTTGAAGTAACGTTAATTTTACTTCGTACATATGAATGCCGGCCGGACTAATGACTTGGTTTTATTGTGTAGTTTTTGTGTGTTTACTGTTTTAGCCTAAATAGCAAAAAATGAGCAGCATCGCTGTATTTAGTTTAAACATTTTTGTTCGCAGGTTAAATATAAATGTCTCTAATACCTATAGGTATAACTGGGTGCCCATGTGTCTATCCACTCTCGATCGTACTTCCGATTATAGAGGAGGGTCGTGTCCTGCAGTAGGACGTACTCGTATATGGGCTGATACAGTACTGTATCCATAAGTCACCACCGTCATGATGGCACCATGTATCATCATGGCAGGATTATCATGTAAATATTTTTATGAATCGTTGCATGTATTACTAATGGAACGCTGCACAGTAGAATGTTCTGTCATGGGTCAGTCAGTGGCACTTTAAAAAATACCATTATTTTACTTGTCACTGTTAATCTTGGTTAATGATAAGTAAGAGAGGGGGAAAGAAGTAGTGGAAATGAGATCAGAATAGTCTATTTCTATTTTCAAAGCTTCATATGTTCATTTCTCTCCTTCATTCCATATGTCATTTTTAGCACTTAATCACCATACCGCAAATTATTGTAGACGATCATGGACGACGCTAATTACTTCTTAGATGATCCACTTCCTCATTACCCGTTTATTTATTAACTTTGACTATAATTTCTCAATCCATTAATCCCCAAACGCTAAACGTTGCTTCAGTTCACCAATTCTCAGAAAATCCGCAGCAGAAAAGACGATTCTCAGAAATTCCGCTTTAGCGATGTCTACACAGTCGCGTCAGATATTTGAGCTCATTCAGGTTGAATATATCTCCGTTCCATAAACACAATCTCTCTGTTGTTTGTATGTCTTTAATTATGCATACACAGTCTAGGCGTAGTTATCCCGCCCAAACACAGAACACTGATAACCTTTTACATTATGTAGCCCTAATTATGTGGAGAAGCAAAACTCATCAAAGTTTCTACCGTAGTTTGTACATTATTCAAATGTTTAGGATTACTTTAGTGTGGTGGTAGATATCATATATGTCAGAGGCCACCTGGGTATCAATGTCTATGTCCCGCCAAACAGCAGTGTAAATGCACTATTGCATTTCGGTTAGCAGGACACTGTGGCCAAAGTAACTACTAAAGATAATGAGACATTAGACTGTCTGAAAATGGCGAACGCAAGAGAGTGCCAAGCATTGTTTTGCAATTCATGGTGTTGCTTAGTTTTTCTGCTGTCAATGGGCGGTCGTATCGCTTACAATCAGTCGAATAGTAAAGTCTCGCCATTCATCGCTTATAAAAAAATGTATTTCTTAGACCTACCTAAAACTTTTATAAAACGTCTGGTACTGAGAGGTATTCATAAAATAATATTTGTATGACTATTGTTTGGAATAAATTGTTCCACAATACTTTTTCTTTGTCTATAGTATTACATCAATCGATACCAATATTTGCCTTTGTCGTCAATACCCTCTAGAATCTAGATTACTCTATAGTATCCTCTAGAATAATGCTTAGTCAAAATTCCGAATTTCTTTCCTTTCCATTTTACATAAACTCACGCCTTGTTCCCAGAAGGGGTAGGCAGAGGTGCCAGCGCACCCACATTTCGCCTTGTATGTTCCGTCCCACAATGTGATAGGTGGCGAGCCTATTGCCATATCTAGCACAAATTCCTGACTCTGGGCTGATACTGAATAGAAAAATCCAATATCACTTTGCCCAACCCGGGATTCGAACCCGAGATCTCAGCTTTGTAACCGTACCGTAGTACAACTACGCCACCGAGGCAGTCCATTTTACTATTTGATTAATTAATTTTCGTGTTGAAAACAACTTACTTCCCACAGACTCGTCGAGTTGCAGTAGTTTCGTATTGTTTTCTCTATTTGTTCAATTAATTTCTTGGTTAAAACATCTTAATTACTCCTAAAGTTTCAGTGCTGGTGTTATTAAAACGCGTCCGCTTTTTGATCCTGGCTTTAAGAGTTGTAATGACAGGAAGGATGGCAAGGGGCTCTAAGTTTTTAATTTACGATGGAATAAGAATGGTATAGATGCTTCATTCCACAAAGTCAATTAGTCTATAGTATTTATGAAGCGTGGATATGCAAGTCTGTTTTAGCATTTGTAATTTCAGTAGCGTTCATATCGTATAATACAGTTGACATTGGTGACTATTTTTTTTATGGGCCGAAACTGCGTTAAGCGGGCTATAGCGCGGTTTCATACAAAAGTGCTCCGTCGCGGGGATCCGCGCGGGCGTCCAGCACGGGGAGGCGCGTCCCGCACCCGCGCCGCGGGGCCCGCCTTCGTGCGTCGGAACCCGTCGCGGGGGCACGCGCGGTAAAGCGCGCGTTGTCCGCCAGCGGTAACATGACGGTAGGGCACATAGGGCACCGAGACGTGGCCTCTCACTTTGGGCTTCATTAGAAGGCTCAAAGTCACTCAACGAGCAATCGAGAGGGCTATGCTCGGTATTTCCCTACGAGATCGACTCAGAAATGAGGAGATCCGTAGGAGAATAAAGGTCACCGACATAGCGCAAAGGATTCTATAGATGATTCATAGCGAAAGGTTTTAGAGTGGAGGCCACGTACAGGCAAGCAAAATGTCGGACGCCCGCTTACAAGGTGGACGGATGACCTGGCTGCATTTGCAGGAAGTCGCTGGATGCAGGCTGCTTCCAACAGGTCGATGCGGAGACCGTTGGGGGAGGCCGATGTTCAGCAGTGGACTTCCTTTGGCTGAGATGATGATGATGATGAATATACTTGAGCAAAAATAAAGATTTTTTAGCCTTTCCGTTGGTGAAATGACTGATACAGATTTTACCCTTAAGTTGTTGACCATCATAGACCGGTATCGAAACTTTAAAATATTTGTACAATGAGTTTTCATTTTCTCTTAATTTACTGAACTTTACAACAAATCCTCCGCCTAGCAACCTAAATTCAATAAACAGCCTTCCTGGCTGTCGTTTTTTTTTTTGCTAGTCGTCGTTTTGCTATGTAATAATATATTAAGCTCTCCATCGACACGACTGTACATGCACACCTTTAAAATTGAACCAGCGACACTGCGTAAATCCGGTCTCCGCGACCGTCGCGTTCTCACGGAGCCCGCCCGCGTGTCCACGCGAGGAGACGCGCGACGGTTGCCCGTCGCGGGCGCCCGCTTAACGCAGTTTCGGCCCTATTACTTTTATAGGCGGACGAGTTAGCGGCCCGATTGATGGTAAGCGGCTACCGCTGCTCATGGACCCTTGCAGTGCCAGGGGACCAGTACAACAAAGTCACTGCCAACCTGAAGAAGAGTACTCTCTTTAAGCCTCGTTTGAAGAAGGGACAGGTCATAGCGCTCAGGAAACACCGGTGCAGGGAGTTAATTCCAGAGCTTAGCTTTATACGTGCGTGATAGGAAAGAACGCTTTAAACGTAAGGTTCGGGAACGGTACGGTTCCAGATGGTATGAATAAACTCTACTGCGGTGACGGATAGACAAATCTGCTTATTCTTTTCAATTCTAAAACCACCAACAGGCTTTATGTAGAGGAACAACTATTAGGACGCGGTTTCCTTCCACCTGTATAAACTTGGCGATCAATTAGCAAATTTCCATATTTGTACATACTGGAACAAATGTACGTAGATATTTAAGCAATTACGAGAGTCGTTAGCGTGGTGTCATTAAGCGGCTAGACGCTAAGTGCGGCCATTAGAGAAATCTTGATCGCAAAACTTTATGTCTGTATTCTTAGACATCAGACATCAGCCATCAGCATTAGTGACGAAGTTTGTGGTATTTGCATAACTTTATTGTTTTGGATCTAATTAATCGGAGATTTTTAGTTTGTTTGTAATAATGTTACGTATGGTGTTCTTCGGATCATATGGCATTTATATTTTTCTATCTGTGAATGTAATTTTTACAGCAAAATCCAGTTACACATCATTTGAAGAGATATTGATAATAACTATTCTACTAAAATGATCAATAACCTTTTAGAGAAAAAAGTTAACCAAGTGAGTGATAAGGCCGCCAATTATAGTACATTGTCGTTTTTTATTGTCTCTATAAACTGTTATTCTATTTTTACTAGATACAATAAATAATTAAATATATAAATAAGTGAGCCCATTGCAAACTGAATATACTTTGGAAATTTTATAGAGAAATCACAGTAATGCAGGTTCTGTTCATAACTGCTTCTGCACTACATAAGCAAGGTTTGAATTCACAAAAATTCTGAGTCAATACCTAGGGTTCATACCTCAAACTTCTGTTCTATTTCATTAAATAATAACACATCGAATAAAAAATATTTTCTCAATTTCTGCCTCTATATTGCGTTATAAAAAACACAAGCGTGGTCCTTACCGAGACACGTACAACGCGACACGAATTAATATTCATGAACAACGCGTAACTGTAAGAATTTCGGAGTATGGAAACACAATTACCTGGATAATGTGCTGAAATTGAGAAAATTATAAGGCATCTCGACAAGATAAGGGCTGTGGATAAAGTAATAACGTTCCTACGTTGTTTTTAAAAGAAGGCTATGGATTTTCGCGAAGCGTTTTTAGGTATTCTTTATCAGCCCATATACGTGCCACTGTAGGGCACGGGCCTCCTCTAAAATCGAGAGTACGATTGAGCATGGTTAGGCCATATATTCCACCACGCTGGCCTAGTACGGGTTGGCCTAGTTTTTAGGTATAGTTCTTTGTAAAAATAACATTCGTTAATCCCCTTATTATAAATTGATTTGTGCATTTTAGGCTTGTTTTTCCGCCGGGGTAGACAAAAGTGTCATTAGTGGCTTAAATATTTGTTTTTTATTGTCACAAGAGACATCTTGATCTTGTTAATACAATCCAACCTTAACACCATTTTGGATAAATATTCCAAGGCCAACTAATTCATATAAAAGTTTAAAACCGAGCGAGTCCGATAAAAAAGGTTTCCTAAACTGAGAATTGAAATTATACCAATTAAATACATGCTGTCACTAGTCCAAAAAGTCTTATCCTTCCTTTCTTGATTGTAAAATATTACGTCACGTTAAAAGTGACAAAACTAAAAACGAGATCATAAATCATCCTACAAAACCGTTTATCCCGAGTATTGAACCCACACTAGAACAGTTGCGCCAAGTCTGAATTATGAGTAGTCGATGCTAATGCGTGACTAACATTAGCGCCAGCAAACTGAAAATAAATACCTGGCACTTGGCGCCTATTATACACGAGACTGACGTTTCTGAGATTTTTGGCTCTCATTCTTCTTGCATTGTCAGTGGTGTCAGAATTGTCAAATAGCCTGTCTGGAGTTTGGTTTGTTAATCTGATTATGTATGTACAGAGGAATGATCATGATGATGATGATGATGTGTCAATTGGAAAATAAAAGCCTACGGTACATTATGGTGTCGAGAAGATATGTGTAAGAACCGACTGCAGTTTCTATTTATTCCCTACTACTCAAAGAAGATGCGTGTCTTCTGTCTTGGTTACTAGAAACTGTGAGGGGCTGTTATACAACGTTGATGCGACTGATGGGCGTTTCTTTAAACTGCATATACTAGGTACCATTTTGAAGCTCTGTACTAAAAATAAATTAAATAGGAGCAGTAGTTTAGTCATAAATGATTTTTTTAAGTTTTTGCGACATTTGAACACGATGTAGCTTTTGGAACAGCTGATTATGTCTAACGCCTGGTCGTTCACCTTAAAACGATAGATCGTACTAAAATCTGCGCGATGTTGCCGCTGCACAAGGCGCGACAATAACACGCGCTGCTCGCGACGTTGCCAATTTGTTATCTATTCGTATCTACAGGTCAATGAAATTTATTTACACAGGGTGGTTGCGTTTTACTCTTATTTGGAAGCTATTTAGTTTGTTTGAAACAAACAAAATCTCATTTTTGGTATTATTAATTTTTGTGCCGTGTCGAATTAATACCAAGGACGTATAGTATACATAGTGTAATTTAATGCCCATCGGTCGCATCAACGTTGTATAAAAATGAATATATACGAAAAAAATGTGTATACATTTTTCCCTATTTATTATTATTGTTTTCAATAACTACTATTATACCAGCCCGGCACATTGACACCTGATGATATCCATCTCTCGACTGACAGTAGACTATCCTCCACCACATTAATAAAAAAAACAGACAACAACAGAGATGAATCACCACTAGATACTAATAAAACATATCGCACAGGTGTACGCAAGTTGCCATGGCCACACACTACAAATAGTGTTCTCATTATTTCACGTCACGTAAACACTAGCTTTGACACTCGACAAACCGCCCTGTAATAAGGTTATCAACGATTTAAAAATACATGGATTTCGACCTGGTAAATACCGAGGAAAATAAAATTAGTAATTTTTATATTTGAATTTTATATTGGTGGTCTGTCTGCACGTCGTGCCACGTCTACGTGGCTACCAACATACATACAGTGTCGCGGGTTTAAGAGGACGGTAGACGCCGATGACCTTGCTCGAACGGGCGCAACCAAATCTCATGCATCGGCGCACGACGTGCGAGCGAGCGCGCTGCGCAATACCTATTCGGCGTCAATTTTTTCGCCGCGAGCGGAACGATATATTTCATTATTTTGCTCGACGTTCCCATCGAGTACAGTTAGGAGCGATCTAACCATACTGAATGATTAATTCACCAGCCAACATAATAGCCATCGTTGCGGAGCTTATTGAACGCCGACTAATAAACGAGAGGCCGGAGTTCGATCCCCGCATTGAAACGATTTTTTGTGTTTATTTATTTCATCTGTCTATACCAATATTACAAAGAGGAAATATTTGTATTTTGGCAATTTGTGTATTTTAGATTTTTGATATTTATATTTTTGTTTTTCTATTCTAATACTATAAAGAGGATACATTTGTGTTTTTGGATTTTTCTCAAAAATGACTGGACCGATTTTTAAAATTCTTTCACTTTGCGATTGGTATAATATCCTAGAATAACAGATGCTGTATATTTACCTACAGGGGTAATAGTTGTATTTAACCGAATTATGATTTTTTTACATTCATAGCTTCAGCGGTTTTGATTTTCAATACAATATTTCATCCCTTATTTTACCCCTATTAGCTGTTCTTTCAAAACTGTTACACGTCATTATTTTGCATTTGTAATAAGGAGATAAAATATTTTTCAAAAAATATTTTCAATAGTTTTTATTTTCCATTTCAACCCTTATTTCAACCCCTTTATCCAAATATACAGCCAATGTTACTCCAGGATAATGTTGGATTCGTATAGTGAAAAAATTGTTGAGTAATTTTTGAATTTATTCATAATACACAAAAATGGTAATATTCAAACATTTAAATACCAAAATGTAAAATACAAATGTTACAAAAATGCAAAAAATTTAATGTTTCCTTTATAAAATATTAGGTTCGATAGATAGATGAATTTATAAACAAAAACAATTGAGGGAATCGAACCCGCGGCCACTCGTTATTCAGTAGGCGTCCAGCCAGCTGCGCTACGGTAACTGTGATGTACAATGGTGAAATAATCATTCACTACGGTTAGACCACCCCTAACCGTGCTCAATGAATATGTCGAGCAAAATAGCAATATTCAACTTAACTTGATATTGCGGAGACAAGCGACATAGGTCCGTTTAGCACGGCCCCTCGTCCCTTACTGATTTGTTGGGTGACAACGGGGAAGTGCTCGCGATTTAGAGAATCGAAAATGTGAAAAAATTCGTTAAAAATAAATGAGACCGAAATTAGAAAAAATAAAAAGAAGGCCCCATCCGTCTTGCATTTCTTAATATCCTGATAACAATAAAATAATCCTGGTGCTCATACTTTACGAGAAAAACGTTGTAAATGCGAAAACAAAGGTCACTTTGTAATTTTATTTCAAGTACTTTTAATACACTTGTAAGTATTCTGAAAAGAAGGGGACATGGTCCATATAGTGTAGATCAACATATGTGTATATTTTTTTTTGAAGACCTAACAATCAAGATCTCCAGGAAAAAAACGTTGTGAAAAAGGTCATTTCACAGAGACCCCTCTCTTAAATCCCAGGGAACACATCTGATTTTCCGGAGCACTTTAACGGTGGAGGACAGCATCGCGAGGAAACTTTACATACTATAGCGAATTCCTAAGAATTTATATGGTTTTTAAAATTCGCCAACATATACTAGGCTAGCGTGGTGGACTATAACACTCTGAATCGTATTTTCCATTGTAGAGTCTGCTCGTGCCCTGCAGTGGGATTTATATATATACAGTAAATTATATGCAATCATTATCTCATCATATCACATTTTTTTAGATGAAAACTAAGTATGTTTCTACTTCATAGTTTATTTTGAACAGTCCACCTTTCCCTTCCGGCGCTACAAATACGAGCTTATCATCACCCCGGTCTTAGTTCCTGAATATTTTGCAATGGTTCCCTGTATACATTAAGTCAATTTAAATATATCTAAGGCAAATATTCTCATAGGTTTTTATTTTATTTATTATTATAATATTAACAAGAACATAAAAAATAGAAAAATAGTCTTAACCAAACCAACTGCTTGATTTGTCTACGAGACTACAAAAAGTCCCGGCAAGCTTTCACATCTTAGATAGACGTGTTCTTCATTAAAAAATAATTATAGACTTCATTTGTAATTGCCATTTTACCACTAAAACTTATTTTCTAATCTATTTAGACACATGACAGATATAAATCTACATAACATATTTACCATCCAAGTTACACTACATATCTTATAAAACATACGCCACTGACACAATTCTAAATAGCAAATACTTCAAACTTGCCAAAAAGTCATTAATTACACCCAAGGATAACCCGCAAAACAGCGACTTTGTGAACGCATTATCACTAAAATTGTCTTGAACATTAATGACGTGCTTGTACCAACACATGACTGCTGATGACGTCACCACATGGGCCTTACTGTCGCATGTCTTAGAAATTACCCCCCCCCCCACCCTTCGACGGGAGGGCCTCCCTCTGCACTGGCCCTGTATTGTGCAATTTACAGAAGCGTTAAGGGCCAATACGTTGTGTTGAACATGTCGCGATATTCCTTATATTTTAAAACGTCTAGTCAGTGATGAATATATTAAAATTACCTCAAAGAGCATGGTATTAAACCTATTAAACTTTAACGAATTTACTCATAAATAATTTTAGAACCCATTTTACTTATCACAAAGAATTTTAAATTCAATTTGAGCGAAGAAGACAAAACATTCTGTGAAACTAACTAATTATTAGTAATGGGTTAAAAACGGCCTATAAATAAGTTGAAGAATATAAATACATTTGAGAGTAATTTGACTGAAATGGATCTTAACAAGCATTAATGACGTGCTTGTTAAAGACACCAACACATGTCGACTGTTGATGACGTCACGACATGCTTTATTATCGCATGTCTTAAAAATTACCTCCCACCCTCTGCACTGGTCCTACACAATTCAATTTACAAAAGCAATTGAAGGTGACACATGGTTTTAAAATGTAGCGGTATTCCATAATGTCTTAATAGCTGGGTCATTAGTATATTAATATTACTTCAAAAAGCATATCTCTTAAACAGTAGGTAATTTGTACTATAATTAGTTTTACAGTATTCTTTGAACATTACTATCATATCACTTAAAGCAACTATTCCTTTAATTTAAAAGAAAATGAGATGTAAATCACTACGACGAATAGTGAAACGGATAAGTTTTGCAATACCGCTAACAGGAACCCGATGACACAAACCAAAGATACGTTTTAGTGCCAATTCACCGAATCGGTGAAATTTCCATCAGTGAAACAACTCATTGGCAATAAAAACGAAAATAAACTTTATACTATGCAGATAGCGTTTAGGTCAAAGTTCTTTCCTTTCGTTTCAATTATGTTCATAAATAAATAATGACAATATATTGTCGTATCAATGACCTAAATTGCACCGCAGACTTAAACATTATATTTTTTCCTTTAATTCTTATTTATAGCATCCAACACTCATTTTACTACTCCGTTCCGTAAAACAACATCAAAACTCCTCGCCACAGCAGACAATTTACGACAGTCATTAGCTTTTATCAAAACCGCTTCCGTTTGTCTAACACATCCTGAGGCGATGTGATTTGACGAAAGACAGCCAATTTCTCTCCTAAACGTGGGTGAACGACAATGGATGTTGGGCGCCACGTAAATACAATTGTTGATCATTGGAACGCTCTGCTAATGAGCCGGGGTATTTTTACACTCCTATCTCAAATTACCTTAGGAAATTGTTCGGAGAAAGTAAATTGGTTACCGTAATTAGGTAACACAATACGAAGTTTGTCAGATGAAGTGATTGAAGTGGCGATCTCTAGGCAAGAAAATCATAGTTCTTAGATAGTATTGTAGATTAATAGTATCAAGACTGGAAGGTAGAAGACATGCCAGGTGATAGGATAATAAATGATAGAGAATCATTGACTTATATTCTACCGATAGACGAGGCGCGTCATAGAAACTATTTGTCCCGTATTTGTCAAAAGCTCAATAGCGACATCTAGTACGTTTACTTGAATATTACAAATTATGATCAAAGATTATTAGACAGATAAGACAGTTCATGTCAATAATAGCTTTGCCTAAGATACTGCCTAAGTATAAATACCGTCATAGCAATAATATATTTGCAATGTTTTTTTTTATTTACGTGAATAATTAATGGAAATGATGTAAATGAAATTAAATACTCTTACAAGTGTACAAGTCTGTCAAGCAGTCAATCAGTGTACAATCAGTCTGACATTTATTATAATAACATTTATGAATTTTTAACAAGCTGATACAAAAATGACTACCGCATTTGGAATATCTGAAATCTTCGTGTCGAAAATAAATTGAACAAATATAGGTATGTTCTAATGGCAGCCACTTATATCCATTCCAATTAGGGCATCGAAACTCGGGTCAATTTTGAAAACCCGGGTTTTCGGGTCTAAGAGTAATCAAAACCCGGGTAGACCGGTTTTTTCGAGCATTTCGATCATTTTATTGTAATTTTTTAAAATACACTAATCTGCGTTTATATATCGATTTCCTATAATGAGTACAAAATATAAAGGATGAGGAAGAATTTAAATAAATAAAACAGTACTTTACGAAATTACAAAAACAGTTAAATTTATATATATTGTATATATTTAATAATATAACTAAGTAGCACCGAAGCTACTTTTTACGTAATAAATAATAACACTGGTCTACAAAATTTGACTTTTTGTTTGCCTTTAAAATAAATGCTTTGTTATTTGACTAATTTAAATACGGGGTCACTGAATACGAAAATATAAACCAAATTTGAAAGTTAGCTCTTATTTTAAAAATATTGCTGGTATCGAAAAAACTGACTTAAGAGTAAAGATATGTTAATTACTTTTTAATACACTTTTCACATGAAACTGAGTATTTTAAAATATTAACCAAGTATTTAACCTTTTCTAATCAAGGATTTCTCTTTTTATCTTTTGTCTTTTGTAATTATTTTTACGAAAATCTTCAATCAAGTTCCAGCAGTAGTCCGCTAACATTGACGGATTCTATCGACCGTTGTATTTCTTTTTCATTGTCAATATATCTTGGTGAAATCGTTCACCATGTTCGTCAATCATATCACCGCAGTTAGAATGAAAAAAATCAAGATGAGAATGAAGAAAGTGAATTTTTGGGGACATATTGCAGCCCAAGCTCGTGGTAATTTTCGAAAATTCCCTTTTATTTTGGCGTCGCTTAGATGTGGAAATTCACTTCACAAGTATTAGAAGGCTGCTCCACCTTTGTTGAGAGCCGTCAATAAAGTTCTTCATTAATCCTAATTTTATATGCGATGGAGGGAGAAGGATTTTATGAGGATTGACTCGAGGAGGGTATTTAACGTTCATTTCTCCAGGACACAGACTTTGTCTTGAAGTCCAATCTTTTTTTAAGTAATGTAACGATCTATCCCGACTATCCCACTCACACAAAAAGCACCAGTATTTGGTGTAGCCCATTTGCAGACCCAAAAAAACTAACCTACCTAAACTAAAATAAAATCGTGGGGCACGTCCAATTTTAAAGTGGTTAAAATTCATTTAAAGTGGACGTGCCCCACGATTTTATTTTAGTTTAATCAATGCATATGTTTAAAATTATTTTTTAGCTTTTAGTTCATTTATCTGCAATATAAAACTGATTAAATTAAAAAAAAAATCCTTTTTTATTTTTAAGTTTTTAGTTTTTATTTCTCATTCTATTCAATTCGTTGAGTTCTTGACTTGGGTGGGAGATTCATATTATAATTTTGTATAGTATACTGTAATATACTTACCAAGCCCTTTATTTTGATACCTATATTGATGGGATTGAAAAATACATTTTCCGCCATTTTGTAGCAGTGGCCATCTTTGATTTTGATTTTGTATAATGCACTGAATTCTACTTGACAAGCCCTTTCATTTGATACCCATATTGATGGGATTGAAAAAAACTAAGTTGTCCGCCATCTTGTAGCGGCTGCCATCTTGGATTCACAATAATATTGAATATGGATAATTGTATTGTCACCAGAATCAAAGGCGTATACCAAATTTCAGATCAATCGGTTAACGGGAAGAGGGTTAAATTTCAATTACTAAATTTGACCCAAACAAACGGGGTGAGCTAAATAAAACCGTTTGATGAAGGGTACATTCTATTTCTGTCTTTGTCACGCCTACAAAGTAACATATCTTCCCTCTCGCTTCAATGTGGACCCTTGCGCACGCACCTTACGCAGAGATTTTGTTCCCGATGTCCGCTCTAGTATAATACCTCAATGGCTAAATATTAATTTTAAGTTCTATATTTAGATTAAGGGGGTCGAATACTAAAGATTTAATGCAGTTTCAAGTAAAAGGCAATTTTAATGTTGACCAGTGTAATTTATCAAAGCGTGTTTTTATTCCATTTACTTATTATTGCATTCGAAGTGGCTTAAACTTAATTAATAACAAAAACAAAAGTTTTAAAAAAACCCGAAAAACCCGAGTTTTAAAAACCAAACCCGGGTTTTTTTATAATCCTCAGAACCGGGAAAACCCGGGTTTTTTCTGTCCGGGTAAACCCGGGCTCGATGCCCTAATTCCAATAATTCTGGACAAATATTATAGAGATCTCCTTTTTTCGTAACCGACGCGGAAGAATATAAAACAATTTTAAATGGTATTAGTCTTCAATAACAATGGGTTCGAATAGCCCATTAAGTAATTCATATTAAGAAATGGGGTCTAAATACTATCCACTGTTTCAAAACATACATACAACACACATATTTTGAGTTATTAATTAACAACATATGATTAAAATAAAATACTGAAATCAATTTGCAACTACATCCTTCCTACATATTTGTATTTGTAATGTATTCGAATAGTTTATGCCTATTTGGTCCACTGATATGAATGTCCCTTGAATAATCTATATCTTACATAGTTCGTCTCTCTCACTCGACGGGCAATTTTTATGCGCGGAAATGAGATACACGATTAAGGAGCTCACCTTGTATTTTAACGAGCTCTAAAATATATTTAATCCATTAATAAATAAAAGATCTGTATTATCGGCATTATTCTGCAACATTATATCACTTACGTTGTATTCTTTAATTATATTGTAACTTAAGAAAATTTCGCTGTCGGTTTGACGGGGAAAAGTCAAAATAAATTACTTATAAATATAAACAAAGAGGCATACTATTGCGCGGCCGTCACGCGGCAGACTGATTCGTGTGCGGTGCATGCACCGCACTTGGGTGGGACACGTTTGTTACAAAGAACGTCTTATCTAGTGTAACATTGATATCGATGTAGAGAATAATCACAATATAAATATTTGAAATGACGGTGTAATGTTTATTACTGAAATTGCAATGTTAACACGGATCACAGCATCGGAGACTATCCTTATTGCAAATTAAATGAGTTTAAAGTAACGTTACTTAGCAAAATACATTTTGAAAGGAAAAAAAATATCCTGTAGATTTTTCGCCAAATTTGAACAATAAAAGTAGCAAGGTTACACTTCGCAAAGGTTGAACAGAGGTCTAAAGAACAAAATCAACAGACGCTTAGAAATTAAAGAGAGACAAAAATGAAAGATCTTTAAACGTTGTCAAAATGAGAGCAAATAAAAATGTTTGAGACGAGAAAAGACAATGCAATGTCTAGCCAAACATAAATACACCTGTTGATTCACCATTGTCACAAATGAGTTGGTATATTTATAGATTTCAATGCAAATTCGAAAGACAATTAAAGATGGTGAATCAGCTTTGTTTGCTGTATTAATACTGAGAAAATATATTGTTTCAATTGCTCTTATGGAGACCCAAGCACGCGTAAATGTGCAAGTTGGCTCAATGCATTTTTATCATGGTTATCGATTTGGGTTTCAATATTATAACTGACCAGTTTGCTTTCTTTCGACAAATGCATTTAAGTCAACCGTGCTAGATCACTATGGATTGACTTTGATTTTGAAATTATTAGATAAATCTTAGAAGTCGTCATGATATAATGAAATGAATAATTAAAATATAAAATGCTTCTTTAGTATGCCTTTTATAATCTTTAAACTAATTGTGAATTATTTTCATTTATATAGGTTTCTTTCTGATGTTTTCCTTCACCTTTTAACCCATGATAAAAATGAAGAAACTTGTTTTTATAAATGTGTACAAGTAAGCGCTCTAAAGAATACTCAGAGCGGCAGTGTGGCTCTAGTCTCGTTGTCGTCTCGTTTTTGTCACTTTACGAGTAATATCACCTGAGGAGAATATGCATTCGCGCTGCTTTGATTATGTGTCACTAGGATATAATAAAATGTATGTGTAATGCGTATTTTTATGTGTTTTAATTTATACTTAGAAGTTGAGGTGTAATTAAATATGTGTTTGAATAAAATTATCATATTACGAGTATATAGAGGCGTAGCCCGTCTCCATATAAAATATTTATCCTACAGCCTATGTTCATGAGGGATAATGTAGAATTTTAATAGTGAATGAATTCTTCAAATTGGTCCAGTAGTTTTAGAGCTTATTCAATGCAAACAATTAATTTAATATTTCTTCTTTATATTTTTAGTATAATAGTTATATTGCGTGTATAGATCAGCTGGTATGGTAATAGCCTTTATTACTTCTCAGTTTTGAATAACCCGTCATTATTTTTCCAACTCATAATACTGTTTATATTGCAATGTATCGTATATTATCAGGTAAATAGTAGTCGTTGTCTCAGTGTCTTGCTAGTAATAAAAGAAGAAATAAAACTTTCCCCATTCCAAAATAAATAATGGCCATCCATAAAAATAAAAATGTTGAACAGCCATACAATAATGAACCCTGTTATTTTTTTCTGAAATGAAATACTGAACTAAAATATGTCATGTTTTATTGATAAAACTGCTCAACTTGGAATGTCTTTTGTTAACCTTGGCACAAACAACAAAACAAACGTTACTCATTACTTATCTGTTATTTCAATTATTTCAAATCGACAACGCAAACTTTAAAGTGGGTATTATTTTAATATTTAATATTGGAGAATTATTTTGCGAGTCACCTTAAAGAGACTCAGGTGTAATTAACACAACTTTTAGTCAAGATGTTTTCTTTGAATTGTCATAAATTATAAATCGGTTGCCAGAAAATATATTTGAAGGGCATTTTAGTGTATTTGTAATAAATTTAAAATTATGTTCAAGATATTTAGTAGTTTTTAAGTGATCTGTAGCTTAATTAGGTGTGAATTCAACTGCTTTAAATATGTCGCATATTTGAGTCTTATTTATTATTATTTATTTATTTAACACACATACACACACTTATTATTTACACCTGAGACTTTTCGAAGTCATATGTGCATCTATAACCAATTGTCGTGTCTATTATGAAAATAACTCAGTTAGAAAATCTTCGTACAAAAACATTATCTACCCAATATTCCAAAGTATTTGAAGTCGAGAAATTGACATTAAACCGCAGCTTACAAGATTTTATTTATTTCCTTAATAGAATATCATTATTTTGGGGCCATTCACATAAAATTATGAAACATACTAAGAAAAAACAATAAACATAATAAACAATAACATAACCATAGCCAATATGATCTTCTAAATTTAAAAAAAAAATAAGCATCATTCAGCTCTTCACGAGCTGAAAGCATTAGATTCGTGAATTCTCCTAATGATTTAATTGAATTGAAAGTTGCCCGACTTGAAAGTACATCAATGACCGGAGTTATTCAATATAATAAAATTACCCCAAACGGAATGCTCAGAGGAAATTTCGCCGAAGTAATTAACGGGATTTCAGCTATTATTCCAGCGACTTAGGCATCGGAGTTTTTAGTAAATTGCCTCAAACCATTCATATTAAAGACTGAGTTTATACAATTTCAGCGCATTCAATCAGAAGTTGTGCTTTGTTTGGATCTTTTTAATAGTATAATATTCTATGTTGGTTAGGTCTTTCCATCTCCCATTGTTTTGCGCCTCAAATTGAGTTTATTATTAGAAATACCGGTTTTTTGAACTAAACAGCTGATTAAGAAATGATTTAACAAATATTATGTACCGAAACGATACTCAGAAATAGAGAACGGATGACGTTTAAATAAAGTATCCTGAGAACTTATGTTTTATCTAAAAATTCTAGAAGTTTTAAGCTACAGCGCGAAGTGCTAAGTTAGAACATTTATTTTCAAATAAAATTCTTGTCAGCATGCGTGGCGTAGTTGTTAAGACGCCGCGCCGCCTTAGATTATATACTCGTCTAGATTGAGCAATGTCAACAAACGATGCGCTAAAAGTGTCCTCACTTTCGTTGATATGTGTGAGTACCGGTCGTGTAATTATTGTAATCCAACTGTCAAGGTGTGTGTGTTTAGGGATGCCTACTCCAGATTATTAACTTAACTTTTCCCCATTATTTGATATACAAAATAGGTTAAATAAAATATTTTTTCTTTATTTAAAGTAATCATACTATTAATTATATTTATAACGCATTTTAGTAAAAACAATAAAGATCTAATCATCTCCTATTGTTTGTTTCCAAATAGAATTAACTCTTTGGATTTATTGCCTGGGCTGTTATCTGATTTCTGTATTTATGTAAAATATAAATCATCATAAGTAAAATGTTCGGAACACACAACTGAAGTCATGTGAGGCTACGAATGGTCTTCTTTTCGTTTCCGCTGTGTAATGTCTCTCCAGCAATTTGCTAGTACGGAATCCGTAGTCTAAAAATATTATTAGGACCTTGAATAAGTTCTCGCTGTTTCTTCAGAGATGACAATAGCAATACCCCGTTTGTGAAATTTTGAATGGTAATACACATGCAAGGCAAATAATTAATAAAATTACTATGAAGTGCATGTCGTCGTGGGTTTCATTAATATCGTGTAGGTAAGTATTATTTACTCATTAAATAAATAATGCCATTCTTCTTGTTGTTATTCTGATCGAAATATTATGTAATGATATTTGTGTTTTATAGTTTCTCCCATAGTTTCAACAAATCTTCCTAGTAATAAATTGACAACACTGGCCAATGAAACTCATCTTCAAAATAATGAATTAAAAGTTCATGTTTTCTTCAAATAATAGTGGTTTAACAATAATGTTACCGATAGAAAGTGATATTGGTATTATTATACAGTTTTCCCACACAATTGCGATACGATTCGACAGCACAAACCGGCATAATTAATTATTTTTCGGGAGCACGTTATCCATATGTAGTTCAAATGACACTGACGTACGTGAGAAGCGAGTCTACCAAATTTGGTAGACTTTTTTTGAGCCGTGCGGTGAGGTGTGATGTGTCATCTAGACGAGTATATAATCTAAGGACGCCGCGCTGGCAGTGAAGAAAGAGGCCCCGGATTCGATCCCCGCACCGAAATATTATATATATGGTTGAAACTGAGGTACTTGGTTCGGGTCTGGGTGTTCGTGAGACCGAAAAGTGTCTCGTAGTGTTTGATACCTACGACACAAGACTCGATCTTGGTGTCGGGTCAGGTGTATGTTTGTGAATGTTGGGTGTATTTATGTATTATTACAATAATTCTGTAGAAATCCCAGGCAGCATTTGACTTCAAAATTAAGAGTGCGCTCAGAATATGCATGCTCCCAACCTTTGCTAAAAAAAACAAGTCTAGGCAGATAATAATTGGAGCCGATATACGAGGGAGTTGCGCAAAATATGCTTCCAACGTGTTTTATAAAAAGCCGGGTGACCTACAGCCCCCTCATGAATATTTAACAGGGCTTTGCGATGCAAGACTCGGAGCTACAGATTATTGCTTTACAAACAAAAAATGTGTGTGAAATTTCTAAAGAATATTAGAGATCAAATTGGAGAATGGTACATGTCTGATCCCATGACAAATGAGAAGTGAAGCATTGTCCATATTAATTTTCGTCTTTATGAAAACTAGAATATAATTGGATATGCTATAAAAAATAATGGGTGCCTTCATTATGGGATTTTGCGTTCATAACTGCCGTTTGATATGTTTGCTATGAAAATGTTAATGACGTTTTTTTTTATTTATAAGCTATCAATTTTGATGGCACTACTTCTGCAATATTTTTCCAATATTATATCTTGTATGATTGAGAACAGTGGGCAATTATTTAGTTCTAATTTTTGATCTTTCAATCTATAGGAAAATTCGTTCCCAAAAGATTAAACAAACGTTGGGGTTCGGTATCATTTGACTACCTTTGTTTATCTTGATTGAATATGCAGTGTAAGTAGCAAAATAGCATCACTAAAATATACAATACAGCACCAAATAGTTTAATAAATATGTTAATTTACGAAATTAAACTGATCAAAATACCGGATGTGTTTTGTCACATTGTTATTCGGTTCAGTTGGAATAACTTTAATGTTATTTCATGGCTGTTACAATCGATGTTTGACTGTACAATATTGGACTGAATAGGCAATCAGTTGAACTATTAAAGTGTGATCAAATAACAAACGGAACGGTTGCAAGTACACTTGTGTTAAGTGATGAATGCGTGCGTTTATTTTGGCTGTTCAACCATTGTACTGGCAAAAGGCTCGCCAATAGTAAATGGTAAATGAAATCAATAAACGATTTGTATTATTATTGGCAGTTGTAAAGCTTTTATTGGTAATATAAATTCTGCCTCGGTACCATAGCTTTTTTTTAATTATCTTTTTTATTTAGGAATTATGGACAAGTAAGTTTTACCGGTGGTAGGTCTCTCAAATGTGAGAGGCCGCCTGGGTGGGTACCACCGCATTGTCTATTTCTCCCGTCAAACAGCAGTGTAGAAGCACTATTGTGTTTCGGATTGAAGGACATTGTAGCCAGAGCAACTACTGGACATATTGAGACTTAACATCTTATGTCTCAGGATGGCGAGCGCAGTGGAATGCCAAGCATTGCTTTTCGGTTAAAGAGTCAGGTATTGCCAAAATACTTTGTACCAAGTCTGTATCTAATTATATTGGATATTTTTATTAATTACAAGTTCAGATTAAGGAATTTATGCCCGCTGTGGCGATAGAGTCGCCCTCAATCACATCGTGGGACGGAACGCGTAAAGCGAAACGTGGGTGTCCTGGTTGCTACCAGGAGAACCGCTGCCTTCCCCTTCTGGGAAAAAGGCGTGAGTTTGTGTATGTAAAATCTTTCCTAGACATGATTTATTCACATTAAGTTATAAGTAGATGTCAATTAGGCTAAGAAGTAGTCTACATAATGCAGATTAAAAAAAATGAGCCACGTGCTGGTGATGTGCCCATTTGTGTAATTATGACGCATAAAAACATGTTATCTTTTCCGAGAATACAGTAAAGGCCATGAATGCCGCTTTATTGGTAGAAACTGCTGTCAGTTTTTGGGTGAAGCCCCACTGTAGGGCACGGGCATCCACAACTAAAACTTCAATTAAGAGTTGCTAGGCCAGAATTACCACGCTACCCTAGAGCGGATTACTAGTTTTACTAAAATGATTTTGTATAATTTAGCCAAGCACGGGCATCTTTAACGATTAATAAATTTATCGATAAGTGTCATAATCTCTTCCCGTAACTCAATAGTGTGGCCACCTCGCCCGTTTTCTGGCGTTATCGATATCTTTTTTAGTCTGGCGTTGCGCCAAGAACAGTCGGAATTAATCGAATCTATGTAAGACTTTTGCTAAGCATATATTATTAATACCCGATATTAATCTAACAGAACTCATTTGAGCTAATAAGACGGGCATGTTTCTAACGCATAATAAAGGGTGTTCCCATTTATAAAGCTCTTTTGTGTTATGAGAGAAAAATATGTTGTGTATTTTTATTCTCGTTTCGAATGGAGATTGAATGGGTTCGTTGTCTGTTGGTGTTTTGTATTGAAAATATTATGAGTATATTAAAAATGTCTGTATTTGTTGTTGTTGATATTTTTTTTTTTTAGCTGCGTATTAAATAGGATTTTCCCTGGACGTTTCAGAACTTAAATCGAATTTCCATTAAGTTTTAAAACGAAAACCTCAATTATCAATCTTCTAAAGTTTTTAATTATATTAAGGAATGACGTTAGACAGTAAACACCTGGATTTTTTTTGCTCCTTTCAAACCACTTTGATTTCTGTTTGAACGAAAAAGACAAAACATATTTTGATAGCTAAAGTAGTTTTTCAAACTGTGTATGAAAATAATAGTTAAAAAAACTAAAAAACACGCTTTATATAGAAAACCCAACTAAAAAATAGAAAATAAATTTTAATAATACTGAATTAAGGATAGTGTAAAAAATTAATAAGAAAAAAATATTTTTTATTGTAAAAAAAGCGTGGGGTGCATGTTTTCAATAGATATAATTATTTTATCGACAGATATAAGTAAAAGGATTATCACTTTGATAATATCTTAAAAAGCTCCCCACGCTTTTTTTACAATAAAAAATATTTTTTCTTTTTAATTTTTTACACTATCCTTAATTCAGTATTATTAAAATTTATTTTCTATTTTTTAGTTGGGTTTTCTATATAAAGCGTGTTTTTTAGTTTTTTTAAACTATTATTTATTTTCTACTTTTTAGTTTGGTTTCTTGTATTAGAAAACTGTTAAGTTCATTGGTCTAGCACCGACGCAAATGGGTCTTCAATTAAGAGATTCTCAGTTGGAATTCTAGGTTATTTCACTTCACTTCCATTGAATTATGTTCAAATATTACTGGAGATGTCCCGAATACACTTATCTAAACTGATATATTTAAAGCCTTATACTAAGTTATTATCTAGGACTCAGCGAGCGGTCTGACAAGACACGTTTGTCATACTAAAAAGGTCGTAACTGATATGTTACAGATTGGAGATACGACCTTTTACCACAAGCGCAGTTAAAAGGTTCACTATCCCAAAATTATCGTGTAAATTACAGTGACTGACAAGTGACACATGTGATATTTGAAAGGTCGTATGTGACATGATAACGTATTGTTGATACGCCTTTTTACGTATTCGTGTACTTAACTAGTGAATGAGCTCGATATTTCATACACAAATTTTAATAATAATGATATTTAAAGTCGTATGAAGTTCATTTTCTGTCCCAATAGACTAGCTATTCACGCGTGTAAAGGCACTTCATTACGAATAAAATTTGGATTAAGTGCCTACATGAGAATCAAGACAAATGACATATAGAACTTTAGGGATTTATACGAAATCGTAATTATTCAAAAAACTATAGAAAAAAATATGAATTTCTTTTGATAACATTTGCACAGGTGCAAGTTGAATACAAAATTGCTCAATTGTTAACATTAAAACTATTAACTGTAAACACAAATCTTACACAAAATTTTATTTACATTTAAATAATTTCAACAAAAACAAAACTTTATACTAAGAATAATAATTTCGCACCGATTATAATTTGGAATAATTTAGCCTATGAATAAATCTCTAAACTCCACTGGGCTATGAATAATGTATAATCCAGTTTGATGAGTACAAAGCGAAGTCATCGAGGGCTTGCATACGTTTAACGCTTGGTGCATGAATCATGCAGCGACATCGGATTCCAATATTATTGAACGTGTGAACTGTCACATGTTTTAGTATTTGGAAACTGGGAGTTACTCTATATTCTGATACGAAGTTCGAATGTTCTGTACTGAAACTGTATAAACGTGCGTGGATACTCTATAAAATGTCCGAATCTTCTTTTATGCGTAGTAACCATAGACTAAGGTCAGAAAAAATGATACGTATCATCGAGAATATAATTTATTTTTAGAAGTGGAAAACTTATATCTTGCTTCGGACCTTGAATATACGAACTTCGTATCGGATTATACAGTAACCCCCAAGAGTCTCAGTGCTGGTATTAACATGGCTCTATGTTAGTTGTTTTCAATACTATTTTTCTACATAAAAAATAATACACCCAACAGTCACATACATAATCCTGACCCACACTAAGATCGAGTCTGGTGTCGTGTGTATCAGAAACTAGGAGTGATGCCACATACAGTCGATACAATATTCCTATAAATTCTCTCTTCTCTCTCTAAGTCGTTAATAACTTAAAATAAATATATAGGAATAAATAATTGATAAGATTGAGAAAGGGATGCTTAGATTGTTTGGCCGTATTGAAAGGATGAATGAAAGGAGATTGACTAAAGAGATTTATAATGCGAGAATGGACGGTGGAGTCGGTCGAGGACGTCCCAGGCGGTCCTATAAACATTAAATAGAAGACCTGCTAAAGAAAGGAAGAATACAGAATCCTCGAAACCGACGAGCGTGTATGAAGATAAATGACAGTTGAAGAAGCGAAAGAGATATGTATGAACCGTAGTACTTGGCGCTCAATAGTCTCTGCCTACCCCAATGGGACATAGGCGTGAGTTTATGTATGTATGTGTAAATATGTAACTTTAAAATAATACATTACACTTATAGTCTCGATCTTCACAATAACTACACTTGCTACAATGCACTGTGAATTGGTAAACTTTTACAACAAAAATAATAACCCACTCAAAATGAATGAGTCGAGAAAACCGCAACTGATTCTGCGAAATATGACATTAATTAACACAATAATGAACACTAACAATTTTTTGTCTAATTTATACATTTCAAGATTAATATACAATGTAAAAAATATCCATATTGCACACTGAACTATATTTAGATGTTAAATTTTCATTTCATATAACTAGTATTTCTTGTGACTTCGACTTGATAGAAATTATTTCTGAGATAAAAAGCAGCAAAGTAAACAACAAACTATTCAAATATACAGGGTATCTCAAGACTGCTACCGAAAACGAAGCCGGGTGGTAGTTTAAGCGACTTCAGACACAATGCAACAGAAAAAGTTGCAAAAAAAAGCGACAAATTTTTTTGGTTATTTTTTTCCTATGACCATATTTGGGTGGTAAATACATTTTTTCCTAAAATAATAGTGTATACCCTTTTATTTATAAATAATCTAAGGTATAAAAGAGTTTAAATTATTATTTTAGCAAAAACTATATATATACCACCCAAAAATGACGATATTTAAAAATTCATAAAAAATAATTGTCGCGTTTCTTTGCGAAATTTTTAGTTGCATTGTGTTTGTAGTCACTAAAACTACCACCCGGCTTTGTTTTCGGTAGCAGTCTTGAGATACCCGGTATATGTGTATTCATAAAATGATTTTTTAAATTGCGATGAATGGCGAGACAAACATGCCATTTGCCTGATGGTAAGTAAGTAAAATAACAACACCATGAATTACAAAGCAATGCTTTGCATTCCACTGCACTTGCCATCCTGAGACAAAATATGTTAAATCTCATTATGTCCAGTAAATACGCTGGCTACAATGTCTTTCAAACCGGAAAACAACAATGCATTTACACAGCTGTTTGGTGGGAGAAAAATACATTACATAGGTTCCTACTCAGCTGGCCTGTCACATATTAGGCCTTCTGTGAAATTACTATTCTGTCCTATCTCACAATTTGAAACAATAAACGCAAATACTGGGTATCTCAAGACTGCTACCGAAAACGAAGCCGGGTGGTAGTTTTAGTGACTACAAACACAATGCAACTAAAAATTTCGCAAAGAAACGCTACAATTATTTTTTATGATTTTTTAAATATCGTCATTTTTGGGTGTTAAATCCATAGTTTTTGCTAAAATAATAATTTAAACTCTTTTATACCTTCGATTATTTATATATAAAAGGGTATACACTATTATTTTAGGAAAAAATGTATTTACCACCCAAAAATGGTCATAGGAAAAAAATAACAAAAAAATTTGTCACTTTTTTTTGCAACTTTTTCTGTTGCATTGTGATTGAAGTCGCTTAAACTACCACCCGGCTTCGTTTTCGGTAGCAGTCTTGATATACCCTGTATATTAGACTTCCGTAAAAAGTAGGTAAATTATTATGGTGTGAAACAAATGAACATGGTTTCAACTCCGCAACAAAACAAATGTTTGTATAATCAACAATTAATATTTGTATAAAGTTTGTTGTGAGAACGAGAAGCCTTTTGTTATTTCAGCCTCGTGATCTTATTATTACAAGGCACATAAATTCATCTACTATGTAGTCAAAATCATGTGACATACCCTTACTTGGTTATATGCACAAAGGTATAGGTGGTAGATTTAGTGATTACAGTGCAAAACAAATAAAAAATTCTCAAAGATAGTTTTTTTTGTTGTAATTTTTAAGTAATCGTATTTGGGTATACGCAGATTTTGCTACACTAGTAATTTAAACCGTTCCGTAATGTTGCGTCTTTATAAATAAAAGGATGTACATTTTTATTTTAGGAAAATCTATGTAGGTTTGGTTGCATTGTGTCTGAAGTCACTAAAATTTCATTCTAGCTTCGTGTTCGGTCGGTGTAAGATTTATTCCCATATTTGGATAGAACTGTTAGGTCGATTTATTAATCGCTCATAAATATCACTCCAATATTCCAGTTCAGTGACGAAAATGATCGTACCCTTGACTCTCACGACGTTTTTACCACGAGTATGAATGTAAATTTCGATGTAATTTATTCATTGCTGGTTATTGCGTACAAATTCACACAATGGACCTTAATTTATTCGTCTGGCGCAAAGTTTGGAGTGTCGTCTTCGATCGAAAGTGGTTTCGCAATTATTTTTTGATTCGTTGTTATGAATTTTTTGAATGCAAAATTAGTTTTTGTCTCTTCTCCCGGACTTTGTATTTAAGACTTTTCAAATCCGTCGTCAATGGAATTCTCTTAGTCAAGTGTCTCCAACGCAGACTACGTTGTCATGTATGTCTATCGTACTACATTTTTGAGAATTGTAGACGAGAGATTAAAAAACGCAAAAATCACGATATTTTATATCAAAGAATCGATCGTCTTTGATCGTCCCTGCATCTATTCCATCTAACTGGCTTACTGAACAAGGATCCAATCAGGATGTCATAAAGCGGAAGAGATTCGCGAAAGTGGCTGATTGTCTAAAATGCATATTATGTTGATGATTTAAATATACCGGTTATTTGTATATAAGCATATTCCATGTATAATCTAATAGGCACAATACAAAACATGCGTATATCCTAGTCTCCAGAACTATCTATGTAACGATTGAGGGTATTCACTTGTTTAATGATTAATGAAAAATGTTCTCTTTCTCCCTCTCTGCCCAGCCACACGATATTCATTGCTGAACATTGGCCGTTCACAATCTTCTCATCGACCTGTTGAACATCGCTTGAATAAAAATACATAAAAATATTCTCACTCTCTTCTCTTATATCCTTCCTATAGTTAATTGGTAGAAATTGCCTAGTGCATTAAGACCGCCATTGGTACTTTCTTTTTGTTAAGTTGGCGTTTTAATTTATTTCCTGTTTGGCATAAAAGACCTGGCTAAAATTGCAGGAAGTTGCTGGATGCAGGCCGCTTCCAACAAGTCGATCTGGAGATCCTTGGGGGAGGCCTATGTTCAGCACTTCCTGTGAAAAACAAAAACTCACCATAAATCTTCGACCACTGTGCGGGCGGCTTCCAGTCCGGGTAGTGTTTGGGGAACTTCTCTCGCGTCCAGTAAGTATGCAACACCATTCTGTATACAGTCAGTTTGTCAGGGTTGCAAGTGTCTGTGTCAGGGGCGAGCGCGGCCGCTAGGGCCGGCACTAGCAGCGCGAGCATCAGCCGCATTGTATCGATATCGATGTTCACTGCACTAGCATCGTGGGCCTGTGTCACAACATCACTCGCGCACCTGCGGAGAAAGGTTGAAGGTTAAAATAGGATATATTTTTATAAATTTATATGATTGTTTTTATCTATATGTACTTATAGACTTATAGTATGTATTTATAGACTGTAGAGGTATGTATATTTGTGATTTTAGTTTTAATTCTTTGGTAGAGGATTCTTTTAGGAGTTTTCCGATATAAATGAATTCATTTGAGTTGTCGATTCATAATAAAGCTACAATGTTCAAAGCGAATGTTTTTCCCAGATTCATAATATAACACAGGCAAATAATACATAACTGGCAGAGCTAAATGAATTCAAAAACGCCTATATCTGTCCTGTCACAAATAAAATGCAAAGATATCTTATTAATATTATGATTAAACCATTTCTAAATTATTCTAACATAAAAATGGGTAATTGGAACAACCACCTAATAATAAAACAAATAAACTTAAAAAACACATTAAAAATACCTAATTAGTTGAAAATACACCATCAAACCGAAGCTAAACAACGTTAGCTGGGGTCGTTGACCTATCTATTTTGGTGCCTTTAAGGTGAGGTATCGGCTCTCAGAACACGTCTATCTATGAAAGGACGTTCTCTGTTTGTAACGTTGGTAGTGTCAATACAATACCGTCATGTTGGTATGTATGGAGCTATTCAATATCTGATGGATACAAGGTAAATTTAGACGTGTTTCGGTTGTCAAATGTATATTGAAATATCAATATACAGGGCGTACTTAATTTATTAATCTTTTTTTAGATGTGGAAACATGATGCTATGGTAAATTATATTTGGATTGTAGTAATATATATGAATCAAAGTCAATGAAAAATCGTTGCAAAAAAATTATATATACCAAGAAAAATAATTAAATATAATACATTTTATTTATTATTTCGCACGAAAACACATTACATTCAACAGCAGCGAAACGTAACAACCATAAATTTAATTAAAAATAAAAAAGGCAAATTCTAAAAACTAAATACTATTTTTAAGCAAGCCACGGAAAACGTGAAAAACTAGCGAAAACTTCGCAACCATACAGCACATAAAGTCTATCTGCAAAGAGCCTCTCACAACTACTAGAGTTACTCATTGGCGAGTACGCGTGAATAAAAAGAAAATCGGTATAGTGCGAGCCATATTCGCGTATAAAGGGTTCCATACTGTGCAATACTCTTCTATACGCCCAGCAATTCTATATTTTTTCCTACAAAAATATGTTCTAATATTCCGGATTTTATTTCATTTTTCGGACTGATTCCTATGCATAAACTACAACTGTAATTTATTTTACTATTTACTCGTTAAAATTTGATATTTGATATCATTAAAATACGTGCTTCTATTCATCATTTACATTAGCTGAGGAGAGATATGTAAGGGCGGGACAGTAAAAACAAACTTATACTAAGAGTCTACTTTTTGCCAAACATTATTTTCAGTAAAAGTAAAGTACCTTGTCGATTTTCGTGAAAAACTGACAAACAAGGAAGGGAAACTAGGGTCCTATATTTCCATTTTAGTTGCGAAACCCTAAAAGCTCACTGGAGTGGCTCAGTTTCCCTATATTCCACCGAAAACACCCGGACATCCGGGTTGACCAGCAGCCGAATCGGAATAACCCCTCGGATAATGTACTGCACTTCTGACTACGGTTAATGGATAGCTTCATATTGTACATAGGTATATAGCATATAAGTCGGAAATGATTTTTCCAATTTATACATTCAATACTCTAAAATATTTTAGTCCAATAAGGTTGACAGTATAAGGGGTGATTCGGGACAAATGGACCTGTATGACAAGACGAGCATGCCATTCGTATGATAGTATATTCGCCATGAATTTCAAAGCAATGCTTGCCTTTTTACTGCACTCACAATCCTGAGACATAATATGTTAAGTCTCAATGTGCCCAATAGTTAGATTTTCTGTAATATAGTGAAATAATACAATAGGATTTCGTCATCTCGGTAATCTGTGAGTGGCAATTGTGACATTTCTGCCTACCTTTCCGGAGATCATGCGGCTATGAACAGACAAAATCAAACCTATACTTTTTATTTTCTTTTACTCTGGCCGGGCATAGTGGCGGCTTTGCATCTGATGGTAAGCGCAAATGCCGCCCAGGCAGAGTATCCATTGGCATCGAACGGCAGTCCCATGCCAATGAAAGCAATTATGCCGGCCTGCTAAGGTGCCTCTTCACACTACAGCGGAAGGACCCAGGATTGTAGGAAGGAGGGAACACGTGAGACGGCAAACAATTCCAAAGCCTGACGGTGCGGCACAAAAAAGAATTAGAGAACCGTTTGGATGGTCGCGCCGGGATGGTGTGGACCGACAAACTATGGCTTCGCAAGCCAGCACGCGTGGTTCTGGTAAGGAATGGAGAGGAGGGGATATTCATTTTTAATAAAACACTCGCACACAACTCATTAGTGACTTAATCATCCTATAAACCCACAAAATTATTCAGTATCAGCCCATATACGTCCCACTGCAGGGCACGGGCCTACTCTATAATCTAGAATACGATTGAGAGTGGTTAGGCCATATAGTCCACCACGCTGGCCTAGTGTGGTTTGGCGGACTTAAATACCATATATATTCTTATAAATCGCTATGGTATGCAGGTTTCCTCACGATGTTTTCCTTCACCGTTTTAGCGCGTGGTGATTGACTATCAATACACACATGACTCCGAAAAGTCAGAGGTGTGCCCTGGGATTAGAACCCGCGACTACCGTGAACATGTGGGCAGCCGTGTATAGTCCGTTTACCAACAGGCCACAACGCTTACTGGTGGTTTTACTGGTGGTAGGTCTCTCATATGTGAGAGGCCATCTGGGTAGGTACCACCGCAATGTCTATTTCTCCCGTGAAACAACACTGCTTAAATGCACTGTTGTGTTTCGGATTGAAGGACATTGTAGCCAGAGCAACAACTACTGGACATATTGAGACTTAACATCTTATGTCTCAGGATGGCGAGCGCAGTGGAACGTTCCTACTGTTTATGAGCGGTCGTATCGCTTACCATCAGGCGAACGGCTTGCTCGTCTCGCCATTCAATGCAATAAAAAAAAAAAACGCACTTTTATTTTTAAAAATTATTAAAACTGTAAAAACCATGAAACATAACCATCCATTATACATTCAAAATACGCTAACCATATCCACCGCCATTTAAAAACCGATAAGCCGCCAGTATAAGCCAGCTTATCATAAATATTCCATGAAACGCCCGCACATAGCACTAGCCTCGCCAAATATTTTTCTAATACATCAAAGGGGCCTGACTATGGGCGTGTCTTTATTTGTGCACTATACTAAATTAAGTCGTAGCATTGATTGGGTTTGTTCTTTTTTTTGTATTGGTGTATTTGTTTTGGAGCATTTTATTACTGTGTGTTACCAAAATCTATTCTATTGGTTTATCGTAGAGACAAAAAATTGGGAACGACTGTTCTGTCACCAAAATAAATGTATTTACTATATCAAAGCAGAAAATGCTAGGCAACAAACATATTTCTAGAGTAAAATTTTTGTTTTAAACACTTTTACTCATATAAATGACTAGCGGTCCGGCCCAGCTTCGCCCGGGTGCATGTAGATTTCTCTACAATAATATGCACGTATTATACACATAAACCTTCCTCTTGAATCATTCATATTTATAATATTATCATTAATACTCTTCGCAGCGTATGCGATGAAAGACATTTTATGGCTAATTTTTTTACACCTTCGGTTGGTTTTAATAGGAATTTCTAAAGATTTCTATAGTATTCTAGTACTAAATATAGCCTATGTTACTCAGTGATAATGTAACTTTTTAATGAAAAAAGAATTATTAAAATCGGTCAAGTACTTTTTGAGTTTATTCGTTACATACAAAAATACAAATCTTTCCTCTTTATAATATTAGTGTAGATTGGGAGAATTACTGAATATACCAGAAATAAATATTTTCCTACATACATTTCGAAGTGCATGATTGCCTGTTAGTAAACGGACTAGACGCGGCTGCCAACTTGAACTCTCTAATGACTTCTCGAAGTCATGTGTGTATTGATAGTCAATCACCACGCACTATAATGGAGAAGGAAAACATCGTGAGAAAACCTCCATACCATAGCGATTTATAAGAATTTCTATGGTATGTGAAGTCTGCTAACCCGCACTAGGCCAGTGTGGTGGACTATATCGCCTAACCACTCTCAATCGTATCTCAATTGTAGAGAAGGCCAGTGCCCTGCTGTAGGACGTAAATGGGCGGATACATACATACAAGTCTCTATTTTACACATTAATTAACAATGAGTTTACCCTATAAATCAACTCCAAAAACAAGCGACATAATTCATCCAAAATTCTCGCTGAAATCTGAATTCAAGAGTGATATAATCAGCCATTCAGTGTATACCTCGGAACGTAGCGCGAAACGACCGAGCGTGACTTGCCCGCTAAAGTTTACTCAACTATATTAATTTTACTAAGTTTTTTTTTTTGTATTGTATCAGCCCATATACGTCCCACTGCAGGGCACGGGCCTCCTCTACAATCGAGAGTACGATTGAGAGTGGTTAGGCCATATAGTCCACCACGCTGGCCTAGTGCGGGTTGGCGGACTTACATACCATATAAATTTTTATAAATCGCTATGCAGGTTATATATATATGTACAGGTTATATGCAGGTTTCCTCACGATGTTTTCCTTCACCGTTTTAGTGCGTGGTGATTGACTATCAATACACACATGACTTCGAAAAGTCAGAGGTGTGCCCTGGGATTCGAACCCGCGACCACCGTGAACATGTTGGCAGTCGCGTCTGGTCCGTTTACCAACAGGCCACCACGCACTTACTAAGTTTACAAAGATTGATTCTTTTGTATAAAGTGAGAGTTGAGATGTTTTATGTGATATTTTGAGTGATATGTTGAGTGGAATTTTCATACCGATGTCTGCAATTTTTCTATTTTTAATATATTTAGTATTTTAGCTTTATATTGGAGAATATTGGTTCGTTACATCTCATGTAAGCGCTAAAAGACTACTAACATATTGAAGTCAAAATTTCATTTTTTATACTGGCATGATGGTATCTAACTACAATGCAATTAATTGCATATCAATATATACTTTAACGCTAGGATTATAATACAAAGCAATTCTTGCATTTCAATGCAAATATAGTAAATTTGACGCTTCACGTCTTCACTTTAAGAAAATTGTAACATTTCAATCAAGCCGACCAAGCCTTCCAGTAGTTTCAAAAAAACGACAGCGTAATACTGTTACTTGTTATCTTCCAAATCAACTTTCGAAAGGTTTTACGTAAACAAACACAGTTTACAATTATTTTTATTGCATTATTCTCACAACATATCTCAACATAACATAAATAAAGTTCTCAAACACCATCCACATTTACATTCAAAAACAATTGAACAAAACAGCATAACATCGCTCACCAAACAGTTTGCAAATATAAGGCCATAAAACAATAATATAATCGAATTATTGCACCATGGAGATGCTTGAAAACAAAGGGGGTTGAAGAAGTTCACCCCGAGTTGGCAGGGGTTGCTATACCACTACTCGGGGATGGTATCGACCGTTGGGCAGGTAGGGTTTGTGATTACGCAACTTGGAGGTAAAACTTGGGGTACGATGTGTTTTTTTTTTTCACAGTTTTCACCATAATGTTACAATTATTAAGAAAATAAAAATCATGTGTGCATAGACTAAGTGACTTTATTGACTGATTTATGAGAAATATTTCGATAAAACGATGATTAATTTGATAAACTAATAATTAAATTTTAAATTAATTTGTGGCACGTTCTTATCATAAAATGTCGTAATATTACATAGTTTTAGTATAAGCGAACGATTTCGGAGTAATAAACAATAGTCTCGAATTTAAATTACAAAAAATAAAACTATAAGCGAGCGATCTCCAAGGAATAAGTACAATAATGTCGAATTTAAATTTAAAATAAGAATAGAGTAAATTATTAAGCCAGTATTATTAAATCGATTACGTAATCGATAATTGATTGTAACAGAAATTGCTCTGTGCAATGAAGTCGAGTTATAAAATAACATTGAAGTGCACCAATAAAATTCTTGTTAAGTTTTATTATCTCTGCACAACAGCAAATGGAACTTTTATCTCGGGTTCATAAAATTACATCGCAGTATTTTAAAAAACAACTTTGTAATGGGGGCATATAAATGGAATACTATACTATATCGAGGGTAATTTTTATAACATAGCATTATTCGTGTAAAATTGTGTTTCTTTTTAATTGTTTCAATTGCATAGTTAATTATACAATTTTTATACCACTGCCCACGTACCACCTACACGTAGAAAATAGTGTTTCTTTGCCTGTTAATTATAATAGTCTGGTACGCTATAGAGACTTTAATAGTCTGAAAATAGAACAACTCTAAAATTCGATAATCGATTACAACTCGACAATCGATAACAACTGTCATCGAAAGCCTACCCATAAAAAACCCACAGACACGCGTCACTTTTTTTCATTCGTAGGAAACGACGCTTTCAGCCAAGTGATCCCTTGATATGTGGTACCGAAATAGATTTGAAATAGGTCATCGAACGGTGACAACCGTGCGCCGCTACTCGCCACAGATATATTTATCATTCTATATTGTGAGACCAATAAACACGGTCCAAACGGAACATTTGTGGCATAATTGGAGCGTTTTGAACGCTAATGAATTCTTTACGGGATGGTTGTCGTGTCGGATCAATTTCATAGTTATGGCGTTGATTAACTTCTAAATACCGGGTATCTCAAGACTGCTACCGAAAACGAAGCCGGGTGGTAGTTTTAGTGACTACAAACATAATACAATTAAAAATTTCGCAAAGAAACGCGACAATTATTTTTTATGATTTTTTAAATATCGTCATTTTTGGGTGGTAAATCCATAGTTTTTGCTAAAATAATAATTTAAACTCTTTTATACCTTAGAGTATTTATAAATAAAAGGGTATACACTATTATTTTAGGAAAAAAATGTATTTACCACCCAAATATGGCCATAGGAAAAAAATAACAAAAAAAAAATTGTTGCTTTTTTTTTCAACTTTTTCTGTTGTATTGTGTCTGAAGTCGCTTAAACTGCCACCCGGCTTCGTTTTCGGTAGCAGTCTTGATATACCCTGTATATAGAACTGATTTTGTGACCAATCTTTTTAGTGCGTGTTTGAAGTAGATTACTATTGGAATAGCAGGTTACCAAACATTGATGTGGAGATCCTTAAGGGACGCCTATGTTCAGCAGTGGACTACCTATGGCTGAGTATGTGTGTGTGTGTGAAAGAGGGAGATAAAGAGAGAGAAAGAAAAAATTGACGACCTAATTAAGAAATTAGGTTGTAAATTTTTATTGGGGTGAAATAAAAACATGAAAATGTGTTATACTAATATTTATATTTAAAAAAAATATTGGTACTTGAGCCTCGCCAACGAAGAGTTAATCTTTTTTTAATATTTTTATGTGTATATTGTTTTTTAAATATGTACCTATAAAAACGTATGAAAATAAAATTACAAAATAAAGAGAAATAATTAATATCACAAATAAGTACATCTATTTTTTTTGCGCGATACATAAAATCAATAACAAATAAGTAATAACATTCTTACTTAAAATCTACGAAGGTGGCCATATCGCACAAGGCAATTTCTGCCAGGCAACCTAGGCAATTTAAACTGTAATTTCTGCAAAACATGGGCATTACAATACCAGTCACGTGACTCCAATGTTATGGGAATGGTGCATCTCACGTACGGGCCATCATAATGTGATGTAGGTCATGAAGCTGTTTGTACGCACTGAGAAAACCCATTTGGAACCACGTGTCTTGAATTGGTGTGGTTATTAATTATTGTCGAGTCTTGTAGGAAGTAGAATTGCTGTATGTTTGGTAGGTCTCTTGGGTGTGAGGAAGCATGGGTAGTTATCACCGCAATGTCTATTTCTCCCGCCAAACAGCAGTATAAATGCACTGTTGTATTTCGGTTTGAAGGACATTGTAGCCAGAGTAATTACTGTCATATTGAGACTTTGCATCTTATGTCTCAGGATGGCGAGAGCAGTGGAATGCCAAGCATTGCTTTCCAATTCATGGTGTTGTTTGAATTTGGTACTGTCCATGAGCGGTTGTATGGCTTACACTTGCTGTAAATAACTTAAAATAATAAACAATCTACTTGAATTTAAGTAAAACTATAAAGCATTTATTGTATTTCCTACATTTTATAGCTGAAAACTGATCATTTTTTTAAGATACCCAATCCGTAAGTGTATCCCCTTTTCCTTTACTTTGCAAACGACCTAGTGACACACCGAATGAAAATTGATCGCACACACCGCTGTAATGAAAAGTTACCACCCACGCCATATTCTGAGTCTTTCGTAATTGCATCGTAGGTGTGTGTACTAGTGAAAAACAAAGAGTACGATGAAAGATGTGGGTGAGACTAGTGTTATAACAGCTCTTCTAGTGCTATGATAATTAACTAATGATAACTAATAATTATCAACCTATGCCATTGAATTAGTTTGTGCCATTAATGTATATAAATTCCACAGATATTTTTTTTATTCTAACCCATCCATCAGGCGAATGGCGAGACGAGCATGATGGTAAGCGAAACGACCGCTCATGGAAAGTAGAAAAACCAAACAACACTATGAATTACAAAGCAATGCTTGGCGTTTTACTGCACTCACCATCCTGAGACATAATGTTTCGTGTCAATATGTCCAATTAATTAACTTGTTATAATTATTCACGCAAGTGTCTCGTGTTTCGGTTTCAATGAATGAATGCATACACCCAACAATTGCATACATAGTCCTGACTCCACACTAAAATCGAGTCTTTTGTCGCGGGTATCAGGATATACGAGGACGTTTCGGTCTCAATGTATTTTAAGTTCCTTGTTTCTTGTTTATACATTTTGGTGTATACTAAGTGTATGAATAAATAAATAATATTTCTTAATAGTTTTGAAAGTTGCAAGTATCTATTTTTATATAAATATAAAACTAATTTATTTATAAAGAGCCTTTATAATCTCAACCCACTACAAGGTTCACGCCTCTTCTACGAATAAAAAGCTTTGACTTTAATTTACTTATGCCTATTTCATACTAGCGGACTTTAAAACAATATATTTAAAAGCAGAGGTCAGCAGTACAGATAAGATAAAAACAAAACACAGCGCTAACACCGCACTCGCGACAATAACATTAAACAACATTTCAGTCCCGCAATTCCTGAAATAGCCGCTGCAAATGCTGAAAATATTTTTGTGTTAGTGTGTCATAACTTTTGTTTGAGCAAGGTCGGGTTTTATTTCACAGCTTTACATTTTTCAACACTTTCTTGATATCTCTCGTGTTTCTTGGCGCAAATTTCTCTTTGAGGGGGAATGGAGTTATTGTACTGCTTTCGATGTTGTAAGTATTGTGATAGGATGCTGTTTCGTGTTTCATCTAGGTTTGTTGCATATAGTGTGTGCTGTGATGATATAAGCTCGCGCTTGTGTTTCGCAACGGTAGGCAGCAGTGACAGAATCCGCAATTCTTCATGCTTATTCCCATCCTAAGATGTGATAACGGGCAAGGCTATCTGAATGCTAAACATAAATTCCGGTCGCCTTATTTGTTTAGTATGTGTACCTGAAATATAAAGGTGAAGGTAAATATCGTGAGGAAACCTGCATACCATAACGATTTGTACGAATTTGTATGGTATGTAAAGTCCGCCAACCCGCACTAAGTCAGCGTGGAGGACTGTATGGCCTAACCACTCTCAATCGTACTCTTGATTGTACAGGAGGCCCATGCCCGGCAGTGGGACATACCGGATATATCAAGACTGCTGCCAAAAACGAAGCCGGGTGGTAGTTTTAGTGACTTCAGACATAATGCAACTAAAAATTTCGCAAAGAAACGCGATTTTTTTTTATCATTATTTAAATATCATTTTTGGGTGATAAATTCATAGTTTTTGCTAAAATAATAATTTAAACACTTTTATACCTTAGAGTCTTTATAAATAAAAGGGTATACACTATTATTTTAGGAAAAAAATGTATTTACCACCCAAATACGACCATATAAAAAAAAAAACAAAAAAAATCGTCGCTTTTTTGCAACGTTTTCTGTTGCATTGTTTTTGTATTCACTAAAACTACCACCCGGCTTCGTTTTCAGTAGCAGTCTTGATATACCCTGTATATGGGCTGATATGTACAGATCTGTATGTGTACTTGGTGGCGTGAGGGTTTCGGTATAAATAATATCGTAATTTGAGGCGAAAACAATGAACCGTGATGGATGGATGGTACTGGTGTCAACTTTGCCTACTGTTTAGAGGATAACGGCGTGCTCATAATATGTATGCAATATTTTATACCATATACTTAACTAGATTAAATGCGAATAAATCACGAAAAATGCCAGCACATGTTATCTCTATAATTTATGTGACAAGAGCTCTTTCATTTAAAAATACAACCGAAATTACCACATTTTTACTTTAAAATATAATGTAGAAATAGCTTTACGATTTGGGATTGTATCCAAGAAATTGACACGTCACCCCGGGATATCTCTAGACAGGCATAGTTGTATTAGTCATTTTGTTCCGTGAGTCGTGAATTGTGACACACCTGCTTTTTACACGCTTTTTATTAGCTATGTTTGTATGTTTGTTTGTAACCGACTTCTTTGGGCGCGATTTTGACCCACTTTAAACGGCCAGATTTCGTTCAAACTTTGTAGATTTATTGAGGACCGATGACAATACACTAATTTGATAAAATTATTCCATTTTTCAATTTGCAAAATATGATTTTTGTTAATTTATATAATTTTCATGATATTCTTTTGCACTATTCCTCGCTAGATGGCGTTAACATTGTATTCTTCAAGTGTCAAATGTTACTACTGACCAACAGATGGCGCTATTGATTGGAAATACAGCCGTAGATGGTTGTTTTTAGTCAAAACAATTAAATAATAGTTAAAAAAAACTAAAATACACGCTTTAATAAGATATACAACTAAAAAGTAAAAATAATTGATACTGAATTTAAGATAAGAAAATGGAGTAAAATACATATATTTTATTGTTACAAAGCGTGGGGTGTTTACAACAATTACTTATCCTCCTGCACCCCACGCTTTGTAACAATAAAATATATGTATTTTACTCCATTTTCTTATCTTAAATTCAGTATCAATTATTTTTACTTTTTTAGTTGTATATCTTATCTTATCGTGTATTTTAGTTTTTTTTTAACTATTATTTATTATTACTAAATATTGTGCTGATAAACGAGAAAAACAATTAGGAAGTTGTAAAAAATAAAATAATAACTATAAAAAATATAGTGCGTACTTTTTAAATTTAGAATGGATGCCAGTATCGTAACGTATTAACCAACCATTTTTTATTCCATCATATTGACTGTTTATTCATGAGTTTTCTGACAAAATTTGTTCACATTTTATTCCTGTATCTGTATCAGCCCATATTCGTCCCACTGCAGGGCACGGGCCTCCTCTACAATCGAGATTACAATTGAGAGTGGTTAAGCCATATAGTCCACCATACTGACCTAGTGCGGGTTGGCGGGCTTACATAATACATACCATAGAAATTATTATAATTCGCTATGGTGTACATGTTTCCTCACGATGTTTTCCTTCATCGTTTTAGTGCTTGGTGATTAACTATCAACACACATGACTCCGGAAAGTCAAAGGTGTGCCCTGGGATTCTAACCCGCAACCACCGTTAACATGTGGGCAGCCGCGATTATTCCTAGGTTATTTTATCCCTAGCTTAACTAAATTACAATTATCTAATTTTAGAATAAAATTACACTGAATATTTTATTTATGACTTTAATATTTTTAGTTTTGTTATTCTCCAAGTTTGATGAACTGTGATCTTTCAGTAATGATTTATTTTTGGCTTAAAGGCTGCGTGGGCGTTTAGGTCAAGGAATTTCTTTACTACCATTAGTATCTACGTATCTCCAAATAAATTACAATTTGAATTGAAAGCAAAACAGGTATGAAAAATAAATATTTTTTATAGAGGCAAACCTACGTTTTTATTGGTATGAAATACTGAATGAATATTACTGTGGGGAACATTTATGTAACCAATTTTACTATAAAAAAAATATAAAAGCAAATTGTATGTACTATGAAGTATGTATTATATTTGAAATTATTCTATTGAAACTGTTTTACGCATTTTGTTAACGTGGAAGTATTGTGTCAGTCAGCAGCAATTATATTACACCAATTAGGAGCACACATACGTTACCATAATAGTTATCGTATAATTATCAGACTTCGACCCTATATTATTAAGTCTATTCCATTACAATTATGTAAAGTATAAATATACATAAATTCACGCGTTTTTCCCTAGAAGGGGAAGGCAGCGGAATTACCAGGATACCCGCTTTTCGTCTTAAGTTTTCCATCCTACGATATGATAGGGGCAAGCTTATCGTTTGGGCAAAAATTCCTGACTCCAGGCTTATAATAAATAGAAAAATCCAATACTAACTTTCCCGGCCCGGGAACCTAAGATCTCAGCGTAGTAACACTGTAGTACAATTGCGTCACAAGCAGTCAATAAGACACGTGTACAATACATTCCGAAAAACACGTTCTATATTTTCTGAGCGGGAACTGAAAAACAGTTGAACCGGTGTTATAATTTATTCATGAGCCTACTTTCCAACTGAATGAATCGTTCTAGTGGGCGGCTCTTCAAGTATGAATTTGTAAATAAAACCGGAGTGTTAGTATTTCACTGGGTAACACGTGAATTTCGATGGACGCGTGTCGTCTTCGGCCTCGATTTTGTGTGACTGAATATGTTTTTATTTTAAAAAGATGTAAAATTATTGAAGACCTAAATAATAAAAAGACGTAACACCATCTTTAGTTTTTAAAAGATTATGACAAAATGATATCGCATTATAATTTTTGTATGATTCATTTGTCAACGAAATCTGTAATGTATTTTGTATTTTTGGTAACCCAATTATTACTACGATATTATGTAAATATATAAAACATTTATTTGTATCTTAATACAATTATTCTACATACTTACAAAATGTCGTATAACATTTATTATTTACATAAATGAAATGTTACAACAACATTGCTTTCATATTATATTCTGATACTTGAGATGAAAAATCTATTTTTATTTCTACCGCCAAACAGTAGTATACTCGGACTATCATGTTCCAGGTTGAAGGAAGTAGTAGCCAGAGTAACTACTAGAGACATTCAGACCTATCATCTTATGTTTTAGGATGGCGAGAGCAGTAACATGCCAAGCATTGCTACTATCCATGAGCGGTCATACCGCTTACCATCAGACGAATTCTATGCTCGTCCCGCTATAAATAAAAGGAAATAAATAACATACTTTCCATTTCTGAACCACTCTAAAAGTTAATATACCGACAATTGCAAAAAGCTTACTCCATCCAAACGGAAAGAGATTACAGCTCTGTAATTCTTCAATATCTGATTTACACGTTAACAGAGGGCCGTGAACCGAAAAAATCTTCTAAATATTTTCTATATGCCGTATTGTACAGGCGTACGCACCCTATGGAATGCTTCTGTAGCTTAATATATTTTTAGGCTGTACATATTGTGTAAGGATTATTGAATAAATAAATAAATAATGGATAGTCAAGGAGTCACATATACAGGGTATATCAAGACTGCTACCGAAAACGAAGCCGGGTGGTAGTTAAAGCGACTTCAGACACAATGCAACAGAAAAAGTTGCAAAAATAAGCGACAATTCTTTTTTTGTTATTTTTTTCCTATGACCATATTTGGGTGGTAAATAATTTTTTTCCTAAAATAACAGTGTATATCCTTTTATTTATAAATAATCTAAGGTATAAAAGTGTTTAAATTATTATTTTAGCAAAAACTATGGATTTACCACCCAAAAATGACGATATTTAAAAAGTCATAAAAAATCATTGTCGCGTTTCTTTGCGAAATTTTTAGTTGCATTGTGTTTGTAGTCACTAAAACTACCACCCGGCTTCGTTTTCGGTAGCAGTCTTGATATACCCTGTATAGTTCTAAAATTATGGCATATATACCTACTATACACACACACGGGTATCGGAATTAGGAAAACGAAGCCAGGTAGTAGTTTTAGTGATACCAGACAGAATGCAATTAAAAATGTAGCACAAAAACCTTTTTTTTTGCTTGTTTGTAAATATCATCTGTTTTGAGTGGTCAATACCTAGATTAAGCAAAAAAAAATATTTTAACCCTTGATTAACATTGAATCTTTAAAAAGAAAAGAGTGTACAATGTATTGTTTCAGGAAAAACTACGTATTTACCACCCAAACACTACGACATGTGAAAAATACGACAAAAAGGTCCCCATTTTTGCCATTATAACTACCACCTGGCTTCATCATCGGTAGCATTCTAGATATACCCTGTATAAAGATATATAAATTCACGACAACGTCACATTGGGTCAGGTTGAGACTAAAGTGCGCCACGTGCTACAGTACATACCTATTTTGCTTTATTAAATGTCATTAATATCTTCATAAACGCTCGTATACCTACTCCTTAGGATATAGCTTAAAGTTTCATTATTTACTGTATAATAACAAAAAAAAACAAGTACGTAAATTACGAATACATACAATACCCAAAAGACATCATTTATTCATATTCTTATAAATTCATTATCCCACATCTCGCGAACGATAAATAAGTGCCTAGCAGTAGAAAAATAGATTTATTAAGATAGAAACATCACTCAGCGCCTGAATATTGGCATTTGAAATAAACTCATTAATTTAAGAAATAAATTCGTTTTAATCGAACACGTAAGCTGCTTATATCGGTCCGCTATTTTCGAACTTCACTCATTGGTTGGGCGTAATGATTTGCCAGTGTGTCACGTCGTCTATTTTCAACGGATCCGGTGAATTTTCCGGTATGGCAAACAGATCGGATATATTACCTCGATTTCTGTATTTAGATACAATGTCTCTTCGTCGTAAATTTTTGTTTGTTTTCTTTTTATACATTAGCTCTGGTAATCGAGAAAACACGCCATCTGATGGTAAGTGATGTGACGCATTACGCTGATCTCCAGTGAGATAGTGGTGTTATCCTGGATGAACCTGCCCATTAATGCTGAGTCATGAATAAAAACAACGTGGTTTTACTGCTAAAAACTTGTGACTTGTGACTCTTTCTCTCTCTGTAGTCACAGGAAGTTATCCACTAATAATGTAGGCCTTGCTTAAGGATTTCTAAAGCCAGGTACATACATCCCCTTTTTGCAACCTGTATTACGTCATCCATCCGACAGCCTCCGTGGCGCTGGCGGTAAGACGCCGCCTGTGAAACGAGAGGCCGCGGATTCGATCCCCGCACCGAGAGAAATGTTTGTGCAGCCCACAAATATTTCTTTCAGGTCTGGGTGTTTGTGAGACCGAAAAGTCTCTCGTAGTTCCTGATACCCACGACACAAGACTCGATCTTAGTGTGCGGTCAGGACTATGTATGTGACTGTTGGGTGTTATTTATTATTTATTTATTTATTTATCCATGCACCTTGAGGGAGGAAGACCGACCCTGTTTGTCGCCACTTCCACGTCGCCTCCACTCAAAAACTTTTCCTAATAATTCCTATACCAGGTATCTCAAGACTGCTACCGAAAACGAAGCCGGGTGGTAGTTTTAGTGGCTACAAACACAATGCAATTAAAAATTTCGCATAGAAACGCGACAATTATTTTTTATGATTTTTTAAATATCGCCATTTTTGGGTGGTAAATCCATAGTTTTTGCTAAAATAATATTTTAAACTCTGTTATATCTTAGAGTATTTATTAATAAAAGGGTATACACTATTATTTTAGAAAAAAATGTATTTACCACCCAAATATGGCCATAGGAAAAAAATAACAAAAAAAAATTGTCGCTTTTTTTTTCCAACTTTTTCTGTTGCTTTGTGTCTGAAGTCGCTTAAACAACCACCCGGCTTCGTTTTCGGTAGCAGTCTTGATATACCCTGTATAATATTCCTATTTTAAGAAAAATAATAAATTATTATTTAAACTCACAGTACATTTCAAAGAAATCGATTAAATGTCCGATACTGCTCGCAGTTCACAAAGTCCACCAATTAACATTTTAAACACACCACCATTCAAATTTCGGGAAACTTAACGGCAACAGTTTGCGAAGGTCCTGAATTATTTAAACTTCATTAAACGCCCGGCACCGACGTAATTTGGCCGAGTTATAACTTAGCTGCCCCGATAACCATAACCAAAATACTAAACTCATTGCCCGGTGTGGAAGTTGCTGTTTTGTAATTGAAGCCTCGTATATAATATGTGTGAAGTTTATATTACGAGTTACGACCCAATATTAGGTTGCCCTTTTATTTAACATGTTTTAATTTATGTTAGTATGTTGGCTGGCGTTCGAATGTCACTCAAGGTGACCACTGAAAACCAGCGTTGCGCTGTGGCTCGTGTCGCAGTGCAACAATAAGCTGAGTGGTCACCTACGTGTCACATTTATGTGACGTACAAACCTTCTTTTTTATTTTCTTGTTGTTGTATGTTAGATATATAAATTTATGTTAAACGAGTGTGTGCGTCATCTTATTGTAACTAATAAATGAGTTTTCATTCTTTCTTTCTTTCTTCTTATTTATAATTCATGATGTTTTTTATATAATTGTACTCTGAACATATTATTTTAATAAAATTTGTTTTTTAATAATCAGTATAAACTAGTAAAACCACTGGTTTAAACTCACAAATATATTCATCGGAAACATTTACAAGGGGCACAATAAAACTAAACGAAACGGAGGTGAATCTTCACGTGTGCCGGCGCCATCATCTTCCCGAGTCTAACATCACGCCGTCGGGGTTCCTCCAATGAGGTTCTCGCGTGAACACCATACCGCGCTCCGATTGGCGGAGCGCGCCTGGAGAGCCAATGGCAGGGAATGACGCGAGTGAGTCGAGCGCGCGCGCGATATTTGAAATGAAATTGATCGCGCTCGTTACATCAGTTTAAAATCAGAGTTCAAACTAATAACAATACTCGGAAAAAAATATTCACGTGAAGATCGAAAAAGTGACCTTTTACTCATGGATATTCGTAATATGTACGTATTAAATACACACGATTCAAAATAACTGAAACTATATGAATACTTCGGTAAAAGGTCGCATTACTGTCCCTTTTGCCTAACCCGCAAAATACCCAGGAAATCCCAAAGAAATAGGGTAAATACGAAAAAATCCCAAAAAGTCCCTCATTAATTGTCATAAGATTAAACTGGGAATTTTCATCTCATCCCAAAGGAAGGAAATTAATATCTAGTGCTTACCCGAAGCCCACGCGTTTTCAAAACCTTATAATTACTGAGAAAACTTTAGGAAAATTCACTTTATCGAGTAACTCAATAGCCGGGATAAGTTATGACGAAAATTAATTTAATTTCTTTGAGAAGAATTCATGGTTGAAGCCTTTTAGTTGGATGTTGCGGCACTTAAAACTTTTTATAGTATATTTCCGATAAATGAGCCATTTTTAGTAGCACGGCAAATTGAATGCATCGCACCTTATGTTAAGTTGGACGTGTTTGAGAAAGATTTTTAATTGGAAACTGATCAATATCTCTGCCATTACCAATCAACACAATTAAGGCGGCCTATAAATTGCTTCTTTACGATAAAAAGACCCGGAACTTCAGAAATAAGAGAACTAACGATTCAATAGATACTTTGTGGCGGTTGCAATACGCCAACTTAGATATAGCTTTTAAAGCGGTTGCAATACGCCATCTTATATTTAGCTTTTAAAATAACACGCTTATTATTTGTAATTTGAACATTATTTAAACACGCATTTCATTTTAAGATATTACTGCAGATGTTTAACCATAAAACATCTGCGAGTCGTTTTACTAAAATAAGAATTTTTGTGTACCCTATTGTATAATATTAGTTAAAAAGATGCTGTTCTAAATTATTGTTTCCTAATTGTAATGGCCCGTTCATGCCGGGGCAATAAAACTGTATTATTATAGTTAATTTCTTTAGTGGCGGCAATCCTTTGCAACAAATTTATGTTTTTTAGACAATAGTACACATGTTTGGGTAAACCTTTCTGTTTGGACAATAGCCAGATGTTTGGGCCAACCTTAATTTTTAGTTGAGAGGATAGACTCTATTTTATGGCTTAAATATATTTTCTGGAAGATTTATCCCCACCGATCCTCATTCGGGTAGTCCTATAAAAGGGTCGGTTTATTTGGATAAAAAAAGACAGTCTGCCATCTCTCGTCACGAGCACATCTCGCTCCGAGTCGCATAATTATAATTTTACTCTGTCTGTGAATGTATTAAGTGTTAATTTACAAAATATACAATAGTTAGTTCCTGGAAGTGAGTGCTTATTCTAATACCTACACTTATAACCACCAAAACTTGATCATAAACTATCCACGACGTATTGAACAATAGGTATTATATTCGAGCCAACATTTAAAAATGTGTAGAAAAAGAAGTCGAATTATTCTTTAAAGGAGTATTTAAAGAATAATTCGACCTTCAGCAATCTCAATAAATTAATGAAACTGACAAGAGAATCCTCACTTGTCATTCTTAGTCAAAGGGCGAGATCACTAAATATTCTCTTACCACATAAGAAAAATATTCATAAAAAAAAAATATAAGTTTCAATATAAATTTAGATTACAGCAAAGTCTTTTAATGTGTTTGGTTTCTTCAAACTCAAGCTAAAGTACACTATTTCTTAAAATTCGTTAGGAATAATATCGATCTGTTATCACAGACAGGACTATTGTCGCCAATACGCCGGATATTGTGATAATAGATCGATTGGCGCGCCAGGCTATACTTGTTGACGTCACCATTCCGCATGACAATAACCTCGTCAAAGCTGAAAAAGACAAAATGTCTAAATATTTAGATTTAGCTCACGAGGTTACCGACATGTGGGATGTCGATTCAACAATTATAGTCCCGATTGTCGTTTCTTCTCATGGGTTGATACCAAAGAGCCTCGACCAACACCTACAGAGGCTCTCAATTGGCTGTTGGGTCAAAAGCCAAATACAGAAGCCAGTATTACTGGACACGGCACGCATTGTGAGGAGGTTCCTCACTTTGACTCCCTAACTGCCGGTGGCTTGGGTCTTGAGCTTCACCACCGGAGGGTAAATAAATTATTTTTTATATTTTATATGTATATTTTTTGTAATTTATATATCTAAAAATAGAAAAAATATGTTAAATAAAAAATAAAGAGAATAATAATAAAGCCTCTTTGTTCTTGATCTCAAGTTCTATAAATCAAAGTTTAATTGTTAGTTAGTATATATTTTTTTATTAAAATTGGTGACAACATTAAATTCCAATTACGGCTTAACTCGAAAACTCTACTTTCCTGGTACATTAAACTTACCAACCAATCCCTACTTTACGCATTAAATATTCATGGCACATTCAATAGGCATACATTTTTAATATATACACTTATTGGAAAGCCCATCGGAAAATTGCTCAAACAGGATTCGATTTAAACTCGACGCCGCAGCAAATATTCGTGCTTAATAAATAATTAAAGCCCCTGTACACCGGCCGACTTCACGTCAATAGGTCAGGTGTACAGGGCTGTGAATTCCAGGAAAAAATAATCGTATTTGACAGGTAGAGTCAGATAGAGCAAACGTAGCGTTCTTTGAGATTCTAAATTTAATATAATTAATTATCAGACATAGCCGCTAGCATGTCGAATATTAGTTTGGTGAACTTTGAAAAGCTAATAATGATTGTACTATATTCATGATGGATATTTTTCTAGACTATACAATGAGTTAACGTTATATAATAAACGACACAAACATGATATATTTTCATAAAATTTATTCACTACGTCGAATGATCAGACAGTAACTGGTATCCAAGAAAACAGCTAGAGAGCTCTATAAATACATTTGTATATTTTTGAGACATACATAAACTATTTACATAGATAGTAGAATACTTCGGTTTTGCTACGAGCGCTAAATAATTTATTTTATGCTGACGCCCGTATTTTTATGTAGCCGAGTCTCAATCCCTTCGACCTTTTTTTTGATACGAAGTAAAGCTTATAGAGGTATTGCCTGTTTTCCTTGGGTATAATCTACAACGAACAGTGGATTTAACAATTAATTAATAGAATAAGTCATGTTGAATAATCTTTAAGAACACTGAGATGACTTAATGCTTCAGCTACACACAGATTTGTGTTCGAAGTGACCTCGACACTTTTCTAAAATAAAAACAAATTGAACTTTAACTTTTAAATTGTTTCTTTAAGTTTACAATATAAAAAGTGGTTCAAAGACAATTTCAAAAGAAATTATAGGTATAAGAAAAAATTGTGTGGATTAAAATGAAAATAAAGATGAAATTTTATCACAACACTTTAAAAAGAGGCTCTTGACCAACCCTGAATGGGAGAAAAACAGCGAAAACTGCAGCTGTTAACCTATTTTCCCCCACGCAATTCATATTTCGGCGATAATAACTTGCTCGGTCAGAATAAATTGCTGACTGTCAATTGAATGTTTTTGCTTTCAAACTATGGACGAAATATTGGTAAAGAAGGTGTTTTGTATTGAAGGCTGTGTAGGCTCATATATTTTAACCTTAGATACTTGTAATTGACTTCAATAAAAAGAGATTATCAATTATAAGTGTCTCATAAATATGATTTCATATAAAAAGAAAAGATGGGAATATTTTCTAAGTTCTTAAAGATCAGCAATATTCTGAGACGAAGGAATTTGTTCGAAGCTCCACAGGCCTCTATCTAAATAAAGTGCGAATAGTGAAAGCTTCCTGGCGCTACAGAAAGGAGTCAAAAATAAATCTCTGCGAATGGTCTAGTAATAGGATGTGGTTCAATTTACAAGGGACAGCGATTTTTGTTGATCCATGACTTAATTTATACCATAGTTTTTTTTTGTTGTCTCCCATCTGACATCGATGTATTTTGCAGAAACGGAAATTCTATAATGTGATTTTTGCATTATGGATTATCTTTATACTGAGGTATGATTATTTTTTGACAACTTATACTTTATCCAGAATAACTTAATAAAATCAATAAAACTTTACGAAATACACACCCCAGATAGAAGGATTAACTTCTGTAAAGACCGATAGATGTAACTAGTGTGAAATCACTTTTAATCGATAACAAAACTTAAGTCGGAACTAACCACCTCTTGAAAAACAAATACGAGTAGCAATATTATATTTTGCATACTTAAATAAACTTGTATCATCGCATGTACCAATTTGGTACAAAACTTTTATGACCAATTTCCCATAATTTGGACCACCACTTCTCGAACTTGTCTCGCCTTACTTTCTGCCAAAGGAGCCCTCACTTTGACATTTACTTGAATAATGTTCAGACACTCGCTCAAGCACCGGGAAAATCTAGGACTTTTTTAAATTCACAGACAAAATAACTGGAGCAAGTATTTTTAAATATTAAATTTAATAGTTTATGTTATAGGAATGTTGCACATTGAAATAAAAATTGTTTTACGGATTTTAGTGTGAAGAAGCATCTCAGCAGCCCGGTATAATTGGTTCGAATGTCTTGGGACTGTTGTCTGATGCCATTCGATACTCTGCCTGGACAGCATGCGCGCTTACCATCAGGCGCAATGTTGCCAGTAAGCCGGGTCAAGTAAAAAAAATGCGGTTTTTCGTTTAAGTTCCTGATATCTCAAAGACATTTTTTCAACAATCATAGAAATAGATTCGGGTCACTTTAACGGTTAAACGTGATTGATAGTCAATTTTCGAATTGGGCGACATTTAAGTTTCTAAGAGATCAGTTCAGGTCGAATAACTTAACGTCCCTTCGAAATTCATTTGAATAGCTTAGTCGTGGTAGGTCTCTCATATATGAGAGGCCGACTGGGTAGGTACCACCGCAATGTCTATTTTTCGCACCAAACAGCAGTGCAAATGCACTATTTTTTTCGGTTTAATTTAACTACTCTTCATGAGCGGTCGTATCGCTTACCATCAGGAGAACATTATGACATGTTCGTCTCGCCATGCATTGCAATAAAAAACATAAAAATAACAATTACAGGTCTGTATTGAGCAATAAAGCATTAAAATCTAAAATCAGCTTCAAATTCAGCTCGATTGTCACATCTTTCAATCTAATAATTATAAATTAGAACCTTTTTATTTCAGTGTAAAACATGCCATTCAAATACGTGGCTGGAACTAAGTTTGAAAACAAGCTCGACGCGACAGTTAGTTTCGGTTAATTTCCCACGCGGGAGTTTTTAGTGGTCGGTGTTCCACTTAGAATTTATAAGTTATCTTACTTAACTTAGAAAATTATCTTGAAACTTGAAAGAAAAATTTGTAGAGCGTGTGATTTTTTATGTTACACACACTTATACATATACTCACGCCTTTTACCCAGAAGGGGTAGGTAGGGGTGTTGATAAGAACCAGTACATCCATGTTTCGCGTTATGTGTTCCATCCCACGATGTGATAGATGGTGACACTATCGCCATATAGCCCCCACATTCCTGACTCTGAGCTGATAATGAATTTTATTATACAGGTTTGAATAATTTACTACACATCTGATTGGTAATGCACCTTCATAATAGTATGTTTATCCAGTAACAGCATCATATTATGAAGGTAGATACTTTAAATAAATATTCAAGAAATATAACATTTATTAACTATTGAAAGAAAATGATGTAATAATAATCAATTTATTCAAATAGGCCATATTTTTAGGTTGCAGTATTTTAATACGAAATATTTTAATATGAAATAATTTAATTTCAAGAAACATTGTAGAGTCGGCCTTGAAAATAAAAATATAAACGCGAGATGTAAACTACCTGTTGGTGTGTTATTTTATATACAAAAGTGAAAATCGATTTTTCCTTCAAAATAGTTAAGAAGATTAGATATTATTATGTTGAAAAAAAAACGAATTTACTGCTGTAATTTATCGTAACAATTTGGCTCACACTCAAAGACACCTGTGACAGAAAACAAAATCCTCATAGAATATTATACGTCCATTGTTTCTAAAAAGACAGTTTTTGTTTATAAACGACTGTAAACTTACTCATTCAACCGCTCACTAGTAAAATATACATAAAAGCGCTGAAAGCCAAAATTGATATTTTCCTACAACGCTTTATATAGCCAACGTGTACGTTTTACAGCTAAAGTCACTTTCAATTTTCGACGTAAAGCGCTTTATAGCTTACTTCAAGCGTGACGGGCATAAAACCTCCAGAGAGAAAGCCTCAACTTGTCTCCATCCACGGTACAGTCGCGTGAGATTTGCCGATTTCCTCCAGTCCATCTGTATTTAAATCCAAACCTTATTTTTTCACTGTAAGGCACGAATTCCCTTGCGGATCAAATGTAAAATTTCTTAATCTTTTCAATTTTTTTTCCTTCGGACAGATGTTACCTTGATGTAAGCGTGATGTATAAAAGTTTTCGTTTTACTTTTTATAGCTTACGCAAATTAGACGGTGTAATGTTGCTTCACGGCTGAATTCATGTCGAAATTAAAGGAAAGTGTCAAGTTAATCAAATATAAAATTGGTCCGGACATTACTTTTGTAAAACATTGTTACGTTAACATTCATCGTAATTTCAAATATTAACATTTTACTACACTGACCTACAGCGATGTGTATAGTTATTGTGGATGAAATGTTTTCAACAAAGTTGCTTTCATATAATAAGATTCTGATACTTGTGATATAATTTCTAGTTCTTCCGCCAATCAACAGTGTAACCGATGGCTAGTGCAGTGGAATGCCAAGCATTGCTCTGTAATTCTTATTTCATATTCGTCTTTGGTTCAGCCATCCATGAGCAAGTGTAATCTGGCAAATAGCACGATCGTCTCACCACTCATCGAATTTAAAGAAAAACGTAGTTCAGGAAAGCACCTAGACTTAAAATACCTGTATTAAAGTAGGGACTAGAAATCTAATTATTTTGCATTTTGAATTCTATATGTCCTAAGGATCCTTGGCATAATCCTTTCCTGTTTTTTTTAACTTATTAAATGAAACTACATTTGTTTTGACACCCAAGAGTCGACGTCTATATCGTTGACATCGTGTTTTAATACACCCATTTCACCAGTATAGAAAACGCATACCTAAAACGATACTGAGCCTTGAGAATAATAACTGAAAACCTGTCATGCCAACCCACATCTCCAAGACTCCAATTAATGTATTCCAACTCCAACCAACAAACAGGTGCGCGCTTTCACTGGCGCCTTATTTATTCATCGTACACCTTAGAAGGACGTATAAAAAGCGGCCAAGTTTTTTGTAGCATAGCTTCGGCAAACGAGCAAGCAGGTCACCTAATGGTAAGTGATCACTGCCACCCATGAACATCCACAACGCTTGGATTTAGATGTGTTGACAACCCATCAGTTCGGAAGGGGATGTAAAGGAAAAAGGAGAGACAGGAGAGTCCGCCCCGTGCCCACGAAAGCTGTAAAGTAATCGAAACGTCGGGTAGTCAAAAATGTAAAAATTTAACGAAATCCGCGATAAAATCCGTAAATAATAGTTTTATTTCAAGGAAAAAGGATTAAAGAACAGGTTAAGCTCGGGATTGGTTCAGTACTATGGTACCGAGCTCTAGTTACTATAATAGTCATACTGCTTCATGCCATATTATTGCGAGGGTATAGTAATCACGAAAATTAATTTTAATTACAACCATAATATTTTGTGCTCGATATAGCGATAGGCTTGCTCCATATTATCAAATTGTTAGACGAAACACACAAGGTGAAAAGTGGGTGTTCGGGTAGCACCTCTGCCTACCTTTTCTGGCGTAAGTTTATGTATGTATGATTAATATTCCGTATATTATTCACATATTTTGGACTTTCTGATGTATACCATAAGACCTTCCTTCTTGGAAAACTTCGTGTTTTAGGTCAATTCAATGTATAGGTTTTGTTGACAGATAATACATGGACATGGATAAATAGATGGACAACCAAAAATGTTTTAAAGATTCCGTTTTTACAGTACCCTAAAAACAAAACATTAAAAAACTTTGATACAATCCACTGAATAATTTATCTCGTTCAAGCTGTCAGGAAACTCAACACTAATACGATGCGAAAACTCAACAAAATATTTTCCGTTGAGTTACATAAATACATTAATCTCACAAAAAAGTCTGAAAAAATTGCCGTGAAATATTGTTGAGAATATGTTTGTTGTTTGATCGTGAACAATTCGTATGGAAAATGTCCTGGTTTTGTGATACGTGGCAGGTCATAACTCAAGTTGTTAGGGCTCTAGGCAATGTTCTCTGTTTCCGATGTAAAGGAAAAACTATAAAATGGCTTATTTTTAACTGGCAAAAATTATTGCCTAATCAATTCCTGATGGGATACTTCATGACCACCCAAAAACAAGAGTATCTTTACTTAAACTTAGTAGTACTTACAGCTACTCAGTTTTGTCCAATACTCGTCATCTCGAGATATTAGGTCTCTTTAAGATCAGTAATACTAGCCTAGATCATCTCACGTACTTAGAAACTACCTAATATCAAAAAAGATAAATCATAAAAATACGCCGTCTGAGATAAAGTTAGATAGATGACGTCATCAAGACGTCGCGTCGTCAAAAGAGGTCATGACCGCAAACTATAAACCAGCTTTCTCAAACAACGATCTTTGGAAATAATTTTTAAGTACCGGATAGTTGAAGCAAGAAATATGGGGCATATTTCACTATAAATATGTTTTCACGTTTACACTGAAAATATGAGGAAAATTTCTTTAAGACGCACCTATAAAAGTATGTTATATTTTCGTGGAGATTGATACGTTAAAACCGCTATATAGATGATAAATTCTCGCAAACATAATAGAATGAAATCCTAAATTATATTGGATTGTACAAAGCATTCAATTCCATACAAATATTTGACTGTCCTTTCATACCATTAAGTTCTGTCGCGTGAGATGATTTAGTACCGCTGGTGGCTGAATTATTGTCATCGTGATCCGTTTTAAAATGAGAAAGTTGACTGGAAAATTGTATTAAGTTTTTTGAATGCTATTAAAATTTATATATACCTTTCATTTATTGTTGAACGTTCAGGAAAAAATACTAGATAAACCAGTCTATCTAACTTCACCATGTGTCTACTCGACTGTCTCGGTGGCGTAGTTGTACTACGGTACTATTACAAAGCTGAGGGTTCGAATCGCGGGTCTATTGATTATGGTATATTGGATTTTTCTATTCATTCATTATCATGTAAAAATAAATAAATAAATAACACCCAAAAGTCACATACATAGTCCTGACCCCACACTAAGATCGAGTCTTGTGTCGTGGGTATCAGGAACTACGAGAGACTTTTCGGTCTCACAAACACCCAGACCCGAAAGAAATATTTGTGGGCCGCACAAACATTTCTCTCGGTGCGGCGATCGAACCCGCGGCCTCTCGTTTCACAGGCGGCGTCTAACCCACTGCGCCACGGAGGCTGTCAATGTATCTCCATGTTTCTCATTATAAAAAGTTAGTACGAATTTGTAAAATTATATAAATTCTAGAACAAAACACGACCCTCTCCCATTGTTTAAAAAGGTTAAGCCCTCAGTCATCATGCTTTTAAATTAAATAAAATATTCCCAATTGACCTAAGGCGAGAAAATGTAAACAAAACTATTGGCATCTGAATGTTCCCCGAACTTCGACTAGCAGCTTAACGAATGTTCGAAGTTCGCAAAGAGAATTTAAGTGAAAACTAATGCATTGAACTGAATGTTCTCCTTTGTGGTAAAGAATACCCAATTAGTATTGATGCGACGAATCTATTTCAATTTATATTGGGGTATTTATTGAAGGGATATACAGTCTACACGAGTTTATATAATTCTATTATTACTTGGCTTTCAAAAAGTACAAAAGGTTTTTTTTTTTTTATATTGGCCTGGCATAGTGGCGGCATTGCACCTGATGGTAAGTGCCAATGCCGCCCAGGTAGAGTATCCATTGGCATCGGACGGCAGTCCCATGCAAATTTTTGAATTTGAAAGTCTTAAAAAATATTCATTCCCAATTACGATTTTTTTTCTTCAAAATCTCGTATAATTATTGTCCTTAGGAATCAATTACTCGTTTTAACATTTTATAATATACCTTATTCTTTATTACAACTTATAGTTTATTTTATGTACAACGGCACAATATGTAAACAAGACGGGATACTTCAGATGAAAACCACTAGCAATTCCCAATGAAAGTCCACAGCATTTAAGACACCATACACATGCTCAAACATTTTAGTGCAGAAGACACAAAAGGGAACTGTTAACAACAGTGTGCAAGCCTTGTGCAAACGTTAATAATACTTGCTGAATAGCCAGTTACTCTCAGATCCGTTTGTTGTCATCCTGTATCAAAACAATTCCTTTACCCCGAAGCTACTTCGAATAATTTCAAGACGTCTCTTATACCAAGGCTTCTCAAACTTTACGCGTATAAGCTACGCTAGTTGATTGATGGGCCTCGAACTAAAAATACCACACTATATCAGTACATAATAGGCCCCTCTGATCACAGGAATTCCTCTACCAACGAGACTGAGGGGGGTTATGCTATTATACACACTGACTAAGTGCAAGTTGACTTGCTTCACATGAAAAACTTATTAAAACTCGGACCGCGGTTGAGAAACAAGTAAAGTTTAATGTAGTCCTTTGTTAGTGCCTAGACACATACTATAGTGAATCGACTATAGATCACATAGGTTCGTTATAATAATAATAATAACACCCACCAGTCACATACATAGTCCTGACCCCACACTAAGATCGAGTCTTGTGTCGTGGGTATCTGGAACTACAAGAGACTTTTCGGTCTCACAAACACATTTCTCTCGGTGTAGGGATCGAACCCGCGGCCTCTCGTTTCATAGGCGGCGTCTAACCACCTGCGCCATCGAGGCTGTCAATTATTGGTTTATACTACATTTTGACATTAACTAAATAATAATAAAAACACCTAACAGTCATATACATAGTCCTGACCGCACACTAAGATCGAGTCTTGTGTCGTAGGTATCAGCAAATTATGAGAGACTTTTTGGCCTCACAAACACACAGTCCCGAAACAAATAAACGTGGATCACACAAATATCTTTTATGTCGCTGCGGGGATTGGACCCGCGGCCTCTCGATTCCCAGCCAGTGTTTAACAAACTACGCTAGTAGGCTGTCAAACAAACGATGAATGAAACTATTTTTATTTATGTCACACTTGTTTGCTAGCGAGCTGTAAAGCTAGTAAGGACCATTTTTTTGCTAATTAATAAAGAATATGTGGAACTAACTTTGAGAATCACTGTCCTGCCCGGTGTATTCCGAGCTCAGCGAGACACAACTAACGTAACATTATCTGGAACGTTACGCCTCGTGCAAATTGCTCGCTGCCAAACAAATTGCGTAATTGCTGTAATTCAGCTTTATTATGTCGAATTACTTTGAGACTTTGATATTTGAGTGCATGAATGAATAGTTAAATGCCTGTCGTTATATTTTAGGCCCATATAAAGTATTTAAGCTTTAATTTTCCGTCTTCAATTTTATAATCTTACAGTTTCCTTTGTCGAGTGATAACGAGATCTATTATTAGGTATTGTATTCCGTATAACCCATTTTTTTTATATTTTCAATCACATTATCCATCGATACGTCAATAATGAGGATAAGTTTGTTTTTGTATCTGTTTCTGAAACTAAAAGAGATAGTAAATGGCTGACTGAACTTTAGTTGTGCTATACGGATACAATTTATTATTGGAATTTTATTTATAGTTCTAAATAGCAGGAGCAAAAACTCCATAGAACGTATAGAATTAAATAATATGTTTAATTTTAAGTTCTTCGTTTTAGATGTTCTCTTAACATCAAGCCTCTAACCAAATAGGTGCTTGAGTATCACGGAAATATATTTTTGGCTCGGTGCGAGATTTGAGCCCTACCTCTGAAACTACAACTGCGTCTTTACTGACTGCACACCATCAAATACTGAATTTACTAACACGTTTTTTTTAATTCAGAATACAAAATTAAAACTTAACTAATGGTTTCTGAGAATTAAACTCGGCTCGATTAGCCGGGGACTTTGATTCGCCAGTTTGTTCTCTAAGAAATAATATAAGTTTTAGAATTAGTTTCCAAAGTTTCTTTACTCTCGCATGGTTGGCGTTGAGGGCATCTACCTTATGATAGCTGTATTAGTGGAAAATTTATAAGTTTCCTAGAAATTTGCTCGCTTCTTGTTGAAACTGTAAGTCGATAATATTGTTAAAGGTTGGCGATACTTTATGTTGGGTAACAAGTATTTATAAATAATAATGGATTTTCGTATCACAAGCGGTATTGGCAGGAAAATACGTTTATGAAGGGTCCTCAGTTACTACGGAGATAGAACACTGCGTAAGTAATTACCGAACTTGGTAAACGACTTCCATTCCGAAATCGTTCCTACGATTTATAAAAACAATAATATTAAAAATATAAAAAATTGGCACTTGTATATAAAACACAACGTGCGTATATCATGTTAAGCTCAAAATATTTGTAACACATCACTATGTACTCACAGACAAACCAAGCAATTGGTTTTGTTACACTAATAGTGTTGTATTTGTAGTTTTTTAAATATTACAAATAAAAAAAAAATAAAAATGTGATGACTATTTAGGAAGTATTAGTGAGATTATTTTTTTTGGAATACATCAAAATTGTCTTTATGTGAGATCAAAGATTAGCATTTGGACTGTATTATCAGCGATATTAGGTATGGTGACTATACCATACTTAATATAATAGTAAACACAATGACAGTAAAATGAGTACCTACCTGTTTTCAGGTTTTTGATTTAATGTATCACTTCATACCAGTGAAGGTTGTAAAATTATGAGCAAATGTTTTTGCAACATCTAATTTATTTTACGTTGACTCGATAAACCTATCGAAAATACAAGCAAAATAAGATATTAATGATACTCGTATTAATAATCGTCATACTTTTAATTGTGACCTTATTAATGACACCTAACACCATCCTCGGGCTATTTTTCTTCTTTTCAAATATTAAATAAAGCTAAATACATTTACCTTATTCATAACCCAATAATTTTCAATACGAAAATTAATTACATTAGCGCAAACAGTGAACAAAACTACGAGTCTCTACCCCGACTCTACCAGCGTCTCTACATTTAACTCAGAGCAATGTAATAAGGCCTTTTTATACCGAAGTGACTTGGTCACGTAAGGATGTGAGTTAAGTGGCAGGAAATAGGAACGGAAAGCTCCTGCCACGGACCCTTATAATGCGCACAACATAAAGGAAAATGTTGGAACCAATTTGAAAAGTGGATTTTTTAATTACTTTTGATACTTGGGAAGTTGGCTTAATTTTATATGTAAAAAGGATAAAAGTCAAGTGTATTGGCAATTTCAAGATCGTACTAGTGTTCGATACCTTAATTAAGCAACTATTTTTTTTATAAACTGACAAAAAATCATCACTGGTATCCTAGAGATGGCAAAAGAAAAAAAGAAAGCAAACACAAAAGATGGGAACAAAACGAACTGAAATTAACAGTGAGTCCCAACTGGAGGAGGGTCGCTAGGGACAAGAACCAATAGAAAATGTTAGAAGCCTTTGCCAACAGGCACTTTTAGTTCTGATGTATACTTTAAAACGTGAAATCGACAATTATAATCAGCATGCAATGAGTTCAGTATAAAGAGGCTAAATGTAATGTATATTTATTTCTTAATAAAAAAAATTAACACGAATGAACTTAGTAATATTTTTTTCATAATTTGAATCTGCACAATGTATATTTGGAATCAGTATTTGATAAATACTATAAATATTTAAATCTACCTTATTACTAAATAATGCAAACAAAAGTACCTAAGTACGAATATTCTCTACACGTAGAATTATCCAACAAACTCCAAAACAAACGGAACAAACTCACAAATTCCACACACCATAACATTTATTGCACATTGCAGAACAAACATCTATTGCAGGTAATTGATACTGAAAACTACAAGAGTGAACACATTTCTGCACTAACCATACAACTATGGCTATTTTGGTGTTTTTTTTTTTTTTATTGCAATGAATAGCGAAGCAAGCATGCCGTTCACCTGATGGTAAGCGATACGACCCCTCATGAACAGGAGGAAAACAAAACAACACCTTGAATAACAAAGCAATGCTTGACATTCCACTGAGCTTGCCATCCTGAGACATAGGATGCTAAATTTTAATATGTCCAGTAGTTACTCTGGCTACAATGTTCTTCAAATTGAAACACAAGAATGTATGAAAATACATTAAAACAGAGAGAAATCTCTGCTTATTTGACGGTATGTTCATAGAATGTATAATTTATACAAAATACAAAGTGGTATATTATTCGGACACCTGAAGCGGCCCCAAGTTTCGTTCTTTCTCATATAACCAGCCCATGGTTGTCTAGCTGAAATTGCTTTGAGCAATAAGACCACCACTTGTACATTTTGTGGTTGGTATATTCTCGACTTATAATCTAATTGATATATAAAAAATCGTTCAAGAAATAACCGGTACAAGTATTTATCATAATTGGTAACTATATACTTCTAGGATATAATTGACTGTAGAATCGACTGCGACTTTTTGTCGCTGAATAACAGAGCTTACAATAACTTTTAATCCGTTAATCTTAAACATTTTTTTCCAAACCAAGACGCTAACATGGCAACCAGGTCATTGTGTTTTCTGAGGAGCAAACCTGTATGTTTAACTAAAATATCTAACTCAGAAAATTGACATCGATAGGCTCCGATCAAATATATACTCGCTAGTTTAATAGTGCTTGGTCCTACTATAGCCTCTATTAAAAAAATAAATACAGTATATATCGGTCAGATGGTGGTATCGAACCAGAAATAAACAAATACACTTTACAGTAAGAGCAATGCCTTGTATCGTAAATTTCAGAAACTACGAGTATGAGAGACTTCGGTTTAACCCGAAACAAATGTTGGTTGACCACACAAACATTGGCCTCGATGGGTCGATCAAGCCCACAACCTTTAATTTCCTAGGCTGTGTACATGGTCACAATGGCCAATCGATTACAATATCTCCCTATTTTGTAACAAATAATTTTATATCAATATTCTCGTTAGAACCTTTAACAGTGGAATAAAACATCATGAGGAAACGTTCATACCAATTACCATGGAGGTGTTAACAAGATTTTTTGTGGTAGATTTGTCACGTTCGCCTCGCTTGGCTAGCGTGGCTTGACTATGGCCTAACCTCTTTCAATCCAACTCCTGGTTTTAAAGGAGGCCCATGACACACAGTAAGCTATTATATGCTGTTGCACGTTACTGTTTCGCCTTATATGTATATAAATAAATAAAATAAATAAATAAATAACACCCAACCGTCACATACATAGTCCTGACCCCACACTAAGATCTAGTCTATATTTGTAGGCCACACAAACATTTCTCTCGGTGCGGGGATCGAACCCGCGGCCTCTCGTTTCACAGGCGGTGTCTAACCAACACCACGGAGGCTGTGTGTTAATGATATTGACAGTGACTACAATGCATTTAATTTTATTGCGTGTGCATTGATGACATGATATGGTTGTCTTTCGTTGATGGCCACACAACTGGTAATTTTGAAACTGAATAAACAAAGATTGAACCCGAAGAGGGATATATTTCATGGATTTTCTAAGATTGTTATCTCGAGACAAAAAAATCCAAACATCATCATTATTTAAGTAACTTCGCATTACATTCTGACAATCCAAATATGATAAATAACATCTAGATTCAAAACTTAGATAAAAATTTACCCTTCTTCTTTATTTCCATCGTTCCAACTTTTAAGAGTCGTCAATGACAATCATTTGCACAGAGCAACGAAGCTCGATTCTGAGCATTAGCTTGTCTACCACTTGTAGTAAAATATATGAAAAGAAAACAATAAAAAACAGTCAAGAACACCTACAAAGGATTTAAGTTCTTGATACACCGCTGGAATAAAAAGAAGCACCACGTCACGATGTCAAAGCCAATTTAATCTCCGGTACAAAGGAGGCCTATATCATCATTATGTATGAACCAACGCTTCAAAGCCTTTACAAGTCTGTATTAAAAATATCGAGTGTATCTCAAATTTCCGAGTATTTTGGACTCAAAACAAGACTCGAAAAACAAGTTGAGTCACATTCTCCCCTTTCGGAGAATTTTTCAGACACGACTGAGTAAATCCTATAATCATTATAGATACGAGCCGTAGCGAAGCGTTACGAGCGTAGCGCCGTAGAATAAACATGTGCTACGTTGTAGAGGCCTCGAATGTACAACCATATTTATTTAATAAAACGTACGTGTTATTTGTTCCTTAATTTTACATGCGCGTTTTTTTGTTTATTTATTTTGTATTCAGACATGAAATAAGCGTTTAATGAATGAAATAAATGAATCGCAATAAATCAATGATTTTAATGTACAGTGTAAAAAAATATGTTGCCATTTATACATAATACATACAATAAGCTAAAGACATACATTGTTTATTACGACAGCTAGATACAATTTTTTTTTAAAATGTGAAAAAATGATTATCCGGAAAATCTACGATATCATGCAAACGGGTATCTTTAAATGAAAGCAGTAATAAACCATCCTTAATTTTCTAACAATGCATCATAGTCAATAACTACACAATGAGCATAAAATGAAATGCACAATACATGTCAAAATGTTTCTGAAAAATATCCACGACAAAGCGACTGAAGCACAACAACGGTATTCAAAAAAACAATTGCATCGTACAAAAGCAAATGAAAAACATTCGACAACAACCAGGTACGACAATCAAATTCCCACAACCAAGTACTATTATGAGGCGCTTTATCTACCTGAAATTGTCACTAAAACTGCACTCACCGTTTTGTACAGAAACCTACATTTCACAAAACACATACGCACATATACTTTATTTGCGTACACGGTGACAGTAAATGAACGCTAAAATCGACTTGACATCAATTTTTCATTAATAAGCCCCGGAAAAACACGCCTGTGACAAGTTTAAAATGTCCCTGTGCGCACAACACGACCGCACGCCGCGAGGCCGCGAGCGAAACTAGGAGCTCGCTGTCTTCCAAACCCGAATTAAGCTGGAGCGGGACAGAGATATTTGTGCAAGCGGGATGGATGCAGGTGCAGAGGTGCGCAGGAAAGAATTAGATGTTTATTTGGGCTACGGGTAATGGGATAACAGAAGCTCGTACTTTCCTAGTTTCGAGTATTGAAGTCTCTTGAGATAATTACTGCAAGTTTATGTTCGCCTAGTAGCGCGGAGTTTGGATCGTTTACAGTTAGTTTCTTCTGTGTTAGTTTTTATTTATTATACAAGTTAGTAGAATATTCTGATTGTGATTGTTTATGAAACTTTGCCTATTTTTCTCAGCTTTATTTTATGTACTTGTTTGTGTAAAGACACTAAATTAATGAACATCATCAGTTATACACCTACAATACATGAATTCTCAGCCACAAAGTATTTAACTAAAATATTTACACTAATTTAACCTTAAATAAATTGAAGCAAATTAATCACAGAATTTTTCTACGAGCTAGTTTCCTGGCTTTACCAAAAAACAGAACTAACTACAGAAAAAAGAAGACTACTACAGAACTACAGAAGGAAGAAACATTTGAAGGAGCAAAATTAAATAAAACACCGACATCAATAAAAATATACACTCATTAAATTCATTTAAGACTCAATCGGCTAAACACCTACTCGAAAATAAATCCATTTAAACAAATGTTATTGTATTAGATGGGTATTTTAATAATTTGTGATTGACAACTTGTCATCATTGTTTATTTATAATAAATAATAAATAACACCCAACAGTCACATACATAGTCCTGACCCCACACTAAGATCGAGTCTTGTGTCGTGGGTATCAGGAACTACGAGAGACTTTTCGGTCTCACAAACACCCAGACCCGGAAGAAATATTTGTGGGCCGCACAAACATTTCTCTCGGTGCGGGGATCGAACCCGCGGCCTCTCGTTTCACAGGCGGCGTCTAACCAACTGCGCCACGGAGGCTGTCAATTTATGTTATAATATTGTTCTCAAGTAAGTGCAGTCGCTTGTCTTAGTGAGAATTAACATCTTAAAACTTAAACCGACTTGTTTGTATCTCGGTAATTATTTTCATATCGGTGAATCTTAATAAGTAAGACGCCAGCAGGTTCATTAAAACTTTTTAATTAATTATTTGTCGAAATAATATGTACGCATTAGAAACAAAAATAAACAAATGGATTTTCCATTTTGCCTATATTAGATTAATATAATCAGCCAATAGTGATTATTACCATATTTGGGTGGTAAATACATATTTTCCTAAAATAATAGTGTATACCCTTCTATTTATAAATAATCTAAGGTATACAAGAGTTTAAATTATTATTTTAGCAAAAACTATGGATTTACCACCCAAAAATGACGATATTTAAAAAATCATAAAAAAATATTGTCGCGTTTCTTTGCGAAATTTTTAGTTGCTTTGTGTTTGTAGTCACTAAAACTACCACCCGGCTTCGTTTTCGGTAGCAGTCTTGAGATACCCAGTATATATAGATGGTCATATCTTTAATGGTTAAATGAAAAGTGACATCGCTAGTAACAGAGACTGATCATTTTTCTTTCCAAACAAATATAGGAATAATAATTATTGTCCCCTTAAGCTGATTCCGTCGTATAGTTGTAAAGCTACATCACAAACATGACTAGTACTAATTTATACTCGTATTAAGGACTTTTCAACAGTGGACTTCCTATTGTATCTGAAGGTTTTGACAAAAAAAAAACAGATGACTTTTGTTAACTGTACGTGTATCAAGGCTAACCAAACATTATTCTGAGCCAATTGTGTCCTAGCCTTAGTTCATTATTATGTAACAACTGAAGCATTGGGATACGAAGAAATTAATTATGACTAAACCAATCTTGTTAGGTTACCTTATTTTCTTTTATATTAGTTCTTTGCGAAGGCTATTTTTATTATAATTACTAAGTTCTTACACGTCGTTGTGGAGATAATTGGACGTGGAATAAATTTATTAATTGAGTTTCTGTGGCTGATACTAAGGTTTCTGGAATATAATTTGGGCTCGTTGTCGCTTGGTGCTTGGCCCTATCACACCTTGAGACTAAAGTAAGCTTGACAAAGTATGGGTAAGATCGACACGACTGCTCATGAACAGTAGCATAACAAACAACACCTTGAATTACAAAGCAATGCTTAACATTCCACTGTGCTTGCCATCCTTAGAAATGATATGTTAAGTCTTAATATGTCCAGTCCTTCAAATCGAAACACAACATTGCATTTACACTGCTGTTTGGTGGGAGAAATATACATATCGGTGGTACCTACCCAGACAGCGTCTCACATATGAAAGACCTACAACCAGTAAAGACTCATTGAATCTCCCATATTTTGGGACCATCAGCATGAGGCGACATGTGTTCGGTAAAATTAATATCCCTATTTCAGATTATTCCTTATAACGACGGCTAATAATCATAAAGAAACACTTCTATCAACTATTTCTTCAACCAAAACAAAAGCCTACTCAAACAATAAGATCAAAAAATTCCACTTGATTTACACAGCATCGTAAAAACATTTAAAGCCATCTAAATTGATAAAGCGATTTTGTATCCCAACGATAAATTTGACAAATTCAATAAGAGAGTTTCAATTTTTTAACATAAAAAGATAGTAGCGAAGTGCCGAATTTATCTGACGGTCCAGCATTTATATAATGGGTACTAAATTAATTGTGCCCGAAAATCACCCGGTTGGAATGCATAAAATAAATAGACTAGGAGCCCAACACTGCCGCAGTATTTTCTATGTATAGCATCGATTAGGAGCGAGTGACGACTGGCTTTCATTGCCTGCTGAGTTATTGATGGTGTGAGATAGTAATGTATTGTGTTGACAGATTAAGAGGTCGTCATCATTTCGTATCCTTTTTCATCATCACTCCCAAATAATTTTATTTTAATTTTCTTGTATGGAGTATAAATCGGGAAAGGAGCTTTATGAAAATATATTTGGATCGTGTAGGAAAGATTTTTACTCCTACACTTTTGTTTAAGGCCAGCGATGTACCGACGTTTCTTCTGAATATGTGAATGATCATTGGAGTTGGTAACCGTCATCTCGTTTCTTAATAACATTGACTCCATTCCCCAATTTTTGCTATACTCATAATTCTATCTAAAGCAGAACTAATAAAATGTAATGCTCTTTCCTTCATTCTTGTTTCCTCAAATTCAAATATTAAATAAGCCATAAATAGCGTTAAAATATCATAAATTCCAAGTTTTGGTTATTATGAGTCATTAGCACAACGTTTTCGGAATTAAGATAAACCGACGGATACGAGCCATATCCGTTGTTTAGATACGATGAAAATAGCTCCAACTTTATTGGTCGTTGCATTTATTGACAAATATATTTTGATTAAAGCTCATAGAGAACTTACCTTTTAATTTAAATATTATATTATTTATAATGACACTCTCCGCAACACAGTTTGTTTAATTGATAGTAAGTTATTTAGACCGCCCATAGACATGTGTAACATTTTGGTCCTACGTGCGTTGCCAGTCTTTCAAAGAAAAAGGGGTAAGGAAAACAAAATACGAAAGGAGTTTGGGCTACTTGGCCCAAAAAATCATACTCACTGAAAGACATTTTGTATCTTACTGTTATGTGAGCGACTTTTCCTTTCGACACAAAAAAAGTACTTTGAGTGTCATATATCTGAGAAATGCTTTACAGCAAATGTCCTTACGCTTTTCATTCTACTGCGCTTTTAGTCATGAGGGCCCATTTGAGAAAATTTCTGTCTATCCAATGACCACCCAGTTTGTTGGCTGGTTTTGTTGTATATTAATACAGTATCCAAATGTATTATTTTAAGAATGGCCTTATGATGGCTCCACGGACCAATTGAGATGCTTCAAGGGACCACCAGAGCTCTGTGGACCACTGTTTAAGAACCACTGCTTTACAGGTACCAACTACCAACTAGCGAACCTCGTAGTTTTAAATTTATTATACCAACAATGTCGAACCTCCGTGAGCCATTAAGCTATTGAAAATATTTTTGAAACTTTATGTATTTAATTGCAGAGTGAAATGGATTTTCATGCGAGACTAACTTTATTATTGTGAAGCTTTTATTTGAAAGCAGCCATTAAAATGCCCCCTGGGCTATTATTATTGTCAATGGATTTGAAATGTTTTTTTTTTATAATGGCCTGGCATAGTGGCGGCATTGCACCTGATGGTAAGTGCCAATGCCGCCCAGGCAGAGTATCCATTGGCATCGGACGGCAGTCCCATGCCAATGGAAACAATTATGCCGGCCTGCTAAGGTGCCTCTTCACACCACGCCGGAAGAACCCAGGATTGTAGGATTAATAATATAATTAATAATTTCTTAACAGAAGTAACAGTAGCGCCATCCACAAAGCCATCTGTAGTTTAACAACCTCTGCATAACCACTTTATTTAAATAATCCTGATTTTAACCCCGAAAGTAAAATTGACAAAGATGATTCTAAAATAGATCGATGGAATGCAAAATCATTACACGGGAAATACCCTAATCAACTTAAACAAAACCATGTGGACCCCGAAGCATCAGATATGTGGTTAACGAAAGGTAACATATTTGCAGAAACCGAAGGGTTTATGATAGCAATTCAGGATAGAATCATTAAAACCAAAAACTATGAGAAATACATAATCAAAAACCCACAAGTAGTATCCGATAGCTGTAGACTGTGCAATAGACAACCGGAAACTATAGAACACATAACTGCGGGGTGTTCACTACTAGCCACCAAACAATACACAGACAGACATAATAACGTTGCCAAACAGATACATGCATTGCTAGCAAAGAAATACAACCTAATATATAACATAGAACCCTATTATAAATATAAACCAAAAAGTGTTTTAGAGAATCATCAAGCTAAATTATACTGGGATAGAGAAATAATTACAGATAGGACCACTAATAACAACAGACCCGACATAACATTCATAAAGAAAGACGACAAGACCACATATTTAATTGATATCTCCGTTCCTAATACCGAAAATTTACGCCAAAAACATATAGATAAAATCCAGAAGTACCTACCATTAGCTGAAGAAATACAGCAGATGTGGCACCAAAATAGAGTTAGAATAATCCCTATTATAATATCCTCAATAGGAGTTGTCCAGAAATCACTGCATAATAGTTTATCCGAATTAGGCCTACATAAACTTAGCTACATTTCCCCCCAAAAATCAATAATCTTAGACACATGTGCAATAGTACGGCGATTCCTTAATAATACTATGAGTTTCAGCCAACCGAACAATACAATACAATCCAATATACAACAATAATTTTATTAATGTGAAGTAGGTTCCTAGGCAATATGCCCGTTCCTATAACACAAAAAAAAACCAGGCTAGCCTGAGAAAACCAAATGGTTGTATATAAAATAATAATATTAATAATAGTGTTTGTTACATTAATGCGTTGAATGACCAGTTCAGCCATATCTCTAATTTTAAAATTTTCCTTTTTCACAGTTCGCACTTTTTTAAACGTGTTTCAGAAATTTTGTTATGAATTGTATAATTACATTTCCGATCCTTTTTTTAATAAAGTACTTTTTTCTCTTATTACTAAATATACAAGTGTGGATATTTAGGACTCGTGTCTCTTTATTACATGTATTTAGTATATATTATTTTACAAATATTGACAAAAGTTTTAAGGGAACAATTCCAAATTGAACCACGATACTTCTTTGCAATCAACTGTATCAGCCCATATACGCCCCACTGCAGGGCACGGGCCTACTCTACAATCGAGAATACGATTGAGAGTGGTTAGACCATATAGTCCACCACGCTGGCCTAGTGCGGGTTGGCGGACTTACATACCATAGAAATTCTTATTAATCGCTATGGTATGCAGGTTTCCTCACGATGTTTTCCTTCACCGTTTTAGTGCGTGGTGATTGACTATCAATACACACATGACTCCGAAAAGTCAGAGGTGTGCCCTGGGATTCAAACCCGCGACCACCGTGAACATGTTGGCAGCCGCGTCTAGTCCGTTTACCAACAGGCCACCACGCACTTACCAACAGGCCACCACGCACTTAATTATTAATTCATTGCAATCAACGCCATCTATAAATCAAAACCCGAATCACGAACATAAAGCAACATCCAGTCAGTCAGTCTCCTCAATCGTACGGAGTGTTAGCTTGATAAATATTGATAGGGCGGGCATCGCGGCATCGCGGCGTGTCAGAGCGGGGTAGACATCGTTCATTAACTGTTCTCAACATAAATATGTGATGACGTATAAGAGACGGTTATGTGGCCGAGGTTTTGCAAAGGGACCTTCTTTAGAATTCATGGGACTGCTCTCAGTTTGGACTGGATTTAATAACATATTCTAGTGGTGATATGAATAAGGTTGTTAGTTTGGGTGGCTTTGTGAGAAATGGGTGTGTTGGAGCTGTGTGTACGGTGTACGGGGTTTTAGATGTTGTTGGGAATTTTATAAGATATTAAGAATTTTATCAGCTATTCAACTATTGAGGGATGTAAAGAATCCATTACGTCAGCTGTCTTATAAATAAACTTGCATTATAAGTATTTATAGAAAAAAATATTCTAATCTAAAAAAATGCTTAAACTAAAATCATTTCAGCCTCCGTGGCGCAGTTGGTTGAAGGTCAGCTGTGAAACGTGAGTCCGCGAGTTCGAGCCCCGCACCGAAAAAAAATATTTTTGTGGTCTGCAGATATTTGTTTCTGGTCTGTGTGTTTGAGACACTGAAAATTATCTCGTAGTTTCTGATGCTAGAATAGATCCTAGTCTAGGGTCAGGACTATGCATGTGACTGTTGGTTCTGTTTATTTATTTATCTTAATCTTCATACACCACAGAATACCAACTGCAAAAAATAAGCTTAGAATACTTGCATAGCAAATAAGAAGCGTATGCACCAATTACTTCACAAACAGAAACAAAAATTAATCCTCCCAAAAAGCATGTTAAATAGGTGACACAATATTCGAAAGCACAAAAACAGCAGCTAAAACAGAACAAACGAACCTTAATAAGACTCGGAATTCATACATACGCAAACAGTTGGACGTGCCGGGAGTTTTTACATAGAAACCCTATCGGTACAACGGAGAATAGCTGGCCATGGCCGACCTTGCAGCTAATTTATACCCCATATGTTGCTGAAATGGACGTAGCGTCAAATAGTAAAGTAATTTTATAAATTGGGCAAATGGTTTTATTTCTTTTTTGTGGAAAAAATGAAAATTGAATCATTGAGGTGTTGTTGTATATGGATTATAATATATGATAATAATTATATTTGTAGCACTCATAAGCATTCGTATAACTATATAAGCTCATTTTTCTTTTGTTTTTCTTTTCAATTATTTTAAACATAGTTAATAAGAACCCGCTTCGGTCTCTGCTACCTTGAGATTGTCTGGTAGAAAAGGCCCTCAAGCATTAAGTCCGCCTTTACGTGTGCAAAGTGCATAATTACATAAATAAATAACGTTCAGTGTCAGTGCTATTGTATTTTCGCTTCATCATAAATTGAGACGATTTCACTGTATTGTAGATTACAGTCATGAAGCAAGATCATCCCACGATTGATGTGTTGGCTATCCCAAAAACCTTAAACACTATTACTTTTTTTTTATTGCAGTGAATGGCGAGACGGCCATGCCGTTCGCCTGATGGTAAGCGATACGACCGCTCATAAACAGTAGCAACATTCCACGGCGCTCGCCATCCTGAGACATAAGATGTTATAGTCTCAATATGTCCAGTAGTTGCTCTGGCTACAATGTCCTTCAAAACTGAAACACAACAGTGAATTTAAGCAGTGTTGTTTCACGGGAGAAATAGACATTACGGTGGTACCTACCCAGATGGCCTCGCACATATGAGAGACCTACCACCAGTAAACTTCTACTGATCATCTAAAAACTGCTGCCAAATCAACAATCATTAGAACGCCTGAATACCAGAGTGAGCAATGGTAAAAAAAATCATGTGTTTTAAAACTCGGCAAGTTTTTCAGAGCTATCTCTAGATCTTTGTCTACTAATATTCCTTAAATCTCTAATTCAAAAGCTGACAACGTATCCACAATTTTTCTATAAACCACCATCACCCATCTACCGCTTTCAATGCCCGATCAGGTGACACCATTATACATTCTATAATAAATTCAAGCTAACGCCTCAACCCGTCAACACGCCCCAATTCAATCACAATAAAATAATTACACACGGCACGATTAAAAAATTAGGCCAACACGCACATGTACAACAAAAAGTCGTGTTACAATATAGGGACTGAATGACAGGTTTTAATAAAATCCACCGCAGAGCCGCAACAAAAGAACGCGTTAATGACTTTATTCAATAAATCAATTTGCGTATACAATGACGGAATGCGGTGGATGTCGCGGACGGGACAAAAGATACCAATATTCGTGTATAGTTGTGCGCAGTATGGTGGGTTTTGTATTAAAAATGGAGGATGAAAGTGCGGTTTTGCGGTATGATGTTTGTATAGATCTAGAGCGTAGTGGCCTGTTGGTAAACGGATAAAGCGCGACTGCCATCGTGTTCACGGTGGTCGCGGGTTCGAATCCCAGGTCACACATTTTTTTTTTTTTTTATTGCTGTGAATGGCGAGACGAGCATGCCGTTCGCCTGATGGTAAGCGATGCGACCGCTCATGAACAGTAGCAAAACCAAACAACATCTTGAACTATAAAGCAATGCTTGGCATTTCACTGCGCTCGCCATCCTGAGACATAAGATGTTAAGTCTCAATATGTCCAGTAGTTACTTTGGCTACAATGTCCTTCAATCCGAAACACAACAGTGCATTTAAACTGCTGTTTGACGGAAATAGACATTGACGGGAGAAATAGACACCTCTGATTGTTAGGAGACATGTGTGTATTGATAGTCAATCACCACGCACTATAACGGTGGAAGAAAAACGTGAGGACACCTGCCTACCATAGCGATCTTAAAGAGTTTCTATGATGCGTAAAGTCCGCCAACCCGCACTAGACCAGCGTGATGGACTAAATGGCCTAACTACTTTCGATTGTAGAGGTGTCCCGTGCTCTGCAGTGGGATGTGCATGGGCTCATACGGATAGATCTTGACAGTAACTACTCTATACAGAATGGATTATGAGATTTTAAATCCGTAAATATTCGTTTTATTTCATTACTCTATACAGGGTGTAAATAAAGCTACATTGATTCAAATATACCATTTTCAAAGGTCAGTTAGTATACGATTGTCACTGCAGTAAAATTGAGTCGACTAAATTAGGGTGCCGACACTCGCCTTAAAAACAGATGTGATGAAATAACTTAGATTTCCAATCCTCGTTCCTTACGTTCTTCTAATACCTATCTCCTTAAAACCCCTATCCATTCTTCTTCCTTCTATGACTACTCATTTACTGTCCAAGCTGTCAGACTTTGGAACGGTTTGCCAGTCAGTCTCAGACTATCAAAATCGCTAGCTCAGTTTAAAAATAGCTTAAAAAAGCATTACTTGAATTATTAGAATGTGTATTTTTTGTTCATATTAAGTATCATTAATAATTGTATGTACCAATTTAACAAATATAGTATTTGTCTTTTATATGTTGATATCTTATAGTATATAGTATATGTTATATGTATGTATGTGTATGTAATGATTACTATAATCATTGTATATTTTGCACTACCGCCACTATTATTAATTATTGCATTTCTATCCATCACAAGGTTGTCTGGAAGAGATCGCTTAAAGCGATAAGACCGCCCTTTGTACCTACAATATTTTGTCTTTAACTGTAAGTGTAATATGTACTATCCCATAAAATATGTGTGTGTGCAATAAAGGATATTATTATTATTATTCTTTATATTTGTACCAGTTTCTACCATTTCTGGCGAAAGTGTCAAATACGCAGGCTTGTGGCCAAGACGCTATTGACAATAATAGAAGAATTGAAGATGTATAGAATGATCAGTGAGAAAAAAAATATATGTTAATGTTAGGTTTCCATAGAGAGAAATTTACGCACTATGCGGCAAGTATTCAAAATAACGGCTTTTTGCATAAGTGTGTACGTCAACGGATGCATTTGGAGGATTTTCAGACTGTTGTGCAGATACTTAGGAATAAGACCAGTAGTCGAGACTATTATAGGTACGGTCCGTACAGAATTTACCCGCCATTGTGTCTTTAGCTCTATTGCAAGGTCGGTATATTTTGCAATTTTTTCTGTAAAGGTAGTTTGTAAATTATGGCTGTTTGGTATGGCAATATCAATTAGGAAAACTGCTTTATTTCTCTTGTCATGTAATGTAATGTCCGGTATATTGTGATGAATTGTTTTATCGGTCATAATAGTCCTGTCCCAGTAAAGTTTGTAATCGTCTGATTCTAGAATTATTTTAGGTGAATATTTGTAATACGGTGTTTTATTCGTAATTAAATTATGTTTATAAGCTAGAAACTGGTGTACTATTGCAGCTACTTGATCATGTCTATGTTTGTAATCAGTCTGGGCGATAGATTTACAAGCTCCGGTTATGTGCTGGATGGTTTCAGAACTACTATGACAATGGCGGCATAAATCGTTTCGTGCAGTAGGGTCTTTGAGTATATATTTCCTATAGTTTTTTGTATCTATGGTTTGGTCCTGTATGGCGATCATAAATCCCTCCGTTTCGGGAAACATTTCACCTCGCTTTAGCCATGCGTTTGACGCTATCTTGTCAACGACTGAGTTGGTTAAGTCGAGGCGGTGTCTCCCGTGGAGTGATTTCTGAGTCCAAGTATCTAGTTTTTGGGTAACGGTAACTTGGTTTAGCGGCATGGTAGGTTCTCAATAGCTAGAACTATTGCCCGATGCATAGTTGAATCTTGAGACTTAGTCAAAAAAAAAGGTTCGAAGAGTTTGAATTTGTTTCATATGTAAGTTGTGCAGGTCGATTAGTCCTCTCCCGCCTTCGGCTCTAGGTAGTGTTTGGCGCTGGATACATGCTCTTGGGTGGTGTTTACGGTATTTTGTCATAACTGTATTTATAATTCTCTGAAGATTTTTTATATCTGTCTGCGTCCATTTGATGATTCCAAAAGAATATGTAAGAATAGGAATGGCATAGATGTTAATAGCCTTAATTGTATTGCGGGAATTTAGGTGCGTATTTAATAATTTATGGAGTCTTGATCTAAACTTTTCAATTAAAATGTTCTTGGTTTGCTTATGGTGTATCTGTCCAGTCTGTGGAAAACCCAAGTATTTGTATCCTTCTAATATATCCAGAGGTTCTATTTCAGTATTATCATTTAGTTTATAGCTATTGTGTTCTAATTGGCCGCGTCTAACCGAAAGTATTTTGCATTTATCAATACCGAATTCCATATGTATATCTGAGGAGAACATTTGTGTGATGTCTGCTAGTGTGTGTATATCTGCAAGTGTGGTACCAAATAGTTTAATATCGTCCATATATAGTAGATGCGAGAGTGTGTAGTGAGTATCGTCAAATTTAATTTTAAATCCTTTATTTGAACTATTCAATAAGGTGGACAATGGATTCAGTGACAAACAGAACCAGAGAGGGCTGAGAGCATCTCCCTGAAAAATGCCTCGTTTGATATGAATACAATCCGTTTCTATGATTTGATTATTAAGTTGTAGTTTTAAAGTAGTATTCCAGCCTCTCATTACAGATTCTAAAATGATACTAATTTAGGGTGGATGTTATAATGTTTCATAATATATATTAACCAACTATGTGGAACGGAATCGAAAGCTTTCTTATAATCTATGAACATGCTATATATATTTCTACTTTTAGAGTGAGCCTGATTACATGCTACGGCATCAATTGTTAGTTGCTCTTTGCACCCTTGACTATTTTTTCGGCAACCCTTTTGTTCTTCAGCTAAAATTTTGTTACTGTTAATGTGTTTATAAATCAGTTCACTTATGCAAGATGTTATTAATTTATAAATGGTTTGGAGGCAGGTTATTGGACGATACTTTGCTGGGTTAACGGTATCGGATGGATCTTTAGGTAGCATAAAAGTAATTCCTTCAGTTAAATATGGCGGTATAAGATGTGGTGTTTGAATAAATTTGTTGATGTGTTTTAATAGGACTGGATGTAAGCTGGTAATTTTTTTATACCAGTAATTGTGTATTTTGTCTGACCCAGGAGCTTTCCAATTATGAGTTCTGTTAATGATGCGTTGTAAAAGAGCTAAGCTAATGTCATCAAATTCCATAGCAGGCAGATCCTTTAGTCGGGCTTTATCTGCTTCAATCCAGTTATTTTCCCTGTGTGCAACTGGATTGGACCAAATACCACCCCAGTATTCTTGAAGTCTTTCCTTACTGGGTATGTTGGTGTGAGTAGTATGAGAAGGGAGGTTATTGATATTATTTTGTGCTAGTGATCTATAAAATACTTTTTCGTTTCTGACAAATAAACGGTTTTGAGTTTTCCTGAGAGTTGTCTGTTTATATCTGCGTAATCTGCTTGCTAAAACACTTAGTTTCTGTTTTAAGGTATCTAAGAAATGGGATAGATCTGTGTTTGGGTTTTCATGCTGGGAGTGTACTTTAAATCTACTTAAAATTTCATCTATTTTCTTCTTCAAACGTGGGCTTGAATTACCGTTGATGTATTCTGTCAATCTTGCTATATTAGTTCTGAGTTTTTCTATCCTATTTTGCAAATTTTCCTGCCACCTAGGTATTAACATTTTGGATTGGGACGCTGTTTGTGTATGTGTAAATTTCGTTCCATTCTGTTTAGCTGCTGTGTATGCCACGGAATATATGATAAGTTGTGTAGTGTCAAAATCAATGTCGTCGCATATCATTTTTGGTACTACACATAAGTTGAGGAAATTAACTATACCGGGTATCTCAAGACTGCTACCGAAAACGAAGCCGGGTGGTAGTTTTAGTGGCTACAAACACAATGCAATAAAAAAAATCGCATAGAAACGCGACAATTATTTTTTATGATTTTTTAAATATCGTCATTTTTGGGTAGTAAATCCATAGTTTTTGCTAAAATAATAATTTAAACTCTTTTATACCTTAGAGTATTAATAAATAATAGGGCATACACTATTATTTTAGGATAAAATGTATTTACCACCCAAATATGGTCATAGGAAAAAAATAACGAAAAAAAAAAATATTGCCTTTTTTTGCAACTTTTTCTGTTGCATTGTGTCTGAAGTCGCTTAAACTACCACCCGGCTTCGTTTTCGGTAGCAGTCTTGATATACCCTGTATTTGTAAGTTTTTTCGAAGGCTTCTGTCTAGGGATTGGAGGTCTTTGTGTGGGACTAGAATTTTTAAATACAGCTAATGTCTCTGCAAAATTTTGTTCGATTTGTCTCTGTGTATCTATTGGTAGTGATGGTCTATCCTCATCTTCAGTCTCGGCTATTTCATTTAAGTTATGATGTGCCATGTTACTTATTTCTACTGTGCTGGAATCGTTAAAGGGTTCAGTGTGTTGGTTTGGTTGGTCATTTAATGTTACGTTAAGTGGGCTTCTATTTTGTTGCTGTCGCACTAGATCTATCCTAATTTCATCTTTTATTTCTTGAAGTCTTTCTGCTGGTATGTATTTATTATTAATGATAGCTCTACGTTGATCAGCTATTCGCTGGACGGACACATGTGCTATACTTGGGCAAAGCGTTATAACTTCGCGATGTAATTGTTCACGGTAGGCGGTTACATTATTTTCGAGGTTCGTTATACGGTAATAAGTTTTGATGATAGTTTCATTGATATCATTAGTCCACCTGATTCTTTGATTATTCTGTTCTGGATAAAGGTCGCTCTTATTTACTGGTTGGAGTTTAAGCAATTTTTCGGCTTCCAATTTGATTTCATTAATTTTATCATTTGACAGTAATTGCTTCTGTACAATTGCTCGACGTTGGTCTCCTAGTCTCTGTTTACTTGCTTGCATGTGCGGAAATTTTTCAGTAAATTTAGCATATAGAGGTGTTAAATAGTTCTTGGTATCGGATTCTAATGAAGTAATCATGAAATAGGTGCGCATAATAAAGATATTCATTTCTTCGGACCATTTCTTGCGCGTTCTTATTTCGCCTGAGGCGGATACAGGGATATTGGCGTTATTATTATTATTATTAGATGTTGTCTTTCTTGCATTAACTGAATGGCGGATACCCAATTGGCCGTAGGGTATGAATCCGCTGGGTTTGGAATATAGACAAACACGCAATCTTAGCGACTTAGACTTAGCGTTCGTATATACAGTTTCAACCATATCAAAATAATTACATCGATCAATGGCAACTATAAAGGATATCAAGACTGCTATCGAAAACGAAGCCAAGTGGAAGTTTTAGTGACTTCAGAAACAAAACATTTTTTTTTTTCAAAACTGCGTTTTTTGTTAGTTTTTGACATTCTTCGTATTTGGGTGGTTATTTTTTTTTCTAAAATAATAATATAAAACGTTTTATTTGTACAGACCCATCGTACGCCATGATTTTAATTATTATTTTAGCAAAACCTACCAAATACGAAGATATTTAAAATATCACAAAAAATGCTTTCTGTTTGCAGTTACCAAAAATAACAACCCGGCTACGTTTTCGTTAGCAGTCTTGATATACTTTTCTCCATCAAAATATTTAACAATTACTTCGCCACGCCAGTATTGAAAAATATGAAAGAATTATTCCACCAACCTCGCCGTACTGTCTCCCTCGTATATGAAACGTGCGGGTTGTATAAACACATGTCAGGACATGCACCATTGTCCTAGCGCTACATTTTTTCACGCAATACGTTCTCACAAAGCCTTGCGTAGGATGCTTTGATGAAATAACGCATTGTGCGCACCATACAGGGTGTGTAGTGTAATGCCGGACAATGTTGACGCTAGTTGTATGTAACAGGCCTTTGTGAAGGGAAGACAATAAGACTAGCTAGAATGATAAAGTATAAAATAATAAAAATGGTATTGTATGTGTGTGTATCAGCCCAACTACGTCGTTTAATGGCCCCGTCTACAATCAAGAGGACGATTGATAAGGATTAAATAAATAAATAAATAACACCCAACAGTCACATACATAGTCCTGACCCCACACTAAGATCGAGTCTTGTGTCGCGGATATCAGGAACTACGAGAGACTTTTCGGTCTCACAAACACCCAGACCCGGAAGAAATATTTGTGGGCCACACAAACATTTCTCTCGATGCGGGGATCGAACCCGCGGCCTCTCGTTTCACAGGCGGCGTCTAACCAACTGCGCCACGGAGGCTGTCGATTAAGTCATGTAGTCCATCTCGTTGTTTGTAGATTAGCTTATAATGAATCTTTCTGTCGTTAGAATTGACTTATGTAAAAACACTGCTTAAATGCTATAAACAATTGATAATATTACAATCTGGAATCTGCGTACTGGTAATATTTTCAGGAAATTTTACTCCCGAATAAATCACTAAAAACAGCCTTACAAATATGGGTCTGAACACAGGAAAGAAGACGACATTTAAGCACTGAATCTCCTAATCATAAATTCTAACTGAAGTAATGTATACTTCATAATCATTATGTAAGATATACAATAAAGTGAGCTACAATCTCATTTCACCAAACCAACAACTAATCAAGAACAACTTTACAAATAAAAAATACAACATTAGCCAAAAAAAAACGCTTTACTTAATCCTTATTTAATCCAAGCTATCAGGTGGAAAGACGTGACAAAATGCATTCAGCTCGATTGTATCAGCAAAATAAAGGCGTGTGTCGACAAACATCAAAAGTGCAGCGAAACTCCGCGCGCCCCTGGGAAATCTGCGTACAGTCGCGCACAGCCGCTTCAGAGAATTAAGCGCCCTCAGCCTTCTAGATCGATTACTAGTGTTAGGAAAGAGTGTTTTGTTAATTAGGTTCAGTTTTCATTGTTAGAATGAGCATCTTAAGACCTTATGGAAATTATTGATTTAAAATCGATCACTAGTGTTTGGAAAAAGTGTTTTGGTATTTAGATTGACAAGGGTTGAGTTTTGATTGTTAGAATAAGCGTCTTAAGACCTTATGGAATTTATTGTTTTAAATCAATGATGTGATTTGGTATAATTAGAATATTTAATACAAGTAAAAGTAAAATGTTAATTGATAAGTGTTATTACAATATTTAACAATTCCTAAATGATGTGTTGGAATAAGTGTTTTCGCTTTTATTTATTTTGGGTAATTATATTTTAAATTAATGACAATGTCAATTACCTTAAATTAATAATAATTAACTATTATCAATGTAATTCTTAGCTGTAAAAAATGAAATGTTAATATTTGTACGCCTTTATGGCAAAACATAGAGCTCATACTATTTATTTAAGATCATGAATATACCTACCTATGTAACACAAATAAATTATTCTTATTCTAAAAGTATTTGTTGAACGCTCATGCACATTGTTATTGAATGGAAATCAAACACGCGGCCTCGTCTTGTAGTCTTCTCCCCCATTCCAAAATAAAAGCCACTTCATACCGAGCGAGTTTCTCCCCTCTAAGACACGATTATCGTAAGAATATAAAAAGTTGCGTCGTGTTTTGTCACAACAGAATACTCTACAGCGGTTATATTAATGGTATACAAATCTCGCTTGAGCTGTGAAAACTTCATAGTATCATATTTTCAGAAAAAGAAATGTACTGCTGAACAATAAATAAATGTTGCATGAAGTCGCTGGATAAAGAACGCCTTCAACAGGTTGCCATTGAAATTAAGCGAGGCCTATGTATCTTATCTAACTTTCCGCTTCTGTTAATAAAATCTCAAAGTTTCTGAATATGTTTGCACAGTTGTGTACTTTTTCAAAGTATGTGAAGAGACTATTTAAATAATTTTGATTATTTTTGAAAACAGATGAGGATCCAGAGTGGAATATAAGCTCATTTTTATCGTAATAATTAATCAGTTCACGTAGGACTTTTTAAAATTTTAATCGGCATAAGACTATAAATCTTAGGCTCGTAAATCTTATAATACTTGTATTTAAATCACATGATATACATACAAATATTAGAAATATTAACTTCAAAACAATGCAGGCATATTTGTGAGAATCCATTATTCAATTAAAGTGTAGTTTTTTAAAATAATTTCATTATTTCCAATTTACGCCACAATAAAGCGACACACGTATTGTTGAATAAATGTTGAAACATTCTGAATGTAATAATATTAAATTGTAAACTATTCTATGAAGAGCTTTTGTTTGTGAAATGCTGTTGAAAATAATTTGTATGTAGTGTTTGTGAACTGCTTACTATTTGCTGCTACTAACTGCTTACTTACCCATATCAATTTTATTTCTGTGTATCAATATTATTTAGTATTATTTAATATTTTTTAAGTTCATCATACGAACATAATTTTTACTGGTGGTAGGCCTCTCATATGTGAGAGGTGGCCTGGGTAGGTACCACCGTAATATATATTTCTCAAGTCAAATAGCAGTTTAAATGCACTGTTGTGTTTCGGATTGAAGGACATTGTAGCCAGAGTAACTACTGGACATATTGAGACTTAACATCTTATGTCTCAGGATGGCGAGCGCAGTGGAATGCCAAGCATTGCTTCGTAATTCAAGATGTTGTTTGGTTTTACTACTGTTCATGAGCGGTCGCATCGCTTACCATCAGGCGAACGGCATGCTCGTCTCGCCATACAATGCAATAAAAAAAAAAAAAAACATAAGTCTCTATGATGGGTTATCAACACAGGTCAGCAAACTGCTGCGGTTTTTTTAATTCTAGAAACATCATATTTTGATGCTGCTACCTGCATTATCCAAAGGTGAACTGACAAAGAAAGCCTAAAAAACTGAAACGGTTATTTTTTAATTTACTGATTTGGTGCTTTTCCATGTCGGGAAATTGAAAAATTATTTTGTAATATGCGCTTTTATAAAATTGTATCGCGAGGTATAAAACGTAAGAAATTACATAAATTAACTAAAAATGCAACTATCACTATCATTTTTAATGAAGTCCACCGCTGGACATAGCCAAAGATTTCGTCGATTAGCCAATAGCTAGGTGCACCGAGAAAATCTAAAGATGGCTTGAGCCCGCAAGATAATGATTGAATCCACTGTCTGTAAAATACACAGGGCTTAAATACTCGCACTCCATAATTCGTTCAAAAATAACATCAGAGTAAACCTAATTCCAACAAGAAATCCTACAATTTAAACATCGCCTTTTGTTCCTCATTTAGTTGTTAAATTATATTTATTTAGGCGAGAACTGTATTTAATTAACTTCCACACAGTACATTTATAATCTTTTCTCATACCCGACAGCTAAGTAAAATAAATTATTCGGAAAGCAAAATATATTGCTTAGTTGGGTTTAAGCTAAAAATTTTCTTAAGAACAGTACGTCGCAATTTAATTTTTCTATTACAACTGAATTTTAAAATGAGGCGGTGTAGCGAGGCAGTATAATGTGAAACACCGCAGGCAATACCATTAAATGTCTAACGGAATGTAAACAAGACGAACTGAGGGCAGACGGTACTGTAATTACCCAATGAATAGTTATTGCAGTTTAAGATACCGACGCATTTTTAATAAGGAATGTACTGCTAGTATTTTTTTGTGGAAAATGCTCCTTCTTTATTTTATTTTCCTGGCCGCTTTGTCTGACCACATAATGGTCTTTCATAAATCGCACTCACTGAACAAAAATCATCAGGAGAGCTTTATATGTCGATTTTCCAGTCTGATCGTATTATTACCGTATCAGGATTAGTACCGTATCTTTGGATCCTGGTTATATCCTGGGTTGTAGCAGTCGATGTAAAAGCCAGTTCGTTTATCTGGCCAATTCTATCTCTCTTTAGCTACAAGAAGTCCACTGCTGGACAAAGGCCATCCCCAAGGATTTCTACATCGACGTCAGCGTCATCGTCAGTCATCGTCATCTTATCATTTACAGCGGTCTGCTTTCAGCGACTTCCTGCAACATTAGGCAGGTCGGACGTCCAACTTGTAGAAGGGTCTCCGACACTCCCCTTGCTTATACGTAGCCTCCATTCCAACTAAATACAAAAGTATACAATATTCTCAAATAAAATAACTGACGGCCTCCCTGGGGCAGTTGGTAAGATGCCGGCTTAAAACAAGAGCCGTGGGTTCGATCCCCGCACCGAGACAAATGTTTATGTTAAACACAAGCATTTTGTGTCTCGGTGTTAGTGAGCCCGAAAATTGCTTCGAAATTTCTGATACCCACGACACAAGACTCGATCTTAGTCGATTCGATCTAGTGTGGGATCAGTAGTGCGATTCACATAACTTTTTGACGCGCCGATCAAGTTGCGGTGCGGTTACAATTAAGTTTACGCTTTGGTACAAAATGGTATTCTTGTAAGTGTTTAGCTGCGCGTGAGCTGCGCCTCAACTGTACGTCAGACGTATGAAATTTGTTTGACATTGACATATAGGCGCAGCAGTAGAATACACTAAAGCGCTCGCGTGACGCGAACTTGACGCGAGCGTATTACGAGAATACGAAAAGGGCTGTTTTGATCGAAACTTAACCGTAACTGCATTGCAGCTGAACTTATTATATTACGTGAATCGCCCTACAGGACTATGCATATGACTGTAGGAAAACAGATAAAACCTAACTTATTTTCATCATAAATTAAAATATAAAATAATTTAATGATAAACTATAAAACCAGCTCTTCAAACAAGAGTAATTTATATAACTTTATACATCTTGCCGTCGTAATATTCACGCTGGTTTATTTAAATGCGAGTACTTAGCTCATTCGTAACGTATTTCTGTTTCAAATGATAATTTAATTAAAACGTGCAGCGGATATGCGGCGCGCAGTCTGAATTTTGCTGAACTGTGCGAAGTTAACACATCTTCATATAATTAAGAGTTATAGTGGAATATTCTAGAACTTTTTTCTACGGGTGAATTTTATGTTTATTCATGTTTATTTCTCGGGACATTCGTATAATGGTGTGGACTTTGAATTCGTTTAGTAGTGCTGCGTTAGAATGCCAGGTAAAGATTCACCTAGTATGAGATTTCTAGACTAAAATTTGCACATGAAATAGCAATAAACTCTCATTTGGGACGGAACGCCGACCCATTGGCGATTTGGACATATTTGGTATTGTGTTTATCGGAGAATAAATTTGTGGTATATTCTTAGAACCTGGAATCCTTTCAAACCTGCTGCAGCAGACTGAAATAAATATGTCAAGAAATATTTGCTGTTCGTAGTTTATGTATCAAACAACTGAAAACAAAGATACGTTTTATCAGTTTCAAACCCAGACTCCTCCAAAAGGCACAAAAAAATTCTCCAGCACAGCTATGAATCCATACAATATCAATCACAATCATATAGTTTCTACTGCATAGAGTTTTTACGAGAGAACAGTAAATACAGGCGTCACGGCACCGGGGACGCGGAATTCAATTTGCAAGGCGAGAACAACTGACGGAGAATGATAGACGATACGTGTGGCGGAATTTGATTTGGCGCACGCCTCAACGTTAATGTATGTTGAATAGTTTGTAATTTCATATCTCAATTTCCTTTGGAAAAAATTAATAAATACACCTATACATAGTCCTAACCCCACAGTAAGATCGAGTCTTGCGTCGTGGGTATCATGAAGTATGAGAGACTATTCGGTCACACAAACACCCAATCTCTAAACAAATACCTGTGGTTCAAACATTTGTCTTGGTGCGGGAATCGAATCCGTGACCTCGAGTTCACATGCAGTATCTAAGCAACTGCTCCACGGAGGCCGTCTGAACCGTAGAAATGATGTGATGGAAGGATACTACGTAAGTTTGAGATACGAGCAGGTATAGAAACAATTCTCATAGTTACTACTACAATTTCTGGAAGCTACGATCAAAACTGACATGAATTCTAATCAAATGGACTTTCGGAGCTCAGTGAGTCACTAGGAATCTCGAATACCCTAGTAATGATGAATGAATAAGATGATGATATGATGATAGTGGAACGGAGTATTGTGATGAAGGTAGCATGTTCCATCCCAGGTTTTGAAAAAACAACACATGGACTCACTTTGACATGCAATATACGACATTTTCTCTGGTTTGGTATCTTCAATTACAAGACCATTTTACCTCATATTCTTTGATAACATCAAACCGAAATATTTCACCCAAGATATCTTAAGTCCCAGGCATATACAGCAACCCTACTGCTGTAATTTTCTTGACACTTCTAAACTATCTTAGATTTATAAAAATGCGGGTTGTATTAACCAAGTTATCAAACTAGATATTCAGGATATAATGGATATTTCAAGTCTATTGTGCTCAAGCTTCAACGTTAGCCTAGGTTCCCTGGTACGAGCTGCCTCCAAGACTGTAATATTTTACGACCCAATACCCATATGTACGGGATCTGGTTATTCGAGTCACGAACGGCATGTGACGAAGCAGTGAGCGAACAATTGTAACATATTTGCACGTTGCCTTTGTTTCCATACAACTGCTATTCTTTGCGATTTTTTTGCTTTTGTGATGTCTTGGTTTTAAATTAGTGAGTAAGGGGTAATAGACTTTTAATTATTATTTGTAATTGATTATTGCAACTGGAATGCTTTTCTTTATGTTATGTTATGTATTGCTTTGTAATTCGAGGTGTGCTGTTTGGTTTTGCTATTGTTCATGAGCGACCATATCACTTACCATCAGGCGAACGGCATGTTAATCTCGCCATTCATTGCAATACAAAAAATATCAAGATAGAAAGCACTCAACAGCTAGCGCATTACAAGTCTATTGTTAACTCTTATCCTTAACTCAACATAATAGTGATGCTGTATACACCCGTAAAGTCTCGTCACCTTGCAAAATACTTATATATAAATTAACATGTAATTTTATCGATAACGCACCGATGGTGTATCGATTAAATAAATGAATAATAGCCTCAATTCCAGGATTAAGACCATAAAATACTGATATAGCCTAGTTGAAACAATACCAATTCGCACTCGGGTTTAAATTGAAAGCTTTAGCGATTCAGAACCGTATACTAGCATAGTACGTAAGCCGAGTTCCTCGAAGAACACCGAACCGCTATTTGGCAGATTGTCTACAGTGCGGTGTTTTACTAGATTGGACAATTTGCATACAATGTGCAGCCAATTTATACTATGGTTGAGTCATTTTTAAGTTTTATGACTTGGGAGATGGACATGCAATATTTTTCATGCATAGAAATTCTATATGCTTGTAAAGTTCGATTTTATGCAAATTCTTTGAGATGATGAAGATTGGCTGCGCTGTGATAGGACTATCTTGACCGTTGTTTTACTGATTATAAACTCATTTGCAAAAAAACGGGCACCTAAGCAATGAACCATTTCAAATGTTACTATTGTTTTTTTTTGATAATTATAGGTAGTTTTACTTTCACAATTTTGTAAATTAATAAGCAAATAATCGTTTTCGTCGTATCGTATCATCATAAAATTTTGATAAAATTTATGGGTTTTAATGCTAAAGTTCACTAGTAGTGTATGCTCGCTAGTAGTGCATATGCTCGTGAAGTAAAAGTTAACAAAGATTTTTGTTTGTTTTTGCTTTAATAAAGTAAAAGCAGATAAATGTTTAGTATCGAGTGTGACCGCCTCTAGCTGAAATCACAGCTTGAATTCGTCTGGGTATGCTAGCGAGGATATCCAGGATACTTGCTTGCGGAATACGTTCCCACTCCGCGGTAATCACATTCTTCAGCTCTCTGATGGTCTGCGGAGCCGGTTGTACTGATCTCACGCGTCGTTTCAGAACGTCCCAGACATGCTCTATAGGATTGAGGTCGTGACTTCGAGCTGGCCAATCCAAACGACGAATGCCAATGAATGAATAATTATCAAACAAACCAATAGTAACATTTGAAATGGTTCATTGCTTAGGTGCCCGTTTTTTTTGCAAATGAGTTTATAAAAACCAACGTTATGTAATTGTTAAATTTTGTCAATGAGACTGCAAATGCACAGTAATTGTAGCCTGGGTAGGTATCACCGTAATGACTATTTCGCCCGGCAACAGCACTGTAAATGCGCTGTTGTAATTCGGTTTAAAGGACATTGTAGCCAGAGTAACTACTGGACATATTGAGACTATACCGTCGCAGTGGAATGACAAGCATTGCTTTGTAATTAATGGTGTTGTTTAGTTTTGCTAATACGAGCGGTCATATTGCTTACCATCAGTTGAATAGTAGGTTCATTTCACCATTGATTGAAATTTTAAAAAAATAACCCAACTTGGACTATCTAACTCTTATTCCATGTTCCATTTCTAAGTATTGATACAACACACATGGATTAAGAAGGGCTTATTATACTTATGATCCCGAAGACAATCAATTTACACATTTTTATACATGAATGTATTAAAAAAATGCCAACAGCCGCATGTTAGGTAAGTCGACCTGGAGATCTTTAAAAAAATGGACATATACGGACCGTGTACGGAACATGCATGCAGCGTTGCGAGCCTTTAAGGTTAATATTAATGGGCGTAAATACTGTTTGGATATATTAATATGTTAATGGTATTGCATATATCGAAAGTCTTCGATAGTTGTGTGTTACCAGTGATGACATACGGCACCGAGACGTGGCCTCTCACTGTGGGCCTCATTAAAAGGCTCAAAGTCACTCAACGAGCCATGGAGCGGGCTATGCTCGGTGTTTCCCTACGAGATCGAATCAAAAATGAGGAGATCCGTAGGAGAACCAAGGTTACCGACATAGCCCATAGGATTGGCAAGTTGAAGTGGCAGTGGGCCGGGCACATAGCTCGTAGAATCGATGGCCGTTGGGGCCGAAAGGTTCTTGAGTGGAGGCCACGTACAGGCAAGTGAAAGGTCGGACGCCCGCCTACAAGGTGGACGGACGATCTGACTAAGGTTGCAGGAAGTCGCTGGATGCAGGCCACTTCCAACAGGTCATTGTGGAGATCCTTGGGGGAGGCCTATGTTCAGCAGTGGACTTCCTGTGGCTGATATGATGATGATGATTGCATATATTAATGGAAGGTGGGCATCACTTACCATCAAGTGCACCGTTTGCTCCTTTTCTCCCTGTAACATTAACAAAACTTCATTCACCAACTCTACGCAACTGTGTTGACAAAAAAATAATTCACTCTGAAATCTGAATGGTGTTATATAACCAAAAATATTGTTTGAGTGGTATTTTCATCATGCGTCACGCGTCTCTGGGTCGTGTCCGCGCCTCGCTGAATGTTCTTGCAAGTGACACATTTATATTTTCGCCATGTAGCGAACAAATTCGTAGTTCCCAAGATACAAACAATTATTAATTCTTGCCCATTCTTTAATATATTCAACATAATAGCAAATTCGTGGGTCCCAAAATAGAAAAATGTATTGATTCTTGTCCATCGTATACTGGGTTCAGTATGATATAAAAAAATCTCGTCTTAAAAACCTATACCTATACATTATTTGCTCTGTTGATTTTTTACTACCCTGTTGTTGTGTTACATTTTTTTATATGAAGTTAACAAATATCCGCTTTGACTTTATTGACATGAAACTTGTAAAATATACATAAACTCACGCCTTTTACCCAGAAGGGGTAGGCAGAGGTTCTACTGGCTGTAACCAAGAAACCCACGTTTCGCTTTGTCTGTTTCGTCCCATGATGTGATAGGGAACGAGCATATCACGGTATCAGGCATGATAGGCTCCGGGTTGATAATGAGAAGAAAAATCTAATATTAATTTGCCTGACCCGAGATTCAAACTCGAGACTTCAGCGCTGTAACCTACCATAGGACAACTCTATTACTCTACCAAACAGACAAATTTGTAAAATATATAGACCTGAATTAAACCTTAATCAAAAAATAATAAAAAATAAAATAATACCACTCTGCATTTACAAGTTATCTAATAATATCGATCTTATGGAAGAAATTTGAATCTCCCTTACCGTAAATGGTAATTCGTTGGGTTTGAATTTTGAATACGTGTATCGCGAAATCTGCGCAATCTTACAGCAGTTAGTGCCAGTCATCGCTGCGTAACACCCAGCATCCCTTCAATTTCACTTTCTTTATGTCCCTTACTATTGGACCCATTGGTATTTATACTCGATTCACAATATTACTTTTTTTATTGTATTGAATGGCGAGACAAACATTCCGTTCGCCTGATGGTAAGCGATACGACCGCTCATGAACAATAGCAAAACCAAACAACACCTTGAAATACAGTAATACTTGTCTTCAATCCTTATCTCCCATGGTTGTCTGTATCATTGCCTTTGTGCGATAAGACCGTCAATTGTACTTTTTATATTTGTGAGTTTTGTTTTTATTTGTATTTTTTGTGTGTGCAACAAATTATACATAAATAAATAAATCATTCCTTTTTATTTAAACTTATGGCAATATTTTTTTCTGCTTTCTGCATTTAAATTAAATGCTTCCTCAATACGGTATTTTATATGTGTTGTCGAATAATTAACATTGAAATTTTAAAACCGACTATTTACTCAACGCAATTATTAAGGTTTTTGATATATTAATGTAAAACTTCAGGGATTCTTAAAATGTACAATAATTTATGATTACCTGCACTCCTTAAAAATGGCAAGTTAAAAATTACTCTTATAGTATTCAGAAAAAAAAAGATGACAAACTACACACACTTTAAAAATTTAAACCTCACTCAAAATTACTTCTAGAACACCGAGTACCACAAAACTGCCGATACCAAACGCCCCAAGAATTCGTATCAAACTCAATTTGTAGGTGTAAGTGCTCAGTCACCACTGCATCGCAGCGCCCTCTAACGTCATTATCCGCAGACGGATCATCTACATCATTCGAACTGAATTTTAACATGCACGCTTGAATTTTGAAATGTCGACGATTTTATGATCGGCAAGAAATTCTACCACAGTAAAAAAAAATTGGATATTATTTGAATTATGCATACATTAATGTACAGGCTAAATGTTATAACAAGCACGCTTGAATTTGAAAGTCAACAATTTTTATGATTAGCAAAAGTTCTGCCCTCGTAAGATTTTTTTTGGATGTGATTTGAATTATTTATGCTTGATATACAGGCTCAATATCATAAAGGTAAATATTTTTAACTGACATAAGGAAACTAATATGATGGCTATATAAGAAAGTAAGTATATAAAGTCCGCCAATCCTCATTAGACTAGCGTGATGAACTATAAGGCCAAACCACTTTCAATCATACTCTCGATTCATCATCTTATTATATCTTTAAACGAGTTCTCTGAATCTCGGAAACGGCTCCAACGATTTTCATGAAATTTTGTATACAGCGGGTTTCAGGGGCGATAAATCGATCTAGCTAGGAGGCATTTTTAGGAAATGTTGCAAAAAAAAAATAGAAATATAAACTGAAAATATGACTTTTCCTCATATCTATTGGCGAATAATAGTACTATTTTTTTTATTGTGTACAACTGTAGCCTTCAAACTCGCTGGAGAGCCGGGGCATGAATACGGGGAGGTGTGAATAGGCCGGTGAATGTTTTTTTTTTCCACGAACAAATGTATAAATCAACGTAGTTGAAAAATATGAAGCATCTCTGTATGTTATAAATACCATGTTTGTCGATGTCATTGCAAACAATAACTAAACAAATCTGACATTTGACTCATCATAAAAAAACAAATTAATATATTTTAGCATTTTTAAAATATTATATTAAGGTAAAGTGAAGTGTATAATGTCGTTAACTAATTGTTTATGCAACAATATTATTCATGGCTGCGGGCTGTAACAAAGCTTGGGAGCCAAAGATTACATACTTCCGTATCATTCGTATGTCATCATCATCATCATCATCATATCAGCCATAGGAAGTCCACTGCTGAACATAGGCCTCCCCCAATGATCTCCACAATGACCTGTTGGAAGCGGCCTGCATCCAGCGACTTCCTGCGACCTTAGTCAGATCGTCCGTCCACCTTGTAGGCGGGCGTCCAACACTTCGCTTGCCTATACGTATTCGTATGTGCATTTTGATTAATTTTACTTGCACGATGAATGTTATCGGTATTTTTGTGTCTCGGTCCAATTTAAATCCGTAGTATTAGCGGTAAAATTTATACAGGGTATATCAAGACTGCTACCGAAAACGAAGCCGGGTGGTAGTTTAAGCGACTTCAGACACAATGCAACAGAAAAAGTTGCAAAAATAAGCGACAATTTTTTTTTAATTTTTTTTCCTATTGCCATATTTTGGTGGTAAATAATTTTTTTCCTAAAATAATAGTGTATACCCTTTAATTTATAAATACTCTAAGATATAAGAGAGTTTAAATTATTATTTTAGCAAAAACTATGGATTTACCACCCAAAAATGACGATATTTAAAAAATCATAAAAAATAATTGTCACGTTTCTATGCGAAAATTTTAGTTGCATTGTGTTTGTAGCCACTAAAACTACCACCCGGCTTCGTTTTCGGTAGCAGTCTTGAGATACCCGGTATACAATTTTCTTGCAAAAAATATCATGTCCCCATATTTAATATCTTTGCCATCATTAATGGCAAAATTTTCTGATTTGTGTCACGTCTATAAAATACGTATATCTTACATACATAGTCTATAAAATCATATTTCATCATTTCACCAGTATGTAATTCGTATTTAAATATGATTTATAAAAAACACAAAAAAAAAACGAGAAAAGCTCGGTCATCCAGGTATTAAATTAAAATGAACAATTCACTTACATTTACAGCTGCTTGAGTTGTTTTTTATTCAACGTTACCAAGGGCTGAACCATAAATAATAAAGCTTATTGAAACAAAACTGTAAACTCTAGGGAGTCGGGTCACGAAACCATTGAGATTTCAACTGCGATCCATTTTGTATTAACAAAATACAACTGACAACTTTTGCGTGGGGTAAACGCACCAATTTAAGACGTCAAAACATTTTAAAATAATATTTCTCAATTTAATATGACCGAGTTTTATTATATTGTAGACACTTCTCCCTTATCGGACACTATACCGTATCTTATTCCTATAGGAAATGGAACAAATAGAAATTTAGTGCACAGGTATGTAAAGAATATCCTAATTCTTAACTAGATTAAATATTTTAATCCATAGAGTTTCTAACATATATTATGAGTTTTATTGCTAAATTTGATATCGATAGTTGATTGCGTTTTAAAGCTCTAATTCACAATCACATTTTATTTATATATTTAGGGAATATCCACACTTCAACAATGAATATGTTTCCCCTACAGTTAATATTATGGTAAACGGTATCTCTCGTGACATGAGGCAGTAATGTTAACTGACAGCGAACACGAATGCCGTTCCCGAGGCGATATGTTTAATTTAAGAATGCTCCCTGAGCGATTATACGGCTTAAATTATACTAAATATTTTAAGTGATAGCATGGTTAAGGTAACTGACAGGTAAACGGTGATCGTAAGTTTAAGGCCTTACACCAAGTTTTCAAGTTATGTGTATGTACATATCTATCAGTACTATTTCAGCCCGTATACGTCCCACTGCAGGACATAAGTCTCATCTCTACAATCGAATGTAGGATTGAGAGAGATTAGGCCATATAGTCCACCACGCTGGCTTAGTGCGTTTTGGCGGACTTTACATACCATAGAAATTCTCTCATCGCTATGGTACGCAGGTTTCCTCACGATGTTTTCATTCACCGTTTTAGTGGTGGTTTACTATCAATACGTGGCGCTTAGAAATCAATTGACTATCAATGTAACTGTATATTAATGAATAAATAGCTCGTTGTAGTTGTTAAGTAGATTAGTTCTTTATTAACTAAATAATATATAAAATAATCCAGTGACAATACATTCAATACGGTTATCACCATGTAGATAAGCTTAAAAATCTAACATTTTTTAAACTATCAAATAATCTCTTTTTCTTATACTGGTGGTAGGTCTCTCATATGTGAGAGGCTGCCTGGGTGGGTACCACCGCACTGTCTATTTCTCCTGTCAAACAGCAGTTTAAATGCACTGTTGTGTTTCGGATTGAAGGACATTGTAGCCAGAGTAACTACTGGACATATTGAGACTTAACATCTTATGTCTCAGGATGGCGAGCGCAGTGGAATGCCAAGCATTACTTTGTAATTCAAGGTGTTGTTTGGTTTTGTTACTGTTCATGAGCGGTCGCATCGCTTACCCTCAGGCGAACGGCATGCTCGTCTCGCCATTCAATGCAATAAAAAAATCTCTTTATTTCGTAGGTATTTTATTACATTCTCATACATTATATTAAAAAAAAATTAACCTTACATAAACTGATCAATTCACCAAAATAATTTAATATTACTTATATTTAAACAAAATCGATATTAAAAACTCCAATCAGCCGTTCGATTTGTCGCAATTCAAAACGGCATTAAAAATCAACAGTGGTCAAATAGTGCGGGTCCATGCAATTAATCTTTCGGGAGTTGTCCGGCCGGTGTCCGCTGTCCGGGACTGTCCGGGTCCAGCCGTAAATCTTGGACAGCCGCGCCCGCCAGTGTCCCGCCGCGCATACAAATATTCGCCGCTCTTAGCGTATAATAGAAAATTTGTTGAAAAATTGCTTTAATTAACGTTGTTTTTGTTCGCTTTTCATTCTGTATCTGTTGAAATTAACGTTCGATTTATTACACTTTTGTTTCTAGTAACGATATTGAGGATTTTTGGATTTCGAAGTTTGTTTATTTGTTAAATTAATCCTTTCTGTAAATATAAATGAAGTATAAATGAGGTTTAATTAAAAATATTCTTTTTTTAAATTAAACTTCTTACTTTGTTTAGTGCTAACTGACAACCATATAACCTATAACATATTATTTATCCATGAAAACATGGAGGCAATGATTTATTTTAATTATAATTAGCCAATTTCGTTTAACAAGCCTTGGGCGGGCTATATTCTAAAAAGGACTTGCTGGGGTTAAACAAGGAAACTACGTATTCAAGACCCCAACAAAATAAAAAGAGCAGCAACTAAGCTACAGACGCCTTGAAGCTAATTAGCAAGCATGAGACACCGAGCGCTTACATTCGTGTTTCACATTACTTACCCGCGCGATTTATACTGCGCACGCCGCGGATAACCCTAGATTAACTGCAAAACCTTAGTTTTATTAAAGTAAGAAATCATTTTTAAATGTATTTTTAGACTGGCAAGAGAAATTCTCAAAGACATGATTCGTATAATATAGAACTGATGGTGAGTGCATTGCAGTTTGGAGAGAATGTTTATCAAAGTAGAGACAATTATGCCAATAGATCTGACACCGTACATATTGTACATATCCAGACTGTGATCCACAAACGAAGATGCTAATTTAGTGACTTAAAAAGGTTTAGTGCCTAAACTTTTTTTTTATTTGTTAACTACCGTCTAGTTCGGGTAGAAAATACATAGTTTTTCGTAAAATATAATGTACACCCTTTAATTGTTCATACGCATGGTACGCAAGCGTACAAATATTATTTAAACAAAAATTATGTATTTACTACCCAAACACGACACGATAGGTAAACTATTAAAAGTCACTAAAACTATCACCTGCCTTCGTGTTCTATCGCATTCTGAATCCCCTCAGTAAATAATATGAACTCAGAACGTGACGTGATCATCAGACTGTTTATTGTTATTAAAGAAACTGTGCAAGGTACGGACTAGAATGCCAAGCGAAAGATTTGAAATTGATTGCATAAATCCATAATACCTATATATCATTAAGATAATAATTTATGGAACCTTTACGATAAAATATAATTTCTGATTTGATTTAGTCGTATTTTATTCGACTACACGGTTCGGTTCGGCCGTTTTCGCTAAAAGAGAACGGGCAGGAAACTCTAATGTCACTATTTCCAAACCCCATTTTACAATTCAGTGATATTTTACACAAGTTACAAGTACGTGTGATACAGAGTAGTTTTAAAAAAATAAAATCTCTTGTTAAAATTTAACTAAATCCACTCCTAAATATTATACGAAGTGCACGAAAAGTAACCAGGCAAGAGCTGTAGACTAAAGAAAGGGCACTTCTTATGGATTGATGCCAGATAGGCCAAGGAACTTTCATGATTGAATGATGAAGTTCTTTTCTTCTCGTCTCACACAAACATATATTTTTCGATGGGAGATTGTTACATATTTTAAATTTAGCGCCTTTTTGATGTATACCATAGAGTGCGACAGTCACTTGTTTATTGTTACTACATTTTGTTTTTCTCTGTGCTCTCTGTCTCTTTTGCAATACGCGTCCATGTACAATAAGTGTTTTTGTAAATCCTCAAGTGATAATATATTTAGTTATAATCTTTCAAATAATAGTTTCATTCTACAGAGATCGAACCTGAGGCATTATGTTTCACAGCTGACCTTTAACCAATTCTGCTACAAAGAGTTTTTAGTAACCTTGAACGACTTTAGCAGTCATCTAAGTCTACGAAGAGTAACGTCCTTCAAATAAATCAATTTATATTCAGTTGCTTATTGTCTATAATTCTTTTAAAATAAATTAAAAGTGCAAAATCGGGCTGATTTTATCGAGGTAGAAGTTAATTCTCAAGAGAAATTATTCGGTTTGAATGGAAAGATTTTAAGAGGTTTGATTGCAAGTGTATCAGCAACGTTGAAAATAAAATAAGACAACTGTAAATAACGTTTCAGCTCAAAGCGCATTCAATTAACTTTTGAATAAAAAACATGTTTTGTAGGTTGTTGAAACCATGACAGATCCTATGATTTTCTATGAAATTGAAGTCCGCCAATCCACACAAGGCCAGCGGGATGAAGTTTAGCTCAATCTCACTAACGAGTATATACATTTTTAAAAGGATGAATAACGACACTAGCATGCCCTTCGCCTGATGGTAAGCGATACGATTTCTCATGGATTACGAGTTTAACAAAACCAACCACCATGAATTACAAATCAGTGGTTGGCATCCCACTGCGCTCACCATTCTGAGACATACGATGTTAAGTCTTAATATGTCCAGTTGGTACTCTGGCTACAGTTGTCTTCAAAACAGAAACACATCAGGGCATTTCAGGGCATACGACCTCTCGCATATTATGAGAGGCCTACCAGCACTGATTTATTTGTGGATTCAATAAATATTAATTGTTAGAATATTTCTCAAAGAGTAGTACATCGGAAGCATTGCTGTAGCCTGCTTTGTCTTGCCTGCACTACCATAGCCAATGTCACAGTCTAATGTTGGTAGAGAAATTTAACATATCTTGGCAGTTAAAATAAAGAATAAAAATAAAAGAAATAAAAATAAAAAACAATAGCTGCAATTATTATTACTGATAATTAATATTGCACCACCGTATCGGGACAACTAGGTGGCCATCTTAGCATAGGTATGTACGTCTCTAAATTTTTTTACTGTCGAAATGAAAAATCACCACATCCAGACACGAAATTATAAAACGCGAACAATGAATACCTTCATTTCAAATAAATCTTTTGTTCTGATCTGTGTACGAATACAATAGGTTATTCAAATGTAGGTCAATCTTTATTTTCAAATCATTTTTTCGTCTCATTATTAACATAATACACACACATTAAAACCAATTGGTATCAATAATAATAATATCAATATCTGTGGTCTGTTATATAAAAGATAATTTGGTTGGTCTTTCATATGTGAGAGACCACCAAGTAAGGGACCGCCACAGTTTCCATTTGTCCTGCCAAACAGCAATTTAAATGCACTATTGTATTTCGGATTGAAGGACATTGAAGGCCATTTATAGCCATAAAAAACCATACTGAATTACTGTACTATATTGTATCAGCCCATAATAGCCCACTAGTGAGCACAGGACTGCACAAACTAAGAATTCTATTGAGAGGGCTTAGCCCATATAGTCCACTACGTTGGCCTTTTGCAGATTGATGGACTGCACATTCATAGAATTGACTTACAAAACGTTTCTGGTCCATGTAACACCGTTTATTCTAGCACAGGTGACAGGGCTTTCAATAAGTTAATGTATGTAAACTTTTCTACCAATAAAAAGCTAGGGTGCTTAAGGATAAGTAATTGTTGTAAGCACCCCACGCTTTGTAACAACAAAATGCATTCATTTTATAATACATTTCACTCCATTTTCTAATCTTAAATAATGAGTATCAATCATTTTTATTTTTTTAGTTGAGTCTTTTATTAAAGCGTGTATTTTGAGTTTTTTGAACTCTTATCTAATTGTTTTGACTAAAAAATCTACCTACGGCTATCTTATCAAAGAAACTCAGCTGTAAAATAATATCATATAATTTTTCAATTATTGTATTATCATCGGCAAATCAACAAAGTTTGAATGAAATCTGACCGTTTAAACTGGGTCAAAATCGCGCCCAAAGGAGTCGGTTACAAACAAACATACATATAAGTGAAGCTAATATAAAACGTGTAAAAAAAGAAAAATCATGTGACACATACGACTGAAAATTCAAAGGTATGCCTTCGGGCTAAACTCGTCATCATTTTTCCAAAGCCCCGTGCGTTGCAAATAGACCAGCGCGTTCTTGGTTCTATATCAGTATCAGCTCATATATTATACTTCCCACGTTGAAGGTGGTTAGCCGGTAGGCCATATAGACCACGCTGGCCTTATGCGGGTTGGCGGACTATACATACCATAGAAATTCTTATAAATCGCTATGGTAAGCGGGTTTCCTCACGATGTTTTCCTTCACCATTTTAGTGCGTGGTAATAGACTATAAATTCACACAGGAATTAGAAAAGTCAGCAGTGTGTCTTGGGATTCGAACTCCACCGTTTACATGTTGACAGCCGCGTCTGGTCCATACTACACGTGCACTGCACTTGATTCACAAAGTTAATTTAATACGAAAATATAAAATGTATTCTTTTGCATTATTAAATAGATTACTACAAAGATGAGGTCAAGAGCCGCATTATTACTAATTAGTTTTGCAACGCGGCGTATCGTTCGGTCTAAATCCCCGCCCAGTCTAGATTTCCAGATGTGACCTCCATTCGACGTCTCAATTAAAACTTCGCTTCACATTTATTGGCGATTAATTTATCTTTTTATGTTCTCTTGGACCATATTTTATTTTATATTATATAAGTTGAGTTAGTGGTGACTGTTGGTAAACGGACTAGACCCGGCTGCCAACATGATCACGGTGGTCGCGGGTTCAAATCCCAGGGCAGCTCTGAACTTTCGCAGTTATATCTGTTTTGGTAGTCAATCACCACGCACTCAAACGGCGGAGAAAACATCGTGAGGAAACCTGCATACCATAGCATAGTATAAGAAATTCTATGCTTACATACCAACCCGCACTAAGCCAGCGTGGTGGACTATATTATGACCTAACCACTCTCAATCGTACTCTCGATTATAGAGGAGGCCCATGCCCTGCAGTGGGACGTATGATGATACATATATGATACGCTGATACATACATTATGTAAGTTTCTTGTACTTATATGTAAATTCCTGTATCGGGTTTATAGAGACCAATGGTTCAAGGCACTTATACTATGCAGACCACGAATTCAAGTACAAAGCAAGTAATGTGGGAATATTCAAACCATAAAATTCACATACTGTGGAGTATCACATACAGGATGTACCCAGACTGGGACCAAAAATGAAACAAGGTGGTAAAGAACATTGGTAAAATCATTGTTATGCAATTCTTAAGCGTCTATAAATTTAATTTATAAAAATATTAATAATTAATTTTCTCAGTAATTTTGGTGCCTAGTTTACGGCAAAACTAAGCCTGAATTACAAAAACACAGTTTTCGTACAACTCTATTGATATCTGGGGGCGCGGCCGAGCCCCCTCCAAGTCGAGCTATAGGCCGTAACATCCTTTTCTCGAAGCAATTCAGACCATTTTCAACCCCCTATAACTTCGTTGTGGCTAAAGCATGAAGCCTGAATTTTCAGTTACTAAGCAAGCATTGTGTATACACGGTATATTTTAAATTTCATTCAATTTGAACCAGTAGTTTAAGAATTGTAACTAGTCAAACTTTCTTAATTTTGTCACTCACTGACTGACTGACCGATCATCAAAAGTCTAAGCCACTTCTAGCAGACATAGAACCTTCAAATTTAGAATATAATTAGTGTTAAGTGTCTAAAGTAAGGGAAAATTCAAATATTTCATAATTTGTGTCTAGTTTTCTAGATAGACCAACTGCGTGAATAACTTTGTAATCCCATATAAATGTATAGGATTACAAAGTTACATTTGCAGTTAATGAATCATTGTTCCCGTATTTAATGGAATAATAGTTGTAGATAGATATCTATATACATGAGGCATAACAGGAGGGGATATAGAGAGGGAAATGGTGTATTCAGCCCATGAAACTGTACAACATTCATCTAGAAAAACATGACGAAGAAAAACTTGCAAATAAATAGATTAAATAACTCGAAAATATCAATGACAATGAAAGAAAGAACATTAATAATCAAATTCGCTATATTTGTGATAAATTGATACCTACAAAAATAAGAAAAATCCATAAGACAGAGGCTTTAAGAAAAATCGTTAGTGATATTCTAGAAGTAAGAAGTACCGAAAAGGAAAAAAGTAGGACTCTACAAAAAGACGTGAAATCCCATCAAAAACATCCTGTAAAAAAATTCCAAGTCTCGCAGCTCAGGTTTTCTACCGCTAAAAGTTGTGAGATGCATGTAATACCAAGTCGATTAATTTATTTAGTCCTTAAGGGACCTTCTATATAAAGTTATTACGTTAGTTATTACCATATCAATATTAAAAATTCTTTACGTTTTAAATAAATAGATCGACTTGGCCAGCAGCATTATGTATAAATTGTACGATACATTATGTTTTCATGCGATGGCCAAGACGATCCATTTATTTCAAACGTAAATAATTTTTAATATTGATATGGTAATAACTAACGTAATAACTTTATATAGAAGGTCCCTTAAGGACTAAATAAATTAATCGACTTGGTATTACATGCATCTCACAACTTTTTGCGGTAGAAAACCTGAGCTGCGAGACTTGGAATTTTGTTACAGGATGTTTTTGATGGGATTTGCTTTATTCTTATTGGAGAGGCGTTATGTCATTCCAATGTTGCCATTTTTAAAATATAAGCTTGACTGGCTTTCTTTCATTATCTTTCTCAGATAATTAATATAAAAAAAATAGCGCAGAGAACTAAGAACAGCAAAATAATCACTGATTAATGAATTAAGTAATAACAATTTACTTCTGTCGCCCAAAAGCGCTATTGTGCAACTAATAATACCTATATATAGTTGTCCTTTCTTTACCGTTTACTTCATTGGACATTATATTACTATTACATTTGTAAAATAAATAAGTAATCGATGTTTAAATTGCGTGAAAAATATATTTTTTTATTTTTATTTGCCTTACGCCAATATAAATGGAACAAACTAAAATTAACTACCTACAGAGTTTGACAAGATAAAGAAAATCTGTAAACCTTTAAAGTGGAATATCTTTGTTCCCAGGCTTGCTACAATAAAATAAACAATACAATAAGTAAACCTTAAGAAATAATTGTTAAGAAATTCTATATCTATATTTTAAAATATTTTTCATCTCAATACACTTAAAAAAAAATACAGCAAAAAAATGTAGGGAGGATTATCATTGTTCTTTGGTGTCCACCTCTAGACTAATGAGATTTTTTGTAGGTATTCAGATTTACGCAAATGTAAATGTAAAAATGTACGCGAATTAAAATAAAAGTAATTCTAACGGATTTTATCGCAGATTTTAAATAACTGAAACGTCAGGAATTTAAAATTAAACAAGTCCGCAATAAAATCCGAAAAAATTATTTCTGTATCAGCCCATATACGTCCCACTGCAGGGCACGGGCCTCCTCTACAATCGAGAGTACGATTGAGAGTGGTTAGGCCATATAGTCCACCACGCTGGCCTAGTGCGGGTTGGCGGACTTACATACCATAGAATTTTTTTATAAATCGCTATGGTATGCAGGTTTCCTCACGATGTTTTCCTTCACCGTTTTAGTGCGTGGTGATTGACTATTTATTTTTTATTTTAATTGAAAAAATTATATTAACCCTTATTTCAATTGTATTAATGTATTTTATATTAAAGTAGGTAGACAACATAGTATTTTAACATATCTTATGACCCGTAATGTCAAATAGTTACAACGCCAAGCGGAAATGGTAAGGTCCTCATTACAGCACCCGAAAAGGGTCTACGGGTCGTTGACCCTGCCCCAATGTAACGTATAAAGTATGTAATTCCACATTCTATGCTTTTAGCCGAATGAAATTCTACTTCGTGAAGAATAGATGTCGCCGCCACTTTCCCAAATTGGGTGTTTTGAAAAATGTTTGCTTTGAGTGCGCTGTTAGGAAACATATTGCAACTAGAATATTCGACTAGTTCGTTTATTCCCATTTGTTTGAAACGACGGTTTAAAATGGTTGTCATAATACTTGCTGAAGTATTAAAAGCTGGTGATATGATAAACTCCGGAAAGCAAACACTGCACACGATGGTAAATTCTTCATAGTGATTCTGTAGTGTGTTGCGTTTCGGGTTCAGTCAGGTATATCTGATTTCGGCTGGGTCGACATATTCGTATCGACAACTATCACTATCAACCCATATATGTTCTATTGCTGTGCACAAGCCTTCTCGGCAATCGAGAGGACGATTGAGAGTGGATAGGCTATATAGTCCACCGCGCTGGTCTGATTCGGGTTGGCCGACTTCATATACGATAGAAAGTCTTACTTCGGTATGGTATGCCGTTTGCCTCACAATGCTGTCAATACTGCGACCAAATACGAAGGCAGAAGATAATTTTAGTGACTTCAGACATCATGCTACTAAAAAGTTTGTAAAAAAAGGAACGTTTTTTTTTTTTATTGTTTTCATATTGTATTTGGGTGATAAATATTCGTACATAGTATTTCCTAAAATAATAATGTACATTATTTTATTTTTAAAGACTATTATACGCCTGAGTTTAAATTATTATTTTAGCAAAAACTATAGACTTACTTTTATGTAAACACGATAAAATTGTCGGGATTTTTGACGAAACTTTAGTTGCATTGTAGTCACTAAAGTCTGTTTTGGGTCGCAATCTGGAAATACCTGTATATTACTTTTAATCACACTGCACTTATAATTAAAAGCGTTGTAACGACTCCGTCGTGTCAATAAAGCAAAACATACACAAAGGATTAGATATCCAAGCACACAAACGTAAACCCTGAGACTTAAAGCATTAGAAAAATAATAAATTCTGAAGAAATCTCAGCGAGTAAAGTTTATTGAACCTAGGTGTCTGAGAGGTAATGTACAGGACCCGCAGACGCAGGTACGGACCATAAACTAAAGACTTTGTCTTTGTTATTTATATAGAGACGTGGCAGCAGCTCGTCCAAGTTCGGGAGGCTTGAGTATATTTACCTCAACTGAATCTAACTACATTCGATCACCTGTCTTACTATGAAACTTATCATATCAATATACTAGTAATTTGACATGTTAAGACATATTTTTTTATTTCATTAAGTGTAAAAAATCTTAAGCAGTTTATAGTCTTTAAAAATTTTAATTCTTACTGATAAATTTATTAGAATTATGGATCACACATATATAAACTCACGCCTTTTTCTCAAATGGGGTAGGCAGAGGTGCTACCGGGATATCCACGTATCATAAGGTTCGAGCCTATCGCCTATCGCCCGCCATATCGGGCATGAATTCCTAACTTCGCTACCAAGTTAGCTACCAAGGATACGGGCAGAATTATGTTAAGAAGAGGCCAATAAAAAGAACATTGAAGCAAAAAAAAAAATGCGATTATAAATGCACTTTTTCTTTAACTATAATGAGAAATGTAATGCTTAAAGTTTATAGAGCTGTTCATGTTCCCCATTAGAAGATCAGGAAAATTATTTTTGTACAACATTCATTATTTTAAAGTCCTTTATGTCCTCGATCCTAACCTAATACAGGTTATAACTTCACGCATGGAAACACTTTTAAAACTTCCCAGGTATACAAGTGCTTTCCAAATTAGCTTATTATAATTATTAAATCAACTACCATAAAACCCAATTGACACAGTAAAAAAGCACCCCGCACGTGTTGAATCAAGTGACCATTGTCGTTTGTGTGAAGGGACGGCTCGGATGGGACCAGTTACTTTATGTAGAGTATATTGTCTCTTGTTATTTTATTAAAAGTATTTTCTATCGCGAATATAATATAAGAATCTATAGGAATCTTCGCTTTAGCCACAATCTTCTTCTTAACCTTCTCATAGCTCAGATTTTCTCATTTTACTCATTGTTTTTCCTCTATAAATATATACTTCTCTGTTTATGCGCCGCGCCTACTTTGTTTTCTCTCTGCACTATCCAAAGGTGAAATGCCGTAGGAATTAGGTCCGCCTTTATATTATATTATATAGTATTTAAAGCATAAATAATTATTGTATTGTATCAGCCCATATACGTCCCACTGCAGGGCACGGGCCTACTCTACAATCGAAAGTACGATTGAGAGTGGTAAGGCCATTTAGTCCACCACGCTGGCCTAGTGCGGGTTGGCGGACTTACAAACCATAGAAATTCTTATAAATCGCTATGGTATGCAGGTTTCCTCACGATGTTTTCCTTCACCGTCTTAGTGCGTGGTGATTGACTGTCAATACACACATGACTCCGAAAAGTCAGAGGTGTGCCCTGGGATTTGAACCCGCGACCACCGTGAACATGTTGGCAGCCGCGTCTAGTCCGTTTACCAACAGGCCACCACGCACTTTTTTATAAAATATAAATAAATAATTAAAATAAATAAAATATTTTGAAACCTCAGGTAAAACGTACAAAACGACCCTGTTTTATTTTTCTCATTGAAATTATTGGCAAAACGAGCTTGTCGTTCACCAGATGATAGGCCATACGACCGCTCGTGAACAATAGAAAAACCAAAAAATACCTTGAATAACAAAGCAATGCTTGGCATTCCACTGGGCTCTCCATCCTGATACATAAGATGTTAAATCTCAATATTTTCCGAAGTTACTCTGGCTACAACGTCTTTCAAACCGAAACGCAACAGTGCATTTACACTGCCATTTTGCGGGAGAAATAAAAATTGCGGTGTTACCTATCCAGGCGGTCTCTCACACGTGAGAGACCTACCACCAGTCAAAGGTTTACTCGTTTCCTGCATAAGCTTATTATAACCCTAAAAATCCAACTAACATAATAACAAAGCAACCAGCGCGAGCCAAGTGGAGTCCACTAAAGTTCTGAAATGGCCCAGTCGTTTGCGTAAAGGGATGGCTCGGAAGGGACCATTTGTCGGAGTACAGCGACGAGATGCGATTTTCAACGCGACTTTACATAGAGTTTATTAACTGGATTTTTGTAATAAAATATGTGTGGTATAAGATTTTGGTTTGGTAGAGCATGAGGTCTATCTGCACATATTAGTAATAAATTATAAGTCGAGCAATACGACCCATTCCAAGACCATTATCTTTACGAATAAGAGGGCTTTAGGTCAATTGGGTCAATAAGAATTTGATGGGTATTTAAATAAAATGATTTTTTTTATAAATATATTTGTAGTCAACAATTTCAGAAAAAGATATAAAAAATCACTTTATAAAATGCGACCATCAACCTGGAAGTAAAAACCTCAACACTCGTAGCCAATATCCACTGCCATGAAACTAACTACGCCACCAAATTTAACTGCCAAAGATCACTCAAAAACAATAAAAAAAGTTGAAGCTCAAAAGAAAATTTATCAATAAACCACGTGTGAATGTTTCGGTATCGTAGTATCAGCGAGTAAGCTTGCAGCCATATCGTATATTGCCACCACAGAATCGTTATTCGGATAACAACGAGCCGGCAAACGCAATAAATTGAAATAAACCTCCACATTGCATTCCCGAGACGCTCCAACGCTTTGCCCAGGATAAATAACAAGCAAAGAAATTACATTTAATTTCTATTGAATTTTCTTTTGGATATTCAATAGATGATGGTTTGTGTTAAAATCTATCAGTACTCGTATGCAATTTATACAATCTATGAATAAACTTTGTTCAGTACGGATTGGAAAGTGAAGGCTTATTCAGATTTTAGTCCAACCGACACATAGTTGACATTTAGAAGTAATGTGTGTATTTATTGCTCAATATCATTAATAACATAAGCCATAACAATATCACTGTCCCGGATAAATAAATCAAATGAGGAGTGATCAAATGATACGTTGACAAACGGGACTCTTTCTAAAATCATTTCACTTAATGGTGTCAAGTGCAATGCAATCAATTTGCCTTCAAGTAAAATAAATACTTAGGATACACCACCATACTTAAAGTCACCTATATGATTTCCAAAGCTGCATCAAGTCTACTAAGGTCAGGGATGCTCCTATCTAGTGGTCATGGCCTGCCCTAATATAGGTGCTACGAGTACGCGACCTCGGCCCCCGAGCTACTGCAGTCACCTTAACATCCCGTCCGTGACTGCAGTATCCACTCCCTCAGGCCATACTCTCCTTTCCTATAACATCCTCTACCCACAAATCCTATTTCCTTTCCCCGGTTAATGGTGGGCAGCAGCGTCATTAACGCCTGTCCCCTACTGCGCTCGCCAACCCGCCTGCCAAGCGTGGCGAGTATTAGCAAATACCCCCTTAATGGCGACACAAATTGAGACCAGGCCCCCAGTCCTCGGCAGCCCCACTATTCCTGGCTATGGTAGCGGTCAAGGTTACGGTGGGGCAGGGGGTGCTAAGAATCCCCGGGTTGGCCCCGGCTACCACCCCCGACGACGACTGGCCCTGGTAACACACAACATACGCACATTGAGGACAGACGAGAAGATTGTTGAACTGGAAGAAGAATTGAGCAGGTTACACTGGGACATTCTGGGGTTATCGGAAGTCCGAAGAATTGGGGAGGATACGATAACCCTGAAGTCTGGTAACCTGCTCTTCTACCGGGGGGACGACCAACAGTCCCGAGGAGGTGTCGGATTTCTCGTCCACAAGTCTCTCATCAACAACATCGTATCCATCGAAAGTGTGTCGAGCAGGGTAGTATGTACCTTATACTCAGAATATCTAAAATATATTCGTTGAAGGTCATACAGGTATACGCGCCGACCTCGACACACCCAGATGAAGAAGTGGAGGAAATGTATGAGGACATAAGTCGGGCCATACATACTTCCAAAACCTACTTCAATGTTGTTATGGGAGACTTCAACGCAAAGTTGGGCAAGAGAAGCGATGCAGAGTTGAAAGTGGGGCAATTTGGACATGGGCAACGGAACCTCAGGGGTCAGAGGCTGGCCGACTTTCTGGAGAAAGAGGGACTCTTTGCGATGAACTCTTTTTTTCCAGAAGCCGCCTCACAGGAAATGGACCTGGCTGAGTCCTGACGGTTCTACGAGAAATGAGATAGATTTCATCTTGACGACGAATAGACGGATATTCAGAGATGTCTCTGTGATCAACAGGGTGAAAACCGGCAGTGATCACCGAATGGTTAGGGGCACACTGAATATCAATGTCCAATCGGAAAGGCGTCGCTTGATGAAATCTACGCTCCGACCTACTCGCGCCCATATCCAAAACCCCGAGAGCTTTCAACTCGAGCTGACAAATCGCTTTGATTATCTAGGAGAAAACCTTGCAGTGGACGAGCTAAACAGCGGTTTGGTAGAAGCTGTCCATACGGTGGGATCTAAGTATTTTAGACCTCGCCGTAGAGATAGACCACAAAAACTCTCGATCCACACTCTTGACCTCATGGCCGAACGTCGATCTTTAGCGCTGCAGTCTTCCGTTGACGCCGAAGCATATCGGCGGCTCAATAGGCAGATCTGGAAGTCGTTGCGACACGATGTTCGTGCTCACAATACTGTGAGCATTAAGGAGACAATTGAGCGGAACGGAGGCTCCAAAGTGTTTGCAAGAGACTTGTCTATTGGGCAAAGACAGTTGTCTAGGCTGAAGACGGACGACGGCCACGTGGTATCGACGAGGGCAGAGGTATTAAGGGAGATCGAGAGGTTCTACGGACAGCTTTACACCTCGGTTGGCCAACCTGCTGTTAGCTCGGCCGAAGACCCGAGAGCCGAGTTGATCCGACACTTTAGCGATGATATCCCGGACATCAGCCTGTGTGAGATTGAGATGGCTCTGAAGCAACTTAAAAACAACAAGGCGCCGGGCGAGGACGGAATAACTTACTGACTACTGAAAGTCCTTCAGAGGCTATTCAATTCCGTTCTCCTCGAGGGCTCAACGCCAGAGGCATGGAGCAGGAGCGTGGTGGTACTGTTCTTCAAAAAAGGTGATAACACTTTGCTGAAGAACTACAGGCCCATCTCGCTCCTGAGCCATGTCTATAAGTTGTTTTCGAGGGTCATAACAAATCGTCTCGAACGCAGGTTTGATGACTTCCAGCCTCCCGAACAAGCCGGTTTCCGAAAAGGCTTTAGTACCATAGACCACATCCATACGCTTCGGCAAGTTATACAAAAAACCGAGGAATATAACTTGCCGCTTTGTTTAGCGTTTGTGGACTATGAGAAAGCCTTTGATTCGATCGAGACTTGGGCTGTGCTACAGTCTCTCCAGCGGTGCCATATCGACTATCGGTACATCGAAGTGTTGAAGTGTATATACAACAACGCCACCATGTCGGTCCGAGTACAAGATCAGAGTACGAAGGCTATTCCACTACAGAGAGGCGTGAGACAGGGAGATGTCATATCTCCGAAACTGTTCACTGCCGCGCTGGAAAATGCCTTCAAGCTCTTGCAGTGGAAAGGATTCGGCATCAACATCAACGGCGAGTATATCACTCACCTTCGGTTTGCCGACGATATTGTAGTCTTGGCAGAATCGCTGGAAGACCTTAGCACTATGCTCGAAGACCTCAATCGAGTCTCCCAACAGGTGGGTCTTAAAATGAACATGGACAAAACGAAGATCATGTCGAATGTCCATGTTGTGCCCACCCCCATCGGTGTTGGGGGCTCGACTCTTGAAGTTGTCGACGAATATGTCTATTTAGGACAAGTGGTCCGGTTAGGCAGGTCCAACTTCGAGAGAGAGGTCAATCGTCGAATCCAACTCGGTTGGGCAGCGTTCGGGAAACTACGCGACGTCTTCTCGTCCAAAATACCTCAGTGCCTTAAATCGAAAGTCTTCGATAGTTGTGTGTTGCCAGTGATGACTTACGGCACCGAGACGTGGCCTCTCACTATGGGCCTTATTAGGAAGCTCAAAGTCACTCAACGAGCTATGGAGAGGGCTATGCTCGGGGTTTCCCTACGAGATCGAATCAGAAATGAGGAGATCCGTAGGAGAACTAAAATAACCGACATAGCCCACCGGATTAGCAAGCTGAAGTGGCAATGGGCAGGGCACATAGCGCGGAGATCTGATGACCGATGGGGTCGGAAAGTGCTCGAATGGAGGCCGCGTATCGGAAAGCGCAACGTAGGACGTCCACCCACAAGATGATCCGACGACCTGGTAAAGGTCGCGGGACGTCGCTGGATGCAGGCTGCCTCCAACAGGTCTCTGTGGAAATCATTGGGGGAAGCCTATGTTCAGCAGTGGACTTCCTTTGGCTGATGGATGGATGGATGGATCAAGTCTACCAATCCTCATTAGACCAGCATCGAAGACAAAAGCAAAGAAAACGCCCGCGCTAGGAAAAGATGACTGCGCTCTTTAATATATTTTTTTGTATAACTTTAATAAATATTTTTCATCCTTTCATATCAAATGCCTTAGTTAGATTTATATTCATCATTAGTTTACCTAAGTCTGAACAGAGAGAGATAGAGGATACCCAAAGGCCAAAGAAAGAGAGGGAGAATACCAAACCTCTATAAAACCCTAAAACCAAGTAACAAAAGCCCAACTGATGTCCCCTGATGGTAGTTAATCTGCAGAGACAACACCGCTCCCCGACGCCGTCTGCGTTGAGCGCTGCGCAAACATTGCCCCAATCCATTAACTAATTGTTAATTATCTCCCCTCCCCTAGTGATGATGTCTTGATGAGCATGACGTCATTAATTTCCAAAACGCAATGACGTTGTAATCACCATTTAGATGGGATAGAAAATTTTGATTGGTGCGGAGAATTTTCGTCGTATTTTTCCTTTCAGCCATTAAAATACCACTGCACACAAAAGAAGGTATTTTACAACATTAAATTAAAATTAAGACGGCAGAAAACGCAATTTGCGAAAAACCTCCCCTACACCACTAAATTGAGGCTGCAGACACCCTTCCTTCCCCCACAAATTTCATTACTATGTTATTACACACTAGATGGACATTTTTGCCAAACCATTAGGTAATTGTTAATTAGCTTTGCTCCCCTAAATGACAAGTTTATGTTGTCGATTTCATATTTTTGCATCAGAGCGCGGCGTTACGACGCAAGTATAATATTACATTTTGATGCAATATTTTTGAGTTAATTAAATTGCTTTTTTACGGTTGGATAGTTTGAACGTAATCGAAATTTTAGTAGTTAATTATCAGGAAGTAAAAAGTGTTACGCGAAATCATGTTTAAATTAATATTATGTTATTTCACACCTGTATTTCATTGGCATGGGCAGAAATGGATCTTTGATTTGCTTTAGATTGACTTCGCACAATCATATGAAATACAATAGTATTTTGAAGCAGCCATTTTGGTCTATGGTAAAGATGTTTAGTTTTGTTAAAGAAATGTTTAACAAAAAATAGCTTTGCTAGTTGGAAAATGATAATCACCAGCCGTGATCAGTCACTCGGAAAAACTGATGTATTATTGATATATTGCTGGCTTTAGAGTATAGAAAATACAAATTAGACTTAAGATCTTCTTTTATTGGCTTTTAGCAGACAGATGACCATACGGCCCACCTGATGGTCAGCAATCACCGCAGCTCATGGACCTTCGCAAGGCTAGGGATCCAGCACAGGCAAATCACTCCCTACTTTTACTTTGTTGATGCAATGAATAGACTTATTAAAATCGATTGTCCATTTTTTCACACCTTATGCTATAATAGCCACCTAATTGACGTGGTATGGTGGTGCAAAGCTAGTAATATTACATACATAAACTCACGCCTTTTTCCCAGAAGGGGTAGGCAAAGACGCCAGTGCACCCACATTTCGCCTTGTATATATGTTCCGTCCCACGATGTGATAAGTGGCGAGCCTATCGCCATATAAGGCACAAATTTCTGTCTCTGGGCTGATACTGAATAGAAAAATCCAATATCACTTTGCCCAACCCGGGATTACCTCAGCTTTGTAACAGTACCGTAGTACAATTAAGCCACCGAGGTAGACAGGCTAGTAATATTATTATTTCTACTTTTGGAACGAAGTTCCTCATCGCGCGTTGTGAAAGGGGGCTAGACGGAAAAAAATCTTACGAAAAGTTGGCACGACAATTTAAAACATTTCAGAATCATTTTTTATTTCTTTATTTGAAAATGATGTCATACATTTTATTTAACTCTAATAGAGGCAATAAAATATACAAATACATATTAATATTTTAAAGGCTGTAGTAAAAACTAAGAATAAGCTGAAGCCCAAAATTAAGTGGGAAACGTTGCGACAATTTCTAATATTCATCAAATTTCATAAATCAAATTGGTACAATAGAAACTTAAATTGCATAAATATGTGAAAAAAAACATAATGATGGTGATACCCAAATGATTCTTTTGATGGTGACATATAATTAAAATTACATAATAAAACCGTAATACATTGATTTTCGATCCTCCTTAATAAATTTATTATTACATATTTACAATTTTAGTTTGTTATCCTGCTGTTAATCATGAACCCTTCATTTGACTATGTATCTTTGCCAATTATTGCTTAAATTTAGCTTACTGATTAAGTTTATATAACATTATATTTGTTAATAATGAGAGGTATTATTTTTATATCTTAAAAGAACTAAAATTTTATTACAATTCCTTCACTAACTAATGGAAAAGAAACTTCGTTCCATTCGGGTGTCCCTTGACACCTCCCAAGTTTTGTTTATTTGCAGCATTGAGTTACTTACATTTAATAGTGTCACTCATCTAATTTTATTAAACAATTTTGTTCTTCAAGTATTGAACCCCTATTGTGACATTAAATGTTTTTCTTTTCTTTCTATATTTTTCATAACTCATTTCGACCTTTATTCATACACACATATATACACTGCTATAAAATAAGAATAAGGTCAAACACAAAACAACAAAACAGCAACACGGCAATACAGATAAAGATCGCAGATTCAAATTCAGCGATAGCGAATCTCCAATTTAACTTTGCCGATTTTCCAGTTGAACTATACAATACGGACAAATGCAGTGCCGTAGAACTTTTCCAATACTCCTACCTTTCAGGTAGTACGTCATAACGTTTCTACTGTAGTTATTGAATTTAATATTCTACTAGTTAGTTCTTTTAAAGTGGAGCAAGGGAGACTTTCACAAATGGATGTATATTTGTTGATGGATGTTTTAGGAAAAGTTGTAGAAACCCGACCGATTTTTGCTAGAGATAAATGTTGGTATGTCATTTAGAATAATATTTTATAAACCAATGAAACAAATTCATGAATTATGAATAAGTTACGAAATTACCAATGTGAAATATCCAGTGTTCAGTCTTTGTTTCTCATTTAAACTGATATTAAATCATTTGTTATCTTTCCTATCTCCGTTAATGCGTAATTGGCTATTTACTGTACAACATAATTTGTAATATATATGTTTGTATGCTATTGATTGCTATGAACCACCCAAATAAAATATAATATCTTTGATGCCTGATATAACGGTGCCTTCAGTTATAACTCATCAGTAAGTATATGAATGATGAATATCTCATGAAAGAGATAATTGTCGTTTAAAAAACAGTAAAGTGCCTCTTATACACTTAGTTTCCTCAATATAACTAACAATTATTTGTGGAATTATATTCATTGGTAAATTTATTTTTCGTGGAGAATTCATCCCTTCAAAATTCCTACACTAATTATAAAAAGCCCAAACCAAGACCGTCTGTTACAATTCCACCGAAAATTCTTTTGGAAGATTAAATGTGTGTATTTGTCTGGGGGAGAATAACCCGGTCCCTAAGGGATGGTACAATGAACTCGGGCGAGTGTTTGCACTGCACTAAGGAAAGGCAGCGTCTACCATACTGGCTAAGTAAATCCATTATTAATTTTTGGACTTCCTTTGTTTGATATAGAAGCACTTTCGCTTTCATATTTTATGTAATTGGAGGTCGAATGTTGGTTTCTAAAGTCGATTATGAAGTTCAAATACGTGTTTTGAAAATTTATAGATTTTGATTAAGGGATATTTTATACATAAATAAATTGTATGTATGTATAAATAAATTATAATTTTAGGAAAATGACACTGAGAGAATGAGCCAAGTAAATTATATTATGAATAGTTCTGTTTTCTCAATCATTAATATTCTTGGCAGGGTGACCGTGGTCATCTTTTCATTTGCTAGCCAACCTTGCAGTACGTCGCCGTTCCTGGCACTCTGACGCTTCCCTTGGACATCCTTGCACAGAAATTATGTATATTTACTTACATCAAAAGTCATATATATCATTTTTAAAACGCACAGTAAATAATCATGAAAAATTTGCTTTGTAATAATTTCACAATTTTGCAAATAGTTATATTATGAACATTGAGTGCAATATGGTTAAATAAATACCTAAATTAAATTCTTTATCTGTATATTATGTATCAACTCATATACGAGTACGTCCCCTAGGAGCCTGAGCCTGACTATAATCGAGCATACGATTGTTAGGGATTGAGGTTAAATCCCATTATGAAATCTAGAATAGTTTACAAAACATCGGTAGCAATAAAGGTTTTGTACCTATTGTTATGAATGTACATATCCACCAATTTTATTTCATGTAAAAATATTTTGTAAAAACAAACAAAACGAAAAACCTTGTTTAAAATAATTCCACGAATAAAACGCAAACAAAACCTCCAGTTAAAATACGTTCCAATACTGTTAGTTTTTGGTATCGAAAAAATATAAAAATCGTAGCAAAATATTTATTTGTATTGTATAAAAATATCAATTCCGTTTAAACGTACAGTCAAAGAACTTATCCTGATGCAAACTTCTCTCGTTCGTTCCTAGAAAATAAATCGCTGGCTTAAATCCGAAGTATAGAGAAAAATATTTTATCATGGGATCAAAATCGAGGCTTCTTAGTTCCTCTAATCCAGGCTAGAATTATGTTCCTAGAAAGGCAGTATGAAAGATACAGGCTATTGTAAGGCCTGTTCTGCATAGGATGACAATTGAAATATTAATTCGAATTTTACGAGCTTATGGAAAATATGGTTTAGCTATAAGCCTTTCTCACGAGTTTTCTATTATGTAGAGGCATTAAAAACATTGTCATTGTTTATTCCTGTGATTTACGTGTGAGGTATTTTTTAATTATACAGTGTTTATCACTTTCTGTGTGATTTTTTTCTGTCAGTCCTTATGTCATACTAAAACGCTACCTGCGCAACTTGACTTTTCAGGCGTGTTGCAGAATAATTTGGCTTATAATATTCCGACAGGCTTCTTGCTTGACAACTCTTTCGGTATGCAACTGATGATCAAGAATAATTAAATGAAAAAACATCTTGCACTCCTTTTTTTATTGCCTTGAACACTGAGACAAACATGCTATTCGCTTGTTGGTAAGTGATACTGGACAGTAGCAAAACCGAAAAATGCCAAGAATAACAAAGTAATACTTGGCATCCACAACGCTGGCCATCCTGACACATAAGAAATTAAGTACCAATATGTCCTTTGGTTACAATTTTAAGATGGGTATATTTTTCATATTAGTGACATCTAGCGGCACACGCGGGAAACATTCTGAAACAAGAGTCATAATCTCAAAAACACAATACAGCAAGAAGACTGAAAAGTGAAAACTAGTATTCCTTTTTTAAAACACGACGACACAGTCTGTCAGGACAGTGTATGACACGTCATACAGTATCAGTATGAATCAACTGAATGTAAAAATGTATGTAGGCGAGGAGTTATTGGTCGCAGGTGCACATTGCACGTGCACTCGGAACGAGGTGAGCAGCTCATTCAATATTTACAATTGTTCTACGCTGTTGCAGTTTAATGAGGAAGAGATGGCGGGTTTAATGTTTATATTGCAAATTTACACTGGTGGTAGGTCTAATATATGTGACAGACCACCTGGGTAAATACCACCGCAATGTCTATTTCTCTTGTCAAACAGTAGTGTAAATGCACTTCTGTATTGAGGTTTGAAGGACATTATAGCCAGAGTATATACTGGACATATTGAGACTTAACATCTTATGTCTCAGGATGACATGTGCAGTGGAATGCCAAGCATTACTTTTCAATTATTTTTTTACATATTTCTTTAAACTTTGGAACTATGGTTTGAAAGTTTTCTCACATTATTTTCCTTCACCCTTATAGAATAAATATACGATCGAACACATGAACTGAATGGTTATATTTTCTTACCATCTGTTAGATGCTTGTAACTTAAACCATACTAGCAATTTAGGAGTCACAAATGCTGTGTACTGGACAACTTTAACGCAGCTTAAACTGGACAGTAATGTGCACTTTGGCGTCACTTAAATTTTTTTTTATTGCAATATATGGCGAGACGAGCATGCCGTTCACCTGATGGTAAGCGTTACGACTGCTCATGATCAGTAGCAAAACCAAACAACACCTTGAATTACAAAGCAATGCTTGGCATTACACTGCGCTCGCCGACCTGAGACATAAGATTTTAAGTCTCAATATGTCCATTAGTTACTCTGGCTACAATATCCTTCACACAGAAACCGAAAACCGAAACACCACCGTGCATTTACACTGCTGTTTACGTCTCAACGATTTACCAGAGAAAATTCTGAAGGACTAAGAAAATCATGATTATCTGTATACTAATAATATAAAGAGGAAAGATTTGATTGTTTGCGTTGAACAGGCTTCGAAACTTCTGGACCGATTTAAAAAATTAATTCACTTTTACAATCCGACGTCAACCCTGATGACCATAGGCTATAGAATATTTCCAAACAGGTGTGTATGCTTCCGGGGGTATCCGGGCCGGGCCGCTAGCTGTTAATAATAACAACAAATTGCTTATTTTCTGCCTCGTTCAGCTATAGGCATGTGTGGGTTGTGAGATCTTAGATTGAAATTCCAGGCTTGGCGATCAACCTTCTGTGGGTCTTTGTGAATGAAATTAGTGTCAACCATGGCGATAGACATGACCAGTAATACATTTAAGGTGGAAAATTAGCTACACAAAGTATAGTAAGCACCAGTACCTCCACTACATTCCCATATTTTTTAATTCTTTTCAAGACCTATTTCAATAACAATTAAATAGGCTCAAACTTAAATTGCCTACAAATGGAAAATCTTTAAAAAAAACTGTACTTGAAAACAAATTCCCAAATATCGTTTCCAAAGAAAAAACGAATAAAATAACGTACATTTCTCCTTTCATAATCGGGTTTATTCAAAAGATTGCCGACGATATTTTTCCGGATAAAGCCGGCCACTTGACACCGCAATATCGAATACAAAACGTCGCCACTCCGTCGCCATCGCAGTCGTGTTTACAGCCTGAATGGGTCTGTTTCAGCCTGAAACCGAGCCTGCACTCCGCTATGCATAAGATTGTATGGGTAAGGAGTTGGTGGATAGGCGATAGCAAGAGCAATAATTTTTTATACACCGCTGGCATTTTTGTAGCCGTCACATTTTTTTTTTTCTTTAATTTGGTTTTGTGTTTTAATTGTCTTGGAAATAAGCAGGTAAGTGTAGTCACTTACTATAGTTAGTATTAGACTGATTTACTGAAGGAGATAAAAATCTCGTGTAGCAACTATATACCAGCAAGAGACCGTTAGATCACCAACAAGGTAGATGACCAAAACAACTTGACAAAAATCACATATGGTCGCAGGAGGTCGATGAATACGTGTTAAATCTTATGTTCAGCAATACAATATTGACGGGAAGGTTTGCGATAGCTGAACATATTTATTTATTTCATTTGCTATACATTGTTCTTGACGATAAAGTTTTAGCGTCTCTGCTTTTTACATCACAGCATACTATGACGGTACTGTTCACTTATCAGGCAGTAAAGATTCTTGTACTGATTACCATAGAATCCTGTAGCGTGTTGAGAATATGATGCTTCATACCACGTAAGGTGAGTGTGCCGTATTTTATATCGCTGACGCTTCATCGTATGACTAAATCCCCCATTTCAACATCACTGTGTACCAGGCTGACTTATTCCGGCGGCACCGCGTAAAAGCTTGCCTCGGAGCGTCGCTTCGACACTATTCCTGAAGATTTAAAGAGTTTTACTGCAGTCAAATAACTAGTAGAGTAACTCAGCGCCGAATTGCGAGCTTCACAATAAACTCAACGGTAAGCCAGGATTTTATTTGACAACGTTAATCTATGGATTATATGCGAAAATGTTGGCGCAATTTGGAGGCAGAGGTTTTATTTTGTATGTGACATGCTCAATGTTTTTGGTTAACGCTACATTGATTTTTAATTTCATTCATGCTGTACTTTCAACTTTATAACTTAATTTTGGGGGCATATTTACGCTTAGTCGAAGATTGTGGTTGGGAATAAATTATTCAATAGTGCAATGGAATTTCTAGGGGAAGGTCGTGTGTTCGATCTAAGAACACACACCTGTCAGAGTGTGTGTCTCAAGATGAGTATGGTTAGATAGTTAATAATCACTTGCATGGGTACTGGAGAAAGACATCAATAATAATTAGCCTACGTAACTGAAAAATATTCATAATACAATAATAATAATAATACACCCAACAGTCACATACATAGTCCTGAACCTACACTAAGATCGAATCTTCAGTGTATCAGAAACTACGAGAGACTTTTCGATCTCACAAACACCCAGACCCGAAACAAATACCTATGATTCGCACAAATATTTTTTTTAATGCTGGGATCGAGCCCACGGCATATCGTTTCACAGCCGACGTCCAACTAACTGCGCCACGGAGGCTGTCATAAGTGTTTTGGAGTTATGTTAAGACTACTACTGCTGCTCAAGATAAATACTTGGTAACAATTATTTTTATTTTGCTATTTCATTTCTTCTTTGTCTACTGTTGTATGTTTCACTATGCAATCCAACAGATGTTGCTGTTAGCACATCATCAACAAAACGGCATTGTAATGGTCTCAACTCATTCACGACAAATCTAGCGCTTTTAAATGCTTCTATGGACTCGGATAAAAGCCAACGCAGATATATTTTAAAAATAAAATCTTTTTAGAAATAAAAGTCTTTTGGTTCGTAAATTGCTTCTACTGTAATGACAGATTACAAAGAAAACATTTTAGATTCCAGATGAAAGATTTCAGATTTTCTTTACACAAATATTCGTGAAATGTAATTGGAAATCTATTAAATTTGTCTGTTTGTAGCCTATTGTTACTGTGAGTGTTTTGAGTGATTATTTGAGGTCAGTAAGTACTGACTATTAGGTCAGCCGTTGTAACTATCGTATCAAGACAAATCATTTGTCAATGTATATCTTTTGCATAAATTTCTACAGATTTTAATCAATAAATTGAATGTTCCGACTTTGCCGTTTGGAAATGATTTGCCACTCTGGGACAGCAGACATCATAACATTCAATTGTTTCAATTGGTAAACAATGGTAAGATTATAAATGATCATCTAAATCATTTGTTATTTTACCGTTTATTTTTATGAATCCTGTTACTTTATTACAAAAAACTTTGAACGCTTTCTCAAGTTTGTCCATTTGTATAGTTGTACTAGCCATTGCGTAATTTAAAAAGACAATTTACCTCAAAGTTCAAAACATAAATATCAATTGACAAACGTACTAAAAACTAGTTTTGTAAAGTGATAAATAAAATTCTATTTACAATTTCAAAATTGCGTTGAAGTTAGCAATGCAGGTAGGAACAAAGTTTGCATCACAAAATGCCGGTAAGCGAATTCGTTACAAGATGGCGTGGAATTTATAAATGTAAGTTACCAGTGGGCTCGAGCTGGCAGTGCTTAAGTTATAGGCTTGGAGCGGTAATCTATAGAAAACGCAACACAATACAAAGTATTTTCCTATGTTTTAAATACTAACTGTTTTTATACCTACCCGAAGGGGAAGGGATGAAGGGATGTCAATGTCCCCAATTCTAAACATATTGTAATGCAGAACGATTGTGGTCAATATATCCTCTGTTCAGCACGTACTTGAGCCACAACACCGATTTTCCACTACTGCCTAGGTAATCCTAGCCACGCGGATACTAATATTCTACTACTAAAAATGACACTTACAAATATGTTATTATAAAATGCAGGTTCGATCACCGCGCTGAGATAAATGTTTGTGTGAACCACAGTATTTGTATCAAATCTGGGTTTTATGACCAAAAAGTCGGCGGTAGTTTCAGATACCCGCGACACAAGACTCGATATAGGTGTGGGGTTAATACTGTGTATTAATCCCATACTGATAATATTAGTTGTACCTATAGCGTGGGTGTGTAGCGGTATAGCAGGCGATGTGATATAGGCCACCTATGTGAGCCGGTGGTAGCTGAGTGTAGATAAAATAATAAAAAGTTCTACACACAGGTTCAGCGTATATTGCACTAGTACACAATATCTACATACACATTGAACACAAAATTTACAGCTACAAAAGTCACAATATGAGGTTCACAAGAGTCCAAAGTTCACACGCTTAATGTCTGTGCACTACACTAAGCACTATATAATAGGAGTGAAGCGATAGTCTTTACAATAGTAATAGCTCGTTAGCTACAACAGCTGGTTAAAGCGCACCGTACACACTATGTACTGCGTGAACAGTTTTCTAAACGCGGCAGTGGATATAGGCGAGAACTATGGATAACTACGTAACGTGTATAGCGAGCAACAGCTGACTAACTGTTCGAAGTGAGCCGGCCGGCTGCGTCGGCCCCGGTACGTCACGACTTGCAACTACCTAAGACGCCGGGCGGTCGGCGCGTTTATCGAACTATATAAAAACATTTTATGCCATGTGACGACAGTATGTTTGTTTGTTGAAGAATTTAATTTATTTGTTTAAAGTTTTGAATTTATCATGTAATGTTTTATTTGTAATGTGTTATGTATGTGAATGTTTAATGTATTTGTTTGACTGATAAGGTCCGCCACATAACTATTTATTAATAGTTGGTTAGTTGCTGAAAATGAAAACTATTAAAAACCGGATAATTCATCAATCCAACATAAAAGACTCTGCCAAATGAATGATTAAGCATGCAAGTCAAGCACAGAACCTTACAATTGTCAACCCAAATTAATCCGAAAATATTTTTTTCGCTATTATAATAACCAACCCCAAAACATAATTTTCAAATCGCTTCTTCCTCTAACTTGGGCCATGTTTAAACTAGCGGGCCTCGGTGTTTATATAATAACACCCGACCGCTTAATTAAACTTAGAAAATGTAAAGTAAGCGCCAACCGAGCTACCATCGTTTTGACAACTCTATTTGACTCATTGAGCCATTGAGTCACGTAGAGTCATTTCCGTGACTCCCGTGTAATTTCATTAAAAATAATTGGACTCGCACTTCCATAAAATAGCTGAAGGGCTATTTAATTAGTTGAATACATTTGCAATATATTCATGTATATTTATTCAATGCGGATTTTATTTTACATTTGCATTTTTTAATGAATGGGATAGTGTGTTTTTATCTGTGCTGTATTCGTGTTTACTCTTTATTTTTCATAAAGAATATATTCTTTTCGTTCATTCCTGACTTTTTTAATATGAATATTCGGAATGATTATCTACTAGTTGACAGCTGGACACTTTATATATAGCTAGATAAAGGATATCCGTATGTGACACGACAATGACCATCGCACATGTTGGTGGGAAAGCTTTCTTGGAGTTAGTATGTACGGTTTATAGTAATGCGTTGTAATCATGTTGCCATTTCAGTATATTATAAGAAGACACTATAAAGACAACTTAATGAAAATGAAAATAATTTATTGAATCCATTAAAATGTTCAACATCATTTAGATTCAGTCATTTTTTATCTACCACCCGGTTCGAAAAGCGGTTTTCACTAGAGAAGAACGGGCAAGAAACTCTAGTGTTGCTTTTTGCAAAACCAGTTTACAATGTAGTGAATTATTACAAAATTTACAAGTTGATTTAAATCAGAGCAGTTTAATAATAATTTGTTAGATACTGATATCATCCTCGTAATCAAATCGGCCACAGATGGTCCACTGCTGACTACAGGTCTCATCAACGGATCTCCACATCGACCTGTTGGAAGCGGCCTGCATTTTTTTTTGTTTTTTTTTTCTCGCGGGGAAAATCCCTTTACGGACCATCCCACCCCCTAAGGGGTGGGGGTGTGTCGGACTCACCGGTGCGCCTTCCGGCCCAGCGAGACGTGGAGCTGGGTCGGGTCCCTATCGTAGTCTGCGCACCGAAATACCGACTAAAAACCCCGCGTTGGCCACCATCGGTGCACTTTGGAGACGGCCCCGGGATACCGCTCAACGGACGCGCCAGGACCGCCTCCTTGTGCACTGCCGCTTAGCGACGCAGCTTTGGACGCGTGTTGCGTCACGTCTCGGGGGCCGCCAAGATAGGGACGGCGACCCCATGTGGCCTCTGCGGCGCCGGGTTAGATGTTGTCCCGGCGCCTCCTACGTCTCCTGTGGCGACGAGCTGGATCGGTCTGCTCCCGATCCCGCTCGGCGCTCTCCTTCTGCGACATGACACGTTCGCAGAAGGAGAGCATGGCCCGCCACGAACTCCGGCTGCCGACCATGGCGGCGACCACGGCCGGCAGCGAAAGGTCGCTTCCCACGACCGCGATGAGAGCGCTGCGCTCCTCGTACCAGGCTGGGCACTCCTCCAGCGTGTGCTGGGCCGTGTCCTCACGGCAGTTGCCACAATGGTGGCACACGGTGGACTCCTCCACTCCGGCTATGCGACACAGGTACGTACCGAAGCAGCCGTGCCCGGTGAGCACCTGCGTCAGCCGGTATGTCGGCGCGCCGTGGCGCCTGTCCAGCCACTGCTCGAGGACAGGCCGCACTGCCGCGACGGTCCTCGTACCAGCACTAGGGTTCTCCAGCCTGGAACGCCACCCCTCCACAGCAGACCTGCGGAGGGAGGCCAGCATGGCCTCGACCTCTCGGGGGACCAACCTCTGCCCACGCCCGGACGCCTCCTCTCGCCGGAAGAAAGCCGACGAAAGGGTTTTTGCGTCCAGCACCCAGGGCAGAGTTCCCGCCAAAACGCAGGCCGCCTCGTGCGAGACCGTGCGGTAGCCCCTGACTATCCGCTGCGCCACCATGCGCTGCGGACGATGCAGCAGGCGGACGCAACGATCGCCCAGGGACTCGGCCCAAACGGGACACCCGTAGAGGGCCATGGACCGCACGACTCCAGCATATAGGTTTCGGCAAGGGATGCCAGGACCATCAGTGTTGGGCAACAGGCGCCCCAGTGCGCCCGCCGCCCTCACCAGCTTCGGCGACAACTCCTCAAAGTGCGCGCGGAAATCCCATCGACTGTCGAGGACGAGACCGAGGTATTTCATCCTCGAGCCGACGGGAATCCGCACGCTCTCCACCGTGATGTGGGCCCCTGGCGGAGGCCCACACCGAGGACCGTGGAAACACACGGCCTCGGTCTTGTTGAGGGCCACCGTGAGGCCCAGTCGCCGAATCCTGCTCACCACCAGTCCAGTACCGAACGAGGCGAGCAGGGCGGACCTCTGGAATGTCCTGGCCGTCGCTGTCACCAATATGTCGTCCGCGTAGCAGACGACAGCGACGCCCTGAAGGTTGGTACCACGTAGCACCCAGTCGTAGCCGATGTTCCACAGGAGCGGCCCAAGAACCGAGCCCTGTGGAACACCGCACGTCACTTCCCTGCGGTGCCACCCGTCGGCGCCCGGATACACCACGTACCTATCAGACAGGTACGAGTGCACCAGACGCCGAAGGTAGGGCGGAACCTCGTGGTACCGCAGTGCTTCTTCGATGCAGGCCCAGGGCATGGTGTTGAACGCGTTGGCGATGTCGAGAGACACCGCCACCACGACACCGCACGCTCCGCTTGTGCCTTCACCCACAGAATCGCGTGGACCGTCGTTCGGCCCCGCCGGAACCCGAACTGGCAGTCCGCCAAATCCGGGCCCGTTCCCTCCAAATGCTCGACGAGGCGCGCGTGGACTACGCGCTCGAAGAGCTTGCACACCTCATCAAGCAACACGATCGGCCGGTAGGCCGAGGGCGAATCTGCGGGTCGCCCCTCCTTGCGGAGCAGGACAAGCTTGCCGGTCTTCCAACGCGACGGGAAGATGCCCTGCTCAAGGCACGCGGAGAAAACGCCGCGAAGCCTCGTATCCAGCGACTCGACGGCCAGCACCCAGACACGACCGGGCACCCCGTCGAGCCCCGGGCCGAGTTCTTGCTCCGCAGCTGAAGCACTGCCGCCTCTAGCTCTTGCGGCGAAACCTCCGGGATATCCCTTGCCGAAACCAACGACGATGGCGCCGGTGGACATGGCGCCATCGGTGGAGGAGTGAACTCCTCGGTGGCCGGAAACAAGGCCGCGACGACGTCCTCCAAAAGTTCGGTCCGGAGACTCTGAGTCAAGGGGGGCGCCCATGGGCGGAATTTCCGCATCGCCACACGGTACGGACGCCCCCACGGATCTCTGTCCAGAGACCTCCGGAACTCTTCGTTCGCCGCGGCCTTCGCTTGCGCGATGGCCACCCGCAGCGCTCTCTTCGCCTCTCTGTGGAGGTCGAGAAGGTGCTGCCGAACGACGATGGTGCCTGGCGAGTCGGCGGCGCGCGACCTGGCAAGCCGCGCGCAGCTCTGTGAGCTCGGCCGACCACCAGTACACCTGGCGCTTCGCTGGGAGGTGGGTGACCCGGGGCATGGCCGCGTCGCAGACTCGCGACATCGCCACCCCGAACCATTCCGCCTCTTCCTCGACCCGCACCTGTCCGTCCGGCACGGGGAGCCACGCCTGAACAATGGCAGCTTCCTTCGCGGCCTCCACATCGAAGCGCTTCGCGGCCCAACGTCGGCCGCCCGTGAAACGAGCAGTCGGACTACCACCGGACTGGCGGGTGGAGACCTGGGAGGATGAGACGCTGAACCGAATGTAGAGATAATCGGACAGCGTCTCCTCCTCAACCAAACCCTCCAGTCCCGAACACGGCGGGCAAGGGCCGAGGTGGCGAACGTGACGTCCACCACCGAACCGCCGTTGTGCCGCACGCACGTGTTCTCCGACCCCCGATTCAGGACGACCAACCCGATGGAGATCGCCCATTCCTCCAGGGCCTCGCCCCGCGCGTCGGTCACCGACGAACCCCAAGCCGAGATTTGGCGTTGAAGTCACCGGCTACAAGCACGGAGCGAGGCTGACTGTCCAGCTGTACCAGGGCCCCCAGGCGCGCGAGGAAACTCTCGAATTCCGCCTGGGATCTGTTGGGAGAGAAATAGACTCCCACTATCCACACCCCTCCCACCAGGACCGCCACGCATCCCGCACCCTTCGCTACTTTTTCGAAGGGTGGAGAGCCGGCGGCGCCCTAGGTGAAGACGGCCACCAAGCCATCAAGGTCCCCTGCCTAGTCGTCGCGGGCAGGGACAGAGTATGGCTCGGCGACCACAGCCACGTGAATCAACCACTGCGCCAGGGACTGTTCGAGCATGTGCTGTGCTCTTTCGCAGTGGTTGATGTTCGCCTGGAGGAAATTAAGATCCATCTAGTTTTGGGCGATCTCCATCGCCTCAGGGCGGGACGGTTGCGGCCGCGTCGCAACCTCGGCTTCCACACCGCGTTGTGTACGGCGCGGGACCGAGGAGGCAGCGCAGGCCTTGCCGCCCACCCGGTGGTCCGCGGGTTTCCCGGCATCTGCGCAAATTTTGCAGTGCGGGTCCGCGGAGTACTCCCGGGACTTATGTCCCGGTTGACCGCAGCGGTAGCAGAGCCCGCTGCGGTCGCACTCGCCGGTGCATTGCACGCGTACGTGCCCTTTGTAGAGGCAGCGGAAGCAACGCATGGGCCGAGGCTCCAGTAGGCGCACTCCCACTGCCACCCATCCTACGAGGACGCGCCCCGCCTTCACCACCTTCTCCGCTGCCTTGGCTGGGCAGCGGAGCCACACCGCACCCAGGCCCGAGCGCTCGACGCGAACCTCCCCGACCTTGATGTCATCGGGGGAGCATTCGCCGAGACGGGCGATGGCCGCTGCGACTGCCTCGGGGATGGCCGATGCGTCCAGCCCCGAGACCCGCAGTTCCGCAGTCTTCACGGGCCGGGTGACGCGCACGTCCTCCTCCGACCCGCGCAGGACCTCCCTCATTTTACTGACGAGGGAGTCGGCCCTCGCCTCCGACTCGGGCCCGGGCACCTCAAAGAGGTAAGCCCCGGTGGCAATCCGCCTTGACCTGAGCCCAGCTGTGATGCCAAGGCTGGCCAGGTCCACCTTGGTTTGGACCTCACGCAGGATCTGCGCATCCGTGACTCCCCGCTTCAACGCCTCCGGCGACACCGTGATAGTCACGGCGGCTTTACGCGGGAGGCTGGCTGTTGAGCCGCCCGGGACTTCCTCTTCTTGCCCCTCTTGGCCACCACAGTCCACGGAGTCTCTGTGGATGTGGTGGGTTGCGGGGGCAGGTGTGGCGTCTGCGACCGAGGCGGGGCGCGCTTCCGGTTCCCTCGGGCTCGTCCGCGTGGTTCCCGCGCTATGACTGGCGGAGGAGCTGTTGTAGTCGCGGTCGGGCGGGCTGCTGTTGGTGTCGCGGTTGGCCGGGGAGCTGCTGCGGGGTGGCCAGCGGCCGCAGGGGCAGCTTTCCGCTTCCCTGCTCCTAAGGCTGGCCATGAGGTGGCTGGTATCCCCGCGACGGGTGGCTGCGGCTTCGGGGCTGCCTTGGCCCTGGCCCGGTCGGCAGCCAGCGGAGGGCGGAGAATCGGCTCCGGAGGCAGCCGCATGGTGATCGCCTCCAGCTTGGCGTCCACTTTCGCCATGTGCACCTCGAGCAGCGCCTTCACAGCCTCTGCCTCCAAACCGCCGGATGCCGGCTCAACCACCGGCCGCTGCTGCGATCGGACAGTGGCCATCAGTTCCGCGATCATTTTGCCCTGTGTTGTAAGGGCTGCCTCCAGCGCCATGACCTTTTGGCGGAGTTCGGCCTTCTCCGCCTCGACCCTGGAGAGCTCCGCTGATGACGGCTCCTGGGCTATTTCCAGCAGCTCCGACACGCTGTCTTTGATCTCCCTCACGTACGTGCCCTTAAGATTTTTGGCCGTACGTGCAACATGTCGGAGCCGCTCTGCCATCTTTATCAAGGCCTCATTATGGGTGGCTGGGGGAGGATCCTTTGATGCCGGCTTGGTCAGAGGATTCGCCTCCTTGGCCTTCCGCAGCTCGACCTCATCCGCCTCCAGCATCTCGGCCTCGGTGATGCTTGCAGCAGCCACGGCGGCCTCGTAATCCTTTTGGGCCTTGGCAAGAGCTTCGTCGTTGCTTTCTGGTGCCGGTGGACGCTGCTTCTGCTTTTTGGTGGCAGTGCGGGAGTCTGTCTCAACCGCACTACCTCCATCGCTATCTCTGGGCCGCTTCTCGGCAGGACGAGAGCCCCGCCGTTTGACTCGGCTTTTTTTTGGCAGCGAAGAGTCGCTGCACGCCCCGGACTCCGAATCGAAGTCGCGGGGTGGCGCGGTCCTCTCCGCAGGAGGCCCCATCATGGACGGTACCCGACTGGACGCTTCAGACGTGTCCGAGTCAGGCAACCTTTGTATCACAACGGAACATGTGTTTTTTTTTAGATTTGGAAGAATTCATAATGTTCCCACGAGTATGGGGGAAAAGAAGGTCCGCCCAGGCAGTGCCCCCTGTACCTGGGTAAGCCTAGCGTGACCCGCCAGAGGGTCGAAGCGGCCTGCATCCAGCAACTTCTTCCAACCTTAGCCAGGTCGTCCGTCCACCTTGTAGGCGGGCGTCCGACACTTCCATTGCCTGTACGTGGCCTTTTCTCTATAACCTTTCGGCCCCAACTTATAAATGTATACTTATACAGGGTATATCAGGACTGCTACCGAGAAATGAAGCCGGGTTGTAGTTTTTTGACTACAGACACAATGCAACAAAAACTTTCGCAAAGAAATGCGACATATTTTTTTGCGATAAGGGTTGTTTTAAGCGATTGCCAATTGTTTTATTTTGAAATTTTATTTTGTTTATATTAAGATTTATAATTCAAACTTCAGCGAAAAAAAAAACTCTCTTCCCCTCTCTTCAACCAGTGCAAGTCCACTCCATAGAAGTTCATCAATAAACAAACCCCAAATCATATACCAATTACCATTCTCTCATACAAATTCAAATGAGCGAGAAACATCGCAAGTTTGGTAAGTGGGAAAAACAAGGGAGCTTATAATGGGGCGTACACACCGTCTCCCTAATCCGCGGGACGAACACCGCTAATGGCGGATTACCGCGGACAGTGTGCAATCAAACAGGGATGAACGAACCCAAACGGATAACATTAAATGTGTTTACTGAAGAGAAATCATTACTTATTATGCTTTTATGAGTTGGTAATGTGGGCGAGGGTGGTTTGAAGGTTGAAACTTTTTTATTGGGTAGCGCAGGTAAATGAGCGAATAATACATTTGGTAAGCCGTTACCGGTTACCATTAATCTCTACATTAATTGATTTCTAGGTGAATAGGAAGAAAAAAGACAAGAAAAAGTCGGCACGAAAATATTTATGTCCAATCAAACGAATATTGGATTGATTATATATTTGTCTTGACCAGGATCAGGACTAGAAGTTTAATGTGAACTCCAAGAAATAAGAGAACTCGAGCCTTTTTTCAACCAACAGGGTTAATACTCATTGTCGTATTGTATATCTTTTAAACAACAGATGCATCCAAATAAAACATATTTTATCACAAATATTGATACGACCGTTATGAAATCTTAAAGAAGAAATGAGGTGTTTTTGGCAGTGGGTTTCCTTTGTCTGACTAAATGACATCAATACATCCTCTAATAAGGCATTTTTTCCAATATAGCGGTCCGGCCTGGCTCCGTCCGGATGCACTTCCAACTGTCAATTTAAAATATCAACTAATCAAACCACGAAAAACTAATAAAATTGTGTTAGATTTTTCACTTCTGTTTTCCTTTTACAAATAATAGCGTGATGATATATAACCTATAACATTCCTCGATAAATGACCTATCCCACAAAAAAAAAACAATTCAGACTAGTAGTTACTGAGATTAGAGATAACAAACAAACAAACTCTTCAGCTTTATATATAAGTATGGATTAACAGTAGTAAAATTAAAAATAACAGTAAACACAGTTCTATTTAAACACAAAGAAAACCAATGAAATTCACATGCGCTCAATGCCTTCCCAAACAGCGGAAAAGTTACGCGTTAGAAATCTAGACAACTTGATTCACATTCAATATCAGTATATTTATCAGCGATATAGCGCGATTTTTAAACGGAAACACGCCGTTTCGGACGATTTGTAAAGATATACTGTTAGTGTTAAAGTTTCCGACGGTCGTGTGCATTGCTTTTTGATAAATAAAATACATTAAGTGAAATTTATGCGCACGGTACACTATTGATTTACCAGACGCATAGATTAGTACTAGCGTTATTGAATGAATGTCGAGCGGCGAGAGATAATTGATATGATCGTCAATCAGATGTATATCTCGATACTGATGTTGTTAACACCAGTGTTATATACATAGTCACATTGTCTTAACAGAGTAAGTAATTAATGATTGGAGAGTCATTCCTTCATCATCATAACTATACAGTCACAATTGTGTTTCCTGTTGAAAGATATAGCATCTTATGTCTCAGGATGGTGAGCGCTGTCGCATGCCAAGCATTGACTTGTAATTAAAGACGTTGTTTGGTTTCGCTACTGATAATGAGCGGTCGTTTTGCTTATGATTCGGCGAACGGCAGATTCGTCTCGCCATCCATTGCAATAAAAAAGACATTTTTTATTACCTAAAAAACAAACGTACAAACACGTTACCTGGTGGTAAGTGGTCGTTGCTAATGAAAATCCATAATGCTTAGGTCATGTATGAGTTGCCAGCCTATCTCGGGATGGAAGCGGGAATAAAAAGGATGGCAAGAACAAAGAGGTATAGGTAATAGAGCATCCGGTATTCTCACTCCCTGAACGAAACGCGCCTTCCCATGAGACAGTGGTACCGCCCCGGACGAACCTGTCCATTCATACTGAGTCATGACTCACAACAGTGTGGCTCTTCCACTTCCAAAAATCTAAAAACAAGCTTAGTTTCACATATGTAAAACATCCAGAGATTCACTCGCATAACGCTAAAGTCTCGGGTTCAAATCCGGGTTTGACAAAAAGATAAAGGATTTTTCTATTTCATTCATTCATTATAGGCCTGAAGTCAGGAATTTGTGCCCGGTATAGCAATAGGCTATGCCACGCCCCTGCCACGTCGTGGGACAGAACATAAATAAAGAAACGTGGGTTTGCTAGTCGTATATCTCTGCCTACCTCTTCTTGGAACTAGGCGTGAGTTTATGTATGTATCTTCCAATACAACGTGCTAAAGCAAGCCTTTAAAAGAATAGTGTGATGGAAATGGTAAAGTTTTTAAAGCGGTACAAACGCCTGCACGGCTATAGACTGCAGTCAACATGTTCGCAGATACGGTCTCGAATGTATTGACATTGCTCTCACCATTCATGCCACGCATTCACGCTGAAAACCCATGCATCCGACCCTTTTGTGTTGCTTTCATAAAAATATCTTGAATTCTTTGCTGTTTGTCGTTTGTTCGTGGAAATAATTATTGGAAATTATTATTTTTTTATATTTGTATTTTTCCATCTATAACTAGGCATAATTTACATCCATACACACATAAACTCTTGCCTTTTTCCCGAAGAAGTAAGCCGAAGTGTAGGACGCCCACGTTTCGCCATGTGAGTTTCTTCCCACGGTGAGCCTATCGCCATATCGGACACAAATTTCTTACTCCCTATATATTAGATGGTCGTTTGATTTTTTTGACCTTCGTTCATGCAGCAAGAAAGCGAAAAATCGACATGATTTATGAACATTTTTAACCGACTTCAAAAAAAGGAGGAGGTTCTCAATTCGACTGTATGTTGCTTTTTTTTTTATGTTTGTTACCTCGTTTCTCTATACTGTGTGAACCGATTTCGATCATTCTTTCTTTGATTGAAAGCTGATGCTTGTCGTTTGGTCCCATAAAAATTTGGTGAAGATCTGATGAATATCTTCGGACCTGGAGAGGGGAACTCCTTAAAATTAAGGAGAATTGCAATGGTTCTTTTTGCATTACGTTCACTAGAAAAGTTAAGATACAGTAAGAGAGGGAAAAAGGGGTGGGGGTGAGGGGGGGTGGATGATAAAATTAAAATACACGTAAATTCTAATATCTTCGGCAGCTTTTAAGCGATTATAGTGATTTCTTTTTCATTGGAAAAAACGTATTGACAGGTTAATCCCAGGAATACGACATGAAGATATGATGATTATGTTCGGACCTGGAGAATAGAACTCTTCAAAATTTAGTAGGATTCCAATGGTTCTTTTTGCATTAAATTCATTATAAAAGTTAAGCTACATTAAGGGAGGGAAAAAGGGGTATGGGTGAGGGGGGGGGGTGATAAAATTAAAATACACGTAAATACTAATATCTTCAGCAGCTTTTAACCGATTTTAGTGATTTCTTTTTCATTGGAAAGAACGTATTAACAGTTTGATCCCAGGAACACAACATTAAGATCTTATTATCATGTTCGGACCTGGAGAGTAGAACTCCTCAAAATTTAATAGGATTCTTTTTGCATTGAGTTGAGTATAAAAGCTAGGCTACAGTAGTTGAGGGACAAATAATAAACATGTGAATATTCCAATATCTTTGGCAGCTTTTAGCCGATTTTAGCGATTTTATTGTCATCGGAAAGAACATATTCCTTGTGGAGACCAAATCTTTTTCATTTAAATGCCTATCAACACTAAAAATATAAAAATAACTAAAATTTTTAATAAAAAAAAATAAAAACCGACTTCAAAACAAAAATCCACTAAAAACCAAAAATAAATAAAATAATAACTACCACTCCAAAGCAAAAAAATAATATTTATTTCATGGAGCTCGTGCATGTTGATTAATTTGTTTAATGACTTGACTAGCCAACAAATCAAAATATATGCGTAACATATTGAAGGCGGGTCGCCCAGTACCCAACATATAGATATTTAAATTAATATAAGGCATAGGTCCTACATGTTTGGTACTTGGCGGCCCGCCTTCGATATGTTATGCATATATTTTGATTTGTTGGCTAGTCAAGTCATTAAGCAAATTAATCAACAAGCGCAAGTTCCATGAAACAAATATTATTTTTTTGCTTTGCAGTGGTAGTTATTATTTTATTTATTTTTGGTTTTTAGTGGATTTTTGTTTTGAAGTCGGTTTTTATTTTTTTTATATACATTTATCTCATAACAATCAACAGTCTCTATACTCTATTTCTATGAACTATTTGGAAAAGATCTATACGTACAAATCATAGACAAAGGCCAGATTCGTAGACAAAGGCTAGAAATAAATTAAACCGAAAATAAAACAGCAATTCAGCTCCACAATAAGCAACACAATCTCGAATCCATCAAACGTGAGAAAGCGGTATTATTCGTGTATCGATTTCTGTGTGGAAAAAAGCAATTTTCTCAGCAAAACCTATCGGTACTTTTTCCTGGTATTTCTTGCCGGCCATTCCAATGACGGGCGGTTGTGGCCGGATACTGTCAATCGTGACTGGACGCTTTTACGTTAATTATTTTTCTTCCTAATATACTAGTCCTACCTTCATCCCATGTTCTTTAATTTTTCTGCAAACATCTTCAACATCAGATACTGGTTCAATGTGGAATGTGTATTGGTTGACACCAGCATCGGCCATTGGAGCAATCCACTGTTCCGGTTTTGAAACCATCATATGGGTCTCGAAGAAGGCATCTTTGATTTTCTTCCTAAGACATTTTACTACTGGATGTCCAAATGTTAAATTAGGCACGAACTGACCGTCCATAACATCGAAATGTAAATAATCTGCTCCATTATCGAGCAATTTTTGAGATTCTTCGTATAATCTTGATAGATCTGCGTTGAGAATTGAAGGACCAATAAGAGCTTTAAGTGGACGACTCATTTCAGATTGAAATTTAAACTAATTATTGAATAGTAGAAAAATAAAACAAAAAATAAACGTATATCAAAGGTTAAGTTTGCGTGCTGTATGCGTGTATATAGGACGTGGGAGTAGGCAGTGACTTTCTGGTCATTGGTCTAGAGTTCCCTTACATGATATGAAGCGGCTAAATTCATAAATTATTATATACCGGGTATCTCAAGACTGCTACCGAAAACGAAGCCGGGTGGTAGTTTTAGTGGCTACAAACACAATGCAACTAAAATTTTCGCATAGAAACGTGACAATTATTTTTTATGATTTTTTAAATATCGTCATTTTTGGGTGGTAAATCCATAGTTTTTGCTAAAATAATAATTTAAACTCTCTTATATCTTAGAGTATTTATAAATTAAAGGGTATACACTATTATTTTAGGAAAAAAATTATTTACCACCAAAATATGGCAATAGGAAAAAAATTTAAAAAAAAAATTGTCGCTTATTTTTGCAACTTTTTCTGTTGCATTGTGTCTGAAGTCGCTTAAACTACCACCCGGCTTCGTTTTCGGTAGCAGTCTTCATATACCCTGTATATAAATAAATTATACGATAGCATAAGAGCAAAAAATATAGAGTAGACATTGATCTACAACAACTTTCATGATTCATTCAGTTATATCAGAATATACTATAATATAGATAGTTACATTTTTTTATTTCATTGACTGGCGTGACGAACATAACATTCACATGATAGTAAGCGATACGACTGCTCATGTACATAAGCGAAATCAAACAGCACCATGAATTACAATGCAATGCTTGCAATTTTAAGTCTCAATATATCCAGTAGTTATTCTGGCTACAATGTACTTCAAACCGTGACACAACAGTGCATTAACACTGCTGTTTGGCGGGAGAAATAAACATTGTGGTTGTATACATATTTTTTGCTTAAAATCATATTAATCTGGATAGTATTATTGTCAGTCGAACTGCCTTGTCGACTGTTACGCCTCTGTGGTTAGGTACACTCATTCTGATTTTTTACTCGTCGCAATATGCTAGTAATTATGAAGTTATAAAAACCAAAATGGACTTCCAACAAATGAAATCTAAATCCTCAAGCTTTACAACCTGCATAGTCTACCACTAATTTTGTAACTACGACGATCTCTCTTAATCTGAACTTCGAACCCGAAGCATATTGAATATTACTAGCCCTTATGCCGCTTGATTTACGACACGACAATTAATTAGAGAGATGCGCAGAAAGCGCATTATATAGCATAATTGAAACCGTGGCTGCATGCAATCACCGACGAGAGAGGGGACAGGTAGAAAGAGGAACATTCCAATAGATGAATGCGTGTTAACGAGCTACGGAATCGTCGTAAATCAGGTATGGACTACTGTCTTTGATAAAACCCCTGGTTTGGTTGTTATAGACTGTTGGTATAAAAAATATAAAATAATATACAGGGTCTATCAAGACTACTTAAGCAGCATGGTGGACTTTATAGCCTAACCAGATTGTAGAAGAGATTGGTGCCCTGCAGTGGATCGTATATGGGCTGATACATCCATCCTCCAATATAAAGATTCAGCTAAAATTAACCAACTGACTTTTTTATTAAATAGTTTTTTTTTATTTATATACGTAATTAATGTAGTACGTCACCTGCTCACAAATGCAAGGAATCTATTATTACTTATCTTGGAGGACCGGGCTGAGTAAACTTGGCACTCCCTTTATCTAGTTATCCCATAAATCATTTTATCCTGTCGCTTTTTATTACTGGCTTTCGAGGACTGAAAATGATGTCTATTTCATAAGTGATAGCGATGACGCCAATCATGTACGAATTATAAAATAAGATACAGCAACGCCTCCCATTTTTTTTTTTACGGAATTGATTTAGTAAATGCTGCTATAAATTTGTTCAACAAAATATAGTCTTAGCTAAACGCGCATAAAGGCAACTATTTTTGGTTTTAAAACTATTATAAATGTAACCAAAAATTTATCACGGTCAACAGGCACGGATTTTTTCTAAGAGAGCAGTCCTTTCTATTCTAAATTTGAATCTACATAAGTACAGCCTACAAATAGGAAGGAAACACCTACTAACTGAACTACAAGGCTGTACTTTACCCAATTAATAGCAAGCACTCCGCTACCTCATTTGTCAGGCGGGATGTAAGACTCGTGTCATCCGATATGGAACAAATCGCACCGACTCAGTTAATTGATCCCTTCTAATTGCAACTATTAAATGCAACTAGATTCGAGAGCATCTCTCTAGGAGATAATATGTGCATAGATATAGATACGAGCCGCCTTCAATACTGTGCAATAGTTTTAATGAATATTTTGATAAAATTTACAATGTTACAAATGCAAAAAATAAGGATAACATCCTATTTGAATGGTGACTTCAATAAACATTACAGATAAGTATTGAGTAGTCATGACTTAATTTAACTGAATTGAAATTATTAAACTATATAGCTTTAGTATTTTAGTAGAAAAATAATATGAAATGACGAATACAAACATCGATTCCCGCTTTTCGCTCACATCTTAAACCGGCGTAAAAAGGGTCTTTTGTTTCCCTTATCTTAATGCGGTTTGATTAAGGCATTGTGTATCGCGAAACCATTTGTTACTTCGTTACCAACTTGGCTGTAAAGTTTTTACAAGTTTTTTTTAATCAAGTGACAAAGATAACGGCTTTTACAGCCGGATTTACTGCTTGAATATTGAGCGTGGCGCTTTAAGTAATTGAGTTTTTATCAAACTGGACGTATCGGAACAGTTTGTTTAATTTTTAATCGGAAATTATATTGATGTTACTACAAACGCAGTTTTTTTGGAAATGGTCTACGATAATTTTTGTTTATCTATTGCAGAAAATATAAATGTGTTAAGAAATTAAAATGACCTTAAATACTCTAGAATTTAAATTGAATTCATACAAACAATTAATTTATGTATTTACTAAAAAAGCGCACATATTTACATGTAGTTTCGACCGTTTCGATCGTGGCTAAACTAGCAGCATACGAAAAAGTTCCAATAAAATATACACGACAAAACTATCAAATACTACTTCATCAATACACCCTCTTACTACTTCTATTCCGGTTCCTTACTCATAATTTTTAATTATTATTCAACACGAAACCAATAAACAGCGAGTTGTTTTATTGAAATGTATCCGCTTTCCTCGCGGGCGATATTAAACGGCACTGGTATAATTTATGCAACACCACGCACCCCTGGGCGTCGTCGGACTGCGTACCTGGCCGCACGGTGGATTATTGAATGTTCGGACTGTTGTTTTTCGTATATATAGGATTTGAATGTTATGATGAATGATGAGTAGAATGAAACTTTAGACGAATGACTGATATGGAACGTGGTTTGTGTGAAAGATATGACTAATGAAAGTATTTAAGATGGAACGAGTAAGAGGATGAATGATTAAGATGTTGAATTATGCAAGGACGGAATAAGAGAGAACAGTCGGGAAGAGCTGAAAGACGACGTAAGACGTGAAGATGATCAAAGACGATATTATTTAAAAAGACGATTATAATAAACCGAAAATTATCTGAAAGATCGTTGTTTCATTTGACTCGAGGCGGAACTATTCCCACATAGTATATATGATGTAAATGTTAAAGGATAATATACGGAGAAAGTCAATTCATACACTAGTAATTGAGAACTACAAACAGTAGATACATAAATTCATTTAAGTTTTTTTTAGCATGAGATTGATGAAAGACAATTATCACGCACTATAGTGATGAAAGAAAACATCTTGAGAAACCCTCCATACCAATGATATATTATACAAATACGACGTAGATATCGCACTAGCACTTCAAAAGTGAGGCGTTCAAATTCGGGCAATTGGTGTAATTTCATCTAGTCGCATAGCAACGGCGACAGAGGGAAGACCTCAGTGCTGTCAACATAATTTATTTCGAAAATATTGTCTAAAGTGTCGAATTGTGTGTTTTAAAAGTGGTAAAACAATGGTGCAAAAATACGAAACTAAATGGGACCTACACACCATACGTAAGTATATAAAAACCACACAAAATTTAATTTTTATTTTAAATTAGTATACACCGCCTTCAATTGTGTAAGGATCGCGTAATACAAAGATTGTGAAGTGCGATAGGGACGAAAAGCGTATGTCATAGATTAACAAGTCAGAAGCGATACAGGAAATTGACGATGAAAGTTTGAATGGATTTGGATAGTTGTATATTTATTTCTAATTCAATCACATTTAAAACAATTAAGTTATTTGTTATGAATTATTTTCATAATCAATTCAAATAACTTAATCCAACCACGAACATTACAAAATACATTAGCTTCCTCATATATTTTGAATAACTATATTTACATATAACATTAATTAATGTTTCCAGATTTCCACGTGATGAGCTTTTGAGACGTAAATGGATATGCACTAAGCACAGCTCGGACAAAAAGAGAAGATCGTGACTGGATGCCTTTAAAACTGATTAATATTGGTTTAGCACATTTAATTATGAATAAAAATATACAACTACGAAAATATATAAATATATCCACCTAAAAAAAACCTGCACCATCGGTTGTAGTATCGGTTGTTTACTAGTGGCAGGTCGCTCATACGTTACCACCATGTGTAGGTACCACCGCAATGTCTATTTCCCCCGCCACACGGCAGTTTAAATGCCATGTTATGTTCCGATCCAAAGGACATTCTCGCCCGAGTAATCGCTGTACTTATACTTAAGATCTTATGTCTCGGAATGGCGAGCACAGTGAATGCCAAGCATTGCTTTGTAATTTCAGGTGTCTTGGTTTCGCTTATGTCCACGAGCGGTCGTATCACTTGTCATCATTACAACAAAAAAAAAATTATAAGATATCGATTTTTCAGTGCATGCTTACCATAAACTTATATAAGAAACGGCAATCAATTATTATTTTTTTTTATTTTATCAAAGTTATGTGCAAATAAAAATATATTTGTTTCAGGATGGCGTACCACAGGTAGACTTATGTAGCAACCTCAAAGTTAATATATTATATACTTATAAAACCAAATAGGTAGTTTTATTTATCGTCACCCTTCTGTTTCTATCGCTTCGATTCTATGTTTGGATAGAGCAATGCTATCTCTTTTCGTCTCGTACTTTCTGTATGATCTGTTTCATTCACTAAAATTGTCATAAAGTATTAACAAATGAGTATGTATATGCATAGCAGTACAGTTTTTAAACGTCACGCAGTATGAATATGCGTCATCTTTATTAAAACATCATTGCTCCATACCATAACCAAACGGTAGAATTTATACAAGATTCAAAAGTCCCCCATCCCGCACCAGACCAGCGTGGTAGACTATAGACTGTAGTAAAGTAGCTTTATGGGTAAAGCTCTCATTCGTACAAATGATTGTGGAGGGGGCTCGTGCCCTACACTGGGACGTCAATGGGCTAATAAAGAGACAGATTGATTTAAAAAAATCGAGTCTTCTTAGTAATACTAAAACACATTCAGAATTAAGTCTAACTATAGCCTGTTTTGGTATAATGTAGCTTTAAAAGATTAATATTCCCAGTTGATTACTCGAGATTAATTTTTATCTTGGTAAAATGGTGATTAATTTCTTGTATCCTAATTAGTCAAATGATAAATAATTAAGTATCGGACGCTGACATTACAGGATTACTCGACATAAATCTATTATAATAATGGAATAAATGGATTTTTACACTGGTTTTGCATCCAAATGACAACAACGTCATGCTGTTGTCCAAATGTTAGGAAAAGTTGTCCTCTTTTCACATTTTATTTGATTAACATTTTAATATTATTAGATTATGAGTATAAATTATAAATACTTCTTGTTAATATTAAGAAAACATAATATCTCAAACATAGCTTTTAATTGATCTTTTTAAATTTTGTTTGTAGTTCCAAATTCCGCCACACACCTATAGAAAAAACATGAATTATATCTAAATATTGACACAAACAATTAATTAAAAAAACAATGAAAGCTCTTGTGCCGTTGGTATCACAGTGTTAATGACAGCTGTCAAGTGCAATATTTTCAGTGCGGCCAACTTTACTACGATGGTTGCCAACTCAAACGTTGCTGAAAAATAATCAAATCGTGCGTCCACTTTAAAATTGAGGGCATGTTGCCACAAATTAAAATGTTAGTGTCTTGCACATTTTAATTTATTATTTCCATTGGTTTAATCCTTTTATATTCGCCGCCAAGTTTAAATTAAATTGGGATCGCAAAATTATGACGTGGTTTTTGCAATAATATGTTTTATAATTGTTTTCCTAGCCCTAAATTAACTCACTATGGGCCTTTTTAGGAAGCTCAAAGTCACTCAACGAGCTATGGAGCGGGCTATGCTCGGAGTTTCCCTACGAGATCGAATCAGAAATGAGGAGATCCGTAGGAGAACCAAGGTTACCGACATAGCCCATAGGATTGGCAAGTTGAAGTGGCAATGGGCCGGGCACATAGCTCGTAGAACCGATGGCCGTTGGGGCCGAAAGGTTCTCGAGTGGAGGCCACGTACAGGCAAGCGAAATGTCGGACGCCCGCCTACAAGGTGGACGGACGATCTGACTAAGGTCGCAGGAAGTCGCTGGATGCAGGCCGCTTCCAACAGGTCATTGTGGAGATCCTTGGGGGAGGCCTATGTTCAGCAGTGGACTTCCTGTGGCTGATATGATGATGATGATGAAATGAACTCAGAGCAAGACAATAATTAGTTGTATCATTTTATCATAGTCTGTGTTTTACTACAATATTATTTTAGTTAACACTAAATGTCAATAAAAACTATTAGATTTAAATATTGGGTTGCCTCACGTAAAATTAAAGTCGCTTTTTAAAATAAATGCAACATTAAAATCTAACGCAGACCAGAACCATTCGAAAGTCAAAGATAACATTATATACTGTTTTTATCCTTTTCAAGTGGTAATTCAAACGTTGTTCACGTAATTTATGGCGACACTCGCATACGGAGGGGCGAAGCGCATAATTTCTGGCTCCAAATGTCATTTCCAGGTCATTAGAACGCAATGCCGCTACAATATGAAATATGCAGCTTAACGTTACTGTTGCTATACTTTGGGAAAATAAACTGGGTTGGATCATATTATGGGAGTTAATATTTGCTACTATTCTCCATTAGTTTACTGGTTTATACTAGTGGTAGGTCTTTCATATATTATAAGTTTTGTTTTTATTATTTCAATGAATGGCGAGACGAGCAAGCCGATAGCCTGATGGTAAGCGATACGACCGCTCATATACAGTAGCAAAATTCCACTACGCTCGCCATCCTGAGACATAAGATGTTATCTCTCAATATGTCCAGTAGTACTCTGGCTACAATGTCCTTCAATCTGAAACACAACAGTGTATTTACACTGCTGCTTCACGGGAGAAATAGACATTGCGGTGGTACCCACCCAGATGACCTCTCACATATGAGAGACTACCACCAGTAGATACTACTGCAATGTCTATTTCTCCCGCTAAATAGCAGAGTCAGTGCAAATCGACTGTGATGTTCCGGTTTGAAGGTAATTGTAGCCAGAGTAACTACTGGACATATTGAGACTTCATATCTGATGTCTCAAGATGTGAGTGAAGAGGCATGCCAAGCATTGCTTTGTAATTCAATGCCTTTTGTGGTTTTGTTACTATTCAAGAGCTCGTCTCGCCATTCAATGGTATAATAAATAAAGTAAAAAGAAAATGATTTGTAATAATTTAAATATTTGTCTGTTTTATTGTATAGCAGCGAGAAAAAACATGTAAATTGTTAATACTATCCGAACGATTATTAAATAAATAAAATAATTAATTATCAAGATATTTAAATGATATTGTGAAGTTATTAACCTAATTTAAATTACAGCAAACTTAAATGGGTTGAAAATTACAGGATCTCAACATACCAACAATTTCACTGACCGAATGAAATCTAGCATTAAAGTTTACAAAGTAGGAGAGTATCATACCAATTATAGGTAAGAATTCTGTAGTCAATAATGTTCATGATATGTACAAACATACCGTCTAGAAGATAATCTATATATCTACTACATATAGATAGATTACACGGCAGATAGCTTCAATTTTATTAACCCCAATGCAAACAGAGGGGCGTTTTTTACCCGTCTGTCTTCCCCCGCTGCGTATAAGGATTAAAAGATATTTCAAGTACAAATAATCTTTTTCTTTATTATAGTCTTTTTTTTGCTACTCGAGCGTTCAATTTGAGTATAATTTAAGTTTTTTTTATAACCATTTTGTAAACGGTTATATAGCGTTCAGTATTAAATAAAAAATATATTTTCAAAATAAAAAAGATACATTGAAAATACTTCACAAAATGAAGAATAAAAATCTTTGTCACCTATACAACGACAGCACTTGTTTTAATCAACTAACAACCATCTATTACAATACAACAGTTATAGAAAACTTTTTCATAACTCTGAACACAATCTCCACCCACTTTCATTCACTCAGCGATTTGATTCAAGCACCACAAAGTTACTAAGAAAATATCTTTCTATATACCGAAGTGGGGTTCAACTTAGTAAGGAACTCGGCAACCCGTTTCCAGTTTTTCTTTGCTCATTAAGCGGCGGCCGAGGAATAGTTCTGCGGTTCAAAATGAGCATCTACTCAAAAGTTTGGATACAACTCATCCCGAAAGGCGGGGTTGGTCTGTAACACGGAACGAGAAATTTGGACGAGATTATTTTTTATTTGTTTTTATTAATTTAAAATATTTCCATTGGGTTTGCCACGTAAAATTATGATTTTCCGCGGCATTGGGACATTTTCCAAGCAACATGATTCAGAGACTTCAAATTAAAATCTACTTACAGTAACAATTTAATTGGTCGTCTGTTTAACGTTACTGTTATTTTTCTTTTTACTGATGTTTTTCTTTTTACTGTTGTTTTACTATTAATATTGCTGAAACGTTGTAAGAATACTAGGTTTTATTTCAGTAATATAAATACGAAAAAAATTGTACAACGTATTATTACTCTTTACAAAATTATCAAAAAAAAAACACCCAAATTTTCCAAACAATAAACCATTGGCATTTCTATTTCACATCCGTACATTTCCGAGTTTCTCCACTAATTGAGGCATGTCCGGTCATTTTGTTCGGCAACTAAACTTTGCGAGGTCGAGCCTTGTTAAGGGCCAACGAATTCGGAAATCGCGTTCAAATGTTAACGGCAACCAATTTGCGGGCTGAACTGGCCCCGGGCACGCTCCGGGATTACAGAAACGTAGTATTTTATTAGAGGGTTGATTAGTGGTCTTGTTGCCGATCCTGATTGGTCCGTTTGGATTTCTGCTCGCATTGGTTGTGTTCGATCGTGGCTGATGCAGATCTGATTGCGTAGGCCTGTGCGGCTTATGCCGAGGCATTTTGGCTTAATTCTTATACATACCATTATATTATTTATACTTCAAACACGATAAAGCCTTCACTGTCGTTTTCACCTTTCTTGATTGATCAACTGGTATAAAAAATATTTTTGTAATGTGTATTGAAAGAAATCCATATCTCATTACTTATTCAAAACACATAATATAATATTTAACACAAAATACATTATGGACACGTATTATTGAAATGTCATATGCCTACCCCTTAAGCAACGTTTTAAACTTTCGGTTTTGTTTAGTGGTTAAAACTGTAGTTACGTCGTGAAACCTCTTTACTAAATTATTACCTGGCCGAATAAAAATTACCTGTTTTCAATTATGAAAAATATTTTCACCTACAATATAGAACTTTCGAGAAGAATAAAGGTATTATTAAACGGAAAATAAAAAAGGAGGACGTAAACCAACGCCCAAAATCAAATTAGAATAGCAATGAATAATTCTATGCACATAATAGACCGTTTTCTCGTGCGAAATCATTCCTGATTACTCATTACGCATTCAAAACACATTTAGTCCAATTTCTGGTATATATTACATATGCTAATACCTAGTATATACTCACACATCTATATACACATGTCCATTAGTTAGATCAACACCAGGCGTCCGTAATTTCAACGATGGTTTAATTTTCCAGTAATTTGCAGCGGGTTGATGCGATTTTGAGGTTATGTCTCGCCCGGGGCTGTGACGCTTCGCCAGCCACCATATTGAATTATGAAATGACGTCATCGTGATGGCGGTAAACGAAATTGTAGGCGAAAATGTGAAAAACGAAAAACTGCACGCCCGTACATAAAATGATTTTATGCGGTTACAATTTTGTCTACAATTTTTGCGACGAATTATTTTTAATGTCAAAAATGGATGCATTCGAAAAGGATGTGTATTTGTGATTGAAATTTTAAGCATGGCCAACAAAAAAAATGCAATTTTAAATATTGTGTATAAAGTAACAACCTATTTTTTTGTCACTATACAGTCCGCTTTCATCCCGTCGATGGGGACGATATACTTAGGGGACATCTATGACTGGACTTCATGCGCCTGAAGAAGTGTATTTTTTTACTTGAATCTAGCTATTACTCAGTAGTCTGTGCTATTTCTAACAGTGTTCAAAATTGTAAGAATGTTATTGAAATGGATTTTGGTCTTAAATAAACTACTGGTATTAGAACCTTTATTTATGCTGAATCTTTTACTTTTATAGGCCACCAAACTTTCATTAATACAGATTATGATTCCACATTGATAAAGTCTAGAGGCTATTGTACACAATTAGGAAGATGAAAATCTATACGTGTATGATCACACCCTCATTAAAATTTATAATATCCTAAAAAATGATAAATGCATATCATATAAAATAAAAATCCAAGCTTTAAACCGTAAATATAAAACAAACCATTTATTACGCACGATAATTCTCATTCAGCGAGTATTCCGAGTACGTTCCGTTGAACGCAGAAAAGGAACAAAAAAGTGGAAATATAAAAACGAAACTCAAGTAAAATTTTCATAACCTCAGTGTCATTCCCACCGGCTGTCAGTTTCACCTGTTGATGTTAATAAAACGGGCAACGTTTTATATCCACCGTCGATCCTGTGAACTTTAATACGCATCATGAGATCCTTTCATGTTAAAACAGCGAAATGACGCTCGATTTAAAAAAAAATGACGTTTAATAAACGTCTGCATGACTTTGAGTGTGACGTATGACGGATGAATTTAATTTACAGTCACAGTAAATTCAGCTGATAATTAACTCCATGATACAAATCAATCTGTTTCATAAAAACCTAATGAGCGGTAAAAATCCTTATGTACTAAAATATCGACTATGCTTATCCCTTGTTCTCTTACTTTTTAACTAGCTCAGACGATGCTAGGATTTGCTTTTTCATCCTATGGACTGCGTTCCCGTTCTGCGTTAATCTTATAAAAACTACAATAATTATTGTTTAGGCTCATTAAGGCCTCTGTCACTTAATATTGACGTATAATTCTCCCTCTGCATTTAACAACCTCACCCTTTTTAATATGATAAAAAACAAGCAATGCAACACATGTTGAGGAACTAAACAAGCGCAATAAAAGCGGGCGAACGTTGGCACAGAATGGTACCGCGGCACCGGCGGAAGTCGTGACGGATCCGCCACGTCGCCGTCGCGTCAGCGGGTTTCGTCAACCGTAATCCAATATGGTCCCAACCCGGACGGCATGCTGACGTAACGGCTGACCCAAGTTGTGGAAGGATATTTTAACAATATATTTATATTCTAACAGTCTCATTCTGAAACGATTTACAAGCCTATTTTATCTATTGATTATTTTGTCCTGCTCAAACGACTTTTGATTTCAGCCTAGCGATGAAGAATTGGATAACTAAATAACATCTAGTGGGAGGCAGCTGCCCCCCCCCCCCCCCCATTCCCGCCTTGGCGACGCCCTTGCCTGAACCACTGCACTTGCCTGAACTGATACTTAGATCGAATGTTGTGTCGTGAGTGACTTGTCGGTGTCACAAACACCCAGACCCGAAACAAATACCTGTGGATCGGTGGTGTGCGCACGTTTCAAGATAAGTTCAGTCAGTTTTATAAACTACCTCTGAACAAGGCCGTATGTACATTTATTTTATTATATAAAAGTAGTAAAGCCTTCGTGTAGGTCGTTAACCTTACGTAGCAAGTCAAAAAGTAGTCAAAGTCAGTTTGACCAAGGTGATACCAAACCAAACCAAACAAATATCTGCACACAGGCGAAGCTGGGACGAGCCGCTAATAAGTAATAAATAATTATATAAAATGTCTCAAATTGTTTTAACTTTACGCACCATCTTATAACTTGTGCCGCGTTGAAAAGATAAAACGATAAAATACTTTAGTTCTGCCAAGTTTCATTTTTGTATTTTCGCAGAATTTTATTAAAGCGTGATTTTTGATAACATTCCAGGCCACTTCAAAATTGACCTCCACGAGTTATTCCATAAAATATTTACAATGTATATCCTTTTATCTAGAGGGATTCCGATTTAAGCAATAGGTATTTTACGCAGTGACTTTACAAAATAAATTTATTTTTTTAAGGTTTAAACAACTTTCAATAAACTGGGCCATCACCAAATTTTTTTTACGCTATAACAGAATGGCAAACTATTATATAAGTATAGTTTGAACCTTATAATCATAACACTTATTAGCAAACGCAAGGTTTACAATATTAAGGAAGAAAATTACAAAACAGCTACTTACCTACTATCTTTTTTCTTCAATTCAATACCTTTGGGAACTATTATTTCTAGACTTATTCAAGATATTATAAGGAAGCTAGCTATTATGTCTTACTTTTATGATCCAGCAAACCCCAGTTCAATTCTACTGAGTCATATATTTTTCTTCAAGATATAAAGACGTTTTTTATTGCAAGAAATGGCCAAGCGAGCATGTCATTAACAAAACCAAACAAAACCATTTATTACAAAGCAATGCTTGGCATTCCACAGCGCTTGCCATTGCACTTGCCAAGATGTTAAGTGTCAGGTCAGTAATTATTCTGGTTAGAATGTCCTTCAAACCAGAACATAACAGTGCATTTGCATTGATAGGTCCAGCCAAATATCGATATATTTCGCTGGACCTAAGAAAACATATATTTTTGCCAGGACGGAGCAAAATACCTACAATATTACAGCTTACAGGTATTTTTCTATTAGATACTTTTATAAGATAATACGAGGTTGTTTTCAACTGTAATATAACTCTTTTATTTTAACAAAATACTTTTGAACTTTATAGAGTTATTACTGGTTTCTTCAACTTTGACTTTTAAACTTACTACATGTGAATATTTAGGTAAAATTGTAATTTATTTTATATTTTCTCTTTTTATTTATTTTGGTAAAACAATCCTTAGATAAATAAAATTTAAAAGGGTAATGTTAAGGCATATCTTGATATTTAATATGTTACTACAATTATTTTTCTATTTAAAAGTCCTTATAATAAAATGTTAATTGAAGTTTCTCACTTATTTTACAACTAGCAGTCCATCCCAGCTCCGCCCGGGTGCAGATACATGTTTCAAAATGGCGGTCAAAATGCTCAATTCCTACTTTCAATTTAGAGTATCGACCAATCGAACCATCAAAAGCGAATAAAATTTCCTCGTATTTGCCAGAAATATCACTACTGCTTCCCTCCTATAGGTCATAACGTAATTATATATAGCCTATAGCATTCCTCGATAAATGTACTATACAACACTGAAATATTTTTTCAAATCAGAGCAGCGGTTCCTGAGATTAGCGCGTTCAAACAAACAAACTCTTCAGCTTTATTATATATTATATTATATATATATATATATATATATATATATATATATATATATATATATTATATCTATATATATAAAAATGAAACCCGTTTCGCGTTGTCACGGCATCACGTATGAACGGCTGAACCGATTTCGATAACTATTTTTTTAAAATGTTTGTGGAAGTCCAAGGATGGTTCTTACGGCGAGAAAAAATCGAATAATTGCCGGAAGAACCCTAAAAACAGCCCTTTTCTTTTTCCCATACAAACGTTTTCTAACTAAAACGTAAAGTCAATTTGAGCTTTATTGCTATTATATAAAGTTCATATTAAATTACAAGCACTCACTGTTGTTTAAATAATGTAGTTATGTTCCTAACGTCAAATAGTCAATTTGCACTTTATTACCGCTAAACAAAGTTCAAATTCAATCATATCTATCAAAACAGTGTGCGTGATTTTCCCATACAAAATGTTCATGGGTTTGTAACTGTCAAACATTTAATTTTCACCCTGTCGATATGGTAAACTCTTCCCTCAAATTAAAGAACGTATTTAAATAAAGGTTTCGAATCTACAACACAATATTCGATTAATGGCGTATTTTAGATTTTAAAGATGTAAAATATTGACAGTAGTGAAAATGGATTGACATTTTATTTGATTGTAATTGTTTATGCATGCGTTCAGAAATTTATTTTGTATAAACTAAGGAGAATATATCAAGTAACATTAATATAGGACAATGAAATAAATAATGTTCACACGTAATGGTAGATTTACATGTTGGCTGAGGCTGGGCCAACGTCTACCAATTCCAAGCTATTAACTATGAAAAACATAATGCCAGCCGAGCCAAACACTCCGTTTACACGCTGCCGTTGGTCGAGCCTGGCTGAGGTTGGGCAAGCGTGTAAATGCAGCATAAGAAGTTATACTTACTCCTTTTCAAGATCGAATGCCATTTTTATCACAAATTTTTACAGTGGCCTTTCCTTCGCTATAATTCACTGATAGAAATGTACATCGTATCGGAGTGAGATAGGTTATATTATACCTAAAGGGGGTAAAAAAGGGTTGAAATGTTATGTCTAAGAAAATCGAAACCACTGAAGTTATGTCTATGAAATTTTATATTTCAACTCTTTATTACTAACAAAAAGTAATGGCGTGCAATATTTTATGGAAAAACAGCATTTTGGTGCTGAAGTAAGGGAAGGAATATTGGATGTAAAATAAAAAACGCAAAAGTTTTTAATGTCAAAAATTCATAAGGCAATCTATATGTATATGTACATGTATATGGAGAGAAGGGACATAAAGTAAAATAGAATGGATGGTACGGGAGAGGGCTGGGATAGATGACAGATTTCTTATGACGAAATGTAAATGCACGTTATAAAACGGGATGGATAATAAAAAGAAGGGACGGGACGGATTGGGAAGAGACTAAACAGGCGGATGAGACGGGATTGTGCCGGACAGTAGGATAGCTACGTCAAGTTTAGGTATACAAGAGTTAATACGAAAAACATGTATTTGGTGTGGAGTGGAATCAAGAAATATATGCACCCAGGCGAAGCTGGGTCGGGCCGCTAGTAAGTATATATACTATGAACTCAGATATTTACTACCCATAAAAAGAGCATAGCTAAGAAATAATAGACAGGTAGATAATATAACACTACACCCATAAGCTATTTTGTAAAATAGTTTTAAGAGGGTGGGATAGTTTCTGAAAGCTAAGTTCTAGATAGATTCACAATATCCGATGCTAAATATGCGCGGAATTTCTTAACTCATGCATGAAATCTGCATAAAGGCTCTTAGCTCGACGCATATTCTACAGGCAGCCAAGTGTGGCTTAAAAGTATCATAAATCACATAGGAACTCTTTTGAATTTATTGCAGCTGAAATATTCAGGTGATTCTGAGGGAATTTTAACTCTGTTGGTAAAAAACGCTTTAGTATATTGTAAGGTGTACCATACTATCGCTTCAGCTTCATTGATATGTCAGAATAGATAGACCATGATGTCGAGCTTTTGAGTTTATCAAAAGTTGCTTTTTTTTAAAACACGTCTTTATTAGCTTCGACTGTTTACATGTATGTATTTATGAAATGGAATCTTTAATGACGATTTTCAAGCATTTCTGTTGTTTCACGTCAATTTCTTTTGAGACAGTGGTACCGCCGTGGTCGAGCCTGCCCATTCCTGCCAAGTCATGGCTGACAACATGGCTCTATCATATATTACTCTACTATAATCGTGATGCAGGTATCAAAACCCTCCAGTATTTTCGGTCTCACAGAACCCAGATTTAAAACAAACATTTGTCTGTTTATATGGCAGTATACTATACCATAATGCTCAATTATCTAACCCAAGTATTATTTACCGCGGTTTAATTTCCAGAAGCGATAAGATAAGTTCCCACATGTATTAAACTAAGCCGCTCGTTCCGCGGTACAAACGCCAAACGGGTGCCAAGGGAGCAAGCTACGGTAGCCAGTGCTTCGCTTTATTTGCATAAACTACTGGAAAATTGCAAAACTACGGAGAATTGTTGGCGGTAAGACTGTTAACATTTTTATAGGTTTTGTACGTAAACACTGAATTGAAATGTCTGTACGGGTCTGTGTAAATCATTTTAGTGCTTTTGTGATTGTTTGGGTTTGTTGCTTATTATAATATTATACTTTTTTGTACGGCAAAAGTTGCCTAGTAGCAATTATTCTACGCCATTTTGCAAGTTTAAATGAAGAGTGTTAAAAAGTCTGAAATTAATACTCATAATGAGTTTGAAATAAATCTTACCAGAAATAAATTGCTTCCTACGATAAATGGTCTATAATGGTCCTAAAACTAATGGTCTATAAAATGTTTCATTTTAATAGCCAATGCCCAACACTAGATCCTGACTCTCAGTATGTGGAATGTAGTCTGTGATCCTGACTACATGATAAAGTATTTAATTACGACCCGCTCAAATGCTTAGCTTTAAAAATGTACCGACAGTGGTATTTCCTGCATTTACAATATTTATACCAATAAGCAACATATTTCCTTCATTCCAGCCAAATTTTCTACTTCTCCTTTTATACCCACTACATATATGTTTACTTTTAATCGTTTTTAGCGTGTTTATGATTGGAAATCATTTTCTATTTGTTTATTTATTATTACATAAATGAAGTAAAAGCATACTGTATCAGTCCATATACGTCCCATTGCAGGGCATGGCCTCCTCTACAATCGAGAGTACGATTGAGAGTTGTTAGGCCATATAGTTCACCACGCTGGCCTAGTGCGGCTTGGTGGACTTACATACCATAGAAATTCTTATAAATCGCTATGGCATGTAGGTATATATGCACTAAAACGGTGAAGGAAAACATCGTGAGGAAACCTACAACCAACCAAACGATTTATAAAGCATACATTTATTTCAAAAATAAATAATATGTAATCTATTTATTTATTTTTGAAAATAAAAGATTAATTTATTAAATAAATTGTTCAACGTCTTTGTAGTCACGAAGCCACATTCCGCCTTGTGTGTTCCATCCCATGATGTGATAAGGTGCGAGCCATAGCGCGCGAGCGATAGGCATAAATTCCTGACTACGAAGTCACGAAGCGCATTAAAATTAAACTATTTGTGGCGGTTGCAATACGCCAACTTAGATTTAGCTTTTAAAGCGGTTGCAATACGCCAACTTATATTTAGCTTTTAAAATAACACGCTTATTATTTGTAATTTGAACATTATTTAAACACGCATTTCATTTTAAAATATGACTGCAGATGTTTAACCATAAAACATCTGCGAGTTGTTTTATTAAAATAAGAATTTTTGTGTACCCTATTGTATAATATTAGTTAAAAAGATGCTATTCTAAATTAGTGTTTCCTAATTGTAATGGCCCGTTCATGCCGAGGCAATAAAACTGTATTATTATAGTTAAGTTCTTTAGTGGCGGCAATCCTTTGCAACAAATTTATTTTTTTTAGACAATAGTACACATGTTTGGGTAAACCTTTCTGTTTGGACAATAGCCCAGATGTTTGGGCCGACCTTAATTTTTAGTTGAAAGGATATACCCTATTTTATGGCTTAAATATATTTTCTGGAAGATTTATCCCCACCGATCCTCATTCGGGTAGTCCTATAAAAGGGTCGGTTTATTTGGATGAAGAAAGACAGTCTGCCATCTCTCGTCACGAGCACATCTCGCTCCGAGTCGCATAGTTATAATTTTACTCTGTCTGTGAATGTATTAAGAGCGTATACACCTTGCGCGCAAAGTCAACTATAGGTATTTCTTCGTTAATTTCACGCACACATAAGCGACCAAAGCTGTGTGCGTAGAGCTGCCGCGTCGGCTCGCTATACAATCGGCTCAAACAACTTTGATCCGTGCGCTTCAAATATTCAATTGAAATGTAACTGTAATATAATATCATAAAAATATTTTATTTGCATTATAAGTAGACAAAGATTACTGTGCAAGCAAAGAATAATACAAATTTTGGATACTAATCATATTTTCGTTATTATTACATTGTTAAGTTGCATTCAAATCAGTGTTCAATCAGTATACACTACGGACGTTTTATTAATCATTTCGTGTTCGGACACATAAATAGTGTTAGGGGCCTTACAATTACGAAATATATTTAATTTTATAGTACAATACATAACATAATTTAGCCTCGGAATTACATCCCATTATATTACCTGAAACATAATTTATACTCACTACAAAATCATTGTAGGTAATAAAAATAATTAAATATTTTACTACCAAGTACTAAGATGTGGTAATCGCATTCCGCGCGTGGCTATTTTTATTACGCGCGGCAAAATCGACTGCAGCCAGGCCGGAGCGACGAGCGATACGTCCGCTAGAAGGCCTTGCGGCGGTCTGATTTGATCCACGTCGGACAGCGTGTTTTATAGTGGTTTTTAAAATATTTGTAGAAAACATGAAAACTAATTTTGTTGAAATATAAAAATGGTAACTTATTGATAAGATGTTCTTCTATTGTAATATGCAATTGCTATAAAAAATTATGTACGATAAGTTGGTGAAAAAAATATGTTCTTGACGAGAGTTTCTGAATAATTTCGCATTGTTTAAATTTTTATTTTTCAGGAACTAAACACAAAAAGATTATTTTTCTCAGCAAAATCCCTCCATAAGGGTCTTATTAGTCGGATAATATTTTTATTTTCATCTTATATTTAGTGGTTTCGGATATCTTAAGCTTCTAAATTCCCATTTAAAGCCTAAATAACGAAACTTGTGTTCAGTAATCCGTATAGTACTCACAAATTATCCATCAATCTATAATGTTTTCCACCAAAATCCCTAGATGACAACCTTTTCTAAAATTGCTAATAATTATTTTTCCTTTAAATTGTTTATTGGTGGCTATTAACTTATTTGAAAAGTCCTGTTTTTAAGCCAAAAAGCGCGTGCAGGGTATAAACGCTCTTAAGTGTTAATTTATAAAATATACGATAGTTAATTCCTGAAAGTTAGTGCTCATTCTAATACCTACACTTATAACCACCAAATATTTAATAACATGATGTTTTTCTGTATAATGTTTTACATGTTGAATTACGAAAAATATGAACAGCTGACGCTGTCTATTGTGCAAAAATGTATGTCTCCTTTATTAGTGGAGTGCCTGGAGCATTAAAAACCGTAAAACCTCGGATTAGAGTTATAGTGAATGGATTAGTATGATTGATGTGGGATATTGTTTTTTAAACTATAAATTGCAATGTTTACCCAAAAAAAATCTGTGCACTCCATTTTTTGATTATTTAAACAAATTATTACGAAAAATTAATGTTGGACCATATATTTTCACTTTAAACAGTATTTTTTTATTTATATGTTAGATCTTACCTGAGTAGACATATAGGAACATTTTTCAAAGATACCTGTGTATAAACATAGCAATAGGGATCTCGAACAGAAGAACGTGGAGGGGAGTGCGGAGCGACAGCTGTTATGTACAATGGAATTTCTCAGCCAGTTTAATTATAAATGAAACGTAGTCTATTGTGCACATTTAAAAAAATAAGGTAATTAATTACGACTAATGAAAAGAAAAAAAAATATTAGTACAAAATCTGTTTATTTAAATATATTACATTGTTGTCTACACCAAATATTTTCTTCTACTTCATCTATCTGTATAATAGGTGAAGTATTGGAACAACTATTTCCGCTACACTGTAAACATGCTACTCTGCAGTATAAACCACTTTTTCGGCATCCACGCGCAGCTCCACGTCCCTTTTTTGTAATTACAAAATAACATTTGCAATAAATTATCCGGAGCAGGTAATTGATTCATTGATATTGGGATGTACATGTTGTTGGAATACTTGCATCCCCAATTTTCAATAACTACGCCATTTCTTAGCCATATCTGAATTTGTAGGTACACTCTTTTAAGGTGCTCAAACGCTGCATCTGTTGTTGGAGGCAGTGATGACAAAAGAACACTAGTATTTTTGGCTGTTGCTTTTATTTAAGAATCGAACCTCAATGTATTTAAAGCATGAGTTTTAGATGGAGATGGAGATGGAAGAGATATCTTCTGAAACTATAACATTATCTTTTGATTCCAAATTCATTGCTGTCTCAACATTTTTTGATGAAAATATGAACCCAGGTGTATACATATTATGCAGCAATTTTTTATCAGCCATGCTGCTAGCCGTTGGTTTATCCATTGTTCGAAATCTAATAAAAAAACAATTAATAATGAATTAATTGTTTTTTATGCGTGGAGCTGCGTGTGGATGCCGAAAAAGTGGTTTATACTGCAGTGTAGCATGTTTTTTTTCACGTCCACAGAAGAAGAAATGGCCGATTTATTAACACGTTTGGAACGATGCAGCAAAGACTTTGACCTCACAATAAATAAAGAAAAACCAAAATAATGCTAGTCGACCGTTCAGAGACTTTTGGGAACACAGAGATATTTGGGGAATACGACACCATAGATCAGTTCTTATATCTCGGCTCTGTATTAAACAACAGGGGTAACTGTGAACCTGAGATACGGCGACGCATCGGAATGGCCAAAGCTGCAATGACTCAACTTGAAAAGGTATGGAAGGATAGCAACATATCTAATAGAACAATAAGAATAATTGACACTTTGGTGATACCGATCTTTCTATACGGTTGTGAATCCTGGACCGTCAAAGCAGCAGATAGAAGGAGGATAGATGCATTTGAGATGTGGTGCGCAGGATATTAAGAATACCGTGGACGGCACATCGAACCAACATATCCATCTTAAAACAAGTGCATCTCGAAGGAAGACCAAAACTTTCTGCAACTTGCCTACACAGAACATTACAATACTTCGGACATATCGCTAGACGCGAACCAGACAACTTGGAAAAACTGCTCATTGTTGGAAAATTGGAGGGAAAAAGAAGACGAGGACGAACTCCCAAACGATGGGTGGACCAGGTTGCCAATGCACTAAAGGTTGGGGACCTTAATGCAGCATTACATCAAGCAGAGGACCGGTGCCGGTGGAGAGAGGTCATCAAGACAATTAAGAGTCACGATCCTCAATAATGAGGGACCAACTGAAGAGAGTAGCATGTTTACAGTGCAGCAGAAATAGTAGTTCCAATACTTCACCTATTATACAGATAGATGAAGTAGAAGAAAATATTTGGTGTAGACAACAATGTAATATATTTAAATAAACAGATTTTGTACTTATATTTTTTTTTCTTTTCATTAGTCGTAATTAATTGCCTTATTTTTTTTAATGTGCACAATAGATTACGTTTCATTTATAATTAAACTGGCCGAGAAATTCCATTGTACATAACAGCTGTCGCTCCGCACTCCCCTCCACGTTCTTCTGTTCGAGATCCCTATTGCTATGTTTATACACAGGTATCTTTGAAAAATGTTCCTATATGTCTACTCAGGTAAGATTTAACACAAAAATAAAAAAAAAATACTGTTTAAAGTGAAAATATATGGTCAAACATTAATTTTTCATAATAATTTGTTTAAATAATAAAAAAAATGGAGTGCACAATTTTTTTTTGGGTAAACATTGCAATTTATAGTTTAAAAAGCAATATCCCACATCGATCATATTAATCCATTCACTATAACTCTAATTCGAGGTGAAAACCCCCAGGCGCTCCACTATATATAAAAGTAATATATTTGTATTCAATTTTATAATACAAGTTTTTATATTTTTACGACTTGTAAAGTTTACTGAAATTGAAATTCTGAGGTTGACTCCGCTGAATATTTTTATTTACATTCTTTGATAAAATCTAAGATATAAGATTGAGTATGAAAGAGCATCAAACCAATAAGCAGCGTATTATGACCATGGGAATCGTGTTTCTTATTTTACCTTATTATTTGTTTTTGAGTGGTTTTATGACAAACAATTAATAATCCTGCTGAAAATTGCAATATTTGAGTTTTCTAAGGCACATCTATTTCTATCACAATAAATCAAATAATAAACATCCACGAAAATTACCACATAAGAGCCTTTTGCAATAATAATACTGACCATAACCCGTCAATAAAATCAAATTTGCACATAAATTTAACCCTTGATCGGTAATATTCCATCACAAACCGTAAAAAGGGTATAAAAATTTGAAATGAAACATCAAATGTATCGAAACGTATTTTGACATGATAATCCAATAATAAATATTACGAAATGGTCAGATATACCCATAAACAAAAGAGCTACGCGTGTTGAAGCATTCATTATCCTGATTGCTTTTATTCGTAACAAAGATAATGTACAAAACATAAGCTTAATTTTATTTACGTATTTTCTTTATTTTACTGCATTGGTCCGACAGTAATAAAATATGTATGAATTTTGATGTCCCATGAATTTTGTGCTCAAATCCAAGACATTGTTTTAGTTTTACCGTGCGGAATGTTATTTGTTTTAATTTATTAAGCCTCATAATAGTAGGGTCAATTAGACATTATTACGAACTTTATTCACAGAACTTACGGACTGAAGGGGTAGACAAATATACTACCACCTCAATAAGCAACATTTCTCAGTTTTACGAGTATATTTAATCATAACATTGTGAAATATCCATTCCAACAGACGTATTAATTACAACTCGATTGATTAAAACATGTTAAGCCAAACCCAGCTAATTAAATCCTGTTAAATTAACAAAAACAGTATACATTGGCATTATATTCCCAGGCACAACAAGCTTTCAAATAGCAACCAACCGTGCAGTACACTTTAGAATAACATTTCACACATCTCAACGTCACATTTATTGGAATATCTTTGCGTAAACATTTATACAGGGTTGCCAGACGCCTTATTGCTATAGTAACAAGCTTGTCGTATATTCCATAGAGAAATATACAATGCCAACCCTGATAAAAATTACCAAATGCTAACTAGCTTTCGTATGTTTATTAATATAAAGAGGGAAATTTTGATTGTTTGTTTGCATTGAATTAGCTCTGAAACTACTAAACCGATTTGAAAAATTCCTTCAACATTAGAATCCCTCATTATTCTTAATAAACATAGGCGATAGAATATTTTAAAAAATCTGCACCCGGGGCAACCTGGGCCGGACCGTTAATGAATTTATAATTAATTTATAATATCAATTGAAACATGCAATAGACACACACTGCTTATACCTTCGTGTTTTGACAGCAACATAAGTGCCATATGTTGAGAGTATTTTTTTTTTATTGCAATGCATGGCGAGGCGAGCATGCCTTTCGCCTGATAGTAAACGACACAACCGCTCAGGAATAGTAGAAAAACCAAACAACACCTTGAATCACAAAGCAATGCTTGGCATTTCATCGCGCTCGACATCCTAAGCATAAGATGTTAAGTCTCAATATGTCGAGTAGTTTCTTCGGTTCCAATGTCCTTCAATCTGAAATACAACAGTGCATTTAAACTGCTGTTTGGCGGAAGAAATAGACATTGCGATGGTACCTACCCAGGCGTTCTATTACATATGAGAGACCTACCACCAGTGAGTATTACAAACAATGAGGGACTGTTCGGTCTCACTACATTCAAACCTGAAATAATTATTGGTCACACAAATAGTTTGCGTTGGTGCTGGGATCGGACCCACCACATTCTTTATTTTTATTTTATTTATTTTATTGCAATGAATGGCGAGACGAGCAATTCGTTCGCTTGATGGTAAGTGATACGACCTCTCATAAACCGTAGTAACATTCCACTGCGCTCGCCATCCTGAGACATAAGATGTTAAGTCTCAATATGTCCAGTAGTTACTCTGGCTACAATGTGCTTCAATCCGAGACGCAACAGTGCATTTACGCAGTGTCACGGGAGAAATAGACATTGCGGTGGTACCTACCCAGATGGTCTCTTTTTAATACAGTCGGGGTTTAACCAACTAACTTTAACTAGAGAATGCTTAATGACTTCTTTGTATAATAAAGTCGGTTTAAGTTTAAAATTTTAAACGACTTGAACTTTTTTAAACTTTTTTCTTAATACTCTTATGAACCAAAATTATATAACGGATCAATCTAGGCTGTGAGACTTTTAAAATGAGTCATTTATTATTTTTCATCTTGTAGTGCTTCTCCAACTAATGAACGTTGGCAGTAAGCTCATATTTAATAGTTTATTATTTTTAGTTCTTCGCTGTTTTAAATCAATGAAATTTACCACAATTTACAGCCACACATTTATAATTCTTTAAAAACGAGTATTTTTTGCGAGTCATAAGGTTTGAGAATTTTAAATCACTTTTATTGATATTTATTACTCCTAGTAGTAAGCCGGTATATCCCGGATGTTCAACACCTGGCAGCCCTGTTTGCACGTAGTTTTGTTTGCCCGCAGTAACAGGCACTTGTTTGTCGTTCATTTGGAGCGAGCCGCGCACTTGACTAACGTAAATATTTTTGCTGTACATCCAAACATCTCGTAGCAGGAAATGAAGCCTCCAATTATATTCACCCTATGATATTTCAGTGTTGAGTGTAGTTTATGTTTGAGTTTTATGCCGTGTAATAGACTTTTAAATTTGTATTGAGAATTAATCCGTTATACTGCTTAAGTGTTATTTTTTTTAATTATGGATAATTTTGAAGAGGATTATTAGGCTCTAAGGTTTAAGGCGTTCGAGGCTCATTGGGCGGAAACATTGTACACTCTCCAAAAATTGAGAAAACACTTTATTGTTTACCCCTTGTTTTCTGAAAACCAATACAACAGTCGCGTATGTTACTGGGAATTTAAGTACTATTTTTGTTACTATTCCTAATATTATTATTTTAGATTTTATGCTCTGGAATATTTTCCGAAGCGCACCATGGAGTAAAAAATACTGCATTTTTTTTTCACATTCGTATCCACAGATCAGTAGGAGTAACAGTAGTTATGATAAATTTTACGCATGTCCGTACTTTAGTTCCACGGGGCAATACTTTAACATAAGTAAAGTCAAAAGTGTTGCCCTGGGGGCACGGCCGGCAGGATTTATGGCAGCCCTGTCAAACTTTTACCATGAGCATGTGTTGCTCTTGTATGTACAAGAATCTAACAAAAAATAGGGGATATTGTTGCCACATTGGGAAATTGAATCGGTTATAATCTGTATGAACTATTTAACCAGATGAATGTCAATTTTGGTTTGTATTAAACGACTTCCTAAAATCTTAACAGAAAACTTATGATAAATTAATGTTATAGGTACCTTAGACGCTTTAAGATGATTTTAGGGGAGACTTTCGAAAAATATTAAATCGATGATAAATGTTGTATTGTTATTTGTATAAATAGTAAATGAATATCACCGTATAGATGGATTGCTAGCCTTTAACGTTTAAACCCTAATGTAAAGTGTTTGAGAAAGAGAGTGGTAAGTTGCTCCTATGTCTAGCAAACTAATTGAGAACATCAAACGTGTCGATTTTTAGCGGTCCGGCCCGGCTAAGTCCGAGTGCAGATACTTTATGAGTCCAGTCGTCTTTAAAAATACAGGAACTATGTGTCGTCATATATGTATAAAACTTTTTTTTTATTCCAATGAATGGCGAGACGAGCATGCTGTTCGCTTGATGGTAAGTGATACGACAGTTCATAAACAGTATCAGAACCACAAACAACATCTCGAATCACAGAGCAATGCTTGGCGTTCCACTGCGCTCGCCATCCTAAGACATAAGATGTTAAGTCCCAATATTAATATGTCTCAACTAATTTTCATCCCCTATTTTATCCCCTTAGGAGTAGAATTTATCAAAATCCTTTATTAGCGGATGCCTACGTCATAACATCTACCTGCATGCTACATTTTAGCCTGATCCGTCCAGTAATTTGGGCTGTGCGTTGATAGATCACTATGTCAGTCAGTCAGTCACCTTTGAGTTATATATATTTAGAAGATACTACCAACTAGCCAATCCATAAAAGTTTAAAATGATACAATGCAACTCTACTATTTTTATCATTTGAAAACCTCTCTCGTTCATTTTTGCCACCATTGCCCTTGTTTCCGTCTCATAAATATTTCAAGCGACACTTCCTTAAAGTTTGTCTCTTCAAAAACAGTTTAAGCATAAATAATTAAGCGGAGTTTAAACTACGTTAGTTAGCAAACAAAGTGTTGCAGGAAGGCGGCTCCTTAATATCCAATATATCATTTTCACGGTTTTATGCAAGTCAACTTTCATAACTTAAACTCGGAAACTTAACTCGTTGCATAGGGTTGGCCATAATTCAAGATAACTTAAGATTTAGATATGTTCAGACTCGTATTTAGGGATGATAAAAAAGTGTTGTATTTTCTTGAAGCTACGCTATATCTCAGTCGGTAAACAAGGCCCTGTAAGATTTCTTTTTAAATTTATTTATCCTATTTAAGAGAAAATAACAAAAAAATACAATTAGTCTCACAAAACCAATTGCTTAGTTTGTCTGTGATATAAGTGTGCTATAATGAAGTACATACATACATCCCATTTTCTCAGGGGAAATAAGAGGCAACAGTCATGTTGTAGACAGATTAAATCTTGATACCATAGCATTTTAGCCCGTACACAAAATTAAAGTATATTGAAATTCAAAATAGACAAAAACATCGCACAAAAAGCCTGAGACAAACAGATTATTTGAGCAAGAGAAAACAAATACCAGTCGTAAACAGACATATAATTTCTATAAATCTAGTTCTTTTACATTCGTTTCCATAGCGGTCGGACGAAATAAAGCACTTAAATAGGTCCATATTTATTTTTAATTGGCATCCAATTTTGTGTGGCTGGAAGATATTTCTACTTGTATCACATATTAAAGTAACAAAATGTAAATGGCATTTCTTATTATACTACAAAGATACAGTCGTGAATTTTTCGTTTTATTGTATACTTAAAACTTCAGATAAAATTTTAATAGTACTCTGATAATCTGCGTGCAAATAAAATTAGCCTATTTATTTCATCATCATCATCATCATATCAGCCACAGGAAGTCCACTGCTGAACATAGGCCTCCCCCAATGATCTCCACAATGACCTGTTGGAAGCGGCCTGCATCCAGCGACTTCCTGCGACCTTAGTCAGATCGTCCGTCCACCTTGTAGGCGGGCGTCCGACATTTCGCTTGCCTGTACGTGGCCTCCACTCGAGAACCTTTCGGCCCCAACAGCTATCGGTTCTACGAGCTATGTGCCCGGCCCACTGCCACTTCAACTTGCCAATCCTATGGGCTATGTCGGTAACCTTGGTTCTCCTACGGATCTCCTCATTTCTGATTCGATCTCGTAGGGAAACACCGAGCATAGCCCGCTCTATGGCTCGTTGAGTGACTTTGAGCCTTTTAATGAGGCCCACAGTGAGAGGCCACGTCTCGGTGCCGTATGTCATCACTGGTAACACACAACATACAGGGTATATCATGACTGCTACCGAAAACGAAGCCGGGTGGTAGTTTAAGCGACTTCAGACACAATGCAACAGAAAAAGTTGCAAAAAAAAGCGACAAAATTTTTTTTGTTATTTTTTTCCTATGGCCATATTTGGGTGGTAAATACATTTTTTCCTAAAATAATAGTATATACCCTTTTATTTATAAATACTCTAAGGTATAAAAGAGTTTAAATTATTATTTAAGCAAAAACTATGGATTTACTACCCAAAAATAAAGATATTTAAAAAATCATAAAAAAAAATTGTCGCGTTTCTAGGCGAAATTTTTAATTGCATTGTGTTTGTAGCCACTAAGACTACCACCCGGCTTCGTTTTCGGTAGCAGTCTTGAGATACCCGGTATAAAACATGTAACGCCTATTTATTTACGACTAGATAATTATCTTGAGTTAGTTTGCTATTATATTTTGAAAATAAATGTTAGTAATCATTTTATAGGTCTCAACGCATATTAAATATGGAAATCAAACATTTTAATGTTTATATACTAACAAAAACAAAAATGTTATATTGAGTTTTGTAGGTATCGTGATATTTGTTGGTCAAGAACCACATACTCAAAATAGATATTTTTAAAAATCCATCCATTATATTCTTTCTGGATACATGCTTTCTCGTTGAATTTAATGTAAATATTACACAATTCCTGAAACCCATTGATTTAAAAAAAATGAATACTTTCGTCTTTTAGGTAAATACGTCGGCTTAAATAAAATATTTTAATAGACTTCCTTTGCAACTTTATTACAGAAAAGACACATACTGTAATGTATATACATACATAAACTCACGCACTTTTTTCCAGAAGGCAGGCAAGGGTAGGCAGTGTTGCAACCAAGATACGGACGTTTATTTTCCGTCTCTCTATGTGATAGGGGGTGAGCCTATCGTGTATATACACTATATATCATGCATATATATACAGCGTATCTCAAGACTGCTACCAAAAACGAAGCCGGGTGGTAGTTTTAGTGACTTCAGACACATTGCAACAGAAAATGTTGAAAAAAAAGCGACGATATGTGTTTTATTATTTTTTTCCTATGGTCGTATTTGGATGGTAAATTATTTTTTTTCCTAAAATAATAGTGTAAACCCTCTTATTTATAAGGACTCTAAGGTATAAAAGAGTTTAAATTATTATTTTGTAAAAACTTTTTTTTTCTGGCTTTACCACCCAAAAATTACGATATTTAATAAATCATAAAAAAAATTGTCGCGTTTTTTTTGCGAAAATTTTAGTTGCATTGTGTTTGTAGTCACTGAAACTACCACTCAGCTTCGTTTTCGGTAGCAGTCTTGATATACCCGGTATATACTATGTTGTGATAATATTGTAAATAAAAAAGTGTCCATCACATAAGTACGAGTACTTACAGATATAATACACCCAACAACAATGACATACGTATCGTCCTATATAGTCCTGACCCTACACTTAAGATCGAGTCTTGTGTCGTGGGTATCAGGAACTACGAGAGACTTTTCGGTCTCACACACACAAACTCAGACCTGAACCAAATACATGTGGATCACACAAACATTTATCTCGGTACGGGGATCGAACCCGCAGCGTCATGTTTCACAGCCGGCGTCTAAACAACTGCGCCACGGAGACTGCCAAGTAATACATATCGCACATTTAGAATTAAAGTGATTTATACAAAAAAAATAGATTTTGGCTTTTAACCATATTTTGGCTCTAAGTGACACATGAAATGCAGAAAGATGTATAAATCAGTCTTCTAAACGTATCTTCCACAAGAACAAAATTTATTATGTTACAAAACTTTAATCGACGATTCCCAAAAAAATTTTTTGTTATTTCTCCCTATAAATCTCAATATGCGATGTAATACAAAAATAGCCCCATCTACACTAGAGATTGCTTTCTATATTTTCCTATTTTATTTTGTGGGTCGGTCCCCCTCGAAATCACTCAGTTACGCCCCTGGCGGCGGCTAACTGAGGCTAAGTTGGAGTTAAGTGGTAAGTTAGCAACGTCCAGCGCTGTAAATCGAATTTACTCTGAAGGGTAATACCTTGCAAAATTAATTCCTTTTTCCTATTACTTTAACTATGCTTAAGTACTAAGCTTTCAGTCAGCTTAGTTGGAATTAATATTAACGTTCTCAAGATGCACGGACTTAAAATGGAAACGACTCACATTGCTTTTTAAAAATAAAAAAAACTCAAACAATTTTACAGCCACCGTGGCGCAGTTGTTTTGATGCGGGCTACGAAACGAGAGGCAACGGGTTCTATCCCCGCAGCGCGGCGTGACAAAGGCGACCCGCTCTTTGTGAGGCCTACAATAATTTGTCTCGGGTCCGGGTGTATGTGGGACAGAAAAGTCTGCCGTAGTTCCTGATACCCACGACACAACACTTAAGTGATCTTAATGTGGGGCCAGGACTACGTATGTGACTGTTTGGTGTATTTATTTATATATTTAATTTGGAATTTTTAAGCTGGAAACCGCATTCAAGACCTCTCCAACCCATATCTAAACGTATATTCTCAAAGCTCACTCACCACGTCAATAACAAAACAACTATTTCAGTTCCGAACATTTAAAAATAAACTACACATTACGTTTATACATTTATAGCCCCGTGGAGCGAAATGAGCGGTTTGCCTCTGAATTATTAACAAAGGATTTTATCGGCGACTGGACACTAAAACTAATCGTTTATTATTTACTTAGCAGTTATTTCAGGGAAATTGGATGTTTGTGTACGTTAAGCACTTAAGTATGGCGTGGAAATGAGGTTAACCAGTTGTGTAATCATAATTTTGTAAAAAACAAGTGAGTATATATTTTTTATACATGGTTGGTTAATAAAGTTGAACTCAAGATTACTGGTCTACAGCTCAGTTTAGTGCGAAAGATGGCGATAATGAGGGCATTGTACGTATATCAAACCTGTTAACCTATAACTTAGGATTGATAGAAAAAAAAATAGATTACATAAAGACATATGTCCAAATTTCTTTGTTCATTTGATTGTTATTATTTTCTAATTTCATAACTTACGTGATGATTTGTGTATATTTTCTTCTACTTGTATAGTATACTTATATCTGTAGTTAGTAAACTTTCCCCCCATTTTTCAGTCTGAGTACGTCCGTTTTGGATTGAACTGCATTAACGATTGACGATTTAGAGCATTGTGATCAATACACCATGTTAAAATTAATTTCTGTCCGCATTGCACCTCCCACATACAGTATACGCATTTCACCTCCTGTTCCCCGAGGTTGTTTATCCTCCCTGGCCCCGGCCGCGCATCAATGTAACCACAATCCAACAAATAATTAAAACAGGCCACAGATTACGGCCATCAACTCGTGTTCCAGAGATTTATGATAATATAAAAATGCCGCTTTATATGCGGAGGGGAGAAACTGCCCAACTGGCAGCAATTTACTCTATTGTGAGTGTTTTAACTTGTTTGGATAATATTACGCATGCCTGCATGGTGTTTTACGTAGGCCCCATATTTTATGGGTTTATACGTGTCTGTTTCATTGTTTGTATTTTATGCTTAAAATTTCAAGTAAACATACCTGTCTCAATCGTACTATCGGTTTTAGAGGAGTCCTGCGTCCTACAGTTGTACGTATACAGTTTATCTATTTGATACAGTTGATATGATACAGTTAATACTTGAAACATATAATATCAATTAATATATTATCAACACATAGGTACACTTAACAGACACACCCATTACTAACCAGTTACTTTATTTGTTTTTGATTAATTTCATTGCGGTTTAGAGACAAGTTAGGCATTCCCGGAGACTCGCCGAGCTTCAATGTTCAGTGCAATTACAATGTGTGCCACTGTTGGTCCTAGCTTACAGGATTTGCAGTGGCGGGTGTGAGGGCGGGACAGTCTAACAGTTAGAAACCAAGCTTTGGGTGATGTGTATCACTAGATAAAACTAGAAAGAAAAGAGAAAACTAGAAAGACTCTTCCGAAACCCCAGTCCCAAAAATCTTATTATCAATTAGGATTAGTTGCAGGATGTATTAGGTATAAACGATAAGGTTCTGGTTTAAATTTTCAGAACGAACAATTCACTATGATGTTGATGACATGAATTAGAAGCTGTAATTTGTACTAGCATAACTATAGGGTCTATCAAATCTTAGGATTCATCCTTAGGTTATCCTTAAACTAGAATATGAAAACTCCTGTACCTACCTATATATTTTAAGAATTAGGCGTAAGGTTACGTATGTGAGGAGCCACGTAGAGGAGATAAGGCGACCGAGTTCAATAACTTACATTGAAATATTTAAACATATAGATAAGTGTGTGACATGACCGTAAACTTCAAGCGCCAGGCTTTGGTGTTAGAAACAGATTATTAGTCAGGACATAGTTGTGGGCTGTTTGTTTGATTGGTGGATTGGACAAATGTTATGATTAAAACATATCAATCTTCATTTTTAAAAATAACATACTATTACCTATATGGTTAATTAGTATCGAAATGATATTACGACGATTTCGATGCTTATTACAGTGTAGAGTTTAGTAAAAGATAATAGCTTGCTTTACACTGTTTATTAACAAGTAATTAGAGATGGAGATGATTTTATAACTATAAAAATATGATAAGATAAATTGCTAGCTTGAGTACACGCGTCGCGGGTGACAATTAATTGCGTACTAATTACGTAAAACACGAGTACCGCGCTCGCGGTGTATAAAATGCTGACAAGACCAAATGTAGGGCATTAGCCCGTACATCCTCCCGGGGGAGATTGAAATTATTGAGTATAATATTATTAAGACAAATAACTTATGATAATAATGGCGATGAGACAAGGTGAAGGCATTTTCACTTATAGTATAATGAATGAAAACCTCTATAATAAATTCTAGACGCTTTCACTGATAGTAAACACCGGTTAGCGACGATCAGGCATCGTGCCTCGATCCTGTTTACGCAAACACTGCATTTCTATATCACTCTTACACTGACAATGATCCGCACTGATTGATACACATCGTAAATTTTCACTTGCACTATTGCCGTTACTGGCGCCTTCAGGTTGATTGAGGCCTCCAGGCCCCGCCGCTGAGTGAACGAGGGCGTTGCCTGGCGAAGGTACATTCCATCGCTGTCGCACACGTCTCCATGCTAAAGTTGCACCGGTGATAGCTGCTATCGCCAACAGAACGTAGATTGCTGTATAATGGTGGATGTCATGAACAGAGATCTCATCCTCCTCTGCATGATCTTTCAGTTGCTGGAGGCTACTTTCTATTTTTACTAAAGCCTTCTTTCTGTTTTCGGTATCAGAATCGTTCATATCAAGTAATGGGATTGATATATTAATTAGCTGGTTTATTGGTGGTACATCTGGGGCAATGATATCTGGACGTACGTGGACTATGTCTGGTCGAAACAACTTATGTGAGTAGATAAATGACTCATCCGTTTTAAGCATACAATCACTCGTCATAGCGGCAATTCCTGCCCGAACCAGCTGATATGACGTAACTCGAGTGTCATCACAATGAACTCGGGCGACACAAGTGTGACAACAAAAGTACATATATGTATTAGTGTTGTGTAAGTTGATCCATGCAGTTTTGCACGGAGCGGTAATTAGACGACACGACGTCCTTGTGTTGTCAGCAGATTCACACAGGTCGTAGTCCCCTCTCAGCTGATTGATAGGAGACTGAAGGTAACATAGATACGTATCGGTTCGGCGATGTAGACATTCATTTATTTGGTGTTTCGTTATAGTTAGGTAAGTTTCCTTACGCAAATTTATTGCCATGTATTTTGATTTAGGTATCAAAGTGGCCATGGAATCTTCTCTAACTCGTTGTGGGATAGCTATCAGCTCGTACAGCTCATAGGGATCGCGACTAGTAAGTGGAATTCGTATTTCAAACATCACATATTTTTCCAATATTCTTGTCTTAATTCTTAGTAAAGAATAGATGTCACGTAAATCATCATGTACATTCTCTATTGGTAAGCTTAGATCGGACGGCAGCTGTGAGGAAATGATACTGAGCTCGTGAAGAAGTTGGTTCGGAGAAATAAGGTGAAAGTCGAATTTGCCGTGATAAACATCCGTAACCTGGTTTATAAGCATGCTTTGGATTCCTCTTAGATTATTCAACATATTGCTAGCTGAGAGTGCTCCAAGGACGAAAATATTTTTAATATTATTACGATTGCTTTCACTTGCTACATTATTCAAAGTTCTTGTAAGAGTATAGATGTTTTTCTGGATAGAGTCATGCTGTTTACTCACTGCTTCTTCAGTGCGCTTTAAAAGGTTATATTCAGCTTCGACAATTGAGGTTTGATTTTTCCACAGGTTAACTAAATGGTTTTGATTCAGATGGATTTGATCTATATCTCGTTGATATTGTTCCGCGAATCTTTCATCTAATACGCCAAACAAATAATTTGATAAATAGCCTACCCCGTTGACTAATCCACGACGCTGTCTAGTGTGTGTATTAATATGCTGATTTAGTAAAACTTTGTTGTAATATTGTAATTCCGACTGGCCATGACGTAATTGTGCTGGTAGTACGTCGCAATAAGGTGTATCATTTAACTTCGAACAAGTGAATTCCAACTGTTTGATATATTTGTTCAAAGCATAGCACCCACTCCAAAATGGTTCCATTTCGTAGTATACAACCAGCTTCCACTCATCTCGAATCAGTCGTACATTTGCGATTTTGTCCAAGTACAGACTCTGATTTTGATAGAACTGGTTTACATGTAATTTACTCTGAACCGATGTACAAATATTCATAAACAGGATGATAGAGAACAATGTGCTTACGATATTAATTTTCTTGGTATGTTTATAGCTGGTTTTGGTTGCTGAAGCTGTAACTTTAGGGTGTATCTGTTTATCTGGCTGTCTAGGTTCAAGAGGGAGTACCGATAGCTTTAGTACGGGGCGTTTCATATACCCGTTTTTAGTTTTTAAGGTAACGACTCTCACAATTCCGTCACTACCGGGGTGTATCTCTACAACTCTTCCAAGCGACCATTTTCCCGGTGGGAGTTGTTCGTCATGTATGCAAACGATATCGCCGATACTAATATTTGGATGTCGCCGGAACCACTTGCTTCTTACATTTAATTGAGACAAATATTCAGATTTCCATCTCTTCCAGATATCTTCTAATAATTTTCTGACCAGTTGCCATCTAGTTCTTGCATCCTTCTCGGTTTCAATGATATTCAAATCACCTCTGCCCGTAAGAAAATGAGCAGGTGTCAAAATGTCCAGGTCCTCAGAATCTTCAGTTAGCGGACATAGTGGCCTAGAATTAAGACACGCTTCTATTTGGGCTAAAAGGGTAGTATATTCCTCGAATGTTAATTTTTGTTGGCCGATGACCGGCTTTAAGTGACTTTTGACGCTGCGAATTGCTCTTTCCCAAAGTCCAGATGCACTTGGCCAAGACGGAGCCTGAAAATGCCATTCGATGTTCATGTCAGTAATCTCTCTGAGAAAATTGCTATCTATAATTTGCTGTAGCTCGAAGTATTCCTCTTGTAAATTTCGGTTACTTTTGATAAAATTGGTTGCATTGTCGCTATAGACATGATGTGGAGCTCCTCGTCTGGCAGCCATCCTCTTCATCGCTGATAAGAATGCCGCACTAGTCAGGTCCGATACTAGCTCGATGTGTACAGCCTTAGTCACCATACATATGAATAAAACTATATACCCTTTAGTTGTTTTAACACCTCGACCACGGCTCGATTTCACGTCTATGAATCCTGTTAGATCTACGCCTGTATGGAAAAAAGGTGGTGCTTCCGTAATACGTTGTTCAGGAAGCGTCCCCATTGGAGACTGTCCCGCCCTCACACCCACCACTGCAACTCCTGTAAGCCAGGATCAACAGTGGCACGCAATGTAATGACACCGAGCATTGAAGCTCGGCGAGTCTCCGGGAATGTCTAACTTGTCTTTAACCCGCAACGAAATCAATCAGAAAGTTAAATTAATAGGAGGAGTTGGAAATAAATTATTGTCCACTTCCCTCCGTGCAAAGCGGGTGACAAAGCAATGAAATAAAGAGGTAAATAACCTCGCAAAAAAGACTTTTACAGCCGGAGAAGCCAGCTGTAAAGCACCACGGATCAAATCCTTATTACATTTAAATGGGACCTAATATGTGAGCTGTTACACTTGATTCCAGTAATAGGTATGGCAAAAACGCCGGAAAGCACGGAAATTCGTCCTAGTCTCTACAAGGTCCGTGTAGTATACAACTCCAGATGATATTTGCATACTATCCAGCATGGTTTTACGCTCATTCTGCCAAAGACTACACTCCCAAAGTATATGATGCGCGGATTGTTCATATTCGCAATTTGCTGTTGAACATGGGCACGCAGGCGATTCCACAAGGTTAAAAGAGTATAGTTTAGACTTAAAGTTACCATGGCCCGTGAGGAACTGTGATACGCAATAATCGACATCTAGCCATGTCTTCGTCAAACGATCACGCACGCAAGGAAAATATTGGTATAAATGCCGTCCCTTCAAAGATACCTCCCATCTATTTTGCCATTCATCTAATAGTTCGCTATATACCATATGAAGCGGTTTAAATAATCTGTCGACTTTTAAGAGTTCACGTGCAGTTAAAAATCTTTGATCCATATTCTCCTTAGTAGAGTAATACATGGCGGCGCGACGTTGCACCTCCAGATCGACTGGAAGTACACCCGCCAGGACAGGCAAAGCTTCGGTACTAACAGTTCTATATGCCTTGCACAAGAATATCAACGCCAAACGTTGGCTCTGGAGCAGTTTTCTTCGCACAGCACCGATAGTAGCCCTATCAGCCCATACGGGAGATCCATAACAAATACATCCTAAGTAAGTTGCTCCATAGATGATTTTTAGTGTATTGAAAGATAGCCCCCACGTTGATTTCGATATTCTTGTCAAAGCAAAAAAGTTCCTTTTCGACTTTTCCCCGACGTTCTTAATATGTTCCAGAAAGGAAAAATTCCTTTCCAAAATTAAACCGAGATAACAAACCGATTCTTTTTTCTTTACAGTGATACTATTAAATTTAATTCGCGGCGGTGATTTTAAAGTTCCTTTTAGAAGTAATTGGAACGTTTTATGTGGTGCAAACTGTAAGCGATTTCGATGTCCCCAATCACATATTAATTTTAAACACGCGTCTGCCATATTTTCTAATCCCGGCCTACTGTTTGACTCTATAAGCAAGAGGCCATCGTCCGCATATCCGGTCAAAGAACACCCCGACGGTAAGGGGATTGTAAGAAAATCGTCGAAGCCTAAATTCCACAAATAAGGACCTAAGACCGAGCCTTGTGGACAACCCATCGTCAGTGGTTTCGACACGGCATAGTGTCCAAGTTTAAGTTTTGTTGTTCCATGCGAGAAATACGAGTAAATAAGTGAATATATATTTTTAAAGCAACCTCGTGATTTCAACTTAAGAAGCAGCATTGGCCACCAAGCGTTGTCGAAAGCACCGGAGATGTCCAGAAAAATACCGAGTACATATTTACACACCGATGTACTTACCGCTCTTCTAACCGAAATTGCCGCGTCGATAGTTGACTTACCCGTAGTAAAACCGAACTGATTTTCGTGAAATTTTGGTCCGCCCGGTAGCAATCGAGGGACGATAAGACGTTCTAAAAGTTTACCTAGCGACGGCAAGAGTGTAATAGGTCTATACGACTTAGGATCATGTGGAGGTTTATCGCCACTCTTGGGTATTATCCGAATGAAACCGGTACGCCATACTCGCGGAAATACCCCTTCAGCAATGCATCTGTTATAAACTGTAAGTAACGCATCGCCTGCCGATTTACACGCCTCTTCAATCATTTTGTTCGATATTTTATCGTCACCGGAAGCCTTGTTTAGGGGCAAAGATCGTACGATTTCACTAAATTCATCAAACGACGACAGATTTGAATCCGAAGAGTTCGGCAGTTCCCCGGCCCACATCCTAATCTGCTTGTGGTATTCTGTGTCATTTTCAACATTATCATCCGGAATTAACGATTGTAACAGAGCGTCCGTTGTCTCCTCAATACCAGTGGTGTAGTTGTTGTCAATTTTTAAATTCTCAATATATGCCAAATTGATTGACCTATTCGCTTTGAATTCATGGTATAAAGGAGACCACGGACCCTCACTATCTAACCGAGCCACAACTTTTCGTAATAAATTACCCTTAGATTTTTGGACGGCCGCTTTATAATGCGATCTGGCAACTCTCAGTTTATTTAAAGCAGATGTAATTGCTTCCCCTGTGACAGAACGTCTCTTAAGCCCGTTAAAACGCCTACGCGCTCTGCGAAAAGGCCGACGTAGTTGGACTAGTAAATCATTCCACCAATCACACCTCCGAGCGTTAGTGATGGAACGTCGACCGATGGTAACGTCTGCGCAATATGTAAACGTGTCCGACATAATCTCCGCACAGGTTTCAGCTGACAGATCATTGCGAATGAAGTCCCCAGCATGCCGAGCAAATAGCGAGCTAAATAAATCCCAGTCTGCGCCTCGGGATTTATATTTAAAATTAAAATTATTATGTACCGGACCCTGCGTCAATCTAGGCAAGAACTCGTACACAATCAGGCGATGGTCACTACACGACGCGTCCGGTAGGACGCGCCACCTATCAATACGGACGTCTCCACTAGAAAGTGTGACGTCAATAGAAGATTCGCCCATAGGGCTACTGTAAGTAGGTGGTGCATCGGGGGTGTTGTGTATTTCGAGATTCATCTCTGCAATGAAATCTTCTACAGCGCAACGTCGCTCGGTATCAGTGGAGCGATATTTGCCATACCAAAGGACAGATGACGCATTAACGTCAGCACCTATAATAATTTTATGTCCAGCGAGGGACCGCAAGACATAGCGGAGGTGACACAGGTGAGGACCCACAGGATCTGAGTATTGAAAATAACAGCTCACAACATAAACCTTACAAATCGGACTAGACACCTCAGCGACAGCACAGTGTGACGTCATAAGATTACGCACAGAGGTTACGGTAAGATTTGAACCCGACACAAAAATACCTGCTCGTGAGTTGCTATCAAGTTGTACGACCTTACTAGATATACGCGCATGTTGATATTGCTCCTGTACTAGTACGATATTTAACTTATACTCGCGAATTAACGTATCTAATTCCGACGTTGCTACCCTATCATTATGGAGGTTTAACTGTCCGATGGTAAAGTTATTCATATTGAGTTAGTACTGGGTCGAAAGAAATAGTTGTTGGAGTTTGTAGTTGTACGTTGGACACTCCTGAGACCCACAGCGATGATCGTGGGGTTTTTTAAAGCGCTTGCAAGGTGCGCATACTGGCTTAAAATCTGTGTCTGAACTGTGCGGACACGCCTTAGTCTCGTGTGCTTCAGCACAGACGGCACACGTAGGTGTTTTTACTGTACAGAACTTTTGCACATGCCCATAGTATTGACAATTCATACAACGCACTATTTCTAAGTCGTCAATGAATCGACAGGTGGCCCAGTCAATAAATAATTTCTCTTTTGTGTCCGCCAGATGTTTCCTTATCTCTGAATCTAACTCAATGCCAATCCATTTACGACCGTTATCTAAATTACGTCTACGAACTATTTTAATGGATTTAATGAAATCATCCTCCTTTATTGGCAATTCGTCCTTGATATTTTGACGATACAGTGCGGTAATAAAAGCGCGGTCTTCCATAGAGGATGGCACATCCTTAACGAGGATACGGGGGCGGCGCCCCTTGGGTTTTTCGAGACGTAATCCCGCCGATTTAATTGCCTCGACAGATTCGAGTTTTTTAATTTGTTTCTCATTCGCAACACGAAGCACGACGCGACCCTTCGTGGTTTTTTTCACGCCTACAATTTGGAATCCGTCATCACTTGGCTTTATTGCCTTAAAAAGCGCCTGTTTAGTTGCGGACGATGACGCCAAATCAGCTGATCGCTCGTCCGTCGGACATGCAACAATACACGGCCGTGGCGCGCGCGACTCCACTAGCGGTGCAGGTTTCGGTAAACGGAGTTTAAGTCGATCGGAGAAAAGTGAATTATTATTCTCGACAATATCATGACGTTTGTATTGGTCTAATTCGCGTTGCATATTGGCCAACTTGGTTTCATTGCAAGATGATTTTAATGCTAGTAACGAAACTATGGATGTAACACGTTGCGTTATATCTAACACTGCCGACCTATTCGCCACATTCATACGCGAGCCCTGATCATTAACAATCTCATTAATTTTCGACAAATAATTGGAAACATCTGACACCAAATCACAATAGTCCGCGCGGCTCGCGTCGCTGCCGTTATCTAAAGATGAAGTCTCGGTCGATTCCGATAATTGCAAACGTTTGGAACATACGGGGGAAACATAAGTTGGTGAAGTCGTGTCACTAAAAAGTCGTGTAGCCGAATTAGGTGACCTAGGTGTTAGCTTACTTTGACCGAAAGGATTGGGCCCACGGTCGGGCGGAACTTTATTTTGAGCTGACATTATTTTGCCGAAATGAAATTAAGATTTTATTATTTTTAATCTTATAAAATGACACAAACAATATAAAATATTACTTAGAAAAGAAACAACAGCTGATTGTATGCCGGCCGAGCGATATTTTTTTTTACGATACCCACACTAAAAAGAATATAAAGTACTTACCGAGGATTAATTGCTTAATTTCACTAAATTACGCAATAAAACATTTAAAAACTTAAGCGTCCCCATTATTTGATGTTGGTGTTGAGGATTATACTTTCTACAGATAACGCACTTCCTGATTTGTTTCTTGACTGCCCTAATTCCGCCAAGAATCCAATATTTTTGACGTAAGCGTGTAGTTGTAAGTCGAGCTCCCGCGTGAAAACTTTGTAGATGCACCTCCTCTATAAGCAATGTAGTGAAGCGGCAATCATGCGGTAATATTATTGGGTGTTTCGTTTCAATTTTTAGTGAAGACTTTCTTAGTCTTCCACCAACTCTGAGGATCCCATTTTCATCGATATATGGGTCCAGATTCAGAAGCTTGCTGTTCATCTTGACTGTTTTGTGTTTATTTAAATTGTGGATATCTTCATAAAATTCATTATATTGTACATGTTTGATTATTAGCAATTTAGCCTTGCTTAATTCTTGTAACGTGATATAGCTAGGTAGTTGTTTTTTATTTATATTTAGAGCGCGTAGTAACCATGCAGCAATAAATATTGTTTTGCGCAATGTACTGTATTTATTTAGAAGCTCCGTTATTATGGTGGGTTCCGCAGATTTTATTTGCGTAACGTTTATGATTTTTTTATTTAGTTCTAGATCTGTTGCAAATATCTCCTGCGCTTCATGTTTGAATGACAATAACCATGTTGGACCCTTCCACCATAAAGTGTTTTCTCTTAGTTGTGAAGCTAACTGACCTCTACTAGCGCAATCAGCGGGGTTTTCCGCTGACCTTACGTAACTCCAACACTGAGGTGGCATTATCGGAGTTATAAGTTTTATTCTGTTGCTGACAAACGGCTTCCATCTACCTGGGTCGCCTTGTAGCCAACCTATTACAACCTTGGAGTCGCACCATCCGAAGACTTCAATTTTGTTACCACATATACTTTGCAAAATCTTCTTCATCAACTTAGCTAGTAATTGTGCTCCACTCAACTCAAGTTTTGGCAAAGTTATACTCTTCGACTGGGGCACTACCTTGGTTTTAGCTGCCACCAAAACAACTGTAGCCTGACTTTGTCTTTCTACTCGTGCATACACCACACATGCATACGCTCGCATTGAAGCGTCACAGAATCCATGTAGTTGAATACAGTCGCCTTTACAGCTCCCAATCCACCTTGGTAACTCACAATATTTTATGCTATCGATATCCGCTCGTAATTAAGTCCATTCTGCTAAAATGTCGTTGGGTACCGGCTCATCCCAACTTAGGTTAGTTTTCCATAGATTTTGAAATAAGACTTTTAAGTTGATTACAACGGGGGCAAGCCACCCTAGCGGATCAAAAATTTTTTAAATTTCGCTTAACAAAACTCGTTTAGTGAGCTTGGGCAAAGTTACTTCCGAAAGTTGGTGTTTGAAAATAAATTTGTCATTTGTCATATTCCAGCTTAGGCCTAATGTTTTCGTATCTTCTGACTTGAAATTAAATTGGTTGTTTGTTCGTTTTTGGTCTTCTTCTAAGTCTTCAAGTAACATTTGGCAATTCGACGACCATTTTCGCAATAAGAATCCACCCGATAATAATAATTTGTTTATGTCAGCCACTAAAGCCTTTCCTTCGTATACAGAATAAAAGCTTGTTAATAAGTCGTCCATAAACAAATCTTCTTCCAGTATTTTTGCTGCTGCTGGAAACTCGGTTCTTTCATTCTGTGCTAGCTGATGCAAAGTCATCATTGCCAAAAATGGCGCCGATTTTGTCCCATAAGTGACCGTCGTCAGTTCATATGATTTGATTGGTTCGCTAGGATTATCTCGCCAAACGATTTTTTGTAGTTTGCGGTCGGATTTGTGCACTAAAATTTGCCGATACATTTTTTCAATATCGGCAGTTACTACAAACGGATACTGTCTCCACTTTATAATCAGTGACTGAAGATCTTTTTGTAGATTCGGTCCCCGAAGCATGACGTCATTTAGGCTAACTCCAGTTGAAGTCTTTGACGACGCATTAAAAACAACTCGGAATTTATTTAAATTACGCTCGCCTGGTTTTTGTACGCAGTGATGAGGGAGATAACATGCTATCGACGTCTCCATCGGGGTGTAGTGTTCTTCCATATGACCTAATTTTTTATATTCTGATATGAAATCTTTATATTGTTGTTTTAGCTGATTTTGTTTGCTAAGTCTTTTTTCAAGGTTGCAAAATTGTGCCATAGCTATATTTTTAGAAGATCCGAGAGTATGTAATTCCGCCGACTTAAAAGGTAATCTTACAACATACCGACCATCTGATTGGCGCTCCGTTGTTGATTTGTAGAATTGGACGCACTCCTGGTCTTCGCTCGTCATTTCTGAATCATCGTCGATGTCCTCCACTTCCCAGAATTTTCTGATGTCTTCAATATTGTTCAGTACCACATTACATTGAAAGCTATTGGGCATTAAGCCTCCGCATAAAATCCAGCCTAACTGCGTTTGCTGCACAATCGGTTGTGGACTATTCTCGCTCTTCAGAAAACCGCTTAGTATAATATGTGAATAGATATCTGCTCCGAATAATAGGTCCACCCGACGGCTTACGTTAAACTCAGGATCTGCTAGTTGGATGCCACATAATTGTGGCCAGTTAGGTTTGACGAATGATTGCGTTGGGAGATCTTTGATCAAGCTATTCATTATGATTACATCAGTGTTAAAACTGAAATCGCTGTATATCGATGAACATAAAATATTTATAACGCCTTTGCTGTTGTTCTCCCTTTCTCCTACTCCAATAATTACTCCGCTACATTTTCTTCGTTGTATACCTAATAGTTGAGCTGCATTTTCCGAGATCAGGGAAATTTGAGAGCCTTGATCTATTAAGGCACGCATTGTATGTTTAACTCCGTTTGCTGCCGTTACCCGAACTAATGCTGTTGCTAAGAGTACTTGCGACTGATCCTCCTGAGATACATGCGTATTTCCAGCCACGTGCTCAGACACTCTGATGCCTGATGACGTAGAAGGTTGCATTAGTGCATACGCGTCGTGTAGTATAGTGTGGTGTTTGCCTCTACAATTGCGACATCTTTTAGTTGAAAAACAATTTTTGCCATTATGGTCAAATAAGCAATTCTTGCAAACATTTAGGTCGCTGACTGTTTTTAGTTTCAAATCATTCGACATGTTTATGAAATTTTTACATTGGTATAATAAATGATCAACTTGTTTACACAAGCGACACTTGACACCACATCCGCTAAGTACCTGAGGTGCAGATTTCCACGCATGTTTTCGATTAAAATTAGTGGGTTCGGATCTATAAAATTGATTGTGTTGATAATTTTTTGATTTTCCGTTGAAATAGTTACCCTTGGAAAAGCTTGCTTTAGAAGATTGTGGATCTAATTTCCTTTGAGATGATTCAAGAGTGGTAAATTTAAATTCAAGAAAATCGATAAAATCTGCTAGTTGCGGTATTTCCCGTGAATTCTTCGCGTATTTTTGATACTCCGTATAGGTCTCCGAATCCAGTTTCTGGGATAAAAGGTGGACCACCATCGGCCCACATGCTTCAGTATCTATTCCAAGAGTCTTCAGAGCATGAAGATTTTCTATAGCTGCGTCATGAATTTTTTTGTAATAGGCTTTCGAGCGTCGATCCACGTTCGGCGTGGTCAGAAGTAAGTTCATATGAGCCGTAAATATTTGCTTTTTGTTGTCATACCGGTTATTTAAGATTTCCCAACACACAGCATAATTTTCTGTTGTCACGTTCAAATGTCGCACTAAACCAAGGGCTTCGCCTTTCAATTTAGTTTTTAGATGCTGCATCTTCTGAGCCATAGATAATGTGGGGTTACAATGAACAGCTTCACTAAATAAATCTTTAAAAGAAGTCCATTCATTATATTGACCGGCAAAGGTCGGAATATCCAAAATTGGTGTAGATTGTTCCCAATGATTATTGGACCACATCTTTCTGAAGATTTGTCTTTTCAGACGACAGAACGTATCTTCGTGTGTAAGAAAAACTCCTTGATAAGAATTTTCCTCACCGTCCAGCTCAGCTTCGATTTCCCAATGGAGCGTGTCAATTGTAGTCCACCGAGACGTCAGATTTTTCAGTTTATCCTCGAACTCCCACTTTTCCTCAATATCGTCCAAATCAATGCTAGCTACCGTTCTAGAGAATGCCTTGAAATTAATATATTGCTTACGCAGCATGTCATCCAACTTACTACACAATCCCTTAGATATCTGCTGTCGCGATAAAGTACTCGCAGACTGCTGACCCTGTTCAGCTGCATAATCGCTGGTCTCGGCATTAGATGGTTCCGAGGGTACAGCCTGTTTAGTTGGCTGACCAAGCGCGATTTTAGGTCGCACCACCATTTTTTCTTGTTGCTGAATAATAGATTCCTTAATGCTTTTGTAAAGTGACATCGTACGTACATAGTCTCCGTTTATATAATACGGCTCATCCCGGATATCATAGCTCGAGAGTTCGACGTGATTATTTTCGAACTCCTTCCAGTAACTCTCTAATGTGTCTAACTTTCGCTTAAAGTAATCCTGGGACGACTTTCGCTCTGCTCCATCTTTGCTTAAGTTGATACCGAATTTTCTGATAGCATCAATAATCGTACTTTGGCTGACAAGTAGATCCTCCATGGCTAGTAGATACAATTAGAAAGATCTTACTTGCGTTACACGTTGCTGGCTGCTTACGCCGGAACTGGAAACTGCAATTCCAAACCACGCTGGCTCCTCCACACACGCGAAAAAAAATAGGTCCGCCTGTACGGAGGCTCGAAGGACCGTGTAGAATTTAGTAAAAGATAATAGCTTGCTTTACACTGTTTATTAACAAGTAATTAGAGATGGAGATGATTTTATAACTATAAAAATATGATAAGATAAATTGCTAGCTTGAGTACACGCGTCGCGGGTGACAATTAATTGCGTACTAATTACGTAAAACACGAGTACCGCGCTCGCGGTGTATAAAATGCTGACAAGACCAAATGTAGGGCATTAGCCCGTACAAAATACGTTTAATGATTTATTTTCACTATTACGCCAGATTTAAAATACAATTTGAAAATGCTTACACTTGTAAGGATATTTGAGGTCCTTTTGCTTCGTTTTTCTTCACTATTAAATCAAACTATGATTCACTATGAATTCTCAAGTAATTCACATCATTGAAATAAAACTATTAAGCGATCCGATCTACGCAGAAGGATCGCAAATACATATTAGCTATTTAAATTAATTTTTAAATTAATAATTGTAAAATAAGGGTAGTTGAACTGTAACAGTCACAGAGCGGACGTCTAATACCTCAGTCCGCCCCGTGACCACGAAAGCTGTAAAGTAATCGAAACGTCGGGAACTCAAAAAATGTAAAATTAAACCAAATCCGTGATAAAATCCGTAAATAATAGTTTTATTTCAATGTGTAACATTCGCGTAAATCTAAGAAACCATAATTCACATCATTTATGAAACAAAGTATAAAAATCGAAAATCCCGGCAAATCCGAACTATCAACAAACGCATAGCAACCTAAATATCAACGTCCATCAGAAGACGTCCTATATCAAACATTCTTGTCATAACAACAGCGAACCACTTGAAGGGTTTAACGACACAACTTAAGGAGCACAATCGTCGAAACTTGCCGGAACTTGGCTAACTATGTTATAACATGGTACAAGAGTTGCTCCGTGGAGACCCTTTGAATTTCCAATGTTTAGATATTGATTGCTGGACCTGTTAATCGCATATGAATATGGAGACTCTTAAAACTGATATTATTGCTGAAGCTGTTAACTGCATACTTTTAAAAATAATATTATGTATTTGATTATTTTGTTATAAGAACGAACTTAACTAGAATACAGTGATTTTTGTGTAATTTTGCGGCCTTTATTCAACTCATAATGCAGTACGTTTTAAATATTTAATTTCTATTTCGCCATACCGGATTGCCAAAAGCCCTTTGGAGATCTACGAAGATAATGTGCTTGTAGTGTTATTTCTGTAACTCAAAATGATGATAAAAACTATAACATGAAAATAAAAAGTATGCTTATTATTTATAAAACAACACACAATTCAAATATTTAACTAATAGAAAAATACCAACGTAATTTTATAAAACAAATCTATTATTTATTCATATGATAGCTTTAAATTGTTGTTAAAAGCATCGGTTTCTGACAGTAAACGCAATTAATTATTTAATGCAAGAGTTCAAAATATTTCATTCAATTATTAAGTGGTGAACTTAAAATATACTATCTAATGGTTTCTTAGATTTACGCGAATGTTACACATTGAAATAAAACTATTATTTACGGATTTTATCGCGAATTCAGTTTAATTTTTTACATTTTTAACTTCCCGACGCGACGTTTCGATCACTTTACAGCTTTCGTGGTCACGGGGCGGACTGAGGTATTAGACGTCCGCTCTGTGACTGTTACAATTCAACTACCCTTATTTTACTTATTTTTTAATTTAAATTAATAATTGTGGCCTAACCACTCGTAATCGTACTCTCGACTGTAGAAGAGACCCGTGCCCTGCAGTGGGACGTATATGATATACTATATACTATATATATATATATATATATATATATACTATATATATGACTTTGACCTGATCTTTAATTTTTATAGTTCTGACCGCATACTAAGATCAAACCTTGCGTCCTGGATATCAGACACTACGATTGACTTTTCGGTCTCACAAACGCCCAGAGCCGAAACAAATACCTTTAGATCAAACGATTATTTAAATAATAAATAAATAAGACCCAACAGGAACATACTTACTCCAGACCCCACACTAAGATCGAGTGTTATGAGAAGCTACGGGAGACTTTTCGGTCTCACAAACACAGACCCGAAAAAAATATTTTTGAGCCGCGTAAACCTTTGGCTCGGTACGGGGATCAAACCCGCGGCCTCATGTTTCACAGCCAGCGCCTAACCAACTGCAACATGGAGACTGTCAAATCGTACTTTAATCGAGCATAAGTATCCAAAAAATATATTTTATTTCATATCATGCCCAGAGCTCAAAAGACCGTGCAGCCGAACGTAAATAGAAACCAACATGGCGACTAATAACCTTAAAAGTTGTGAGCAAACCATGTTTCGAGGTGTTACATCTCTGGTTCTCTGAAGGACCGTTTAAAAACAGAAACTCAGATCCTTTAACAAGGTGTATGGTCACGTTTCGGTTTTGTCAATGTTTGAAGTCCATTACTGAGTAATCCCTCGGTTAGGTTATTTGATGGATTAGCCGTCCGTTTGTTTGTTTCGAGTTTTTCGTCCAGTGTTGCAGAAAAAGAAAATACAGAGATATTTTCGCTCAAAAATTGTAAAATGGAGTTGAATACTGAATGTTTGTAAAAGGACAAATGGGTTCATTAGTTTATTAAAATATCAGATTTATTTTTTATTTCATTTTGAAAATGAAATAAAGTCGTGCCTTTATAAAAAATATGATTTACATCGCTAACTTTATTATTAGATATGTACACATATATGTTGTGGGCCAAGTGATTAATGCGGGCAGTATTCATAATGCCCGGGCAGTATGAATATTGCCGAGCCATATCGGGCCAAGTGATAAATTACAATCTAAACTCACCTATTTATCACATTGCCAGGGCATTATGAATATGGCTACTTGATGATCGGGCAATGTGATTAATAGGTGATTTTTTGCATGGTGCGCTGCCGCACCTGCGATAGACCCATAAATTAGAAAGGTTGAATTGATCTGCTTATGTTTAGTTGTTTTTTAACGTCCGAAACATTATCTTCAGAAAAAAAATTGTGTACCCACTTTATGTATCAGCTAGGTCACTGTGCCCCAAAACCGACTCGTAACACCCCGACTTCACGTAGTCTTTTGGTTACCGACCCTAAAGTGTATATAATAAGCCGGAGCCGCGGAGGGAGAGCAGCCCCCGCCCGCTGTAACGAAGGATAGGCAACCGTACGAGCCGTAGCGGCTGAGGCTGGTCGCCAGAGGCAACCAGCAAGCCGAAGCTGCGGAGGTGAGCATGGTTGCCTATCTTTTGTTACGCAAGGGCGAAGGGGCTGAACTTCCCGTAGCGCCGGAGACCATGCAGAAGCTAATTTGTATTGACAACAAGTGTTTTAAGGGTTAGGTTGCTATAATAGATATTTCTCAGGAATGGTGCGTTACGTTTTCATGGGAGTGGTACCAGGGGAGGTGCGACACTCCCCCTCCCCCTCCACTCCTCCCAACCCACCCGCTCGTGCTGCCCTATTCTAAATTCTACCACTTCGGCTCTTTTTTTTATTTTGATTCGCTTTACATCACTTTGCCCAATAGGCACTTGGCATTATTCATAATGTCCGGGCAATGTGATAAATGGATTGGTTATAATCACATTGCCCGCTCTTATTGGGCATTATTCATATTGCCCGGGCATTATGAATAATGCCCGATTAATCACTTGGCCCATAATAAATACACGGCACATCTAGGATGCAATTATATAATGCGAACTATCAAAAACATTAAAATTTAAAACAAAAATCCATTGCTATCCTTACAGATCAGCCGTCAACCAAACATGTCATTAACACGGAAAGCATCGTCGGAAAACATTGATTGCACTGATGAATAAACGCAGGAAGGCTCGCAACAAACAACCCGCAAAAGAGCCGCTTAATTGCCAATTTATTCATGTTTACAATACTATTGTTTGACAGAGCTCAATTAAATTTTGCAATTAATATCGGCCGCTTCAGGGTGTCGGGTAATTGCTCTGTTTGCTTGTCCGTTGTCTTGTTTGCGATACTATCAGAACTTTGTGGTTCGTGGTCGTTCTTTTCCTTTGTCATCTCGTCTTATTCTATCTACCTTTATCTTGCAATTGTAGCGATCGGTCGCAGTAGCTTGAGAGTAGACTATTAAACTACAGACATTATTTATTTCTAATGATTTATTAGGTTTGAATACGTTTCAAACAGCATTTAGTTTTAACTCCAGACACAAATTAGTTCATATGTACAGATATACCATAAATAAATCACGTATCATATCAATTAAAACGATGGTATAACATGTCAATAGACTTTATTTAGAAGGCACTATCCTAACCATCAGATGCGTTGCATTTTTTTGCCATATAAGTACATACAAAAACTCTCATAGATTATTTCTAATCAATTCAAAACAATTACAACCCAATATCCATTACATAATGGTTAAAATACAACGATATAAAATCCCACGCAAACATCGTACATTCAGCTGGCCACTGTAATGTAATAACGATAGTTATGACAGTTTAATGCAACATTGTAATTAGCCGAGCGGCCAGTACCTCTATTAACTTCATTACAATTACTTTGTTAGCATCGGGTGTAATTAGGCTTAAATACAGTACATTGAGAGCAGTGTAATAACATTTCAATGTTTGCATAATTAATATTTTACCTTATTAGTGTATGCTTAAACATGAAGTTATTAAATTAAGGTTAATGTAATAATCTTTTATGTCGTGTAGTAAAATATCAAGGTAATAAAATACGAAAAAAAGACGTAAACTAAACAGAAATAAGATACGGAATTAAATTAACATTTAAGATATTATAATGATTTTATTTATACCCTTATTTTTATTACCGTAGCTAATAATTTCTCTATCATAGTTCCAACGGAAAAATACATTAAAAGACTTTTAGTAGCTTTAAAACTATGGTAGACTATATAAAATAGCGCTGATCTTTCAGGTTCGAATCCCGAAAGGGCAGGGTCGAACAAAGTGATTTTCTATATTCTATTAATTATATTCAGAAGTCAGTAAATTGTGGCCAATATGTCGATAGGCTCGTCCCCTATCACATCATGGACGGAAAATATAAGGCGAAACCTTAGAGTATATATATGTATATAGAGGGAGCGCTAGTACTTCAAAAACGTAGATAAAAATTGTGGTGCCGGGCCACCTTTTTCTGCCCTCCTATTGGCTAATATTTGAACAGGTTGTGCAACTTACATAAATTAATTGAAAAAAAAATTAAAAATAAATAGTTTAGGTCTATTTAATTCGACTCAAACTCGTTTTAAAAGGATAATAGCTAAATATAATTTCGGCTATCAAAGGAAATTATAGCAATTTATTGCTAAATAATTAATTCAATTTTTACTAATATAGGAGCGCTACCAACATTACGAACAAGAAAATATCTACGTTTTTCAAAACGCGAATGTATGACAGCGCTCCCTCTATGTATAAATACTCTAAGGAGGAAACATGGGTTTCTTGTTTAGACCTTCAGGAGAAAAGGCGTGATGTTTAAGCATTTTTTTTTAGCTTTGAATGGCCAGACTAGCATGCCGTTCGCCTGATGGTAAGCGATGCGACCACTCATGAACAGTAGCAAAACCAAACAACACCTTAAATTACAAAGCAATGCTTGGCATTCCACTGCGCTCGCCATCCTGAGACATAAGATGTTAAGCCTCAATATGTCCAGTAGTTACTCTGGCTACAATATCCTTCAATCCGAAACACAACAGTGCACTTAAACTGCTGTTTGACGGGAGAAATAGACATTGCGGTGGTACCCACCCAGACAGCCTCTCACATATCAGAGACCTACCACCAGTATTTATATGTATTATGCTAAAGTTGCAGCATAAATCCTTATTATTAGGCAATTTTAAATTTCTTACATTATCAACATAACAATAGTCATATAATAATACAAAAATAAAAAGAGTTGATGATCTTCATAAAACTAAATTAATATTCAGCTTGAATAATTACAAAGAACACTCCCTATTGAGTCGCGTTTAAAAAAAAAGAAATGAAATCATAATCGGTTCATCCGTTCTGGAGCTATGGCGCCACATACAGCCATACAGATACACAAGCCAACCTTATAAAACCTATATTTTTGTGTCTGGGCTTAAAAATGGCAATAACCGTGTATGACTCTTGTCAACTCCCTGTGCCTATGGATATGAAAAATTTCAAGCAAATTCCACAGTGCAATAACATCAGCTTCATCAGACCATAGTGCGACTACAAACTTTTTTAATATCTGAAAAGTTGAACCGTCTGTGTCTTGTTTATTCGAATTTGGACGTGGAACGGCCAAGGTTTTATGAAAATGGAACGTAACGTTAGCTGATCGATATGAAGACTTGCTGGCCGAATATTTTATTGATTTTGAAAATCGAATTCGAAATATGAAACTGTTTGGGGGGATTAATGAACTGTTTTTTTTTCTTTCTCTCTGGCTCCGTACTTTAAGTACATTTAGCCAATGTCGAGTTATTTTAATGAACTGTTACTAATAAAAGTAATATTTTAAGCTCTGTTTTTTTTTCTATTTTAAAAAATAAATGAGTAAATTTAATTCTTATAAAAATTTTAAAATGATAACAGGGAATTTCACTTACAGGGAATATTACTTTCGTATTGGAATACTTTGCAATTAAAAAATAAGTGTATTCCATTTAAGTATTGTATTCTTCTTCTATATCGAGTGAAAAATCGTGTACATATTTAATAATTAGCTTAAATCCAGTGCGGAACCTAATCAATTCTATTTCTTTTGTTTTACCTACTTTCTACAGTAGCAATATTAGGGGCTTGAAGTTAATCAATCCGAAATACTAAAACTAGAAACGAAACATTTAGATTATACATTCGACCGCAAAGTAAAAATAGCGATTAGTTGTTAGTAATAAACACAAATATATCCCAAATATCTGAATGCTCTTTTGTGAACATATTAGTTTACAAAAACGCTAAATAAATCCAGTTACAGTCGTTTTAGAACTAATTTTGATTGGCTCCGTCTCGCAACTTTGTTCCACTATTACTGTGGCATATTTACAAAATTCCCATGCTATTTTATAAGTATTCAACGCCATGCTCCCATTGGAAAATGGTTCTTAACCCTTTAGAACAAAGCTCACGAGGTAGAGTTGATCATTTAGTTTAACAGAAGCAAAAAAATTGTTTCAGAATACGATATTGCTACAACTGAATGAAATCCCGATACAAGGGGAGTTTTATTTGAGTTCAAGCCTTGAATATTCTGCAGCGATCTTAATAGACAAAGTTTTCCGAGCATAATTTTAAAGTTTTTTATTTTGTAGGAGAGCTCTTTGTGTAGATAAATGTTGAAGAGGAACAATATGAAGCCTTATAGCCGCTTTGTTCTCATTAAGTTGAATTTTCCTTCGGAGAGGCATTTTATATGGCTTTTACGTAATGAACTGATAGAATTTACTGCAATGTATATATTGTTTGCATTAAAAGAATTAACTGGTAATTTTACCGCCTTCATTTTGATGAAAAGAGCAAACGTAACAAAATTAAGCATCGAAAATTGTCCAAGCTTCCATGGGGATGTTAATACGATATACTATCTATTGTCGAATATTCCAACAAGCGGTCCTCTCCAAGCCAAGAGTTATCATAAATCAATAAATTCCCCAACTATCGCGTGCGTGACCGACGTTGCCACAGCGAAAAAATCCTACCAAAACAACCCTTAAAAAGTGTAGCAACAAAAAAGGCCCATAATATCCGTTCCGCACTATCAATCAATCAAGGCCTCGCGGACACTTGAGGCGGGTTAAGTATTCGGTAATAAAACTCCCCGATTTTGGGGTAAAATATCGGGGTAACCGTCCGAACACCTGGGACCACTCGGCGTCAGTTAGTGGGATAATAAGGGAGCGAGTGGATTACATAAAAGACTGCCACATTTCACGTTTATTAAATGCTGCCCCGGTTTTGCCGTTCGCGGTAAAAAGTCAGCATTATTTATGACTAGAAAATTAGATGCAATGAAACCTTTGCAAATAGACACTCATGTTCTAATTACGCTAGTTAGGTCAATGAATTTGTTTTTTTTTTTTATTTAGCTCTTTTATTTGCATAACAGAATGAAGCATAAAATACATTTGCGTACTATTTCATACCAACAAGAAAAACCAATTTCACAACAAACTAGGACAAAAGTCCACAATATCTCTTAATTTATTGTACATAATTGTTCCTATTTCTCTATTTATTTGATGTTTACGCACCAAATCTCACACTTTTTATAAAATCCAAAACAACGCATACATTATAAATAACTGGGATGCAAGTCGCTCGCTCGCGCCTGTGAACTCGTCGCCAATGTGTTTATTTCCGTCGAGAGAGCAACCGGAATCCAAAATAGAAAAGTCCACGTCGCCTCTTCGCACACGCTGCACGCACGTGGAAAATTTGAAAAATTTACATTAAAATTATTAATTAATTTAATTGTGATACGCGTGCGTCCGGTATGGCGGTCGGACATCAAGTGGCCGCCATCTTGTTTTTATTGTTCGGTTTGGCGATAAGTTGTGACGTAGACGATGTCGCTGTGTACAAAGTGTCGCTGCAGATGATGTGGACTGAGGAGAGGTTCCCCAAAGACTATCCTATACAGCACCGTCCTAAAGCGCAGTGGTCACAGGTTTTCGGTTAGTATTTTTCTCAATTAATATATTTAAATACATACATTTAATTCTGAAATTTCACAATTTCAGTCAATATCAATCTGACGTAAAATAATAATATTTCAACAACATAAAACATAATCCAAATATGTGTTCATAATATGCATTATAAAAATTATCAAAACACATCATTTAGTTCAAATTATCTGAAAGAAAACGTTATACTTGTAAAATACACCACAAACGTCCTTAAAATTCACAACTTTTGCATAATAAAACGAAACTTATTTTACAGAGCAATAACTTGTCTCAAAGACTGTATACTGAGAACATGCATATTGAGAACATTAAACTCTTAAACAAAAGATTTGATATTATATCAAATCTTACGTATGTAAAAATGTATTTGAATATATTTTATATTTTAGCTATTACAGTGAAATCGGACTTCGTTTATACAGTAAAAATATAACAGATTTTATACGTATTGTGTGCTTCTTCGTATATTTACTTTCTCGGCATTATGTTTTAATACGTGAAGTCGGTTGTACACTGTCATCAATGAAATAAACTTTAAAACTTACACTAGCGATCTCTGCATTTCTTTAAATTAATTAGATTCAATGAAAGAATATCGAGACTTAGTTAACCGTGGAGTCCTAGATTTGATTAGTAACACCCCGCAAACTTATTCGTATTCTATTTTTTAAACTTGAAGTAATATATTCTTCGAATACTTGTATCTGCCTAGACTATAGGGAAAAACGCATGATTTTTTTCACGTCACGGGTCTAACAGAATGGATAAAATGTATAAAAAATTAATCTGTTATCATCAAATTACAGGCCAAAAAATTTGGAGGCTTAAAATATAACAAACAAACTCACGTTTGTATGTACAAAAGCTATGAATTCAAGTCCGTACTCGAAAGAATAAAAAAAATTTGCAAATTCTTTCAGCAAACACAAACCAAAAAGACAAATCACGACAACCGACAAATAGTTCCTTTGTTCCAAGATGTATTGTCACAGGTCGCCAGAGAAATAACAACATCTTGTCTTGTAGATAGCATCTAGAACGTTCGTCAAAAGTGTAACAAACTTTTATATCTGTAATTAAATCGTACGGCCCGCTGAAGTAATGGCCGGCTTGGGTCGACCCACGGTTATTCAGGGAAACCCGCACAAAAAATCCACTGGCATTTTTGTAATTAGTTTTCCTAGAATAGCTATGCATTCGAAATTATATGGGGTTAAATCAACATATTTGATTTTTTTATATGAAATATCAAATAACATTCATTTAAAAATACATAACAAACTAACATCATGATGTAGTGTTAGGTAATGAAAATTTTCCGAAAATTAGAATCTAACGACATATTTGTTTTTATAATTATTTGAAACATCAAATATATTATCTAACATAACAGTGTCTAGTGGTACTGTTGTTCAAGAGAATTAGTTGTTTGATATATTAAAGCAAGGATTTTGTAGGAAGATACGAGTAAACTAATTATTGAGAATAAATTATAATTAAGTGCATATTACACTACTTATCCTAGTCATTACCATTGGCATTCAATTTTCAGTGGCAGCATTCGATAAGCCCCTTCAAAAGGCTTTAAATCTAATTCAATTCATCAACCTTGATTTGGGCGCGATAAGCTACGGTCTAGTAAAGGGCCTGTACAGTTGCAATAATGAATGTAAGTACGTGGTGGCCTGTTGGTAAACGGACTAGACGCGACTGCCAACATGTTCACGGTGGTCGCGGGTTCGAATCCCAGGGCACACCTCTGACTTTTCGGAGTCATGTGTGTATTGATAGTCAATCACCACGCACTAAAACGGTGAAGGAAAACATCGTTTCGAACATTCGATTTATAAAATTTCTATGGTATGTAAGTCCGCCAACCCGCACTAGGCCAGCGTGGTGGACTATATGGCCTAACCACTCTCAATCGTACTCTCGATTGTAGAGTAGGCCCGTGCCCTGCAGTGGGACGTTTATGGGCTGATACATGGACGTGATGTGTAGTGCATCGAAGCAGAATATCCACCGGTCTCGTTCCATTCCAAATATACACTGACTGATCCCGAAACATAACAAAGTTTCGCCGGTGAAGTTTTTTACAGGTTTTGCATCATCATGTAGCTTCATCAACGCCTACACTTATTTAAAAAAAATATTTATCTATAATCCGCAGCAGACCAGCGTAGTGGAATATACCTAACTACTCTCAATGGTATTCTCAATTGTAGAGAAGGCGTGTCCGTGTCCTGTAATAGGACGTATAGGAGATGCTACAACACACTACAATTTATCTATAACACCGGAGAATAATTGTTCCGTTCACCTCGACCAAGCCTGCAAATAACAGGCTTTATCTTTCAATTGTTAGTGACATTTCGCGGTTTCTCTCCCAGATAGGCTTCGTCCGTTGTTTTTTTCACAAAGCCGATGTTATCTTAACGATTCTTTTCCCTGTCTTCGACATTGTTACCCGGCTCTTTGTTTGGGTGCCCGTGATTATATTATTCTCTGATGTCAACAGCGCTTTGGACGACACGTGTAAGGTGTCCAGGTATACAGAGTGATATTGACATATGGTATTTAATTTAAAACACATGTTCCTTAATACCCCTAATTGTGCCAAATTTGAATAAAAACTGCCAGATAGTTTTGTCAAAAATCACGATTTTAGGTTTCAAGACTTTTGATCAACCCCTATAAATACTGAGTTTTTTTTTTTTTGTTCAAATAAGTTCCTTAACCGAACTGAAGTTCATCTATGCGGTAAAAATACTCTTATCTACATGGGAAGTCCAAAAATCGTGAAAACGAAAATCACGATTTGTGACAAAAAATCTTCTCATATTGCTTTCAAATTATGTACAATGTCACCTGGGGTGATGAGAAACATGTGGGTTAATTTACGTAACATGTGTCAATATCACCCTGTATACAGGGTATCTCAAGACTGCTACCGAAAACGAAGCCGGGTGGTAGTTTTAGTGGCTACTAACACAATGCAATTAAAAATTTCGCATAGAAACGCGACAATTTTTTTTTATAATTTTTTAAATATCGTCATTTTGGGGTGGTAAATCCATAGTTTTTGCTAAAATAATAATTTAAACTCTTTTATACCTTAGATTATTTATAAATAAAAGGGTATACAATATTATTTTAGGATAAAATGTATTTACAACCCAAATATAGCCATAGGAAAAAAATAACAAAAAAAAAATTGTCGCTTTTTTTTTTAATTTTTTCTGTTGCATTGTGTCTGAAGTCGCTTAAACTACCACCCGGCTTCGTTTTCGGTAGCAGTCTTGATATACCCTGTATTATTATTTGTTTATTGTTTTTTAATGTCAATCTTATGAACTACTGTATTGTCTTTTGTTCATGTCTTTTCGGTGGTATAGGTCCATTAAGCATCAAACACAAATGCATATATTTCATAAAAAAACATCACGACTTTATCGTAGAAGAGAAGGCCGCGATCTTTAACCTTACATTATACAATACTGAAATACATATTACTATAGCTTCATCCATATTCATCAATCGCTTAATATGTTATCGTTTGAATATCGGTTTATTTATGTAGTTAAATATTAAGAACATTGTTTGTTGTTAGGTCCTTTAGAATCCTAAGTGTCTCAACCTGACTTTGTAGAAAGTACCTATTTTGAAATCTGTTTTAACGATGCAATATTATAGTAGATGTTCACTGGAGTGTGTCCGGAACGAGACCCGAAGACAATAGAAATTAAGTTTATTTATATATTTATTAGGGTGATAATATATCGCTTTGTGATAAAACCCATTAATCATAATTCATCCAACAAATTAAAAAAAAACTGTTTTATTTGATATTAATTTTGAATGTGATATTAAAAATATTGAAATTTAATTTTCATATTGTACTCCTACCGCTTAAAATATTTCCATTCATCCATCTTGCACTATCTCATTACGTCTCGCTTTATTCGCCCTTTGATCTTGAAGAGTCACTTAGTGTAACAAATATGTGAAGAACAATATTAATTCACGTACATGGCCAAAATTGAGTCATAGTTTAAATAGAAGTGGAATAGACTGCGAGAACCAATGTAGCGGATTTGATTCCAGACTAAACTATTATGAGCTCTTAAAGGTACTTGTATATTCCCGGTTAGTTTTTACTCACATTCACGGCGAAGGAAAACTTCACGAAGAAACCTGCATTTGTGGGAGTTCTCCGCCCTAGTCTTGAGTAATCTATTAACTCATTTCAGTCCATCAGGACTTATAACTCCGAAAGAGCTGATGTGAAGAAAGCGGCTACTTCTGTAGCGTGCTTGAAGACCAGTGATCGGCATATCTCTTATATCCTCCACCAGAAAGCTGAAAACTACCTCGGTTAATTAAAAACCATTCTGCTTCATTGGTTTAAAGTCCAAAATAATATGACCCTTTTAAGCAAGCAAAAAATGTGCACAAATAAAAAAGACCTATTTTAATTGACATTACCATAAAACAAGGTCATTGTGTTGAAAAGACTCCGTCCGACCCGGCTATCGTATCTCTATTATTACGAGTGATACGTAATTCAATACGGCACAAATCGCCTCGCGACGGTATTTGAAAGGCATTCGTCCCTTTTTCCCCGGGCATCCCTTTGTCTGTTTTCAGCGAGATCGGACCGGGGTTGGTAAATTACCGGATTAGTGAATGTCACTCGAAAATATTTGAGAAACGCTGAATTTTGGCTTCTTTGATAATAAAGTGTGTGGAGGTCGCTGGATGTGGGATGATTTCATTTTGATTTTGATTTTGATTTTGGTATGATCAGCAACCGAAATTCTGTAGCTCAGGAATATGATTATGATTGGTATTATTTCGATAACGAGTAACAGGTGATAAGAGATCACTATAAACCATAACAGCCATAATAATAGAAAAACAAAGTGTTTTACCAGCCTATAAAAATGCGAGTAAATGCGTAATTATTAGAGAAATAATTATTAGAGAGAGCCATTAATTACAATTTGATCTTACGGTCTATGTTATAGAATATCTTACGATCAACGGTCTTCATTTTTTCAGCAATGAAAATAAAAAATGAACAAAAATGCGGACTTCGAACAGCTGCTATGCTGTGTCCTCTTCTATCGCATGGGATGGTCACTCGGAGCAATTTTTCACTTTTCTAAATTCGACAACCGCAATTCGGGACTGATTTTTCGCAGGCAACCCTATACCACCGTGTTCGTAATAAAATTATCTTTATTTTCATTTAATTTTCATTCAATAATCAGAGCGGTGCAAAATGCTAGAAGCGATTTACCTGTTTATACCTGGCAACCTGAGGGTTGTGACCGGAAAAAAATAGGCAATCTAACGTTTGCATATTCTATGGGCTTCATACTTTCGATTGGTATAGAATTTGTTTAATAACCAAACAGGTGAACAATATATTTATTGACATATTAAATTGCATATAAAATACGTTTCATCAAATAAATATCTCGGTGAAGGTCGATGTATGTCGGGATCCTATACTATTAATTTTGTTGCGGGTTAAAGACAAGTTAGACATTCCCGGAGACTCGTCGAGCTTCAATGCTCTGTGTCATTACATTGCGTGCCACTGTTGGTCCTGGCTTACAGGAGTTGCAGTGGTGGGTGTGAGGGTGGGACAGTCTCCATGTCCAATAGTCCATCACGAATTGTAAAATTGCAGAACTCTCAACTGCTTTGTACGCAAGATTACTCACTATGTTTTCTTTCCCGATTACATCAGCGACAATTAATTATAATCCACATACACCCTCCGCACTTATCAATCTTAAACCTCAAACCATAGAGTAATATAGTTCCCTACACAAATTAAACTATAACTACCTAATTTTCTACAAAAATAAAAATAATAGGATTCGTGAAGTTGCAGCCAACTTCCAACCAACAAAACAAAAATGGCCAGTATAAAAACCCGTTAATATAAATAACGCGGCGTAGAGTGGAGTTCACTAAAAACTGTTCAAATACTTATCTTGACCGTTAAACTAGCAACTAGCAGCCAACTTTCACTAGGCACTAGTTTTAGTTAACAGCAAAAATCCCGACGCTACGTGCAAACTTCAAACATTTTCAAATATTCTGCATTAATATTGTGTCGTACTTATCTCTGTATGGGATGTTTCAGAAGTAGCATGGTACATAAAATACATTTGAATGTATGTATCAGCCCATATACGTCCCACTGCAGGGCACGGGCCTCCTCTACAATCGAGAGTACGATTGAGAGTGGTTAGGCCATATAGTCCACCATCCGCCCAGTGGTCAAGGGGCGTCAGAATTCCACCACGGTATCCCCTGCCTGTCGTAAAAGGCGACTAATAGGGGTCATCGGGGTCGCTAAGCACGCAGCGGGGGCTGTGCACTCATGTCAGGAGTGACTCCGAGATGGGCGGCAGAACGTGTGGCCTCGTATCTGTCGCGGACGCTCATCTCACCACGGGCGTCCGAAATAGGGAAAGTGGGGGCATTTGCGCCCCCCCAAGCTGGGAGGAGCCATATTTGGCAGTGCGTCGGGTGGCACTGCGAGTTAAATGGGCGCCATTCGCCTGTCCACATCGCCTGTCATCCATTAAGCGCGTGACGGCCACCGAGAGGTTTTAGTCGGTATGCCGGCAAAAGATATTCTTAGATCTCGGTAGGGACCCAGCCTGGATACAACATCTGCGCAGTGCGGACTACTGTCCCCGCGTCCCAGGCTGGAAGGCCGGAGACCCCGACATGCCCCTTCCGATCCACCCCCGAGTATCGGAAAGAAGGCTAAAGGAGCTTTATTCTCGTTAAAAAAAAAAAAAAACAAAAAAAAATATAGTCCACCACGCTGGCCTAGTGCGGGTTGGCAGACTTACATACCATAGAAATTTTATAAATCGCTATGGTATGCAGGTTTCCTCACGATGTTTTCCTTCACCGTTTTAGTGCGTGGTGATTGACTATCAATACACACATGACTCCGAAAAGTCAGAGTTGTGCCCTGGGATTCGAACCCGCGACTACCGTGAACATATTGGCAGTCGCGTCTAGTCCGTTTACCAACAGGCCACCACGCACTTTTTACACAAAATACATTTGAATACGTCATCTATATTAATTTTAATTTTAACTAGTGGTAGGTCTCTCTTAAGTTCGAGGCCACCTTTTAGGTACCACCGTAATGTCTATTTCTCCCGCCAAACAACAGTATAAATTCACTGCTGTGTTTGGGATTAAAGGAGATAGTAGCCAGAGTAACTACTGAACATATTGAGACTTTACATCTTGTGTCTCAGAGTGGCGAGCGCAGCGGAATGTCAAGCATTGCTTTGTAATTCAAGGTGTTGTTTGGTTTTGTTACTGTTCATTAGCGGTCGTATTGCTTACCATCAGGGAAATGGCACGCTCCTCTCGCCATTACTTGCAATAAAAACTATAAAACAAGATATACTTTTGGCATTTTCATGTGCTTAAAAACTTCTAATTTCCTAAGGTGTTATTCTAAAGCTGTGATAATGTTTATTCGAGTCAAACATAACAATTATTAATACTACCTTACTAATTCTAGTTCACGAACGGAACTAATATAGGTTAATAGTTTCATATAGAACAAAGCGGCTTAAACCAGGCTTAATTTTATAACAAAGTTAATATAGCTATAGTAAGTTTTTATTATGAAAATACAAACACTGCATAATCCACAAGTAAATAACTAAAAGAATTACCCAAAGCAATGTTTACTTCCTCATAAAGTTTTAGAGTGCTCCATTATAGTAATAAATCATAATTTTAACGATGTTAATGTTCGCAGTAATTCTACTGAAATAATGTGTGCTATTTATATCTGGTTTTTGATGTAGTGCGTCATCGGCTATTTCTATGAAGTTTGTTGAACTTTTAATGACAGTTGCTCTATCTTTTATAAAGTTATGAAGGAAATTGATTAGACTCGTTAGCTCAGCTTTTTATAGTTTACATTTTACACCGCTCTTTATTAGTTTTTCATAACAAAGCGATGACTGTTTTATAGGTTTTAATGCTTCAACATTTCCTTTTAATGAAACTAGCATTATTACAGTGGTACAATTTATACACATTGTGACAGAATTTTGTTCATTAATTAATAAATGAATAGTTAAATATACTAAAAAACATCATCAGCAACCTGTTTCAATCCACTGCTGGACATAGGCCACTGCCAAGGTACGCCATAGAACCCGGTCTGCTGCTTTATGCATCCAGTCGCTACCGGCGCACTAGTACAGATCGTCCCGCCAACTAGCATACATACTTAAAAAAAACATAGTACAGTCATAATTTGCAATTATTTATAGTAATGTCGACTCAACAATAAGATGCGCTTATGGCAGACTTTTTTATTTAAGTCATACACGCTCTAAACAGTAGTCGCAATTTTGAATTTCTGTTATTATAATGAATAAAAAAAGAAATTACCATAAAAAAGAAAACAAAACGTAACTTACTAAGGAAAGACAGGAGGAAGAGGAACTCGGACTTACCAATTTGCTATTAGCATAAACGGCCTACTGCCGCCATCAACGCTGCATGTCTAAGCAATTTCCCTATAATTAGGATTAAACGTACATAGCTGCTTAGGAAACTGCTTTATTTGCATATCTTACTCAGGTTATTCTGAAGCAAATGACCTATAAAATGCTTCGATAAAGGCTAAGGTATCTGCTAGTTGGTCCATTCTGTTACAGGATTAAAATTGTTTTTTTTTTAATGCTATCCAGCATATAATACAACATATATTATGTTGAGTAGTATACAGGGAATTTTATTTGTCTTAATTTTCAGGCTGGCCTAATTGTATCGATTATCAAGTTTACTCTGGTCCCTCGACAATTTGAAAGGTTATCTGGACGGGAAAGTACATACCGACAAAGGCTCTCTCAACATACCAAGCTCGAATTGATTATATCATACTCCTACTTTCATGCGCACTACTATGTTATTCTACTCCTTTAAAATTATCACCATATTTGGTGATCATTATCATCAGTAAAAAAGACTTTCTCTAATTATATGCGATTGAACACAATCCTCAAACTCCCATAATTAGATTGCATGTTACTTTATATTGTTCCATATACAATAATTTCTATGCTAAACCATAGAAGTTCAACAATAGCGCATTGAGAATATCCCTCCGTCGATAGTGAGACGCTCGGATGGAGCGTTTCCTTTTAAAGGCCTTCACGTTACGTTGAATTTAACTTGATATAGAACAGGGAACGTGGCGAACTGCCCTGCTGTGCTGAAGAATAAAGAATATTACGCTTTCTTTAAACTACGCAGAGTATTTTAATGCACCTTTTAGTACGTACCCAGTAGCGGAGACTGGTAAAATAGATGCATAAAATGTTTAAGTATTGATTCATTGAGTTTGATGATTATTGTTTATGCTCGAGTATTTGGGAAGTTTTCAGCAACCGTAATACGATCAGTTTGATGAATTTAATTAGAACGTAGTTACTGAACGACGAACATTATATATAGACCAAGGCTATTGATATTGAGAACACCTTCTTTTCAACTTTTTTAAAGATTATAATTTGAAAGTGTGTAAGCCTATCAGAAAGTACCTTGGACTTTTCGGTGATTTTTTTACTTTTCCCGACTTGGAATCCGAACCCGAGACTTCAGCTTGATAACCGTACGAGAGTACAACCACGCCACCCAGGCAGCAATATTATTGGTAATGTCTCTTTTTTTTCTATTCTAGGCCAATCCCACAACAGTAGCTACAAACTATACCGCATCGGCGAGGTAGCAAAACCAGTCGTGCGCAACTTCGCACAATACGGGAAATTCGACAACCTGGTGAAACAAGGCGAAGAAGATATCTACGTATACGATCAGTTCACAGCACCAGCCATCAATAGTGGAAGTGGAACGACAGAGAATATGGTCTTTGTGGATGGAGGACATACTGTGGTAGGTATTGCATTTACACTGTATCAGCCTATTAACGTCCCACTGCAGGGCACGGGCCTACTCTACAATCGAGAGTACGATTGAGAGAGATTAGGCCGTATAGTCCACGCTATACCACGCTGGCCTAGTACGTATTATTTACACTTCTTTGCCTAATTAAACATTGTTACCGAAGCATTTTCAAACCAGAGATATCAAGTTTAAACTATTTTTACTAAGCGATATTAACATAAACTATCCTACAAAAATGTTCACTGCGGGCTACCAAAATACCTAATTTTCAAATAAAATAAAAGGTAAAAATCATATAGTGTTTTGTTTACGGCATATAATAAAGGTTCCACTTAGACGGTGCACAGAGAGCTAACAATAAACATTCAATTATTCCAGGTTTCGTTGATTTGCCGCATAATACCCTCTCCAGACTGGTTTATTGGAGTAGACAGCTTGAACTTGTGCGTCGACTCGTCATGGGTGGATCAAATCACGTTGGATGTAAGGACTCATATTTCTTCATCAATTTTTATCAGCGTTGCTCGAAGTCATTTGTGCGAGATGGCGGTACAAAGGTTACTGACACTGGAGTGCTTTTATTTTCTAAGATACTGTAAGTGTGAATTCATTGGGCTCCACCCAATGATGATGAATTAGAGAAAAGAATAGGTTATGATAAGTGGCAGCGACTTCGATACGCAATAAGATTAAATTGTGGTTCTTGGAAAATGTTTTTTTTTTTTTCATTATGGTTAGCCAGTATTATTTATTTTTTGGTTTCACAAGTTTCATAGCCTACAGCCAAGGAATTATTGTATGACAATCATTTTAAGAACAAGAATGTGTTCAGCTCAAATAGCTGCTAAAATCCATCGGGCATAAAACTAGTATTAAAAATAAAAGAGTATGGCCCATTGACACGATATTACAGATTTAGTCCCCGCGGTTTTCAGTAACATTATTTGCGATGTAAAATTCGGAGACTGAACCATTCCAAAACTTTCGCGAACCGTTGAAAAATGTAGAGCAATTTAAAAGTACTTTAAAAATCGTGTTTCAAGTTGTAAAATTCAAATTGAATTGCATTACTTTTTGTATATTCCATTGTAAAAGACTTTGAAATGTAAATACATATTTATAAAGGCTTAAATAAAGACCGCAAGATCTTCGCAACATTCAACTTCTTTTGTCATAAATTTCTTTAAGCAAATCCTCTTAGATATACGATATAAGCGACATTCTTTCGTTAGAGTCAACGTCTTCTTCTTAACTTTTGTAATACCTAAGTAGGTGTTAAATGTAAGAACATGTATTTTTATGCATTTATGAAACCATTGTATTTTTTTTCTTTTTAAGCAATTGTGTAGAACGTACCTGGAAACCAAAAATTATTTTTTCTCATATTCCCGGACATTGAAATATTTATACAAATTATTGTTATAGGGTGAGATTGAATATTGATGAGTGTGAAAAATTCCACTAAAATGATATTTTCTCATAACACTATCTACGAGTAACAAGTGGAAGCCTATAAGTGTTTTTTTTTAAATAAAATCATTTTTATTTATCTTCAGCTCGAACCGTTAGACGCAGGAGCAGCCAGCGGCCTTACATTCACAGCACCCAGATGGGACACGTCTCCCCCAGAGCCGGTGTTCAAGCACAGACCTCGGCAGCCGAACCACCCAGCTGCAGGATTCTACTACCCTGATCTTAAGGAGCTGCCTGCTATCGCCAGAGTGGAATTTACCAGGGTACATAAGATTTGTATATTTACTCATTCTCTGTTGGGACTTAACACAGAATGTAACAGACTGATAAGGAACTAGTTGGGATGGGATGGCTTACGATAGGATGAGATGGACTGAGACGGAAAGCAGCGTGGCGAAAAGGGGTACTTAGCTTGAGTTCAATAATACAGATTATTGAACAGAAAATAAAATGTTTGTGGTGTGGAGTGGACTTAAGACATGTCTGCACCTAGGGGAGTATAAATTCTGACCTTCTCTATCTTTATTCATAATTTTTATAATCTGTTTGATGGTCTTTTGATTACAAAGCTATATACAACCTGCTATTTTAATGGCGCACAGAACAAGGGATTATTATAGTAACAAACAATATGATAATAATATAATACACCTATATCACTCACCGGAATTCCACTCCTGAAGCTGACTGGGCGACGCTGACAATGGTGATCCTTGTAGCACACATCACTTGCACAATATTATTAACAAAACAATCTAAATTAATCCATTACTTTTGCGTAACGGAGCACGCGCCATGCTTTTGCAAGGGTACACGAGAAACTTAATTACTAGTTCACCAAGATGACACAAGATAACTTCAACAACTACCCTCCGTTAGATAATATTTTTTATTAAATACATAAGATTGAAATATTATTGTAGTAGCGACGAAGGCAGCTCTAAAAAAAAATTTTTTTTCGTATACTGACTATAGTACAGTTAGTGAGGTTAAAGAGCACCCAGGCAAACCTGGGTCGGGGTTTAAAATATAAATGGTAGTCTTGTCGCTCTGTACAATATCTTGCCCATATTTTTCTTATTCTTCATCTCCTGAATGAGATTAAATAAGTAAAAGTCAAATAATGCGTTATTGAAACATCTTTATTCCACGATTGCAGCTAAATATGACGAAATACTTGCTCTCTTGCTTGAAATATTTAAATAATTTTATACATGTGAATACACTATACAGTACATCAAATAACAGTAAGACGGTATACACTCCTTCCATTCCCATCAAAATTCAAGCATTCCTATCAATATTCAAACAGCGTCCACAATCCTACGAATCTCACCAACCCTACCAAACTCCAGTGTTATCAATTATCATTTATCACGTTATCTGCGCTTTAATTACCATGTTACGTCACACGCGCTGCCAACGCCGCCGTAATGGCTCCTAAATGTTTAATTAAATTATTTATTAACTTACATCTACTACTCATGATATCATAATTTATTAAATGTTGTATGTAAACGCGGTACATAATATATTTTCCACGTTCCAAGGTAATTAAAGTAAATGAGATTTCAGTGTGTCTCAATTCGAATTATTACATCTTGGTTTTATTCACTTGAATTATTTGTTTGAATAGTCTGGTGTTGAAAAAGACTTTATGAAATTAATCCACCTAATCACAAATCTAAAATGGCAATTAATTAAAATCTTTCATGAACTATTTTTTTTATACTTCACGACAAAGCAATATGAATGCACCTGATCAACCGCAGTACAGTGTAAATGAAGTTTTAAACGACGTAAGAATATGCTCATATCGATCACATATCGATCGGGTATACATAGAAAATACAAATGAAATTCGATATACTTACGTAGGTCGTTATGACGAGGGTAATCACTATTTATACTGGTCCTCATCAAGCCGGATACGAATATCAGCAGAACCTCCAGCAATCTCACTAAACGAAATGCTTCATTTTTTTTTTACTATATTTTTTACCTCATATAGAAGTTAAAGAACACATAGCATACAATCCTATAGATATAGATCAATAGAACATACTGAAGCAATTATTGCATTCTTTCTATTTCTGAATTATTTTTTGTATCCAGGTAAAACAATACTCAACAAAGGAACTCAATGACTTGATCCGAAAGGATCTAATAACAAAACTGCGAGAAAAAGACATGCGTAAAGGTATTCCAAAGAAGAGGATCGTCAAAAAAGATGGCCCTAAAGATTACAGAGAAGAGATATCGACCAAAAACTACGTAGAACAGCTCAAAGACTTGGAAGAAGATCCTGTGGGAACACCTGTTCCTAATCTACCTGATAATAAAGTTATTGTAGTGACGGCGCCTACTCCTACGTAAGTATTAATTTAATAAAAGTTCTAGATCTTTCAAATAACAATTTAACTGTGCTACTTAATGGGACATGATTGATTTAACTTACTTTATTTCTTTAAATATACTATATTTTTTTCTTAACATCATATATAGTTGAAATTGTTATCAAAACGCATTGCGCTACTTAACCCTTTTTCGAGATTGTGAACAGGTCGATATAGAGGTTCTTGGGATAGGTCTACATTCAGTAGTGGACTTTATTTGGCTGAAGAAATAGAGAGTATTTATGTCGCCGTAAAAGGCATCTCTTCCCAAAATAAAAGCTGTTTTCATGTTCTGCTGAAAATGATAAAAATTAGCCAACTACTACAACCAAAATCCCAGACAGTAAATAATACAGTAATTAAACTACTTTACTCAAAGAAACAGACGAGTATACCAAAATGAATTTATTTTACCGCCAACGACTGCAAACTCCGACTAAAGTAAAGCCAAACTGTAAGAAAGATATTTGTAAACACAAACAACACAAAAATCACTTTGAATACATTAAACTTGATATTTTTTTCGTATCTCTTTCATTTTGATTCATTACTTTTCCATTATTACTATTAGCATGATACACAAATAGAACATTTGTGTATTATAATTTGCCATTGTGTTGAAAATTGGCCTGTTATACGTTACCTTTGTTAGAGTTTGGTAGAGAAATGTTTTATTCCGTTGTATTCATCACATTCTTTTGAAAAATATATGGAACTCATTTTCCTTTTAGAATGTAGGAATAAAATTAATGGATTGTATAGGTCTTAAATAATACAGTAATTAAACTACTTAAAAGAAAGGTTCTCGAGTGGAGGCCACGTACAGGCAAGCGAAGTCGGACGCCCGCCTACAAGGTGGACGGACGATCTGACTAAGGTCGCAGGAAGTCGCTGGATGCAGGCCGCTTCCAACAGGTCATTGTGGAGATCATTGGGGGAGGCCTATGTTCAGCAGTGGACTTCCTGTGGCTGATATGATGATGATGATGATGATGATAGGTCTTAAAAACGGACACGCAATTAATATATAGCAAGTTGTCTCTGCAGTATATAAAAACCCAAAATATTTAGTAGCTAAAGTAAAATCAATAAATAAACATAATTATACATGTTCTATCTGAAATAAATAAATATTATTATTATTTCTAATAGTCATAGGACTTTTCCTCCGAACGATTACAAACCAATAACAAACCAAAATCAAAACCTTCTTCCTTGTCTTGAGTCATAGGAAAATCACTACTCTGCATAAACCATTCTCAATAAATCCCATAGCAACTTTTTGTAAAGATACCATAATATTCTCATAAAATATTTCATCATTTTCCAGCACAACAACGGAAGGCGAATTTGACAGCGAATTAAGAAACATGGACGACGTAATACTAGCAGTGGCCAACGGTCGCAAATTGGGACTGCACAAGCACTTGCCTCGCCACTTCAGATCCCGTCTGCATCACGCCGTTAATAGGATACAACGTAAGTACTCGATGTACTGTAGCGCAATTTGTTTAAGGACTGTATTTGTTTTGAAGTTATTTAGGTGCTACTATGATTTACTTGAGTCTTATTTTGTACGTTGGTACTAATGTTAACTTAATAGAATTTGAAAGAGGAAGCTGTTTATATTTTCATAAAATGAATATCATTTTTATTTAGTGTTGTTTTATCGTTGAGCAATGCTCACGTATGTTCGATGTACGTTTCTTAAGACAGCCTTTGCAAGTAATCACCAAAGTAAAAAAAATACAAAAAATTATCAAAGAAATATATTTTTATGTGGAAGGAAATATTTCCTGTAGTAATCAGACGGATGTAGTTACATTTATACATTTTCAAATGTTATTATTATTAATTAAATTGGAGTTATCCGTTTATTTTGGCTAAGTGTTTGGTTTGTTTTCTGTATTTATTTATTTTTCTTAAAATGTTTATAATTTCAGTAGTTATTTCAGGATAGGTGCCAAAGACATGGGACCCACATATTAGAAACAAAAATAATTGTAAAATGTGCACACAACATTTATCAAAAAATTCTACGGTAAATTTATTCGTTCATTGTAATACTATGTTCTAATAATAATCAATATAATTCTACGTAAAACTGTAATTGTAATACACCCCAGTGCTTTCCTCAACAAAATCAACGTCACTAAAACAAACTTCTCCACCAGCCAACGACTGCCTCGTCTCTGAATGGAGCGAGTGGACCCCGTGTTCCGTGACCTGTGGGTACGGCGACAAGTTTCGCTACAGAAGGGTGCTGAGGCAGAATAAAGCCGACGGCAGGGGATGCCCCGAACTATCACAGCGACGACACTGCGGCAACGTCAACTCTTGTACACATATTGATTATTTTGAATGGTAATTGTGAATAAAATTGATTTGTAAAATAACGGCCTTTTTTTGGAGTGAAATCGTCGTGGTGGAGAAGATGATATGATAGTTGAAAAGATGGCTATGAATAAGAGGCAGGAGATTCTAAAGCTATAACAAGTACCTAATACAGTAAAGAAATAACAAGAGAAGGTCCAATCTTCAAAGAACAGTTGTAGGAGTGACCACTAACTTATTGGTATCATGAATTTCAGAAATACAATTTTAAAATCTTAATTTGTCTTTCAAAATAATTCACGAAATAATTTCAATTGGTCAATGTAAATACTTACTTCTGGGCATGAGTTATAAGGATCCTATGAATCAGTCTGTCTGTAAAATCTCCGAACTCAAAATAAATTCACTACCACATGGGTAAACGCGTCGAAACAAGTTGCGCGGTAAATAATTAATTTTAATCATAGGAAAATAGTCAAAAAGGCCTGCGGCTCACGCCGAATCGTAAAGGGATGCAACTTTACGGCGACTTGGGAGTGTCTATAAAACTGCGAGCTCGGTTGGGGAAATTACAAAATAAATATTAAATACTGAGCTGACCAGAATTAACGAGATCTCTCAGGTATATGAACGAATCTTTTTATTTAATTTATTTGAATGATCATTAAAAAAATTATCAAATACTACAATTTTATAACTACATACATTCAAACATAATCGTCACGCCTATATCCCTTAGGGGTAGGCAGAGATTATAGACCGCCACTTTGCTCGATCCTGACATATGTATTATTTTCGCTTCATTCACTTTCATCAATCTCTTCACGCGTTCTCATCGCTTCAGGGTACTTTTCACCTGACTCTTGTTTAGGGGAATCACCGATTTGGATAGTGTATGCTCGATGAGGTTTTTATATAACTAAATAATATATACGTAGCTAAAGAATAAGTTTACGAAGAATAATGAGATTTATAATTAAAACTCATCTCTACTTTACCCTTCTTTCTTGCATCATTTGTACACGCCTATCGCTATAAAAAGACTTTAAGTGTAGAAACAGCGTGAAGAGCGGTAATGACTAATGTACCGTTTAGCATCAACACAAGGATGACGCCATTAATACTAATTAAGCTCCTCAAAATTAATATGTGGCGGTTGCAATACGCCAACTTAGATATAGCTTTTAAAGCGGTTGCAATACGCCAACTTATATTTAGCTTTTAAAATAACACGCTTATTAGTTGTAATTTGAACATTATTTAAACACGCATTTCATTTTAAAATATGACTGCAGATGTTTAACCATAAAACATCTGCGAGTCGTTTTATTTAAGTAAGAATTTTTTGTGTACCTTATTGTATAATATTAGTTAAAAAGATGCTGTTCTAAATTATTGTTTCCTAATTGTAATGACCCGTTCATGCCGGGGCAATAAAACTGTATTATTATAGTTAAGTTCTTTAGTGGCGGCAATCCTTTGCAACAAATTTATGTTTTTTAGACAATAGTACACATGTTTTGTAAACCTTTCGGTTTGGACAATAGCCCAGATGTTTGGGCCGACCTTAATTTTTAGTTGAAAGGATAGACCCTATTTTATGGCTTAAATATATTTTCTGGAAGATTTATCCCCACCGATCCTCATTCGGGTAGTCCTATAAAAGGGTCGGTTTATTTGGATGAAGAAAGACAGTCTGCCATCTCTCGTCACGAGCACATCTCGCTCCGAGTCGCATAATTATAATTTTACTCTGTCTGTGAATGTATTAAGTGTTAATTTACAAAATATACAATAGTTAGTTCCTGGAAGTGAGTGCTTATTCTAATACCTACACTTATAACCACCAAAGTGGTGACCCCGAAGCAAAAAGAGTGATTTGAGTGTAGTGTGTTAAAGTTTAATAGTAGTACGCGAGTTTTCCGTGGAAGAGACATTGTTTTTGAATAACACATCAGAAAAAGTGAGCAGTATAATGAACACCGGAAGCATTAGCGAACAATCTGCTCCAGAGGTTGCGTCGTGTTCTCCATTTATACCAGAGTGCAAATCGAATGACTTAGAAGTTTGGTTCGCCATAGCAGAATCTGCGTTTGCTGCCGCCCGCATCAACTCGGAGAAATCAAAATACGCAATGATAATACAGAAGATACCAACTAACATCATAGACACAATGCGTGATGTCATTTTAAGCCCGCCCGAAGACGCTCCGTATACAACGTTCAAGACGATTTTGAGAAAGCGTTGTGGTACATCGGAGAGTCAGCGAACACGTCAGCTGCTGGAACGCGAGGACCTGGGAGATGATAAGCCGTCACAGTTTCTTCGACGTCTACGAAACCTAGCTGGTGAGAATATGTCGGAATCTACTGTCCGTACACTTTGGCAAGGACGATTGCCAACGGTCTTACAGCCCATCCTAGCAACTGTTAAGGACCAACCGTTGGAGAAAGCTGCGGAAGTTGCAGATGCAGCATTAGAATACTTGCCAATGCGTTCAGCTATTGCAGAGGCCGGAATTCGTCCTACTTCCACCAAACAAGAGGAGTCGGTATCGGAAGACATGAAAAAGATGTACGTCTGTTTAAAAGACGAGATCGCTTTGCTACGTCGAGAAATCAACGATCCCACTTCACGTGTGCGAGTGCGAGATAGAAACAGATCACGATCTCGCTCACGTTCCAGAAGCCGTGGTCCACGTCCACGTGATTTGTGTTGGTATCACTGGCGGTTTGATACGAAGGCAACAAAATGTGTTCCACCATGCAGCAAGGCTACGGGAAACGCTCCGGGCAGTCGTTAATGACGGCAAACGACCCCTGCCCTAAGAAATCACGCCGTTTATTCGTCTGTGATCGAGCCAGCAAAATCCAATTCCTCGTGGACACCGGAGCTGACATCTGCGTGTTTCCTCGTCAACGTATCCAAGGCCCGCATAAAAAGTCCAACTACGAGCTTTCTGCGGCCAACGGGACAGTGATCGCTACATATGGAATTGCTAATTTAACGTTGGACCTTTTTTTTTTTTTTTTTAACGAGAGTAAAGCTCCTTTAGCCTTCCTTCCGACACTCGGGGGAGATCGGAAGGGGCGTGTCGGGGTCTCCGGCCTTCCAGCCTGTTATCAGGCTGGGTCCCTACCGAGATCTAAAAAGATCTTTTGCCGGCATACCGACTAAAACCTCTCGGTGGCCATCACGCGCGTTATGGGTGACAGGCGATGTGGACAGGCGACTGGCGCCCATTTAACTCGCCGTGTCACCCGGCGCACTGCCAAATATGGCTCCTCACATGTTGGGAGGGCGCAGATGCCCCCTCTTTCCCTACTTCGGACGCCCATGGTGAGATGGGCGTCCGCGACAGACACGAGGCCACACGTTCTGCCGCCCATCTCGGGGTCACTCCCGACGTGAGCACACAGCCCCCGCTGTGTGCTTAGCGACCCCGATGACCCCTTTTAGTCGCCTCTTACGACAGGCAGGGGATACCGTGGTGGAATTCTGGCGCCCCTTGACCACTGGGCGGGGCGCCGGGTCAGCCATTGTCATTCACCCGGCGCCTCCTTCTCGGTTGGCGGCGGCGGGTGGGATCGTTCCGCTCACGATCCCGCCCCGCGCTCTCCTTCTGTGAGATGATGATCTCACAGAAGGTAAGCATGGCCTGCCATGACCTCCTACTCTCAACCATGGAAGGAATCACGGCTGAGAGTGAGAGGTCCTCTCCGATGGCTGCTCGGAGAGCTGCGCGCTCCTCTTCCCAAGCTGAACACTCCGAGAGAGTGTGCTGGGCTGTGTCTTCCGGGCAGTTGTCACAATGGTGACACACGGCGGACTCTTCCCTTCTTGCCACCCGCCACAGGTATCTGCCGAAACAGCCATGCCCCGACAAAACCTGTGTCAGGCGGAACGTCATCTCGCCGTGGCGCCTGCCCAGCCACTGGTCTAGGACAGGACGCACTGCCGCGATGGTCCAAACACCAGCACTGGGATTGTTCAGCCTGGTGCGCCACTCCTCCACTGCAGCCGTGCGGAAGGAGGCCCGAACGGCCTCGACTTCTCTAAAGGCTGGTAGCTCCCCACGACGGGACGCCTCCTCCCGCCAGTGGTAGGCTGACGAGAGGGCTCTGGCGTCAATGTCCCAGGGAAGGAAACCAGCCAGTACGCAGGCCGCCTCATGGGAAATCGTGCGATAGCCCCTGACCATTCGCTGCGCCACCGCTCGCTGCGCTGGACGCAGGAGGAAAACACAGCGCCTGTCCAGGGACTCGGCCCAAACGGGGCAACCGTAAAGTGCCATGGATCGCACGACTCCCGCGTACAATCTTCGGCAGGGGATGCCGGGACCTTCGAGGTTGGGCAGCAGGCTTGACAACGCGCCTGCCGCCCGAACCAGCTTCGGCTTTAGCTGGGTGAAGTGGGCGCGGAAGTTCCACCGGCTATCCAGCACGACTCCCAAGTACTTCATCGTGGAGCCGATGGAAATAGCCACGCCCTCAATCGCCAATTGGGCCCCTGCCGGTGGCCCCTTCCGAGGTCTGTGGAAGCAGATGGCCTCGGACTTATGGAGGGCCACGGCGAGGCCCAGTCGCCTTATCCTCCTCACCACGTTGCTTGTTCCCAACGCGGCGAGTGAGGCAGCCTCCTCGAAGGTACCGCCACACGCGGTGACCAGCGTGTCATCGGCGTAGCAGATGACGTCGACACCCCGGAGATTGGCACCACGGAGCACCCAGTCGTAGCCGATATTCCACAGGAGAGGTCCGAGGACTGACCCCTGCGGAACGCCGCACGACATGGCTCTACGGTGCCACCCGTCCGCGCCCGGGTACACTACGTATCTGTCGGACAGATACGAGTGCACCAGGCGCCGAAGATACGGGGGCACCACGTGGTACCGCAATGCCTCTTCAATGCAGGGCCAGGGCAAGGTGTTGAATGCGTTGGCGATGTCTAGTGACACCGCCACGACGCATTTGCCCCGGGCCACTGCCTCCTCCGCTAACGTTGGACCTTGGCCTAAGACGAGATTTTACTTGGAGGTTCATAATAGCCGATGTCTCCAAGCCAATCTTAGGTGCTGATTTTTTGGCATATTATGGACTCCTACCAGATCTGCAACGTAGACGTTTGATAGACTCCTCCACCCTGCTTACCTACAAAGCGGAGATAACAGAGTGTCAGGAACCAAGCATCAAAGTCATTAATGGCTCATCTCCATACCATGAGCTTCTGCAGGAGTTCCCAGATATTATTCGTCCGGATGGCGCACCTAAAACAGTAAGCCACAGCACAAAACACCACATCATTACGACTCCAGGCCCACCAGTTGCGCACAAACCCCGTCGCCTTGCTCCAGACAAGTTGGCCGCCGCTAAAAGGGAATTCGAGGCGATGTTGCGACTAGGATTGTGTCGACCATCAAAAAGTTCATGGGCTTCTCCACTACACATGGTTCCCAAGAAAGGATAAGAGTGGTGACCATGTGGAGACTATCGGGCACTCAATAGTCGGACAGGACCCGATAACTACCCAGTACGACACATCCAGGACTTTGCACAAGGACTGCACGGGAAGAACATTTTCTCCACTCTTGACTTAGTAAGAGCATTCCATCAAATACCAGTCGCAGAGGAAGACATACCTAAGACAGCCATCATTACTCCATTCGGACTCTTCGAGTTTATGTACATGACTTTTGGATTACGTAACGCAGCCCAAACCTTCCAGCGCTTCATGGACGAAGTGCTACTGGGATTGGACTTTTCTTACGTGTACATTGATGATATTTTAATTGCATCATCATCACATGAAGAGCACCTCAAGCATTTGAAAATTGTTTTTAATCGTCTTAAGAAATATGGCGTCGTCATCAACCCCAGCAAGTGTATTTTTGGTCAGAAAGAAGTTCGTTTCCTGGGATATATGGTAACTGCAACTGGTACTCGATCAATTCCAGACAGAGTTGTTGATATACAACGGTTTAAATTACCAGACACAGTCAAAAAGCTACGTGGATTTCTCGGTATGATTAATTTCTACCGTAGGTTCATACCAGGTGCAGCCGCAACTCAGCACCGCTTAACGACCTACTCCAGGGGAACTTTAAAGGAAATGCTCCTGTGCCCTGGACACCAGCTACTACAAAGGCTTTCGACGCGTGCAAGGAGAGTCTCGCGGAGGCTACCTTGCTTGCTCATCCTCAACCCCACGCACAGTTAGCATTAATGTGTGATGCATCGGACTACGCCGTCGGCGCAGCGCTGCAACAGTTTGTGGATAATCATTGGCAACCGCTGGGCTTCTTCTCGAAGAAATTGAGCCCCACCGAGCAGAAATATGCAGCTTATGACCGCGAACTCCTAGCTATATATCTTGCTGTTAAACACTTCAGACACATGATAGAAGCGAGAAAGTTCACTATTTACACTGATCATAAGCCCATTACCTTCGCATTTCGGAAGAAATCAGACCAATGCTCACCACGCCAATTTCGACACTTAGATTTCATCAGCCAGTTTTCAACGGATATTCGTCACATTGCTGGAAAAGATAACCCTGTCGCTGATGCATTGTCTCGCGTAGAAGAGCTCGAAACAACTCTAGACTTCAAGGCACTCGCTGACTCGCAGGCGGACGACGAAGAACTTCGAAAATTGCTAAAAGAAAATACGTCTTTGCAATTGAAACGTATACTGATTCCAGGCACGGACATCCCCGTAACCTGTGACGTATCAACACAAACTGTTCGACCATTCATCACCACGCCGTTTAGGAGAATTGCATTCAACACCGTCCATCGACTTTCGCATCCCGGAATCAATGCTACGGTCAAACTTATGACCCAGCGTTATATTTGGCCGTCAATAAACTCTGATTGCAGAAAATGGGCTCGCAGCTGCATTGATTGTCAACGTGCGAAGATCTCCAGACATGTATCTGCCCCTGTTGGATCATTTGCTCCACCGACATCCAAATTTGAGCATATCCATATAGACATAATCGTAATGTCTATATCTGAAGGTTACAGGTACTGTCTCACATTGATAGATCGTTTTACTCGTTGGCCAGAAGCAATACCACTCCAAGACCAGGAAGCAACAACGGTGGCTAAAGCGTTCTACAACCATTGGATCTCACGCTTTGGCACACCATTGAGGATCACATCCGACCGTGGTAGACAGTTTGAGTCGCACCTATTCAAGCACCTCAATCAACTGGCAGGCACGACGCATTTCAAGACTACGGCTTATCATCCGGCGTCCAACAGTATGGTGGAACGTTTCCATCGTCAGCTGAAGGCGGCTATAAAATGTCATCAGGATACACGGTGGACTGAAATTCTCCCTACCGTGCTGCTGGGTATCCGAGCTGCTTGGAAGGAAGATTTAGAGGCTACGGTCGCCGAGATGGTATATGGTCAGCCACTGCGGATTCCAGGAGAGTTTTTGGTGCAACAGACGACAATCACCAACAGCAATAGTGCAGCGGACTTTGTGAAACAGCTACGGCAACACTTCCAAGAGCTGCGACCGACTTCAGTATCTCGGCATGGCGAGAAAAGAACTTTCATTTTTAAAGACCTCAGCACCACTGACCAAGTCTTCGTGCGCCGCGAGGGTCCAAAAGTGCCCCTGCAGAGTCCTTACGAGGGCCCTTTCAAGGTTGTCATGCGAGGGGAGAAGACGTTTGTTGTTAACGTCCGCGGTCGTGACGTTACAATTTCCATTGACCGTCTTAAACCAGCCTATGTGTTAGCTGACCCTGAAAACACTTCAGCTGACGACGAACATCAAGCACCAAGGCAACGGACAACTCAAGACACTGAAGATGTACATCACGAAACAGATGCACACCAGCGAACAAGGTCCGGAAGGCGCGTCCGCTTCCCGGACTATTTCCAAAGTGGATTTTCGTGAACTATCATTCACTGGTAGGGGGGTGCTGTGGCGGTTGCAATACGCCAACTTAGATATAGCTTTTAAAGCGGTTGCAATACGCCAACTTATATTTATCTTTTAAAATAACACGCTTATTAGATGTAATTTGAACATTATTTAAACACGCATTTCATTTTAAAATATGACTGCAGATGTTTAACCATAAAACATCTGCGAGTCGTTTTATTTAAGTAAGAATTTTTTGTGTACCTTATTGTATAATATTAGTTAAAAAGATGCTGTTCTAAATTATTGTTTCCTAATTGTAATGACCCGTTCATGTCGGGGCAATAAAACTGTATTATTATAGTTAAGTTCTTTAGTGGCGGCAATCCTTTGCAACAAATTTATGTTTTTTAGACAATAGTACACATGTTTTGTAAACCTTTCGGTTTGGACAATAGCCCAGATGTTTGGGCCGACCTTAATTTTTAGTTGAAAGGATAGACCCTATTTTATGGCTTAAATATATTTTCTGGAAGATTTATCCCCACCGATCCTCATTCGGGTAGTCCTATAAAAGGGTCGGTTTATTTGGATGAAGAAAGACAGTCTGCCATCTCTCGTCACGAGCACATCTCGCTCCGAGTCGCATAATTATAATTTTACTCTGTCTGTGAATGTATTAAGTGTTAATTTACAAAATATACAATAGTTAGTTCCTGGAAGTGAGTGCTTATTCTAATACCTACACTTATAACCACCAAAAATATATAACGATGTTGGTATATAAAGACTTGTAACTGTACAGACATAACTCGATCATTTGAATCATTCAAAAATGAACTCAGGTGTATGCTTGATCTGTGGAAAAAGGAACAAATTACTCAAATACAAGATATACGTACCTCAATAACAGACATAACAAAACAAATGCTAGATATTCAAAAAACAAACAACGAACTTGAAAAGTCAATAACATATCTAGCATCTGAATACGACGATATTAAAATTAAAATTGCCGGCCTAGAAGAGAAATGCACCTCTCAAGAGACGCGTATAAAAATGCTGGAAGACACCATCGAAGACCAATCAAGAAAGAATAATTTAAACAGATTGGAAATACGCAACATTCCTTATCAACCAAAAGAAACTACAGAAGATATTTTGAAAACAGCAGTCAGCATTTTTAATGCCATAGGTATCGAAATAGATCTGCCGGATATGCTAGACATTCGAAGATTACCATCGAAAACTAACAAGAGAATAATTCTTGTCACTCTTAAGTCGGTGATTTTAAAACCAAAGTTCTACAAGCAGCAAGGGCGTATAATATAAGAAACAAAGCTAAAAAACTCAACACATCACTCATAGCTCCAGACGCCCCTGCGGATCCAATCTACTTGGATGAACATTTAACCATAAAGGGAAAGCGGCTTTATTACTTGGCGCGACAATTAACCAAGTCAGGTCAGTATCAGTTTTGCTGGACGTCGAATGCTAGGATTTTTCTTCGTGAGAAGGAGGGAACGAAAAGCATCATGGTACTAGATGAAGTTCAACTTCAAAACCTCAGCGCCAAAGATGTAAAATGACTAAATGTTATTATTTTAACTTTTAGTTTCGTTGATTAATTTTGCTAAGAATTTTCCTATAACAAAGAATACGTCTTGTCTATCCTTTCAAAATATATGTTTTTGTTGCATTGATTGTTATTATACTCTAAAATGTTTTTTATATTATTTTTTGCGTTTAATGCCACTAGGATCCACAACCCAAGCAATTATTCTTTACACACATACAAATACACAAATAAATATAAATACCCCTTTACTTATACTTTACTTATACAATACATATCATATATACACTTTACTAACACAATACATATTATATATTTACAAGCGTTCTAATACACACTCATTTACGCTTCACTGTATAAACTCACTGACATACAATACATTAACAATTTTGCATAATAGTGATTCCATAGATAAAGATAACTTGATTTTCAAATCACGGACAAAATACACCTGCGATTGTAATTACACATTATATTACTTACCAAAATGTCGTACCAAAGAACACACCAATTTTAAAATACAAAATTCAATATTATAAACGAGTTACTGAATGACATAGCCTTTTTTTCAGTGTGCACTCCACAGACTAACCCGTGCACTCGTCAGCGGGACGCGAGATATTTATATGTACCCACATCTGGGCTAATATTGCTATAAGTTTGTTTTGTTTAATTTGTAAATATTTCTTATACGTATTATGTATTTGGCGTTTGTGACATCATTTACCGGCCTTGCGGAAGACCAGCGTTGGTTTATACCAGCACATGCTGAGCCTGAGCCGTTTCGTTAACAAGCACTGTTATATGTATATTGCATGTAGAACTTAAAGCTGTATTTCTTGGCTTGTAACGAATAAATGTCTCTTTCTTTCTTTCTTTCTGTCTCTTTCTTACATAGACTCCACGTCGCTTTGCACATCCACAACTTGTGAACCAGATAAATGTATTGACTTTGTACCATTTCACTCTTCTAATTTTAATATTATTACGCAAAATATCCGTAGTATTTCGGCAAATATAACTGATTTCACTCTACTGTTACAACGCATAGAACTGCATTGTGATCTAATTATACTCACGGAGTGTAGACTCAGGCAAAACCCACAAATACCACCCCTAGATGACTATGAATTTTTCACTTCAACAAATTCAGTCAATCAAAACGACGGAGTTGTTGCATATATCAATACTAACCTCCAAGGTGTATCCGTCTCTGAACCAGACATCATAGACGCAAGTTGTCTTCTCATCAAAATTGGACTGGATATAGCTGTGTTAGGGATATATCGTCCGCATGCATTTAATAATGTGGATAATTTTATGCAAACTATCAGTAATACACTCCAGAGTCTATCAGTATTTAAAACGGTCATCATAATAGGAGATATAAATATTGATATTCACCCAGATAACAAAGACCCACGTGCAGAGGACTATCTTAATATGCTAGCTGCAAACGGCTTTCTTCCATCACACACTCTGCCTACACATAATGCTACATGCCTAGACCACATTATTATTAAGTCCCAAAATCCAGCAACTACACTTATAATTAACTCTACAGTTACGGATCACTATGCAGCATTTTTATCACTTAAAATAAAAAAGCCCAGAGCTCCCGTAAAATTACGTACACAAATAGACTATGACAATCTTCACAAAGATATGATGAATGTAGATTTTTCCTCAATATACAGTGAAGCAGACCCAGATTTAGCCACAAATAAATTATATAGTATCCTACGTAGTCTAATAAAACATATTACCAGTGTAAAATACTTAGCTCGGCGCCAGAGAATAATTAAACCGTGGATCACACCAGGGTTATTACGATGCATAAGACATAGAGACAACTTGCATAAACAATTAAGAAAGGACCCCAAAAATGAAATGCTGCGTATATCCTATAAGCGTTACCGTAATTTTTGCAATACTATTCTGAAGAAAATGAAAAGTGAATATGACAAAAACAGACTTAATGCAGCCGGATCAAATAATAAAAAGTTGTGGCAAGCAATTAAAGATATCGCCTATCTTAAAAAAAGTAAATCTAGCCCGCGTGATCTTCTCCAAAATAAGGAAACACCCAAGGAATCCGTTAATACAATAAATCACTTTTTTGTTAATATTGGCAGAAGACTAGCAGAAAACATACAAAAGGCGCGGCCCACTCAAGTCTTTCCAAATTGTCCTACACCTGCACAATTCTCAAATTCTCTTGTTTTCCTTCCAACTGACGAACATGAGGTTGAACGTATTATAACATCCCTTAAAAACGATAGTGCAGTAGGTTGGGAGGGTATATCCACCATGTTTTTAAAATCATTCAAACATATACTAGTCCCCCTAATAACGTACATATGTAATTTATCACTATCAGTGGGAGTATTTCCATCAGCCTTCAAAAAAGGGCTCATACATCCAATTTATAAAAATGGGGATCGAGACCGTGTTAATAATTATCGTCCAATATCCGTGCTACCAATAATGTCCAAAATACTTGAACGTATAATCAACAATCGCCTTGTTGGTTATCTAGAAAGTAACAATTTACTAAGTAGCCAGCAATTCGGTTTTAGGAAAAATAAATCTACTGGGCAGGCTGTGCATAATTTCACTGATTATCTAGTGAAAAACTTAGATTCAGGAAAAAAATGTCTCGCTATTTTTCTTGACCTTGCAAAAGCTTTTGACACGGTATCGATCCCCATACTACTGAATAAACTGGAGTATTTAGGTGTCAGTGGAGAGTTACTTGACTGGTCGATCGCAGTGTGTTACTCTTGATGGACATGTTAGTGATGATCTTCCAACTAGCTATGGCGTACCACAGGGTAGTATTCTGGGTCCTAGTCTTTTCTTAGTCTATATAAACGAATTATGTCAAATCAACTTGACGGATGGAAACCTCTTGTCCTTCGCAGACGACACGGTCTTATACTTCTCAGGCAGCACATGGGATGATGTTTACAAATCCGCCCAAATTGGTTTTGATAAAGTATACACATGGCTGGCGCAAAACTTACTTACATTAAATATAGACAAAACTAAACACATTATATTTACCATTCGCAACATACAACTGCCCGACCCCAACAGAGTTACTATTACCGTCAACTCCTCTGACCCAAATTCATTCCAATGCAAAAACTCCGCCATAGAAAGAACTACACAAATAAAATACCTAGGAGTACTCATAGACAGGGGCGTGCACTCCTTGTAGGCAGAAATGCAGTGCTTTACTTGCCATTCACAGATATTTTATTATAACGTTCGTACGTTTTAGATGACTTTAATTTATAGTAAATAAATGAATAAACAAAATATAATAACTTAAAAACGCCTAATATTTTATAAATAGCACCTATTTGCAATCACGCAAACATTATGGTTGCCACGCGAAAAGCAAGAGGCGCTGCAAAGCAAATTAATGTACCTAATCAACCAAGTCATGCCGCCGCGTGCCGCATTACATTTGTTTGCATGTGTGTAGTAATTTTGGTGTCCGTGCACAGTCGCAAACGCACACACCCATGAATATTGAAAGCCGCGACTCCTGCGGCAGGCCTCGGGAGTTCGGCAGTTGTCGGGAGTAATCGTAAATGTTCGTTGCCTATAATCCGAGTAAAATTAATAGGCTGGAATCTAATAAATCACCTATGCACATTATGCATTTTTGGTTAGTAAGGTTTTATTTGTTTAAATAGAAATGATTTGTGTTTCGCGGGGGCCATTTTGCTTTTTTTATGAGATTTTGCATTGTTTACTATTTTATACTAGTATGTTTGTAAAAAAAAATAGATTTCTTAACGGATTTTTCATTTTAACATTTGAAAGTGTGTACACTTAACAGTTTATTACGAAGTTTCGATATTAATTGTAGTCATTTGCTTTTACTAGTGTGTTTGTTTATTTTTTAAAATGTTATTTGATTGCGAGGTTTGTGTTAAAAATGTATGTTTATCAAATGAATGAATGAGGTGGCCGAAATCTTGCGTTTATTTACATCGGGATAGGTATAGTAATCTCAACTAACCGGAACCTTGAATATGTGAAAATTGAAAGCTGACTAGGTGAGTTTTTTTTTATTTTACTTATTAGAATTTCTTCCGCCGCGACGATCGATCGCTGTTTTGTCTGCGTTGCCGTAGAAGATGGACATGAATAGTAGTACATCTAAGACTTGTTATGTTGGCATGGTTTCCGACTTAGAGATCCGTCGCGTGGCTGTGGCTATGCTAAAAAACTATAAAAGAAAAAGTTTTTGTGACCGAGTACTCCGCCGCATACCCAGTGTCATAATCCTGTGCACGCCGCTGCTCATAGATAACAATCTTTCATTCAGACCTTACATTAAACTACTATCAGGCAGAATACGAAAACTTATGTTTGTATTCAAACATTTACGACACGTCGCTGATGCCTCCACTCTCAAAATGGTTTACCAGGCGTTATGTCAATCTTTACTTACCTATTGCATTACTTCTTGGGGAGGAGCAGCCAAAAACCACCTAATAATAATCGAACGTGCCCAAAGAGCCTTACTAAAAGTAAGTACATTTAAGCCGTTATTATTTCCCACCAAAGATCTATATGAATTTTGTCAAGTGCTCACTGTCCGTCAACTTTTTATTCTAAATACTATTCTATTACAACATTCTGTAACAACTCCATCTGGCACCAACAAAACTAATCGCCGAAACTTACTGATTGCAAAATCTACTTTGTTTAACACATCCTTTAGTCACAGATTTTTTGCTTCCTTGGTCCTTTTCTCTACAATAGATTACATAGAATTCTGAATACATACGCTGCTAAATATAATTTAAAGAAAACAGTCAGTACATTGCTTCTTCACCAATGTTATGAAGAAACAGAATATCTCCTACATCCTCTAGCCTAACATATACACGAACGCACACACACGCACACGCACACACACACGCACACACACATACACATAACACAAACACACACACACACACCATCACCCATATGCGCACATATTATGTATGCACGCACACATAAATAAGACTACTGACACACACAAAGAAAAACATGAGTGCATGCATTTTATGTGCCTTAAATGTGGTGTCCCAATTGGCAATTATTTGTACTACCTAATTTTTATTTTTTGTTTTGTTTAATTAACTGTAGAATTCCTAGTCTTTAATTATAACTACCTACTTTAAATTACCCTAAAAATGTTACAAATCTAAAAGACCTGTTGCTACCCATTTCAACTAGGCCCTGCGACATACGGATGGCAGCTGGTGCTTATAGTACAGGACTATCCTAGTTTAAGCATCAGCAGTAACTCAATACGCTTGTTACCTAGCCTAAGCAAATATGTATGACTAAGTCAATTTATGTCTGTTAATCCAGGTTAAGGAAGGAATTTAATAAATGTTTTATTATTATTATTTATCTTTATTTTAAATCTTTTTTTTACATTTTTATATATATAGTAAAAAACAAAATACATATAAAAATATAAAAAGTTATCCAACGATGGCGAGGCTCGAGACCCAAGCCACCGGTGGTTAGGAGCCCAAAGTGAGGAACCGCCTCACAATACGTGCCGTGTCAAGCAATACTGCCTTCTGAATCTGACTCCTGACCCAACAGCCGATTGAGAGCCTCTGTAGATGTTGGTCGAGGCTCTTTGGTATCAACCCATGGGCAGAAACGACAATCGGGACAATAATTGTTGAGTCGACATCCCACATGTCGGTAACCTCGTGTGCTAAATCTAAATATTTAGACATTTTGTCTTTTTCAGCTTTGACAAGGTTATCGTCATGCGGGATGGTGACGTCAACAAGTATAGCCCGGCGCGCCAATCGATCTATTATCACAATGTCAGGCTTATTGGATAGGATAGTCCTGTCTGTGATAATAGATCGATCCCAATACAACGTTGCATGACCATTTTCAAGAACTGGTTGAGGAACATACTGGTAATATGGCACTTCAGATGTGATGTATGATCTTGGCTACTAGGTTGTGTCTATGCAAATACTCGCCGTTAGCAAGATACGAACAACCGGAGATAACATGCCTGATGGACTCGCCAGGACGGTGGCATGCCCGACAGATGTCGACCGTACCGTCCTTCAGGATGTATTTCCTAGAGTTGTTCGTCTTAATAACTTCGTCCATAATTGCAAAGACAAAACCCTCGATTTCCCCAAAGAGGTTACCGAAGCGCAGCCAAGATACAGACGCTAGTCGGTCCACATCAGGCCCATGAAGGGCTCGATAGAACCGACCGTGCAGCTCCTTGCTCTTCCATATGTCCTCGCGATCCCTAATGCCTACCACCAGAGGTTTCCGCCAGTTCTCAATCGCCAAAGACAGCGGGGCAAATCCTTTATCTACCATAGCTACAACCCTATGCATATCCACGTCACTGTGAAGGAAATATTCCCTGAGATTGCACACCTCGCGATTATGTAGGTCCTTAGCATTAAGAATGCCTCGGCCCCCACATCTACGCGGGATGTACAATCTCATCGCTGACGAACGTGGATGATGCATACGAACAATCAAACCACAAATCAACAATTGAGTTCATTAACGTAATACTTGTAATAGTTACAAGTTTTTTATTTATTACTTCACGGTTTATAATTATTTGACATACTAAAATATTACTTTTGAATCTATATAAACGTTTTGTCTAACCAACTGCTATAAATTACATCGGTTTTCGAAATGCATAAAAGCACCGTCAATTATTCCAACAAAGTTATTTAAACTCTTAAATTACCTATAAAAATATATTTAATTTATTTCAAAGTTATTATCAGACCAAAAAAGCAAAAATATTGTTTTGTTGACTTTTATCATAAAATAATTTACGAAAATGTAAAATCTAAATACAATAGAATTAACACGCATAAATGCACTTTATAAACTATAATAATTTGCAAACTTTAATGTTTTACTTATAAACTTATGATATCAGCCTCAAAAGACCAAAATTGAAATATAAAATATTTATTTTATAGTTACAAAACACCGAAACCAATATGGATAAGTATGTATATTTTTCACATCCTATCCCAGGGAAGTTCGGATAATGACCAGAGAACATCGAGGGTCGTAAAGCAAGAACACCGGCGCATCTATATGCGGACCATGATCTTCTCAAAATCAAGGAGTATGTGATTCGATTTCTGTACACCGCCGAAATTTGTATAGGGATGTTACAACCAAACGGGAAATATTCCAAAAAGATACATAACCCTTTCCGCTTAAATAAACCAAGAGGACTCATAGTACTTTAAAGAATGAATGAAATGTATGGACAACTTTATGCGTTTATATGTATAATTAGACTAATCTAAGTACACACTGGTGGTAGGTCTCTCATATGTGAGAGGCCATCTGGGTAGGTACCACCGCAATGTCTATTTCTCCCGTGAAACAACACTGCTTAAATGCACTGTTGTGTTTCGGATTGAAGGACATTGTAGCCAGAGCAACTACTGGACATATTGAGACTTAACATCTTATGTCTCAGGATGGCGAGCGCAGTGGAATGTTGCTACTGTTCATGAGCGGTCGTATCGCTTACCATCAGGCGAACGGCTTGCTCGTCTCGCCATTTAATGCAATAAAAAAAAAAAAAAAAGAATCACTCTTGACGCCTCATATTGAAGCTGAAACCACATTTTGCATAGTACCATGTGGTAGTTAGTAAAACAAAGATTTGGAAGAAAAATAATGTTGCAATATTTATTTAGATGATTTAACTATAAGGAATTGACTGGTATTTACATTAGCAATCAGGATCAGGAGGAGCAAGATTTTTTGTAGACATTACTTTAAAAAATTAATGCTACCAATGTCAAAAACCAATTTACTAAACTCTCGGTCACCAATCGATAAAACCTTCTGCACCTTTCGAAGTTTAAAATATAAAGTTGGTATCAACAGCTCCATTGGTATACGTTGCTCACTCAATCGGAAACATCGATTGAGTGAGTCATCGCGAGTTACATACTAAACACAGAGCTCTCGTCGCCCTGGCCGTGTGTCGTCTTATCAAAACAGGCTTTACTTGGGATTTCGGCTGATTTAATAACTAATCCGATGCTACCCTTGTAAATGGGTAAACTTTGATTGTTATTTGCAATGCCTTTATGGCGTGTACTGATACGAGTCGTGGCGGAGTTTCATGTTAAGCCATTTATCTTGCACCTATATTTTTAACTGATATAAACCGCTTATATACCAGTTTTAGTTTTGTGAATACGCCTTCTGTAATATTATTGGATAGTCAATCACCACGCACTAAAACGGTGAAGGAAAACATCGTGAGGAAACCTGCATACCATAGCGATTCATAAGAATTTATGTGGTATGTAAGTCCGCCAACCCGCACTAGGCCAGCGTGGTGGACTATATGGCCTAACCACTCTCAATCGTACTCTCGATTGTAGAGTAGGCCCGTGCCCTGCAGTGGGACGTATATGGGCTGATCCAGATCCAGAATATTATTGGATACAAATTAAAGCTAGCGATAGATAAAGGAAATTTAGGTCAGTATTATAAAATTGACACCACCTGATGAAGATTGCACCATCTCTACACTTCTGTAGCATTGACTGAAACTACACCCTCTACAGTAAAAAAGACTCCAGTTTAATTGAAAGAAAGAAAAATAGATTTATTGGCACAAGCATCGCACAACTCACACAACATAAGGTAAAATGTAAACTAAAAACAGGATGGAGTTTAATACAAACCCAAAGAAGAATCTGATGAATAAGAAAGAAAAGAGAACCGTTAATACCACAGTACATTCTGTAAGCCGGCAGATAAAATTAAAATAAAAAACATCCCATCACCATCAAAGTGAGCAACTGCATCTAGCTATAACTGTTCCCGATACCGCACACAGTATCAATCAATGTTGGTTTCCCCCGGCGTTTAGTGAATCAATCATGACGTGTAGTTTCCACGAGAAGGCGGCGCGGCCCGCCCGTAATGTATTGGAAAATTGAATGTTCCCGCCTCCGCACTCCTTTAAAGAATTTAGTTTTTAATTTACTCCCCTAGCTGAAACAGAGATTTTCTGTCATTAAGCCAACATTTTTCACTTGCGCTACTTTGGTTGGACAAGATGATTTTTCAAATTGAAGATGCCTTTTGTTTATAGACGATAAAGTCAAATGGCTAATTAATAATACTAACATATATAAAGTTATTTCTGGAATTACAGTGAATAAGGTGAAGCCAACTGGAGGAAGAGTTTGTACATAATTATAATTAGAAAATCATTTGAATAATTTGGAAAAGAAAACGACGATTTTTTTTTCCTATCGTCGTATTTGGGTGGTAAATATATAGTTTCTTTTTCACCCCTTCGTTTATAAAGACGCTATTATGCTGGTACACAGGGCTTTGAATATATCATCCAAAAAAACGATATTAAAAAAAATATCGCGTTTCTTTGCGAATATTTTTGTTGCATTGTGCTTGTAGTCACTAATATTATCACCCAGCTTCGTTTACGAAGTTGTCTTGATATATCGATGTATGGGTCAAGTGATTAATGCAGGCAGTATTCACAATGCCCGGGCAGTATGAATACTGCCGAGCCATATCGGGCCAAGTGATTAATTACAATCTAAACTCACCTATTTATCACATTGCCAGGGCATTATGAATATGGCTACATGATGATCGAGCAGTGTGATTAATAGGTGATTTTTTACGTGGTGCGCTACCGCATTGTCGCAACTGCGATGGACCCATAAATTAGAAAGGTTGAATTGATCTGCTTATGTTTAGTTGCTTTTTAATGTCCGAAACATTATCTTCAGAAGAAAATTAGTGTACCCACTTTATGGATCAGTTAGGTCGACTGTGCCCCAAAACCGACTCGGAACACCCCACCCCCTCGTGCTGCCCTATTCTAAATTCTACTACTTCGGCTCATTGTTTTGATTTTGATTCGCTTTACATCACTCTGCCCAGTAGGCACTTGGCATTATTCATAATGCCCGGGCAATGTGATAAATTGATTGGTTATAATCACATTGCCCGCTCTTATTGGGCATTATTCATATTGCCCGGGCATGATGAATAATGCCCGATTAATCACTTGGCCCATAACATATGTATCATTCTCATTAAAAAAATCTTTAACTTCATTCGTCGTAACGTGACCACAACTCGATGTACCGTCCTCTCATCAACTATTCTTATAAGGAAAAACCTTCAGTATCTGGCCAAAAATACGCAAACATTTGATACACTTAAGTGCGGATACATATTTCATCGTAGCCGCAGTCGGCGCCGTGTTGTTACAACGAGCTCTGCCTTTAGAATGCTGAATACAAATATTTTTTACTTACCTCACCTTTCGACATGTGCTTGGATATTTTATTTTGTGTGCTTGCCAACTTTTCCGTCTCAGATATTCCAGCGTTGATATTTTGGATTGATTCTGTCTATATTTCCACTTACATTTCATCTACCTTGATATTTTTATGATTTTGTGAAACCTTTCCCGTAAATATGTTAACACTGTTTTACTTTATTAGCATTGTGAAATCAATTTATGTTCGAAAAATAAATAAAAGTGGAGAGATTATATTTTAATAAACTGTTCGTAAATTTGCTGTTGTCCTGAATCATCAGTGAAATTTAAAAAAAAAGAATATATAAGATGGTATAAATCAACATTATCATGTTTGATATATCTTACGAAAGAAAATAAATATCATAAGTTTATCTTCCGAATCATACAACAAGCTATTAACTAGAAATAAACTACACGCGTCTCGTATAGATTCTGAGTTTATCGATTCAAGTCACTGAGCAGCGACGAGCAATGTTCAACAATTTCTTAAAGTTTATTAACTTTGTGCGACAGGACACAATGTATTTAAATCTATACTAATATTATAAAGCTGCAGAGTTTGTTTGTTTGTTTGTTTAAACGCGCTAATCTCTGGAACTACTGATCCGATTTGAATGTTTCTTTCAGTGTTGGGTAGTCCATTTATCGAGGAAGGCTATAGGCTATATATCATCACGCTATGACTTATAGGAGGAAAGCAGTAGTGATATTTCTAGCAAATACGAGGAAATTTTGTTCGTTTTTCGTGGTCCGATTGGTCGATATTTTAAACTGATAGAATTAAACATTTTGACTGCCATTTTAAAACGTGTATGCACTCGGGCGGAGCCGTGCCCGACCGCTAGTACATAATATAGATACAGGCTTCATACTTCTTGTATCTCTAAAATTGATTCAAAATATATTTTTATGATAAAGTTAGTGAAACGATGGCTGTGTTAAGACAAAAAAATACCAAAAAGCCTTCAAAGAATAGGCGAAGGCAACATTAGTGCCACCAGTAGTTCCTACATTATTTTTGCTTTACAACAAGAAGCATAACATTTTTAGCCTCTCTAAGATATATTTAAAACCGAAAAACTGACACAATTAGTTTGCCCGAATTAAGATTTGTATACACGTGCCACTAGGCCGAGAGGCTACTTTGAAGATATTTATTATATCCAACTGGAAACAAAAGAGGTGGTAACAATAGTAAGTTAGACACAAATACCTGTCATCACGTACAGAACTCCCCAAGTAATTTGTACATTATCCCTTTACTCAACTAAATTGGGTAAAGAAACAACGGCCGTTGACGTCACGCACTCAGAAAAATGACGTCACGTAGGCATCATTTCGCACGCAATCTGCGCAGATTCTTGAATTATTACGCGTGGTATTGTAGCTTTGATTAAAATTTGGTAAGAATAGACAAGTAATTTTTCACACTTGTCTTTTCCAAGCAAAGTTAATATTGTTCTGTTTTTTATTGCCCGAACATCTATTACCTATAAAATGTATTTTCTTTTATTGTAGATCGAGTGGTAATCATATTATAGGTGCTTATGAGGTTTTGAGGGAAAATGTAAAAATAATAGGATGTAGAGTCTTTTAAGACGGAGGACCAATAAATCTTATAGTTAACCCTTTAGTTAACATCGGTTTTCTTTTACAAAGTAATTCCACCTAGATGCCGAGTTGATCGTCGCCATCTAAGAACAATCTACCGTTATTTTACTAAAATAATCCAACACTTCCCGATGCAGCGTAAAACCTAGTCAACAGTAAATATACGCTCAACTTATTTCTATACACAGGACCGTTTACGTAGTGTTAGTATGCGAGCGAGTCAAGGTGCAGCCGCGTGGAATAACTTTACTAGTTGTAGTCAAAAGACTTAGCGAGTTGCAGTGTTGTGCTGCGAGCTAAAACTTTTAACCTTATTTTACGCTTCCAATATAATAGAACAGTGCGGTGCACTCGATGCGCCCTGACAGTGCTCACGATCACGGGGAAAACTGTTGAGTATTTCCCTTAAAATAATATTTTCTTTTATTGCATTGGATGGCGAGGCGAGCCTTCCGTTCGCCGATAGCGATACGACCACTCATGAATAGTAGCAAAACCAAACAACGCCTTGAATTACAAAGCAATGCTTGGCACTCCACTGCGTTCGCCATCCTGAGACATAAGATGTTAAGTCTTACTTTGGTTACAATATTCTTCCATCCGAAACGCACCAATGCACTTACACTGCTTTTTGGCGGGGGAAATAGACATTGCAGTGGTACCTACCCAGGCGGTTTCTGACCTATTAGAGACCTACCACCAATAATCAATTTTGACAGCCTCCGTGGCGCAGTTGGTTAGACGCCGCCTGTGAAACGAGAGGCCGCGGGTTCGATCCCCGCACCGAGAGAAATGTTTGTGCGGCTCACAAATATTTCTTCCGGGTCTGGGTGTTTGTGAGACCGAAAAGTCTCTCGTAGTTCCTGATACCCGCGACACAAGACTCGATCTTAGTGTGGGGTCAGTACTATGTATGTGACTGTTGGGTGTATTTATTTATTTATTTATTTATTTTAATAATCTGCTTAAACGTTGGTTCTCCTGGTCGGAAAAGACAACGATGTTGTATGCCATGTTCGTTGTATCTCGATTTATGGTGCGGAACTAAGAAAAAAAAATATCTACAATATTTTGTGCCATCGCAGCATGGTTCACCTTTAAAAAACATTAACGACTCCACGTTGGGCGTTGTGATAAGACCAAAAGATCGACGCATCAGATCAAAAGGCCAAAATAGTACGTGTTATGTTAATGAAACCTTTGAATATACGTTATGTTTAAAGTTAAACTCTAACTTTTAATATAGAACCAATCTGGCTTTAGCAATTGCAGTCTGGTTTATAGTAGATATCAAACGTCTTATAATTTAACCAAAAAATTCATTACTTTCCAAGAAATATCAGACTTGCTGTAACAATTTTTAACTATCATGCGGCTGAAAAGAACCACTAACCATCATCTAGAGACACTGAAGACTCAATTTATAGCCACATGACTAAAAGTCTCCTTTTCCAATTTGAAAACAACAACTAGTGCATCGAATTGAAACAAAACACAATTAACTTACGGAGATGTATCATAACTATAAACGAGGATCCGTTTTTTGAATCATAGCATCGTTCCAATGAAATCCGCTGTTACACTCCGCTCTTTCTAAGATTTCAATGTTTAATTTGTAAACAATAACAGCAGACATCGCCGAGATCTTTGTCTAAAAAGGTCTAAGATTGGAGCCGAAAGCGTTAAAGAAGTCAACAATACTAGTTTTATTTAGAAATGTATTAAATTTTTTGATTGTTTATTACTTGAAATGTTTTTGAGGCACTCAAGCAAGATCAAAATTTAAACTTGAACCATCCATCAAAACCTTCACCCTTAAATATTTGGAACTATCGTCAATTATTCAGTAGGTATTCTAGTAAGCAATACTAGTAAGGGAAGCTAACGCTGTATTTAAAAGTATGACCAAGCTAGGATTGCACACACGATAGTTATACAAGTTTGCTTATTATCACCAAACTACCATCACAAATTATTACTGGCAGCAACTGCAAATGACCCAAATGTTACAAAATATGGATATAGCATTAAAATTCGCTGAAACTCATCACCTACACCACTGCAAACATTATTAGGTACGAAACCGTCCCCTTTCGCACAAAGAACACAATAACTGATTTGAATACACTCGGATCGAATACAAATCAATTCGTAATGGCCGGTCCGACTGGCGACGCGAATATTATACGTGAATACCTACCGTCTTTAACAACCTTTGTGTCACTTCTCTCTTCAAAGTATATGGGGACATTTAGATTTTCGTCCACCTCGTTGGTTCACCGTAACTTGGTAACATGATTTTGACACAGTCCTGTATAATTTCAGACAGCATCTTGGCTTTGCCGAACGGCAACAACTGAAATTGACAATTTAGCGTGATCTCCCTGATTACATCCACTACAAATGTATCATCACACCTTTTTTTTTTTTCAATTAATGGCGAAACGAGCATGCCGTTCGCCTGATCGTAAGCGATACGATCGCTCATAAACAGTAGGATAACCACTCAACACCTGGAATTACAAAGCAATGCTTGGCATTCCACTGCGCTCGCCATCCTGAGACATAAGATGTAAAGTCTCAATATGTCCAGTAGTTACTCTGGCTACAATATCCTTCAATCCAAAACACAACAGTGCATTTAAACTGCTATTTGGTGGGTGAAATAGACATTGCGGTGGTACCCACCCCGGCGGCCTCTCACATACGATATGTGATATGAGCGACCTACCACCAGTAACCAAACTTACTAGCGAACTTACTAGCGAACTTCGGATCAATCTCGATTTCCAGACAAGAAACCTATGTTCCCTCCGCCAATTTATATTAACATGCATTTGTGTTGTGTTTTTAAGACATTGTGCAAACACTTAAAGCAATGTTGAATCTAATTCATCATCTCGTAAAAACTAACACCTAAACTACACAAAAGTTTTAACACCTTTCGATTTACACAACCATTCGGAAACTATTTAAATAACGGCCATTCTTATTTTATTGTCGTACGGGTTACCTCGTAAATTTTATCTCCTCCGTAAGAACTTCACGTGTGTAAGCACTCAAGTTTTGAGTATATATTTAGTGTTAGCGCTCGCACAATAAACTTGCCAAATTGGATCGGATAGTTCGGTAGGTACCTGGTAAGTTGTACAACCACTGTGCTAAAGAGGTGTCAGTATTAATTCTGGATGACACACGATTACTATATACTCGTAGTTATAAAAAAATCCTATTCCGTTTATGTTTGGAACCTTAGAAAGACGATTTATATTTATTCAGATGTGGAAGTTACCGAAATACTGGTGAATTTTCCCTACCTATCCTATCTCTACTATCTATTTTCGATCAAAAGGGTGTCCTTATTAGATACAAGAATAAACAACAACACAAAGAAAGAAGAAATAATTTTAAAAACTAACTTATATTTATAGACAGATACATCGCAAACAAAATTAAAACTACTAGCGAATCGCAACATACAACTTAGTGTAGAAAAAGTTATTTAAAAGAACTTCATAACGTTGCTTGTTAGCTGAGTCATAATACCTGTGAGCACAATACAAGAGTATAAGAACATCTTGATAATGTTTATGTTTCTTTATACTATTTCTTTTATATATTACATACTTCGTCCTAACAAGAGTAAGTTCTTTGTTTGAAAAGTTATGATACGATATTAAGTTAGATACTTCTAATAATACAATAGAATAAGAAACAAAAATAGGACATATTGTCTTATGATTACGAGCTAATCCGATTTTTTAACCGACTTCAAAATAAGGAGGAGGTTCTCAATTCGACTGTATGTTGTTTTTTTTTTATGTTTGTTACCTCGTTTCTCTGTACTGTGTGAACCGATTTCGACCATTCTTTCTTTGATTGAAAGCTGATGCTTGTCATTTGGTCCCATAAAAATATGGTGAAAATCTGAGCAATATCTTCGGACCTGGAGAGGGGAACTCCTTAAAATTAAGTAGGATTCCAATGGTTCTTTTTGCATTAGGTTCATTATAAAAGTTAATTTACAGTGAGAGAGGAAAAAGGGGTGGGCGTGAGGGGGGGTAGGTGATAAAATTAAAATACACGTAAATTCTAATATCTTCGGCAGCTTTTAACCGATTTTAGTGATTTCTTTTTCATTGGAAAGAATGTATTGACAGGTTGATCTCAGGAACACAACATGGAGATCTGATGATCATTTTCGGACCTGGAGTGTAGAACTCTTCAAACTTTAGTAGGATTCCAATGGTTCTTTTTGCATTGGGTTCAGTATAAAAGCTAAGCTACAGTGGTGGTGGGAAAAGGGGGTAGGGGCAAAGGGAGGGGGGGGGGGAGAAAAAATAATAAACATATGAATACTCCAATATCTTTGGCAGCTTTTAGCCGATTTTAGCGATTTCATTATCATCGGAAAGAACATATACCAAATCTTCTTCATTTTGATTCCTTTCAACACTAAAAAGATAAAAATAACCAAAATTTTTAATAAAAAAATAAAAACCGACTTCAAAACAAAAAACCGCTAAATACCAAAAAATAACTAAATAATAAGTACCACTGCAAAGCAAAAAAATAATATTTGTTTTTTTGCTTTGCAGTGGGCCGCCAAGTACCAAACATGTAGGACCTATGCCTTATATTAATTTAAATATCTATATGTTTGGTACTGGGCGACCCGCCTTCAATATGTTATGCATATATTTTGATTTGTTGGCTAGTCAAGTCATTAAGCAAATTAATCAACAAGCGCAAGTTCCATGAAACAAATATTATTTTTTTGCTTTGCAGTGGTACTTATTATTTTTAGACGACAGACATGTTATATGGAGGTCGCAGGTAATTGCTAAAAATGCTCCCAACGCGATAGATCTTTCTATGTTTTAAAGACAGGAATGAATAGCATTTTAACTTTTGCAACTCACGATGAAGATGATCTTTGGAGTACACCATCAATCATTACGAATTATATCTCGGTCTATATACTAGAACAATTGGTAAAGAAACAACCGACAAACAAACAAAGACATATTTATCATCGATAATTTTACTGCTCCTAAATATTCCACAACCGTAATAGATATTGTCTTTTCAAATCCCTTTAAAAGTCTTAAAGCTCTTTTCTAGTGAGGTCAGCATTGTATTAAGTCACCATATTCAATTTCGACAAAAACATCAACAGCAACAACTCAATGTTTCGCACAAATGATTGATTCAACAACATATTATTTGCCAACTCGAGCCGACCTGATATAGGGACCCGATCCAATAATATCTAAGATTTATTCGTTTATTTGTTAGTTCTCTTGACACAGATAGCGGGACAACACTCGGCGATCATTATTATTTTAGTATCCTGTTTGTGTTGTGACGCTTCTGTTGAGTCAATCGAATAAACGTCACTCGGAGAAATTGATCTAAAGTGAAGTTTTTTGCCTGGGAAATAATCGAAACGAACGTGGGTGGTTACATAGGTTATATGGATTAATGTGATGAACTGAATGTGGAATATCGTGATATTTTTATTTATTTGTTATTTTCAATAGTCTATGTGGTGCAATTGTTTGAGGGCTGTCTGTAAAGCGAGAAAAAAACGAGTTTGATCCCCACACAGAAACAAATGTTTACTCGGCAAATAGAGATTCATTTCAGGTACAGACCTGAACGAGAGACATTTCGGTTCCATTACATACAGATGTAATGGAACCGAAATGTCTCTCGTAATTTCTGATACCCATTAAAAAAGACTTGTATCTGAGCGTAGGTTTAGGTCTGTGTATGTTACTGTCATTATTGCGTATATTTACTTTTCCAAGATAACCAAAGAAATATAAGTTTTTTTTATTATTGCAATGAATGGCGAGACGCGCATGCCCTTCGCTTGATTGTAAGCGACAAGACCGTTCATGAACAGTAACAAACCAAACACCTTGAATTACAAAGCACTGCTTGGCATGCCACTGCGCTCGAAATCCTGATATATAAGATTAAAAGTGTCAATATGACCAGTATTTACTATGGCTACAATGTCCTTCAATCCGAAACACAACAGTTTCTTTCTTTCTTTCTTTCTTTCATTTACACTGCTGTTTGCCGGGAAAAAACCTTCCCAGGCGGCTTCTTACGTATGAGAGACCTACCAGTAAAAGTTAGTACCACCAGTAAGTATTTTAATTGGAAAAACTCGCTATGGTATCGTTTGAAGTGGTAGTTTGTAAATTCTGACAACTTTATTCATTAACAAATAAGTAGTTACCGGGCTCATAGGTAAGAAGGACCGCAAGAACGCTGTGCAAAAAAAAGAAGCAAATTAATTCCACTTCACAAACTTCAATCTATATAATTCATTAGACACGATGGGAAACCCACCAAAATCCCTCAACAATTCCAATTTTTGTTACATGCAAGCACCAGACCAGCTACCGAGAAATCCCAGCAAAACAAGTGAAAATCAATTAAAGTTAACCCGCATCCGACCTATTGCCCCAACAAGAAGTTACATGTTCCCGGGATGATTACGTCACGTCACGGGTTAACTGCATGTCTAGGTTAAAACGGTTTGACCCAGTTGCAGAGGTGGGTTGTGGTCTCAACGTTCCATCAGAGGCGTTGTGGAATCGCAACGTTAGATTCACCGAAGAATATGCTCTCGCACGGAATTTCTCTGAGCACGTTCAACTGTCAGTTGTCATGTGGTAATGGTTGGTGTCGCTCTACGCTGTATTGTTGAATATGTAGCTCGTAATTTATATTTTCAGTAAACTTTTTTTGTGGCTAAAAGTAATTCAAAGAAGTTCAGTAATCTGCATCTGCATAAATATAATTATGCAGATGCAGATTGAAGGGTAACAGATACATATTACATTGCTCCTTCACCATCGCATTAACAATGCATCCAAAACCTGACATGTAACAAAACCAATCGAAAAGCACAAAATATTTACATTCCCTACTATATAGAATACAAATTCTACCAAAATATTACTTCAATCCACTTCAACAAAACAAACTCGCACGCTTCTTGTAAATACGTCAAACATTTTTATTCAAACAGAGCTGGCAACAAATCTGACTCCACATTTCTTCGTTTTTTTGCGCATTCTCGAGCTAGTTTTACTGCCGGGCACATCGTATACCGTTCGACCTTCCGTTTTATTCGCTCCCATCTCTAGCCATTCTATTTTATGCGGTTCCTATACGGTCGCAGCGACGCAGGGTCAAGTGTTAAAAGTTTTACAACCCATTTTAAGCTCACGCATCGATGGATTGACAAATTGACTGAGCGAATTTCTTTTGTGATGGTGGAAGTCTTGAAGCGGATCAAATTACGGGGTCAATGCCGCGTCTGATCCTTAATGTTGAAACGTTGCGCCCAATTTTATTGGATTTCGTGTTTTGTTTCCGGATATATGAAATATATTGGAATGATGGAAGAATTATGTTTTAATGCGGCTTTGGGATGTTATTGTTTTCGACGCAGGCGTATTTAGGTTAAAGAAGGCCTGTTTGGATGACCTTCACCGCAAATAATATTTTCTTGCATGATTTGTTGCGGTTTTTACAGATTAAGGAACTGCTATGGTGTACAGCGTATATATCACGGTTAATCGTATAAATCTGTGAATTGACAATTACTTTAGTTACCACATTGTCAACTTTAAGTAAAGCTATAATAAAACGTTACAAAATCTAATCCAGCGAAAGTGAAATAACTAACATGAATATTCCTCAGAAAAAGGACCGAAATCAACAAAGACCTACCAAACATATAAATAAATAAGAAACCGTATTTCCTTCCAACATTAACAACATTTTACAGCCTCACTGGACTATCAGGAAACGTAGCCATAACCGTGACGTAAAAACGCCAACCCCTAACATAAAACGCCTCTCCCAATACCATTAGAAATTACATCAGACCAACGTAAGACGGAATGTACACGAATTCAGCCGGCGCTTTTTTCCTAATATCTGGAAAGCTGCCAATCGGCATATCAGGCAGTTACACACGAACGCGTACATCGCACAAATAGCGCAAGAAACCGTTAACAATACCGGAGCGTTATCCGAAACATCTAAACTAGATCAGAGGATCGCTCATAAATCAATCAGCGGAGGCCGGCACAGAAGGCTTAGGAAAACATTTGTTGGGTCGGATTTAGGTTGGTCGAGATAATTCCGGGTGTGAACAGTTCTTATCCCTTTGATCATCAATTACCTTTACTTATAAAACGCTTTGCATATTTCCTGTCTTTAAATCCTAAACGTCCAGTGCACGATTTCACATGATGTTATCAACTACAAGATCGCGTGTTTTGTTTTATATTCTTTAAAGATATTTTGTAATATTTTTGTGAAGAAGTTATCTTCATAGTTGATCTGTTAATTCCTAATATTGCGCTACTAACTTTCTAATATTAAGTAACGCACTTTTTAAGTACAACATTACCATTATATTTGATAGTAGGTTATTCGTATTCTTCAAATTATAATAATCATATATGAACTCATTTACGTTCTCTGATCAGCTAGTGTGCATCCGCTTTTGTGTAGAACGACGTAATTGTGTCAACCGATTCGACAATTGTCCTATTCTTTTTTATATTCGCACTGCAGCGCCTGATCTTATGGCATAATGTTGTCCAGATATGTTTTTATCCAGCCACTAGATACACATTTAACAGATACACGTCAATATCGAAATTATAATCAACCAAAACAATACTTAATGAAGTTATGATAATCTACTGGTGGTAGGTCTCTCATATGTGAGAGGCTGCCTGGGTGGGTACCACCGCAATGTCTATTTCTCCCGTCAAACAGCAGTTTAAATGCACTGTTGTGTTTCGGATTGAAGGACATTGTAGCCAGAGTAACTACTGGACATATTGAGACTTAACATCTTATGTCTCAGGATGGCGAGCGCAGTCGAATGCCAAGCATTGCTTTGTAATTCAAGGTTTTGTTTGGTTTTGCTACTGTTTATGAGCGGTCGTATCGCTTACCATCAGGTGAACGGCATGCTCGTCTCGCCATTCATTGCATTAAAAAAAAATGATAATCCTAAAAAGACAGTAAATTCACTTGGCGCAGGATAAAAAATGTTGCTCGATAACGAAGAAGCCTATGCCCATGAGTGTGTTGTCATTTGCGATATAGATAAAAATACCATTAGTAACATTAACAAATGTTACAAACAAAGGGGTACGAGTCCTTCAAAATCTCCAAGTCCGCCACTTGCAAAAAGGAGAGCGTAGTCGAAAATATTACGACCTCAGGTAGCCCACGTATTTCTGTACGGTCATATTTCTATCATAACACATTACTACGATACCTAGACTTTTTCATCCGAAAACGAATATATGAATGTAGTTTCTTCAATTCATCCGTCATATACATGTTTTGTAATATGTATTACATTATAATCCGGCCGCTCAGAGAATGCGTTCCTGAAAGCTTGTAATCGATCGGACGACGTAACTTTGAAGTGTCGTGTGTGTAATAAGGTATAACGTAATAATTAAACGGATCTAACTCTTTATTTCACCTGGCAGTAATATAATATCTTTCACATTTGTGAATTTTATTTAAATTTGGCATTGAAGTTTACGTTTTTATTAAAATATTTTAAATAAGAACATTTAATTTAAAAGAATCAAAATTAAAATCCGATCTATTATGTGATACTATTTAGGCGGCTCAGTAGCGCCTCCTTTTCTTATTACTTTTTATTGCCAAGCTATATCTCCACTAACTAGCGTTCCTGGTATTAAAAACGTACAAAGCACGCGCGTAGTAAAATAAATACTCGTACTATTTCCAAATATCCCAAGAGAAGTATATTTTCAAAAATAATATTCATGGTTTTAAAAAAATATATTATGTTTTAATAAAATACAATATTGTTAGAAAATGGTAACCCCAAACAACGTTTTGAGTCGCCATTTTGTGAAGTTACAACTTACAACAGTCGTCTCTTGTCGTTTCTCCAGTGTTTCTCGTTGTGTTTTTCTTGTGACCCGGCTTTCGTTTAATTGACTGTTCCTGCTTTCTATACCGATTTTGGCGCTAATTTGGACTTCGATCTTGTTTGCTGGACTTACGTTTAGTGCAACAATGCCGAAACGTGGACAAACAATAAAAAGTGAAATACGCGAACTTATAGTCAAGCTACAAGATTACTTTGAGCGTGAAAGGCAAAATGGTGGACCCTTGATTCCTGTCGAACGTGTTCAAGACCGTATTTCTCAGGCACTTGGCATTAGCAAGAGAACTATTACAAATATTAATAAAGAGAAGTTCGGCCCAACTGGCACTGAAGACAATAAGTTACGAACACCGAAGAAGAAACGCAGAGTAAAACCTGTCACAAACATTGATAGCTTCGACGCCGATGCAATAAGAAATCATATATACGGATACTATTCGAGAAATGAGTACGTTAATAGAAATAGACTTTTGAAATCTCTACAAAACGCTGATTTATTTAAGGGAGGTAAAACTTCTCTATCGAGAATCTTAAATAATATCGGGTTTCGGTATAAAAAAACTGATAAAAGGAAAATTCTCCTGGAACGATATGATATTATTTTGAAAAGAATATCATTTTTAAGGGAAGCTAAAAAAATTGAAGAGATGAATAACGTCGTATTCGTTGATGAGACATGGTTGAACGCCAATCACACTATTTCTCGGGCATGGACCGATGACACACAAGCATCCACATCTAAAGTACCCATGGGTAAAGGGTCACGGCTAATAATATGCCGTGCCGGTTCGGCAAAATACAGTTTTGTCGAGAACGGCTTACTGGCGTTTGAGTCAAAAACCACCACAGAATATCACGAAGAAATTAATGCTGATACTTTTAAACAGTGGTTTAAAAACGTAAAAAACGTACTGTTACCTGGGTTGCCAGAACCTTCAGTCATTTTGATGGATAATGCCTCGTATCATTCGGTGCAAATAAATAAAGCTCCCAATCAAGCTAACAGAAAAGAAGAAATAATTAATTGGCTACAAACAAACGGAATTGATTAAAATATGGGGATGTTAAAAGCAGAGCTATTGAAATTAGTGGCTGACAATAAATCTACGAAAGTGCGATATGAAATCGACGAATTGGCACTAGAGTATGGTCATAGGGTGCTTAGAATCCCGCCTTATCATTGCCAATACAATGCAATCGAACTAATTTGGGCTCAAATAAAAGGTTATTCAGCCCGCTACAATACTTCGTCGCCATTTAGCATAAAAAAAATATGAATTTATTAAAAGAAGCTTGCGCAAAAGTCACAAGAGAAGATTGGGCCAAGGTAGTGGACAAAACGAAAAAACTAATTTTCGAAGACTTTGACCGAGACATACGGGTCGATAATTTAATTGACGAAACATTTATTATAAACCTAGGAGATAATGACGAAGACAGCACCTCCTCAAGCGAATCGGAATCTGATTAATGGGATAGAAAATTAATTGTTTGTAAATATGTTGCCATATTTTATAATAAATATAATTATCACCTTGTTGTTTTGTTTATTATTTTAACGACATGAAAATGTAGAATGCAGAAAATTGGATATTTGACGGTTGTGGCAATAAAATATAAAATGTGTTGCATTATTATGATAAGTTAGTAAAAGACAATAATATTTGGTATTTTTATTTACATTTATATAAATTGTAAATATTATAATGATCTGAAAGAAGTTTGTGAGTTTTTATTTGTTAATTAAATGTAACAAAACAGGATCGGCTGTCCTTGTGCAGCGTGTGACGTCACAATGTACAATTTTATTAATGTCTGTCACTAAGATCATTCACCAATTGTAAAGTGTGACGTAAAATTTAAAAAGTCACGTGACCAACCGTTTTGGTGACAATATTTTTAGTAATAAAGAAAAACATGTTTATTCGTTATAAAGATCTCTTCAAAAATATATTAACGGTTGGAAGATTTAAAGAATGATTATACCTAGATTTTAAAACACTTTATAGAAAATAGTCAAGTATCCAATTATTCTAACTTGCTACTTTTACTGGGAATAATTCAAAAGTTTAGCAAAATGATAATTATTTCCCATCACTACTCATGATCAACTGACATGTGTCAGGAACGCATTCTCTGAGCGGCCGGATTATAAGTGATATCAAGAAACGTAATTATTTAAATGCGAGAAAACACTTAGTTCGAAATCTTATAAGTGTTTTTATTTAGATGCTTAGGTAAATTTTTAACTTTCAATTACCGAAGGAACTATTCTATTGCCAACTGTCACTGATTGTTTTGTTTATTTTTTCAAATATACCTTCATTGATTTTAATATTTTATATACTGTTCTCTTTTTGTTATTGTGAGTTTATTTTTAATTTGCTTTAGTTATAGTGATCATTCAGTATCTTTAGCATATGTTTTTTTTTTATTATTTTTTTTTCTTTTGCTTCATTTACGTTTTGCTATGCTAAAGCTCAAAACACATTGTAGGTTTTCGTCTTACGCATAGAGTAAAGAAGCGGCCATAAATACTAGAGAAACGCGTCTTACAGCGATCTGAACAATGGATTCTTTTGTTGTGTGCACATTATAGGTCATAAGCTTAAGACGTGACCACAGACTACATAGAAAGAACCCTGTACGTTCCATTGTCCTGATTGGTCAGTTGGCCCCGTACTTACCGCTCTTTACTCTATGCGTAAGACAAAAACCTACAGTGTGTTTTGAGCTTTAGGCAGTGGATTCCGTTTAGTTCCATTTATTGGTTTATTTTTTTTACTTTCATAAAATGTAGATTTCGTTTTGTTGTTGCATTTATTTCTGTGTCCTTTTTGTCTTTTTTTTTTTTTAGTTTCTGTATAAAACTATTTAATATTATTATTTTTGTAAAGAGGTGATTGATGTATTTGATGATAATCATTCCAATAATTACGACTTCACACAGCTGGTAGATGGATGGTACTCATTGAGGTGAATATAAATAATAATACAATATAGTTGAATTTCATATTTATTTAGATTTTAGGTATTTTTTTTTATAAATATTTATATGTATAATTTTTTTTTTTCGTTTTTAATGGATCTTGATAACATGTCTAATGACAGTACTGATGATTTTTTTTTCCGTTTATTCATCAGAATGTAGTGGCTACGACAGTTTTTGCAGTGTCCCCACATTGGAAAATAGCATTTCGACGTTTTTGAATGACGTTCCAAACAATTTTAATGTTCTTCACATTAATGCTCAAAGTATTCCGGCTCACTATACGGATATGTTGGATTCCTTTCAGCATAGCAATATACATGCCATACTTATTTCCGAATCCTGGTTAAAGCCAGGTCTTCTTTCTGCTTCGTTCCCGTTACCAGGGTTCCAGTTGATCCGCAATGACCGTATTGGTTGCGGTGGTGGTGGTGTCGCTATTTATATCCGTTCGCATATTCACTATTCTGTGGTGAGTATGTCAGCACAACCTCCACCTACCAATGCTGCTGAACATCTCTTCATAAGTGTCACAATATCCCATGCTAAGATCTTACTTGGATCTTACTATTTTCCTTCCTTGCGGATTAACTTTTTTCCTGCTTTCGAACAACTTTTGGAAGACTTTTCTCCTTCTTTTAATCACACAATAATTATGAGTGATTTTAACACCTGCCTTCTTAAGCATGATTATCGCTCGTCCCATTTTAAATCTATTATTAAGGCTAGTAATCTGACCATCCTTCCCTTAAATGCTACGCATCACTTTCCCAATTCCTCTCCTTCTCTTCTTGACCTAATACTTGTCTCATCATTAACCAATGTTACTAAACACGGCCAGTGTGCGGCGGATGCCTTTTCATATCATGATTTGATTTACCTATCATACAAACTACGTCCGCCGAAAGCTAAGCCTAAAGTTCTTCTGCAGCGCAATTTTGGTGGCATTGATATAGAGAATCTCCGGAGTGATGCTCGTAAACTTGACTGGTCTAATGTGTATAATGCTTTCAGCATTGAAGATAAAGTTGCATGTTTTAATAGCACATTAATTAATTTGTATGATGGTCATGCTCCATTACGACCAGTAAAACTAAAACATTTACCTGCACCGTGGCTAACAGTCGAAATTAAAGCCATGATTAAAAAGAAGCTTTCTGCTAAGGCGAGGTATAAACTCAAACCTACAGACTACAACAAATCTAGGTATATAGAATGCCGTAATCACTGCAATAAGGTGTGTAGGGATGCACAACGCCGACATATTCACAATTCTATAGAAAACAAAGAACCTTCCAAAATATGGAATTTTTTACGGTCATTAGGTGTCGGAAAATCGCGTCATGACAATATTTCAAAAGATATTAATATCGATATGCTGAATAAGCACTTCTCCTCCTCTACCAATTTTGATGGTCCCAGAAAAGCTGCTACTTTGCGCTACTTATCCTCTATTCCAAAACCTGACCGCTCTCCATTCTCATTTAAGCCATTTACCGATTGTGATGTTAAGAAAAATATCGAAGCTATATCCTCAAACGCAGTCGGCAGTGATAGTATAAGTCGTAAAATGTTACTTCCTATTTTAGAAGAACTATTACCGATCATACTACACTTGCTGAACTATTCTATTACCTGGGGCTGCTTTCCTTCTGTTTGGAAGGAAGCGTTAATAATACCTCTCCCTAAGAAGCTAAATCCATCCTCATTTTCTGATTTCCGTCCTATCTCTATACTCCCGTTCCTTTCTAAACTCTTAGAACGCCTCATCCATCAGCAACTGTCCAACTTCCTCACTACATATGATTTATTAAATCCCCTACAATCCGGCTTCCGCCCCGCTCACAGTACTGTCTCAGCTCTTGTAAAAATTACTCATGACATCCGTTATGGCATGGCTGACGGTAAAGTGACGATATTAACTTTGCTTGATTTCAGCAATGCGTTTAACAATGTAGATTTCGATATTCTGATAAATCTATTGGATTCTCTTAACATATCTCCAACGGCAACTGGCTGGTTTCGTAGTTACCTGTATGGGCGTCGCCAGCGCGTACACCTGGATGATACTTTTTCATCTTGGTGTTTTACGACAACTGGTGTCCCTCAGGGCGGCGTTTTATCTCCTCTTCTTTTTTCGCTTTTCATTAATTCTATTTCTCTTCAATTGACTTCTTCCTACCATCTTTATGCAGATGATTTACAAATATACACGCAAACACCCTTAGAGCATCTCTCTGCGGCCATACGAAGCATCAATGACGACTTGTGTAAAATTACTGACTGGAGTAATTCATATGGTCTTACAGTTAACCCGGTAAAAACACAAACAATTATTATTGGCAGCTCGAGAATGACCTCAAAGATTGACTGGATTAATCTCCCACAAATATTGTTTAACGGAATTCCCATTCCAATATCAGACACCGTAAAAAATCTTGGGGTTATTCTTGACAGAAATTTGTCTTGGAGGCCGCACCTTGCTGAGATAAGCCGTAAGCTCTATGCTTCCGCCTACAACTTAAAGAGACTGCGTAATTTTCTGCCTTTCGTCACCAAAATTGAGCTTGCACAATCTCTCTTACTTCCCATTCTAGACTATGCTGACGCTACATATCTGGATCTAACCGAAGAACAGCTGAATAAGCTCGAACGCTTACAAAATTTTTGTATTAGATTCATTTTCGGTCTACGCAAATTCGATCATGTATCTGAATATCGTAAGAGGCTGAATTGGTTACCTATCCGTCTTCGCCGGAATACTCATATCTTGTCACTCTTGTACAGTATACTTCTGAATCCTGCCGCTCCTCAGTACCTCAAAAACCGTTTCCAATTTCTGCATAGCACTAATTCCAGATCCTTACGTTCTTCCAATTCCTTGCAACTCCAAACTCCCGTGCACTCTTCCCAGTTTTCCCACCTATCCTATACTGTGCAACAGTTCGACTTTGGAATGCACTACCGATAGAGATCAGGCGTGCAAGATCTTCATGTAACTTTAAAGTTTTGCTAAAAAAGCACTACCTTCGTAATGTTACTTAATATTATATATTGTCATTTTTGTGTGTTTATTCTATCTTCAATATATTATAGTATATATTAGTATATTTGTATTTATCTAAGTATTCGTGTATTAGTATATATTAGTATATTTGTATTTATCTAAGTATTCGTGTATTAGTATATATTTTATTCTTTCCGCAATGTCCTCTAGATTTTCTTTATTGTGTACCGCCACCTTCTCCTGATACTATCCATATAAAGGTTGTCTGGAAGAGATCGCTCTAAGCGATAAGGCCACCCATTGTAATACCATGAGCCTTATATTTAATTTGTATGATTTTGTGTGTTTTTGTATTTAGTTTACAATAAAGAGTTTTGTATTGTATTGTACTTACATACTCATTTAGTATTTAGTGTGATTTTATAAACAAGAAGCAACCTAGCAAATCACATGATGCCGCTCATAAATATTCAACATCTATGGGTCGCAAATACGTTAACGGCTTTTGTGTGATGAGTCTTGTCTTGTCCTTAGAAAGATAGGACAGAGGTAAACTTCACTAACTCAACAAAAAACTATAACAAACTTTTTAGGCCTTATTTCACGTTCTCTACGAAAAATATTTCACCTACGAATCCATCTATATCTTTTTTTACAATATCTAAGTTCACAAAGAAACATCTATTCGCATCTCGCCCATTAAATCACACTGCGTAAAATTCGCGCGTCGGCGGCAACATGTTTTTTCCCAAACACGATTATCGGATTCTGATCAGGCGAGGGACGAAAATAACCCTGTTCCACAACGGCCAGGTCCACAATGCGAAATTATTCGCGCCCGAATCCGCGAAACTCACCCTATAAAGAAACAATTTGTATTCAATATGCCGCGCTCACGGGAGACTAGCCGAAATATAGCTACGCGAGCATACTACTTTTAAAACTTACAATGTGAATAAAGTGCTGAAAGAGGTTGGTTTGTAGTTCAAGACCTTTTTACGCGAACATAAACTTTGTTGGTATGTCAAATACTCACCTTTAGGAACATTATTTTATCAGCCCATATACGCCCATGACGGGCCTCCTCTATAATCGAAAGTACGATTGTAGAGGGGTAAGGTAAGGCCATATAGTCCACCACGCTGGCCTAGTGCGCATTGGCAGACTTTACAGAAATTGGTGCAAATCGTTTTGTTACGCATTATTATTTATTCCTTATGATATCTTCGTTCCCTGTTATAGTACATGGTGATTGACTATAAATACGTACATGATCGAGAAAAGTCAGAGTGTGACAGTATGAGAGTGTGCCTTGACATTTGATACCAACACTACCGTGAAAAAATTGACAGCCGGGTCTAGTTCGTTAACAACCTCGCAAATCATATCAATATCCATGACGAAGGTATAGAGTATAGGGATATAAGATATGTGTCAGCAATGCGGGTCTCTTTTGAGTCAATACAATCATTCCGCTTCATCATAATATAATGTGTACAAAGATTGCTATTGTCACTGTTAAAAAGGTTGGCTAACTGCATAATAATTAACACATTCTTTCGATAAATCCTAAACGTATGAAGGACAAAGGGCCTTAAGCCTAACCAAAGGTTGAAAAGTTTGTTGACTCTCAAATTGAATAATTTTATTGGCAATGTGATCAGATTTACAACAGCGGGCTCATTTAATGTCAATATTACAGCAATATTACATTTTGACAGCCTCCGTAGTGCAGTCGGTTAGACGCCGCCTGTGAAACGAGAGCCCGCGGGTTCGATCCCCGCACCGAGAGAAATGTTTGTGAGACCGAAAAGTCTCTCGTAGTTCCTGATACCTACGACACAAGATTCGATCTTACTGTAGGGTCAGGACTATGTATGTGACTGTTGGGCGTTATTATTTTCCTTTATTTTAAATTTTTATATATACATAATATTAGTATACAAAATCTATATATTAATACGTGATGCAAAAACTTTGGACCCCTTTTTACGAAAATTGCGCGGACGCAGGAGAGAGATAAAATTTGGCACACTTATAGTTTATGTGTAGGAGAAGTGCAGAACGCTAATATTTTTTGATAATAATGCTTATGAAGTACATTAAATCAAAAAATAAAACATTACACAAACCAGCATGCATTTGACACACGCATTTGTACACGTATACATACATACTCTTTGGTCAAATTGTTTCTTTTGTTTATTATAGACATAGTTGAATTTCAAACAGAAAAGTTTGTTTACTGTGGTTTTATTCAATGTCAAACAGAAATGTTTTGTTTGACGAATACTACGTGAAATACTGAGCACTTATACAAATTGTGTAGCAGTAAGATACATTGAAATGGATACGGGCTATCATTATAATATGCATAAAGAAAGTTCTGTAGCAGCAATCTGCAATAACAACATTCAGGTACAAAAAAAATATAATTTGCTATTGCTGGTTCAAAGCAATTATTGTAGTTTACGATTTCAGTAATTGCATATACTTCAGGATAAATAAGTGATTTTGAGAGATACGTACATTTAAATGTGCACGAATTATCAGAATAACAACAATACAGGTAAAAAAAAATCTCTTCTTGATTTGGTCGAATTTCGACCACTAGGCGACCACTAGTACATATAAAAATATAAAAGTTATCCAACGATGGCGAGGCTCGAGACCCAAGCCACCGGTGGTTAGGAGCCCAAACTGAGGAACCGCCTCACAATACGTGCCGTGTCAAGCAATACTGCCTTCTGAATCTGACTCCTGACCCAACAGCCGATTGAGAGCCTCTGTAAATGTTGGTCGAGGCTCTTTGGTATCAACCCATGAGCAGAAACGACAATCGGGACAATAATTGTTGAGTCGACATCCCACATGTTGGTAACCTCGTATGCCAAATGTAAATATGTAGACATTTTGTCTTTTTCAGCTTTGACAAGGTTATCGTCATGCGGGATGGTGACGTCAACAAATATAGCCCGGCGCGCCAATCGATCTATTATCACAATATCAGGCTTATTGGCTAGAATAGTCCTGTCTGTGATAATAGATCGATCCCAATACAGCGTTGCATGACCATTTTCGAGAACTGGTTGGGGCACATACTAGTAATATAGCACTCCAGGAGTCACAAGTCCATATCGAAGGGCAATTTGCTGGTGTATGATCTTGGCTACTAGGTTATGTCTATGCAAATACTCGCCGTTAGCAAGATACGAACAACCGGAGATAACATGCCTGATAGACTCGCCAGGACGGTGACATGCCCGACAGATGTCTACCGTACCGTCCTTCAGAATGTATTTCCTATAGTTGTTCGTCTTAACAACTTCGTCCATAATTGCAAATACAAAACCCTCGGTTTCCCCAAAGAGGTTACCGAAGCGCAGCCAAGACACAGACGCTAGTCGGTCCAAATCAGGCCCATGAAGGGCTCGATAGAACCGACCGTGCAGCTCTTTGCTCTTCCATATGTCCTCGCGATCCCTAATGCCTACCACCAGAGGTTTCCGCCAGTTCTCAATCGCCAAAGACAGCGGGGTAAATCCTTTATCTACCATAGCTACAACCCTATGCATATCCACGTCACTGTGAAGGAAATAATCCCTGAGATTGCACACCTCGCGATTATGTAGGTCCTTAGCATTAAGAATGCCTCGGCCTCCACATCTCCGCGAGATGTATAATCTCATCACTGATGAACGTGGATGATGCATACGATGTGCAGTTAGGAGAGTTCGGACTTTACGATCCAGGGCGTCCAATTCGGTCTGAGTCCATGAGTACAGGCATAACCCAACCGTTGAAAGCGCGAATCTTGTTTCCACCTGACAAAAAACCGTTAAGTACTTTTGTCAGGCGGCTAAAGAAACGCTCTTTCATCGATTGTTTTACATCTGCACCCATGATACCAAGAGCCTCTGGCATACCCAAATATTTGTAGGTTTCCGTCACAGAGAGAGAGACCTGAGACTTACAGTCTCTGAGACTTGTATGTCATCAGAGACCGAAACCTCCCCTCGCTTCACATGGATAACCGCACATTTATCGACACCAAACTCCATATTGATTGAGTTGCTAAATGTTTCAGTTATTTTTAACAACTCAATCAATTCGGATTGTTTTGATGCAAATAACTTGAGGTCATCCATGTAGAGCAAGTGAGAAATAGGCTCAGAGTCTCTCCGCAGATGGTAGCCTAACCCTGAATCCAACAACAGCGTGCTGAGGGGATTCAGGGCCATGCAAAACCACTACTGGTGGACTCAGACTGTCGCCCTGGAATATACCCCGCTTAATTCTAATCGGCTCATCACAATCAGGAGGAGCCGTACCGCCTGGATATCTCAGGACAGTGGTCCACTGCCCCATACAAGACCCAAGGAAGTTGCATAAATTTGTATCAATTTTAAACAAATTTAAAACTCTCATGAGCCATTTATGGGGCACCGAATCATATGCCTTTTTATAATCTATCCAGGCAGCCGATAAATTCCTTCGGTTGTGACGAGCCTGTTGGCAAATGGTCATGTCAATGAGAAGGAGCTCCTTTGTACCACGGGACCCATTCATGCAACCTGTCTGGCCGGAAAAGAGAATTTGATTAGAAGAAATATGGTCTGTAATTTTGGATCTAATAATGGAAGTCAAAACTTTATAAATAGTTGGAAGGCATGTAATGGGTCTATAATTTTTTGGTTCCGTGGTAACACCGGATTTAAAGAGCAGGTGAGTGACACCTGTCGTCATAAATGTTGGGAGCGTTCCCCTCTCAAGCGCATCCTGGAACTGTGTTGCTAATCGAGCATGCGAACTTGGAAACCATTTTAACCAGAAGTTGTGCAGACCATCCGGACCCGGAGACTTCCAATTTTGGGTTGGACGGATCGCTGCCAGAACATCCTCTGGACTGATTAAAATGGTTTCCATAGCTGGTATTGCCTCGCAAGCTCGATCGACAACACCAAACCAAGGGGCTTCAGTGTGAGAGACAGGGGACGACCAGATATTCGCCCAGTACTCACGCATTTCGTGAGCATTTGGCAGCAGCCCATCTCCCACACCTTGGTGGGAATTCTCCCAACATCTATAAACTCTTTTTTGGTCACTTTGGAACATACGATTTTGTTGGAAACGATCCCATCGCTTCCTATAGCGGCGAATGCGGTTCGCCTACGCATAGACTTTTTGTTTGTAGAAGTCTATGCGTTCTGTGACGCAAAGCCTATAATTCCGAGGACTTGTATTGGTCCCCGAAAAAGCCTGTGTCACAAAACGCATAATCTTCGGCCTGCTATTTCCTTCTCTGAAGGAAATTAGCTTGCCGATGAGAATTAGGGTCCTGTTGATACGGTCCTCGATCTTACGCTGCCAAGCAGGCACAGTCACAACATCTCGAGTGGCTTTAAAATCACTTGGAAATTTTACATTAGCCACTCGACATGCTGCGACGGCCGCGCAGAAAAGGATCGAATGCGTATCAACAAGATCCCGACTGGACTCCAAGTACGTAGGTAACATGGAGTCCAGAGCTCCCACCAGCATCAAATTTCGTCTATGCGTCGGCAAACGCGGCAAGCGCGGTCTACAAGACGCGGATAGAGATACAAATTCCGAAATCGCACGTTCCAAAGCCCCTCTCAGACGTTGTTCATCTTGGGGACTTACATTGCTGTTCATGTCGTTCGTCAGATCGATATTAGCAGCAGGTTTTGGTGGTGTGTCTGCTACTTAATCTACGGTGACGGACGGGACATTGACGTCCTGGACAACACATAAGTCCGTGCGCAACCGCTCAAGTACTTCATCACCCAACAACTTACGCCGATGAATAAATCGTACTTGATCCGACAGTCGTTGGGATGACACATCAACTGTTGATTCCAAAGCCTGAAACAGAAACAGCATTTTAGCACGATACGCAGTGAGTTTAGTTCCTCCCTTTGTTGCCCCAAAGTAGGCCCGCATGACATTCTCATTCAATTCTTGGGTCCATCTCATGCGGCGCACTACTCCACCGGTAGCGGGGACCGTAGGCGGGACACTCGGCCCCACAGGTCCCAAGCCCACCGCTGGAGGGGGTCGTCCTCTTCGCCGCGCAGGTCTTGGTGGCGGCGGGGACGACTGCAGCTCGCCGTGTTGGCTCGACACGTCGAAGTTCGGCGTCAACTCGAAAACGTCCGAAGCCGACGCCCACGACGCGGAGCTCGACGAGCTGGGAGATCTCGAACGTGCGATTTGTCTTCTTCTTGTTATTATTATTATTAAATTCTTATTTATAGCCGTAAAGTATTCAAGTGTACTTACAATACTTTCCGTCTCGGTATAGCGAACAATAATAAATCAATTTTATATAAACTACCCTAATAATATAGATTTTATCTTCGATCAAATATACACTAGATACACAGTTCCCTGTAAAAGTTCTGTTAAAACGTGGCACCGATGCATGACATGAAAAAAAGTAAACAAAAAGATCACATATTCCAAATATATTAACACAAATACCACCTTATTCCTGGAGCTTAAAGTAGCTTTTCACATAGTATTGTCTAAAGTTCTGCGACGTTTTAGAAGCAACGGTCGGTGCGTGACTGAAAGCAAAAGAGTGCTTAAGCACTCTTTTATGGTGCCATTTTCTAAGCGCTCATGTTGTATCTAGTGTATATTTGATCGAAGGATTTTATAAATCCTACTTGATTACAAGACTAACGTCACGAATCTCAATAATAATGTGATAATTATTTTAATTAATCCAAAAACATACATAGTATAAATAACATACATAGCAATGTATGTCAATTCAAACCACATATACAAATTATTCTCGCACAGGTGAAATTCAAGATAAAATTTTATTAAAGTCGCATCTGAGCATTCACGACAAACAAAACTCGTTTCTCAAAACTGCAACTCGACGGGAAAGAACTAAAAGCGATGAATAAAAATGAATAATGTCCTTTGAACTAATGCGTCTGGCATTAAGTATTCGGCCTGCAATCGGCAACACACGTGCATCCTTAGTCCCGGGGGTAGTCTTGGACGGCGAAGTGCGAGCGGTCCGATCCAATTCTTGGAGTATTGCTCAGCTTTTTTTGCATAGAGTAAAATAAAAGCTATTGCTATATCACTCTGAACTAAACCCTATCTTCATTGAAAATTAAAACGGCTAAAAAGAGCTTGACCGATGCGACGGCTTAAAATAAACCAAAAATTGTGTTAATATAATTTAGCCAAGTCATAACAAAAAGACTATATTTATTGACGTGATGGAATCAAAAACAATGTAAAGGTTTAATCCAATTTATGTAGGGTTATTGATACCCTATTACCAGCAAACTCATTATTTCTGCATCCTGTATTTTTATACGGCTACAACATTTTCATTAATAAGGATAATCACGTAAAATATTATCTAACCAAAAGGTTGAAGCTCCATAATTTAAGAAACAAGAGAACGACGGCGTGCAAGCCGTGCTTAAATCATTTAAGGTGCCATCCTTAGCATAAAGAGAAAACAGACACCGTCTGCGTGAAAAATATAGCTCTGCGAACTCATTAAGAAAACTGTAAAGGAAAATATGAACAACTGTGAGGGGGAAATGAGAATTGAGGTGCCTTTTGAATTCAAACTTCATGAATTAGGCCACTTTTACGACGTCCATTCTTTATGTATAAATGGCACGGTCTGGTCGAGAAACAGGTTTTTCGTAATTTGTTCTCGCAAAATATATCACTGCCAAAGTGGTTTCGGCTAGGATACAAAACGGAAAATAAATGGTAACAATTCAGACGGCCACTGCAGAAAAACTCGGGTCATTTAGATATTTTTTACAGCAATAGATTCGTTGGCGAGTTTCTCTACGAGGACTAGTATATTTTTTTGTATTTACGTTAAAAACCTTCCTATATTGTGCGGACAATATTTTTTATAATTTGGTAGTATCAAATAAATAAATTGCAATAACATTGTACTCATAATTTTCAAACCAGCCACCCTAATATTATTTAATTTTATATGTATGTATATATAATACAACGAAACAAATTGTTACATTATACTATGATTTTATTTGTTTAACAATTAAGAACATTATTGTTTTTTTCATAAGTAAAAAGTACCGTACCGAAAGAAAAAATATGTGTTGATATTACAAAAACTATCGAAAAGTAAGGTCTTGCAAAAACGTAGGGAGTTGCGGAGGTAAGTAATTCAAGGAATCCCAACTACGGTCCTTATTTGCCTTAAATGAGTTTTTTGATCTATAATTAGAAATTGGAGCTCTATTCTTTAAGGCTTTGTTACAAATGCCAGTAATTTCCAACATTTCATGGGATAATGTCTCGTGTTTGTTGATATGGTAAGGACAAATAGCTTCAACAAGGTAACAACACTCTTCAGATCTCGGATTTTTTGCCAACACTGGCTGACAATCGCAAGGTTTTATCACAATATGTGGCGACTTGTTCGAAGATTTCAAAGATTTACTTCCGGAACAACACGATTCTTTGCATTTATGAGGATCGCATATTTTATATCCACCATTTGGACTTTTTCTAACCTTCGTTAAGTCAATGAAATAGTTTTTCGACTTTAAAAACGAGGAACTCCTGTTCTTCATACAACTATCTCTTGGAAATCTATTCCTACCCATCTGCAATTCTTTGCAAACGCAATTTGATGGATCGCACGAACAATTATCCGGTTTAGCGTGGTAAGTTGCAGTCACTGTTTTGTTTGCAGGACTTTTTGTGGACTCAGAAGTATAATCTCGTAACCACCTATTCCTATCCAACTGCAATTCTTTACACACACATTTTGATTTGTCACACGAACAATTGTCAGGTTGCGCGTTGCAAGTTGTAGTTACTGCTTTGTTTACAGGACTTTTTATGGAGTCAATTATATGCGTTGACAATTCGTCACCCAAGGTAGTGCCCTCGCTATGCTTCACATCTTTAACTATTCCTTCAATAACTTTTTCATCAACCGTCACGTAAATATTTCCCGATGGCGTTATCTTCAACGATCCATAACTACAATTGTTTTCGTTATCGCTGCTTAAAGCTATGGTGATTTCGCCCGATCCCGTTCTTTTAATCGGTATTAAACCTTGCGAACCACTTAAATAAGTTATCAAATGATTTACAAAGGCTTTTTTAGATTCTTTGTTTAAAACCACCGCACATTGACCGGATGCAGTCCTGGTAAGGGTAGCAGACGGCTCCAACAAGTCTTTATGATCAGGTAATTTCATCTTTACTTTGTCGTATAACTGTGAATCACTACACGATTTCGCGTCATTCATAATAGGTTTTCTTGAATTATACTTACAAAGCTGTGAATTAGATGGTGGCAACATTTCCAATAATTGCTCAAAAGCCTTCGACGATGTATCAGAGCCTTTCCTTGGAGATTTACTATACGCAACGTCCAAAGGCTGCTCACTTATCTGCACTTTAAGATGCCCTGAGGGAGTTTTCTTTAGTAATGCATTATGTTCATTTAAATCGTCCATTTCATCATTATCAAGAGTAACTAAAAAATTACCTGAATGAGTTTTATTAAGTTCTACTAAACATTCGCTATCGTTCCCAATGCATTCATCAATAGTTTCTGTAAACTGCTTTTCATATTCTTTATCCAACACAAATGTATAGGTATGTGACGATGTCATTTTCAACACGGCAGGTGGATCCTTAACAAACTTGTTAGAACTTTTTACTCTTACCTTGAAAAACTCATTATTTAGTCCGGTATCTTGGATTTGCTGGGTATCTTCCGCCTCGAAGGAATCAGGGGTGTATAATAAAATATTACCTAATGTAGAGCGCTTGAGTGAAGCATTATAATTCTTCTCTTCACTAATCTTTAATAAAAAAATGTCCGGAGCAGTTTGCACTAATAATGCAGGACACTGTCCTGCTTCGAATGTCAAGTCACCAAAAGTTGATATAGCAGTAACATCCACTGCTATATTACCAGACGAAGTTTTGAATAAAGTGCCTTTAATATTTTTGGATAAATCATTTCTTCCCATTACTTTTATCATAATGTCTTTAGTGCATTCTTTCCAAAGGTGTTGTAATTTTAATGAATAACTTTCAGCCTTCTGATCTTGGAGTTGCTTTGTGTCAGCTTCTTTATGGAACATACGTTTAATACGTTTACTATGTCGTTTATATCTACAATCACAACTTGCTTCCAAAATACGTTTTTCCTTTTTTGTGTCACATTCTGGAACTTTTACATCTGTTATTGTTTCACTTGCGTCATGGTGTTGTAATTTATTTACGAATTCTTTTTGAACTTTTAGGATCCTAGTACCTGAAGGTGATTTCTTAATGGTTATTCTCTGTTTTTTATTCATATGGTTTTCTGAGGGACTAAAATTAATTATGTAATGTCCAGAATCAGTTTCATCTAGTGATACAAAAATATTTGGGTTTTCTTTGCTTTTATCCTCAATTAGCTCAATCACTTTTTCATCTAATTCTATAGCCAATTTCCCGGATGCAGTAGTTGTCAATTCCGTGAGTTCACTACTTGAATGCTCGTTACCATCAATAATTACTTTAAAACGTTCCTTACTTTTACCTTCTTTTATATTATGATCGAACGTAACATTTTTGGTATCAAAAGACTTTGACGGCAGACTTATTTCAGTACTTAAATGTTTATGTGCTTCTGAAAAGACATCGGTTTGAACACTCGGAACTTTTTTGATATCTTCAACTGAGTAAAGTTCATTATAATTCTCTTTAGCTATTTCTTTTTCATTAAGAGTGTAATTTCTTCCAACTTTCTCTTTGGCTTCGTCCCATAAAGTACCACATGTAACTTTATCACATGGCTTGACTATTCCTGCTTTCAGTTGTTTTGAATCTGCAAGTTATTTACAAAACAATAGTTGGAATATATAGACAACTCTTTTACAGATAATTCAAAATCATAACAACCTACGTGGGAGTACAAAACAATTGAAAGCAGAATTACATTTTACTTTCAGTCGTTTTACGGCAATTGAATTATATTTTTTTTTTTTATTTTCACATGATGTTGAAATTTTAGTGGTTTTAATATTAAATCATATATATGCATAGTTTTTTTAAACACAAACTCGTGCTTGTCTATTTTTTTCTCTGCTAGATAGAGACGTTAACGGCCATAAACATTTTTTTGTCTTCATACATTTTCTACATTGCTTGGAATTCGAAACAGTATTCATTCCACAACTGGCACATTTTTTAGAGGATAATTCTTGCTTTATTTTATTACCACTCTGCCGATCTCGAATATTTTGTAATTGGATTCTATCGTGATCATTTTTTTTCAAGCTGTTGCTTAAAGTCTTTGCAATCGAATCTTTAGCTTTGGACTTTGTTTTATTGACCAAATCAGATCTATTTGTATTAAGCATAAATTGTAATTTTATCTGATTTGAAAATTCATTTTTTCTGCTTGTAGGTTTACTTCGATCAACATCTCGCTTTATTTTAGGAATTTCCAAAGACTCAATTTTAATTTCTTCTTCATTTGCTGTCACGTCACTATTGTTATCTTCTGTTATTTTGGTTAGAGAGGCTATATCTTTCATCAAAGATTCCACAGTAACCCATTCAACATCAGAGTCATTTGTTTTATTGTTTTCTATATCTGGTTTTATTATATCTTTCATAAGCTCTTTTACAGTATCACAAACTTTTCTTCCAAACATACTTGTATCAGTAGTTGTCGACGTATTATTTGTTTCGTCAGGAGTTTCTTTTACATGCGGTTCCGAGCTTAATACTGCCTCTTCCTCTTCTATGCCTTCTCTTGTTTTACTAGAAGCTCCAGTAAACTGAGGCTGTAAAATTACTGCTAATCCAGTACGCATTTCATAGTCCTGGTATTTATTTTTAGGAAATTCATTACTACAGCTATTAATATACAAGGTAACTAAATCGTCTTTAATAGCGTTCTCCTTTACGTTTCCATGCTTAAAAGACTTATTATGGATCGTCACAGCAGGCACTGTATTATCCGACCGTACATTATTGGAGTGACGTGCACAACCATCCTTAATATTTGAGGATTTTGTGTCATTTTGTGCTGAATTTGTTCTTCTACTTGTATCAGCATCACTGAATTCATCCTCACTGTATACCTAAGATAAAATACCAAGCTTAAATTTGCTTCTATCCATAGGCATGGTGGTTCATTTTAATGACGGGAGAAAATAAAACCACCATGCGTTTGTATTGTAATTTATTAAAAAAAATTAAATTGACAGTATTGTTAATATAAAATCGAATCGATAAATTCCATTTGGTATTTTGAAGTTTACTGAAACGGTTCGTTTGAGTCGTTGCTTATGTAAGAATAACTTACTTTATCTATAGGTGGCAAATCACCATATCTTCCCAATACTTCCTCGATTATCCTTTCACGAGGTTGACTTCTACGATCTAAAATAACGAAATATGTTGATACAATATACTCCCACGTAAGTTGACATCGATATAAATGAACACTTACCTTGGCAGTTGCATGGCTTTGTCGGGGTACGTCCGCATTTGCATGTCATCTGAACATAAAAATTAAAGCTGAATTAACTGACCAACACCAGAAGCTGTGAGTGTGATCCTTGCATTAAGACAATTCTTTAGCTAATCATCAAAATATTGACATCCCTTACGGCACCTATGCATGATATCTTTTAATTATTGAGCCTCATCATTGGATCTAAAAATGTAAGATTAGATACTTTCCAATACTAGTCTAGCACTTACCAAATCATCCAAATCCTGCAGATCCGGAACGTAAGGTATGGTAGTAGTGTGCCCTTTGGGTAGTGATATCAGAGACTCAGGGCCCAGCATGCACTGTGCAGCCCTCATATTCTTGGAGAAGCGGCACGAGGACTCCTTGCATGGGTCTGGTCTCCAGGCCGCTATATCAGCTCCCACCTTACTCGATACTGAATGCATGGCGCAGTCCGCTCCACATGATCCCGATTCCTTATGTGGACATGGTATTGCCACGCCCTGGGGAATAATTGAGGAGTTTAGTAATCAGCATTCGGCAGACAGGTATAACTATCCCTGCACATATTCGGTTTCAACCAACCTGACATAATCTTAATCAATGATACTTGGCACTACATTGCACTTAACATTACGTGCACCGTGATCATAGTCATGTATGCAGAAAATAGTTATTAAAGCCGTATATACACGGTAATAAAAACTAAATAATTAAAAAGACTGCCTTCATCATCATCATCATCATCTCAGCCATAAAAAGTCCACTACTGAAAAAAGGCATCCCCCAAGGATCTCCACATTGACTGTTGGAAGCGGCCTGCAACTTTAGCCAGGTCATCCTTCCGCCATTCAAAAGACTGCCTAAGCTTATAATAATAATGTTAACCGAAATGTCTAGAGTTTTATTACTACCGTCTCCGAACTTTCATATACTACCATATATCTTTGATCCTGGTTCCTAAAACTTTGTTAACGAATATTACCTCATCTTCCTTATCCTCGACTGGTGGGGGACAAGGCGAGGGATCCTGCGGTGGTGGCGGTGCCTTCCTGAGACATATGCACGCTTTGGGACCCTTGGGACAATTGCACTCGTTGGTACCGCCCCAACGACGACACGAGTCCTTGAAACGGACCAAATTATTGTAAAAAGGGACCAAAATCTGATTATTGGGAATAATAAGAAGGAGAATGCCCATTTTACTATGAAACTTGGTATCGGTGTAGCTTGTGGACCCTCGATCAAACCTACTTTTTGTGTAGGGAAAAATATTTTTAATAAATATAAACATAATTTAGATCCAGGCCCGGAATTCTTGGAGAAATGACAAATTTTACATTTTGTTCACAAAGCCTCATACAAAAAAAATAAACTTCCAAGTTCATTTCTCCAAGAACTCCAGAACAAAACCAGCTTCATTGAAGTATCTAAATGTACGACAAAAAACGAATCAATAATCTAGTTACACGTGTAGTATTTAAAAAGGAGCTTTTATTGTTTATATTTTGGGTATCCTTACCTTCTTCGCTGGAGTTGCTTTATCCTCTTTAGGCGGTCGCACGACCTTAACTTGTTGCAAACAATTCATAAGCTGCGTGTAAGTGTCTGTATCCATCTAAATCAACACACAAAAGTTTAAAACTTACAAAGTGTTAGAATTGTTAACTTAAGGTAATCTTTAAATATTCATGGCTATGTTCCAATACCCACATATTCTATTTTTAACAGCTATACATTACTTTCTCACACGAGTAATAAAATCTCAACTTTAAGTTAACTTGAAACCTTGCCAAAGCAATAATGTACTTGTTACGCTGATTATATGGCAAAATTGGAATTTTGAAATATTGCATTTGATTTCGGAGCAGTTGCTAAGAAAAATCCATATTTCATACGAAACGTTATACGGGCTAAACCAAAAAGTATTTTCAGGTAAAATTGCAAAATCTCTAAATTTATAGTTTCAATACAGAATACAGTTATAATTTTTCTTTTTTATCGACGTAACTATATAGTTTGACAAAAAAGGATTTAAAAATGACGCAAAAAATGTAAACATACCTCACAACGCGTCTTGACCGCACCACCAACTATCGTCAAATTCAAATTCTTTTTAACCGTAGTCAATATGAAATCCTGCAAAATCTTGCGAGTTTCAGGATCCAACTTGCCGTTTCTGCTCCTCTTCAAGCATTTTAATACAACATCCGCTACAGCCTTCCCCGGTCCAGTCTTAACTTGTTTCTCTAACACAGTGTACATATTATCAAAAACATTATCTAGAAACTTCTGTTTCACACTCATACACACACAATCCATAGTATGGTCTGGAGAGCAATGACCTTTCTCTAGAAGGCATTCTCTTTCCTCCAAACATTTTGGACAATCAGTACAGCATTTTCTAATATCAATCGTATCTGTACATTCATGGCATCTAGTGCATTTAACTTTGAATTCTTTGATTTGCTTCTCAACCTTGGCAATCTCGGCTGCTATGTCTATCTGCCTATTTTTGCATCTGTCTTTGCACTGATCGCAAGTTTGTTTTAATACGTCCAGTTCGAAATTCAAGGCGTCTTTCTACAAGGGTAAGCGTTTTGTTATCTTTAATTTAACTACAGGATATCAACCTTTAAACATAATAAGGATCATTTGCATAAACAAGGATGAAATAAATGAAACTTCACTGACTTTAAATAAAATCATGAATTCAAAATTAGCACATAACCGCAATTAAAGGCAAAGCAAATCAATCAAAACTACAGTTATAATAGAACGAAGGAATAATCCTACAATATCCGTAAAAACATCAATGTTGATATTATGTATCAATTACCTCTGCTCTCAAGTCTTCGTTCTCAATTTTCTTCTGTAATAAAACTTTGCAAATCTTTTGCAACTCCGCCCGCGCTTCTTTCACGTACTGCGCGCCCTCCTGTTCCTTATTACTCTTGTGATTCTTCTCTTCATTCATTGCCTTTTGCATTTTAGATATTTCAGCGGCTATTTTAGCTATTTTTGCCTGTGTGAAAAATTTTATGCCTCACTATATCAATAACTCATCATTATCATCATCATCTTCATCATCTATAACTCATAATTACTATGGAAAACATCGACTTTTGACTATTTCTGCCTAATAATTACAATTTTAAATATTTTCCTCATACATTGTGCTACCATAATTTGATTTTTGAATAAATTAACTCACATCAGAAGCTTGCTTCTTGGCGCTAAAAGATTTCTTTACATTTTCCGTGTCCTTCTTGTTATTTTCAATCCTCTTCTTAAAGTCCTCTATTTCGACATCCATACATTTAAGGTCACTGTTCTTCTGGTTTATTTTTTCTTTTATCTCTTCATGGCACTTTCCTACGCTCACTAGTTGCAGTTCTAAATCTTTCTTGTTTTTGCGCCATTTTGCTGCACTTGCTTCTACTTCTTTCAACTGTAATTCCAAATACATGAGTTAATGTAATTATTTATAATTTCGATTTGTTCATATTATTTCATTTTCATCTGGGAAAATGAAATAATATGAACTGGGAGTTAAAATGCTAAAGAAAATCATCAGACTGTCATCAGCATAGTTTCAGTAGTACAATAATGTCACGCCATTACAAGCTTTCTGAATAGGAAATCGAACGCACGTAACCTATACGAGCGTAGTCAGAAGTACCTACTAAATAGATGTAAACACGCTCTGAAATTTACAATAGACAAAACAATAGTAGAATATACTAAATGATTGAGCATGTTTTTACATACTTGCTGCATCAAAACATTCTGTCTCTCCAGCGACTCGTTGATCTTCTTCTGGTAGGTTTCCTCCATACAAGTCCACATGCAGTCGGCTTGCTTCAACAGCTGCACGCCTTCCTTCTCGCGGTGCTCCAGGTGTTGGATCTGTTCCTGGAGAGCCTTCTGCGTGTCCATCAGCTCACTGATCCTGGCATTGCATTTCTTGTCGAAAGATGCCGCCTTCGGTTGAGGGAAAAGATTTTTTAATGCGCTTTTATTAGCTTCAGACGTATGTATATTAGTATGTAATGGAATATTTGAACATAATTTTAACCCCCTTTAAAACGTCGGATTAACTGATAGATTTTGCATATTTATCCAGGACTGATGACAATACAATAATGTAAAAAATATATGACATTATCTTATCCAAAATCTTTAGAAATTTAACTTTTTTGAAATATTATAATAAGTTTTAAATACAATTACTGATTGCATCTAATGTTATTGTCTAGAATTACATGCGGATCTTTTGACTTATATTAAAAGTAAGAGGAATATCGTCCAGGTAGAATGTCCATCTTCGTGAGATGGCTATCTCTTATCTACCGGGTATCTCAAGACTGCTACCGAAAACGAAGCCGAGTGGTAGTTTTAGTGACTACAAACACAATGCAACTAAAAATTTCCCAAAGAAACGCGATAATGATTTTTTATGATTTTATAAATATCGTCATTCATGGGTGGTAAATCCATAGTTTTTGCTAAAATAATAATTTAAACACTTTTATACCTTAGATTATTTATAAATCAAAGGGTATACACTATTATTTTAGGAAAAAATTTATTTACTACCCAAATATGGTCATAGGAAAAAAATTACAAAAAAAAATTGTCGCTTTTTTTTGCCACTTTTTCTATTGCATTGTGTCTGAAGTCGCCTAAACTACCACCCGGCTTCGTTTTCGGTAGCAGTCTTGATATACCCTGTATATTTAATATGAAGCCCTGGTGGTAACAGGTTAAAACTCGCGGTATTGGACTTACCTATTTCTGGTACGCTAGCAGTATAAAAACAACAACCTTGAACATGAATATCTTAGACTTACCTCTTTTAAATTACAGAGGACTTTACTAAGCGGCAATACGCCACTAGCGGAAGCCGGCGAGCCAGACTTGGACGCACAGCATTTAGCGTCACTGCCGCTGCCACACATTCTAAAAAGTATGTTTTAATATTATCGCAAGTTGTATGAATTTACTACAAAGCCACGAAGCCCTTCCAGGGCGACAACCTTCAGTAATGAAGAATATGATTAAAAAGAAGAATATGAAAGCACGTTAAAAACTGAAATGTATACTAACTTTTTAATTTTATTGACTGTATCACGCGTTTGGTCTTCCACATTTTCTCTCTTGCAGCATTTTCCAGCCATGTAGCATGTGACAGCTTCTGGGTGGAAGGCGTGGCCTCCCTCCATTGCCAGCCCCATTCGTTGTTGAACAGCGTGCTAAAGAGAAACGAAAGAGGCAGAATGAAATATTTCCCAAGATAAAACCCGATTACAATATTTATCATCGGATGCATCAACAATTTTTAACCCAAAGTTTATAACAGAGTAAATTTTTCTTCCCAACTAATCACCCACTCACTGACTAATCTAGAAGACATAAGACAATATGACGTCACATGCCACCAGGTCGTAATCAGGGTCCTTCGTAAGAATAATCCAGAAGTCGCACATCAGCTTGATGCCGATGTCGGAGCAGAAAGTGTTGGCACATTCCACTTGAATCCTTCGCGACCCCGTCCTAGTCAATAATAAAATAGGACAATATTCATCACATACCACTAGGTCGTAATCCGGATCCTCCTTCAGAATGTTCCAGAAGTCGCACAGCAGTTTAATACCGACGTCGGAGCAACAAGTGTTGGCACACTCGGCTTGTGACCCTCGCGACCCTGGCCTGGTCAACTCTTTGATGAGTTCGTCCAAAGCACGGTAACGACGGCTGAGGCACTCGGGGACTTCGCGCATTTTTACTATGTATTACAAGTCTGCAAACGAATGGACTAATCATAAATAATGAGACAAAATCGATCTGATGTCTCTAAAAACATAACATTCTAGAAAGGGATGAAACTATTGCGTTGAGAACTGACAAAATCGCAAGATACTGTCTATTCTACTGCACCAGAGATTTTGTGATCCATAGCTTTCGCTACCTTAAACCACACCATAATATCCACCTTGAATCCATCTCAATCTTAAAACTATTATCTATTTTTACGGATAAATTATAAAAAACAAACCCTCTTACAATTACTCCAAAATGTTATGTTTATCATCTAAATGCGCCACTCAATATTTTTATTTCTTCTTAGACATGGTTTGATATCACTTCATGGAATTTTTATCGTTCCTTTTTAAAGCTAAAATTTTGGCATGCTTCCTGTGTAAAATTAAGAAAAGTCATTTGAGATTATATTTTTAAGAAGAATAATTTTTATTTTTGAACCAGCCAGTAATTTTAATGTTCCCGCCTTTCGAAGGAAAACAATAACAACGTTCCAAAACCTAGTAGGAAAAATCCACCATTGAATTCAATATTATTTAAAGTTAATTAACGGTAAATAAAGGCTCTTCTGCAGCTTATAAACACAAAATTATTGTTTTTTAAATGTTCTTATAAAGGTAAGCAATTGACTTTAAAATATATTTATTTTAAAGTCAATTGCTTGCCTTTGTAAAAACTTTATATTATAAAATATGACCTAAAAACATTAACTGTTTCGATTTCGAACGCACCTTAACCTTTTGTTGTTTTGACTTTTGTTAAATGTTATCATTGCCTAAAAATTGAATCTTGTCTAGTGATGATAAGATAACATATAAACTTATTATACTTGTAACAATATACGTAGTTAATAGTGTAATAAATAAGTTATAATGTCGGAACTAAGACCTGTAAGTTGATTACCTATATTTTTCCAATTCTTATAAGTAGATCGTTCATAACTTTATAAAAACATATTTTTGTTGACATAGGAACATCCACGAAACTTAATACCCGAACTTTGCAAACAATTCTACCATTTAGGATGGGTCACTGGAACTGGAGGTGGAATTTCTATAAAGGAGGGGTCAGTAAGTTGATTTTTTTTTTTCAATTTACATGTACAAAAATGTTTTGAATTCAAATATACCTGCAGACATATAAATGACAAAAATATTATGTTAAATTAAAATGTACATAAATAATATCCAATACAATACATTAATAAAAGCAAATTTAATCTTTGAATAACCAAGTAACATTAGATTGCCTACTGTTAAAAATTCCAGCTAATCAAGACTAAAATTATTTCAAAGAATATGTACCAAAGTAATTTTATGCAACATTATTGTGTATAATTGCAGAGACAAAATTTACATAGCACCCTCAGGGGTGCAAAAGGAGCGCATGCAGCCAAATGACCTGTTTGTACAAACCATTGATGATGTTGATTTAGAGCTCCCACCTCTGGAGAAACAGTAAGATTGAAGACACCTTATTTATAATACTTGCGAGATATTTATTGTGTTGACCTCATTATGTATGGAAATAAAAAGCCAATTGCCACACATATCATAGCTTCAGTCAATGCAGTCTATATACCTGTTAATTTGATCTCTTATGACTGGTTTACATTGCACATTTAAAAAATGGTCTCTTTTTCATTGAAAATGGTCCTATATCTCAGATTTTGGAATTTTTTAAAGATAGTTAATAGCCTTCTTCATATATATCAAGTAGCAGTTTACTTTTTGTTGAACTGATACCATAAAAAAAATATTACAGGTTGAAGAAAAGTCAATGCACTCCGTTGTTTATGTTGGCTTATCGGCTGCGCAAAGCTGGTGCAGTGATCCACACACACTCACCTCATGCAGTCCGATGCACACTGCTATGGGACAAGGAGTTTGTCATCACTCACCAGGAGATGATTAAGGTAATTAACTAAAATTTTGCTTATTAGAATTTTCATAAATATGTTACTAAACTAACAGAGTGTACTTTATAGTAAATTAAGAGCTGCCCATACTCTTTATCCATTATTGGTAACACAAACTTGTTGAACCTAGAATGCAACTGATTTTCGTGTGTTACTATGGTGGAACGGCTAGAACAAAGACTTACTAATAAATACTGAATTATTGAAATGCCAAGTATAAGTTTTCACTAGTTAAATACCACTATGTCATTGATTTAGAATCTAAGGAAGGCCCTTCAGTATCTCACATCTAAAAGAAGACTGTAAAATTCGCACTTATTTAATTATTAAATTAATTTAGTGAAATAGATTGCATCTTAATGGTCTAATGAATTAATTTCTTTTTTTACTAGTAAAAAAAGTTTTGAAAATTATGAGCAACAACTAATTTCAGTAACACTGCAACCACTTACCTCTTTGCCTTGTCCAAATATTAATATCAATGAATTGTGTATAGTGATTGCCATCCCTAGAACATTAATATAATTACAAATTATAACAATCTGTTATTTATTTACAGGGCATAAAAGACCAATCTAGAAATTGTTACCTCAGATTTGACGAGAAATTAGTAGTGCCCATCATAGAGAACACACCATTTGAGAGAGATTTAGCCAGCAGTCTTGAAGAGGCCTTAAAGAAGTATCCTGGCACTAGCGCGGTGTTAGTCCGAAGACATGGCGTTTATGTGTGGGGAGACACCTGGCAGCAGGCTAAGACTATGTAAGTATATCTTTAGGATTCAGGATTCCTTCACCAGACTTTTCCACTAAATAAAAATACAATTATCAGGTATTAAAATGCTTCTTTTGTCAATGAGATTAATAGACATCCAATATTCCGTACAAAAAAGTTGGTTTTGTGATTGAAGTTTGTCAGAGCACAATAATCCCAACTCTGTCGTTTTCCATGTGAGCATCGCCCCACTTGTTACACTCGTATGTTATGGCATCTTCATTACGTTAAGGTCAAGAACAATTAAAAAATTTGCTATAATAATATGATTTTTATATTCCAGGACTGAATGCTACGACTATTTGTTCGAGATGGCTGTGGAGATGAAGAAACTCGGTCTAGATCCAGCAAACAATCCTGAGTTAAATGAGAAACTATAACAAACCATAAAATACTAAGTCGAGAGATCACACTTTCCACTACTTTTTTGTACCAGTCATTGGTCTGATGGTCTTCCAAGAATCAATCTTGTAAATAAAAGTACAAAAAAATGATTTGGATGTTTTGGCAATAGCTTATGTTAAACTTTAAATTTAGCTGAATATAAACGGTTTATTGTTACTTGGCTTTTTTTATATAATCCTGCATGCCGCAGCATATAATGAACTACCCATTACTAAGTAGAACTATGTAGTCTATTTATTAGAATAGATATTGTATTAAGTGAAAGTGTGATGGTTTTAGCTGTATTGGTTAACAGTTATTTCGTCATTACACCAGTGTTCTGTTCGACACCCTCTATGCTACGAATACACAACAAAAACATAAACAGAAAACAACGTTTTTATTGAAACACATCAGTTTTACCATCCTCTCGAAGCAGCTCAGTCATAATGCTGTTAGATATCATGCTCCAAAGCCTTACTTTATCTCCTTTGTTCTTATCTGGCTTGATAGTCTTCCTACAAATACCGTGAACACTAGACGAACATTTCTTCAATATCAAATCTTTTAGATCATTCAAATCGGCTTTCGAAAACAAATTCTCTTCGGACTGACCGAAATTCAGTGGCGGGTATTCCTTGAGCGCCATTTCGTACAATGTGAGAAGGTTTATTGAAGTGCTATTTTTGTTAGCATTAATCGTTTGTGATCTTTTGAGAATTTTTCTTAGGTCTTCTAAATACGAATTGTTTTCTGGAATCTCCCCGTCTATTATCTCTATTTCTTTTTCATTAAGTCTCTGTAGGTCTTCATCTGCTATATTGAAGTTGCGTTTTACTTCCGACGGCATTTTCGGTATCTTGGTTTCGTCTGAGAATAACAAGTTTTTCGTGGGTGGATTCGTTTATTTACCATAACAGCAGTCACATAGTAGGTATAAGTCTGTATTACATACAATCAATTTGAGTTCTATACAATACTCTGATTTAATAATTACAATCGGTGCGTATGCGTTGCGAACGCGGCGAAGAAGCTTGACGGAAGCAAGTAGGAAGAGGTGAGGTGAGGTGCGGGAGCGGGACGGGAGCGCACACGGCTGCGTTCATTATGTGGCGTATCGCCTTGGCAGCCGTCCCCGGGTAATACGAACGCGGTTTGCTACAAATTGTTATTATCATCGGTCGCTACATGACCACTACTGGAATTTCCTAAAGAATCTCTGAACTACCATTTTGAAGCGATCCTGAGTAAAATGAAAAAAAAATGAAGAAGTTAGGAAACATTAATTCCTATATTCAACGAGTGAATCAAGTTTATCCGATGGTGACATACCGTTTTCACGCGCTCCGTTAATAGTTTGAAAAGGCTTCACAGAAAAGAAAGCCCTCATCTTCTGAGCAGGATTTTCCAGATCACCGGTGGACGAATCATCGAAAATGTCGTATTCCACGCAAACTATTTTCTCCCTCAATTTTCTCAATTCTATATTGTCTTTCTTGTATCTTGAAAATTTCTCGGCGATCACTTTTATTGTGGGCTCCTCTGAAATGCGAATATTCCGTGGGGCTATTTCTTTAAATGTTACGGTTGAGGTACCTAAAACGATATAAAAATAATATACATTGCCATCTACCGATGAATATCTACCATTGTCATCTATTTTATTCTTGTTGCTGAATCTTAATAGCTCGTCAATTTCAGTAATGAAACGGTGTATAGTTAACAACTTAGATACGTTTTTGTACGTACTATCACTAATTACGAAATGATAACAAAACATCAACAAACTTTTCTGCGTCCCTATATCTCTGATGATGAACTTGTCTACATCGTCAGTGTTGTCGACGCTTTGCCACTGCGAACCATCCTGCATCTCCACATAGGCGAGCTCATCTGTTAATGCCGATTGCGGCATATCCGGCTCCGTATAATCGGGAATAATCGTCTCCTGTTCAACGTATTGGCAACTGTTCTCGATCTTCGCGTTACTGCAAGTACCGCAGAGGACTTTCTTCAATTCCCTAAGTTGTTTTATCGTGTCTGGTATCACTGGGTCGAATGTGTTGTAATGTTCGTTTATCAATTGCTGGTACTGGAAAATTGATTGCACACATCATAATTTATTATCTACGTTAAGTCATAAGACTGGAAAAAAGCGAAGGTCTTCAATAGAAAGACTATTATGCTATACAGGTGTGTCATCAAATTATAGGATAATGATACTCAGCACTGATGACTAAAGTAAAATTGAGCAGAAGAGAAAATAAATCAGCAACAAAGTGTTACTTCGCTGTAGCAAACTCCCGATCAAAAACAGCAACTATAACATGTTTGAATTTACTAGTTGGATTGAGTTGATATCAAAAATTGTACAAAAAATACCGAAGTAGAAGAAGTTGATTATTGACAATTGTAAAAAATACCGGATCAGGAAACTCGTCGCTCATGGTCAGCTGTCCAAAGTCCTGTTGGTCAGGAGTGACATAGCAACACCTGTTGGTCATAGGGGGCGAATCTCTTCGGGTCCTCGGCACATAAATCTCTTCAAGTTCAGATCCATTTCGCGAGCGCATGGACCTGAATCTCGCTTCGCTTTCGTTTCGCCGCGACAACCCTCTACCGTACCTACGTTGATTCCTGTTCATTTCGTATACATATTGTATCTTTTACAAAGAATTTTTAACACATGTTTCTAGTTGTATGACGTTTTAATTATGACATTTCTTCTTGTAACATATATTGGGGATGTAAATATTTTAACAATTATCTATACATGCAAAAAGATTACATTAAAATATTCCAAAACTGTTATTTATAAATATTAATTATTGCTGTATTCAATTCTTGAAGAATCACCAGGCCACCTTGACTGGATTCCACCGTGTATGTTCAGAGATAATATTTTGCTGAAGATTTACCAACATGATTTTTATGAAATAAATTGTACGCCAATAAAAAACTTTGGTGATATAAAAATAGTAACTTTAATATTGAGGTAGACGTAAAATTAATACATGTTAAAATGCAAGTATTATAGCAAATATACCTTATCTAATTATCTAAATACTTTTTAGTGACAGACAACTATAGCCATACACCGTCGTCTTTTATTCGCCGTCTGTATATTTTTGCTACATCGATGAGACAAATATTGATAGCATAGATATGTAAATAATAAAATGCATATAATATCAATTAATGAAGTTAATTATGGAAATATTTTGCTGTTTCACAATACTTTACAACTTGGTCTATTTTTGAACATCATTGATTGTTGCTTGCTAGCTAGCTTTCATTTATTGAATTGCTTGCACTTTTAGAAGCTACATTTATTTCTTGAAGCATCTTAGTACTTGTTGCAATGTGACACTGCTCAAAATTTATTTCGGGTACCTATCTTAATTAGTCTTAAAATGTGATCTCTAATCTTCAGGATATCTTCAAACAATAGTTTGATAGGTCAGGAATGTTATGTATATTGCATAAAAGCTGCATCAGTGTTGGTCCGTTTGCTTCTATCTCTCTTGGGCCACGGTACTTTATTATGTACGTATTTGATGTGCAGTTTGACGTCACAGCGATTGATGAAAGATTTGTCGCAGATCGCGCACTTGTGTGGTCGTATACCGAGGTGGACCTGCGAAAGAATATTTTATGAGATGTTGTCAAGTTACTTATGTTAGAAATTTTGGATCACGTTATAAGGGAATACGTTTCAATATGACACGTTATGGTTTATTTACGATTTATTCCACAATTTTATTCAACGTTTCACAGCCGAACCCTTGCTTTGCTAAGCTCCGGCTGAAGCCACAATATAAAAAAAACTTCCCCAACAATTCTGACGTCCGGTTACGGGTATGACGCGTATTAGGGGCGGCATTCAGAAATCCATAGGGCGATAAAGGTTCTTATTTACATCCCGAGTCCACCCGTAGCATAATGTGTGCAGCTGTGTGATGTGTTGGGAGAACAGGTGTGTCTGAAATAGTTGTGACCTGGGAAGTGTCAACATCTCTGTGGAGACTACTCGTAATTTTAGCATTAAAGCGACCTGACCAAAAATCTTATTTTTTGGGAAACGTTCATTAAAGATTCGTAACATAAGAAATTGTGTACTTATGGAAGATACAACGGGAAGACCGAAGAACACATCTTTCTGTACCAATATAAATGATTAAAAGCGCATTTTTTCTGTATAAGGTCACTTTAATTCTAAAGGAAATTGAAGTTTGGAAGTTTAAGCAATTTGAGGTGGCAGTGGGCCAAGCACATGGTGCGTAGAACCGATGGCCATTGGGGCCGAAACATTCCAGAGTGGAGGCCACGTACAGGCAAGCGAAATGCCTGGCTAAGGTTAAAGGAAGTCACTCGAGGCAGGCCGCTTCCAGCAGGTCATTGTGGAGATCCTTCGCGGAGGTCAAGTTCAGCAGTGGATTTTCTGTGACTGAGATGCAACAGCGGATCCAGGGGGAAGTCATTGGGGTCATGACCCTCCCTCTCTGGCTTGGCTCCAGAACGACAGAATTTATTTATTATCTCGTTGATAACATTTATAAGTATAGATAAAATCTTTTTATGTCGATAAATAAAGTGAAAAGTGTTTGTGTGCGTAACAAACTTTAAAAAATCATTACTAGGAATTCGAGTATTGAAATCGAATCCAGTTTTCTGACCCCCCTCCCCCTTCCTTAAAAAGCTAGCTCCACCTTTACTGAAATGACAAAGTTGATGATGAATTGTAAAGGTGCGTGCGGAGACATGCCTTCATGTGTTTATTGAGCGCGCTCTTGAAGGTGAACCGTCGCGCACACAGCGCGCAGGCGTGCGGGCGCGCGCGCGCGTGCACGGCGCGGTGCGCGGCGAGCGCGGCGCGCTGCGGGAAGCGCTTGGGGCACTGCGAGCACTCGTAGGGGCGCTCGCCGCTGTGCTTGCGCTGGTGGTAGCGCAGGAAACACTGCTTCTGTGCGGAGACACGCTATTGACTAGACTGTACCTACGGTCCCATGTAGGAGGGACATCTCGAGGCGAGATAGCCAAGTCGGATCGGAAAATTGGAATTTTAAAATCTTGAATTGATTTCGAAAAATAATTTATTTATTAGGTAAATTAAACATGATTGAAGTTTTAAAGTGTTTGAGATTATGATGCGATTATGATATAAATATGAATTATTGAAATGAAGTATTAGTTTTTTATAATTTTTTACACATGTTAATTATCGTAAAAATGAAGCGAGATCTCGGATAATCAGGGTCTCGCAAAATCGAGATTACATTCCCTAGTCCCACGGCGATGGCACTTGAAGAAGAAGTATCTTAAACTATATTATAAAGAAGTATTTCAGATAAACAATTTTTCTAAAAAAGACATCATTTTGTTTTTGAAATACATTCAAAGGGTTTTTAACGTGTCTAAAGTGGAAATTCAACCCACCATATGGTAAAAAAATACCCATCATTTTAAATTACCAATCAAAAAGCCCGATCATAAGGAATATATTTCTCCATATAACTCAGCATCTCAAATAAAAGGAAGACCAATAAAAAGATAAAATCAGTTAGAATCACAATAATATCGAAGAAAATATTATCATAGTTTACTTTCCAAAAATAGTAAATTTTAAACTTCATCGGCCTAGGACGCCCTGTTTATTTGCCTTTTCCACCCATGCTGCGGTTGGCATAAAATAAATCCTATAATAGCATGAGCACATAATAGCAGTGTACCGTAGTAGTTGGACATAATTAATAAAAATGTTATAATGTATCCAAATCTGGCCCATAGCACGTTCTCCGTTCAGCATTGCTGGGGCATAAGTAGGAAATAAATGAAAAGAACGTACAAATTATTTTAAGAAAATGGCGGCGACTAATTTCATTGTACACTTATGTTGACGTATTGACGAAATAAATGCAAATAAAAACAAAAGCTACGTAAGTACTACAGTAGTTTAACAACCAAATGAAAGCAATTAAACAAACCTTGAACATTTGTCCGCATATTTCACACACAAATGGCGTTTGATCCTCCAAATCCAACCTTTTGGCGACGTCAGACTGTGGGTGTTCTGACATCATGTGCGACTTGTACTCGTTGCGGTTGGTCAGCCATTTTTCGCACTGAAATGTATAGAAAATGTTTCTTATTTTATTTATATCACCTCCGACGATTCATCGTTGTCATAATCTGCAGTCAAATTTACTGAACTTAGGCCTCTTCCAAAGATTTTTTTTATTACAATGAATGGCGAGAAGAGCATGCCGTTCGCCAGATGTTAAGTAGCAAAACCAAACAACACCTTGAATTACAAAGCAATGCTTGGCATTCCACTGCCCTCGCCATCCTGAAACGTGAGATGTTAAGTTTCAATATATCCAGTAGTTACTCTGGCTACAATGTCTTTCAAACCGAAACACTACAGTCCAATTACACTACTGTTTGGATTGATGTTTGGCGGGAGAAATAGACATTACGGTGGTACCTACCCAGTTTGCCTCTCACATATTATGAGAGACCTACCACTAGCAACCTATCACCAGTACCGTTGCTACAACGACCTACTTGTAAGCGACCTGCATTTCTTGAAACCTTTTTTTTTTTAAATTTAAGCTGTGGTAAAATAATGGTTCTATTAGTCTCATAAAACTAATTGCTTGGTTTCTCTACGAGTACGTAGTGGTGTGTTATATTACCAGTTTTACATGATATACATAAATTAATTGTGGTTTACATACATATGCCTAATTATATTGTTAAATTATCCAATGAAGACCGAGGAAGAAATGACAAGTCATATTTTTATTATAACCTTATGAGGCATGTCACGGCATCAGATACAGATTCTAGCTTAAAAGTTAAGGAATATATAACGTAACATTTTAATACTTACAATACTACAAGATGTAGGTAGTTTGATATTATCGGCACGATTGGCGTGTTTTCTCGCATGTATCTTCGTGTGCGACTTGAGTTCTTCGCTGTTGGAAAATGTTTCGCCACAGTACTTGCAACCGTTACTAGAATAAACAAGACATCCATTTTTTTTTAATTTAACATGAATCTTTTTACGTTAGTATGAGCTGGTGCATGCGGACACGACAATCTGCGTTATATTATAATAGGGTATTTGATGTGTCTATGGTCACCCGTGCTCTATGACACTTTCCCGCCAATAAAGAAGTTAACACAAGACAGTAATAAATTAGCTCATAAAATGAACGGTTGTTTTATTAAGTATAATAAACATGTCACTATTTCACAATGAACGACTTTTAAAAAAATCTAACAATTAACACAAATAGGTACCATTAAAATAAAACATTTGTCAAAACAGTATTAAAGAAATAGCTTGTAACAGGAGGCAAATATTAGTATTTTAAATTAAAGATTCGGAGTGTAGTGGGGACATCTTGCCATCTCTTTCACACGCGCACACTTCAATGCCTAGTGACGTCACTAGTTTTGTTTGAATTCCTTTTTATTTACTCCCACTAAGATTTAAAACATTTCTAACTTGTTTAAAATGTTGGATATACAAAATTATTTGTTTGTTACCAGTGTAGCCATTTGATAAAATACCTTATCGGTGGTATAATTGTGATAAAACGTTTATTCATACCTGACACCGTGTTTGGATGAGAGAACCAAATGTTTCTTCCATGCCACTTCCGTAGCAAAATGTATACCACAATCTTCACACTTTGGGCCCTGTTTGCCATTCTTATCCTAAAAAAATGTGATTATATTTTATTCACTAAACGGCTTTTGTCTCATCATCATCATCATCTCAGCCACACGAAGTCCATTGCTGAACATAGGCCTCCCCAAGGATCTCCACATCGACCTGGCCGTCTGTCCACTTTTTATTGCAATTAATGGCGAGTCGAGAATTCCGTTCGCCTGATGGTAAGCGATACGACCGCTCATGAACAGTAGCAAAACCAGTGGCGTAACAATAGGGTGGCATAGTGTGCCAAATGCCACGGGCCCCCGGCCTTAGGGGCCCCCGGCCCGGCAGGGCCCTGGTACCGACAGGGTCTCAGGCCCGACAGGGCCCCGGCTAGATAGGATCTCAGGCTCAAACAAAACAGGGTGTAAGCAGAGAAGAATGTAACATTAATAACGAAATTAATAAATAATTGGCTACATAGTTAACATGACGAACATTTCACATTAATATTTTATTTAAATGTTTTGTTTTTGTTTCATTACAGTGTAATCTTAAGAAGAAAACAATAAAATAAAATTTAATTAATATTAAGGTAATATTTTCCAAATAAATATAAATATGCCTTGTTCTAGAAACTAAGTGGTAGCGAAAAACTAAAGAGAAAGAAGGAGTCTGAAGAAATAAATAAAAAGTTACCTAAAATAAGGCAGTATTTTGGAAATGAGCAATTAATTGATGAAAAATCGAGTAAACAGAGTCCCAGAAATGAACGAATGGACGAAACTAAAAATTCTATAATAGTAAATCTCGGCGATAGTGAATATTCAGACTCAAAACAATCAAAATAAGTACTACAAACAAAAATAAAATCGAACCATATTAGTAGGACTAGAAAATACCTATTAAATACATATGGAGATATGTTACAGACAAGTGTGACAAAAAATATACAAAAAAAAAACGATTTGTGATTGAGAAAGGTCACTGTAAGCCCAATGGCCCCTTTTTATGAGACTGTAATAATAAATAATAAAATAAATAAATAAAATAATAAAAAAACGTAGAGGACCTTTCTCTGACGATATAGTTTTGATGGCGGAATCGCTGGAGGAGCTGCCACAGATGCTGCACGGCCTGGGGCGCTACTATATAAATCCGAAACGAAGTTCGAAACTTCGTGACGTTTTTCGTTTCGAAACCTACTCTGTAACACGAAGTTCGAATCTTCGGATCGAAGAATGAATTATTCCAATATATCGGCAATACGAACATTTGCAGAGTACGTACATACGTATCGTCACAAACTTCGTTCGTCCGAAGTTTCAAACTTCGTTTCAGATGAATATAGTAAATAAAAATGAAAATGTTCGGATTGCCGATATATGCGAATCACTCATTCTTCGATCCGAAGTTCCGAATTTCGTGTTACAGAGTAGGTTTCGAAACGAAAAACGTCACGAAAATTCGAACTTCGGATTTATATAGTAGGGCCCCTGGCTTCAGCCTTACAGCGAATAGTTGATAAAATTAACTTCAACAAAACCAAAGTAATTATCAACCACCATATTGATCCAACCTGTCGGTGTATGTGGCCACCAGCTCGAAGTTGGTTCTGAATATACCTGGGGCAGACTCTTTAACAAGGTAGAAACAACTTTGAGAAAGGGGCTACGTGGAGGTTCCAGCTGGGCTGGACAGCATGTGGTAAACTATGTCGAATCTTCTCGTCACCTTTACCACAAAGCTTGAAAACGAAACATTTCAACCAGTGCCTCCTACCTGTCATGATCTACGATGCTGAGACTTGGTCACTCCCAGTACAACTGGTCTATTAGCTATGGTCACTCAGCGATCTATGGAGCATGCTATGGTCGCTGTCACTTTGAAGAACAAAATTCATAATGAACTTATCCGTCCAAGAACCTAAGTTATAGACAGCAAACAGAATTAGCAAGCTGAAGTGGCAGTGCGCTGGCCACATCTGTCGAAAAACCGATAACCGTTGGAGTAAACGTATTTTTGAGAGGAGACCACGTCTTAGCCAACGCTCTCCAGCTAGGTGGAGTGATGACTTGTAAAAGGTCGCTGCTCGATGCTGGATGTGACAAGCTGACGACACGGTGAAATGGTGCAATTTGGAGGAGTCCTATGTCCAGCAGTGGATAACAAAAGGATGCAAATGAATAAACAAAATGTTTGAATTGAGGGTTATGACGACTGGAAACGAATTATTAATGCAATAGATGGACACTAAATAACGAACATTCACTTGGATTCATGTCTTTTGTATGAAAAATCCTGGTTACATTGGACATTAGAAAAGGAGCAACAATCCATATAAAAAGAAACACTTTTTGGGGTTAGGAACTTACTATACTCCACGAAGATACCAATTTAGCTTTTCGTGGCCATAGAGATAACGCAGATAGTAGTAGGCCTAAAATAACTTTTTTGAATTATTACTAGCGAAATGGGATCCTAATTTAGAGGAATGGTTAAATAAGTTAATTGGCTAGATAAAATATTTAAGCCCGAAAATACGAAATGAGCTAATTGCTGTTTTGGGCCTAAATTTACTCCATTATCTTTGATACAACTCAAGACAAGTTTTTCGGTACCGTGTGGCAGAAAGAAATGAAAATTGAAATCCAAAAGCACTCTTTAATCATTATTAGAGAATCCGTTTTAGATTTCATGAAATGATCTACATGTGTTCAATATCCGATGAGAAATTTGAAGCCATGTCATTAAAAAAGACTCTGTACTGTACTATATCAGCTCATAGAAGTCCCGCTGCAGGGCACGGGCCGTATAATCTAGCACGCTAGCCTTGGGTTGGCGGACTTACGTAGAAATTCTTACAAATCGCTATGATATGCAAGTTTCCATGCAATGTTTTCCTTCATCGCCATAGTGCGTGGTGATTGACTATCAATACAAGCATGATTCCGAAAAGTCAGAGATTCGATCCCGAGACGACCAGGAAAATGTTGGCGACCGCGTCTGGGGGGTTACTCTACAATCCGATACGAAGCACGAAACTTCGGATGACGGATGTCAGTGACGAAGTATATGTACCACAGAGTATGTGAGCCATCCGAAATGTTGAAAATTCATCGTAACCATAGACTAACTTCGGACTGAATGATAATTATCATAGATATTCTTATGGATTTTGGAAGGAGAAAAACAGCATTATCTGTGATCATTATTCTCCAACAATGTTGCCACCTAAGTGAATTTTCCACTATTTATATGGTAATTTAGACCTAGCATGTAGTGGGGGAAAATGATATTTATTGATAAGTGGTTTTCCTAGAGGATTTGCAGTGCTCGAAAATTATAGAAAAGATAACGTAGGTTAATTTTCTGACGTTTCACTTCTATCGGATTTGAATTGCAAAACTTTTCTACAAATCTTTATTTAAAAATAATATTACGAGTTTTAATTTTTAATCATAGCCGTGCAGTAGTGCGATTCACGTAACTTTTTGACGCGCCGATCAAGTTGCGGTGCGGTTACAATTAAGTTTACGCTTTGGTACAAAATGGTATTCTTGTAAGCGTTTAGCTGCGCGTGAACTGCGCGTGAGCTGCGCGTCAACTGTACGTCAGACGTATGAAATTTGTTTGACTTTGACATATACGCGCAGCAGTAGAATACGCTGAAACGTTTGCGTGACGCGAACTTGACGCGAGCGTATTTGACAGCGGTTGTCAAAATTACGAGAATACGAAAAGGGCTGTTTTGATCGAAACTTAACCGCAACTGCACTGCAGCTGAACTTATTATAATACGTGAATCGCCCTACTGGGCTTAAGAATAAATGATTTATTTCTTTCTACTTGTCTTAGATAAATGATTTGTCCCACGGAACCCTAAATATTTTTTATAGCAAACTAAATCGAAGAAACATAATTAACTCAGACACTCTCTTATCATTAAAGCATATTTTAAAAATAACCGCAAAATTTAAGGGATATTTTTTTTTGTGCAGTACTCTTAATTGTTATTCAAAACTTAAATAGCCCAAGTTACTCCCGCAAAATTAATTAAGCTATCTTTCAGTGAAAGTCCCGTCAAAATCGGTCCAGACGATCTCGAGATAAGCGATTACAAACAGAACGACAGACAGACAAAAACTCTTTTCAGATCATTTTTGGTATAGATATCGTGTATACGAGTATAACGATATGTAGTTGGACATTTTTTTTCAGTTTCACTTTAAAAACAGACATTTATTTTATTTATGTGTATAGATAATCCACTGGGTATCTCAAGACTGCTACCGAAAACAAAGCCGAGTGGTAGTTTTAATGACTACAAACACAATGCAGCTAAAAATTTCGCAAAGAAATGCGACAATTATTTTTTTATGATTTTTTAAATATTGTAATTTTTGGGTGGTAAATCCATAGTTTTTGTTAAAATAATAATTTAAACTCTTTTAAACCTTAGATTATTTATAAACAAAAAGGTATACACTATTATTTTAAGAAAAAATAGGAAAAAAATGTATTTAACACCCGAATATGATCATAGGAAAAAAATACCAAAAAAAAATACGCTTTTTTCCAACTTTTTCTGTTGCATTGTGTCTGAAGTCCCTTAAACTACCACCTGGCTTCGTTTCCGGTAGCAGTCTTGATATACACTATATATTTTAGACTATTATACAAAAGACGTTTTAAATTATATACATTATTTTTTATTTTATTTTAAATTGAACTCTTATTTATAAATAAGTACATCCAAAAGTCACATAAATAGTCCTGACCTCACACTAAGATCGAATCTTGTGTCATGGGTATCAGGAACTACGAGATACTTTTGGGTCTCATAAACACCCAGTATCTCAAACAAATACCTGTGGTTCACACAAATATTAGTTTCGGTTCGGCGATCGATTCCGTGGACATTTGTTTTGCAAAGCCGGCATCTAACGAACTGCACCACGGAGGCTATTATTTCATATAAATAAATAACATGCCCATAGTTACACACATAATCCTGATCCCCCACAAAGAGGCCCACAAAAAAAATATAATAATATTTGTGGGCCTCACAAACCTTTCTCTCGGTGCGGGGATCGATCATCGAACCCGCGATCTTTCGTTTCGCAATTCGCAGGCGGCATGGCATCATCAGCTAACCGCCTAGCCTGTGGCACAGGAGCTGTCATATACCAATATAACAATCTAATTTAGTTATTTTTATAATACATAAAATCTCAATAAAGCACCTTTACTAAATTATTTAAAGCATGACATGGGCGAGCCCACGGTTTTTACTTCCTAATAAAAGAACTTGAAGAATTTCAATATATTACCCTAGGCTGTACGGCTGGGACTTTTGCCTTTAGGTTAAATGTAAAAAAACAACAAGTATCAACGATCAAACGTCAAAACATAAAAAAAAATGAAATTGTAAACATTTACAAAAAACTTAATTATATAAATAAGGAATTAATTCACAGAGTACATTGTATATAAAGATATTATTATAACTAAAATTTAATGTTTAAAATTCTTTAATGTTGGCAAAAGTACGTATTTATGCAAAATATAATGCCATAATGATCAATTATTTGATGGTTGATATTCCTAGTTATATTTCCTTCAAGCGCCTAACAAATATTTATCTACTTATACATGTCGCGGTCAAACATGCAACTTTGTTGGGATAGAAAGAAGTTCCACTAGTGGTTATTTAATAAAGTTAATAGTCACACACACGTTATCAATATTCACAAAGTATATGATTAAAGTCTTTTGTTAGTTAATAACTTGTGTTTGGAATGATTTGGTAGTGTAACATGAAACACTAGGTTGTAAATATGTTTTAATAGATTACTATTTTGGGTTACAGGATTTAACTACTTGAAGTTATCGCTTGGTACTTTGCGGATGATTCAACCACAACAATGAGATCCTCTTTTTTCTAGAATAATGAACATCAAATCTTCAATCACTAGTGAAAACTGTTGTAAATGGAATATGTTGAAATAAATGTTTTATTTGTATTTTATTTTTTACCTGGCAGTAATTTATGTGAAACAAGTTATTCTAACTTATATTTATGTATATAACACACTACAAATAATTCTTTCCATTTTTTAAGTATGTATGTACATTTCTTTACAATTACAGTATATTACATCCATTTGAAGGAGTTTCTGTTTCATATAAATAATTTAAGAAATCAATTGAAAAATATATATGATCTAAATTAACTGATGGTCTTCACATTAGGTTTAATACTTATTATGTAAAGATAATAATATATCAGATACTACAAATAATTATTTCCATTCAATTTTAAGTATGTATGTACATTTCTTTACAATTACAGTACATTACATCCATTTAAAAAAGTTTCTGTTTCATATAAATAATTAAAGGAAGCACTTGAAAAATATATATTGTCAAAATTAACCGATGATCTTCACATTAGGTTAAGTTATTATTATGTGGGGATATTAAGATACCACATATTAAGTACACATAATTATTTCCATTCAATTTTGAGTAGGTATGTGTCTATATTTCTTGATGATTAAATTACAGTACATTACATCCATTTGAAAAATTTCTGTTTCATATAAATAATTAAAGGAAGCACTTGAAAAATATATATTGTCAAAATTAACTGGTGATCTTCACATTAGGTTAAATCATTATATGTGAACATAATAAGATACCACTTATTACAAATAATTATTTCCATTCAATTTTTAATAAATAATAAAATACTTTATTCAATCTTTCCTTAACCTAGGTAACAAACAAAAGATTTATACTACATTTACAGGTGCTTAGGCTAAGGTATGGCAAATAGTGAGGAACGGCTGGTGCTTACAGTAGGATAGCCCTGTACAGTAAGCACCAGCTTACAATCTGTATGTTGCACAGCCTAGTTGAAGAGGGCATAAAAACCATTGAGTTATAATGTACTACGTAGAATATATGTCAATGATAAAAACGGGTATTTTGGATAATTTTGAGTAGGTATGTGTCTATATTTCTTGATGATTCAATTACAGTACATTACATCCATTTGAAAGAGTTTCTGTTTCATATAAATAATTAAAGGAAGCACTTGTAAAATATATATTGTCAAAATTAACCGGTGATTTTCACATTAGGTTAAATCATTATTATGTGAAGATAATAAGATACCACATATTACAAATAAATATTTCTATTCAATTTTAAGTAGGTATGTGTCATTATTTCTTGATGATTCAATTACAGTAAATTACATTAATTTGAAAATTCCAATATATCACCCTAGGCTGTACGGCTGGGACTTTTGCCTTTAGATAGGTCAAATGTAAAAAAACAACAAGTATCAACTATCAAACGTCAAAACGTAAAAATTAAGTTGTTAACATTTACAAAACACTTAATTATATAAATAAAGAATTAATTCACAGAGTACATTGTATATAAAGATATTATTATAATAAAATTTAATGTTTAATATTCTTTAATGTTGACAAAAGTACGTATTTATGCAAAATATTTTATTAAAACGGTAAGTTTCTTATTTTTAAATTATTATATCTATTTAATGCCATAATGATCAATTATCGAACTGGGTTGATATTCCTTGTTATATTTCCTTCAAGCGCCTAACAAATATTTATTTACTTATACATGTCGCGCTCAAACATGCAACTTTGCTGGGATAGAAAGAAGTTCCACTAGTGGTTATTTAATAAAGTTAATAGTCACACACACGTTATCAATATTCACAAAGTATAAGATTAAAGTCTTTAGTTAGTTAATAACTTGTGTTTGGAATGATTTGGTAGTGTATAAATAACATGAAACACTAGGTTGTAAATATGTTTTAATAGATTACTATTTTGTGTTACAGGATTTAACTACTTGAAGTTATCGCTTGGTACTTTGCGGATGATTCAACCACAATAATGAGATCCTCTTTTTTCTAGGATAATGAACATCAAATCTTCAATCATTAGTGAAAACTGTTGTAAATGGAATATGTTGAAATAAATGTTATATTTGTATTTTATTTGTTACCTGGTAGTAATTTATGTGAAACAAGTTATACTTACTTATATTTATGTATATAACACACTACAAATAATTCTTTCCATTTTTTAAGTATGTATGTACATTTCTTTACAATTACAGTATATTACATCCATTTGAAGGAGTTTCTGTTTCATATAATTACTTTAAAGAAGCAATTGAAAGATATATTATTACAATTAACCAGTTATCTTCACATTAGGTTAAATACTTATTATGTGAAGTTAATATAGTTTGATTGGATAATAATATTATATTGATGTCATTAAAATTAGAAATAATTATACTTCGATTTTGCTCTAAAGTAGATAGATATTAGTTTGTTTTGTTATTTATCTAAACTCATTCTAACAAAACCTTTTCCTTTCCTGACATCTTTATGGTTGGTTATAATTAATGCTTCTTAATTAACTTTTACAAAAAGTTTTATATAAACAAAATACATACAATTGAAGTTTTTATCCATGTAATAAAAGTTTTCAATTAATATTTAGTTCAAAAGTGACTGTCTAATTATTATCATGCAGAGTTTATCAAAACAAATAGGTAGGTACTATGCCATAACATTGAATGTGTGTGAAACTCATATAAGCTTGTTATTAGAGAAAATATAAAATATGCACTATATGTAACATTGTTTTATTATGTAACTACTTGTAAGATACTTATTAGTAATATTGAATTTTCTATTCCTCACAATGCGGCTGATATTGAGCTATGAACATACCAATAATCATAAGGTGGAAAGAAAACAATTTTTATTTAGTAATATCAAAAGTTTAATAAAATATGTTAATTACTATCCACAATTAATTTATTTAAGTGTTTTATAGCGATATTTTTTGGGTACAAAAAGTATAAATAAGATAAACTTTGAAGAAACACCTTTAAAAGATTTCCTCTTAAATAAAGTTTGGGGGTCTTCTCGTTGTAAATATCAGCCAAAATATAGTTGTATCCTCTTTGCCATCTTTTTAGTTTGTTTGAAATATCCACCATGTTCTACACTACATTCTTTCACACTGACACCAACATTTATTCAATTTGTCTTAAACTGTATTAGGTATGGCCGTTTTGTTCTTGTTAAATGTTCTTCTCCATTATACCGGTTTGGTTTTGGGTATTATTTAAATTATCCCTGTATTTTCTGTCGGGAGTACATTGTTATTTTACGCCACAATAAAAACAATAACAATATCGAGTCTCGTTGTGGTTGTGAACGTCCTATCGCGTCGTATAAACTTATTTACTCGTCTGAGGTATAAACGGTACACTTCATCTTGTACTTTTAATTCCTGGTGGTGGGCATCCTCTTTCCCACTAAAATTTCCAAGATATTTCACAGGCATTTCTAATAGCCAGTGCAAACAATTTTCATTTTTTGTTTAGCTGCGTTATTGTTGTTCGAACTTTTATTACTTAATTTTCTTCGAATCACCGCTGTTACATGCCATTTTAATTAAGATTATGCACTTGATATATGGTCTAAAGTAATAAAATCACTTTACAAACAACATTTTATCGAAACTCGGAAATATTATATTTTGTCGATGTCAAATTGACATTGTCAATTTCAAAGAACATCGGCGAAAATGGACCATGAACGGGACCAGTTATGAATGGTACATCAAAAATTTTCATAATTTATTAGAGTCAAGATGCATATTTCAATTTATTTTATAAAACCCGGATAAAAAAGAAAAACTTAAAGTGTTTTTAATAATATTGAATGCATATGAGTGCGTTCCGTCAGTCATACTTTGTTTTAAAATAAGGTTTTAACTACAACGTTGGAGGTAGTACTAAATAAAAAAAAGTGTAGGTATTTTCTATGACACATGACTTTTCTTTGCGCTGTCATTTTGCTTTCTTTTGATTTCCGATTTACGACTACTGTTAATTTTCTGTTTATATTTGTGACTTGGCTTTAATCACGGACTCCGATATACCCTTGTATTTCTGACCACTTTGTAAGATAACCATTGTATAACGATAACGCTTTGTGATTTGGTTTAAAGTGTGAAGTATTACCATATTACCAACATGAACTCGGATCAACAGTGCGCTCCTCAACAATTTGTGCATTGTGTTCAATGCAATACCCGTCTTATTATACTCATTTCTATAATCAGTGAGTGGGTCTATCCACTAATCGAAGTTTTTTTAGCCATGAATCTACAAGGTATCCTATTTACCATTTAGTCCATATGGTTTAGTATCCTGGAGTTCCCACAGGAAAAGTGTGTGTGTTTTGATGAAAAACAATGATGCCAAACTTCCAAATCAAGGAGCGACGGAATAACTAAGTATTGTTGTAACTGTGTAGTAGGACGTCGCACAGTACTGTTGCTGTGTCCATGTCATGACTTTGATCTTGCTGCCCCTGCACAGTTCTTAGATTCTATTGTAATAAGAGAAGATGAGAAATAATACATTTAAAAAATCTTTTCTGTGTTTTATTTTATTTGTGTTTTATTTTTGTGACCACTGCGTATTATATTCCTATACTAACATATAGGGGGATTTTTCAAGTGTGTGTGGATGGCCAAATACGAAACTATGAAGAATAGCGAAAAATACTCAAAACAGTCTAGTAAATTCTGATAAAATTTTGCGAAATAATGACAGCAAAATACTACATTTTCTCTCATTACCTTAAGGTAACAGGTATGGTGTACACAATATTCAACGGCTAATTAGTTTTATGACAAGGGAAATTATAGAGCATAATAATTACTAAGCCATCATAATGATTTAATACACTTTTCTTCCTAGGTACCTGATAACCATAAGACCACCCTACATTAGGTATATTTGACAATGACAATGACATTATAATGTGCTATTTTTTATTAGTATAATCGTAACCTAAAAAGTTAGAAATATATGAATAATTCTAAAATCTCCGGCTTTTTAGAAATCTTTTTGTAACTGGACATCACTCCTCATGCACTATACAACATAATAAACTATATCCCAGCTGTGTACAATATATTTCTTTGTCAGGTCGCAAAATGTATGGACGTGACCGATGTTCTTTTCGTCTCTGACAGTTAGTTCGGGCGACGAAGTATTGACGAAAAATTCAAATCATTCGTTCTTTTTACGGATTTCGTGTAACGAAGTAACATCCGTCCGAAAAATGTCACGAAACTTCGAGTTACGGATTCTATAGTAACCCCCCTGGTCCGTTTACAAATAGGCCACCTTAAAAAAATATTCCTAAAAACGAAATTACAATATTCAGTTTTTTTTTACTTGTACGAAGGGCCCCATTTGATGATTTTTGCCACGGGCCCCCGATGGGGTAGTTACGCCACTGAGCAAAACCAAACAAAACATTGAATTACAAAGCAATCTTTGACATTCCACTGCGCTCGCTATTCTGAGATATAAGATGGAACATATGACATACTTAACACTTTACGTGAGACATCTGAAAATTATATTATGTCTACATACCTGCCTATGTATCTTCATGTTATGAGAGTAAAGTCCACGCGGCGTTGCAAACGTATTTCCACACAATTCACACACGCACTCCGTCAAATGTTTTAGCCGTTTGTGCATTAACAAACTGTTTGGCATGCTGTAAAAAATATTTTCACTACTACAATACCGGGTATCTCAAGACTGCTACCGAAAACGAAGCCGGGTGGTAGTTTTAGTGGCTACAAACACAATGCAACTAAAATTTTCGCATAGAAACGTGACAATTATTTTTTATGATTTTTTAAATATCGTCATTTTTGGGTGGTAAATCCATAGTTTTTGCTAAAATAATAATTTAAACTCTCTTATATCTTAGAGTATTTATAAATTAAAGGGTATACACTATTATTTTAGGAAAAAAATTATTTACCACCAAAATATGGCAATAGGAAAAAAATTTCAAAAAAAAATGTCGCTTATTTTTGCAACTTTTTCTGTTGCATTGTGTCTGAAGTCGCTTAAACTACCACCCGGCTTCGTTTTCGGTAGCAGTCTTGATATACCCTGTATATGATACTGATATGCCAATCAACCTACAAGATACATGCCTTATAAACCTTCTTGATTTGATGGTCCGGCAAGACATCCATGAACCAAGCGATATGGATGTTCATGGGCGGTAGTGATCAGTTACCATTAGGAGCTGTTTGCTTGTTTTCCGCAACTATGCAATGAAAAAGGGCACTTTATAAGTTATTATAGTCCATACAGGGTATATCAAAATTGCTGCCGAAAACGAAGCCAGGTGGTAGTTTTAGTGAAAGTGTAGTTATCAACGACTTAAGGCATTAGCAGCCCATGATAGTAGTTATAACCTTATATCTTACTATCTAATTTGCATTCAACATGGAAACCAATAAAAAAGAATAGGAGATTTACTTACCTAAATACCTCACCACATTCTTTGCAAGGATATTTCTTTCCTTTATGAAGGCTGACATGGGTTTTAGCTTGATGGCTGTAATGAATACATTTTACACAATATTATTTAGTAATAAAAGTTATTGTTTTTTCATCAAACATCTTTGTTAATTCAAAGCACAATATTATCAGCATGATATCTAGGATATTATCGACAGAATTCTTTTATTATAAGAGGTAGTTACTAAATGAAGCCTTAAACGACTCAGATTACGGTTTATTTAATACCAAACTTGGTGAATTGAAAAAGTATTTAAGTAACAACTTTTTTCTTTAACTTAATCAATGTCTATTTGTTTTTTTTTTTTTTTTTTTTGTTGGCTATGCATATTAAATATGTGTACTTACGTGCAAAAGCAAACATATGGGCACAACTTGCAATAGAACTTTCTCTTGTGGCAGGCAAGACGGTGCTTACACAGAAATCTCTGCTCTGGGAATCTCAATTGGCAAAGATCACATTTGTGTTCACCATACTCCTGAAATCAACTAACATACCTTTAATTCTTTCAAATACCTACTCATTTCACACAACAGTGATCATGTGCCTTGTTAAATGCACATAACTTAGTATATGCTAATGATTTGATTATTTTATGGTAATACAAAAAAAAATTGGCCAGAAATGGACTGTGGCTGAAAATAACTATAATAATTTGTAAACATATCTTATACACAACTTTTTGTCTGTGGGAAGATAACATGAAATGTTCTATTATATATGAAAAATTGCTACTCACCACACTATGCCTCTTCATGTGGTTTTCAAAAGCAGTCTTAGCTTCAAACCCTCTATAACACATTTCGCATTTAAAAGGCGAGTTCTTATAATTTGATGTATCTTTTCTAAGCAGCAATTCCTTCTTTGCATCTTCAGGAGTCAAGAAGACAACTGTGGCAAAATCTTCGAAGTAACTTATATTGAAATTCTTAGGATACTTCTTTTCGATATTTTCCTTCTCTTTATTACAATTCTTGGACACTTTAGATAAAGGTTCATCATCACTCAAAGAATCTTCTATGTGTACTTTTTCAATTTTTTCTTTAATTTTCCTTTTCTTTGTTTTGGGTTCTTTTTTTGCTTTTGGAGGTTTTTGTTTATCTTTTAGTGAAATAACCGTGTCTAATAGAAGGCTATCTTCTGAGAAATGGTTTTCTATTTGCATATCATTGTCAGCTTCAATTTCTATGTTTGTAAGATTACTTTCATTTTCATCAATTTGTATGTTTTGCAATTCATTTTTTATTTGTTGTTCCACATCAACATTTGATTCTAATTTTATATATTTTTCTTCAATAACTGGTTCAATATTAGTAAAACTATCTATAACTTTTATTGCAGAATATGCTAGATTTGATATTAACTTATTTACTTTGCGATCAATATTTTTAATTCTTTCCTTTTTTACCTGAAACGGGTAAAAATGAAAATAATTATATTTTTTCTTATATATTTTTTAATGAATTATAGATTGTAAAGATTATTTAAAAAATACAAACCTCAGAATTAGTTCCTTTGAATGCAGTCAAAATGGTGTGAGCTCTGAGGCATTTAGATTTAAACTCTAAAAACTTGTATAACAATCTGGCACATTCAAAACAAATATGCGTGCTTTTATCAACCATCTGAAAACAAAATCAGTGATATCTTAGTAAAAACCCTCCAAAATACCACATACTACTGGACATATTGAGACTTAACTTCTTATGTCTCAGGATAGCGAGTGCAGTGGAATGTTGCTAGTGTTTATGAGAGGTTGTATCGACTACCATCAGGCAAACGCTTGCTAGTCTCACCATTCATTGCAACAAAAAAAAATTGATTCCTTTACATCAGATCTCATAACTGCTGACTGCTGCTGACATTATTATTCTATTATAGTGACAATATTCAAAGTATATTTTTAATAAACTGACTGAACATGATAAAGAAGTTAGCTTAGACTTGACAAAAATAAGACTAGTAATAGAAAGTTAACCATAACCCTAAGAATAAATAAGTATACCGGAATTTGTATAATGTAAGTACTGAAAAAAAAATTAAATTCATCAATGAAATAACTTTAGAAAGTCTCTCAACTCTCCTCAATACGCATAGGATGTACAAATCCATTATGTATTTATACATAATGGATTTGTACATCCATGTAAAATACATTATGTATTTGTAATTTTACTATACTTACCGACTCTTGAATCAACTGATAATAAATATCACCCAGATTATTCGATGAAATCTTTGTACTTATATCGTACATCTTTGCATCGGTCACTAAACATGCCACACAATATTTTAAATTACTCATTATAATGTATAATATTATGTTACATCTATTTACAAAATAAAAACGAATGTTCCGAGACTTTGGTTATCAACGTCCATGGTTATTACGTCTATGATGGTTATCAAACATTTTTCGGAATTCGGCGTAGACAGATAATAATAATAATAATATATTTAATAATATATTTTCTGTCTACGGAATTCGGATTCGGAAAAATTGACAGATTAATCGACAATTGACAACTTTTTGTTTTAATTCAGCCTTACAGACATCCAAAGAAGTAAAACATACAGCCTAACTGGCGAAGCCAATCTCGTGATGAAAATTATTCTATCTCAAATAATTTAAAAACTTCCAACGAAAGTAAGTTTTAAAACAGCATTCTAGTATTCCACGCCACATTAAAATATTCAACACAACCAACAGTGAACAGTTATTACACTTATTATAAAGAAACTTCCCAAACTGAGATGCCAATAGAAGATACAATTATTGTTTCGTGGATGCAATTTTCTTAAGACTTTTCGGTCTCACAAACACTTAGAGTAAGAGAGATTCACGCTGTAACCGCACATGAGACATCAATAGCTATATCTAGCAACACAAGAAAATAAGCGCCATATTGTGGCCTTGATTTAAAATAGACCCTATTTCAATGAAATTAGGTTGCTTTATTGCTTGAACGACGTCGCTTTGTCTGGTGAAATTCTTTTTTCGCCCAACAACTAAACGCGGCACGTCACATGAAATAGAACATTATTTTGCATCTCATTCTGACATAAAGAAATTCGTATCGGTGTGTCATTTTTGCGATGTACAGTACATTTCGGCTCTCTCTAGAGGTAATTACTCTAAGCACAAACATCTATGACAATGGATACTGTAGTTCACACAAACATTTGTATATGTGCGGAGCTTGAACTTATGCCCTCACATTACACAGTCGGAGTCACACCTGACACTATTGTTCCAAGGAGACTATCAAATAAACCATTGTTTTAAGTTATACCTCACAAATCAAACACAAAAACTATTTTATCATTTTATTTTATAGTTTCATGTAATTTCGGGATTTATTCATTGTTCTTTAGCTCGTGGATGATAAACAACCGTACTGGAAGGATAGTGCCCAGAAGGCGTTAGCGATGTTATAGTACGAATGGTAAGAAGTATTGTTTCGCAATGAGGAAGGCAAGTGACGACAGCCACGCAACGCAAAGGGCTCAATATTTTTTGAACTGCTCGTCCGTCCACCAGCAACTGCAAGTAATTATGCAAATAAATTACTTGAATTCAAATATTTGGATAGCTCCAACTTTAGCCATCCTTTTTATAGGATAACTAGGTAGGGATGAAATTGGTCACTGGTGTTCTCTGTCACTCCATGGCGTTTAGAGTGGAAATGATTTTTTCTGAATACCAAGTGTATGTGAATTTATGATCGATTCTTTGGCACCTAGATCTCTACCTACATAGGTATAATATGACCAAAATATAACGATGGTGTCGTATCATTATCTAGCTGTCGACACATATCGAGGCCCGAGTATGTAAGTATGCATGTCGAATGTCTACCAATAAGGGAGGCTTATATTCAGCAGAGGATTTCCCATAGGCGCAAATGATTGTACTCGCAAAATGGTAATTACACGAACTTCAAAATGAAATTCTACAAATTACACTCGTGAAATACACTTAAGGACGACGGACCTCGTAACCTGCGACGTCAGTTGTTTCCCGAGGCACGTTCCATTTCACCAATACTGTATGATCAGAAACTCTTCGCAAACTAAGAAAATTCACTTTGAGTGCGTCGCAGCAGCTTTTCGAACTCTAAGAAAAGAAAATGTTTAAAGGCAATAGCGGCGTTAAGACTTAAGGTATGGCGAGAAGTGGCGAATGCAAATGCGAATGATCTTAGATGTGATAGGAAGTTGTAGAGTAATGTTTCGAGCGTAAGTTTGGACGGGAGTCAAAAAGCACTGTCTAAATTTCTCGCAGTGCGTCCTAGCAATCTTGCTTGCGTACCAGTAATGCCGATACCGACATTTTAGGACTATTATTTTATTTTATGATATCTATATAGATACGAGTTATATTTTTTATTTGGCTTAAAGAAGACAGAAGGTTCTATCTAGGAGTAGTGTTAACTACGAGATAATATAATTTATTTAAATACACAAACGCATGGCATGATACCTTACAATTCACTGGTTTATATTTGAAATCTCCCATGTGATCAATTTCTTTGTTTGTTTGACATTCAGATGCTACCAAGACTTCCATCTTCGTCTGCAAAAATAAAACATACAAAAAAAGCACAGTGAAATATAAAGAAAAAAATATTTAGTTAAATCGCCAGTACCTGGGTTTGCGATGTCATTCGTGTATTAAAATCAAAATTATTCATAATTGGAGAATGTTGCAAAACTGGCATATTCAATAAGTTTCGAACTTCTGTTTTCAAGTTTTGCTAAAATATAAGCAATAGTTAATAAATATTAGATACGTAATATATTCCTCGCTATATTTCAAATAAAATATGTCGGGGAACATATCATTTAAACATTAGGTCGGATTCATGGCATAGGAATACAAGGATGCCATCTAAAAATGGTCCTTACCGTAACCAGTTTAGACGAGAGTTAATATTGTGCGTACTAACTGATCTACTACTACCTACTGTATTCTACTGTATCACCCATATACGTTCCATTGCAGGCCACGGGCCTCTTCTACAATCGAGAGTACTATTGAGAGTGATTAGGCCATATAGTCCACCACGCTGGCCTAGTGCGGGTTGGCGAACTTACCAATACCATAGTAATTTTTCTGCATCGCAACGGTATGCAGAGTTTCTCCCGATGTTTTTCTTCACTGTTATAGAGCGTGTCGATTGACTATCAATACACACATGACTTCGAAAAATCAGAGGTACATGGCAGCAGCGTCTTGTCAGTTTACCAACAGGCGACCACGCGCTTATACCATTAACCAATAACCAAGCCAGTAACCAATATAAGTGGTGGGTTTTCATTTGTCAAATAACATTTCCTGGTGTTTAGAATTCGAAACTTAACCCTACTTTGTTCCCCTATTTTTTTCTAAATGTAACAATATAATAGTATTAGGTCAGGGGTGCTCCTATCTAGTGGTCATGGCCTGTCCTAGAATAGGTGCTACGAGTACGCGACCTCGGCCCCCCGAGCTACTGCAGTCACTACAAACATTCCCTTCCATGACTGCAGTATCCACTCCTACAGGCCATACTCTCCTTTCCCATTATATCCTCTACTCACAAACCCTAATTCCTTTCCCCTGCTGATGATGGGCAGCAGCGTCGTCAGCGCGAGTCCCCTCCTGCGCTCGCCAACCCGCCTGCCAAGCGTGGCGAGTATTGGCAAATACCCCTCAATGGCGACACAAAAATTGACCAGGCCCCCAGTCCCCGGCAGCCCCACTATTCCTGGCGATGGTAGCAGCCATGGTTACGGTGGGGCAGGGGGTGCTAAGAATCCCCGGGTTGGCCCCGGCTACCACCCCCGACGACGACTGGCCCTGGTAACACACAACATACGCACTTTGAGGACAGACGAGAAGATTGTCGAACTGGAAGAAGAATTGAGCGGGTTACACTGGGATATTCTGGGGTTATCGGAAGTCCGAAGAATCGGGGAGGATACGATAACCCTGAAGTCTGGTAACCTGCTCTTCTACCGGGGGGACGACCAACAGTCCCACAACATCGTATCCATCGCAAGTGTGTCGAGCAGGGTAGTATACCTTATACTCAGAATATCAAAAAGATATTCGTTGAAGGTCATACAGGTATACGCGCCGACCTCGACACACCCAGATGAAGAAGTAGAGGAGATGTATGAAGACATAAGTCGGGCCATACATACTTCCAAAACCTACTTCAATGTTGTTATGGGGGACTACAACGCAAATTTGGGCAAGAGAAGCGATGCAGAGTTGAAAGTGGGGCAATTTGGACATGGGCAACGGAACCTCAGGGGTCAGAGGCTGGCCGACTTTCTGGAAAAAGAGGGACTCTTCGCGATGAACTCTTTTTTCCAGAAGCCGCCTCACAGGATGGACCTGGTTGAGTCCTGACGGTTCTACGAGAAATGAGATAGATTTCATCTTGACGACGAATAGACGGATGTTCAGTGATGTCTCTGTGATCAACAGGGTGAAAACCGGTAGTGATCACCGAATGGTTAGGGGCACATTGAATATCAACGTCCAATTAGAAAAGCGCCGCTTGATGAAGTCTACGCTCCGACCTACTCGCGCCCATATCCAAAACCCCGAGAGTTTTCAACTCGAGTTGACAAATCGCTATGATTGTCTAAATGAAAACCTTGCAGTGGACGAGTTAAACAGCGGTTTGGTAGAAGCTGTCCATACGGTGGGATCTAAGTATTTTAGACCTCGCCGTAGAGATAGACCACAAAAACTCTCGATCGATTACTGGTGGTAGGTCTCTCATATGTGAGAGGCCATCTGGGTAGGTACCACCGCAATGTCTATTTCTCCCGTGAAACAACACTGCTTAAATGCACTGTTGTGTTTCGGATTGAAGGACATTGTAGCCAGAGCAACTACTGGACATATTGAGACTTAACATCTTATGTCTCAGGATGGCGAGCTCAGTGGAATATTGCTACTGTTCATGAGCGGTCGTATCGCTTACCATCAGGCGAACGGCTTGCTCGTCTCGCCATTCAATGCAATAAAAAAAAACCCGACTCTCTCTCTCTCTCTCTCTCTCTCTCTCTCTCTCTCTCTCTTGACCTCATGGCCGAACGTCGATCTTTGACGCTGCAGTCTTCCGTTGACGCCGAAGCATATCGGCGGCTCAATAGACGAATCTGGAAGTCCTTGCGACATTAATTATTAAGGAGACAATTGAGCGGAACGGAGGCTCCAAAGTGTTTGCAAGAGACTTGTCTATTGGGCAAAGCCAGTTGTCTAGGCTGAAAACGGATGATGGCCGCGTGGTATCGACTAGGGCAGAGGTATTAAGAGAGATCGAGAGGTTCTACGGACAGCTTTACACCTCGGTTGCCGAACCTACTGTTAGCTCGGCCGAAGACCCGAGAGCCGAGTTAATCCGACACTTGAGCGATGATATCTCGGACATCAACCTGTTTGAGATTGAGATGGCCCTCAAACAACTTAAAAACAACAAGGCGCCGGGTGAGGTCGGAATCACTTCAGAGCTTCTGAAAGCGGGCGGAACGCCGATACTGAAAGTCCTTCAGAGGCTCTTCAATTCCGTTCTCCTCGGGGGCTCAACGCCGGAGGCATGGAGCAGGAGCGTGGTGGTATTGTTCTTTAAAAAAGGTGATAACACTTTGCTGAAGAACTACAGGCCCATCTCGCTCCTGAGCCATGTCTATAAGTTGTTTTCAAGGGTCATCACAAATCGTCTCGAAGGCAAGTTTGATGACTTCCAGCCTCCTGAACAAGCCGGTTTCCGAAAAGGCTTTAGTACCATAGACCATATTCATACGCTACGGCAGGTTATACAAAAAATCGAGGAGTATAACTTGCCGCTTTGTTTAGCGTTTGTGGACTATGAGAAAGCCTTTGATTCGATCGAGACCTGGGCTGTGCTACAGTCTCTTCAGCGGTGCCACATAGACTATCGGTACATCGAAGTGTTGAGGTGTATATACAACAACGCCGCCATGTCGGTCCGAGTACAGGATCAGAGCACGAAGGCTATTCCACTACAGAGAGGTGTGAGACAGTGAGATGTCATATCTCCGAAACTGTTCACTGCCGCGCTGGAAAATGCCTTCAAGCTCTTGCAGTCGAAAGGATTCGGCATCAACTTCAACATCAACGGCGAGTATATTACTCACCTTCGATTTGCCAACGATATTGTAGTCTTGGCAGAATCGCTGGAAGACCTTAGCACTATGCTCGAAGACCTTAATCGAGTTTCCCAACAGATGGGTCTTAAAATGAGCATGGATAAAACGAAGATCATGTCGAATATCCATGTTATGCCCACCCCCATTGGAGTTGGGGGCTCGACTCTCGAAGTTGTAGACGAATATGTCTATTTAGGACAAGTGGTCCGGTTAGGCAGGTCCAACTTCGAGAGAGAGGTCAATTGGCGAATCCAACTCGGTTGGGCAGCGTTCGGGAAACTTCGCGACGTCGTCTCGTCCAAAATACCTCAGTGCCTAAAATCGAAAGTCTTCGATAGTTGTGTGTTACCAGTGATGACATACGGCACCGAGACGTGGCCCCTCACTGTGGGCCTCATTAAAAGGCTCAAAGTCACTCAACGAGCCATGGAGCGGGCTATGCTCGGTGTTTCCCTACGAGATCGAATCAGAAATGAGGAGATCCGTAGGAGAACCAAGGTTACCGACATAGCCCATAGGATTGGCAAGTTGAAGTGGCAATGGGCCGGGCACATAGCTCGTAGAACCGATGGCCGTTGGGGCCGAAAGGTTCTCGAGTGGAGGCCACGTACAGGCAAGCGAAGTGTCGGACGCCCGCCTACAAGGTGGACGGACGATCTGACTAAGGTCGCAGGAAGTCGCTGGATGCAGGCCGCTTCCAACAGGTCATTGTGGAGATCATTGGGGGAGGCCTATGTTCAGCAGTGGACTTCCTGTGGCTGATATGATGATGATGATGATGATGATGATGATGTAACAATATAGTTTTCATTATTTGTAATGTGTGGATATTGCTTAAAACACAGTGTAACAGATTATGCACGTTTGTAGAACATATGAGGTAAAAAGATTAGACCTCCTATAGTTAATATGAGTAAAATTACCAGTGCCGCGTTTTTATGTGGTAAATATCCATTGCCAATAGTTGTAGTCTGCATCGATATTGACCTGACAACCTGTTTGACATCTCTTTGTATTGTTGGAAATATGCAGATATCTTTATTCCTTGTTACGGGTGTTTTGTTCAAGTAATAGTTTTTCTTCAAAATTGGTAATATTAAATCAAGACACCTTGTGTCTGTTGAGTCCTGAAATTAGATAGTACCTATATGAGCTTTAAAAATCATGGCCTAAAATGTTCTTTGACTTCACAATTAATGATGGCAAAGATTTGGCAAAATTGTAGATACAGATTGAGTGAGAGATTGTGGAAGATTGAAAGCTGAAATAACAATGCACCAATTCATCTCAAGTTTAATAAATTAGTACACACCATTCTTTGATATTCATGGCAATGTCCCAATTATAATAATTGTATGTTCGGTACAAGATACTACAATTATCAGTGGCTATTACAATGCTATGTCTAAATATATCAACTTACCAATCTGTCTGCATCATCCCTTGAAAAATTACTTGAGTGAACGGCAGTTTTTTCCTTATTTTGCAAAACATGTGATGTTTGCGTAATTCTGTCGCTTTTTAAAATAGGGCTTGTCATATTGTTCCTATGAGACCCTTTGGATAGAATTATTAACTGTTTTAATATTTTCGGACTTAATTTGTTCGATTTTTAAGACCTCCTATTTTTCTTTCAGATAACGTCAGCAAGCCGTTAAGTGACTTTTTGCTATCTTTCTCTTTAAAAATATTATAAAATTCTTCAAGGCGTCTTATTTTTTCCATATCCAGTAGACAGGTATTTTGGTAGTTCAATAATTTGGGGATTATCAATGATTTATCCAATTGCGTAAACTGATCTTTCGTAGTTTTAGTTTGCAAATCTTCAAAAATATTCGGTCGAGTCAGCGATTCCTCTTTAGCATTATTATATTTATGTTTTTTATGGGGAAATTCGCGTTCACTTAAGCGCTGAACTAGACTGCTTTTCCGAACATTGTTCCCATGTTCTTCTAATTCATTTTTATTCATTAATGGCGCGTGTGATAATTTCAATTTCTGCGTAATACTTTGGAATTCATTGTTGGCTCGTTCATATTTATCTAAAATTTTCATTAGTTGTAATGAAAATGCCCTAGCTCGATGCAGAGTTTTTTGTACTCCTTCATAATATCCTTCATTATTAAACGAATTCTCACCACGTTGATCACGAGAATTGAGTGAGTAATCACCAATATTTCGAGTAATTGGTAGGCTAACATCACTGTCTTCAGCAGTATTCTGCAGGTTCCCATCATTTGTCAAATTATTTTTAGATACATTATCTAAGTATTTTTGCTTGTCTTTGTTAAAGTCGAGTTCGTGTAATTTTAGCGAAACATCTACATTTTTTATCCAAAATTTCTGATCATATATACGCTCATTCGCTGTTATATTTCCATTAAATATTCCTGATTGAGAAGGAGAACAATAATTATCATCCCTGTTTGCATAATTTTGATTGTCAGATTCAAAACTATGATGGTGACGTCCTTGATTTTCATTAATATAATCTTTTTCAGTCAATACTGTAAGAATATCGCTTTTATTTTCTAGAGACATCATATATTTTGCATTTTGATCTTTGCTATATTGCTCATCAACTTTAGATGACTTTACCGTAGACTCTGGTACAATAGTATAATAGTCTAAAGAACCACATCCAGAATCGCAAGAATTTTCGTATAAGTCCCCCTCAACCACGGCTGGTGAAACTGTGCTATAACCACTACTGTCAGCTAGATTAATTGACAAAGAATCAGCAGACAAAACGCTTGGGGATTGTACATTATCATTATCGCAGTTTCGTCTGTACATGTTTCTCGAGTCATTGTGCATACTATATTTTATTCCAGTGTTTCCATGTGATACAATCCGTGCCTTAGTTTTAAAATCACTGTTATCAGTTTTAGGGTGCAAAGGAGCTTTTTTTCCGGGAGGCAGTATATATTCCATTTTTTCTATACGACGATAATTATGTGGATGTGCATGGTAAGAAAATATATCCCTTTGAGAAATTTCTTTGCTAGAATCATATAATTTGACATCAGTAGCATTTTTACAATAATCCTTTCCAGATATTATGTGATATCTACGAGTGTTTACTTCCTTTAACACTTCATGTGTATAAGTTGACGGTGTAAATACTTGGGCCTTTTTAATGGGATAAATGGACTCCTTGCTTTCATGGTCACACTGTTCGCAACTACATATAGCACATTTACATTCGTCCCCTGAACATGCATTATTTTTATTGCAGTCAACGCATTCGCAGGGACCGCATTTACAAAATTGTTGGTTAGATTGAACTTTAATAGCATTGACATACGGGCAAGTTTTAATGATATCTACGTTTCTTATGCCTACACAGTTTAAGCAACTCCATATATCACACTTGCAATTTTTAGCCATTATTTTGAATTCTTGTCCTTTTTTGGAACACAGTCTCTCACATTCGCATGGAGAACATTTGCAAGCATTCGAAATAAAATTTGGTGTATTAAGCTTCTTGCATGGTTCTTGAAATAGCTGTGATGATTTGATACTATCAACTGCATTCTCTTTGCAGTTACAAACAACACATTCGCATATGGTGCAACTACATTCTTTTTTATAACCTTTTTTCTTGTATGTATTTGGCACTGTAGCGTATAAAGCAATCATGCTGTTTTTTACTGGTTTATTCTTGGTATTTCGAACAACTTTGTCCGAGGTGACCATAGTATGAATGTCGTAATCACGAACATCTTTCGCTATTGGTTTCTTCACAACTCTACGATGACGTTCACATCTGCAAGATTCACTGCCATCAGGAATACAAGCTTCATTGGTACACACTTCACATTGGCAACGCGGATGTCTATTAACGCTAGTCGCTGTTTCTCTCGCAAAACCAGAAGCGATGCCGTACCCCCTGCATTCAATGCATTCGCATGGAGTACATTGGCAATAGACATGTTGATGTTGCTCACCCACTGGAGCTACTACGAGAGTTCCAGGTACACCGAATGACAAACCTTTGCATTCTATACATTGGCATGATTGGCATTCGCAAGATTTCGCAAAGCTCGTAGAGCTTTCTACACAACTATTTCGACGACAGTCACAACTTTGTGGATTGTTTTTATTTAAGGCTTTGCATTGACTCCGGTCGCATCTAACGCATGGACAACCCTCTGGCACTTGCTTTTCGTAACGTCTCAAATATTGGAATTTTGTTAAATAACTCATGCAATCGTTACAATCGCATGGCTCACATTTGCACAATTCATTCTTCGGTTCTAGTGATTTGCCGACGAGACATTCGCAAACTTTGCAACTACATGCTTTATAAGCGTCTCTGATTCTTTTCAAAACGTCATATGCAGAGATTTTGTAAGATGTATGAGACTGTTTATTAGATATGTCTTCTAGCATGTCTTGATAAGGTATGTTCATTACTTGCGCGCTGAGTTTTGCAGCAGAAGAACTGCGTTCTTTGCCCGAGATATTTTCGGCTTCATTTTCTATTGGTATATCAATTGGATGTTCATTAAAGTCGCTATTTTCTATCTCCCTGCTTTCTTTGTCTCCAGAGAACATAGTTTTCTTTACAATCTTCGCTTTACTATGTGTTTTTCCATTTTCAGGATGTTCGTAACTTATTTCTCTTTTGACTTGTTCTTTTGCTGTGATATCATCGCCCTCCATAGGCGTTTTCACCACAGTCGTTCTTTTATCGTCTTTAGTGGCGTCCATTTTTTGTGGAAAACTAAGGCAAGTTTTGGAGTTGTTACATTTCTGACAAGAACACGCCGCGTTGGCCTGTCTTCTACTAAAACACTGCATAGAATCGCATCTGGGACACGAGCATTGAAGATTAGTGGTTGTATAACTTGTATTTAGTTGCGTCGATTGAAACCATGCTCCCCTTTCTGCCATTTAAATGAATTATTTATTTTTGTTACTGCTGGTGCTATGTTTACTACATTTAGATTCAACGGAACTGTTAGTAGCTGTTCTCATGAGAGATGCGGCACTTTGGCAGCATTGAGGGGTTTTTATTACCTGTAGAAGAAAAAAAATTGGTGAAAAGTGAATAAAGCCCACTGCACACGACGCTTGTTTTGCTGCTGGATTGCTTGCTATAATTTGCAGCTGGTTTTTTTTTTTTTTATTGCTATGAATGACGAGACGAGCAAGCCGTTCGCCTTATTTTAAGCGATACGACCGCTCATAAACAGTAGCAACATTCCACTGCGCTCGCCATCCTGAGACATAAGATGTTAAGTCTCAATATGTCCAGTAGTTACTCTGGCTACAATGTCCTTCAATCCGAAACACAACAGTGCATTTACGCAGTATTGTTTCACGGGAGAAATAGACATTGCGGTGGTACCCACCCAGATCGCCTCTCACATATGAGAGACCTACCACCAGTAAAAAAATGGGTTCAAAGATGGCTGTGGCGCTGGGTGCAATGATGGCTCCCTCGATATGTTGGCTTCACACGATGATTGCCACTACACGCCGCTAGGCGTGCAGTGGCGACGTTACTATCAAAGACACGAGTATTCATAACTTCTGCAGTACCATGAACGCTCGAGTACAAAAACTAATGCTGCTGAGATAATTAGACGTAGAAAAACTATTGTTGTGGCAGCTGCAGTTATTGCTTTTAAACAGAAACGAGAGCTTGAACAACGAAAGCGTCGATTGTAGAGTTGCGAGTGGCTGTTACGGCGTGATACAGTACAGAATGTTCTACTAAACATAGTATTTAGTGAGCTCGGGTATGTATCTATAACATTTCAACTTTATTTGCTACTATATTTTTTGAATTTTTAATTTCGTACTTCAGTTTTTAATATATTTTTATTTAAGCCCTGAAGATCGTTCCAATTTCACTAATTATCCGAAAAAACAAAAAATAATTATAAAAAATCCCAAACACGCAAGCAATCTATCACGAAAAATAGCACGCGTTCGATCACCGAAATCCAGCACGCGACCACGCTTGAGAGCCAGCAGTGACGTCACTTTCTCGCAGCGCTGCCAGCAGAGCAGCCATCGGCGAACCCAGCAACCAATCCAGCAGCAAAACAAGCGTCGTGTGCAGCGGGCATAAGACAGTGTACGCATTACTTCGTCTAACAGGACGTGTCTCCGTGTGATTATAAAACAACATTGCGGCATCGTACCTATTTTCCACTAGTCCATTTTGGAATAATTATTTCATTACATAAATCTTTGTCTAGTTTCTTTATTTTAAACTTCACAATTTTGTTGTTGTCAATCAAACTATATTCTGTCATATTATGTTTCATAAACTTTTAAAAAGAAGAATTATTTTGGAATATAACACCGCCACTTAATTATTGATAAGTAAACCTTTTCCTTAATCCAACAATAATTTCTTTTCTATGGAAATCCCCTAAAGTAATTAAAAATGAAATAAACTGGCAATTCTTAGGGGACGCCTGTGTTCAGTGAACTTCCCTTTACTGAGAATGATTATGTTGATGGTAAAGATAGCATGAAAGTAGAGCCTTTAGTAAATTGATAGTAGCTTTTACTGCCTCGTCTGACTAACACCTCTACTATATACACATATCTAATATTATAATAACTGTAATCTACTCTCCTTGTAAGCTTTCTTGAAGATAAGTAAACAAAAATATATTCTAAATACTTGTAATGAATATTATAACTTACAGACTATGCGCTACTCATACACTACTTTATTTATTTATTTAATCCTTTTTTGCACTGTACAGAAATACTAAAAAGATATTACACAATAAAAATGTACAAGTGGCTACTTTTGTAATCGTAATAGGACTAAAATTTAATATATTTGCATACATTTTATCAAGCAAAATATTTTAATTATTTCCTATTTGTCTCATTCATGCTTTATCCTAAAAGCACACTTTAGACTGCCCAATCTGTATTTTCCTTCTCTTATGTCCATGGTAGTCAGTAAGATTGCCTTGAGCGATACGACTGCTATTTGTATTCTTATGTTAAATATTAGTTTGATTTTTTACTGGTGGTAGGTCTCACATATGTGAGAGGCCATCTGGGTAGGTAACACCGCAATATCTATTTCTCCAGTGAAACAGCAGTGTTAATGCACTGTCGTATTTCGGATTGAAGGACATTGTAGCCAGAGTAACTAGTGGACATATTGAGACTTAACATCTTATGTCTCAGGATGGCGAGCGCAGTGGAAAAATTCCACTACTACTGTTTATGAGCGGTCGTATCGCTTACCATCAGGTGAACGGCTTGCACGTCTCGTCATTCATTACAAAAATTAACGTTAAAATTTATTTGGTGTACAAAAAGAATTAAATAAATAAGTACTAAGCGATTCTAAAAAAGTTGTTAGGAATAGGATGAATTCAAAAGGGGTTAAAAAGTAGTCTTTCGAACGCCTTTTGAATTCATTTTGAGCGAAGAAGACAAAACATTTGATATTTAAAATAGGTTATAAAACTGTATTATCAATAAGGCCGTTATTGTTTCTGATATATTAAACCCAATTCCGATTCGTTGTTACTTTGCCTTAAACCCTTATTATCTTCTCGCTTAATTCAAAATGACCTATTTTTCATGACATCAATCTTCATTTCAGATATTTACAATAGAGCAGGTATAACATTTACCATAGTGTACATTTGGAATCAAATCTTGTAAGACAAAGTTCCCCATAGTCTGATAGGCATAAAATCATGAACACAGTCTTTTAACGACATGCTTAAATTCCATTGTGCTTACCTATTCATTAGAGGTGTGATAGTGCAGAAAATATCATTCATATGGGAAATAAAATGAAACAAATTTAAATTTAAATAGTCATTTTAATTCATCAATGATTTTTTCGTAAATAAAACATTTCTAATGAATACAAAATAAAGTAAATACGATCGCTAATTTTCTTGAATGACTCGTTTTGTTAATAACATTGATTCGTCGAAATGTGTTACACCATTATACAAACTAAACTGGCTTGCAAATAAACTATGCAACTCCTTAGAGCTCCAAAAAATTAAGAGAAAACATTTACATTTCAAACAAATAAAACTTCGGTGGCATACACAACTAATTAATAAAATGTACATTTGTGACTATTTGCAACTAATTAACATTAAAATCAAATATTTATCTGATTTATCGAAATACCAGATTTACACTAGACGACAAAGATTTATTCACTACTTAATTTAATTACATAAATATTGAGTTTTGTTGCAAGCCAGTGTACACAAAATACGATTGGCACAGAAACGACAAGACAAAAACCGAAAAATGTCGAAAACCCATGCGGCATATTAATATAATTCGATAAAGGTACGATTGTTCGATATGTTTCGCTTACGTTATGATATTCTTATTGTTTAATAAGAGTATTATTATTTTCATTATGTTACAATTTATATTTACATTTCGTTAGTTTCTAACGGCTTAACTAATGAAGGCACCAGAGTGAGGTCGGTGGAGGTATACACCTGCGAAAATAAGAAAAACACATTATATAATCTATTTGATATCAGCTTTGAATCAGGAATTTGTGCCCGACATTGCGATAGGCTCGCCCCCTATCATATCGTTGGATGGAAAATACAAGGCGAAATGTACTCGTAGTTGTCCAGGCACCTCTGTCTACCCGTTCTGGGAAAAAGGCGAGAATATACAGGGTATATCAAGACTGCTACCGAAAACGAAGCCGGGTGGTAGTTTAAGCGACTTCAGACATTGCATTGTGCAACAGAAAAAGTTGCAAAAAAAGCGTCAATTTTTTTTTGTATTTTTTTTCCCATGGCCTTATTTGGGTGGTAAATATATTTTTTTCCCAAAATTATAGTGTATACCCTTTTATTTATAAATACTCTAAGGTATAAAAGAGTTTAAATTATTATTTTAGCAAAAACTAGGGATTTACCATCCAAAAATGACGATATTTAAAAAATCATAAAAAATAATTGTCGTGTTTCTTTGCGAAATTTTTAGTTGCATTATGTTTGTAGTCACTAAAACTACCACCCGGCTTCGTTTTCGGTAGCAGTCTTGAGATACCCGGTATGAATGTATGTACATTATATCAAATTATCAGAAATTAGGTTATCCGACAAAGAACCAAGATAATCGGCATAGCCCCATCAGCAAGTTAAAGTGGCAGTGAGCTGGTCACATTTGTTGGAGAACTGACAACAATTGGGGTAGACGTGTTCTCAAATGGACACCACGCCTCGGAAAGCGTAGGGTAGGACGCCCTGCAACCAGGTGGAATGACGATATCCGAAAAATAGAAAAATACGGGCTAGTAGCGCTAGCGGTTGGAGACGATGGGCTGAAGATTGAGCCCAGTGGCGTGCTATTGAAGAGAACTATGTTCCGCAGCGGACGCGAATAGGTTGATAATTATGATGAAGTCAAATTATTTCTAAGAACAATTTTAATTGAAAATGATGATAATATTAGAAATGAATAAACATATTTAATGTTAGATGCATCATGAACGGGAGAAAATTTGAAAGAGCTTGTAGAATGCAAGTCGCTACCAACAGATTTCTGAATCCCTGACCAAGTTCTAGGTTCAGCTGTACACTCCTAGTAGGTTAGGTTGACAATGGTAATGTTAGCTTATAGTTTATACATATATTTCTTATCTCTGAGCATTGTTTTCACAGCATACAATACGTAGTTACGTTATGGCATGCGGTTTAGTAGATACATAGGTTTTATTGGCCCAGTATCAGAATACAATAACAATCTTCAGCCAATAAATAATACTCACACATAAATTGCACGTACGGAGAGTTCACACATCCGTGCTCCAAACTATCGCATTTGTACCCAACGCACAAGATGGACAATTCTGAAACAATACATCACATTATTATAGAAAACATTTTAGCAGTACAAATTAACAGTTGTCAACGAAGTAGTACTCACAACAATACTTTCAATCGCGTTCGCTAACTGTTCTTCCATGATCTTGACATCGCCGTGATCCAGAACTTCCTGAAATACCACACAAAACAATATGAATTATAAGTTGGTTATAGTTAGGTTTATGATATTTAATTATTCCATTATCTTGGTGCTATAATTCTTAGTAGTTCATGTAAATAAATGTGTAAATTCGAAATGTGTTATGTTCGAAATGTGGATGTTACACAGTTTTCACAGTGACAAGGTGGAAAACTGTACTATTAGCTTGTAATCGTAATACTTTTTTGTTATTTTTGAAGTTACGATGTTTCAAGACTTCTAGAGCTTTGAAGCTTTAAAGTTACATAAGAGTTCAAGAGGGTGTTACTCTATACTTCGACACGACGACGAATGTTCGAACGTCGTACATAAAAATCTATACTAATATTATAAAGCTGAAGAGTTTGTTTGTTTGAACGCGCTAATCTCAGGAACCGCTGGTCCGATTTGGAAAATTCTTTCAGTGTTGGATGGTACATTTATCGAGGAATACTATAGGCTATATACCGGGTATCTCAAGACTGCTACCGAAAACGAAGCCGGGTTTTAGTTTTAGTGGCTACAAACACAATGCAATTAAAAATTTCGCCTAGAAACGCGACAATTTTTTTTATGATTTTTTAAATATCGTCATTTTTGGGTGGTAAATCCATAGTTTTTGCTAAAATAATAATTTAAACTCTTTTATACCTTAGAGTATTTATAAATAAAAGGGTATATACTATTATTTTAGGAAAAAATGTATTTACCACCCAAATATGGCCATAGGAAAAAAATAACAAAAAAAAATTGTCGCTTTTTTTTGCAACTTTTTCTGTTGCATTGTGTCTGAAGTCGCTTAAACTACCACCCGGCTTCGTTTTCGGTAGCAGTCTTGATATACCCTGTATGACCTATAGGAGGGAAGCAGTAGTGATATTTCTAGCAAATACGAGGAAATTTTATTCGTGGTCCGATTGGTCGATATTCTATATTGATAGTCGGAATAGAACATTTTGACCGCCATTTTGAAACGTGTATCTGCACCCGGGCGGAGCCGGGCCGGACCGCTAATCTATACTAATATTATAAAGCTGAAGAGTTTGTTTGTTTGTTTGAACGCGCTAATCTCAGGAACCGCTGGTCCGATTTGAAAAATTCTTTCAATGTTGGATAGTACATTATCGAGGAATGCTATAGTTTATATATCATCACGCTATGACCTATAGGAGGGAAGCAGTAGTGACATTTCTAGCAAATACGAGGAAATTTTATTCGTGGTCCGATTGGTCGATATTCTATATTGATAGTCGGAATAGAACATTTTGACCGCCATTTTGAAACATGTCTCTGCACCCGGGCGCAGCCGGGCCGGACCGCTAGTATACGAATAAGCCTAATTACTCTACAAAATGTTCGAATCCCCCATCGTATGTTGTAACCTTACATTAAGTTCGGAGTGCATGAAAAGTTTCATAGATTGTTTTAAAAATGGAAATTTTTTATAAATAAGTACCTCGAACGTTCGAACTTCGTGTCGAAAAATCCAACTCCCAGAGGGTGGAACAGCATCGAATTTCGGACTATTAATCAAACGCACTTGTACATTTCATCTTCCTACTCACACAAACAATGAATACGTTTACAATCCACCTACCTCCTGACACGTCTTAACAGCATCAGCTAGTTGCGGCAGGGCTGCGCAGAGTCTCGCGGCTGCGCATGCGCAGCTCACACTCGCCAGCCGCGCCGCGCCCTGCACCACGCCCGCGTTGCCGCACGCCAGCGGACCAAACGCGTCCGACTCGCGCGAGTAACCAGCGCTGTACGACATCGATGACACCGCGCGCTGCCACTCCTATAGCGTTACTCGCGACATTAGTACCATCAATATATTCCACGTCAACCTCACTAACACTCTCATTGCCAACCTGTACTAGGCCAGCGGGTGGACTATATGGCCTAACCACTCTCAATCGTACTCTCGATTGTAGAGGAGGCCCGTACCCTGCAGTGGCACGTATATGGGCTGATACAGAACACTCGTTGTCATCAAATTCATGCGATGGTTTCATATTAATTAAATAGATTTTAACAATGTTGAAACTGCTTTAAGTTGTATTTTTATTGATCATCATCTAATCCACAGGAAATCCACTGCTGAGCATAGGCCTCCCCAATGATCTCCACATCAACCTGTTGGTAACGGCCTGCAGCCAGCGACTTCCTGCAACCTTAGCCAGGTCGTCCGTCCACCTTGTAGGCGGGCGTCCGATATTTCGCTCGCCTGTACGTGGCCTCTACTCTAGAATCTTTCGGTCCCAACGGCTATCGGTTATTTTAGAATCACATACTTTAAAATATAAGGTCGATTCCAAGATTTTAATAATAAATTCTGTTTAATAAACTCAAATATTGATTTGTGAGAAAGAACTGTCAATGGAAATAATCTTACCAATCAGCTTAACAATTCCATCTTTAGTAAACCGACTTCGGTCTCAAGAAGTATGATTTAAATACTACGACTATGTTCGTAGTTGTAAGAAGGCCGGCATGATTATGCTTCAATGTACCATAAGCCGTCATATGCTTATAATGAACCCCAACCATGAGAAGGTTGTTACTATTAGTAGATTCAATGACATTACTGATACTGTTAAAACGTATATTTTAGTCACAATCAAAAGTAAATTAGAAAATTCCTCAACCATACTGACCTCGGTATCAGTCTTAGCATCAGCGTCTCCTATAGACCTAACGAGCTCTTTCGATATAGCCATTAAGAGGTAATTTGTAATTTTCGCTTTGGTTTCGTTTGTGATGTCCCTAGTACTAACTGGGGCGATTTCCTTGCACAGTCTTGTCAGATCATCGTCGACGGTGTTGTGAATCCTTTCAAACAAGTCTTCGATTAACTGGCTGACTAGTTGACTCCTCATCGACGGGCAGGAGCAACGGGAATCCGATGTTATGTAACTCATACTGTGATGCATTCTTCCGTAGTCTGTCTTCTTTGGTACGGCCGTGTATATAGAGTAACCCTCGTCGACGTACTCCGTCCTTTCAGGTTTCAGATCTATACGTTTCGCGTGATACGATTGCCTCATTGTTTCGCTCCTAAGCTCCTCCAATTCCTCAGTCTTTATAGACAGCTCGTGGCTCAACGTCTTTATCTTATCATCGCACTTCCTCTTGCACTGAGTCAAAGCTTTCTGTGTCAACGCTAGCTGCTTTTCCAGAGATTCGACCTGAGAACACATTTCTTCTTAAAACTGCTTCAAAATCACTTTTTTCCATGCATATTTACATCGATTCACTTATCAAACATGCACCGATTTCCGTGAACGAGCGGACGTAAAACGAAAAGTGTTTCAAGCGACATCCAACATGCACAAAACGCGTTAGTCATAAAGTAAAACATTGAAAGCGTTACCATTAGCCCAACAAAAGCAACTACACATATACTACTTGAAACTTTGCCTGTAATTCGTATTCAAGCAATACATACTAAAGTCAATAAATTATCTATTATTGTAGGATAGTTCTTTCAATTGTTCATTAAAAACGAAGTACAGGCAAGCTCCCAATTCTAATTCAACAATAAACTAAATACACATGACTATACAACCAACCATGAACTATTATCTAACGGCTCAATACAAATATTTTAAGAAAATGATATAATGTATTTCATAAAATACTTTAAATATTTTATAAAATACTTTTTAGTGTTTAAAAAGCCGTTATTATAAATTCCCCAATTTTAATGTTATTTCAATCCAAAACCTTAACATTATTATTTATTTCATATTATATTCCCTCTTTTGATTTTTAAACGTTGGTCACCTACCTCCTCCTTCAATTCGCTGTTGGTTACTTCCAAATCCTGATTACTCTTGCAAGATCTATTGAGTTCTTTCCTTATGCTCTCCAAATCACCTAAGAAACTCATTTCCGTCTTCTTGGCCACTTCTTTCTGTGTTTTCAGATCATCATCTAGCTGTTTATTTAACTTTCTCAATTGATCTATCTCCTTCTGCAACAAATTTATTATCGTTTTTGTAATTTCATATTGGTTTGATAAAGCACAGTTAAATGGGCAGATATTAAATAAAACTTTAGAAATATTTGGAAACAAATCAAAGACACCGAGGCTTCTGATTTGTTATTAAGGGTCACACTTGATTTTTTTTTATCGTTATTCTATTTCGATGGAATGAAAAACGGCTAGATAATTTTATAATATGACATCGAATTCCGGAGTGGTAGAGCCACGCTGTTATATGACTCAGCATGAATAGGTAAGCTCGCCTGGGACGCTACCATCACCATTACCGCTCATAGGAAATTATATTAAAGTGACAGCTTAGCTGTCGCGTTATGCTTAATGAGTGTGATTGCCGGATGCCCAATACCACGTTTTTCCCATCATTTTTCCTGTCTCTCCTCCCGATTTGATGGGCCGGTAACATATTCATGATCCAAGCGTTGTTGATGTTCATGGGCGGCAATGATCACACTCACGCAATCTGTTGCTGATTTACCAGAAATTTGCAATACATAAAATTCAAACTACTTACTTTGAATTTAGCTTCAACAGTTTTGAATGCAGCCTCTGATTTCTTCGCCTCTGCGTCAGCCTTACCGAACATTGTAGCAAGATTATTGTTCTGTGTCTTTAAAACCTTCGCATCTCTTTCGGCTTTTTCTAGAGCGATGCGCATACCAGATTCTGATTCTTCCACTTCCCTGAGCTTCTTCTTTAATGGCTCGAAGCACTTCTTCCACTGGTCTCTTTCCGATTCCAACTTCTTGATCTGAAGTTACAAAATTGTTTTATGAAAAGTAGGTATTCCAAAATCATCTTAATCTTTTTACGAGTATATTAATAAACGTCACTATTGTTTCATTACTTTTGAACCTATCTTAGAAAAAACAATCAACTGTTCAAACCTGAATCTGATGCTCGACCGGTCAATTTAAAATTATTCTTGTTTCTAATAGTTGTAGCCACACATTCTTTCATATCCTATTTACTTGCTACATATCTACAATACAAACCTTTCCCTTCAACTGCGTCTCAGTGGCTTGCGACTCTTCGATTTTCTTCTTGTAGCCACCTTCCATCTCCGCCCACATGTCGTCCGCTTGAGTCAACATCTCCAGGTAAGCTGTCTCCCTTCTCTCCAGCTCAGCGACTCTGTTCTTCAACTCTTGCTCACTAACGAGTAGTGCCCGGATCTTGCCGCCCATTGATGGATCTGCTGGGAGCTGTAAATTGATAAATGAAAATTAAAACTATTATATTATGTATTTTATGGAGCACCAGATTAACATTCTGTTTTTAGTAAATTTTTTTATAAACATCAAATCCGCACGCTGCAATCGCAATAGTATATTCAGAATTTGATAAGAATAACTGTTCATTTAAATGCAAGCCCAATTCTAGAAGTTATTTTTATATATAATCATGTAACATTGTGTGATTGATAAAAACATCTGTATACTTTTCAATGTGTAAGCTGTAATCTAGATTTCATTGAATCAGCCGTTACGCTTGTAGACTTTATGATAGCAGTAAATAATAGCAATTTTCACGGTCTACATAATATAACACAGATTATAACAATATAACAAGAAATACAAAATAAGATTTTAATAAACATTAAACAATCTTCACTGCAACCTCGTATTCTCAAGATATCTCTCAATCAGGGACCGAAACCCATTCGACATAACGGTACCGGTATCGACGAATTTCGGTTACCTTTAAGATTTCGGTAACCGCTATGACGCAATATAAAGGTTACCCTTATATACGGGAACCGTTTTAATACCGGTAACCTAAAAAAACCTTGAATGCAAAAGAAAATGCGTTGTTGTTGCATAACAAATAAAAATCATACTTGTCGTGTTGTTTACACAATATCGCTGGATACGGTTCATTTTAATTTTGGTGGGTAATTCTGTTGAAAAATTTATGAAATGAGTAAAGATAATTGTGTGGTATAGTGCCATAATGTTTAGTAAAGACAAACGGCGGTATAACCACACACAGGCACTGCCCCCGCTTTGACTTATAAGGAACTTCGCATGAAACATAAAGGTAACCCTTATTTCGGTTACCGGTATGATACCGGTTAAATTCTAGGAATCGAATGAAATTGGCGGATACCGGTTACCATTAAAAATACCGGTAATATTTTTTTCGGTTGATACCAAAAAATACCGGTATTTTCGATACCGGTTTCGGTCCCTGCTCTCAATGTATCACATCAGCAATAAAAAGCGAGCCTAATTCTACAACAATATAACTATACAGTCCAAATGATGCCAAAACATAAATATGCATTCAAACAAGTGAAAATGTCGCTATTCTATTATCTGTATCTCTATTAGCCCATATACGTGCCACTGCTGGGCATGGGGCTGCTATACAATCAAGAGGTACAATTGAGAGCGGGTAGGCCATAAAGTCTTCCACGCTAGTCTCTATTATTCAAATTGGAAAAATATAAATAAATAATAATATAATAATAAATAACACCCAACAGTCACATACATAGTCCTGACCCCACACTAAGATCGAGTCTTGTGTCGTGGGTATCAGGAACTACGAGAGACTTTTCGGTCTCACAACACCCAGACCCGGAAGAAATATTTGTGGGCAGCACAAACATTTCTCTCGGTGCGGGGATCGAACCCGCGGCCTCTCGCTTCACAGGCGGCGTCTAACCAACTGCGCCACGGAGGCTGTCAATACTAATGTATACTTAGAGACTTCCAGTCACAAAAACACAAAAATCTCAATCATCTTTCTCTGGCTAAAGTTACGAATTAATAAAATACACTTACATTTTCGCCGTCCTTCTGTCTCCTGATGTTTGCTTCTAGTTCCACGATCTTCTCTTCGATCATGTCCTTCCTGGCTTCAGCCCCGGACGCAGCGGCCGCCATCTGCCTGTGGGCAGTTTGTAACTCCTCTTCCAGTTCTAGCACCCTTTTCTCTAAAGCCTTCGTAACCTGCGACGTTTGATTTTCAATCTGTTTCTTCTCTGCGATGAGCCTGTGAGGAAATTTCCCTTGATTATCACATTCATCACCTAATCGCTTATGAGGCTTTAGCATAAATATATTTACTGCTCAATTATTATAATTATTGGCGAAACTTTTAATATTTATGTTTAGTATTCGACATTGCTTTTCATTGAATGATTTTTAATCAAATTAATATCGTAAACCTCTCCTGGTATCGATACAGAAATTTACCATTTTGAAACTCAACACAATCTACGTTAACACCTCAATTTAAGCCGGTAAAATTAAGACACTTTTTTTTTTTTTTTTTTTTTTATTGCATTGATTGGCGAGACGAGCAAGCCGTTCGCCTGATGGTAAGCGATACGACCGCTCATGAACAGTAGCAATATGCCACTGCGCTCGCCATCCTGAGACATAAGATGTTAAGTCTCAATATGTCCAGTAGTTGCTCTGGCTACAATGTCCTTCAATCCGAAACACAACAGTGCATTTAAGCAGTGTTGTTTCACGGGAGAAATAGACATTGCGGTGGTACCTACCCAGATGGCCTCTCACATATGAGAGACCTACCACCAGTAAACCACCAGTTTTGAATTTAAGAAGTCTTATGGTACTAATGATTATACCTTCGCTTGCCTCACATTATCATAAGAAATAACACTAACTTAGTAACTTTTTGCTGCAACTCCTTGACGTTGGGCGGTGGCTCGGTGTTGATATCGGTCCATGCCACGAGCGCGCCGCATTCCTTCTTCTGAGACTCCTTCCTGATCTGAGCGATCGCTGCCTTCGTACTCTGCCCGTACGGGCCCATGCGATTCATCAAAGCACGCTGTGAGAGAGCAATATGAATTATTAAAGGTGGATTGTTTTGGTGTCCCTATTAATGGTATTAGCCAGTACGACATTTGGCATAAGCACATTGGAACCATTACAGAAGAAATTATAATAAAAATATTTGAAAACCGCAGTATGCATTGAATTAATATTAATGAAACCATTCAATTGTTAATAATGAAATTAATACTTTTTTAACTGATGTTACAGATTGGCTTAACACACATAATTTAAAATTAAATCTAATAAAAACTAAAGTTATGATTTTTAGTCAGAGACACCAAACCTCGACAAATTTAAATGTGGCATTCCAAAACATTCCAATAGAAGAAATAAAATTTTTGGGGTTATATATTGACAATAAACTAAACTGGAAGAAGCACATAGATTATGTCTCCAAACGTCTCAATCAGCAATCATATGCTCTTTATAATTTGAGCAAAAAAGCAGACAAAGCTTTTCACCTCTGTGCTTACCACGGCCATGTATCCTCTATTTTAAGATACGGCCTAATATTTTGGGGAAATTCTCCTAACAGAGAACTGGCGTTTAGAGCACAAAAGCGATGCATCCGAGCAATAACAAACATTGTTTCAACCGATTCCTGCATACCATATTTTAAAGAGCTAAAGATACTCCCACTTCCGTGTATGTTTATATACGAATGTGCTGTTTTTGCGAAAATAAATATCAACCTTTTTAAATTCAGTAACCGAGCCAGACGCAATGATAAGATGACATGTATACCCCACAAAACTGCATTATTTCATAAAAGTGTGTTCTACCTAATTCCTGAAATATATAATAACCTGCCAAAGTCAATTAGAGAATTGAATGATCTCAATAATTATAAATGTTCATTATTTAAATTTCTAAATAAGAAATGTTATTGTAGTTTAAATGATTTTCTTAATGATAAGTAAAACATACTACGATATTTTTGTTTTGTTTAGTAAGCTTTATGTTTTAAGTTCAGATCATTGTATGCCAGCACCGTGGGTCATAATTAACAAACCAAACCATGGAATACATTTAATAATAATTGAAATGGTGTCTAATTGAATTTATGTTTTTGTTGTATTATTTTTGATTCTATTTTAATTTTGTAGTTTTGTTTTTTTGTATTAGTTATGTTTTTACATTTTAATTGTTTGGTTGATTTTTTTAAATTAATTTTATTTTCTAACCTTAATTATTGTATGCCAATGTGGCGGGTCATAGCTGTACGAAGCAGATACCAATGTAACACCTATGTATTTACCTATGTACCACAATAAAACATTTTGAATTTGAATTACATAAGCCTAATTTTAAGAGAATACATACAAACTTTATGATTTACAGAAGAGGTTGTAAATAATATCCATCAATGCTGCATTATAGTACCAATACTACTTGACATACCACATCCTACAATTCAAACCGCAAAAATAATACTTATTTTACATAACACGTAATGTAAACAGTTAAGCATGTCTTCGTACAAGTAATCATTCATGCTTATCCCCACCCCACTTCTTCACTATTGTATTTTTATCAATGAGACTATACGACCGGATGTCGAATCTAATAGAATAAAATTAAAAAGTAAATTATTCTAATGTATCACCTCAATTTCAATTAGTTAAATTGATAAAATACCTGTCCGCCGAATGATATGTTGGCGCCAAGAGCTTGTACCACGTTCCACGCGATCAAAGCCGGTACAGCCTTTTCCAGTTTATCTAGCCTCGTCAGCAGTTCACTCTGCAAATAATATATTCAAAACATCTTTATTGTAAAAGAAAAAATAACCTAGAATCGAATGCGCATAATTTGAATACTCAACAAAAACTTGTTTCGATAACGATTTTCCTCGTTTATTTTCCTTTTGTAATTTTCAACACAAGCAGATGGAACGCAAACATCAATTTTAAATAGCTCCAAAAATATTCAAGTCTTTGTTCGGAAAAATAGAAAAATTCAACAATACACTTCAACAAGAGTCTATTATATAACACAATATTTCTCTTTACCATACGTGTAGAAAAATATGCCACTTTCTCACCTCTCTCGTCTTCAAAGCGCACTCTCTGTTGGTCAATTCTGTCATCAGGCGCTCGGCCTGAGCCCGCGAACACTCTCTTTGCTCCGTCATGTCTCTTAACTGTGCTGAACAGAGCTCATAGTCCATCTCAAGCCTGCAAAACGATAAAAAAGTAATTTAGTAACAGCTTCTTTCCTAATGCAAAACATACCTCATAGAAGTGAAAAGAAAAACTTACTGCTGCCAATGTAAGCGAGTGTCATTTTCTATCTCCTCTAATTCACAACATTCTTCTTCCAACCTCTCATATTTGTCTTGAAGTTCCGTCAACTGCGATTCAAGTTCCTGTAATAGAAAAATGTTAAGGAAATTGCAATCACTACTTAAAACAAATCAAAAAAATATTATTACGTACTTGTATTCGATTTTCTAGCAAATATTCTTTTTGCAACCTCTGTGCTAACTTAGCCTCTTTAACGTCTTGTGCCGCCTCATAGATTGAGATTTTTCCCTCCAAAAACTTAAGCCTCCTCTCGTAATACTGCTTGTGTTTCTTGCCCAACTTCACGCACCTGCACTCCAGGCCATCGCCCTCCTCCTTTACACTTAATGTCCTATTTCTAACACCTTGCCTTTCAAGCTTCTCCCTTATGCTATTCAGTCGTTGTATTTCAGTGTTCAGTTCACCAGAGCATTCAAAACTCTCGTTGACGTCGGTCTGTGTACTCTTAGTCTCTGTTTCGACGCCCTCGAAGATGCCGCTCTCTTGCAGAACACTGTTTGGTTTCCGTTCCTCGCTGCAAAGACTCTCCAACGATTCACATTTGTATCCCTTTTGTTGGTAGGGCGTGACGGTTGCTATTGCCTTCTGGGTTTTGTGCGATGGAATGTCTGTTTCTTTCGACCTTAGATCACATAGTCTTCTCGGTTTTGCCTGTAAAAAATATTATCACATTACAAGTTTCATAGTTGTTGTTACTGTCACATTATGTCAAAATTATTGTTTTTCTTACCTGAAAGCATTCATCTTCGCTGACAGAGCTGCTCAACGCTTGAAGGTTGTATAGCAGCATTAGTACTTGCTCCAAGCAACTCCGGTCTTCCGCTGACGCTGCATTCAAGATCATCTGTTCGAGATGCTCCTTCACCGGGTTGCTTTTCAGCGAATCACTGGTGGCTTCAGAGTTCCTGTCCAAAATGTCCGCCAGCACTTGCGCCTTAGCGAAGTCTTCCTTAAAGTCTTCATGGGGCGTGCCTAAATGTCGTCGGGGATTGCAGGGGCTGCTTGGAACATGTGGTGATTTGTATCCGGAATCCATTCGTTTGAGTTCAGGCGAGGCGGAATCCTTGATACGGGAGCCGGGGGACACGCAGCCCGAATCTGAGTCTGTTAGGTTGTCCCTAGCACCCTGCAACGACATTTTCACAAACATGAACATTTGGAACACCTTTTTGTGATATTATCTTTTCGTCAATCTAAAACACAGTGGACACGCTACGGAGTTTAACGTAAGTTTAAACGTTTGGCTTGGCTAACATCACGTTATTCTCGTTTTTTTAGATCGTGCCAGCTGTGGGCGAGACAAATGGAGCTATCGCGAGAAACAACATCTAAGTTAACGAGGCCACAAGCAGAGGCAGTTTTTAAATGCTCCGTGAATATAAATCTTTAATTATACTAACAAATGTGCATATTGTCATAATTTATAATAAAAGTCAACAATACAAAAGGCTTGATCGTAAACTAAAATCATTAAATGATTTATTTCTTTTGTGATTAATATCGCTTCCTTTGTAAAAGCTGTAATTAAATTAAGGCTAACCGGTTGAGGAATATAAATAATGTTACCACACAATCGATATTTAGTATAATATATTTAGAGCCATGGGAATTTAGTAGGCAGTAATAAAAAATCTAGCCCACTTCAATAATACCTATATTACATTAATTCGAATCCTTTGCATTGTAAATTACATAAATAAGAATCTAAATTATGTTTCCGATACAACTACACTTTATTGTTATAATTTTACTTAAATATAGATCAAACTTTCGCTCGTATTTTTCAGATTCACAATTAACGAAGCACAGCCTCCTCATCACATAAATCTGCACTCACAAGTCAAAGATTCAAATCCAAGATCACAGCAAATCTTCAACGTTTCACGGCAACATTAATTAAGTTAACGATTTTACGTACTTCGGCGTGTTTCTGCGAGTGAATGAGGTAAACTGTTTGTTTACTTGTAACTTGTAAGTAAGAATGTACGTATAATCTCTGCTAACGCAAGGTCTTTGATAATTGACTTATTTTCTTGGATTGTGTACTCTTGTGCAATTTTCTATTCATATGTTAATAGTTATTAGTATCCTTGTAGCATACTCAACTAAGTTTTCACTTTCATTACCATCTTCCACCCTTCTATTGCTAAAATGCTTCATTAGAATATTACTAAAGTAGCGGCTCGACCTGGTGCAGTTAACACTTTCTTGAAAATATTCTATCACTTGTACTCAAAGATAATATAGGATTCTACTGGTGAAAGTTTTTTCAAATTAGTTCAATAGTTTCAGAGCCTATATAATGCAATCAATAAAATATTACCTCTTTATAGTATTATCTACATTACTAAATTCACATGCCGTTACATCATAACTAAATAAATATATTTGGTGGTAAAATGTTGGAACCCCAATGTATTTACCATATTTCAAGCATATTTGTTACCCTTACTTATGGTATCAGCAGAAGCATGTCCAGTTCAAAGATATCAACTCTAAAACTTAAATTGCAAGGCTGACTTTCTTACCGCATGTATATTATATTTTCTTGTTACAGATATAAATCCGTAGAGAGCTAGTTCTTAACCATTTCGATGATCTAATATTGACAACTACAACTGATTTTACAACATAATCACAAGGGACTTACAAAACACAATTACGTACGAAAACATATTTGCAAATTCAAAACACGATAACACCAAAATCCAACAGACTAAAACTAATACATTATTCCCAAGGCATTATCCATTCACTGGCTATTTCAAGTATGTCGATACCGGAACTGCAAGTGTATGATAAAACATTGCGAGGTATATGGAAGTTTGGTGGACATTGTGCGGTGTGACTAACTAAACCCGGTAAAGGAGTGACGGACGTTTGTATAGCAATGTTCTATATTACCGTTATTTATACACCCGTTATGATGTACAACAATACGCCATCAAAGTTTATTACTGTGTCCTTACACATACACCTTTGTGCAAATCCCAGCTATAGGAGAAATTAAATAAACGGTCAAGGTAGGTGATTCTTAAAATATATTTTGACCAGTCTTCGTTATATCCTCCATTGTATTTATTAAAAATAATTGCTATCAGGACTTGGACTGAATTTGACTCTCGCTAAAACGACTCTAAATTACTTCGCTAATCGTGATGACTCAATAAAACCACGTTTTGTAGCAAAAATCTTGTACCCCTGCATATCCCGGTGTGTCACGTTAGCCCATTACTTCTAGTTGGTTTTATTTGGCATTGGCAGATTCCTTTACATTTCCGCATTAAATTTATCCATCTATAAAATAAAATCGAGCTGTACAGCATATTTGGATGACTCAGCTAATTGAACCGAGATATAAATTCCAAGCCCCTATCACTCATTGCGAAAAGGATTTTTTTCCTTGTCATACTTCACAATATACTTAAGAACTACAATAAACTACTATAAAGTATATATCGAAACTCACCATTTTCTCAATTAAAATGCACAAAAATCACAGTTTTTTTTTTACTAAAAAAACGTATTTCGTTTGCAAAAGTTTCAAGTACACTGCAATAACATCATCAGACACGGCGCATCAGAGATGACATCAATATTTACAAAGTAATTGTATAAACACTACATAATACTCCATAATCTGTATAGTACACAATAGCGAAGGATAATACTACCAACGGCATTTCACGTTGAGTTTTTCCTTTTAAATCAATGACGACACACATTTTTACATTACGTAGATCGCATAAAGTCAACATAAAGATCAGCGGGCAGCGATACTAGAATCGCAACAACATCCAAGGCGATGGAAATAAATGTAGACAAAGAGGAATTCAAAAGTCAAGAGTAACTCATTAAGGATAAGCAATTCCTAAGTATTAGAAACGATACAAGACTTACGTTGCAGTCCCACTTAAACCTGAACCAAGCATTAAATTGGTATGACAAACATTTCTAGATTAACATCTTCATCGGTTCAAAGATCAAGCAAAGAATGCACAAATCATTCACTGTTTTTGTTTTCTTTTTAGCAATGCCAATCTAACAAAAGTCAATCCAACTCAGCTAACTTTAGAGTAAGTTCTCCTGATTAAACATGCGCCAATCTTTATCCCGCGCCATTACCTGGCATCATCATCATTATCAGCCTATACTGATGTCTACTGCTGGACATAATTCCTTCTAATTGGGCCTTTTCACTCTATCTTTGTCCTGTGCCATCCAGCATCTGCCAGCGACCTTTCGCAAATCGTCACTCCGCCTAAATGGAGGACCTCCTACAACCTACCACCTACCTGTATCAACGATAAATTACCAGGTACCAAATAATTTGTGTGAAGGAAATTTCAATGCATTACGAAGAACAATAACATTATAACCAATCGAATGGTATTGCGACAGTGTATTTCACAAGCACTCGATTGTCACCTCATAAAGCTCTCATACAAAGGTGACGGGTATAGCTCACATCACGATCGCTGGATTATAGTCATATTGACAACATTATCTATTACAACTGGTTCAATTTCATCACTCCACTAATATTAAGGATGCTGTTTATTAGCAAGTTTAACATATACATAAGTTATTATTATGTATTGTAGTAAATATTTAGAAATTAACAGAGTCTATGATTTTTCACTTTGCTTTGTACTAATTCCTGTCTGAATACTTTAGCCACATACACTTAGGTATATCAATCTCTGCTGACATTGATTGGTTCGTTATATTTTTGATGTATGGCTTGTTTCTTTATAATCACAAATTGAATTAAATATCCATCACTATCTTCCATAATATTATCTTTAAAATATTAGTCCGACACATATATTCTTAATACCTAGGGTTAATCATAGACGTGAAATATCCGTCGCAAAATCTCACAAAAGCGGCAACATATCATGGAGTACGTTATACGTACGTACACATAAAAATTACTTTGTTTGCCTTTAGAGATAACATCAATGAAAATATTATGACTGAGTCACAAGCGAAACAGTTTCATCATTTTTTTCGAAACTGTACCAGATATTATCTGAGAAAATTGCCGACGCCCGAATAGTTTACGCTTGACTGTATTCACGTGCTCTGAGCTTGGTAGTTGAAAAGCGATATTTAGCTACATATATCTAAGAACATAGGTCTTTTTAGACATTAGTAAATTAGGGAAATCATATAGAGCAAGAAACCTTGTCTACTTTGTAAGAATTTCTATGGTATATAAAGTCCGCCAACACGCACTAGGCCAGCGTAGTGGACTATACGGCCTGACCACTCTCAATCGTACTCTTGATTATAGAGGAGGTCCGTGTCCTGCAGTGGGACGTATATGGGCTGATGCAGATATAAAGCCTAGCGAGAAGAATAATAAGTCGAGTAGATATATACAGGGTATATCAAGACTGCTACCGGAAACGAAGCCGGGTTGTAGTTTAACCGACATCAGACACAATGCAATAGAAAATGTTGCAAAAAAAAGCGACGATTTTTTTTTTGTTATTTTTTTCCTATGGTTGTATTTTGGTGGTAAATACATTTTTATCCTAAAACAATAGTGTATACTATTTTATTTATAAAGACTCGTAAGGTATAAAAGAGTTTAAATCATTATTTCAGCAAAAACTATGGATTTAACACCGAAAAATGATATATTTAAAAAATCATTAAAATTGTCGCGTTTCTTTGTTAAATTTTTGGTTGCATTGTGTTTGTAGTCACTAAAACTACCACCCTGCTTCGTTTTCGGTAGCAGTCTTGATATACCCGGTATATTTAACACAAGTATTTCTAGCTGCACTAACAAAAGCGGCTACCTTGAACCATAACCTCCGCTTTGTGTAATGATATTTTAAAAGACAGATTATAGTGTGGGGCCACCAAAACACCTATGTAATATTATTCTATTCGAGAATAATTTGTTTCATTTACATTATAAAACTAATATTGATTTTCCGACATTCGTAGTAAAACAAATTATACAGTGTATTTATAAATATGACAGAACAAGTATACAGGAATGTGGTACGGAATTCATATAAAATAGTATTCACGTAATTTAGGAACTATTCGGATAAACTAGCCACGATCTCTAAAAAACTAACAATTAGTTCTGAAATTAATTGTTCGAGCTCGCAAGCACACATTACAAGCCACATTAGTAAAGCCATAAAGCTGTTTTTATTTATTTCCTGAATGCACATTGCACAGAAACATTAGCGACCTACACGAGTTTGTATCACGTTCACTGCGTATAAGGCATCTCAATAGATCAGGCATCAGGCGCTGTGACGTAATCACGCCACATATTTACATAAGTAATTAACTCCGCATGCCAATACGCATTATAATAATAATATAAAGCAAAATGTAAAAAATAAACATTGGTGACGACTGGTGGCGGAATGCGGGGCCGCAGTTGCTCGTATTGTCATAATTCAGCCAAGGCCTCCTGGGCATAGGCCTCCTCCAAGGATTTCGATAAAAATCAGTTAGAAGTGGCCTGCATCCAGCGATTTCCTGCAACATTTATTATGTCGTTCACTTTGTGGGTGGTTTCGAGGCTGCGCTTTTCGATGAGTCCTTGGGTTTTATTTATATGAGTCGGCTTAATTTTATAGCATTGTCATCATATTTATATGATCTTTGTCAAACCATATAAGGCTTACGGTATAGCTCAGGATTTTCCCTTCATGACCGATAGTACTTCTACGTAGTCATATAGGCCGACCAAACCACAAAATATAAGTACACACGTAGTTGGGAAAAACCATTTATAATGGTTCTTGTTTTATTCAATCTTTTATCATTTACAAAAAAAGTAATTGACGCTATACTGGCCAGTTCGTAAAGAGGAGGTTTCGTCAAGTCTCATTCATGTTAGAACAGCATCACTACTCTGTAATTTGTAGAGTTGAATTTGACATAGGCAACCAAATCGCGTTTCCCAAAGGACAATAAAACTAGAACAAACAAATTAAGACTTTTGTCCATAAATAGAACACAGTACGGCTTAATATGCCTAGGAAATATATCCTTCATAAATTGCTGCACTTTTTATTCAGGTTTATATTCAACAGACAGCTATCTCCCGCCATTCGACACAAATAAGCCAAGCTACAGATTATAATTATTTAAGGTTTTGTTATTATTTATAGGGACACTACAGGATACACAGTACACACGTGAACTTCCACGCATACTTGTCAGTCATTTTTATAACTCGATATTTGGCATTAAGAGCCGACGGAATCCATGAGCCAATAGCAAAAAACCTCGACCAACATCTCCAAAGACTCAGACACTGGCTTTGTTGGGCCAGACAGAAAAAAGCTAATATTGGACAATACATTGCGACATGGTTCCTTGGAAATATCCTGACCTGCGAGTCTCAAACATAACTGCGCGTCAGTTTTTTGAATGTGAAATGGATTTGTTTAAACCCCATAACTAATTGTCTTAAGGTTTAGGAGTCGAACCACTTTAAACTTATGAATTCGAATCTCAAACTCAATTTAACCCCACGTATGTTTTTGAATGACTATGATATTTGTGTAAATCACATAATTAATGGTTTGGAGCCAAACCACTTTAAAACTATGAATGTTAAGAGTGGGAAAGTCAGTACGTCATTTTCACGTGTTCCATTCCCTGCTACATCTTACACGCCTATAAAATCTATACATCCATCCATCAGCCAAAGGAAGTCCACTGCTGAACATAGGCCTCCCCCAATTATTTCCACAGAGACCTGTTGGAGGCAGCCTGCATCCAGCGATGTCCCGCGACCTTTACCAGGTCGTCGGTCCATCTTGGGGGTGGACGTGGATCTTGTTGGTGGTGGGTTTCCCTTCCGTGACTGCAGTTTCCCTTCCGTGACTGCAGTATCCACTCCCTTAGGCCATACTCTCCTTTCCTATAACACCCTCTACCTACAAATCCTATTTCCTTTCCCCGGTTAATGATGGGCAGCAGCGTCATTAACGCCAGTCCCCTACTGCGCTCGCCAACCCGCCTGCCAAGCGTAGCGAGTAACGGCAAATACCCCCACAATGGCGACACATAAAATCTATACAATATTTTTATTTCCAAAGTATCTCGTACCATGAGAGGTTCGTACATAAATTACATTAAACGTATGAAACAAAAGACAAATGCGCTTAATGAAGTACACGTTAGGAATAAAGGACATAATCCTTATCAGATGAAGTAACCAAGTATAACCTACTTATGCGTTGCGAAAAACTTCGCTATATTCATAAGCGTTTTGAGTAAAGCGACTTTATTTCTCACAGTTTCTATTTTGCTTTAAGAATAGTATGTCGGCTAATTAATTTACATATTTTTATCAAACCCACGCTCAAAACAAATGTATACTTTTCTATGCCGCAATGTCTCGAGAAATTTTATGTATTTATCATATTCATTTAAGCCTATATTATACGTAGTTATTATTCTCCCATTGCTAAGAAAAAACAAATCCACTATTCTATTTTTAAACTCACGACCCTATGTCTAAGGATTGCATGAACAGGAATCTCATCTTAAAGAGTTTATAGCGCAATCCCAGACACCTTCAGTCCCAAACAATTCTCATGAGATACCCACATCTAAAACTATTAAAGTTGACCAAACATATATCTAATCTAGGACCTCACAGTTCACAGCCGACAAACACTGCAAAACATCTGCGCGTTACTTCATTATTACCTGGTTATTTAATGTGTTAGTGTTTCAAGTAGTTAGTAATGCGATAGCTATTTATTCCATAATACACTGTTGATAAATTCGTTTTAGTATTACGTACACTTATTGCACTCACTTTCCATTCACAACTTTACACAACGTGTTTGAAAACTTACAATGTTCCTTCCAAAAGAACAATAGAGTAACAATACATTTATCACTAAATAAGACAATATGCATACAATTGTTTTGATTGGAAATTAGATGTGTCTTCTATACTTCCATAATGACTACATACTAATTGAAAAAGTTCCTAAAAGACTACCAATCCATTAAAAATGCTTACTAATATGAAAAATCTTTCAAAACACTCAAGCCTTTTGTAATGTTAACACAACATTAAAATACTAACTATTAACGTACGTACGTACCTTACCTTATATTATCCAGGAACTCACACCTAATTATCTAATTTACTAATTTAAGACCTTGCGCTAGATAACAATAAAGTAAATAAGCTACTCGCATATGAAGTTAATAAACCCTTAGAAATTTTAAAAATCTTCAACTTTTTTATACAGAAACAACACTTTGTATTTCGAATGCAAACATAGCTTGTTCGAAATTTAAACACCATGATATAAATAATTAATTATTACCAGTAATACTTTAGTCTATAGACAATTCAAAATTAAAATTAATTAAAAGCCTTCATAATATACGTACACTATTTTAAATTTCGAACACAAATACAAACTCATTCCAAAATGAAACACAGGTAAGTAAAGATTCAGTACCTTATCGGGGTGTGCGTCCTCCAATTCCAAAAGCCTGAACTCCATGAGCTCGAGTTGGTCGCGCGCGTCTCGCAACGCGTCCGCGAGCCGCGTGCACTCGCGCGCCGCCGCCGACGCGCGTTCTGCCGCCGAGCGGCACTGCCCGCATGACTGCCGGCGTGTGAGGTGACCATTACTTTATGTTTGTATAGACTGTCTCTAATGCATCATGTGTCGCTTACTGAACATACGATAGATTTCTCTATTATATTTGAGCTATTTATTTTTATGCGTTTAATAAATTGAAAAAGTTCTATACAAATTGAAAGTGTTCTTGTTCTAGTCTCATATCTCTATTAATTTTAGATGAGAAGACTTATTAATAACAAGACTATAAAGATACATTAGCACGTAAAAAGGTATATTGTACAGTATACTTAATTCTGTTAGTTAATGGACTTAATTTAAAGCAAGTAGGAAAATAATATATTTAATTCTACATAGGTACTCATGAATACAGGTAATTAAGAGGATAATAAAATGCTTATAGCTTTTACTGTCAATATAAAATAGAAATTATGATAGGCTGCTTATATAAAATTTCTTAACAAATAAGTAAAGAACGCGATAACATTGACGTCTATTATTACAAGACAATGGGTATATTTGCAAAACAAGTTACATGAGCAATAAAATAGGTTTTATCAATTCTGTGTCATTTACAATCAAATACTTAAGATATGAAAATGTCAGTTGACCGGAGAACTTACTTGCCTCCATTTACATTATCCTACTGTGATCATTGAATGTGTTATTCGTATTATAGGTAGTTAAATTATTGCTATGGAAAATACCAGCACATAATATAAGTGTTATTATTAAATTAAATATCATTATGAACCTTAAAACATTACAAAAGATTGTATCTAGCAGGAAATAATTTGAGTTGTCATTTCATAGCAATGCAATTCTATAATGTGAATTTATTATTCAACCCGTTATTCACAATATAACTGACACGAATTCGCAAAATGACATAATTATTCACTCATATTCTTCTGGCCATAGCAAATTTATATAATTGTAGTTAAATGGAGTTGCTAGTAAAACAAACGACACCTACATTAAAATTGCACAAACCCACTTAAAACACAAATATGGTAGCGTTTACTGAGCACTGCAAACTTTGATACGTATTTCAATGTGTTTCTTTAAGGCAATGCGGAGCTAGATAGTTGTCTTTGCTTAAATGTTTAAGCATTTTTTATTTTTATTTAACTACCACACATTGCCTAAAAATATGTTTAACCATGAAAAAATATATACATATTTTTACTAATACCGGGTATCTCAAGACTGCTACCGAAAACGAAGCCGGGTGGTAGTTTTAGTGGCTACAAACACAATGCAATTAAAAATTTCGCCTAGAAACGCGACAATTTTTTTTTATGATTTTTTAAATATCGTCATTTTTGGGTGGTAAATCCATAGTTTTTGCTAAAATAATAATTTAAACTCTTTTATACCTTAGAGTATTTATAAATAAAAGGGTATATACTATTATTTTAGGAAAAAATGTATTTACCACCCAAATATGGCCATAGGAAAAAAATAACAAAAAAAAATTGTCGCTTTTTTTTGCAACTTTTTCTGTTGCATTGTGTCTGAAGTCGCTTAAACTACCACCCGGCTTCGTTTTCGGTAGCAGTCTTGATATACCCTGTATATTAGCACTGCAAACTTTTTTACTATTTGGAGAGAAGATCGCATTAATTTTATAATTATCTTTCGTATAGATCTTTACTAACACACACACTAACTACGAACACTAACTAGTAAATCCATTGTCTCAGGGATGTAAACAATAATACATAGGCTTATTCCCTTCCCTCCGAGTCTTCTAACTTAAAAAGAATAAACAGAATACATATAGAGAAGGTAGAGTCAATACAATGGAATAAATATTAGGTATATCATCTTTATTTTATGAATATTTGATTTTTTTTATTAGCCCTTATTTTTTTTCAACCTCTGGCCACCCTACCCTGAGAGACAATGCAATTGACGCAATAGCTAAGCACCAAAGTTTACTAGGTGACAAAATGTTTATATTGCAATACTGTATGACATTTCTACGCTATACGACGTCCCGAGATCCAAGGCCGCATCACCGACTACGCGTGATAAACACGCTTAGGAATCTATAGACGTATATGGCGTTTGAATAAAGCCGTTATAAATATAAATCAGTGATTTTATTGCTTCTATAATACTCGTGACCGCAATCGGGTCTTCTTTTCTACTCACTGTTGATTAAATTAAATAATTTCACGGATTTCGATATGGTTCACATTTTTAAGCTGATTTGCCTTATTTGTCTAGCTTTGTTTGAGGTTTTAAATAATACGCACTATGTGACGAAACACGTTTTTGGTTTAGTTTCATAATCCCATAATGTTGTGTAGCCATAAGATTTTGTATTTTTTTATACGATTATAAGAAACCGGACTGTTGACAATGGCTACGGTTGAGAAATGTAACTAATTATTAATTTACTACATTGCTCATTTCTTATTTGCAAATGATTACCGCCTCCCATAAATATATATTATACAACTATTTGGATCGTAGAGGCGTTGCGTTGCGCTGAAATGTCAAAATACGAGAAAGAAAATAGAAATTACGATGGAATGAGAAAACGTACACGACTCCATCGGAAATCGTACTTTATGATCATCATCAGTCATCGCTTATGATCAGGATCTGTGGTACTAACCTAATCGAGGCGCCTCATACCTACGAAGTCTACTAACCCTAAACTCTAAGGCAGTGATTCTTAACGGGTGGTCCCTAAAAGCATCCAAAGAAGACTGCAGAGTGACCCCAAGAACACCAAATTTTATGCATGTATTATTTACGCAAAGTTAGAAAAAGCCTTTTATTAGTTTAAATTTCGGTACTGTATTAACATGGTAACAGGTTTGGTTGCGTGTCAGTCAGTCAATTCAGTCAATGGTGGTCGATGACTGACATGGCTAAAATGTTAAGAAGTGCTATGCAGCTAACCTGCTATCAAGTAACAAAATAAAAACTCAACCACTTTGTACATACGGATACTCAACATAATCCATTAATAAAAACCTAGTACATAATTAGACAAAATGGATGCCTAATGGAATATGAAACGTAGTGTTAGCAACGATTTCCTTCACAAGTTTACATGATAGCCAGTTAATTGCTTGCAGTTGCCAAAGGCTTTCTGTTTCCAAATGATTGATGAATGTTGCCGATGCTTTTTTGAATTCTTATATTATTTTCCTGATTGTGCATTACTTTGAATAAGACTGTATTTTACTTTAAATATTAGCCTTTATTGTTAATACGAATAGGTTCATTATTTGCATGTAGCGATGTTACAAATTAAAATACAAGAAGGCTCTACAAAACGTTTGTATATAAAGACCCGGGTTAGTATTTACAATTTTTGTCTTCAGTTTATTTCGTATTGTATTGTTTTTGGGTGGAGTTTTACTCTAAATTAATTCTTAATTTGACTAGATTAATAGACACAGATTAACAAAATAACAGATAAAATTAAAATGTGACCGAAATGCGCCTAGAGATAAAATGTCAGCAAAACCGACGATATGCGTAAAATATTTGGTATCACATGGTACATATTACAAATTCGTTTATAATTTACACACATTTTAAATCTTACATTTGTCATGACAAATGCTCGGCATCCAAAACATACCTCTAACATTCTCAAAGTCAAGTCAGTTGATACTTGATGCATTAGAGACTACATATCTAAACACGTGTTTAAATTATGTATAAAATAAATAAATAACACCCAACAGTCACATACATAGTCCGGGATCGAATCCACGGCCTCTCGGTTCACAGGCGGCGTCTCACCAACTGCGCCACGGAGGCTGTCATACTCGTATATTTGTAATAACTGTATGTGTTTGAATACTAACCCACATGTCGTTGAGCGGCTGTGGCGACAACGAGGCTGGTGCGGACGACACCGCCGAGTCCTCGTCTGACGGAGCCTCCTAAACAAATGCCAGAGAAGATCTTTATCATCAATCATCACTTTATCCTTATTAGCTCAATGCTTAGCTTTGGTCTGCAGAGATCAGTTGAATTATAAATTTTCTTTAAAATATGTATTTGAATAAACAGCTTCTATTGTTTGACCACTTATCAAACCATAGAAGCGGTTTATCTATAATTATTTTATTTATTACTGGCATAGTTATAAATGCGGTACTTTTGGTAGTTTGTACATTGACAATCACATTTTTTTATGTTTTATTTTACGTTTTGAGTTTTTTGAAGATATCATAAGATAAATACACCTTGAAACTGATGAATAATAAGCCGTTTCTAAAAACAAAATACTCACTCTGTAAAAAGTTTCCTTTCTATGCTGTATGTCTGTTTTCAAATCTTCTCGGTTGCTCTTCTCTTTTCCCTGAAACAAGTAAAATAATATACTATTGTTATTTCATAAAATACGTTTTAACAACAAAATATGGTACTATATTAGTGGTAATGTGGTAAAACCTACAGCAGACACCAGCTTCTCCTAACATTAAGTAAAAAATGTTTAAACGCAACTTATGCTCCTATGATTTTTGTGAAGGGAAATAAAGTTTATTATTATATGAAAATGTCTTTTGATCTAAGTAAATGACTATAGTACCTAATGATTGTTTAATAGACGGCTAAAATTTTGTCACTAATGTTGCGGCCTCGATTCTTTTGCAATCATGACAAAACGCTTTTAGTAACAACATTAACGGTAAATTGTATTATGATTTGTACGAACATCTATAAAGATTTATAAAATGGTAATAAGATTTCGTAATGAAGCCTTAAAAGTCATGCTCTTCCACCAACTACGTGATATTACCACAAATACACTTCATCATTATTTATTTCATATTATATTTTACCAATAATAAAGCCGCTCTAAAACTATTTATGTATATTTATGTATCACATTAGTTTTTATGAAAAGATTCCCAAAAACACTCTCCTCCTTCATTACTCTGATCATACATCTTACTAGCTAAACATGTTTCCATAGCCGTATGCAAAATACATAGAATAAACTACCCAGTGTCGATAAAACGCAATTATCGCCCGGGGCAGACATCTGCCCGTCACTTATCGTGACCGGCTCTGAAACGAAAACAAAAGTAGCTCAGTGGGAGCCTATGGTGGAAGCTAATCTTTATAATTTCATTGGAGGTTACTTACTGCTAAAGTGGTTGCGGACCTATTTACTATTGTACAAAGAAGATATAGATTCTAGGAGGTATTGCAGAATATGAATATTAAACTGCGATTTACATGGTTGAAGGTTTGTTGTGTCATACAGCCTCAATTAATTATTGTCATCAAGAATCGAGAGTGATTCTAATTTCATTTGTTGTTAATTGGTAGGTGTATTCTTAAAATAAACAGGTTTTTTTTTTTTCATTTAAAGTTATAGCTTGGATATTTTTTAGTTCGTTAATAGCTAGCAATCATAACCAATAGCCACCAAAACGCCTACAAATGTGTCCGTATATGACATTTGTAAAAATGCTATGTGTATTCTACCAGGCGTTTTTGTGTCAATTTTCCAATAAGTTGTCTTCAACTTTTTTGATCAAAATACAAGCCTTTTAATATATTTTAAGCAAATAATTGTTATTATTATCTTCAAAAGTTTTCATCAGTATTTGATCTGATATACGCCCCACTTTTGAAGTTTACCTACTTCCTTTAGCGCGTTTGGCAAAAATATAAGAGTAAAATATTTAGGAGCGACATGAAAAAAACTAGGAACGCATGAAGTTGGTGTTCTTTTTATAAGTAACTTTCTTTTGGCGATATTAGCAAATTCAACTTCTGTTTTCACCTTTCAAGTACCAGGAATGCAATAAGTTGACGGAGATATTGTTATTGTTATATGAATCTGAGGCGCGCTTGCATTACGTTTCAAATCGAGTCCAGCAGTAGCAAGTGCAGTAATATTGATTGATATACAGAGCAGTGGCAACCCAAATACGAAAACTTGTATCTGTCTGTCTGTATCAGCCCATATACGTCCCACTGCAGGGCACGGGCCTCCTCTACAATCGAGAGTACGATTGAGAGTGGTTAGGCCATATAGTCCACCACGCTGGCCTAGTGCGGGTTGGCGGACTTACATACCATAGAATTTTTTTTATAAAGCGCTATGGTATGCAGGTTTCCTCACGATGTTTTCCTTCACCGTTTTAGTGCGTGGTGATTGACTATCAATACACACATGACTCCGAAAAGTCAGAGGTGTGCCCTGGGATTCGAACCCGCGACCACCGTGAACATGTTGGCAGTCACGTCTAGTCCGTTTACCAACAGGCCACCACGCACTTGAAAACACCACGCACGAAAACTTTTATGCAGCATGAATAATAACTAACATTGTTATTTCACAATAATAAATGGACGAGCACGAGTGCATCTTTTGCGGCATTTTTTTTGCCAGCATATTGAAATAGTGTGTGTTTCATGAAATGAGTATCAATTAAAGAATCATTGGATGTAAATATTAAATAAAATCTGTAAGTAATATTGTTGATAACATTATGAGAATCACTTTTCATTGTTATGAGGAACCACCATTGACTTATACATTGATATCGATGGGAACCACAGACACGTCTTACATTAATATAAAAAAATGTTTTGCTGCAATGATAGTTACCTTGGACTAAAACAGAGAATTTTGCATCTAGTGACTTCTTAAAACCTATACCAAGTTGTCTGAACTCTGAATATTTAGTACGCTACAAAGAAAATGAGGTGAATGTGCCACTGAAGCGTCCATTACAGTTATAAGATATACTTATTACGTGTTCCGTCGAAATAAAACTAAAAAGATCAGTTATGAAACACTAGCTACATCTTGCACTTCATTTTATGGCGTGAAACGATACATTTTTGACAGTCTCAAATGGGCCCTCTTTGTTTTCATTCATACATACATACAGAGGCAGAGATGCTAGGGTACCCACATTTCACCTTGTGTGTCCCGTCCAAAGACGTCTTAGATAGATAGAGTCTTTCGCTATATCGGGCACAAATTCCTGACCTTGGGCTGATAATGTATAGAAATTATCAATATCGTTTTGCCCGACCCGGGATTTGAACCCAAGACCTCAGCTTTTTAACTGTACCGTAGTACAACCACACCACCGCGGTATCTTTGTCTTCGTTAAAGATAAAATGTGCTCGATCGTGTGATGTCACTTATGTATTAGAAAAAGAATCAACGATAATAAATAACGTTTTTGTATTTTCACATATTACAAAAATGGACAGCCTCCGTAGGACAGATAGACATAAACTAGCCGGCGAAACTGAAGTTCTAATCACGTTTTGAGATAAATGGGTGTTGATCCACAGGTATAATACTTAAAGCTTTTGGGTATTAGTATTACTCGTATGATAACGAAACCAGTCGTAGTTTCTTATACCTACAACACAAGACCCAGGTATTTTAACATCGTATATGTGTGGCTTTGGGCGTATTTATTTTATTATTTATACAAAATCTTAGGGCTTCATCCCATAAACGATTAACTGCGATGAGTAATGCACTGGCTGTTTGCTTAATTACCAAAGTGGTAGAGAAAAGCCGATCGACGAGCAAAGCATACATTACAGGACCAGGCAACTTTTGACGTTCGCAAACAAATGACCACTAAGGCGGATCCAGAAAATTACATCCTTATACAGTACAAGTGTTCGGGTAGAGCACTGTAGAGTAACCTAACCATTCTCAATCGTGCTCTCTGTTATGGAGGAGGCATGTGCCCAGCAGTGGGACGTATATGGGCTGCAACAGCTATAGTTATCGTAGAGTGTCCGCCCAGGGCGTCAGGAATATTTTTCTACCATTTTTGCATAGTTTTACCCCCTTATTCAAAGGGCTTAATGCACTTTTCAAATGCCGTTAATAGGGGCTGCCTCAAAAATGTTATTCATAGACGTCATAAATCACGAATCAGCTATTTAACAGCTCAATAACTTTATATAATAAAGCCGAGACCCTTGTCAAATTTTAAGCAGAAAAATGGCGGATATCTGTCAGCTGGACGTTTGATATTACTGTATATTAAAAAAATATGTAGAAAAAACGATTATGCCTAGCAAAACTAAATGAGCATTTTATGTCATCTTAACATGATTTTTCTAATTTACGTTTATGTGGTTGATTGGCGTTTTTTTTATGAATAAGGGGGCTAGACTTTAGAAGGTAGATAGTAAGAACCGTATTCTTATTGGAATTGTTATTATTGTACTAATATTAATGTTGTTATCAAACTCCGTGCAAGCTGTGCTCTCTTGTAATTGAAGATGCACGCAGAAGGATACATATGTAGCTTCATACAAATTTTATGTAACCGTAGTAATCTCATCAAGGATATTATTGCACTGAACCCGGCTGTATTACATCTATTGTCAAAACAAACATTCACTATCAAAAATATCGTGAATGTAAATAGTGTGACTATACAAAACCAACAATAACAAAATCACAGCTAAACGATACAAGTGATAGTTGAATGGATCCGGCATTCGATCGGGTAACAATTATTATGCATCACGCTCGCTCTGTCACAAAACATGCAAAACCTGGGTATTACAGCAATTATTACAATAGCTTCTTATACATGTATTATTATCGTGTAATATGTTTGTCCATACGTTTTATACAGAATAATATCTAATTAAGTTAATTTATCTGTGGCAGTAATATCTGCCAAATCACGCAGGGTTGGGGTCCTGACCAGGGTGCGTCGGTTTTTCACACCCGGTCAACTATATCGCTTGTATACAGGGTATATCAAGACTGCTACCGAAAACGAAGCCGGGTGGCTTTTTTAGTGACTACAAACACAATGCAACTAAAAATTTCGCTAAGAAAAGCGACAATTTTTTTTTTATATTTTTTTAATATCGTCGATTTTGGATGGTATGTCCATAGTTTTTGCTAAAATAATAATTTAAAGCCTTGCATACCATAGCGTCTTTAAAAATAAAAGGGTATAAACTATTATTTAAGAAAAAAACTATATATTTACCAACCTAAAAAAAAAGAAAGAAAATAACAAATAAAATTCGTCACAAATTTTTACACAAAATTTAGTTGCATCGTGTCTAAAGTCACTAAAACTACCACCCAGCTTCGTTTTCGGGAGCAGTCTTGACATACCCTGTATAGCGCGGGCCCGGCCGGGTATGGAATACACCTCTGGGATGGATCCGCCCAGTACCTGCTCGATGCCTTGGAGGTACTGCAGCGGCAGGCCCCTATCACATAGTGGGACGGAACATAATAGGCGGAATGTGGGTGTCCTGTCACCTCTGTCTTCTGGGAAAAAGGCGTGCATTTATGTATGTATGTGCAAAATACTATAGTCAACAAGAGCAAATACCCGGCTAAAGAATCTATTGTTAGTACAAATCATGTACAAAGCGCAATTGAGGAATCCAAAGCTTTCATTGTCTACGAGGCGGCCGGATGATTAGCGAAAGTAAATAGAAAGCTGCGTACACCGAGCCATCCGCAGATCATATCTGCCCTGCATTGTACGGGGTTGTTTATCAATTTCTAAATGTCGATACCGTTTCATGTGTCCATTTATTTTAAAATGATTTGGACAATACCGAGAATATCGAACACTAATTGGTGATTCAAGTGAGAATGAATTATGATGGTAAAGAACGTCAACAATACAATGGCTTGCGAATTTAAACTTATTGAAGGAGGCATAGGAGTGATCTGACTGGAAAAGATCTGTGTTATCCATAAATTACCTGATACATGGGCATAAGTAGAGCTATTTGAATTCAGATGGTAACTAATTAATTTGTACTAGAATAACGAAGAGTCAGCACATCATATCTTAATACATGACATAGAAACGTTTGTGTATTAGGGAATTTATCCACCTAAGCTCAACGAGTTCCCGAGAGAAGTTCATTAGCCTGCAAGGAAATTAAACACAATATTAGAGCAAGAACATTGTACAAACCGGACTCGAAATTGGAATTCGTTTGCACCAAAATTTATATACAAGCTAGTCGAAATAACACAGCATTTATCGAAACAAACTTAACAGAAACATATAAAGGAGACAAGCAGAAACAATGCCATATACAGCTTCAACTGCATTGGGAAACAGCTATTCTAAAATTCCAATACAAATAGACATCCTAAACAATTTCACAACAAATACAAATTAATACAATATCGCATACAAATATACGGAAAGGCAAATGGTTGGCCAACAATTTTACAACATATCGAGTATCAAAGTGTTACGAACGAGACACGAATATCGATATCGCATTCGAGAGTGAATTTCGTTCTATTTTAACATCTCACGCACATAAGTGACGAAAGCAAAGTACCGGCATTTGACCATCGCAATGTTGGAATACTACCAGAAACTTTCACTGCATTGTTCTGCTAATTGACATTCGGAATGTATGGATTAGTCTAAAGCCATAAATCGATATTTGCGAAAGCATCGCTTTCTTATCGATAGTTGCAGCGTCACGTCTCGTGGGTGATTATCAACATTCTATTATCTCTATCAACTAACTGCATGTGTCGTTCATTGCTTTAAAATGTGAACTGAATGTGTGTTAATTATTGTTAAAATTGTTCTTTGCTTCAACTAAATTATTCTATTTACTTTATGATATTGAACTGCATCTTGATCATAATTCTCTTTAAATCGATCAGATTCTAAATGGCATTATGGTACGTTAGACAAGACAATTGGCGCCAGTTATCCTTGCCATGTGGTCTTTGTGCCATAGTCTATTAATTCAGTTATCGGCTCTCACGGCCCAGTTAATTATTTATTGCATTTATTATTCATTCCTTTAAGCCGCTAAGACAAAGTACTCGTACTCTCAATTTCTGATTTAGTTGATTACTAGTTTCGATCGATTTCGATTCGATTCGAACAAAATTCATCGATTTTAGTTTGTGATCATCATCAAAATATTTATTTGATGACATTTTAATTTGGTACTACGCCTAACTTAACTGCATCAAGTTCACTGATGAATCTAAACGAAAACCAAATAATACATTCTAATTACATTACAATCCAATTGTTAAAAACACGCAGTAATTGTATCCAAGTCCTGCTAGATTATCTCCAAACTCGAAATAATAATCAATAATTAAACTCTAAGAACAATGCATGTATCGTCTAATCGGTTGTAAAACTCATCGACACAAACTCGATTGTAATCTTAATATCGAATAGTAAGACAAGACAATCGGTGCAGTGGCAGCTGTCCTTGCTGCCTTTGTGTCTGTTTGTTCCACCGGCCCAGTTCCCATGGCTCGATCACACGGGAGCTTGCATAACATTCGACAGCCGAACTGTTTTGTGTTTGGATTTGCAATTCTCAGATCTGGTTTACAGGCGGGCTAAATTATGAGTTTACAGCGGATGGGGTTTTGGTCAGTCTTTTGATTTTCTTCCTTTGGTTCTTTGTTTAGTAGGAAGGTTAAATTTATGATGATTGATTGGTTTATTTGAATCATGCAATAACCTTGTGCAAACCTTTTCAAATATTGTTATGAATCTTTACCAAAATTATTGATATTACAAAGTAAAAAAAACTTAAGGCGAATATGATTTGTGGTTCTACTTAGGTATTCTCTCATAATAAAATCTTAAATGCAACAGGAACTACATAAATGCATGTTCATTTCTAAACGAGAAAATATAATTATACCGGGTATCTCAAGACTGCTACCGAAAACGAAGCCGGGTGGTAGTTTTAGTGACTACAAACACAATGCAATTAAAAATTTCGCCTAGAAACGCGACAATTTTTTTTTATGATTTTTTAAATATCGTCATTTTTGGGTGGTAAATCCATAGTTTTTGCTAAAATAATAATTTAAACACTTTTATACCTTAGATTATTTATAAATAAAAGGAAAAAAATTATTTACCACCCAAATATGGACATAGGAAAAAAATAACAAAAAAAAATTATCGCTTTTTTTTGCAACTTTTTCTGTTGCATTGTGTCTGAAGTCGCTTTAACTACCACCCGGCTTCGTTTTCGGTAGCAGTCTTGATATACCCTGTATATTTGGGTCAGGTCCGAAGCACGTGAGGGGAATATATGCCTTATAAATGCTGCTCATGGAACGGCTAAAGTAGATAATAAACAATAATGCTGGGCTATTGTAATTAGTGCGTGGTGGCCTGTTGGTAAACGGACTAGACGCGACTGCCAACATGTTCACGGTGGTCGCGGGTTCGAATCCCAGGGCACTCCTCTGACTTTTCGAAGCCATGTGTGTATTGACAGTCAATCACCACGCACTAAAACGGTGAAGGAAAACATCGTGAGGAAACCTGCATACCATAGCGATTTATAAAAATTTCTATGGTATGTAAGTCCGCCAACACGCACTGGGCCAGCGTGGTGGACTATATGGCCTAACCACTCTCAATCGATTACGATTGTAGAGTTGGCCCGTGCCCTGCAGTGGGACGTATATGGGCTGATACAGTACAGTACAGTATTGTAGAAATAAAACAAATAAACCACGTAACTTTAGCTAATGAAGACGGAAATTATGCAACACCACAAGCTAATCCAAATGGGGATTCTAGAAAGAGTACTGACTAAGAAGATAGATTAATGATAATGCAATGCAGATTCTGAAGTTTTAAACATAAAACCTTAATTAGGCGTATGCTACGCGGGTCAATTAGGTAATTACACCTTATAGATTACTTTTATATACTATTATTATAAAGAGAAAAGATTTGATTGTTTGTTTGTAATACAGGCTCCGAAACTACTGGACTGATTTGAAAAATTATTTTACCGTTACAATCCTATATTATCTCCGCTGAACGTACGCTATATTTTTGTTTGTACAAGTTGAAATAAGGGTTGAAATGAAAATGGAAAGTCGAAATATATTATTATAAATATATTGGATGCTGTTATATCGATGATTTGCACTTCTTCTTGTTTAAATCAGACTTTATACAGAAACGCCATGGACCGAACCTTTAGGTATAGGTTATACCCATATTTTACTTAAATTTTCAATACTTATCCACAAAATGATTATATAAATCACAAAAACCAAAAAAAAGAGATCGAAACAAATTAAAAATACCTGAATTTTAACAAATTGTTTACCATTACATAAATCAGTTACCCAACAGTTAGTGCAACACAGACTGTTGTTGAATTAAATTATTCCAAACCACAAAACAAGTCGCCATCATTAAATCACACCTTACAAGACATTTCGACTTGTTTACGTAACTGATACACAACACAATAATTCAGTATCGGAACGTGGCTTAAATCCAGCAACCGACAGCCGGTATTTATAAAAGGAAAGTTATCGATAGGAGCTTGATATCCTAAACCTAAAGTGTTGTTTGTAAAGAAATTGCGAATGATACAAAAACGTTTAGATTTTTTTTTTGTATATAGTGATTAAGTGCTATATGTATTGACTTGTCATAACACCTCTTTCACTGCCTGAATGACCTATTTCTCTCTATTAGCGGTATTGTTTTATAAAGTACTCATTATTTGGTAGGTTATGGTTTATTAATTATGATGGTGTAAGGGTGATTAATTTACATATAAATAATTACATACCACGGTGTAATAATACCTCTATTTAGTTAAAGTCTCCTGGGTTAAAGTCTTAATCCTCCTTATGCAAAATGTAGGAGCGGAATGTCTGAGACTACGAGGGCGACTTACCAGTTGTAGCAAGTAAAGGTAGCTTGCTCATAGTGAGTGGCTTACTTATTCCATTTCTTTTTATCGCGATTCAGTGACACAAACTTGACTAAACTAGCACATTATTCGAAAAAGCTCATCAGTTGCTAATTATTGTTCCCTGTTCAGCCATTTAATTACACATATGCTATATAGAAAATTATTCCTTTTTAATTCATTATATCGCGCGCTGCTATTAAAACAAGCAACGGAACCATCAAATCATGGGTTTATATTGCATCTCTGCTCACCCTAGGATTCAAGCGTGATGGTATGTCCGACTATGCATAAGACAATGAATGGGCACAGGAAAGTTGACCTTATGGGTTCGACCCGCGGTGAGGCACGACTAACGGCTGTCATTACGTAGCTAATGAGCGGATGTGTTGTAGGATATCGGGAGGAATACTAATTTACCATACGATTACATACTGCCGTCAAGGAATATATTAGAGCTAATAGTAGTAGAATCAGGGATGACCAAGAACCAAGATCAAGTGAAACAGATGAAATAGCTGAAATCAATCAATGTCCCCCATTGATATCGTCAGGAATGAAGTAAACAAAAATAATTAAATTACCGATCAAAAAATTTAATCATCCTAAAATGGCACGCTTGCTTAAAGGTTACTATGGAAGAAGCCTATAAACCTTTTTATCCCTTTCATTCATCCTTAAAGTGATGTAATTTAATTTTCCAACTGTAATTGCGCATTTCATACAGGTGCACGATGAGATATCAACTCAAGAAATGTACAATGTGAAACATACTTAAATATTAACCACCATTTCCGTCCCATGATATCCAATAATTACTTTACAGGCGAGTGCAAATCAAAATCTCGTACATCATGCAAATGAGAGAGCTGGCGATAAGCCGTACAAAAAGCGGGCGCTGCCGAAACCTTTGACACGGTTCGAGCGAGATGCACCGGCTTTCACCGGATGTGCCACAATGCGCATGCACAAATTATTGCTTATTCTTTACCTGAGAGAATAGGCGATTTACCTAAACTCACTAGTATTTGCAAAGTGGTTTATATAAATACAGGGTGATTTATTTGCTGTGTTTTATTCTTAAATATATGTATAGAGGCAGACTAAAAGCATTCGATATTTAGGTGATGCAACGACAAAATCAAATAGATGCATAAACACACACACTCGAGCCTTTACCTACAGTGAGTGAGATTGCCGGATCCCTAATACCCCTTTCCTAGTCCCATCCTTTTTCCTCCCCCTCTTCTCCCGATTTCATGTGCCGGCAACACATTCGTAATCCAAGCGTTATGGTGACCTGTTTAGAAGTTTGCCAGACCAATGCAACAAAAACAAAAAAAATCAAATTACTTCCACAAAATCAATATAATACTATCATTGAAAATGGACTCTACGTATCTTTTTAATTAACAAAATGTATTCTAAGATCAATAACTGAGCCGTTTTAGACGTCACAACTTCATAGGAATAACTTTCAATAATAACTTCCTACATCATCAAAACTTCACACGTCACACATCCAACAGGTTGGTTGTGGTCCACATTGCAGCGACTTTTGACCCTGACCACCAGCCAACCTACTCGCCCGCTTTGAGAAAGTGCCGCAAGTAGGCAATGGACCACATAGTCCCGTGTGAACCTTACTGACTGACTTAACGTTACATAAAGCGAAAACATTGACAAGTCACGAAATCCCGGTAATTATAAAGCTTGTAAGCTTGAAGTTGACTACTAGATATTCGCTGAATGGAGGCGCTACGAATATACAACACCATGAATGTACGAACATAAAATTATGTTATTAATCCAATATTAGAATACCAAAGTCAACTCGTTGAATATAATGATGAATAGAATAACGTAACGAGATGCTTCATAATACAGGTCAAGTCATTGCCAAAACTAGAAAAATATAGCAGCATCGACGACCGGTCTTTTGATTTCGTGTAATATGCAAAATTTATGCTAATCTATAAATAATAAGAAATAATCGCAGCTAGCAACGAAACAAGTAAACATAGGGTCCAACCCAAATAGGAATTAGTAACCCAAGACATAAAACCGGGCGAACCCATACGAATTCCGCCGAAAATATTGTCTTGTAAATTTTGAGAAGTTGGTAACAAAATCTCAGCTGCGGAGCCCGTATAAAGCCACGCTGAGTAATGACACACGTGGGAATGTGCGAACTTCCGCTCTCATAATGAACGTAATCGCAAGCACTTATCGTCCACGTAATGAGACAACTACGGGGCTAGTTGAAAACTTCACTATACTTGCCTCTGCCACTATGGTTTTTCAAGCGCCATTGATAAACACAGGTAGTCTGGACGATCATGTTATTAAGGGTTGTAAATTGACTCTAGAATCTTTAGAGTATGTTGTTGATTGCCTGGTACGCTCTTATCAAATCTAAACAGTGCTTACAAAAATATACTGATGACTTGAATTTCGAACCATGGTCTTGATGAAGGATAAGGCATGAGAATCTGTGACAATAATACGAAATGAAATATTTAACCTATATTTTTCCAATACATTTTAAATTATTAAATATGTCACAAAAAAAGCCTGTAAATTAAAATCTTAACGGGAATGTTAAAAGCCAATACAAAACAACTTGGTGTGAGAATTTCATCAGGATTTTACTAACAATTAGGAAGAAAGTGTTAAACCAAACGAAGCCTCATACTATTAATGGCCGATAGATCACCAGAATCTGTGCCAGAGACCCCGTTTGAGAGCATTCGTGTGTCATTGTGTTCTTTACATAAAAACACGAGTTATTTTTCTCAATGATCTCTCCACAACCGGTTTTAAGGAATCTTCGTGGGTAAAGCACGGTAAAAAACAGTAGGGAGTGAGTGAATCAGATTAAATTTTATTCCGCTAAATTGTCGTTTTTTATCTATATTCTCTTATAAAGAAGTACTTATATGTAAAAATGTGTTATAGCTGGTTATAATGTATTTTACTTTTTGAGTTATATATAGACATTTCTAGTTTATAGTTTTTTTTTTTTATTTTAACGAGTATTCATAGTTTAATCTTAGCTCTCTGTCGATTTTAGTGACAAAGAACCTTAGAAATAAAAATTTGGTAGCAATTATTCGAAAGCAGGTTCAATAAAGTACATTAGACCTCCTAAGACCGATTAAATCAGCCTCCACAATCCTGCATAACTTAAGCTTAACTTAAAGTGCACCGATTTGCTCAACTTTTAAAATAACCTTAGAGAATTTATAAGATAATATTATCTACAACCCTGAGAGGATCACGATTCACGACATATTTTGGGTGTTGCTGTCCAATTCTCACAAATATGCTGTCAGTTTCTAACATGTTATGACCAAAGCAATAAGGCTCAAAACCCACTGTATTTTTAATAATTGAATTTTGTATTTTGGGCATCGCTTTGTAAGACATGAATGAATTTTAATATGGGGTTAAGTTTTGATCTTTTTGAGATATCCCTGTTATAAACCAATTTGTGTTAGATGGGTTCTTAGAAATATTCGTGGTTTATTTTTGAGTTAAGCAAAAAATATGATCTATTATTATTTGCATCTTCTTAGTTGCAGACTCAAAAGGAATAGGTATAACGAAACCATTAGCAAGTTAATTAAGTATTTCTAAGGCTATGTTTATACGTGGGTTATTTGACAGGAACCATAAGCATGACAGTCAATTATTTTTTTACCCGTCTATTCTTAAAATCAGCAAATGCAAGTTTATACTATTATTCAATCAAATGATGCTGGCACTTCACATGGCTGTTTGTATTTGCTATTGAGTGTTTGTCGTATTTGGAAAAATATATGACATTTAGGCAAACATGCATATAGAGGCAAATATGACCATCCATACTTAGCAGACAAATAACAAACACACAAACATTTGGCATCAGATAGCCAGGGTGTTTCCAATACTATGGACGTGTCTCAATTTGCAGCAGCATTTTATTATTTAAATACATGCTACGTGTCAGAAAACAAGAGGTATTGAAAAAAACCATGGAGAGCAAGGCGCTGGTGGATGCTGACTATGCATAAAAATCGAACCAAATACCAAAATACAAGACGTCCGTACAGGACTATAGCACGTGCGCTTCTGAATATGGCCAATGTGTAGACTGTTTGTTTGCGAATTTGTCTATTAATTCCTTTTGATGTGCCTCGAAAAACTGACAAGCGCGCGGTAACGCGTATTTGTTATTTGCCTTGTTTGTCAAATAGGCAAATAAGGCCACATTTTGTCAATTAAACTGACTACACATGGTAATTGTTTGCCAAATATGCCAAATACACAAATACAAATAGCCATGTGAAGTGCCAGCATGACAATGATGCCGTGTATCTAAACTATCAACTGCGTAGCTCTACCATTTAAAAATTCAATAGTTTCCATATTCATCATAACTAATTCATTTCCTGCAGTTAATTACAATCTTAATTCAATCCGCTCAATCAAACCAAGATTTGATCCACCAAAGCCGTGCATTTCGCAAACTAGAATTAGATTTGGCGATGCTATCGCCCACAACTAATTGCATGCATTAGTACTCAAAACGTGTGTGACCGATCTGGTTTATGACTCCTTGAGATATTTCCCTTCACTGCAATTCTAAACTTGTTTTAACGATTTCGAAGGGTGTAACAATAGTCATAACTAAATATTGTATATCCGAGAAATAATTAGATATGGAAAACTGAAGAACAAGTGCTGTGGCGTACTTTAGCCAAGGCAGCTCTTTAACAATGGATGACCACTTAATGTACAATGACGGTTTTTAATGTTAATTTGTGAATTCGATCTATGACGTCATTTGTCTGTATAATCTTGAAATCCGAATTCTCTTTCACCTTTGCTATTATCGATCAAATATTCGCCAGATTCGTGATCTTCAATCTACTTGCATAATATTGATTTTGCCTTTGTAAAGAGGACTCACGATCAAATCGAAATCCTTCTGTGGGACAATGAAGCTTGTTAAAAAGAAGCATATGTATCGAGATGGTGAGTGCATCGTTTCGTTGCACAGTGGCTAATGGAATGCGAAAGCGAGATTTCTTCGTTCCGGTGGCGTGCGTGCGTTGACAGCACGATTATGCAGCAGACGGCGGCGGGATCGCTTTGATGCCAGTGATGGCAGAGACAAAATCTCGACGAAATTCGGTGCCAGGTGGCTTTTACAGGCTGTCGATACAAGGGCTTATAGTCTGCCAATTACTGTCTACAACTTACGTGTGGTAAAATATATTTTAAATATAAATTACAATTTTACAAAACATTTACATTATAAACTTAACTCTAAACTTATAATATGATCTCATTAGATTTATTGATAATTTAGTATTACTGCAGAATAAGTTTTTAATTTTTTTTTTTGCATATAGTTTATTCACTTGTTTCATTTTATTTTTACACATTGCCATAGTTTCATTGTATAGGTATATTCAGTTCTCTCCTGAAATTCAGAAACTTTGTATTATATCTCTTTTATATATATTTTAATTATACATTAGTTTAACACTTGAACAAATCTTATTGTGCATAGTCAATGCAAGTATAAAAGAAATAACGTAGTTTTTATTTTTGTCTACATTTATTTCCCTGGTTTTATGAACTCACGGCTACTTGTACAACTCCCTTATTAAGGTACCCCAAGATACAGGCATGACCTAGTTTGGGGACCCCTGATAATTTTTGTAATGTTCAACCCAGATATGCCAAATATTGTTAAGTGTAATATTTAAAGCATTGTTATACCTTATCTCGATTGTTTTTGTGCAATAAAAAAAAACATACAGCGTATGCCAAAACGTTTAGATGAAATTTAGCATTACTTTAAATTAATTCGTATTGAAGTTATTCGGCTTCGAAAATATGATGATAGAGCTTTTTCAGTTAAAGACATGGATTTAAAATTGAAGACAAAAGTTTCATGTCTTTGCAAGGTGGGGCCAATAAATAAATCATTCTTGGTTAAAAAACGAAATGAATACATTTACTTTGCTGCAAAATCGGAATTACGAGCAAAGGGAAATTTCACGATAATTAGTAACGGATATTTTCCTCCTTTCAGTTTTTTAAAGCGAATTAATTACCTATAATTTATAGAAACAAGAAATTCTCAGAAAATAATATCGTATTTATATAGTATTTCATTAATGTATGTCCAGCGACAGAAAGTAAGATTATGAAGTCGCGTACACAATGAAGTTGTGAAGCCATAAATAATAAATGTTAAGAGAACATTTACATTTTTCATTTAGAAAGAGTACTTTCATTGGTAAGATTCAAGAAATATGTGCGGCGACACAATACGAAATGCATCGACGATCTAGCAGACGCCAATGATGCAAATTCAAAAAGTAACTAAGAACTAATGTTTGGCAATAGTATACACCTTCAGATTATATTTAAGTATTAATCCCAGAGTGCTTGCTAGCTCATTATACTCATATTTACTAATATACCAGTTAGCGATCGTATAGACAAACTCTAAACATTTATTTCCTTTATACTCTTTGTCACTTTTCATTCCTTACACATCACATAAAATCAAACAAACTCCGCAAAAACATTAAAACGGTGTCACAAAATTCACAAAATAAAACTGACCATATTCCATACCATATTCACATATATCCAAAAAATGAAATGACATTTTTTGTCGGCACAAGTTGTAAAAAACAATTGGGAGCGCGCGTCGCGTCGTCCGGTCGATGCGGCCGGTCGCGGCCCGCGAGGTGTTAACATTTAACCTAATATTCCACATCGACAACACGTAGAACCTGCTCGGGAAGTGCGCGCCCGAGTTAAGGGCAAGCTGAATGATACACAGCGGAGAAATTAGCTAAGAAAGCGACATTGATAAACATATACATCCAATAAATCAATATTATGGTTAGTCGTCATGGTGATAGATTTTACTTTAACATTAAAGAAAAACATCGTGAGAACATTTTGCATACCATACTGATTTACAAGAATTCTATGTTAAGTCCGCTAAATTGTACCTATTACGCCGCGCCGGTTTGGTGCCTTACTCTATGCCAGCCAGTAAACAGTAGATGATATACCTACTCAATAGTAGGTACCTACCATTACATTTGGTAACTACCATTGGAAGCTTGGTAAAGATTTTAGGGTTTCTAGTATTAACAAACTCGATATTTTATAGGAAAAGAACAAACAGTATCAAAAAATAAATTTTGGTATGTAATTTTATGTAACTGTTCAGACTTCAAACAATGATGGCGTGTTATAATATTATATCCCAATATCTTCAGGTAATTTATAGGATATCTAAGCACAACACTAATAAAACTGAGATGATTAACAAACGGAAGCGCACATCCGACACCATAACGACTTGGCTAACTTTTTCTGTTTAATGAATCGTGAATAGTTTCAGCCTCTAGATTTTATTTATGTTCCGTTCTGAAGTTTTTATTTGGTTGATTATAAAATACTTTCAGAGGTTAAATATCTATATTGTTTAAACTTTTGTAAAACTCCAAATAATACACCGAGTGTGCAATCATATTTCCTCTATTCTTTTCCAACATCATGTACATTATTTGACATTTGACAGCCTCCGTGGCGCAGTTGGTTAGACGCCGCCTGTGAAGCGAGAGGCCGCGGGTTCGATCCCCGCACCGAGAGAAATGTTTGTGTGGCCCATAAACATTTCTTCCGGGTCTGGGTGTTGTGAGACCGAAAGTAGTTCCTGATACCCACGACACAAGACTCGATCTTAGTGTGGGATCAGGACTATGTATGTGACTGTTGGGTGTTATTTATTTATTATCACAAGGCTCTCTACAACGTACAACTCGCATATAAAGCATTTAAGCTTATAATGCCTATTTTTTATTGCAATGATTGACAAGACTACCTTACCGTTTGCCTAATAGTAAGAAATACGCACCATCATCATTTTAGGATAGGTTTACGCATCGCTCATGAAATCATCCGTTACACATTATCGTTTTTTCTCTAATAATGTGTAACCGTTTGATTTATTTTTCTCACAAAAACTTTTAAAACAATTGAAAAAACATTCTTCCGCAATCACAGGCTAACTTCACGGCGCTGTGAATACCCACCATCCAGCAGAGCACTCATATGTATGGTTTTCAATTTAAAAATCTTAGCTGATTTAGTTTTTTTAAACTTACAACATATGACATATCAAATTCGTCTGTAAAGAGAACAAAAATAAATAATACATTGAAACAAAACTATGTGAAAGACGAGTAGAAGAACATGACTTTTGAACTTAGTACTTACTTAATCTCATGGCTTTTGATCTTAGTAGTTAATTACCATGACCGAATTTTCACTAGAGTTATATCAAAAAAGAATAAATTAAACGCATCATGCGAAAGTTCCGCAAACGTTGTGAAATACAGATTCCCACGAATAATGTCTGCTCATTTAACAAGTCATGTGCTTACATACCTGCTTAGGTATTGTATATAACCCACATGAAATTAATTCAAGAAGACGCTAATCGTAACATCAACTTTATGAAAACACGATTGATGTCACTATACTTGTGATGGTTTAAAAACATAATTTTGCTTCATAACATTTGTATAATACTTTATTGTTGTTTATTACAATTTAAATTATTTTTTGGTTAATACATTGTATCAAATGTCAGACGCCCGCCTACAAGGTGGACGGACGATCTGACTAAGGTCGCAGGAAGTCGCTGGATGCAGGCCGCTTCCAACAGGTTCCAACACATTGTGGAGATCCTTGGGGGAGGCCTATGTTCAGCAGTGGACTTCCTGTGGCTGATATGATGATGATGAAGTTTGTATCAACCGACAGAATAATGTTTTTAGTACCGTTTTTACACCTGAAAAGTTTCCCGACTTAATTTGATTTTCTTCTTCAGCTTTTTTTATTGCTGTCGTAGGCAACCGATCTAGCGACCCAGCGGTGTAGCGACCTGATGGTAAGCGGATGCTCATGGATACTACAACAACTAGAACAAAAACCCTATTCACCCCACTAAACTCAAATTTCAACTTATCAAAAGCATCTCGCACAGTTACTATGACAATATAGTTATACTGCTTCTCCTTAATCGCTCCATCTGTAGTACCGTTGTATAGGACCGGTCGGCGATCCGGCCCCGTGATGGATGACGCTGTGACGTCCCATTACGATTTCGCGAGTCATACTGCCCGGGGACAGTTGTGAGGTGTCAACGATTAACTTTTTACAGGTTTGATGGACTGGAGTCAGACAGAGTTCATTGGTTGTGGACAGGACGAACAGGTCGCTGGAAGTTTTTGGGGGAAGCTGTGATCGGCAATAGACGTTCTGTGGTTGGAGAAGCAGAAAGAGAGTTTTTAAGTGTAAAAGAAGTAAGTGTTGAGAAACACACGGTTTCAGCCTCTGTGGCGCAGTCAGTTCAACGCCGCCTGTGAAACGAGAGGCCGCGGGTTCAATTCGTGTACAGAGAGAAATGTTTGTCGTTCCCAAAATATTTCTTTCAGGTCTGGGTGTTTGTGAGACCGAAACTCTCGCGTAGTTCCTAATATCCACGCCACTGTTGAGTGCATTTATTTACATAGAAAGATAATCGCTAGTACTTTACGTGACGTACTTTCTGAGTCGAAATGGGTTTTTCATTATTTTCGTTGGATGCCTACCAGATGTAGAAATCTTAGATTATATACTCGTCTAGATTGAGCAATGTCAACAAACGATGCGCTAAAAGTGTCCTCACTTTCGTTGATATGTGTGAGTACGGGTCGTGTAATTATTGTAATCCAACTGTCAAGGTGTGTGTGTTTAGGGATGCCTACTCCAGATTATTAACTTAACTTTTCCCCATTATTTGATATACAAAATAGGTTAAATAAAATATTTTTTCTTTATTTAAAGTAATCATACTATTCATTAGTAAAAACAATAAAGATCTAAACCCATCTCCTAGTGTTTGTTTCCGAATAGAATTAACTCTTTGGATTTATTGCCTGGGCTGTTATCTGATTTCTGTATTTATGTAAAATATAAATCATCATAAGTAAAATGTTCGGAACACACAACTGAAGTCATGTGAGGCTACGAATGGTCTTCTTTTCGTTTCCGCTGTGTAATGTCTCTCCAGCAATTTGCTAGTACGGAATCCGTAGGACGTCTAAAAATATTATTAGGACCTTGAATAAGTTCTCGCTGTTTCTTCAAAGATGACAATAGATTATGAAATTTTGAATGGCACATGCAAGGCAAAGAATTAATAAAATTACTATGAAGTGCATGTCGTCGTGGGTTTCATTAATATCGTGTAGGTCAGTTTTATTTACTCATTCAATAAATAATGCCATTCTTCTTGTTGTTATTCTGATCGAAATATTATGTAATGATATTTGTGTTTTATAGTTTCTCCCATAGTTTCAACAAATCTTCCTAGTAATAAATTGACAACACTGGCCAATGAAACTCGTCTTCAAAATAATGAATTAAAAGTTCATGTTTTCTTCAAATAATAGTGGTTTAACAATAATGTTACCGATAGAAAGTGATATTGGTAGTATATTATACAGATTTCCCACACAATTGCGATACAATTCGACAGCACAAACCGGCATAATTAATTATTTTTCGGGAGCACGTTCTCCATATGTAGTTCAAATGACACTGACGTACGTGAGAAGCGAGTCTACCAAATTTGGTAGACTTTTTTGAGCCGTGCGGTGAGGTGTGATGTGTCATCTAGACGAGTATATAATCTAAGGTAGAAATAATAAATCCTCACGTCTCATTGGTTGTATTATTAGAAGAGCCACCAACATTTTAATGACGCATAGGATATGTTTCATTTAGTAGCCATCGTGAGGGTAAGCAGTATTTATTTATCTTTCCACCTGAGGAATTGATACCACTGTACAAAGTACTTGGCACAACTCGACTCACGATTTTCGAGACGCGTGACATCGGATGGACGTGCCCGCACTGGAAATCAAATTGGCATTGGAATAAAAAATATGTAGTTTATTAGCATTACATAAAGCAATTGACGTGATATAGCTGTTCATTTTGCAGCAGCACCCCGCATAGAAAGGAGAGCAAATTGATTTATTACTGGAGCTATTATTAAAACTGTTCGAAATATTTCTCAAACTCAATCAAAATTTCATTTTTATTTTTTTCATTAATGAAGCAAATTATTGTGTACACGTACTTTACACATATAATTTAACACATTATGCACAAACTTTTGGGTGATGATTTTACAAACATCAACTTAAGTGCTTCATATTCTCGAATATTTTATTAAACCTATTGACAAAATAACTTTCATTACTTGTTGTACAGTAAATCTGCAAAGCTACCAAACCAACCACGATATTTTATAGAATTACTATAATTAATTTAACTCTACGCATAACAAGCTAATCTCTCTTCCTACATGTACACACACCACATTTATACATCAGCACGTATATGAAACCCAATCATCGCTTCACAGGTCGTATGATTTAACGTGTTACATAATTACACGCTGTTACGTAATTAATTCACGCATCTCAGGTGGACGAAGGTTATTGACATTTAATGCGAGGCAAAAATCACACCTGGCGAATTGTGGAAGCGAAGGTTGATTTTAAAGAGGAAAGAAAGAAAGGAGCTATCAAGGAGTGATTATTGAAGCCTATTGACATTTATTTATTTATAGGGACAAAGAGTAGTATCTTTTTGGTAACTTTCGTGTACGATCGTGGATTATACCCGAGTTTAGCTTACCTTATTAGCTTAAGGTATGCTATAACCGGTAGGTAACAGCATACCTTTAGGCTAGAACGATGTACTTTGCAATTCTAATACGTATGATTTTATTAATAAGAGCTCATTATTATCAGCTAAGATAGCTAATTCGTCCTTTGAATGAAACATCAAAAAGTTCATCAGTATATTTATTCTGAGTGACAAACGATGAAACAATTGGCCTTTGATTGATCAAAACACGTCTTAGACAGAACTAACTACCATCAAGTAATTTATCCGTCTTTGTATATAAATAAGCATCACCTGCAAATCTTATAATCAGACATGTTTTGCGGTAACACCAGTAGACAATTGAATATCTAACGTGTTGATAATAGACGCCCTGCGGTCGACCAGGTGCGACATATCATCGCAGAAGTCGTAATTACGCAACACTATCTACAGCGAGCGACATTCAATACAAAACCTACTAATACACAGTAGAACAACATTCTAATTGTATTAGGTATTTAACTGGCGATATTTGGAGCCGGATACTGGTAGAATAAAAGTCGTGATATAATTTAGGCTGTAAATAATTTTAATATCGGACGAATTTATTTACCGAATCGAGCTAGTTTACTGGTACACAATGGACCTATGATTTCGCATAACAGTATTTTTTTTTTTTTTATTGCATTGAATGGCGAGACGAGCAAGCCGTTCGCCTGATGGTAAGCGATACGACCGCTCATGAACAGTAGCAATATTCCACTGCGCTCGCCATCCTGAGACATAAGATGTTAAGTCTCAATATGTCCAGTAGTTGCTCTGGCTACAATGTCCTTCAATCCGAAACACAACAGTGCATTTAAGCAGTGTTGTTTCACGGGAGAAATAGACATTGCGGTGGTACCTACCCAGATGGCTTCTCACATATGAGAGACCTACCACCAGTAAAGTATTTATGCTATTCTGCATCCTAGTCCATAACGGAGTTAATTATTTATCAATAGAATTATATTTTAAAAATGCGGTTGGAATGAATTAATCTAATGAAAAAATGAAGAAGGACACATTATTACGGAATACCTAAAGATACTTAAATTGCGATATAACGATTGGCGACTGCAAAGTTATTATATAAATATTGTTATAAATACCAGGCACTTAGCTACCTAACAAATTAGTTTAATGGTAATAAGTTGGAAAAAACTCGGTGTGACTAAATCCGCAGTATTGTGATTTCGTGATTTTACAATCACGGAACTGATTCCAAATTAGATACAAAAATCACAATTGATTAGAATAAAACGATTTTACATCAGTCATGCGCTTAGACAAAATGGCACTTGTAGTGTTGTATATACCATTTATTGATTAATTCATAAATTACCATCTAAATCGATATTGAAGTATATTTTTAAATCGATCGTAGTATATTATTCATCGATATTCGCTATCATCTTTATCAACAAGCTATCGGTTACCCGAAGGTTGTTGAAGTTCATGGTCATAGAGCCTAGGATTACAGGTTATTCCACACTGGCCTAATGCTAAAACCTTTACCTATATTTGATATTTTATTGGATTATACCCTTCACTGCATGCCCTAACAATAACAATATTAATTCATGACCTTTTAAACTGCAAAAACGAGACCCTATTATCGCACATCGAACCAAATAATTCGCATTATCCCAAACGGTCAGCCTATAAAGGTTAACTAGCAACCTGACCACAATGAGCGCAATTTAAGCAACAATTACTTTAAATAATGACCCATAAAAGTAATCGCGTATGCGAATATTTTTGACAGGTGTGCCAAACCGGTTGCGAGAGAGCTTGCATTTGGCAGCTGTCATTACTGAGGTATAACGTCAGATTTGGTAATCGTGACTAGAGATGTCATCGATCTATTTTGACTTTATCGATTAACCTTCATCGAGTAAAATTTAAATATGCAGATTGCTTAAGCATCCATATCAATCATGTCTTTATTAATAACGAAAACGATCTGTCTTATATTTTAATGGATAACCATACGCCTGAAGGAGTCAATTCGAGCATGACCAAGTCACATTTTACACAAAAAATTTATGTATGCATTTTTTCAATTTATAGCAACACAAAAGACTACTATTTTAACATGATCTCGCAAAAGTTGAAAACGCCAATCGTGTAATCGAACTTAGAAAATCACAGTTTACCGACACGATCTCTATAATAAGCCGATGATACAAAAGCCAACACATCTATTCTCTATACACAAAACCAATCCAAACATGGATGCAATCTAAAAAATAAGTCATCTACGAAACAATCATTGCGTTACATGATTAAAAAATAAACACTACATTATCAGCTGTCAAGAGTACAATAGAGATGGATGGATGTGATGAAATGAAAGTAAGCCATATTAGTACAACTAATTTAGTTAAGACTATTCGTCATTGTTATTGATACGTGGACGACCTCGTCACTGACAGTTGTTTGTGTGGTCCCATATTAGGACTATGATATTTTGCAATATGAGCTAGCTATGTCCTTTTTCCCAGAGAAGTAGGCAGAGTTGCAACCCTGTAAGATAACCTTGTTCGGCCGTGTACATTCCATCCCACTATGTAATAAGGGTGCGCTCCTTATCACATATCGGGTACTCCTGACACCGGGCTCAATAGAAAAATCCAATATCACTTTGCCCGACCCGGGATTCAAATCTCAGACCACAGCTTTGCAATCATATCGTAGTATAACTGCACCACCGAGGCAGTCATCAGGCTGTGTCCTACTGCTCTAATGACAAAATATTATATCTCGATGAAGCCTTCTTCACAAATTACCAACAGCAAAGTAATAAGTAGTCGCCTGGCGTCCTAATATTAAATTTTAGTTTTATCAGATTTTTTTTAAAATTCTTTTCTATGAATTTCGTGTTTACAATAAACAAGAACATCTTAGCATAATCTTCAAGACTTATGCAATTATCTATAAGTAATAGATTTATTTTCAAGAACGCTACAGATTACATTGTCTAGCACAGTATTAATATTTACCTGATCAACGCGCAGTTTCCTGCTGAACTCATTGGCTCCGCACTCCATTCTTTGCGCCTGAAACAAACGAATATTATTGTTACTTAAAAACGTGAAAGTAATTCCGAATGCGGGTTCCTGTGGTTGGTTCTTGCTAAAAATGATACTAAGTTTTCTACAGATATTAAGCTTTTTGACAATAAGCTGTTAAAGACGCCGGCTGTGATACGTGTGGCTGCAGGTTCGATCCCCGCACCAACACCAATATATTTTGTGTCATCCACAGGTACTTCTTTCGGAATTTTGTGTGTAAAACCATATAGACTCTCGTAGTTTCTACTACCCACGACACAAGACTCCATCTTAATGTAGGGTCAGATCTATTTATGTGACTGTTGGGTATATTTATTTATTGTCATTCTAATTGTAACAGGCAATACTAAATCTCGATTAAATAAAACTATATTTGACAGATAGGTCAACTCTTTTATAACAAATTATATAACACTAGAGCTACATTTTTAAAAACTAATTCAGAACATAGAACTGGAAAGTAAATAGGTAATACCTTTTTAGAATATTTCTAGAGAGATTTCTGCAGTTGTTTAAAAAAAAGATGACGTGAAAGAAAGCAATTGCAATGCATGCGTCCATCCGCTCAACGAGCTTTACGATCTCAATTAATCATTAACAAGTTTCGCGATTTTAAACTTTATTACCAAGTGATAAGTGTTATTAGAAATATTGAATCACTTTCTTCAAAGGAATTTGTTTGGACCAAAGCATTTTATGATCTATGTTTAATTGAGTAAGATGCATTTTGCTGCTAATGGGTAGCTGTCGCAAAGTTCAACAAACACCTAATGATGGCGTCAGGATGTTACTGATCGCCAGCAAGTGTTGATTTTATAGAATTTTTGTTTATGATTTGCATAGCGTTTGCAAATTTTATTTAGAACTGCATCAAAAATGTCTTAGCAACAAACGTTATAAATAGAAGGGGTATATTAACCATAAGTACCAATATCTTAGAACGTCACATCAGATAATTTTAGCCACCTAATTTTTATTTTTTAAAAATGCTGTTTGTCAAATAACTTTCTTCATGGCATTCTTGTGCAAAACTCTCAATAACAATCATGTTTTTCTTCGCCTTTAGAGTGGAAGCTAAAATTATAAACCAATAGATAACATTTAATCCATTCAATTAAGCCTTACAAATGTGCATAGTTGGTGTCACATGTAACCGTTCTACTAGCAGCCGGAAGCAATATTTCTCCAGATCATCAGACACTGTTATGAGGATGCCACATTCCATAGACGCTGTATTTACATCAATCATAGCAAAATCTGGATCGCATACGAATTATTCATGTGTATTATCTAGAGAATATTGTACTGGAAACAACGGCAGAACTAGAATACAGTATTGGTGACTCATCATGCATATATCTTTGGTTTCGGTGTCATTGTTAGAACAACTATTGTTAATTTAAAAAATATTTATATAAAAACATGAGATTGTAAAAAAATACCTGAAATATAAGAATATTTAATAGACAAAATAAATAGACGTTAATAGACAAAATAAATAAGCTGATGCTGCTGAAAAAGGTAATATGAACTACTAGAATGCTGAAAGAAAGATTATTCAACAAGACAATTAAATTAGCAACCTGGTCGATAAATAAGTTACGAACACGGAATGAGAGTTTTCATTTTATTTATTTGAGTCCATTATCAGCATGATATAAAAAGAAATAAAGAAGGATAACATCATAGCCGGAAGATACAAGCCTCACTTTTCTGGTTCTCACAAGATTCGCATTAGATGTGTGCTCTGGAAACATCTCTTAAAACAGTTCCATGTAGTTACAAGAAGCAAAGGTTAAAGTGCGAGCTAAGAGTGAACGGCGTCACAAAGACATTCCTAAGATATCCCAAGGCCTAATCCAGTTCGCAGTAATCAAGTTATTTTCAAGTGAATCTACCAACTACAAGTACACGACAGATCGTGACTCGGTCATAATGTGTCTCGTTCAATCTGAACCGTAAATCTTTAGGAAAACACGGAAATATTTGAAAATGCTCTAGTCTTCTTAGTTCTTTTAGTAATTGACAATTGAAATGTATATAATATGGAATCATTATTACTAAAGCCAAAATGCACAAAGCTAAACCACTTATAAATAGGAATAGAATGTCAATATAGTATCAATTTTAATTGTCTCTTTAGTCCAAGTAACGGCTCCAATAAATTGTTCTGCAGCGTAAATATTATTCTAGTATTATGTTAAACGAAAGATAAGTCAGATAAATTGGACATTTAACGCAATAAACAGAAGAAATACTGCAACATGTACTGTGCTAGTGCATTCATAAGACCCTTCATTTACAAACAACGGCGCCATTTGACGCGTTTAAGTTGAAATTACCATTCAGACCTACAGCTATTGAATATTGCGAATGTATTAAAACAAATGGGATATTTAAACAAATATAAACAATTTTAAAGAATAAAACACGTGTGTTTCGCAAACAAACAATGAGACAATTGTTATAAATACTTCCAGTGTCATGCCGACCCTCGGCGACGACAGCCGTCGAAGAATTATTGTTGAGCTTCATTAATATTCAAGTCTCGTCGACGCGTCGTTATTTCTGAAAAAGGAGCGCAAATGCTTCGTCCGAAGGTTAGGGATTGCGAAAATGTTACGCACATCACATTGCAGAACGTAGCAATCGTTTTCAGCACCTAAATAAATGTTTATTGGTAGGCCTTTAATACTTTGTTACTTATATTGCAATTTAATTACCTCTATACACTTTACATTGCTCTTCATATCTATAATATAAAAATGAATCGCAAAATGTGTTGGTAACCGCATAATTCAACAACGCCTGGACCAATTTGGCTGATTTTGGTCTTGAAATATTCGTGGAAGTCCTGGGAAGGTTTTAGGGGTGAGAAAAATAGGAAAATTTCTGAGGAAGATACTAAAAACCTTTTTTTTGGGTATCGTTCAAGCGTGATGCGTCCAGCCAGTATAGGATGATCTTTGTTTATTTGACGGGAGACGTAAAAGACGGTCCAGATTCAACTACCACCCAACGTAAAATGATCTATCTTTCCATTGTCTTTCATTGACGGCTGACGAAATAGAACAAAATTCAAAAAATGTGTACATCGTGTATATAATATTATCTAGATACGGCGTCTTGCGCATAATTTTGTTAAATGTAAATTAAAACGATGTCCACATCTACCAAAATCGCCCATTGTTTTTTGAGATTATTGCAACAGTTTTAAACAAAGTATACTCTATCGAAGCGTTTTGCCGGAGTATACCAAAATATATCTAATTATAATTTTTCGTTTTCATAAACGACATTGTTTTTTGAATTTATACTTTTAGATGCGCTGGGGGACATATTTAAATTTCGCATTAGTATTGTTTTCAGACTCAAGAATAAAAAAAATATTGGTACGTTGATGCCGTATCTAGACATTATAATGAAACGATATGCAGTTTTATATTTTTAAATATTTGTTCTATTACTTACGTCACCTGGTAGGGCAGTATGAAGGTTTTATTAATTTGTATATGGTAACGTAATAGACGCGACTGCCAACAAGTTAACGATGGTCACGGGTTCAAATCCCAGGGCACACCTCTGACTTTTCGGATTCATTTCTACGTGAAATAAAATCCGCCAACTCGCACTAAGCAAGCAGGCTGGACTATAATATCTTCTTCTATAATATAAAAATGAATCACAAAAAGTGTTGGTAAGCGCATAGCTCAACAACGCCTGGACCAATTTGGCCAATTCTTTTTTTAAATGGTTATTATTACTTTATTACTAACAAAAAGTAATGGCGTGCAATATTATTAGGAAAAACAGCATTTTGGTGCTGAAATAAGGGACGTAATATTGGATGGACAATAAAAAACGCTAAAGTTTTTAATGTCAAAATTTCATAAGGCAATCTTTATATGTACATGTATATGGAGAGACGGGATATAATAGAGTGGAAGGTACGGGAGAGGGCTGGGATAGCTGACAGATTTGATAGGACGAAATGTAAATGCACGTTATAAGACGGGATGGATAATAAAAGAGAAAGGACGGGACGGATCGGGAAGAGACTGAACAGACGGATGAGACGGGATTGAGCCAGACAGTAGGATAGCTATGTCAAGTTTAGGTATACAAGAGATTAATACGAAAAATAACATGTATTTGGTGTGGAGTGGAATCAAAAAATATATGCACCCAGGCGAAGCTGGGTCGGGCCGCTAGTTAAATTATATATTACTCAGGTTCTAGCATTCAGAAAGTATCTTTAATCTTTGGACAATTTACAGATTTTCCTAATCTTGATTATACAAATGACATGAACTAAAATTAAAGCTTTTCGATTACTACCAATTCTAATACTATCGTGATCCATCATTATAGTAGGAATAAGTTATAAATGATCCCTTATCTAATAGTGACTTCTAATAGTATAATGCAAATTCAAGTAAGATTAGCTTCAAATGCCTATCTAAGACTAATAACTAATTTTGTATGAGGCTGAAAATCATTAATTTGAAATGAATATTGCAAAATCTAAATGCCTCTAACCGAAGGTACATCTAATGATCATGTCATGATCACATCTAAATAATTGTATGCCTTATGTTTACTTTTGAAATGATGCTCATGTTTATGTTCTTTGCTGTAGAATTTCGAAGGCATGTTATGAGTTATGGATTCCCTAGTTATGTATTAACTAAAGCAGTAAATACTAATTTTATCTTCTTTAGTTGGCTTTATACAAAATATTTTGTAGAAGTAGAAGTGAGTATTACGAGTAGTTCTGACTTTTCGGCCAACGCGTCAACTACTAAATGATCACCTACTAACTCAGAAACCTGATAGTAAATATGACGGTACTTTAAACGTTATTGAGCTTCTGGTAATCTCACTCACCACATACAATGCAACAATAAATCTGTGATTATTGCTCGGTATTGTAAGTGCGCGGTGGCCTGTTGGTAAACGAACTCGACGCGGCTGCCAACATGTTCATGTGGTCGCGGGTTCGAATCCCAGGGCACACCTCTGACTTTTCGGAGTCATGTGTGTATTGATAGTCAATCACCACGCACTAAAACGGTGAAGGAAAACATCGTGAGGAAACCTGCATACCATAGCGATTCATAAGAATTTCTATGGTATGTAAGTTCGCCAACCCGCACTAGGCCAGCGTGGTGGACTATATGGCCTAACCACTCTCAATCGTATTCTCGATTGTAGAGTAGGCCCGTGCGCTGCAGTGGGACGTATATGGGCTGATACAAAAAAAAAAGGCAATATTACCACCAAAAATTCAAGTAAATCTCTACTATTTGGTTACTGCTAACTTCAACTAGTTGTACTTGTCTTTGTTTTAAATTGTATTTTATGCAAGTGAAATTAGTAAAACTATAAATTATGGGCTGCTTTGACAAAACGATAGAATTTCTGAGAAACTTTGATTATGGTAAGTAAAAGCATATTTTTTTTTTTATTCTAATTATTTTTTTTTATAAATAGTCAGTCACGTCTTCCATTGATGGACCATTTTACGGTATCGACACCGAAACCGCAAAAGTGTCATTTCCGTCAAATCGAATTATACAATAAACATCTGCGTATTATATGTCGGTCACAACCAATGATAAAAGAATTATAAAGGATGACGCACAAATGTAGCTATATATGTCAAGTTATAGTTATGTTAAGAATATCGACGCGGAATGTACATTTATGTATCTGTCTCATTTACACAAAGCTGACTTGTCCCTTAATGAAAGAGACAAATAATAATTCCTTTGTTTCGAATATGGCAATATTTTGTTCACTAACCACACTGGGACCGCCCATAGACCAAAATGACGCCATTTTAGTTATGCTTTCGAAACCACAGACTATTAAACCAAAAACTGCATGAAATGTCAAACTGTGGCGTTATCTGTCAATCGGAGTAAACAAATCTGCACAGTCAAAGAATTTCGGATTATTCATTGGTTAATCTCGTTTGTTAAGTTTGTTTAGTTTGCTTATTAGTTTAGTTGTTAAGTTTTTAAAATGCCTCAGTGTTGTGTTAAAGGATTCGAGTCGAGTTCAAGCAAAAAGGACCCTAACATTTCTTTTCATAGGTTAGTAACTGTTTTTACGAAATACTAACAAATATGTGCTAAATTTACATTTTGGGTTTATTTTTATCATTTATAAATGTATTTGGATCTTGTTGATTAAGTTTTAGACTCTTCTAGGCGTTATTTATACAAGTAGTGTAAATAACAACCTCATTGTTTGTTTACACACAAGTTTAGAGATGAGTGGATTCGATACGAAATTATTCATATCGATATTATCATTTTTAAATATTTTGATCTTTATTTTTCAAAAAAAGGAAAAAATAGTTTATATTTAAATATATATTCAGACCGACAAACAAAGTGAAATTAAAAATATTTTTTAGATTCCCTATAAACATATAAACCAGGACAAAATGGATACAAAAAATTGGAAGCTATTGGAACCCTGCAATAAATACATTTATTTGTTCATTACATTTTGAAAAAGAAAACAGCTTTCCAACAATATTCCCGGTAAGTGAAATTGTAGTAATTATGATATTTTACCTAATAATCCTATTAATAATACAACTGTTAATCAATAACAAAGATGACATGCAAGATAATTTGGACAATTGGTAGTCTATTGTCTAATGTTCTGGAGAACCTTTTAATGAACAGAAATAGTTTTATATTTTATTATTAATTATTTTAATTGTTTATCTTAACCAACACTTTCATATTCATTGATTGAATTCTAAGTGAGACATAATGATTTTCCTCAGTCAAATAATAGCAATAAAAATCTACCTATGTTATTTTATTTTATTTGGTATGTATTAAATATCCTGATAGGTATTTTTGATTTTAGCAAAGAATGGTGCAACGTGATAATGAACGAAATGTATTAGATGCAACTGGGTGTTTGTCTCGACAGGTATAACCTTGTAACGGTTGTAACATGTAAATTAGTATTAGTTGGTCATATGTTTACATTATGGCGACTAAAAAAGTAACGATAATTGTAAAGTATAAGTATATTTTTAGGAATATCAAGAAATAATTACCTCCAACCGTCACATACATAGTCTGACCCCACACTAAGATCAAAATGTTTAATACATCATATTACTATTGTTTATGTAGCAGTTGCATTTTTATTAGTTTTGTTATTTATCATAATATTAATATTTATACATACATAAACTCACGCTTTTTTCCCAGAATGGGTAGGCAGAGGTGCAACCAGGACACCCACATTTCAGCCTCCGTGGCGCAGGCGGTAAGACGCCGTTTGTGAATCGAGAGGCCGCGGGTTCGATCCCCGCACCGAGAGAAATGTTTGTGCGGCCCACAAATATTTCTCTCGGGTCTGTGTGTTTGTGAGACCGAAAAGTCTCTCGTAGTTCCTGATACCCACGACGCAAGACTCGATCTAGGGGTCTAATGTGGGGTCAGGACTATGTATGTGACTGTTGGGTGTTATTTATTTATTTATTTATTTCGCCTTGTATGTTCCGTCCTACGATGTTGTGGGTGGCGAGCCTATCGCAATATTGGGCACAAATTCCTGACTGTGCTGATAATGAATAGAAAAATCCGATATCACTTTGCGCGACCCGGGATTCGAACTCGAGACCTCAGCTTTGTAACCGTACCATAATACAACTACGCCACTGAGGCAGTCAATATTTATACATAAATTAAAATCTATAGTCCACATTATTCACCGCTTGTATGTTTATGTATGTATGTACCTTATGTTTTTTTTTGTTTGATTGAATTATTCGAAAAATATTTTTATTCTAGTGCTGATTTCCTGCCTTCGTTCGCGATGTCCGCTACAATTCCTTTATTCAAAATCAAAATCAAAATATTCTTTATAGTTTAAGTTCATTTCATTTGGCGATCTAGTGTTGTTATAGGTCTACCAGAATCTCATGGCATTTTGGGAAATTTGAATTTACGTATCGCAACACTGGGGTAATTGGATGAACATATTTTGATACTTTCAATAATTGTAATTAATTATTACTTCAAATCAACATGTTTTTTTAGTACATCTTTGTAAATAAAGTGCATAATGTTTTAAGTATAAATACATAGACTATTTAAACATTCAATATTGTACTTTTAGATTAATAGCCAATGAAATTAGGTAAATAAGATTTTTTCAGTTCTAATTTATAATACACATACGTGCCTTTCGAGTATTTATAATATAGAGGGAGCGCTGGTACTTCCAAAACGTAGATAAAAATGGTGATACCGAGCCACCAGTTTCGTTTTAATTCTCTTTTGTTATTAGTTCTCACTTAATCAAACAACTTTCAATTTCTGAATTGTAAGTAATTTGATTACGAGTAGGTATAATTCAAATAATTATTAGTTCCAAAAATGTTATAAGAAAGATGCAAGGCTGTAAAATAAAAAACGTTTTTATTTTCAATCTTCTTTATATAATTAACACTTTAGTCAGAGCTTACTTCTAAATACTCTTCCTGTACATTTTCTGATGAAGACGATGAACATAAAGGATTAATAATAAACCGTTCCTTATCTAAAATTTCTGGAAACTCCTGTAAATAGGTATTTAATGCATTACTGTTTAGTATCAAAAAATTATATCAAAGTATATACGATAAAACACATGTACATATCTAACACTTACCAAAAAAAATGAAGTATCAAAACTATTCACTCCGGCTTATTTGTTAAAACGACGTCGATTTTAAAATCGACGATTTTGTTTAAATTTAACCAAATTATTCACGGATCTAGCGATAAACCTTGTAAACAATGTGTCGCACTTGTGATTGTAGAACTAATTTGTATATTTTCGCTAAGAAAGTGTAGAAATCTTAAAATATTCACATCAAATGACATAACTCAAGTTTTGAATCAGCTGTTGACCGATGGTATTGCCACATAAAAATCATTATGTTTGTTTTTAATTTTATGCCATGAGATTCTGGTAGACCTATACATAGTTTATTAAGTCTTTTAATTATTTTTATTTTTTTCGAGTTTCATATTTTTTTATATAAAGCAGCTGTTAAATAAATAATTGTCGAAAGAGACTGACTTCTGTTATACAGGGCTTCCTAGTTCAGGAGTCAGGGTGTTATTATGTTGTAAACATGTTGTAATGAAATAAAGATTAATTATTATTATTATTATTTATTCAAATAGTCTTTCAAAAGATCTTTTGGATTGTTCATTTCTGCTACCACTGCTTCGGAACGTGTTGTAGCTGTGAAGAAGAAGTGGCGCAAGAAACTTCGTCAGCAACACGAACTGTCTTCTTTTTTCTTTTTTTTATATCGCCATTTAAAATTACAATAGTTCATGTCACAGAACACAATAATGTCAGTTTATTTAGTTAATTGTGTTTATTTAGTTAATTGTTTAATTTCTATTTTTACATTTTAATTGTTAATTTTGTGTAGATATTTTATTTCTATTTATATATTTAAGTTGTTAGTTTAGTGTACATATTTTCATTGTTGTTTGCTAAATGTCTGTTTTTTTTTAGATTTTAGTTATAATTTGGCAAAAGAAATATTGACATGGTGAAAATTGGGGCTTAAGGAAAAAAGTGTGGTATATTCGAAGTCGCAACCGAATTCTAGCTATTAATAAAGTTGTATTTTATCTCACGTGTGTATTATTTGACAAATCCAATCCAATCATCAGGTAAAACTTACCCATCAAATAAATCATAGCATGAAAAAAATATCAAAACATTGACCTATTATTATCAGATTTAATTTTTAAAGACTTGACTGTCAAGTCCTAAAATCCCCTGTTTATACTCAATTGACATGTAAAGCAAAAATTAAAAATGTTATATTAATGTTAGTCGTATGCCACTGTTGATGATCGATATCGATAAAAAAATTTGGTACTAGCGTATCACTATTTTTAGGGGCGGAGCCGCCGCCATGTTTGTGAATCAAAGTGGTACGCGTCACGTGACCTTATGTTTCATCCCCTCTATTCTTTAATCATTGGTCACAACTAGGGCGTGACGGATTGACAACAATAAAACGGGCATTATTCTACACTCGCTCCTACCACTTTCAACTGTTTTCTTAACTGGAAATAAAATTAAAGGATTTTAAAAATACTGCAATCTGTTTGACAATTATCTGCATAATATCTAGCTTCTGGTTTTGATGACGTTATAATATAAATAAAATCAAACTATTATCGATCTTACTTTCAATAACAGTTCATCAATGAATTGAATTAGCAATACCAAATATTACCATATGAAAACTTCGATTACCGGGGACCATCGTCACATTATGTCTAATTGAATAATTTTCTCGCGTGAAAACGAGTGATTAGTGTAAAAAACGCCATTATTGGAAAGTAACAATTCAAAATTTAACACTCGCTCCACACGCAACATTTAGAAATGTTTCGAAACAAATCAATTATGAACATTGAACATATAAATTTCCCGGTTATTTCAAAGGTTTTATATGCTAACAATGCAGAGGTTTCCGCATTACAGAGAATAGAGGTTACTGGGCGCTATTTTAACAATTATCTGCGATTTGTAGGTTAGCTATGTGATAAATTTGCATCTTGTGTATAAGCAAATGTTTTTTTTATATATATTTACAACGTTTATTTAAGCTTACTGGAAACGAGGTAGATAACATTGGTTAAAGAAAGAACTAACATTATTGTGCTTAAATTATAGAATTCTAGTGATCAACATTTTTTCTAACATACAACCCCAAAAAACTTAATGAATCATGATTTGTTTATTCAACGATCATTCCAACGAAAGAAAAGCTTATGTCACTCATGCTTTAAACGTTAGCCTGGAGTCTAGCCGATCATGTCTCTTCATATGATGTATCGGCACACAAGTATTAATATATTCCAGATCAACTAGTAAAATATGCAAGTAACACAAACATTTCCTAACTCACCCGCTTAAAGGGCCTGACGTTTATTGATGCATATTTCATGACATAATTATAAATTTCGCCTAGTCACAAGCTTTAGAATTAATTTTGAATACATTTCCTGCGTATTATCATAATCTTATGCATCGCGCATCCATTTGTGATGTAACTGCGGCCTCACACGACGATATAGATACAATGCCTGATGGGAACATCAGCATTTATAGCATCGCATTGCAAACCTTACTAAATATATCAATCACAGATCACGCCTCGATGTCTATACATTTAGATGTACAAAAGAGTAAGTAATCAAATTAAAGGGACTTTTTTTTTTTTTACTGCTGTGAATGGTGAGACGAGCATGCTGTTCGCCTGATGGTAAGCGATGCGACCGCTCATGAACAGTAGCAAAACCAAACAACACCTTGAATTACAAAGCAATGCTTGGCATTGCACTGCGCTCGCCATCCTGAGACATAAGATGTTAAGTCTCAATATGTCCAGTAATTACTCTGGCTACAATGTCCTTCAATACGAAACACAACAGTGCATTTAAACTGCTGTTTGACGGGAGAAATAGACATTGCGGTGGTACCCACCCAGGCAGCCTCTCACATATGAGAGACCTACCACCAGTAAATCGAATAGAAAGCGTCTGAAACATAAATTAAAAGAAGTCATGAGGATAATTGTGTGATTTAGTATACATATATTGTAAAATATTGCATGACGTAGTAAAGGACAAAAGAAAACTAATTAGAAAAAAAAAACTTACTGGAACAAATACTATTTTTTATCGCAATGGCGAGACGAGGAATGGTGAAATCGAATGGTCGTACGATGGTATGCAATACGAACGCTCATGGACAGTCAATCTAACAACGCCAAGAATTACAGAGCAATGCTTGGCTTGACATCCTGAGACATAAGATGTTAAGTTTTACACAATTAAAAAAACAAATTTTTGCCAAAATAAACCCCGCAAAACAAATTAACAGCAGACATAATAAAACAAATTAACAATCCACTCTGAAAGCCTAAAGTAGCAGTAATGAAAAGTGGATTGCGTCATGAAAACGAACCGCACCCGCTATTCGACAAAACCTAACCAAAGGGCGACAAGGCCGAAGGAAATTAAAAACAAAGAGGTAACATATGAGGTTATAATGGTAATGTGTTGGCGTATCAACAAGATGTATCGCGAAGGACAGATAGACGTATTTAATTTCCTAATACAATGTGGGCATAATTGGCAACAGACCTCTTTGGGTCGGAGCCAATTTGACTTTTAATCAGTACCTAAGTTGGAAAAACAAACATAGCCATAATGTTGTCATAGAATTTATGCAATATTGGTAGATCTATACATGTTAAGTGGAGAACGATGTTATATTAAGAACTACTTTCATATATTCAATTTTGTGTGATCGTTCATTAAAGGGTTCTCTGCAAGAATGTTATGTGCCTTATAGACATGTTATCAAGAACAAATTAATTACTTTTATTACAAAAGGAACTAATACAAAATAAATCCCAATAAGGACTCACTCTTATTAAATTATGCAACCAAATTGTGAACTAAATCAAAATAATTACGGACTTCTGGTGTAAATGATAAAAGCTACATAATTTCAAATGCCATAAAATATTCCAATCATGTTAAATAATTTCTTTATCATATGACAAGTATCTTATTTAACACCGGTAATACTTGAGCCATAATTTGCAATATCTTTGAATAACAATCAAGGAAGGGTATGTTCAGTAAAATTTAGTACCAGCAATTTATTATACTCATATTTAAAATGAATTATTATTAGCAAGTGCTTCGTTTTTTATTCTAGCAAAATTTAAAAAGCTTATCTACTTAATGGTCTGTAGTCACCGACATTCATAAAAATATATTGTGCCAAAGAATCCGTAGATGCTTTTTCATCAAAAGGTTTAGAGTACTACATAACATTCTTGTTTTGTATGAGGCATGCACTTCGAAATAACATACGCCGCGACCTAAATTTTCACTGCATCTCAAAAAGTTCGAATTTACATTAATTTATACATAGATTTGGTTTTACGCAACATTCGTTACTTTGATTGACTTTACATAATACATTTTATGATACCAATTTAAATTATGCGATTTCAAAAACTCGCATGGGCGCCAATTGAATTTCTTTAACCTCTTTCACTTTGATGCTTCAATTTTGCCGTTTCATCGTCATTCATCAAAACTGTTTTAGCATTTTTTTCTATTTATCTGAACTTATCGTTACTGTATCAGGGTTATCGAGTAATAACTTTTAAAAATATACTGTCTATCGCGATCATGAATATACTATTAATAAACTGCTATCGGTCAAATCATTATTGATGATGCTCTTTCCTTCTTTTTGCATACATGCGCACTTAATTTTTATGAAGGCCTATTAGAGTTAACTTATCTTCATTTTTCGCATGATCGTATATTAATATTAATTCCACTTGTATGTAAATACCGATGTATTTACATACAAGTGGAATTAATATATTAAAGAGATATATAAATATATTAAAGAGATATATAAGTATATTAAAGAGATATTTAATAACTGTTATGATAATCAGATTGTGCATTAACTTCTTTTTTTTCTATCCTTTAGTTAGTAAAATCAATCCATAAACCTTTTTGCAAATGTAGTTAATATAGTAGATAAAGTGCTTATATCCAAACAACCCTTACAAGTACACTATACAGTATATATATATATATACCGGGTATCTCAAGACTGCTACCGAAAACGAAGCCGGGTGGTAGTTTTAGTGGCTACAAACACAATGCAATTAAAAATTTCGCCTAGAAACGCGACAATTTTTTTTATGATTTTTTAAATATCGTCATTTTTGGGTGGTAAATCCATAGTTTTTGCTAAAATAATAATTTAAACTCTTTTATACCTTAGAGTATTTATAAATAAAAGGGTATATACTATTATTTTAGGAAAAAAATTATTTACCACCCAAATATGGCCATAGGAAAAAAATAACAAAAAAAAAATTGTCGCTTTTTTTTGCAACTTTTTCTGTTGCATTGTGTCTGACGTCGCTTAAACTACCACCCGGCTTCGTTTTCGGTAGCAGTCTTGATATACCCTGTATATATATATATATATATATATATTGATATTATGTAGTTTTTTAGCACCATCTAGATGTCGCGGGTATGAACACGCAGCACAATATTTAACATTAATCTTATGTCACCAAACGTAACAGCAGCATAAATATGCATATCAGCTGCCCAATAATATGGTTCGCTATGCAAATAAATTAGATTGCATTCCATCACACTAATAAAGCGGTGAGATGTTTATTTATGATGCTCCGCTACTTCGTTAGCAAATTAGTGACATTTTATTATGATTCTATAGAATTTATTTACATTCTTAAGCAGCTAATTGGAATGCTTTCTTTTATTATAAACTTGGCTGTGTTATATTCATTAAGAATAATTCAATATTTCTGAAGCTTAAAAATATATACGATCATGCAATTGTTCATGAAATAATAATTTCACTAACTTTACAACTCATTGATTTAGCTAGTGACAGTTCTAGTGGAAGTAAATACTATATATATACATATTATATATTGACATAGATACTACTTAGTTATAGTTTTAATATTATGAACCTGGCTACAGTAAAAAAACAATCATGACCAGTACTAACAGTTGTGGGACAAAATAGGCATAGGAAAATAAAAGCGAATGAATACGTTTCAAATAACGATGGAGAAAATTAACGAATATACGACTTTTTAATTGGGATTGGAAAGTTGTTCGTGATTAATACAAATTACTTTTAATTAAATAATAGCGTCAGGTGTAGATTCTATCAAAGCAGCAGATGCAAAATCTTTGAACAAGTAACAAGCTATTCACAATAATGTGTCGTTCAAAAGGAAAGTTATAATAAATAAACATCATATTTCAACAAAAAGATGGATAAATAAAATAAGCCAAATATATTAAACCTATAATTGAAGCGAGTTAATTTGATTTTGATGCTCGTTTTCCTTGGAAACAAAAACACATAGTTAATGAAGCTAGATTGTTGAAAAGCTTGTTAAAAGTACTTCAGCACTCGATCCACCTCCGAACTGAATATTTACTTCATAAGCCACAATCAGACAGTCTAACATTCAATCACCATTCAAAACAAACTTTTACCTTATTTAAAATATGTTCATAAACAACGTCAGATAACTCGCAGGTAATTGCGATGCTCAGTCGATTTCGCACTGGCATTTAGCAAACTCGCTTACCTAGCCAATAGCAGCTAATTAATCTCCATAAAACGTTATGAGACAGCTGTCAGCTTTGTAATTGGCGGCAGGTGAAAGCCTGAGGCCCAGCGGTGGACCGGTCCAACTGGACATTGTTGGGCCAATTGTATGGCAGAATTCTTTAATTGATTGTTGCGTAATTGTATTGGAAGGTGTATTGTTTAATAAAGGTAAATGAGGAATATTTATAATGCAATTAAAGATAGCAGATGGTGAAGATTGTCTAAAAAGTACCGAAGTTTTATACGCAGCATTTTTTTTATAATTTGTGAAGTAAGAAAGTAGCAATTTCTGTTTAATAATGAAATTATTTACCCTGTAATTTTAGTATCCTTGTTTATCAACGATATGAGTAATCCTTATAGTAGAATAGAAACTTGCAATGAAAAAATTGATATCACTCAACATATGTTCAATACAAATATATCTCTAAACGGTAGCGTGTGAACTAAACTACTATAAAATGCTCACATAAGAATTCTCGAATGGAATCTATTAATATCTATAAGTTAACGGTGTAAGCATTGGCGAATACGATCAAATTACCAATTCCTCTCGCGGCATGTGAACCCTCCTACGTGATGACATGTAATATTCCGTTTCTGCTCACGTCCCCACGAGACTAGCGTAATATTTGAGTTGAACGTACTTAAGCATGTGTTGCATTTTTAAATTTATTCCCAGGACCATTTTCGGCTTTTTGAATTTTAATACGGCAAGGTAACCACGCCCGAGCATTACAAAAATGCATGTTTGTTATTTTCTTTGTATTCTTTCTTATTGCGCACTGTCTTTTTGTTTTGGTTGTCGTTTAAAATATTAATGGGCTCTTTTTCTTTTTAATACATTGTACCAAGATTTGTACAAGACATTTTAGTTAGTTGAAGACAGTAGCTTAAATCGCCGTGTAATTAAATTAAAGTCTAAATAAATAATAAACGACTCTACGTTGAGAATAACATTGTATGTATACTCAATTACAACTATATCAGGTGCTCTGGTTATTCAAAGCAATTCAAAGCCAAACAAAGAAAATGATGGATGCATACTAAAGCTTTCCTATCATAGCTAAGTGGACACAAAATATTCTGTAAAGGTAACTATCGTTACATAAAAACAAATGAACTTTACAGATGGCACGTGAGTTGTTTTACAATTTAAAGTCTTATAACTGTTTTTATAGTCAGTAAAATGAAATGAAAGAGCATCTTCAAATGGCTTGAGGCAATGAACATAGCACCTGCCTTGCGTGAGCGAACTGGTCTATTATTAAGAAAAAATAACATTACAGAAAAGTGCACTTTGAGGGAATGCGATATTTACTTTTAATTAAATATAAGAGTTGAAGTGCGTGGTGGCCAGTTGGTAAACGGACTAGACTCGACTGCCAACATGTTCACAGTGGTCGCGGGTTCGAATCCCAGGGCACACCTCTGAATTTTCGGATTCATGTGTGTATTGATAGTCAATCACCACGCACTAAAACGGTGAAGAAAAACATCGTGAAGAAACCTGCATACCGTAGCGATTCATAAGAATTTATATGGTATGTAAGTCCACCAACCCGCTTTAGGCCAGGGTGGTGGGCTATATGGCCTAACCACTCTCAGTCGTACTCTCGATTATAGAGGAGGCTCGTGCCCTGCAGTGGGACATATATGGTCTGATAAAGAAGAAGAAGAAGAAATATAAGAGTTAATTAGATATCTTTACTATCTTAATGTTTGTTATTATATGCTTACGTTATAAAATTCACCTTGGCACAAAACATATGAGTAAGCATTTTATATCCAAAGCTTTTCTCTTCGTTCACAAAATTCTAATAAATATATGTCCAGCATTTTAGAATTACAGTGCGTTGATATAATCAAATAAATACACGAGAATGATTAATCAATTAAGAATAATATTATTATTGATGGATAGCCAGTAACTAATTTAGAATTTTAAGTAAGCAATTTATTCATTCGACAGCCTCCGTAGCACAGCTAGTATGCTGCATATGCCGGCTGTGAAATGAGAAGCCGCGGGTTCGATCTTCGCACCGAGACAAATGTGTCTAAATCCTACAAATATTTGTTTGGGGTCTAGGTGCTTGTGAGAACGAAAAGTCTCCCGCAGTTTTTGATACCTACGACACAAGACTTAATTGATTTTAATGTGACTATGTATGTGACCGTTGGGTATATTTATTTATTTATTCATAGCAATAACTATGCAAATCGAAATCTAACAGGGGTCACGGCAGAATGTACAAATTTAACAAAGCATTAATGATTTACACCGAAAGCCGCAAATGGAAATGATCGCGAGACGCTCAGATTTTTAATGGCGTATTTGTATGCACTAATGTGATTAAGTTTAGAATAACAAAGCAGCGAATGCATTAGAAGTTCACGGTCAAAAGCGTCCAATGCAAATGTTTTTAATTATAGAAATGACATGAGACTTTGCTGAATTTATTTGCAACTGGTTGTAGGACTCTCATAATATGTGAGAGGTCGCCTTGGCTGGTACCACCGCAATGTCTATTTCTCCTGCCACACAACAGTGTAAATGCACTGTTGTGTTCCAATTTGAAGAATATTGTAGCCAGAGTAACTACATATATAGAGTAACTACATACGACATATTGAAATTTAACATCTTACATTTTAGGCTGGCGAGCGCAGTGGAATGCCAACCATTACTTTGTAATTCATTGTAATGGTTTTGACACTATCCATGAGCAGACGTATCGCTTAGAATCAGGTATGTTGTGCTCTTGATTATACATCAAATACGTATTTACTTGACTAATTAGCATGTATCACTTTATCAAAACGGACAGTATTCAAATCCACAGTTTGTAAATAAAATATCTATAGCAGGCTAAATTCCTAGCTATACTGAAGACAATTGATCACGAACTTCAGAATCATAAGAAAATAACTGCAATAAGAGTACCCTGACCTCTCCATCTGCTACAGATGTTGAAATAATAATTACACCAATAATTATAAATTAAGTGGCAGTTATTCACTCGGGTGAACTTCACAGTTCGCCAATGTTAATTACGGTGAATGGGGCTCGATGAACAATGGATGCAATTAAAAATTACAGCGACCGTGCAACCTCTACCCTGAAGCTACACTAATGAATGCTGAATTAAAAAGGTTTGAATTTCGAGGAAGCTGCTTGAACCTTTTTTTTTCTATACCAAATTGTACCAAAAATAGATTTGAATTTTGAGATAGCTGAAATAATATTTTCCGTTTCATTGTAGCAAAAGTAGATAGCGAACTAATTATTAAATAGAAATACTTACACTACTGTACGTAATTATTTTTATATGATAAATAAAAAATAAAATAAACAAAAAGGCTCTAAGTATGCGATCGGACTATTTACTAGACTTTAAAGAAATAATTCAATATTTATTGACCTGTTTAATCAAAACTACAAAAATTATGAAATTGATCATAATAAAATTAGATTATTTTCTACAAAGCAAAACCATCTTCAATGACATTCATAAACTATTCATTTTCACTTCGTTCATACATTCGATATGGTGCTGCAAAGCATAATTATCTTTTCAAAGGAACAGATACACACGATTACATCGGTAACATCAAATGAACAGAAAATACTTTCAAATGAACCAGACGTAATAATAACCATCATAATGTTCTTCAGATTTGTATCGCGAGAAATTTTGCGAAACGAAATTTTTAATAACGACGGTATTTGGTTTGGTGTAAAGGTGAATGTTTGTGTCTCGGATTTATGTGAATGAACATTGATGTTAACAAAAAGATCAGCAACAATTACCTAGGTGTTCATCAAAACATCAAAAAATGAGATCAAAGAACATTAAAACGGACAAAAACTATTTAAGTCTATCATATACTCGTAATGTACTAGTATTTTCTCAACTGCGCCCGCTTGAACAAATTTCACGGGATAACAATGGGTACCCTATAGCCTCCTTCGATGAACCAAAATGCATTAAATTATATTTATTATACTAAGCAATTAATCCAGCTCCTTGAAATGATTTTTTATTTCGATATAAAGCATAGATTAGATAAAAATAACGAAATTGCGTAATGTATTATCATTGTATAAGTGTTAATAACAATGTGTTGGCATTGTACTTCGCAGAACATTTTGTCAATAACTACTGGACTAGTTTCTCAATGACTTACTTCCTTATACTAAAGATTCCATTATAATACAAACCATCATTTATAAAGAAACTACTCTCTATTATTAGATCTGAAAATTGCATCAACAAAGCAACCAAAACTTTTTTTAAACTAATTAAGAGCACGAATCACAACTGACAAATAAAAGAAAAGCATCTAACTAACCAGTTTCCTGCATTCATTGAAACACCTAATGATGTTTTGTTATCAATAGGTTAAGTAATAAGTGAATCGACAGTTTATCTTTGAAAGCATCCGTATTTTTCGAACTAAATTGACTTACAATTCGCCAAACTGATCGCCATTTAAACGTTGACTTTGAAGTTTGGAACATTGTTATTTCAGTAGCGACTATAAGGTTGGTGGCATACTTTATGTGATAGCTTTTTTACCCATAATCCGGAAGAGATGTTCACATTTTACAAATCATCTTTCTTTTTTTTCTTTGGCACGGCATAATGACTGCACTGCACATGATGGTAAACGCAAATTCCGTTCAGGCAGAGTGAGGAACTGCCGTCTGATGCCTTTTGGTACCATTATGCCGGCGTGCTTGGATGCTTCTTCACACTACGGTGGAAGGACCCAGCAATATAGGAAGGAGGGAACACGTGTGATAAACAATTCCGAAGATTGACGGTGCAGCACGGAAAAAAATTGCGAACCTTTTCGCGCCATCGCTTTTAATGCTACGTCTTTTTTTTTAGAATAATTCCAAAGCATTTAGATCACACATTTCAGTTTTCTGCCATGACCAAATTAAAGTGGTTTGATGCAGAATATGAAAACTAAGAAAGTTAGAGTCGTTAGAGTCGTTACAGTTATCCACAATTAACCTAATTTTATGAAATTGCTATAAAATTTGTACTGTTCTAATATTTGAACAAAGCAAAGTAAAGTGTATCTCAACCTAATTGGTATATAATCGTGCAAATGAGGAATCAACTCCAAATACGGTCACTAACTTTCTAGGACAGTCGTGATTGCACAGAAATAATTATGCATGAGAAATACATTTGTGTGTGCCCCTTGTATTATAACATTTAATTATACATATAAATAAAGAATAGATTATTGTGAATTATATCATAAGTTATACTTTTATACACTTAGTATTATTGTTCCGGATTTTGCTCTAGGTCTCTACTTTTATGGCAAGTTTCTTTCGTCTACGATTTTTCTATTCAGAAAATCGTAGGAAGTACATTTTAAGAAATAATTATATCAGCGAATATACATGCAACTTATTCCATCTTATATACTCATGAAGTGGAATCAAGTAGTAGTTGTGCTAGAATATCAGTAAATCCGGTTAATAATTCTATTAAATTGGTTATATATTTTATCATTTTTTTATTAAATGACTTTACGTTATCAATAACTAAACTAAACGTACACAACGACTTTTTACTGTAGAAACATTTGCGGTAAAATGTCGTCGAGCAACATTGAAAGAGATCATTTTTTATCAATTGTTTTACATACATCTAAAGCCAACTCTATAGTTATAGCCCAACCTTAGAAAATGACAAAAACTTCTATGACACAAACGGTATTCCCTTATTTTCACGTTTTTAAAATTACTTCGAATAGAAATGAACAGGCCTGACTTAGAAAAAGCGAGTAAAATTACCCCACTAAAAGCTTTCGCGTAATGTGTACAGTGTACATAACAGCAAAAGGTTTGTGGAATGCAAACAGAACACCTTAGTGTAAACAATCTTTCGCTAACAGTTTGACAAAACACGACACCGTGTCTACAACTCTAAACCAAATTGTACGCATATTATTTCTTAATAAACACACTAATTCAATAACACAATTGTATGCAAGAATACTGTAAGAAGGAAAAGTAAAAGTAGCTATCTTATCAACCTGATACCAAAAAAACAATGACTTTTCTCATACGCATTAGATTTTTATTGAAATTTGTTTAACAAATCTCTTAATATTTACTATAAAGCAATAGAGAAATTTAGTATAAATGGAGAAATAATTTCGGTCTATATCTGATGGTTTGAAACGAAAACAAATAGTAAATAACGCCTACACAATGGGAGTCCCTAAATCGTGGGTGGCATCGACAATGCACACCAATTTGAGGTGAAATGTATTTTAAACTGACGTTTTCCAGGAAATAGCACTTAAGGTTACGCAGTCATATTTCTGAATGTGTGGGAGTCAGAAATATGGATATCTTGAAATAATTTGTTTACTAAATCATGTTAGTTCGTGGTCTAACTATTTATTGCGATGATGTTATAATCAAAATACATTGATAATACATCAATGTTTATTTAGCTTCGTACGACCATCAGATTTACTGTGCCTTTTATCTCTCTAGAAATTCAATTATGAGTTAATGAGTGTGAGGGCAGGACAGTCTCCAACATCTAACCAAGATGGATCAAACCTACTGCTAAAGACCACGGAGACTTGTATGCTGTTAATGTGATCAGGCGATAGATCTCATAAGGACTATAACATTATCAAGGAGCTCCTTAAAACCCTTAAAATCACCCAACTACAAATCTAACCAATAAGGGTCAAACCAACCGCTAAAGACCGTGGAATATTGCATGTAGCAATAGATCATTAATCTGATCAGGTGATAGATCTCGTATGGGCTATTATGGCGGATCGAGTGGCGACCGCAGTTGTGCAACAGTGCAGTGGACGACCTCACTGCTGCTTATATTACATGTGCTGATTTAATAGTATAGGCAGGTAAGAGGGAAAATACTGTAATAAGCTTTAGATTCAGAACTAGTAGGATTTTTTGAGTCTTTTGTTTTAGGTGTGGTTGTTTTGGAAAAAAAAGCGATGTGTTGTTAAGCGACATCTACAACAAAAAACACTTTCAATATGTGGGATGAAGTAAACTTTAATTTGTATCCTATAGATACAGGAATGGTCATACAAGACTCTACTTTGCTCGACCCTGACATATAATTTTGGTACATTTACTTTTATAATCATGCAGTTCAAAATATTTTGACGCGATTTTGTATGATATTTAAATAATTACAACTTCATCGAGAAGGCATGTTTTAAGAAATCTGTAATGAAACACTTACTTATCGTTACCGCATTGTCAAACCAACTTGCAACAATGTTTCTACCATCCAAATGAAATACCAAATCAACACCAACATAAACAACACCAAATGATTTTCGTTTGAAGACCTATCCAGTCATATATTGCTGTAATATTACTAAATTCCATCTATTAATATGTATGTTATAAAAGATCAAGTAACTGAGACCGCAGTGTCTTGTGCGACGCTGCGGTGAGTGCGAGTTGACCTGTACTGCAGGTTACAGACTAATGCTAATGAAAAATATATTAAAATACAATAAAAGATTGTTACATTATTCGTACACCTGAAGCTGCCCCAACTTTTATTCTTCCTCATATATCCTTCCCATGGTTGTCTGGCAGAAATTACTTTGAGCCCTAGGCCCTTAGACCGCCTCTTGTACATTCTTTTTTTCTGTTTTATTCTCTTCTCATAATTTAATTGTGTGCAATAATGTCTTAATAAATTAATAAATAATCCTTAGAGGAGGTTTTAAAAGGATGTAAAATGGTCTATTGATTGCATAGCATTTGCATTTTTTTTTATCGTAACTACTTGCGATTAATTCCGATGTTGCACAATTAAGTTGACTTCATCTCCCTCGTCCTATTTCCAAATATAGCCTACTAAAATTACATGTATTTTATATATTGACGTTATAAAACCAACAAAATAAATTACAAATTCCTAAAATTGTGTAATAATTTATGCCGAAAAATATTTACTCGCTGTTTATTGTATTATCGTAAAGATAATTATAATTAATATTCATAAAGAATTCAGATATAATAAATATTACTAAATTATGTTATACTTTTTTGAAAATCTAGTCCAATGCATATCATTTAAAATGACTGTAAAAACATAAATGTCTTTCATATAATTTGAAGACAAATTTTGGAAAGTAAAGTCTAACGAATGCGAATTCATAAGACTTTACTTTCCAAAATTTGTATTGGTTTTTTGCATATTTTTCCTTCTTAAGTAAAAATCAAATAACTTTCAAACTTCTCGTCGTAGACATAACTTATTGCACAACCCACAATACATAATCATTACAGTTTGACCATATATGTAGTATATGACCATATTTATATTAACAAATAAATTTTAAATAAATCGCAAACTAATAGCCGCGTACTGACTGACCGAGCAGCCTCGCGATGCCTGCGGCGCGAAGCAAATGCTCGGCTAGTCGGGACGTGCCTCGCCCGAGGCAAACGCACACGCCGCGCCGCGCCGAATAGTTTCATCCAAAAACGTTTAGGTTTCCGTTTTCTTTACTTTACAAGCCGTAAAATTATTAGAATGGCAGTGGTGGCGGTAGCTTTCCGAACGTACTGCCTCAAAACTTCTCTTGAGCAAAACTGGCTCGGCCATGCCGCGCGAAGCTGCCTCGATCCAAAAAATGTACACATCGAGGCTGCCTCGCGAGGCAACCGTCCCGCAGCAAACGTCTGAGGCTGCCGCGCGAGGCTGCGCGGCTAGTCAGTACGCGGCTAATAAAAATATAACATCGTGGTGGACTATATGTCCTAAACACTCTCAATCGTATTTTCGATTGTAAAGTAAGCTCGTGCCCTGCAGTGGGACGTGTATAGAACGACACAATACAATCAAAAACAAACGCTAAAAACAAAAACCTACGTTTAAAAAACATAGTCTCATTTACTGACCTCACGAGACTGAAAACTTAATTAGGCCAGCCTATTAAAACTGCTAATATAAACAATGATTATAAAAGCAAGTTTAATGATTCGAAACAACTCGTACAATGGCGCACTTTCTCGCACATCTGGGCGAGGCCGCGGGCAAATATTATACAATGTACAAAAATGCTTATGTAACAGCACTTACTTCCTATTAAACATTCGTATGACACTCTTTTATCTTCAATCGGTGTTTTGTTAATTAGTTATTTAAAATTAAATGATAATAACTTTATGTATCATATAATTACTCTGTATCGCAGCTATCATCTTCGACTTGTGAAGAACATTTTAGATTTCCTAGGATTTAAGAGGTTCATAGACTTTACATATTAAAGTTTTATTATGTTGTCCTTTGCCGTTAGCACGAACGCTAACTGAAAATACATACGTTATTTCGAGTTCATTTGCTTAGCAGAACGATATACATACATATATTTATTACATTTTGCTTATGATATTCAAAGTGTTTTTTTTTTTTAATTTGGTATCTGCCTAGATGACCACACCATGAGTCGCATTTCAGATTTATATATCTGGTTTCAAGCAGGCTTAGGAACATAATTATACAGGGTATATCAAGACTGCTACCGAAAACGAAGCCGGGTGGTAGTTAAAGCGACTTCAGACACAATGCAACAGAAAAAGTTGCAAAAAAAGCGACAATTTTTTTTTGTTCTTTTTTTCCTATGGCCATATTTGGGTGGTAAAGACATTTTTTCCTAAAATAATAGTGTATACCCTTTTATTTACAATACTCTAAGGTATAAAAGAGTTTAAATTATTATTTTAGCAAAAACTATGGATTTATCACCCAAAAATAACAATATTTAAAAAATCATAAAAAATAATTGTCGCGTTTCTATACGAAATTTTTAGTTGCATTGTGTTTGTAGCCACTAAAACTACCACCTGGCTTCGTTTTCGGTAGCAGTCTTGAGATACCCAGTATTGATCTATACTTCTATAGAATAGATGTTCAATTCAATAACGCGCATTGTGTTATGCCAGTGAAAAAAGTTATTTTTTGAAATGAAATGTATTTATTGGTCACGTAGGCAATTTAAAAGCTCTTATGACAAGTCAATACACATAGAACTTAATCTCTATATACAAGATATTTCCTATACTTAGTATTAATTATTTTAATTTCTTGGTTTAATTAATTAATTTATGTAATTTATTTATTTTAAATTCATTTTATTTTTATTTAGAATAAATTTTATTTATTTGTTTACTTTTTATTCTTATTTTATTTTAAGTATTAGTTATGACTTTATGGTAATTTATTTTTCAAAGAAATACAATATGTACGTTAGTCAAATGAAATTAATTAGTGGACCATGAATATTATTACAACGGTGCGTAGCGGTTTATTGTTACCACCGGATCCAACGCGGCCCTTCCTGAGAAGACCCGGCGAAACAAACTCAGTGGGCTTACACTACCACTGGAACTACGCGACGCGACCCAGTCCTGAGTATATCCAGCGAATAAGACTCAGTGGGCTTGTTTTGGGTCCAACTTAAGACAACGACCATAAGTATTTCCGAAACGTCCCGTATGTTTAGGCTTACTGCCGGATCCAACGCGGCCCTGACTGAGAAGACCCGGCGATCAAACTCAGCGGGCCTTAGTTTACCACTGGATACTACGCGGCGCGACCCATTTCTGAGTAGATCCAGCGAGTCAAACTCAGTGGGGTTGGTTTTGGTCAATTTACTAAAATAAATATTTGGGACTTGTCTTGCAAAGATTTGCCATATTATTATTTTTATTTGTTTTCTCGATCTGTCGTCATATGATTTTAATTGGCATTATTTTTTTTTATTTTATCAAGCTTCATATACAAATGTATACAAGGCGGACTTAATGCCTGTGGCATTTTCTCCCAGTCGACCTTTAGGTGATGAAGAGATGAGCAGAAGTAGGTGTAGGAATACTTAATTAAGAGATAAGAGAAGAGAAAAAAGAAAAGAACATAATTATACAAGTAATTAAAAATGTTAATAAATATATTATTATACGATATACAATAAACTATATACAAACAAACATATAAACATATAAACTATATACAATACTATACATATATATATATACAAATTACTATTGAGAGGATTCTGCAACTTCTTTGAGCAGCATTTCACGATTTCACGGACCTTCATTTTAAATCTGAGACGGGTAGTTGACGTCCTGATTTCAAGAGCGAGCGAATTCCACAGAAGTATAGCTTGAATTTGAAAAGAAGAGTGAAGAAAATCAGAAATGTGAGAGGGACATGAGAGCAGGAGATTAGTAGCTGAACGAAGATTTCTTTCATGGTTGCTGCAAAGAAAACGGAAGTGAGATATTAAGTAAGAAGGTGGAGAGGGGGAAGTGAGAAGAGAAAAGAGTGTTGTAAGAGCACGCAAAGTACGTCGTTGGCGAATAGGTAGCCACTTAAGTTCAGAGCGATAGGATGATATATGGTTGTACTTACGGAGATTAAAGATGAATCTAATGCAGTTATTTAAAAGACGGTCGAGTTTGTTGAGCAGATCTGCATTCAGGTCAAAATAGCACACATCACCATAGTCGATTAATGGTAGGATTAAGGTTTGTACCAGCATTATTTTAGTATTGGACGGAAGGAAGTTCTTAAGACGATAAAGAGATCGAAGTATACCAGTGACTTTCTGGCAAACAGAAGATACTTGAGCGCGCCAGTTTAAATTAGCGTCGATGAGAAGCCCAAGGTCCTTAACTGTGGGTGACCATCCTACAATAGTGTCGTCATATACAACCGGTGGAATAATAGTTGTATCCAACCTACTCATCAAACGCTGACTGCCCATAATAATGGCCTGACACTTACTTTTTAATTATTTAAATTAGGGGATGTAATGAGTGAATAGTGCAGGGCCCCAGGTAGTCGCAATGTGCAAGAGAACACCTAATCCCAGGCTTTTTTATCCTCAATATATTCCTTAATATTATAATAACCCCTAGTCATAAGTTTGTTTTTAATATGTGCCCTAAATAGTTTGTCCGGTAGCTGCGTTATCCTATTGGGAAGTTCATTATAAAATTTAATACAACTACCCAAGAAAGATTTTTTTGACTTTTCTAGTCTAAATGAGGGTATTGCTAGTTTATTTTTATTCCGCGTATTAATAGTGTGGGTGTCACTGACCTTATAAAACTTATTAATATTTTTACGAACGTGCATTATATTCTGAAAGATGTATTCAGATGACACGGTTAGTATATTGCTTTCTTTAAAAACAGATCGCAAAGAATCGCGGCTCCCTAGATTATAAATAGCGCGGACTGCTCTTTTTTGTAATATTATATGGACTCAATATCAGCCGCTGATCCCCACAAAATAATGCCGTACGACATTATACTATGAAAATAAGCAAAATATATCAATCTAGCCGTTGCAACGTCAGTTAGTTTTCTTATTTTTTAATTATAGAGCAATAATGACAGGTGTCCTAGCAAATACACATATACAAACAGGACGGCCATAAAAACTTCCCCGTATCTAGTTTTCTCATGATATAATAACATACAGAACATTTACCTCACATTTCCTACATTCATCTTCAACAACATTGTATCTCGATCACAATAAAATTACAACCTATAGTATTGATAACGACTCACGGAAACATGTTATTCAAAAGAAGTTTTTCTCATAACAATCTTACACTATTAATTATGTAACAATGTGTTTCAACGGCACTTAGTAATGAACCTGGCGACTATGTTCTCACAAACATTTAATTGCATCTTAAACACGGGACTTAATAAATATTTTTTAATCACGACAAGCTGGCCAAGGAAAATATAAAATTCTTAGAAAATTGTTTCCAACGTTGCTTAAGTTAACCTACTTAATAAAAATACAGTTTTATTGTAAAATATGTATGATTTGCCTGTTACATAAAGTAATAAATTAGTTTTAATGTGACAATTTTGAATATAGAAACTTTTCTTTTTTATTTTGTTACTGGCCAGTTTTTTTGTTCTAAATGCTAATCGTATTCATCATCACAGGTACCAGACATATTATTAAGCGTATACAGTAAGTTCCATAATTGTAAATATTACCCATATTTATGTTAAAGCAATACTGCAATATTACCAATCAACAGAACTGTGAGAGAACTCGGTTCCGTGCCTACACAGGCCTTAATTAAGGCAACTCACACGAGTTTTTACAGGACCACATGAAACTGGCCTGTCATGCGCTAAAACAATAAAATTAGCCATCAACGTCTACCGCAATGTAATTGGTAGTTGATGCTAAAAAATATGTATTTTGCATTGTCTAAATTATAATGTGGAAAGGTTTAATTATCTAGCACATGGGAGAGAAAGTGTATATTACGAGTGTTTAAATGATTGCTAGGTGAAATAAAGAATGAAATTAGTTCCCTATTTATACTAATATTAATGAGTTTTTATTATAGGTCTGAACCGCTGTTGGTACTGTGTTTGGGACTGATATTTATTACAAATTATTTATTCTAAATACAGATTATAAATAAAGCTTATTAAATCCGTATAAGAATAAATTAACACAACCATCGAATAAAAGGGAGATAGAGAAAGAAACGTTACTTCTCTACTTAGTATTTAGTGATATTAAGCTGAATTCAAATGTGTACATACAGGGTATATCAAGACTGCTACCGAAAACGAAGCCGGGTGGTAGTTTAAGTGACTTCAGACACAGTGCAACAGAAAAAGTTGCAAAAAAAAGCGACAATTTTTTTTTGTTTTTTTTTTCCTATGGCCATATTTGGGTGGTAAATACATTTTTTTCCTAAAATAATAGTGTATACCCTTTTTTTTCATTAATACTCTAAGGTATAAAAGAGTTTAAATCATTATTTTAGCAAAAACTATGGATTTACCACCCAAAAATGACGATATTTAAAAAATCATAAAAAATGATTGTCGCGTTTCTTTGCGAAATTTTTAGTTGCATTGTGTTTGTAATCACTAAAACTACCACAGGGCTTCGTTTTCGGTAGCAGTCTTGAGATACCCGGTATAATAACTAAAATGACACTCTGCATTATCCCCGTCCTAATTTACTTCAGCATTCTTTACATGCATGTACTAAAATATATCCACATTAAAACCACAAAATCTTGCGCCTACATAACATCAGACCAAGCTTAAATAAAAAATATCACAGAATTAAACCACTTCCAAAATTCCGCTTCTTTTTACCATGAATTGTAAGTACATATTATATTTATATAATATTTCCGGCACTTTCGCCATATTGTCATTCCGTACACCTCGGGCCGGCACCTTTGACATTCTTGGAAGTATCAATATGAATACCCGTCAACGCCGTGGACCGCATAAATATAAATATTATTCGTACGCATGACACTATTTATGTGTTATTTTTCCATTGACAAGATTGTAGCACACATAATAAATATTGCCGAAATAAATAATACTGTCACATATTGTGCTGACCTCTCATGAAATGCTGTTTCGGAAAATACATGAGACTTTTTGGTCTCACAGCTCTCAAGCCCGAAACAAAATATAAGGATCATATAAATATTGGTATCTATGACAAACCCGCAGCCTTTCTTTTCAAAGTTGAAACCACCTGCCTCTGAAGCAATCCGTAAAACTGACCTACAAGTCATCAACCGTAAGTTGGCATGTGGCAAAATTAATAAATATCAGTTTAGCGTTGTTTGTGAATTTTTTTCATTATAAAATCAACAAACATTTATCCTCGTAATCTAATAGTATCAACGTTTCCAAAGTTTAAGGAAAAAAAAAGATAAGTAACAGCGCTTTCAGCGAAACAAGATCGTAGACGGTCTCCAATAAAAGTAAACTGTGCTTAAAAAGTGCACTGCCTCGTCGGCGCGTGTACTACGGTACGGTTACAAACCTGAGGTTTCGAGTTCGAATCTCGGATCGGGCAAACTGATATTGGATATTTCTATTCATTATCAGCCCGGAGTCAGGAATTTGTACCCGATATGGCGATAGACCCGCCCCCTATCACATCGTGCGACGGAACATACAAGGCGAAATGTAGGTGTCCTGGCACCTCTGCCTGCTCCATTTGAGATAAAAAGGCGAGAGTTTATGTATGTATTTATTCAAAAACTTAGGACTATCAACGAGTATCTAAGAATAGACCTTTGTCAAAATTCCATGAAACACACTCCAAGTTAGATGGTGGGCAAGTGAATAGAATTGACTCTATTAGCATTAGCTTTCAAATAAATTAGTCAGTTTCCAAGTTCACATGAGAAACGTATGCAAAACACTCGTTGACGCCGCTCTTTTACAACCCATGAATAGGGAACAAACGTAGGATAGCTGTATCGAAATACTTTAAGGCTACAAATAACACTCGTGAAGGAACTATGTTGCTTTTTTTAAACTCACATTAAAATGTGGCCAGGTAAGGTTATTCGCTGTTCAGGTACATTATCTGCAAAGGAGATATAGTTTCTCCAATCGACATTGTTATACCGACGTGCTCGAAATAACACATACTGGTCTCAGAGCGCGTGCGATAGACGCGTATGTGACGATTTCAGATTCTACACCTGTCGCTCATAATGACTTTTATTGCAGTTAAAACCATCATAACTCCCAAAACTTAAAACGAAACACGACATCGCATGACCGTTCTCTTATTCAAACATGCTGTGACAATCACATTCGTAACGTCATCCAAATGTCACTTAGCTGATAAGTGTGAGTTCTTCTCACGCACCATGTGACAGATCTTCATGCAAATGTCAAATGGCTATACGTATCGAATTTTACGGTATACATGTGTCAACTCATCTTGGCTCGCAGCACTATGTGTAAACGAGCGCATTCCCACCTTAAAGACCGGAAACGCATCTCCATGCCCGAAGGTTTGCAGATGTTCATATGCGGGGGTAATCACTTACCATAAGATGAACCGCACGCTTAATATGAAATGAAGTATATGCGACTAATGTCGCAGCATTACACTAAAATCAAAACTTCATATTTACAAGCACACGCACACAGAAAGCTGCGAGCAAATGAGTTGAAACATGTGTGGGTACCACAAATATACCTGAGATGAAAGATGCAACAGTTCCCGTATGATGAAAGTTAAGAAATGTTTGATAACCAAAACTGATATCAGGAAAACATTGTCGACCCTAGTTGTGACAGACAAAACAAAACTCGAATAAGAAACGTAGCTGTTTTGCGGTAATATTTAACTATTTGCGCTTTCGCTGGCGCGCTTACTGTGTTGAGGTTAACTTTAGTGTTTTCACTGGACGATTTATGACTAGGTCGTGGTGATGGAATTGTGTACTTATACGTCTTTTGCTACTTGCCGTTTGCTGAATACGAGATTTTTTGCATATTATTCCGGAGAAAATAAAGTGCTACTTGTTGTTTCAGTAGACATATTTCAGAGAATATATTGCCTAAGCCTCGACAATACCTATCCCTCTCTTTCTTCTTTTGTTTCCTAATAGACTGCAAATCTCAAATTCTAAAAGTACATCTAAAATGATACTTAGGAACTTTGCCCATAATTCGGTATGGTATACATACCGAGTAAACCGGATTGAGTTCTCAAGATCAATGGCTTGAATATAGGTAGTTGGCTCCCCTGCTGATTCTAGAATATTTTCTGAATATTTTCCTTCTTTTTAACAATATTTTTACTGGTTGCATTAAAATCATACATGACAATATTAATCCCATCAAAAACATCCTGTAAAAAAATTCCAAGTCTCGCAGCTCAGGTTTTCTACCGCAAAATCCATCGCATGAAAACATTATGTATCGTACAATGTATACATAACGCTCCAGGCCAAGTCGATCTATTTATTTAACACGTTAAGAATTTTTAATATTGATATGATAATAACTTACATAATAACTTTATACAGAAGGTCCCTTAAGCAAGGACTAAATAAATTAATCGACTTGGTATTACATGCATCTCACAACTTTTTGCGGTAGAAAACCTGAGCTGCGAGACTTGGAATTTTTTTACAGGATGTTTTTGATGGGATCTCACGTCTTTTTGTAGAGTCCTACCTTTTTCTTTTTCGGTACTTCTTACTCCTAGAATATCAATAACGATTTTTCTTAAAGCCTCTGTCGTATGAATTTTTCTTATTTTTGTAGGTATCAAATTATCACAAATATAGCGGATTTGATTATTAATGTTCTTTCTTTCATAGTAATTGATATTTTTGAGCTATTTAGTCTATTTATTTGCAAGTTTTACTTCGTCATGTTTTTCTAGAGGAATGTTGTACAGTTTCATGAGCTGAATACACCCTTTCCTTCTCTATGCCTATTCTCCTCTTGTTATGCTTCATACATACCTACCTACAACAATTATTTCATTATTTACGGGTACAATGATTCATTAACTGCAAATGTAACTTTGTAATCCTATACATTTATATGGGATTACAAAGTTATTCACACAGTTGGTGTATCTAGAAAACTAGACACAAATTATGAAATGTTTGAATTTTCCCTTACTTTAGACACTAAACACTAATTATATTCTAAATTTAAAGGTTCTATGTCTGCTAGAAGTGCCTTAGACTTTTGATGATCGGTCAGTCAGTCAATGAGTGACAAAATTAAGAAAGTTTGACTAGTTACAATTCTGAAACTACTGGTTCAAATTGAATGAAATTTTAAATTTGCCGTGTTTACACATTGCCTGCTTAGTAACTGAAAATTCAGGTTCAGGCTTCTTGCTTTAACCACAACGAAGTTATGGGGTGTTGAAAATGGTCTGAATTGCTTCGAGAAAAGGATGTTACGACCGCTTTTTAGCTCGACTTGGAGGGGGCACTGCCGTGCCCCCAGATTAAAATTATCTTTTCCATAAGAAAAAATCAGAAATATTTCCGAGAATATTGTAGCAATTCTCAAAGATTCGATCGAGCGAAACAGTCAACGCACCAAAGCGATTCTGAACCATCCTCCCAACGTTCTCACGTATCTCTTAATGCATATGAGCTTAATGAAGGCTCGTGAAGTATAACAAGGTGATAAAGAATGCCCGTTAACGGTCTCACCCGGCTCTCAATCACGAAGCATGCGCCAGCGATTTCCATGAGTCTGTCACGCTCCATTCAGATTGCTATATTGCCTTTACTGCTTTACCCAACACATGTACACTTGATTTTAATTTTGAAACTTATATTTCTAGTAATATTTCATAATTTATGTAGTGCAATATGATACACGAATTCTGATATTTTAATGTGTTTTAAATCTACTACCACTGTTAGGATTCAACGTGACAATACTGCATAATTGTTTTGCTGGACTTAGCGTTTCTATTAAATATTGGCTTGATATAATAATAATTTTCCCTGCAAGATAATTTGCTCAACAGTCGTTGTTACAGGACTATATATGGGCTGATGCATGTATTAATTAATTTTGATACAGTAAGGGTTCACACACAAAACTGCGAATCAGCTCCACGACACGAATTGGTGCAATGCGATTTCTTACATCAAGTATTAAATTAAATTAAGGATCCCTTCAACGATTTGGGAGACGCTTATTACCAAGGAAATACAGCAAAAATAAACAAATAATCAAAAAAGCACGATGCGAATTAATTCGTAAGTTCGTACGATGCGACGTCGCATCGCAATTTTGTGTACTCAGTCATATAGTAAAATGCTGATACCTTATTTGTAATTAAACATAAATACACAATTAAATAACAACACCTAAACTTATCCAACACGCACAAGCTGAATAGTCATAATTATCTGCGTGATGTATTGCAACATGACCTTGTATGCCATAACATATTCAAATGTAAACATTGAACTCTGGTTAACAATGAACGTAACGGGGGTTATGTAAATATAGTGTGAAAGTTGGATTCAATTTTATTATTTGCTCTTCAGGTGGTTTTCACATTGCGGAAATAAGTTGGAGCAATACTTTCGAGTTTTTAAATCTTGATACTATAGATTGATAACTACCACATTCCATGAATGTCTGTCTATCACACAGACAGATTAGGACCAAAGGTTTGAATTAAATTACCTTTTAATACATGATTTATTGGCTCTAAATATCCACTAAATTACTATCAAATTCTATCATTGCGTTTGATTTGCCTCCTTTAGAATATTTTACGTACCAAGCCTAACTTTTCTAAGGAAACAACATTTTCCAGTTCAGTGAATTTCTCATAACAGATAAATTGTAAAACAGTGTAACCAATTTCACCGGCTGGATATAGATGTTAAAAACTTTAACAACTTGTAACACTTCATTTGAAATTAAGTTTGAAATGCGTGCTATCTGCGAACGTCACACGCGAATGTCAGACGTCATTTTGACATCTGTCAAGGCGCAGACAAAATTGCACACGCGACGCATTATGTCATTTGCGCGTACAAGCGGCAATTTGAACAATTTCGCGATCAATTGTCTCGTTACTTTATGAATTGATAATGGCATGTAGTTTTTGTGTTTCAATTTTACTGAACCTTCGCGGAAGTAGGGCCAAACCAATTGATCGAGCGTCCGGTGTCGAAGTGTTTTTATGACTGACGTCTTGAAAACCAGTTGAAGACACTGAAATCGTTTTTATTATCTACACATATAGTGCCAAGGAGGTATCCTTCATTTTTTGGGTCAAAAATCTCATCCTGTTTTCATTGTCCATTATATCTGTTCATTAAAAAGAGGCATATTTTTTCATAACATCGCCTCATATTATGACTTTGTTATTGTATTACTGTCTGTTTTTTTTTTTTTGGGAATTTGGAATGCATAGAGGTCAGTATACTACGAGTATAAAGAAATAAAATACTAATACTTCACCACTGAAGTGACATCCTTAAGGATACACTAAATCTAGAACCGTCATAAATAATATTACATCCGCAACGAGACGCATGTTATTTATGTGATAATAAATAACATATTATATTAATACAAAATCGTAATCTTTCACCGTCTTGCATACTAATTTGATCCAGGCGTGAATTTCTAATTAATCAGTGCCTTTTATTTTAAATATAAGCATTGATAATAAAACAGTGATGAGACAATTTGTGTGATTTGTTCCAGAATCCTTTACATATTATGTCTCAGGATGGCGAGCGCAGTAGAATGCCAAGCATCGCTTTGTAATTCATGGTGGTGTTTGATTTTAATACTTCCATGAGTAGTCGTATCGATTACAACTAGGCGATTGTAATATAATTGTTGCCATTCATACCAATAAAAAACTCGCAGAAGACAAGGTATAGTCAACCTTACCTATTTTACTTACATAACTGCAAATATGATTTAATTTACCTGCAACAAAATAAATAACACATTAATAACCAAAACAGTACTGCAATATTAATGGCTACATGATGCATTGGCAGCGATATCCGTAATTTAATTTATAACCCTACATCCCTGTTCATTATATCCTTACAGGATGCGGCGACTATAAAACCAAGATTATCGTCGAATAAAAAGTGCTTAAACAGTTCGTAAAAAGACTTAAGTTATACACAATATAATACTGGATATTGTTTAGTTTCATCCTGTACCCATATATAAATGTTGTATATTAAATTTCGGAAACCTTGAACATAATGAGGATAACCACGAAATTAACTTTGTAATAAAATATAACAAGTTTCATTATCAATAAAGGGTTTGTTTAAAAAACAATGTTTATTTTGTGGCCGCTTGTTCAAGCCACCCACGAAGAAAATAATTTTATGTAGAGCCATGATAATAGCTATAAACACCATAAAAGACTCAACTAAGGAATTACTCCCATCTGATTCAATTTCGCGTAAAATTGACGTGCGTAATATGTGTGAAGATTGCAATAATTATAAATAACGATAGGGCCACGTTCAGTCTATGGACCTATATTAATCTTACAGGTTACTGCTTACTTTCTGTTAGGGTCAAAAGTTTAGCAAACATAATTGATCCAAATTATTTATGAAGATTACACAAGCTATAACATCTATTTCCTTAGCACTTCTATACAATAAAAAAGTTTTGTATAAATGACATGCGAGATTTAATAGAACTTGAATCTCAGCACAACTGAAAAAGTGCGTAGTGGCCTGTTGGTAATGGACTAGACGCGGCTGTTGTTCACGCTGGTCGCGGATTCAAATCCCAAGGCACACCTCTGACTTTTCGGAGTCATGTGTGTATTGATAGTCAATCGCACTATTACGGTGAAGGAAAACATCGTAAGGAAACCTGCATACGATAGCGATTTGTAAAATTTATACATGTAAGTCAGCCAACCCGCACTAGGCCAGCATGATCAACTATATGGCCTAACCACTCTCAATCGAACTCTCGACTATAGAGTTGGCCCGTGCCCTGCAATAGGACATAATTATATGGTATGATACAGATACAGATTAAAGAACGCGCTGGTCTGTTTGCAACGCACGCGGCTCTGGAAAAGTGATGACGGGTGTGAATCCCAAGGCATACCATTGACTTTTCAGTATATGGACTGATACAGTACAGTACAGAATCTCAACACATGCAAAAGTATGAAGGTATCGCGAGGGAATCGAACAGTCCCAAAGGTGAGTAATGAATGTGATAGTATCACTGATGACACAATGCATCTGCAGTTACGACACTTGCAACGCCTGCAAACAATGCGTATTTAAATTAGTAAACGCGGTGCAAGTTATGAGAGATGAGGTTTTATTAAAATTAATAATATTAATGGTAAAGCTAAGAAAGCCCGCGTCAAAGAGCTTATATAATATAATATCTGCACAAAATGTAATTGCGAATGTTTTGTGATGAGTAAATTATGTATTCGATTTGATTGATTTGTCATTATTAAAATTAATGATTTTATGAATGGCTTAAATAACCTCACAGGAATATAGAAGTCCAATAAATTTCCACATTCCATAATATTATTTCACTGTTGTCACGTGTTGTCACACGAAACCAAGGAAGTAGATTCTTTATCGTTGCACCCACCCATTTCTTTCATATTATAGATTTCGCTGTTTTGCGATAAAACCGCCGCTTTTTTAAAAACGTTTTAAAAACGCTTAATTTTGATTTTTTAAGTTCCTGGGTTTTTTCTATGGTGTACAATGAAGTATAAATATATTTCATCTATCTTGCATGTTCATTGGTCCAGTATTATAGACGAAAGCCTAAGTAGCGCGACATAAGGCCGATGACCTAGTCAAGACTCATGGGATACGCGGGTCGGTTTAGAAGTTTAAACGTTTGCTACAACCTTCACGAATACTCGAGAAACAAACTAACATTTTGGGCATCAGATTGAGATGGTCAAAAGGTTCAGGCTGCTCGGGGTTGTGCTGGACGACCACCTAGGCTTTGGACCCCACGTGAAAGAGACATGTCGAAAAGCCGCGGAAATCTACAAAAGACTTGAACGCACGGCAAGGGTCACGTGGGGTCTGAACCCGGAGATCGTCCGCACAATCTACAGAGCAGTCATCGAACCCATAATGTTGTACGCGGCGAGCGCCTGGGGATCGGCGGTAGAGTTGCGATATGTGGAAAGGCTCATGAGGGCAACCCAAGGTAGGTTCGCAAAAAAAATAATTAGAGCATACCGGACGGTCTCTCATGTGGCCTCCATTGCGATCGCGGGTCTGCTGCCGATAGACTACCGAGTCCGTGAGATCATAGCCCTGCGCGAGGCGAAACTTGGTGGGTCTATCGCTGAATTTCCGGGTAGGTGTATGGAGGGCAGAGTATCGCCTGCCGAGATGCCGCACCCCGCTGAGTGGCGGCCGGTCTCATACACCAGCATGGATCGATGCGCTGGAGCCGAGGTGGCTGAGTTAGGGGCGTCTGGAACGTGCATCTACACCGACGGTAGCAAAATCGAAGGCAAAGTTGGAGCCGCGCTTTCGGTCTGGAGGGGCGGTGCAGAGGTCCGAACAAAGTCCTTCAAACTGGAATCCTTCTGCACCGTGTTCCAGGCTGAAATGTTCGCCCTCCTGAAGGCGACAGAGTTGGGCTGGGTACTAAATGAACAGACTATAAACATCCTTAGTGATAGCAGGTCTTCTTTAGACCTGCTAAAACAAATAAACACCACCAACCCCGTCGCTTTCAGGATACAGCGGAACATCCGAGATTTGGCTGCCGTGGGTGTGGATGTGCGCCTGCACTGTCTCCGGGCCCATGTCGGCACGATCGGAAACGAGCGTGCCGATGTGCTTGCCAAGAAAGCGGCGCTAGGAAGGAGGACGGCCCCCGACTATGACCAAATATCGGTATCGTGTGCGAAGGGTGCAATCAGGAGGGAGAGCGTCGCGAAGTGGAGCCATGAGTATGCAACAATCACAAATAGCAAACATATAGCAAAGTTCCTTCCTGATGCGACCTCCGCACACGAATACGCAAAGAAAACTCAGCAATCGGCCCTCATGACGCAAACGCTGACGGGGCACGGGGGATTTCGGGAGTACCTCCACAGGTTCGGGCTTCGCGAAACACCTTGGTGTACTTGTGGGCCCGGAGTTGTGGAGGATGTGGCCCACGTCCTCCTGGACTGCCCACGGTTCTGCGCGCTGCGATACCGGCTGGAGTGTGAGACCGACAGCGACCTAAGTCTGTCTGCATTACCGGGTTTGCTGGCTAACCCGGACACGAGACAAGCTTTCATCGTCTTCTGCAAAAAAGTAACGAAAACAGTATACCGGGAAAATGGGAGCACGGCAAAATGGGATATTTAAATGTGAAAATGTATAAATGAATATGACCTGAAAAATTGCACCAACGTAATATAAATCAGTGGATTTAAAATTAAATTTCATTTAAATGTAATTAAATAATTAAATATATACGAGTACAAATCTTAACCAAATTTTCATCTAATTGTAAATCAAACGTTATTATAAGTTAAATGTTAAATGTTATTATAAGTTATTATAAGTTATTTTTAATTTATCAATTACACACAATGTTAGCTTAGAAAATTAATGTAAAGGGCGAAGGATAAGTCACGAAAATTGTAACTGATATTATGAACGAAATTATAAAAAAAAAGGAAAGAAAAGACAAAAAAGAAACATTAATAATAATAAAAAAAAAGAAACAAAAATAGGAATAAATAAATATACAGGAAAAAATAGATAATTATGTGAAAACACTGGGTAAATAAAAAAAAATGTAAGAACAGCAACCTCATAATAATATCAGACGGATGACTTGTCCCAGAGATAAAAATATAAAGTGCAAAAAAGACCCTGTTAAGTTTCAGGGGAGTGTTGTATAAATAATAAATAAAAAAAATAAAAAACTAACATTTTGTACTGATACATGTGAATTTGAAATAACATTTAAACTGCATCAATCAAATCTAATATTACGAAATAGCCACATATAACAACTTAATTGGGAACGACCGTTGTAACTAAATTGCGAGTGTACGTGTATAATTTGTGACCATAAATATTTCGCAGGAATCAACATGATATTTTAAAATCAAATCAATATACTAATCGGAGATATAACATATCGATTGAGCAATTATTTCCGTTTCTCCTCTCCATTTGTAATTACAGATTATTATCAATACTAAGGCATGATATAACATCAACTTTTTTAAATTAGGTAGAGTGAAGGTAGGGCTAAAATGCCCCATAACTAAAGATCAAGAGCTAAAATAAAAATTGGATAAGTAATGGTAATAAATACACTCGTTTATTTCATTCATAAATAAAATTCTAGATAAATGCCTTACGTGACAAAAAATGACCTTAAATGGTCATTTTCACAATAATTTCTCTATAACCGATCTTTCTACTTTCTTAACAATTACAGATAAAACAACTCATACACATATTAAGAAAACAAAACCCGCTGTCTCTTTGAAATTGATCGTACTTTTATGATTCCATTAAAATACACCATGCGGCATGATTCACAGTAACTAATACTGCATGGGGTTTAATCACCGTGGATATTTTGGTACGCCGATTGAATTCTATATCAGTAAACCGTTTATGGTTAACGTGTTTTGACATGTCGGATATAAGTCGTGGTATCATTGATTCATAAAGGTTCTTTCCTTGACTATCAATCATAAGGGACCTTACTGCATATTGATGTGTTGTTATAGATATCTACATTTGATTCCACGTAAAGCCTACGATTGAAAACAACGATTTGAAAGCTTCTTTAATAAACTAGGCTACAAGCTCCTTGTTAATAAATAGTAAAATTGTGACTGTTACGGAAGAATCAAACGACCTGCAACAATCACAACTTATATCAAATTTAACCACATGTGGAATAGTCAATATCTTACCGTCATTGTGACCACTTGATAAACTGTTATGCCTTGTAAATGAATAAGAGATTGTTGTTATTCTTAGCACGTCACCGCAAACCACACACATAAATAAAATGCACAAACAATTGAATGCAAAAAACATACATGTCATTTAAAACAACAGATTCTCATGAAAAACGATTTAGCATGTAAATGCTAAACGAAAACAAGCAATCTGTCAAATTATAAAAGCTTGAGGTAACCATGTCTGGCATACATGGTGTCGTAACTTAGACCACACCTAGCAACCTAGATGCATAGGTGAACGACTTAGGCAATAAGCTACACCTAGACTGAAATATAATAAGAAATCTTTAACAAAAGTAGAAATAAATCATGAGATAATGAGCATAGGTGTGTCTCACGAATGTCAAAGGAATTGTGTTATATGAATTGAAGAGTTTTGATGCAATAACAATTGTCGAAAAAATCCTTGTGCTATATTCTAATGAGATAAAGCCCCCATAAACGACTATTGCTTAAAGTGAAGCGTTATTGATTGAAACTATTTCATCATATTAAATAACTGAATAGTAAGGTAATGCAACTTTAGCGAACTCCTTTAAAAATAAATGAACAACGATTAATAATACATTTCTCGAATTTAATTCAAAACAAATATTCCTAATCTCATGATTCTGATTTTACCTTCAAACTGGTAAACTAAAAACAGACCTACCACAAATGAATATAGCGTTGCTATACAAAACCTAAGTCCGATGATCACTGTACAATTTGGCTAGATGGTAGATACACATCTTACTATATATTTTTTTTTATTCCATTATAGATTCTACACCTTCCGGAAACAAATAAACTTTGAAATCTTAAAATGCTCAACTCCAAAAGCCCATTCTTTCCATCACAACTCCTCAGTGCGCAGTTCTATTGTACTCGTCTCTCTCGTCACGCATCGACGATCGCGAGCGCATCTCGAACAATACTCCGGCCTCGCCGCCCAGCCTTGACCGAATACTGGTACTTATACTTTTCAAATCGACTATATTAATTAGATACGTATTGTTTTGGCTCGTTAGAGACAAGTTTACAAACAATTAACAGATGTATCGTTTGTGTTAAATATTATTTTTTTACCTGTGAATTGGAAGGGTAATGCGTTTGTTGTGATTAATGATTCTTGTCAGTCGGTTTGCGATCTTCACAAAATACTAAAGCAGTCACAATACGAGTAAACATTGATTAATACAGATTAAGTCTAACTATTCACCAATTGTTTGCTATATCATTAAGCTATCGCTACTTAAGCCTGTAGTTAAAATTGATATAAACCTAAATAAAAATCGATATCAGTAGTCCAACTAAACAAAATTCAGTAAAGCACCACAAAATTAATGATTTTCTCGTAGCCACAGGAGCAAAAACCTCTAAAGCGTGCGTCTCAGATGCATTGGTTCATATTTTTTGTGTGTGAGATTTGCCACGGGCAATCCGATATTGTGAATTGATTTCTTAGATAAGGAAGTGCAACGAAGTTCTCACGACAACCCGTCATGGTAGGGCAGTTGTGGTTACAACAGCTTCGCGAGTGAACGGAAAATATCAATTTTATTTAAATAACGAAACGACTGCGCTGAAAGTGATAACTAATTGCTTTATCTTGCTCGACTAAAAGAGTCAATTAAGTTTCAACACCTGTCCTCTTTTTATAAACCAAAACTTCCTATTCGTAAATATTGCGTTCATTTCGAGAACTGTGATGAAAATGGTTATCCAATCTCGAATATATGTATATATCAATTTTCTAAATAATATCCCTTACTGTATATCAAATTCTTAAAATTATTTTATATTTCCATTTCCTTAAAGAAGACTGTAAATTAAATGCAACCTAATCAACAAAAGTACTTAAAGTTAATGATGACGAATGCCTTTTATCCATTCGAATACGTCCATTACTACTAGCGTTATTATTCCTTCTTTCCATCAGGAGATTACATATTCCAGTACTGGTATTCAGACAACGATTACCAGAGACAAAACGTAAAAGACATGAATGTAACGAGTCGATGAAAAGTAAAAGTGACCGTCATAGCAAAAACATATTGCGTAACAAATGACTGTTGATTTTCTATTCCACATAGATCTGATCATCAACTGTTAATGTGTAATCAGTGTCAAATGATCTTTAGTATTCAATTGACGACTCGCACTAAACACGGAGGTTCAATAACATATTTGTACCATAATGGAACATATTGTCATGTTGTATACATAATGGGACGATGTATGTGGGACATCGGCCGCTTTCATCGCCTATAGCGGCACACGACTCCACACCATTATCGGCGTCACATTCTGGGACGTCGCTTTCAAATTTTATCGATTTTGATTAGTTTTCCTTAATTAACCCTTTGTTAATGGAAACATTAAGATCATTAGTACGGTAAGTGAAACCCTAGTAGGAATATTTCATGATGATAAGGCTGACAAGCATTAAAGTATAATAAGGGTGAAACACCTGGTTAGTTTCTGAGAGTTATAAAATATTTACTTCTTTAAATTTTAAAACATACTATTTTATTGAAAGATATGTAAAAAACATGTTGCTCTTTACTACAAGACAATTAAATTTAAAGACGCATGTGACTGGGATTTCTACATACGAAGGTCAAGACCCTGGCGGCGACTTAAATAGCGCTGACAAAATGTCACACGTAAAGAATTCTAGAAAACTACTGAACCAGAAGTTCGGCCGAAAAGCAGGCATTAAGGAATAGCATAAACCTTGAAAATATCCAACACAATACTATCTACCAAACTTCAACGATAAGATAATCTTAATTCATAAAAAATCTTGCTCACTAAGCAAAACAACGATCATGACTCACACTGTACTGAAGCTACTAAACTTATCTCCATTAGATCGAATTATTCATCCAACTTGCCACAGGCATCACATCTCGGTGTTTCATTTCCATCTAAAAACCACAAATCATGCCAAAGCAGCTTAACTACAACATCTAACTGGTATTTTACAATTAATACTCGATTTGGCGTTGTCTGCGTGACTGCGAACAATGCCTTGTTTGGGGTTATGTCGGAAAATCCGCTGAGGTTGTTGTTATGTACGTGGGTTTTGATAGTTTGTAGTTTTACAACATTTGAATAGTTGTGTTTGAGGTCTATTGTGAAACCGAAATTAAAATTATTGTTAGGGATTGTAAGCAAATGGGTGTTAATTCTTACGATCGAGAATAACTCGTCATCATAGTGTACTGAACAGCGTTTCAAAATAAATTTCTAATAATCAAGGACGGAAAATAAATATAGAAGCAATGTGGTCATCTCGACGATGATTTCTCAAAACAACTTAACACATTTAAAACTATTTCAGCCTCAAGCAATAAGTTATCTACACACTGTGCAGTAACTTATTTGAAAACTGACTCTTCAAATAAAATTTCCTAACAACATTCTAGCGATCATCGTAATGCAATAACTTCCACTTAAAATCAGCTACTGTTGCGCCAAAAATCTATGCATAAATAACACAACTCCTTTGCAAATAATAAGAAATTAAAAAACTGCTATTGCTTAATTGCAAATTCAATCAAGCTTGAATAAACAGTCTTCTGAATATAATTTTAATTCGGCAGATTCCTTGCATCTTCGGGTCAAGTATGAACATCTAGCCAGACTAAACAGAACATAACCAATTAAAATTGATTTCTCTATCTGTGTAATAAGGTTTAAATTTATTTATCGATTTGTAATTTACTGCCCGTTTGTGACATCAACTAACCAGCTCCGTCCAATTACTGTGCAAAGGTTAGTCGGGATGCGCACGACTGACATTTCAAACGTAAAGTATTGCTTAAGAAAACTATGATAATGCTGATTTAATTATGAAAATAAGTAAAATGCCAAACACAACGTACTATTTTCACTTGAGCAATGTTCAAACATTCGTATTGAATATTCATGTCTTTAGAAATCAAAGGTCGGAGTAAGTAGAAAAAGAAAAAACAAACAATATAATTTGTTCGTTTTTGCATTGCATTGCATTGATTTAGGAATCAACTAAAATCAAATTCAAGTTAGTGTAAAAATGCTTACGTTAACAATTTACACACGACTTAGGTTGTACTATGGGTTACATAAATAATTATGGAAAAAGTGCAGTTCTTGTTGTTTCTACAGATCTTTTAATATGAGCCCACATTAGATGACTCACAGTCATCAATTACGCCTTCATCAAAATCCATCATGGGAATCACACTGATGAAAAGTAGATCAAAAAGAATAAGATTATTTGGATTTTAATGTTAGAATTTCTCGCTTACCTATATAAATGGTTCCACCTCACAGCTCCACATAATTTAGGAGATAAAAGAAAAATGCTTGAAGGAAAATAATACACTCAATCATATGACAAAGTCACTACACTTTCTTACGCGTCAATACGAGTATCATCACATTTCACTTTTCGAATTGGAATTTTGATTAAGTTGTATTCACGTTCAATCCATAACCGCTTCTCTCAATCGCCTTTTAATATCGTCAAGTCACACGACACGTTTGATTTCGAATAAGACGATGCTATAACACTAAATTTGATACCACCTACACAGTGCCTCGTCTGCTTCAGACTCGCAATTGTACTGGCTGCAAGTTTCCAAATCAGGAACCGTCCTATTTCGACTAGTCTCATCCTGGTTATGTAAAATATTGACTTATCTTTGTTGATCTCATAATGGATTACGTATTTTATTAAATCTAAGCAAATTGTTGAGGTTGTATGTTATGAAAATTGTCTTCCTGGTCTCTATCACTAATAGTTTTTACTTCCTCATAAAACCTAATGTATACTGTATTATTGTGTACATATACATCCACATTTAATATAGCTTTGATAATATCGCCAACTATGCAAAAAATTGTCTAAAACTCAAACAAGTTTTGATAAACAATACAAAAAAGTCTACTTTAGACGTCCTAGCCGAATGTAAGACAATACCTAACAAACGTCTGCCCACGCCTGTCATGCTCTGATACAGGTTAGAACTAGTTCTATCACAATGAGATGGAGGAACAACGCGCTTGCTCGAAATGTGAGTCATTGCGGACAGGTTGGGGAGGACTTCATTGTATTATGTGAAGAACTGTTGGCAGCTTAAGTAGATAACATGGCTATAATTATCAATTGTTACTCAGATCATACAATATATCTTGCAAAAGAGTATATTATTTTAAATAAACTTCTAATTTCTCTAAAAACTAGAAAATAAACGATGTGTAATGCATTATCGTATTGTTCAATAGAGATACCGTGAGCTTCCTCCGTATTACTTACACAAATACTAAAATCAATATAAAATGAGTTTTTTAGGTGCATATAATGACGAGATTTAATGTGAAAACCTCTACACTGTACATATGAAAATATGTGAATGAATATTTTTTAAGAATTATAAGGAAAATATTGCACTTCTGAGATACACACTACATTAACTGACAGGTTATCACACATCTCAATTAAAACTTTACGAACCGCAAACTTTAGCACCTCAGTATTACATAGTTCGTTATTTCCTCATATGCCATTATAAAGTATCAAGATTTATACGGCATTATATATGGTAGCAAACCGCACCCAAACCTCGCGCAAAAAATGTTATTATCCCATTACGCGTTTAGTGAGGTCGTGCATGAAACAAGCCTTGACACGTTGAAATAACATCAATTTAATTACAATGTTTAGACGTCATGGTATTGTGTGACAATAACCATTATTTCACCCAGTAGTAACTTCACGCTATGTGGATATTTATCATCAGGAGATAATAATTAAATCTACACACGACTTTAATGGTAACCTGCTTTGGTTAGGACGATTAATATTCTAGAAAATCTTATAGATAGTTCGGACTATCATATAGCAGATAAATTGGATAAAGTCAACAACATTAATTCAAATGATAGGCGTAGGTGCGTGTTGTAGTATGTAAATTATTAAATAAATTAAGCACTGAAATGTTTTTTTTTTTTATATAGTATCATATTACTTCGAAATTGATTTCATTTATTTATTCATAAGGTATTTTTGAATAAAAAAATGTTTAATTCGGGTGAATTTGAAATCGCAAGATAATTTTTAATAATTTTTCAATTATCAGTATTTAACTTTCGTCATACATTATGTTTTCGTTGGTTCCCTGAACAATAATATTATTAAACAATCTTCAAGAGATGTTCTGAGAAATGATGAGGCGCGTCATACGAGCTCCGTCATTACAACCACTCGTGAATGTGATAAGAAAAGGCACAATTATATCATTTTGTTGTCTCTCATACTCGCTGTAGAAACTTGGATGTAGGCACTACTACGAACTGCTGTAGTAAACTTCAAATTTTACATAAATCGAAACCAAAACATGAAAGTTCAGATAAAAAAGCCATTAACACGATCCTATGTATAGAATTTCCATAACAAAAGAGCAAGCAGGTTACTTGATGGTAAGTTATCACGGCCGCTCATGAACATCGCTGGGATCATGGATGTGTTGTTCATAAAATCAGGAGGGAATAGTGAAGAAAAAAGGATGGGAAGAGGGAAAGGGGCATCTGGCAATCTCAGTAACCGAAACGCGACAGCAAGCCTGTCGCTTCACATCAACCCTCTATAAGACAGTGGTACCACCCGGGACAGGCCTTCCACTAGTGTTGAGTCAAGGCTGACAACTATGTGTACGATTTCATGTGTTTATATTACGATTTCATGTTACACAAAAAGTATTAAATAACATACAGATTTATATTCAAAATAACTTTCTATTGAGATATGCAAAATATTCATACACCGTGACTTACGATCTCATAATTTTTAATGATATTTTGTTGTGTCGAAGTTATCACGTAATAACTGTCATTTGTTAAAATATACCGCTAAAAACTAACTCGTTTCGGTCTACGTAAATGCTTTTGATTAATGTGAATTATACGACGCTACTGTGAAATCAACTATACACATATAGAACATATTCGAAAACAAAAATTTCTGATACAAATTAAGGTAAAGTCTCCCTTGCCTGTAACCTTTTCATCATCAGAGTATTATGATTTACGTGCATCGTAAAATGAAACTACATATTCGAATATTTTTCGTAGATGCCGTTTTAATTTGTTTATCATAGAACATCTCAAATATAATCAAAGTAAAAAAAAAATAAAACTAAATATCTATAATGACGCCATTGATCTGATCATGACTTTCTTGACAAGTATAAATGAACTTTTCATCAATAATAAATGTCCTATAAAAGCCTGAGAATATGAACAATAACATTTCAGACCATTAAAATTACAACGTAAGTTCTTAACAATTTTTACGATACAAATAAAAGTTAACTATCGATTCAACGTAACAAAACTCATGGTAAGGCCAAGGCTTATTTAAACATCAGCTTATATCCATGTACACAACAATTACAGAGCTTTACGCACACGACATAGTAACTACACGATAAATATCTTCGCTCGTTTGAAGTATTATAATTAAATTCTCCACAATAGTTAACTACAAAATAGCACGTAATTAAAACTCACACTGCATATTTATTGCTTAGTTAAGTAGAATTTGTGAGGGTAAAGTCCAAGAAGGCTGTATGGTTTGTGAGCAAAAGTTTCCTGTTAAAGATACCGGAACTAGAAGAATTGGTTCTGGAGAGTCGTGAAAGAAATAGCCAAAATAAACTTCGGATGTTTTTACACAAAATGTTGGTGCATCTCACTAGTTTTGTAAGCAAAGAAGAAAATAGTGGCATTTGAAAACAATAATATAAGAAGTTTTCATTAGGTATCATTTTACTTTAATGTGAATGTCGGTCCTAAATTTTCAACAACCTACATAAATTACTAATATTTTTTGCCTTCTATCGTTTCCTTATAATATTAATAACAGTAACTCTACGCAATAAATTCTTCTTCATACAAAGTTATTGCGAAAATTCAGGTTCTTACACAAAACCAAAACACACAATAACTCACCTTAAGTGATCTGCTCGACGCTGCCGTAGCACATTTTTAACAAATATAACTCTCACCTGAAACAAACAAAATACACATTATAATTCTCGTTTGAATAAATTTTATTCAAATAAATTAAAATCATAGCTTTTAATTGATCTGATGTAATATTCGGAAGACTATCCGAATGTAGAATTTAAGTTTCATAATTTTTATTGTTATACAATGTTTCATTAAATATAATATATAGATACAAAATATTACATGACGGATCATCGCCATTGTTTATATTTAAAATTCATCATTTACTTTCAGTTAGATATGACGACGCCAAATAATAAAAATACACTCAATTGTCACATACATACATAGTTTTCACCCTACACTAAGTTTCAGTATTGTGACGTAAATAATCCACAATAGGAAAGATTCACATATTCGATCCATCTTTATTTCTCTACATACCTAGAAAATAAGTAAAACTTAAGCGAAACTTCGGGAAGTCAAAAATGTAAAAATTAAACCAAATCCGCGATAAAATCCGTAAATAATAGTTTTATTTCAATCAGAACTTAAGCTGTTTAAAAACCCAACAGCATCTATCGTCAACTCAACAAATATCATTAGAATAGACACGAACTGTAATTTTACCTTATCAAAACATGGAACAATCGCCGATCCTGTAATTAAGTATAATCATTACAATCAGATCGGTACACCAGCCCGCAGTACTGTATGGACACGCGTGGCTTTCCCAATGGTTCCGCTTTAATTGGCAACACCGGTTTTTTACAGCAAATTGCGTTGTTGCAATTTTGTACTCGCTTCAATTGTTTTTAATGCTCCATTGGTTTTCGGTGATTTATACGTGCATGCGCACTTGTTGTGATAGGTATATGTATTATGGCTTAGTAATTCTTCACTCAACTTTTAATGTTAATTTTTGTGGAATTTTGCCTTATCATTACGATTATTGTTGCAATTAAGGTCTAATTGCAAACAAATTATCGACCTTTCCTATACCTTTCTATATCTTCACCTCCTATTTTAAACATCAGACTTAGGATCCAAGTAGGGTGATGTTTTAAGGAGGCAATCATGTCCCAACAAGCGAGAATTTCACTCGTTAACCCGATATATACAAAAAAAGCTGATTTCAAATCAATTTCTCTAACAATAACCCACCAACCGAGCTACAAAAAGCCTACAACTTTCTTCGGCAATCCATCATCCAATGCTACGTCATGTTAATCGCAAATATTCTCGACAACAATACATCCAATAATACTTTTATTCCCTTCGCTATTCACAGTGACATACCTGATGTGATAAAGTACACTACACACCAAAGCTGCCGACCTGTGGTTGGCGACTTCACTCATTGCGCGTTGAAAATCCTTGTCGTCATTGTTCTTTTGGTGGCTCAAGTTATTGAATTTCGCTGGGCAACTGAGCTGAACGCTTGCGTCACCGATATGCCGTCAGCATGACAGGCAACACGTAGGGAGCTTGTTGCCGACATTTTTTTCTATGCTTCTGATGGTAAGCGATACGACTGCTCATGGACAGTAGCAATGCTTGGCATTACACTGCGCTCACCATCCTCAGATATAAGATGTTAAGTCTTAGTATGTCCAGTAGTTACTCTGACTACAATGTCCTACCAACCGGAGCGCAACAGTGCGCTTACACTGCTGTTTGGCGGGAGAGATAGACATTGCAATGTTACCTACCCAGGTGGCCACTCACATATGAGAGACCTACAACAACTAAAATGTATATTTTATTATAAGCCTCTGGATTGTGTCGGCGAGCTGTGTCGCTGATCCGGCAGCTTTAGTGTGTAGTCCGCCTAACAGTCAATTATAATGCACTATAGTGAATACTATGTTTCGAATGAGTACAATCACGGAGGTTGTATAACATGATGAGCTGTGATAATCAATCAACGCGACTTTCGCGCACCAGTGTACAAAAGGTAATCTAATCAGTTTCTGCTGGATTTATTTTGTGCTATGTGCTTGAAGGTTTTGTAATTGATTATGCGAATTATTTTTTTAATGTGCGAGTTCATTACTAAGCCCAAAATATTTCTATTTGTTACCATTTAGGAGACATCCGAAGTAGTCGAAATAAGATTGCCAACAAAGTCCAATTATATTTAAATTGTTGCAAGCTTTTGATAATCTTTACTTATTTTTAATATTACTAGCATTCTTATTTATGGTCTTTATATGCCTGTTTGTTTTTGGTATCAATTCATACACCTAATCAAATTAAATTAAACGTACAAGAAGTATTTACTATCGTTGTAAAACTTTATAAATAAATAATATCCTAACAAGTAAAAACCTATACCAATGTGAAAAATCATATTTCGCTCATATCAAGTAAATAAAAGACTGCTGGATTTGAATCAAAACCGTACATAATAACACGCATTTTCGTGACCTAGTAATTAAATAAATTACTATTAAATTAAGCGCAAAAACTCGGTAAGATATTCCAAGCATTTAAATTGACCATCCAACACGACTTGACATAATTACAAGAACTAAGTAATGTTAATAGACATCATGTAAGTGGTTGGTTTGCACCTGAATTAACGTTAAACGTTGCTAAACACCAAACAAGGAGAACTGGATTAGGCGCCACAAATCAGTGAAAGTTGTACGATTGCTATCAACAACCTGCGTAATGCCGGCTATCCAGTCATAATACTATGAATTATAACATTGTTTACCTAGGTACACTCTATCATCCAATATACGTCGCACTGCAACGCACAGGCCTCCTCTACAACCGAGAGTACGATTGAAAGAGGCTAGGCCGTATAGTCCACCACGATGGCCTAGTGCGGGTTGGCGGACTTTACATACCATAGAAAATCTTACAAATCGCTATAGTATGCAGGCTTCCTCATTATGTTTTCCTTCGCCATTTTATTGCATGGTGATTAAAACTCACACTGCCTATTCATGTGTGTATTGATAAATACACACATGACTACGAAAAGTCAGAGGTGTGCCCTGGGTTTTGATTGGCTAGAGCCTAATTACTAGGATTGGCAACATAGCAGTTTAAAAGGACGACAACTAATTTGAAAAGTTGTTTTTTTTTTATTATTACAACTTTCAACAAAAATAACATTCAGAAAGGGTTTGATCTGTACCGCGTACGTGACCGTAATGTGGAAAGAATTGTTTTAATCCAACTTAAGGCGTGTCCGCCACGCTTTTTTATTTTACTCTGGCCGTGCATAGTGGCGGCATTGCACCTGATGGTAAGTGCTAATGCCGCCCAGGCAGAGTATCCATTGGCATCGGACGGCGGTCCCATGCCAATGGAAACAATTATGCCGGCCTGCTAAGGTGCCTCTTCACGCTACGGCGGAAGGACCCAGGATTGTAGGAAGGAGGGAACACGTGAGACGGCAAACAATTCCACAGCCTGACGGTGCGGCACAAAAAAGAATTCGATAACCGTTTGGTTCGCGCCGGGATGGTGTGGACCGTCAAGCTATGGCTTCGCAAGCCAGCACGCGGGGACGCTATTACTTACTACGCTTTTCTCTTAATCCGTTGGACTATAGCTTTAGCAGAACAGTTAAAGCACAGAAAAAAATGAATAGATAACGTAATGAAATGATTACAAATGAATATGATTTTATAAAAGATAAAATTGAGCAGTAGAGTCATATTATGCTTACACTTTATAATTATTTGTATTTTGGTCCTAAATTATATAAAATACATATTTGGACTGACCGAACTATCTCAGTCATATCACTGAGCTTAACACCTTATATGTACTTTATCGTACGTTTATAAAAAAATACACACAAACAACCGCAGACATAACTTTTTCCAAACATCTGTTTGTCAAGGTGAAAGTCTGTAAAATGAAAGATAAAAATAAACACTGAAATATTCATAATAAAACACTAAAAACTCACGTTCGTGACGGCCTGGATGTCTAGAAACAGCTCTCACTGGGGCGGCCCAAACAGATCGGAACGAATTTATTCTAGACATTAACGATGGGGCGATATTATTTACTATTGGAAAACGTTTTCTTTGTCAGCTGAGTTATGAGCTATAAATACCGTACTCGATGTTTGTCCGGCTTTTGGGGTTTCAAGGTTGTGTATAAAATTGATGGTATAGACCTGGATATAAAAGACGTTTAAGGTCTTGCGGTTAAGTGCTTGCGGGAAGGGAACCAAAATTAGCTAACATCTCTTTTAAAACGATTACCATCTCATCCAAAGCTGCATTTGACAGCACCTAACCTCCACCTTAGAAAATTTCTACTTTACTTTAGTTTTGTTTTCCTTATTAGAACTACGCGCTACCATGTGCATCAGCTTAATCTTCTAAATACTAAGCAATTTGATTTCGACTAGTTAAATACCAATGCAAAAGCAAGCTACTCAAACCTATTCAAATATATTCACACGTTCAGTCAAGTTTCTATTTAACAAGATTTCTCAATGACAAGGCAAAAACTGCGCGGTAAAAACGCCGCCGCCAGATAAGTCCCACCTAGGTTAGTTTTAATTTCCTGCTCATTACCACGCCTGCAACCAGGGTTGCTAGAAATCATATCATGTATTCAGTGACGTCACCAGCAGAAGAAATCAGAGCCTAGTGCTCATAATGGTAACACCAAAAACCCTAAAAATGGGCTTATGGTGAATGGTGGACTTTCTGTTTGTGAATATGATGATGTTATAAAAAATTAACATCTATAACCACTAAATGTTAAATACATGCCAATCTCAAAGAGCTTTCCGTAGGAAGCGCCTTACTGTGATAACTGATGTGTCTATAAAAAATCTGCTTTAAGCCTATAATTTTTTTTTAAACTGCAACGTATGTTACACTGAAGCAAGAACAACCGTCGTCAAAAAGATAGTCAATAGCTATTGCGAATTCTAAGTAATATACCAATAATAGTGACATGAAATTCCGCAATCGGTAGCCCTGCTTGTTAGTAAGCAGTAAAGTCAGAAATAAAGTTATCTTTTGAGTATTTCACTCTATATACCCTTATATCGATCACAACTACCAATCAACCGTCATGAAAAAAGCTAATACACAACCAACAATTCCATACATACATTAGAAAGTAGTAAAACTAAAAGAAAAGTTATGAAATAACAGCATTTATTGGAGCATCGGTAACATATATACTACCGCTCATAGTAAGATATTGCTGTGTAATATAAATTGCGCGAATATTTTTAGCAAAACCAATGTTCGTGTCAGAACTACGATACTAAGGTTAAATACTTTCAAGACGCGTGTTTTTTTTTGGTCTTGACTTTCAAAAAATTATCACGCTGTTACACTCAGGGCACAAAGAAGTAGATATAAATACATACATAAAATCAGGTCATTTCTCAGAAGGAGTAGCCAGAAGTTCTGGCACCAACCAGTATACCCACATTTCGCCTTTTTTTCTCCCGTCCTACAATTACAGGGGGTGAGCCTATCGTCATATCGGGCATGAATTCCTGACCCCAAATTCAAATTCAATATTATGATAGAGTCAAATGTATCGAATTGGAAACCGAACCCTCGAAATCACGGTTTGAAATCCGTACATGCTGCCACTAGATCAGCTGGCCAAAGCTGAGTGCAAAAATATTCATATAACAAACAAGTACATATAAATATTCCCTACCAGATTTCCAATTAGTAACCCGATATAGCGCTCCTCACAAAGCACTTGATTCGAATTCACAACAAACATAAACCGCCATAACCTTTAATTAATTTTATTGCAATACAGTTTCGTATTACTGACGATGAATAATTCAGAATTGAATTGACACATCCTCGTAGTCAGTTATAGAATGTATTACTAGTCATAGTTACGTGATGCAAGTTGAGTTGGTTATAGGTATTTGAACCCGGAATACATAATCAGATATTATCATGAAAAGGCGAAATGTGGGCGTCCTAGTAGCACCTCTGCCTAGCCCTTCTGGGAAAAAGGCGAAACTTATTTGTGTATATGTGTATTTAAAATAGGAACTTGAGTGAAAATTCTTGTTCTTTAATAACGTACATTAAAAGTTGTAAGTAAATTAATAAATAACTATGCACTCTGCCAATTGCAAGTCTAGATAAAATATTGCTAAACAGACAACGGGGATGTGCAAACAAGTTTCCCTTGCTCATTTATGAATAAAAACTATAATAATTCTCTTAAAAGCCATCCATGTACTATTCATATACATTTCATCTATGTACAATTTGATATAAACAATAAATACAAAGCCCCATAAATCTAGCAAGACGCCGCAAATTTAAAAATTCTCTTTTTAATATAAAGAGAGGAAAATATGGCGTAGTTATTAATTTAATTATATAACTTAATTGACTTAAAGCGCTCGCATTATCAGTACGCACATTGGACTTCCTAAGTGAATCGTATGATGAAAACAATGAGGGAATTACCACGTGACTAAAAATAAACATGTTTTGCGATCCACTTGTTTGTCGAAAACAATGTTATCCCTAGAGAAATTGCGTATAGACAGAGAACGCTTTGAGAATTATAATTAATAATTATTATAAATTATCCTGGCTGTATTATGTAACAATCAACTCTTAGCTTCGAGAAAAATAAAAGATAAATACAAAAATACAACTATAATTAACTGGTGCTAAATTAAACTGATATATAAAATTTTAAAAATATTTAAAACTTAAACACAAGACAAATTAACGAGAGTTTCAGATTTTAAAATAACGATAATAGTTTCGTGAAGTAAATTATTAATAACTTAAGAAGAATAGGCCTTTCCCAGGAATCTCCTGATAGACGTGTTGGAAGCGGCCTACATCCTACGAGTTCCTGCAACTTCAGCCAGGTCGTCCGTCTGTCGATCTACTGCTGAACATAAGGAGAGGCCTATGTTCAGCAGTAGACTTACTGTGGTTGAAGAGAGAGAGAGAAACAAGAATATGTACTACGAACACCTACACCAAAAGTCTCCAGAAAGTCAATACCTCTAGGTAGCAATGATCACTGTATACTGTAAACAGTAAACGCGTATAGTTCCACCCCTGCACCAAAATACCCAGTCAGTAAATCAAACTAATTCATCGTTCATTGTACTCAAAGCTAAAAACAAATACATTACGTTTGACTAAGCCCACGACAAACAGCGTTCATTCATCAACACAGAGATTTAGTAAGCAATTATAACAAGTCGAGAGGGCGACGTGGCGCCGCGACATAAAGCTGTCGGTAGCCGTGGGCAGAACAATGCAGGGCGCAGCTTCCTACCGGATGCGCTGACGCACTGCGTCAGACCCTCCTACTTCATGGATTTAATTGTCATATATTACGTGTGTATAATACAAATTTAGATTTTAGTGGGCATTGAAATGAAAAGTAAGAAAATAAACATAGTGTGCAGTACTCACTCTTAATTTACGTGTCACGTGAAGTCCAACTCGAAGCTTAGGCACTCACTTATCGCAAAAAAGAGTATGTATCACAATAAAAAAAATCACTATAATAGATAGCATGTTTTCTCAAACTAAAATGATCGACTGAAGAACAGATTTCAATGCGAAATCCAACAAGAACAGTTTCATTTTATTACCGAAGTATTTAGCGATCGTTAGTAAAATACTCTTCAATAACATGAATTCTACATTAAACGCATTCAATGTTGTGCTTGATATCTCTGAGCTATCTTCACGAGTCTTAAAACAGCTAAACTCTAGTCAATGACTAAGTGAAACCTGCTAGTTACATTGTAACACGTTAAATAACCTAACGCACGACTTAACCCGTAACTGGATGTCACGCTAACCGTTATTGAAAAATGCTATTTGATAAACGGTTTTTATCAAAATAACTAGACCGTTACAACGAGTAACATGTTGCTGGATTATAATAATATAGTGAAAGTGATAAGAGCCAGTGTAGACTAAGGACCGATTGCACAAACTAACTGTGCCCATAGCTTTGACTTTGAAAACAACAGTAATCCTTCTACAACTAGTAATACGTATTTGACCGTTGCGTTCAAAACTAAGGAATTGCGAATTAAATTAGGCCAGGCGACAACAATGTGTGAAACATTGTGCTATTCTAAAAAGGAACTAAACGTAATTAAACTCAATGCATGATGGAGGAGACGTTTCGCGTAGTTCAAACGGCAACCGTTACATATTTGAATGGTAGTTTTTTTATTGCAATGAATGGCGAGACTAGCATTTGCCTGATGGTAAGCGAGGCGACCCCTCATTAGACCGGAGCATAACCAAACAACACTGCAAATTACAAAGCAATGCTTGGTATTTTTACACTGTTGTTTGGGGAGAGGAATAGACATTACGGTGGTACCTACTCAGGCGTCCTCTTACCACCTACCAATGTTATAATGTATACAATACATTTTCTGATAATAATTACTAATTTTACACAGGAGATAAATGGTACGTTCTAAACTTACATCAAAGAAATTAATCTTAGGATAAGATAGTATTAATCAAAGGATAAAATTATCTATACTTCACAGAGATCGCGCGTGTGGTCTGGGCAGATATTTGTGCAAGATTGAATAGTTAAACATAAAAATAACAAGAAGCTATTAAGTATATCGACGCAGGAAAGCGATTTGGTCGTATCTCAAAAAATGCGTATATGCGATTATTTAATTCAGAAAAAAACCGCATTGAATTTCCTCGTGAAAATGTAAAGTTTTATTTCAAAATGTTATTATTAAAAAAATGGTATTCCTAAGTATTCTAGTTTAGAGGTTGTTCATTTTTTAAATATTTTTTTGGTACTGATGTAAAATTGCATTTTTAGAGATACGACAAAATCGCTTTCCTGCGTCGATATACTATATAGTGTTAGTATTATGTATTAAAATTTCCTACTCTGCAGCTGAATTGTAGCCTTGTTTCGACAAATTCATACACAAACGGCCATCTAATATTGATTACTGTAAATATCGAGTTCTTCAAAGAAGATCCGCCATAATACATATAAAACTTATATATTTTTCCTAATATTTGTATTAATAAGTGTGAGACGAGTTTTACATCTCAAATTGCCTTTCGATCTCCACACTGAGATAAATATTTGTTGATCCACAGAGATTTGTTTCAGGTCTGGGTTTTTGTGAGACTGAAAAGTCTCTAACGCCCGAATACTGGAACGCAACTTAAATATAAGTTGCGGTTAAGAGCGTATACACCTTGCGCGCAAAGTCAACTATAGGTATTTCTTCGTTAATTTCACGCACACATAAGCGACCAAAGCTGTGTGCGTAGAGCTGCCGCGTCGGCTCGCTATATAATCGGCTCAAACAACTTTGATCCGTGCGCTTCAAATATTCAATTGAAATGTAACTGTAATATAATATCATAAAAATATTTTATTTGCATTATAAGTAGACAAATATTACTGTGCAAGCAAAGAATAATACAAATTTAGATACTAATCATATTTTCGTTATTATTACATTGTTGAGTTGCATTAAAATCAGTGTTCAATCAGTAGACACTACGGACGTTTTATTAATCATTTCGTGTTCGAATACATAAATAGTGTTAGGGGCCTTACAACCCCTTACAATTACGAAATATATTTAATTTTATATTACAATACATAACATAATTTAGCCTCGGAATTACATCCCATTATATTACCTGAAACATAATTTATACTCACTACAAAATCATTGCAGGTAATAAAAATAATTAAATATTTTACTACCAAAGTACTAAGATGTGGTAATCGCAGTCCGCGCGTGGCTATTTTTACTACGTACGGCAAAAATCGACTGCAGCTAGGCCGGAGCGACGAGCGATACGTCCTCCCTCTAGAAGGCCTTGCGGCGGTGTGATTTGATCCACGTCGGACAGCGTGTTTTATAGTGGTTTTTAAAATATTTGTAGAAAACATGAAAACTAATTTTCTTGAAATATAAAAATGGTAATTTATTGATAAGATGTTCTTCTATTATAATATGCAATTGCTATAAAAATTATGTACGATAAGTTGGTTAAAAAAAATATGTTCTTGACGAGAGTTTCTGAATAATTTAGCATTGTTTAAATTTTTATTTTTCAGGAACTAAACACAAAAAGATTATTTTTCTCAGCAAAATCCCTCCATAAGGGTCTTATTAGTCTGATAATATTATTATTTTCATCTTATATTTAGTGGTTTCGGATATCTTAAGCTTCTAACTTGCCATTTAAAGCCTAAATAACGAAACTTGTGTTCAGTAATCCTTATAGTATTCACAAATTATCCATCAATCTATAATGTTTTCCACCAAAATCTCTAGATGACAACCTTTTCTAAAATTAGCAATAATTATTTTTCCTTTAAATTGGTTATTGGTGGCTATTAACTCATTTGAAAAGTCCTGTTTTTAAGCCAAAAAGCGCGTGCAGGGTATAAACGCTCTTAACTACGTTAATTCCGATTAAATGTACTGGCTAAGTGGACCGTGCGCTGTTAAGAACAACTTATTATTTAAATGGCGTTCCAGTATTCGGGCGTAATAGTTTATAATACGACGCAAGACTCGATCTTCACAACATTAACGCTATGTATGTAACTGGCTGGGTATATTTATTTATTTATTAAAACTTTTCCTGCACACTAATCAACAATATACCTCATTCTATAAAGGTAACATAAAGAATATTTTTATATCTGAAAACCACGGCAAAGTATAAATAAATTCTCTAAACAAGATCCATCATTTGGGAACGCCTGCGATTCCACAAAGTAAACACTTGAGGCCGGTCCATGTACTGGTTTAAAGCCGGTTAAAAGTAGGCGCAGCTTGTTCAAAACTTAATTTAACGCGTTTAACACAAAAAGCAACTAACCCAGTGAATACTTACAAAACCTGAATTCAGAAAATTCTTGTTTAATTTATTTGGCAGGTTACGTCGACACTTACCTGGAACAAAAAAAAGGAGCTGTTAGTTTTAATTGCAAGAAACAAATACTTTGAAGTTTGTGTAAAAAGCGATTAAGGAAGTGATGCATGATTTTTAGTACGCTTAAAATTGGTCTTTAAAATACGTATACAATTTTTGCTGCACAAAATAAAATTATACATTGTAAAACAAAACACGTAATGCGATAAATCAAAACTGAAAAAATCTTCAATAGTTCCTAGATCCATATAAGACGAGTAACACACGCCGATAAACAAGTAACACAATTTTTTAATTTCCATCATTGTTGTCAGATTAACTGTAATTTATGAAGATGTCGGCCGTGTGTGATAAAAATCATGTGTACTGGAACTCAATTCATTGTTTTCTTTGCTCCATTTACCCAATGAGACATACCGCTAGCTTACGAGAAACGGCAGATGTAGAATATGAGAGTCACTTTTTGCAAAAATACGCGGGAATTTCTCAAATTCTGGTAGGCGAGTAACTGTCGAAGTTTTTTTGTAGATTCTAGTTTAACTGTTGATTTGCGGTGGGAAATTAACTCTAGGAAATCAAAGATAAAATCTAGATTTATTTGAATTTGTTACAATGTTATCAATTGAGAACATTTTTTTTTTTTTTATTGCATTGAATGGCGAGACGAGCAAGCCGTTCGCCTGATGGTAAGCGATACGACCGCTCATAAACAGTAGCAATATTCCACTGCGCTCGCCATCCTGAGACATAAGATGTTAAGTCTCAATATGTCCAGTAGTTGCTCTGGCTACAATGTCCTTCAATCCGAAACACAACAGTGCATTTAAGCAGTGTTGTTTCACGGGAGAAATAGACATTGCGGTGGTACCTACCCAGATGGCTTCTCACATATGAGAGACCTACCACCAGTCAATGTAGCAAATGTAGGCAGATGGAGGTACCGGGGTCTCACAATGATATCAAGACTTTAACATCAGCCCAGAAAAGATCTGGTTTTATGGATTCAAAGAAGACTTCAAAGCCAATGAGATCATAATTGAGGAGACTAAAGTTCTGGCTCAATTAAAGAGCGGAAGTTGGCATCAGCTGACATAAATAGGCACAGATAGGAAGTTTAAAGACAACAACTATACACATCTTATGTTATTTATAACTATTCGTAATTAAATGGAACAATCATTTAATGTATTGATACTGAATAAATCTTCCAAAAAAAGAACAAAAGCAACCGTGACCGCATTTGTAAACAAAGCAAGCAGAAGGGTACAAACCGGATGTTATATGATAGAATTTTATTTACTTTTAGATATTAAACCCTATGGGGTAAGTCTTTTTATAATGAAGCTACTGAAAGTAGAGTGGTTTCATTAGGTCGCTCCATATATCTATGTACAGTCAGCAACATAAGTCGCTACACATTCACGAGATTTAGAATGGTCTTATAATCCAAAATATTAATTATCTTAAATATCTAGTGGCACTTCTCGACACAGATGACTTCAGTTTTATTATATTTTACGATTATAGAGTAGTTATTAGAAAAATTAATTCATAAAAAGGTTATCAAAAAATGTGAAGTGTGTAGTGACTTATGTTGCTGACTGTACATACATATGTATGTAGAGCAAGACCAAATATATCTTTATCACTATATCCTTTCGTTCTTTAAATTAAAATTAAATTTAAAGAACGAAAGGATATAGTTAGCCTCTCTGTAGAAAAAACAGTAGAAATATCATGTATAGAGTCAGGGCAGTTTGTCATTATCAGTGTATACAGACCACCTTCCTCATCATATGATAGTTTTGAATGTATAATTGAAGATGCATTGAGGAAGTTAAGCAAATCAAATAAGAGATTGCTGGGGTGTGGAGACTTTAATGTTAATTTGTTAGAAAATAATTCAATTAATATAAGTTTGAAAAATCTATTTTTGTCATTCGACTTAATAAACCTTTTTTTCAGAGCCAACTAGGATAACTAATATCAGTGCTACCTGCATAGACAATGTTTTCACTGATACAGTGCCTATCAATAGTTGTATTATTAATAAATTACACTCAGATCAATGTGGACAACTTGTCACATTTAGCAGTGAGTTACAAAAACAATACATTGAGCAAAATAGTGTAGTTCCAGTAACTAAGGCTCGGTTAGAAAAGTTAAGGAAAAATATATCTGATAAATTTACTACAATTGTAAAGGGCAATGACCCTAATAAATTATATAACTTTATATTCAACACATTTTGTGAAGAATTCAAGTCAATTTTTGCTTCCAGGTCCATTTCCAGTGACAAAAAGACATGTTTTAACAGTTGGGCTACTATTGGTATACATAGAAGTAGGGAAAAATTATATGAACTTTATCATGAAAGAACATATAACCATAGTGAGGATTTTAAAATATATGTAAAAAATATTCAAAAATATTTAAACAAACTTGTCATAAAGCTATGTCAATGTATTTATTTATTTATTTGAGAATTTCTTCTCAGATGTACCAGTTTCTATAACAAAAAGTTTAAACTCATCCCCTGCCATAGCCGAAAAGTTATTACAAGAAAATGTGAGCGGAAGAGATTCATTCATTCAGAGATTCATTTGAATTCCATTGCGTTCACAGTATGGATATAATAAATATATTTAAATGCATTAATATTAAAAACACATGTGACCTTTGGGGAATTTCAACAAAAATATTAAACTCTGTAATACCAGTCTTGGCTCCCCAGTTATCTGTAATTTTTAATGCTTGTATAAACAGTGGTCTGTTTCCTGATAAAATGAAGTTGAGTAAAGTTATACCTCTTTTTAAATCTGGTAGTACAGATGACCCCTCTAATTATAGACCTATTTCAGTACTACCTTCAATCAATCTTCAACAACTTCAATCTTATTTTTCAAAAAATAAAATACTTCATAATAAACAATTTGGTTTCACGCGGGGTCGCTCCACAACTGACGCTGGTGTGGAGCTTATAGGTAACATATTTGATGCTTGGGAGAATTCACGGGATGCCTTAGGTGTATTCTGTGATCTATCCAAAGCGTTTGATTGTGTTCACCATGATATACTTATCAGGAAATTGAGCCACTATGGAATTAATGGTATTGCTCTTGAATTATGCAAATCATATTTGTGTAATAGGGTCCAAAGTATTGATGTCAACGGAATAAGGTCTCCTGGGTCTGCCGTTACTATGGGAGTTCCGCAAGGCTCGATTCTTGGACCATTTCTATTTTTAATTTACATTAATGACTTATCTTTTTTTATAAGGGACAACTGTGAGGAAGTGTTGTTTGCTGACGATACCTCATTAATATTTAAAGTAAATCGACATAATCCTAATATTGACGACGTAAACCACACCCTTTCAAAAATAGTACATTGGTTTAGCATTAACAATTTGTTATTAAATAGCCAAAAAAAACTAAATTTTCATTTTATTTCATTTCATTTCATTTTAGGGAGGACTATGTGTATGATTTTATATTCATAGATATTAAATTGGTCTGTCAAATCGAAAAAAATAAAATTATTTTGAATATAATGTATGTTTTTATTTCAATATCCATTTATAGCGCATTCATTTTAGATGTTACGTTTTAAATTCGCTATATATCTGTCTACTTTATTTGATTCGAAGTACATACAAATTAGTAGTTGGAAGTGCGTGGTGGCCTGTTGGTAAACGGACTAGACGCGACTGCCAACATGTTCACGGTGATCGCGGGTTCGAATCCCAGGGCACACCTCTGACTTTTCGGAGTCATGTGTGTATTGATAGTCAATCACCACGCACTAAAACGGTGAAGGAAAACATCGTGAGGAAACCTGCATACCATAGCGATTTATAAAAATTTCTATGGTATGTAAGTCCGCCAACACGCACTAGGCCAGCGTGGTGGACTATATGGCCTAACCACTCTCAATCGTATTGTCGATTGTAGAGGAGGCCCGTGCCCTGCAGTGGGACGTATATGGGCTGATACAGTAGTACATACAAATTAAACAAACACAGTAAATTCATATTCCGTCCATCAAAATTGAGCAAATTAGTTATTAAAATACATTTCGAAACACTTTTAATACCAATAAAGCTCACATTTTTCCTGTTTGTTAATCAATATTACAAAACGTAATACAGTTATCGCTTCTAGGGTTCAAAAAACCCAATTTACTGCGGCGTGCTTTAACAATAGATCGTCGTCAAAATATCTATACTACAATAAACATAATGAATAACTGCTATCCTACAAACATAAATGTATTTAATAGTTCAGGTTTCGATTTGAATTACTATAATTGTTCTTTTATTTGGCTATCTCTATACCAATTTTTAAAACACAGCTACTAAAACTACCCATTGAGTTACCATGATGATTTTAATTAACAACCACAAACAAATTTTTAAAAAGATAGTGAAATATTCTGTATAAGGACTAATTAAAATAAATTATAACCACACACATTTTACTGTTTGTTATTGTATTGTTTAAATGTTGAAATATTGCTTCTACAGCCAAATCGAAGTCAATACGTGACTTTTCCTTGTAATGCAAACAGTTTATCGCTATTACGCACTCGAAACGCACAAAACGAAAGAACTCGCTTACTTTCTGTTTTGACATTTTACGTAAGGCATTACCTATGTAGAATCGAACGGGTCGATTCCGATGTGGAATCAGGCACGCGCCTAACGGAATCAGTCATTAGAGTTAGTCACACAGGCGCGGCTTGCCCGTCTGCCAGATATTGCGCTCAGTTCCGCCGGATTCTTTAGAAAGCATTCAATTGCTGTACCATACTTTGAAGAATATCTTGTGAGAGTTTGCTTATACTTGGAAAACGTCATAATTAGATTTCGGAATAATGTATCTGTGAAACGTAAAACTAGTCAAAAATAAAGCTATATTTAATTTTATTCTATCACAACAAAGTGACCAAAATACCTACATTTGATATGAGAAAAGCAATCCAGATATGGTTGTATTGATGATGAATATCCAGTATAAAAGAGATGAAATCTCTAGCCAGTCCATCTGAACCCGTAACCAGATATACACAGGTACATGCTAATTCGAAATGTGTCATATTGACGTAGTTGGTTACGACGGTTTCCACCATTGTTTAAATGCGGTTGGTATTCTGACAAAAATAAATATTCTAGCTTTAGTAAGTACAATTAGCATATTTGTTTTGATAAATAGTTATGTAGACTTGTTTAAATATTAGATAGATTTAATATTACAATAATTTGTCACCAAACCTTGACACCGTAATAAAAAGTTCAAAATGGCGTCATTCATTTAACAACCTATCGAAAAGCTATCATGATATTAGGATACAAACAGGATTATTATTATATATATGTGATTATGGACAATAATATTTTAATGACATTTGAACATTTAAAATGCATTTAAATTTCAAATCTTCACCTTTTCATGCTTCGTAGCTTGCAGTAATGGACAAGATCCTTCATTATTTATACGATTACAAATTATTTACTTAATTATATGTTTTCAAGTTATTTTAAGGTACATTTTAATTAAAAACATGATTCGTCAAATATGTACAGAGGATATACTTCAAAGCAGGATATAATACAAGCAAATGGTATATTTTTTTCCCGTTGTGTATCTTTTTTTTTTAATTCAAATGAATGGCAAGACTTGCATGCCGTTCGCCTGATGGTAAGCGATAACTCATGAACAGATGCAAAACCAAACAACACTTTGAATTACAAAGCAATGCTTGGCATTCCACTGCGTTCGCCATCCTGACACATAAGATATTAAGTCTCAATATGTCCAGTAGTACTCTATCTACAAAGTCCTTCAATACGAAACACAACAGTGCATTTAAATTGCTGTTTGGTGGGAGCAATATATATTGCAGTGGTACCTACCCAGACGGCCTATCTACGGCCTATATGAGAGACCTATCAAATCTGTATTTGTTTCTTAGACTGTTTTTCATCACGGTAAAGTTAGTATAATGTTAGCACGGTAATTTACATTCTGACTACTCATAAGTCATTATTTTCATAATAAACATTTAGCGCAATCATGCTATTGACAGCCACTCTTTTAACTCTTGAGCCATTGTTTCTCCAAACATTGTTTCTCAAATCCATAAATTCATACAAAAAAGGTGTAATAAGAAATTAAACCTAAGACATCATAGTTCACAAAACATGGACACGAATCTGGTAAGGCTGTTAAACGTAGATAATTAACTATTTTTCATGATTGTTAAACAAAACAAAAAAGCAATTTTTGAAAGTTAAACATAACTAAATATGATGAAAGAAGGAAACAGCATTAAAAAATCGAATGTATTAACGTTTGCAACGCTATTAACTTACATAAGTTTAAATACATTATCGTAATAGGGATGAATTAAAAAAAAATCAGCTAATTCATAATATGTATTATATTATTTATAAGATCGGAAATTTTAATAAAATTAATTATTTAATTATTAAGTATTTGTGTGCTATTGTAAATACACGTCAGCCCTAGTATAAACCTAGTCGGCTTTTTTGATTATGTTTATATTTTTTTATGTATTAAAGTTTTTATTTAATAATTGTAAAATAAGCAATCCTAGGCAGTTGCTAAATTAACAAGGTGTAACAATTACAAATCTCATTAAACAAAATAACTTGTTTAAGTTATAAATGTTTCTTAAATATAATAACTTCATTCTTAAATTGCTGCCAGCTTATCGCGTTGACAACAGCTTATAGAATATTGCTACTACTACTGTTATAAAACAGTCAATACACGCACTGTATTAACTCAATAAATATTATCTAAAAGACTACCATTAAATCTGTACACAAAATCCATTGCACACAGATGCGCAGGGACCGGCGCTCCCGCCATGTTCCAAGTCATTAACCTTTTGTTGACATTGAAACAATAACCACGTTTGATGGCACATGTAGGGGAGAAGTGGCATGAAGGAGCCAGGTTTTGAAAGAGCCACTTCTATTATTTCGGTAGTTTAGGAACCGATTTGGTTGGGGATTTTATTTTTAAGTGGTAAAACTGATTTCTCGTCACCCACAAACATTTGACAGTTCGCCGACATCAACGGACGTCGGTATATTGAGTTAAAGTTTTTGGCACTAAAAAGTAAGTATTTTACTTCATTTAAGTTGTTTTTTGGTATTTTACTGTAAGCAAATATAGATACATGAATTGTAGATTGAGTTTGTGCATATGTTTGGCTTTGCAGCTGCATAAAAACTGAGCCCCAAAAGATTTAATATTGTTGTTATTTTTAAGGTTATATATATTTTTAAGAATTAGTTTTGAAAGAGCCGGGTGAATGGGCCATAAAAGAGCTGGCTCTTTCATAACCGGCTCATTCATAAACCCTGCATTTGAATTTTGTAAATAAAATATACTAATAATAAATATGCATTTTTTTCATATACCATTAAATTATTTGCTACAGATATTGCATTATGGAGAAGCCTGGTCTAAAAAAAACGAATAAGACCCGAAAAATAAATTAATAATAATAAAATAACACCCAACAGTCACATACACAGTCCTGACCCCACACTAAGATCGAGTCTTGTGTCGTGGGTATCAGAAACTACGAGAGACTTTTCGGTCTCACTAGCACCCAGACCCGAAAGAAATATTCGTGGGCCACACAAACATTTCTCTCGGTGCGGGGGTCCAATCCGCGGCCTCTCGTTTCACAGGCGGCGTCTAACCAACTGCGCCACGGAGGCTGTCATCGAAATCGGTAATTGAAGAAGCAGTCAATGAAGTTTTGGAGAAAGGTCAAACTCCAAAACAAAGAAAAATAGTGATGATTGCGTAGTTTCCAACAAAACATAATTGAAGACAGTGATCCAGATTGGTTTAAGTGCAAAATTTGTTCTGGTTGGGCTCATGAATCCTGTGGCATTAAGGAGAAATTTAATTTCTTTTGCAAGATATGTTTCTAATTTCAAGAAAATAATATTATACTCTAAAGTTCCTAAAAAATCTGAATCTTAAGTGAGCAATTTTTTTTTTTATTTCTTAAAGATTTAACGTAGTTGTTTTTGATAGAAGATTGATTATTGTTAATTTTTGAGATTGTTATTAATAAAAAAATTATCTTTCTCTAATATATTAAGATTATATATACGAGTATTATAATAGGTTTGACTGACTAATATGTTAAGATTAAAGCGCTGGTTAAAATGACTTAAAATGACTGATAGAATTAAATATTTGTTAAAAAAGTAATTAGTTTATAAAAAGGATTTGGTGGAATTGTCTTTTTGTTGTTTTTAGGGCAATAATTATTATTTTACATAATTTTCACAGACTGGCTCATTCATAACTTTTGGTGGCTCTTTCAATACCGAAAAGTTATGAAACAGCCAAAAGACACATTTTTTAGAAATGAATATTTCACTATTTTTTGTAATGTGTTTAAGGCTTTTTCGTATGAAATAACCTAGTTTTATAAATAAATAGGAGTTTGACAAAAAAAAAACATCATTTCTTTCATTAAAAGTATATTTTTTTGCTCCGTTTAGTAAACTGGCTCTTTCATACCACTTCTCCCCTACGTAGAACCAATCATAAATTGGTCTTAACTCATCGTGTTGTATGGTTTTGTGCCTCGGCCAGTTTTCAAGGACCTGGGATGATTATGTGAACTTCGAGTATTGTTGTGCCTAAAAGCTGATGATATTTGCTGGAAGTATTTAAATGAAAACAGGCATATTCCAATTTATTATCGTAGACAGTATATAAATCATAAGTTTTATCGAATGTTCTGCAAGAATTTTGTATCACACATGATATAAAAAGTAAGTTTATTACTGGCCTCCGAAACGACATCGATTCTACAGATAATTCTGACTCAAAACAACTTCAATTTCACCGAATTGGAAATATTTTAAACCAGTAAAGTTTTCTAATTTTGTCTATAAGTATGACTTCAGTATTTTCCATTCATATTTCTTCACATATAAAACTGACACACGCTATTAAAATAAAATTTTCGTTAATGAATAATAAACAAAGAACAAAATAAGTAGAATTGGCACCACCTACCAAATCACCAAATGTTTCAGAACATTTTCAACACCTACACTTCGCGCGTGTCTCAAATCGGCATGGCTACAGTTTTTGTTCGTTTTCGCACGGTCACTCACCTTCCATGTTCTCTATTAATATCAAACTTAAAAGCACCAATCTATTACATCTGACTTATCTATCCTGCTATCAAGTTCTACGGTAATTGAGGCAATTGCAGCTGATTGAAATTAGCGCGGCATAACGTAAATATTGTACAAGGTGCTCACGATCATTATGCAATTTTAATAATTTGAAACACTTATATTTAACTGTTCTTGCTGCGATCTATAAGTAGATCAGATATGTGCTACCAGATACCGTTATCTAAGGAATAGAGGCGTCCTTACAGCATAGTTTGCTATTAAATATTACGTTATATTGTTATGAATGGCGAGACGAGCATGCCGTTCCCCTGATGGTAAGCTATACGACCGCTAATGAACATTAGCAAAACCAAACAACACCTTGAACACCTTGAATCCCAAAGCAATGCTTGGCATTCCACTGCGCTCGCCATCCTGAGTTTTTTTTTATTTTTTTTTTATTGCATTGAATGACGAGACGAGCAAGCCGTTCGCCTGATGGTAAGCGATACGAACGCTCATGAACAGCAACATTCCACTGCGCTCGCCATCCTGAGATATATTAAGATGTTAAGTCTCAATATGTCCAGTAGTTGCTCTGGCTACAATGTCCTTCAATCCGAAACACAACAGTACATTTAAGCAGTGTTGTTTCACGGGAGAAATAGACATTGCGGTGGTACCTACCCAGATGGCCTCTCACATATGAGAGACCTACCACCAGTTAAATATAAGATGTTAAGTCTCAATATGTCCAGTAGTTACTCTGGCTACAATGTCCTTTAATCTGAATCACAACCGTACATTTACACTGCTGTTATAGGCCTCTCACATATGAGAGATCTACCACCAGTCAGTTAAAAAAAAACAGCGATAAATCGATATAATATCTTACAAATCAATACTTTAACCACCTAAGTTATGTTTGAGAAAAACCCAACTCTTTTACTATGTATATGGATTTCTATAGCTGTCTAGCTTACTTGGACAAGCAAGGTTTCCCGCTTTTGAACAAACTAAAAAAGCTGCTGGCAATAATTGAACTAGTCTATTGATCCAATACCTTCTAAGAACAAATCACAGACACAAGTTACTTAATATAGATGTCAGGATTAATATTTATAAACATCGCTCTAAAGGTATACAAAGTATTTTTAAACTAGGTGAAGATAATTGGGGAAGAGGTACTATCACTTTCACATTACCAATCAGATCCTCCATCAACAAAGATATTACCTTCCAAAGCGATAATACCTATAAAATTGATACCAAGTCTTTTACTCAATACATTACATAAAAGGCGATTATAAAATTAATCAAAGATGACGTACGAGCCTTGCACAATTCGCCAGTGAATTGTTAGCCCCGACGCTCGCCGTTCACGGTTCATGCTATTCTGTACGCTCAAAATCGATCCCATCCATGATAAATTCCTCTATAATGAGGTTAAAAACAACCCATATTTTCCCAAGGCTTGCAGATTCTGCATAACCAGTTTGGGCCAGTGCAAATTAATTAATCGCCCATTTACGGGTATAATTTAAGAACAGCGATTATCTTGTTTAGACTGTACAGCAACTCTCTTACGCCGCGCTAGATAGATTAGCTGCAGCGGTTTCATTGTTTAGTTTTGTTTATGAAATACTTTAAGATCCACATACCAGAGAAAGCAAGTTTGAGCTGTGATGTTAATAATAGATAAAATGATTGATGTCGTATGATGTAAGTTACCTAATTTAATTATCCTACTTCTACTAAGATGATAATATGGATTTAATGATTCTTACATATTACTAATGAAAATTGGCGTTTACTTATAAAACAACTAGAATATGATAAGCGTAAATTACTTTTAATTTAATGAGTTTCAGGTTTACTTCCAGTTCAAAACTTACCGAAATGTATTGGCCAGTGACATCCATATATCCACGTTTAGATAAGACAATGTCTACTCAATTTGTGCTCAACAAACATTCAGATGTAAAATAAAGACTGACCAGTTAAAACCAGATGTGTAGAGACAAAACCCATCAAATCATTACACCATCAGTTCGATCTCTCACCTGCGCGTACTTTCTCCTTGCGTGCTCAGTGCTCACGACACCTCGTGCTAAAACTAGTCCGGTACAGTGTTGCACCTTATTGATCGGTATAAATCATTAGGGACTGGTACATTTAACTCCAGGTGTTTGGCTACTGAGATTTAGAAGGATTTGGAGAGGTAGGAGTGGAATAGTGTATTTGTTTTACTTGTAGTGGTTTAGAAGGAATTTTGGATAGGCAAAACCCTTTAACAATAACCGATGATGCGTTTAAAAAATGAATAAAAATAAGAAACAAAACAATGATACATACATCAGTCCATCGACCTAAAGAATGTTCAAGAACTGTTCATATATGAACATAGATCTTCACAAATATATAGGTCACCACGTTGTTTCTTACAATAAAAAATATGCTTTGCATATGAATGCATATTGTCATATACCACCAGGATACTTTCCTGTAAATGGCTCTATGTCATAATAAAAAAGGTTCTTCGTCCCGTACCAAAGTTCAACAAATAAAATAAATAATTAATTCCATAAACAATTCAATGAAAATACTATCAAATAATTTACTATGAATGGCCGCAGCGTGATGGTTTATTCATAAAGTTACGAAGAAATGTGTAGTAGGGAATATAAAGACTTTATTACTCGCATGAAAATGAATTTCTCCTGTTTGGAATAAAAAATGTGACGGACAATACGGCTTTAGAACGTGACTCAATTGTTAATTTGATGCGTGTTTACTGAGCTTACTATATTATTCAAAAAAATATAGAGTATTCAAAACATGAACAAAAAAATGGGATAAAAAATTTAAAAAACAAATACGAAAAAATATACTTATCAAGAGGTGCTACGATTGTTCTGACAGCACCAATAATAATGATATTACATAATATAGGTTGTAAATAATTTTACTACAACCTTTTAAAATCAGTTAAAAGACATTTCACCATCCGTTTTTGTTTTAAATCTCTAACAAAATAGTGCTATAAATTCACAACAGTAGTAAATCTTAGTCATTACATAACTAACAAATCTACGAGACATGCTTCTATGTACAATCTAAACAAAAAACAATTAACCAAATTAATAGTCGCAATGCCCTCCCTCCTAATGTCAAAATGACATACCTAAATGTCAAAATAACAAATCAAACGTCTGAGTGACATATCCACATTAATTCCATTCTATCGGCAAGACAAGTGATTCCCGCGTCTCTTCATACGTATAACACACACTGAAGATTTCTACGAAGGCGGTAGTACGAGTGCACGCTTGCAGGAAACGCATCCGTTTTATTATTTCCAACGCGCTCTGAACCGTTTCCTTAAACTATAACGCAATGTTTACTACTTAGTCATTATGGTAATTAGAAAAATGGTTTAAATTTGAACTTTGCGCCAATTTTAATTACAAGTATTTAAACGCTATGTAACAAGACTTACATTATAAGCTGCTTAACTAGGTTTGTACTTAAAACTGATATATTAGTTTTTTCAAACTTTAAATAAGACTACTTGCAAAATTTCGAGTACCATCCCATAATCGTATCCTCTTATCCGTATTATTACATCTAACAAAAAACACGCACACACTCTCAACAATATCAAAAAGACCATTGATTTTCACAGCAACCAGAGCGTGTGACCATTAAACCGTTTAATGACAAGATAAACATCAGAGATTTTAAGAGCTAGTCAATTATCATTCATTGAGATTACAAGATAAAGATTGGGTTTGCTCCATATCAATCAACAGACGCGAGGTGCGGAAGAGGGGAGAAGTGTTACAAAACCGAAGCTGACAGGTCTTGTACATTGTATGCAAATCGAGCAGACGAATTGGAATAACGTGACTGTTCGATAATTATATTTTGTATGGTCCGGGAAACATACAAGATAGATGAATCCCCTAGGTAAATGTCTGACAGTTAATGCTGCAATTGATTTTAAAGACAATTCTAACACTATTGTTCTATAATCATACATGGATTGAACAAAATCTTAACATTACCTCATGTAGAAGAGGAGTTTAAAATATTTCAATTACATTTTTCATGGTTCATTTTTATTTTATTCGCTGTTAACTGACAAGATAAAAATAAATAAAGAACGAATAATAACATAAAAAGCCAATGAAAGTGTGTTAAATGCTGTCAATTATAATAAAACCGAATAATGAGGCTCAGGTAAAAACGAAAGAAAGCGATAAATTGGTAATTTCATTGAACTTGAACTTGCGGTAATAAATAACGATGATAGATATTTGGTTGAAAATCCTATCAATGTGGAATTTAAAGTAATAATCTGGAACAAAACCTTTTATTTCTAAACAAATAAGTGATACACTTACATAAATAAATCGGTCTATAAAAAATATTATTTATTGTAGACAAGTCGGTTCAAGGCTTGAATAAGTGTTACCAGTGTAATAAATTATGGATAGCAATCAAAATATTGTGAAATGTAACAAGGAGAGGCACGATCGATTAATAACAACGATTTGTACCCGTCTGTCTAAAGCAATGCAAAAACACTACGATGAAAGGCATTATGCATGTTTCTTTGTAACTTGCAAGTACTTCTTCACTCTATACCAAATCTGAATAATATTAAAGGTTTATGAAATTGATATTTGAAAAAAATATTCAATTAATATTTTTCTTATAATGCAATAAAATAAATTAAAAATAAGAATCAGATTTTTTCTTTGGAAAAAAGCATCAAATACATTACAAAGAGAAGCAACAACTTAAAATATATCTTGATCCTTACAATGACTAAACACAAAAAACGCTTATACCATCATTAAAAGTACAAAAAAAACTTTAAAACCCATAGCAAAAACTATGAAAAGCACACGTATATTCGATTCTCTTTGAATCATTTTTTGCACAAGCAACCTGATATGCAGAACATTCATCAAACTAATTGGTGCTTGTACGACTAATGAGGTATAACATAAAAAATACAACGATATACATTTGAACTGGCCTTTTATTAGTGGTTATATGCATTAAATTTTCCACTTTCTACGTATTTCAATGTACATTACGTGTTTGGAAACATCTTCAGGTTACGTAAGTTTGGAGTATAAAGAACTTATTTATTTTTGTTATATAAGACATACATTTGAGTTACAAAAGTAAGAAATATGATATAGTAGGTTGGGAAAACGAAATCCATTATTTTTGAGTCCATTATTTCTGGCTAGTCACTACAGAAGTGTATGATCTGGGGTTGTCCTGATGAAAACAAACTAAAAACCTTAGTTGGGAAGTTTTAATGCACCCACAATAAAGTCTGGATCTGGTACCAAGCGATTACCACCCTTTTCTCGCATTGCAAAACTTCCTGAGTGATAAGAAATTGGGGTCAAGATAAGATTGTGAAAATCTATTACTAGAGTTTTCGCCAATAAGGACCAAGACTTGTATGAGAGAGGCATTATGAAGCTACATTTAAAATGGCAACAAATTATACAAAAAACGGTGCATATTTGACCCAAATCTGACAATCTGAAACACGTTAAATAAAGTAAAAAATAATTACAAAAAGTAAAAGTATTTTAAATTCATTCACACAAAAATGATAGATTTGTTTTTCCCCAACCTATTATTTAATGCAATAAAAATCCTAAGTTTGCTTTTCGTTATATCAGTGAACTTACATTTATAAAACGCAACTGATACGAATGTCGGATAAAATTGCATTTGAATTCTAATGAGTATTTTATACTGTTAAATATACCTTGCTACCTAGAACTTATATAAAACCTACTTAAGAAATAATACTAGTGCGTACTAAAGGTTTGTGTTTAATTAAATAAAAAGAACACATAGCTCTCATTTATCTAGATTCTAGATATCCATTAAAACCCATTAATGAGATCAGGGCAGGTGGCAATTAAAGAAACGGTTCTTTTCCTTTACGTTTATCTTAATATGTTAACCTTGATCTATAATTCACATTATATTCTGACTATTTTTGCGTACGTAAACAATGTTTTCGAAAATAACATAGCTATTAAGTAAAAACAAAACATTGACCTGTTTCGACAAAAAAACGTATTGTTATGTCAATCCAACGCCATACTGTCTCGCGCGTTCCGTTCCACGGAAAACGTTTTCCCCGTGAAAGTGAAAGCATTATTGTCTTAATGTGAATAAATAAAACGTAGATAGGAATGCAGCTTGGCCAGATAATCATATCGGATCAAGGCTCGATCGCGAAGGTTAAACGCTTGGTTTCATGTTCATAGACGTGTAATTGTCTGTGGTCAATGGATTAAAGCGGTCATATTGATATGCGAACGAGTTTAGTATATAATAAATTCAATTCAACGTACTATGCTACTATATAAAGAAGTAAGCTTGTCTGCGTGATGTAATTGCTTGTGAAACACGACTCATTTGCAAACAAATATAATCAAAAACATCCTGTGAAAAAATTCCAAGTCTCGCAGCTCAGTTTTTCTACCGCAAAAAGTTTTGAGATCCATGTAATACCAAAAATTTTTTTACGTTGTAAATAAATAGATCGACTTGGTCATCGCATGAAAACATAATGTATCGTACAATTTATACATAATGCTACTGGCCAAGTCGATCTATTTATTTAAAACGTAAAGAATGTTTAATATTGATATGATAATAACTTACGTAATAACTATACATAACGTCCCTTAAGCAAGGACTAAATAAATTAATCGACTTGGTATTACATGAATCTCACAACTTTTTGCGGTAGAAAAACTGAGCTGCGAGACTTGGAATTTTTTACAGGATGTTTTTGATGGGATCTCACGTCTTTTTGTAGAGTCCTACTTTTTTCTTTTCGGTACTTTTTATTTCTAGAATATACATAACGATTTATCTTAAAGCCTCTGTCTTATGGTTTTTTCTTATTTTTGTAGGTATCAATTTATAACAAATATAGCGGATTTGATTATTAGTGTTCTTTCTTTCATGATAATTGATAATTTCGAGCTATTTAGTCTATTTATTTGCAAGTTTATCTTCGTCATGTTTTTCTAGAGGAATGTTGTACAGTTTCGTGGACTGAATACTCCCTTTCCCTCTCTATACCCCCTCCTGTTATGCCTCATATATAATATATATAGATACCTATCTACAACTATTATTCCATTACATACGGCTACGACGAATCATTAACTGTAAATGTAACTTTGTAATCCTATACATTTATATGGGATTACAAAGTTATTCACGCAGTTGGTGTATCTTGAAAACTAGACAGAAATTATGAAATGTTTAAATTTTCACTTAATTTAAACACTAAATACTAATGATATTCTAAATTTGAAGGTCCTATGTCTGCTAGAAGTGCTTTAGACTTTTGATGATCGGTCAGTCAGTTAGTGAGTGACAAAATTACGAAAGATTGACAAGTTATAATTCTTAAACTACTGGTTAAAATTAAATGAAATTTTAAATATACCGTGTTTACACAGTGCCTGCTTAGTAACGGAAAATTCAAGGTTCTTGCTTTAACCACAACGAAGTTATGGGGGGTTGAAAATGGTCTGAATTGCTTCGAGAAAAGGATGGTACGACTGTGCCGCTTTTTAGCTCGACTTGGAGCCAGTGCCACTGCCGTGCCCCCAGATAATCTAAGTCCCCGATAGAAAAAACCAAAATAAATATACATTTTTATTTATTATATAAAAACGCTACTATTTCTCTACCTTATTGGATTCTATAGAATAATAGGCAAAGTGTGTTCCGAGGGCAAAATTACCAACAAAATTTTGTTGTTAGTATTTTAGGATGAATCCATATATTTTTCTTATTTAACGTTAATAATGACAGATATTCTTAAGCCAGCATAAGCGATCATAACTTCGCACATACAACTAAAAAAGTACCTAATTATCTAATTACATGTTGCTGTTTTTTAAAAACTTAACCTTATATTTCTAACATAAAAACTCATCATTAAAAACATTATAATCCGATAACACTTCAGCAAAAATCAGCGTCATGATCGGCGTAAAGTAATGTTTTTAGTCGCAAGCTCCGAAGCGATAGGTTCGTTGAACTAGAACGGCGGCCGCTTTTGATAACAATCAAGTTAAAGCAGCGGTCGGTAGGGCTGCTGTCGCTTGCACGCATTAATTGGAGCATAAATTGTCAATGCACCATTATTCGAATTATGGCTACGAAATTGAGATATTTGAACATGGAACATTGTTTGTTGATACTGTTGTATATGGCGGGTCGGTTGATATCCTGTTAAGTCTTAGACCGGTATACTGACTAGAGTCCCTTGTTGACCTTCTCATGCTATGTATTATTAGAAACTCCACCTTTTTTTCAATTCAATACCTGACTAGAACAATAATTGGTCCGTGGAGTTAGGTGGGCGCAGGTATCCTCCATTGAACACTTTGTTGATCTTTATCGTTATGAGCATTTGCGACAGATGCTATACCATGTGCCTTTTCGCCTATTGCAGAGCCACTGTCGGTGAACACAGCCTCTACAGTGTACTTCTACTGGGAACTGTGGATAATGTAGTGGAATTCATTAACACTCGAAATCAGGCTGTAACTTTTCCTCTTGACATTGCTCTAAATATTGTAGCACTACCGATCAGACGCATCATCATCATTCCCCCTATATAATCTGCTTACCTCTCTGCGGTAGCTCGTAATTTATTTGATAATTTATATGTTTGTTTTCTACTGATAGTTGAGAGCCACCAGAATAAAATAAAATAATAAATAAAATATTGTGGAAGCTTCGTCAGCCCTACGAATGTAAAAGAAGCCAGCGGGCTAAAAAAAACTTATGACGGCGCATTGGACGGGTCGCGAGGCTCTGCGCTCGAACTGATATGGACTATATAAACTGGTCGGGTACAGTGGTGGATCTGCAGGTCACCGAGGTAATACTATAGGTCCACGAGGGTGTTATTTTTTAAATTTGAAGTTAGCAACCGGATTATGTGGTAAGTGCTTAACTGCTTACCACGGCCTACGAAGTCTAGATTTGTAAGAATATGTCCGTTGGGTATGGCTACAGGTTAAACGTTTAAAAACCTTTTTATGTTACCTATATTGATTTTCATTGTATTCTCCATATCTTTCTTCGTGGGGAAAGGTTATAGTTCCCTTCCGGTACTAAATGAATGCGACTGGCGTGAAAATAAGGGTGTTGCTACCGTAGGGTTCTTATCATCATCTAAATCATTTATTGATTTTTATTTTCATTTAAGTAATCGCACCCACAAATTACTGCAACAGTCACAGCGGCTTTTTTACTACAAAAAGCACTTCTAATCCGACTACATCTTATTAATCTAAACAACTAAATATCCAACACAATGCTTGAAATTCGTAACAAGATTTAGACAATTCGCAGCGAACAAATTCAATTCACTTGCTGGAAGTTGAAATAAATAGAGGCGATTCATCAAGGCTTGAGTAACCTTGATTCAGTTTCCTCAATATTTTTGGGTGAAATATACTATTATGCATTAGTCATATCTTCTGTATCATGTCATCTTGTCTCTTTTCACAACTTATAGATGCCGCGGTGTTAAATTATTTAAATTAATTAAATACATTAATTTATTTTTAATTGTCTGTTAAAGGTAATAAAAAACTATTGTTCTTATTACTTTAAGGTCTGACGACAACCAAACGAGGTACAAATATTTGTCTCAGGGAACAAATTTACATATCCTCAAGCTTCAGGCATTTGGCTTTTCAAACACTTTCTTCTTTAAACTTAAACAACGCTCTATTATCCTCTGTGCAAACAATGTTACAAAGAGGCTCTGTTTCTCTACTACAGGCTCCGCACATCCGTTTCACCGTTAAGTTACTATATCACCAATCAAACATTTATTACTATGGGAATAAATCTTATCGAATAAAACATCTTGTACATTGGTGGTAAATTAACGTTTACAAAACTCAAAAGTTAATTAGCATTTTTTAACCCTAATTTTATTTATTTATTGACATATACATCTCAAATTACACAGTGATTAAATATAAACAATAAAAATAATGTGGTACTATGGGTGTCCTTGTCGTGATTTCTTCGTGGCAACCTTTAGATTAACAAGAATTGTTGAATAAATCTTAAATTATATACATACATACATAAACTCACGCCTTGTTCCCAGAAGGGGTAGGCAGAGGTGCGAGGGCACCCACATTTCGCCTTGTATGTTCCGTCCCACAATGTGATAGGTGGCGAGCCTATCGCCATATCGGGCACAAATTCCTGACTCTGGGCTGATACTGAATAGAAAAATCCAATATCACTTTGCCCAACCCGGGATTCGAACCCGAGACCTCAGCTTTATAACCGTACCGTAGTACAACTACGCCACCGAGGCTTAAATTATATTCAACTATTTATTTGTTTTTAGCAGTTTGGCTTTGCTAAGTATGTCACAGACGAGTAAATCTTTGTCGTAGGCTCACGCGGGAAGTGCAATATTTACATAACTCGTACGTGTCGCACACATACCTTACAAGCAGATCACTTGCATAACACCACGTAATGTATAAACAACAATAATTGTTTACTAATGGAAATATGTGAAATGCTGAGCTGCATTTTATTTCTAAATACCTATCGCATCTATTTATATTCATTAAATTCTTTCACACTTTATAATGTTACAAAAAAAACAGTATTATTTTTATAACATTATGAAGTTTTCAAAAATCATTTCAATATTTTAGGATTTTCCACTTATTGATATTAAACTCATATCTGAGTGACCAAACCTTTTTACAGGTCTTTAAATCTTTATCCAGCAACAGAATGCAGAACTAATAAATAAATAATAAATAGACCCAACACTCGGACACAAATAAACAAACATCTACTAAGTAAATAAACCTATACAAATCCAAGTATGTAGTTCCGTTTCCCTTCAATTAGGCACTAATCGTGTGTTCTGTATAGGAAGCGTTTTCACCGGACACGCATCAGATCTCAGCACAATGGGTGCCGCGGTAATGACCGAGGAAGACAACCCTTTCGACGTCCAACAAAGTACACTACTAATAGAAATTGTACGACACTGTTCTACAATGTCTACTACTGACAAACTTATAATGCCATAAACAACTGCTATTTTGAACTGCAGAATAGCCTAAATGATGTGTTTATTTTATCTTTTAAAATCAATTGGTTCAGCTCAAATCAATCTTTTAGCGACCCAAAATTAAACCATAACATAAAATAGGTTTAAAATCTTAATACCCGTCTATTCTATTCAATACGTCTAAATATAAAGCTTGATAACTGAGTGACTAGTTCATATTCACATCATTATATGACTAAACAAAACAAACATAGGAGGAAACTACACATTTCTCCATTTTCAATTCCTTATTACTTATGAGTTATGATAGACCAAAAACAATATAACAGCAAATACATAACAACAGCAATCATTAAACCCCCCGTCCATAACCACGGTTCAAGATGCACTCGCAATATGAATTTCTCTCATTAAGCCCATAGAATGACTTTCAATAATGATCCCATTCAGCTTGCATAACGTACCGTAATGGACGACACGCAGGTAACAGTCGGAAAGTTTCGGATACTTGGTTTCTAAACATCCGACTTGTATCAGACGGCGACACATTTAAACGTGGGCGAAGTTTATTTAATACTACCTAAACAAATTATGTTTTTTTAATTTTAATGCTACACTTGCAGAATTACAACGAAAGTACACAAAAATGCGTTAAATCTATTTGAAATTCACAGTAATAATATAATATTCTTGTATTATAGATTTTAATAAAATAGGTACATCCTTCAAAAGCACTGTTAATAAACCTATCGAAATGTTATGATTCTATTCTTTGAAATGTATCTAATTAGAGGCTTACATTACTAAATTAGTTGACATGTCGTCCAATTTCTATTATTTTTTAATTAAACTAAAAATCCAAACATACCCAACATTTCCTAGATGCAATATTATCGTGAAACGTGACCGCACAATTTGCATTAGCTAAAAAGTAATACGTCACACATGTAAAATGAAAAGACGTGTCACTAATACCTCCTTGCATCATGTTGGTTTTGTTTACGTATAAACATGAGGAAATAAAATGTATCAATAGTCTTAAATAATTATGATAATAAATGTAGATCAAATAACAAATAGCTGTGCATCAAATTACGATTGAATTCGGTTTCCGAAACGTAACACGTGTTTATGCAATCCCCATGATTAGTTCCGGATTTGCGTGTTCATTAATTCAGAAGGTTATTATACTTTCCAGTAATTTGTTATAAAACAATGATTTTCATTGAGTAGTTCTAATAGAATATTGACATATATTCCTGATTGAAAGTAATCCTAGAATCTAAGGAAAAAAAATATGTTTCAGATTGAATCTTATTCGTAAGTGTTCGTGATTGAAATGTTAAGATAGCTCAATTATTTGTTTGTACGGGACATGTTACAAATTTTCTTAGTTCTTAATATGACTTCACATAATATGTTACCCATTTATGTAACCATACTATCAACTATTAACATTTCACTCTTGATTTAATTTCTCGCATATTTTTTTCTGAACAATACGTTTATCTCACTTTAAACAGCTGCATCCATAATCATTAACAGCGAACCTTTTGAACGCGCATAATCATTATCTTATTAAATTCATATTATAATGTTCGTTGATGGCTCTTAATCGTAGTTTCGATCTTTCAAGCAGCTAAACCGTAAAACAAACAGACAGACGGGTTCATGAACATTCGCCCTCACTTGATAAACAAACGTGATATGGAAATTATGCGAGTCCAATGATTTGATTAGTTAAAAACTTCGTCTGGCGACATTGAAAAAGTTATGCAACTAAAGTATTAGAAAGTCTTTCCTCGTTGTATTTTTTTTAATCTTAATTTTATTTAAAATAAAGATGTTTCGCTGTCTAATGCTCTGAATTCAGATATTACATGACAATCATTTCATAATACCACTAGCAAAATGTTAATGTAAATTTTTAATGTAGATTTTTTCACGATAAGTATAAAGGCACTGGATATCCACGGAAAGTGATAAAAAATACGTAATATTTCTGCTGGAAAAATTTATTCTTTTTGTGGAATTGCTCATATTAACTTTGCTTTTCAATTTTCCTTCCTAATGAATTTAGGTATCTTAACATAAACAGTTTCTACACCTGAAGGCTACAACAGAGATCGATCAACTTTCTTGAAGTAAGCGTCGCCAGAAATAACTACAGTCACAACAGTCGAATTGAAAATGAATTGGTATATAATTGCGTATATCTGTCGATTTCTACATCGCACCAAGGCGAAACCGAAATTGTTACGAATAATGTTATGACACGCAACGGAGTGCTGAGCATGAAAACGTGAACATGCTAACTATTGTACGAATAGAAGGAAAAATGTAAGCGCCAAATCATATTACACAAAAATCTAATGTATTTTATAACATTCTTATACGAGAAAACAATTATAAAGCAAATGAAGAAATTGCCGAGAGCAATAAGACCGCCTTTTGTAACACATATTTAAGCGCTTTGTGTTATAATTTCTGTTGACCTATGTGGTGTACATTAAAGTATTTATAAACAAAAAATGGAAAAAGAAAAAAAAATTAACAGTGTTGCTAAAGAAGTTTCCATAAAACTACTTCACGCTTCAAATATGGTAATTTTGACTATAGATTTAAAACATCAGTGGAAGCCAATTTGAATAAACAATGTTTTAATTTTGGTGTTTTTCTTTTCGATGATTTTTTCATTTCTTCTAATGTAAATATAACGGAGTATGCAATTAAACACTGGCTAGACGAGACGCAATTTCTCGGATCATTAGTATCCCTGTCCAGATAATTGCATTGTATTCTACGAGATTATTTAAAGGACCCAAAATAGAAGAGATGAACACGTGAGTTCCATGGAATGTTAGGAACGACGCGACGTCTCGAATATCGAATACATAACCACGTTAATTAACTTTATGTCTACATCTGTATCAGGCCATATACGTCCCACTGCAGGGCAGGTATAAACGTAATTGTTGTGTCAGCGTCTTTGTTAAATCTAGAGGATCAAAAAAATAGACAAGTTCTATTTTAGTGGGTAAAAATAAAAAATACCTCCAAGGACACTGTTTTATAATAAACTTGGAGACGCTTAACATGAGCCGAATGTGGGTGAACTCAAGTTTTGTAGCAAATGCACGCGATTTTTAGTATTGCAGTAGTCTAGATTAATAGCAGTTATTAGTCAGCTTGAAACTAAGTTTGTATTACAAAGTGGTGGTTGGCGGCTTTGGAGATATATAAATATTTTCTCTAAAGAAGTGAGCTACTGTCCCGTTGAATATTATTACGTGGGTATTTATTGTCCTTTTATTGTCATTACTTAAATAACTATAGGTTAATTAATATGCATCAGTCTGCCACTCATAACTAACAAAATAGTAAGAAATAAACAACACACAATTTATTTAAATTATGTATTATCTAATAAGCCATTTTATTTACATATCATACATCGGAACTAGCAATAAAATATATTAAAGACATGTTCTTCGACAATAGACTAGTAATTACTTTTAAATGTTTTTTTTAATGAATAGCGAGACGAGCATGTCGTTCGCCTAATGGTAAGCGATTCGATCGCTCCTGAACAGTAACAAAACCAAACAACACCATGAATTAAAAAGCAATGCTTGGCATTCCACTGCGCTTGCCATCCTGAGACATTGAGACAAGATATTGAGTCTCAATATGTCCAGTAGTTATTCTGGCTACAATGTCCTTCAATCCGAAATAAAACGGTGCGTTTGTACTGCTGTTGGCCCCAGGTGTTGCACCCAGGTGGCCTCTCACATATGAGTGACCTACCACCAGTAAATTTAATTTATTTTATGTAACGTATATTTGCAGTTTAAATTGAAGCGGATTTATAAAATTACATTTAGCGAATAAAAAGTTATATAAAGCATTGTTACAACCTTCAAATGAATTAACTGTCTGTTGGGTGTTAACGCTTCGCTGGCTTGGTTTTTCACGTATTTAACACAATAACTTGTTGGAGTGATTTATATCAACATCCTATTTTATTAATTGACCTCCCTCAAGACAACACGTAACATACATTAATTATAACAAAAAATACCATCATTCTTCCTTTGTTTTACGCATATCTGTATACGTCAGAGCTCTGCTAAATCTATAATCTAATAGTAAACGATCAACAAAGCCTATGGAAATCCATAGCTGATAGAAGTGATATGGATACATGGCCATTCTAGTCGATATTTGAAGTTTTAAGATATCCATAGATTTAAGATTTATTGCCATCGCTTGATACTCGTAGCTTTGAGTTTCCGGCAATTGCAATGAATGCACAATATAGTAGCAAATTCATACGGCAGATAATATAACAATGATATATATACCATGAAAATGCTGGCACCTTCAGTTTGTTACTTAGCGTGTAAATAACCTAGAGTCTCTATAATAAATGCTTCAAAGGTGTTAAAAACCAGAAAAATAATATGAAGACGCTTTAGATGATAAATTGCAAATGATATAACAGTTCTCACAGCGTAAAAAAGGAAACAATCAGACACAAAAGAAGGAGTATCGCGATCGCCAACGGTCAACAAATTGACCCTGTCTAATGCCCGCAATCATACAATTATTACGTATCATACATTACTCCGACGATTCACTAACAAGCTACCAACATGGGAGCATACATTCGAGATAACACAGGCTAACAGGCATCTATCTAGAAACTGTTAAATCATCATCATCAGCCACAAAATAAGTATTGCTAAACATAAAGCTTATTGTAACGTTGTACGTAAAGGGACGTCCTACGACCTTTTTGATGTGATTTTGTACATCAAATATAGTATATTGAAGCTGGCTATCCAACGCTTTGTTTACTGGACTTTGTTTTCTACTGGGAAACTTGTCAACTCCACTAGAAACAAGCTCTGGAGCCTTACTTTACTTTGTCTTTTGTCTGTCTACTTACTTTGTCATAGCGATGCAATGTGCATTCTCTTTGACTGTAAATATTATTGTTTTTTTTTTTATTGCAGTGAATGGCGTTGCATGCCGTTCGCCTGATGGTAAGCGATGCGACCGCTCATGAACAGTAGCAAAACCACACAACACCTTGAATTACAAAGCGATGCTTGGCATTCCACTGCGCCCGCCATCCTGAGACATAAGATGTTAGGTCTCAATATGTCCAGTAATTACTCTGGCTACAATGTCCTTCAATCCGAAACACAACAGTGCATTTAAACTACTATTTGACGGGAGAAATAGACATTGCGGTGGCACCCACCCAGGCAGCCTCTCACATATGAGAGACCTACCACCAGTATTGTTATGTACACATGTACATTGAATGTGTAAAATAAATCCACAAACGAGTTTTCGAACGAATGGTATAATTTAGCGTACACGGTTCAAGCAAGTAGCAACCTAACCACACATCTGGTTGGTCGGCCAGCGCGGGTAACGGAACTCCACCGATTGATTCCATGGAAATAGACTCGGGACTTGATTGTAGCATTGACGAACTTATTACTGCTATGAATAAGCAATTATGCCGCTAATATCAGGGTTTGTGGTATTTTCATGTTTGATTTGTACTGTTTGTTTGATTTCCTCGGATAGAATTAATTTTATTGTCACGATGCAATAAAATACGTTTCTCGTTTTTATGGTCGATGTATTTTGAGGTTTCTTTACTTGTCTTCCTTGTATATAACTGTGTTTTGTTCTTGTGAAACATAATGAGCGAAGGCTATTGACACACAGCCACGCCTTTTCTTTAAAGAATAGAAACTTGTACGTTGCCGCTCCTACTATCGATGTACCAGAAAATTTCACTAACCACACATCAGAGAGATTTCAAACAGTAAGTACTTTTAGATCGCTGGACACCATAACCCACTTTGAAATATTATTCCTAAATCACTTCGTCATTCATTTTAGTCTTTCTTTCTATAGTGCGATAAGACCACAATTTTTACTTTTGTTATTTTACCTCTATCATAATGTTATGTTTTTTTTGTCTACAATAAACAGTAAAAATACATAAAATAATTCGTTCACTATCTCCACTACTTCATGCCCAATACAGTTTGAACAAGCTTTGACATATCCGCTTACATGAGTGCATTGGTTAAAAAAATTGAAGGAAAAAGTTACTTAACAAAATTAAGTCAGTTTTTAATAATAATAAAAAGATGTAATACAAAAGATAACACTACAAAATGGCCTACTTCTAAAGTGTGAGTGGAGTAAAGTGATTAACCCAGTTTTTAATATTTTTCTCGTAAAAAACATAACAGTCAGAAGCGAGTCGCAGAATGTGAAACGAATACTTGACCTTAGCGGGTCCTTGACCTTATAACATTCGTTTGAGAAATTTTACTTTAATTATATTTATGCTGCTTAAATATTTATCATCTAATTCTACATTCAAACAGTAAACACCCAACAGTCACATACATAGTCCTAGCCCTACAATAGGATCAATTAAATGTATCGTGGTATCAGAAAGTACGAAAGACTTTTCGGTCTCACAAACGCCCAGACCCGAGACAAATATTTGTGGGCTTCACTAACATTTGTCTCGATGCGGGAATCGAACCCACGGCCTCTTTTCACAGTCGGCGTCTAACCAACCACGGAAGCTGTCAAATCTAAATCTCTCTTGATTGTAAAGAACTCTCGTGCTCAACAGTGAGAATCATATCGACTGATTTATTATATCTAAATGTACTCTTTGACTGAAAATCATCAACACTAATGATAATCTAAACATATAACCAAGAAACATACAACAATCCACCTCATAACACAATTGTATTGAATACAAGTTAACAGAACGCGAGCACAAAACAACAAAGCATCGTTTTCATTACAATTTTCTTAATTTCCGCCGCGAACAATACTCTGACGAGGTCATACGTCGGGAACCAAACGGTGAACGGTGGCCCCGATGTCTAATAGAATCCGTTTGTTAGCCGAGTCTCTGTGATCGACTAATCATTGATTTACAGGCAAAAACTGTGGAGTGTGGAACACTCGTCTACATAGTGTCGGGTTGCGAAACTTGATGGCGAGACGAGCAAGCCGTTCGTCTGATGGTAAGCGATACGACCGCTCATAAATTGTAGCAAAATTCCACTGCGCTCGCCATCCTGAGACGTAAGATGTTTAAGTCTCAATATGTCCAGTAGTTACTCTGGCTACAATGTCCTTCAATCCGAAACACAACAGTGCATTTACACTGCTGTTTCACGGGAGAAAGAGACATTGCAGTGGTAACTACCCAGATGACCTCTCACATATGAGAGACGTACCACCAGTACTAATGGGAATATCAATATTTATGCTAATCAATGTAATTATTTGGCATGTGCGCAAATTTAGATAAACCATCTCTCTGTATCTCTCTCCTCAGCCACAGGAAGTACACTGCTGATTTTGGTTGTCTGGAAGAGATCGCTAATAGCGATAAGACCGCCAGTTGTTACACTATTTCAAAAAATGAAAACTGTTTACTTGTATGTAATATGTGGTGAACAATAAAGTGTTATCTATCTATCTATCTATCTATAGTCCTCGCCATTAATGACACACATAGACTTATTGGCCATGGCCAGCAACTTCCTGCTACCTTAACCAAGTCGTCTGTCCACGTTGTAGGTGGACGTCCGACACCTCCCTTGATAGTACGCGTCCTCCACTCCAGAATTTAAACATATGTATATCATAGAATCGTATCCAGTGCCTTACTTTGTATTGAAACATAAGATAATTGGCTTCATTGGTATGCTACAGTATCTATAAATTATGTACGACGAGGTTCTACGTTTGAGTTCTAGTTAGTAGTTGTCTTTGTGTATGTTTTTCAAAGAAGGTCTTGATAACTTCAAGCAGATTGCGAATATTAATTTCAAATTATTGTGGTGAGTATAACTGTGCAAAATACTCAAAAAATCTAGTTTATCACATTTAAATTTTGATCTAACCGAAAGCTTTCCGCGTTTTAAATTATATCATATACAAAATCAGGTTATATGTAAGTTGTAATTATAAAATACATAATAAACAAAATACAATATCGGAAGCAAACCAACTTCTTCGCGATAACCCTCTTACACCATTACATAACGTGTAAAGCGAACTGATAGTTCATTGCCGCAACAGTTTACATAATCACTGCATTTTTATCTCGGTACACATGTTATCTTTCGTAATCTCGGTGCAGGCTGTTATCTCCCGCGAGCTATTATCAGCTCTTTCAATGTCTTATGAACTTTATGTGGCCCGACCACTTTCACCGGAACATTTTTATATAAAAAAATGGTAGTCCGTTCTTGGAATGGAATGAAAGTAATTTAAATGTGCGGCACGTGAGCAGGATAGTTTGATTGTTATTTGTATTTTAATTCACGACCGGGTTTGAGTTCAGATAAATAATTAACTTCTTTGGAAACAAAGTGGTTTTTAATTATTAGTGAAACCGAAACACAAAGCAAAAACCTAAGTAATGAAGGAAACTATTTCAAAGACAAAAAACATCATACCAGAATGTTAAGTACAGGATATTACACACCTAATAACATGTACAGCTGGTCATAATATGAATTAAAATCATTTAAACTTAATTAAGGCATAGCAACTGAGCAATTTAAACCTATAAGACAAATTTCAATTTCCGCACCCTAATAAAAACGAAATATCATTCTTTGCTTAACCGAATAATTTCAAAAGTTAGAAAATGCATTCCGTGCAGCTAAATGTACAATAACAATGAGTGATTAACAAAATGTATGTGGTATTGAATTCAAACAAACAATTGTATGTTGACAATCGCAAGATGATGAATGAGTCGTGTTTGTAAATCTCGAGACGTCTGCGAGGTGATTGCCACGTGAAAAATATAAGACAAAACAACTTCATTAATATTAAATAATTCATAAAAGGTGTGAACCCGGAGTTGACAAGGAACAATGAAAATACAGAAGTCTGGACGCAAACTAATGAGGTCAATACACAGGTACATAAATTAAAAGTTAAATCTGTTCTTAATATTTCAATAGATGTTTATAACAAGAAAGGCGTCAAAGTCGTGATTGAAGCAACTAAAGTCAATAGGTACCTCAATCTGATAATGATTTGAAACGTAGATGAAAGTGGAACACCAAAAGTAGCAAACAATATCTGCATAAACAACAAATAGTTTGCAAAAGAAAACATCCAATTAACGAAAGTATTTAAAGCAATTTACAGACACGAGCATTAATTACTGTTTCGAAGCATTGCGAACTGGCACATCGTTAAATTAAAAGGTGTATGAAAACAGAGCTATGAGCGGCGCGGCCTTACCCTCGATGGAAATCCAATTTACACACAAGCACCCGACTTGAAAGCGATTTAATCGCCACTGTCGAGTAATGATGCAATTTATATCACCCCAAGTTATTCTATTTTACTTAGCTTGGAATTTTATACGCATTTTCAATGTTTATTTTATTGTCTTCAGGAATTTATTGGAGATTTAATATTAATACCTCATAATTTGATCAATTGTATGTGTTTCGATAATCACTTTTGTATTTTTATAAACGAATATTTAAGGGTCCTAAAGATTTTCTTATACATATTTTTAAAAACCTTAAAGTCTACAGTCATTTAATAACATCAAAAGACGCCTTAATGTTTAAGTAATTACATATAAAGCTTAAATTTATAGTCATGATGATGTTAAATCACTTTGGTCACACATTATGAGTTTTTGACACGATTAAGTTAATCTAAGACAAATGTGACTTAAGTTCAAAGCACTCTAAAAACAATGACATAACGGAACTTAAAAACTATCATCAACTGTAATCGTCTTACATGCATTCACATTTTTGATGTACTGAAATTTCGTGAATTTTTAATTCACGATATCTCGACAGATATTTTTCATTATAGAATATTATCCAGAACACAATTAATTTTCAAGACATCTCTTTATGCCCTAAAGGTACTCTCATACATTCAAACAACTTAAATAATTTTTAAGAACTTCATTAATTGCGATTCTAAAGGGATAAAAGGTACATCATATCAAAACCCAATTCAATCGATTATAATTGAACAAATGAAGAAGGAAGTAAAATAAATCACCGAACAATCACACAAACATCTCGCAATATGATTGCAATATTCGTGCCATCAAACAGCCGGAGTAGAAAGTGGCGACACGTACTGTACGCTTGTTATTTACGAGTGTACGTCTCTATGGTCTCTGAACCTGCTCAAATTAATAATTATAGAAAACTTATTACCGACTACGCTGGTCGCATTTCAATAGGTTCCTTGTGATGACTTGTGAATGGGGATATGTTCAAAGAATGAGCGTGGAGTAACATTATAATGATTTACGAGTATGTACGAGTAAATAACTTGATTCTATTATTAATTAATATATGAATATATATAGTATTGGATTTAAAAGAAGCTAGACAAAAATCTTCCATAAGAAAATTTTAATAATGTAATTAACATCGAATTTCTAATTCCAACTATTGATAAAAAAATACATTTTATTTTTAACTGGATCGATCTCGTGGGGAACCTATAATTCAAATTCTTAACGCAAATGTGTTATTTAAAGAGAAATTAAATGAATATTCCTCAATTGCACTTCAATTGCAATGAAACTACAAACTTAATATTTTTTCAAATAGGCGAGAATTGCAAAATAAACTTTACATGAATATAATTCCTAAATCTATTTTTTAGTAAGAAGAAACAAACAATTAATACTAGCGTCCAATCCTACGCCCACTTGTCTGTATTACTTGGCATGAAAACGGTTCGAGCATTAATTAAGTTGTAAATAATAAATCAAAATATACGTCTAAATGTTAATGAAACAATTATCAAGGTTAGGGATATTCAATTATATTTATGAATGAGATTAATAAGGAGATTAACATTTCAATAAATCATTCGTGAGTGAACCCAGAAAGTTAAAGAAATGAATGAAAATAGTTTATATCGTACCACTGGTAAAAATATAATATGTCACATACAAGAGAGTACAAAAAGTATTATAATCATACATTACACTAACACAATTAAATGTGCGTATATGTGCCTGTTAAAAACACAATGTTTATAACTTCTTATAAGAGATTCTTACACATATGAGTGTTTGAAATACTTTTAAAACAATATCGAATCATAGTAAACCTAAAGATTTATAAAAAAATCTCTCACGACGACAGATCAAAAGATAATCGAATGTAGGGTTTTCTACTAGGTAAACATTGCTGACAATCACACACCATACACGGTTGTTGAAGCGCCGATAGCCTTTCTAGTAAGAAAGCTGCCGCGCCGACATTATCCGTGCATTAACGCCGCCACTTACGCCTTACACGAAGGTAATTTTATTTCCCTATAACTTCTACAAGTTAATTAGCAATCAATTTTATGATCGGCCTGCTTTGTTCTCGTTTTGTTGCGCCAGGCGATTAGACCGCAGTTAATGTTTTGCTTTCAAATAAATTGCCTTGTCTGGATATGTTTCTAGCCAGTTTTGACTAGGTTTATGATGTAGGGTGCTTTAAAATGCAGTGTTTCCTTAGTGGCCTATTATAGTGGGCGTTTATAATTACACTTTGTTGTGATACATAAACTTTCATTAAATAAATTCTTTAAAGGAATTTTACAAAAACGAAGGTTTTGGTCCCATGTCACCAAATATTGTAGTTATATCAGTTTATAATATTCGTTTCATGACAAACCTTGTTCTTCACGCTATTTTATGTAATTAATCCAGTGATGCGTTTTACTATAATGTAATCAGCAAAAATAAATAATTAAGACAATATTTTACTCGTCGTCCCATATACTGATTGGAATTAATAATTCGATAATACCTTTATATAGAATTATAATTTTAAAAATCCCAGTACAATAGAAAATGGTGGTAGATTCATCATATGCAAGAAGCCGCCGGGCTAGGTAGCACCGCGATGTCTATTTCTCCTACCAAACAACAGTGTAAACGCACTGTTGTGTTCCGGTTTGACGGACATTGTCAGAGACTGGAAATCTTGTGGCTCAAGATGGCAAACGCAGTGAAATGCCAAGCATTTCTAGTTGCTATTGTCCATGAGTGGTTGTATTGCTTACCATTAGGCGAATTGAAAGCTCGTCTCGCCATTTAAAATAAAAAAATGATCTTATGAAGGCTTTTATGAGTCTCTGACTCCTTTCCTCAGGCTAGTGTAAACCGGAACATATTCCGAGTAAATAAAGGATGGCACGGAATACATACAAATGTCCGCGGTTCACACATAATCCATTTAAGTGCGATGAACTGGGCAGTATTGTTCTGATTTGATGGCATGTGTAAATATGGGACGTCATGTCACATTGCGTAATATTATTAACACAACACTTTCACGTTTAAGGTCCAACCACACCTAGCTAGGTAACGAGTGACAAACATGGCAAAAGAATATTTAGAACTACCATTTTGGTGACGGTTACTGTGTCTTTTTATTTAGCCTATTTTATGGTATTAACAATTGGTACAGCTGTTCTTTGGCCTTCAATTTTCTCTACTTATATGGAATAAAATGAAAATTTGAATAATTTATTAAACTCATAAGATAAGATATCATTTAGATTCAGTATTTTTTTATTCTATCACCCGGTTCGGAAAGCGGTTTTCACTAAAGTAGAACGAGCAAGAAACTAGTGTTGCTCTATAAAAATCCTTATCAGATTCCGATTTGATATGATTAAACGTTTGGTGCAAGTTTTCGAAATATCGGGTGGGATTTCCAAGACACACCAATCTGTCCTCGAAATGATTGCAAAAAATGAATCCTTATTCCGTTGTGCCCCTTAATTTCTGCCTCCCTACAGAGTGACACTACAGCCTTTAATCCTACCGTCACTACTTAGCCGTAATCATCATGAAGTTAGAAGTTTCAATTGTATATAGGATTCAATCTAATACAGAATGTTTTGCATAATTAAAACAATAATAAACTTGAATTCAACGATTAATGAAGTAGTATAAAATCATTCGAAAAGTAATGTTTGTAGTAGCAATACACTTTTTACCAAAAGTAGAGTTTTAGTCCTAACATGCTAACCCTGGGAAGGCCGGAAGAGTTATACCGATGTATGGTAGGTGTATGCCACCGGTGTATGCTAGGTCCAAGTAATAACATCCTAGACTCCTGGAAGTATCTTTACCCGATATCCTAATTGCACTGAACATTTTACCATCGACAAAATCTCGAAAACATTATCTTACGGCAAAATAAACCTTTAACACCTGAAGGAGGTTAACAGTCAGGGCTGATTTGAATAAAAATCTTAATTGAATTTACTTCAAAGCTGATTCTTCCACTTCAATGAAAGTGAAGCCAAATGCAAATGATTTTCACAGAAGTGCCAACCCTGGCACCGATAGAGATAGGGAGAAAAGATAACATTAAGCTTCATGGTCGTCATATTTACGTGTAGTATTCTAATGTTCTAAAAGAACATTTTGTTAATGATAAAAAAAAACTGAATAACAAAGAACTAAAAACTAATACAACTTGCAGACGAGATAAATTATTTGGAGAAAGCAAATATGCATAACGATAATGGAATCCTCGTCATTACTGAAGATTAAATGTACAGCAATATGAACTTTCAGCGGTCAAATTGCCACTTCGCATTTAAGTATTACAAGTAAAATGAGCATTCTGTTCCATTTGATGCTATGCAGATATAGGCGCAAAAACATATTCTTACAGTTACAAAACACAAATACATAACGCAGGAACAGTTAGAGCATGATAACACAGTTTCCTGTCCAATAAATACCGGTATTCCGCGGTAATAAATGCGATTCTATCGTGTGCTTCAGTTTTCAATTGAGCCGCCAATACTAACTGCTAATTATGCATCAAAATATAAAAAAATAACAAGATCTTTTGATGTCAACAGGTAATCGGCGGATCATAAGCGTGCTACATCCTCGACCCCATCTACACTTTCCATCAAATCGAGATTAGGCCAAGTAAACGCTTGTATTTGAAAATCGCCTACGCATCCAACAATATTTTGAATATTTAATTTATTCATTTATACATTGACCGAAACATTAATAACTGTAAATGCCGATATGAACACAATTGGTGCAGAATTACCAGTGAAGATGTATAATACTTTCTCCGGCTGCTAATCTATGGATATAATAAAAGCACTTACAGCGATAGAAAGTAAATCCGAAACAAAGTCCCACGAAGTAAAAAACACGATTAACACGACTCAAACGAGTCAAGAGTTCACTGTACACTATAAAGCACCTTGTTTAAAAAATCAAATGTCACACACTTGAACGGTTTGGCGAACGTTATTTTCAAACGGGACGCGGTTTCACAGTGGCGGAGGTACGATGTCGCGCGTGCGCAGTCCGCCGCTACTGAGAGAGCTCTGCGTCGCACGCCGTGACGCGACCACACCACACGGATCTATGATAATGAATCGAGTTTTTTATCATGCCGCGACTACAACCTGCCAGTGGTTCCTGTGTGGCCCTCTTCAGCCCTGGGTTTGGAAACGTTTGTTTATGGTGCCTAGTTTGAATAGGATGTATGCTTTTGTAAAAGGTCGTTATACTTGTTCTATTGAAAACCTCAGTGGCGCAATTGTAATACGGTACGATTAGAAGAGATCTCGGGTTGGAATACTGGGTCGGGCAATGTGATATTGGATTTTTATATTCATTATAAGCCCGGGGTCAGAAATTTATGCCTATTATTGCAATCACACCTGTCACATCGTGGAACCGAGCACACAAGACGAATAGTGGTTGTTCCGTTCTCTGCCTACCCCTTCTAGGGAAAAGGGAGATTAAAAATAGCCCTGTTACGATTTATACCTACAGAATTGCATAATTGTAGCACTAAGTTTCTATGGAACCATTAATGACATTTATTGTGAAAAATTAATTCCGGGTAATATTTTGAGTTGCAATAGTCAATTAACTCTCAGTACTTAATTTAATGTAACTAAACAAGATACCATTTATAAGACATCTTGTATTCTCAGCTTATTATTAAAAAGATAGGAGATAGGACAAATAACGGTGTACTAACTTGATGTGCAAAAACGCCCAATCGCGACAATGTTGCTTTTACACGCAAAAACTCCGACAGAGATGAAATTGTGAAACGCACTATAAAACTTTACTGTCTACGAACAATGTAAGAACATTATATAGAATGTAAAGAGGCATATTTGTACCAACCTACATCGAGTCTCATAAGCATACATATTAATAACTTTTTATAAGATATCAAAGTAAAAGTTTACCTGTCATCACCGGCGACAACGAGGTATCTAAGTATCATCTTCTCAATATTTAAGGATGTCGAATAAAACAGTTTAAGAATAAAATGTTAGAGTTGAACACCTAATGCTGGTAAAGTATTCGTGTCTATCCTGGGGGGTTATTCTATGATCCAAAACGAAGTTCGAATGTTCGAATGCTCGACGTTCGAAGTATAAGTTTTCAAGCCATAAGTTTTCAACTTATAAAAATCTATACTATTCTCTATGATACTTATCATTTACTCTGGACTTACGGCCGGTTTCTATAATCTATCTATCTTTAACAAGAGATTTCTCTCGAAATTTCGATACATTTTTTGCTTCACTAAAGAAAGACAGAGATATTTAGATAAGGTGCATATATTTATACATATCTAGGCAAGATAATATTGTTTGTCTATCTTTGATTATTGAAGCATACAGTGGTACCGACATAGTAACGATATCCATTTTAACCTCTTGTTAAAGATAGATAGGATATAGAGAACGGCCGTTAGTCTATAGGTGCAAAGTGCGATAGAGGATTCGAACTATTTGTGAAGTATCTGGATACTTTCGTAAAGCTTTACGACCAAAAGTTAAGCATTTAAAATATATTATATCCTTACTAATATTATAAAGGTGAAAGTTTGTATGTATGTATGGATGTTTGTTACTCTTTCATGAAAAAACAGCTCAACAGATTTTGATGAAATTTGGTATAGTGATAGCTGACACCCTGGATTAACACATAGGCTACTTTTTATCCCGAAAAATGTAGTGTTCCCGTGGGATGAGTCAGGAAACCAAATATACATATTTTCTACTCTTTCAAATTCAAATTGTTGGCACGGGATGTCCTCTCCTACGGAAGGGAAATATAGTCGACGGCACGCGGGAAATATAGTTAGTAGACACGCGAAATAATATGTTCTTGATGTGGATTGGACTCAAAAACTATCTGCACCCGGGCGAAGCCGGGCCCGACAGCTAGTATTATATAAACAAACGGTTCACGGAAGGAAAACTGCTACTTTTGATCAATGTTAGTGTGAGACCCTAGAGTCTAGACCTTAGCAGTACCCTAGAAGAGACCCTAGTAGAGCTGGCTCTATTAAAATAGAGTCAAAACGGACTACAATAAATAAGCTACAAACAATCGCCAGCTATTAATTAAATTCGTTTCGTTTTCAAACTCTACTTTTTGTTAACCGATTTTGCATGGCATGATTTTTACAGGATATAAACTTGCATCAGTTTTGTTATACTAAAAGGGTTCTTAAAAGTCAAGTATTGCTCAGGTAGCTTTACTCTACCTCTTCTTATTTATACGAATTTAGCAATAATAATGCCGCCAGTAAGGTCCTGATTAGTGTTATAAGATTGGTGTAACTTGAAGGTCGTGAAATTGACATGTGATATTACGGGTGACTTTAACCGAAGTCTAGCCTACTTGACGCTTTACTTAAGGGTGGTGAAAGAGGACCTCAGAAATATTAGTTTGACTGTACTTTTATGAAATACTAATGACGAAGTTATGTTTTCAAATAACAATGAGCAGTTCATAGTTCTATTGACACACCATAGATTTCCCAATTCTGAGAATAGACTATTCACTGGTCTAAAAAACAATCCGGTCTAACCCGACTCTTCGTAGTAAAGATTTAGACTAGTTCAACAGTGGGAAGACTAGCAGATAATGCCTATGGTGTTACGTCCGCCTATATTTAATGTCTGTATATTAAGTTAAAATAAAATTAGGAACAGTTAGATCAACTTAAGCCCAAATTATGAGTCGGGAAGTTAAAAAGGATAAATTCACGAATTCATAAAATTAATATAAATTAATGTGTCACATAACATATACATTATATAGTATAAAAGAAAGTCGCTTTCTCTGTCCCTATGTCCCTTTGTATGCTTAAATCTTTAAAACTACGCAACGGATTTTTTGCGGTTTTTTTAATAGATATAGTGATTCAAGAGGAAGGTTTATATGTATAATACGTACATATTATTGTACAGAAATCTATTTGTACCCGGGCGAAGCTGGGCCGGGCCGCTAGTACATTATAAACAGGACCTAGCATGTAGAATACCTATTTAGAGCACTTATTAAGTCGACCTTATGACGAGTAACGACTTGTCTGCGAACATAAAGTGATGAATCAGACGGATTAAATGCACTTTATTTAGTCAACAGGTCATCCCTAGATTGTGTCATATTATGTGATGAAATATATGTTTTATTTAGCTCTTGTTTGAGCAATAACTAAAAGGAGCAAAATAATAGTAAAAGCAAAAGTATAATGCATGTAAAAAATATAAAAACTATGTTAATGCTTAATAACCGACTTCTGAAACATCAAAATCTGACCATTTTACCTGGATTAAAGTGTAATAGTTCTTTACACTATAATAATAATATTAATAAAGTTATATTATTTAAGTGCATGGTGGTCTGTTGGTAACGGACCTGACGCGGCTGCATATACAGGGTATATCAAGACTGCTACCGAAAACGAAGCCGAGTGGTAGTTTTAGTGACTTCAGACACAATGCAACAGAAAAAGTTGCAAAAAAAAGCGACAATTTTTTTTTGTTATTTTTATCCTATGACCATATTTGGGTGGTAAATACATTTTTTCCTAAAATAATAGTGTATACCCTTTTATTTATAAATACTCTAACGTATAAAATAGTTTAAATTATTATTTTAGCAAAAACTATGGATTTACCACCCAAAAATGATGATATTTAAAAAAAGATTAAAAAATTGTCGCGTTTCTGTGCGAAATTTTTAGTTGCATTGTGATTGTAGTCACTAAAACTACAACCCGGCTTCGTTTTCGGTAGCAGTCTTGATATACCCTGTATGTGCATTTTCGGATTCATACAGGGTATATCAAGACTGCTACCGAAAACGAAGCCGGGTGGTAGTTTAAGCGACTTCAAACACAAAGCAACAGAAAAAGTTGCAAAAAAAAGCGACAAATTTTTTTTTGTAATTTTTTTCCTATTGCCATATTTTGGTGGTAAATACATTTTTTCCTAAAATAATAGTGTATACCCTTTAATTTATAAATACTCTAAAATATAAGAGAGTTTAAATTATTATTTTAGCAAAATCTATGGATTTACCACCCAAAAATGACGATATTTAAAAAATCATAAAAAATAATTGTCGCGTTTCTATGCGAAATTTTTAATTGCATTGTGTTTGTAGCCACTAAAACTACCACCCGGCTTCGTTTTCGGTAGCAGTCTTGAGATACCCGGTATATCTATGATAGTCAATCACCATTTACCGTGCACTAAAATGGTGAAGGAAAACCTTGTGAGGAAACCTGCATACCATAGGGATTTGAAATAATTTCTGTGGTATGTAAAGTGCACCAACACACACTAGGCTAGGCCTTACTGGTTGTAGAGGAGGCCCGTACCCAATAGTGGGATGTATATGGGCTGATATAAAAATAGAAATATTACTACCGAATAAGTAACGTACATGGAACATACATGGAACCAGTTTTACTTAGCACTCTCTGTGATACAATAGTACGACCATAGTTCAAAAATTCCATTCATATTGTGTACGAAATTCGGCAAAACGTGGCTCTACCACTACATTTTCCGAAACCAGGAAATTTATTGTTCTGAACGTATTACTCGCACAAAGTAATTTATCGCGCATATTACAATATCTAACAACTTATCTGTTATAAGCCCAATAAAATAACTTGTCTAAAAGTAATGTAATTGTGAGTAATTACCACAAATTCTGTGATTTTCTGTAGTTGAATGAACTCTCAGCTCAATATAACTTACTAATTCTTTATAGCCTAATTCGCAACTTATGTATAATTCATTGAGTTTTTAAATTATATAAATAAATAAATACATTTGTTGACTATCAAAGCAATATATATTGTGGAAATAATGCCAGTTTTAAAATATCGTCACAAAACAACATTCAGGAATGTTCCACAGTTATTACCTTCTAAGTTGAAGCATTACCTCATCTCGCTAAACACACAGACAATCACAAAATTACAAAAGATCGATTGAAACGTGAGAGTGCTGGCCCATAAATAACTCAAGATACGAGCTTTGATTAGTAGACAGGTCGGCAGGTAAATATTGCTAAATATTGTGAGATACTAAATCTTACGAAGAACTTGTTACATTTGTATAAGACTATCCCGCCCTTTCACCATGCAACTCCTGTTAGCTAGGATAACAGTTGCTTGCTTATTAGCCCATAAATAAATTAAACAGATAAATAAGAAGAGTAAGGAAAATATGATAATGTCAGAGCTCGAGAAGCCGCAATTAAAATAAATATCTTGGAGATTTTTGCATTAGTCTAGCCATCAGTCCACAAAATTCGCCTACCCAGTAACCTAAATCTTATAAGCTTGATGAATAAGTAACAAATTAATAATTATCACGGCCATTTATTATTTGCTAAACAAAAACATAGCCCAAACAGAACTTAGAATTAAGATGTATGTACACACTCTGAGATGCACGCTATATTGTGAACAATAATACAACCAACTAATAAATTCCTCCCTAACAACACTTTGTCTATATGAAAGATGACACAACCAAATCATAATTTCGTGACGCTAACCACTGGCTTATCATAAATGTCGAAATGAGGCCCAAACCCGGGCAATTTGGTTCGGAAATTGTGAGCATTCCTGGAGCGAGGTCCCTTAGGAGCGATGGAACCGCCCTGAGGCTGTTTCACACGCACGCGCCCCGGGGAGCAATCTTTACGTAATTTCAACATTAGCCACCGATAATAATGACAGTTATTGGGTCCATAATGACGGGCTTGCGAGAATGTCTAAACAAAGGCTTATGAAGTACTGACGTAGTGGAAATTATGGAAGTATTGCACTGCAATATAATAATTACTATTCTTTGTGATGAATGAATAACATACGTATACCTTATACCTTATAGGCCACATTAAGATAAATTATTATTTACTTGCCTTAATGACGCTCTCAGAAACATCATTTAGGTTTATAATTTTGAGGAATTCATAGTAAATCTACTTTCCGGCTTCAATCCTTTAAAAAATATAAACTAATCCCATGAAAATAAGCTAAGGATAATTAATTCACGTTATGAGGGAAGTTAATCAGGCAGCCTAACGCCCCTAGTTTTATTGCTTCCGTTGAGATTAGTTCTAGATGGATTGATACTATAAATCACGTTACCTAATCTTGATGGGATAGGCTAAAACAATCGACGTGTCATTCAATTGTTTTCCAATTTGACAGCCTCCGTAGCGCAGTTGGTTAGACGCCGCCTGTAAAACGAGAGGCCGCGGGTTCGATTCCCGCACCGAGATGAATGTTTGTGCGGCCCACAAATATTTCTTCCGGGTCTGGGTGTTTGTGAGACCGAAAAGTCTCTCGTAGTTCCTGATACCCACGACACAAGACTCGATCTTAGTGTGGGGTCAGGACTATGTATGTAACTGTTGGATGTATTTATTTTTATTTTTTTATTTATACCTGATATACCTATACCCACACAGTATGCATTACTATAGCATATACTTAAGCATTGCCTTGACTGATTCTTAATAACTTAGCAATTACTAAAACAATTATAATTTTTGTCCTAGGGTAAACCATAAATATGTATGTCTTACTAGAAACTTGCCAAACTACTACAGAATTAAATCAGATAAAAGGCAACATTGTATGCACCACTTGTTCTGCATTTAAGATAAAAGTTCGAAACCTGTTTATGAACAGAATGGCAGCATCTAAACAATAGTTTCATATGGTAGTTATTTACGTAGATATGTATTTTTCTTTGCGAAATTTTTAGTTGCATTTTGTCTGTAGTCAGTAACGGCCGATGCCAATAATCAATCGAAAAAATTTGATTGAAGTCAATCTGGATTGTTTTCTACTTTTCGATTGGTCTCTTGTCATGTTGCCATAGTTTTTTCACTACTGAGAAAGCTTCTTGACAGATTGAATTATTGGCAATATAGTATCAGAAAAAAGATTGAGCTGTCAATCTAAAACGGCAAATTTTGGATTGGGATTCTTTATTGGCAGTGGCTGTAAAACTACCACCCAGTTTCATTTTCGGTAGCAGTTTTGATATATCCTGTATGATTTAATATTAAGAAAGTAATCATTTGCTATATACAAAACGCATAGTTCTTTTATTTTGTACAATGAATAGCATAAAAAATTATAGTTTAAATACTAAAAAAACATGCTTTCATAAAAGATGCATTACTTAAAAGTAAAAAATAATTGATAATGAGTTTAAGATTACAAAATGGAGTAAAATACATACATTTTCTTGCTATAAAGCGTGGGGTGCTCGATGATAAGTAAAAGTCGTAAGCACCCAACGCTTTGAAACAATAAAATGAAAGTATTTTACTTCATTTTCTTGCATATACATACATACATACATAAATACATACATACGTACAGGCGAAGTTAAAAAAAGCGTGTTAAAAAGAATAACATTGCACAAACTGACCTGATCATGTTGTTGCGTTGCTACAGCTCGCGCCGCCTCTCTTCTCAACTGTATGATGGTCCGCTCTTTCGATTTTATTTCCTCCAGCTGAGAACAAACACACAATTTAATTACGTATTCCAGCAAAAAAACTTACTTTCCGTTATATTTTTCAGAAAAATAATTCAAAATGTTGCAACTCTAAATTTAAATATAATTTGAAAATTATATATGTAAATTATATAATTAAGAAATTCTATTGTATTGTACCCGCAAGTGTTTTGATCACGGATGCATTACAAAATTACAAATTACAAAAGCGCCTGATGAATATTTAAAAACACATATTAAAGTTTTGCTATTAAACGCACTGCAGGCGTTGTAATGTCTCTGTTGCTATATCTTCATTTATTGTCGCCTTTTACACTTCCGTCGACTTTTTGATGTATTTTCGTTCACAAAAGAATCATAGTACTCCATCACAGTAATTTATTTGTGATTGATTGTTTTAGTCAACATTGATTCGAGTTATTACCGACACTTCCAGCTCTACCTTCTTGAAAATATTGTTGATATTATTTTAAAATGTAACGATCAGGTACTACCAGGTTTATTGGCTATATAGTATTTTAAACGGCTTTATCATAAATATGGAAAATTATGGTAGTCTCTGTGGCAGAACGAGTGAAGATGATGAGTATACACAAAAAGTTATGTAGTTTTGATCTGCGAACTACTGTTAACTGCAGATAATTTTCTTCTAGTTGTTATGGAACTTAATGCCTATATGTATATACGTGCAAATATTTAATTGATTTATCATCTCCAGTCATGGAAAGCAATTTGCAATGCAAACGTAGAAAGAAAGTTATCACATATGCATTACCTAACACCACACGTTAGCTAATTAAACTTTAAAATTCATTTTTATGGCAACCAGAATTAATGAGTACCAAATACATAGCACAGATGACCACAGAAGGAATCATCGCAACCCATCCAATCCCAGGCAGAATGGTAATGAAACCCGAGCTAATTTAATATGTGCATACAAAAAGGGAGTTTGTCTATTAATGGTAAAGACGGCTAACTAGGGAAAGGGGAAAGTAAATGAGCTGGATTGAAAATTTCACTTATTGACGCGAGACAGTTGTCGTGTCTTTAAAGAAATTGTTGATGCTTATTGCTACTTACTGTGTGATTGCTAACGATCAGCTAACTAGAATGTGTTTATGTCATTTTCAATCATCAGTCATTAGTGTAGTGATCCCATGCATGGGCAATGAACTGTTAGGTCGAAAAACTATGTGTCGTATATTTATTTTCCCAGACATAATTTTCTATAAGATGTCCATCACAGACACGACTTCTTGTCAGTAATGTTTGTATGTATGTATATATCAGACGATGTACGTACGTCCCACTGCAGGGCACGAACCTCCTCTGCAATTGAAAGTACGATTGCGAAGGGTTAGGTCATATAGTCCACCACGCTGGCCTAGTGCGGGTTGGCGGACTTACATACCATAGAAATTCATACAAATCGCTATGGTAAGCAAGTTTACTCACAATTATTTTCTTCACCGTTATAATGCGTGATGATTGACTATTAATACACACATAATTGTAGTTTCCGTCTCACGATGTGATAGGGGGCCATATCTGTCACCATATCAGGTACAAATTTCTAACTCCGAGCTTATAATGAATAGAAACATCCAATATCACTTTGGCCGACCCGGGATTCGAACCCGAGACTTCAACTCTGCAATCATACCGTAGTACAACAGCACCACCGAGGCAGGTAATATGTTCCACATATTAATATAATGAGTTGAAACTAATCCCTCTTTATCAATGTCAATTGAATGATGAATTGGAACTGACGTGTAGTGTGTCTCTAATATAAGTATGGATAGCTTTTATCTAATCGGTTGGTATGTTAAGCTGAAAACATTTCTAGTACCTATTTTTTTGTTTTTACACGCTTTTTATTAGCTTCACCTGTATGTTTGTATGTTTGTTTGTAACCGACTTCTTTGGGCGCGATTTTGACCCACTTTAAACGGCCAGACTTTGTTCAAATTTTGCACACTTGTCAAAGACCGATGACAATACAATAATTCGATTAAAATATATAATTATCCTGATTAGATTCGCCAGGATTCATTATTCTTATAATTGATGACCAGTGGGGTGCAGGATGATAAGTAATTGTTGTAAACACCCCACGCTTTGTAACAATAAAATATATGTATTTTACTCCATTTTCTTATCTTAAATTCAGTATCAATTATTTTTACTTTTTTAGTTGTATATCTTATTAAAGCGTGTATTTTAGTTTTTTTTAACTATTATTTAATTTTCTTCATTGCAATGTTTAATACAGTAACCGACTCTATCTAATCAATACAAATACCTTGACAGAATTATGTAAAAGAGAACAGACTGAAATATTTCCCGTACTTTTTACTGGTGGTAGGTGCCTGGTGGATACCATCGCAATGTCTTTTTCTAACGCCAAACAACACAGTAAACGTACTATTGCGTTCCGTGTTGAAAGATATTGTAGCCAGCCAGAGTAACTACTGAACATATTCGGTCCTAAACCTTGGTTTAAACCTAGTCTAGCAAAACCAGTCTTATCTGCAGAACCATGGTTTAAATTTACTTGTATTACAAAACATAAATAAACCATGGTTTCCTTGGTTCATTCTTTTGAACCGTAGTTTATACACCAACCACAGATTAAAGCTGAAAACACATTGTAGGTTTTTGTCTTACGCATAGAGTAAAGCTCAAAACACACTGTAGGTTTTTGTCTTACGCATAGAGTAAAGAGCGGTAAGTACGGGGCCAACTGACCAATCAGGACAATGGAACGTACAGGGTTCTTTCTATGTAGTCTGTGGTCACGTCTTAAGCTTATAACCTATAATGTGCACACAACAAAAGAATCCATTGTTCAGATCCCTGTAAGACGCGTTGCTCTAGTATTTATGGCCGCTTCTTTACTCTATGCGTAAGACGAAAACCTACAGTGTGTTTTGAGCTTAAAGAGTACAAAACTATGGTAAAGAGCACATCTTACATGGTTCGTACGGGTCGTCAGAGGGCCCACGTACGTTTTTATTTTTTTAATTTCATTTACAAAGGACGGTTTTCTCGTCTGCCAATGACTAAGCTTTTAGGGATGGAAGAGTCGATTTTTATGTACTCTTTATCTCATCTCTATATAAACAAATAAATAATATATTTTATTAAATGAAATCAATCCTAGTTGGCGCTTATTATAAACAGTTCTTATCTGTGATAACCTGTGGTACTATCACATTCGAGTTTGCAACTGTTTTATTGTCAAAAACAATGATTCAATTAACATTAAATCACACATCAATCAATTATATAATACTGTGATTGATTAAATTCTGTACACAAACATAGATTACATATTGAGAATAAATTTACTGTGGAAAAATGTTAAGCAACAATGCCGTGCATACATATTAGAAATACTTATGTATAAAATGTGTGAATTCCAAAGTGGGCAAGATCGTGTTTCGAGCACACGTCTTGTTCTTGTTGTCTTTTTTTTATATATTTCTACTACCAGTGTCATTTTAAAAGAAAACAAAAAAGAGACTACCTGAAGACAAATAACAAGGTTAACTTTTTCCTATTATAATTCCTAAAACAGCGCGTGTATTTTGAAATTTTAACATCAATAACTTAATATTTGATTGTATAAAAAATTACTCCGTTATCTTTAGTATGATACTTTATTATCTTTAGTACAAATAGGTACTCACTATTTGTTCCCATACTTCTTACTTTATGTGAGCATATTTGTATTCTTTACATTTAACATTATAAATAATTTCTCTATTACGCACATACTCTGATTGTTTTTCTTCCATTTTTTAAATGAACGCACAGACGAACTTTTGGCTTATTACTGATAATTAAATAAATAAATACACTTAACAGTCACATACATAGTCCTGACCCCACATTAAGATCAATTAAGTGTTGTGTCGTGGGTATCGGGAACTACGAGAGACTTTTCGGTCTCTCAAACATCCAGACCCGAGACCAATACTTACTGGGTCTCACAAACATTTGTCTCGGTGCGGGGCTCGAACCCGTGGCCTCTCGTTTCACAGGCGGCGTCTAACCAACTGCGCCACGCAGGCTGTCAATTACGTCCAGTCTAGTATTTACAAACAACTGGTCAAAGAACTGCGGTGTTTATTTCTGTTAAGTCAAGTTAGATTACCAGCAACACCTCATGTAAATAATTAGAAATGTCCAAATTGTATTCAAAATTTTTAAATTGTATGCAGATTGAATGAAGCAAATTATGCCTTGTATGTATTATAAAATCTAATTTAATTGTAAGTTTTAAGAAATGTCATATTAGTTTGGCTTAAAAAGCTGGTAGCCATATTTACAAAACCTATTTTTGTGTAAACTCAAGTTTGTCCACAATCGCAAATCGCTCAAAAGCGCTGTGGTGCACGGAGAAATTGTTATTTTTTTCTCTCTTCAAATTTCATTACATTGGACATTATTATCATTACTACTATTGGACTACTAGAAAATGTACATTGTATAAATTATGAAAGAATATTTTAATGAAAGCGTTGTAGATATTTTTTACTTTCATTTCTAGTTCCTAATTTCACCACTTGTCAATTTATGTTAGTTGCGCTGTATGCACATGTATGTCTCAGACGTTTTTTGTTTTTGAAGGTCATGCCCTCGAATTTCGACCGACAGTGTGCACACAACAAAAGAATCTATTGTTCAGATCGCTGTAAGACGCGTTGCTCTAGTATTTATGGCCGCTTCTTTACTCTATGCGTAAGACAAAAACCTACAGTTTGTTTAATAAAGCTCAAAACACACTGTAGGTTTTCGTCTTACGCATAGAGTAAAGAAGCGGCCATAAATACTAGAGCAACGCGTCTTACAGGGATCTGAACAATGGATTCTTTTGTTGTGTGCACATTATAGGTTATAAGCTTAAGACGTGACCACAGACTACATAGAAAGAACCCTGTACGTTCCATTGTCCTGATTGGTCAGTTGGCCCCGTACTTACCGCTCTTTACTCTATGCGTAAGACAAAAACCTACAGTGTGTTTTGAGCTTAATACAAATAATATTCGTTCATCATTCCATCGCAACGTTCCATATCCACAGAAAAGAATACGTTTTAATAAAATTTTAATGAATAAATAATGTTTAGGCGTATTGAACCTATTGAGGGTTGGACATTTTGCTAGAATGTCAATATTGGTTGGTATATCGATTATAATTTAATTTTTTTTTCATTTGGTTCATGTTATATTAGCTAGTCACACATCCAAACACGTGTGATGGAACGTAACATTCTGGCGCGTTACAAGAAACCATAACAATAAACAAAACTATCGCGAGTTAAAATAAGTATTAAGTTCATTTAGCATTGGAATGCATTTACTATTTAGTCAACGAAGTATGTGAACTGAAGTGATATAAAATAATTGTCGCTTAGGTAATTACATAGTAATCTAATTTAATAATATCGTGTTGTGGTGGACCTACAAAATGAAAAATGGTCTATGAATTTGAGTAGTGAGAAAAAAGTGAGTAAACCAACATTATTATATGGATGATTACATTGCAAAATGTTTGGTAAACCTATCCTTATGCGTATATTTTTATCGGAAAAAATTAAAACAGGGTTTGACGCGTAGACGTGTTTCGTTGGGCTGACATGACGTTTTTAAACGCTCAAAGGCTTCAAAACCCTTAATAACGAACAAATTCGTCATATTAATATCAATTTTCTAAATCCAAAAGAAATAGTTGGAAGTTCACGATTTAGACCACCGTTAAACTAGGGGGCGGTCAGGTTTAGCGATAAACCATAAAAAAGGCCATGGTTTATCGGTAAACCACTTTTTGTAATATGAATTTCATATAAACCATAGTTTATTGCGATTTAAACTAAAGTTTTTAGATAAACCACGTTTTGTAATGAGGCGGATTGAGACTTAACATCTTATGTCTCAGGATGGCGAGCGCAGTGGCCAGTGGAATTTTGCTACAGTTTATGAGCGGTCGTATCGCTTACCATCAGACGAACGGCTTGCTCGTCTCGCCATTCATAGCAACAACAAGTTCGGCAGAACTTTTATCTTACTGTAGCTTGAGAACCATGTGTGAGACATTTCGGTGTACTTACCTATGTATCTGTATTAGTCCATATACATCCCACTGGAAGACTCGGGCTTCCTTTACACTCGACAGTACAACTGTAGCCAGAGTAACTACTTGACATAATCTGGGGGCACGGCAGTTCCCCCTCCAAGTCGATTACATTTGCAGTTAATGATTCGTTGTACCCGTATATAATGGAATAATAGTTGTAGATAGGTATCTATATATATATTGTATATGAGGAGGGGGGTATAGAGAGGGAAAGGGTGTATTCAGCCCATGAAACTGTACAACATTCCTCTAGAAAAACATGACGAAGATAAACTTGCAAAGAAAGAACACTAATAATCAAATCCGCTATATTTGTGATAAATTGATACCTACAAAAATAAGAAAAAACTATAACACAGAGGCTTTAAGAAAATCGTTATACTGGGTATATCAAGACTGCTACCGAAAACGAAGCCGGATGGTAGATTTAGTGGGTACAAATACAATGCAACTAAAATTTTCACAAAAAAAACGCGACATTTTTTTTATGATTTTTTAAATATCGTAATTTTTGGGTGGTAAATCCATAGTTTTTGCTAAAATAATAACTTAAACTCTTTTATACCTTTGAGTCCTTATAAATAAAAGGGTATACACTATTATTTTAGGAAAAAATAAATTTACCATCCAAATACGACCATAGGAAAAAAATAACAAAAAAAATCGTCGCTTTTATTTTCATCATTTTCAATTCATTTGTAATACCAAGTGGATTAATTAATTTAGTCCTTGCTTAAGGGCTTGCGTTTAGTATAAAGTTATTACGTAAGTTATTATCATATCAATATTAAAAATTCTTTACGTTTTAAATAAAATAGATCGACTTGGCCAGTAGCATTATGTATAAATAATTGTACGATACATTATGTTTTCATGCGATGGCATTCGTATGTATCGACAGCGAGCGCAGTGGACTAGCATTGCTTTGTAATTCATAGTGTTGTTTGGTTTTGTCATGGTTCTATCCATGAGCGATTGAATCGCTTACCATCAGGCGAATGGTTATCCCGTCGCGCCCACAGTCGCGCCGCGCCGTTCATAATAATAAAACGTGAAGAGAGGTTGAGTCATACAGTCCATTATTTGTTTTTTTATACAGACCCGGCATGCCGACTACACCGCGCCTGATGGTAAGCGCAAATACCGTCCATGCATGTTTATGTAGTTAGTATTGGCACAGAATACTAAACTATAGTATAGTAAACTATAGTAGTCTGTGGTATAGGCAAGTATCTCTTCTTATCCTTTTCCTATCGCCAACTGTACTCTTTAATTTTATTTGTAAAATATTGTATGCTTTTTGTTTTTTTGTGTTCAGTAAAGAATAAATGAATAAATACCATTGATTTAAAAACTAAGGATACGCCCTTCAGTACATGGGGTACGTCAAAAAATGCCTGTGAAAATCGCGCCATCTGTTAGATTTTTACGTCAATGGCGGCCATGAAATCGTTTTTCAATAATGCTAAAATAAATGTTATATTGACTTAAAGTAATATAATTTTTACTTAGCGGTGATAAGAAATGTTATCTTTTTTTTGTGAACTTTCGGTCATCTTTATTGCATCCAGGCACGATACAATTAGGCATTTGTCGACGACTTACAGACCGGTGCGCTATGACGTCACAACCGCTGCACTGGTGCTGCGGAACACTTTCGTCACACGTTTCGTGCTCTCCGCCCCGTCCATGTATTTTACGTGAATGATAAATACGTACCAGTTTATGGCACTGTGCGCGCGCGTCTCTCCGCGCGGCGTGCTCGAGCGCGGCGTGGCGGGCCGCCTGCGCGCGCAGCTCGGCCGCGCGGGCGCACTCCGCCGCCTGGGCGACCTGCGTCAAGATCAGAAGCTATGAGAGACTTTTCGGTCTCACATACACCTATAAAAACAGTTGTGACCCGCAAAGAAATCTCTCGGTACGGGGATCGAATTACAACCGGCGTCAAACCAACTGCGCCACCGAGACTGTTCAATATCTGTCCAGTCTGTATGCAAGTTCTTTATTAGTACATTAATGCTCACTGATTAATTTTAAAACTGTTTTACATTCAAGAGTTTGTTTAGATTATGTTCTAAAGACCCACCACATTGGCCTAATGCTTGTTTGGGGACTTTACATACTAAATATATTCATAAAAAGTACTCTAGGGTTTGGGGCTTTCCTTACGGTGTTTTCTTCCACGATCCACCTATATCATTACAAACTAACATAAAAACATAAAATGAAAGTAGCAGCAAACGCAAAAGTTCGACACCATTCGACTTCCAAAGTATACACCAACATAAAACCATTTATACAAAATTCTATTGACCACATTATTAGTTTCGTAGCAGCGTGCAAACAGCCTACTTTAGTACCGTGCCAATTTTATACTTGAAAGGATGACTGCAGGCAAACGATCAGACTTAAATAATATGAACCATATTTGCATTATATGCAAAATAAAATCTTGTTAACCGACGTCAAAAGTGTGAATTATTGGAAAATGCCAAAGAACAGACAGAAAAAGAATCTAAATAATATTCCAAAATATAAGTTTAATAACCGATTAAACCTAGTGTACACTCAGCCTAAAATGCTTACCACCTCTTCATTATAGACATGACATCAACTGCAATGGTGACAATGTTTTCTTTCGCACCATTAATTGACGTTCTATTAAGCACACAATAGTCGCGTGTGATGACATGCTCGCTAATGATTTCCAACCCTTTTAAATCCAAAGTAACCTTAAATGAATTTAGTACTAACCTATCCTTCAAACATTTACACGCAAAAAATGCTGAAGTTTATGTGCTTATTTCTACTTCTTCATCAAACCTCAAGCATTAGTCCCTTCAGTCCTCTTTACAGGGAGATTTTTAAATATCACTCAGAAACAAATCAGAAAGCAAACTTTGCTCGGGAAGTCGTGGAAAAAATCTACAATTCATTCCACCAATGGTACTTCACCATCACATTCTGCGAATTTACCTACTTCGAGAATAGAATTTTGAAATACACCGAGAACTATGGGTATGGATACCCAGTGCTTTTACTTAATGGATGTCCGGATAAAAATACTACTAAAGCCAAGCCACGATACAACATTCACGGACAAACTGCATACGTTGTTACATCAGAAGTTCTAGATATAGATATGAGTGAGTTTGTCATCGATGCGTTAACTAGAACGGGAGTATTTCAACCAAGGAGTGCTGTTATATTCGTTATCAACGTCCCAGTGAATATGGACAGCTATTTTTATTACAACATGAAGGACCATTTCCAGTTGTTGTGGAGCAGAAGTATCACCAATTCTGTTCTTGTTCTCTGGTCAAACAGACTTAGAATGTACAGCTACAACCCATACTTCGATCAATTGAAAGAAATATCAGACATCCAAGATGTCAGTCATTTTCTATCACAGCAATACAACAATCTTTACGGGCATGAACTGCGTTTGAGCGTGTTTAGGAAAATATATTTAACTGATGAGACTGGTCCTATACTTTGTAATTCAAGACTGGCAACTACCGTGATGGAATATTTGAATGCAACCTGCAAGCCTCTAGTCCCTAGAGATGGTAACACAGTAGGAGACTTGCTATATAATGGAACGGCTACTGGAGTAACTGCAGATCTTATGGATGGTTACACAGATTTAGAGCTTAGCTCTAGAATACTAAAAACCACCTATTACGGATACATAGAAACAACTTACCCCCTACGTCAAGACGAATTATGTTTTATGATTAAGAAATCAGAAAAACAATCGGCCTTTACAACCACAATATGTTTAATATCTTATAAAATACTTATTGCGTTCACATTCAATTTTGTTTTTTTTCATAACAATTGCGATCTTCGTTCGGAAATACGAAAGTAAAATTTGGGAAATCAAGGATAATCAAACTGTAGGATCAGCTTTGTTAGATTTGATCAAATGCTTCCTGAGACAAACAGTGGATATCAAATTTTTGGGACTTGCATTTAGGAGCATGACTCTTATCATCATAATATACTCGTTGATAATCAACTGTGCTATTGACGTAAGTGAAATATATTCAAATTTTAAGAGCGTTTACACCTTGCGCGCAAAGTCAACTATAGGTATTTCTTCGTTAATTTCACGCACACATAAGCGACCAAAGCTGTGTGCGTAGAGCTGCCGCGTCGGCTCGCTATACAGTCACCTCAACCAACTTTGATCCGTGCGCTTCAAAATTCTAATATTCAATTGAAATGTAACTTATGATTTATATATTGGTAATATAATATCATAAAAATATTTAATTTGCATTATAAGTAGACAAATATTACTGTGCAAGCAATGAACAATACAAATTTAGATACTAATCATATTTTCGTTATTATTACATTGTTAAGTTGCATTCAAATCAGTGTCCAATCAGTAGATACTACGGACGTTTTATTAATCATTTCGTGTTCGAACACATAAATAGAGTTAGGGGCCTTACAACCCCTTACAATTACGAAATATATTTAATTTTATATAACAATACATAACATAATTTAGCCTCGGAATTACATCCCATTATATTATCTGAAACATAATTTATACTCACTACAAAATCATTGTAGGTAATAAAAATTAAATAATAGTTAAAAAAAACTAAAATACACGCTTTAATAAGATATACAACTAAAAAAGTAAAAATAATTGATACTGAATTTAAGATAAGAAAATGGAGTAAAATACATATATTTTATTGTTACAAAGTGTGGGGTGCAGGAGGATAAGTAATTGTTGTAAACACCCCACGCTTTGTAACAATAAAATATATGTATTTTACTCCATTTTCTTATCTTAAATTCAGTATCAATTATTTTTACTTTTTTAGTTGTATATCTTATTAAAGCGTGTATTTTAGTTTTTTTTAACTATTATTTAATTGTTTTGACTAAAAACAACCATCTACGGCTGTATTTCCAATCAATAACGCCATCTGTTGGTCAGTAGTAACATTTGACACTTGAAGAATACAATGTTAACGCCATCTACCGATGAATAGTGGAAATATGCATTATTGACGTGATCACGCCATCTATTAGTCAGTAGCAAATTATGTTCATCTATACGCCACCTAGTGGTCAGTAGCAATGGTCATCAATTATAAGAATAATTAATCCTGGCGAATCTAATCAGGATAATTATATATTTTAATCGAATTATTGTATTGTCATCGGTCTTTGACAGGTGTGCAAAATTTGAATGAAATCTGGCCGTTTAAAGTGGGTCAAAATCGCGCCCAAAGAAGTTGGTTACAAACAAACATACAAGTGAAGCTAAAATAAAGCGTGTAAAAAATATTTTACTACCAAAGTACTAAAATGTGGCAATCGCAGACCGCGCGTGGCTATTTTTACTACGCACGGCAAAAATCGACTGCAGCCAGGCCGGATCGACGAGCGATACGTCCTCCCTCTAGAAGGCCTTGCGGCGGTCTGATTTGATACAGGTTGGACAGCGTGTTTTATAGTGGTTTTTAAAATATTTGTAGAAAACATGAAAAGTAATTTTGTTGAAATATAAAAATGGTAATTTATTGATAAGATGTTCTTCTATTATAATATGCAATTGCTATAAATCATTATGTACGATAAGTTGGTGAAAAAAAAAAAGTTCTTGACGAGAGTTTCTGAATAATTTTGCATTGTTTAAATTTTTATTTTTCAGGAAATAAACACAAAAAGATTATTTTTCTCAGCAAAATCCCTCCATAAGGGTCTTATTAGTCTGATAATATTTTTATTTTCATCTTATATTTAGTGATTTCGGATATCTTAAGCTTCTAAATTGCCATTTAAAGCCTAAATATCGAAACTTGTGTTCAGTAATCCTTATAGTACTCACAAATTATCCATCAATCTATAATGTTTTCCACCAAAATCCCTAGATGACAACCTTTTCTAAAATTAATACTAATTATTTTTCCTTTAAATTGTTTATTGGTGGCTATTAACTCGTTTGAAAAGTCCTGTTTTTAAGCCAAAAACCGCGCGGAAGGTATAAACGCTCTTAATTTGTGTGTAAGCCTACATACCTACCTCCTACCTACTCTTCTACCCTACTATATTTATTTAACCAACAAAATTAGTGACCTTATATAATGTCACTGATTAAACACAACCAGAGAGCAAGGTTATTTTTATATCTATATACAATAAAATATGTGGTCTATTTCGAATAAAGTAGTGATAGTGGACCCAATACGGTTTTATATGTTCTATACCTATTACGTGTATACTTCTTCAATCAGTCTAAAAGCATCAAGTGAAGATTCACCGAATATTTTTTTACTCTTTTCTATATCTAACAACTATTTTACGATACCTGCTATATATAAATATAAATTAAAATAATTACTGCAATGTCGTAATTTAACACATTGAAACTGTTCTGTTTCCAGGGCATAATAACATCCGCAATAACCTACCCTCGCTACAAACCAGATATAAACACAATGGACGAGCTGGCCACAACAAACCTGACCTTGGGTATTCACAACCGAGACTTTCAACTGTTCAATAGAAGTTTAAATAGAGAATATTACAACGAAATAAAACACCGCATTGCGATATTCAGCGACCAGAAAATCAAAGAGTTTATAGACAAAAGAGAATGGCAGTACGCTGTATTACTAAGGAAAAGTGATGCTAATCACATTAGTAGAACACCGATGAACATGATGAATGGAAGACCGTTGTTCCACGTGGTGACAGATTGCCCAGTGCCTTGTTCTATAGTATACGGCTTACGGTATGGCAGTCCTTACTTAGCAAGACTTGACTATATTCTACACCATCTGAACCAAGCAGGCATTATAAACCATTGGTCTGATACTGAAGAGTACACTTTGTACAGGAAAATGTTCATACCAGAAACGAAGGAACGTAAACCGTTGAACCTTAGCAACTTACAAGAGATGTTCATGGTATTACTCATCGGAATGTTGGTGAGCACAATTGTATTTATCCTAGAAATCCTTGTGCACACTTACTTTAAATATAAAGTCGTTTTGTTCTGAAGATTTATCCATGAGAACTCATCTAAACTGACGTCTGTGACCTATTAGATTAAATTTAAACTTCAAAACGACAAATACTACATAACGATTGACACGCCTTTGATAAGCTGCATAGACTGTAGCTAATCGCCTCATGTTAGCTTTTCGTTTGCCAGCATACTCTCTATTGTATAATATAAATAGACTTTCAGTATAAATAATAATGTTACTATATTAATTTTGGATGCAAATAAATATTACGTTATGTTTACAAACAAACACATTTGGCGATGACAAATGTACTATTCATCCCTTTAATACTACACATCGCAATGCGAAACTAAGTGTGATAATGTAGTACTTTCTTATTACTATGCACGGTAGAAAATAAATAATAATTATTATATACCTTGAGTTTTTCTTGTAGACCCTTGTTCGCAGCTTTTAAAGACTGAATCTCTGTTGTTAACTTCTTTATTTCTATTAATTTGCAATTGCCTAAATGCATGTCTTCTGACGGCTTCTCTGGTTTGCATACTGTTCTCAATTGCTTCTCTAGGAACTCCTCTTTCTTTTTGTGTTCAGTCTTTAGGTTTCTCAACGTGCTTTCGTGTCGGGCCTTCAGTGCTCGGACCTCGCTCCGCTCGACGTCGAGCGACTTCTTCAAGGTCGAGTTTTCAAGCCTCAACCTCTCGACGAGACTTTTCAACTTGTTTAGGAATGCTTCGTCGACGGTTCGCTTGTGCTCCTCAGCTGCGACGGCGGATATCTGACTGCTGGCGGTCGATGTGTCGGTGGACGCCATGGTGCTGACGTCACCGGGTTCGGTATCTCAACTCGGGAAGTCTTGTCCCGATCGTCCGCGGTCTTTCACCTCGTACCACGTACGGATCGCTTTACTACCGTTGTACGTTCACTTCGTGTTTCTTGGTATCGGGATCGCGTTGCCAATTCTGAAATCGAAAACGTGCGAAATTATGAACTGGAACCAAGCCAAGATAGCAAATATACTTTTAGTGGAACGGCTGTTCGTTCTTTCATGGATGAAATTCTTTAGTGCAGTGAGATTTCAGTTCCGGTTTGGATTACACATTATTTTTCTCGTCACTCAAGCGTATATGTTTCAACCATATGTACACACAATTGAAATTGCTTGGAACACTATCAAGTAGTGCTCTTGAAATTCATTTTTGAGAAAATAATAACTGTATTTAGCTTTTTGCTTTGTTCTGGCCCACATTTGTATGTAGTTATTTTTAGACTAAAGGCATAATTTCACGCTATGCCTGTAAGTTTTAAAACTTGTCTAACTTACTTCTTGCCTCATTGGTGAGTCCACAAATATACTACATTAATTCAGATTTGTATGTGAATGTAAATTACTTTGACAAACCATATTTTAGCAGAAATTAAAATAATTTTGACAATTTGGGAGCGAGTCTCATCCAAACAAAGATCATCCAAAGTAATATATGTTCCGTTCCTATTGTTCCGTCTGCCCACCACACTGCATACCGATAGTCAAGGTTAAAAATGTAAAATGGCTAAAACTAATGTGAATGGAAGACATACATTGATAGCATATTTTTTACTCTGCATGTTTCATATCCGCCTGAATGAAATATGTCTGTTTTGTTTTTGTGGAATACTCTTATATATATGCTGCTGACTCTACCTTTATAAATATTTTGATAAGCATTCATGGTTCACGGTCTGTTCACGGTACTGGTCAAGAACCCAACTATGAAAAGAAATTGGTTCTGACCCTCAAATCTACACAAATATAATCTCTAAATATCTGTTTTACAGAGTAATGGCAATGTCAGAAGAATTCTGATATCAAAAATCCTTAAATTTTCGGATACCCGTAATACAAGATTTGTACCTCAGGTTCGTGAGAGACTGTTTGGTCTGTTAATTTTCCTCAATACTGTACTTTAATTTGTAGAGATTACAAAATAAATAGTATGTACTTCAAATATAAAATATGTATGTTATTTCAAAGTGGGTCACAGCATTTAGTCGGACATGTGGGCGGCATAAAGTTTTAGTACTTTACATACGTGTCAGAAGCCACCTGAATCGTTGCAACCTGTACGACTTGTTATCACTTGTCTGCTGTCAATAACTACTTACACCTTTCAATTGATAGTAAAAAGTATTACATTTACATATAGGTAATTGTATATTAGTTGAGGATTTCGTTTCATATTTGTGTTACATATAGCTCTGATATTCCATTACATAATACTTTTAACGTTCTTTCTTGTTTTAATAATAAGGTTAGTTTTTTTATTGCATAGGTCCAGCAAACAGGCAAACAGATCACCGGATGGTAAATAATTACTGCCGCCCATGAACACGCATAACGCTTGGATTATGGGAGTGTTGTCGATCCATCAAATTAGGAGGAACGCGAGAAAGAAAAGGATGGGAAGAGGAAAGCGAACGACATGCGACAGCTAAGCTATCGCTTTACTTTGGACTCCTGTGAGACAGTGCCCATTCATGTTGAATCATGACTGAAAACAGCGTGGTTCTACCACTTGCAAAAGTTCTATCAAAAGTTTCAAAAATGTTTTTTCCTGCACATAGAATTAATTACTGCCTCGGTGGCGTAGTTGTACTAAGTTGTGATTGCCTCGGGTTGTTGATGGTCTCGGGTTCGAATCACGGGTTGAGCAAGGTGATATTGGTTTTTTCTATTTATTATCAGCCCGAAGTGAAGAATTTATACACGATACGGCGATAGCCTCGCCCCTTATCATATATTAGGAAAATGCAAGGCGAAACGAGGGTGTTTTTATTGCACCTCTGCCTACCCCTTTTGGAAAAAGACGTGAGTTTGTAATATAGAATTAATCAAGGCCTAGAATCTAGAATTTATTATATTTATAATTATACTGGGCAATGATAAAGATCGTAAATAACGTTCATTTCGTAAAGTATTTTTACTGTAATACGTACGGCACCATTGTAAGGAGTTCCGCAATAGAATATAACAAGGGGACGATGTAAATGCGTCGCGTAAAGGAGGAGGGGAAAATAAAGCAAATTAATAGAAGAGTGAAACCATGCTGCAATTAACTCTGCAGTATGAATGAGCCAGATCGACCGGGGTGGCAGCACTATCAGAGAAATCAACGCGAAGCGTTATATTTGGTAACTGTAAGTATTCCAATTTGCTGAGAAAAATGGTTAGGATACGAGCGCGTGTGTGTGTACCGACACTGGGGGGTTACTCTATACGATACGAAGTTCGAATGTTCGGACGTTGAACGTTCGAATTTAAGAAAAAAATTGTCCACTTCTAACAATCTATACTATTCTTTATGAAAAATATAAACACTTCGAACTTAGTCTAAGATAACGACGTACGATACACGATTCGAACATTTTGTAAAGTATTAAGGGATATTCGTATTTCGTACAGTTTTAAGTGCGATGTTCGAACATTCGTTGTAATGTTAAAGTACAGAGTAACTCCCCTGATTGTACCCGTAAATACCCATACCCGGTTTTGTACAATCCAGCATAATTATTTCGATTAGTGGTACATAATGATGATTATTTATGGTAGTAGACGAGTAATTGATTTTTAAAAGTGTCAGAGCCACGCTGTTGTCAATCATGATTCAGCATGATCGTGTAGGCTCGTCCGGAGTTGTACCACTGTCTCACAAGTCACAAGAGATCGACGTGAAGTGACAGCTTTGATGGCGTATTTCGTTCGGTGAGTAAAATTGCCGGATGCCTAATATTCTCTTCGTATCCTTTTTCTTTCCCGTTCCCGTCCTTATTTTATGGGCCAACAACACATCCAAGATCCAAGTGTTATGGATGTTCATGGGCGGCAGTGATCACTTACCATCAGGTGACCTGGTTTGCTAGATTATTAGATTAGATTAATTAGATCGCACGCGAAAGAAAAAAGAAGACAGTTCGTGTTGCTGAGGGAGTTTCTTGCGCCGCTTCTTCTTCTTCACAGCTACAACACGTTTCTGAAGCGGTAGTAGCAGAAAAGAACGATTCAAAAGATCTTGTGAAAGACTATTTGAATAAAGAATATTTTGATTTTGATTTTTTGATTTTGCACCTCAATTATAAAGCAGGTAAAAATGTGTTGAAATTATTGAGGCAAAAGGATCATAGCGAAGCAAGTAAATTGCATAATTATTTAGCATTAATAAAACATTATTTAATATGGTAGTATAATGTCACCGCCATTTCGATAATTTCGACAGCTTCATTGTAGGCGCCGTAGCTTAGATGGTTAAAGCGCCTGTCTAGTAAACAGGAAATCGGGGGTTCGAATCCCCCCGGGGCCTTTCCACCCATCTTCGTTTCAAAGACATTTTTGTTTTTAAAATCTTAATGCCATAGTTACTTTGTCTAATACAATCGTATTTTAAATCATATTTTTTACATATTCCCCCGCAAAAGCCACCATTTTCATATACATAATTTTTAACGAAGAAATAATAAAATGGGAAGACCTTTGCTTTTCCAATATTTATTTATTTTATTTATTTGGTATCTATAAAATTTAGGACAGTATCCTCCACTTTTTCGCTTTGTCTGATTTGTTATCGCGACTTTATCGTGATCTGAGCATTACTTCCCAAGATTACATTACAGGTTCATATCTTAGAACGACAGAAACATTTAAATTGTTATATTTTTAGTATTTTATGGAGTGTTATATTAAAACAACATGACAGTTACACAACCTTTTTTATTATTACTGATTTTACCACAAATTAATAATCTTTATGTGACATTTCACTAGTTACCTTTATTATTGACCGACTTCAAAAGAGGAGTTAATCAATTCGAATGTTTTTTTTTTTGTTTGTTTGTTACGCGATTACGCCGGCAATTGTGAACCGATTTTGAAAATTTCTTTTTTGTCGGAGAGCATGATATACAGGGTTGGTCCCATATAAAATTGGTGAAGACCTGATGAATACCTTAGGATCTGCCGACCAGAACTCCTCAAAATTAAACGGTCCAGCATTAATTCTTTTTGCGTTAGATTAAGTATAAGTATATTATTACAAAGGGTGGGTGAAAATGGGAAAAGGGTGGGGGTGGGGGGTGAGGGGGTGGAAAATAGCTACAATTGTTAATACTCAATATCTCCGGCAGTTCTTAACCGACTTAAAAATAACTTTTTTGTCAAAGAGTATTATATGATAGGTAAGACCAAAAAAAATATTGTGAAGACCTGATGAATATCTTTGGACCTGAAGGGCAGAACTCCTCAAAATTGAACAGTACAGCAATAATTCTTTTTACATTAGGTTGAAAAGGGGAAAGTAGAAAGGGGCGTGAGAAGGGGAGGGGGGATATATACAAATATAAATACTAAATATCTGCGACAATAAATAAATGATTTTAAATAACATTTCTTCGGAACGAATTATACATAATGTTGGTCACATAAAATATGGTGATGATCTGATGAATAGGTACATATCTGGAGAGCAGACCTCCACAAAACTTTGCAGAAACGCAATGATTTTTCGTCCATTAGGTTAAGTATCTGTATCAGCCCATATACGTCCCACTGCAGGGCACGGGCCTACTCTACAATCGAGAATACGATTGAGAGTGGTTAGGACATATAGTCCACCACGCTGGCCTAGTGCGGGTTGGCGGACTTACATACCATAGAAATTCTTATGAATCGCTATGGTATGCAGGTTTCCTCACGATGTTTTCCTTCACCGTTTTAGTGCATAGTTCATATATATTCATATTATATTCATATACAGGGTATATCAAGACTGCTACCGAAAACGAAGCTGGGTGGTAGTTTTAGTGACTTCTGACACAATGCAACTAAATTAGGTGCAAAAAGTGTGACGATTTTGTTTTTGTTATTTTTTTCTATCGTCTTATTAGGATGGTAAATACATAGTATTTTCTTAAATAATAGTGAACACCCTTTTATTTTTAAAGACGCTATACAATAGCGTCTTTAAAAAGCTTGCAAGGCTTTAAATGATTATTTGAGCAAAAACTATGGATTTACCAACCAAACTCGACGATATTTAAAAAATAATAAAAAAAAATTGTCGCGTTTCTTTGCGAAATTTTCAGTTGCATTGTGTTTGTAGTCACTTAAACTACCACCCGGCTTCGTTTTCGGTAGCAGTCTTGATATACCCTGTATGTTCATAGTTCATATAGTTCATTAGGTTAAGTATATGTGTTTTATTAAAAATAGGAAGTGAAGAAGGTGTAGCGGTAACGAATGATTACCACGCATAAGTGTACTCAATATCTCTAGCAGGTTGAGCCGATTTTAGTATTTTCTTTATCATAAAAACGAAATGACAGTGTAGCTTCCTTAAAAATCATAAAATATTAATTTCGTTTTTGAAATTATAAAGGACCACAATGGTTCATTTTTTATATACATTGATTCCAGTTTTCATTATATGATTACCTTTGGCATCATTACAATGCTTATGAAAACTAAAAAGTAATAAATAAAATAATTTAATTAAAAATTAAAAGACCGACTTCAATGTGCACTACAAAGTAATAAATAATATATATTTCATTGTGCTAGTACACATTGATTAATTTTCTTATTGACTAGACTAGCCAACAAATCTTAAATACCTAAATACGTAATATTTTGAAGGCGGGTCGCCAAGTGACGAACACGACGACCTACACAAAAAATTTAATTTGTGTAAAACATCCTAGCGAAAAACACGCAATTTTACACGCAATATTAATTTGTCTTAATCTATATAAACTTACGCCATTTTCCCAGAAGGGGTACCCCTTCTTCATTTTCCCAGAAGGGGTATGCAGAGATTCTCCTGGTATAAACCAGGACAACCACGTTACGCCTTGCGTGTTTTGTCCCTCGGTGTGATTGTGAGCGAGATACTATAGTCGTATCGGTTGCAAATTCCAGTCCCTGTCCTGATAACTAATAGAAAAATCGCCCGTCCTTAATATTTCAGCGCTTAATCAATATTGTTGAGTATCGGACTTATCCACAATCGAGGGAAACATACAAACTTAACAACCCTTCCCTTTCTTATACTTTCCTCACTATGATTCCTATCACTGTTAAAGTAATTGTATATAAATATGCAAATTACTCCAATACGTCAATGGTGTAACCTGGAGTTGAAACCCTTGACCACTGTATCTTTGATCGTATGCAATACATTAAAATTAGACCACACATATGACACATATTAATTCTATTAAAATTTCAACAAATGTACACGTAGGATCAATATGTTAAATTAATTTGTTTCTAGTTTACATAATATGTCAATAAGAAAATTAATCAATGTGTACTAGCACAATGAAATATATATTATTTATTACCTTGTAGTGCACATTGAAGTCGGTCTTTTAATTTTTAATTAAATTATTTTATAACATAAATAATCACTTGATTTCTCTCTATCTTACTATATCCAAAAAATATATATCATTTCATGTTCTCTAAATTGCTCGGACATCACTTTATGTCGGGAAATAGGGTCTTATTCGCTATGTATACCAATTAGACATGCATATCACTGATAACTATAAGTTATGGAAGTTATCATTCAAATTAAGTATCAAAGTGTGATAACTAAAGAGAATATAATTAAGAGATCGTCAAATTCTAAGTGACGTCTACCGATTGACTAACGGATATTGTCTTAGATTATATACTCGTCTAGATGACACATCACACCTCACCGCGCGGCTCAATAAAAGTCTACCAAATTTGGTAGACTCGCTTCTCACGTACGTCAGTGTCATTTGAACTACATATGGATAACGTGCTCCCGAAAAATAATTAATTATGCCGGTTTGTGCTGTTGAATTGTATCGCAATTGTGTGGGAAAACTGTATAATAATACCAATATCACTTTCTATCGGTAACATTATTGTTAAACCACTATTATTTGAGGAAAACATGAACTTTTAATTCATTATTTTGAAGATGAGTTTCATTGGCCAGTGTTGTCAATTTATTACTAGGAAAATTTGTTGAAACTCTGGGAGAAACTATAAAACACAAATATCATTACATAATATTTCGATCAGAATAACAACAAGAAGAATGGCATTATTTATTGAATGAGTAAATAAAACTTACCTACAAGATATTAATGAAACCCACGACGACATGCACTTCATAGTAATTTTATTAATTCTTTGCCTTGCATGTACCATTCAAAATTTCATAAACTATTGTCATCTTTGAAGAAACAGCGAGAACTTATTCAAGGTCCTAATAATATTTTTAGACGTCCTACGGATTCCGTACTAGCAAATTGCTGGAGAGACATTACACAGCGGAAACGAAAAGAAGACCATTCGTAGCCTCACATGACTTCAGTTGTGTGTTCCGAACATTTTACTTATGATGATTTATATTTTACATAAATACAGAAATCAGATAACAGCCCAGGCAATAAATCCAAAGAGTTAATTCTATTCGGAAACAAACACTAGGAGATGGGTTTAGATCTTTATTGTTTTTACTAAAATGCGTTATAAATATAATGAATAGTATGATTACTTTAAATAAAGAAAAAATATTTTATTTAACCTATTTTGTATATCAAATAATGGGGAAAAGTTAAGTTAATAATCTGGAGTAGGCATCCCTAAACACACACACCTTGACAGTTGGATTACAATAATTACACGACCCGTACTCACACATATCAACGAAAGTGAGGACACTTTTAGCGCATCGTTTGTTGACATAGGGGATATTGTTATGGAAATTCATTACTTTCAAATAATATGTTAGCTGCAAGTCAAGTGCAAGTACAGTGCCACATAACTTAAAAGATTTGAGAAACAAAAAATATTATCTTGGTCTCGGATTCGAATTCCGGGTCGGGCAAAATGATATTGAATTTTTCTATTCATTATCAGCCCAGAGTCAGATTCCCGATATGGCGACAGGCAAGTTGTGCCTGATATAGCGATAGACTCGCCACCTATCACATCGTGGGACGGAAGCTATAAGGCTAAACGTAGATGTCCTGGTTGCTCCCCTGCCTACCTATTCTGGAAAGTGAGTTTATGTATGTAGATAGATAAAACACGGTAACGTTAAATAAAAATAACCTATTTGAAATGGGTCACGGCGCGTCACTCGACACTACGACATTATTAGCTAATGAGCCACGCGTGTGGATGCGAGGCTTCACCACCAACTTCCAGACATACTATACTAAATAGCTATTAATCTGTTCACATATGGGACATTCGAAAATGCCTTTACTATACTGTTAATACCTTCGGAATTCGCTCGTTTTTGAAGCCACGTAAGTGTTTTTAGGGAATTATCATCGTGTGGAAATACGAACAGTTAATTTTTTTAAACCCGCGTTTTGTTTAAATACGATGACATTTTTTAAATAATAAACTTAATAAACATCATTTGTGGAGATGGGACCTCCCTAGGCAAGCCTGTTTCCAGAGGCAGACATAGTCATAATCAGTCATTCATTTTAAGGTTACCAGCACAAACTTCAAATAAAGAATGATAATAGAACGGAATAAAGGATAGGCAGTAGTCATGCAAATTCTCTGAATCTAGGACAATGGGATGGGCGACTAGTAATTCATTAGATGACATAGGTACGTCGGTAATGTGGTCTGTTACTACAATTAGTAATCATGTCATACACTGATAGGGATGTTATATGATCTGCCAATCTAACTAGATAACTTGTACTATGAATAAACAAATCCATATTGGTATACTTCAGAATTTTCAGTCCATATAGGAGCCTATTTTTAACCTTACAATTAATGCTAATTAAAATTAACATCAACACATCGTTATTTTTGAAGTCTTAGCATGCTCTATATTTCTGTTATTGCTAATTGCCCCCGCAGAATTTGTAAGCAAAATAACTGGCCCTATATTGAAACCATTTTTCACATCTAAAATTACACACACAAAATTGTCTGTTTCTTTTTTAAAGGAGATCGTAAAAAGAACTCTGTAAAACTGCATAGATGACACAAGATCGTATAAAATATGAGCCGATCGGTTTTGGGAATCAAATCGCAAAATTTAGGTTATATAAATAGCTTGTGAAATGTTATTATCGACTTCACTTGCTATTTGTGATTGCTATTGTAATTTATTCCAACACTACTTCTAAGGATGCTTCAATTATGCACTTCGAAGCTGGAAATCCACAGCTTTACCAATAATATGGATTATGCAACAAGTATGTAAATCTGCCGCGCTAGGTCGGCGGGTTCAATTCGCGCCAGTAATTGCTACAATTGCACGCGTCCTTTGAGCCGCGCGTATTTCCTTATTAAATTGAACTTAATTCGTGGTTATGTGAACAGTAACATCTGTTTTTTGTGCTACTTTTGATTTTATTTTTTAATAATATGATAATAAAGGTGTAAGTATTTGTCACAGTTCTGGGTGTTTGTGAAACCTAAAAGTCTTTCGTAGCTCCCGATACCCACGACATCGGACTTAAATTATTTGCAAAGAAATCATGGTGGATTATAAAGTCTATGTTTTAATAAGATTTAACAAATCAAATCTGTAGATTCATAAATTTGATAAACGACATCAAATTCTCAATTATTTATTCTAAGTCAACATTCACAAATTTTGCAACAAGAATATCCCTTAATTCAAGGTGTTAAATCAAAAACAAATCAGAATGAAGATTTAAGAATAGAACTGACAGAAACACTGATCCGTACACTGATAAAGATGTTTAAGGGCCGAAACTGCGTTAAGCGGGCGCCCGCGACGGGCAACCGTCGCGCGTCTCCTGGCGTAGACACGCGGGCGGGCTCCGTGAGAACGCGACGGTCCCCGTCGCGGGTACCCGTCGCGGAGACCGGATTTATGCAGTGTCGCTGGTTCAATTTTAAAGGTGTGCATGTACAGTCATGTCGATGGAGAGCTTAATATATTATTACATAGCAAAACGACGACTAGCAAAAAAAAACGACAGCCAGGAAGCCTGTTTATTGAATTTAGGTTGCTAGGCGGAGAATTTGTAGTAAAATTCAGTAAATGAAGAGAATATGAAAACTCATTTTACAAATATTTTAAAGTTTCGATACTGGTCTATGGCGAATTATTTTCGAAACTGGAACCATATTTGAAGGTCAACAATTTAAGAGTAAAATCTGTATTAGTCGTATCACCAATGGAAAGGCTGGCAATAACATTGCGCTAAGTAAAAAATCTTTATTTTTGCTCAAGTATATTCATCATCATCATCATCTCAGCCATAAGAAGTCCACTGCTGAACATCGGCCTCCCCCAACGGTCACCGCATCGACCTGTTGGAAGCGGCCTGCATCCAGCGACTTCCTGCAAATGTAGCCAAGTCGTCCGTCCACCTTGTAAGCGGGCGTCTGACATTTTGCTTGCCTGTACGTGGCCTCCACTCTAGAACCTTTCTGAGTCGATCTCGTAGGGAAGTACCGAGCATAGCCCTCTCCATTGCTCGTTGAGTGAATTTGAGCCTTCTAATGTAGCCCAAAGTGAGAGGCCACGTCTCGGTGCCGTATTTCATCACCGCCATGTTACCGCTGGTGAACACCGCGCGCTGTACCGCGCGTGCCCCCGCGACGGGTTCCGACGCACGAAGGCGGGCCCCGCGGCGCGGGTGCGGGACGCGCCTCCCCGTGCTGGACGCCCGCGCGGATCCCCGCGACGGAGCACTTTTGTATGAAACCGCGCGAGTGCCCGCTTAACGCAGTTTCGGCCCTTAAAGACCAGAGTTTGTTACAAATAGGTCATGATAACAAACAAATTTTGACACGAAACAGACACGTAGCTACTGTATATTTTTATCATAAAATCAATGCTCGTAAAATGCACACTTGCCATTCACATAATAAACCACAAATGATTGATAGTTTGTGGTATGTGGTGCCTGCAAGGTGTGTGCATACAACAATATAAAAGAGCATTGGATTGTTATGTTTGAATAGTTCAAGTATAGTCATAAACATTTTATTAGCATGTGCGGACATCTGGCTTCATATTCTTCAGGTAAACAGTATTAGAAATGTAACTTATTTCAAACTAGAAATTAACTACTTAAAAAAAAGAAAAATCGCGAACTCCTAATGGTAAATCCAATAAAAGAACTAAAAATCAAAAACATCAATTTAAGTGTTTAGAAAATAATATAAAAGACAATAATAAACAATATGATTAAAGTAAACTAAAAAAATTAAATAAGTCTGCAATTATCACTGGCGCAGATTTCTGCCAATCATGTTTTCTGATTCCTGCAATCTCTTATCAATGTACAATAAGTATGCATTTCTTAGTTGGGATACATTATTGCATATATTATTGCATTGTGTCATGGCACATAAAGTATGTACAAGGTCTCAACAACAAGTACAAAATCTTCGAATCTATCAGTAACTACGACAGGTACATAATATGAAATTAATGGATGAATTATTAGTTGCTATTGACCTTAAGGCTTAAACTATACTTCCATTGCCGCCGTTCAAATAGGTATGTTAAGCGTTGTATTGAGTACAAGTGGAAAATAATTAAAAGTTGTGTGTTGTGAGCAGAGACGTAGGTCACACCCGAGATAGTAGCGAGAAGTACTGAGAATTTATTATTCTAACGTATTTTAAGACTCACTTATGAGATATTATACTGTACTGTACTATACTATATCAGTCCATATACGTCCCACTGCAGGGCACGGGCCTCCTCTCCAATCGAGAGTACGATTGCAAGTGATTATATATAGTCCACCATACTGGCCTAGTGCGGGTTTCCGGACTTTACATACCATTGAAATTCAAATTATATAGGTTTCCTTGCGATGTTTTCTTTCACCATTATAGTGCGCAGTGATTGTCTATCAATAAATACATGACTCCGAAAAGTCACAGATGTGCCCTGGGATTCAAACCCGCAACCACGGTGAACATGTTGGCAGCTGTGTTAGGTCCGTTTACCAACAGACCACCACACACTTATGTTACACTATTTAGCTAATTTATTATATTTTGGAAATAATGGATGTGTCAACATCTAATGGTAGCTGCTACCTCAAGTTAGAGTTTGGACTCCCCAGAAATTATTTGGCTTTGCAGGTTATACACAAATATCTTACTGTGCTCTGTAGTCCAACATAAAATATTTGTCTTATGTTAATTGGGGGACAGAACATACAAGGCGAAATGTGGATGTCCTAGCACCTCTGCCTACCTCTTCTGGGAGAAAGGCATGAGTTTATGTATGTATGTATATATGTTTGTATTTATGTATGTATGTTAATTGTTAATTTGAATGGATAGTAACTCATTCTTTCACACACTGTTAAATTATGTCGTAATTCCGGTCAAATGAGAATCATAATTAGGACTCGCGTCTATAAAGCAACGCTACGAATAGAATGGTTTCATGATGATTGCATAATTACGTAAACGGGAGTATTCTGACATCTATGATATATTCACACATAGAAGACAACATTGCCCAATAACTATATAAAATATTTCCAATATACAAACACTTTAACCAACAATAATCATCGTGCTAAGAAATATTTGTAAAATTTGAATTGTATTTCGCAAAGCAGACGAGAAAGATCTGTCCAAATATTAAAACAATAAAAAATATAATGACCAATTTCATTATCTAAATAGATTTCAACAAAAGCATTTCATGTGAAGATTAATAAATCAAGTCTTCCGATCATCTGATGTCGCATGTTACGATGGCCGCTTTTATAGTCTGTTCGACCGTCTTCATTCTTATTTCAAACATTCATTCGCATTTCCTTTACAAATATAAACAACCTCATCCGTCAAAAAGAATCCATTCTTTTATACACTATCAAGTATCAAGGATTTGTGCAAATGTGACACAACTTTTATTGTATTTTAATATCAGACCTATAAATCACGAGGAACTGCGGGCACAGTTGTAATTTCGTCCAAAAAACGACAGGTCGAACCTATTACCATGGCAGGCGCAAATTAATCTAAGGAAATTCATATTAGATTGAACAAACCGAAATATACATAGAAAATGTACTGTCTGATCTTGGAATGCTATTTGGAACATCAAAATTCACACCTCAAGCTACATGCCACAGTAAATGCATACTATTCATTTTTTAACTGTAATGTTCGAGTTTTCCCTCCAACTGGTAGATATTAGCTCTTGCTATAGACATTAAAATTAACTCATGATATCATTACAATGTAATGTGTGTTGTTTTTTACATTCCTGATAGGCACTGTTCATAAATGCGCAGTCTTGTAAACTGTGCAAAAACTAGGGAAATAATAGCTCAGCGTCAACTTTATATCATAGATGACAATGAAAGACGCTTTAAGGGTTTTTAGGCTTCCGTAATTCCCAAATAATGTATTTAACATTATACTGGACAAATTGAGACTTAATATCTTATGTTTAAGGATGGTGAGCGCAGTGGAATGCCAAGCATTGCTTTGTAATTCATGGTGTCGTTTGGTTTTGCTACTGTCTATGAGCGGTCGTATCGCTTACTATCAGGTGAATAGAACCGATTCAGGACTATATACATACACATATATCATATAATTATCACTAACGACCCATACACTGATACAAAAATGTAAATCCTGTTTAGTTTGAATTCAGTTCCCTGCCACATTCCGATGGAGCTAGTTCACATTACTACGTTGTGATACATGAATTTCAATATTTTCAGGCCATTCATTCGTCCCGAAATATCAGTGACCGTCGCGCATGCGCAGATACACTGACTCACGGCTACATATGCGAGATAGCTACAGATAAATACACATGGTGTTCCTCACTTCCATTGTCATGCTATTATGGCACTTAACACCTAAGTTATTGGAGGCAGTTTCCGTTCTGACGTGTTCGTTGCATTTGTCATTGTGGTTCCGTTAATCTCTTATTAAATTTAAGCATGAGTAAAGCTAAATGTTATGATATGATAAGCGGTGCATAATAGTAATTAATGTCTAATGTTGAAAATGTTATTGTGCACGTGGTATAGTCAGGCTATGGTGGCAGCTTTTGGTTTGAACTGCGATATGTCGGCTTTACCAGATCGTCTTTAAAATAAGAGGAAAATTTGGAACAATTATATAAACATCTGATAATTCATATATTGCTAATTGTCAAAAGTCGCAGCTGGAAAAGTTTGAATGAATTGACTCTACCAAACTAGGTTCACTAAATACTGTCACCCAGTAATAAATTCATTATTTATTTTGGTAGAATAACACATTGCAAGAATCGACTACCTAAACCTTGCAATGTATATCTACATGCTAAATACTAAATAACCACGAGCTATGAAGTCCTCCCTTCAATTGCTATACTAAATGAACTCCACAATCAAACCTTCACATTTCCTTTGCCTATAGGCAATAATTGTTAATGGCTATTTGTCTGCTGTTTTCTATAGATAATTATCATAATTATAGTGCATTATAGAGCGGAAGTGACATGCGTGGGCGCCGAGCTTTGACGCCCAGTGAGACGTGACAGACTTGATTTGTCTGTGTAAGAAAGTGCACCCAGACATCGATATGACAATTATAGGCGGGTGTTGCGACATGGGGACAATGTGAATCATTTTTATTAATACGCCGTCATGGATATAAATGTTTCATCCATGGCGCGTAATACGTGTATGGTGCCTGACTGTATAAAATATGTAAACATAATAAAACGATAGTTTCCGCTGAATCCATACTAAATTTATTACAGGTATCAACGCTCTGTTCAACGAGAATAGAATTGGAAATTCAGTTTACCGAAAGTATTTCTGACTTTTGACTGAAGCCATGCGTGTGTAAATAGTCAAAAACTCCGAACTATAGCGATGATCAAAAACATCGTGAGGAAACCTGTATATCATTAAAAATATAATTTTGCCAATTTACAAAAAATCTGTGCGTGGTTTACTATATGGCCCAACCCCTCTCAGTTGTACTCTCGATTGTAGGAGACGCCTATGTCCTGCAGTAAGACAAAAATGGGCTGATACAGAAAGTATTATTTTAAATATATTACATATATTTCAATCACAAAGCTTATTAAAAACAATCCCGTCGGAAAATTAAAGACAAACAATTCCAGTCAAATTCATAAAAAAGTGCCAATTAAAAAACAAGTTCTCTTAACAAGTTGCGAGAAAGAGCATCTCGAACCAATTTGCACACAAAATGTACGAATGTAGCGTAAGATTTCTTTAGATACCTACCGGCTGCTCGAATCACTAGTAAACATAAATATTTATGTATCTCATACATGGGGTTGGCGAACCATATCAACATATTCCAAGGACGTGTGAATGCAAGGCGCATGGCGAATCTAATACATTATCAGCCAGATAAGATCCAATACAGAATGGGAATGGTAACTTGCCCCTTAAAACCAGTCTTCAAAGAGCATAGCAAATGCTCTTGTAGAATATGGGACGTAAACATTACATTTTCCTTTACCTTATTATCACGCAGAGAAATCTTACTAAAATACCTAATTAGAAGGGAAATATATAATAATCATTATGAGTATTAAAAGTTCTGGCTTTCATGAATTAATGAAGGACCTACATAAAAATGTTTCGGTGACAATAAAAATAAATTTGGGTTATACGAATTGAATAATATTTATAATATATATATATATATATATTTATAATATTTATATTTATATTCACGAATCGAGTTATAAATTGACCTCAAAGCATACAATCGTTTATAGCAGCGCTTATACGGTACATCTCCGTACAAGCAGATAAGATGACCATTCCACTTAAATATGCGTCTGTTGGCACACTTTACTAAGATTAACTGTTAAATCTTGAACAAGCAATGACAAATCGTTGAACAACCACTTAGCCATTGCTTTGAAAATAATCACCTTAAAGAATAGAACAAATTGTTCTCAACCTTAGGCTTTCAAGTTTTTTGCAAGGCACGCGATCCTTAATTGGATTTTAATATACTTACGTAGGAATTTTATTAATTTTAAAGTTAATATTGTTGTACAGAAAAAATACTTTACTCGTTGCTTAACCCTCAATATAAATTCTATGGATGGAGATAAAAAAGGAAATCACATCCTTTTGTTATTTCCAATGTAAATAAATGTCTAGAGTCTAATTTATTCTACATTACTGACTAATCCTAGTACGGAATACTTATTCACTTTCAATTAGGACTTCAATTTTCCTAAAATCAATCCAATTATCATTTTTGATATTCAAAATATTCCCCATAATATAACCAAAATATTTTATCCTTGTTTTATAAATCAATAACGTACTAATCTAACATAACAACAAAATACAAATTTCATCAAGTCAAACGATAAATTCTGATTTAAATAAAGCCGAGCGTTCTTTTCATGATCACACACGTACGTCAAATCTAAAATACTATGACGACCTTCGCGCCCAAGAGCAGCTAGAGAATATTTTATGGCCAACTGCCAAACGCTCTCATGCATCTTCCGTACGTAAACTGGAAGACGTTATTAGCCACTAAATTAATTTTCGTCTTGTATTTTACGACGTTAGTTGCTGGTATTATGGAGAAAATCTATTTTAATCAGACAAAAACATGCTACATTGATATTGTAACTGCCCAAAGAAATTTGGTTTGAAAGCATTATGCCGAATTTATTCGGAGTACTATTGGACAAAAGATCTGTATTGATAGCCATTTTCCCTCTTTATTTTATTCAATATAAATTACTCATTTACTATTTTCAAATTTATTTACATATTGTCGCAAAATTCCTGTCCAAATTAATGTTCTACCATTGCTCCTCAGCTACATTCCTCCAGTTTAATATAGCCGCAGACTCAACGACCCCACGGATGTACTTATTACTTATGCAATCTACTCGCGTAACGATGCACTTGTACCTACCGCGGCATCCTCAACTGCGGATATCTCCGGCTAATGTCTTGCCATCATCGTAAGCGGCCAAGTCATTTCCATTCATCCCATGTTCAGTAAATAAGACAATTGCTTCCGAGTTCCGAGTGATGACATAGGGTAGAGTCTTGGTAATTTAATGATCAACAGCAATAGTAGCCAGAAGCACTGCTGTTTTATGATCAAATAACTAGCTCTATCAATTTATTAATGGTGGGACATAAAATTCGACTTACAGATATAACTGACCGGGGCGGTATGCAACCATTTCTGAATGTCTAAATACAACAATCTATTTAGAAAAAGTTTCTCGAATTCTACAAATGCAACGCCTGGATCAATATTTGCGGATCTCACAAACGTTTGTCTAACAGCAGCGCATCTTATTCTTGGTAACGAAAATAGCCTGAACTATCCAAGGTACATTCGCTTAATAGCTTGCAAAACGAATGCGATGATACCCGTATGTGTTCACATCCTCTATGTGGTAATGTGAAGAGGTAAACTGCGAGGCGACTCTGATCGGCAGCGATAGTTCCACCAAGCCGTGATGGTAAAGGTGAACGATCGCACACACATGCGTATGCTAGTTGAGATTCATAATAGACACTTCACTTTAGCTCATGTTTTAATTAAATTTTGATTGAATTATAAAATTACATTACGACTTACTACGAACCAACGTCGTAGATTGATTGCGAATTCTGATGGTGAGATATTATTTAAATTGGAAAGAAAAATAGATTTATGCTTTCTAGAACCACGTATTGTCATTTTAATTGAATTATTTTAAATAAGAAACAACTTTTAAAGTTCCTATCTATAGCTTGCTACCATTACGAGTTGTTGCTAGAATACAATGTCTTAAAAACAATGTTTATTGTGAAACTCAGACTTTTTGTCTATGGATTGTAAAATATAGCTTGATAATTATGACAGCTCACGCTTATAAAGTTATCTATTTTTTTTGTTAAAATGTCATACAAATGAAAACTGTACTTCATGGACAGGTACCGCCCCCTTAGAGATGTGCCACGCATAACGATTAACCACAGACTATCAATAATCGGATTTTAAATGAAAACAATACATAACAAAAATGTAAATATAAAAGTAACTTGTTTCTTAATTGGCGAAATATGTTTCAATTACCGATAACATTAAAAAAATGTGCATTGAAAAAAAGTTACCGATAATATAGTTAGTATATTTTCAGATGTTATTCTAAAGAATGGAAATAAAAAATAGTATCTAATGACTGCACGATTGTAACAAAAATATGTTATTGTAGTATTAGTAATAACTTATTTTTAAAGTAATAATAATAATAAAAAAAACTGTTTTATAAAATCCATACATTAATCACGCAATTATCGATAACAAGATAGAAAAATAATAATCGAATAGAGTCATTAACGTTTATACACTACCCTCATCCCTACTGCGATCTGTCAAAATTATCAAGCTATATTTTACAATCCATAGTGCGAGTGTGCATAATAGACCATCGTCGTTATCTTTTGAACAATAAAGCAACAAACAATACAGTAAAAGGCGTCATCTATCATCAAGAAATATAATATTTTCATTATTAAATGTGTTAATAAGAGAGTTGCAGAACGTAACTCCGGAAACTTTTACGAACTAACAATTCCTAATTTAAACTCGGGTTATAAAACAAAATCCGTTATTTAACACAATACAACACAAAACATTACATAAAATCATAAATATTACAAAGACACTCACGTCCCATTTCCTAGCAATAAAATGTTGCAATAATGATCTAAATGACTCGTGGCTAATTATGGACAATGATCTTTCGTACAACTTTTGACGTGTGTATAGTAAAAGTTGTATAAAGGTGAGTAGCATACAAAGATGCTGCTCCAACTTTAAGGGTGTGGTTGTGTCTGTCTAATAGGTTCATTGTATTAAAATTAGACACAATAAATCTCTTGGTAATGAATACATTGCATGCTTCGACAATTAGAATAAAGTTGAAGATATTTAAGAGCGTATACACCTTGCGCGCAAAGTCAACTATAGGTATTTCTTCGTTAATTTCACGCACACATAAGCGACCAAAGCTGTGTGCGTAGAGCTGCCGCGTCGCGTCGGCTCGCTATCCAATCGGCTCAAACAAGTTTGATCCGTGCGCTTCAAATATTCGTTTGAAATGTAATTGTAATATAATGTCATAAAAATATTTTATTTGCATTATAAGTAGACAAATATTACTGTGCAAGCAAAGAATAATACAAATTTAGATACTAATCATATTTTCGTTATTATTACATTTTTAAGTTGCATTCAAATCAGTGTTCAATCAGCAGATACTACGGACGTTTTATTAATAATTTCGTGTTCGAACACATAAATAGTGTTAGGGGCCTTACAACCCCTTACAATTACGAAATATATTGAATTCTATATTACAATACATAACATAATTTAGCCTCGGAATTAAATCCCATTGTATTACCTGAAACATAATTTATACTCACTACAAAATCATTGTCGTAAAACGTCGTGAAACATCGTGAGGAAACCTGCGTACCATAGCGATTTACAAAAACTTCTATAGTATGTAAGTCCGCCAACCCGCACTAGGCCAGCGTGGTGGACTATATGGCCTAACCACTCTCAATCGTACTGTCGATTGTAGAGGAGGCCCGTGCCCTGCAGTGGGACGAATATGGGCTGATACAGACATACAAAATCATTGTAGGTAATAAAAATAATTAAATATTTTACTACCAAAGTACTAAGATGTGGTAATCGCAGTCCGCGCGTGGCTATTTTCACTACGCGCGGCAATAATCGACTGCAGCCAGGCCGGAGCGACGAGCGATACGTCCTCCCTCTAGAAGGCCTTGCGGCGGTCTGATTTGATCCACGTCGGACAGCGTGTTTTATAATGGTTTTTAAAATATTTGTAGAAAACATAAAAACTAATTTTGTTGAAATATAAAAATTTTAATTTATTGATAAGATGTTCTTCTATTATAATATGCAATGGCTATAAAAAATTATGTACGATAAGTTGGTGAAAAAAAATATGTTCTTGACGAGAGTTTCTGAATAATTTCGCATTGTTAAAATTTTTATTTTTCAGGAAATAAACACAAAAAGATTATTTTTCTCAGCAAAATCCCTCCATAAGGGTCTTATTAGTCTGATAATATTTTTATTTTCATCTTATATTTAGTGGTTTCGGATATCTTAAGCTTCTAAATTGCCATTTAAAGCCTAAATAACGAAACTTGTGTTCAGTAATTCTTATAGTACTCACAAATTATCCATCAATCTATAATGCTTTCCACCAAAATCCCTAGATGACAACATTTTCTAAAGTTAGTACTAATTATTTTTCCTTTAAATTGTTTATTGGTGGCTATTAACTCATTTGAAAAGTCCTGTTTTTAAGCCAAAAGCGCGTGCAGGGTATAAACGCTCTTAACATTAAAAAATATTATGATAACTCATGCAGAACTTTTTAGTGTGTCTTTATTCAGAGTAGGTCATGCCAATTTCATTTCAATGCAATACTTTATAACGCGGAAGGGTATTTTCTAATTACGATAATGTTAAATGAGGAAATATTAAAAGAACTCTCAGTGAGAATAAAGACCAAAGACTCTGACAATTCAAACTCCTAACATTACTCTCTTATGAAGGGAAATGAACAATTATTATTTATACTCCACGTATTTATTTGATTAATTTCTTTATAAAGTGACTAGCGGACCGGCCCAGTTTTGCCCGGGTGCAAATATATTTCTATACAATAATATGTACATAATATCCATATAAACCTTCCTCATAAATCACTCTATTTATTTAAAAAACCGCATCAAACTCTGACCCGTAGTTTTAAAGATCTAAGCATACATAGGGACAAGTAACAAGCGACTTTATTTTATCTGTCTGTATCAGCCCATATACGTCCCACTGCAGGACACGGGCCTACTCTACAATCGAGAATACGATTGAGAGTGGTTAGGCCATATAGTCCAGCACGCTGGCCTAGTGCGGATTGGCGGACTTACACACCATAGAAATTTTTATAAATCGCTATGGTGTGCAGGTTTCCTCACGATGTTTTCCTTCAGCCGTTTTAATGCGTGGTGATTGATTATCAATACACACATGACTCCGAAAAGTCAGAGGTGTGCCCTGGGATTCGAACCCGCGACCACCGTGAACATGAAGGCAGCCGCGTCTAGTCCGTTAACCAACAGGCCACCACGCACTTCACTTCACTTTATTTTATACTATGTAGTTAAAACAAATCAATGACAATTGCAAACTCGTCCAAATTCCATATTCGACGTTACGTCACTTCGGGGCGAAACATAGTATCTATAATATCCTAATGCGAAGGATTAGTACTTAATGCTGTGACTAACAATCTTATTCATAGACAGATTTAAAACGTATTTTAGCTATCGTTTTTTTTGTCTAAACTAAATTCTAAAACTAAATTAAAACGTCATTTGAAAGGAACAAACATTAAGTATAATGGTTTCTTAGATTTATGCGAATGTTACACATTGGAATAAAACTATTTTTTACGGATTTCATCACGGTTTTTTTTATTTATTTTTTATTGCAGTGAATGGCGAGACGAGCATGCCGTTCGCCTGATGGTAAGCGATGCGACCGCTCATGAACAGTAGCAAAACCAAACAAAACCTTGAATTACAAAGCAATGCTTGGCATTCCACTGCGCTCGCCATCCTAAGACATAAGATGTTAAGTCTCAATATGTCCAGTAGTTACTCTGGCTACAATGTCCTTCCATCCGAAACACAACAGTGCATTTAAACTGCTGTTTGACGGGAGAAATAGACATTGCGGTGGTACCCACCCAGGCAGCCTCTCACATATGAGAGACCTACCACCAGTAAAGGATTTGGTTTCATTTCAATATTTATACTATAAAATACTACCTATTTTACTTGTTCGATCAGTAGAATAGGTTTTAAAACTGTCTATGAATAAGGCCGTATGTGCATCGTATAACCCTTTGTCGTCGCCCCCTTTAAAAACAAATGTAATGCAGTGACTCAAACTTATTAAATATAACGTAAACGTTCGTATTTAAAATGTTATAACAAATTATTAATGAACTGCTCTGATTTAAACTACAACCAAACTCTTGTAATAATCACTAAATTGTAAACTGGTTTTGAAAAGAGCAACACTAGACTCTAGAGTTTCTTGCCCGTTCTTTTCTAGTGAAAACCGCTTTCCGAACCGGGTGCTATGTAAAAAAATAACTGAATCTAAATGATGTAGAACATCTTGATGGATTCAATAAATTATTTTCATTTCAAACAGTAAGTAATTGTCTTTCATTACGTAAACATGTAAACGTAAATTTTTGCGTTAGTCTATGGGAGTGTGCCGCATGCAAGTATTACATTGGGTAGTTTAAATGTTTATTAGGTGCGCAAGTGCGTGCATGCAATCGAAATAAACAATTGTATCTGGGTAAACCACAAAGCAACGAATCGAGATCGCCGGAGAAAATCTTATCTTAGTTACACATGACGTCACATATTCGCGATAGTGTACGTGCAAAATACTTCCTTAGGAGTGTTTCAGTAAGTACTCTACATTTCAGAAATAAAACAAAATATTTTCAATTTCAATAGTTTGCAAAATAATAAAGCAATATCAAAACGTCATTGCGTATTAAGTTTTCGTTTTTAAAAATAGAACGACCTAAAATTCAAATGTAATTAAACCTGTAAACGAAAAAACAGACACCCAGACACATAATTCATTGTATAATATAAATATCGATTGCGAGTTACCACAAACACGTGCCGGGTATTGTTGACACAGAAATAACCACGCCACAGCTTAGAAATAAGTATGACGAGCCGAACGAAAGTGAGGGTGGGTCGTCACCCCTGGGTATACGGTCACGCGACGCCTATCTACCGATCTTTTAGGCTTTTAAAACCTGCCAGTGTTCGAAAACTTTTATTTTTGTCTATATTTAAATGGTGCTAGGAACTTATTGACAGTCATCGAGATTAAAACAATTTTATTAGGAAACATGGTCTAAAAAATTGGATAACAATTAAGACAATCATGTTGAACGTAATATGGATAAAAACTGAGGAATATTTGTAGTGGGAAAAAATATCTAATATATATAGTAGCCCTCCCCAATATAGCAAAATGAGATTAATTAAACGATTGCTATTATAAAATAGGTAATTTTAAGACTCTATGTAGTGTAGACTCTACATTTTTATCTTATCAAGTACCTAAAAATCCATAAATAATTCAATTTTTTACTATAATGTCCTTCATGGGCCCATCTCTCAAATGAATCCGCAAAGGCCGTCTGAAGCCGAACGTGAATAATTCATAAAAACTCAATCTCACTTCCTCAAACCGAGAATAGACAAAATAAATCAAGAACCCTAATCACCCACTTCTCATTGCTATTTTGGTTGTCATGACAGGTGTTGAATCTATTACCGAATGAGATGTTAACCAAACACCGGATAATATGTTTCAAAGGATTGTGGTCTAAACGTTGTTTTTTTTTGTATCTGCTAATAAAGATTTGCTTTGTGTACTTAACTTGTGTGTGCTTTGTAACTTTCACCGACATAAATGGCAATGACTTACCCAGTACAAAAAGGTATTTAAAACCGAACATAGAGCTGTAGCTTCGTCTAAAGTAGTTAAGACTAGACATGCCTAGTGCAATACTAAATTTAGCGGAGTTCGCACAACAATAAAATACAACGGTGATTTACGGAGACAAATTCTGTTACCACGAAAGATAATATAACTTAAAAGTCTCGATAATATTAGGTGTAAATTAAAAATCAAACCATTTTAACACACTCGTAACTTAATTGATAAAACTGATACAAATTATTTATTTATTATATATTTAAACTTTATACAATATGTACAGGCGGACTTAATGCCGTCGGCATTTTCTACCAGTCAACCTTTAGGAGATGCAGAGATGAGATTAAAAGGGTGTTTCGAAGATACAGAAAAAAATATATATACACGATTATATACCAAAATATACACATACATATACATATATACATACATATACACAAACATATATATATATACATATATATATATATATATATATATATATATATACATACATACATAACATATATAGATGAATACAATATATAGCTATAAAATATACATGTCATAAATGAAACGAGAACTTAATTTGACTGTTCTGCTATTTGTTTTAGAAACAGTTCTCGAACCTTCACTTTAAATGCAAGACGATTCCTGCACGTCCTAATTTCCGTAGGGAGCGCGTTCCAAAGAAGTATGGATTGGATGTGGAAAGAGGAATGAAGAAAATCAGAGCTATGGGAGGGACACTTAAGAAGTAAATTATTAAATGAACGAAGATTTTTATCGTGGTTGCTACCAAGGTATTGAAAGCAGGGAATTAAGTAAGAAGGTGGAGAAGTTGAAACAAGAAAAGAATGCAGAAGAGTAAGTGCACGCAGGTTACGGCGTTGGCGAATGGGCAACCACTTAACTGGGAACGGCAAGTCGACACATGATCATACTTACGAAGATTAAAAACGAAACGAATGCAGTTATTCAGAAGTCGATCTAATTTGTTGAGAAGATCTGCATTCAGGTCAAAATAGCACACATCACCATAGTCGATTAGTGGGAGGATTAAGGCTTGCACAAGCATTGCCTTAGTTTTAAGAGGAAGAAAATTCTTCAGGCGATAAAGAACACGAAGGGTATCGGTCACTCGACGGCAAACATGGGTGACTTGAGTTCGCCAGTTCATATTTAATTATCACTATCGTTAAATTATTTAGCTAATTTTTTTGAAAATTATAATTCTTTAATGAATGTACTTCTAACACTGTATGCCATGCCAACATATTGGCTGAATAAAATAACAAATTTGACCCAAAATATAATAACCAACTGAACACTGTTCAAAATGTTACATTACACAATTTTTTTTTTTCTTAGTCGTATTTTTTACTTCTGAAAAGTTACACAAATCTTTCAACACACGTAGTTTTATTTTTTTTCGGTGTTAACAAAACTAGCGCCTGCATGCAACGAACTCGGTTCCTTCATGACTATATTTATAAAACTTAACGATAATATTTACCTTTTACCAAAGAATCCTTCATTTATCCATAAAATAACGCACACAAACAACTGTTGCCCAGTTAGTTCGAAACACACAACGAATTATGAACGTATCGAATGGAAATCGCGTGTCGCCGTTTCCCGCAAATTTTACGAAAAATAAAAAAAATACTGATATTACTTCTACTGTACTGCACGATTTGGATTTTGTTTATATGTGTATAAATAAGGGTTGTTTTAGTTTGTTGGCGGGAAACGACAGGCGGACCGCGCGGAGTGGACGTCGAGACTGGAGTTTCAGTGGGCGGCGCACCGCCCAGCCGCTGCCGTGACGCGCGCGTACGCGTCATGCAATAGTGAAATATTTTGAGATCTCAACATCGACGATGCATTGGTTCCTGATACTTCCTATAAATTCCGGCATATATAGCTTGTTATTGGAAAACATCCGGTAATGTTTTGTACGTAAATATTTTAAAAATATTTATTTTTACTTTACGTTACAGATGGAATGTACTTATTAGAATTTACCATTTAATTTTGTATCAAAAGTATTTGTGTCAATACAGCCACCGCTTCGTATGGCGCCAAAATAAAATTTAGGATTATAAGATTAGGATTATAAGCGGAATAACATGGAATCAATTCTTCCTTGAAACCGAGCCGGATTCCAAAGGATTACGTTCCGGTTGGTGTCAAGTCAAAAGTAAACATGTTTTATGTTGTAATAATAATCTATATTTGTAACGCATGCCCACACCGACCCGCTATAATTAGCACTTTCCATTAACGTGTGTCTACTGTCATCTTGCTTAAGAACAATCCAAATTTACATTTGATATAAAACCTAGATATTATGTAGTGTTCAGTGCTCACGTCAATTCACGTGAATCACGCACATTCTCCTCGAGATATCTCAGACATGATAATTATATCATTTGTGAACATGGATATGATACATTGAAACAGTGTAAAGTCAATTTTGAAGAATATACACTACCAAACAGATGTTATTTTATATTTTATTACTGTCCTACTGCTCTTATATTTTATAAACTGTACACAATTTTATGATACAAAACTGTGGTCAACGCTCTTGCATAATTTACCTGCTACACAGAATTTAGGGCGAAAACGTTGCACCATAACATCAACGTAAAATGTTCACTAAAACGAGTCGCAAACCAATATGAGTGGCAAACATGATACTTATAATGTCATCGATACGTTACACATATACGTTGGGAGCTGGTTAGTTCGTGCATAGCACACGACATTTTCATTGGTACAACTAAGCCGATGAGCGAATTCAAAAGCTATTGACCTAAAAATAACGTACAGCGGCTGAGAAAAAGAATTGTTTACTATACGGACACTGTTCACGCCTGTGATGCTGACTTTACGATATAAATACATATCACTTCTTAAGTTGGAAGAAACGATCCTAGTGACGTCATTAATGCGGGTGGATCTTTAGTTTTATCGATATTGTTTTTCAAATAGTCACGATAAATACAGGTTGTACGGCTTTGGATTTTTTATTTATTTATTTATACACTTTATTGCACAAAAAAAATAAAAATAAAATGAAAATCACAATCATAAAAGTACAATTGGCGGTCTTATCGCTCAAAGGCAATGTCTTACAGGCAACCATGGGATGGATTTGATAAAAGGATAATTAGAGGGCAGTCGTAAAGTGTAAAGAATAGGAGTTAAGACGGAAAAAATATATATAAGAAATACAAATAATTACTAAATAATAATAAAAATATACATATATATATATATAACTAATATACATACATAAATAAATACATATTTATATATATAAGAGTATCAGTACATACATACAAACAGGAAAGTTATCCACATCAATGTGTAAATGTAGGAGACAGGTAGTGATCTTTGACCATTTTTTTAAACGATGATAGTGACCCGTCTTACCACAACTGGTAGGGCGTTCCACAATCGGACAGCTTTGAGTGAACGACCCGTCCATAAAATTAGTGGAGTGCACAGGCATTCTTAATTCCAGTCTCTCTGACGACCTTAGGGATCTTGAATGGGAGTCATCGAGAAATACAAAACGATCTTTGAGATAAGATGGGGTGACAGGATTAAACAATATATTGTAAAGAAGAGAAAGAATATGAGCATTCCGACGAAGCCGTATGGGCAACCACTTGAGCTTAGTACGAAACTCAGAAACATGATCATATTTGCGTAATCCAAATATGAATCTAATAATAAAGTTTTGAAGGCGCTCAAGTTTATTTAGTTGGTCCTCGGTGAGATCAGGATAGCTGACATCGGCATAATCAAGGATAGGAGAAGGAGGGTTTGCGCTAATGAAATCTTCGTAGAAACAGGTAAAAGATTGTGTAATCTTCATGATTTTTTTATCTTTCATGTATGGCTTACAAACAAAATAGTAATCGAAACATGATTAAAGTTTTATACTTTAACTGTGTTAAAAGGATTGCGTCAAATGAACATTTTTTAAACGATAATATTATGATTATAATCGTAATACATTCAACTCATTACCTAGATGAAATTCAGAAACTATCATATTAGTGCTATTAATAAATTAACACAAATTGGAGGCGACATTGTGAAAACGCTACACCATAGCGCTACACCATAATTATTCTTCGCGTCGCGGTATGGTTTAGTTTGATTCCTAGTAAGATACAAAGCGCAATTATCACAACATGAAATAAAATTACTATATGAAAATTATCGTCTGTGACAATCGAGCTTCCTCTCTAGAATTTTCTTTACCTTTTAACTACTTTTACTCAAATTATCATAAACGTAATTATAAGTACAACCCGTCAATTTTACTTGCACGTGTTTATCTTTTATCAACATGCATTAGCCATGCACACATACATAATATAATCTAAAACAAATTCTAGGTTCTAGAAACTAGAACATAATTTGGATGATACCTAATGCCAAAGATCGATAACACATCAAATGCCTTTGTTAAATATACGAGTAGATAATTTAAATCGTAAGGCTCGAATAATATCAGATGCACATGCTAACATGTGGTCGACAATATCGTTGTACGGACTAATGAATATATTATCAATATTATGTATGCAACGCTGATAATGTACTACAAGCACGTGCATTCGCATTCTTATTTGATTTATCGATTATACCACGAATTTAAAGTTAATTATTTCTTTTATAAATAGCATAACGGCTAGCGTTTATTGAGCGTTAAGAAACCTTGACTGAATTATTTATAGATGATTTAAATTATATTTCTGATGTCATGATGAATGTGTGTTTTGGCGAACTCATTAAGATAAGAATTCAATTGCTGATGCCATCACGCTCTCTCTTTTTTAGTTGAGTCTTATTCCAATCGGCCTTGGTATTATCACACTATAAATACTCCAACAAGATCTTAAGATAAATCTTACTAACAGAAGGCAAAAGTGTGAAAAAGCAAAACTATGCTAATCGGTTCAATTTATTTTTTTACTTGTATACAAACTAAATAGCGAGCAGTGTGTTTATAATATAAATATTTTTTATCTGATGATATGGTCTTTAAATATTTTTATTTGATGATATGATTCTTTGTCTGATGATATGGTCGCTAACCCATAAGACCATATCATCAGATACAAAAATACATTTATTTCATCATGATCATCGTCAGCCTGTAGGGCCCCACTGCCGGGTATAGGCCTCTCTGATATCATACAAGTGGTATGATTCTCTGTTTTCTATCAGTCTAATTTATTTATTTACACTTTATTGTACTTACAGAAACAATGAAAAATCATATACACAAAGTAGCAACGCCTTGCAGACAACTATGGGATGGATTTAAATAAAATATAAACAGAGGGCCCTGTAAATTGTTTAGGACTGAAAAAGATCAGTCTAATGAAATGAATTAACACTCAGCACATAAGAAACATCGACTCCAACAATATCGATATGCTCCTATCACTTACAAGAAACCGGCGTTTTTTCTTCATCCCGTAAGACGAATAAACAAACAATGTGCCTTCTAACCTTATTCTTCCGTCGAGATGTCGGCACAATCGTCTGTATTTACATGATAATTATGTGGCAGTACCTTCGCTTTAGATTTAACACTTTTATTTTGTCTTTTAATTTAAAGTACCTACGTGATGCTAATTAAAGGATTGTCTTTCAGGAAGATCCTTATCCATTAGTCTATTTTATGCCATGGAAGTGTGATCTCTACATAAATGGCTTTTACGGTATTACCTTAAATATTAACGATGTACAAAATGACAATATTTGATAGCTCAGCGGCATTTATAAATGGCTTTAACGTGGTCTCTACATACGTTTGATTACTGAGGGCAAGGCTTCGGACTCAATGCGGCTTATGTGCCTATATCTTTATCAGTTTATACGGTGTGATTACAGTTGAAGTTGCATAAAATCATCATAGTCTTAATCACAGACGTGAGAAACACTAAAAATTTCGACCAATAACTACTTTAATTATTTTTTTATAATGGTTACTAGTTACTAGGTACCTACACAACTATACAATAATGATTAATGATGGCTATCATATGCAAGCATTTCTAAATAACCCAACACTACTAGTTAAAATAGTAATATTTACATCTAGTCGTTACAGTAATCAACGTCAATATTAACAGTGGTCCATACCAATTTCATGGTTAGCATAATGCCCGCAATTTCTACGGCACAAATCACAATGCACCATTCTGCCATGGCTGGACAAGTAAGACAGTTAGCTCGATTAATGAAAACGAAAGTCAACAGTGAAACTTGTTGCTCATAGAACTCGACATCGCGTATCGCTAATTGAGGTAAGAGCGGCTTCATTGCCATTTTATCCACAAGACGGGTTACAGAGAAAAAGTCGACAACATATGTTTTGCAGGCCAAGCAATCTCATATTCTTGCCTCTTGGTGAAACTCATGTGTAAAAACAATACAGCTAATAAAACTATATAGGTACATCAATGTGTTATTTCCGTGCAATTTAGAATTTGACGCCTACCTACAACACTCTAATGAGCTAAATCAAAATTATCATCGGCCGTTGACCCATCAGTTGCATTCACATACGCTGAACCATACAATTACTCGGAGAGACTGTGTGCGAAGAGTTGATTCATGTAAGTACCTACATTGTCGAATGTTGAGTGAAAAACTCTTGTTATTATACTATTATATTCCTCATATTTACTCTTGAACACAACATTATCACTCAGCAACCACAATATGGATTAATAAGGCTTTGAAATGTGAATCCGAATTATAAATTAAATCCATTATCATATCACTACCGCCATCTACACAGTTTTCATCAAACTTTGTATTCATCAGTATTCAGTAGGTACTCTTATTTTGCCCCCCAAGACATATTTGTGTATTAAACTTAAATTTTTATTTGCACAATCATATTCCCAAGCTCCGTCCTCTAACCAACATACAAAACATATGTAATTTTAAAGATAACATCACTGCCTATCCGTGAACAATAAAACAATGCACCAGGAAATAATTTTATTCAATTAATTTTGGCGAATCTAAGTATGATTCCCACCTGTTCCAATGTAAACTTAGAGAACAAATGATAAATACCTTAAAATATTATCAAAAAGTTTTGAATAACATGTTCCTGTAGTTTCCTTTTAAGATATTCTGTACGGATGGACAAGGTATGATTCATCCGAAATTCCTATTTATCAGCAACTTTCAAGACGACAACATGATGCGAAACACAATTGTACCAATGTAAGAAAAAAACAATTGTTTTTCCATTACTCTTCTACTTACTCTTCTTCTGTAGCTGAGATAATTGCGTATTTTTCATCAATTTATAGTTATTTTAATAAGCATTGTTGTATTTAGTTAGTATAAACATATTATACTATGTCGGAAATATTTTAAAATGGCAAAGATCGGATGCATTTAATACAACCAGTCTTGTAGTAAAATTATATTATGATTATAGATGCGTAAAACGGAACGTGACTGATTTTTTTTTCATGATTTTTACCAGTTTGACAGATGATAAGTGGCTGCCGTCCGAAGGTGCGATCCGTCCGTGAATAGCCACTCCTATATTGAGAAATATTATTTTGACTGTTTAGCGTATAACAAGGAATGTAGTGTAGTGTTCTACAAACGTGTTCGTAACAGTGAAATGGCTTAAGTGCTTGAGTGGTACACAAAATCAATTAAGATGAGTGGGCGATCGGGCCGCGGTGTGTTTGGTAAACTCTTCTCTAAGAAGCACAGAGAGAGAGAGAGGGAGGAGCGGGCTACCGAAATAGGCATGCCTACGGACGTTAAACAGCACATACATGTGAGTAAGAACTCTGAGACTGGTATGCTAGAAGGCCTTCCTCAAGCGTGGTTGAAGTTGCTTAACGCGCAGATCACACCCGCTGAGCAAAATGAGAACCCTGACGCGGCCATCCAGGCCGTCAAATTCCACATGTACACGATCAAAAAAGAAAAAGCACTGGATGAGCCCTTCAAACCCTTTGTTACCCAAGAGGTGATTACTGAGGAAGACAAAGAAATAGAAAAATTATTGGACCACAAAAATGCACACCAAAGTCAGGATTCTGATCTCTCAATTGGTCAGAGTAGTGAGGAGGACATCACATCTAATGATGATATACCATCACAAAGGCAAACAATGCCAGTTACTCCATCCAAGCATAGCCTCAAGAAGAAGGATGCAGCTATGGACATGACAGCGGTGATGCAAGACTTGACTTTGATTGGTGACGATAATGATGAGAGCCCCATGCTGAGAAAGAAGGAGATGACATACTCAACACTGAGTGATGAAGAGATTTATGAAGAACTGAAAAAGATATGTAATAAGGATGATCCTTATGTTAGATTTGAGAAGATAAAGAAGCTGGGTGCTGGTGCTTCAGGTGAGATACTGTTCATATTATATTTAATTACCAATAATGTCTATGGCTCAATAGACTTCTGAAGGGAAACCGCACCATCATAATAAACAACAATGCTAACTTATTACATCATTCAGTAATCAGTATAACCCAAAACAAGTTGTACCACAACAATATTTGGGTTTGGGCTATATTGAATTATGTAATAATAAAAAGTAATTGTTTTGGATTAGACATACAGATCATCCAATTTTATTGAAGTTTTATACAGTTCTTGTTGGAATTCACATTATACTTGTGACATTGTTACATTTTCATCCAAGGGGCATAATAGGAATATGAGGTATCATCAGCAGTCATTTTGTTGACATAGGCCTCCTCCAAATGATGAGGTCTGTATTGAAAATAATCACCTAACTATAACCATTTAATGAAAAAAGAACTGGAAACAGGGCTCTCAATGTTATGTTGGCTATGTTAATTGGAATTTTGCATAAACAAGAAATTGAGCAAGCTGGTTTAAATATGTCAGTTATTAATCTTGCTTACTACTGCAGAGTAGTTACTTTATCAAACTAGTGTAGTAGTAAAGAATATCTTTTAAATGTTACCATTGATAATTTACACTTGGCATTATAACATCTTCTTCTTATGCCTAGCATTATATCGGCCAATGCCAGGGTCAGCCTTTCGACTAATTCTCCTCCATTTTGTCTAGATCTCTGACATCCTCAATAGTAAGGACATTAATATTAAAACTATAACAGATAGTTTAATAGGCAAAGCACAAAAATTGTTTGCAACTATGCCTCTGGTTGTTTATTTTGCCATATTATGACAAGATGCGTCAGTTGCTAAATTTTCTTTAAGATTAAAACAATAACCTGCACAGATGATGTTACAATAATTAAGAATGGAGTTTATCTAACTCACTTAAGATTCATATTGGATTCATAATGGAACACTTATAACAAACTTACAATGTGCATTTCATAAAACATACACTTGCAAACACAGCTGTGTAAGTTCTGAATCCAATTTAAGTCCATTGTTACATTGGTTGAGGCTAAATAATAGTTATGCATGTAGCATAAGGAAGTATTTATAAGCAGGAACACTATGTAGACAAAACTTCATGTAGGTTTATCATATGCAATTTATTTCTTATCCCTTCAAAATAAACCTATCTTAAACAGTAGATTACTCATACTCTTTATATTATCAACTTTAGCACTGACTCTATTAAAAATACCAACCCGCACTAGGCCAGCGTGGTGGACTATATGATCTAACTACTCTTAATCAAACTTTCGATTGTAGAGTAGGCCCATGCACTGCAGTGGGACATATATGGGCTGATACAGTCTATTAAACATAGTACCACTGTTTCAGAAACTCAAGAAAATATAACTGTTATATGAAATACCACATTAAATTTTGTGAGATATCTAGAGGCTCAATATTTTTTAAGTACTTCTCAATGATAACTTCTTTTCTTCATCAATTTACTAACATAGATAATACTTCTGAAATTATTGTAAAGTATTTTGAATGCTTAAGACCTATAGTGATCATGTTAAGATATGATAAGTTCTTCTTCTTCTTCTTCTTCTTTTAAAAGTTGTATGGCTCCATCGGAATTCGATGATTTTGCCAATGTCGAAGTAGGGCAAGAAAGAGGAATAAAAATGGCGTGGTGATCAGTATAAATTCAATCTGTTGTAGTATTTACTGGTATTGCCCGGTGTTTATAGAGTTGTAGTTGTCTGAAATATACCAAACACCAACTACCATAAGACAGCACACATATATAAAATAACACATGTATTAAAAATATAATAGTACTTCAGGGACAAACACAAAGAAAGGGAAATGAATACAGGCGATAGTTACAATTGGATTTGGTTAATTCTAATAAATTTGAAAAAGGCAATGTTCATAGAATCGTTACTTAAAGTTAAAACAAATGGGATATTAATTGGGCGAGGAACATCTACAGGGATAAGGTCGTAAAGAGGAGCCAGTAGTCTAGGACACGAGAAGAATAAATGCTCGAGGGTGCCTTCCTCTAGGCCACACCCACAAAGAGAGTGGTCTCGAACTCTAATTTTTGCTAAAAATACTGGGGTACAAACAAATCCAAGTTGTAGTCTAGTTATAGTTGATACAAGAGCTTTACTCAGGTATTTGTATTTATTAAACCAACATTTAGGCGGAATTGTAGGTTGTATGCTACCATAAAACTTCCCTTTAATTAGATAAGACCTCTGCCATAATATATTCCATTTTTTAATCATAGAAGGTTTTGCAAGACATTGAAGATCTCGAGGAAAACTACTAAAATACTTCTCGCTACCCCAATGGATTGAAGCCCTAGCAATAGCGTCTACGTTCATATTGCCTATAATTCCGGAGTGGCTAGGTATCCATCCTAATGCTACTTGAATTCCTGAACAATGACATTTGTACAAGAGTTCTTTGATTTGTAAAACAAGGGGAAAATTTGTGCGTGAGCGGAAACAGCTTTTTGATAGATCCTGCAGACAGCTCAGAGAATCAGAGAGGATGATTGACTTATTTAAATTATGGGTTATAACGTATGATATTGCTTTTCTAAGATAGCTATAGCTTCACCTGTAAAAATAGAGCTATATGGTGAACAACGAAAGTTTAAAATGACTTTAAATTTAGGGATCCAGACCGCGGCACCAATGTTGAAGTTTTCGGAAGATTTTGAGGCATCTGTATATATGGTTAGCCAATCTTGCCAATTCTCAGCCAGGATAGCATTAAGTTTGACATTGGCAGCAGGATCATACTTAGCTATACCTAGGTTTAAATTGATATTTGGTTTGAATATTAAAGATTCATACGAGACTTCGAACAACAGATTAATGTTGGATTGAAATGTTGGGATATGTAGACTCTGAAAATTATTGAAACTGTTAACCAGGAGAGGGGGCACTTTATGGGACCAGTATTGGGAAGAGGCGATTAAAGCCGAAAGTGTACGGAGAAGGGGGATAAGGGGATGTGACTGAATTTGGATAACATTGAAAAAAAACCTATCCGAAAGGAATTGTCTGCGCAAATGTAGCGGGGGGTCTAAGCATTCCACTTGCAATGCATTAGTGGGAGAACATTTCATGGCACCCGTGATGATTCGTAGGCTTTTAGCCTGGATTTTATCCAGCTTAGGCAATTGCAGTTTTGCTGCACGGCTCCAGGAGGAAACAAGCATAATCAAAGTGGCTTCTCACGATGGCGTTATACAGAATTTTTTGTGTGGATGGGTGTGAACCCCATCGAACACCAGAAAGAGCTCGTAGTATGTTGACCCCCCGTTCACACTTTTTAATTATATATTCAAGAGTGTGGATACCTGATAATTTTGAGTCGAGTAACATGCCAAGAAATTTCACCTTTTCTACAATAGCTATGGGTTCGTTATCTACATGAAGATTGATATCAGGAACGCAGCGCTTGCGGGAAAATATTACAGCATTACATTTGGGAACAGATAAACTTAGACCATGATCTGTTAACCACTGGTTTAAGTAATGCAAGGCTGAGTTAATGTGAGTAGAAGCAGCAGGAATAGATGGAGAATTATAATAGAGGAGAATGTCATCTGCATATTGCAAAGTTTTGCAGAAACAATTTGTTGATGTGTCTAAATCATAAGTGTATAGGTTATACAAAATGGGACTCAGGACGGAGCCCTGAGGAAGGCCCTTCCATATCTGACGGGACGGGGTAAGAGAGCCTTGATGGCGAATTCGAATAGAACGGGTCATTAAGAGGTTGCATATGAAGGTGGTCAACCTCACAGGGATGTTCAGATGATGCAACTTTTGCCTGAGCAGTGGAAGTATGACATTATCATATGCGGATGCTATATCCAGAAATACCCCTATGACACTTTCATTCTTCGAAAAGGCAATCCGTATATCAAATATGAAAATGCTTAAGCTGTCCATGTTCCCTTACCTCTACGGAAACCAAATTGGTATTTGGACAAAAAACCCCTAGTTTCTAAAATCCACTCAAGTCTGTTTTTAACGAGATTTTCGGTGATTTTGGCGAGAACCGAAGATAAGGCAATGGGCCTATAAGAGGCAGATTCATTAGGGTTCTTACCCGGTTTTAAAATTGGCACTACAATTTGGGACTTCCAAGAGTCTGGAATTATACCAGAGTAAAAGAAGGAGTTGATGAGATTAAGGAGGTATATTTTACTGGAGGGAGGAGATTTGCAAATAAAAGAATACGGAATACCATCTATTCCTGGGGCAGAATCCCTACAGTGTTCTAAAACACTCGAGAGTTCAGAAAATGAGAAGGGTTCATCAAATTTATCAGGAGGTGAGGGAAATGAGAGGTCTATAGGAGGAAGGCAATCTATATTTGGGACGAAAGGAGGAGCTAATTTGTTAAAAAAATCTTCCAACCAAGAGCTGGAATCATTGGAAGCGATATCATCGGTATCAACATAAGCTCTGCGAAATCTCTTAATTTTTTCCCAAACAATTGAAGCAGGTGAGCGTGGGGGAAGTGATTCACAAAAATTATACCAACCAGATCTCTTTTTTCTAGCTAATAATCTACGAGTCTGAGCAGAAATCTTTTTAAAGTTTAAATAATTGGGCATATTAATATCAGCTGCATATTTATCCTCTGCTTCTTTACGTCTGCGGACGCTATCTGTACACTCGGCATCCCACCAAGGTGGAGACAGCCGAAACTTGCCTTCACATCTTTTTAAAGGGATGCACGCGTCAGCCGCGTGAATAAGACAGCTAATAAAAGAATTATATGACTCCAATGAATTTGATTGTACAATTTCAGGGAGTGTTTGTATTTCTGAGTCTAATAAGGATGAGAATTTATCCCAGTCAGCTTGAGGTAATCGGTATTTTAATAGAGGAGGAATGGAAGGCTTTGGAGAATAAGAGCTATGGGATGTAATTAGAATGGGGAAATGATCACTCCCACACGAATTTGGGAGGACAGTCCAGGAAAGGATAGATGCCAAGGAGGGGGAAGCTAAAGAGAGATCTGGAATACTAACGTTTTGAAGTGGCGACGTTCTACGAGTGGCAGAACCATTGTTAAGTACACATAAATTAATATCCTCTAAAATTTCAAGCAGGGAGTAAGAGGATATCGTCATTGCTACTTGAGCCCCATAAGGAGTGCCGGCAGTTGAAGTCTCCCAACACCAATAAGGGACCAGGGATGGAAGAAAGGATAGATTTGAATTCAGAAAACATATTGACATTGGGGTCAGGAAAATATACAGAAACAAATGATATGTTAAAGGCTCTAGCAGCTACAACTTGAAAGTTAGGTGTGGGATGAGGAATGGGAATTTGGTTAAAAGTTACAGATCTACTTATTAAGAGAGCACAGCCGGCTCGACCATCATTTCTGTCACTCCGGATACATGCAAACCCTGAGACCCTAAAACGGGAATCAGGCCTTAACCATGTATTCCGAGATAGCCAGTATAGATGGGTTATGTTGGTTTAATAAATTAAGCAAATCACTTTTTCGCAGGCGGATACTTCTACAATTCCATTGAAGTATTTTGTAACCTATGTTTACTAGTCCACGAGTTTAAGAGTTCTTCAATCAGTGTAAGGACATTGTTCGGTACAGCATCACTGAATTTAGAGAGAATATTAATAAGGGAGCAAGTGAGAAGTTCGATCAAATTATCATTTGGTGTAACAAATGGGGAGGTCTCAATATGTGGGTTGTTCAAAGCACATTCATTAGGTTGAGAAGAGGAAGGAGAACTGACAATGGCTTGGTGTTTTTTAATATTGTATGTTTTGCCCAAATCTGGCTTGGGACGAGGAGAGGAAAGAATAGTTTTTGTATATGATTTAAGAGGAGGAGAATTTGGAGACATAGGTTGAGTCATAGTTGAGAGAAGTGGAGGGGAAATTTGGGGAGCGAATGTGTAGTTGGGCTGTGGAGGATGCCAATTGTCTGTAACCTCTGAGTATAGTCGTTTTGAATAGGGGAATCTAATTGCAGCTTCACAGTAGCTAAGGTTTTCTTGGGACATAATCATTTTTATAGCCCTTTGTCTAGAGTGTTCGGGGCATTTATAGTCTGTTGCCTTATGTTTACCACCTCTGCATAGGAGGCATGTAACCATAGAGTCTGGAACTTCACAATTAACTCCATTATGGGGTTGTGCACAGTGAAAACACCTGGGTTTTGATCTGCATTGTGCCTGAATATGTCCAAAGCGGAGGCAATTATGGCATTGGATGGTTGGGAGATGATAAATGGATACTGGAAGGGATGCACTGTAGCAATAAATTTTGTCTGGTAGTATTTGTCCAGAGAATGTCAGCACAACCGTGGAGGAAGGAGACCAAGTTACACTGTTGTCACTTTTATTTTTGTAATTTAACCTCCTTGCTTTAATCACTTCACCACAGTTGGAAGGTGTATTGATGCCTAATACTAATTCCTCTAAAGACCAGTCCGTTGGAATGTCACGAACAACACCCATACGTGTTACCTGAAATCTTGGGATGAAGGCTTTGTAACCATTTTTATCCAAAATCGGTCATCCACAAATTTATTTGCAGCTGTAACAAGTTGGAACTGAATAGATATTTTGTTACGGCCCAATGACTTGATTCCACCTTCTACTATTCCTTTGATATTATTTGTATGTAAGAATTGTGCAAATTTTAATGTTTTTAAAACAGGGGCTGTATTATGTTCCGTCACAGACTTTGAAACTAAGACAGTAAACGGACCTTTATCAGTGGAATTGTAGTACATATTTACATTATTGTCAAAACCTGGCTTGCAAAACACCGATTGAATCGAGTCTGCTGGCGACCTATTCTTCTTAATGTCATTTAGCACGACTGGTTCAGGATTAGCCGAACGCTTTAAAATTGACCTAACTGGAGGGATCGGGTCAGATGGATTTTCCTGCTGTATTGTCATTTCAATGTCAGGAGGAGGACCCCCGCCCCCATCAGGGGGCTCTTCGGACATCATTTAGACAATATGTTAGGATATAAACTGCATAAATAATAGAACAATATTATATATATAACTTATTAGCTTACCCAATTTAACACACACAATACGTTAAAGGACACAAAACTATAAACGATAATAATAAAGAATTAAACAGGAATAGACGGGATGAACAAGAGATTTAAAAAGTTAATGCACACTTTACAACCTCTAAGCTTACCCTCCTTATGATAACCATATGATAAGTTGTTGGCTTCATTATAAAATCTGATATGTCATGTTTTTGTAATAATTAGTTTACAATATGTTTTAAAACATTTTATCAGTTTATGATTGAAGGTAGTTGCGGTTAATTTATCCCTCATTATCAGTTGCCTTTGAAGAAATTTTAATAAATAGAAAATTACTTATCAATATGTCTGACAAAAATAATTATATTATCAAATTCTTCACATATTTACATTGTTTATTAATAAAGCATTTAATGTTTCTATGTACCAAAATATGACTGTTCTGTATAGGTTCCCTAGTTTTCCTTATACATTACACTTGTTTTAGCCCATATACATCCCACTACCATGCATGGGCCTACTCTACAATCGAGAATATGATTGAGAGTGGTTAGCCTGTACAGTCCACACTGGCCTAGTGTGGGTTTGGGAGCACAGTGTACTGTTGTCCGTAGTTATCCATAAGTACCTACTGGACATATTGAGACGAGCACAGTGTAGTGCCAAGCATTGCTTTGTAATTCTAGGTGATGTTTGGTTTTGCTACTGTTCATGAGTGGTTGTAATGCTTACCATCAGGTGAACGACATGCTCATCTTGCCATTAATTGGAATAAAAAATTTGAAATGATTACACTACTAGATGAAGATACATACAATTCACATTTTGAACATCCTTTGTGTAAAATAACTGCAAGTTGCATACCACTGCTGGGTAAAAGTTTTTTCATAATTAGCATGATAAATTATTTTCAGTTTACATTGTATTAAATTCTCCAATATTACTTCATACAGTTTTCCTTGTCTGATTTAATGTCATTGACCACCAGTCTTTGCTCAAGCAATATAAAAATAAAATGTTATTTTATTCACTCACATTTCACTTTCAAATATCTATTTAAAGATGTTTCCTCTTGTCACACCATGGTCACATTTGTATTGTCCTTTCTCTTATCTATACATCTCTTATCTATCTTATTTTTACTGGTGGTAGGTCTCTCATATGTGAGAGGCCATCTGGGTAGGTACCACCGCAATGTCTATTTCTCCCGTGAAACAACACTGCTTAAATGCACTGTTGTGTTTCAGATTGAAGGACATTGTAGCCAGAGCAACTACTGGACATATTGAGACTTAACATCTTATGTCTCAGGATGGCGAGCGCAGTGGAATATTGCTACTGTTCATGAGCGGTCGTATCGCTTACCATCAGGCGAACGGCTTGCTCGTCTCGCCATTCAATGCAATAAAAAAAAAAAATACATTTAACTCATATCTATTTTATTATTTTACATATATATTTTACTATTCTATATTTAGTTTATTTGTTCGTGTTTATATTTCTAGATAATTTTATAACACAAAAATGTTTGGAATATTTGTTAACTTGCCATTTTACCCATAAGGAGAATATAATTGATGACAAATATTCATAACAAAATTAATAAAACAATTCGTCCAATAATCTAAATTGATAATTATTTATTAAACTTAATACTATTAACACTTCTATTTAAGAGCGTTTATACCCTGCACGCGCTTTTTGGCTTAAAAACAGGACTTTTCAAATGAGTTAATAGCCACCAATAAACAATTTCAAGGTAAAATAATTAGTACTAATTTTAGAAAAGGTTGTCATCTAGGGATTTTGGTGGAAAACATTATAGATTGATGGATAATTTGTGAGTACTATAAGGATACAAGTTTCGTTATTTAGGCTTTAAATGGCAATTTAGAAGCTTAAGATATCCGAAACCACTAAATATAAGATGAAAATAAAAATATTATCAGACTAATAAGACCCTTATGGAGGGATTTTGCTGAGAAAAATAATCTTTTTGTGTTTAGTTCCTGAAAAATAAAAATTTAAACAATGCGAAATTATTCAGAAACTCTCGTCAAGAACATATTTTTTTTCACCAACTTATCGTACATAATTTTTTATAGCAATTGCATATTACAATAGAAGAACATCTTATCAATAAATTATCATTTTTATATTTAAACAAAATTAGTTTTCATGTTTTCTACAAATATTTTAAAAACCACTATAAAACACGCTGTCCGACGTGGATCAAATCAGACCGCCGCAAGGCCTTCTAGCGGGAGGACGTATCGCTCGTCGCTCCGGCCTGGCTGCAGTCGATTTTGCCGCGCGTAATAAAAATAGCCACGCGCGGAATGCGATTACCACATCTTAGTACTTGGTAGTAAAATATTTAATTATTTTTATTACCTACAATGATTTTGTAGTGAGTATAAATTATGTTTCAGGTAATATAATGGGATGTAATTCCGAGGCTAAATTATGTTATGTATTGTACTATAAAATTAAATATATTTCGTAATTGTAAGGCCCCTAACACTATTTATGTGTTCGAACACGAAATGATTAATAAAACGTCCGTAGTGTATACTGATTGAACACTGATTTGAATGCAACTTAACAATGTAATAATAACGAAAATATGATTAGTACCCAAAATTTGTATTATTCTTTGCTTGCTCAGTAATATTTGTCTACTTATAATGCAAATAAAATGTTTTTATGATATTATATTACAGTTACATTTCAATTGAATATTTGAAGCGCACGGATCAAAGTTGTTTGAGCCGATTGTATAGCGAGCCGACGCGGCAGCTCTACGCACACAGCTTTGGTCGCTTATGTGTGCGTGAAATTAACGAAGAAATACCTATAGTTGACTTTGCGCGCAAGGTGTATACGCTCTTAAGTTTCCTTAAATTCATTCACATATTGTTTATGCATGTAAGTGATTCTAAAACATTATCTACATTTATTTAAATTAGTAATGTGAAAATTTTATTAAATATTCCTACTTCATGATTATATTTCTTTAAATAAAGTTTAATATTTTTGGTTTCTTCAAAAATGTATGGTATTATTGAACTCAGATTCCAATGATTTCATTATCTAAAGACTAAATTCTGTATTAATTAAGTAATAAATTAATGCAAATAGACACATAATTTGTCTCAAGGGAATTAAAATATTAAAGAAACCTCTTTTAATGGATTGCTGAAATATGCACAACTAAGTAGTTAGTTAATTTTTTTGGAACAACTAAGTATATTACAACAATTATTTCTGTTATTAAAGATATCTGAAGAATATGATACATCAAATTTTCTTTATATCAAATGGAATAACTAATGTCAAGTACTAAAACAAAAAATGTTAAGAAAAATCACAAGCACAAATTCTTAGATAAGATAAGGCGAATGAGTATCATAAAGTTAACTGGCATATAGATTTTTATCAATATGAGTAAAGTTTATTGTAACATTTTGTTTTCGATAAATAAGTCTAAACATACAATTTTGTTGAAACCATCCTAATTCAGTGGCTCAGATAACTTAACAAGAACTTGTCTAGTGTGCTATTGCTATTGTAGATTCTAACAGGTCAGTTTGAATGGGCTGATCCCGGAGTGTTATACACTTGGTTGACCCACTACGTCGAGGTAACTACCATTGTGCATAGATTATTCTCGACACTAACAATTCAAGACATTGGTACTTATTTTACAAATCAAGTTTCTACACTAGACAAGTGTGGTGGTATAATGGTGGTTTCTTTTTTCGATAGTTTAATTGGACTGAACTGTATTCACTATTGAGTGTCAATGCCTTAATTTTACTTGAACCCACTGGCGTAGTAAAGTAAATATTTTGTGTCGTGGGTATCAAAAGGTACGGGAAAATTCACACAACACCTAAATCTGAACGACATTTTAATAGATTGCACAAATATGTGTCTCATTGTGGAGTTATGGCGTTTATTCTATGATCCGAAAGTTCAAACGTTCGAAGCAAGTTATAACAATTCCACTCCTAAATATCAATACTATTCCCTATGGTATTTATAATTTACTCCGAATTTAGACTATATATTTTTTTTTTATTGCATTGAATGGCGAGACGAGCAAGCCGTTCGCCTGATGGTAAGCGATACGACCGCTCATGAACAGTAGCAATATTCCACTGCGCTCGCCATCCTGAGACATAAGATGTTAAGTCTCAATATGTCCAGTAGTTGCTCTGGCTACAATGTCCTTCAATCCGAAACACAACAGTGCATTTAAGCAGTGTTGTTTCACGGGAGAAATAGACATTGCGGTGGTACCTACCCAGATGGCTTCTCACATATGAGAGACCTACCACCAGTTAAAGTTACGACTTTACTACAGAGAATTGGATATTTTGTGGCGTAGCAGAAACACAGCACTAGCACATTTGTTCAAAACGTACGACGTTTCGAATCATAAATTAACCCCCTGGAGCCCGTGAGTTCTCATTCTACAGTCTAGCCAGCTTCTAAATAACACGAAAGCTAACAAATTAATATACAATATCGTTACAATGAGATGCAACTACAAATAAAAACATTTTACTACCAACATAGGATTAGGTTACAAAGATAAGAATATTTAATTACTTGGTTTAATCTTGTGAGAAAATGACGTATGTGAAGAGAGCTATCCGCACAGTTTGATAACAATGATTTATGTAGCACCTTATAATGTTTAATTATTACGTATTGTTGATAACACCTGCTCAGCGTTCGGAATCTGCAATGCGCCACGGATTAACAAGGCTATGTGTGAGTTCGCATGTCTGATTGTGTCAGATGCTATGTAACATCCACAAATTCAGCTTACTAAATTAACTTCAACATTTTCCTCATCAAAATTTTCGTTTTTCTGGTAGCCATATTAGTCATGCTAAAAACACCAACGGTTGACTTGGTAAAAACAATTTGTTACGATTATGTCAAGAAGTAGATGCCCAGATGGATTCTATTCTACTACAAATACTTTTATTGGGTAATCGTCGCTTAATGTGCGGTCACAAGGAGTGCACACAGCGTCGCAGCTCGAAGCGATATAACCACTATCAACGTCGCCAGTCTGACGCCGCCCTTGTAATGCCTATATTCCTTACAAAAGCATTTACATATTGCCTTTTGTAGAGAGACATCTCTGAGAGAGAAAAATAATTCAGATGCAGCTAAAATAAGCGGCTTTAACATCAGCAATACTTTTAATTGGATAATAGATCCCCATCAATTATGGAATTGAGGCGTTAAGCTACACCAGTAATTATTCCGCGCGTCGGTAAAGAGAATGTGACACCATCTGTCGTTTAGATTTACCAGTTTAGTAGCAAATAATAATTAGTAAATTATTTAACTTTATTGATAAATATGATATGATCGACATGGTATTTATAACATAAAATACTAAGTAACTCTAAATACAAATCTGATAATAACAAACAGAATGATTTAATCTATGTACATCCAGAGTAATCAGATTAATTTATAGTGATTCTGAACTGACAATTCGAGAACAGTGATGTTAACTAAACCTTGAAGTATCGAACATCGTAATTTTAGTTTTTTGATCTCAGATATCATGAATGATTAGAAATCCATTATTAAACTCATTAAACATTTTTACTCACATTTATCTACATTATATTTAAAACTATAAAATATTTTACGGCTTCGAAACTTCCTGATATAATTACCAGTAGAGCAATAATAGGAAATATCTATTTTTGGTACGAAATGGCGCTAAGATCTTTCCAAAATGAATAAATATAACCGATATATTTGCCAAAAATCTGTATTAGTCACGAATATATAAATATGGAAAAGTATGAAATAACAATTAACCGACCTTGTACAATCTTATGAACTGTTTCTAATCTTATCTAATCAACAATGTCTACTTTCTTGGTACGATTGTAACGCCGAACGTCCAATGGCAGAACATTGAATTGTACTTGTATACTGAAACAAAAATTGTAGGAACATTGATTTTCTAGAAAACATTAGCTTGTATATTTTGCAGAAATCGTATTTATCCGATTTGTAGCTCCCACTGACGTCAATCGGAGAAACGTATACGATTTATTAAATACTATTTGCGATTTCCAAGGATCGGTGTGAAACATTCACATGAAACCTATAAATTTCAGCTATTATTTGAGCAAACATTGTGATTCCACATATAGAATGAGGAATGGTGACGATTCTCTGCTGAAACAATAATAATAATATAGCAAACAGACTTCGTAATTAGTATGCCTCAGATTATTTTTGTAAATAAACACTACCAAATAGACTCAATATAACATTATATTTTCCTCAACTGTGTTTTGCAGGAATATTTTTTGGATGTTTTAACTGTTAACTAAATGTGTGATATTTTTCTTCAACAGGTGTTGTGTTCATCGCCATAGATAGTAAGGACAATTCAAGAGTGGCCATTAAGGATATAGATTTGACTAAACAATCTAAAAAGGAATTAATACTCAATGAAATCAATGTGCTCAAAGGTTTTCACCACAAGAACCTCGTCAATTTCCTTGACGCATTCCTTAGCTATGACCATCTTTGGGTCGCTATGGAACTACTCGATGGAGGCTCTCTTACAGACGTAGTTACTGAAGTGGTGATGCGAGAAGGACAGATTGCTGCCGTGTGCCGTGAAACTCTCCAAGCAATAGCTTTTCTACACTCAAAGGGCACAATACACAGAGACATCAAATCTGACAATGTTCTGCTCGGAATGGACGGTACCGTCAAAGTGACGGACTTTGGCTTTTGCGCAAACATTGTAGGTGATGAGAAACGACAAACTATGGTCGGCACTCCATACTGGATGGCCCCCGAAGTAGTCACGAGAAAGCAATACGGCAAGAAAGTTGATGTTTGGTCTCTTGGCATAATGGCTATCGAAATGATCGAAGGGGAACCGCCGTACATGAAAGAGACGCCTCTCAGAGCGCTGTATTTAATCGCGGCTGTAGGGCGACCAAAAATACCTCGGTGGGAAAAGTTATCGCCACAGTTCCAAGATTTCTTGGACAAATGTTTGCAAGTGGACGTTGATTTAAGAGCGTCGGCGGAGGAGTTGCTAGTCCACCCGTTCTTGGATTGCGCGATGGAACTTAGGACCTTAACGCCACTCATTAAAGCCGCCCAAAAAATCCTGCACAAAAATTTCGACTGAGACTGGTAATGACTTCCATTCCTGTTTATTTTTTTGAACAATATTACACTTTTATAGCCGTTTACAACGTTTGTACGTGTACAATTATTTCTTTTCTTGATATAAGAGTGCCAAGTTACTGATAGTGTAACATCGAATGATAACGTTTTTATGAAAGATGATTATGGTTATGTAATGGTTATTTTGTATAGTAACTACAGGGCATTAGGCACGGATGAGTTGCGTGGAATTGATTTAAGTATCGCATTAGAAGCGCTCACTATGTGTTAGTTATAATGTTAGATGAAATTCTTTGTATAAGCATAAATCGCAAGATATTTATTTTGACTGTGCGCACGGCACGTTATCGCCGGATTGTAGATACGATATCTGCTACTGATACAGATACACACATCACATTGAAATGCAATATTTTCGTCATCGCATTACCAATGTCGTTTAAGTGATTGGAGCACATTATATGCATATGTACAACAAAAAGGCCATAACTTTTGAACGAATAGAATATTACAAATTGGTTTGGATGCTTAATTAGTGTTAAGATCATTCTGTCCACTTATTTTGCTATGGTACGCATAAGTACTAATTGGCGCGGACGTGTGGCGGTGTTTTATATAATTAGTGCTAAGGATGCGAAGAGAAGAAACAATACTTAAGTACTGTATGATCCGTAATGAACATGCACACATTAGATTTAATAAGGACTTTACACCGATAGGCGTGCGATGCATTATCTTAACAATATTATAGGAATGATTTACAGCATATTATAGAGAATATGTGACATCCGAACGAAATAAATGTTGTCATTGTTTCATTATTGCCAACAAACGATTCGGCTCTACAGCAAAGCATGAGTATTATATTTAATTTTGAAAAGACAGTTTATAAAATAACATACGATGACGTATTTTTACGTTATAAAACTACACTAGAAATTAATGGTTTATGGTTCTGACCGCCGCGACGCGACGCGATGTCTGGACGCCACGCCTTGGCGAACGAAACACCACTTTAGCTAATTGAAAAAGTCTATCCTAATCGATACGCTGGCAACCCATTTATATCTACGTGCAATTATTATTTTTTCTTCTCTTCGTAGTTTCGGATGATATTTTTGTCATCTAAAATGGCTACCCCGATAGTTTAAAGTACTGTTGCTGAAACTATCGTAATTAAGCACGAATAAACTATAATCATTTACCAAAAAAGTGTATATAGATATTTTTTTAGCTAGTCGTAGTATTTTGCAGTTGTATTTCATTCACAACTTTCACAAATGGTTTTTTAATCAATCAAAACATTAACGATGTGGTCGCTGTCGTTACATTCCTTTCGATGAATTTCCGTATTCAACTTTTAGTTTAAATGTAACTTGACAAAGAACTATAAAGACTGCTATTGTAACGTATTAACAAACCAAAACTTGACTGCCATGTTTTAAGTGAAAAATGAAGAATGAAGTTCAAAAAGTTTAAAATATAAGAAATACGCTAATTTATTAACAGCAATTGTGGTTTAAATTTTGAGAAATGTACCTTTCCGAAAATTCCGCGTATGGTGTTTTATCATGAGATAGAACAATAACATATTGTTATTTATGCGAGGAATTCCAAAGACCCAAATTAAATTTTAGTTATTATGAAACCTAAATACTTATGTTTCATAATATTAAAATGGAATATCGTTAAAAATCTATCAGAGCATTTCTGTCTGTTTCTTCCTTTATATCTCCTTTTGATGGATTTCTATTAACCGAGTATTTTTAATATATAAAAGTAATTAATATGTGGAAGCATTTATTTATACACAACTACGGAAATCATACCATACCGTTGAAAATTGAGAAAACAACGGCTATATTAACAAAGTCTATCAGTATAAGTTTAGTATTTGTATTATGTTATAATTTCCAAAGTATTCCAATTGCGTTTATTTTCATTCTCAAAGACGTATTGGCTTGCATATGACGTCATTCAGTTTTTTTTATTATACGAATATTACAATAAACAAGACTAAATAATTTCATTATTAGTTACAAAGTGAATAATTGCAGGAAAACTACAAATAATTATAGGTATTTTGTATTAAAAAATATGCTAATATAATTGTTAAAATTAATATTACGAACCGATCAATTTTCTTTTGCGAATTTATTCTTTCAAATTGTATTTTTTTTTTGCTTAATTTCATGTACAGAATTTGCTAAATTTACAAAATACTTGGCATTACAAGGAAAACATTGGTGTATTATTTGTTTTCACAGTATTATTACATTGTCATGATTTTGAATGTATAAAAAAATATACTTCTAATGGATAACATGTTTTCCTTAATTTTTATATATTTTATTTATAACTCGATCATCAACTGGGCGGAAATACAACTCATAACATTTCAAGACTATTCCCACTGACTGTACCTCTGTGTACACATGATCATCAGAAAACCATTTTTAAAGAATAAGATACGGTGCAATATATAAAACTGTCGTATTGCATTACATACTGTATTTTTATAAATGCTTTTACTGTAATGTTTATCAGTATAAACGTATGATAAAAACCTCAATAAACCAAGGAAAGAAGGGAATAAGTCGTTGACAAGTTTATTAATCAATGCAGTATTTTATTTGATTTCAATTAAGTTTAAGTATTTCTTGTATATTTTTTAACGTTTTTAAGCATTTTTCAGTGACGTAAAATTACGTTTGAATAGTATGTACGTAATGTATTGCAGTCATAATTATTGTTGATGCTATGTCATTGTGGTGGACCAATGAGATAGATGTTGTCGCAAAGACTATATTTCCATTTATAACGACTTAGCTTCTGTCTTTGTATTCTTAGTCTTGTTTTAAGGAAACTATTCATTACGTGTTAGTAATTCATCCACCACGTGTGCCTGGTAAAAAATTATAATTTTTTAAGGTGTAGTATTTACTAGATTTAGTCAAACTTTTTTAGTCGCGCAACGAAATTTTGTAAATGTACGAAGCTAGATTCGCTTTAGTATAAGTTTATATACACCAATGACACTTTTTTGAGCATTTTATTCATAGAAATTTGCCTATTAAATTATTTTTGTAAAATATTGTGTTGTTTCTTTAATTCACCCAACCCATCTAAATTCTTTAAATGTGCCATCATCGGTTAATTCTTCGCAGTAAGCATAATATTCAATGAAATATTTTTTTATTGTAGTTAAGTATACATATATGTTTAGAGCAGGGTTTCCCAACCTTTTTCTAGTGCGGACCCCCAGCGCCACTTTATTATGATATGCGGACCCCTATAAATAATACGAAAAAAAAACGCTCACATACTTTTATTTGCAAAAAAAAATCCATGTATATACAGGGTATATCAAGACTGCTACCGAAAACGAAGCCGGGTGGTAGTTTAAGCGACTTCAGACACAATGCAACAGAAAAAGTTGCAAAAAAAAGCGACATTTTTTTTTTTGTTATTTTTTTCCTATGGCCATATTTGGGTGGTAAATACATTTTTTCCTAAAATAATAGTATATACCCTTTTATTTATAAATACTCTAAGGTATAAAAGAGTTTAAATTATTATTTTAGCAAAAACTATGGATTTACCACCCAAAAATGACGATATTTAAAAAATCATAAAAAAAAATTGTCGCGTTTCTAGGCGAAATTTTTAATTGCATTGTGTTTGTAGCCACTAAAACTACCACCCGGCTTCGTTTTCGGTAGCAGTCTTGAGATACCCGGTATTACTTTCATAAATTATTTTATGAAAGTAATACCGGGTTTTAATGTCTCGGGTTCGAATCCCGGGTTGGGCAAAGTGATATTGGATTTTTCTATTCATTATCAGCCCAGAGTGTTGTGCCCGATATGGTGATAGGGTAGCCACCTATCACATCGTGGGACAGAACATACAAGGTGAAATGTGGGTGTCCTGGCACCTCTGCCTACCCCTTCTAGGATTATTGTAAAAATGCGATGGTTGGTGTTTCCGTTTTGCGGCCAAAGTTGTAATATTTGGGTCATTGTTGCTCAGTTGGAGCTTTAAATCTACTTCTAGTTGTAGTCTATTTCTGTATCTTTAAAATCCCTTAAAAACCCTTTTCGCTTAAATTTGCTGTGGGGAAAGGCAACAACTGCTTCTGCTTAATCATATTTTAAATTTTGCCAAAAAATTGTTAAAGCATATTCTTTGAATGTTCTCTTTAGTGTCGAATCGCGACTTATTTCAATTAATTGATTTTCCTGAACCGTTGTAAGGCCTATGACGTCTGTAACATTGACACGGAATGGGTCCATAAACCAATTGTTACCGCGGTCTGAATGTGGCAAATAATCTCAAAATGAATACTTCAAAGCTCGAAGGTGCTCAATGATTTCTTCCTGAGTCTCCTTTTGCAACATAGCCCCGCCAGTTGATAGCAAAAATGACGAAAGAGTAGGAAAATGATCAAAATTACCTTGAGAAGAGTGATTTGTTCATAAATCAATTTTTTTTATTAAAAGTTTTTTTTGTTGTAATTTTTATGTTGTCTGCGGACCCCCTGAGAACGGTCCGCGAACCCCCAGGGGTCCACGGACCCCAGGTTAGGAAACCCTGGTTTAGAGAATTATTTACTCATAGGAATTTTCACTAAATCCACCTAAACAAACCTTCCGAAGCGTGGTGGCCTGTCGGTAAATGTACCAGACACGCCAACATGTTTACGATGGTCGCGGGTTTGAATCCCAGGGCACTCCTCGGACTTTGCAGTGACGTGTGTATTGATAGTCAATCACCACTCACGTTAACGGTCAAACATATCGTGACGAAACCTACACACCATAGCGATCTCCAACAATTTCTATGTCATGTAAAGCGAAAAGTCCACCAACCCGCATTAGGTCAGCGCGATGGGCTATTTGGCCTAACCACTCTTAGTCGTACTCTCAATTGTAGAGGGAACCCGTGCCCCGCAGTGAGACGTATATAAGCTGATATAGTAGTAACCAAAGCTTAATACTCTGAGTGTCCATAAAAAGTAAGGTAATACACAGCTATCCGAATAAAATATCTTTCAAGTCAAGCTTTATCTCTTCAGCAAACTCTACAAAAACATGTTAATTTCAATGTGTTAGAACCTTGGTCAAAACGCCTATCTGTACAAATAGAATGTTTTATTGTTTTGCAATATTTAACATTCAATTTTAAATAACCAATTCCCGCTAATGTCTCTTACGCAACACAATATGTTAAAACCATCATAACATTCCGTGTCTAATCAGAAGGCTGTTTTCAGACAAAACAATCGATAGTGTAAATAATCTCCGAATTTAAACGACTCTACAGATTTAGTAAATAGTTTTTTTTCGTAGATCACAAAATTAAGTCATTTTCCATTAAAATGATGTCGTTTGCTTGATTATAATTTCAGGTTCCTACGTGATCTAATCAATTATAGACATTTATTTCAGCAAGTGCTAGAATGGCAGGATTGGAAAAATTAATGGAAATCTAAATTATCTCTATGTGTCTGCGATCATCAGCAACAGAAACCGGCTGCCCTTTTTCATCTCCAGTTGTAGTAAGTATATACATGACATTTATATGGGGTGGGCATAATATATTGTTTTCAGGATATGCTAAAAATATTTAAGCTTACAATTTTACGAACGACTGCTTGCCTTCAATCGACCTCTGCTTAACCCTACTGAGGAAAAGGCTTGATTTAATATATGTATAATTATATTTTTATGTTATTTTCACATTCACCATTTAATGAGGCTATAAAAATACATAACCACGGTGGTTTAACTTAGAACAAACTACGACGAATTCTAATCATTGGTTTGACTTACTTAACACCAGAGGGCGAAAAAATCGTTGGTTTTTACGGGTTTCCCCATTTTACGTAGATTATATTTTACGCGGATATTATTGGCCCTTAATTACTTCCAACAACATTGATTCGCTTATTTGCTGATTAGTTTATTTTAAAAGAATTATTAAATTTATTAAAATTCATACTCATGCGGAAATGAGAATTTTTATGTTCGCATTTCCATACAGAATAATTTGTTTCAAATAGACAACATTCAAATCTATTCCGTTGGATGTAATTCAGGTTCAAACCTCCCTAAATCTTTTATTATCGTATATAAACGCAATGAAAGTAAGTTTAGATATATTATAGGATTGTTTTTTTTACTTAATGCCAGAGGGCGCCTTGAATTGATTGAGTGACGTCTCTATCTTAGTATGTAAAATGTACTCTGTGTACATAACGCTCTGTACCCGTAACCTCTGGTTTGGAAGTCTGTCCTCGACCAAATGGCCTATAGCTCAATGAAGGAGTTTTTAGATAATTTTACAAGTAGATACGTAAAATTTTATCTTACTCTTAACCGGTACAACTTCATAGAAGGGCAAGTAAATTTCAAAACTGTTTCCAAGTCACAGGAGAAATTAAACGAGAATATAAAATACAAAAGTATTTAATAAATAATATACAGATTCTTCTAGAACATAATATCAAGATCGGTGTCAACTCCAGGCGTCTACACAGTATCTTTTCTCTTTCATCATTTCACTTAGCAATTTGTCTGCCTCCTCTTGTGTTTTGTTGTTGTATGTTACTAAACATTTCGAAAATGTTTCTTTGATTTGTGCTGCCATTGTTTTCAAATCACCGCTAATGAATATACACGCTCCATCGTTTATTAATTTCGCTATACTTTCGCCTTCTCGCAGCAATACATCCTGAAACAAAAATATCATAAATTCGTCAACAAAAAATAATAGTCGAATATTCGCCGTCTATTTCATATTCTTTAATTATGTCTATATTTTTACAATTCTGGCTTCTTTACTTCAATCACAATTTGACAGCCATTGTGCAGTAAGCTAGAGGCCAAGTGTAAAACGAGTGGTCGTGGGTTCGATTATCGCACATTTGAGTGGGATCAGGCTGTTTGTGGGACTGAAATTTCTCTCTTAGTTTCCGTTACCCACGAAACAAGGCTTAATAATTGATCTTAATGTGGGACAGAATGAGTGTGACATTTGGGTGTAAGTATTACTTTAATTCTATAAACCGTTATTTTATTTTTACAATCGAGATTTTCAACATTGTTGCTTATGTCCACACTTCTCTCATTCTTATTATTTCGGTGACTATAAGTTTATAGGAAAATATCAAAGCAATAAATTAAATCGATAAATAGTGGAACTGAGTATACAAAAACTTCCTGTCGTTATATTTTCAAATGTTTTCTAATACGCATTCGCGTCATTACTAAAATTATTTTATGAGTCAATGGGATATATTTTTCACGCAGTTCTAGATTTTACCAACATCTGAATCACGCGCATTTACGTCTAAAACTCTAAATGGTTTCTAGGAACATCAGTAAAGCGTCTTTTATTTACGTTCATATTTACACAACGCGTCAAATCATTTCACATCAGAAACCCTTTCAAATTACACAAATACCACCTAAACCCCTGAATATAATTTACAATTGATCTGACACTGATTGCATCGAAAAAATATCTGTACTGTAGTTTATTTTATAGCTGATATAAAGAACAAAAACAAGGGCCCCTTTGCAAGTCATCATTATTTATTGAACATGTGTCCCTTCTAATATTTATTGTAAGCAGGTGAAGACCACCTTTATTCGCTCAGTATTATTTTCTTAATATATATAACAGCCAGTCTTGTCAACAAATAGACCACCGTATTTAAGAAGTATGAAAACTCACCTGAACATATTTATTTTCATCATTTTCTATCCTTGAAAATGCTGTGCAAAGTCTATTCAATACTCCTTTAGAACAATATTCCTCCAATTCTGCCTTATAAATGTAATCTAGTGATGGATTTCTACATCCAAAAAACAGCCAGACTTCACCAAAGGTTCGATTAGGGTTATTCTCTTTAGCCAGTTCTATTTCTTCAAGAAATCCTATAAACGGTGCTACACCTGTACCAGGGCCTATTAATATTATTGGCACATCTAAATTCTCTGGCAAACAGAAACCTGACATGTTCTTTCTTAAATAAATAGGGATTTCACTAATTTCATCACAGTTACTTTCTATGTTCAGTTTCTTAAAATCTGTTACCAAATTAAATTCATTATTTAAAATCATATTTTCTAGCCAGCCTGTGGTAAGGCCCTTTCGGTTATTTCCAACTTCAATGACGGAAAAGCATATTTTAATTATTTTTGAATCTTTTTGTCCAGTGTTCACTACAGAATATGGTCTAGGTAGAAGCCTTGGTAAATTAGCTATTAAAACTTCTATGGGTGGTTTACATGACTTGAAAATGTGGAATATGTGTAACAAACATAGATTTCTGTTTAACACATGTGTTTGATATGCAGCAGAACCTTCTTTACTGCAAAGGTATTCAAGGACTTTCCGTTCCTCAGCATCTTTTGTAAATCTTGAAAGTGCAAGTAGAAACAGCTGAAAAAAAAAAAAACAATTTAATTAAGTAAGTATGTTTGTATAAAAAAATACAATATAAAGGTTAAAACTATGATACAACTGGCTGCTGGACAGCTTGATCCGGTACGACTCAAGCAATTTTGAAATGCTATCAAAAGTAAGATATAGGCATTTGTAGACTCTGTGATATTGTAAATACAATGAAAAACTTATTTACCTTTTTCAAAATACTTCGCAGATCAACACAGCTCCTCAATAAATGTCTCAAAGTAGACTGCACTGGTATATGTGGTGGAATTTTACATCCTTTGATACTGGTGTCCACACTAAGTTTGTATGGCACATCTGCTAGAGAGCACATGTTTAAATGGCTAAGAATAGCATTTACTTCTTCATCCAGGTTTTCTGGGACTATACCAATAGTATCACCAGCTTTAAAGGTGAAATTGCTATCCTGGAAAGGAGAAAACGTTATTTTTTTTTTTGTAAGTAAAAATGACCTAAATAATTTATTTATTTTCTGATATTGAGTTATTCTTTTAGACATTAATATTGGTACAATAGTAATAATGTTGGTTCACATTGGTCTTTCATCTATCTACCCTTTTGGAGATACAGGTGATTTGGCTGGATTGCTGATCTTGATCTTTTTGGTATACTTAATATATTGAGATTTATCATCCCATTGCTGAATGAAAACTCCATCACAGGTCACAGCACACATATCCTGGATATAACCTTACTTCTCAGTACTCTACCTTTCTCACTTAGTTGCCTTCTACTACGACTTATGGTAGGTTTTACTTGCTACACCTGTAGCTAATTTTTTAAACACAGTCATAAGTAATATGACGAAGACCACAGGCACTACCACTTTTAGTAATGTTACTAAAATAAATGTGGTAAATAATAATTTAAACTTTTAACTTTGACAAAAGGAAGCGGTGAAAATTATATAGTATTATCTCATCAGAATATAAACCGCTTTTCTGGCAAAATTTTAGAGATTGAACTTTTTATTGACACATTTAACATTAGTATATTATGTTTCACAGAGACCTGGTTGAAGGCGCACCTTATGAATTTCAATGTGAATGGTTTCAGGGTCGCCAGCTCGTTTAACAGGATTTCGGCGGAAGGTGGAGGTTCCTTAATTCTAGTTCGTGATCATATCACATTTAGGGAAAGAAAGGATATCTCTTGCCTCTCGGTTGAACGAGTGTGTGAGGTCGCATGTGCGGAAACAAATTCCTATGTCATATTGTGTGTCTATAGACCTCCTTCATCAAATATTTCGCTATTTTTATCAACAATGGAGGATATTTTAAATAAAATTAAAAGTAATAAAAAAGTTCTAGTCTGTGGGGACTTTAATATTAATTTACTAGTTGATTCGGTTGATAAGTGTAGGTTTGTGTCTTTATTCGGCTCATTTAATTTTACATGTTTGTTCTCGGAGCCTACTAGAATTACGTCTGAAACTTCGAGTTGTATTGACAATATCATAACAAACTTCGAAGTACTTGAAAAAGGTATAAAGATAGGGGTTAGATCTGACCATAAATGCCAATTAGTGAAATTAGAACATGCTGTAGACAAAACCAGTAGATTAATAACTTTTAGGCCGTTATCTAAGAAAATCCTCGGTCAATTTAACAGTAATGTACAATCAAAAATAGATACTTTTACACTTGATGGCAGTCCAAACGACATGTACTCATCATTATTTAAAATTATACGTAAAGAGTTTGACCAAGTATGTAAAATTAAAACTATTAAAATTAACTCTAAAATAAAATTTAGTGCTTGGGCCACTAAAGGCATTAGACGTAGTAGGGAAATTTTGTATGAGTTATATGACAAAAGGTCCTATACACCTGATGTCAACTTTAAAAAATATGTCGGATTATATTCAAAATTATTTAAAAAAGTATGTATGCAGGCTAAATCAAATTATATAAGTGAAAAGCTTAGATTGTCAGATAATAAAATAAAAACTACCTGGCAAATTATTAATACTGAAACTGGGAAAAATAAAAAAAATGACAACAAAATTGCTCTCCGCATAAATGACGACCTTATTTCAGATAAATCTACTATTGCCAATTATCTTGATAATTTTTTCACTAACATACCATTAGACTTAACTAAACATTTAGATTCATCAGTAGATTTAGCGGAATCTTTTTTAAAGGAAAATGTTCCTGGAAATATGTCTAAGTTTAACTTTCAAAAGGTAACCAGTTGTCAAATAATAAAGGCTTTCAAGCAAATTAAAATAAAAACTACAGAAGATATATGGGGACTGTCTGTTAAAGCTATAGAAGCTATTATTGTTAACATTGCACCGTTATTAGCTACTATTTTTAATTCCTGCCTAAGTGACGGTATCTTTCCCGACTTAATGAAAATTAGTAAAGTCGTACCCATTTTTAAGTCAGGATGTTCGAACAATCCGTCGAATTATAGACCCATTTCTGTACTACCGGCTCTTAGCAAAATCTTCGAAAAGCTTTTACTTAATCAAATGCTAGCACATTTTGATGAAAATAAGTTAATACATAGGAATCAATTTGGTTTCACAAAGGGTCGCTCAACTCAAGATGCCGGGACATCACTAATCACGTCGGTTTTAGAAGCCTGGGAGGCATCTCAAGATGCTCTAGGAGTTTTTTGTGATCTCTCCAAGGCTTTCGACTGTGTTGACCACCAAACACTTATTATGAAGCTAAGGTACTACGGAATCAGTGATACGTCACTTGATCTCGTAATGTCTTACTTGTCGGGTCGTGAACAAAAGGTTTCTTTGGACGGGCTCACTTCGGTAGGATCAAAAGTTAAAATTGGGGTTCCGCAGGGCTCCATTCTGGGCCCCTTTTTATTCTTAGTCTACATAAATGATCTTCCTTGCATGGTTCAGAAGTGGTCAGACATAGTTTTATTCGCTGACGACACCTCTATAATATTTAAAGTTAATCGGAAAGACGATAATCTAGATACACCTAACAATATTCTTAATTTAATTTCGGATTGGTTTTCTGCTAATAATCTACTATTAAATGCTAGTAAGACTAAATGCGTCCGTTTTGCTTTACCGAACGTGGCAAGCGTAAACACGCGTATCGAATTAAATTCAGAAATTCTAAATTTAGCTAATTCCACAATTTTTTTAGGGATCACTCTAGATAAAAAATTACAATGGGGTCCACAAATTGAGAGATTATCAGCTAAACTTAGCAGCGCAGCGTTCGCGGTCCGAAAATAAGACAACTAACTGACGTTGCAACGGCTAGATTGGTATATTTTGCTTATTTTCATAGTATAATGTCATACGGCATTATTTTATGGGGATCAGCGGCTGATATCGAATCGATATTCATCTTACAAAAAAGAGCAGTCCGTGCTATTTATAATCTAGGAAGCCGCGATTCTTTGCGATCTGTTTTTAAAGAAAGCAATATACTAACCGTGTCATCTGAATACATCTTTCAGAATATAATGCACGTTCGTAAAAATATTAATAAGTTTTATAAGGTCAGTGACACCCACACCATTAATACGCGGAATAAAAATAAACTAGCAATACCCTCGTTTAGACTAGAAAAGTCAAAAAAATCTTTCTTGGGTAGTTGTATTAAATTTTATAATAAACTTCCCAATAGGATAACGCAGCTACCGGACAAACTATTTAGGGTCCATATTAAAAACAAACTTATGACTAGGGGTTATTATAATATTAAGGAATATATTGAGGATAAAAAAGCCTGGGATTAGGTGTTCTCTTGCACATTGCGACCTCCTGGGGCCCTGAACTATTCGCTTATTACACCACCTAATTTAAATAATTAAAAATATCTAAAATTGTGAACTCAAAAATTAAGCTATATACAATCAAATAAATCAATTAAATTATATGACGACCGATCGAAAAAATCATATAAAATAATAATTAATATGGCAAATCCTTGTAAGACAAGTCACAAATACTTATTTTAGTAAATTGACCAAAACCAAGCCCACTGAGTTTGACTCGCTGGATCTACTCAGAAATGGGTCGCGCCGCGTAGTATCCAGTGGTAAAGTAAAGCCCGCTGAGTTTGTTCGCCGGGTCTTCTCAGTCAGGGCCGCGTTGGATCCGGCAGTAAGCCTAAACATACGGGACGTATCGGAAATACTTATGGTCGTTGTCTTAAGTTGGACCCAAAACAAGCCCACTGAGTCTTAGTCGCTGGATATACTCAGGACTGGGTCGCGTCGCGTGGTTCCAGTGGTAGTGTAAGCCCACTGAGTTTGTTTCGCCGGGTCTTCTCAGGAAGGGCCGCGTTGGATCCGGTGGTAACTATAAACCGCTACGCACCGTTGTAATATTTATGGTCCACAAATAATATAATTTAATTTGACTAACGTAAATAATGTATTTCTTTGACAAATAAATTACTATAAAGTAAAAACTAATACTTTAAATAAAATATGAATAAAAACTAAATAAATTAAAAAAACTAATCATAAATTATAAATAAAAATAAAATTAATTTAAAAATAAATAAAATTAATAAATAAATTGATAAAAGCAAGAAATTAAAATAAGTAATAATAAGCATAGGAAATATATTGTAAATAGAGATTAAGTTCTATGTGTATTGACTTGTCATAAGAGCTCCTTAATTGCCTACGTGATCAATAAATACATTTCATTTCATTTCATTTCATTTCATTTCATTTCATTTCATTTATTCAGAAGTACAAAACTTCAAAATCAGATATTATCTTTTTACATTATCAATAAAAATTTTACCGCAACATCAAATCCAACTTCGTAAACAGCTTTACAGCGATCGTCAACCGAAGTAAGTCTTTTCCACTGACTAATACTTGTATGAAACAAATCGCTGTTTGCGAATGGTAGAAGAGGTTCTGCTCCATTATAAACAATTTGTGGGACCTGTAATATTGTAACAATGCAAATATGGTTAGTAGATACATCACACCACGTGTATAAATTACTATAATTTCATAAAAACTTACATCATCTTTGTAGAACTCAATTTTTAAACCATTTTCCTTAAATACTGGCAATGTTATAGAAGGAATGTCAGGTAGAGCTTTCAATATATTTTGTATATTGAAGGAAACAACCATTTTGTTAGATAAATAATAAGTTTCTTTTACTTTTAAATATTACTAAAAGTTTGTAAAATGGTAAGTTGACGTGAACTTACCACACATGATAACTGACATTTGACAGTTGACAGTTACATAGTATTTTTTTTTAAATCCTTCTCCCATTTGTTGGGAAGGCAAAGGGTTCTTGCCCATACAGCCTCGTCATTTGTACGTTTAGTTACATATTTTTACTAGTAGATTATTTTACATTCGCCTCAAGGTAATTAGTTCGATAAAAAATAAACATAGAATATCTATAGTAACAAATAGAAAAATATTGTTATTTAACTTCATTTATGGGTCCATAAACAAATACATGACATTAAAATAGAAGGTTAATGCATGATAGGAGAATTCGTAATTTTAACTCTGGCCACTTGATAATATGTCATGGCTTATACGAAATGTCACAGGTGTACAATTTCAAATTGTTTTCGATATTTATTAACGGAAAATTGTTAAAGAGTAAAATTTAGAATAGGGTAGCACGATGTGGTAGGGTGCGGGGTATGGAGGGGGGGAGAGGGAGTGTCCCATCTCACCTGGTACCACTCCTGTGAAAAGGTAATGCACCATTCCTGAGATGTATCAATTTAAGTAACCTAACCTACAAAAACACTTGTTGTCAATACAAATTTGCTTCTACAACGTCTCCGGCGCTGCGGGAAGTGCAGCCCCTTCGCCCTTGCGTAACAAAGGATAGGCACCCACGCTCACCTCTGCAGCTTCGGCTTGCTGGTCGCCTCCGGAGACCAGCCTCAGCCGCTCCGGCTCGCACGGGTGCCTATCCATTGTTACAGCGGGCGGGGGCTGCTCTCCCTCCGCGCCTCCGGCTTTTTATATACACTCTAGGGTCGGTAGCCAAAAGACTACGTGAAGTCGGGGCGTTCCGAGTCGGTTTTGGGGCACAGTCAACCTAACCGATTCATAAAGTGGGTGCACTAACTTCCTTCTGAACATAATTTCTAAGGCGTTATAAAACCTAATTATTATAACACAACAAAACACAAACAAATCAATATTGCTATAACGCAGATACGAAATCCGCCAAAAACCATCAACAAAACATTCATAATTTTTTGTTGACCTGAATCAACACAGTACACGACTACACGACACATAGTTTTTACGGTTTTTTACGTTCCGTTTCACCGATTTTTACACCATAGACTACATATTTGACTTAGTACTGCAGTGCGATTCACGTAACTTTTTGACGCGCCGATCAAGTTGCGGTGCGGTTACAATTAAGTTTACGCTTTGGTACAAAATGGTATTCTTGTAAGTGTTTAGCTGCGCGTGAACTGCGCGTGAGCTGCGCGTCAACTGTACGTCAGATGTATGAAATTTGTTTGAGATTGACATATACGCGCAGCAGTAGAATACGCTAAACGTTTGCGTGACGCGAACTTCACGCGAGCGTATTTGACAGCGGTTGTCAAAATTACGAGAATACGAAAAGGGCTGTTTTGATCGAAACTTAACCGCAACTGCACTGCAGCTGAACTTATTAAAATACGTGAATCGCACTACTGATGATTTGTTTGTAAATCGCCCATAAAACGTTCCGTTTTACCCAATATGTGATTTGAGGTTAGGAACTATTTATATTAATTTTTCGAAAACTATACATTTCCTTTTAATAGGAGTGATAACATTGTAATCAGGAACTCAATCCCTATCACCTGTGATCACTTTTAGCCCTCAACTCGTGCTACCCTGAACTAAAGTCCGCCCATCAGTTCTATTTTATTACCAATTTTGTTATTAAAGTAATGTTTAATTTACACACGTTAATTTTGCATCCTACTATGTTTTAAGTGAAAATAAACATGATAAAAGTTTTACTAATACAATTGATCATGAATGAAGTCTAACTAAAAAGGTTTATTTCTTGCAATAGTTTTGTTTACTGAGAGATGTAAGATTTCGGCACGGACGTATTACACTAACAGGTCCACTGTCTGGTACATTTTTACGCCTAAGCCACTGAACCGATTTTGATGATATTTGATAACGAGATAGATTAGACCTTGGGAAAGGGCATAAGGTTACCGTTTGTTATGTAGACAACGCTTGAAGGGGTTGAACAAAGGGATGGTAGTACGCATGGAAAAATCTAAACTGTTGAAGTTACAGATGTCAAACTTTACTCATTTTTGAACAAAAATGACTGCACACTTTGTTTTCTTAGGCTCAGTTGCACCAAGTAACTTTGCCAATACCTTTGCCTATGAAAATGTCATCGCCATACATTTGAGATGTATTTGACCTTGCGAATGTATGGAATTGACAGTTTCAAGGCCAAAGGTATTGGCAAAGTTATTTTGTGCAATTGAGCCTTAAAGTTAACCATAAAGGATTTAAAGTAAGGGTTGAAATGTTCCATGAAAAATCTAAACCGGTGCAGTTATAGAAACCTTTTTACAAATGAAAAATAATGGCGTGAATAATTTTAGAAAAATAGCATTATGGGGTCGAAATAAGGGATGAAATATTATATGTAAAATCAAAAACGCTAAAGCTATTGATGTCAAAAATTCAAAATTTGTGTAAATATTAGTAATAATATCTTTCTAATCTTTTGTTTGAACAATTTAAATTCAGTAACATATTGAAATTCGTGGGGATAAGATCGATTATTTGTATTACTTTGCATACAAACAGCAAGTATATTAAAATAAAACATTACTGTGAAAAAACTATTCAAATTTCAAATATAATGTAACATAAAGCAAATAATAGTATTTTATAGTATAGTGGGGAGCGGGGACATCTTATCGTCTCTTTCACACGCGCACACTATGATGCATGTTAAGCCTAGTGACGTCATTAGTTTTATTTTGTGTCTCTTTTACTCCCACTTCCAGTTATAAAAGGCTTCTAAAGTGTTTAATTCTGAATGGATTTACAAAATTCTTTTTTGTAAGCTTTTGGATATGGATACCTTTAGATAAAGAGAATAATAAAATAGTATCAAGTACCCTATTTCATGAAATCAAACTATGCAGACTTATGCTATTGTTATTGCCTTCATAATTCACCAGTCATTTAAGTTATTTTTCCTCCTCTGAAAATACTGCAAAAGTATGGAAAAGAAAATGAGTTAAAAAGTTTTGAGCAAATATTTGTTACAACCGAAAATATTAAATTCTCACTTTCAATAGGTTCTCCAGCGTCTTCAGTCATTCCTTCTATACATTCATCACACACAGTAGTTGCACACGGATCTTCCGTGGTAGTGGGAAACGATGGCATCATTTCTGCTGGTGGAGGCTAGATAGAAAAGACAAATCAGTTATAATACGATTTTAGCCGCTTTTTAGTGGTCTAGAGCAGGGGTCGGCCTTTTGAGTCGGAAGAGCCAAACATTTTCCACGTTTCCAAGTTATTAAAGAGCTCAAAAAATTCTGACCACTGGTACGACGCCTGCCACCGGGGAGGATTGCGGTAAAAAGAAAGAACAAGTGGCTGAAAGATAGTAATGGTGGCTAATACTCAATAATCGATTCAAAATGTTTTATTTTTTGTATTTTTTTTTTAAATATTTTTTTTTTAGCTTATGGAATTAAAGAGTCGTAGCTTCAGATCCAAAGAGCCGCATATGACTCTCGAGCCGCAGGTTGCCGACACCTGTAGTGCGATTCACGTAACTTTTTGACGCGCCGATCAAGTTGCGGTGCGGTTACAATTAAGTTTACGCTTTGGTACAAAATGGTATTCTTGTAAGTGTTTAGCTGCGCGTGAACTGCGCGTGAGCTGCGCGTCAACTGTACGTCAGACGTATGAAATTTGTTTGACATAGACGTATACGCGCAGCAGTAGAATACGCTAAAATGTTTGCGTGACGCGAACTTGACGCGAGCGTATTTCGAGAATACGAAAAGGGCTGTTTTGATCGAAACTTAACCGCAACTGCACTGCAGCTGAATTTATTATAATACGTGAATCGCCCTACTGGTCTAGAGGAAGGCTTGTGCCTGTGTGGATTCAGGGCTTGGCAACGTGAAGACCTGGGATCAGTTTTTCAAGTAAAATACTTTTTTTCTTTCGTGATAAATGGCGACACGCGCACGCCATTTGCCCAATGGTAAGCGATACGAGCGTTCAAGGATCGCAGGAAATCCAAACAATACACGGCCGTTCTCTATATCCTATCTATCTTTAACTAGAGGTTAAAATGACTACCATTACTATGTCAGTTGAATTATACTCTTTATTAAACAAAGATAAACATATATATTTATCATGCCTAGCTAGTTATAAATATATGCACCATATCTATACCTCTCTATCTTTGTTCAATGAACCATAAAATGCAATAAAATATCTATTGAAATCTCTAGTTAAAGATAGATAGATTATAGAGAACGGCTGACAATGAATAACAAAGTAAACATTGGCATTCCATTGTGCTCACCATCTTAAGACATAAGATGTTAAGTGTCATATCCAGTAGTTACTCTGGCTAGCGGCTATAATATCCTTTAAGAGCGTTTATACCCTGCACGCCCTTTTTGGCTTAAAAACAGGACTTTTCAAATGAGTTAATAGCCACCAATAAACAATTTAAAGGAAAAACAATTATTACAAATTTTAGAAAAGGTTATCATCTAGGGATTATGGTGGAAAATATTATAGATTGATGGATAATTTGTGAGTACTATACGGATTACTGAACACAAGTTTCGTTATTTAGGCTTTAAATGGCAATTTAGAAGCTTAAGATATCCGAAACATATCAGATATCCGAAATATCCGAAATATTATCAGACTAATAAGACCCTTATGGAGGGATTTTGATGAGAAAAATAATCTTTTTGTGTTTAGTTCCTGAAAAATAAAAATTTAAACAATGCGAAATTATTCAGAAACTCTCGTCAAGAACATATTTTTTTTCACCAACTTATCGTACATAATTTTTTATAGCAATTGCATATTACAATAGAAGAACATCTTATCAATAAATTACCATTTTCATATTTCAACAAAATTAGTTTTCATGTTTTCTACAAATATTTTAAAAACCACTATAAAACATGCTGTCCGACGTGGATCAAATCAGACCGCCGCCGCAAGGCCTTCTAGAGGGAGGACGTATCGCTCGTCGCTCCGGCCTGGCTGCAGTCGATTATGCCGCGCGTAGTAAAAATAGCCACGCGCGGAATGCGATTACCACATCTTAGTACTTTGGTAGTAAAATATTTAATTATTTTTATTACCTACAATGATTTTGTAGTGAGTATAAATTATGTTTCAGGTAATATAATGGGATGTAATTCCGAGGCTAAATTATGTTATGTATTGTAATATAAAATTAAATATATTTCGTAATTGTAAGGGGTTGTAAGGCCCCTAACACTATTTATGTGTTCGAACACGAAATGATTAATAAAACGTCCGTAGTGTATACTGATTTGAATGCAACTTAACAATGTAATAATAACGAAAATATGATTAGTATCCAAAATTTGTATTATTCTTTGCTTGCACAGTAATATTTGTCTACTTATAATGCAAATAAAATATTTTTATGATATTATATTACAGTTACATTTCAATTGAATATTTGAAGCGCACGGATCAAAGTTGTTTGAGCCGATTGTATAGCGAGCCGACGCGGCAGCTCTACGCACACAGCTTTGGTCGCTTATGTGTGCGTGAAATTAACGAAGAAATACCTATAGTTGACTTTGCGCGCAAGGTGTATACGCTCTTAAACCAAAACACAACAGTGTATATTCATATTTGCTGTTTGGTTTGGTAGGTTCCCGCTGTTTGGTGGGAGAAATAGACATTGCGGTGCTACCTACCCAGGCGGCCTCACATCATATATGCGAGACCTACCTACTTTATTTAAGCTTTTTGTGTCTGATGCTTAAAAATCTATTGTCTGCGATCTGAATTTGAGCTCGGTACGGCATTAGTGTCGGCCGACCCTGCCATATCTTAGGATTTAAATGAATTTAATTAATTAATTTAATTTAATTGCAATAAAAAAAATACGAATCGTAGGTGGCAGAACTCCATCTTTCGGTATATTTGACTTCGGCTGTGTATGTACATATGTAGTAATATTTTACCTCGAGACGATACAAATATGATAACCGACACGGATCCCACGTAGTGCATAACGTTGCATTGTGCATCATATCCTTGCGGGGTTCATCTCCAAAGTAATCGAAAGTGATCACAATGTTGTAATCGATTGCACATTGATCTAAAAATTCACCGACAGACACCTAAAACATGAGAAATACATTATCATAATTCATTTTATTCTACCACCATCTCATCAGGTTGCAGATACAAATACCAGGAATCTCGAAAAATAAGTTACGGAAATATGACAGTGAAACATGACCACAGGACATGATCAATAAACAAGAAGCACCAAGTCACAACATAAAGAGTAGTGGAAACAATTCTTACCTTCGTTTTATTACCACAATCCAAAGTGCCATTTTGGAAGTAATTGTTCTCTCTTTCTCCATTGCCAAGGCAAAACATCCAGCCTTCATGGAAAGAGTATTCTATGGGTGCTACTTCTGCTTCTATGCATGGATCTACAGGTACCGGTATAGACTGCTTCCCATATGTACATTTACGTTCATGCATGTTCGCCTGAACTCTGTAGGCGTCTAAGTCCGGCTCAGAACCAAACGGACATTTATAGTAGTTACCTATAAATTAATTTATAAAACATTTTTAATGTACGTCGTACTTAATACCTCACTTTTTCACGCAATCGCGTTATCATGCATTGGCTTATTCAGTTAATCAGAACATCAATAACTGACTCACCCTTTCACGTACACACCCACTCACCCACTTATTCATTCACTCAGTCAACCACTCATTCATTCACTCATTCGCTCTTTTACCAAACATAATTTGACAGCCTCCGTGGCGCAGTTGGTTAGACGCCGCCTGTGAAACGAGAGGCCGCGGGTTCGATCCCCGTACCGAGAGAAATGTTTGTGTGGCCCACAAATATTTCTTCCGGGTCTGGGTGTTTGTGAGACCGAAAAGTCTCTCGTAGTTACTGTAGTACCCACGACACAAGACTCGATCTTAGTGTGGGGTCAGGACTATGTATGTGACTGTTGGGTGTTATTTATTTATTTATTTATATATTAATTTATTCCTGTTTCTACAAAGTGATTTTAGTTTACACAAATAGGAACCTATTAATTACAATTTGCAGTTACCGTTTTGTATAATGTAGATAGTCTTCTTGCGGGCACTGATAACTGTTCTCACGGTGAGTCCATTACCCCCGCTCTTGATGTTCTCCATCAAAACCTCCTGCGCTGCACGCTGTTCTCGGGACCACTTAGCTGCTTCTTCCGCTAAGATTTGCCTACTTACTGTACCTGGTGATTGTGTTGACTGAAAATTGGTTTAGAGACATACAATAACATTTAACCCTTGAAAGGTGATTAATTATTTTCATAATTTACTTCGGCTTAGTCAAGGACTGCAAAATGATATATTTATATGACGCGACAACCCTGTTCAGCTATGGGATGATGTGGGTTCATATAAATTAATAACTTTACCTGCGGTGGATTTTCCAGAATAACGTGAGGACGACCTAAGGTATGTTGCCATATTAACTGAGCCGCAACTTTGTGTTTGGCGCTATGATGAAGTGGCTGAATTTGCAGGATACCATACCACGCTAACTCTCTATAAACGCTATCAGGTAGGTAGCCGGTCTGGAAAAAATACATACAAAAGAATGTACTTAGACAAATATTTTGTTTCCTATTGTATTTAATTATTATACGTAACATACATTGAATTTAAGTTATGTTGAAAGAGTTTGATAAAACATTTCAATACTTACGGGCATGAAGTCCATGTGCCACTGAAATAATGGAAATAAAATATTAAGATTTGTAATATAACCATTCATAAATAAATATATCATTAAAATCATACTTCATAAAGAAAGCCTATTTCATTTATGCGATATTTTTTTTTATAAATCATAATTTTTTTTTTTTTGAGAATCACTTTTCTTCCTAATTCGAATCTAATAGAAAATCTGTGCGCATATTGAGACCAGTTGTGAAATGAGAGCAAAAATGAGTGGGTCTATATTTGATCCCGGACCAAATATTAGTGTTACCAAAAGTTCTCGACATACATAGGATACGATCTTAGCGGAAGGTCAAAACTATGTATGTGACTGTTCGATATATTTATTTATTAAATAAATATTCACTTATAATACCACAAGAGCTTCAAAATTATCGGGTATTTCCCGATAGGTTCGTTGCAAACAAATGAAGGAGTCAAAACTTGACGACTTTATTTGTTTGCAGGGAACCTTGAGGGAAATGCCAGATAATTTTGAAGCTCGTGTGGTATTCGGGGGATTATTTTTCCGTCCCAAATTTTAATTTCAAACTCATTTTCATGCAAAATCTCCAATTTTCACAATTGAATTCAACCTGTCAGTTTGACGTGTGGTTAATTTGACTGGATCATGTTTTGTTTTTTATATATAGCAACTACCAGAGAAAATTTTCAAAAAATTATCAGTATAATACCATGTAGGTTGTACCACGTGACGTCGAATGGTGCAATTCTATTGGTCGATATTTGGGTCGGAAAAATAATCACAAGTAAACAGAATATTTTAATATGGCATAAGGCGTAAGATTAATTTTATTTACCTCTTCCTCAATTTGTTCCGTAGTGAACGATTCTAGAAAAAGTACGTGATTTTAATCATTTTTTTTATTTTAAATTTACCACACAATTTTAATAAGTTTATACCTTCTTCATCGCTTATAATTTCTGTATGCACGAGCAGCAACTTTAAAAATAGAATACAAATTCTTAAATATCTAAATAAGGCCTGAAACATGGTGCGAAAAACTTATGTTAATTTCATACCTGTATCACTAAAATATAAATTGATTTTCTGTTTATCATTTTTTTTTATTCTATAGAAGGTGCTACACCTTGAAAGCAAGGCGAGAATGTTAATAATCGTTAGCCTTTTTTGCACCAATTATAAAGTTATCGATTTAACAGTTATTCGATATTTCATTAATCTTAATTGGAAGCCATAACATGAATTTTAATTAAAGAATGTAGTTTTATGTTTTGGAATACATAATTGGTAGCTACACAAGTAAAAGTTAACCCTCAGTTTTTCAGTACCCAAGTTTTTTTGCCGTGAATGGCGAGTCGAGCATGCCGTTCGCCTGATGGTAAGCGATACGATCGCTCATGAACAGTATCAAAACCGAACAACACCTTGAATTACAAAGCAATGCTTGGCATTCCACTGCGCTCACCATCCTGAGACATAAGATGTTAAGTCTCAATATGTCCAGTAGTTACTCTGGCTACAATGTCCTTCAATCCGAAACACAACAGTGCATTTAATCTGCTGTTTGGCGGAAGAAATAGACATTGCGGTGGTTCCACCCCAGGTGACCTCTCACTAAAGAAAGATCTACCACCAGTGTCAATACTTGGTAATAAACATTCGAATTAGCGAATACTATGTCTTCTTTGCTCAAAATTAATATGAAAGTGGTTCTTTGGTTTTGATAATTAAAATAGCTTTTAAACTGGCTATCAATATGGCTGTTAATCCATACTAACGTGGCAAGATCATGATAACCCCATTCATAAACATCACACACTAACACGCGTACGTGTTTAAATATGACCGATGACCGCGCTTAATGATTGGAATCTTTTGTTATAGAAAAATGAACTGAAATACAGTCCACTGTGCGTTAATGAATCTCTTGAGATCATATTGATATCAATAAAAAATGTGCGATCAATTAAAAATAACCCTGTATACCGTGAGTCGTGATTAGTATGGTTTAATTTGCCGATAATTCTTTTTCAGAAAAGAAGCGCGCTATTTTTCGGATTTTTTTTTGCCCCAACAGTAGTCGTGACTGATGGCGGGTTAAGTATTTTGTAGTTAAAAAATATTATCTTGGGTGTTCGTTTTGCTTTCCGACAAGTAAAACGGAACGTAAAGCATGGTTTCCTGACACACAGATAAAAAATGTTAAGGAATCTGTCAAATCCGCATCAATCTGTGAATCCGCATCAAACACTTTTCATTTTGGGCGTAACAATATTAATTATTGCATGCGACATTAATTTTAATTGCTCCAGCTGTCGCAAAAATGAACACATTAGATAAACAGTTAGCGGATCTTCGAATATATGCGAATGAATTGGACGCAAAGCTACAAGACGACATAAATGCCTTAAAAAAGAAGCCTTCAATTCCCCCAAAGAAAAACAAGGCACCGCTGCCGCAAATACCTCAAAGTTGCTCTGTGAAGTCTGCCTGCGAGCCCTCGTACTCTTCAAGACTCGAATATGGCAGCCGGACGAGCTCCACCTATTCGAATTTAGTGCCAGTAAAAAGTTGTATAGTGCGTAACACTGCGAAGGGTCGTAGCGGTGATGTGTTGCTTTACAGCAACTTATTGCCCCCCGGCGGGACTAACCATGTGTATTCCAACATGATGATGCAGCGTAATGCCTATGGTGGAGAAAGCATATACGACAGAGGCTCAGATGTTTCAAGAATCACAGATTTGGGGGCCCAGTCCAACTACAGCGAGTTGAGGCGCCCTGGCTCTGCTTACCCGCCATCTTCTGCCTCGGTGAATGCTCAAGATTTCTCAACTTATGGTGGTTCACAGACTTCATCAACTTATGAGTCTTTGTATGAACCAATCAACCCACGACCATGCAGCCAACTGTCTGGTACTTCATTATATGGTGGTTATGTTGGTACTGCTGAACCAACACCAGAGCCTGATGAAGCACTGTATTGCGGCAACTGCTACAAATGTGGAGAGAAGATCATGGGGGAGACCACAGGGTGCACAGCAATGGAGAGGATCTACCACATCAAGTGCTTCTGCTGTCAACAATGCGGCATCAATTTACAGGTATCAATAACATTTGCTTAGAGTTTATGAAATATACCTATGAATGGTCCAAAACAACATTGAGACTTTAAACTCAACCATCAAACTATTGTTATATCTAATATCATTATAACATATTTTATTCCAATATCTGTATATATAACAGTGGACCTGCATGTATTATGTAATAATTTAGTAGTTATTTTTATCAATTAATGTTATAGTTATTTTTTATCAATCACTTTTCCTTTTGCCTTAACTGATTAGCTTTTGATGTTTTGTGTTGGTATAGAATGTGCTTTATTATTATCCTTGTATGCACTTCTCTATAAAAAAATATACATACATAAACACCTGTTTCTTAGAAGGGATAGGCAGAGGTATGAGGACACCCACAATTGGCCATGTATGTTCCCCATCATGTGATAGGGGGTGAGCCTATCACCATATCGGGCACAAATTAATGACTCCAGGCTGATAATGAATATAAAATTCCAATATCACTTTGTCCAACTTGGGATTCGAACCTGAGACCTCAACTTAGTAACCGTACCATAGTACATCTATGCCAATGACACAGTCTTAAAAATATAGGCAATGTAAAAAATTAATTAGAAGATAATATTCAGACATGTATTTTAAAATGCTTATCAATATTAATATCTGCAAACACTTGTATTGTGTGCTATACTCATTGAATTATGACTCATCATAGATTAAATGATGAATCATATTATTTTCTAGAATTACCATACATAAACTGAGCTGCAAGATCATGGGTTAAATTATTATCTGAGTAATATTAAAATATATTACTCACCTATATTACTATAGTATATTACTCACCTTCGATTTGCCGACGATATTGTAGTCTTGGTAGAATTTCTGGAAGACCTTAGCACTATGCTCGCAGACCTTAATCGAGTCTCCCAACAGGTGGGTCTTAAAATGAACATGGATAAAACGAAGATCATGTCGAATATCCATGTTGTGCCCACCCCCATTGGAGTTGGGGGCTCGACTCTCGAAGTTGTAGACAAATATGTCTAATTATGACAAGTGGTCCGGTTAGGCAGGTCCAACTTCGGGAGAAACGTCAATCTTCGAATCCAACTCATTTGAGCAGCGTTCGGGAAACTTCGCGACGTCTTCTTCTTCCAAAATACCTCAGTGCCTAAAATCGAAAGTTTTCGATAGTTGTGTGTTTTACCAGTGATCACATACGGCACCGAGACGTGGCCTCTCACTGTGGGCCTCATTAAAAGGCTCAAAGTCACTCAACGAGCCATGGAAAGAGCTATGCTCGGTGTTTCCCTACGAGATCGAATCAGAAATGAGGAGATCTGTAGGAGAACGAAGGTTATCGACATAGCCCATAGGATTGGCAAGTTGAAGTGGTAGTGGGCCGGGCACATAGCTCGTTGAATCGATGGCCGTTGGGACCGAAAAGTTCTTGAGTGGAGGTCACGTACAGGCAAGCGAAATGTCGGATGCCCGCCTACAAGGTGGAAGGACGATCTGGCTAAGATTGCAGGAAGTTGCTGGATGCAGGCCGCTTCCAACAGGTCATTGTGGAGATCGTTGGGGGAGGCATATGTTCAGCAATGGACTTCCTATAGCTGATATGATGATGATGATGATGATGAATATTAAAATAATATTTTCTCTGTATAAATCCCTAATGATTCAGAAACATTGCTTTAATGATCATTTTAACACCAATTTAAAATGCTATCTTGTAGCTTTGAAGCTGATTTGTAATCTTTATTGTGTCACTGTTATGAAAGTTCATTGTACTCCTCATCAAATTAACATACAAATTCATTATGAATAAATTATTACTCATTTGTCGTCAATATTGAATACCAATTTGCTTTGTCATTGTCTTACAGCCAAGTCATATTGTAGTGAAATGTTTAACATACACTGGGCTATTGGAATGAGATCCACAAACCACTTTTTGTCAAAATGTAAACAAGTCGGAAAGTTTTAAAAGTAATATAGTATTATTTTTTTATCATAACATCCAGAAGTTTCTTTGAAAATTAATTCTGGGATAAAATTCCAAAGGAAATTTAGTTAGGAAAAGAAACATACAACTAGAATTTACGCTAAATTAGTCTTTGCGAAAACTACTCGTATATGCCATATTTTCACTAATCTTGTATACATGGTAACAAGTAATAAACAAGAATATGGGTGTTATTTTTATTACTATACATTGTTATTATTTACATGTCCTACAAAAGATTCTAAATTCTGTTGTGTTACCCTGATTTAAATTTTTATCTTTGTGTAAATAAGGAAATATAATTGTTTAATTAAAATGACATCAAATACGTATATTAATATATTTCTATTGTCGAGTAATATATACTATATTGACCTTTTTTTTTAACTAGGGCAAAAACTGTTTATGTTCCTCTTCCCACAGCCCCCGGGGAGGGATGTGGGAAGGATGTGTCGGGGTCACCAGCCTTCCAGCCCGGCTTTGAGATGTTAATGCCGGGCTGGGTCCCTAACGCTGATATCCTATGCCGGCATACCGACCAAAACCCCTCGATGGCCCTCTTCGCGCATATTAGGATGACTGCGGTTTCTGCTAGCGTGATTCGCCTGGTACTATTCCGCAGTCAACCTATGCAGTTCGGATACCTATAGCCCCCCCTCCGTCCATAACAGGGCGACATGTACGCGTCCCCATAAGCACCCAATAATCCCAGTGGTCCCATTTAGTCGCCTTCTACGACAGGCAGGGAAAACCGTGGTGGAATTCTTTTCGCCCCCTTGCCACAGGGCGGGGCGCCAGGTCTAATTATGGCCATTAAACTGGCGCCGCCTTCTCCGATATCTTTGCCGACGGGATGGATCGGTTCTATCGCGATCCCTTTCGGCGCTCATTTTCTGTGAGATAACTCGCTCACAGAAAGAGCACCGCTTGCCATGACCTTCGATTCCCGAACATTGAGACAACAACGGTCGGGAGTGTAAGGTCGTCCGCTACAATAGCGCGAAGAGCGCTGCGTTCTTCTTCCTAGGCTTGACATTCCATCAGTGTATGCTGGGCTGTGTCGTCCGGGCAGTTGTCACAGTGGTGACACACGGCGGACTCCTCTTTCCGTGCTACTCGCCACAGGTAATGTCCAAAGCATCCATGCCCGGACAGTACCTGTGTCGAGCGGAAAGTCAATGCACCGTGGCGCCTGTGCATCCATTGGTCGAGGATAAGGCGCACTGCCTCGACTAATCTAGCACCAGCACTGGGATTTTCCAGCCTGGTTTGCCATTCCTCCACGGCGGCTCCGAAAAAGGAAGGAGGCTTTTTTGCCTCGATCTCCCTTAGGACCGGCATTGCCCCACGGCCTATGGCCTCTTCTCGCCAATGATATGCGCGTGAGAGGGATTTGGCATCAAGATCCCACGGTAGAGTACCGGCCATGACGCAGGCCGCCTCATGGGAGATTGTGCGGTAGCCCCTGATCAACCGCTGCGCCAGTGCGCGGTGAGGCCTTCGCAAAGTATATATTGACCTGTTGTTATGATCCTTAATTGGCGATAGTATATAAATCTATTTTATGTATCTTGTCCATATTTAAATATTGATATAAAATTTACCGATTTTGTTTAGGGGGCGTCCATAAATTACGTGAGGTGTTTTTTTTAATTTTCTGCCCCTCCCTCCCCCCCTGGTGAGATGTCGTGAGATTTTATTCAACCCCCTCCCCCATCTCCCAATCACACGTGAGATTTTTCAAAATGTGAGTTTCTTACGTAAACGTGTTGGATTGTTATTGTAAAAAGAAAAAAACAAATTTGCTTCGTGTTTTATTTACGACTAGTTATGATGACTAGTTATGCATGTACAATCTGGATTAAATGGACCAAAATAGTATAATTTTTTTTTTGTTTCAATCAGAAAAAAAATTGCGTGATATTTGCCGAGACCCCCCCTCTCTCCAACGTAAGATTAGATGAGATTTGACTCGACCCCCTCCCCCCCTTAAACACCTCACGTAATTTATGGACGCCCCCTTAGATCGATTTTCTATAAAATGACATCCATTCATCATTCACTCATCAGCAGTGATCATTTATTATCGGGTGACTTGTGTGCTTTCTTGCCAGACCCACAGAGCTATGAAATAATAAATACAAAACTCTTAAACAATCTTCTAAACATACTTAAAAAGACTAATAGAAATATTTCCTAATTTATTCAATACAAATAAAATTGTTGCATATTCAAGGGCCGACCGTTCTACGCAGTCCAGGGTCGAGCGTTGTGTGAGCGCGACTACTTGGACACGTTGGAGAAATGTTGTGTGTGTGGAGATCCCATCCTGGACCGTATCCTGCGAGCTACCGGCAAACCCTACCATCCTCGCTGCTTCACCTGCGTCGTGTGTCAGAAGAGTCTCGATGGTATACCATTCACAGTTGACGCCGTTAATCGCATTCATTGTATTGAAGACTTTCATAAAAGGTGAGTCGGTAACATTGGCAGAAGATTTGAGCACACTCATGGTCTTATAATTATAATTTTAGGAGTTCTTTAATGAGTTCTAAAACTAGTGATCAGGTTTTTTTTATCTATTCACGTACTTCAATCGATTTTCAATATAGCTTGGTCGTAAAATTCATGAGTTTAGTATCGGGGATATTTCATTAACTATATTATGTTCGTAAAATATGTATAGTCACACGCATAGTTCTCAACATCATCATAAGATTCACGTCTTATACCGTAGATATTCAAAATAACGAGAATCTTAACATTCACACAAACACCCATTCTTCAAACAATTATTTATTAAGCACACAAACATTTGAATTTGCGCGGGTATTGAACCAGGGGTCACTCTATAAAAACGATACGAACTTGAATGTTCGGACGCCGTACATAAAACTTCACTAATGTGACTAGATACTCCACATTCCACAAAATGTTAGGCTCAATTGCACAAACTAACTTTGCCAATACCTTTACCCTTGAAACTGTCAATTCCATACATTCGCAAGGTCAAATACATCTCAAATGTATGGCGATGACATTTTCATGGGCAAAGGTATTGGCAAAGTTATTGACAGCCTCCGTGGCGCAGGCGGTTAGACGCCGCCTGTGAAACGAGAGGCCGCGGGTTCGATCCCCGCACCGAGAGAAATGTTTGTGCGGCCCACAAATATTTCTCTCGGGTCTGGGTGTTTGTGAGACCGAAAAGTCTCTCGTAGTTCCTGATACCCACGACACAAGACTCGATCTTAATGTGGGGTCAGGACTATGTATGTGACTGTTGGGTGTTATTATTATTATTATTATTAGTTACTTGGTGCAACTGAGCCTTAGATTCCTCTATCGTACGTCGCAACCATAGACTATGTTCGAAGAAAATTATAAGTATAATAGAGAATAGTATTTATTTTTAGAAGTAGAAATCTTATAGGTAGGTATCTTACTCCGGACGTCGAACATTCGAAGTTCGTATCGTTTTTATAGAGTAACCTCCCTGCTACCTCTCGTTTCTCGAAAGAGAAAAGTTAGTAAAATTTGAAATTCCTACCATTAATTAGTATTTTGATTACAGATACGCGCCCCGCTGTGCGCGGTGTCGCGAGCCGATAGTACCTGAAGGCGGCGCCGAGGAGACCGTCAGGATCGTAGCCCTGGACAAGAGCTTCCACGTGGCCTGCTACTCGTGCGAGGATTGCGGCGCGTCCTTATGTTCTAGGCAGGAAGGTCGAGGTTGCTACCCACTAGATGACCACCTCTACTGCAAGGAGTGCAACGCCAGACGCATCCAGGATTTGTCCAGGAATATTAATTAAAATTATAGATTGAGCAGTTCGTTGGTTGTTCATGGGCGTATATGGGCTTAGTGGTGGGATAGAAGAAAAGACAGTTATTAGTTGGAATTTAAAAAAGTTACATTTAATTAACTTTTAAAGTTCAATTTGGTTCATTGGATTACATTATTTTTAATGATAATCTTCTAGGGATCTACCAAATTATGGTTAAAGTTTGCTACTCCCTTTCTTATTTTTTAGTTTCAAGTAAAAATGAGGCAGCTACACCCCATGTTATGCCCATGCCACTGTGTCGTTTTGTGGTATTGGTGAATTAAGTTTGGATGATCAAAGCAATGTCTTACTAGTACTAATACATTACTGCCATAGGCGATAAAAATGTCCAACCATGTTACTTTATGTAACTTAATAAATAGTCTGATTTTTACGGTTTTAATAATTTTACAATCACTAAAGGCTTTTAATGAGGCTGGTGCATTATATGGATAGTTATTTGTTGTTTACAAACATGTTAGGTACAAAAACTGCAAGCTTCACAATATCTATCTTGTAGAAAATATGGATGTTTAGATTTTAGAATTGTAGGAAAATTTCGAGCCCAAATATTGGTTTGCTAGAAAATTTGTAATTGTTGTTAGTCAAAATGAGATTTAATAGTATTTTATTCTTAGGTAATGTGAAGTAGTTTTGATGTAACATTCCCCTAGCATTTATGTAATTGTTATTGAAAGAAGGCTGTGTAGCAGTAACCATTCAACAATATTTACAGTATTAATTTTGTATAATATTTTAATGTGATCACTCGATTTGTAAGTTTTTTATAATTTTGTAAACTATTTGTATGTTAAGGAATGACTGCATTTACCCTTTTTGTGTTTGTATTATCGCCTAATTTTAGGAATAAATACAGGATCAAAGTATGGGAGCTATTATGTTAATTTTTACTGTGGTTTATTACAAATATAAATATTAAAGAGCATTAAAGTATCTGTAAAAAATAGTTATAAATTATATTCAGACATAGACATGTTGGCTCTGAACAATTTACAAGACTAAGATATTATTTTATACATATTTTAGTTTCTAACTTATTCATAAATAGTTTTAAAACCTATTTTAGTTACCGAATGTTTTATCTTCGCCCAAAATGAATACAAAAATCATTCGAAAGGGAAACATTCGATATTTAAAATAGGTTTATAAATTGTCTATGAATTGGCTGTTAGTCCATAAGCTTCTTCACACAACAGTGCCATGTTATAAGTTGTATGATCCTTTAGGTTGTGTCTGTATTGTATGCATTGATCTTAAAGTTTACTATGTTAGACAATAAGGATATACTCTATGTACTTACCCGTGAGTCAAAGAATAAATTGATGTTATGGACAAATTACTTTTACTTTTAATTACACAGTGCCATAAGGTACTTAAGCCTTGCGGTATCCCTATTATCGAAACTTGAGTAATGTTATAAAAAGTTTAATATACCTCTTCATTAAAAGAGAACATTTCGGAATATTATAGTTATGATACAAGCTTAAAAATTGCCAAGGAACACAGCTATTATTCTTGTTTTACTATACTTCCATACTGACAGCCAAGAAGCAACTTGATGCTGTTATCCGTTTGAGGTACAAGTAAGATAAACAATTATTCACCTTTAAGCATCAGAAAAACATGAAGTTTAGATAATTTATATTTATTAAAAGCTTGCAACTTTCTATAGGCTACAGTCGTATATATATTGGCCATTTTTTAATAATTAAGCACTTATTTTCCTTTCAAGTACCAGGAAAACGTAGTCGACAGAATACTATTCTCAATAAACTAACAAAAAGTTATTATATTATCGATGGACTACATACACTTGGCAAAACTAATATTTTTAAATTGAATGGTTATCTCCTTTCGAGTACCAGGAACGCATAAAGTATGTGGAGATTGGTTCGTGGTATTTATTCATAACAAGAAGCCTAATTCTTATTGGCTACACCTAATTAGCCTACTAGTTAAGTATGAGTTTAAGCCACGCCCACCCACTACGAAAGATCAACCACTCAGCGTCTCCTTGATGCTACGTCACTCTATTCCTATTAATATTTAGCAACTACCGCAATATAATATTTTGTTACAAACTACAATAATTTCAATGTATACTAACCTCGATTTCAAATATCGCTGCAATAGGAAGATAAATATACGGATTCGTTTCGTCAGCAATAAAATATCGGTAGCGAGGGATGACTTGTGCGTGCATACATGAAATGTGCGTATATGTGTTGTGTGCGTGAAATATGAGAATGATAAAACATGGAACAATGGCTAAGAGAATGATGGACGCTGACGAAGCGAAAATGTTGTCAGAGTCGATCCAACTGGAGATGCATCGTAGATACGATCCCATAGAGGTAGGCAGAGACCTATTAATTCTAACTAAACATTGACAGTAGTATACAGCCTCCGTGGTGAAGTTGGTTTGAAAATTCCTGTGAAAGGTGAGGCCGCGGGTTCGATCCCCGCACCGAGAAAAATGTTTGTGCGGCCCACAAATATTTATTTCGGGTCTGGGTGATGTGAGACCGAAGTCTCGTAGTTCCTGATACCCGCGACACAAGACTCGATCTTAGTGTGGGGTCAGGACTATGTATTTGACTGTTGGGTGTTATTATATATTATATATTATTAGTGATATTTGGATAATTTAGCACATTTTGTTTATAATTTCAACTATAACAAGTGTACATGTAAATATGTACATCTACAAACACCAAAGTGCTTTTTTGTTAACCTTAAAATAGTTTATAAAGGCGATTCATCAAACGTTAACGTGTGTGTGCGTGTGTGTATGCCACAATCCGGTGTTAACCAATCACCAAACAACAGCACAGTTGTGTGTTGGTAATAAAATAAAAAATAATTTAAAGTCATCATTTTTAATGTTTAATCATAGAGACATTACTTAAGCATTTTCTATTGAACTTGAATCGTCATCTTACAAAATCTAAACTACAGTTTACTTATGTATCACTAACAAATAAGAAGACTTTGGCTTCTTTCAAAATAGAAATATTAAAATTAGTTCATTTTTCTATGCAAGAAATCTTAGATTATATACTCGTCTAGATTGAGCAATGTCAACAAACGATGCGCTAAAAGTGTCCTCACTTTCGGTGATATGTGTGAGTACCGGTCGTGTAATTATTGTAATCCAACTGTCAAGGTGTGTGTGTTTAGGGATGCCTACTCCAGATTATTAACTTAACTTTTCCCCATTATTTGATATACAAAATAGGTTAAATAAAATATTTTTTCTTTATTTAAAGTAATCATACTATTAATTATATTTATAACGCATTTTAGTAAAAACAATAAAGATCTAAACCCATCTCCTAGTGTTTGTTTCCGAATAGAATTAACTCTTTGGATTTATTGCCTGGGCTGTTATCTGATTTCTGTATTTATGTAAAATATAAATCATCATAAGTAAAATGTTCGGAACACACAACTGAAGTCATGTGAGGCTACGAATGGTCTTCTTTTCGTTTCCGCTGTGTAATGTCTCTCCAGCAATTTGCTAGTACGGAATCCGTAGGAAGTCTAAAAATATTATTAGGACCTTAAATAAGTTCTCGCTGTTCATCAAAGATGACAATAGCAGTACTCCGTTTGTGAAATTTTGAATGGTAATACACATGCAAGGCAAAGAGTTAATAAAATTACTATGAAGCGCATGTCGTCGTGGGTTTCATTAATATCGTGTAGGTAAGTATTATTTACTCATTAAATAAATAATGCCATTCTTCTTGTTGTTATTCTGATCGAAATATTATGTAATGATATTTGTGTTTTATAGTTTCTCCCATAGTTTCAACAAATCTTCCTAGTAATAAATTGACAACACTGGCCAATGAAACTCATCTTCAAAATAATGAATTAAAAGTTCATGTTTTCTTCAAATAATAGTGGTTTAACAATAATGTTACCGATAGAAAGTGTTATTGGTATTATTATACAGTTTTCCCACACAATTGCGATACAATTCGACAGCACAAACCGGCATAATTAATTATTTTTCGGGAGCACGTTATCCATATGTAGTTCAAATGACACTGACGTAGGTGAGAAGCGAGTCTACCAAATTTGGTAGACTTTTTTGAGCCGTGCGGTGAGGTGTGATGTGTCATCTAGACGAGTATATAATCTAAGGCAAGAAATGTTGTAATTTACAAAATTAACAAGCCGATGCTTCACTTGTAAAAAGAACAGAGGAACAATTTCTTCATATGGCAATTTTAAAACATCACCTAATCAAATATTTTTTTTAAATAATAATACATGAATCATTTTATGTTTTAAAATGAACAATTCTGAAGGTATCATTTCGAGGTAATAGAAAAATATAGCACTTTCAAATTCATGCATGGGGTTCATATTACCAGTTATTTTGAAACTATATTAATATACTCCTAAAAGTGTAGATCCCGCAACCGACATTGAACTGGGAAATAGTTGCCGAATCCCACATTGAATAGAACCACGTCTCCAAAATGTACATAATGTCTATAATGAAAACGTGAATAAAATGAATTATCGCGTCTGAATTGTATAATGCTCTTAAAGAGATTCAATTAGTTTTTTATCCAGTCCATCAGTTACTATTCAGTGCCCAATTGATTCATTATTTACATACGCTTCGCGACAATCGGACATACTTACTCAATCTAACCTAATATTTATATTAAATCCAACACATTTACGAGTTGAAACACACACCGCAATCAAGAAAACAAATACTTAGAAGTATCAAAACGAATTGTGAAATGAAAAATCATTCTACACGCTATGTCGCCCATTGTTGAATAAACAAACATTCATGCATACATAGCTTGTTCGGAGAATACAAGTGATATACGATTGTTGCCAATTGCAAACATATGAGGAGCAATATTAAACAATGTATTAATTCACTAGCATATAAAATAATATTAATTTTACTTATAATTTAAATTAACGTTTGTCTTTGAGAAATAATTCGTTATGACCATCACATGCAAATTGGCCTCTGTAATCCATATATATTTGAGATACCAACATTTCACATTAAAGGAATGTAGCATTGACAATCAATCTGTTGCGAAATTATAAATACATTATGAGTGGCTGAGAGTTTATTTACACGTGCCAGTCAGTATTCAAATTGTACTAACTGGTGCCCTTTCAAAGAACATACTTTATAAACTTATTTCACTCTAACTGTACAATTTTTACATTTCAAATTTGTATCACCATAGATAAAGCTTTTATGTTTTGGATAATAAAAAAAAGAATACTTAAAAACTGTTATCCTACATAAACATCTACATACAGTTCATTTACATTAAAAATTACTTGTCGTGTCCTAACTTAGATTATTGTACAAATAAACTTAATACACTCTAATAAATTAACAGTTAATAAAATTGGTTTTCAATGTAATCAATGACAGATAAAGGATTTATAGGCAAAAACATCTTAAACAGTTTGCTGGAAAACATTAAAATGATCATGTAGATCTGTTTTTATATTAAATTACTGAAATATAATTTAAAATGGATATACTACGGCATAAGTTAAATAAGGTACAAGAATTCTATCAGAAATCATGTAAATTAATTTACTTTATTTTCAATATACACAAATGGCATGCAACTGAATTGTTTCCTCTTCAAATTATATGCAAAAATGTGCCTATTGGTATCAACTTTACATTAACATAATGGTGTGTTGTATTCCAATAGAACACAGACTATTTACATAATAATATGTATGTCACATAGTTACATTATATTTTTTCACATTTTACATATTTATCATACTACCATATTTCAATATACTTTGCAAAATGTGTACCATGTACATACTACGCAATGAGCAACTATATAAAAATATTACAAGTAGAATACTCCATACCTATTAAATGTTACAATATGCAGTAAATTCAACAGTGAATTATTACAAACGCAATAAAACTCTTGTGCAGATATATTTACATTTAATTTGTATTAAAAATTTTCCTCTGCTTTTTCAAAAACATAAACTTTATTTTATTGCTTTAAATACACTGTCATATTGTAATTGTTACTGGTTTAATAACATTGCATGATTAGTATTAAAGTGACCAAATTATAAAGTAATCCTTTAGCATCTACCATTTAGGCTTTTATTAAACATAAATGTCAAATTATTCCATTTAATTCAACACAACCGACTAAAATAACAATTTCAATACATCCAACTAATATCGCATTCTCTTTAATACTAAGCATACATCTGCAAAAGCGTTTTCTACCGTCATAAGGGAAGGCAAGAACCAAATTTCACACGTACACATTCATCTAAACGCACTTTTTCGCCTCTCAACTTTCTCCGAGCTGGGGTCCCATTCTGCATCATCGGGATCGTCTCCATCGAATGCCGTGGGTGACATAGGGGAGAGTGTACTGGAGCGATCATCTTCGAGGGTTGGTAATAGGGGTGGGGGTGGTGGCAGGGGCGAAGTCTCGGGGCTGCAGTGGCGGTACCCGTCGGGCATGGCGGCCACCATGTCCTCATACAAGTCGTCCGCCAACGGGAACTGACGCGGCGTGTACGGTCTCACTGTCTGGAGGGAATAAACAAATCTTAACGTTACTTTGGGTGTTGTGTTAGTAGTTGTGAAATGGTTGGATTAGTTCATCTGTGATGATACAAATGGTAAAATTGTGAGTTGGTAATGCAGGATGCATCGACATTAATGCATTCTGAAAATTCTCTAGGACTATATTTTACGCCCATAATCTTCTACCATGTTATACTGTCTCTGTATGAATAGTTGAATTTTGGCAACAATAGCAGAGGTTAAACTACATCCTAGAAATGTTAAATATTAGATTATATATTGGTTCTGGATTGGTCACTACTTTAATAAAAATAAATTAGTCCATATATTTTAAAAATAATTTTATAATATAGGCAAAGTTCCTTGTAGTGAGGCATAAAGGTACCATAAACTAATTATAGAATTTTAATATTAATATGACTATCACTACATAGTCTAAAACAAAGTCGCTTTTTCTGTCCCTATTTCCCCTTGTTTGCTTAAATCTTTAAAACTACGCATATAGATATTTAAATTAATATAAGACATAGGTCCTACATGTATGGTACTTGGCGGCACGCCTTCAGTATGTTACGCATATATTTTGATTTGTTGGCTATTCAAGTCATTAAGGCAATTAATCAACAAGTACAATGAAATAAATATATTTTTTTTGGTTTGCAGTGGTACTTATTTTTTATTTTTTTTTAGTTCTTAGTGGTTTTTTTTGTTTTGAAGTCGGATTTTATTTTTTTTTATTAAAAATTTTAGTCAGTTGTATCTTTTTAGTGTTGATAGGCATTTAAATGAAGAAGAGTTGGTTCCACAAGGAATATGTTCTTTCCGATGACAATGAAGTCGCTTAAATCGGCTAAAAGCTGCCGAAGATATTGGAGTATTCACATGTTCAAAAAATTTATTCTCCTCCCTCGCTCGCTGCCCCCTTTTCCATCTACCAGCTTAGCTTTTATACTGGATCCAATGCAAAAGAACCATTTGAATCTTACTACTTTTGAAGAATTCTACTCTCCAGGTCTGAACATGATCATCAGATCTTCACGTTGTATTCCTGGGATCAACGTGTCAATATGTTCTTTCCAATGAAAAATATATCACTAAAGTCAGTAAAAAGCTGCCGAAGATATTAGTATTTACGTGTATTATAATTTTATCACCCACCCCCCTCCCCCTACCCCTTTTTCCCCTCTCTCAATGTAATTTAACTTTTATAATAAACCTAATGCAAAAATAACCAGTGGAATCCTACTTAACTTTGAGGAGTTCTCCTCTGCAGCTCCGAAGATATTCATCAGATCTTCACCATATTTTTATGGGACTAAATGACAAGCACCAGCTTTCAATAGAAGAAAGAATGGTCCAAATCGGTTCAGACAGTCCAGAGAAACGAGGTAACAAACATAAAAAAAAAACAACATACAGTCGAATTGAGAACCTCCTCCTTTTTTTGAATAATAGGTAAAAACCATATTGATGCAAAATGTGCAAACCAATTCTGTGACACTCAAAACGTATATCAGTAAAATCCAGAACCATCAAGAATGCATGAGGTGACTAATGAAAGTGATGTTAGAACCAAACAAAATGGGAGACCTACAGACCTACAGATGTGAATGAATGATGAAAGATACAGACGTGATGGATATATGATATTACCACATTTTTTTTCTTTTCCTTTTTTTTATATCGACATTAGCTTATTATTTATATCTAGTTACTTATCATTCGCAATAATACAACTTAATTAAGAAAACAAATAAAATGTAACTAGTATGCCCCTTAGTTACTTTACTCTTCTAAAAATAATAAAAAATAGTAATGTTGATGTGTGAGTACTCGCCTCAGGTCCCTCATCTTGTTCCCTGTGCGTATCACGTTGCGTCGGCTGGCACACATCCTGTTGCATCGTGTGTTGCAGCTCGAGTTCGCGTTGCAGTTCGCGACGCTGTTGCCGCTGCTGTTCGCGCAACAGTTCGCGGTGGTTCTGAGCGAAACGAGTCCTCTCGCTGCGTTCTGCGCGAATGTGCCTCTCTGTTACCGCTTGCTCCGATATGTCTTCTTCCTGCTTGTTACAAAATTTTGTGTTAGCAGTTATAAACAAAATAGATAAATACATCCAGAGCATTTAGTCCTGATCCCACTAAGAAGTGCGAGTATTGTGCCATGAATGTTAAGTTTGTCTATTTTAAATGCTGAAAATAGAATCTTAACTCTAAAGAGTAAACTAAGTAAAGAGCTGGCCATCTCAGCTTTTATTATGTTTTAGTTTAAAATTGCTATATATTTTCTTTGTCACTTTGTTTGTAGCCCTTCCAAGTATATATTTTCTAGTTATAAAAATAGAGAAATATTTATTTCTATACTCCATCGGTTTAGGTACTTAACTAAATGTAAACAAACCATAAAAAAGGTTATTTAACATTGCCATTTCTCATTTCTAAACTAATTGAAGGCAAAAAAATGTTAATGTAAATGTAAAACTACATTGCATGTTCAAATTTATTATAACGATTATAATTATGAATGTGTGAGCTTGGAAACAATTAAATTATGTAAGATCATAATTAAATTATCTAAATTAAATTTTCTAATTTTACATAATGCAATCTGTCTATAAAAAAGACCCAAACAATCAGGCATCCAAAACATTTTCATAAAACTTACAAGAAATATTATGCTACAAAATCTAGAAGTACGACTTTACCGTAATGCGACCATTTAAATGAAAGATAATGCTTTAGGTCGGATAACTAAGCATCATCAAATTATGTTATCTATGGCAGCCAATTATTATTCATTGCATTAATGTACTTACTGTTTTCGTGAAGTGGTGAAGTGTTTGGAAGTGTTCATCGTTGTTCTTTACTTTGTTTTAGTTATTATTTGTTATAAGTGGCTGTTAATTGTTGTTAATACTTGTTACTTGGTTGACTAAGAAAATATTCGTAAATTGGACACTGCAATAAAATGTTGAACAACCATGCGTCACGTGTTCTGGTTTGTTTACATTTAGTTAAGTACCTAGTTATGTTACCCTGTCACACCCCTACCATAGTAATGTTAACGCATGATCGACCAACACAGCTTGCGTTGGCATTTTAAGAAAGGATGTTATGTCTAGAATAAAACATTAGCATTAAGCATTATAGGATAGATACGATTTGTATTTTGTCATAAGAGTTTAATATAAGAGAGCATCTCACTCTGCTCACACCTATTCACTTAGTTTTAATTTTAATTTTTTAAAAAACCTAAAGACGTTCCCTCAAACTTGACTACCTAAACCGATGGAGTAAAGTTTTGTTTTTATTAATATATACACCATAACCTGATTTATATACCAAAAATTACGTGCGATTTTTCGGTTTTACATACTCATAGATAACTTAAATATTTGTCTAGTTGTGGCGATCTATTCCGTATTCTCTCGTTTCACAATAGGCATCTAACCATATGCGCTAATTTACGACACAAGTGCTGTCGAACTTATACTGCATATACACGCGTTTTGTTAAATACTGGTGGTAGGTCTCTCATATGTGAGAGGCCATCTGGGTAGGTACCACCGCAATGTCTATTTCTCCCGTGAAACAACACTGCGTAAATGCACTGTTGTGTTTGAAATGAAATGAAATGTATTTATTGATCACGTAGGCAATTAAGGAGCTCTTATGACAAGTCAATACACATAGAACTAATCTCTATTTACAATATATTTCCTAAACTTAGTATTACTTATTTTAATTTCTTGCTTTTATCAAATTATTCATTTAGTTTTTATTCATATTTTATTTAAAGTATGTTTTTACTTTATAGTAATTTATTTGTCAACGAAATACATTATTTACGTTAGTCAAATAAAATTATATTATTTGTGGACCATAAATATTACAACGGTGCGTAGCGGTTTATAGTTACCACCGGATCCAACGCGGCCCTTCCTGAGAAGACCCGGCAAAACAAACTCAGTGGGCTTACACTACAACTGGAACTACGCGACGCGACCCAGTCCTGAGTATATCCAGCGAATAAGACTCAGTGGGCTTGTTTTGGGTCCAACTTAAGACAACGACCATAAGTATTTCCGATACGCCCCGTATGTTAGGCTTACTGCCGGATCCAACGCGGCCCCTGACTGAGAAGACCCGGCGAACAAACTCAGCGGGCTTTACTTTACCACTGGATACTACGCGGTGCGACCCATTTCTGAGTAGATCTAGCGAGTCAAACTCAGTGGGCTTGGTTTTGGTCAATTTACTAAAATAAGTATTTGTGACTTGTCTTACAAAGATTTGCCATATTAATTATTATTTTTATACTGGGTGGAATCGCTTATCGTCACGAAAAAAATTGTGCATGACAAGTACATGACTTAGAACCCTTTGGCATACTTATTTTTTTTTTTATGTTTTTGTTTATGTAGTGTAAAATTAATTTACCACTACTAGTTACTAATTTAGAATAAGTTATTCATAAAAAAACATTGTTTAGAGAAATATGATATAAAAGAAAAAAATCTTCATAAATACACATCATTGTTACCCTACTTTATACAATATGAATTCGAGTAGAAACTTCTAAATCTAAATAATAAAATCCTTTGATCGCGCCGCCCTCGCCGCCGCAAGCGCAAGTACCAAGCGTGCCGCCGCGCCGCGCCGCCGACACCAAACAGGGATGTTGCCACTTCCTCAGTCGTGTGAATTCGTTACCGAGTGACGTACGAAATTATTTTGGTTATTCGTTAGTTTCTTGCGGTTAAAATGAGTGATTACACGAACAGTGAGTATGTGGCAATGATGACATGCTATGTCCGATCCAATGAAAACTTGGGTCATGCAAGAAGGATGTATGCAGATCCAGAACATCTGCAGTCTTTGCGTAGGAATGGTATCATGAATGATGAATCCGAGTTCCCAGCACAAGAACTATTTTAAAGACTTATCCGAGGCTACTCGATCATGGTAAGTTCAGTCTTCTTAATCATGCAAGAATCCGTGACCTTCCACAGCGAAGTAGTCTATTCTCGACTTTATTATAAGGTTTAAATAAAAACATATGCAGCTTTTTCTAAGATAGTAGGTACGTTATGAAAATAATATGTTCAAAATCTTAACAACTTACCAACAACTACATTTACTTAAATGATCCTAACACACTAAGATTCTAAGTAAATCAAAATGTTATATGGTAATATTTAGAGTAATAATACCGATAAATAGGCGCGAAGTAAGTTCAAGGTCGATGCTCGATAGTCAGCTGCGGTGTGGCGTGAATCATACACGCGCGCGTCTGTGTAATGCATGTCGTTGCACTTTTAAGTGTAGGGTGATTTAGATAATATGTGTTTGGGGATATCTTGTACTGATATTGTTTATGCGATAGTTTGTACTTTTTAATGATAAATATTGTATATAACGTTAATTTCACATACACAATACACTACTATTTTCCGGACGATAAGCGATTCCACCCAGTATGTTTTTTTCGATCGGTCGTCATATAAATTAATTGATTTATTTGATTGTATATTGGTTAATTTTGAGTTCACAATTTTAGATATTTTTAATTATTTAAATTAGGTTAGGTGGTGAATTAAGCGAATAGTTCAGGGCCCCAGGAGGTCGCAATGTGCAAGAGAACACCTAATCCCAGGCTTTTTTATCCTCAATATATTCCTTAATATTATAATAGCCCCTAGTCATAAGTTTGTTTTTGATATGAGTCCTAAATAAACTCATTTGCAAAAAAAACGGGCACCTAAGCAATGAACCATTTCAAATGTTACTATTGGTTTGTTTGATAATTATAGGTAGTTTTACTTTCACCATTTGTAAATTAATAAGCAAATAATCGTTTTCGTCAGTATTATCATAAAATTTTGATGAAATTTATGGGTTTTAATGCTAAAGTTCACTAGTAGTGTATGCTCGCTAGTAGTGCATATGCTCGTGAAGTAAAAGTTAACAAAGATTTTTGTTTGTTTTTTCTTTAATAAAGTAAAAGCAGATAAATGTTTAGTATCGAGTGTGACCCCCTCTAGCTGAAATCACAGCTTGAATTCGTCTGGGTATGCTAGCGAGGATATCCCGGATACTTGCTTGCGGAATACGTTCCCACTCCGCGGTAATCACATTCTTCAGCTCTCTGATGGTCTGCGGAGCCGGTTGTACTGATCTCACGCGTCGTTTCAGAACGTCCCAGACATGCTCTATAGGATTGAGGTCGGGACTTCGAGCTGGCCAATCCAAACGACGAATGCCGACCTCTTGCACATACGCTTCCACATCGCCAGACCGGTGGGCGCGAGCGTTGTCGTCCATAAAAATTGAGTCTTCGCCTAAAGCGGCCAATGCGGGTTGTGCATGAGGAATTAGAACTTCCGTTATGTATCGATGTCCAGTCAGTGAGCCGTTTTCAATGAAGACTAACTCTGTACGATCCATTGAATTTATTCCTGCCCAAAACATAACAGAGCCCCCACCATAAGGTGTGATTTCTTCAAAACAAGCCTCTGCAAAGCGTTCTCCTCGTCTTCGTAGCACTCGCCGACGTCGATCTTCACCGAACAGAGATATCCTGGCTTCATCGGAGAACAATACCCTATTCCAGTCTTCTTGAGTTCATGACTCACAATTTCGAGCAAACCTAAGCCTGGCAACTCTGTGCTCACGGAGTAACTTAGGGTCGCGGGCCGGGCGATGACTGCGTATATTGGCCGCGAGAAGCCTCCTCCTGACCGTCCATAGACTAATATGCACATTTCTTACTTCTTTGAGGTTGTTCTTAAGGTCCACATACGAAGACTTGCGATTTCTCAATGCGCGACTCACAAGAAAACGATCATCCCGTGGTTGGGTACATGGTTTTCTTCCAGAACCAGGCTCAATCCTATTGAGCATGTCTGGGACGTTCTGAAACGACGCGTGAGATCAGTACAACCGGCTCCGCAGACCATCAGAGAGCTGAAGAATGTGATTACCGCGGAGTGGGAACGTATTCCGCAAGCAAGTATCCGGAATATCCTCGCTAGCATACCCAGACGAATTCAAGCTGTGATTTCAGCTAGAGGGGGTCACACTCGATACTAAACATTTATCTGCTTTTACTTTATTAAAGAAAAAACAAACAAAAATCTTTGTTAACTTTTACTTCACGAGCATATGCACTACTAGCGAGCATACACTACTAGTAAACTTTAGCATTAAAACCCATAAATTTTATCAAAATTTTATGATAATACTGACGAAAACGATTATTTGCTTATTAATTTACAAAATTGTGAAAGTAAAACTACCTATAATTATCAAACAAACCAATAGTAACATTTGAAATGGTTCATTGCTTAGGTGCCCGTTTTTTTTGCAAATGAGTTTAGTTTGTCCGGTAGCTGTGTTATCCAATTGGGAAGCTTATTATAAAATTTAATACAACTACCCAAAGAAAGATTTTTTTGACTTTTCTAAACGAGGGTATTGCTAGTTTATTTTTATTCCGCGTATTAATAGTGTGGGTGTCACTGACCTTATAAAACTTGTTAATATTTTTATGAACGTGCATTATATTTTGAAAGATGTATTCAGATGACACGGTTAGTATATTGCTTTCCTTAAAAACAGATCGCAAAGAATCGCGGCTCCCTAGATTATAAATAGCACGGACTGCTCTTTTTTGTAATATGAATATGGATTCGATATCAGCCGCTGATCCCCATAAAATAATGCCGTATGACATTATACTATGAAAATAAGCAAAATATACCAATCTAGCCGTTGCAACGTCAGTTAGTTGTCGTATTTTTCGGACCGCGAACGCTGCGCTGCTAAGTTTAGCTGATAATCTCTCAATTTGTGGACCCCATTGTAATCTTTTATCTAGAGTGATCCCTAAAAAAATTGTGGAGTTAGCTAGATTTAGAATTTCTGAATTTAATTCGATACGCGTGTTTACGCTTGCCACGTTCGGTAAAGCAAAACGGACGCATTTAGTCTTACTAGCATTTAATAGTAGATTATTAGCAGAAAACCAATCCGAAATTAAATTAAGAATATTGTTAGGTGTATCTAGATTATCGTCTTTCCGATTAACTTTAAATATTATAGAGGTGTCGTCAGCGAATAAAACTATGTCTGACACTTCTGAACCATGCAAGGAAGATCATTTATGTAGCTAAGAATAAAAAGGGGCCCAGAATGGAGCCCTGCGGAACCCCAATTTTAACTTTTGATCCTACCGAAGTGAGCCCGTCCAAAGAAACCTTTTGTTCTCGACCCGACAAGTAAGACATTACGAGATCAAGTGACGTATCACTGATTCCGTAGTACCTTAGCTTCACAATAAGTGTTTGGTGGTCAACACAGTCGAAAGCCTTGGAGAGATCACAAAAAACTCCTAGAGCATCTTGAGATGCCTCCCAGGCTTCTAAAACCGACGTGATTAGCGATGTCCCGGCATCTTGAGTTGAGCGACCTTTTGTGAAACCAAATTGATTCCTATGTATTAGCTTATTTTCATCAAAATGTGCTAGCATTTGATTAAGCAAAAGCTTTTCGAAGATTTTGCTAAGAGCCGGTAGTATAGAAATGGGTCTATAATTCGACGGATTGTTCGAACATCCTGACTTAAAAATGGGTACAACTTTACTAATTTTCATTAAGTCGGGAAAGATACCGTCACTTAGGCAGGAATTAAAAATAGTAGCTAATAACGGTGCAATGTTAACAATAATAGCTTCTATAGCTTTAACAGACAGTCCCCATATATCTTCTGTAGTTTTTATTTAATTTGCTTGAAAGCCTTTATTATTTGACAACTGGTTACCTTGTGAAAGTTAAACTTAGGCATATTTCCAGGAACATTTTCCTATAAAAAAGATTCCGCTAAATCTACAGATGAATCTAAATGTTTGGTTAAAAAAATTATCAAGATAATTGGCAATAGTGGATTTATCTGAAATAAGGTCGTCATTTATGCGGAGAGCAATTTTGTTGTCATTTTTTTTTATTTTTCCCAGTTTCAGTATTAATAATTTGCCAGGTTGTTTTTATTTTATTATCTGACAATCTAAGCTTTTCACTTATATAATTAGATTTAGCCTGCATACATACTTTTTTAAATAATTTTGAATATAATCCGACATATTTTTTAAAGTTGACATCAGGTGTATAGGACCTTTTGTCATATAACTCATACAAGAATTCCCTACTACGTCTAATGCCTTTAGTGGCCCAAGCACTAAATTTTATTTTAGAGTTAATTTTAATAGTTTCAATTTTACATACTTGGTTAAACTCTTTACGTATAATTTTAAATAATGACGAGTACATGTCGTTTGGACTGCCATCAAGTGTAAAAGTATCTATTTTTTATTGTACATTACTGTTAAATTGACCTAGGATTTTCTTAGATAACGGCCTAAAAGTTATTAATCTACTGGTTTTGTCTACAGCATGTTCTAATTTCACTAATTGGCATTTATGGTCAGTTCTAACCCCTATCTTTATACCTTTTTCAAGTACTTCGAAGTTTGTTATGATATTGTCAATACAACTCGAAGTTTCAGGCGTAATTCTAGTAGGCTCCGAGAACAAACATGTAAGATTAAATGAGCCGAATAAAGACACAAACCTACACTTATCAACCGAATCAACTAGTAAATTAATATTAAAATCCCCACAGACTAGAACTTTTTTATTACTTTTAATTTTGTTTAAAATAACCTCCATTGTTGATAAAAATAGCGAAATATTTGATGAAGGAGGTCTATAGACACATAATATGACATAGGAATTTGTTTCCGCACATGCGACCTCACACACTCGTTCAACAGAGAGGCAAGAGATATCCTTTCTTTCCCTAAATGTGATATGATCACGAACTAGAATTAAGGAACCTCCACCTTCCGCCGAAATCCTGTTAAACGAGCTGGCGACCCTGAAACCATTCACATTGAAATTCATAAGGTGCGCTTTCAACCAGGTCTCTGTGAAACATAAGATACTAATGTTAAATGTGTCAATAAAAAGTTCAATCTCTAAAATTTTTCCAGAGAAGCGGTTTATATTCTGATGAGCTAATACTATATAATTTTCACCACTTCCTTTTGTCAAAGCTAAAAGTTTAAAGTATTATTTACCAGATTTATTTTAGTAACATTACTAAAGTGGTAGTGCCTGTGGTCTTCGTCATATTACTTATGACTGTGTTTAAAAAATTAGCTACAGGTGTAGCAAGTAAATGTAAATATTTATTTGGTAGATACAATGTATCCCTAGTCTGTTTAAAATATTTACCAATAAATATATTGGTGTCAAAAAATAAAAATTTGTCACTATAGTGACTTATTAAAAATTGCATGTGCCTATTTAACACATGAGTGTGGTTATTTACATTAATTAGTTTCGGATTGAAGGACATTGTAGCCAGAGTAACTACTGGACATATTGAGACTTAACATCTTATGTCTCAGGATGGCGAGCGCAGTGGAATGTTGCTACTGTTCATGAGCGGTCGTATCGCTTACCATCAGGCGAACGGCTTGCTCGTCTCGTCATTCATTGCAATAAAAAAAAAAAAATACACATGCACACTCCTTGTTTTCATTATTATTTTATTTTTTTCGTTTCATAGTATGTAGTGAGTGGTGTGTGTGTGTTGTATTGTTGTGGCTAATAAATCTGTTTTCTTTCTTTCTAAATAAATAAATACACACAGCAATCCCACCTATAGTTGGTGACTTATATTTATATTTATATAAACTTTCTCTGTAATAAAAATATTAATGCAATATCATACCTCGCTTTCTACAGATAGACGCGTGGAAGATTTTGAAACGCCATTATTTAACGGCGTCTCAGGAAGTTCTAGTACTCGCCACCTGAAAAATAGCAATGTTTTGACATAAATCCTGGTAGATACAAAACCGACTTCAAAACAAAAAACCGCTAAAAACCAAAAAATAACTAAATAATAAGTACCACTGCAAAGCAAAAAAATAATATTTGTTTCATGGAACTTGCGCTTGTTGATTAATTTGCTTAATGACTTGACTAGCCAACAAATCAAAATATATGCATAACATATCGAAGGCGGGCCGCCAAGTACCAAACATGTAGGACCTATGCCTTATATTAATTTAAATATCTATATGTTTGGTACTGGGCGACCCGCCTTCAATATGTTATGCATATATTTTGATTTGTTGGCTAGTCAAGTCATTAAGCAAATTAATCAACAAGCGCAAGTTCCATGAAACAAATATTATTTTTTTGCTTTGCAGTGGTACTTATTATTTAGTTATTTTTTGGTTTTTAGCGGTTTTTTGTTTTGAAGTCGGTTTTTATTTTTTTATTAAAAATTTTGGTTATTTTTATCTTTTTAGTGTTGATAGGAATCAAAATGAAGAAGATTTGGTCCCCACAAGGAATATGTTCTTTCCGATGATAATGAAATCGCTAAAATCGGCTAAAAGCTGCCAAAGATATTGGAGTATTCATATGTTTATTATTTTTTCTCCCCCCCCCCCTCCCTTTGCCCCTACCCCCTTTTCCCACCACCACTGTAGCTTAGCTTTTATACTGAACCCAATGCAAAAAGAACCATTGGAATCCTACTAAAGTTTGAAGAGTTCTACACTCCAGGTCCGAAAATGATCATCAGATCTCCATGTTGTGTTCCTGATATCAACCTGTCAATACATTTTTTCCAATGAAAAAGAAATCACTAAAACCGGTTATAAGCTGCCGAAGATATTAGAAGTTACGTGTATTTTAATTTTATCACCTACCCCCCTCACCCCCACCCCTTTTTTCCTCTCTCACTGTAAATTAACTTTTATAATGAACCTAATGCAAAAAGAACCATTAGAATCCTACTTAATTTTAAGGAGTTCCCCTCTCCAGGTCCGAAGATATTGCTCAGATTTTTACCATATTTTTATGGGACCAAATGACAAGCATCAGCTTTCAATCAAAGAAAGAATGGTCGAAATCGGTTCACACAGTACAGAGAAACGAGGTAACAAACATAAAAAAAAAAACAACATACAGTCGAATTGAGAACCTCCTCCTTTTTTTGAAGTCGGTTAAAAATTAAAATATTTTCTATTCAAATATTCTTTCACACGAGTTATTGCCTACAGCTTCAAATCGTGTTGTTGCCGAACACGAAGAAACGGCGCAAGGATCTGCCTAAGCAACACTAACCTTTATTTTTTAACCAACTTCAAAAAAAGGAGGAGGTTCTCAATTCGACTGTATGTTGCTTTTTTTTATGTTTGTTACCTCGTTTCTCTGTACTGTGTGAACCGATTTCGACCATTCTTTCTTTGATTGAAAGCTGATGCTTGTCATTTGGTCCCATAAAAATATGGTAAAAATCTGAGCAATATCTTCGGACCTGGAGAGGGGAACTCCTTAAAATTAAGTAGGATTCTAATGGTTCTTTTTGCATTAGGTTCATTATAAAAGTTAATTTACAGTGAGAGAGGAAAAAAGGGGTGGGGGTGAGGGGGGTAGGTGATAAAATTAAAATACACGTAACTTCTAATATCTTCGGCAGCTTTTAACCGGTTTTAGTGATTTCTTTTTCATTGGAAAAAATGTATTGACAGGTTGATCTTAGGAACACAACATGGAGATCTGATGATCATTTTCGGACCTGGAGTGTAGAACTCTTCAAACTTTAGTAGGATACCAATGGTTCTTTTTGCATTGGGTTCAGTATAAAAGCTAAGCTACAGTGGTGGTGGGAAAAGGGGGTAGGGGCAAAGGGAGGGGGGGGGGAGAAAAAATAATAAACATATGAATACTCCAATATCTTTGGCAGCTTTTAGCCGATTTTAGCGATTTCATTATCATCGGAAAGAACATATTCCTTGTGGGGACCAAATCTTCTTCATTTTGATTCCTATCAACACTAAAAAGATAAAAATAACCAAAATTTTTAATAAAAAAATAAAAACCGACTTCAAAACAAAAAACCACTAAAAACTCCATTCCATGTTCCATGAAACAAATATTATTTTTTTGCTTTGCAGTGGTACTTATTATTTAGTTATTTTTTGTTTTTTTGTGGTTTTTTGTTTTGAAGTCGGTTTTTATTTTTTTATTAAAAATTTTTGTTAGTCAATTTTTAATAAAGCCACACAAATTCTCACAATGATTTTTATATTCACTGAAATAACACATGACATGTGTAAAAGCCTAACTATGCAGTTGAAAGTATGTTTATTACATTTATTTATGGTATAATATCAAGTCATTATCATCATCGTCATATCAATCCATTGCTGGATAGTGTACATAGGCCTTTTCTATATCCCACCACTATTGTCGGTCCTGCGCTTATTACATCCACAATTTGCCTTTAAACTTAGTAATGTCATCCATCTGTGGTGTTTCCGGACGGCGCGGGAATAAATTTCAAGAAGGATTTTGACATCCGCCGAAAGGAGAATGCCCTTTTTACTATGAAACTTAGTATCGTAGTGCGAAGATTGTTCTCCCTCAATGAAACCTATACAATATATTATATATTTTCAATAAATATAAACATAATTGAGATCCAGGCCCGGAGTTCTTGGAGAAAAAAACTTGACGTCCAATAAAAAAATAATTATACAGCTCTGTGAACAATGTGTTAAGTTTGATGATAATTTCTTCATAAAAATCTGTCGCCTGGGATAAAACAGGATACTGTTTAAAGAAAAACCATAGAAATGGTATGTGTAATATCAGTATCAGTATCGGGATCAATTATATTTTTACCAATACTACAAATGGAGAATCCTTTACTCCTGTCTCCATGGTTGCCGATGGTGATTTATTCTGATATACTATTTGTTGTAATTAGCTAATGTAATGTATTGCAACTAAACATAGTGAAGTTTAGTTTTTTCATCGAGTGATTAATTATTCCGCTTCTTCGGGGGAAGCGAAAATTCCCGAAACATCCATCTCTATATATCTCAAGTATATAATACAGCAGTACTGACTTGGGCGTGACGATCTCCTTGTATGTGAGTATCTGCGGGCGCGTGTTGGCGGCGACGCTCTGCGGTATGACGATGTTGTCGATGTCGTACGACTGGCGCCGGTAGCGCGTCTCCGTGCTAGATCTGCCGCGGGACCTGCACGGAATAATAGGCTTTTAGAATTATATGTATACCAATTAATTAATTTTCGGTATAGATTTTTTTTGCAGTGAATGGGGAGACTAGCATGCCGTTCGCCTGATGGTAAGCGATGCGACCGCTCATGAACAGTAGCAAAACCAAACAACACCTTGAATTACAAAGCGATGCTTGGCATTCCACTGCGCCCGCCATCCTGAGACATAAGATGTTAGGTCTCAATATGTCCAGTAATTACTCTGGCTAGTGGCTACAATGTCCTTCAATCCGAAACACAACAGTGCATTTAAACTGCTATTTGACGGGAGAAATAGACATTGCGGTTATAGATATGTATGCGTATGTATGTATGTAGATATGTATGTATGCAGTTATATATATGTTGGTTGCGGTAGATAGGTTTTAATGTTATTGTTAACTAGCAAAAACTGTTGGGACAGGTTAATATATTATGTATAAACGAAACAAGTAGTGTGTTCTGTCTGCACTTATCATATTCTTTTCAATGTCAATTTATGTGCATTCTTTATATATTAAATTCTTTACTGTTATATCAATTCAGCTTTTACTCAGCCTATAACCCATCAAAAACTACTATTCATATTCACACAGCCCCTGGTAAACTTGTAACTTTGTATTTATTGCATTACAATATATGGCGAGGCACGCATGGCATTTGGTAAGGAATACGAATGCTCAAGGACATTAGCAAAACCAAATACCATGAATCACAAAGCAATGCTTGGTAATCCACTGCGTTCGCAATCCTTAGGCATAAGGTGTCAAATCACAATATGTGCAGATTACTGTAGTTCAAACCGAAATACAACAATAATAGGTTGGTGCTAATAATAAGTCCAGAATGCTCTAAAATTATTTTATTAGAAGTTTTTTAGGATATATATAAAAAGGCTGGTACGATGAACTTAACATTATAATTTTTCAGAGACTTTCCCGCCCTCACACCCGCCACTGCAACTCCTGTCAGCCAGGATCAACAGTGGCACACAAAGATATGACACCGAGCTCCGGAGCTCGGCGAGTCTCTCAGGGACACTAGCTTGTCTTTAACTCGCATCGAAATTAATCAGAAAGAAAAACAAAAGGAGGAGTTGGAACATTATACAACGTGTAACAGGATTAATTCACAACCTCAGACACCCCAACTTTAAAATATTATTGCAATCATAGTTTATGCTTTGAAATCGTACTATCATAATTACAAAATCTTTTATTTATGAAATTAGTTATACCAAATGTAGGCACTTAACATGGTCACCTTACGAGTTACAAATAAGAGTGTACTACTACACACGCTCGCCGGACACGCACACATGTACACAAGACACATTCACACGAGTACCTAACGCCGGTCGCCGACCGCTGCGCCGCGCCGGCAGAAACAGCTGACAATATACGAAATACAAATTACAAATTACGTACGTAACTGATTACTGGGTGGTTTGGTAAACAAATTATTATTTATTTAATCTGTAAGCATAACATTTGTGTTTTAACTATAAAATCTAAATATTTTACTTACTAGATATAATGCGTACGAACCCAACATAAGACAATATTTTGCATGAATCGGCTATAAAATATTATTAATTTCACTTCCCCTAAACTTAGTTCCTACAGGCGGGCAGGATACGGGCGTCATTTATTTTGCATTATTATTGAATAAGATAATAAGATAACGCAATATCTAACAACGAATACTAGATTGGGAATCACAACCTAATCACAACACAAAAAAATACAACAAAATTAACTTACGTGTTACATGGCACTCATGAGGCGATTTCTTTTTAAAATATGTTCGACATGTCCACCACCTTGATACACTTTGATGCACATTTGCGTAATTGTTCACGTAATTTATGTAAAACTTCAGTGTCACTCTTCACTTTTAGGAATTTGCTCCACATTACCCTCCTCATCCTGGATCCTCCACATTAGTACTTTCACTGAAGTATACCAGAGATTTATTACGTCCCCACAAAAAAAGTCAAGAGACGTCAAGTCAGGTCAGGTGACCTAGGAGGCCATTGCACAGGTTCGCCGCGACCTATCCAGCGCTCTCCGAACTCAGCATCGAGATACCGTCAGACATGCCAATGATACATTATCACCACACAGTGCCAAAGTTCTCACCATTTCAGTGTATTTGAATATTCGAATACCGATAAGACATCGCGCGCGAAAGTTATCGAAATATCTACTTAACACTTAAACACAAGTAGACACAGATAACTGCGGTGCACGACTAGATTTTTTTCACATATTCGGTGCCCATTTAGGGATTGCAATAACGGGATATCTGACACACCGGGATTCCGCATACATTGTAGCAAAATTACAAACCGAATTTAATCACCATTTTAACGTTCCCCGAAATTATTTTTCATAGAAATACCTATTTGTTGTTTCTTTTCATATTGATTTTGTTACATTTAATTTGTTTCATTTAAGTGCATGTATTGCGCGGGATTTGGATCGCCCGGCCTTGCAAATACCGGGAGTAATTTTTTTCGCGGCGCATCCCTATACCGCCGCGCGCGCCATCGTTTGTCGAATGGATCAAATTGCATTAAACAATAGCTGCATCCTGCTCTATCTAGTTGTAGTTAAATGTGCGGAAAAGAGAATATGATAGTTATTTATTTTGGTAGCTTATTACGTTTATTGAGGCCTATCGTTGTGTGCGTTTGATTAATGATAGATTGCTTAAATAAACTTTATAACTATCGAAATAAAGTTCATTTTTGTTCATTATTTAGTTTATTAGAGTATTCGTTTAGTGATTCATTTAAAAATGATCTTATGTGCTGGAGTTACGTTTCAATTTCGTTTGTTCGGAGTACTAAACGAAGGAGTGTCTGTAATTTACTTGGTCTTAACTAATTATTTTGAAAAAAAATACCTACCGAAAAAAATGTTGATATCGGTTCAGTAGCTGATTCTGAACGTACTACTTTCCGCTTTTACATTTAAATCTGTTACATGTTGTAGAACGTTAACATTATAATTATTTACTTTGGGTTTATCGAACCAAAGAAGGATAACTCATAAAGGTTGTTGAATGGTTTGTAAACACCAACAGTTACCTGTCGTGCCCAGACGTTGTCTCGTCATCTCTTTCCCGATCTCTTATCTTCCTCGATAAAGGCGGACGACCACGTTTCAATTCTGCAAATAAGATTCAGTTCACATTATTATCATATTTGTAGTGAATAATGTATCTTATCTTGGTAACTCTAAAACAAATAATCTTTCGGACAGAATAATTTATGTAAAATTATGAAAAAATATACACAATTTCTATATGTATATATGCTTCGATAAAATATACACTAGACACAACATGAGCGCTTAGAAAATGGCACCAAAAAAGAGAGCTTAAATCTCGAGTAAGCAATCTTCTTTTTTTTTTTATTGCTGTGAATGGCGAGACGAGCGTGCCGTTCACCTGCTGGTAAGCGATGCGACCGCTCATGAACAGTAGCAAAACCAAACAACACCTTGAATTACAAAGCGATGCTTGGCATTCCACTGCGCCCGTCATCCTGAGACATAAGATGTTAAGTCTCAATATGTCCTGTAGTTACTCTGGCTACAATGTCCTTCAATCCGAAACACAACAGTGCATTTAAACTCCTGTTTGACTGATTGATGATTAATTATAATTACATTATAGTATGTACTGTTGCTTTCATATAGCCATAATAGCTATATCGCATCTTTAGAATAAGAGTGAACTAATAAAAAAATAAAAAAAAGATTTTGGGTTTTAATCATATTTTGGCTCAAAATAACCTATCGACCCGTTATTAAAGAAGGACCTATTGACGCATGAAAGGCAGAAAGAATATGCTAGTAAGAGGCGTTTTAAAATCAACTTCTACATCGTCAGCGATCACTTGAGCTTCAGCTTTAAAACTGCCTCTGATCATCCACATTTTGACGATGTTTTTTAATGTGTCGATGATTTTTTTAATGTGATTCGCTCATTAGAGCAAGTGAATGCTTTTTGACTGTACCTCATTTACAATCGGATGAAGCAATGCGGAATATTTGGCAATAAGGTCATTATCATCATAATTCCAGCCACAGGAAGTCCACTGTTGAACATACCGCGTGATATTGACATATTGTAAATAACTTCGTCCACATGTTTGTAACCACCCCAGGAAACATTGTACCAAGTTAGATAAAAATCCACCTGATAGTTTTGTCAAAAATCACGATTTTGTATTTCGTAATTTTCGATCACTCTGTACATGCACGAGTAGTTTTGCCGCTCAGCTGACAAAGGACTTTGACCCCGCAAACATAAAACTTGGCGAAATAGAGATCCCTCAATATGTTCTACACTACAATAATTATTATTAATGTAGCCTAGAACATGATCGTTATTTTATAAGTAAGTAATAATGATTAACTGGTGTATTTTTTAGTAAGCATTTACTCAAATACATTCACTAATTACTAGGCACTCTCAAAATCCAATATACACATTAAAAGGTTTCTTGAATATTGGAAATACATACACGGCATTTTAATTGCACAATACATAAACTTTAATTGTAATCATAATCATAGGCCACCAAAAAAAAAAAATCGGTCACGTGACAATCGGTCCAAATAAGTATACATGAATAAAACTATGCATCAAGAATAAAATTTCTTTCAGCTTTGTTTTTACACAGTTTGCAGTCAATTTTAAGTATTGTTTGAATCCAACACGCAATATTTCAATTTAACATTTCCAAACAATTTTACGTAAACGTATCCTAACGCGCCATGTTCCTTCTGTACTTTGCATTTACTATAATCACTTGTTGCCAGATCATACATCTTGTTATTATTATGTCATAATATGCAACTGTCCCTTTTTCGCCCTTGGATTGAGTAATTATAAGAAAGTGACAGCATACGAAACATTGTTGAAGTAGTGTTGTGAAATTATTCGAGGACACTTAATCGATATTTTTTTATCTCAATATTATTTAATATTATAAATATGGATCTAAATCAAGCTTTAATATAGTGTGAGTTGACTGGAAACTTAATATTATGTCAGAAATATCATGGTAATTCGTTTTTGTCGCTTACGGTTGATTTTAATAATTTGGAACATCTTCAATAATTAAAACCCAACGTAAGGAAAAAAATCAAACCGTATTCAATTCTTTTTTAAGAATCCCTGACGTAAAGGGTGGTAGAAAGTTCACCTAACGTCAAGTAATATTGCCATTGACGAAATTATTAAAAATAAGAATTTAAGTAATTCCAGCAAATGAGCAAGCAGATCATTTTATGGTAAATGGTCACTGCCGCCCATGAACGGGAATGAGCGGGAAGGAAAAAGCCGGGAATCTTACTCACCGATCGAAACGCGACAGCGAAGCTGTCGCTTCAAATCATTCGCCTGTGAGACAGCGGTACCTCCCCGGACGAGCCTGTCCATTCATGCTGAGTATCGGGGTGCCCTTCGCTCTGGGATATCCGGTGCCGTCCACAATGCGTGTGACGTTAATTGAGGGGTTTTTAGCATACGGATATTCTGAAGTAGATATTGTTAGGGACCGATCTCGGCCACAATATTCGCTTTTAAACCGGGCTGGAAGGCCAGAGACACTGATATACCCCTTTCGACCCCCCGATACCCCCCCGAGGTATTGAAAGGGGAGCTTAAAGCTTTTTCTCTTAAACAAAAAAAAAGTGCACAAAGTTATTTGACTAATCTCGAAAAATGACAATAACTTGACAATATTTAATGTTTCGAAAGTAAACTTTGTGAAATCTTAATTTTATACAAAATACACCTATGTATTCGCAGCTGTAGATTGTTTTATTAATTAACTACTTACGGGTAAAATTGCTTAGAAAAGTAAAGTTGACACATTCGACTAAACTACAAATAATCGATATCGATTTCGAGATATTTAATCACGGCCCTTAATTTAAATTACCAATCACATAAAGATTTTTTTACGCCAATCAGAGTATCTCATTTGAAATACTATTATCCAATCCAGTTACGTAATTACTGCATCAACCAATCCATCCAATCAATCCATAGGGATCTTACATTTTTTAGCAAATCCTAATGTATGGTGGCGCGGGCGGCGCGGCGCGGCGGTAAGCTCAGTGTTCGGTGTACTGCGGTGTGACTGCGGTACAATTGGTAATGTAAACAAAGACGCGCGCGCGCAGAACTCGCCATTTTGATAGTTTTTAAATTCTGTTGTTATTAGTATTTAGTGTTAAGTAAGTGAATAGTTATGAGTGTTTAAGTGATAGAGACACATATTGGAATTAAGTACGTTATCAGTAGGTGTTAGTTTTAGTGTTTTAAGTGTTCTTTTTATTGTTAAAGTTTTAGTATTTGTGTTAAAAGTACATTTTAGTTAGTATTATTTTGTTTATTTTTTATTATTAATTTACTTTACTCGTATTCTTAATACAATGACGAATACTTCTAGTACTGTGGAATACACAGATAGGTATGGTGTTATTGTATGGCGAGTGTAATCAAAACGCCGCGCCGCCCTGGCCCTCAGAACATATTGTGAGAGATTTGGTGTAGCTGTACAAAGATTAAGGTACAGTGGTCAGTACTCAGTTGTTGCCCTAGACGCACGAAGATGTTCCTCCCCGTCGTATTCGAATTAACTTAGAGGAGCGGATTTTGAATTGCTTCCGGGACAATCCAAACATGAGCATAAGGCAGGCTGCACGGCAATTCCGTGTGAGTTATTTTTCTCTGCACGGGATATTAAAAACAATTTAATTTGTTCTGTGATTACTATGAACAATTTGTGACATGGGAAGATAGTTCTCGCGATCGCAGCGCCGTGCTGCATGTACTAGCAGGTCGGCTGTTTTCATAAACGCGGGAATATTGCGATGTTGCCGCTCCGGTCCGTACGGACGCTGTAAATCAGGTAAGTGTAATTATAGGACGTTCAAATTAAATGCCATTATTTTGACTTATAATTTGTTTGAAAAATCAACTTTTTTGTTTCTTCTTCGACGACAACTCCTATGCGTGCAAACAATATAACTTACTACGCGATGCACATGGTTTAATTTATTGTAGGGGGTGTCAAATCACGCTGTATATCTTACCCAAAGATAAAATAAATTCTAATAAACTTATAGGATTCTTCTGAATGTATCTTCTATAAGTACAAAATTTCTTATGTTACAAATCTTTGATGAATGTTTCCCAAAAGTTTTTTTTTTTTATTATTTTTGTTATATTGGTCCATATAATTGTAAAGGTGCCATACCGGGTATATCAAGACTGCTACCGAAAACGAAGCCGGGTGATAGTTTAAGCGACTTCAGACACAATGCAACAGAAAAAGTTGCAAAAAAAGCGACAATTTTTTTTTGTTATTTTTTTCCTATGGCCATATTTGGGTGGTAAATACATTTTTTCCTAAAATAATAGTGTATATCCTTTTATTTATTAATACTCTAAGGTATAAAAGAGTTTAAATTATTATTTTAGCAAAAACTATGGATTTACCACCCAAAATTGACGATATTTAAAAAATCATAAAAAATAATTGTCGCGTTTCTATGCGAAATTTTTAATTGCATTGTGTTTGTAGCCACTAAAACTACCACCCGGCTTCGTTTTCGGTAGCAGTCTTGAGATACCCTGTATAGTATACATACTGTTAGGATGTCGTTTGGACCGCGGCGTGTTGTCCCTTGGCGTGTTACGTTGCGCGTTGTGGTTCGCGGCGTGGTTCGCTGTTTGGTTGGCGGCGTGGTGCGCGGCGTGGTGCGCGGCGTGGTGCGCGGCGTGGTGCGCGGCGTGGTGCGCGGCGTGGTGCGCGGCGTGGTGCGCGCCGCGCTGCGCCTTGCGGCCGCGAGCCCACACGCGCGGCGGCAACGTGCCCAGGTGGACCGCGGGAGACGCGTCTGTAATGTGCAACACTGTAGTTTAATATCATACGTTACTTATTAGTTAATACCTGTATAGTTGTAAATGTTGTCCTGTAAATAGACTCAAAACGCCTAACCATTAGTCTCACCTTTGCCAGAATATAATTTTTAAAATGAACCCATTGATTGTCTATTAAATTTGTATCAATATGTGAGACAAGACAAGCATACTACTATTCGGACATAAATATCAATCCCACTCGATTTATAACGATGTTTTATTTGTTAGTTTCATAGGAAAGGGGACAATCATTCAATTGATTACAAAGCTCTTGATTTTAATTATAATTATTACTCAAAATATACATATTACCTAAATAGTTAATTTAAGGCCGGCAACGCATCTTCATCACCTATGGTGTTACAATTATTGCCCATGAATATGGCAGTAATTTCTTACTATCAGGTAAACCGTATGTATGCTCATTTACCTTCTATAGTATAAAAAAATCAATTCCAAAATATGCTATTAGTGTGTTGGTATTACCGTGCGCGTCGCTGAGTACCGGATGGTACGCGGGGTCGAGTAGTGCGCGCGCGTGTTGCGCATGCGCGGAGGGTGCGGGCGGCGCGCCCAGCGTGGGCTCCGCGCGCCCCGTGCACACCGCGCACGACTCCACGCCCCACACGCAGCGACAACTGCAACGCACATACAATCACTTATTTATTTATTTATTTATGCTTCATAATACAATAATGTATAAAGGCGGACTTAATGACAGGCATTCTCTGCCAGTCTACCTTTGGTTGGTGCAGAGAGAAAACAAAGTAGACGCATAAATTATTTTTTTAAATATTTACATACACACCTACATAAACTCACGCTGCTTTCCAGAAGGGATAGGCAGATGTGTTACCAACACAACCATGTTTCACCTTGTATGTTTCGTCTCACGATAGGATGCGGGACGAGCCTTTAAACTCAACGTAAATTTGAACATATTCTTCTTAAACAATAGAAAGTTCTATATCCTTGTATTGTTGAGTACATTACGATATTTTTCAAAACAGGACTGTGTTTCACTATTCTTAGTTGCAGTATTAAAATATTGTTCCCAGACAACGTGAGACACGTCACAAACGAAAAAACGTGCGTGGTATCATTTGTCCTGTGATGTTATAGGAAGCGAGCCTATCGCGTTATCGGGCAAAAAGTCCTCCCAACTTCGGCCTAATAACTATTAGAAAAATGCTATATCACTTTGCCGGACGTAGTATTCGAACTCGAGATCTTAGCGTTGTAATCGTACCGTAATACAACTGCGCCACCACTAAGGTTCAATTCTCGGTGTAGTTGAAATGCGTGCCACTGTTGATCCTGGCTCACAGAAATTGCAGTGACGGATGTGAAGGAGAGACAGTCTCCAATATATTAACTCAAGTGGTGGACAGGAAAGCCAAATTACTACCATCGTTGACACACAGAGCTAATTATGCACACATATTGCTCAGGCGTTAGACAGAAATGCTGTCGAGGTCATCTACAGGATGTTAATATTGCCAAGTCTTTCGAAACATATAACACACGTGGCATAATATATCGTACTGTTCGAGAGTACTGTATATATATTTACTATATGGCCTAACCACTCTCAATCTCTCAAACACCCGTGCCCTGCAAATGGACGTATGCGGGCGGATATAGAGTTATAACTACTTAAACATCCCCCTAACTATACTATGGTAAAGCCATATACAGGGTATATCAAGACTGCTACCGAAAACGAAGGTGGGTGGTAGTTTAAGCGACTTCAGATACAATGCAATAGAAAAAGTTGAAAAAAGAGCGACAATTTTTTTTTTGTTATTTTTTTCCTATGACCATATTTGGGTGGTAAATACAATTTTTCCTAAAATAATAGTGTATACCCTTTTATTTATAAATAATCTAAGGTATAAAAGAGTTTAAATTATTATTTTAGCAAAAACTTACCACCCAAAAATGACGATATTTAAAAAATCATAAAAAATAATTGTTGCGTTTCTTTGCGAAATTTTTAGTCGCATTGTGTTTGTAGTCACTAAAACTTCCACCCGGCTTCGTTTTCGGTAGCAGTCTTGATATACCCGGTAGACTACATTGACGATATCCCACTACTTTTCACACAATATAATACTACTTATAAGAGCCATTACTAGAAAACATTTTTATTGATTTTCCTTATTAATAAATATTCAACGTACGTATCAGTAGCAAATACACATTAGGCATACGAAATCAAACAAGGTCCAAGTAAGTATGACATCGCAAACATCTAATATATTTATCATAATTTTCCTAATATGTTTACAAATTTTATCTGTTAACATCTTGCGTCATTGCAACACTTGACAGTACTACAAATACTAACATTAGTCATATTATTCGTACGCCAGAACCTCCCCTAGCTTTCGTTCGTTCTCGTATATCCATCCCATGATTGTCTGGCAGAAATTGCTTTAAGCAATAAGACGGCACTGGTGCATATTTTTCATGTAATGCTCTGTATTTATGTTTCTGGTGTACAATAAAGTGTTGACATAGATACATACATAAACTCACGTCTTTTTCCCAGAGTTTTTCTGCCCACCCCGCAGAGGTGTCAGTAGACCCACATTTCGCCTTGTATGTTCCGTCCCACGATATGATAGGTGGCGAGCCTATCGCCATATCGGGTACAAAATCCTAACTGGGCTGATAATGAATAGAAAAATCCAATACCACATTGCCAAACCCGGGATTCACCTCCTCAGCTTTGTAACCGTACCGTAGTACAACTACCCCACCGAGGCAGTCGTAATTGAATAAATAAATAATAATTTGACTCACCTAATATCAGAAGGTTTTGCTGCTCTCGCCGTGGCGATGTGGAGATTGTGCATTTGAAGGAGTTTCCGTTTCTTGAACGTCTCTCTTCGTAGCGGTCGTACCCGTGCACAAGTCTCCGTGGCGGGGTCATCTTCGGGTATCTCGGCGCCCGGCAATGACCCTTCATAGCCCACTGGTTCGCCCTCAAACTCAACCGGACCTTTCGCCTCACGCACCTGGCGGCAATATTACGATTGCATTTAAAGGTAAGCCAACTAGATTTAATATTTATTTAGAAAAAAATATTAGTGTCTGGAAATGCCCAGTTAAGATAGTTATATACAGGGTGGACAAGAAAACGGCGCACCTGCCAATATACATTATAGTATATGGTGAAGGAATCTTAATTAAGACGGATTTGTATGGCGCTAGCGAATATTAAGAAAGATGCCGAGAAAAAAAAAACTAACATTACACATGCTACCCCTTAACATGTTAAGCTAAAGTGATTGAACCTTACAACTGAACGGTAGACATTCAACAATAAATAAGCAGAGCTCATTATTTACTTATAAGTCGATTGTGTACATCACGCTCAGGGTACATAAAAAAGATATTAAATTAATACTGCCAACAGTCACATACATGGGTACTAACCCCACACTAAGATACAAATCTTGTGTCGCGGGTATTAGAAAAATAATTATGGTTCACGGAAATTATTTGTCTCGGGGCGGAAACCGAACCCGCGGTCTCTCATTTCACAGGCGGTTCTTAGCAACTGCGCCACGGAGGCCGTCGGTGACTCATATGGGCTGGTTAGTTGTCATTAATGACCACCAAAATAGTTAACTGACCTTGTAATGTAAACCGTAATGACCTTGATAGGCAAAGCTGGAAGCGCAGGATCCGCCAAAACCCGCACGAAAACACTGTCACAGTTTGGTAGCACAAATCACTTTTTCTTTTACATTTCACATAACACAAGTTACATCAAAAGCTATCAAATTGGGTAATGTTCAAAGCATAGTGAAATTAATAAAATTTACTCAAAATAACTGAAAACGAATTTACAATAATATGCACACGACTAATACATGTACACGCGATCGCAATCCGAATTCAACTAATAAAAAATAAATTATTATTTTGATTCTTGAAAAATAAAGGCCTGTTCACATTAGATACAAAGCTTTCCTATTTGAGTTCATAATAATTCATCTGAACAATTAGTATTACTACTGTATCAGACCATATACGTGCCACTGCAGGGCACGGGGTCTCCAGTGCAGTAAATTAGTAGTTAGTGTTTATTGATTTCACTAATTTTATCTCAAATAAGTCTCATATGCAAATTCTATGCTATAATGGTAGACGACATTTCTCTAGGTATAAGAATTTAGAAGAAATTTTATCACTTTAAAGTAACATTATTTTCAAAATACATTAAAATAATGTTAAATACAATAATAAGCAAAGTAAATAGGCAATTTGTAATTGACTGGATCGGTTGATGACATATTTAAATAACATTATAAGCTCTTGAGCAAGTATCAGTATCAGTCCAATAAGATCTTTTTTTTAACGTAACTTTTATATCGGAGTACTTAATCCAATTAAGTTATATCAAGTGTGTAGTGTGAACACACCTCAAGATGTCGGTCTTCTTTTGCAAAATGCTAAAAGTTACCGACAAAGAAATTGCCGCCTTTCGGCACGCACTCACAAACGGCGGCGGCGACCTCAAAGGAAGAATAATCGAGCCGCGTTGGATCCGACAAAGTACACTATGACCGGCGGCTTCCTTTGACTAGGGCCGAATTGGGCCATCATTTTAAAAATATTATTTTTAAGTAATCAGTGTCATCAGATTATTTTTTCAATGAATATTAATTATTTAGAAAATTTAAATGTTATGTAGGTATTACCATAACTTTTCTAATTATAATTAAATTCGCAATCTTACATGATTTAAGCGATGACCAGTGTGATTTCTTGGTATCTTTCAGTTTGGATTTGTGACACTAAGGAAAATAATGACAAATAAAATAGTCAATCCATTCACGATGCAACTGCACCTAAATTTATTATGTTGTTAATTTATTGACGCTTAAATCTAAGTACGTCCCTGTTTAACTGATTGATTTATTTGAAATGAAACAAAAAATATCCTGTTTTGAAGTTAGAGAAGGATAAATTATACAGCTAAGAGTTCATGACCTTACTCATGTGTAAACAGCTGTTAAAGCGAAGTTTAAGAAAGTTTTGATGCTGTTAAAAATGGTTTTCGTGGTATATTTCGTTAACCGTTCAATTAACGACGAAACGAAGAAATACGTATGTGTTTAAATCTTGTTCTTCATCCATTCCAACTGATTTTATGCGAAAAAGTGGTGATTAAACTTAAAACTTTAAACGGTCATAACTTCAAAACGGATAGGTATTTTCAAATATTATTTTTTTATTACGATATTAATATTATGCCCTTGTACCCAACTGAGCAAGTGCGCCATTTATTTGCGCTCCCTGTATAGTTAGCGCATAATATAACTAAAGAAGACCAAAACAAAGTCGCAAGAAAAAATTATGCCTTTAACCAAAAATTAAATAGTAGAAAACAAGATATTTCTCCCCACTACTGCTCTGTAGGGTCAAGATCAGATGAAAAATTATTTCCTGACCCAAAACGATAGATGTAAAGACAAATATTATCGATAACTAACTCTGTTTATCATGCAATTGAGATTTGAACTTCACTACATTTTATTTGTACCTTAGTCCATAATATACCTAAAATCATAGTACTTCATAAAATTTATATTTTTTACCTATCTGAATACCACGAAATCAAAGGATTTTATAATAATGATCTACCTAACTTTACGACTCACGTTTGCATTGTTTGTGCCAGTAAGTTCATGTGTTATGATCGCTTCTATAACTTAATTACCAACTTGTTAAATGTTTGATATTATTTTTTCACCGGCCTGATCTGATAAATTATACCAACCGGCAACCGCTAACTACGAATAAAATAGGATTAAGATTTATACTTTAGTATGTAACGGTTTTATTTCTAGTATTCACCGTGTATTTTTGAAACCATAATACCATAATGGCGAAATACCCAAATTAAGTGTTGATATAAGAGATCAGATAAAAATATGAAATAGTAAATAACTAAACCTCTCGCCCTAAAGGGCTACAATAACTTATTCCGTTTCTTGAATTCTGACGGCGCGGCGGCTGTAGTAAATGTAATATCGACAAGTGACGATGAAACCCACTTGACGAACTATGAATGTTTTTGAGACGATATATACAACGTATGTTAAAATTAGTGCAATAGCTTGTGCTACTGATTCTCAGTAAACTTAGTATACTAAAACTTATGATAAATACCTTCCCATTATATTTGAAAACGTATACAACTAGAGGGAAAAAAGGAATTTAATTACGCCAAAGATAAATAAACAAATATTGTAAAAGTACCTTGTTAACAAATTTAACTATTTCAAATTACATAAAATAACGTAATTATGGTAATTTGCATTTTTTATTTAAATCAATATATACTTTGTGACATTGTCATTTAATAAAATTAATTTACATTATTGTTTTACAATATCGATATTTCTGGGAATTATATTATAAACATGCGTCAAACACTAGAAGAACGCGTGATTTCGCCAAAAAAAGATGGGTTATTACGGTTATTGCTATGCGAAAAAGAGACGGCTGATTCTCCATCCGAACTCGACTGTTTGACATTGATACATTAACCAGTATAAATTGAGCTCGCTCGGGACCAAATTAATTTAAAGAATATTAGTTATCGATGAAAACTTATTGCGTTTTTTTTAGATACTTTATTTTTTTTGAGTTTTTTGCTCACCATTTTATTGAACAAATCATTATTAACTGTAATATTATGTTCCCAAAATGTATTTTTCGCTAACGTGCGACGACATGTGCGGGTCCACTACTTGGACGACACTGATGACGCGACATTTGGCATCGGTTTATATCTATCTGATAGCCTATATGTGTTGGGCGCAACCGCTGCCTTGCATTAGGTATCTATTGGGAGTGATCTGTGGGTAGGATTAAAGTTGTTTACACGCGGCCTTGAATGACGCAGTATGTAGTATGTCTCATGAGTAATTTGTGACGATACGTTGCATTATAACAAAAAAAGGACACGTTTTTATATTCGCAGGATGAATAAATTAAAATGTTAATGGTATAATTATTTGCGTTACATTTAAATCTGTTGGAAAGATATGGCCTTATCGGAATTCGATCCGAGTTTTCGCGAATAAAATAAGGAAAATCTAGTACAATTTATTTAGGGTATTTTAAATTTAATTGAGTTAAAAAAAACATTACAGTGTATATATACCATAATTCATAACAATTTAGTGACAAAGTTGGAGAATTTGAACAATTATACTAGGCATATTATTGTGGATATTAGACTTGAGAATAACCTGGGTTTAATAGATTTATTAACCGCCAAATCGCATGGTAAAATACATGAAAAGTATTATGGATAATATAATCCAAATAAAAATATAAACAAACGTATAAAAATAGAGTGCTCGTAATTTGGCATGGAATTTTTATCAACTGGGCGTAAAACGCGGGCTTCCCACATAAATATGACAGGGAGCAGACGAAATCAATAAACACTGCCTCATGCTCGGAGTTACTGCAAGCGACGCCCGGCGACGCTGTCTATTATTAGAAACCAATTTCGTAGAAGGCAATACAGGCTTTTGATAGTATTGCAAGGATTCACTTTCGAAACTTTTTTATTGTAATTTTCTCTAAAAGAATTTGTAGGTAAATTTCATGTTGCATTTGCAGGAACTCTGGTTAGTTTATTGTGCAAAGTTATGCAATAAAACATTTTTCACAATTCATCTCATAGCACAATTTTTTTCACGTTTTAGCTGTAAATCTGTGTTTTGCTGTGAAACATCACCCTCTATAACATCGTGTCGCGAACGGTAGCTCTGCCTACCTCGTCGCAGATACAGGCGTGAGACTCTTCTTACTTTCAGAATTTCTGAATACTTAGAAATTTCTTTCATCGTCAGAAATAAAAATATTCGTTGTAAAGACCACCCGCAAGCATTGAATGTAGAATATCCCCTCTTGATACAGTTGCAATGTTCTTTTTCACCTGCCCTCATTTCTCTTACGTGGGGTTATGAACAAAAGCTTACATGCATGTTGCATCATGATTTGTGTTGTGACTTGACCAATGTACTACCTAACCTCCGCTCTTTAGAGAAAATAGGTATGCTATGGCCTGACGCAGGTCGGTAACACTCACATAACTTAGGAATTCTTATGAAGTACATTTTTATATGACGTTATTTTTATAATTAAAAGGAATGGCAATTAATACATACATCTATTATCTTTCAAAGTAACGATATCCGTCTTTGGGTAGCCAATTGAACTTTTTAATTATTTAACCATTATAAAGCTGCTTTAGCCAGGAGTAATACAAAAAACAGACTGTATAAAAATATAAGTCAGTAAACAACATTTAGTCCATTGAAATGTTACAATTTAAGGACCGAATATTGCATTTCTTAGAGGACGCAATTTTATTTTTGGGGCATGTTTGGGGGGGTCAATAGAAGTTTAACCTCAAGTTTGTGGGGTCGCCACCCTTGTCTCCCGGCCGCCATCTTGGTAAAAGGGGTGAAAACACTTTTTTCGCGATAACTCGGAAACTGTGCGTTTTACAAAAAATTATAAGGACATAATTTGTAGCAAATTGTCTTGTCTACAAATATGTTTATACAAACTTTTTGCCCTAAATTAAAAATTATAGAAGCTATAAGCAAAAAGTGAAGAAGAAATTCCTTAAGGGAAATCTTCCTATTTCTCTTAAAAGTAGACTCGTCGACTTGTATCTTACCAATTCTCACAAACGGAGCTCAATCCTGGTCTTTGACCGAACTTCAGAGGTCCAGGCTCGGGGTTTGTCAAAGAGCTATGGAGCCCAGCATGCTAGGCGTAACACGCATGGACAAAGTGCCCAATAACATCTTGCGCTCCATAACCAGAGTCAAGAATGTTGCACAGAAATCGGCTAAACTAAAGTGGGATTGGGCGGGCCACGTCACCCCGATGCACCCGAAGAGGTGGGAAAAAATTACCACTCAATGGGTGCCTAAGGATGGCGAGAGGCCACGCGGCAGGCTTCGGAAAAGGTGGCGCGACGATCTCGACCAATTTAGCAGCACTTGGATGGCATCAGCAACTGATAGAGATAAGTGGAAGGAGTTGAGGGAGACCTTTGCCTAGTAGTGCAACAGAATAGGTTAATAAAAATAAAAAAAAAGCAAAAAAGTGTAATTTTTTTATAAAAAGTTATAGAACAAGTAAGAAAATTTTTATAAAAATTTACTCACTTTTTTGCTTATAACTTCTTTAATTTTTAATTTAGGGCAAAAAGTTATATAAACATATTTGTAGGCAAAACAATTAGCTACAAATTATGTTTTACAAATTTTTTTGTAAGACGCATAGTTTCCGTGATATCGCGAAAAAAGTGTTTTCACCCCTTTTTCCAAGATGGCGGCCGGGGGACAAGGGTGGCGACCCCACAAATTTTAGGTTAAGCTTCTGTTGACCCCCCACACATATCCCAAAAATAAAATTGCGTCCTCTAAAAAATGCAAAGCTCATGTAACATTTCAATGGACTAATTCTTAGTAATGCTCTATAAAACAGAGTAATGATTTCTAACATCAATGTGTCAAAATCATCTTAGTTTTACTGTAGGAAAAGCTGGGAAAAGGAAAATATTAGTTTAAAAACAAATTACTACTTGTATAAATAAAATATTTTTTTAGATTAGACAAAGTTTTCGGCTATTTAATGGCTATATCTAATTATGTGGTGTTTACAAAATATAGGAGTTGCACTTGAATAGCCAAGTAATTTCCCACATAAATTCCATGTTTAAATTGTTTATATTCTGATTTACAAATATAATCAATTTATTGCTATCGTGATTACATTAATCAAGTTTCCAATACGCTAAAATATTTTTACTGTAATATTACTATACTACGTTACATTTCACGTAACATAATTAGCTGGTTTTCACCAATCGTACAAAATATTCTGAACACACAAACGTATTGGGCGGCCCTTTCTAATCCCATTCTCTATTTGTTCGGATAGTAGTTGTATACTAAAGCTATGCAAACGCCCCGTAACAGGCAGGGTAATTCAATTAAGAACCGTAAACGCAAACAGTGACGTGTTCACATTATACACATTTGATAATACCCAAATTAATTCTTATCTCATCCAAATAGAACACGTATATAGGTCAACGCCCTTAAATACCCAAACCGTACAAAATTGATATTTTCTATTAACATTAAAGTTTCACGGTAACTTTCACAGTAAATCATAGAAAATGTTCCGTTAATTAATTTGATAAAAATAAGACATCATGAGAGAATTACGCACATCTGAGCGTGGCCTAAGAGATTTAAAAATCCTTATCCTAACCGGCCGTGAATCAGCATGCACGATAATGATTTAACAAATCAAATTGTAGGCTCAGAAATAATAATAATAATAATAATAACAATTTCTGGTTGAAATGGCTTCCATGTTCGCATGCTCGGTTGGCAGCACAATTCCAGGATGCGCTTGATGGAGGATCGCTTCCAACATTTATGACTACCGGTGTTACTCACCTCCTCTATAAATCTGGTAGTACCACGGACCCAAAAAATTATAGACCTATTACATGTCTCCCTACCACATATAAACTTTTTACATCCATATTAAGGGCTAAAATAGCAAACCACCTCACCTCAAATAATATTCTTTTTCCAGGCCAAACTGGATGCAAGAGTGGGTCGCGTGGTACTAAAGAACTCCTTCTCATAGACATGACCATTTGCCAACAGGCTCGTCAAAATCGTAGAAATTTATCAGCTGCCTGGATTGATTATAAAAAGGCATTTGATTCGGTGCCCCATACTTGGCTCATGAGGGTGTTAAGTTTGTACAAAATTGATACAAACTTATGCACCTTTCTTATGTCTTGTATGGAACAGTGGACCACTGTCCTTAGATATCCAGGTGGTATGGTTTCTCCTGATTGTGACGAGCCAATAAGAATCAAGCGGGGTATATTCCAGAGTGACAGTCTGAGTCCACTGTGGTTTTGCATGGCCCTGAATCCTCTTAGCACTCTGTTGGTGGATTCGGGGTTAGGCTACCGTCTTCGGAGAGGGACTGAGCCTATTTCTCACTTGCTTTACATGGATGATCTCAAGTTATTTACATCAAAACAAACAGAATTGATTGAGTTGTTAAAAATAACTGAAAAATTTAGCAACTCAATCAATATGGAGTTTGGTGTAGATAAATGTGCGATTATCCATGTAAAGCGGGGGGAAGTTGCAGTCTCTGATGGCGTACAAGTCTCTGATGCTGTAAGACTTAGATCCCTTGCCGAGACAGAAACTTACAAATATCTGGGTATGCCAGAGGCACTGGGTATTTTGAGTGCAGACGTAAAACAATCGGTGAAGGAGCGTTTCTTTGGCCGCCTGGCAAAAGTTCTCAACAGTCTTTTGTCAGGTGGAAACAAGATTCGAGCCTTCAACGGTTGGGTTATGCCTGTGCTTATGTACTCTTTTGGCATACTCAGATGGACTCAGACCGAATTGGACGCCCTGGATCGTAAAGTCCGGACTCTACTGACTGCACATCGTATGCATCATCCACGTTCGTCAGTGATGAGATTGTACATCCCGCGGAGATGTGGGGGCCGAGGCATCCTTAATGCTAAGGACTTGCATAATCGCGAGGTGTGCAATCTCAGGGATTATTTCCTTCACAGTGACGTGGATATGCATAGGGTTGTAGTTAAGATAGATAAAGGACTTACCCCGCTCTCTTTGGCGAATGAGAACTGGCGGAAACCACTGGTGATGAGCACGAAAGATCGCGAGGAAGTATGGAAGAGCAAAGAGCTGCATGGTCGGTTCTATCGGGCCCTCCATGGACCTGATGTGGACCGACCTGCGTCTGTATCTTGGCTACGTTTCGGTAACCTCTTTGGGGAAACTGAGGGTTTTGTCTTTGCAATTATGGACGAAGTTATTAAGACGAACAACTATAGGAAATACATCCTGAAGGACGGTACGGTCGACATTTGTCGGGCATGCCACCGTCCGGGCGAGTCAATCAGGCATGTTATCTCCGGTTGTTCGTATCTTGCTAACGGCGAGTATTTGCATAGGCATAACCTAGTAGCCAAGATCATACATCAGCAAATTGCACTTCGATATGGACTTGTGACTCTTGAAATGCCATATTACCAGTACGTTCCACAACCAGTTCTTGAAAATGGTCATGCAACGCTATACTGGGATCGTTCTATTATCACAGACAGGACTATTCTAGCCAATAAGCCTGATATTGTGATAATAGATCGATTGGCGCGCCGGGCTATACTTGTTGACGTCACCATCCCGCATGACGATAACCTTGTCAAAGCTGAAAAAGACAAAATGTCTAAATATTTAGATTTGGCACACGAGGTTACCGATATGTGGGATGTGGACTCAACAGTTATTGTCCCGATTGTTGTTTCTGCACATGGACTGATGCCAAAGAGCTTCGACCAACATCTTCAGAGGCTCTCAATTGGTCGTTGGGTCAAGAGTCAGATCCAAAAGGCGGTGTTGTTGGACACGGCACGCATAGTGAGGAGGTTCCTCACTTTGGATCCCTAACCGCCGGTGGCTTGGGTCTTGAGCCCCGCCACCGAAGGGTCATTACTTTTTTATATTTTTATACGACATATTGTTTTTTTTTTTATATATATATGATGTGTAAAAATGTAAAAAAGAATATTATGGAAATAAAGAGAAATAATAATAACACCCAACAGTCACATACATAGTCCTGACCCCACACTAAGATCGAGTCTTGTGTCGTGGGTATCCGGAACTACGAGAGACTTTTCAGTCTCACAAACACCCAGACCCGGAAGAAATATTTGTGGGCCGCACAAACATTTCTCTCGGTGCGGGGATCGAACCCGCGGCCTCTCGTTTCACAGGCGGCGTCTAACCAACTGCGCCACGGAGGCTGTCAAAAAATGAGCCCTGTATACCCTATTAGATGTAAATATCAGGGACCGAAACCGGTATCGAAAATACCGGTATTTTTTGGTATCAACCGAAAAAAATAATACCGGTATTTTTAATGGTAACCGGTATCCGCCAATTTTATTCGATTCCTAGAATTTAACCGGTATCATACCGGTAACCGAAATAAGGGTTACCTTTATGTTTCATGCGAAGTTCCTTATAAGTCAAAGCGGGGGCAGCGCCTGTGTGTGGTTATACCGCCGTTTGTCTTTACTAAACATTATGGCACTATACCACACAATTATCTTTACTCATTTCATGAATTTTTCAACAGAATTACCCACCAAAATTGAAATGAACCGTATCCAGCGATATTGTGTAAACAACACGACAAGTATGATTTTTATTTGTTATGCACCAACAACGCATTTTCTTTTGCATTCAAGGTCTTTTTAGGTTACCGGTATTAAAACGGTTCCCGTATATAAGGGTAACCTTTATATTGCGTCATAGCGGTTACCGAAATCTTAAAGGTAACCGAAATTCGTCGATACCGGTACCGTTATGTCGAATGGGTTTCGGTCCCTGGTAAATATTATACCCAAAAGCAGTGAATGCTCGCCTTTGAGCTTGCTATTAAAGTAAGCTATAGATTAACTAATAAGGGATCCCACTAAATAAGTGTTGATTGATATTTATCACGAAAGTATTCGCAAATAACAATGGAAGTATTGAGGAACATTTTGTCACAAAACTGTAGGTGGTGTAGTATAGCATACAAAAACATCACCAGGGTAATATATAAATATTACCCAGATTACCCAATTGTCAATAATGACAATTAGAATTTGCAACAGGGATGTTGCGAATATTCGCATCCGCATCCGCAAATGCGGAACTTCCGCATAGATTTGGACATCTGCATCCGCAATAATCGATGCGGATATTTATGCGGATGCGGATGTAATACAAGATGAGACAAGACAGAAATTTGGCGGTGCCGGCGAATGGCGCGTGCCGTTCGCACATGACATTGACCAATGGGAGCGAAAGAAATAATGACAAGATCCGACGTGTTTGTTATTGCTATGATGTTGGATTCTTCTAGTGAAGATGAGAGTCGAGAAATACCAGAAAGTGGTAGCACTGAAGCTGTACTCAAAAAAGAATTTGTTTCTTACCGCATTAAAAAAGAGTCTATGTGGATGAAAATCCTCTTAAGTGGTGTTGATCGAAAGGAATTTAAGATATTATTGCCGATAGCACGAAGATTTTTATCCACTCCACTATTTAGTGATCCTAGCGAACAATTATTTGCAGCGTGGGTTTAATTTACGAACCTTTTCCTAATCGCATTGTATTAGAAAAGGCGACGTTATACTTAATAAATAAAATGGTGTTCTTTTGCGAGCACTTGGGGCTACTCAAAACGAAGGTGATATTTAATTATCAATAGAAAAGATGGCTAGAACCTAAATAAATCGGAACCCAAAAGACCAACTGCCACACTTGCTTCTTCTGTGTAGATCGAAACGCAAAAACAGACTAACGTTTTAAATTAAGTTTTTAATTTAATAATTGTAAATTACGGGTAGTTAAATGATCACTGAGCAGATGAGCTTATACTCAGTCCGCCCCGTGACCATGAATCGTGTAAAGTAATCGAAATGCCGGGAAGTTAAAATATATAAAAATTAACATAGATAAATCAATAAATAATAGTAAGCGATAAAATCCGTAAATAATAGTTTAATTTTAATATTCATTCATATACTATATTTATAGAAGATCTTAAACATCCGCATCCGCATCCGCATCCGCGGATGTGAAAAAATCGGCATCCGCAACATCCCTAATTTGCAATACATTATAGAACTTATAGAAATGTATGGCAAAATAGTAAGCAAACAATATTTACAAGGTGGTGTGAATAGTTCCAACAAATTAAGATGTATACATAAAAAAGTAAACGAAAGTATAATGAGATTGTACGTGTATACCCCACAATAAGTAAATTCAAGGTCGTAAACATGTCATTACAAACTGAAACCTCAAACGGATATTACATAATTAAATAACAATTATACAAATATTTTGATGAGTTGATTGATTATAATTTAACGACATTCTCGAGGATTCTATTTTTTAAATACGTTTTTTTTGCGAATAGAGCTACAATTCGCAATGGTTTGAACATGTCATAGATTTCACTGAGCCTGCCAGCCAGGAAGGCCAATGAATATAAGATACATGTATATGTATACAGACTGATATTGACATAATATGGTATATAATTTCACCCACTTTTTTATCGCCACTCTAGGTGACATTGTATAAAACATGAAAAATCCCAGATGCTTTTTTCGGCAAAGATTTTTTGCCACCCTATAAAAATACGAGTATTTTTACTGCTTATCTGAACTTCAGCTTAGTTCAGGGATTTTCCTGAGCCGTAAAAACTCTCGTACTTATAAGAGTTGATCAAAATCCCTAAAAACTAAAATCGCAATTTTTGTCAAAACTACCAGGCAGTTCATTTTTCACTCTTGGTACATTACCTGGGGTGCTTAGGAATATGTGGTATAAATTAAATAACATAATATGTCAGTATCATACTGCATACATATTATATTTTTGTTATGCTAGCACGAAAAACTGTCGGCAATACATCTGATGGTAAATGCAATAGAGAATTTACAGTCAGTAATTTACGGCATTAAATTACAGTCTAATATCTAATACATAATTTGGCTCGGTCAAAACCGGACATAGAACGCCTGAATCTGAAGGGGTGGGAGGTTTATGACCATAGTGTACGATGGTAGTTATCCAGCCGGACACTACCACCAATTAACCATTGTATGGAAACTTTATTTTTACATAAGTATTGATTAATTTTTTAGGGTTCCGTACCCATACAACAAACGTAATTTTTAAGAAATTTTTACTCGATCTTAATAACAGGAACAAACGTGATTTTCAGGGTTTCTTTTATAGATGATGGTACGGAACCCTTCGTGCGCGAGTCCGGTTCGCATTTGGCCGTATTTTTTTTTATTTTGTCATAAATATTTTGTGTCCCCAAAGGAAATATAGTGTATGTTATCTGACCTGTGCGTGCAAGTCGTTGTGCTGTCTGATCTTGTAGTCCAGCTCTTGTATTTGCGCCTGCAGCCAGCACCACCGCGACGCCAGCGACGCGCGCTTACGCTGCCAGCACCACAGCGCGCGCTTCTCTCTGCAAACAATACGCGCACATTCAACACTCTCCATACCAGGCACTTTACAACTGCAATAGGATTTATCAATACACACATGACTCCGAAAAGTCAGAGGTGTGCCCTGGGATTCGAACCCGCGACCACCGTCAACTTGTTGGCAGCCGTGTCTGGTCCGTTTACCAACAGGCCACCACGCACATCTATGATAGACAATCACCACGCACTAAAACGGCGAAGGAAAACATTGTGAGGAAACTAGCATACCGTAGTGATTCATAAGAATTTCTATGGTATGTAAGTCCACCAACCCGCATTAGGCCGGCGTGGTGGACTATATGGCTAACCATTCTCAATCGTACTCTCGATTGTAGAGGAGACCCGTGCCCTGCAGTGGGATGTATATGGGCTGATAAAGAAGAAGAAGAATAGGATTTAGATAATCTCGACAGCTGACCGTCTAATATACGCGCATCGAATCAAGGGGATTACTCTATATCCCGGTACGAAGTTCGAATGTTCGAAAGTTCAACATCGTACATTTAAGATAACTCTCTACTTGTAAAAAATCAATATTATTCTTTCTAAAACTCATCGTTCACTTTGAACTAACCTAAGATTACGACGTATGATACAGGATTCGAACATTTTGTAAAGTATTTGGGCATATTCGTACAGGTTTACGTGCAATGTCCAAATATTCGAACTTTGTGTCGGACCATAGAGTAAAACCCCCAGGTCCTCAACAAACCTCAACTGTAAATATCGATATACATTTCGTTAACATCACAGTCAAAACAATGTAATTAACTAAAATCCATTGACCGTCGTTGATATTCGTCAATTTAGGGCATATTTTGATGACGAGATAATATATCTCGATGTGTGCATTTGGGCACAGCTGGTAATTCAATGCCAGCTACTGTTATTAGCGTAATTCGAATCAGAAGACACTTTTGGCCAAGATCTGACTGATTTGAATTCCAGAGATCATAAATATATCATAAAAATAATACTTTTCTTTACATTATAAATAATCTAAATGCTCAATATATTATGCCTAATAGGTGAAGGTTGTGGGTTTTTGTTTTATCAATGCCTTACTACATATCACTTAGCATATAAATATATAATTTTATATTCTCATAGTTTATTAAAATTATAGTCATAAGAGCGTTTATACCCTGTGCGCGCTTTTTGGCTTAAAAACAGGACTTTTCAAATGAGTTAATAGCCACCAATAAACAATTTAAAGGAAAAATAATTAGTACTTATTTTAGAAAAGGTTGTCATCTAGGGATTTTGGTGGAAAACATTATAGATTGATGGATAATTTGTGAGTACTATAAGGATTACTGAACACAAGTTTCGTTATTTAGGCTTTAAATGGCAATTTAGAAGCTTAAGATATCCGAAACCACTAAATATAAGATGAAAATAAAAATAATATCAGACTAATAAGACCCTTGTGGAGGGATTTTGCTGAGAAAAATAATCTTTTTGTGTTTAGTTCCTGAAAAATAAAAATTTAAACAATGCGAAATTATTCAGAAACTCTCGTCAAGAACATATTTTTTTTCACCAACTTATCGTACATAATTTTTTATAGCCATTGCATATTATAATAGAAGAACATCTTATCAATAAATTACCATTTTTATATTTCAACAAAATTAGTTTTCATGTTTTCTACAAATATTTTAAAAACCACTATAAAACACGCTGTCCGACGTGGATCAAATCAGACCGCCGCAAGGCCTTCTAGAGGGAGGACGTATCGCTCGTCGCTCCGGCCTAGCTGCAGTCGATTTTTGCCGTGCGTAGTAAAAATAGCCACGCGCGGACTGCGATTACCACATCTTAGTAATTTGGTAGTAAAATATTTAATTATTTTTATTACCTACAATGATTTTGTAGTGAGTATAAATTATGTTTCAGGTAATATAATGGGATGTAATTCCGAGGCTAAATTATGTAATGTATTGTAATATAAAATTAAATATATTTCGTAATTGTAAGAGGTTGTAAGGCCCCTAACATTATTTATGTGTTCGAACACGAAATGGTTAATAAAACGTCCGTACTACTACTTGAACACTGATTGAACACTGATTTGAATGCAACTTAACAATGTAATAAGAACGAAAATATGATTAGTATCTAAATTTGTATTATTCTTTGCTTGCACAGTAATATTTGTCTACTTATAATGCAAATAAATATTTTTATGATATTATGTTACAGTTACATTTCAATTGAATATTTGAAGTGCACGGATCAAAGTTGTTTGAGCCGATTGTATAGCGAGCCGACACGGCAGCTCTACGCACACAGCTTTGGTCGCTTATGTGTGCGTGAAATTGACGAAGAAATACCTATAGTTGACTTTGCGCGCAAGGTGTATACGCTCATAACATCAATTCCATGTAACATAATTGAACCAGATTTTTTTTTTATGTAAAACAGAATATCTTATGAATATACATTCTATTATTTTCAATCTCCTATCCCATTATTTCTTAGAATATATTAAACCACACCAGCTTATAATATTTTTGTTATTATTCTATTAGGATAAATATCCTTATCTGAATATTCTATTCTAGCATCCCAATCTGGATAAAAAGGCTCTACGTATAGCCTTATAGTTCACATAAAATGACCATGACTGTAGTTAAACAAAGAGCCTAACAAAACAGTATGTATATAAAACAGTTAACACTATTGCATCATAATTGTATATGTATATTTACCTACATACTTTCTTTAGAAGAAATATGTATAGATAACATAAACCTAAAATTATATGCCTGTTAGTGGGTAAATTATGCAGAATAATCTATAAAGAACTTAATTTATAAAATTTTATGCAATATTAAATATGATATACACCTAGTCAGGTCATAAATTCTGTCACATGTTTAATATAAAATAATTGAAACAAGTTTATTAATTATGTAACCATATATATATATACAAAACTAGCTGTTCCCGCGACTTCGTCCGCGTGGAATTTAACAAAAAAGTTAATTAGTTTATTTAAGGTAAAAGCACCAATAGTAGACAATTTAAGGATAAATCAAACTTAATTCTCAAAATTCAAAAATGTTTTTCAAAAAATTACAGTTACGTTTTCTTTTACTGTTAGAGCAACATTTAGAATTTTACTATTTCATAATAAAAAAAATAAGATTGCTTTATTTTATATTAAAAAAATATATTTTCTTAGGATTGCCGTAGTCACTAATAGATGACAGTATAAAAAATCAGATGCCCCAATAATAGACATCAATTGGCACTAATAATAGACATGACTATAACATCACTTTAATATTATGTGTTATCAAAAAATAATAATTTAAAATCAAACCGAGCACAGATTGTGCTTTAAAATTAGGTAATTAAGTAACTTCTTTCTTTCAAGGACTTAAAAATTACATTATCATCAGGTCTGTATCAGCCCATATACGTCCCACTGAAGGGCACGGGCCTCCTCTACAATCGACAGTACGATTGGGAGTGGTTAGGCCATATAGTCCACCACGCTGGCCAAGTGCGGGTTGGCGGACTTACATGCCATAGAAATTTTATAAATCGCTATGGTATGCAGGTTTTCTCACGATGTTTTCCTTCACCGTTTTAGTGCGTGGTGATTGACTATCAATACACACATGACTCCGAAAAGTCAGAGGTGTGTCCTGGGATTCGAACCCGCGACCACCGTGAACATGTTGGCAGTCGCGTCTAGTCCGTTTACCAACAGGCCACCACGCACTTGGTGGCCAACACGCTATCATCAGGTGTGATCTTATATTCTTCATGGTAATTTTCTTCACCTGTATATAAATTTATTATTATTAGTCCTATATCAATTTCTAATTAATTATCTTTCTTATTGATTTTCTTTTTCCCATCTCATCATTCTTAGTTGATCTTAATTCATCTCATCTTTTTGATTTGCTCAAACCGTAATCTGAAATTAATGTATACTGGTAGTGGACATCTAGTAGACTCTAATAGTTGACACTGTCTTCTTTTAATTAGCCTAGTGTACAACAAACGAAACTCAGATATTAATGTTGTGTTCACAACATAAAGGCTAAATTTGCATTAAAATTGAGCATGTCCAAAATTTTTGCATAAGATTCATATTTGATTTACGCAAATATGACTATCTTTCTGAGTTTCGTCTTAAGCTCAAGTAGCCGTATGGGTAACCATACGGCTTTGTCGGAATGCTCACACTCTTTCACTTTTATATAATATATTATTTAACCCTCTCGGGGCGATCTTATCTCAAAGACAGTTTTATATTTCTTCATGATTCCCATGAAAGATGCCTGAGCTCATCGGAGAACCTGAAACAGAATACCCGTACACACCACGACATTTATGGACAAGTCATTCTCCATACTCGCTGTTCGATTGTGGAACTCACTTCCAGATGTCGTGAGACGGGCTCACAAATTGTCATCATTTAAATCACTAGTCTAGTGGTGGACTATATGGCCTAACTACTCTCAATCGTATTCTCGATTGTAGAGTAGGCCCGTGCCCTGCAGTGGGACGTATATGGGCTGATACAGAAATCACTAGTCAAAGATATACAAGGACTATCTTTTTCAGTAAACATACACATTTTTGTGCTTTTACTATTATCATTTTTTTATATTTTTTACCATGCATATATTTATTATATTTTGTCTATTTTGTATATGTATATACTTATATATGTATGTATGTTGTATGTATTTACATATATGTTTTACTTTTATTTTGTGTTTTAATATGTTTATTTGTTGATATATTATTTTCTCACTATACACCCTAGACTGCCCTTTCTCTCTTCTGTCACTTATCTCCATCCAAAGGTTGCCTGGAAGAGATTGCCTAGTACAATAAGGCCGCCGATTGTACTTGTTTTAAAAATTGTTTTAATTTTTGTATATATATTTTTTCTGGGGTACAATAAAGTTAAATAAATAAAATAATTAAATAAAATAAACTACCAAGTTCACACATGTCATCTTTAAGATTTTGAACAATTTCTGGAACTAATAGTAGACACCATTTAAAATTTATACAAAAACAAGCCAAAATAACAAAGAAATGGTCCAAATAAATCAATAATGTAATATCCATATAATATCGAAACCCGATATAGCCAAAAGTCGTATAATATAAGACAAAATCATACCGTTTAAAAATCAGTTCCTTATAAAAAACGCTAAGAATTACGCGCATAATGGCGCGAAATCACACTGTTTGTGGTCAATTAACAAAAAAAATTAAATTTACTTCTGACAGTGCCAACAAGCTTTTGGGCATGTATCATAAATGGTACGAGGTGGCTTTAAAATTAGGAGCAATGTCATTAAAATATTTAGTTTTCTTATTAGAAAATATTTTTTCGAAAGTGTCATCTATTGGTTCAGTGTCGGGCATTGGTGCTTTTACCTTAGTTTTTTTTTTGTTTTTGCATTTTTATTTTAATTATCAACCTTTGTAACGAAACCATATCGCGATCTTATACTACGGTGGGGCCATCTCTTAGCGAGCGGCGGTAAACTCCCGTTATACATTTATTTTTTTGTATTAGCTTTATTGAAAAATTTCTTTATATACAATATTTTGTAAATGTGATTCGTTGGTGGGAGAAGTGGTGGGAGGCGCCCGACGTGACGGCCCAGTGGTGGTATGCGCGTTAGCTGCGTGCGGGGCATTGCAACATTACCTTATTTTTCTAAAATAAATGTAGCCTAAGTTACTCCTTATTATATCAGCTACCTGACAAAAAAATCCCGTCAAAATCAGTCCAGCCATTTTAGAGATTAGCCGGAACAAACAGACAGACAGACAAAAAATTTTAAAATATCATTTTCGGCACAGGTATATAACGATATGTAGTTGGACATTTTTTTTATTTTCACTTTTAAAACAGACACTTCAATTTTATTTATATGTATAGATGAACTTAACAAAACATGGATTCTTATGACACTAAAGTTTATTCAAAATGACCTCCGTGATTTTGAATACAGGCCTTCAATCTGCGCGGTCAGTTGTCTATCGCAGCACGAACGAGGTCCATGTCAATATCGGCGGCTGCCATCATCAAGGATGTCATGTCCCAACCATACCATGAGCGAGGATGGAAAATGACCTCGTTGGACACGCGGAATACGGTTGCTCGCTTCTTCACTACTGTGTGCGTACACTTAATCATTTTGTTTGTTTTAGCTCTCTTCTACGGTAAAAAAATTTTCATCTGAAAAAAGAATTTCCCGATATTTTTTTCCCGCGTACCCAGTGGCGTAACTACCCCACCGGGGGCCCGTGGCGAAATTCATCAAATGGGGCCCTTTGTATATGTAAAAAAAAAACTTTGTAGTTTCGTTTTTATGATTATATTTTAAAGGGCGTGGTGGCCTGTTGGAATAGGCGCAGCCGCCAGCATGGTCGCGGGTTTAAATCCCAGGGCATACCTTTAACTTTTCGGAGTTATGTGTGTATAGATAGTCAATCACCATGCTCTATGATAATAATGAAAAGCACCGTGAGGAATCCGGAGCCATTTGCAAGTGTCTATGGTACGTAAAACCCGCCAACCCCCACTAGACCAGCGTGGTGAACTATATGGTTTAGCCAATCTCAATCATACGTACTTTGGATCATAGGGGAGGCCCGTGCCCTGCAATGGGACTTATAGGGGACTAGCTTTTGCCCGCGACTTCGTCTGCGTGTACACAATGATATAAACGTGAATCTTAAACTGTATCCTTTTGGCTGTGCGTTGATCCGACAGTTCAGTGCTACAAAATTGTAACCCTTATCTTAAACCATTTAGGGTTAATTTTAGAAAAATAAAGTACGCAGTTATTCTTGTTTCTAGATGGATAACGAAAATGCAAAGTTTGATAATTCTAGCTTTAACAGTTTCCATTTTCCATACAACAGTTTTTTACCCTTTTCACTCCCTTAGGGGTTGAATTTCCAAAAAATCTTTCTTAGTGCTACTCTACATCATAATAGGAACCCTTGTGCAAAATTTCATCTTTTTAACTCCAGTAGTTCCGGCTGTGCGTTGATCCGATAGTTCGGTTCTACAAAAAGTCAACCCTTATTTATATTCATTTAAGGTTAATTTTAGAATAATTAAGTATGCAGTTATATTTGTTTTTGATAGGCTAACTAAATTGCAAAGTTTGATAATTCTAGCTTTATCGGTTTAGATTTTCCATACAACCGTTTTTTACCCTTTTCACCCCCTTAGGGGTTGAATTTCCAAAAATCCCTTCTTAGTGCTACCCTACGTCATAATAGGAACTCCTGTGTAAAATTTCACATTTGTAGCTCCAGTAGTTTCGGCTGTGCGTTGATTAGATAGTCATAAAATCACCCTACTCTCGCAACACTTCAACCCTTATTTTAACCCCTTTAGGGTTAATTTTAGAAAAACTAAGTATGCAGTTATATTTGTCTTTGATTGGCTAACGAAACTGCAAAATTTGACAATTGTAACTCTAACGGTTTCGATTTTCCATACAACAGTTTTTAACCCTTTTCACCCCCTTAGGGGTTGAATTTCCAAAAATCCCTTCTTAGTGCTACCCTACGTCATAATAGGAACCTCTGTGCAAAATTTCACGTTCCTAGCTCCAGTAGTTTCGGCTGTGCGTTGATACGTCAGTCAGTCAGTCAGTCAGTCAGTCAGTCAGTCAGGTTCCTCTTTTATATATACAGATTATACAGTAGAGCACAGAATGTTTTAATGACATGGCTTCATATTTCTCATCGGATTATGAACTAATATCATTTCATAAAGAGTGTTTTTGTTGCTGTTTAGTATTTTCGGAATCAAGTATTTTATCTAGTCCTTGGACTTATTTTACAATCCCTCTCAATCAGTGTCAAATTTTGCTAGTAATACGGCTATCTGCGCTTTTTTTATGGCCATGAAAAGGTATGTTTTTTAATTAAGTATATTTTCGATGTTTCGTATTTCTTTAGCGCATTTAAAATTGGTTTCCAGTCGTCATAACCCTCAACTCAAGCCTTCATCGTCAGACTTTTGCTGTCCACTGCTAGACATAGGCCTCCTCCAAATTTCGCGATTTCACACTGTCATCAGCTTGTCGCATCCAGCATGTGGTAGATCTTTTGCAAATCGTCACACCTCCTAGCTGACGGGCGTCCTACACTACGTAAGCCAAGACGCGGTTTCCGCTCAAGAACACAAGACAAGATATGGCCAGCGCACTGCCATTTCTACTTGCTAATTCTGGGTGCTATGTCTATAACCTTGGTTCTCTGTCCGATCAGCTCATTACGGATCTTATCTTAAAGTTTTTCCTACGTTGTTTTTTTGGGAACAACAACGAGCTGGTTGCCCCATATAGCAACAGGTCTTGGGTCAAGGTGGGAGTGGATCATTACTTTGGTTTTGTCGAAGTTAATTTTAAGATCTGTGCGCTATGAGGCTAGGTCCAGACCGTCCAGCATCTGATGCAGCTCCTCCAGCGATTCCGCCATTAAGGCTATATCGTCACCGAAATGTAGGAGCGTTTGTTTATTATTTTGTTTATTTATTGGCACTGTCTATTAATACTTGTCTCTTGTTAACCCAATGATCTCTGGGTTTACAGTGAACCTTTCTTAATCACAAATCGTTTCACTTCATCATATTTGTTTTATTACACTTATCTGCAATATATGGACATTTAATATTTTCCACTCCTAAATATAGTTAGTTCAATATCATGTTTGCTGGTGTACTTGTAGTTGTTTTGGGTCTGAATATTCTCTATCGTCGGGATTAGCAATTATGGAATTTTTAGTTTCGTCCATTTGATCATTTCCGAGACTCAATCAATTAATAAATTGCTCGTTTCGAAAGTAGTGACTTATTTTAGATAACTTTTTATTCATGGCTTCAAATTACCTCTTTCTTTCTCGTTTTTCGCTACCTCTTACATAATTTCTAGAATAAGCCATATTTCAATTTATTTAGAAAATATTAACTAAATATTCATTAAATTATAATTTATTGGTTTGTAACTGCAATGTTTATACTATAATGAAACAAAAATATAATATTTACATCAAATACATGATGATGAAATGTTTGTTATGTTTAAAATGTAGTCAATTATTATTAATAATTTCGTTATTAATGTTATATTCTCGGTTTACACCCTGTCGGGCTTGAACCTAAGGCCTTATCAAGCCAGGGCCCGGTCGCGCCCGAGACCCTGTCATACTAGGGCCCTGCCGAGCCGGGGGCCCCCTAGGCCGGGGGCCCGTGGCATTTTGCGCACTCTGCCACCCTATTGTTACGCCACTGCGCGTAACCGCTTCAACAAAGCGCGGCATCTCTTCAGTCTCAGGTCCATTAGACGAGCATTCAAACGATGTTCTGTTTTTCTTCGATATGCCCGAAGCCCTAAGTCTTCATTTACCACCCTTTTCACCGTGGTTGTGCTTAACCCCATCTGAAGGGCCAACAGTTTCTGCTTACGTTTGGGATTTCGTTGAATTCGCGCCTTCACAGCTTTTATCACTGCTGGAGTCCTAACAGACCGAGGGCGACCACTTCTTAACCTGTCATCTACACTAGAGTCTTCATTGTATCGTTTGATGGTACGATAAACGAATCTTTTGGTTATATTCAAATTTTTCAGTATGTCAAAAATTTGAATTGGCGCGTAACCGCAGCGATGCAACGCAATGACTGCAACACGGTCTTCTTTAAGCGTCCACTCCATATTAAAAAATGAGTAAGATTCTAAAAAGTATACATTTCTTATTTTCATGAACAATTCAAAATTCGAATTCAATAACTTTTTTGTGGCCAGCATTCTAAAAGAAAAGATTTTACTGCGTGACAATACTTATGACCTGACTGTGTATATATTTTTTAATAATAATTATAATCTGTAGATGTCACATAATCATTCCTCTAGAAGCATGTTGTTTATATTTTCAATATAATATTTAAAAATCTTTAAAAGTTAATTTTAGTCTATTGGCAATGGACTAGGTGTGGCTTATTCATGGCATTTGTGGGTTCAAATCCTAATGCTCACCTTTGATTTTTCAAAGTTATGCCACCACATGCCATAATGTTGAAGGAAAACATTGTGAGGTAACCCTATGGATCATAGCAGCACTAAGACATACATGCATTGATACAAATTTATCACATTAAATCAATAACATTAACACTAATTACTAAACATGAATCATTGATATGAAATAACAGCTGACCATACAATAGTCACAAAGTCTACAGGAAAACCAGATTGTTTTGAATTTTTCCTTACAAATTTTACTTATCATTGTTATTGTAAAAGATGCTGATGATTATACACTACAGTTTATTTGTACACAAATTAACAAATTTTCTGTTCAACAATACTAGGTTAAGAGTATAATAATTAATAAAGAAATAAATAAAATCAGAATTATAATAAAATAGTCATTTACTTAATAAAAAATGTAGTTTAAAAACATTGTGTAACAGTTTATAAGTATCAAGTTTTAATTTATTTTCAACCCTTCAGCATCTCAGTCCTTATATATTTTATATCAATCCAAAACAATTGCTCCTTAAGAGCGTTTATACCCTGCACGCGCTTTTTGGCTTAAAAACAGGACTTTTCAAATGAGTTAATAGCCACCAATAAACAATTTAAAGGAAAAATAATTATTACTAATTTTAGAAAAGGTTGTCATCTAAGGATTTTGGTGGAAAACATTATAGATTGATGGATAATTTGTGAGTACTATAAGGATTACTGAACACAAGTTTCGTTATTTAGGCTTTAAATGGCAATTTAGAAGCTTAAGATATCCGAAACCACTAAATATAAGATGAAAATAAAAATATTATCAGACTAATAAGACCCTCATGGAGGGATTTTGCTGAGAAAAATAATCTTTTTGTGTTTAGTTCCTGAAAAATAAAAATTTAAACAATGCGAAATTATTCAGAAACTCTCGTCAAGACCATATTTTTTTTCACCAACTTATCGTACATAATTTTTTATAGCAATTGCATATTCTAATAGAAGAACATCTTATCAATAAATTACCATTTTTATATTTCAACAAAATTAGTTTTCATGTTTTCTACAAATATTTTAAAAACCACTATAAAACACGCTGTCCGACGTGGATCAAATCAGACCGCCGCAAGGCCTTCTAGAGGGAGGACATATCGCTCGTCGCTCCGGCCTAGCTGCAGTCGATTTTTGCTGTACGTAGTAAAAATAGCCACGCGCGGACTGCGATTACCACATCTTAGTACTTTGGTAGTAAAATATTTAATTATTTTTATTACCTACAATGATTTTGTAGTGAGTATAAATTATGTTTCAGGTAATATAATGGGATGTAATTCCGAGGCTAAATTATGTTATGTATTGTAATATAAAATTAAATATATTTCGTAATTGTAAGGGGTTGTAAGGCCCCTAACACTATTTATGTGTTCGAACACGAAATGATTAATAAAACATCCGTAGTGTCTACTGATTGAACACTGATTTGAATGCAACTTAACAATGTAATAATAACGAAAGTATGATTACTATCTAAATTTGTATTATTCTTTGCTTGCACAGTAATATTTGTCTACTTATAATGCAAATAAAATATTTTTATGACATTATATTACAGTTACATTTCAATTGAATATTTGAAGCACATGGATCAAAGTTGTTTGAGCCAATTGTATAGCGAGCCGACGTGGCAGCTCTACGCACACAGCTTTGGTCGCTTATGTGTGCGTGAAATTAACGAAGAAATACCTATAGTTGACTTTGCACGCAAGGTGTATACGCTCTTAAGTGTTAAAAATGGCATGATGCAACACTTGAAAAGCATGTGAAAGTACAAACATCTATTGTACTCTGCTCTAAGGATCTACTTTGTAATTATTAATAATAATAAAGGTATCCATTAATGTTGTCTGAATTTAGTCTAACCTCTAGATTTTTACTATGGTGACAAAAATTGCATAGAACAAATAAGCTATAATATTTCTGTACATAATGTATTTTAATATACCAATATGAAATACTTATAGAATATAGATAATCTTTGAAACTATATAAACAAAGGTCATAAATAAGAAAAATGTTTTTATGTCAACAAACAAATCCTTTTTGCGCTCTCTTTTTTTATCAAACATAATAAAAAAATCATCTAGAAAACTGTCTAAATAAAAAACATAATACATTATATTGTATTGTTTTGTTTGGTGTCCATGAACTTTATGTTTGGAAATATTTACTTGGAATGATATGACTTGGATAAATAAAATACTTTAGATAAAAACTTACAAAAAGTGGTAAAGACATGGAAAATATATTATAATAAGATTAAGTAAAGCTTGTTTTCTTTATATTTAAATATAGTGTGTTCTTAACTTTACCAGGATATTTTGTGGAACAGGCATATAGGAATAACAACAAAAAATTGTGAACATTAAACCTCAATCCTCAAATTCAGTATGCTAATGCTAAATTGTGCTATACTAAGCATACTTTCCTCAATGTTTTTCTCAAAGAAAATTGCTATCAAATGCTTGTTAAAGTAGTTTAGAGTGTCCAATTTTCTATTTGGACTAAAGGATGTATGTTTATTTTCTAGGAAGATACCTTATCACTGTGATAAGCATATGACCTATTTTGTTGTTATATTAAAACCTCTCTCCACCTAATGTTTTTTAAATGAATCTTAATCAATGAATGTAGTATTGTTCTTAACCTATTTGCTAAGTATATTAAAAATACTCACATGGGCAACGGCTCCTGATGAGGATTGTTGTATGTGACAGTCTCATCATTGCTTTCAGCCCCAGACGATGAAAGTGTGGCATCAGAGTCTAATTGACGTTTTACTATTGTCAAATGTTTCTGTAAAGCTCCAGCTGTGTCCTCCAAGCCAGCCAGGGTACCGGGAGCTATTCCCATTGAAGCAGACTTTGTTGCATCACCTTTTGAAGTGCTTGCATTATTATGTTTTGGTCCTACAACTGACCGAGATGCAGCACTCGCTTGTAGGGCAGCTGTGGTCTCAACTTTTTTCAAGAACGCTTTTAGTCCCATGGGGCGTCCTCCGCCATCCTTGCGAGCTCCGCGAGTGCACTTATCAAATGTCTGCACTGCTTCTTCCGATACCCTTTTCCCAATAGATCTTAACTGTAATATCCTGAGCCGCCTCTGTAGAAACGCACATCGCCGCTCCAGTCGCGCTTGCGTCAATTTAATCTTTTCTTCTACCTGATCTCCCTCAGAATCGACACCGTCTGCCAAATCGAGGCCCGAGAACTGGAATATCGCGTCCGGGTCGCCGGTGGACAAAGTGTCCCCGGCAGTCTCCAAATTTTTGATAGCTTGCAACAAATCAGGATGTCCAATTTCGCCGCCGCCGAGGTCGACAAGGATTTGTTCCATCTCCTGCGAATCCTTCGCCAGGCTCGGCTGGTTGGGGAGGCCAATGTCATCCTCCTCCATGGGTGTCGCGCGGTTATCGACGGACACAAGCGCCCGTCGCCGGTGCGAGTGGCCGCAGGGGTCGTGCAGCGCCTCGGGCTCGTCGCGTGGCGCCAGCGGGAGCGCCGGGGCCATGACACGGCGCTCACCGCCGGAAGCCGCCGACGCCGCCGCCGGCCCTCACGGCGGACTCCCGCGACACACCATCACCGCCCTTATGTAACAGCGCACTTTACCACCGATTTTCACGCGCGATCACAACACTTCACTATTGCACTGCACTGTCATCATCACAGATATTAGTCCCCCGCTAGTTCCATTGCAGGCGGAGATAGGCGGCGGGCTGCGGGCGGAAGGGCGCGCTTCTGAAAAACAGCGTCAGACACCAATTATACGCCGGTCTTTAAACGCCTAACCTGAAAGTTCTCATCACAAAACATGCACTACAATGTACGCATATAAAGAGTCGCTCCCTGCCGCGTAATTCGAAATTTGACCCACGTGATAACGAAAGCAGTAAGCTAGCGGTCGCAGTTGCTTGTTTCTGTCCGATATGAAACAGGAAATGATACACAAAAAAAAACACTTTTGTTGCACTTTACACAGTGTTATGTATGAATTTATTCACGCTGAGAGGACGCCAAACATAGCGTTACCCCTCCAAATAATCACAATGAAGATTTTTTCAGTAATAATGGCGGAACCAGGCCAAAAACACTATCCGACTGTGTAAGTACCTATTCACTTCAAGTGACGAAACGAAACGTTTGCCGCACACAGCTTGCAACTCGCTATAAGTGCAAAAGAGACGAATATAGCGTCCTTGAATGAGTACTTGCGCGGTAAAGTCAAATAAATAGTCAACTATCAAAAATTATTGAAAGAATATATAAATTTAATAATGATATGCTTCATAATTATTTAATTTATTTTTAATGATTTATACAGATATCAATTTATTCGAAAATATTACAAAGTGGTTTAAAAAAAGTATTTGATTTACGGCCACGCTAAGCCAATTAGAATATTGTCATACTTGAAAATACGCCGTATGTATGATGCAGCATAAGTCCATTAATTAATTACATACATTAAATATATAAATAAACTTTCATTCATAAAATAATTAGAACTATAATCCAATAACGAAAATAAAAAGTAATGTAAACATATCCGGCAAACTACGAAAATCATTAGTTGCGTTCCAGTAGCATATGTGGAATGAAATGTAGCGTGCTTATTAGCTATCCTTGTCTTACACCTGAAAACCAATAGAACCTCTCTTTCTTACTTTCGTTACAATAGTCAAAGTGTGAACTACATCCAACTAACAATTTAAAAAAAATATATATATAAATAAACGATACGCCGAAATGATATTAAAAATCATATTCAATTTAAAAACAAAGCAAAAAATAATTACCTATACTTATTAAAATGAATAATCTTAATAATTGCGTTTCATTTGACGCAACGTGTATGAATTACAAATAGATTATACCCGCTACGAACACTAAATATTCCTTTCACTAGCTAAGATTATAAATTATAGGGTACATTTTTGTGAAATGCATTATATATATTCACTTATCTGATATCTCATAGAAATATAGTTTTGAGAAAAATATACCACCTGTAATGGAACCAAAGTCATAGCACTCTTTCTATTTATTGCTTTACTTACATATATATTATTCACTTTTACATAAATTTTCTTTGCTGCATTGTATTAAGATCATCACTTTTATAAAAGAAAATAATGAACTATTATAATTGTGGTAGTTCCAGGAATTAGATACATTATTCTCAATTCCACATATTATGTAGGTACTGAAATGTATACCTATGAGATGGTAGATAATGGTATTAACAATATTTTATATTTTTTAAATAATAATGATGGTAATGATAACGGGGGACATAATTGGAACTAGCCCGGTGGAGTATTCTATGTACATGTAGGTATTGTTCAATGAAACTGTATTTTCAAAAATTGATGGATTTGGAACTGAAAACTGGTTGCACCATTAATGGGTTCAAAAACGCATATAGGCCAATTTTTTTTACAAGGACTTGCTTACAGCTTCTTATTAAAAATTATTTTAAGCAGCCCGATTTCATAAAACCAGACAATTTGTCATGTGGTCAATCATCAATAAATTTTAAGGAAATAAGTCTTTTAATTTTATCAAATGAATAAGAAACCACTACTCTGTAATACTTTCCATTTAAATATAATATTTGTTTCCATATCTTACCTTTAAATTATGAATTCTCACAATCACCAGGGACATCTTATTTTTCTTGTGAAGCAAACTTGCACATTTCTTCAATTCTTTGAACATCATTTGCATTCTAAAACCAGTGTAAGATAAGTGATAATAACTTTAATTCTTATTTAATCAACACAATTGTTGCACACAAAATCCTATCACACTGACATAAGTTTGACATAGAAGTTATAAAAAAATGTCATTAAATGTCATTTGGTAATGAAAAAAATCCTACCAATTTGTTTGATCCTACTTGTAATATGGACTAAAAAACAACACAGCATTCTGAATACTAGTAATTTAAAGATTAACAAAATGCTGTGTTGATACTTATTAACTAGCTTCTATTTACTTTTGTCAGAGTAGTAAATTATACTTTGTGCTATTAATCATTGATAAGGCTCATACATTAAAAGACTATTAAGTCAGAAGGATTTTTACTGCCATATAACTATTTTACAGATTTTGTATTCACATAGCAACTACTGACTTTGTTTCAAGTCATGACTATTCAGCATAATTGATATTTACTATTTTAATCCTCTGATTGAACTGTATCTTCCACAAGGGTTATTAAACAAACTTTAGTTATGCCGACTTCTACTTATCAGATTTTATTTGATTAGAAACAGAAAATTCGAAGGTTTCATAGCGCCAACTTATTTAATCATAATATAATTATAGTTACTAAAGGAATCCAATAATTAGTGTGTGGAAAGTTTAAACAAATGAAACATTAATTGATTTTTTTTTCATTAGGTACATTATTCGTGTAAAGGTGAAAAAACTGTTATTTTATTACAATTTTTCACCAACATTTGCTAAAATTTAATGTAATTTCTGAAACCATGTTACTGTAACATTGCACACCCAAATATAGAAATATTCATGAAATATTCACAGAAATTTTGCTTAAACTCAATTTATGTGCAATGTAAATTTAAAGAATTATTTATGTATTTATGTGAAAATTTTTTTTGGGTGTTTAACATGTAACTTGCTATCAGTAACTATTAATTATTCAGGAGGATATCTAAACAGGATATCACTAAGTGGAAATAATTTATAAGATGGATCCAGCTTATTAATTCTTTAATGTTCATAAGCTAATGCATGTTCGACATGTCTATTTAATAAGAAATATTAATTCTTCTAAGTTGCAATATTATTCATTGACCTGACTACAAATATAGTAACACTATTGCATTCTAGTATTTATATGACTACTTTTCACCCTCTGACCATAATATTTAAGTAGTATAAATTCATTAAAACTATTTAAAATCTAATATCGTATGGCTACATTTGTGAAATCTTCATGTTAAATTAAGAGATAAGTAATAAAATAACAGCCTTTATTTGGTGCAAAATATTGTTCTATTAATAGTACTTAAGTTTTGATTCATTTATTTAGCGTTATTAAGTCATGCTTATTGCATCGATTTGCCTGTATACAAGGATATTTATGATTTTTAAAAGAAGATAATACTTACTTAGGGGGGCATTTATAGTGTATAATAAAATACTACTACACACTTCATTCAATATTCTTAGTTGTAATTAGAGACAAAAGTAACAAATTATTTTGGAAATAAGAATATTGTTAAGTAAGTAATTATTTAATTTTTATCCTTACCTTTACACTCAACGACGTCTAGAGAGGGAAAGACAAAAAGTACAGTCGGTTGTTGTATGTCAATGTGGATCTAGTTAAAAACAATATTCAAAGTGAATAAAATGATAAGTGCGTATTCATAATTAGTAATTTTATGTAATAATTAGTTGTATTAGGTCTGGAGAAATAGTATCTTTTAATTAAAAAAGTATCCAATTTTAAAACCGCAACTTCGATATGATACGCAGGATGAAGAGGCGTTCGAATGTATTCATTTTTACCAATGATCTTTCTATGTGTTTTGCTCGTTAAACATAAGAAAACATGAATGAAGAGGAATTAAAATATATATTTAAGATTTTTTACCTCAAATATACGACTGAAATTAAATAAAAGATGAAGATAAAACGTTTTATTTATGTGATTTGATTTTAACTTGTTCGCACTTTAGAACGTAGCCTTATTCCATGTCTAGTACTGTTGAGAATATTAACATTCTTTCATGTTCTCTCCTTGTTACACATATGCGTTACAGTATTTTTTGCGTCTTATTACTAATATCGGAACAACTGTAAATCTAAATTCGATTTTATGATGTACACATGTCAACGAACGGCGCGACCGACCATTGTTTAGTTCGGTGTAGATTGTAAAATTAAATTTTGTAAATCTAAAATTAAGTTAAAAAATGTCTTTGAATTTATCGCAACAATTGCATTCGACGCAGTACACACCTTTGAAGAATAAACGAAACCGGCATTTTTTACGGAAAGAAGATACATTAAACTTGTCTCCAATTTTTAACGAGACGTCGATATTCAAAAATCTTAATGATACAAGTCTTCGGCAAGTGCTTGATGAGTCTTCTATAATTGTAAACGCGGGTACGGCGGGCGCAGGTTTGAATGAAGCATTTTTCGAGATCATACAAAACAGCCGGTCGAGCGATGTACTCGACACTCTAGGGAGGTTAGCACAAGTATGCTGTGACTCTTTAGAGCTTGTGGAGCCATGGCACAGGTACAACGCAAACAATTACTGGCTGGCCGAGGAGGCAAATACTTGGAAACTTCTCCACTGCTTATACGCAGATTCTATCACTGAACACCCAGAATCTTTAGACAACTTGATTACCGAGACTACATTGTCACAACAGACATTAGTTAGCGCTTTATTTAGAGTCGACTCAGAGCTTCGACTCTTGCAATTGCTGGTAGACTGGCTGGAAGCTACAGCAGCCTACCAAGATGAAGCCACCAAGACATCTGCTCCAGTCATTGCCAATAACATTCATTGGGGTAACACTCTCCATGAATTACTCCTAGGGACCAGTTTGTTCAACAAGGAGAAGAGCAAATCCATGATCACTTGTATGGACCCAGATGCTCCAAGGCGCCAGAAAAAAGCCATACATTCTGATGATTTGAAAGATGACAATGATTTGTGTAAGAGGGTTTTTACAGAAGTCAGATGTGGCAAATTTAAGGAAGCTGTGTCATTATGTATAAATGCAGGACAAGCTTGGCGAGGTGCAGTGCTACAAGGATGGATCTTATTACATTATTTGCCAAGAGAAGAACCAACTGCACCTTTAGAAATATCTGGGAATCCTTCACGAGATCTCTGGAAATGGTGTGCCTTGGGCATTGCTAATAATATTTCGGAAAATATTTACTATAGAGCCACAGTTGGAATCTTAAGCGGCCATTTGTCAAGTACTCTGCCAGCTTGCCAAGGAAATTGGGAGGATTTATTGTGGGCACATTTGAGAGTGCAGATTGAAGAGAGAGTGGACAAATTCCTCCATGAACATCATGCCACAGTTGATGCCAATACAACATCCCCTGAAGTATTGGAACTTTTGCAATCTGAGCTCAAAATTGAAGAACTAACACTTCAGCAGGTATTCAATGCTGTGAAATCTTTGATGGATGGCAAACGAGAGTCTGACTACCAAACGTGCCAACGTCATCTCATGCTGGGTAATGTCAGGGCAATAATGCAGGACTCTTTACAGTGGCTTGATAATGCAGATGAGAAATTCTTAAGATTTCTGGCACATCTTATATTAGTACTGAGACTTATGGGCAAAGACCCTCAACATGATGTTGGGGACCAAGTTCTTGAAAGATATGTTACACAACTAATTGAAGGATTGATGGAAGGATCTATAGAATGTCCTGAACTTATAGCATACTACACATCTACTGTTCCTGTTGCTAGACAAATTGTACTTTATGCTGAGCTGATGGATCATGTACACAAAAGTGACTCTAGAGAGGGAGTTGTTAAAGCTGGTCTGAATGCAGGAATTGATGTGGCAGCATCAGCTAGAGTAGCTATTAATAAAGCAATATCATATGTGCAACAAAGTTATAGCAATATTGATTTGAATTTTACCCAAACTGTTGCCGGAGAGAAAGACAAAACACTAATTGACAAAGTTATATCATCTTTGGAGTGGCTGTCATTGATGGGAAATCAATTGCATGAAGCACTTTGGCTGAGTAACACTATGATTCGTAGATTCATTTTTCTAAATAACACTGAAGCCGCATTGGCCTGTCTGGGCAGTGTCAATAAAATGTTCCCTGATTTTATGAACAAAATTGATTCTAACTCTGCAGAACTGAGAGAACATTTGTGTTTAAAGGCTTATCTGGAATCTCTAGAAAGCTTTGCAACATGGTATAGACATTACATTAGTGGGCAGCCAAAAGAAGTGGAACCTTTGCCTACAGAAGCATCATTTTCTGATAAAGTGCATCATGAACAAAGAGTTGCTCAAGTAGAACAACAAAAAGCACGCTGGTCGAATGCTGTATTACATCAAGCTAGACACACAAAGAACCTACTTTACAACACATTATTATTCCCTGGAGGTTGGTTGCAGGACGAAAGCGACAGTATTATGTCTGAAAACTTTACTGAAGAAGAGAAAAATGATAGATTAAAGCAATTGGATACTTTGAGATCCCAATGCATTCCTGAAGTAGTGATCTTGATACTCAAAATCTTACAGAGCAATGATAATATTGAATACCATAAGGAAGCAGTCAAGTTGAGCAATATAATTGCTGCTGAGAACAGATGTCTGTACAAAGTTTTCACTAAAAATAAACTTATGGAAGTATTAGACATGATAAAAGAGTCTTGTCTTTTCTTATTAGAAAAAGGAAAGGATATGTTTGGATATGAATTAGATGATTAATCTTGTTTTAATATTTTATTTCAATAAATGTTTGTAACTAGAAGGTGTTTTATTGCTATGTACATAAACAATGTAATAAGATTATGTATGTTGGCCAAATGCTACTGTTAACAGAAAAAGAAGTTTCAGTCAGTGGTTATGAGAAATATTTCTTATAGTACTACAGTCGTACATATTTTAAAATGAAGATTCTATAAAAAATAAGTTTGTATATACATAGATTACTCTATTACTCAAAGTAATATGGACTAGACTTGAAAAGTTTTTCAACTTTATATAGTCATTATATACAGCTACAAAAAATGTTAATTACTTTCATCAAAGTCTAAGCAACACTAACAGGGGTTAAGTTTATCAAGTCATTGCTACATTCAGCTAACTCAGCGATGGACACTCTGCCTCTCTGCTTTATAAATTTAGCAACAGCTTCCAATTCTTTCTGTGATATGTAGATGAATTTTCCCCTGTCATCAATAACTCCAGTTAGTTCACCAGAAGCTTGCAACTCCGCTATCCTGTCAATTGCTGCTTGAGTTTTTAACTTGAAGTGAGCTGCCAGATCTTCCAGTAAGACTACTTTTTGTGCCTGTAATATTATTTTTGGAACTTGAGTTAATATTACAAAAAGCATATATCAATACATACTTTATGTGCTTCTAGTATAATCCATTACAAATACAATTTCGTTTTCTCAGAAATAAATCGCATGACCTACCTTAACATAATTAATGAAATCCCGCAACAGACTATCCTGGTCTTGGTCGTCGTTTTCGTCAAAGCCTTCGCCCTCCACTGTAAAAGCGGCTTTCATGGCCTCGTATTCTTCTTGTTCGCGCTTCTTACGTTCTTCTTCGGCTTTACGCTCAGCCTCTTCGCGTAATCGTTCTTCTTCCTGCGTAGAGTTTATCAAAACAGTATGTAAGATTTCTTGTCACACACTTCGTTTTTTAATCTATGTAAGTATCTGTAAATACTAAACACAGCATGTTTTATGAAGATATTACATAAGTATTCCGGTTATATGTTAGAATGTATGGCTACAATCAAAGCTTTGCTAAAACATAGAATTGTTAACAAAAAATGTTAATTAATAACAATATATTATATTATAATGGTGTTGTAATTACAATAAGTAGGAAAAATTTGAGTATATGCCATTGCGGCTACAGTTGTAAAGATGCTTTTTTAGTCTCTAATCTCTAATACGCTCAAAACACATTATTGGCTACTGCTTACCCCTTCATATAACACATATTAGTCGCTCTAGCCATTTACAGGGGAGCTAAGTTGGTAAAATTTTTTTTCTGGCTAGAGCAATATGCTCCTCAGCATGTATTATCAATCTGTAAAAGCCACTAGATGCTAACAATTGAAGTGCATTATAAAAAATTCGATTGAAAATAAAATTCAACAACAAGGGCGTCTACAAGGGGGGTAGGTAGGGGCAGTTGCCCCCCCCCCCTAGAGATAAAAAACAATACTAAATGCAAAGCAACCAAAATCTTTGACTTGACTTGCCTACTATACGGTATTTTTTTATTGATTGTCGTACCACAAGTGAAAAGATTCATGTGCTCTCGACTTCACCTACAATTAATATTCTCTCATTCACCATATTACTTGACCCCCCCCCCCCCCCTGGGCCATCGGCTGGCGACGCCCCTGTTCAACAATATGGATGTATGTAAACTTGCCTCTTTCTTTTCTTCTATTTTTTTCCTTTCTTGTTCAAGTTCTTCTTCTTTTTGTTTCTTGATCTCTCTTAACTGTTCTTCTGCTTCTCTTGCTTTCTTCTTTTCCATTTTAGCTTCAAGCTTAGCTCTTTTCTGGGAACAAAAATGATCAGTTACCCACCGGATCATTCCAGATAATTCAAGATCATAGTATAGTACATCATTATGGTTTTTTATTAAGATTTAAATTTTCTATTTGAGCCACAGAAAATTAAGGGATTAACAGTGATTCAAATCACAACAGGTCTAAGTGGAAATATACAATAATCAAAGGGTCATAATATGTCCTACAGTTTTTTTACTTATTAGTACCACTCACTTATTTTTAATACATTTTTTTTCACTTAGAATTCCATAATGTAGTTTTGTCTATTTGGTAAATAAGAGCTTATATTTTGTATATCTTACCTTACAAAAATAACAAATAGATGTGACATTAAGTTTAGTACAGCCACAGTCAGTTCTGCTTCAGAGTGATTTTTATGCTCTTGCACTTGAAAGTCTAGCATGTTTAAATGACACATAATGTTATATTAGGTCATGGTTCAGTTACCTTGGCTCCCATTTTATCTTCAAAGTCCACCTTCTGGGATGTGCCTGGAGTTTCCTCAGCTACCTCTTCAGCTTCGGCGGGGTCCTCCTCTAAAACAGCTTGGTGCCTAGCAGCTGTATGAAATGTAATTAATAGTTAAAAAATATACTTATAGCATCATAAAGAATAATTCTCCAAATGAGAACTCAATTCTACTAAGTCATTACCAGAGTTTGTATGTGGTTCTATATCATAGTAACAGTCAGAAAGGTGTCTTTTATGGCAAGCAATCACTATTAACAAATGTACAACATTCATTATTTCATAATTGTATGAGCAATTATGTTTCAGGCTTTAACAACAGCTATGATAATATTTTGAATCCCTTTATAATGTAGCTACAATGTAGTTGACTATATTCTTAATCCTTGGGGTTTATTTACATAGATTCAAATCAAAGTGCAAAAATAAACAATATTCATACTTTCAATGCATTAACTGTTGCTTCCACACACTCCAATTTTGCGGATGTAGTATATTTGTGAAAATATCATGTTTGGATTGTTAGATCCATACATAGCACGCCCGAATCATACTTGTATATAGTTTTTGTTTTAAAGCTGTTGTGTTAAAATTGTCTTAGCAAAAATAATTAGATTTGCTAAAAATATTATTTCTTGCTTACCATTTGCTCGCATTCTAGCTCTTTGATTTCTAACAGCTTGTACTCTTCCAGGCCCTCCATCTCTTTGCACGACCGCTCTCGGCCTTCCACCAGCTGGTAATAAGAGTGAACATATGTAAACACATGTATATTAAAATCTTAATAGTGATTTTTATACATTCCAGACGAGACTTACTTGGTGTTTTCACTTGAGACACTCGTAGGAACGCCACGGATAACAATATTATAACGATAGCACTTATTATTGCTGCTACTATAAATGGATCCATATTTATTTCTAGTTTAACCTACGTTAAACTTACTGTAATTTTGATACAGGCAAATTAGCGTTAATAGACTTTTCCATAAAGCAGTTTAATAGTTTTGGTTGGCCCCTTTTATTACAGAATATTATGAAAATACAAAATGTAAAACCTTGTCGTGATTGAAATCCAATGAAATCCAAGTACAAAAATGACAAAAATTGCAAAAACGTCACTTTCATCACCGACGTCATCCGCAAATTGCAGCCACAGACTATGTAGAGATCTATGGTAGAGATCAGTAGAGATGCTACATTGCAGTCACAGACCCAAGAAGCTTATACCCAAATGGAGATTGCATTCCGTATATAAATGTGAAGCACAAAAATTTGACCTTGAATGACGTTGCTACTGCCTGCTATCCTTTTCTTTCGAGTGACAATGAATGAACAAAAAGTCATTTTCATTTCAAAAGTGTTAATTACAAAGATATCCAGTTTATGCATTGAGTTACACAACTGGAGGGGACATCAAGACCAAATAGTTTGGAACTTTCGCAAGAGTACATGTACCGTTAGGCTGTCAGTCGTTCCTGACGTTTCAGCGAAGACGGACCTAATTAGGTGTAAATATAATTGGTCCATAAATGCCGTATTGCGTGCTAAAACATGCAAAAACCATTCCAGAACAATAGGAAGAAAAGATGGAGTTTCATTCGATAGGTAAATCAACCGTACTTTAAATAAAGAAGCACGAAATTAAATTTAAGAAATTATTGACCGGAGTCGTTTTGACAACCGCCATTTTTGAATGAAATTATAGATGAATAGTAATGTAGTGACAGATAGGTAAAAATTGAAGTTTTCATTTAGGGATAGTGGATATTGTATATGATGATACGATATATATTTTTAAAAATTCTAATTTATTTCTAATACAAAAATATGGCATATTTGGACATTTTAATTATAGTTTCCGTTAACATTATATATTTAATTAATTGGTTAATTGTATATTTATTGCTATAATGTTTTTTTTTCCAAATAAAGAAAATAAAATAAAACTTTAAATTCAATATAAGAATTTATAGGCTCTATCAGGCGTATATAGATATAGGTAGAAATTTCTGAAGTGTCGCATCTGCAACATTGCCGACTTTATCTATACTTCACTGTCATATTGAAATGAGCACAATTTTTCTTCTACGTGTCCGCTCCAGTTGTAATACCTCAATGAGTTTATGCAATGTTTAAATGTCCATGAATTTTTACATATTTCACTACTCCTTATTTATATTTCTAAACACAATTTATTTCTGTTTGATGGAGGTTTATAGCTGTTATTATTATATCACTAATATCTGGTCTCTTCTTTGACCTTCTTGTGAGAACTCTTTCTCACATGTTTAGTGAAATGAATACTCAGCAGAGTTCAGCCATAGCAAGCGTTTAATGTTATACATACATTAGGTATAAACTTTAATCACAACACAATAAGAACTTAGCAAAAATATATATATGTGAAAAATATTTGATGTTTATTACATATGTAAACTTGTGTGTTTACAATAACAACTTTGAACAACGACTGACGTCCCAAATATTTTTCACACATTTGAAGGCTTATTTTATTTTTGAATCTACATTCAAAAATACCTTCCAGCCTGTCTTACACACTGACATGAGGTTATATACAGTCCAATAGCAACTCTATGCTCTAACACTCCTCCTTAACCTAATGTCCATGCAAGTACCTTACACTGCTTAAACACATATACCCATACCTCTCACACAAAACTCAAACTTCCCCCTTGAAAGTGGTTTCGTTAAAGCATCTGCAATCATGCATGCTGTCTCCTTATATTTCAGTATCACATTATTATTCACAATTGCCTCACGTACAAAGTGGTACCTAACATCTATATGTTTGGTCCGTTGGTGGTGTACTGGGTTCTTAGCGATAGCAATGGCAGACTGACTATCAGAGTAAACAGTCATGGGTTCACTTGACTTATACTGTCCATTCGATATTTCAGCAAAAAATCTTTGCAAAAATATTGCTTCTCTAGCAGTTTCGGATATTGCTACGTACTCTGCCTCCGCTGTACTAAGAGCAATCGTCCGTTGTTTCGTACTTTGCCACGAAACAGCTCCTCCTTGAATAAGGAACACTGATCCTGTATAAGATCGTCGATCACTATCTGCTGCATGATCCGCATCAGTAAAAGCTTCTATAGTTAGTTGTTGTTTCGCTTTCACATATCTCAAACCGTGACTCTTAGTCCCTTGAGATACCGCAATACGCGTTTTGCAGCAATCCAGTGTTTCTCTTCATAACATTCATTGAACTGGCTAAGATAGTTCACTACATGAGCTATATCTGGTCGTGTACATACTGCAAGATACATAAGTGACCCTATCAATGCTCGATACGGAATCCTTTCGTCTGATTTCTTGCTATGTGACGGCTTCTCTAGCCTTTGGCCTGGTGCAAATGGTGTGACCACAGGTTTACAATCCTCCATGTTGTATGCCTTCAGAATTTTATCTACATACTTCTCTTGATGTAACTTAATTCCATTGTCATCTTGCACAATATGGATTCCTAGCATCAATTCAGCCTTGCCAAGATCTTTTGTTTCAAAATTGGACATCAATTCACTTTTGACCTTGAGCAGTTCTTGTTTGTTGTTCCAGAACAGTAACATATCATCAACATACACAGCAATAATACTTGTGTTTCCATTCTGTGTCCGCATGTAAACACATGGTTCATGTTCTGATCTTTTAAATTTCAATCTTGTGAGTACTGAATGAAGTTTTTCATTCCATGCTCGTGGAGCCTGCTTCAGCCCATATAAAGATTTTTGTAGAAGACATACATAATCTTCTTTTCCTTTTACTTCAAACCCCTCGGGCTGCTTCATGTAGACTACTTCATTTAAATTTCCATTTAAGAAAGCTGTCTTCACATCCATTTGATCAATTTTCAGTCCTTCTCTCGCAGCTAATGCTATCAGTGTCCTTAACGAGCTATGTCTGATAACAGGTGAAAACGTATCAAAATAATCAATGCCTCGCCGTTGACTGAAGCCTCTTGCAACGAGCCGAGCCTTATAACGAGTCTTTCCCCCCGCTTCTTCTTTGATTCTGAATAACCATTTAGAATCAACGATGTTACTCGACCTCGGTGGCTTCACTAATTTCCAAGTATTATTTTTATTCAGAGCATTGATCTCCTCCTGAATCGCATTTCTCTACTTTTCTTTATCATTTCTAGATAAAGCTTCACTCACTGTTAAGGGACAATCACTTTCGAGAGCTTGATAAGTGACGTGATCTGGAAATTCTTTTGGTTTTCTTTCTCTGAGTGGATATCTCCTATTAGTATGGTGTTCTGATTCTATAACATCTTCCACTTCTTCGGTTAGTTCTGACTGTAGAAATTCGACATCGTCTTCATCTCTCCCATCCACAGATTCCCACTCTTCACAGCTTTCTGCATCATTATAATTTGGACATGAATCCTGAGCTATTTCTTGGATTTCAATATCCTTTTGTGCGTTCTCATCAATTCTTATTGATTCTGATGATTCTTCGTTTTCAAAAGAAAGCAGAGTCTCGTTCTCTCTTGAGTTAATAATAATAATAATAATAATAATAATAACTCTTTATTATAACACCATATACAAAAGATAAACAAAAGACAAAAACAAAAGAAAAAAGAAGAAAACAATAGTTATAGAAAAATAAAGTTGGTGATATAACTGGCGGTCTTATCGCTTTAAGCGATCTCTTCCAGACAACCGGTTGGTAAAGGAAAGATCCAATGGTTATGGACGGTGCTTATTATTAACAATAAACTTACATACAATATAAATATATAAATACCGATATAAACGAATAAATGCAAGATATGATACACTTAAATACAATATAATACATAAACATACATATATACATAACAATAATAGTGAATGACGATAAATCTATTGCGAAAGGTAGAAAGCTTTCACCCTTGATTTAAATATTTCCAGCGAGGACGATCGCTTAGTTGTAAGAGGCAAAGCGTTCCACAGCCGCACTGCCTCAACAGTAAAGGAACGGTCATAAAATGACGTCCTATGTGCTGGAAACTGCAACATCAGATTCTCTGATGACCTAAGACAATGTGAATTAGCAGTATGTAGGAAGTTAAAACGTTCCTGAAGGTAGCGCGGAGAAGAGGGATTAAACAGAACACTGTAGAGAAGAGACAGGATATGAGCATTTCGGCGATGACGTATAGGGAGCCACTTGAGCCTGTTACGATATTCAGAAACATGGTCATATTTGCGCAAACCAAATATAAACCTGATACAAAAATTTTGAAGGCGTTCAAGCTTATTTAGCTGGGCCTCAGTAAGATCGAGATAGCTGGTATCGGCATAGTCGAGAATAGGGAGCAAGAGAGCTTGTGCAAGCGCAATCTTAGTGGTAGTCGGAAGAAAATTACGCAATCTACGCAACGAACCAGCAGAGGCAAACAATTTACGACTAACTGCCACTATTTGAGGGCCCCAAGTTAAACTGCGATCGAAAATAACACCAAGATTTTTCACAGTGTCGCTAAACGGGACCACAACCCCTTCTAGCAGCACGTGAGGCAAAGGAGACCAGTCGATCTTGCAGATAGTTCTTGGGCTTCCTATAATAATGGCTTGTGTTTTTGTTGGGTTCAATTTAAGGCCATATGCTTTACTCCACTCGGATATTGCATGAAGGTCGCTATTCATCAGACGAATAGAGTCATTCAGCTGGTCGAGCGGAGATTGACGATAAAGTTGAAGGTCGTCTGCATAAAGGTGGTAGGAGGAAGAAAGATTACAAGAAATTGAATTAATAAACACTGAGAAAAGAAGGGGAGATAGGACGCCACCCTGAGGAACACCGGCAGATGTGTTGCACCACGAGGAAACCGAATCCCCTAGGCGAACACACTGACGGCGACCAAACAGGTAACTATGAAACCATTCAATCACACTTGGAGATATGTTGAAGGAGCGAAGTATAGCTATGAGAATGTCAAAATCAACCGTGTTAAATGCATTGCTAAAGTCTAGGAGTGTCAGCACAGTTAACTGACTGTTTTCCATCCCCAGACGAATGTCGTCGGTGATTTTGACAAGTGCAGTAACTGTGCTGTGCCCAGGACGAAAGCCGGATTGAAGGGGATTGAGGAGATCATGTTTGGCGAGGAATGAGCTTAACTGGTTATAGACCAGACGCTCGAGGACTTTAGAAAGAAAAGGAAGAATGGATATTGGACGATATTCCGAAAAAGATTTAGGGTTAGGTTTTTTTGGTAAAGGAATAATCTGTGCTTCCTTCCAGGAGCAAGGAAACACAGCATTGGAGATGGAATAATTTAGTATATGACAAAGGACAGGAAGAACGGAATCTAGGATGGGAAGAAGCATATTGCGGCTGATGCTATCCATCCCAACTGCATTAGATGCTATTGAGACGATACTCCTCCGAACATCACAAGTAGTAAATTGACGAAACACAAATGTAGAAAGGCCAGGAGTAGAACTTTGTGAAAGGTAATTAATAGTGGATGCTTTAACTGCATCATCAATATGTGAAGTACAGGAAAAGTGCTGGTTTAACAAATTAATGTCCAAATTGTTTGGAATAGTCTCTTTACGAGGTTTACCAACTCCTATTGACCTCAGGAACTTCCAGACTTTAGCCGAGTCCTCGACTTGAACAGAATTATGAATATGGCGTCGTTGAGCGTCCCTACACACCATATTGCAGCGATTTCTAATTTTAGCGTAACGTGCCTTGTTTGCCTCTGTTGGATGCAACTTATATCTCCTTTTGGCTGCAGACTTCTTACACTGGAGGTCTTTGATGTCTTTTGTGATCCAGGGAGCAGGTAAGTGTTTTATTTTAATAGCTCTTAAAGGAGCATGAACATTGTACAATTGAATAATTGTCGAGTTAAAAATTTCAACTTGCTCATTGATTGAGTTAGCCGTTATCACAGGTGCCCAATCAATAGCTTTAGCATCCTTTAAGAAATTTTCTTCGTTCATACCACCAAAATTGCGTTGCAGAATAACTGTAGGTTTTGATTTAGGAGGCCGAAGTTTATATGACAGAAAAATTAAGTTATGGTAGGAAAAACAATCAGCTAGGCACTGACCATACTTGGCCACATGCTCTAGCGATGAAATAATGATTAGATCAAGGAGAGAAGGGGTCGAGTTTGGAAAATGATGGGTAGCACAAAGAGAAAGTATATGCATGTTGCTCGACTTTACAATTCTTTCTAGAGAGGAGGAACGACTATCTTGCTTAAGTAGGCAAGTATTAAAGTCACCCATAATTAAAGTATGACTATAATTGGGTGTTAAGTCCTCTAAAATCTTTTCGAAAGACGAAAAATAGTTTACTCGCACAGAGGGGCTATAATAGACTCCGAGAAGTACTTTTGTATGGCCCAAAGCGACTTCAATAAAAAGATGCTCACCGACATTGGGTTGAGGTGGTTGGGTGGAGGCGCTAATCACAGAGAAAGGAATGTGTGCGCGTAAGTAAATAGCTACTCCACCACCGCCACCACCAATCCTGTCATTACGTATTAGGTTAAACCCGGGTAGGGTATAGGATATAGAGGGTAAACAGGGTTTAAGCCAAGACTCGGAGACTAATATAGCATGGATGTTTTTTACGTCAAACGATACCAGCATATCAGAAAAATGAGCCGGAATGCTCTGCGCATTAATATGAACTACATTCAAATTCTTAGGCACATCAGAAAAATGTGAATCCAACGTTTCCGAAAGCGTAGGGATACTCGCAAAGCTATCTTCGCTGTTACAATCATTCGAAGAGCAAGATAAAAAATCACTACTGTCACTGTTATCAAATAAATTTACCATTTAGAACTATATAAATATACCAAATATAATATTAAAAATAACTCTAACGATAAGCTTTATAATAGTAATAAATACAAACAAAATCTTAAAATAAATCTTTTTACAATAATTTTATACATACGCCACCTGCCGGTTTCCGATAAGTGTAAAAAATTAAAAGTAAATATAAAAATAAAAACTACATTGAAACATAAAAACACTTAAAAACAACAAAAATATTACTACCCCTTTAGCATAAATTAAAAACAACATTAATAACATAATTCTTGTAACTCTGTTAGAGTTACAGTAGCAAGTAATAAAATTAGAAATAAAATAAAACAAAACAAAATAAAACAATAACAATAAAGCAAGTTGATAAGGTAGGTAATAAAGTAGCATGTAACAAAAACAAAAATTAATTAATTGAATTTAAAAATTGTGAGACATTACTCAAATTATAGTTAACAAGCAATAACTAAACGCAACCAAAATCAATGACTTCTAGACATTATGTCAGTTTGACATAAACAAGAAATGTAAACAAAAATGTACTCACATATAATTAAATATATTAGTCGGTTCAATGTTCAAATCAAAGGGGTAGTATGCATAGATAAGGTTAAGGAAAAATATACAGTAGAAACAAGGAATCAATTATTTCCTGGAAGCAGCGGCTGCGCGCCTTGGTTTGATTGTAGCGGATGGATCCTTAGTAGTGGCTTGAACTTTCTTCTGGTTTGAATTATTAGTGGGTGCAACGTGTGTCGTAAGGCCATCCAACTCAGCAACGGTTGTGATGCGGTGCCGCGTGCCGTCTGAACTTATAACGAAGACGTATCCATCGCGAGTCCAGCATTTAGTAACACCGAAACGCTCCCGTGCCTCCATAAAAACATTGTGTCGTGCTTTAGTGAGGAATTCTGACAAAGTTACGCCAGATCCCTTCAGCTTAGCCTTGGCAGCCCAGATGGTATTGCGCAGTGATTGGTCACAGAGCTTAAATAGTATGGGCCTAGGTCGATCAGCATGGTTTTTGCCCATTCTGTGACAGCGGGCAATTCCACTAACATCAAAATTGGACAATTTATGTCTTTGGGCAAGTACATTGACAATGACAGCAGCAGTATCCTCCTTGGAATCTTCTGGGACTCCATGCAGAAGCAGAATTTTCCTGCGTGTGTGCATTTCAAGACGATCATTGTCGCATGAAAGTAGCTGAAGTTGGTTTTGCAGTGTGCGGAGAGCTTGCAGAGTGAACTTCTTAAAAGTATTAAATTCAACTTCTAAGGTATTTGATGTGGGAGAAGTTAATTTCTTTTGCCTTTCCTCAAATTCCGTGAATTTGTCATTAAACATGGAACTGAGCTGTGACAGGGACTCCTTAATTGACTCCATTTGTGGTAAATAAAGATTATGAGATAAACCTGATTGTTGTTTTCTTTTCTATTCACCGGCAGGTACAGCTGATGTTTAACTTTAATTATACATATAATTCACTTTAAAATACTATTAAATATTAATTAAAAACTTAAAAAAGTTAGGATGATTCAAAAATCGATGAGCACGTTATAAGTACCGCCAAAAAAAAAAAAAAAAAAAAAAAAAAAAAAAAAAAAAAAAAAAAAAAAAAAAACAGTTAGCACTTTTTTCGATGGATTCGAATTTGTTTTCAAAGAAAACAACATCTCTTGCTTTATGGACCATCTTTGTTTTTGGATCAAACAACCGGTAGCCTTTTGAATTTTCGCAATATCCAATGTGAAGCATTTCTTTGCATTTCGAATCCCATTTTGTACGTTTCTCTTTAGGTATATGCATAAACGCTTTGCATCCGAAGACTCTTATGAACTTCAAGTTTTGTTTGATTCCAGTCCATGCTTCTTCTGGAGTTTTGTTTCTCACTGCTTTGGTTGGGGATCAGTTTTTCAGAAAAACAGCGGTATTTACCGCTTCCGCCCAAAGTTCATTGCTTAATCCAGCATCTTGGATCATACTCCTGGCTCTTTCAACAATTGATCTGTTTGCCCTTTCCGCTACACCATTCTGCTCAGGCGTGTATTCAACGGTTAATTGATGATGAATGCCGTATTTCTTTAAGAAATCTTTCATTTTTGTGCTTACATATTCTTTGGCATTATCAGAACGAATCACTTTCAATTGTTTTCCAGTCTGCAACTCAGCAAAAGTCTTAAATTCTACCAATTTGTCAAATACTTCACTCTTACATTTAAGAAAATAAACGAAGGTTTTTCGCGTAAAATCATCTATAAATGTCAAGAAGTAATTGAATCCACTGATTGACTTTACATTCATCGGCCCGCACACGTCCGTATGAACCAGTTCAAGTATATCGTTAGCTCTCGTAGCTATGCGGCTTTTCTTAAATTGCTGCCTGGTTTGTTTTCCCTTCAAGCAACCTACACACTCTAGTGTTGGAAAATTGTTCGAAAAACTCACCCCTTTTGCCATACGATCACGTAATAATTTGAGATTACATACACCAAGATGACCCATCCTTTGATGCCACAACTCCATCTCACTTATAGATGCAGTCGCCAGTGCTGTGTGCTCTAAGCTTTGTTTTAATTTGTACACACCATTCTCCTCTACTCCTGAAAGTAAGGGTTCGCCGGATAAATTGCACTCGTCACTTCGTAATATGTTAAAACCTTCTTTATAAAACAGAACATTCATACCCTTCTTTGTTATAGCACTCACGCTCAAAAGGTTTGATGCTAATTTAGGCACATACATTGCATCAATTGTAATATTCGGTTTTTTACTCACCAATGTACCACTTCCAAGACCTTGCAAACGTTCCCCATTTGCACATGCCACAGTCACTTCTCTTTCATACTTCTTCAGATCATGCAACCATTCACGCCTTGAAGTCATATGATTAGAAGCTCCAGAATCCACTATCCAAAAATCTTCTGAAGTCGAACTCGCCATCGCTAAAGCCACAGATGCATCATTTGTTTTCTTATTTCTTTTCTCTGGACAAACGTTAGCCTTATGTGGTCCATTGCAGATAAAACATTTCAGCTTTGGTCGTTTTCGTTGAGGATTAGGATTTCTTTTCTTGGATAAAAGTGCTTGACTGTCAACATTCCTAGCAGTATATGTTTCCTCCATTTGGTACAGTTTTGTTTTAACAAAATCGGTTGTCAATTCGATATTCGAATTTTCAATTGCCAATCTCATGGCTTGAAAGTTATCTGTCAAACCTTGCAACATCAAGGCGGCCAATAGTTCATCATCGATTTCTTTTCCTAAATCAGAAATCATTTGCGCCGTCGTCATTAATGCTGCAATGTATTCTCTTATAGTCAGAAACTGCTCTAGTTTCAGACTCACCAGCTTAGATAACAATCTACAGCGATTATTCAGACCCTTGTCTTAGTATGCCTTCTGTAACGCATGCCAAGCCTCTTTAGCTGTCTTCGCTTGACGTACATGAACTAGGCATTCGGGTTTTACCATCAAGCAAATCTTCGCTCTTGCTTTTTGGTCTCTTTTCTTACTAATCGCATCTTCAGGGGTAGTCGATGTATATTCCCATAAGTCATCATGGGTTAAATACAGTTCCATCATAAACTTCCATGAGTTATAGTTGGTTGCACCATCTAGTTTTTCAAATGATGTCAAACTCATGTTATTTTCACTTTTGCTATTCATGTTTTCCGAGTGATTAATCGCGCTGCTATGAGCTTTGTGCTGGGCCCATAACCTGATGGAGGCTTATAGCTGTTATTATTATATCACTAATATCTGGTCTCTTCTTTGACCTTCTTGTGAGAACTCTTTCTCACATGTTTAGTGAAATGAATACTCAGCAGAGTTCAGCCATAGCAAGCGTTTAATGTTATACATACATTAGGTATAAACTTTAATCACAACACAATAAGAACTTAGCAAAAATATATATATGTGAAAAATATTTGATGTTTATGACATATGTAAACTTGTGTATTTACAATAACAACTTTGAACAACGACTGACGTCCCAAATATTTTTCACACATTCGAAGGCTTATTTTATTTTTGAATCTACATTCAAAAATACTTTCCAGCCTGTCTTACACACTGACATGAGGTTACACACAGTCCAATAGCAACTCTATGCTCTAACACTGTTGATGTAGATATCAGCAGAAAATAATTAATCTCTTTATCTCACTGTAACAATACTATATCCTGTGACTATATTTAAACCACAAAGCAATTTTTACTCAAATATAGCCACTTGATCGTCCACCCAAATGTTAATTTTAGATATAGATATTGTGGAAGACTCATAACTAAATTTCTAATCAACTTATTTAAACTCATCTTTTAGCTCATGAATCATTAACAGCCGTTCTCAATAATCTATCTATCTTTAACAAGAGATTTCGTTAGTTATTTAGATGCATTTTATGTTTCAGTTAACATAGATAAAGAGGTAGGAACATTTTGCACATATTTATAGATAGCTAAATTATATAAATATGTATGTCTATTTTTATTTTATGAAGCGTAGTATTGAACTGACATAGTCATGGTAGCTATTTTAATCCTTTGTTAAAGATAGATAGGATATTGAGAACGGCCGTAAGAGATAGAGATATAAAGATATACTCCACCAAAATGTCAATCTTAGATATAGATATAAAGAAAGACTCATAATTCAATTTTAATCAACTCATCCTTTAGCTCATCGATCATTATGAGATAGACATCCAAATACTGGAACGCAACTTAAATATAAATGGTGCTTAACTACGTTAATCCCGATTAAATGTACCGGCTAATTGGGCCGTGCGCTGTTAAGAGCAAACTTATTATTTGAATGGCGTTCCAGTATTCGGGCGATAGATATAAAGATATAAAAGAGTGATATATATCTTTTGACTTAAAAGATATATATCTCTCTTTTCTTTACAGTGATTCATTTTGCGCATAACTAATAGCACGTTCATAGTTTCGATCACGTTTCGATGCTGAATTTTTTAAATTAATATTACTTTTATAACAGAATGTTGCAATTGTTCTAAAATTGTACGTAAGAGTTATGACGTAACTTAATTTTACTTACTGTAATAAATTACTAAAACAATGCTAAAATACCAATAAATTACGTGTATTGGAAATGGAATACAACGACTGACGTTACGGTTTGTCGGTCGATGACGTGTGTAATGTCATTTTGAGAATTTCGCCCTGTGATTTTGCCGAACCTTAAACGAAAATGGAATCAATAAAATTATCTTCGGTTATAGCATTATTCCTCTTAATAGATTTGACCTCCGCGCTATACTTCCACATAGGTGAAGGCGAAAGAAAATGCTTTATAGAAGAAATACCGGACGACACGACTGTGATAGGTAAAAGACACTGCTTTCTACACTGTATTGTATCTTTAGTAATATCTCTGTGACTGTGTAGTCATTATCGAGTTCACATGAAGTTGTTTCTTATATTACTACATAATATTACAAAAATAACCAAACTAAATGTTTACAGTTACAATTTGTGTGATAGCGTAGCTTTGTGATTCTATTTTCAAATGTAACATCATGGACAATTCTTTTTTCAGTCAACTACAAAGTGGAACTTTACGACCCGAAGTCTGGCGGCTTTATGCCATCTACACCAGGAATAGGAATGCACGTGGAAGTTAGAGATCCAAATGACCGCATTCTGCTATCTCGAGTGTATTCATCTGAGGGTATGATCTCGTTCACGTCCACTACTCCTGGTGAACATGTTATCTGCATGTACTCAAACAGCACCTCATGGTTCAGTGGTTCACAACTGAGAGTGAGTATTGTGTTGCCTATGCTGATTGCATATTTTTTTGGAATGTAATAAAACTAAATTGTCTGTTTAACCCTATTGTTTGAAATATTATAATTCAATGCCTGTTTGGATTTGTCTTGTTTCTGACACAAAATTACTTTATTGTTTAAAAAAACTATTAGTCTTCCATAGTTGTGATATACCGCTAATAATAATAATCTCACTAGTACTGTTATTGAATTGGGCCCGCCTTTGAAATTATCAAAAAATACATGTCCAAACAATAAAACTATAGCAGTAATATTTAAAAGCCTAGGTTACATTAAATATTACAATAAATCTTATAATCAGTTAAAAAAGTTGAAAATCAAGTACTGTTTCTAGGATATGCATATAATATAATTATGGCTTTTCGTGCGTGTGCAATTAACATGGATAATGACATTGCAATATATTTTTTAATGACATAACTTGTTTTTACATTTCTATAATGGCTGACTAATGTTTGTAGAACTGTTGAATTGAATAGAGTTCATAAATAGCATAGCATTTGTTAATAATAAAAAAAATAATAAGCCTGTGGCATCGCTGTTTATCATAAAAACTGGGTGTATACCTAACTGCATCTGAGCAATTAAATAATATAAAATTTGTTGTGTATGGATTGTCACCGGTACTTCTTCCTTGATGTAATTTACTTCTGATAACCATATGTATACTTGCAGGTACACTTGGACATTCAAGTGGGTGAGCATGCAGTTGACTATGCAAGTGTTGCACAGAAGGACAAGTTGACAGAGCTACAGTTACGTATCAGACAGCTGTTGGACCAAGTGCACCAGATCACCAAGGAACAAGCCTATCAAAGGGTTTGTATTAATATTTTTGTGTTCGTTTCAGTAAAATTATGACTTATTTGTTGTTAGATAGTTTAGTGTTTATAATGTTGTTTTAAATTAATTGTGAAAAAAATATTATTGAACTTTTTAAATTACCATCAAATGTTTGTAGAATGGTAATGAATATTGTTCTATTTCTGAGAGGGTTCAAGATAAGTAGGTAGTGGTAACATTAGTTATAATCTTAATGTATCTATAAGATAATGAAAACGAAATAATTCAATTCTTCTATAGGAGTATGAACCACCACCACCACCTAGCAGTTATTTCCTGTACCTCACAATTATTTTATATATATTTTTTGTAGCAAAGAGAGGAGCGTTTCCGCCAGACTTCAGAGAGCACAAATCAGAGAGTGTTGTGGTGGAGTCTGCTCCAAACCGGTGTACTTGTCAGTATTGGTTACTGGCAAATGAGGCATCTCAAGAGCTTCTTTGAGGCGAAGAAACTAGTTTAATAAATTATATTAAATTGTATTGATAAGTTTGAGTTGTCCTAATTTCTCCTTGTTCCCTTATTCCTGTTGAATGTAATTTAAATTTTAATTAAACACAATATTTCATATCTTTTTGTAAATGATCTGTATTTTTTCAATAAAAGTCAATTACAGATGTATAATTTATTTTATTTATATCACATTATTAATACAATTTTGTTTACATATAAAGCAAAAAACAAAATTACCATAATACACTGTATACCTACACATTCTGTTTTTCACATTGAGTAAATTATTGTTTTCATAGTCTAACTAACATTTAAAACATTCAAGTTTTACAAAATATAAATTGTACTTAAAATATCTACACTATCATTTAATCTTATCTAATGGTAATGTAGAAGCAAGGCCTTGTTGCATTCTTGGGTCAGAAAAAGTATACTACTCCCCTGAACATGCAGCAATGTAACTTAAGGTGAAATCACACTATAGTATTACAAAATCACACTATAGTAGTTACATAAAGAAGCGGCCAAAAATACTAGAGCAACGTGTCTTGGAGCGATCTGAACAATGGATTCTTTTATTGTGTACACATTATAGGTCATACCCTGAAGACGTGACCACAGACTACATAGAAAGAGCCTTGTACATTCCATTGTCCTGATTGGTCAGTGGGCCCCGTACTTACTGCTCTTTACTCTATGCGTAAGATGAAATACTATAATGTGTTTTCACCTTTATTTAAGTCTAAAATCACATTAGATACTAGATTACCTGAGAAAATAAATATAGAAGTAAGGTTTACCTGACTGTTGTACCATAGTATATGTATGTACTATTGCATAATTATATAGATATTCTTTCACATGCAGACCCCAGTTACTTTTTTAATAATAGTGTTGCGAAAACATTAATTTTTAATATAAACAACAAAAAATATAATGTACCGTGATGTTGAAATATCCTTAAGAAAATATTAATCAGCACGTGACTTGACTCTAAAAATTTTGTCTATATAATTTACAAACAGTGAAGGATTAGCCTTAGGAAACTGTGTTAGTAATTCAAAGTCTACTGTACTCAAAGTGTTTTCTAAAGTATCACAAGTGCAATAATATAAATGTCCATCGACTTGCAGTTTTTCGGCAAGTTCTATTTGGTGGTTGTCTAGCAAATCTTCGTTTACAACCACTAAGAGCGGCTTCTTAGCTTCCAACGCTTCTAAACAGCTTCCTGCGCCCGCATGGCTTATTATCAAGTCAGCGTTTTTTATATCGTCTTCTAACGAGTCTTTAAACCTATAGAGAGTCAGTCTCACACCTTCCCGTATATATTCTGGTGGAGGGACATCACTGTTTCCAATTTGAAGTGATAGTTCCTTGCATCCTATATTTTTCAGCGCAGTAAGAATCTGACTTGATAGAATATATTCACAAAGTAAGTCGAATCGTGTCGTGCCGACTGTCATAAAGATTTTCTCGTATTGTTTAACCATGGTGATTGTTATTAGAAGAATAGGAGTAGCAATAATAGAACAAAAATTAAAGCACTATGTGATATGTCATCTCTGATCTGACATCACAACATAAACAAATGTTTTGAGAGATGTGTCAACTCGATGTACTAACAGTAACTCGAGTTGTGCCTAACTTGAGTTTACTTGAACTATATTTTACCTAATTCGAATTTGAAAACCGCGCTAGATGAACGCATCTACCGAAAGAGATTGAGAGAGAGAGAGAGAGAGAGCCATTCGTGTGTTGGGTGCGCTGTTTAAAACTCAAGGTATCATTTTGTGATAAAAAGTATTGTAAACGGCGTGAAGAAGTAACAAACACATATACTTTCGTCTTTATTATATTAATAGTATGCAAACTAAACTAAAACTAAAAATCTTTTAATCTCAATCTTACAATTTCTACCTACGAAGTTAAGCAATGATAATTGTCCTAACAGAGAGTTGGACGTAAGAACAATTATGCAATAAGGTGATTTGTGCCAAATCATACGCTCAGTTTTTTCCCTCTAACTCGAGTTAACTACATTTCAAATCGAGTTAACTCGAGTGGTTTTTATCACGAGTTGGCACATCACTACGTTTTACTGTCTGTCAAATGTCAAGTTGACGTCCGTTCTCATTTTTTTTTTTGTTCTTTTCGTTCCGTAAGGAACCGGCTAAGATCCAAGACCATGCTGCCAAGTCGAAAGTATTTCTTGTTTCTTAAGTATAGTACTTGTGGACTATTCTTGATATAATCTTAATATATATATTTCTTGTGTGCGTGTGTATGTGACTGAACTCCTCCTAAACGACTGGACCAATTTTGATGAAATTTTTTGTGTGTGTTCGTGGAGATTCGAGAATGGTTTAGATTTACAGTTTGGTCTACTGGAAAATGTTTTTTCAATTAATTTCTTATTTATAAGGAGTTGTTGATTTTGGTTATACCATACAAAATGTTCATGGGTTTGTAACTGTCAAACGTTTAATGTTCATACCGTCAATACGGTAAACTCTTCCCTCAAATTAAATAACGTATTTAAATAAAGGTTTCGAATCGACAACATATATCCACAATATTCGATTAATGGCGTATTTTAGATTTTAAAGATGTAAAATAATGACAGTAATGAAAAGTGGTTGACATTTAAATTGGTTGTCAAATATTTATGCATACGTTCAGAAATTTAATTTGTGTAAACTAAAGAGTAAATTATGAAGCTAAATAAATATAGGACAATCAAATAAATAATATTCACACGTAAGAAGTTTTACTTCTTTTCAAGATAGAATGTCACTTGAAAATGAAAAATCTTTCATAAAATAACACATAAAAATAAAAACTGAACTGAACTGAATAAAATAACAATTTTATATAATTATGGAGAATATTGCAGGGATTCTCAAATTAGGCGTTGTCAGTGTCTTGAGAAACCAGTTATATATAATTGTTACTACCGTTACTCAATGACCGTTACTACATTAATTGTGTGTGTGAGTGTATTTCTATGAAAATTTATATTTAATCTCTTTATTACTAACAAAAAGTAATGGCGTAATGTTTTTGGAAAACAGCATACTGGGGGTGAAATAAGGGATGGAATATTGCATGGATAATCAAAATCGCTAAAGTGTTTAATGTCAAAAATTTATAAGGCACACTATTTGGATATGGAGAAACGGGATATAATAGAGTGGGAGGTAGGGGAGAGGACTGGGATAGCTGACACATTTGATAGGACGAAATGTAAATGCACGGTATAAGACGGGATGGTCAATGAAGAGAAAAGACGGGACGTATCGGGAAGTGACTGAACAGACGGGATGGGACGGAATTGAGCAGGACAGTAGGATAGCTAATTCATGTTTAGGTATACAAGAGCTTATACGAAAAATAACATGTATTTGGTGTGGAGTAAAATAAAAAAATATCTGCATCCAGGCAAAGGTGGGTCGGGCTTTTTTGCTATGCTAAATAATTCAATATAAAATTCATCATATAATAACTAAGCCATAGCGAAGCGTGGTCGGGTCGTCTATGGTATCTTTTAATTGATTTCAATGAATGTCGTCGGAGTAGTAACAGTGTTATAATATTTCCACAGCAAAATAATGATTTGAATCTGGAGAGATGGGATAGAATAGAATATAAGGTGGATAAAATGGGACATAAGAATAGGTACAGGATGGGATTGAAAATGGATAAGCAGTTTAGACAACGGCTGTCATATTGATTTTAAATAAAATATGGACTGGAATCTGTATTTGCACCCAGGCGAAGCCGGGCCGGGCCGCTAGTATATAAGATAAAATATGTCTTCAGTAGTACTGCTTCAATTTCTTGACTTTAAAGTCAAAACTCAAAGGTATTCATTAATATGTCATAAGTTTTCCCATCAGTGGATATTGGACAATTCCATTGGTGATTATGTACCTCTCAAGTACATATATCAAAGAAAATTCTTAATTCTTCACGCTCAAATTGGTATTTAATATCAATGCCGGGCCAATGCCGGGTAAATTAAAATATTTACAAACGCTCTATGTTAAAATTACCTTCCTTTAAATTATTAATTGTAAACCCATTCAGAGATAAATTAATTACTATATCTAGCATTACTAGTACCTATATAAAATGTGAATACGAAAGTTCAAATCACAAGACAGTAACCACAACAGTAACCAAGAGTGCAAATACAGTCAAAACCTGATATAACGACATCGAAGGGACCGTATAGTTGCCGACGCTATATCCGATAGTCGTTATAAGCAATACAGCCATATACACAAGTACAGTAGTTATATCATCATAGTTATCTATCTAGTATAAGTATAGGTTAAGTACGTAAACGAGTTAGAAAAGAAATAAAAATATTTATTACGAAATAATTAGAATACAAAATTTATTTAACTGCTTAAAGTTACGAGTTATAAAACTACACTAGTTTTTAAAGTAATCAGTCATTTTGGTCTGTCTTTTTTTTAGCCCAGTCACAAATATTTTTGCATTTTACGTGCGTAGGTAATATGCTCAAATATTCCTTCAATGCTTATCAATAAGATTTAAAATCGTTTGTATTGTTTTGTTTTGCTGAGACAAGGAGCCGTTGGTCGTTATAGCCCATGAATATCGATAAAATTTCGTCGTTGTAAGCGATATGTCGCTGTATCCGATGTTGTTATAAGCGATTTGTTTACTGAATAGTTTACTAGGGATTCAGACGGGACCATACAATCTAGCTGTAATAACCGATAGGTCGTTGTAAACGATGTCGTTATAAACGGTTTTGACTGTATTCAAAATTCTAACGTTACAAAGTATATACTCAGAGTGCATTAATAATATGTAATAAGTTATTAATCATCTACAGTGGTTTCTTAATTTATAAAATAATTGAGAATAAAAATAGAGAAATCAAATTAAAAACCCAAGATCTTATGTACATTAAGACGAAACTATTTACAAACCTCAATATTTACGAACAATTAAATTTGCCCAACAGTACCAACAATAAAGTCAAACAACGCTGTGTACGTTGAACCATTTTCAAGAAGAGCCTGGATGGAGCGCGGAATTAAGTCCGTTTTTTTATAAATTTTAATCAGCTCACCCATCAGCACAAGGCGCTGAATGCCAAAGGATGAGCAATGAAAGAATAAATGAGACAGAGATTGCTCAACCTGAACATTACAATGGTCACAGTAAGGACTTTGCACCAATTTCAAACGAAATAGATGATAGTTTAAACGACAGTGTCCAAAACGAAGCCGCAAAACGGTAGTGTAAAATTTTCGACTTTTATAAAAACGACTTTTGCAGAACCAAGGTGTTGAGCCAATGGCGACATTGTAAGTAGCATACCATAGACCTTTATTTTGAATCTCAACTGTTTGTTTCCAATGCCTCGTCCACAAGTCGATTGATCTTCTTTTAAGGATAGGGACCACATCTGTGTGTGGTACAAAAAGATTTAGATTTCTACTGGAGTCAGGAACAGTTGTTGAAAAATGTGTAATAGTTCTGGCCAGAAAATCAGCCTTCTCATTTCCCAACACTCCCATATGAGAAGGAACCCACATAAATACTTATTAAAGAACAAATCCATACAAGTCTCCCTGATACGGGGAATTAAATAGTTAGTGTCAGCATTGAATCTACTGTTTTTAAGATTTTCAAGAACACTCATGCTGTCACTGACTATTACCCATTCATAACAACCATCATTACTATGTTTTATATGCCTTAAAGCAGCAAGAATAGCTACAGCCTCAGCAGTGAATATGCTTGCATGAGGGTCTATTTTATGACCAACGCCAGAATTCAAATATCCATCATAAATAGCAATTGATACAGCAGACTCTGTTTTGGACCCATCAGAATAAACAAATCTATAATTGGTAAATTTAGAAAATTTACAGTATACATCTTCTTTAGAGAATAAATTGTGATCAATAATGATGTCAATTTCAGGAAATTTACTATTAAAATCTCCCTGATAACATGGAAGAGAGGAAGATTTATGGATATGCAGATTTTCAAGAAAATTTACATATTGTGAGAAGCCTTGGAGAATATATAGGGAGCTACAAGCAGAAGATTGAGCAGTATGTTTCAAATTTAAAAATAGGTGATTATTTGTTTTGCTGTATAATTTTAATAAAAACTTTTCTTTCAAATAACCAAATCTTATACTTAATGGGGCAAGATTGCACTCAACTTGCATTATGTTAATAGGGGTGCTTTTAAATGCTCCAGTTATTAACCTCAAGCCTTTGTTTTGTATATTATCTAAGATGTCTACCAATCTCTTATCACCAGCAAAAGACAGGAACCCATACTCAAAGTGGCTACGAATTAGAGATTTATAAAGCAACAGCAATATTTTGGGATCAGCACCCCAAGATGTTCTGCATAAAGTTTTCATAATATTAAAGGCTCTATTAGCTCTAGCACTTATTAACTCAATATACCTTCTCCAGGAAAGATTATGGGTAAATGTCACACCCAAAAACTTTGCATCATAGGAAACTGGAATAGAGACATTATTAAAATACACAGAGGGACTTACAGATCTACTTTTACCAAAAACAACCAATTTTGATTTAGATGGATTTATGTCCAGATTTAAATAAGAGAAATATGCACACAGAGATGCCAAAGACTTGTTGAGAATGTTTGTAACATTATCCAAATTGTTCCCAGTGGTGTAAACAACTAAATCATCAGCAAATTGAAGATTTTTTACTTCAGTGCCCAAAACAAGATTCAAACGACGTATATACAAGATAAAAATTAGTGGAGAGAGTATTCCCCCCTGACATACTCCAACAGATGAAAGTCTTGGTCCATAATATTTACCATTGTACTTTGCATAGACTTCTCTTTCTGTTAAAAAATTCTTAATCCAGTGAACTATTTTGTTTGGCATTCCAATTGAAAGTAATTCGGAACAAAGTACATTAATATTAACACTATTAAAAGCTCCAGCAACATCAAAAAACACTGACAACAATAACTACTTATTAACAAGACTATTATGAATATCCAATTGAAGCAGTCCTATGCTTTCACGGGCCGACACTCCCTTTCGGAACCCAAATTGATTAGCTGGAAGAATATTATTATGCTCAACAAAATATTCAAGCCTTTGTTTGAGTAATTGCTCAAATACCTTGCCTACACATGATGTAAGAGCAATGGGTCTATATGAGTCAGGACTCATTCGAGGTTTATCTGGTTTTAAAATTGGTACTAAGCAATCAGATTTCCATGACTGAGGTATGTCATTGTTTAACCAAAGGTTATTGAATATTTGAAGTAAAATGCAGAGAGCTTTGCGACTTAGTCGTTTCAACATTATATAAGAAACTCCATCCAAACCAAAAGCACTATCCTTTCTAGAATAAATGGAAGATATTAGCTCTTGTATTGAAAAAGGTTTGATTAAAAAACTATTTACAGAATTTGTTGCAGAATCAGAAGATAAATTAGGATGATTATTTACATAATCTGGAGTAAACTTTCGTAAGAAATCATTAACCCAACTATCATCATTAGTATTACAAGAAAATGTTTTGTTAAATTTCCGCATATATTTCTAGATCTTTGAAAGAGGAGTACACCAATTAAAAGAACTGCATAATTGGACCCAACTATTTGATCTTTCTGTTTTCAAAATAAGTTTTTTTTGAGCTTGTAACCTTTTAAACTCAACATAGCTTTCATCTGAGGGATTATTTTTAAAATTGAGATAAGCATACCTTGAATTTTGAACTGCTTCAGAACATTTTTTATTCCACCAAGGAAGAGGAGGATGTTTAATAAATTTCCTGCTCGGGGAGTTAATATTAGGTGTATTTGTAGGAGATATCATGTGTTGATTACAATATGGAAGGGATTTATTGATCGCAGAATGCAACAATTCACAAAATAATGTGTACATTTTCAATGGAGTTTCAATGCAACTTTGAGTTTGGAAATTTGACAATTCCGAATCTACATTTACACAGTCAGGTCATAAGTATTGTCACGCAGTAAAAACTTTTCTTTTAGAATGCTGGCCATAACAAAGTTTATTGAATTCGAATTTTGAATTGTTTATGAAAATAAAAATGTATACTTTTTAGAATTTTACTCATTTTTAAATATGGAGTGGACGCTTAAAGAAGACCGTGTTGCAGTTATTGCGTTGCATCGTTGCGGTTACGCGCCAATTCAAATTTTTGACATACTGAAAAATTTGAATATAACCAAAAGATTCGTTTATCGTACCATCAAACGATACAATGAAGACTCTAATGTAGATGACAGGTCAAGAAGTGGTCGCCCTCGGTCTGTTAGGACTCCAGCAGTGATAAAATCTGTGAAGGCGCGAATTCAAAGAAATCCCAAACGTAAGCAGAAACTGTTGGCTCTTCAGATGGGGTTAAGCAGAACCACGGTGAAAAGGGTGTTAAATAAAGACTTAGGCTTCGGGCATATCGAAGAAAAACAAGACATCGTTTGAATGCTCGTCTAATGGACCTGAGACTGAAGAGATGCCGCGCTTTGTTGAAGCGGTACGCGGGAAAAAAATATCGGAAAATTCTTTTTAAGATGAAAAATTTTTTACCGTAGAAGAGAGCTACAACTAAACAAAATGATAAGGTGTACGCACACAGTAGTGAAGAAGCGAGAAACCGTATTCAGCGTGTCCAACGAGGTCATTTTCCATCCTCGCTCATGGTATGGTTGGGAGTTTCTTATTGGGGCTTAACAGAGGTACATTTTTGTGAGAAAGGTGTAAAAACGAATGCAGTTGTGTATCAAAATACAGTCCTGACGAATCTTGTGGAACCTGTTTCTCATACCATGTTCAATAAAGGCACTGGGTATTCCAACAAGATTCGGCGCCAGCTCATAGAGCGAAGAGCACACAAGACTGGCTGGCGGCGCGTGAAATCGACTTTATCCGGCACGAAGACTGGCCCTCCTCCAGTCCAGATTTGAATCCGTTAGATTACAAGATATGGCAACACTTGGAGGAAAAGGCGTGCTCAAAGCCTCATCCCAGTTTGGAGTCACTCAAGACATCCTTGATTAAGGCAGCCGCCGATATTGACATGGACCTCGTTCGTGCTGCGATAGACAACTGGCCGCGCAGATTGAAGGCCTGTATTCAAAATCACGGAGGTCATTTTGAATAAACTTTAGTGTCATAAGAATCTATGTTTTGTTAAGTTCATTTTGGTATATAAATGGTTACATAATGAATAAAGTTGTTTCAACTATTTTATATTAAACATGTGACAGAATTTATGACCTGACTAGGTAGTGTATACATTTTCCAATCCACCATTTTATAATTGGGGTAGATGGGCAAATGCACACTACCATTATTATTTGTAGCACAACTATGTATATTATTATTTATTAAAACTTTAATAATTACAGGAAGATGATAACTACCGAGAGGATCATTATGTACAGACCAGTCCGAAGAAAGAGCAAGTGATGGAGAGACCAAAGTTAAATCTAGAGCATTTGGACGCCACGTCAAAGAACCAACTGTAGTTACTTCACCAGAATTTAACAAAATCAAGTTATTGCCGTCAATGACATCCAAAATATCTCTACCTCGTGCATTAACAGAGTTACAACCCCACAGGGTGTGATGGGCATTAAAATCGCCAGCAAATATCATAGGTTCCGGGACAGACTTTATTAAAGAGTCAAATTTATTTTTATCAAAAGATGGAGAACAATTTGTAGGACAATAAAAGCTAACGATACTAATTTCTCTATTATTTAGATTAATTCTTATACAAATATTTTGCAATGAATTATCACAATAAGTATTAATTCTTTTGTAATCAATATTATTACGAATTAAAATAGCTACGCCATTATGTTCATTGCCAACATCATTTCTTTCTACATTGTAACCTCTTATTGCAAATGTTTTTTTGGGTGTCAACCAAGTTTCCGATATGATTGCCAAGTGGATTTGCTTCTCATATAAAAATTGAGTTAGTAAGATCTTATTACTTAAAATACTCTGAGCATTCCACTGCATGACATTAAGGTCCATTTTTCAATAAGGAACTGTTTCGGAGCGTTTGATGTAGTATATCTTTTATCGATGCTGAATTTATAGGATTGTCCTTCTGATTGATGATTATTTTAGTTAATGCTTGAGTCAATAAGTTCATGAAAAAATCTGATTTTGTTAAATTTTGAAGTTGAGTTTCTATGTTAGATGCAGTTAATTGTGGGAATGATTTTTCATTAAATAGCCCTGCGTATTGAGTATTTCTTGTTTTTATTTTATTTTCTTCTAATTTAATTTTTTTTGAGGGCAGGAGTTGGATATCGCTATGTGGTTGCCACCCTTTGCCACCACAGTTAGCGCATTTCGCGTTTTTACTATCTACAGTGCATTTTTTAAAACTATGTTCCTGACTACAGATAGAACACACTTCTCCATTTTTGCAGAATTTTGCAATATGTCCGAATTTCATGCAGCGGAGGCATTGCTTAACCGGAGGGATGTACGTTTTAACCTCATGCCTCCAGGAGTCCAAGTAAACATATTCAGGTAGTTCTGTGGAGGCAAAAGTTACCGCCACAGTCTGCGTAGGCTGGTATTTTATTTGACCACTATCATCCCGTACTCTTCGCATGAAGCGCCTCACTTGAATAACATTACGGGAACTACCAATAAGAGAGAATATTCTTTTATTCGACATCTCTAGAGGGACAGAAGTAAGTACGCCAGTCGCCTCTGTGTCACTAGCAGGTATAGATGCTTTTAGCTCGAGTTCCTCTAGTAATTTTTTATTTTGTAAAAATACATTTGCGTTATTGGACAAATCAAATGTTATTCCTATTTTAAATCTATTAATAGATTTAAGATGTAGTACACCTGTGACGCAATATCTGCGTAAAGCGCGGGAAATAGTCTGTCTTTATCGGTGAACATCTTTTGCTCTTTATGGTTTAAAAATACTACAAATTCTTTTTTATTGCTATTTTCGGGATACTTCCTAAAGTATCCCGGTACCTTATAGATTTCAAATTTGCTCGTGGAGTCATCATCGGAGTCCGATGAAGTCGATGAAGGCAGCCCATCGGGAGGAACTTTTTTCCGCCTTTTCGTGCCTCCCATCTTCTTCAAACAATATTGTCACTTTGCGAAATTACAAATAATTAGTTATGTTATAAGAAATACTATTAAAATACAAAGAAAATTGCAAGTAGCTTAAGGCAATTTTGGTTTTGGCGCCTTTCACTTCGAAGGTTCCCGCGCGAATCGGGAAAAAAAAAACCGTCCGTTCTCAGAACAATGAATAATAGCCACCAGGCCCGTTTAACTCGGCTTAAAAGTAACCCAATTTTCTTTCTCGCTTCCTCATATGCCGTTTTCGCCCCATCTCTTTCACTTTTATGAATGTGTGCGTGTGCCGGCGTGCGCTGTCGCCGCCATATTGCCGCCATATTTTTCAACAGTCGATTGCTGTTTAGTTTGGATTTGCTTATTTTATTTTAATTGCATGTTATTTCACCTGTTTTGTAATCAGTAACGTAAATATTTGTTAGAGCATAGAGTTGCTATTGGACTGTGTGTAACCTCATGTCAGTGTGTAAGACAGGCTGGAAAGTATTTTTGAATGTAGATTCAAAAATAAAATAAGCCTTCGAATGTGTGAAAAATATTTGGGACGTCAGTCGTTGTTCAAAGTTGTTATTGTAAATACACAAGTTTACATATGTCATAAACATCAAATATTTTTCACATATACAACGTGTAACAGGATTAATTCACAACCTCAGACACCCCAACTTTAAAATATTATTGCAATCATAGTTTATGCTTTGAAATCGTACTATCATAATTACAAAATCTTTTATTTATGAAATTAGTTATACCAAATGTAGGCACTTAACATGGTCACCTTACGAGTTACAAATAAGAGTGTACTACTACACACGCTCGCCGGACACGCACACATGTACACAAGACACATTCACACGAGTACCTAACGCCGGTCGCCGACCGCTGCGCCGCGCCGGCAGAAACAGCTGACAATAAACGAAATACAAATTACGTACGTAACTGATTACTGGGTGGTTTGGTAAACAAATTATTATTTATTTAATCTGTAAGCATAACATTTGTGTTTTAACTATAAAATCTAAATATTTTACTTACTAGATATAATGCGTACGAACCCAACATAAGACAATATTTTGCATGAATCGGCTATAAAATATTATTAATTTCACTTCCGCTAAACTTAGTTCCTACAGGCGGGCAGGATACGGGCGTCATTTATTTTGCATTATTATTGAATAAGATAATAATATAACGCAATATCTAACAACGAATACTAGATTGGGAATCACAACACAAAAAAATACAACAAAATTAACTTCGTGTTACATGGCACTAATGAGGCGATTTCTTTTTAAAATATGTTCGACATGTCCACCACCTTGATACACTTTGATGCACATTTGCGTAATTGTTCACGTAATTTATGTAAAACTTCAGTGTCACTCTTCACTTTTAGGAATTTGCTCCACATTATCCTCCTCATCCTGGATCCTCCACATTAGTACTTTCACTGAAGGATACCAGAGATTTATTACGTCCCCACAAAAAAAGTCAAGAGGCGTCAAGTCAAGTCAGGTGACCTAGGAGGCCATTGCACAGGTTCGCCGCGACCTATCCAGCGCTCTCCGAACTCAGCATCGAGATACCGTCAGACATGCCAATGATACATTATCACCACACAGTGCCAAAGTTCTCATCATTTCAGTGTATTTGAATATTCGAATACCGAAAAGACATCGCGCGCGAAAGTTATCGAAATACATATCTACTTAACACTTAAACACAAGTAGACACAGATAACTGCGGTGCACGACTAGATTTTTTTCACATATTCGGTGCCCATTTAGGGATTGCAATAACAGGATATCCGACACACCGGGATTCCGCATACATTGTAGCAAAATTACAAACCGAATTTAATCACCATTTTAACGTTCCCCGAAATTATTTTTCATAGAAATACCTATTTGTTGTATACAACATGTAACAGATTTAAATGTAAAAGCGGAAAGTAGTACGTTCAGAATCAGCTACTGAACCGATATCAACATTTTTTTCGGTAGGTATTTTTTTTCAAAATAATTAGTTAAGACCAAGTAAATTACAGACACTCCTTCGTTTAGTACTCCGAACAAACGAAATTGAAACGTAACTCCAGCACATAAGATCATTTTTAAATGAATCACTAAACGAATACTCTAATAAACTAAATAATGAACAAAAATGAACTTTATTTCGATAGTCATAAAGTTTATTTAAGCAATCTATCATTAATCAAACGCACACAACGATAGGCCTCAATAAACGTAATAAGCTACCAAAATAAATAACTATCATATTCTCTTTTCCGCACATTTAACTACAACTAGATAGAGCAGGATGCAGCTATTGTTTAATGCAATTTGATCCATCCGACAAACGACGGCGCGCGCGGCGGTATAGGGATGCGCCGCGAAAAAAATTACTCCCGGTATTTGCAAGGCCGGGCGATCCAAATCCCGCGCAATACATGCACTTAAATGAAACAAATTAAATGTAACAAAATCAATATGAAAAGAAACAACAAATAGGTATTTCTATGAAAAATAATTTCGGGGAACGTTAAAATGGTGATTAAATTCGGTTTGTAATTTTGCTACAATGTATGCGGAATCCCGGTGTGTCAGATATCCCGTTATTGCAATCCCTAAATGGGCACCGAATATGTGAAAAAAATCTAGTCGTGCACCGCAGTTATCTGTGTCTACTTGTGTTTAAGTGTTAAGTAGATATTTCGATAACTTTCGCGCGCGATGTCTTTTCGGTATTCGAATATTCAAATACACTGAAATGGTGAGAACTTTGGCACTGTGTGGTGATAATGTATCATTGGCATGTCTGACGGTATCTCGATGCTGAGTTCGGAGAGCGCTGGATAGGTCGCGGCGAACCTGTGCAATGGCCTCCTAGGTCACCTGACCTGACTTGACGTCTCTTGACTTTTTTTGTGGGGACGTAATAAATCTCTGGTATACTTCAGTGAAAGTACTAATGTGGAGGATCCAGGATGAGGAGGGTAATGTGGAGCAAATTCCTAAAAGTGAAGTTTTACATAAATTACGTGAACAATTACGCAAATGTGCATCAAAGTGTATCAAGGTGGTGGACATGTCGAACATATTTTAAAAAGAAATCGCCTCATGAGTGCCATGTAACACGTAAGTTAATTTTGTTGTATTTTTTTGTGTTGTGATTAGGTTGTGATTCCCAATCTAGTATTCGTTGTTAGATATTGCGTTATCTTATTATCTTATTCAATAATAATGCAAAATAAATGACGCCCGTGTCCTGCCCGCCTGTAGGAACTAAGTTTAGGGGAAGTGAAATTAATAATATTTTATAGCCGATTCATGCAAAATATTGTCTTATGTTGGGTTCGTACGCATTATATCTAGTAAGTAAAATATTTAGATTTTATAGTTAAAACACAAATGTTATGCTTACAGATTAAATAAATAATAATTTGTTTACCAAACCACCCAGTAATCAGTTACGTACGTAATTTGTAATTTGTATTTCGTTTATTGTCAGCTGTTTCTGCCGGCGCGGCGCGGCGCAGCGGTCGGCGACCGGCGTTAGGTACTCGTGTGAATGTGTCTTGTGTACATGTGTGCGTGTCCGGCGAGCGTGTGTAGTAGTACACTCTTATTTGTAACTCGTAAGGTGACCATGTTAAGTACCTACATTTGGTATAACTAATTTCATAAATAAAAGATTTTGTAATTATGATAGTACGATTTCAAAGCATAAACTATGATTGCAATAATATTTTAAAGTTGGGGTGTCTGAGGTTGTGAATTAATCCTGTTACACGTTGTATATTTTTGCTAAGTTCTTATTGTGTTGTGATTGAATTGAAGTTTATACCTAATGTATGTATAACATTAAACGCTTGCTATGGCTGAACTCTGCTGAGTATTCATTTCACTAAACATGTGAGAAAGAGTTCTCACAAGAAGGTCAAAGAAGAGACCAGATATTAGTGATATAATAATAACAGCTATAAACCTCCAATAGGTTATGGCCCTACACAAAGCTCATAGCAGCGCGATTAATCACTCGGAAAACATGAATAGCAAAAGTGAAAATAACATGAGTTTGACATCATTTGAAAAACTAGATGGTGCAACCAACTATAACTCATGGAAGTTTATGATGGAACTGTATTTAACCCATGATGACTTATGGGAATATACATCGACTACCCCTGAAGATGCGATTAGTAAGAAAAGAGACCAAAAAGCAAGAGCGAAGATTTGCTTGATGGTAAAACCCGAATGCCTAGTTCATGTACGTCAAGCGAAGACAGCTAAAGAGGCTTGGCATGCGTTACAGAAGGCATACTAAGACAAGGGTCTGAATAATCGCTGTAGATTGTTATCTAAGCTGGTGAGTCTGAAACTAGAGCAGTTTCTGACTATAAGAGAATACATTGCAGCATTAATGACGACGGCGCAAATGATTTCTGATTTAGGAAAAGAAATCGATGATGAACTATTGGCCGCCTTGATGTTGCAAGGTTTGACAGATAACTTTCAAGCCATGAGATTGGCAATTGAAAATTCGAATATCGAATTGACAACCGATTTTGTTAAAACAAAACTGTACCAAATGGAGGAAACATATACTGCTAGGAATGTTGACAGTCAAGCACTTTTATCCAAGAAAAGAAATCCTAATCCTCAACGAAAACGACCAAAGCTGAAATGTTTTATCTGCAATGGACCACATAAGGCTAACGTTTGTCCAGAGAAAAGAAATAAGAAAACAAATGATGCATCTGTGGCTTTAGCGATGGCGACTTCGACTTCAGAAGATTTTTGGATAGTGGATTCTGGAGCTTCTAATCATATGACTTCAAGGCGTGTATGGTTGCATGATCTGAAGAAGTATGAAAGAGAAGTGACTGTGGCATGTGCAAATGGGGAATGTTTGCAAGGTCTTGGAAGTGGTACAGTGGTGAGTAAAAAACCGAATATTACAATTGATGCAATGTATGTGCCTAAATTAGCATCAAACCTTTTGAGCGTGAGTGCTATAACAAAGAAGGGTATGAATGTTCTGTTTTATAAAGAAGGTTTTAACATATTACGAAGTGACGAGTGCAATTTATCCGGCGAACCCTTACTTTCAGGAGTAGAGGAGAATGGTGTGTACAAATTAAAACAAAGCTTAGAGCACACAGCACTGGCGACTGCATCTATAAGTGAGATGGAGTTGTGGCATCAAAGGATGGGTCATCTTGGTGTATGTAATCTCAAATTATTACGTGATCGTATGGCAAAAGGGGTGAGTTTTGACGTGCCAACGTCTTAAATTAGGTTGCGGCTGGGAGTCACTTATGAAAAAGTGTAACGCCCGGTAACGTAACGGTGCGCGCGCAGCACTAGAGAATTAGGCGCATTGAATCGGCGCATGCTTGTGTCTCTGTCTTTGTCTTTCTCGAACGTTCTTGGCGTTGGAAAAACAAGAAAGCGTCACAATACAAGTTCACACGTGTGGTTAAAGTATCGTCAGCTGTGTCTGTAGTGAAAATATGGAGTGCTTAGATTCGTCATTACATGTACAATGTTTTATACTGTTTCCATTCGTTTATTTTATTTTTGACACATCGAGTACTGAATCAAATAGTGATGGCCTGATGCGTTATCGAATCAATTTTTTATAACAAACGATTTTATTTTGAACAAGTTTTAATCGATTTAATACATATTTTATTTTTTGCTCCATGCATTGTTTTATAAAACTTCAGTTATATTTAAGTTACTTGATTTAATAATTATATTAAAATAAACCATTTACTCATGTTAAGTTAATATTCTTATCACTTCCGTCGGCAATAGTAATGTTGTTAAAAACAAATTGTGAAACGGCAACACTGGGCAGACAGGTGACGCGCGCCGCCATTTTGTGGTCACTCACAACGAGACGCTCGCGCCCGTGCTAGTGTTTTCCGTTCGCTGAATTTTAATTCACATTTTTCATACGTCGAGTTGAGTATTTATATTCCTCCGTATTGTTTTACCCGTGAATTCCTACATTTGGTTGAATTGAGAACATCGTACCTGCCTTCATCACTTTCAAAATGCCTAAAGGAAAGGTGCTTAAAGGACAAACAAGGGAGTTTGTGTTGCGACTTCATGAGTACTTTGAAAGGGAAAGCCGTAATGGTGGACCTCTTATACCAGTGACTCAAATCAGAGACCGTGTTTCAGCAGCATTAGGTATTACTGCTCCAACAGTTTCAAAAATAATTAAAGAAGGCTACGGCAGTAGTGGCATGGAACAAAACAAGCCATCTACACCTAAGAAAAAACGTCAGCCCTTTAAAGTGACAGCAATTGACAGTTTTGATGGTGATGCTATTCGTCGTCATATATACGATTATTACCAAAGAAAAGAGATTCCTACTTTACATAACCTAGTACAATCTCTGAAAACTAGTGGCTTGTTCCGTGGTCAAAAGTCTTCTTTGGCGAAGGTATTGAATAGGATTGGATTCCAATACAAAAAATGTGACAAAAGAGAAAAAATTGATGGAACGCAATGATGTTGCTTTGTATCGATGCGAATTTTTAAGACAAGCTAAAAAAATAGAAGACTGGTCGAATGTTGTTTTCACCGATGAAACTTGGCTCAATGCGAATCACACGGTATCAAAAACTTGGACTGACAACACTGCTAGCTCCTCGACCGCAGTGCCAATGGGAAAAGGTGAAAGAATTATAATTTGTCATGCAGGAACCGCAAAAGGATTTGTGCAAGATGCTATGTTAGCTTTTAAATCAAAGAAAACAGGGGATTACCACGAAGAAATGAATTCCGAAGTATATGAAAAATGGTTTCGGGAAATGTTATTGTCACTCGAACAGCCATCAACAATATTTATAGATAATGCGTCCTATCACTCTCGGCAAATTAACAAAATGCCAACGCAAGCCAGTAAAAAAAATGAAATAATAAACTGGCTCCGTAACAATGGCGAGGAGGTGGACGAGTCCCTATTAAAAGTAGAGTTACTTAAAATATTAAAAATGAGGAAGCAGCCTAAACGATACGTTATAGATGAAATGGCTGCAGAACATGGGCACACCGTCCTTAGAATTCCTCCATATCATTGCCAGTATAATGCCATAGAGCTAATATGGGCGCAAGTGAAAGGATATGCTGCGAGAATAAATACAACTCCTCCTTTCACCGCAAACAAAATGCTGGAGTTGCTTAAAAATGCGTGTGAAAATGTGACGCCTCATAACTGGGCGAGTGTCGTAGATAAGACGAAGAAAGAAATAATGTCTGATTGGGATCGCGATGTCGCATTTGACAACTTACCCATGCACTCATTAATAATTAGTGTTACTGGGGATACGAGTGACGACGACGCCGATTCCGACGAAACAGACGATTGTTTATAAATAAAAATATTAACAAATTACCTTTTAGTTGTTTTAATTATTTAATCCTTAAAGTACTATGAATTCCAACATGGTTTAACTGTTTATTACAAGTAGGTACTAAACATTTATTTTCGTTGTAATCATTGTAATTATTTTAAATTAAACTCTTATTAAAAGTCACTTCAATACGTATACCTTTATTCATATTAATTAATTTGCAGCAAATACATTCGATCCTAATATTGGGTACTATATTACGTTTAACTGTTTTCATTAGCATTTTAATGTAATTTTATTTCAAATGATTCCGATTGATTGATTCTATTCAAAATCGTTTTTGTTATCTGTGGTCATTCGTTACGAATGGCACAACTCTAAGTGGGCGTTACCCGTCAAGAAAGTATCTACTTTTATTTCAAAATATTGTTCTACTGTAATGTCGTACTTTATAGGCGTGAACTGTCAAAAATAAAATAAACGAATGGAAACAGTATAGTAAACAAAATATATTTCTATAGTTAAAATTTGTGCAATTCTTATTTTCATTCAATTCCTTGTTCCTATTGTGCAATTTAATTATATTCATATCAATAAATATTCTACCGAGAAAAAGACGTTGTCACGTAAAATCTTCGCCCGTAAAACCGACTTTACAGGCAACCATTTTTTCGAACAATTTTCCAACACTAGAGTGTGTAGGTTGCTTGAAGGGAAAACAAACCAGGCAGCAATTTAAGAAAAGCAGCATAGCTACGAGAGCTAACGATATACTTGAACTGGTTCATACGGACGTGTGCGGGCCGATGAATGTAAAGTCAATCAGTGGATTCAATTACTTCTTGACATTTATAGATGATTTTACGCGAAAAACCTTCGTTTATTTTCTTAAATGTAAGAGTGAAGTATTTGACAAATTGGTAGAATTTAAGACTTTTGCTGAGTTGCAGACTGGAAAACAATTGAAAGTGATTCGTTCTGATAATGCCAAAGAATATGTAAGCACAAAAATGAAAGATTTCTTAAAGAAATACGGCATTCATCATCAATTCACCGTTGAATACACGCCTGAGCAGAATGGTGTAGCGGAAAGGGCAAACAGATCAATTGTTGAAAGAGCCAGGAGTATGATCCAAGATGCTGGATTAAGCAATGAACTTTGGGCGGAAGCGGTAAATACCGCTGTTTTTCTGAAAAACAGATCCCCAACCAAAGCAGTGAGAAACAAAACTCCAGAAGAAGCATGGACTGGGATCAAACAAAACTTGAAGTTCATAAGAGTTTTCGGATGCAGAGCGTTTATGCATATCCCTAAACAGAAACGTACAAAATGGGATTCGAAATGCAAAGAAATGCTTCACATTGGATATTGCGAAAATTCAAAAGGCTACCGGTTATTTGATCCAAAAACAAAGATGGTCCACAAAGCAAGAGATGTTGTTTTCTTTGAAAACAAATTCGAATCAATCGGAAAAAGTGCATACTCAAGAGAGAACGAGACTCTGCTTTCTTTTGAAAACGAAGAATCATCAGAATTAATACGAATTGATGAGAACGCACAAAAGGATATTGAAATCGAAGAAACAGCTCAGGATTCATGTCCAAATTATAATGATGCAGAAAGCTGTGAAGAGTGGGAATCTGTGGATGGGAGAGATGAAGACGATGTTGAATTTCTACAGTTAGAACCAACCGAAGAAGTGGAAGATGCTATAGAATCAGAATACCATACTAATAGGAGATATCCACTCAGAGAAAGAAAACCAAAAGAATTTCCAGATCACGTCACTTATCAAGCTCTGGAAAGTGATTGTCCCTTAACAGTGAGTGAAGCTTTATCTAGAAATGATAAAGAAAAGTGGAGAAATGCGATTCAGGAGGAGATCAATGCTCTGAATAAAAACAATACTTGGAAATTAGTGAAGCCACCGAGGTCGAGTAACATCGTTGATTCTAAATGGTTATTCAGAATCAAAGAAGAAGCGGGGGGAAAGACTCGTTATAAGGCTCGACTCGTTGCAAGAGGCTTCAGTCAACGGCGAGGCATTGATTATTTTGATACGTTTTCACCTGTTATCAGACATAGCTCGTTAAGGACACTGATAGTATTAGCTGCGAGAGAAGGACTGAAAATTGATCAAATGGATGTGAAGACAGCTTTCTTAAATGGAAATTTAAATGAAGTAGTTTACATGAAGCAGCCCGAGGGGTTTGAAGTAAAAGGAAAAGAAGATTATGTATGTCTTCTACAAAAATCTTTATATGGGCTGAAGCAGGCTCCACGAGCATGGAATGAAAAACTTCATTCAGTACTCACAAGATTGAAATTTAAAAGATCAGAACATGAACCATGTGTTTACATGCGGACACAGAATGGAAACACAATTATTATTGCTGTGTATGTTGATGATATGTTACTGTTCTGGAACAACAAACAAGAACTGCTTAAGGTCAAAAATGAATTGATGTCCAATTTTGAAACAAAAGATCTTGGCAAGGCTGAATTGATGCTAGGAATCCATATTGTGCAAGATGACAATGGAATTAAGTTACATCAAGAGAAGTATGTAGATAAAATTCTGAAGGCATACAACATGGAGGATTGTAAACCTGTGGTCACACCATTTGCACCAGGCCAAAGGCTAGAGAAGCCGTCACATAGCAAGAAATCAGACGAAAGGATTCCGTATCGAGCATTGATAGGGTCACTTATGTATCTTGCAGTATGTACACGACCAGATATAGCTCATGTAGTGAACTATCTTAGCCAGTTCAATGAATGTTATGAAGAGAAACACTGGATTGCTGCAAAACGCGTATTGCGGTATCTCAAAGGGACTAAGAGTCACGGTTTGAGATATGTGAAAGCGAAACAACAACTAACTATAGAAGCTTTTACTGATGCGGATCATGCAGCAGATAGTGATCGACGATCTTATACAGGATCAGTGTTCCTTATTCAAGGAGGAGCTGTTTCGTGGCAAAGTACGAAACAACGGACGATTGCTCTTAGTACAGCGGAGGCAGAGTACGTAGCAATATCCGAAACTGCTAGAGAAGCAATATTTTTGCAAAGATTTTTTGCTGAAATATCGAATGGACAGTATAAGTCAAGTGAACCCATGACTGTTTACTCTGATAGTCAGTCTGCCATTGCTATCGCTAAGAACCCAGTACACCACCAACGGACCAAACATATAGATGTTAGGTACCACTTTGTACGTGAGGCAATTGTGAATAATAATGTGATACTGAAATATAAGGAGACAGCATGCATGATTGCAGATGCTTTAACGAAACCACTTTCAAGAGGGAAGTTTGAGTTTTGTGTGAGAGGTATGGGTATATGTGTTTAAGCAGTGTAAGGTACTTGCATGGACATTAGGTTAAGGAGGAGTGTTAGAGCATTGTTATTGTAAATACACAAGTTTAGATATGTCATAAACATCAAATATTTTTCACATATATATTATATTTTTGCTAAGTTCTTATTGTGTTGTGATTGAATTGAAGTTTATACCTAATGTATGTATAACATTAAACGCTTGCTATGGCTGAACTCTGCTGAGTATTCATTTCACTAAACATGTGAGAAAGAGTTCTCACAAGAAGGTCAAAGAAGAGACCAGATATTAGTGATATAATAATAACAGCTATAAACCTCCAATAATATTTAACAGTACAAACGTAAATTGGTTTGTGTAAATCGTATCTAAAAACTTGTGATTTACGTGATAATTAATAATTTTAGTTATGTGTTTTGTTCCCGAGTGCACAAACGAAAAAAACATAGAAATATCTGTGCAGCCTTCACAAACAAAATATACAAACACATTAATAAGTGAACAGCTATGTTGGCGGAGCAAGAAATACCAAATTATTGAAATTATTGAAAAACATAAATCTAACCTCATCTGACATAATTAAGGTAAATATAATAATATGTTATTCCGCTGTGACCCTATTTCTAGTTTAATCTGCTACAGGAATATAAGAAATAACAATAAGTTGAAATAAATACCCATTAAAATGCAGATTTATTAGATCTCTGAACATGTGATAAGATTAACTTTTGTTAGTGTCTAGAGTTGATGGATTATGTACCTAGGGTTGCCACCTTTTTTCTTGCAGATAAAGTACATTGGTTACTAGAGGTAGAAAAGAAAAATGGTTGCCTGTAAAGTCGGTTTTACGGGCGAAGATTTTACGTGACAACGTCTTTTTCTCGGTAGAATATTTATTGATATGAATATAATTAAATTGCACAATAGGAACAAGGAATTGAATGAAAATAAGAATTGCACAAATTTTAACTATAGAAATATATTTTGTTTACTAAAACATTGTACATGTAATGACGAATCTAAGCACTCCATATTTTCACTACAGACATAGCTGACGATACTTTAACCACACGTGTGAACTTGTATTGTGACGCTTTCTTGTTTTTCCAACGCCAAGAACGTTCGAGAAAGACAAAGACAGAGACACAAGCATGCGCCGATTCAATGCGCCTAATTCTCTAGTGCTGCGCGCGCACCGTTACGTTACCGGGCGTTACACTTTTTCATAAGTGACTCCCAGCCGCAACCTAATTTAAGACGTTGTCACGTCAATAAGAAAAATCGTATTTTGCCTGCTCTCGATTGTCGAGCTCGTCAAGACGATTCCTCTGACTCCAAACACGGGGGGTTTACTTTAAGAAATGACGGAGTTATGCCTGGACAAATATTTTAGGGGAGAGAGGGAGGAATTTGGGGATTTGGTTGGGGCCAATCTGTAGAGCTCACCGAGCCGGTTCCAAAGATACCAAACTCGGTGGGTCTACGATCTATATTGGCCGAGATAGGATTGGGGGGGGGTGAGGTAAATTTTCGGGGTGGGGGTAAGGGAGGGGGGGGGGAGGAAGGTTTCGTGGGGAGGCTAACTTAAATTAATTTTTTGGAGGTAAAATATTTTTTTTTGGGGGTGTAATTTTTTGCGTAATTTGGGATTTCTGGCGGGGTCAATTTGTAGCCCTCACCAAGACGGTTCCGAGGATACCAAACTCGGTGGGTCTACGACCTATGTTGGCCGAGATAGGATTGGGGGGTGAGGTAAATTTTCGGGGAGGGGGTAGGGGAGGGGGGGGGGGTAGGTTTCGTGGGGAGGCTAATAGGCACTATTTCGGAATAAGGGTGGGGGAAGGCAGGGGGGGGGCTATGGGACAATTTTGGAAAAAGTGGGTGAAACTGAAAAATAATTCTCTAGTGCTGCGCGCGCACCGTTACGTTACCGGGCGTTACACTTTTTCATAAGTGACTCCCAGCCGCAACCTAATTTAAGACGTTGTCACGTCAAAAAGTACATAGCAATAAAATAAAGTACAATTCATTTTTTACTATTATTATGGTTAAATACATATTTTTGTTACTTTTTGCGATTTGTATCTTTTATTGACGTGACAACGTCTTAAATTAGGTTGCGGCTGGGAGTCACTTATGAAAAAGTGTAACGCCCGGTAACGTAACGGTGCGCGCGCAGCTCTAGAGAATTAGGCGCATTGAATCGGCGCATGCTTGTGTCTCTGTCTTTGTCTTTCTCGAACGTTCTTGGCGTTGGAAAAACAAGAAAGCGTCACAATACAAGTTCACACGTGTGGTTAAAGTATCGTCAGCTGTGTCTGTAGTGAAAATATGGAGTGCTTAGATTCGTCATTACATGTACAATGTTTTAGTAAACAAAATATATTTCTATAGTTAAAATTTGTGCAATTCTTATTTTCATTCAATTCCTTGTTCCTATTGTGCAATTTAATTACATATATTCATATCAATAAATATTCTACCGAGAAAAAGACGTTGTCACGTAAAATCTTCGCCCGTAAAACCGACTTTACAGGCAACCATTTTTTTTCTCTTTTCCCGTATCTTATTTTTTTAAATCATTTTTTCTGTGTTATATACTTATTCACTATCTATTTGATCGGTTTCACTATCGAAATTACATTTTGTAGGTGTATGTGGAGTATACTTGTGCACGATTCATAGCATTTAAAGCATAAAATATCTATAAAACTTTGAATCTTATTTTTATTACATCTAAACCGCTCCGCGCGAAATAATCAAGAAATTGTGACAATAAATGACAGTGACATTGTTGACATTTGAGGTTTAGTTGCGGAAAAACGAGACCCCTGAACCGTCGGACGAACCGCACTGCGGCTCGTCAACGAAACCTAAAAGGGTGCCGAAAACCGTCGGCGAGCCGCAATGCGGTTCTTGTTTACATTATAACGCTATTACACTAAAAAGAACCCTATTTCTATGGCAGTAGGTTGCTTTTTGCTTGAAGTTTTTTTGTGATCCTGACGGTTTTATGCCATGACAGTTTCTGTCAAAAAAAAACAAATGACAGTCTAGGGGATAATGAAAAAGTATGTATGACTAAACTTTTCAGTCCCATAGAAACCAAATCATGCTAAATAAAGTATTTTCGTGTACTTTATTGTTCACATAAAGTACAGAGTACAATTACCTGAAATAACGTACAATACTTTATTATAAAGTACGGGTGGCAACCCTATATGTACCCTTACTCCTCTCATTCGTACTCTCGACTGTAGAGGAAGCTTGTGCTCTGCAGTGGAAAGTATAAGTCGACCCAGCACAGTACAGTGCAAGATTAAAGCTATTGGTATAGGTATTTCCAAGTTCCTAACATATTTATGTATAATTATCAGTTTTTATGGTTATATGTATCTTAAGTCAGGAAAGCAGTCAACTTCAACAGATTGTGCCCTTATATTATTTATTTTTTTATTAATTGTTTTATAATTTCTAGGCTAGACTCGGGTGAAATTTCCAGTCCAAGCAATTTGCAGGCAAATGTGTTCATCGTTGGAACTACAAAGAAAGTCTCTACTATGTCAGCAGGATCACTTTTTGTAGACTTATATGTTAATATTGGTGAAGGTTAAATCACAACAGAAGTAATTATGTTAATTAATAATCTGTATATAATATTTACACTTCATGATGTAATTAAGATTCTCATAAAAATGCATTTGCTAAAGATTTTGGTTATATTTTCAAATTTAGTGCAATGCATACTATAATAGTAATAGCATTAACATTCTTTAAAATGACTTTATTTTAAACATATGTTCTGCCTATTTAATATATTATAATAATTAATCAAAAAAGTATTCAATAATTAATCAAAGTAGTATAGCTATCATGCATTTAATGCGTTCCATGATTTGACTAATTATTTGTTAATTGATAGCTTATTTTAATTATGTATGTCTTGTTTTTGCTTTTCAATTTCTCCAAAAGTAAGCCAAATCGCTTTGTTATTTACTTAATGTCAATTGTGTCTTAGATAAAATTTGCCAACAAAGTAATCTTGTGCTGTTTCATGGTATTGTAAAATATAATTTGCAATTATTAATGTTTCCATTTTAACTTTTATTTGTCAATGCATATTTCAATTCTGTAGTCATGTTCTTAAATTTGGCATTGTTTTATTGGTCCTAAAATTAAGAGAATTTTAAGTGATAAAATTAAGAGATATTAACAAATTGAAAATGTTTAAATTAATCTGAAGATATATAAAAAAGTATTGGAGGTTATAATATTCATTAGGATAAAAATGTTTAAATAAAAGTGTTTTAATATAAAAATATAACATCAAATAAATCAAAGAATATATTATTGATTAAAGGTTTAGAATTATAACTTGGTTTTATTTGTTATTTTCATTTTGAATCCATAAATTTGAACATAAAAGCATGAAACCCAAATATAAAACCGGTAAATTTCCGGTAGTAAAAATCGGATTACTGAAAGTATAACGTACATCCCTAAATATTTCAAAATCGATAATAGTCTAAGATCCCGCCATACATCGACCTTCACCGAGATGTTTATTTGATGAAACGTATTTTATATTCAATTTAATATGTCAATAAATATATTGTATAGGGGTTGCCTAGCAAATTTCAGTCCAGAATACGATTAATTAATAATTAAAAAAAAAAAAAATTTTTTAAACATTTCACCTGTTTGATTATTAAACAAATTCTATACCAATCGAAAGTATGAAGCCCATAGAATATGCAAACGTTAGGTTGCCTATTTTTTTCCGGTCACAACCCTCAGGTTGCCAGGTATAAACAGGTAAATCGCTACTAGCATTTTGCACCGGTCTGATTATTGAATGGAAATTAAATGAAAATAAAGATCATTTTATTACGAACACGGTGGTATAGGGTTGCCTGCGAAAAATCAGTCCCAAATTGCGGTTGTCGAATTTAGAAAAGTGAAATATTGCTCCGAGTGACCATCCCATGCGATAGAAGAGGACACAGCATAGAAGCTGTTCGAAGTCCGCTCATAAAGAAAGAGGGTGCGCATGCTATTTATTCTTGAGAATGAAAAGGACAGCGATAGACTCGTATATGCTGTGTTTTGGAGTAGTTTATTAGTAAAATAGAGAAAAAGTTATTTAATTTTGGTTAATCAATTAATTATTTATGTGTGTATATATTTTATGTGACACCAAAGTATATACTGCCTCGGTGGCGTAGTTGTACTAAGGTACGGTAACAAAGCTGAGGTCTCGGGTTCGAATCCCGGGTTGGGCAAAGTGATATTGGATTTTTCTATTCATTATCAGCCCAGAGTCAGGAATTTGTGCCCGATATGGCGATAGGCTCGCCACCTATCACATCGTGGGACGGAACATACAAGGCGAAATGTGGGTGTCCTGGCACCTCTGCCTACCCCTTCTGGGAAAAAGGCGTGAGTTTATGTATGTATGTATGTATTAAAGTATATATACATTTTTAGCAAAAAGAAGGTTATATTATTACATATATAATACTAATCTTGCAAATTGTATCTTTATTATTAGAAGACAAAATAAAAAACAACAATTAAAAAATACTTCTGTTTATTGTAAAAAATTGTAAAAACAAAAAAGAAATTAGTCAGATTCCGAGTCATTTCTTTTGGATTATTGTTACCAAATGGTCGTTTTCCCAATAATCAACCAGAAACCGCACCAGAGCCAACAGCTTTTAAAAATGTCATCATTAAAATTAATTAAATCAACATCCGAATCACACAAAAAACACTTTTTCGCCATTTTTTTAACAATAAATAGTAGCACGTTTTTTCAATTGCAACTATAACCACAATCTACTCCAAAATGATGCAGAGCATATACGAGTCTATCGCTGTCCTTTTCATTCTCAACAATAAATAGCATGCGCACCCTCTTTCTTTAAATGGGCGGACTTCGAACAGCTTCTATTCTGTGTCCTCTTCTATCGCATGGGATGGTCACTCGGAGCAATATTTCACTTTTCTAAATTCGACAACCGCAATTCGGGACTGATTTTTCGCAGGCAACCCTATACCACCGTGTTCGTAATAAAATGATCTTTATTTTCATTTAATTTTCATTCAATAATCAGATCGGTGCAAAATGCTAGAAGCGATTTACCTGTTTATACCTGGCAACCTGAGGGTTGTGACCGGAAAAAAATAGGCAACCTAACGTTTACATATTCTATGGGTTTCATACTTTCGATTGGTATAGACTTTGTTTAATAATCAAACAGGTGAAATGTGTAAAATTTTTTTTTTAATAATTAATTAATCGTATTCTGGACTGAAATTTGCAAGGCAACCCATATACAATATATTTATTGACATATTAAATTTCATATAAAATTAGTTTCATCAAATAAACATCTCGGTGAAGGTCGATGTATGGCGGGATCCTATACTATAATTTCGGTAAAGTACCGATTTCAGATCAGCTCTGGTGGGAAACGCATCTAATACAGGGCATATCAAGACTGCTACCGAAAACGAAGCCGGGTGGTAGTCTAAGCGACTTCAGACACAATGCAACAGAAAAAGTTGCAAAAAAAAGCGACAATTTTTTTTTTGTTATTTTTTTCCTATGGTCATATTTGGGTGGTAAATACATTTTTTCCTAAAATAATAGTGTATACCCTTTTACTTATAAATACTCTAAGGTATAAAAGAGTTTAAATTATTATTTTAGCAAAAACTATGGATTTACCACCCAAAAATTACGATATTTACTGTGGTCGGGACGTTTGAGTGGCTATCACAGACGACTAAAAATACAGACGGCCAACTCCATACAAATGTTTTAACACGTTATGAAAACTCACACATCGAAACCAAACATGCTTTTCTACATATATAATTCATTCAATCTTCACCGGATCTTTCTTTCATTTCATTGATAATTTTGTCACTAACCAATAGTATTAAAGAATTTTGTTCATCGTATTTGAGCCATCTCTTTCGTACGTTATCCACTCAAACGTCCCGACCCCCAATTTTGACGTAAGCTGTCATTTTTATAGGAAAATACACTAGTAATGAAAAAGCGTCCTAAATTCAAAATATATTATAAAAAGTGTTATGAAAAAAATATATATAATGCTTGAATAAAGTACCTATAATGTAACATTGGCCAAAAAGACATTAGCAATAGGCATATTTAAAAAAAAACAGGCAAACTCGTGTGTTGTATAGCCACTCAAACGTCCCGACCTCCAATTTTGACGTAAGCTGTCATTTTTATAGGAAAATACACTAGTAATGAAAAAGCGTCCTAAATTCAAAATATATTATAAAAACCGTTATGAAAAAAATATATATAATGCTTGAATAAAGTACCTTTAATGTAACATTGGCCAAAAAGACAGAAGCAATAGGAATATTTAAAAAAAAACAGGCAAACTCGTGTGTTGTTTAAGAACAACGACGAGTGGTGCGCAGGATTTTTTAAAAATGTAAATATTGATTTTTAACTCTCTTATTGTTGTTATATAGTTTATTAAAAGATACCTTTATATTAATAATTACCAATTATCTAAAAATAAGCCATATTCGACGCGTGATTCGAAGTTTTTTAGACACGAAAGTAAATCACGGTCGTTGTTTGTCGGTTTTCATTAAATATTTCTGTGTTAATTCTATGAAAAAATGATAAATAAAGTGTTAGAGAGAGAAAACATATCATAAAGAATAAATAGGTGCCATTTGATAATTGAAAATATATCAAAACAATTCAATATTTTAATTGATTTCCAGTATTCCGTAGAAAGTCGCGCGCCATTTTTTGTAAGATCAGAGTTTGCGTTCCAAAGTTTTTGTTCAAACTGGAATGTGTGGTATGTTTGATGTTGGATGTGATTGTTATAAATTAAGTATGATGAAGCCAATTATATGGTGATTTAAATTTTCAATATCAAAGAATTAATTTATTAATTCAGTTTAAATATTTTAATATTTCCTCTCCAAATATGCATCCAAACCGTGGAAAGACGAGTTGGATACATTCGAGCCAAAATCACAAGAGCTCGCCGAGAACAGGGTCAAATGGAATGATAAAGGGGAAGCCTTTGCCCAGCAGTGGGACACAATCTAGGCTATTAAAAAAATATATATATACGGAATGGAAGCCGCCATCGGGGACCGCAAACCGTTACGTACATTACGATAAAGTAAAGATGCGCGACTGCGAATAATCCGAACATTGAAATGATCTACTATTAAGCCAAAAACAAATTATAAGCAGTGCGATTCACGTAACTTTTTGACGCGCCGATCAAGTTGCGGTGCGGTTACAATTAAGTTTACGCTTTGGTACAAAATGGTATTCTTGTAAGTGTTTAGCTGCGCGTGAACTGCGCGTAAGGTGCGCGTCAACTGTACGTCAGACGTATGAAATTTGTTTGACATTGACATATACGCGCAGCAGTAGAATACGCTAAAACGTTTGCGTGATGCGAACTTCACGCGAGCGTATTTGACAGCGGTTGTCAAAATTACGAGAATACGAAAAGGGCTGTTTTGATCGAAACTTAACCGCAACTGCACTGCAGCTGAACTTATTAAAATACGTGAATCGCACTACTGACTGCCGGACGCGGCTGAAGAGTGGTACAATATTCAGGGTCTCTTGGACGCGGCGCGGCAGAATCTTCAATTATCTAAATATCTTCAGCTGCGTCCATCAGCCGCATCTTATAAATTGTACCCGGCTTTACTAACGTAGTTATTCTGATACAAAACTAGTATTACAATTGGACAAATTTATTGAAATAAAAAAGAAAAACTAATAAAATACATTTTAAATTTTAGGTCATCAATGGAAAAGCAAGAATGCTCGTGAGTGTTTTATTTTTTTATTTCAGTGATAGAGTGCATGCATAGTTTGTGTCAATTAAACAAATAAACAACCATCACTAGTGTTAAGAGTTAACTTGAACTTTACATTGAGCGGGCAGTGCGGAAATGGGGGAGAGGCCCGGGCAGAGGCAGAGGCAGAAGACGAGGCAGAGGCAGAGGCACTGTGCCGGGCTTCTATGCCGGGCCAAATAAAAAAATACTAAATAAATCGTACAAATCTTTAATTATTAGTTTATAGATTTGAAATTGTCAGTATTTATTCCTAAATATTTATTCATTGATTGAAATAATAATAATTGTTTATTTTTATTTTGTTTTAATTTTCAACCACCACTTACCTACCCTTATTCGTAATTTTTAAATACTATTACAATTTTTGATTGTAATGGATTACGCTATACCTACCAGTACCTTTACCTATACAAATCTCGTCGTAATTAAAGATATTTTCTTAAAAATCTACCATAAACTATAATTTGGTTTCTAAACCAAACACTATAAAAAAGGATAACAGCTTTGCATGTCTCGATCGCTAAAATTTCATTAATGCAAAATCAATAAATACATTAAAAAACTAGGTATAACAATGTTAACATTTGATAGGACTAAGTCATTTATATTCCATTCATGTTATTACACGTAGATAGTAACTTATTTATTGGCCCCCGCGCTGTTTTAAACCGGTTAACATCTGTATCAAATATCGTCTGGACAAGAACTTACATGGGCGGCCATCTTTCAAGCTTTTTTCACCAGTGTTGTCAACTTAGTGGATTTTCCACAAAATCTGGTAGTTTGGTCCTGGTTTTGAAACATTGCTTTTAGTGTATTTTAAATTGTTTGGGGGCTGGCGAAAATTATTGAAAAGCTGCCATTATCAAATCCGACACATCATTGTTTATTGAAAATATGATGTCATGTATTGTAATCAAATATCCAAAAATAGACTAGGACGAATTTCCGTGCTTTCCGGCGTTTTTGCCATACCTATTACTGGAATCAAGTATAACAGCTCACACAATAGGTCCCATTTAAATGTAATAATGAATTCCGTGGTGCTTTACAGCTGGCTTCTCCGGCTGTAAAAGTCTTTTTGGGAGGTCATTTACCTCTTTAGTTCAATGTTTTGTCACCCGCTTTGCACGGAGGGAAGTGGACATTATTTATTTCCAACTCCTCCTATTAATTTAACTTTCTGATTCATTTCGTTGCGGGTTAAAGACAAGTCAGACATTCCCGGAGACTCGCCGAGCTTCAATGCTTGGTGTCATTACATTGCGTGCCACTGTTGATCCTGGCTTACAGGAGTTGCAGTGCCGGGTGTGAGGGCGGGACAGTCTCCTAAATATCCAAAAATGTAATAAAATAAATAAATAAATACACCCAACAGTCACATTTATAGTCTCGACCCCACACAAAGAACTAGTCTTGTATCGTGGGTATCAGGAACTACAACAGACTTTTCGGTCTCACTAATAGCCAGACCCGAAACAAATACCTCTACTTCACACAGATATTTGTTTCGGTGCGGGAATCGAATCCGAACAATATTAAGTTAATATATTAATTAGGATATTAATTAGGAAATAGGAATATTAATAATTAGGATTAATGTTTAAAAAATGTTGCAAAAAAAACTGAAATACAAACTGAAAATATGACTTCTTGACATCTATTGGCGAATAATGATGTGTTAAGCCATTCTGTGCATGCCCAGCATTAATTGTGTAACAGCGCCATCTACCGATAAATATAGAGGTACCCAGCGTTAATTGTGTAACAGCGCCTGTCTGCGCCCCGGGCCGCCATGTTGTTTGTGGTAGAATGTGATGTGGGGTAGGTGAGCGTATCGCGGTGTATCGGATACGCGGGTAGTGTGTGATCGACACCACTACGTGTCGATGCCGGCGTGTGAGGTAGGCAGAGCCTATGCAGGAACGTGGCGAAAATAAAACGTCCCACACAATGCGTACACAAGGTTTAATGTGGTACACAAAAGTCACACGAAATGAACAGTACAAAGTCACTATCTTAAAGTCTTACACACTACACTAATACTAAAAGGAGTCTTAACACTACACACTAAATCAGTCCACTAAAAACTAAGAAGGAGAGGAAAGCGACAGTTTATACACAGCAAATAAAGTACGATAATATGCAAAGGCGCACGTTATGCAATGCAGAAGCAAAAGCGATAAGGACCGTGTGAAGCGCGCATCGAGCAAAAGCCGACTGGCGCTGCGGCACAGCAAATGGCTGCGCCGGCGCGGGTCCGGTGACGACACAGCTACCTGAGCGCCGGCGGTCAGCTGGTGTGCCGTTACTTTGCCAATATATAGATGTGTTGGTGTATGCGTGTAATGTGGAGGATCGCCACATGTTTACAACAAATGCGTCGATAGACTTGTATTTTCTTTTAGTGAATTTGCAAATGTAATGACCAGAAAGGATTGCTTTGTGCAGTGATTAATGTGCAGTGAATACGTGTATTAAACGTGCAGTGTAAGTGACGTCAAGGAAACAATTGAATATTTGGAAAATAATGCTCGTAACTTATAAGAAATCATTACTCATCAATTCAATAATCAAAAATGTAAATATTCTCTCCAAATATTTGTTTGATTTATATGAATGTAACAATCACAAACAGTAGACACTTCGTAATTTTATAAATACATGTATTGTTGTTGCATCCTAATTAATTCAATTGAAAATGTTTATTATTATCTAAATTCATGTTCGTTCGATTTCGTTTTTTGTGTTTATTTACTACCCCTTCATATTAGTTTCATATAAATATTTAAATGAATAATGTGTAAAGTCAATGTACCAAATGTCAGAATTTTAATAATATCTAATTTTATTTATGATGAAAGATTTCTATTACTTATAACATAGTACACATGCTTATGTAAATATAATCCAATATAAGAGGCTTTACATTTTTTCGTATCTTTGGTACCTCCCATTCAGGTACGCCCAGTTGGGAACTTTGGTAAAATCGTAGCTACGTAAGGCAAAAGTGTACTTTACTTCAACTTAAAATGTCATATTTGTAATAAACACATTTGTATATTTCGACGAATACTTTTGAATGTATGAATGAAATGAAATAAACAGTTGTTTATATCATTTGAAGGGTTTTATTTCTAATACAAAAACTAATAACAAATACTAATATCTGAATTTGAAAAAGTTACATCAATTGCATTATTTTGCTAATTTTTGTTATATCACACTAAAATGAACCCTATTTCAATGATAGTAGGTTACTTTTTGCTTGAAGCCGCGCCTGGCGTTTCCGACTGTCTAACCGTCTACAGTCATGACAAACGACAGTCTAGGGTAAAGGTGAGACGTATTTACGATACCAGGTTTTAAAACCAGGTATTCACTTCGAATAACGGCGCCCTGGTATGAGCAGAAAATACTTATAAGTATGAAAGTACGTCGATGCGCGGAGAGATCTGGAAACTACACATGAAAATACTTGCATAGGAAAACGATTCATAATAGAATATTAATAAGAACCACAATCGTATCTGTCAATAACACATACTTTAAATTTCAAAGTATTTTTTTATTCATACTATTTTGCTCTTTATGTGCCTTCAAATACGGGTTGAATTCCTATGCAAGTATTTTCAAATTTAGGCGCCGCTATACGTCGGTGCGCGAGGAACTTGGAACACTATACATAAAAATACTTCCATAGAAAAACTATCCTTAACTTAGTTTAAATAAGAATCACAATCGTATTCGTGAATAGAAAATACTTACAAAAAAAGTATTTTTTTTATTGGTTTGGTTGCCGACTCATACTTACAAAATACTTTTACAATATTTTAGACCCTGGTTTTGAACCCTAGTATTTTTACGTACTCGTACTTAGAAGCCCTGGTACTTGATTTTGCAAGTATATCTCATCCCTAGTCTAGGGGTTAAGCGCGTCGGCCGTCTGTAGTACTACTTGGTCTGTGGATACATTATTTTGCAGCGCCGCGCCGTTGTCATTAAATTCCTGGCAAACATAAAGTTAGTGTGCTTGCAAATACGTGCTATTTATTCTTTTATTTACTATTAATTAAAGTCATCTAAAACGTACGAATGTTTTATTAAAATATCTGTGTATGGCAAGTAAAGCACTGCATTTCTGCCTACAAGGAGCGCACGCCCCTTACATAGTCTATAAAATCATATTTCATCATTTCACCAGTATGTAATTTGTATTTAAATATGATTTCTAAAACACATAATTAAACAAACAAAAAATACCGATCAAAGTTCATCGATCATCCGGGTGTTATTTTCTTACATCTCGTTCTTACTTGGCAACATTAAATCGTAACCCGGAACTCGGGAGTCACTAAGCAATAATGGCAAAACGCAAACGTAACAAAAATTGGTTATGTGATTATGGGTATATTTTTTTGGTTTTTTATAAGATAAGAATAACTTTAAGTACTAAAATATGGATATCAAAAGAAAGCTTATAGTATATACTTTATTTACAAATGGATTTAATTGGTATGTAATATGATTTAATGGGTGAAAACACGATTTGAAAATGAAAAACCATTGAAATTCGATCTGTATAGAATTTTTATTATTTGTTTACAACACATTTGAATTATATTTGTAAAATAATTGTCACATCTAATAATTCTGCATAGTTTTAGATACTTAAAGGTATTTTTTATTTCCCTGTAGCTAGAATAGGTACTAGGATATAATGCTTTATGTTTATGAATATTGAAAACGCGGGAATCGGAAGATTTCTGTCAAAATAAGTGACAGTGACGTGGACGTGTGAGTGGATAGTGCTACTTATCCACTCAAACGTCCCGACCTCCAATTTTGACGTAAGCTGTCATTTTTATAGGAAAATACACTAGTAATGAAAAAGCGTCCTAAATTCAAAATATATTATAAAAAGCGTTATGAAAAATATATATATAATGCTTGAATAAAGTACCTTTAATGTAACATTGGCCAAAAAGACATAAGCAATAGGAATATTTAAAAAAAAACAGGCAAACTCGTGTGTTGTTTAAGAACAACGACGAGTGGTGCGCAGGATTTTTTAAAAATGTAAATATTGATTTTTAACTCTCTTATTGTTGTTATATAGTTTATTAAAAGATACCTTTATATTAATAATTACCAATTATCTAAAAATAAGCCATATTCGACGCGTGATTCGAAGTTTTTTAGACACGAAAGTAAATCACGGTCGTTGTTTGTCGGTTTTCATTAAATATTTCTGTGTTAATTCTATGAAAAAATGATAAATAAAGTGTTAGAGAGAGAAAACATATCATAAAGAATAAATAGGTGCCATTTGATAATTGAAAATATATCAAAACAATTCAATATTTTAATTGATTTCCAGTATTCCGTAGAAAGTCGCGCGCCATTTTTTGTAAGATCAGAGTTTGCGTTCCAAAGTTTTTGTTCAAACTAGAATGTGTGGTATGTTTGATGTTGGATGTGATTGTTATAAATTAAGTATGATGAAGCCAATTATATGGTAATTTAAATTTTCAATATCAAAGAATTAATTTATTAATTCAGTTTAAATATTTCAATATTTCTTCTCCAAATATGCATCCAAACCGTGGAAAGACGAGTTGGATACATTCGAGCCAAAATCACAAGAGCTCGCCGAGGACAGGGTCAAATGGAATGATAAAGGGGAGGCCTTTGCCCAGCAGTGGGACACAATCTAGGCTAATAAAAAAATGTATATATACGGAATGGAAGCCGCCATCAGGGACCGCTAACCGTTACGTACATTACGATAAAGTATAGATGCGCGACTGCGAATATTCCGAACATTGAAATGATCTACTATTAAGCCAAAAATAAATTATAAGACTGCCGGACGCGGCTGAAGAGTGGTACAATATTCAGCGTCTCTTGGACGCGGCGCGGCAGAATCTTGAATTTTCTAAATATCTTCAGCTGCGTTCATCAGCCGCATCTTATAAATTGTACCCGGCTTTACTAACGTAGTTATTCTAATACAAAACTAGTATTACAATTGGACACATTTATTTATTTATTTAAATCCTTTATTGTACACTAAGTTAACTTAATAATAGAACATTATATTACATAGTAGTACAAAAGGCGGTCGTATCGCTCGAGGCAATCTCTTACCGACTACCTTGGGATGGATAATAAGAGATGGAAAAAAGAGAGGGCAGTCAATAGTGTACAAAATAAAAATAAAAAAAATAAAACAAAAAAATTAAGTAAAATCATACATGCAAAATACGTGACATACGAATATAATTACAAAAATTAACAAACATAACATATATAAGATATATAAATAAATATATACATACATGTATATACACATACAAGTGCACAGATATCATAATAATATATACAAATACATACATATATACAAACAATCAATCACTCGACTAATGTAGCAGTTAAAGGGACAGGTAGTGTTCTTTAACCATTTTCTTAAAGGACACCAATGTTCGTGCCCGTCTCACTGCATCAGGAAGTGCATTCCATAATAATAAATTTATTGAAATAAAAAAGAAAAATAATAAAATACATTTTCAATTTTAGGTCATCAATGGATAAGCAAGAATGCTCGTGAGTGTTTTATTTTTTTATTTCAGTGATAGAGTGCATGCATAGTTTGTGTCAATTAAACAAATAAACAACCATCACTAGTGCTAAGAGTTAACTTGAACTTTACATTGAGCGGGCAGTGCGGAAATGGGGGAGACCGAGGCCCGGGCAGAGGCAGAGGCAGAAGCCGAGGTAGAGGCAGAGGCACTGTGCTGGGCTACTATGCCGGGCCAAATAAAAAAAAATACTAAATAAATCGTACAAATCTTTAATTATTAGTTTATAGATTTGAAATTGTCAGTATTTATTCCTAAATATTTATTCATTGATTGAAATAATAATAATTGTTTATTTTTATTTTGTTTTAATTTTCAACCACCACTTACCTACCCTTATTCGTAATTTTTAAATACTATTACAATTTTTGATTGTAATGGATTACGCTATACCTACCAGTACCTTTACCTATACAAATCTCGTCGTAATTAAGGATATTTTCTTAAAAATCTACCATAAACTATAATTTGGTTTCTAAACCAAACACTATAAAAAAGGATAACAGCTTTGCATGTCTCGATCGCTAAAATTTCATTAATGCAAAATCAACAAATACATTAAAAAACTAGGTATAACAATGTTAACATGTGATAGGACTAAGTCATTTATCATATTATTCATTCATGTTATTACACGTAGATAGTAACTTATTTATTGGCCCCCGCGCTGTTTTAAACCGGTTAACATCTGTATCAAATATCGTCTGGACAAGAACTTACATGGGCGGCCATCTTTCAAGCTTTTTTCACCAGTGTTGCCAACATAGTCGATTTTCCACAAAATCTGGTAGTTTGGTCCTGGTTGGGAAACATTGCTTTTAGTGGATTTTAAATGGTTTGGGGGCTTGCGAAAATTATTGAAAAGCTGCCATTATCAAATCCGACACATCATTGTTTATTGAAAATATGATGTCATATATTGTAATCAAATATCCAAAAATAGACTTGGACGAATTTCCGTGCTTTCCAGCGTTTTTGCCATACCTATTACTGGAATCAAGTATAACAGCTCACACAATAGGTCCCATTTAAATGTAATAATGAATTCCGTGGTGCTTCACAGCTGGCTTCTCCGGCTGTAAAAGTCTTTTTGGGAGGTCATTTACCTCTTTAGTTCAATGTTTTGTCACCCGCTTTGCACGGAGGGAAGTGGACATTATTTATTTCCAACTCCTCCTATTCATTTAACTTTCTGATTCATTTCGTTGCGGGTTAAAGACAAGTTAGACATTCCCGGAGACTCGCCGAGCTTCAATGCTTGGTGTCATTACATTGCGTGCCACTGTTGATCCTGGCTTACAGGAGTTGCAGTGCCGGGTGTGAGGGCGGGACAGTCTCCTAAATATCCAAAAATGTAAATAAAATAAATAAATAAATACACCCAACAGTCACATTTATAGTCTCGACCCCACACAAAGAACTAGTCTTGTGTCGTGGGTATCAGGAACTACAACAGACTTTTCGGACTCACTAATAGCCAGACCCGAAACAAATACCTCTACTTCACACAGATATTTGTTTTGGTGCGGGAATCGAACCCGAACAATATTATGTTAATATATTAATTAGGAAATAGGAATATTAATAATTAGGATTAATGTTTAAAAAATGTTGCAAAAAAAACTGAAATACAAACTGAAAATATGACTTCCTGACATCTATTGGCGAATAATGATGTGTTAAGCCATTCTATGCATGCTAATGCTGGATTAATTGTGTAACAGCGCCATCTACCGATAAATATAGAGGTACCCAGCGTTAATTGTGTAACAGCGCCTGTCTGCGCCCCGGGCCGCCATGTTGTTTACAACAAATGCGTCGATAGATTTACTTGTATTTTCTTTTAGTGAATTTGCAAATGTAATGACCAGAAAAGATTGCTTTGTGCAGTGATTAATGTGCAGTGAATACGTGTATTAAACGTGCAGTGTAAGTGACGTCAAGAAAACAATTGAATATTTGGAAAATAATGCTCGTAACTTATAAGAAATCATTACTCATCAATTCAATAATCAAAAATGTAAATATTCTCTCCAAATATTTGTTTGATTTCTATGAATGTAACAAGCACACACAGTAGACACTTCGTAATTTTATAAATACATGTATTGTTGTTGCATCCTAATTAATTCAATTGAAATTTTTTATTATTATCTAAATTCATGTTTGTTCGATTTCGTTTTTTGTGTTTATTTACTACCCCTTCAAATTAGTTTCATATAAATATTTAAATGAATAATGTTTAAAGTCAATGTACCAAATGTCAGAATTTCAATAATATCTAATTTTATTTATGATGAAAGATTTCTATTACTTATAACATAGTACACATGCTTATGTAAATATAATCCAATATAAGAGGCTTTACATTTTTTCGTATCTTTGGTACCTCCCATTCAGGTACGCCCAGTTGGGAACCTTGGTAAAATTGTAGCTACGTAAGGCAAAAGTGTACTTTAGTTCAACTTAAAATGTCATATTTGTAATAAACACATTTGTATATTTCGACGAATAATTTTGAATGTATAAATGAAATGAAAGTAAACTAGTTGTTTATATCATTTGAAGGGTTTTATTTCTAATCTACAGAAATACTAATATCTGAATTTGAAAAAGTTACAACAATTGCATTATTTTGCTAATTTTTGTTATATCACACTAAAATGAACCCTATTTCAATGATAGTAGGTTACTTTTTGCTTGAAGCCGCGCCTGGCGTTTCCGACTGTCTAACCGTCTACAGTCATGACAAACGACAGTCTAGGCCCTAGGAGTTAAGCGAGTCGGCCGTCTGTAGTACTACTTGGTCTGTGGATACATTATTTTGCAGCGCCGTTGTCATTAAATTCCTGGCAAACATAATGTTAGTGTGCTTGCAAATACGTGCTATTTATAAAATATTAGGCGTTTTTATATTATGATATTTTGTTTATTCTTTTATTTACTATTAATTAAAGTCATCCAAAACGTACGAATGTTTTATTAAAATATCTGTGTATGGCAAGTAAAGCACTGCATTTCTGCCTACAAGGAGCGCACGCCCCTTACATACATAGTCTATAAAATCATATTTCATCATTTCACCAGTATGTAATTTGTATTTAAATATGATTTCTAAAACACATAATTAAACAAACAAAAATACCGATCAAAGTTCATCGATCATCCGGGTGTTATTTTCTTACATCTCGTTCTTACTTGGCAACATTAAATCGTAACCCGGAACTCGGGAGTCACTAAGCAATAATGGCAAAACGCAAACGTAACAAAAATTGGTTATGTGATTATGGGTAAATTTTTTGTTTTTTTATAAGATAAGAATAACTTTAAGTACTAAAATATGGATATCAAAAGAAAGCTTATAGTATATACTTTATTTACAAATGGATTTTATTGGTATGTAATATGATTTAATGGGTGAAAACATGATTTGAAAATGAAAAACCATTGAAATTCGATCTGTATAGAAATTTTATTATTTGTTTACAACACATTTGTAAAATAATTGTCACATCTAATAATTCTGCATAGTTTTAGATACTTAAAGGTATTTTTTATTTCCCTGTAGCTAGAATAGGTACTAGGATATAATGCTTTATGTTTATGAATATTGAAAACGCGGGAATCGGAAGATTTCTGTCAAAATAAGTGACAGTGACGTGGACGTGTGAGTGGTTATAAGCGTCCGTTGTTGTTGTTGTTTTTTCTATATAACCTGACTGAAAGGCAAAGATCTAAGCCATACAGCCCAGTCTAAGTTGACGTCCGTTACATACCGTAAAACGAGGTGGATAGGGACTATTTTCAACTTCACGACGAATTTTCTGGTAGTATTATACAGAAATATTCTTGTGTTATAGCATATTTCATTAAGTCTTAGTTGCGTCTTGACTATTAACTATACAATTTTTTTAGATCCCTTGGAAAATAAGAAAAAAGGGCACAAAATATGGGTTTGGGGTTAATAGGGATTTTGGGGGTAATAGAGGCGGGATCGAGTTCAATGGGGAAATTAACAAGGGTTGGCACTGAATTGTTTCTTATTAATTACTTTTTAACCGACGCATCTAAATATTCTGAATTATTTATCGTAATAATTTGCTTTGACACAAATGAAATAATTAAAGATTACAACAGTCTTAAAGGATATTTATCAAATCAAGTGACACATTTCAATAAGATATAGTTCCAAAAATTTAAAAATCATTATACTAGGTATTCTATAATGCAGTCTTTTTATTCTTCTAAGAAGTAATACGTAGAGTATTATGTATAGTTTGGAATCAGCTAATGATTTCTTACTTATGTGCTTAATTATGAGATACGCTAACAAAGCAAATTACGAAGAAAATTGATGGGCAAAATAACACACGAAATTTCTTAAGTGCGTAATGCTCTTTTTTATTATTGCACTGATGAGGCGATCATTCCGTTCGCCTGATGGTAAGTGATATGACCACTTATAAACAGTAGCAATACCAAACAATACCTTGAATTACAAAGCAAAGCTAGGCCTGCGCTCGCCATCCTGAGACATAGATGTTAAGTCTTAATATGTCCAGTAGTGACTCTGGCTACAATGTCCTTCACAACGAAACACAAAAGAGCATTTACACTGCTGTTTAGCGGTTTGCCCGAATTAATGTGTACTACTTATTAGAAAGAGGAAAATGGCGAATCAGTTTTTTCTATATTTAAAGAAATACTCCATGCATCGCCCAGTACTAGATCTATCTATCAAAAAGGAATAGTTGTTAACAAGAATATTCTTACTGCAGTTTCTACATATAATATCTCAACCATTGTGACCACAACTGAAGTAAAATTTTAGTTATTTTAAGTGGAAGTACTTTCAATGTAACTTACAGCATTAAAAATAAATATAATTAACAGACAAAGTTAATTAAGAACGACAAAATATTTTACAACAAAAAAAACTGTTGCGACAACCCTACACACACTGTACCTATACACCCTTTTTCGTCCCAATTGTACCTTTTCACGTCTCTATAAACCTTAGTCTCGTTATTAATCACCCCCAAGTCGCCTCTATTCCCCCCAAAATATCATATTTTTTTATTTACTTTTTAAATGATAAAAAAAACATGAACTAAACGAGAAATTGAGACTAACCTTTTATGAATTCGATAGTCCAATACTTATACTTTGTGTGTTTAACAATATCTCCTGCATAAATGGTGTAGTTTTTGTAGTAGACCGAAGTTCGTTTAGGTGTATTTTTACTGCATATCGAGAGGCTATTTTCAAAAGACTAATAAGACATTTTGTAACTCAAATTAATTGTTACTCATTGTTGCACTAGGGACTATATATAGTCTTCTATTGTTACAATTTATTTTTAATAAATGATGTGCAACTAATGGCTCACATTTCAACCTTAAAATGTTTTCTCAGTTTTGTCCCTAATCTCCCTTTGATCCCTAATCACCACGTTTTACGGTTTGTTCTTGGACGTTTGCAATGAAAGCGTAAAATCTATATTAAAGTAAGATTAAAGTTGATATTAAAAGCCCCGCAAATTACTAAGGCACCTGGCGGCCTTGATGGTGAGTGTAGTAGTCTCGACAAAAATCACAGAGTACATTTTATACCGGGTATCTCAAGACTGCTACCGAAAACGAAGCCGGGTGGTAGTTTTAGTGACTACAAACACAATGTAATTAAAAATTTCGCCTAGAAACGCGACAATTTTTTTTTATGATTTTTTAAATATCGTAATTTTTGGGTGGTAAATCCATAGTTTTTGCTAAAATAATAATTTAAACTCTTTTATACCTTAGAGTATTTATAAATAAAAGGGTATATACTATTATTTTAGGAAAAAATGTATTTACCACCCAAAAAGGGCCATAGGAAAAAAATAACAAAAAAAAAATTGACGCTTTTTTTTGCAACTTTTTCTGTTGCATTGTGTCTGAAGTCGCTTAAACTACCACCCGGCTTCGTTTTCGGTAGCAGTCTTGATATACCCTGTATACTGGAAAGACAAATCACGTTAACCTGTCTACGCTAGAGCAGCTGAGCAAGAGTGGCGCATCATCCGCACACTTATGCTGAAAACAAACTGTAGTTTTTTGTCTTACGCATAGAGTAAAGAAGCGGCCATAAATACTAGAGCAACGCGTCTTACAGCGATCTGAACAATAGATTCTTTTGTTGTGTGTACACTGTCGGTCGAAATTCGAGGGCATGACCTTCAAAAACAAAAAACGTCTGAGACATACAGCGCAACTAACATAAATTGACAAGTGGTGAAATTAGGAACTAGAAATGAAAGTAAAAAATATCTTCAACGCTTTCATTAAAATATTCTTTCATAATTTATACAATATACTAGTAGTCCAATAGTAGTAATGATAATAATGTCCAATGTAATTAAATTTGAAGAGAGAAAAAAATAATGGTTTCTCCGTGCACCACAGCGCTTTTGAGTGATTTGCGATTGTGGACAAACTTGAGTTTACACAACAATAGGTTTTGTAAATATGGCTACCAGCTTTTTAAGCCAAACTAATATAACATTCTTTAAAACTTACAATTAAATTAGAATTTATAATACGTACAAGGTATAATTTTCTTTATTCAATCTGCATACAAATTAAAATTGTTGAATACAATTTGGACATTTCTAATTATTTACATGAGGTGTGGCTGGGAATCTAACTTGACTTAATAGAAATAAACACCGCAGTTCTTTGACCAGTTGTTTGTAAATACTAGACTGAACGTAATTGACAGCCTCCGCGACGCAGTTGGTTAGACGCCGCCTGTGAAACGAGAGGCCACGGGTTCGATCCCCGCACCGAGACAAATGTTTGTGAGGCCCACAAGTATTTGTCTCGGGTCTGGATGTTTGTGAGACCGAAAAGTCTCTCGTAGTTCCCGATACCCACGACACAACACTTAATTGATTTTAATGTGGGGTCAGGACTATGTATGTGATTGTTGAGTGTATTTATTTATTTAATCATCAGTAATTAGCCAAAAGTTCGTCTGTGCGTTCATTTAAAAAATGGAAGAAAAACGATTAGAGTATGTGTGTAATAGAGAAATTATTTATAATGTTAAATGTAAAGAATACAAATATGCTCACTTAAAGTAAGAAGTATGGGAACAAATAGTGAGTACCTATTTGTACTAAAGATAATAAAGTATCATACTAAAAATAACGGAGTAATTTTTTATACAATCAAATATTAAGTTATTGATGTTAAAATTTCAAAATACACGCGCTGTTTTAGGAATTATAATAGAAAAAAGTTAACCTTGTTATTTGTATTCAGGTAGTCTCTTTTTTGTTTTCTTTTAAAATGACACTGGTAGTAGAAATATATAAAAAAAAGACAACAAGAACAAGACGTGTGCTCGAGACACGATCTTGCCTACTTTGGAATTCACACATTTTATACATAAGTATTTCTAATATAGTATAGGATCCCGCCATACATCGACCTTCACCGAGATGTTTATTTGATGAAACCTATTTTATATGCAATTTAATATGTCAATAAATATATTGTATATGGGTTGCCTTGCAAATTTCAGTTCAGAATACGATTAATAAACTTTTAAAACAAAAAAATTTTACACATTTCACCTGTTTGATTATTAAACAAAGTCTATACCAATCGAAAGTATGAAACCCATAGAATATGTAAACGTTAGGTTGCCTATTTTTTTCCGGTCACAACCCTCAGGTTGCCAGGTATAAACAGGTAAATCGCTTCTAGCATTTTGCACCGATCTGATTATTGAATGAAAATTAAATGAAAATAAAGATCATTTTATTACGAACACGGTGGTATAGGGTTGCCTGCGAAAAATCAGTCCCGAATTGCGGTTGTCGAATTTAGAAAAGTGAAATATTGCTCCGAGTGACCATCCCATGCGATAGAAGAGGACACAGAATAGAAGCTGTTCGAAGTCCGCCCATTTAAAGAAAGAGGGTGCGCATGCTATTTATTGTTGAGAATGAAAAGGACAGCGATAGACTCGTATATGCTGTGCATCATTTTGGAGTAGATTGTGGTTAAAGTTGCAATTGAAAAAACGTGCTACTATTTACTGTTAAAAAAATTCGGATGTTGATTTAATTAATTTTCATGATGACATTTTTAAAAGCTGTTGGCTCTGGTGCGGTTTCTGGTTGATTATTGGGAAAACGACCATTTGGTAACAATAATCCAAAAGAAATGACTCGGAATCCGACTAATTTTTTTTTTGTTTTTACAATTTTTTACAATAAACAGAAGTATTTTTTAATTGTTGTTTTTATTTTGTCTTCTAATAATAAAGATACAATTTGCAAGATTAGTATTATGTATGTAATAATATAACCTTCTTTTTTGCTAAAAATGTATATATACTTTAGTACATACATACATACATAAACTCACGCCTTTTTCCCAGAAGGGGTAGGCAGAGGTGCCAGGACACCCACATTTCGCCTTGTATGTTCCGTCCCACGATGTGATAGGCGAGCCTATCGCCATATCGGGCACAAATTCCTGACTCTGGGCTGATAATGAATAGAAAAATCCAATATCACTTTGCCCAACCCGGGATTCGAACCCGAGACCTCAGCTTTGTTACCGTACCTTAGTACAACTACGCCACCGAGGCAGTATATACTTTGGTGTCACATAAAATATATACACACATAAATAATTAATTGATTAACCAAAATTAAACAACTCTATTTTACTAATAAACTACTCCAAAACACAGCATATACGAGTCTATCGCTGTCCTTTTCATTCTCAAGAATAAATAGCATGCGCACCCTCTTTCTTTATGAGCGGACTTCGAACAGCTTCTATGCTGTGTCCTCTTCTATCGCATGGGATGGTCACTCGGAGCAATATTTCACTTTTCTAAATTCGACAACCGCAATTCGGGACTGATTTTTCGCAGGCAACCCTATACCACCGTGTTCGTAATAAAATGATCTTTATTTTCATTTAATTTCCATTCAATAATCAGACCGGTGCAAAATGCTAGTAGCGATTTACCTGTTTATACCTGGCAACCTGAGGGTTGTGACCGGAAAAAAATAGGCAACCTAACGTTTTCATATTCTATGGGCTTCATACTTTCGATTGGTATAGAATTTGTTTAATAATCAAACAGGTGAAATGTTTAAAAAAAAATTTTTTTTTAAATTATTATTTAATCGTATTCTGGACTGTTTGCTAGGCAACCCCTATACAATATATTTATTGACATATTAAATTGAATATAAAATACGTTTCATCAAATAAACATCTCGGTGAAGGACGATGTATGGCGGGATCTTAGACTAATATGTGTACACGGCATTGTTGCTTAACATTTTTCCACAGTAAATTTATTCTCAATATGTAATCTATGTTTGTGTACAGAATTTAATCAATCACAGTATTATATAATTGATTGATGTGTGATTTAATGTTAATTGAATCATTGTTTTTGACAATAAAACAGTTGCAAACTCGAATGTGATAGTACCACAGGTTATCACAGATAAGAACTGTTTATAATAAGCGCCAACTAGGATTGATTTCATTTGATAAAATATATTATTTATTTGTTTATATAGAGATGAGATAAAGAGTACATAAAAATCGACTCTTCCATCCCTAAAAGCTTAGTCATTGGCAGACGAGAAAACCGTTCTTTGTCAATGAAATTAAAAAAATAAAAACGTACGTGGGCCCTCTGACGACCCGTACGAACCATGTAAGATGTGCTCTTTACCATAGTTTTGTACTCTTTACTCTATGCGTAAGACAAAAACCTACAATGTGTTTTCAGCTTAAGCCGTCGTCCATGCGTAGCATGTCTGTCTATGCCATTGTTAAGCAATGGCCAATGTTGTTAAGTTTTGATATTACTTGTTATTGTTACCTTTTTAAGTAAAAATTATAGGAAAATATTTAATTAACTTAATAAAATAATGTTTAAATGCACCAAGGGCGGATCCAGCTTTTACGCCAGGAGGGGAGGTCACATTATAGTTCATGTCAGATTTTACGCCAGGGGGGGTCATATAGGTCATGTCAGAACACTGGGTCCGATTTCAATACTCCAATTCGTAATAATGACTTTTTAAAGTTTGTTACAGGCGTGATTTGTGAACACACACATACTTTTTTACTTTATTTATCGACATACAAAGATGTAAATGTGCTTATAAATATCAACAAGATTATTTTTAAATTTAGTTTTAATTTTAACTAATTAATTTTGTCAATCTGGGGCCAACCCATGGTCATGACCCCCATGACCTCCCCCCTGGATCCGCCTTTGAAGTGCACCTACTAATGTATCATTAAGTTCAATGATATACACACGCAGAAAAGAAGTATTTAAAGTATATTATGTATAAAGCCTTATTTTATTATTGCCAATAAGTAAAATCACATTGACGGTTAATATATCAAAGGACCAGCGCACACGCGGTCCCGCCCCATCTAGTACTACTTGGTCTGTGGCCACACCCAATTTGCAGGGATTATACCCATTATTATATTTCTATTATAAATACAATTATAACCGGGGCGGATACGTGAAAAATATTTGTGAATCAGTTACTTTCATTGCTCTGAACATAAGTTTCCTGTTACTTTACGATTTAGATATGGGTTTATGTCCCAATCTACTTTCATTCTTAGTCTGTGTTGTCTACCAAATTGGCCCTGGGCGCATCGGCAGTGAATAGTAAATATTTAAACATACGACATAATATAACAAACGTTACTAGAGGTCGTTTAAATATTAATGTAAAACATCCAATGAATATTATTTAATAGATGTCTCAAAAAGCCCTTAATAAAAATGACATAATACATTAATATCAGAACAGGGCGGAAAGTGCATTAACCCCTTACTGCATGAATTATGAAGGACGGGGACAAATTTTTTTTTGGCCTAATCTTTTTTATTTGTATGTATTGAACATAAATCAACTCAAAAAAAATAATTTATTATATATGAAGTTACCCATAAGAGCCATATATGGATTCGTATGCATTCTAGTGAAAAACAAATAAAGCCATATCTGGCTTTATATGCATAGCTATTATATTTTATGAATTATTATATATTAGATTCCGCTTGCCATGATAGCTTATAAAGACTTCGCATTTTTATATTTTTTGTAATTACCTAACTTTGAGCAATTTTGATACATTTGACGATTATTTTGACATGTATGGAATCAAAATCGTATAACTATGGAACAAAGCTTTGAAAATTGGACTGGTGAATCTATAGCTACACACCAGTGCACTACACACCATAGCTGCCGACCCGCCGACACAACACAGCGGCTTATAAAAAAAGAATAATGTCGGCAATAAGTACCCGTACGTGTTGCCTACACAATCGCTTAGCTCTTTTGATCAGTGACATGCAATAAGATTACTAAAAGGATCTTCATTTCGAGCCGCCGACATGCAGCCGACAAAAAGTTACAGTCATAAGTCGGAGGGTTAGCGGCTTTTATGTGTAGTGCGCTTTACTTTTTTATTTTCTATGGCAAATCTGCGTTGCCTGTAAACTTGAAGTTTTCTTCGACATAAGGCTTCTGTAACGGAGCAGAAATATATCATGTAAGCCAAGCTCGCCAGCCGCATCACAACTCTGCCAAGCCTGCCATCTGTGATGCCCAGCCAAGCCAAAGCCGTTACGACAACTCCGTGCCGGAATTGTCAGCCACGCCATCTATGTTAACTGTACTAAATAATTAGTGACGTCACGTCCGAATGTCAAACGGAGCCTATAAATACTCGGGACGTTCATTCGAACGCTCTCTTTGGAACGTGATCGAGTGCTAAGACGAAACTCTGTCCGATAGTGCTACAACAAGTGAATAAATTGTATTAAGGAATTGATACCTTGCCTTTATATTTTCACTCCTGTTTCACTCAGAAGTGGGATTATGAAGCGCAATCGCCCTGCATCAAATGGCAATGGAGTTCGCCCGCCTGGTTGGGACGAGGAGGAACAATACAGTACCAGCGAGGATGAAGATTACCCACCGCCAAAGACAAGTAAGTTACTCAAAAATTTGCTGGAGAAAGAAGTTAATAGGGCGATATCCCAGCTTAACCATGAAGCGTTACCGCTCAGTCATTCGAACCATCGTGCCGCGTCACTCATACCAGAGTTTGACCCTGAGGGAGAAGATTGCACGGTATCAGGGTGGTTGAAGAAAATTGACCAATTAGGGGATATACACAACTGGAACGACAAAATAAAGGCCTTTCACTTGCAAGATAAACTTCGTGGCCAAGCACGTAAATGGTATAACCGACTCGACGAATATAACTATACATGGGAGGAATGGAAGCGCATGTTAATAAGAACATTTCCTAAGCATAAAGACTATAGCATATTACTAGACGATATGATGCAGAGAAAGAAGCTCCCGAACGAGACAATGACAAAATATTATCAGGATAAAATCGCCATGTGCTTCCGTTGTAATCTATCTGAAGCCGCCAGTGTCTCGTGCATCATCAGGGGCTTACCAAACTCCTTGCAACCAAACGCACGTGCCTTCCTCTGTGCCCTTGATGATTACCGCTCACCTACAATTGAAGTACGCGTACCGAACAAAGATCCCAAACAACTGTCGGTTCCAGGAAAGAAGGTTAACCCAGAAATTGATCCTTGTCCACGTTGTAAGAAAACTGGCCATATTTTACGAAATTGTACCCTACCAGACCAACGAATCTGTTTTAAATGTGGTTTGCAAGGCCACATTGCCACCCACTGTTCAACTACGCCAGCTAAATATAACAAGCTCTCCGTCGAATCAACCAGCAGTATTAAGGAAATCAAGGTGGTACAAAACTACAATGATATTTATAAAAAGGTGGTGAAAGTCAATGGCATTTTTTTAAAGTCCTATATCGACACAGGAAGTCAAGTGAACGTAATAAATTCTGATATCGTAAATATTCTGAAACTTAACGTAACTCCTACAAGCACAATTATGAAAGGATTTTCTAGTGGTTTACTAACTAGCCGTGGTATCGTACAAATAGACCTAGAAATTGACAGCATACAGTTACGATGTACCGCACATGTCACCAATATTGATATGAAAGATATCCATATCTTGATTGGTCAACCAGTCATAAACGGTGATCGCGTGTCACTGATGGTGGCTAATAATATTGTGACGTTAAGATTGGATCCTGTTCCTGACCCCTCTACAGAATTTGATGTAGTCGAAGCTATTGATAAATTTAAAGTAGTAACGTCAAGCAAAGAGTCCTTACTACCTGGTTCCTCGATTATCAAAGTACAGGTGGTAGGAAATATCGAAGGAACTGTCTGCACAACACCACGGCACTACGAATTGCAAGGGGTATCTTATTGTATACCTGCAACCTTGCTTCGGGGTGGTGAGGGCTACATAAAGGTTGTCAACACCGGGAGCGAGAAGATTGATTGGGAAGCCGGTAAGACTCTAGTACGTGCTTAAAGCTGTGACGAGCCATCTAGTCCGCCAAGCCAGGTGAGCCAAGCCAAGCCATTAAATCCTAACGTGTCCGATATTTTGTTTAACGAGCCAATTCTTTTAGCCACTGATAACTATTCACTGACGTTGCCCTCCAACTTAAAAAAAAAATCATGTCACTGACCTTTGCATAGGTGGGGTGCCAATATCCGAAATTCACATAGGTAACTTAAATAAAAAGAATTGTGATAATTTGATAGATTTATTATTAAAATATAAACATAACTTTTCCGATAACACAAGAGATCTGGGTTGCACAAACTTGTTACATATTGTTAGCTTTTATAATTATTTATATTTATTTTGTCCTAGTTTTACTCGTATACGAAAATGTACTTAGAATATCCTTTTATATCTCATAATGTGCGTGTTCGCATATCTGATGTGGTATTGATCCATCCGTCATACACTCGAGTGATTAATCATACTCGCTCTTCACTCTGACATTCATTCATTCGTTCGTTCGTTCCCGGCAATTCCCGCGGTAGAACCTGAGAGATGCGAACACGCACCGTAGTGGTGATAGTCTGATGCCGTAAACAACCAAATACTTAGTACAAATATTGTGAAGTAATTAATAAAAGTAATTATGGAAACCAGTGAACTATTATTTCTACCAGAAGAGCTAAAAATATGAACATAAAACTTACCACGTCACAACCTATATATCGTCAACCTTATAGATTATCGCATTCTGAGCAACATATAGTCAATAGTAAAGTCCGTGAGTTACTAGACGCAGATATTATCAAAGAATCTGAGTCGGATTATGTCTCGCCGGTTATATTAGTGAAGAAAAAGAATGGTGACAGTCGATTGTGTGTTGATTATCGCGCTCTCAACAATATTACTGTAAAAGATAGATACCCGTTACCAAATATCGATGTCCAAACGTCAAAATTGGCCGGTATGAATTATTTCACGAGTCTTGATATGGCCCAAGGTTATCACCAGTTATTAATTGCACCTGAAGACACTCATAAAACCGCTTTTATTACACCTGAAGGTCACTATGAATACTTACGCGTTCCTTTCGGCCTAGCAAATGCACCCTCAGTTTTTATGCGTTTAATAAATAAAATTGTTAATTCAATCCGGTGTTCTCAAAATGACAGTTCACAAAATGAAATTCTTGCATTTTAAGATGATCTATTACTACCCTCAGTTGATTTTTATTGTGGAAAAAATATGTTAGAATCAGTGTTGAAAAAGTTTCAATCACAAAACTTAAAATTGAATATGAAAAAGTGTTATTTCCTTCAAAACAAAGTAACTTATTTGGGGCATGACATTTCTCGTGAAGGTGTACAACCTGCTGAACTAAAGTTAATTGCCGTTTCACAATTTCCTACACCTAAGAATATTCATGAAGTGCGTCAGTTTATAGGACTGTGTAGTTATTTTCGTAAGTTTATTTGTAAGTTCGCAGTTATAGCGCGTCCCATAACGGAATTAACTAAGAAAAATGTGCCATGGGTATGGAGTGATAAGCAAATAAGTAGTTTTCAAGAATTAAAACGATGTTTGTGTTTGAAACCAGTGTTAGCTTTATATGATCCTACGTTATATACAGAGGTACACAGTGATGCATGCAAAGTGGGGATAGCTGGTATATTATTACAACAACAATCTGATGGCACTTTTCGTCCTGTTATGTATTTTAGCCGCGTAACATCTAAAGAGGAATCTATGTATTATAGCTATGAACTTGAAACATTAGCAGTCGTTGAATCTCTACGTAAATTTCATGTATATATAATTGGCAAACTCGTTAAAGTAGTCACGGACTGTACCGCTGTCCGCGCCACTCTTACGAAACGTGACATAATCCCGCGAATTGCAAGGTGGTGGTTGTTAATACAGGAGTACGATATTAGTATAGAGTATAGGCCCGGTGAACGTATGAAACATGTCGACGCGTTAAGCAGAAATCCAATTGACTCTGTGAACATTAACCGCCTCGAAGTATCAGATTGGTTCTATACCATTCAGTATCAAGATGATAAATTAAAAAATATCATTGAACAACTAAAAGGCGGGAAAGCCGGAACTGATATAACAAATAATTATGTGATATTCAACGATAGGTTAGGATGGATTATAGGATGTAGGAAGACTCTTAATGGTAATCGACTCGTAGTCCTCGATGCGGCTAGGTGGAAAATTGTTCAGATGCACCACGATGAAATAGGTCACGTCGGTTTAAAACGTTGTGCAGATCTAATTAAGAGATTTGGTTTCCTAAGATGTCGCGGTTTATTCGGAAATATGTAACATCCTGTTTGCATTGCGCTTATGGAAAAGGACAGTATGGCAAGAAGGAAGGCAAATTACATCCGATTTCTAAACCGAGTGAACCTTTTAGAATGATCCACGTTGAACACTTAGGACCATTTTGTAAGACGAAAAGAGGGTATGCATATATGATAGTCATGACTGACGCGTTTTCGAAATTTGTAATCGCCGAGCCAATTCGTACGGTCAATTCAGTAGAAACAATAAGAGCGCTCAAAAGAATATTTGCTTTGTTTGGGTATCCGGATAGTGGTAACCGATAATTTTAAGAAATTTGTATCAGACAAACAGTTCAAGCATACATTAAATACAATTGCTTGTCCGCGTTCAAATGGACAAGTCGAGCGTACTAACCGTACTATTTTAAATGCTTTACGAGCTAGTGATCCTAGTGAAGCAGCCAATAACTGGTGCAACTGTTTGCCTGATGTCATTTGGGGTATTAATAACACTATTAATGAATCTACTGGGTATAAGCCGTATGATTTAATGTTTGCACGCAGTGGTAGGCCTGTTTGTGATGTGGAAATTCCAGATCGCGTTTCTGAATCAACCCAGTCCAAGCGTGATAAAGCTAGTGCACGCATTGCTAAGGCCAGTGCCAAGATGAAATATAATTTTGATAAACATCGCAAAAGTTGTTATAACTATAAAAAGGGCGACCTTGTTTTGTGGAGGCAAGCTCCTACCAGTAGCGCCGCAAAAATTAATACAAAATTAGATGACTTATACTCCGGTCCCTACATTATAACTAACGTTGTTGGCAATGACAGGTACAGGATCAGGAGCATAAAGGGCCTAAGAGGTTACAAAAAATTTACGGGATTAGTCGCTGCAGATTCTGTGCGACCATATTATGGTTCAGCTCTTGTAACTGACAGTGCCAGCAGCTCTGATGATCAACTAGAAACCGAAGACCTTATTGACTTACTGGAGAGCTAATGCAAAACTATGTGTTCCCATTGCGGGAGCAATTGTTACAGGATGGCCGACTGTAACGGAGCAGAAATATATCATGTAAGCCAAGCTCGCCAGCCGCATCACAACTCTGCCAAGCCTGCCATCTGTGATGCCCAGCCAAGCCAAAGCCGTTACGAGAACTCCGTGCCGGAATTGTCAGCCACGCCATCTATGTTAACTGTACTAAATAATTAGTGACGTCACGTCCGAATGTCAAACGGAGCCTATACTCGGGACGTTCATTCGAACGCTCTCTTTGGAACGTGATCGAGTGCTAAGACGAAACTCTGTCCGATAGTGCTACAACAAGTGAATAAATTGTATTAAGGAATTGATACCTTGCCTTTATATTTTCACTCCTGTTTCACTTCATTATTCTGTTCTTCCATACAATAGAGTAATTTTTACATTTTTACCCCTGGGTTTTGCAGCACGCAAGTAATGTAAAGGTTTATCATCATCCGAATTCCGAACTTTCCGAGACAAACTCGGCTATGATAACATGCTTTTTTTGGTGAACAGGAAGAGAAACATTTGTATTGCAAGTCAGAATCCAGAGCAAGCTCATCTTCACTCAAAGAATCATCACCTAATATTAGATTTACATGCTTGAAAGAATTGCGGCGGGTTAGGCCGCCCGCAGGTAGGGGTAGGTATGTAAATGAGAACTCAGGGTAATTTCGTGGTTCGGGCTTTAATAAATTCGCATCACTATTTACACCCGGCACTGTTGCTGGTGGTATGCAACAGGAGTCACTGGCCTTCACTGGACACTGATCCGGGTCTTCGGCACGTGGCGGAACCCGGCGACAGCGCGCCGGCGAATTTTGCTGCCACGTGGCCGGACACGGTGCGCAGGTCAGCGGCGCGGCGCAGGCTCGGCTACAGTTGGGCATGAAGCGGTGCGGAGCGAAGCGGGCAGTAAGCACGGAGTCAGCTCTCCGTGGCGGAAGCAATCGAAGTAGGCGAAAAACGCCAAGGGCGAAGAACCTGGAATCAGCGTCCAAGAAATCGGAATGCAAACTAGGTTTGCATTCCGTGCCAGCGACTCGTGGTAGCTCACAAGCCCGGCAGACAGAATACACTGACAAACAAGCAGTAAAAAGCGGTTAGCAAATAGAACACTGAACACTCACCCCAGCGGGTTCGGAAAGACGCGTGGTAGCACGCGGCTTTTAGGTTATGAAAAGGAGGACGCGAGCGACGTTACACGCGTATTTAAGCGAGCACCGATGACAGTTCGTACGTCAAATTTGACAGATGTTAGAAATGAATCAACCAATCAGCGCAACGGAGGCGTTGATTGGCATAGACAATAGGATTTATGCCGACTATTGAACCATAGACCGCAAATATTAGAGGTGAATGTCTATTTCTCCCGTCAAACAGCAGTTTAAATGCACTGTTGTGTTTCGGATTGAAGGACATTGTAGCCAGAGTAACTACTGGACATATTGAGACTTAACATCTTATGTCTCAGGATGGCGAGCGCAGTGGAATGCCAAGCATTGCTTTATAGTTCAAGATGTTGTTTGGTTTTGCTACTGTTCATGAGCGGTCGCATCGCTTACCATCAGGCGAACGGCATGCTCGTCTCGCCATTCACAGCAATAAAAAAAAAAAAAAAGGTGACACTCTCACAACGTCACTGTACCCCGCCGAAAAGACCAGGATTTTACTTATAACTGAATATGAGTAAAATCCGCCTGCCTATTTAGCATTCTTGTTAGATTACACTTTCATTCCATCCACTTACATACTTCATCCTTACAAAATGTCTAGCATCAAAATATATTATGACTCAGACCCTATAGACAAGAAAGTATGGTACAGGTGTTTTTTTTTTTTGTACACGCGTTGTTTTTCGGGAGAAAGTATGTAGTAGTGTTGTCGCATTGGTTGTGAGTTTGCAGTATCAATGCGATGAGTGATGAGATGTGTTCTGCCTAGGCCTCGCTTTTCCGTAGAAATAGAACGAAATAGGTCAATAGTATTATCAGCGTTCAGACGCTGCGATTTGGTTAAATCGTCACAAGAAAACAATTTACCCCTGTTACTATTAAAATAAGAAACACCACCGGTATTAGAATCAGCTATAGTTATTGATTTTAAATACTTGGGGCAAATCTCAAACCTAGACCAGAAATCAATACCGTAGGTATCACGTAGGCTTCAAGAACATGAAAATTATTCTCAAAACCTATAGGAATATTTATATAACCTATAGGGTTTAACCGTTGGCCGCCAGCGGCAACAAAAAATATGTCGTTAAGATCTGTACACAACTTAAAACCAGCTGACAACAATAGTTTATGTGAGTCGTTCCCTAGTATAGTCACTGAAGATCCAGAATCCAACAAAGCACAAAAAGAAATTTCACCAATATTGACGTTAAGATACGGGCGAGAATCATTCTCCGGTTTACGTTCCCAGATTGATGTGATGTTATAAGTAGAAAAATATATTTTAATAGTGGAAAGCCATTGTTCCCAATCATCCTTATCAAAATTAACACTTTTAGTAGTAATACCACAACAATTTGGAACTAGAAGTTTTTTTGGATTCGATTTAGAATGACAATTCGAACAATTAGGATAAATAACACCTTTAGTACCACATTTAAAACAAATCGGAAACCTATCTTGTTTACACTCAGCGAGCGTGTGGTCATTAGTGCGGCAGCGGGGACAATGTGAATGACTACCTGAACGTCTTTTGTTCTCGAGCGATAAGCGAGCAACCGGTTTATATGTACCAATAGATGTATTTAAAGTGTTAGTTTGTGTATTTGTTTGTTTATTGAAATTGTAGAAATGTGTAGATTTTTTATTAAATTGAATATTAGGGTTAGTAGTGTTATTAGAGTATGCTAAATCTGGAGCTAGCGTATTATTAGTTATGGGAGGCGGTTCACGATATTGAGCAGTCATACATTGGATATTTTCGAAATTTTTACATATCAAACGAAGTTCCTCGATAGTAGAAATTTTAGGTGAGCATGCTATAACGTTAGAGTAGCACGGACGAATGTTGTGTAACAAAATTTCCAATTTTTCCGACTCAGGCAATTCTTTAGAAAGACGAGAAAAAAATTCAGACATTATAGAAAAATATATAGTGATGTTTTCAGTTTCATGCTGAGTACGGTTACGAATTTCTGAAACCAAACGATAGTCATGATCGAATTCGCCAAAATCCTCTATCAAAAATTTAGACAATTGGTCCCAATCCTTAACTTTACTTTTAATGCTACCGAACCAATGTAGTGCATTGCCACAAAATATTTCTGTAGCAAAATTTAATAAATCAGAAGATGAAATACTCCTAGCGGCTCATCGACCTTCTGTAAAAATATACGAACACAAGTAGAACCGTCGTATTTTATTAGTTTGAAATCGGACAAACGAGGACGCTCGCATAGATACGTTGTAACATCTGTTTTATCAACTGATGTGGGTAAATTAAAAGTAGTCGGTTCACTAGACTTAAGTTTTTTAAGCCTATTGATAAATAAATCGCAATCAGTGTGAAATGTATGCAATAATTTTTTATCGGCAGATGTTATCAGTTTCAATCTACGTGCTCTGTGATAAATATGATTTGACAAAGTGGATGTACGTTTGAACATGTTTGAAATTTTTGATTTTAAGTCATTAAAAGAAACATTTAAGGAATTTATATCTATTTCAAATGCTAATCCCGACTCATCGATGTCCTCAGATGGGTATAACAATGACAGTTTATGAATAAATCTGTTTACGAAGTTGTAACACTGTGTAGGCTGGGTCTTCGCCGCGAATTAATACTTCGTAACACAGTTCATTTTTATTCAACAAAAAATACTTAATGGGGTGAGTGTCCATTATAAGTAAAAATGAATGAATTTAAAAGATAAAAAGAAGATAAGGCAGAAAAAAAATGCAAACAATGTAATTGGAAATTAATTATAAAGATTAGACTTTACACTTCACTTAGTTAGAGAAAATTGACAAACCTGTTTGCACTTTTAAACCGCTCGCTTGCCCAGTTGCAGACTGCGCAACCGGACTGTGTGTGGAGTACCGGGTATAACGGTGATGCGAAAAACCACGTATTAGAAAGAATTAGAGGTGACACTCTCACAACGTCACAGAATAATCAAAGTGTGCAGGTTAAATTCCTGAAAAGTATCACAATGCATAGGAAGCCATATTTGGCAGGCTCAATGTTGACGGGATTGCATACGAAGCCATATTTGGAGTTTACTAAAAACATAAAAAACCAAACAAAAATAAAAAGAAAGTCAAAAACAACGGACTTTTATTGTATTCGATGGTTTTAAGAGTAAGTACAATTATTTATTGAGGATCTCAGTCAATGTTTTACTAGTTTTTTTTACTAATAAAAGTTGCACTAAAATTGTGCACCACACTCGCCGGCCGCGTTTTGAAATAAACTCAAATAGTTTTGACAAAAATTGCTTATTGAACCAAAAAAAAATACTCGTCGTCTTACGAAAGAACACTTCATATGACAATATAATATAATGATTAGTTAGACTGTTAGTTAAACTGTAAAAAAATTACAACCTGTAGGAGCCATAAATGGCTTCGTATGCGGTAAGGGGTTAATTGTCCCGACGTAAGTGGTGCGGCGCTCCAGTGCATCTCCAGTGGACCTATATTCAAATTTCAAAGTAATCGTTGCTCGCAATGACGTTCAAAATGCTTGCTTGTAATAAGACAGAAAGTTTCATAAAAATTATGTTAAACATTCTTATCGCCGCCCATTAAGATGAAATGTATTGGGTTAGGTATGTTAATTTAATATTTATTTAAGCTCGTTTTTAAGAGTCATCTTTTTGTAATTTCGAATGTACTGACGTGCATATCCTTACTTTTTAAATTCATGCATAATAAACTATAATTGCAATTCTCAATTGCAACCATTGTATGACATTGTCTAACATTAACGTGTAACAGGTTAATAATTAATAATAAATTTATGATTTAATAATTAATAACGTAGATGTCTTTACGTCTATGTGATAAATCATTTTTTTTTATTGCTTGGAATGACAAGACGAGCATGCCGTTCGCCTGATGGTAAGCGATGCGACCGCTCATGAATAGTAGCAAAACCAAACAACACCTTGAATTATAAAGCAATGCTTGGCATTCCATTCATTTTACTGGTGGTAGGTCTCTCATATGTGAGGGGCCATCTGGGTAGGTACCACCGCAATGTCTATTTCTCCCGTGAAACAACACTGCGTAAATGCACTGTTGTGTTTCAGACTTAACATCTTATGTCTCAGGATAGCGAGCGCAGTGGAATATTGCTACTGTTTATGAGCGGTCGTATCGCTTACCATCAGGCGAACGGCTTGCTCGTCTCGTCATTCCATGCAATAAAAAAAAAAACCACTGCGCTCGCCATCCTGAGACATATAGATGTTTAGTCTCAATATGTCCAGTAGTTACTCTGGCTACAATATCCTTCAATCCGAAACACAACAGTGCATTTAAACTGCTGTTTGACGGGAGAAATAGACATTGCGGTGGTACCCACCCAGGCGGCCTCTCACATATGAGAGACCTACCACCAGTAACTTAGGCATATCTAATAATATGAACAAAATATCGCTTTACTGTAGCAAGTAACCTTTTAAGAATGCTTCATTTATAAGTAAATGGTCGTGTTTAAGTAAATTATCCTTGGCATTTTCTTACGGTTCCAATTTGTATTATCCTTGAACTAATTCATTGAGCAATTTAATATGTACCTAGTTCATAGGAATGTTGTTGAGTTTTCTTTAACTATACGTACCACCCATCATGAAGAATTTCGGGAGTCTTTTGGCTTAATGAATGAATAGATCGCAACAAAGTTTCTAATTTATGTATATTGTACCTATTGGTATGATTGGTAAGAATTTCAATTATGATGTGATGACGTGATTGTGGCACAAATCTTCGTAGTATTCGACTTCGTATCTATCGTGGTTCATTTGTAATTTATCTTTAATTTTTAATCACCTTGTGACCTTTTACAGGGCTGCCTACTCTACAGAGTGTTGCACTTTGTTGTTGATTTCAGTACATATTCCGTTTTATCGTAAATATCTCTTAGGTACATTTTAGAAACTCAATATTAATATTCGTTAACTACGTTCGTTAATGACAGCCCCCGTAATGCAGTATTTGAGAAATCGGCTGTGATGCGGAATTTCCATGCCATTTCCTGATATTCGTTTCTGTTCTAGTTAAAGAATTAAAAATTCCAACAAAATGTTCTGTTCTTCACGAGGCTAGAAATATTTGAATGTGACACTAGTTATTGTTCTAACCGTCTGCGATATGCCTGTCAACTGGCTTGTTTGGTGTACTTATCTGTACACTTTCTAGAGGAGCTCTTAACAAGCCAGATGACAAAAATATTTTTAATTCACTGGTCTGAAAATGGACCAGCCTGTATACAATTTCACAGTCTACTACGAATGCCACTCTGTGGTAAGCAAGTTCACCATCGCCTTTAAATGCTAGTAGGAACACGTGTAGGCTCTATCTTTAATGAACTCGTGAATAATAACGCCATTTCTCTGATTGGATCATAATTAATTTGACGAATTATGATTTGTCTATTCACACGCGAAGTACTACGTACGGATTCGGTCCAAAATGCGGTTGTGGGTCATAGCGTTTTTGTGTATATCGCAAGTTTCTGGAGAAGACTTTCCGTCTCTGATCACGGCAAATGCTTCTATAGGTAATGTATCTACATTAAATAATATTTGAAAATTTTATACCAGGTATATCAAGAGTGCTACCGAAAACGAAGCTGAGTGGTAGTTTTAGTGACTACAAACACAATGTAACTAAAAATTTCGCAAAGAAATACGACAATTTTTTTAAAATTATTTTTCAATATCGTCGAGTTTAGGTGGAAAATCCATAGTTTTTGCTAAAATAAAAATTTAAAGCCTTGCGTACCCTAGCGTCTTTAAAACTAAATGGGTGTACCCTATTATTTAAGAAAAAACAATGTATTTACCACCTTAATACAACGATAGAAAAAAATAACAAAAAAAATCGTCACAATTTTTTGCACAAAATTTAGTTGCATAATGCACAATGCATTCTGCAATGCAATCTGAAGTCACTAAAACTACCACCCAGCTTCGTTTTCGGTAGCACTCTTGATATACCCTGTATATTTTATAACCGATACCAATGGACTAAAAACACTGCCATATACTACCATCACAACTTTTTTTATTATAGTTTCTGCAAACCAGCAAACAATACATCTCATGATCCGTGATTATTGTCGCCCAAAGGGTTAAAAATTATGACAGAATGCCATATTTACCATCACCATTTAAAAAAAATATTATGTCGTACGTCCTGCAAACCAGCAAACCATTTATCTGATGGTTAGTGATTGTGGCCGCCTGTAAAGGGGTGCGTTCCCAAAATGGTTGTCAGGTTTGCGGTAATCTCGTTCACCGACGGAATCATGACAATATAGAGCTCGTAAGTCGTTTGTCCATGAGACAATGATACCACTCTAATCTAGCCGGTTTATTCTTACTGGAGTTCAAGGCAACTACAGTAGGAACCACATGTTCACAGTGGTCGCGGGTTCAAGGTAAGTACAGCGTGGCGCTAACATTTTTAGAAACAATACGAATGGTTTTAACTCACCACAGTGCTGCGCTTTTGAAGCAGTTTAACAATTTCAACAATTTAAAATAACGAAACTTGGCATGGGATTCCAAGTACAACAAAATAAAAAAATAAGCCATTACATTGGTAGGACAGCAGTGAAAAACCTTAGCATTTAGGCCGTTTGTCCACCGCCGCCGTCACCGGACCGTCACCGAGAACGAGATGACGGCGCCGATTTAGCGATACATATATTTACTATCATCCCGGCCGCCGATGTTTCAAGTACTTCGGCGTGACCGCTAGAACTCGGCACGGTTTTATGACGGGCCGATATGCCGGCAATACAAAACACGTTTGTTCTTGTCCACACAGTACCGTCGCACCGGGCCGTTCGCCCGGTTTTTATTATGTATATCATAAAATTTGTAAACAAAAGGCCTAATGAAATTAAAATACGATATTTATACATCAATTGGAGTAGCAGAGTCCAAAATTATTTTAATCGCCTACGCCTTCAATCGTACAAAAGCATAAGATGGATGCTGCATGGATTGCAGCGGCGGGCCATCCGTATTGTGAATGATGCAGACGAGCAACTTAGAGTCGCTACTAATCCGGAGAGATGTCGCCTCTCTAAGCGTGTTCTACCGCCTGTATCACGGTGAGTGTTCTGAAGAATTGTTCAACTTGATCCCCTCCTCTCCATTCCTAACCAGAATCACGCGTGTTGGCTTGCGAAGCCATAGCTTGACGGTCCACACCATCCCGGCGCGAACCAAACGGTTCTCGAATTCGTTTTTGTGCCGCACCGTCAGGCTGTGGAATTGTTTGCCGTCTCATGTGTTCCCTCCTTCCTACAATCCTGAGTCCTTACGGCGTGGTGTGAAGAGGCACCTTAGCAGGCCGGCATAATTATTTGCATTGGCATGGGGCTGCCGTCCGATGCCAATGGATACTCTGCCTGGGCGGCATTGGCACTTACCATCAGGTGCAATGCCGCCACTATACCAGGCCATAATAAAAAAAAAAGAAGCAATTGTCGCCGCTTAAAACTAGCCTCCTAGTTGGTTTTATTTCTATCAAAAAGGACAAAGCTCTAGAACTGAGTCGAACTGAGCCACCGATTTATAGGCGCGGTGGACACACGATCGCCGTCACGTCATCTTAAACTCGGCCTGAAATAATCTCGTTCTCGGTGACGGTCCGGCGACGGCGGCGGTGGACAAACGGCCTTACTTTGTCCACCGCCGCCGTCTATGTATATGTATATGTAATATACTAGTATTTGGCATTTGCAGCAGTGGTATTAGATCGGCAGTTTCTAGGCGACAAATATCAGCCAGTTTTGGACGAAATAAAGGACTACGTCAAGGAACTGGCGAGGGTTGAGATGAAACACGGCGGAGTCGTTGTTCACTATTATTCATGGACATCCATCAGTCTTAAGAAAGGTGAGGTCACCATGGGCAGTTTCTCACCGTTTCTTTCATAGAATATCTCATCCGCCACCTTCTTGGACCTCATAACAAAGTGGCAATAATCAGCGTAGCTTCTAATTTGAAATATAATGTTATAAACAGGAAATATTTTATTGTTTGTTTGTATTGAATTGCCTTTGAAACTACTGGACTGATTCAAAATATTTTTTCACCATTAGAAACCTACTTTATCCCTGATGAACATAGGCGATAATATATATTCAAAAAAATGTGGTGTATAGTGCGCCCGGGAGCAACCAGGCCAGGCCGCTTTATAAAATAAGCGCAATAGGGTTGTTTCTAAGATTTTATTTGAGCAGTAAGTAATCATTCCTTCAAAGCATCGTTTATAAAAACTAACGAATTTGAAAACAGCATCAAAATTGAATGTAAAATGACTGAGATATTAATACATTTAATAGTATGGTGGGGACACTCGTTGTCTCTTTCGCACACGTGCACCTTATGGAAGATGACGTCACGCCGTGCATGTTACATCCTTTTCTATCACTCCTACCACCAACTTTCATATATTTGTAACTTGCTTATTACTTAACGGATTTTAAAAATTCTTTCTGATTTTGATTATGCGTAACGTAACCTTCCGTTATAAACAAAAATAAAAATGTATGAAACTAGCCTATTCTTTGGTACTGAGTACTGGCGGAAAACGTTATGTCTTGGACTCGTCGGTCCATTTAATAATGCTAGCCTACATATCCTTACCCAATTTATACTAATATCAATCACCACCGTACAAGATAGTGAAAAAACTAGTACTTTCACTTGTATTGTCGTTTGAGGAGGCTTGTGCCCTGCAGTGGGACGTATATAGGCTAATACAGAGGTCAGTCTATGTAAAGAATAGATTTGTCTTTCTAGTCTTTCTGGGCTGTAGTGGAGCTATAAACAGGAGCATTGTAACGACTTTGTTGTACCCAGTTATACAATATACGGATTTGTACGAAGCCATTGTACGAAGCAAACATTTCATATTAAGCCGCTTAAGGGTTTTGAAAGTTTCTTTATGCTCTCTGTCACACAAGCAACTTCCGTCGGAAGACTTAATTAGCATGACACATGAGTTTCTGTAAGCTATTGCAATATTTATGAGGCTCCATTTCGTTGCACTTCCGTGCCGTCTCTTACGAAAATGTTTGTTCATTAGGTTTTCTCGCAGTGTTCAGTGTAGCATCATGTGAAGATACTTGGGACTTGTTTTCTCGTACGGAAGAAGAAGAATTGCTATTGTTTGCGCTGACAGAAGTCGACTGTCCAAGACTGCCATTACGATCAGCTATCACAGTCACGTATGCTGCCGCAGGTGAAGAGTTGCCCCAATTGCTCCTAGATTTGAGGACATCAAATGCTTTCAAATGGAAATCTGCTGTTATATTGCACGATGATACTTTAAGTAAGTGTCGGTTCATACTATTTAAATTTCACTTTTCATAGCAGAAATTATGATGAACTTTGGCTTGGAACATTATACGGAGAATAAAATAAGAACGACATCTAACACTAAATTCTAGTAAACCTCGGATTTCAATACAATATTATGCTTACATTTGATTAAGCTGCTTCTGGACAATGAAAAATTATCATCACCTGAAATCCTCTACTAAATATATCTTCTAGATTTCCGGAAAAAGCTGATAAATAACCGTCTTCTTTTTAAGGCCCTCATAAACATTGCCAATGAGTAATTAGCTGGTTTTTTCAATTTTATTAGATGAATATTGATGAGTTGTTTCAATTTCACTAGATCGTGACATGGTGTCCCGCGTGGTACAATCGCTAACATCGCAAATAGACGATGAAAGCGCATCGCCCGTCTCAGTGTCTGTGTTCAAAATGAAGCATGAAATCAATGAGTACTTGAGGAAGAAGGAGATGCATCGAGTGCTGTCTAAACTGCTGGTTAAAAATGTTGGTAAGTGGATGATATGAGTATGTGATCTTGGTATATTGCTATACAATTTTTGTTAAACACAAAAATTTCAACGTGGCGTGGTATTCTAAAACTTAAGGTGCAATATTTTTAAATAACATTATACCTTAACCTTCCTAAATTATATTATGCGGTTTTGGAGTGAAGTATTCTGTACAAATTGTAGTATTATTATGAAAGTTATAAAAACGATTTACTCAAATAAATTATATTTGTTGTACTTACAGTCGATGTTTTTGGTTAATGATACTTTATCCAACCATTACATCTTGTTGCAACGATAATAGAGCCATTAATCTAAGTTATTGATATTTAAAACAGCGATGTCGGAGTTATCACTGAGTTAAGTATTTTAAATTAGACTGTATATTCTAGGGGAAAACTTCATAGCGATAGTGACATCTGATGTGATGATGACGATGGCAGAGACTGCTCGGGAGCTGCTAATATCCCATACAATGGCTCAATGGTTGTACGTCATCTCAGACACCAGCCCGCAAAACGCGAACGTTTCGGGGCTCATCAACGCCTTGTATGAGGGAGAGAATATCGCATTTATGTATAACCAAACTGAAAACAGCCCGGATTGTAAGGTAGCAAATGTTGTTTTTTGAGTTAATTCTCTTCAGATGTCGTATTTAAATAATAGTTAAATCGAAACTGATACAGACGGATTTTATTGAAATATTTGAAAATAGCGGTAATGTTTACGTAAGATTTTTGATTGTATTTCTATTAATTTGCCTAAGTAATTATACGACAGTATAATTTGAAAAATATTACTTGTATGGAGTCACGTGATTTCCAGTAAGGATTGTGGGAAGACGAATTACCCATCAGCTATAATTAATATGTACATAGCCAGATATTACTGTGATGAAAAAAGTAACGTACTACAAAAGATCGACCGGAAATTTGTAAAATCTTCCGCATACAGCAGTGCTATTGATTTACTGTTGTATTGGTATGATTAATGGCCTACTAGATCTATTTTCGATACAACAACAACAGATTCGAGAAACAAAGACTATAATTAGCCAAGACGTGACGCAAATAAAAATCAGGTCAATGTGAATGACACTGCAGACCCAATTTGTCTGCAATACACGATAGCATCTCAATTACCATTCGAATTGGCTAGCAGAAACAAAAATTCTGGCTGAGCAATTGCTTTGGCACAGCGCTGTGTCAATCTGATGTAGATTGGACTCAACAGGTCTGTGTCCGGTATCTATTTTGCTGTTTTGTAAGCTGGGGACTAGCTAGATGGACTATTTGTTTGTTTGGTTAGAGAATTCAAATATGTGTTTTAAGGCTTTTCGTGGAATTTCTCCGACTGTAAATGTGTTGTTATTTATTTTTAAACGATGTAGATAGGTAGGATATTTAGATTTAACATATATTAAATGAAGTGCAATCCTATGGAATATTAGTTTTGGTATTTTTAGAACTATGGATTTATATGAGGATTTATACAACTTTATTAAAATAGACTGCAATTGGTTCTAAGCAAATCTATATTCAAGAAAAACAGCCTCAGGAAAAAGGTGTCAGTATCTATTATTTGCTAATCAAGCACTAAAATAAGATATTTTCCAGAATGGCCTCATGTGCTACTGCAAAGAGATGATGAACGCGTTCATAGCTGCTTTAGACGCAGCTATCCAAGACGAGTTCGACGTGGCCGCCCAGGTGTCTGACGAGGAGTGGGAGGCCATCAGGCCCAACAAAATACAACGAAGGGACATGCTTCTGAAGAATATGCAGGTTACAACAAATTTGATCAACACCACATTACATACATTTGATGTACAGTTTATTTTTATTGCAATGAATGGCGAGGCGAGCATGCCGTTCGCCTGATGGTAAACGATACGACCGCTCAAAAACAGTAGCAAAACCAAATAATACCTGAATTACAAAGCAATACTTGGCATTCCACTGTGCTCGCCATCCTGAGACATAGGATATTAAGTCTTAATATGTCCAATAGTTATTTTGGCAACAATATCCTTCAATCGGAAACACAACTGCATTTGCGCTGCTGTTTCACTAGGAGAAATAGATATGGCGGTGGTACCTACTAAGCCGGCCTCTCACATATGAGAGACCTACCATTAGTAATTTGTGATTGTATAGTGCTCGAATTTCAGCTTCTAATGTATTAAAGTAGTTGATCATGAGGCATAGAATCTAATGATAGGTTTTTGTAGCATACAACGGGAAATTGAGTTAGCATACGGTTTAATCAAAGTGATCACATCATTTGGTCAGTTTTAATTTTGAAAGATTTAGATTCATGATTTATTATTTAGACTGTGGCGGTAGCAATACGCCAACTTAGATTTAGCTTTTAAATTAACACGCTTATTATTTGTAATTTGAACATTTTTTAAACACGCATTTCATTCTAAGATATGACTGCAGATGTTTAACCATAAAACATCTGCGAGTCGTAAAATATATTAAAGTAAGAATTTTTACGTACCGTACTGTGTAATATTAGTTAAAAAGATGCTGTTCTAAATTATTGTTTCCTAATTGTAATGGCCCGTTCATGCCGGGGCAATAAAACTGTATTAGTTAAGTTCTTTAGTGGCGGCAATCCTTTGCAACAAATTTATGTTTTTTAGACAATAGTACACATGTTTGGGTAAACCTTTCGGTTTGTACAATAGCCCAGATGTTTGGGCAGACCTTACTTTTTAGTTGTAAGGATAGACCCTATTTTGTGGTTTAAATATATTTTCTTTAAGATTTATCCCCACCGATCCTCATTCGGGTAGTCCTATAAAAGGGTCGGTTTATTTGGATGAAGAGGACGACAGTGCTCCGACCCCGAAGCGTGCGGACGTGTTCTCCCAACTCCGATCTTTGATCGTCGAGAGGGTGACCGTACGGGAGATATTATCTCTCCCGTCCATCAAGATTGAGGCATGGCGGGGTAAAAAAGGCCCCGCCCAATGCTATCGGTGCCAAAAATTTCGGCACTCGTCCCATAATTGTCACAGGACGCAAGCGTGCGTCCGATGCGGAGAAGAACACTCCGCCCGCGACTGCCCCCGACCCCGCGAAGTCCCGGCCACGTGTGCCAATTGTAGCGGCCCGCACCCCGCTAACCATTCCACCTGTCCTGTTTTGCGGCGAGAAGCACGCAATAGCAAGGCAGGTACCGTTGCGGTGTCAATTCCGCCCCGCCAGGCCATCATCGAAGGCGACAATCAATCGTCTTCGCTGATGGCTCCGGCCAACAACCCGTGGTCCAAAAATGGACCGTCCCCGAAGAAGCGGGGAAAGAAGAAGAGGAAAGGCCAATCTGCCCCCTCTCCTTCTGGCCCCGCGTCTTCCGCTGCCCCGCAGGTCACGGTTACGGAACCGTCTCGCCGACCTGCGCCCGCGGTTGGACCGGAACACCCGGTCCCCGCACCACGCCGCCCGTCAACAACTCCCCGCGAGTCCGCCCCTAAAGTTTCTCGACCCACTATTCCAGCGGGTCGAGGACCTAAGGGGGTGGAAACGTTGCAGGATGATAGGCTTCGAACAGTTCATGCAGATAATGCATCGGCTGTTCACAGCCTATTTCAACGGCGAGGACCTGGCTCGCACTTTATTCACGTTATTCCCCCAAAATGCCGATAATTAGGGATCTACGTATTATCCTTTGGAATGCAAATGGTCTCCGCGGCAAGACCAATTTGCTTCTAGCTCTCCTTCGCTCCCAAGACGTTGACATCGTATTAGTCAACGAAACGCACCTTAGGCCTGTAGATAAATGTAAACTACCGGGGTTTATCGTTTATCGACAGGACGAAATCTCTTCGCATAACGTCGCGTACCGCGGTCTATTGGTAGGCGTCAGGAGGAGAATCATCCATCAGTGCTTGCCTCCTCAACAGCTCAATTCCATGTACGGACTTGGAGTGGAAGTCTGTATCGCCGGCAATCCGCTGCGCCTTTTTGCGGCCTATAAGCCTCCTACAGTCGCACTGGGGGTGTCTGATATCCACGTTTTACTGGATTCGGCGCTCCCGACGCTGATCGCCGGCGATATGAACGCCATCCACCCGTCATGGGACATGGGCTCGGCGGCAAACAGTGCTGGAAGTCGCCTCTTCGCTGACGCGCAATCACACGGATACTTCGTTGAGGGCCCGGATGCCCCCACGCACTACTCATCTAACGGGGCACATTCGGCCCATGTCATCGACCTAATAATACACCGCGGTCTATCGTCCTTGCCCGCGCAAGAAGTCCTAAACGATTTCCTCGAATCTGACCATCAACCCGTCCTAGTCGTGTTGCCCGGGCAACCTGAAAAGTGGAATCCCCCTCGCGATAGGTTCAGGATTAATTGGGACTCTTTTGCAGAAGCGTTGCATGCGAGCGCTCCGACTCGACCGGTCACCAACGCTTCAGAGGTTGATCTTCTGGCGGACGAACTTATTTCGTCCATCCAGGTCACCCTTCAGGCTTCCAAGGTTCCGCTTTCAACCGCGGGCAGAAAGCCGGATCTCCCTCGCCGCGTGCGAGATCTCATTGATGAGAAACGGAGACTCCGCGCTCGGTGGCAACACCGTCGCTGCCCGCGGTTGAAAACAAAGCTCAACCGTCTGACAGATAGGGTGAAGGCCGAACTCGAGGCGTTCAGGACGGAGGGTTGGAACAGCGTCCTGGACTCGGCGGTGAGCGACGCTCCCGCTCTCCACCGTTTGTGCAGGGCGCTCTCCAAGACTCCTGAACCCGTGCGGCCGCTTCTGCACGCTGACGGAAACCTGAGGTACAGGGCTGAAGATCGAGCGGAGATCTTTGCCGAGTACCTGGAACGCCAATTCCAACCGAATCCCACTTCCCATCCTGGCCATGAGACAGAAGTCTCAAACTTCCTTGAGGATTATTTCGACGAGCCCATAGGGCCCGACGACGATCCTCTCTTCTTCTCTCCTTCCCAGGTGCGGGAGATGATCCGAAGGTCCAAACCGAGGAAAGCCCCGGGCGCTGATGGCATTCCGAACAGTGCGCTTCGCCGCTTACCACTGAAGGCAGTGGTAGCGCTGACGCGCCTGTTCAATGGCATCCTGCGCACGGGTCACTTTCCCACTCGGTGGAAAACCGGCAGGGTCATCATGATTCCCAAACCTAACAAGCCCCCTCACAAGCCCGATAGTTACCGTCCTATCACCCTCCTCCCGAATGCCTCAAAAGTATTCGAGAAACTCCTCCTCTCCTACCTCTCGCCCGTTCTGACTCCGAGGCACGAACAATTTGGTTTTCGCGCCGATCACTCTCTTCAGTTGTCTAGGGTGCTGCACCACTTCACGGTTACCAAAAGCAGGCGTGAAGCTGTCTCTGCAGTATTCCTGGACATGGAAAAGGCGTTCGACAGGGTCTGGCATAACGGTCTCGTATACAAGACCGCTTTGACGGACACTTCCCGACGCGTCACAAAAGTAGTCCAATCTTTCCTAACGAATAGATTCTTTCACGTCTCCGTCGACAACTGTCTGTCCCGCGACCGTCGTAAAGCCGCGGGCGTTCCGCAGGGCAGTTGTCTCTCCCCGATTCTATACGCGCTCTATACCGACGACATTCCCATCAGGAATGACGTCAATCTCGCTCTATACGCGGATGACATCGCTCTCTATTCGTCATCCATTTCCGCGAAAGGAGCCGCCGCCAAGCTCCAACGTAGCCTGGATCTACTTCCCGACTGGCTTTCTAAATGGAAGATGTCGGTGAACGTAGGCAAAACCCAGGCCCTAATCACGAAGAAGGCCCAAACGAAAGGCCCTAGGGCAGTGAAACCTCTGATGATGTTCGGCCAGGAAATCCCATGGGGTTTCCAGGCTAAATATCTCGGAGTTATCATTGATAGGAATCTCCGCCTAGCTAGGCACGCCAAAGCTACCGTCGCGAACGGTAAATGCGAAGCTGCGGCCCATTCTCTCATCAAACCTTCCACTTAGGGTGAAACTGGGGGTGTACAAAACGTACATCCGACCCCGGATCACATACGCGGCGCCCTCTTGGTACGGGCTTCTCAGCCGGTCACAAAAGGACGCACTGCGCAGAGTACAATCGGTGGCTCTACGCAGAATCGTTAACGCTCCGTGGGGTGTCAGCAATGCTACCATCGAGAGAGATCTCCGAATCGAAAGCCTGGACAATTTCGTCCGCCGGCTTGCGACTTCCATGTTCGCGCGTGCTGACGCATCGGACTGGGTTCACATCCAGAACATTGCACCTCAGCACGCCCGACCACCGGACGGCACCGTTGCCCCGCGAACTCCTCTTGGCTTCTGCCGAGACCTCGAACAACATTGCCGACATCCCGCCCAATAGGCCCGCAACGTGAGAGACGCTCCAGTGATTGAATGATCCGAGCGAACTGGTCAAATGTGTTGCTGAAAGTTTGTTGCGCCGCTTCTTCTACTCAGCGATAACACTAGGAAGCGGTGGTAGGAAATAGCGTTGACTCAGTTCGCGTCATGTCAGTCACCTTCGGGAGCTCTCTCACACGTAGACATCCTAGGTCTCTTGGCCGGCCAAGAGAAATATAGTCATTTCTTACCGCTTTCACATAGTCCGTATCGTTCGGACTATAACCCCAGGATCGGTACCGTTTTTACGGACCGCAAGGATAGGCCACAATCGATAAGGCTTTCGACTAGGAATTGTAGCCACAGCGTGGTACCTCCGCAATCACAGAGGTCCCGCGTTCGTGAAGTCCCCTGGATGGATGAAGAGACAGTCTGCCATCTCTCGTCACGAGTACATCTCGCTCCGAGTCGCATAGTTATAATTAAATTAAATAGTTATAATTTTACTCTGTCTTTGAATGTATTAAGTGTTAATTTATAAAATATACTATAGTTATTTCCTGAAAGTTAGTGCTCATTCTAATACCTACACTTAAAACCACCAAAAGACTATTGAGACGTGATTATGTTTATTGCTCCTTTGTTTGCGCTAAAGTTTATCTGCTGTTTTATTCTGGATTTTCTTATTCATTATCAGCCCGGAGTCAGGAAGTTTTATGAGATATGGCGATAAGCTTGCCCCCTATTGTATCGGACGATATAGACGGAACACTTTATGTGTTCGTTGCGAAACGTGGGTGTCTTGGTAGGACTTCTGTCTACACTTTCTTTTTTTCCTAATTTATGTCTCAACTCCGTCTAATTTTCTCTTACTGAGCCCTACTGAGCACATACCTTATTCATATCATCAGTTTTTGTTAACCATTTTGTTACCTATTTCCATGGGCAGCAACACATATCTTCAAAGAGTCGTTGTGGCAACTGCACCACCTGGCGAGCCTTGGCTGGTGACACGTGGGGCGCCACCTACCGTCAGTTCAGTAGCGACAATGCGCTGCTCAAAGAGAACGCAAGCGTTGGAACGAGCGGAATGATTGAGAAGATTGACCTCTTGAATGTAAGTGATCAAATTGTAGTTGTATAACATTGTATACGTCAAAATACTGATCTGTTTGTCGTATTTTAAATTGAGATGAATCTTTAGGCACGGGTTCGATCCCCGCACCGATCCAAATGCTTTTGGATTGATTTCCACGGGTATTTGTTTCGAATCTGGGTGTTTGTGAGATCGAAATTCGAAAAGATACCCATGACACAAGACTCAATCTTAATGTGGGGTCCCGAGTCAGGAATATATATGTGACTGGTGTATTTATTTATTTAGAGTAATTTTGGCTAGTACTGTTTTGCGAAAGAGCTTACGTTTGTGAGGATCATTCTTTCAAACAAAATCATTGAATGGACTTTGATATAACTTCACACTATTTTAAATAGTAACATGATCATCATCATCATCAGCTTATATTATAGTCCACTGTTGGAAACAGGCTTCTTCCAATTCGCGCCATTGTAATAGATACCCTATATATTCTGAAATATCTGTTTTGAACAGGTAGGGTTCTGGCGCCCTATAGACGCCATGACGTTTGCGGATGTACTGTTTCCACACGTTCAACATGGATTTAGAGGCAAGGAGTTGCCGATCATTACTTATCATGTAAGTAATAAACTTTATGTCGAGGTACATGTCTGACATATCTAGCTCGCGTATCTTAAGACCCATTTACTAGTGGAGGGTTTCTCCCCTCGAAGATACGGTTATTGTAGGGGTATAAAAGAGTTGCATCGTGTAAACATTTGTCAGACCACGATAAGTTATGCCGGTTATTTCATGCGATAATGGCATTAGATTCTTCTTAAGAGATCAACAGAAGAAATTCGATCAACAGAAGACCATATCGGAGTAAGTTAGAAAATTTTGTTATAGGACCAAACCCTTTAATGGTTTCAATAAGGCTTGTGGATGATTGAAATAAAACTATTATTTACGGATTTTATCGCGGATTTGGTTTAATTTTTACATTTTTGAACTTCCCAACGTTTCGATTACTTTACAGCTTTCGTGGTCGGTCCGCCTCGTGATTAAAAAATGTGTAATATTCGCGTAAATCTAAGAAACCACTTGTAGATGATTCTTAAAACTGTAGGTGATAATATTTATATTCTATATTTATATATCTTATGGGCTAAGTGATTAATCGGGCATTTTTCATATTTCCCGGGCAATATGAATAATGCCCAATAAGAGCGGGCAATGTGATTATAACCAATAAATTTATCACATTGCCCGGGCATTATGAATAATGCTAAGTGCCTATTGGGCAGAGTGATGTAAAGCGAATCGAAATCAAAACAATAAGCCGAAGTGGCATCGTGCGGCTATTGCAAGGTCACGCACCTCCCCTGGTACCATTCCCATGAAAAGGTAACGCACCATTCCTGAGAAATATTAATTATAGTAACCTAACCTCAATACACTTGTTGTCAATACAAATTTGCTTCTGCAACGTCTCCGGCGCTCTGGGAAGTTCAGCCCCTTCGCCCTTGCGTAACAAAAGATAGGCACCCATACTCACCTCCACAGCTTCGGCTTTTTATATACACTCTAGGGTCGGTAGCCAAAAGACTACGTGAAGTCGGGGTGTCCCGAGTCGGTTTTGGGGACAGGCGACCTAATTGATCCATAAAGTGGGTACACTAATTTCCTTCTAAAGATAATGATTCGGACGTTAAAAAACAACTAAACATAAACAGATCAATTCAACCTTTCTAATTTATGGGTCTATCGCAGATGCGACAATGCGGCAGCACATCACGTAAAAATTTACCTATTAATCACATTGCCCGATCTGCCCGATCATCATGTAGCCATATTCATAATGCCCGGGCAATGTGATAAATAGGTGAATTTAGATTGTAATTAATCACTTGGTTCGATATGGCTGGGCATTACTCATACTGCCCGGGCATTATGAATACTGCCCGCATTAATCACTTGGCCCATAACATATAGATTATAACAGTTAGTTTCTATTCTAGAATCCACCGTGGTCCATACTGCATACTAACGAGTCTGGTGCGGTAGTTAAATATGGCGGGCTCATGTTCGACATTGTCAACCAGTTGGCGAAGAATAAAAATTTCACGTAAGTTCTTATCTTTTAGATGTTTTTGTATCACAACAGGATCCAAAAAAGAACGCGATTTTAAAATGTCGGTGAGGCTTAAGACTGGTCATAATTAAATTTCACATACGTTACGCTTATGTTTCCTACCATTATCATTAGCCTTTTTGATTAGCTTATAACAGCCATACTTCAGTAAACTAAGTATGGAAATAACAACAACGTACTTACACACTTTAACTCACGCCATTTTCCAGAAGGGCTAGGTAGAGGTGTAACCAGATTTGGACTTCACGTTCCGTCCCACGTTGTGGGGGCGAGCCTATAATCTCAATGTAAAGTAGGACGCCCATTCATAGTATCCGTAAAACATATTGTTGCTCTCGATACCCATAATGCTAAAAATGCATTATAGCATTTGTTATGGTTTGCCCTTAAACGTTATCATGGTTTGTACCGGGTGATAGATTTTTATAAATTAAAGGATTTATCATCACATTTTACATTATGTTCACAGAGCATAAGATATTTTATTTATTGCTCATCAAGTTTTTTTCTTCAAGAAGTCCCGGCCTGGGTCGCAATTATGTTTATATTTATTGAAAATATATATTTGTCCTTACACAAAAAAGTAGTTGTCATAGTACAATGGGCACTCGTTTGAAAATATACTTCTTAGACGGTAAGAAGTTTTATACCTTTACGAGTATCTTGCGATGTTTTTCATAACAAGGCTGTGTGTGACTGTTCTTTGTTGCAGTATTAAAATATTGCTCCCAGGCAACGTTAAACACGACGTCACCAACGAAACAGACGTGAGTATTCACACTTCACACATTCTTTATCTCAGCAAGGATTGCACATGTATTTTAACAAGCATTGCATATTTAATGTTGTAGGGCATTTGTAGTTCTTTTAACAAGTGTTGAATATAGGGTATATCAAAACTACTACCGAAAACTAGCCGGATGGTAGTTTTAGAAACTTCAGAAACAATGCAACTAAAAAGTTTGCAAAAAAACGACGATTTAAGTTTTATTTTTCCTTATTTGAATTTTTGTGGTAAATTCATATTTGTTTTTCTAAATTAATACTCGTAGTGTTCACCGTTTTATTTTTAAAGACGCTATAGTATGCAAGGGCTTAAATTATTATTTACAAGCGGCCCGGCCCAGCTTCGCCCGGGTACAAATAGATTTTTGTACAATAATATGTACGTTTTATTATTATACATACAGGGTATATCAAGACTGCTACCGAAAACGAAGCCGGGTGGCAGTTTAAGCGACTTTAGACACAATGCAACAGAAAAAGTTGAAAAAAAATGCGACAATTTTTTTTGTTATTTTTTTCCTATGGCCATATTTGGGTGGTAAATACATTTTTTTCCTAAAATAATAGCGTATACCCTTTTATTTATTAATACTCTAAGGTATTAAAGAGTTTAAATTATTATTTTACCAAAAACTATTGATATATCACCCAAAAATGACGATATTTAAAAAAATCATAAAAAATAATTGTCGCGTTTCTTTGCGAAATTTTTAATTGCATTGTGTTTGTAGTCACTAAAACTACCACCCGGCTTCGTTTTCGGTAGCAGTCTCGAGATACCCGGTATAAACATTCCTATATAGGCACGCTGCCGCCGCGCCGCGGCCCCGGCCGGCCAGTACCGCCGCAAGCGCTACGTCCCGCAATTTTAAATCTGTAATATCTTCGAAAATATTCTTTTAAATATTGTGCTGTAAAGGACCACATAGATCTATATTAAATCAACAATGTATTTAAGTAATAATCTATTTAATTGGATAAGGATTAATGCTGTATTGGTTAAAATCGCTTCGAAAATTAGCCATTATTTGTCGTAAAAAGTAAATGACAAAAAAATGTTATTGTGGGATATCCATAAGAGATAGACATATACCATCGCGGAGTTTTCTGTAGACCTTTTCAATGTGTACAAATATGTAGTACATTATTTTGATAAATCTCGTAGGGTTCAGCCTGCGTTTGCAATGTAAGCGGAAAAATATTGATAATTAACGACATCACATTAGAAACCTCAAAAATAACAATATTTCTCCACTATTTAATGGATGTTATTATACATGTAAACCTTTCTATTGAATCACTCTATCTATTTAAAAAAACTGCATCAAAATCCGTTGCGTAGTTTTAAAGATTTAAGAAAACAAGGGGAAATAGGGACAAAAAAAAGCGACTTTGCTTTATACCATGTAGTGAAGCTAGAAAACAAAAATGACGCGGTTCTTTAGTTGCATTGTGTTTTTAGTTACTAAAACTACCACCAGACTTTTCGGTAGCAGTCTTGAAATACCCTGTATGTAATCTTGTATGGTAATTGTAGTTTTTTAACAAGCGTTGCATGTTATATTTGCTTTGTCGCAGGCCCTGCATAGTCGCAGTGCTATGCTGGCGCTCGCGGCGATATCTAAAGGTCAAGCAGCTCTCGCCGCTACGTCTTTTACTATTCTCCCAGACCCGACTCCAGGTTGGCTCTTGAATATGTTTTTAATTAGGGTTTATACTATTTGCGGGTTCATTGGAATAATTAATGTACCTATACCTATACTGTAAACAAGAAAAAACTAAACTTTCACTGCTATACTAACCGTCCTTTGCTTGTTGTACGTCTTTCATTTTCCAATTGTTAAGATTGATTAATTTTATGAATTCATTGTTTATGCTTTTTGTTGATGTTAAGAAGTCTCTTTGTCTCTCGTAGTATGTGATGGAGTTTCACTAAAGATTGTATTTTAGGAATTAATTATACCATACCAGTGAGCACGCAGCCGTATACATTTCTCGTGGCTCGTCCCAGAGCTTTGAGCAGAGCTATGTTGTTTCTTCTGCCATTCACAATGGATGTAAGTTGCTATTGTTTTCATTCTATATATCTTCTTTATTACTGCCTATAACTTCTTTTTTTTTAAATTGAATCCCAGATTTAATCTAAGACTTTATGTATACCTAAAGGTAAAAAAAACCCAAAACCGTAGAAAGCATATTATAAATTACAATGCACTACAAGTGTGCTATGTATTACAATGTAATGTTTGAACATTACGAACTTTTTTTATACTATTTCTATTTGAGGCATAGGCATCAAGAATAGGTAACTACTTGAGAATAGGTAATAATTTTTGTGTATCAGCTAATATAAATAAGTTTTCAGTATATGTTTCTTTCAGACCTGGGTATGTCTTGCCCTAGCGGTAGTACTGATGGGTCCAATACTGTACATAGTACATCGCTTGAGTCCCTATTACGAGGCGATGGAAATCACACGGCAAGGCGGGCTCGCCACAATACACAACTGTTTGTGGTATATTTATGGCGCTTTACTTCAACAAGGTGAGATTTATTTACGTAACATTTGTCTTTTTACTTAAAAAATAAATTCGTATTTGAAATTATTTTTGTAGAAAAATTGTATTCCTAATTTCCAAGTTTCGTTTGAGTGCCGTTCTTCAAACATTTTTAAGTGATTTACATCGATTACATTTCATGCCGATTACATCGAAGTTATTCTTCAAAATATATTATTTTGGCTAGTACACCTTAGCGCGTCTCTTCTAGCAAAAACTTTCACAATACAAAGTAACTAGCAATATTCTTTATATTTTTAAGCACATTTTTCTATCAGAGGTTGATTTTACTAATAAAAAGAAGCTTATATTATTCCTCGATAACCCAGGAAAGGTCTTAGCGAAGTTTTATTGCGTTCCATCCAGGGAAATAGCTGTAAAAAGGTAACAAAACATTGTAGAGTATGTTTTCTATAACACTAGCGGCCCACACGGAGTAGCCTAGGTTTACAATACAATACAATACAATAATTCTTTATTGCACACCAAATTACAGTATTGAGCTTAAATATATGTTATGTTTGGTATGTAATGGGCGGTCTTATCGCTTAAAGCGATTTCTACCAGACAACCGTGGGATGGAGAATATTGGAAATAGTTGTAGATGGCGGTAAACAATAAAGAAAGAAAACAAAAAGGTAAACTATCTAATAGCATACTAATACTTAAATACCAAAATCAAATAAACTATTACATATTTAAAAATAATACTATTAATTATAACAAAATACATAAATAACGGCAAGAAAGGTGGCACTATAGACTTTTCAGATAATGGTTGCGTACCTGATTTTTAAATGTGTGTATAGTTTTTGAGCGTTTTATATCTAATGGTAGTGCGTTCCAAAGCCGGACTGCTTGAACGGTAAAAGATTTGTCATAATAAGAAGAAGAATGGGAGGGTGTTTTAAGAAGGAGGGTTTCGGAGGAACGTAAGGATCGGGAATGGGTGTGGTGTAAAAACTCAAAACGGGATTTCAGGTACTGAGGAGCAACAGGGTTAAATAGGATATTATATAAAAGTGATAGGATATGAGCATTCCGGCGAAGACGAATAGGTAACCATTTCAGCTTTCTACGATATTCGGATATGTGATCAAAGGAGACGGGCGAAACTTCATAGAACCTTGGGCTTAGCCTTACAGAGTTGGTTTATGCATTATTTTATAGGGATAAGATAAGTACATCGAAATTAAAATTAAAAATCTTTGCGCCAAATGGCAGTAAAGAGATAATCGGTATTTATTACAAAATATAATTACTGTAACTGACATTTTTTTCATGTGCAACCTTTTTATAGTATATCGATGGTGCTGGCTTACTGCCAGAAGAAAAACGTGAAGTCAAATATCAACGGTTGATGACAAGAGTGACTGAGTGACTGTATAATGATATGATATGGCGTATTTTACTCATTAGATGTTATTGTTTGATATTATTAAAGGCACATTCAGCAATAATAAAGCATTGTCCGTTTCAATTTCATTTGTCATCAGCAATTAATAATTAGAACATCGTCTAATCATAAATCAATTTCGAATGATTTATTTTCTTCTGTGTTGAATAAATAAATATATAATAAATGATTATTACTTGGCAACAGCAACCTGTAGTTCGTTTTACGACAAATAATTACTATAATAATTCTTAATGCCTAGTCTTCCAACCAGAGAAATATCAATAAAAATATATTTTTGCAGTAATATGGGGAGATTTTAGTATACCCTTCAATAATCAGAGGCTCTATTTTATTATTATATTCGCAAATATTTGGTACACGGGAAAACATGAGTCGGAAAACGTGATTCGTTCGACAAAATATTTTCAAATAAACAAAGTTGTTAAAATAGGAAGTCACAATATCGAAATCCAACCAATGAGTCCAACAGAATTCACACCGTACACACAGCAATTAGGTGCACTCGAGATATATGACATTTATGTCATTAATTAGAAAATGGTGTGATGACAGGCCGCTATGAAAATCTATTATATACTCAATGAATTATTAATTTAATATTCCCATTGTAAAACATCTTTATTATGTTTCGAGGTGAAACAAAAAAAAAATAAAAAAGAATATTAGTGAATCTTTCTTAAGTGTAAGGTCAGGCCCAATTTCGCCCGTCTCCTTTACGTAGTTCATATATGAATCTGATACAATAATTTTGTAACCTTTCGAGTCTATTTAGCTGTTCTTCAGTTAAATCTAGATATGAGGCGTCAGCATAATCTAAGATCGGGAATAAAAGGGATTGTGCAAGCATGATTTTAGTGGCTGTAGGCAAAAAGTTACGCAACCTTTTGAGAATCGAAGCAGAGGGGTAAAGTTTGCGGCTCAATTCTGCAAGGTGAGGGACCCATGACAAGTTTCTGTCGAGAACAATCTCAAGATCTTTGACAGTTTTACTAATTTCAATACGGATTCCATCAAACATTACCTGTGGAAGATGAAACCAGTCAACTTTTGAGATAATTCTTGAGCTACCGATTATAATTGTTTGAGTCTTAATCGGGTTAACTCTTAGGCCGTAAGACTTAATTATTCTCCACGGATTATTTATTGTATTTTATTCATTATTGTTTTTTGTTATTATTGTTTGATTTAATATACAGTTTATTTTCATCAAATGATTTTTTTTTGCATGAACGAGTTACAAGCATATACCAATTCACCGTCTCTTTTGCCTCACATATTAGTATGTTTCTTTTTAACTTAATAAATTGTGGCAGGTGGAATGTATCTGCCCCGAGCTGACAGTGGTCGCTTGGTGGTAGGCACGTGGTGGCTGGTAGTGCTGGTCGTGGTGACCACTTACTCCGGAAACTTGGTGGCGTTCCTCACGTTTCCTAAACTGGAAATACCTGTCACCACAATCGGCGAGTTGATTGAGAACAAAGCTTTGTACACTTGGTCTATAAACAAAGGATCTTATCTCGAAATGGAACTTAAGGTATTTAAATAGCTTATTTATATCGCATTATAGCCAAATCAGATCAAATCAAAATATTCTTTATTCAAATAGTCTTTCACAAGATCTTTTTAATCGTTAATTTCTACTTCTGTGAAGAAGATACGGGGCTAGAAACTCCCTCAGCAACACGAACTGTCTTCTTAGATTGAAGTCAATCTGGATTGTTTTCTACTTTTCGATTTGTCATTTACCATGTTGCCATAGTTTTTTCACTACTGAGATTGATTATTGGCAATATAGTATCAGAAAAAAGATTGAGCTGTCAATCTAAAACGGCAAATTTTGGATTGGGATTGTTTATTGGCAGCGGCTGATAGTGAGAAGACTGGTGGTTCAGGGTTTTGATTCCCAGATCGGGTAATCTGCAGCCGATACCATATCTCGGGAGTACTGTTCTTACCATTAGATGTCATGGAGGCATTTTTTTTGTTGTTGCGGTAAATGGCGAGACGAGTATTCCATTCGCCTGATGATAAGCGATACGACCGCTCGTGAACAGTAGCGAAATTAAACAACACCATGAAGACTAAAGCAACTTAGACATTCCACTGCGCTCTCCGTGACTGTATTTTTGCAAGTTATTATATTTTCAGAATTCTCAAGAACCGAAATATTTAGCATTGCTGAAAGGAGCTGAACTTAATAATCGCCCCACTGGCATTGAAACCACTATGAAGACAGGTATGTTCCTATAGCAATAGTTTAACTATTCTACCACATAAATATTTTAGCAGTTGACTTGACTATTAGTCTAGTCGACAAGTTGAAAATGGTACAAAATAGAGATACTGCTCTTAAAATTATGTGCGATAGCTCATTGGATCCGGAATGACGTCTAGAAAAATGTGCCAAAAGCGTGTATTAGCACATAAAAAATTGCAAAAGTTATAAACAATTAAAGATGAAAAAAAAATGGCATTTCGTTTTTTGCCAATATTTAATAAAATATTAATATTTAAGAAATTTCAAAAAAAGATTCTGAAAGAGGAGGAAATTTCCAATAAAAAACTGAAAATAGGTCTGCGCGTGACATTTTTAGGATGCGCGCGTGGCGTCAAAAGCGAGTACCGGACATTAATTAATTTATTTAAGGTATTGAATTTGTTTTTTTTTTAATTTGAAAAAATTATGGTGTGTTCTGAACACTATAATTAATTTATTCCCGTTGGAAATTTTACTTAAAGTTAATTTTTCAACAAGTTAAACAATTGTTAACTAACGAAATTTTCTCGAACTAACGTCTTAATTGTAAGTGAAAAAATGTTTAAATAATGGTCGTAAAAAATTTTCGCTTCGTAGAGCCTTACTTACATACATACTTAACAAGATCGTGCCATAATACACACTTTTGGCACATTTTTCTAGACGTCATTCCGGATCCAATGAGCTATCGCACATAATTTTAAGAGCAGTATCTCTATTTTGTACCATTTTCAACTTGTCGACTAGACTATATACAAAGTATTGGCGACACTATAATATTAAATTCCCACACGACAGCTACAAGTGGATCTTGATATTTTAAAATGATTAAAGCGCCATTTAGATGTAGAGAGTTTCTGGCAGCGAGAATCGTATGCCATTATCGCTTCATAATTAAGATTATCGTGTTTGAAAAATGTTTACACGGTGCAAATTTTTTATATCCTTACGATATTCGCATTTTCGATGCGAGAAACTGTCTCCGTATGTATGCGCCTTAATGTCACATAAAAGTTACGTCATTATATGGATTTATACATTACCTATATTTACAAAGTTCATTAAGTAAAATAGTAATTCTAACATATTATTTCATTATGAAAACTGTTTTTTAGTTTTTATTAATCACTCGCAAGGCAAATATCCTACTGCGCGTCACTGACGTGTGATAAAACGACATAAAATTACCTGTAGTCATCGACGTGACACGGTGTTCGCAACTGAAATCCATCACTCCAATACTCAATTTCATTCCCTTCACACGTCAGGTGCTCAAAACCCTGAAGTCATACAAGTGTATATTGAAGTATATGTTCACAGCAATGCACGTATTGGAGCGTGTTCGGGAACACCGGCACGTGCTGATCGACTGGCGACTGCGACTCAGCTACCTGATGAGCGCCGACCATCTCACCACTGGATCTTGCGCGTTTGCTCTTAGTTAATATCATTTTTTTATTTATTAATGGTAACAATTAGTAGCAAATGTAACAGTCATATTATTATAGAAACAAAAAATGTAGAGTAAACATACTACCCAATGCTATACACAAATTACTGATATTGAAGTTTTAACAGTCAGTGACGTGAATGTAGTTTGAATGCTAAGTTTACGTTAAGAAAACACAGAAAAAGAGAAAACAATAATATTAAACATAATTTTTTAATTCATTAAGGAATAAATCCCTATTTATGCTGACTTGGAGATATTAAGCCAGTGGTAGAGGTAGAAATTATGTCAAGTGAATATTTTTTTTATATTCTAGATACTTAAATATCAAGGTAGGTCTAAGTAAAGTCTAAGTTAAGTTAGTTAGCTAGGATAGTATAAGAAGGACTGAGATAAGACCTAAGTGAAGATAGAGCCCCAAACAAAGAGCCTCCTTCTCTCTACAGGGATATTTGCTCTGGAGTAAGAGAAAATTGGCTAAAGTATTATGTACGTTGAACAGATCATAATATTGTGTGTTGGTTTTCAATGAAGGCTGAATTAAATAAATTGCTATCCTATACTTTGGGGGAGAATTGTGTTTGGCAGTGGAGTTCTAATGGCTAAAGAGAGAGAAAAGAGAGGGAACGCAAATAACTCCCATATTTGCGTTTTTCTTCCGTCACGATAAATTGGCTACAACACTGATGGTCGATGTAGGTTCCAATAGTACAAAAGGGCTATTTTGAATCGATACAATTATGACAGGTAGGAATCAGATATACTCATGTGTGATATAGCTTGAAAACAAAATCCATTAGTGCAAAAGCCATATATATCAAATCGGTACAATTGTGCCAGGTTGGAATCAGATATCATAATCATTATGTGACATGTGACATAGCTTACAAAAAACATATCATGACATTTGTATGCGTGACTATAATAATTGGTTTTATAGCATCGTGTGCCGTGGTCGCTGTCTGGGGTGACACAATTAATAGCTTTCAAGTGTTCACACCATTTGATTCAGGTTCCCGTTATCTTACTGTTCATCTATCTTTAGTCATTTATGTTCTATGAAAAATCAGCCTATTCCTTCCACTGTTGGATGTATGTACTGTTGCTCTTAAAGTAAACGCCAACCATCCCGGTCTTGAGCAGCTCGCATCCATCCGCTAGCGACTTCATAGTGGATGTTCTATGAAGTCTGGATTATAAATCTATCATAATATAAACGTCTTGTTATCTCCAGGTGTGGAGGACTTTATGGATGAACGAGTAGCGATGATCGTGCCTGCTGGTAGTCCGTATTTAGCAGTTTTAAACAAAGAGTGAGTAATTGTAACCATAATTTATGTTATGAATCATTTACCACTATCTAACATACTGATACTAATGGCAAAGCAACCATAAAACTCTATGTCTATAACATTTCTTTTGTAAACAATGTTTGTCATTCCACTGCCATCCTGAAACATAAGGTGTCACGTCCCAATATGTCCACTAATTACTCTGGCTACAATCTCCTTCAAACCAGAACACAACAACACATTTACACTGCTGTTTGGTGGCAGAAATAGACATTCCGGTGATGCCTACCCAGGCGGCCTTTTCCATACGAGAGACCTGCCCTCAATCAAATTGATAATGACTTTGATTATATCAACCGTAAATAACCAAATCAACATAAATTCCAGGATAAATCGGATGCACAAAGCGGGCTTGATCACAAAGTGGTTGAGCGCATACTTGCCGAAGCGCGACAAGTGTTACAGCATGTCGTCCATGGCGCAGGAGGTCAACAACCACACCGTAAATCTCAATGATATGCAGGGCTCGTTCTTTGTGCTGCTACTGGGTTTGTATCTTTATCATAGCCATCCTCGGTATCATCATTATATCTACATTAACTCCATTGTTGAACATAGGCTACACTCAATAATTTTCAGGGCCGTGGCTTGTACCAAACGACTTTTCATAGCCTTTATCCTCCCTTAGGTAAAATGATCTCCGTAGATATATACTACCACTGCTAGTTGTAATCCTTATATAAGATTAAGGGATTTGCTTAAGATAGTTGGAACTTGGAGGACATACAATTTTTGTCGATATTTTTTCATTGAGAACTTTTAGGTATGCAGGTATTTTCGATATTATTTTAATTTGAATGCTTAAATAGTAATATATTTTTGGTTTAAAGAGTTTTGTACCTGGTTTAAAGAGTTTTGTACAGGTTGTCTGTCGCATTTTGTTAAGTGACTGCTGATTGCCAAATACCCTTAATTATTTCGTGACAGTATTATTATAGAATAATGAAGATTTTAAAATTGAAGTAATAATATCCTTATATATTGTGTATTTCAAAACAACCAAGAGTTATAGCGGCGACAAGCAATCATCATTGGCTATTTGAATTTCAAATTGAATACATTTTAATATTAAGTGTAGTGGAGAACCTGTTCCTAGTAGTTTGCACCGAGGTTTATAGAAATAATGTTAAATTATGAAACACATCGTGTAGGAAGTGTTATTTTTGTACACCTTTTAATAATACTTGAATGTTTAAATATGCGCGTGTGCGAAAAATCTATTTCTATTCTGTGTTTAGTTTTAGCTAAATAGTCATAAAAATACATACCTCAGTCCGCCCCGTGACCACGAAAGCTGTAAAGTAATCGAAACGTTAGGAAATCAAAAATGTAAAAAAATAAACAAAATTCACGATAAGATCCGTAAATAATAGTTTTATTTCAATGCGTAACATTCGCGTAAGTCTAAGAAACCATTAGTCATAAAAATATCCTCGAGAGCATTTGTCTACCTTTTAAGAGCAAAACACGGTACAAAAACTTACATTTTATCGCATCATATACAAAAAAAAAATGGGTTCATCAATTTTGACGTTAAATAAAAATAATGTCCTAGGAATTATGGTCAAATAGTTTAGTCTTCGGCGAAGTTATTCCCCAATTATTTTAAAAACAAATTAAAAATATTTAAGAGCTCTTCTTTTAAATTAAATGAACTATCTTTTTTTGTCACATGTGCTATTTTCTTTCAGGATTTTTCTCAGGATCAGCTGTATTACTATTGGAGTTTTTGTACAACCGCAGAAAACGTCGGATTGAGGATGTCGTCATCAAACCTTATCTCGACTAATTTTTATAATTCCATTATAAAGTTTATTATATGAATATATTTACAAGTATGTAATTAATATGTAAAATGTGTCAAGGAATTGCTAGTTTGTATCGAATTATTACTTAATATGGCAAAGATTTTTTAAACAAATAATCCTATTCATCCCACTAATATTATAAATGCGAAAGTTTGTGAGCTTGTTACCTCTTCACGCTCAATCCACTCGACCAATTTTGACGAAATTTGGCATGGAGCTAGCTGACACCTTGGATTAACCCATGGGCTTTTCATCCCGGCAAAACTTTGTGATCCCGTGGGATGTCAAATGTGCAAAGAATTGAAATATATTCAATACTCTTTCACACCCATAGGAATGGGATGGGAATTTTAAAGCACGGCTGAACGTTGAGTTTAAATTCTTAAAATAGTTATCACACGAAATAGCTCCTGTTTCCAAATTGGATTGAATTCAAAAAGTACCTGCACCCGGGCGATACCGGGCAAGACCGCTTCTTTAGTCTATATACGTCACATCATTAGGTTCCTTTTCAGTCAATCTAATTTAGGGCTTTTACAACAACTTCCTCATTCATAGACAGTTTTAAAAAATATTTTAGTTATCGAATGTTGCGTACCTTTAGAACAATTTTTGAATGCAGTTTGAGAGAAGAAGACAAAACTTTCGATAACTAATATAGGTTTTATAACTGTATGTATTAGAATAAGGCCGCATAACTAGAAATATTGTATTATGAATATACTGAGTATATCAATTATAAATCAATCAAAGCAATCAAAGGGTATATCAATTGGGTTGGGTTGCATTGTATCTCGAGTCACTAAAACTACCACCCAGCTTCGTTTTCGGTAGCAGCCTTGATATACCCTTTATATTTTAAGATATTTTCCTTCGCCATTAAAATTATAAGCTGCTTTTGCTGGGGAAACTTGTTATTATTTATTTAAAGCTATTTATTTCCAAATATTATCTACTGTGTTAGAATGCCATGTTGTTTACAATGAACTAATGTTGCTATAAAACGATTAGATAATAAAAATTATGTATTATTTATAAAAATAAACATATTTTGAATATGTTATTTCTTTCGTTTATTTATTTACATGCTGTGAAGTTTATGAGACCAAATAATGTAAGAAACAATGAATTTGATAACGTTACTTCTTGGATAAGACTGAATACTGCTCAGCATATTGATGATTGAAACAAATGAATGCCTCCAATAAATACCTATATAAAACTACGAGGTGATTTCATTTTCTTCCTCAATAATAAATAATTATAATTCGATGCAGGCAATTACAACCACTCCCAATCGTACTTACGATTGTAGAGTAGGCCCGTGCCCTGCAGTGGGACGTATTGGGCTGTTAAAGAATTACAACAAGAAAAGATCATTTGTTATCAATATTAATACAATATTTGTACTTAATAATAGCACTCATTAGTATAACTACATATTTTGTACTTACAAATAGCAGGTGCCGACATTCTTGGTGGCGAAGTTATATTAGGATGTGGTTATAAAATTGACGGGTCGCGTTTGAATCTCGGGTCGGGCGAAGTGGTAGTGGATTTTTTAATTCATAATCAGGCCGTAGTCAGGAATTTGTGCCCGATGTGGCGGTAGGCTTGCCCTCTATCACATTGTGGGACGGAACGCATACGGTGAAATGTGGGTGTACTGGTTGCTACCAGCACCTATTCTGGGAAAAAGGCGAGAGTTTATGTATGTGTATTTATGTATATAGCAGGTATTTATTGTACTTTAAGTCTATTTTTTAAGTCTACTTAAGGTATTTATGGTACTTATTTTTTCATACCATCACGAATTGCAAACACGAGTCACGTTGAAACAAATTATAAAACAGCATTTTAAAAATACATTGTCAAGTTGACGACTGAGTCAAAGCTTTGTTCCGTTGGAGGGCAAGTTTATGGCCGCGGGGTCGCGTGAATATTGTAAACTGAAATGCCTGCACGGATGAAAGAAATACACGAATACTTCAAGAAACAAAGGCTCCGTTTGTCAACAGGGTTTACAAATCTTGAGGTGCTTGAAATGATTAAAAAGTGAAGTAAAAATAAAATACAAGGAAGAGGGTTGCTGCACAAAAGTGTAGGGTTCATTAAAAAAAATAGAAATATATGTAATAGTTAAAAGAGAAGCTTTATTTATGAAACAAATTAAAGTCTGAAATAGTTGTCGTCAGCACTGCAATAGCTTGATACAAAATATTTCAACAAACCTTATTGCACCGATTACGAAGTGAGGAATAAGGGTTAGTTGAGAATGAAGGTATTTATTTCATTTAAGATAGACGCTATGGTTGAGTATCATTATTACTTCGATATATCTAGACTCTTTTAATACAGGTTTATTAAATATTTGCGAGAAGAGAAATGATACCATATTTCTTGTGAATGTGCAACGCGTGCATAATATGAAAGACAAGTAAGTTTATATTTTTTAAGGATTATCAAAAAGATGTGCATATTTAGGAATAAACGTCAAATGTCGTTTGATCGTAAATAATATTATGAGGTTTTTAAATCCTAATATTGATGTTCTAAATTCAAATTAAACTTATACACATTTTTTTGATAATCCTTACATGACATAAACTTGCAAGATGTTATGATTGTTCTGATGAGAAGTATATTAATATACACATTATGTACGTATTTAAAAGCCCTTTAGAATTCATTTCATGAAGGCAACCCATCGTATAGTTATTACAATAAGTATTTAACAATATGGATACATTAACACTTAAAGTTAAACATCTCGGTATTCAAATGTTTGTTGCGCGGCGCAATACTTTCTCACACAAAATAAATTACGATGAGTGATGTTCTGTGTTTCATACAAATGCACAAAAATACTAATGTGGAGTGGCACAAGCAGTCCAATATAGAGTGATACCGCGTGATAAAGTAGTATTAAGGAATTGCTATAAACCGCAGCTGTTTATAAATGTCCTTAATTTAAAAAAAAAAAAACTTTTGCTGACGATATTAAACGCTGTGTTAATTAGCATTTATCAAATTATACGTATTGTAAAGTAGCTCCGCTGAAGTTGTTAATCTTGAGAAGATACCTGCAAGCACAGGCAGAAGAGGAATTTGCATATTCATACCTGGAATCCTTTACCAGGATTACTTAATCGTATTCACAGATTACATTTTCCACTTAACACGTACAAGGAAACTAGTATGGAAATACAGATCAAGTTTTCGCAATTGGCAAACGTGACAATTTGGATTGACATTTTAAAGCATTAAATATACAAAACAAGCGAATAAAGGATTCTTCGTAAATAGTATGTCAATATTGTTTACATATCACGGATCAGTTAAGTGCCTACTGTTGGATGTTGCCTAAAGATTATCCTTCACAGGTACTGCCAATTTTCTTTTTACTTCTTCTTCTTCTTTTCAAATGTAGTTTGGCTCCACCGTTTCATCGGTGATTTTGCCAATGTCATGTAGTGGGAGCGGGGTAATAGTCAGAGGTCAAGTAAGTAGGAATTATTTTAGTCAATGGACAGATTCTGTTGGTGTTTTTGGAGAATGACGTAGGAAGTAAAGGAAGGGTTAAATTATATTTTAATTCAAGGAGTGACTTTGGGATTATAAATACAAATTATTGATCTTTAAAAATTTTGATAACAAGATAATATTTTCTGGGGAATCTGTTAAAAGTGTTTTGACATTGACAGGGCGGGCGAATTTATCTGGTAGGATGTCATAAATAGTATGTGAAGTTCTGGGGCATTCGAAAAAGATATGTTCTAAAGTTCCTTCAGCCAGACCACACTCGCATAATGAGTGGTCGCGAATATGGATTTTTGCTAGAAAGACAGGGGAGCAAACATGGCCTAGACGAAGGCGAATAATGGTTGATGTTATTTTTTTATTGAGGTTTTTACTCTTGAAAAACCAAGGTTTCAGGGGGATCAAGGGTTGGATAGAAGCATAATGGAAGCCTTTGGTTAATTTGCTTAACTGCCAGCTGTTGTTCCATGCACTCATTAGGTCTGGTTTAGTAGTGCATTTTAAATCCCTGGTATAAGAATAGTTGTGGTAGATATTAGAATACGAAATGGCGTTACGGGCATAATAATCAACGATCTCATTTCCATTTATGCCGCAATGACTAGGGATCCATGCTAAAACTATATCTATACCTGACATCTGGCATTGGCGGAGCATATCTTTTATTTTTAAGGAGATATAGAACGAGTCGCTGCGAAAAGGAGATTTAAGAAGGTCTTGTAATAAACTACGTGAGTCTGAGAAAATAATAGTTTGGTTGATTCTGTGTGATTGAGCAAATTTGATGGCTTCTAGGACTGCTATAGACTCTCCTGTGAATATTGAAGTTACGGGAGGGCACCTAAGATCTAAGGTTATTTTAGATTGCGGAATCCATACAGCTGCACCAACATAATCCCTATCAGTAAGTTTGGAAGCGTCAGTAAATACAGGGGTCCAATCATGCCAAGATTCCAAGAGAATGCTATTGAATTTAGTTTGAGCCTCAATATCAGTTTTAGATATTCCAAAGTCGAGTATTACTTTAGGTTGAAAAATTAATGAGCTATAATGGAACGTGTAAAGGAAATTTATTTCTGTTTTATGTACATTTAGAGATGTGTTGTAGAATTTTTGAAATGATTGGATTAGGGGAGGAGTAGATTTGTTAGACCAGTATCCTGGTTGTTGTACTAAACGGGAGAGAGATCGAAGTTTATTGTGAAGAGGATGTGAAGATTTTTGAAGGCAGTTGAGAAAGAAGCGATCACAGAGATATTGCCTACGGAGGGAGAGCGGTGGTTCAAGGCATTCTAATTGTAATGCATTTACAGGAGAGGATTTCATGGACCCTGTGATAATTCGTAGACATTTGGATTGTATCTTATCTAATGTGTTAAGGGCGAGTTTGTTACAGGGTTCTAAAATAAAGCATCCATAATCAAAGTGGCTACGTATAATTGCATTATAAATGAGCTTTTGATTGTATGGGTGAGCACCCCACCTCACCCCAGAAAGTGCTCTTATCACATTTATTCCTTTTTCGCATTTTTCAGATATATTCTTCAAATGAGGGATACCAGTCATTTTGGAGTCGAAAGTAATACCCAAAAATTTGAAATGATTTACAGTCATAATTTGATGGCCCTGAATGGTCAGTGTAATAGTGGGGATGGATCTTTTCCTACTGAAGATTACTGCTTTACATTTGCAGGGTGCTAGAGAGAGATGATGATCTGTTAACCAATTATTTAAATAGAAAAGAGCTGAATTCAATCTATTGGAAGCAATCTCATGTGATTTATTTGAGGTATATACAACAATGTCGTCGGCATATTGTAGGATGTTAGTGAAAGAATTCACAGATTGTTCAAGGTCTGAGGTATAAATATTGTACAGGATTGGACTGAGGACCGACCCTTGAGGAAGACCTTTCCAGATCGTTCTCCGAAAAAGGTTGGAACTGTTAACACGGAATAAAACTGATCGGCCCATGTAGAGGGTGCAAATGAAGTTTATCATTCTCGGCGGAATACTCAGATAAAGCAGTTTCTGCCTGAGTAATGGGAGATGAACACTGTCATATGCAGAAGAAATATCTAAGAATACAGCTATAAGATTTTCTTGTTGGGATAGGGCTAAGCGTATATCAGATGAAAATATACTCAGGTTATCTAATGTGCTCATACCACGACGAAATCCAAACTGTGACTTTGGGAGGATATTCCTGTTTTCTAAGATCCAGTCCAATCTATTTTTGATAAGGATTTCTAAGATTTTACAGAGGGTCGATGAGAGGGCAATGGGTCTATAGGAGGAAGCTAAATTTAGATCTTTGCCAGGTTTGTGAATAGGGATGATGATTTGTGTTTTCCAAGTTTCAGGTAGTGATCCGTTAATATAAATTGAGTTTATAATGTTTAGGAAATATAGTTTAGCAGAACTAGACGCTTTTGATATAAACGAATAAGGAATACCATCTAAACCAGGAGAGGAATCTTTAAGGTTGGAAAGAGCACAGTGGAGTTCTGCAACGGAAAATGGCCCGTTCATATTATCTGAGGAATGGGAAGGAAGAAATGTAGGAAAGTAATCACTATTAGGCACAAAATCAGGGGCCATATTATTAATGAATTCAGGAAGCCAGCGATTAAAATCATTAGAAGCGTTATTGGAGTGGGTAGACTGAGATCTGCGATAAGTTTTCAATCTTTTCCAAATGAGAGAAGGAGGGGAACGAGGGGAAAGGGATTCACAGAAATTAATCCAGCCTTGAGATTTCTTTTTTGATAGAAGTCTCTTGCATTTAGCTGACATTTTTTTTAAATTTATGAAGTTCTGCATAGTAAGGTCTTTGACATATTTAGTTTCTGCACGATTTCGCATATGAACAGCTTCTGTACAGTCAGAGTCCCACCAAGGGGGAGAGGGAATTTTGCCAGTTGCGGAGTTCTTAAGGGGAATAGATGAGTCAGCAGTGGCAATAATAGCAGTGTATAGGTCATTATAGGACGAAACTGGATTGTCATAAATAAACTAGATTGATGATAAATTAATATCTAAATTATCACGATATTTGTCCCAATCAGCTTTAGATAGTCTATATTTTAAGATAGGAATTGCAATAGTCGCTGGTGACAAAGTATGATCCCAGTTGGATATTAAGGGAAAGTGATCACTATTGTAAGAAAATGGAAGAACTTCTTTTTACTTGCACGACCACGATTTTTTTTAAATACTCATTCATCCGCTCATGGACAGTAGCAATGATTGGCATTCCATTGCGTTCACCATCCTGAGACCTAAGATTTTGAGTCTCATTATGTCTAGTAGTTTACAATTTTTTCAAACCGAAACACAACAGTGCTTTCACACTGCTATTTGGTGGGAGAAATATATATTGCGGTGGTACATACCCAGGCGGCCTCTAACATATGAGACACCTACCACCAGTAGAACCTGTCTACAATGAATGTGATGGTAATCGCAGTCTAGACGACTGATGTGACAAGTTTATCTTTCGCTGGTCGATAAAATTAGGCGATACGAACGCCATTTCTACTTATAATATGTTAAATCCACTAGAAGCATGCTGGACATAACGAGATTTGACATCTTAGATATTTATTTGTTTATTTGAATAGTCAGATCATTAAAAATGATCATCATCATCATCACCATCTCAGCCACAGGAAGTCTACTGCAGAACATTGGCTTCCCCCAACGATTTCCACATCGACCTGTTGGAAGCGGCCTGCATCCAGCGATTTCCCGCAAACTTAGCATGGTTGTCCGTCCACCGGCAGATTGCAGGCGGGCGTCCGACATTTCGCTTGGCTCTACGTGGCCACTCTAGAACCTTACGGCCCCGACGTCCATCGGTTCTGCGAGCTATGTGTCCGGTCCGTTGCTACTTCAACTTGCTAATCCTATGGGCTATGTCGGTATCGTTTGTTCTCCTAGGGATCTCCTCATTTCTGAGTCGATCTCGTAGGGAAATACCGAGCATAAAAATCAATAATACTATAATTACTTATTATAATATAAAGAATAAAAATGATAAAAAAAAAATAGTATTAAGTAAAAAACAAAAGTTGAGATCATTAATAGAGAGAAAAATTAAATGTTTCCAGATGACGAGCGTAAAGGAACTACTGGACATAATGAGACTTAACATCTTATTAGGATGATAGTCTTAGGATGAGGAGCGCCGAATAACTAACTAACTAACGAATAACCGATTTAATGGCGAGCGCAGTGGATGCCAAGCATTGCTTTGTCATTTATTTGGTGAATAAAAAATGCTCGGATATACACGGGATAATCCCAAAACTCGACATACTTAGGTGTGGCACAATGACAAGACCATAACTATTGTGTACTCCTATAAGTCAGGATTACTAGGGGCACGCATACTAATTACACAAAGCTTTGAAGTTTAGCGAGTCTCTGCAAATCTAAGATTTACTGTATCTGTATCTATATCAGCTCATATACGTCCCAATGCAGGGCACGGGCCTCGTCTACAATCGACAATACGATTGAGATTGGTTAGGCCATATAGTCCACCACGGTGGCCTAGTGCGGGTTGGCGGACTACCATAGATTTTTTTATAAATCGCAAAGTATGCAGGTTTCCTCACGATGTTTTCCTTCACCGTTTTAGTGCGTGGTGATTGACTATCAATACACACATGACTCCGAAAAGTCAGAGGTGTGCCCTGGGATTCGAACCCGCGACCACTGTGAACATGTAGGCAGTCGCGTCTAGTCCGTTTACCAACAGGCCACCACGCACTTTACTATAAGATTTACTATACCTACATAAACTCACGCTGTTTTCTCAGAAGGGGTGGGCAGAGGAGAGACAAAACAAGAAAATACTCGCAATATTTTACTAATATTTCCTATTTAACAACAATATTAAACGTTAACGACTGTCTCTGTGGCGTAGTTGTACCACTATTGTACTACAATGCTGGGGTCTCGGGTTCGAATCCCAGGTTAGCCAAAGTGATATTGGATTTTTCTAGGAATTTGTGCCCGATATGGCGATAGGCTCGCCTCCTATCACATCGTGGGATAGAACATACAAGGCGAAATGTGAGTGTCCTGGTAGCACATTTGCCTACCCCTTCTGGGAAAAAGGCTTGAGTATATGTAGGTATGTAACAATCCTTACTAATATTATAAAGGTGAAAGTTTGTATGTATGTATGGATGTTTGTTACTCTTTCATGAAAAAACGGCTCAACAGATTTTGATGAAATTTGGTATAGTGATAGCTGACACCCTGGATTAACACATAGGCTACTTTTTATCCCGAAAAATGTAGTGTTCCCGTGGGATGAGTCAGGAAACCAAATATACATATTTTCTACTCTTTCAAATTCAAATTGTTGGCACGGGATGTCCTCTCCTACGGAAGGGAAATATAGTCGACGGCACGCGGGAAATATAGTTAGTAGACACGCGAAATAATATGTTCTTGATGTGGATTGGACTCAAAAACTATCTGCACCCGGGCGAAGCCGGGCCCGACAGCTAGTAATCAATAAGTTACAGAATATACTATTAATCAATATTGGACTACGTCTTTAAATATTGAACAATTCTAAATTCAAAAACATGTCAAGTTTTCCTTGTATTTCGTTTGTCAACAAGCACGTTTTAAATAAAAGTATGTATAGTGAAGAATGCGATGTGTGGTGGAAGGAAGAATATATAGCATTAGCAATGCATCAATTATGCCACGCTTATCTTTATTGTGCCCGACATTTCCTGTTACTCATAGTCGGCTTTGTTATATTTAAACCGTCTTTTGTAAGCAATATTCTTTCACAAAGGCTAGGTATTTTAAATGAAGTTGTAGCGGATTATTTCATTATTCGAAGCTATAATAAATGAGTGCCTCTGTGGCGCAGTTGTACTAAGGTATTATTGGAAAGCTTGAGGTCTCGTGTTTGAATCCCGCGTCGGGTAAAGTGATATTGGATGTTATACATTATCAGCCCAGAGTCAGGAATTTGCCTGGTATGGCGATAGGTTCGCCCCTATCAGATCGTAAGAGGAAACGCAAAGCGAAACATGGGTGTACTAATATAGCACATATGCCTACCCCTTGTGAGAAAGTGGCGTGAATATATGCATGTATATGTATAATTAAGGATTTAACAAGTAAAGAGCCATTAGTTTTGATGAATCAAAAACTTTTTGTAATGATTTTTTCTGCAGTTATTTTCTTTAATAACAGACATACAGACATACATATGCTCACGACTGTTTCTAAGGTATAAGCAGCAGTCCCTTTCGCAATATTTATTTTCGTGCCAAAATATGATGAAGCAATTTATGATATTTCTCACATTGAAAAGCTCACACAAAGTGGAGAGACCGATTTGAGAATCGAACCCAACACTGCATGGTACACAGTATATGCACGTTGTCACTAGACCACTCAGATGATTAATTGTTAACTAGACTTTTTACTGATAAATATATAAATGTCTTTTATTGTTAAAATTTTAGAAATAATAGTAATAATAAATAACACCCAACAGTCACATACATAGTCCTGACCCCACACTAAGATCGAGTCTTGTGTCGTGGGTATCAGGAACTACGAGAGACTTTTCGGTCTCACAAACACCCAGACCCGAAAGAAATATTTGTGGGCCACACAAACAGCTCTCACGGTGCTGGGATCGAACCCGCGGCCTCTCGTTTCACAGGCGGCGTCTATATCTATGTCGATCTCCACACCGAGAGAAATGTTTGTGCAGCCCGCACATATTTCTTTCGGGTCTGGGTGTTTGTGAGACCGAAAAGTCTCTCGTAGTTTCTGATGATGTGGCAACACTCATGACTACAGAGTTTATTTACCTCTTTAGTCCATAGATTTGTTACCTGCTTTTCTACGGAGAAAAGTGGACAAAAATATTTCCAACTCCTCTTATTATTTATTTTATGATTAATTTCGTTGCGAGTTAATGACTATTTAGACATTCCTGGAGACTCGCTGGGCTTCAATGCTCAGTCATTCAAATGCGTACCACTGTTGATCAGGGCTTACAGGAGTTTCAGTGGTAAGTTTAAGGGGAGAGAGCCTGCTAAAATTGACTGCTCAAAGCAGATGATAATGGCGCATTTTTATATGGCGACTATACTTTTATAATGTTGTCGTTTAGCTATTCGTGGTCAGTAACCGGCCATTTCACGCGACCTTGTCGGATGTCAATAACTTTTAGGTTCATATGGGAACTAATGTGTATGCATGGAAATGATCATGCACAGGCGTGCGATATCTGCGTGATAAATTTTGTTGCGTAAATGTAAGCAGTATCACGCATTTGTAGTAAAGAAGCACCGGACGGCAATATTAATTAGAATTCTTTCTTAAAATATGTTTGTCCAGCGTGGTATATGACCTAACCACTCTCAATCATACTCCCGATTGCAGAGTAGGCACGCATCCTGCAGTGGAACGTATATGGGCGGATCAGAAATAGAACATGTTTGGTAAGCCAGTAATATGCATTGTGATCGCGCATAAGGGTTCTAGCCTAAGATAATTTATAAAAATCAGGGGATCATAGAGCTACATATATATTTTGAAGTCAGGGATGAAATCGATGACAGGTCAGAGAGTTGGATTGGCATTATTAACACTTCGACAGTATGTTGTCGAAAAAAAAACATAAAGAAATGTGCTGTGCAAAAGTGCTAAATAATGAATGATTGAATTGAAATAGTGAACTTTTTAAACGTATTCTTCATGGTTTCCGAGCATTTTTTATATTCTGTATCAGCCCATATATTATGTCCCACTGCAGGGCACGCGGGCCTCTTCTACAATCGAGAGTACGATTGAGAGCAGTTAGGCTATATAGTCCACCACGCTGGCCTAGTGCGGGTTGGCGGACTTACATACCATAGAAATTTTATAAATCGGTATGATATGCAGGTTTCCTCACGATGTTTTCCTTCACCGTTTTAGTGCGTGGTGATTGACTATCAATACACACATGACTCCGAAAAGTCAGAGGTGTGCCCTGGGATTCGAACCCGCGACCACCGTGAACATGTTGGCAGTCGCGTCTAGTCCGTTTACCAACCACCACGCACTTTTTTATATTACCAACTTATTTTTATTATCAATTTATGTTTATTATCAATATAATTAAGGGTTCTTTTTTAAATTCAAACTGGATTGCTTATATTAAAAATATGCAGTAAATGTTATTTGGAACATCGTCCCGGCGATGTTTTACACCGTGTCGGATGTGAAATAGAGGAAGCTCAACTTTCCTCATGGGAATATCCGTAAAACTCGAAATGTCCTTCTCCGACGACGGAAACTAGACATTTCTTAACAAATGTATTTATTGCGATATAATTTAATGTTGTGTCATCACTACAATTATAATACACATATTCAATTTCAAAAACTTGCACATAATGGCTATTTATATTGAAATTATTATTTTCATATTTATTTTATATATTTTATTTCAATATTGTAATGTACACTTAACTCATAAAAGTAGACAGAATTACATGGAAAAAAAAGTCGCGGTCTTATTGCTTGAAGTAATTTTTGCCAGACAACCACGGGATGGATAAACGACATAGCAACAAACTGTTTAATAGTAACTATTTCAAATAACACAGCGTTAGATACTTTCAATACAAAATACAAATCAGATGGATATGAGAGACAATATGACGCAAGTAGTTAAAAAATAACCTGGGTTAAAAATACGAATTCCGGATTTTATTTAGATTACCATAACTATACTGACATCAGTGATCAAGTCTATATTATGCAAAACATAATATTTTCCATAAATTCACGAAGAATCATCATCATTACACGCATACTGTTCGTGGGCACTTAAACATTTCTAAAATGACCTGTTGAAAGCGGCCACCAAAATGTTATCTAATAAGGCTTCCGTTTTCTATAAACTATCTTTAAAAAAAAAAGTGGCATAATATGAGAGAGGCTTATACCCAGCAGTGGGACCCTACAGGCTGTGGATGATGATGATGATGATGACCTATTTTTAACAAGGGATTTACTGGTGGTAGGTATCTGATATGTGAGAGGCCGCCTGGGTAGGGACCACCGCAATGTATATTTCTCCTGATAAACAGTAGTGTAATACATTGTTGTGTTTTGGATTGAAGGACATTGTAGCCAGAGTAACTACGGGACATATTGAGAATTAACATCTTATGTCTAAGGATGGCGAGCGCCGTGGAATGCCAAGCATGAAGCATTGCTTTGTAATTCAAGGTGGTGTTTGGATATACGAAAAAAACATATTTCGATGCATTTTATGTTCCAGTTAAAAAAGTAAGAGAGGTATAGATATAGTGCATATACTCATAGACAGCTGGTTAAGATACATATATCCGTTTTGAATGAAGCGTAGAATTGTACCGAGATAGTAATGGTAGCTATTTAACCTTTTGTTAAAGATAGATAGGATATAAAGAACGGCCGTTAATCAAGACGATTGACCACTTTATAGAATGGCTGGCACGTGACCTCCACACGAATGAGTGAACATTTTAGAATTTCCTATTCATCTTCACCTTGAATCTGATGACCATAGGATTTCTCTATGGTCTTATTACATTGAATTATCATTATTACAATAACTGTTGTTAGTTATTATATAGAATTTTTGAAAGTGGCCTGTATTCAGCTTCTTCTTGCAACTTATAACTTATTAAGTCGTCTGCTGGCCTTAATTTACCAGTAAACTGGTCTTAGTCATATTTTTGCACTGATTTCAATCGATGTAAATTTAGTTTGTCAAATCAATGAATTCCACGACCAACCATAATTTAATCAGGACCTATATTTCTCTTACTACGATTCGGTTACAAACTTGACGTCTCGGGTTCGAATCCTGGGTCGGGCAAAGTAATGTTGGATTTTACTATTCATTATCAGCCCGTAGTCTTGAATTGTGCTTGTTATGGGATATCGTGTGACGGAACATACAAGACGAAATATGGACACCTTTGCCTACCCCTTCTGGGAAAAATACGTGGGTTTATATATGCATATTTATTTATATTTCTCGAATCATCTAAACCGTACAGAGAAATTATAATACTACGTGATAAAACCTTGAATAGTGCATATGAAATAGGTATTGTACATAATTATGATTCCATAATTTATGTAGGGCGTGTCGGCGCAGAGGCAATATAATATGTCTGACTGGTAGCTAGATAATCGTTTCATTTAATATGCATTATAATGTAAGGCATATATAATGGCTACACGTGGAAATTCAACTACGTAAAATACATATATTTATTAAGAACCAAGTAATTTTTATGATCCGGTTGCGAAGGATCATAAGTCTCTTATAACCTCAAAATTGTGATAATATTAAGGAACGTTCTTTAAAGTGCCCCAGTAGGAATAAATTATTTGTCCTTGAAAATGTTTATCCACATGTTTGGAGTGCATGTCAGAGACAATGTCATTGTTTTTTTATGTCGTGTATGGCAAACACGTGTTTGTTCTTTTTGCATGGTTTAATCCTACAACTTTTTGAAATCGATGAATTTTGGATGCTCAATGTAAAGATTGGTAACGGTATGAAATTACGACGACTAAGAAGTCAGAATATATGAACGGATTAACTTTTTAAGTAATCTAGTGATGAACATTCTTATCATATTTTTTTCAAGAGGAAAAGCTATTAAGCTCCCCTTTCGGTACCCCAGGGGAGGCTGAATGGGGTATTTCAGTGTCTCTGGCCTTCCAGTCCGGTACAAACGCGAATATTGTGGCTGCGTCCCTAGTAATACCTACGCCAATATACTGACTAAAAACCTCTCAATAGCCGTCACACGTATTGTAGGCAGCACCGGACATCCCTGGGCGAAGGGCACCCCGATTTACGACCGCGAACTGCCCCGCGTAAAACCATTGCTGGTCCTACCATTATTATGAGGGCGCACATGACCCCCACTTACACCTGCTTTTAGACGTTTAGCCCGTTTAAGTTGTTATGAGCGTCCATCACACAACTCGGACTCGTTATACGCGCGAGGGTGACTCCGATGACCCCTTTAGGTCGTCTCTTATGACGGGCAGAGGATATAATTTTATAGATAGTTCAATAGATATACAATGAATTGGCTATTGTTATAATGACACTTTTTTCCATTGAATGGCAAGATGAGCGTGCCGTTCACCCGATGATAAGCGATACGACCGTTTACAAAGCAATGCTTGGCATTCCACTGCGCTCGCCATCCTGAGACATAAAATGTTAAGTCTCTATATGTCCAGTAGATATTCTGGCTACAATGGTCTTCAATCCATCAATCAATAGAATAGCAAAGAAGTCAGTGAATTTATGTTAGCATTTCTCTTGAGCGGTATAGGTGCATTATCGTACATACATTGTAGTTCATTGAAAGTTGACGACCCTATGGTTACAAAGTTACTTCAAGTCAATATTTGCTGTGTACGTAGGTACTGCAATGAAGTCATTTAAAATGTAGTCAATTTTGCTACTGTTGCTTTAATAGCTAGTCTTGGCTAACTCGTTGGAGGCGTCTCAGATATCAGCTGACTACAGTTTTACACGTTTTAGGGCATGTGATCCTTGTTTTATTGTATTACAAAGCTTTTGAGTATGCGGACCAGGCAAGTATTTAGCGGGCATATATGTCCATAATATGTGCTTCATACACAATCCAAATCGGTGATACCCTTAACAAGAGTTAGGTCAAAAGTACCCTGAACCGACGAGAATGCATGAAAAGGTTGATGAAAGTGGATGAAGCGAAAGTAATATGTCAGAATCGAGCAAAGTGGCGTTCTATAGCCTCTGCCTACCCCTATGAGATACAGACGTGACGATTATGTATGTATGTATGTATATGTGCTTCTTGTATGCAGCAGTATTGTCTGTCAGGTATGTCTGGCAATCAGGTAATTTCTGGCAAACCCATCCGTTTAAGGGTGCCGAATTTCCTTAAATTCTAGAACTAAGGCGAAGCACACACTAAGCACGTGCTCTTCGTCCCCAAATGACGTGAAAGGTCGTTGACAGACGTGAGTCTACTCACATTCACCCGGCAGACGTAATACATTCTACGACATCCCAAACTGGTTCACATTGTCTATCGGAAAAATCCACAAATATAACACAAAAACACATAATACACGCGAGATCGTGTTTCTACGTAAAATGAATACCGTCAGAAAACCGGTGTTCGAAGCAGCTACATAAATACATGTTGGCTGGAACCCGCTCCAGTCGTATCTCGCCTGTACGCCAATCGGCATCGAAATTCTTCATTTATCGAAGTGAAATTTATTATATCAAAATAATAATTTGTAGGTGTCAATGACAAAATCGAAGAGAAAATTCGCGATCACCGACAAATTTCTACCAAGGTCAGTGCTTTCTCGTTGATGGATGGTTTTGGAGTGATCGTGTGTTTTAACCCGTTTATCGCCGTGTCATTACTCATTAAGATTCTGTTACACTTTCCATATGTCAATAACCTCATATTGCATTACTTTAAGGTTATGGGTTGTTAATTTTTGCTTGCACTTTTATTATTCAAGTTATATTAGAAACTCATGTATCAGTTTCGATTTGATTTTGATTTGGTCATTTATGTTAATTTCTATTGGTTGCCATTCAAAGCTTTCACTTATATGTTAATTAATATCAAATGGAAACGTTTTTATTTCTAAACGTAGATGTGAAGATATTTATAAAGATGTTACCTATGTCCTAATAAATTAAATACAATGTAGATATTGTAACAATCATATCAACTCCAATATATTATAATATTCTCAGTATGTAAAATATAAATATTGTTCACCACTATTTCACAATATGTAAAAAGTAAATTCGTTATGTTGTTTCATTTGAAAACAAAGATTTAATGCTTTTCGTACAGTTTTAAATAATGCTTGGTATGCAGGTATAATGGTCATATTAATTCATGTCAAAATGTTTTAAGTTATCATTAAGCATTTATTAATTTACTGTTTGCACTAATATAACATATGTTTTATGGTCCTCGATTTTCATATCATCTGCTGTTTACCGTGATACCCTGGGTTTTATTCTCAATTCGCACGTTTTGTTATGATCTGTTTATTCGAAAAAAAAAATGATATTCATATCGTGATTGAGCAATTTTCCGACAGGGTTGATGTAGTTATCCGGCAGTCGGCCGGCCATAAACTCCTTAGCTATTTTGTTGTGTATCGTACTAGTGATTTTATATTTTCTAATATTTATACAAGGATTCGATTTATAATATTGCCATGTTTGGTATACACATTACATACCACCAAACAGGTTTCTTTTTAATATTATTACTAAATGACTTCTGATGTTTTTAAATATATTATTAATATGTTTATTTTTGCATTGCACTTAAATTATATTCTGCCGTCCCACACCGATGTAGAGATAAATGTGTTTATTTTGTTTGTACTTTGTTAAGTTAATTAATTTAACGTACTTATAACTTTTTATGTTATTTTCTTTATGACTAATGCTAAGGAACTGATCAACCGGAAATTGGAAGTCATGTACCTAATGGATTCGTTTGCCTCAATGTTATTCCAAAACATGACACAATATGCGATTGTGGGTAGTTATTATTTATAAAATATACCTGTATTTTTTAATTTTTACAAAGTTTATTATGAGTTTTCCTGGTTGTTTGTCTTGGACTCAAAGAAACTTAAAATCACATCCTTATCTGATATCAAATGTTGCATGTATAAAAAGATTCTGAATTTTATTTAAAAATATCATATTGTCCCAAATATATTACCTCATTAACTTTTAATCACAAATCACAGACCAATTATAGGCTAAGTGATATTTGTCTCCTGTGCAAAAACTCAAAAGGTTTTTTTTTTCGCTGTTAAAAATAATACGATATCTAAACATAACCTCAGTAATATTGGAATAATAGTAGTTTTATTGACGTAGGTTTTTTCAAAACTCTTTTATATTTGTTTTTATTTTTATACATTTCATTAACATATTCTCGTAAAGCTTTATATATCTGTATCAGCCCATAAACGTCCCACTGCAGGGCACGATTGAGAGTACGATTGAGAGTGGTTAGGCCATATAGTCCACCACGCTGGCCTAGTGCGGGTTGGCGGACTTACATACCATAGAAATTCTTATAAATCGCTATGGTATGCGGGTTTCCTCACGATGTTTTCCTTCACCGTTTTAGTGCGTGGTGGTTGATTATCAAGTTTTATATATAGTGATAATTAAGTAAAATAGATATCCAGTGCATCGGATAATGTTAGGCAATTCGTTCTGTGGTTACGCGATTTAATATTCCAGACACAGACAGCCTCTGTGGCGCAGTTGGTTAGACGCCGGCTGTGAAACGTGGGGCCGCGGGTTCGATCCCCGCACAGGTATTTGTTTCGGGTCTGGGTGTTTGTGAGACCGAAAAGTGTCTCCTAGTTCCTGTTACCCACGACGCAAGACTCGATGTTAGTGCAGGGTCAGGACTATATATGTGACTGTTGTGATATTGTTTTTTGAAGACTGCTATATATGTACTTGAGTAGTGTTGTTGTTAAATATGGGTACTATTTTCTATAATTTAAGAAAGACTAAAATAAATGCAAGTTTACCAAAATGTCCTTTGCTTCAGGCGTTAAACACATTCAAGTTATGTGGAAGGGACAGATTGTCATTCCTTGCTGGTACCTTAGGAAAAACTTGATTTTCCTGTGTTAAACTCTACCTGCACGGTAATAAGCCAGCTCATATGATGTGTACTAAATTAGTAAACCCATATAAAAGTGTTTAGTAAATAGCTTTAACATGACAGCCTCCGTAGCGCAGTTGGTTAGACGCCGCCTGTGAAACGAGAGGCCGCGGGTTCGATCCCCGCACCGAGAGAAATGTTTGTGCGGCCCACAAATATTTCTCCGGGTCTGGGTGTTTGTGAGACCGAAAAGTCTCTCGTACTTCCTGATACCCACGACACAAGACTCGATCTTAGTGTGGGGTCAGGACTATGTATGTGACTAGTTGGGTGTATTTATTTATTATTTTATAAACGGGTGTAAATCTATATAACTACTTCTCCGTTCTATAGCTCGCTCCTCTGAAGTTGATTAGTTCGGGACATTACCCAACTCGGAATTAATAACGTCATTGAAAATAATTAAAACGAAATATTTCGTCGAAAATATTTTTTGTAAATAAGTTCCAATATAAAATATACATGTAATATGTAGTAAACATATTTTATGAAATTGGTATGATCATGTATGTGCTCTACATATAGAATGACTAAACTTACAGTTTTAAATTTGTGAGAGCTGTCCGATTATATGGAATCATTACGGATTCAAACTCATCAATATTAACGGCTTTATTATTCATAGACAGATTTAAACCTACTTTAATTATCGAATGTATTGTCCTTATCGAACGACTTTTGAATTCTGTTTGAGTGAGGAAGACAAAAAATTTATATAGTTATAGTTTATATAGTTTTTAAAACTGTCTATGAATGCCATTAGTATTCAGGTCATTTGAAATACAAGCGTTCACGTGAAGAAAGTGATACAGCTACGTGATCCTACAGCTACCTTTGTTATCCTTGACAAATCGTTGAAATAATTAAATTCTTACGCTAATTATTAGATTCTGTATCTGTATCAGCCCATATACGTCCCACTGCAGGGCACGGGCCTCCTCTACAATCGAGAGTACGATTGAGAGTGGTTAGGACATATAGTCCACCACGCTGGCCTAGTGCGGGTTGGCGGACTTACATACCATAGAAATTTTAGAAATCGCTATGGTATGCAGGTTTCCTCAATATGTTTTCCTTCACCGTTTTAGTGCGTGGTGATTGACTATCAATACACACATGACTCCGAAAAGTCAGAGGTGTGCCCTGGGATTCGAACCCGCGACCACCGTGAACATGTTTACAGTCGCATCTAGTCCGTTTACCAACAGGCCACCACGCACTTCGATCACGCATTCATTTAGAATTTTTGTATCGAAACATCACAACCTATTTGAGTACAATTTTGTAGCATCTTAACAATTCAACAACATACATGCGCAAATAGACTGAAAGCTGAAATTAATCTTAACAAAAGTACAACACCAGAAAACCAAAATGCAAATTATGTAAACACAAGAAATTAACTCGTATTTTGTATTCACTGTTATGTTCGACACACAACTTGGCAGGTTTCTCAGTAGACTATGGATAAATATCGGTACCTATTTTACATAAGATAATTTTCTAGTTCAGCAAAATAATTCATGAGTTAATTTAATAGAGTAGTAACGTTTAAATTGTTGTCAAATGAAGTTCCATTATCAGGCGTTCAATTTGACATATGAGAGCATAATGGACGTCAATTTATTTATTAGCCATAATTAATGTATGTTAAAGTTATGGCAATTCAAAATCACATTATTTCATATTTTATTATATTTTGAGGATGGTCAAAATGTTACTCACCAATTGTTATACTTTATAAAAATTAAATTTTTTAGGGTTAAAAATAGTTGAAAGGCTGTTTTATTCAACAATTCAAAATATTGTTCTATGTACCAAGGAACATATGTTTGTTAAGATGTTATATTTTCTGTAAATGAATATAAATAAAATAAAATAAAAAATAAATGTTTAGTTATGCATTTACTCTATAAAATTGATACAGGAATAATAATTTCTTAAGTGAATGAAAGTGAAAAACAGACATGATGTCAATCTAGTATAATATGTTCAAGACAGTTCAAGATATTAGAACCAGAATCGTTGAAATCGTCGAAATTCGTGGCTTGCTGTAGGGTAGAACATACCCTTATGCCGTATCAACTTAGGTTTTCTCTAAAAATTAAAATGTATCTAAATATTGCAGCCTGCAATATACCACGTGGTAACAGCATTTAAGACGACGGTCTCAGCGGTGAGCGAGTTCCACGGTTCCATCAACAGTGGTCGGACCGGTTCTTGTTTGTATCGAAAGAGATCACGCATTCGAAGTGTGATCGACAAGCCTTGCTCGAAGCGGCTTAGACCTGTTCTTTGTAATGCTTTGCACGCAGCTTTGTTTTAAATATTATTAGAGTAGAATTTTGAAAAATCTGTTGCTGACAAAGCTTTTTTGTTTTAGAGCCACGCTGTTGTCATGACTTAGTATGAATGTTTCTTCTAAAAGGTAGCTCCTCTAGAAGCTCCTTCTACCGTTTACCCTCTTCCCATCATTTTTTCTTCTCGTTCTCCTCCCGATTTCAAGGGCCGGCAATACAACCCTGATCCAAACGTAATGGATGTTCACGGGCGGCAGTGATCACTTACCATCATGTGACCTGTTGGCTCGTTTGCCGGACCTATGCTATAAAAAAAGAGTTCTATGGAGTCGATAATGTAAGTAATTTTTTACATAGGAAGGAACTTGAGTAATTTAGATGCAGCTAAAAGTAGTCAAAATGTTTTACTTACTTAAATTTAATTGAAGCGAATTTCGAGTACAATAAGAAACTATACATATTTTTGTCAGTTATTATATAATTTTATCTAACAAAGAAAATCACTCTAATTGGTACGTACATGCTTTAAGATGCATGAGTATGTTGGAATTTAAAATTACCTACGTATGTTTTCTCGTACCAGTATGAGTTTCATTACAAGCTTCATTCTCTAGAATAATAACATTATAGCAGAAATACTCCTTGATGACAACCTTCGACTTTGTCAACTTTGTAACAAACGGCCAGAAGGCTTGATCACCTTGGCAAATGATAATTTCTCGCAAACGAAACTAAACAACATCCTTAGATGTTGCATATTCCAGTTAAACCGGCCTCTTGAACAAATCTTTGCATTAGCATATTATGCAGATAAAATGCAAGGATATTATGCACCTATCAAGGTGCCATTTGTGCACGAGGTAGATCTGTGAGAAATTTGCATAATGTGTTTGTTGTACATGTGTGCCTTCAAGGTTTTGAATTCTTAATCATGGAACTTAGTACAAAACATAATGTTGGAGACACCACGATGGCTGCTAACCAATCTATATAATTTAATTTGATTAAGTTAGGTGTGATCAGAATGTCGTTAACCCAATAGGAAGTAATAATCTATTCCATGATATATCTGTCTAGAGTTAAAAATCTTTGAATTTATTTTAATGTTCTTTGGTGCACGAACTACCCACGTGATATCTTTAATGTCGTTTAAATTAATTTAATCGTGTCAACATCATATTTTAATATATTGAACGCTTAAAACTTCGTAGCTAGCCATATTGAAGTAGGTAAATTAAATTGAAAATGCGCAGAAAATCTTGAATATCGATATTTTTTTATAACCTGTTGTTTGAGTCAGCCTACGACGAATTCCAGTTGTCGTTTTTTAAATGATGCTGCATATCTTCTTTATAATGGATTTTATCATAAGGAAGAAACTTAACAAATTTGATGAAACCATTAAACCCTGAATGAACATTTAAAAAGAAAATAATAGTACCGAAGTAAAAGAAATCGTATTTTGATTATATTGGTTTGCAAAAGTGCTAATTGTGCATGGTGGTAGATTCTTACTAGGAAACTATACTTGGCTTTTGCTGACACGTATAATATAGTTTCATCAAAGTCCACTTAGGGGCTATACTTTTATTCATCAACAGCATCATCATCCCCTTTATAGCATTATCGATGCCTGTGTTGTTTAAAACTTTGTGATATAAATATTTTACTCATAACATGTTCCTCTTGAGTAAAATAAAATAAATTGTAGTGCACTACTGGACCAACTCTTTAACTACTTTTCTATTGCCCCTTAATTATTGCTCTTTTGAAACATAGGTCTAATTGTCTTTCTTTTAATTCCAGGCTCGCTAAAAACCTGTGCACCAGAAAAGGCAGTCGTCGGGCGAACACCGGCAACCGTCTGGAACACGCAGTGCTCACCCATATTCAGCACGTGCCGTAGCTTTTCCGGCTTTAGCCACCTTCTCATCATCTCCATCTCCTTCCGACCGGCGTCAGCTAATTGAGAGTGAAAGAGATAGATGCTAGCAGTCATGGCCCGCGGAGACGAGTGCAAAACCGCCAGTAAGGCCAACTACGCTTGCAAGTCGTTCGACGTGTCTGCTCCTTTGAAGTAAGTGTTATGTACTTTTTAAGAATTCGTAGCACAGAGATAATATTTGCTGCCTCTATGCGAACTGGTAATATAGAAATGATAATGGTGTTTAGGATATTGAGTATGTAAATTCACCTCGGCTTTATAATTTTGTCAGCCCTAAAATACAAAAGCAAAACAACATTTAGTTAGTTAAGATAAAATTGAATAAATCCCACTAGGTTCTGCCAATATTTTTATAAGGAAACAGTGACTTTTATTAATTTTTAATGCATTTTTCTTTCTTGAGAAGCCAAGTTTAAGTGTGATACCTCTACATTTTTTGACTCACAATATTTTTTCAAATTTTCAGGAAGCCAACAACATCGCAAGCATCCTTCCAAATTCCGAAGAAACCGGAACAGAAGAAGGATTACGGAGCCTGGGGTCCGATCTACAAGGACAGGAAGACTTTCACGGATATGCACATTTGCTGAACTTTCCACCGAGCCGGTTCATCATCTCGCTTATCATCGTCACGTCACTTATCACCAATCGATTATAATTACTTTTCATATATCAAGTCCCATTTAAACTAAGATTGTGATATTTTAATCAATAAATTAAACTTGGTTATATTTTGCAGTGTCTGATTTACCAACTGACACACGGGACTTCATGTATTAAAATTAAATTAGATTAAAGCTACGACCAAAAATTGTAAAGTTCACTTTAATTGACAAATAAAAAATGTCGTCGATAGTAAATTTTGTTTGTGACGGACAGCTTTCTAGGTGTAGGGTTTCTTTTGTCGCGCACTAACTTTGCCATGTATGTCATATTAACAAATTAAATTTCATCATCATTCGCATAAAAAGTCTTTTGTTGCGTGTCCTAAGAAATGTTTTTGTCTACAGAAGTTCAATTAGAATGACTTCTGTCTGACTGAGATGATTCCTTCGTGCTTAATAACTTTATGCGAAAAATCAAAGCCATCTTGTTTTTTTTTTGTTTTGCGACACTTTATTTTACGCTCTTTGTTAGTAGCTAAAGTATTTTGTAGCTTTAAATTAATGTGTTATACCAATTTAATTTTACAAATGTTTTAAAGATATTTGTAAAAAAATAGTGTATTTATTATACTTAACGGTTGCTATTTTTGCAAAATAAAGTGTCGCATGAACCATTCGGAGAAACTTAAGCAAAAGTGAAAAAATAATAATTAAAAGAACTATAAAACGCGTATAATTTAATTATTTGATATCCTTCTTTAAAATATTTTCCAAAATGATAAGTCTTTCATGTTTTCGATACTTAGAAGACAGTGAAATATATAAGTTTAAAGTTTGATTAATACAAAAAATATAGAGTATCGATATCGCTCCACAGTTGCTAATAAAAGAGAAATCTATTCAAGTTGAAATATTTACGATAGTAGTGAGACAGAAACGCGATCCCAGAACCGCGGTATTAAGCGATACTGACTGTTTCTGTAATGAAAACTTCGCATTGTTTTCAAGATTACTGTTTCCACAACTATCACCCGTTACCACTGGTTTTCGAAGATCATCATTTTGACATTAACTGTTGTGATATAAGGATAAACGTGAAACAGAAATTCAAAAGCTTATTTCTCAATAGATATTACATTGATATCCTCGGGTTCGATCCCCGCACCGAGACAAATATTTACGTAGTCATATTAATGTATGATCCACAGGTATGTGTTTCGCGTCTGGGTGTTTAAGAGATCGAAAAGTCTCTCGTACTTCCTGATACCTGTGACACGAGACTTGATATCTACGTGTGGGGTCAGCACTATGAATGCGACTACGATATTACGATATCTACTTCCATGTCACTAAAACGGTGAAGGAAAACGTGAGGAAACCTGCATACCATAGCGATTTATAAGAATTTCTATGGTATGTAAGTCCGCCAACTCGCACTAGGCCAGCGTGGTGTACTATATGGCCTAACCACTCTCAATCGTTCTCTCGATTGTAGAGTAGCTCCGTGCCCTGCAGTGGGACGTATATGGGCTGATACAGATACAAGACGTGGAATTGATATGGATGAAATATTGTGCTACAGGCACTATCTAGATTGGGTAATTAGTTCATCACACTAGCTACGGGTTGATAACCTACTCATATATTTAAAATTCTTATGGAGATGACTCATTTACACTAATTTCCTTACCATTGGAGAAGAATCTTAGGGGAGGCTCTTTCAGAAACTTCCGAAGGCTAAAAATAATGAAGAAAAAAAAACGAACTCATAAGTATTCCAAAAAAGTTCTACTACATTTAGCAAAGGAAATGCTATTCAAATTGTTTAGGATCGACCGAGGAAATTACGTCTGCATCGGCGATTTCATTCCTTTGAGAGTGACCATTAGAATGACAGGTTTCCGGTAGGCGGTCATATCCGGCCGTCGAGCGTAAAGCTAAGGATTTCCTTAACTATTGTGGATATTGCGGCAAGTGGTAGGAGATACTGCAGTTATTTTGTTTTATTTGTTCTGTTTTAGAAATAACCGCTATGAACAAATTAGTGATACTGCAGCTTGTTGCACTTTGCACTAGCATGACAAATGGAATAAATATTAAATTGAATTAAATGCTGAGGTTAGTCAGGGATGTGGAAGATAACTAAAAACATTTTACACGCGATACGAACACTCATGGACAGTAGCAAAACCAAACAACACCATGAACAGTTTCAATTTTCACTATGAACAGTTTCAATATGTCCAGTAGTTACTTTGGCTATAATTTCCTTCAAACCGGAACACAAGAGTGCATTTACATTGATGTTTGGCAAGATAAATAGGTAGACATTGCGTTGGCACCTACCCAGGCGGCTTCTCACATATGAGAGACCTATCGCCTGTGACAGGAGACATAATTATCCCAGTCTGATAGAACATACCCCCAGTTGAAAACGAAATTGCATTGACTCGTGTAGGTAATGGTTTTTTTCAGGTGATGGGACTTTCACCCTCGTATAAATCTTCCACAATAAAATGGATAAGACTATCCTGCTACCTTCTGGGACTTAATGTCGGTATTGTGAACCAGTGACATCATCCTGGTCAAGCCAATTTTTTTGTCGTGTGGGTTTACGTAACTTCAACAAGGCGTTACCACTTAAAATAACTATATCAGCCCATATACGCCCCAATACAGGGCATGGGCCTCCTGTACAATCGAGAGTGTGAAGGTACGTCTCAGAGCCCGGTATGCTGCTTTATGCATCCAGTCGCTGCCAACCCGTTTGTGTTTATAAAATATAAAGAATATAAAATCGATCAATGCCGCACTAGCAGGTACACACCTATGTATAATTAATGAACACACGTCCATGAACTGACTGCTTTGGTGGCGCAGTTGCACTGATCTGAGATCTCAGGTTCGAATCCCGGGTCGGGTAAAGTTATATTGGATTTTTCTAACCATTATCACTCCGGCGTTAGGAAATTGTGTCCGATATGGTATAGGCTCGCCTCCTGTCACATCGTGGGACGGAACACACAACCCAAAACGTGGATGTTCTCTGCTCACCCTTTCTAGGAAAGGTGCGTGAGTTCATGTATATATGTTATGGGCCAAGTGATTAATACGGGCAGTATTCATAATGCCCGAGCAGTATGAATATTACCAAGTCATATCGGGCCAAGTGATTAATTACAATCTAAACTCACCTATTTATCACATAGCCTGGGCATTATGAATATGGCTACATGATGATCGGGCAATTTAATTAATAGGTGATTTTTAATGTGGCGATCTGCCGCATTGTCACATCTGCGATAGACCCATAATAGGCCAGTCAATAAAGCCTCAAACCCCTAAGTAATTCGTAACTCGTTCAAATTTTGAGGGTTTGTTAAGGAAGGTAAAATAACTTACCGTGTGATTTTGCAGCGTTCTGGGGTGTACGGAAAGGGTTGAAAAGGGGTGAAAAGTGTTTTTGTTAATAACATTGCCAAAAAAATTACTAACACGCTGCAAATTTGTAACTATGTTGGTCTCACCATTTTGTAACATGTGTTAAATTTGCAGCGTTCTCCAACATACGGAACATTGTTTATTATCAAAAAACAATAAAATTTGTTAATAACATACCCAAAAAAAATACTAACACGCTGCAAGTTTGAAACTATGTTGTTCTTACCATTTTGTAACATGTATCAAATTTGCAGCGTTTTGCAACATACGGAACATTGTTTATTATTAAATAACAATAAAATTTGTTAATAAGAGGGGGTAAAAAAAATTAGTAACTCGTTGTAAATCTGTTATTACCTTGTTTACACTTTTTCAAAACATTTTTTAACTTTGCAAAATTACTGTTTTATATTAACAATAGTATCAAACAATAAATAAAATATTTCAATAATACTTTTCTGAAAGAAAATTGATAACGTCAATAGAATGTTATCATTATTATTTAATCAAAGTTTATAATAAGAAATTTTCATTGTTGTTATCTGTATCAGCCCATATACGTCCCACTGCAGGGCACGGGCCTACTCTACAATCGAGAATACGGTTGAGAGAGGTTAGGCCATATAGTCCACCACGCTGGCCTAGTGCGGGTTGGCGGACTTACATACCATAGAAATCCTTATGAATCGCTATGGTATGCAGGTTTCCTCACGATGTTTTCCCTCACCGTTTTTAGTGCGTGGTGATTGACTATCAATACACACATGACTCCGAAAAGTCAGAGGTGTGCCCTGGGATTCGAACCCGCGACCACCGTGAACATGTTGGCAGCCGCGTCTAGTCCGTTTACCAACAGGCCACCACGCACTTTGTTATAGTACATTAATATTTTTCATAATTTTGAAATAAGAATAATCATTTTAATAAGTAATAAATCTTAAAATAATAGTAACGTAAATATAGCAGTGAAATTATAGTTATACAACAGAACGTATCAAAAAATTAACGTATAATAAAATATAAATTTGGTTGAAAGGAGATGGGCCAGAAATGTATGGACCTTGGGCCGTTTGTAGTACATTACACCAAATATACTTAGTGAAATTGGCATTCGATTTCTGTATGAAATACTATTATACGTTGCATATTAGCTTTATACAAAAATAAATACAAAGCCAAGAACAGCAACACTACAAGGGGACAATATGGCGTCCTGAAACGGCATGTTTGACAACCGATGTCAAAACTTGACATTTATGAAATAGAAGTCGTAATTCGTATTATTTTTTAGTATTTTTTTTAGCCGTCTGTGCTATAAATTACAGTACTCTATACAACTATAACTCGTAAATGTTTTTACGTCAACGGAATTAGTATCATACTTTATTGATCATCTAATATAATATAACATAATGTCTATACAATAAATTGTAACAAGTCTGTCAGAATCGAGATTCTGACAGATTCTGACAGATGACGAGTCATGTTTATAGTTATTTAATATTAAGAAAATGTACCTACATCTGGCCCTAAGTGCGGTGCATAATACCTGCTAAACAACCTATTTAAATAATCCACAATAAAAATCTGCTAGGCATGAGATATATATATATATAGCACGGCACAGACTGATCACTTGTCGCGACTGCTATCATATGAATAAATAATCATTTTATTATTAGGCATATGCACTTAATAAGCTCTTAGTGATTATAGTCCATACAAATGAATACGCTATAAAAATGGAATCGAATCTGATAGCAGCCATGTTTATTTCTATACCTTAATGTCTAGTAAAAGAACTTACTAGCAATTATTTCTGTACAAGCTAACATTTTAAACATTATATTTGGTCTACCCCTAGAAGTCTAATATACTTTGGTATATTAGACTTCTGCATACTTAAAAATAATATTATCCTAAGGTATAAGATATTATTTTTCAAATAATGTCCATCCATCCATCCATCAGCCAAAGGAAGTCCACTGCTGAACATAGGCCTCCCCCAATGATTTCCACAGAGACCTGTTGGAGGCAGCCTGCATCCAGCGACGTCCCGCGACCTTTACCAGGTCGTCGGACCATCGTGTGGGTGGACGTCCTACGCTGCGCTTTCCGCTACGCGGCCTCCATTCGAGCACTTTCCGACCCCATCGGTCATCAGATCTCCGCGCTATGTGCCCTGCCCATTGCCACTTCAACTTGCTAATCCGGTGGGCTATGTCGGTTATTTTAGTTCTCCTACGGATCTCCTCATTTCTGATTCGATCTCGTAGGGAAACCCCGAGCATAGCCCTCTCCATAGCTCGTTGAGTGACTTTGAGCTTCCTAGTAAGGCCCATAGTGAGAGGCCACGTCTCGGTGCCGTAAGTCATCACTGGCAACACACAACTATCGAAGACTTTCGATTTAAGGCACTGAGGTATTTTGGACGAGAAGACGTCGCGTAGTTTTCCGAACGCTGCCCAACCGAGTTGGATTCGAGGATTGACCTCTCTCTCGAAGTTGGACCTGCCTAACCGGACCACTTGTCCTAAATAGACATATTCGTCAACAACTTCAAGAGTCGAGCCCCCAACACCGATGGGGGTGGGCACAACACGGACATTCGACATGATCTTCGTTTTGTCCATGTTCATTTTAAGACCCACCTGTTGGGAGACTCGATTGAGGTCTTCGAGCATAGTGCTAAGGTCTTCCAGCGATTCTGCCAAGACTACAATATCGTCGGCAAACCGAAGGTGAGTGATATACTCGCCGTTGATGTTGATGCCGAATCCTTTCCATCGCAAGAGCTTGAAGGCGTTTTCCAGCGCGGCAGTGAACAGTTTCGGAGATATGACATCTCCCTGTCTCACGCCTCTCTGTAGTGGAATAGCCTTCGTACTCTGATCTTGTACTCGGACCGACATGGTGGCGTTGTTGTATATACACTTCAACACTTCGATGTACCGATAGTCTATATGGCACCGCTGGAGAGACTGTAGCACAGCGATCTCGATCGAATCAAAGGCTTTCTCATAGTCCACAAACGCTAAACAAAGCGGCAAGTTATATTCCTCGGTTTTTTGTATAACTTGCCGAAGCGCATGGATGTGGTCTATGGTACTAAAGCCTTTTCGGAAACCGGCTTGTTCGGGAGGCTGGAAGTCATCAAACCTGCGTTCGAGACGATTTGTGATGACCCTCGAAAACAACTTATAGACATGGCTCAGGAGCGAGATGGGCCTGTAATTCTTCAGCAAAGTGTTATCACGTTTTTTGAAGAACAGTACCACCACGCTCCTGCTCCATGCCTCTGGCGTTGAGCCCTCGAGGAGAACGGATTTGAAGAGCCTCTGAAGGACTTTCAGTATCGGCGTTCCGCCTGCTTTCAGAAGCTCTGAAGTTATTCCGTCCTCGCCCGGCGCCTTGTTGTTTTTAAGTTGCTTCAGGGCCATCTCAATCTCACACAGGCTGATGTCCGGGATATCATCGCTAAAGTGTCGGATCAACTCGGCTCTCGGGTCTTCGGCCGAGCTAACAGTAGGTTTGGCAACCGAGGTGTAAAGCTGTCCGTAGAACCTCTCGATCTCCCTTAATACCTCTGCCCTCGTCGATACTACGCGGCCGTCTTCCGTCTTCAGCCTAGACAACTGGCTTTGCCCAATAGACAAGTCTCTTGCAAACACTTTGGAGCCTCCGTTCCGCTCGATTGTCTCCTTAATGCTCACAGTATTGTGAGCACGGACATCGTGTCGCAAGGACTTCCAGATCTGTCTATTGAGCCGCCGATATGCTTCGGCGTCAACGGAAGACTGCAGCGCTAAAGATCGACGTTCGGCCATGAGGTCAAGAGTGTGGATCGAGAGTTTTTGTGGTCTATCTCTACGGCGAGGTCTAAAATACTTAGATCCCACCGTATGGACAGCTTCTACCAAACCGTTGTTTAGCTCGTCCACTGCAAGGTTTTCTCCTAGACAATCAAAGCGATTTGTCAGCTCGAGTTGAAAGCTCTCGGGGTTTTGGATATGGGCGCGAGTAGGTCGGAGCGTAGATTTCATCAAGCGACGCCTTTCCGATTGGACATTGATATTCAGTGTGCCCCTAACCATTCGGTGATCACTGCCGGTTTTCACCCTGTTGATCACAGAGACATCTCTGAATATCCGTCTATTCGTCGTCAAGATGAAATCTATCTCGTTTCTCGTAGAACCGTCAGGACTCAGCCAGGTCCATTTCCTGTGAGGCGGCTTCTGGAAAAAAGAGTTCATCGCAAAGAGTCCCTCTTTCTCCAGAAAGTCGGCCAGCCTCTGACCTCTGGGGTTCCGTTGCCCATGTCCAAATTGCCCCACTTTCAACTCTGCATCGCTTCCCTTGCCCAACTTTGCGTTGAAGTCTCCCATAACAACATTGAAGTAGGTTTTGGAACTATGTATGGCCCGACTTATGTCCTCATACATTTCCTCTACTTCTTCATCTAGGTGTGTCGAGGTCGGCGCGTATACCTGTATGACCTTCAACGAATATCTTTTAGATATTCTGAGTATAAGGTATACTACCCTGCTCGACACACTTTCGATGGATACGATGTTGTTAATGAGAGACTTGTGGACGAGAAATCCGACACCTCCTCGGGACTGTTGGTCGTCCCCCCGGTAGAAGAGCAGGTTACCAGACTTCAGGGTTATCGTATCCTCCCCGATTCTTCGGACTTCCGATAACCCCAGAATGTCCCAGTGTAACCTGCTCAATTCTTCTTCCAGTTCGACAATCTTCTCGTCTGTCCTCAATGTGCGTATGTTGTGTGTTATCAGGGCCAGTCGTCGTCGGGGGTGGTAGCCGGGGCCAACCCGGGGATTCTTAGCACCCCCTGCCCCACCGTAACCATGACTGCTACCATAGCCAGGAATAGTGGGGCTGCCGGGGACTGGGGGCCTGGTCTCTATTTGTGTCGCCATTGTGGGGGTATTTGCCGTTACTCGCCACGCTTGGCAGGCGGGTTGGCGAGCGCAGTAGGGGACTGGCGTTAATGACGCTGCTGCCCGCCATTAACCGGGGAAAGGAAATAGGATTTATGGGTAGAGGATGTTATAGGAAAGGAGAGTATGGCCTGAGGGAGTGGATACTGCAGTCACGGACGGGAAGTTAAGGTGACTGCAGTAGCTTGGGGGCCGAGGTCGCGTACTCGTAGCACCTATACTAGGACAGGCCATGACCACTAGATAGGAGCATCCCTGACCTAATAATGTATTTGACATTAATTCTAACTGGTTATTTCTGAGCACACATAAGGAAAAAGTAGGATTAATTGATCAAAGAAAACTAAAATCAAACAAAACTTGAGGACAATAAAGTAAAACCAGATCTTGCTTTATATTTTTTATTTAAATTCGCCTAAAAATAATCTCCAGTCAAAACATCTAGGAACAATGCCGGTGCTCCCATATTGTACTATTGCCTAGCCCAACCTAAAGGCTAAATACCACAGTATGATCATGGTATGAGTACAGCAACCCACTGTCCGGTGTCCAGCTATGTTCCTTTCAACATGAAGCACTTGTGGGTGTTATATATGTCCAAAAGAATCGAGATTGATACAATCTTCTTACGGCGGAGTTGGAATAAAATCTTGCTCATTGTCTACAGCTTGATTTATTTGCAGCCAGCAGTTTGTACAGATAATTGTTTGTTCTGATTACTGGAACAAAATAAAAAAGATTTAATTGAAGATATCGAAGAATTATGATGAATAAATAACTCTTTGCAGTCACATGTGTTCCCTCCTTCCTATGATCCCAGGTTTTTCCGCTATTGTTTAAAGAGGCATCTTAGCCGGATAATTGTATGAAATGTCTTGGGACAGTCGTCTGATGCCATTAGATATTCCGCCTGGACGGCATTTGTGCTTACCATAAGACATAGTGTTGTTATTATGGAAATAATAATAATATAATATATTATACATAACACAAGATCATCTGAATGTCCAGAGCGAAATAAAAGAAAATGTAATTCATTTAACAATTTAAACAACAATATATAAAATATCACTTCTTACATATTTATGTACTAGTAGACTTGTCCTGTGGACACAATGCAATTCAGCTCTAACATGAATACTTTTGTAATACTCCTTACCTTGTATAAACCTTGATTAATTGGCATAAAACATAAATTTTCAGTTTATGAAGAAAAAAGAAAATAGAATACTTACTTCTTGTTCTGCCATTTCAGCAATAAAACGTCTTGAAACACTCTACACGAGAGTGAATTGGCATCCCATGTAGTTAATAAGATTCTGTTCAATGATAGAAACCATTTCATATAAACAATTGCAGAAGTGCAATTCAAGCAAAGCGCCACTTTTGATGTACTGAAAAGCAGAATTGCGGGTTAGAAGAGAAATATGAACATAGAAAAACATAAAAGTATTACTTACATGTGGCATTCTAAAGTATATACATGTTTACTCACCAAAATACGAACTAGTAATTGCGTTTAAACGTCAGGATATATCATCTGCGAGAAACAGAATCCATAAAACAAAGCCAGGTCAACAGAGAAGCAAATACACATTTGCGAAATATATGCGAAAAATAAAAAATAATACGAATAACGGCCAGAGTTTTGCAATTGCTGTCAAGTTAAACATTTTCGTTCTTAAACTAAAATCATGTAATATAAATAAAATAATAAAAGTGACTTCTTTAACAACATATATTGTCTTTTAAAAAGCGAAGAATATAGAAAAAGAAATATAGACAATAATTATAATTTGTGGGGGATATTTGTATGAAGACATATTCAAGTTAAAGAAAATGGGTTCGCGCATTTTTGAACGAAATGACAATTAGGCATCATGGAGGACAAATTATCGAAGAAAATATTGCTTCTGTACTAAAACAATCACATTTTTGTATAAAGCCCCCTAGTTGTCCAAGAAATCTAAATGTATTTTATTTGAATTCCACATTTTTTTCTAGAATTTGTATTAGACGTACACAAAACGGCCCAAGATAAAACATCTCCTTTAAGAATAATTTATTTGGTGTTTCGCTTGTCTTCGTGTCCATCAGGTCCACCAGAAACAACTGTAATTAAAGGAAATAATGTATTAGAAATTTTGCAACACATTGATGAGATTCAATGTTAATGTAATGATTTCAAGAATACTAACATCTCACAAATTATTCATCCTCTAATATTCGCCTTTTTTTCCTGGTCGTTGGTCCAAGAATTTTCTTTAAGAAAGTATAAAAGGTGTAAACAACAGATTTACAACGAGTTACTAATTTTTTTTACCCCCTCTTATTAACAAATTTTATTGTTATTTAATAATAAACAATGTTCCGTATGTTGCAAAACGCTGCAAATTCGATACATGTTACAAAATGGTAAGAACAACATAGTTTCAAATTTGCAGCGTGTTAGTAATTTTTTTGGATATGTTATTAACAATTTTTATTGTTTTTTGATAATAAACAATGTTCCGTATGTTGCAGAACGCTGCAAATTTAATACATGTTACAAAATGGTGAGACCAACATAGTTACAAATTTGCAGCGTGTTAGTAATTTTTTTGGCAATGTTATTAACAAAAAACACTTTTCACCCCTTTTCAACCCTTTCCGTACACCCCAGAACGCTGCAAAATCACACGGTAAGTTATTTTACCTTCCTTAACAAACCCTCAAAATTTGAACGAGTTACGAATTACTTAGGGGTTTGAGGCTTTATTGACTGGCCTATAAATAAGACAGTTTGAATTGACCTGCTTATGTTTAGTTGTTTTTTAACGTCCGAAACATTTCTTCAGAAGAAAATTAGTGTACCCACTTTATGGATAAGTTAGGTCGACTGTGCCCCAAAACCGAATCGGGACACCCCGACTTCACGTAGTCTTTTGGCTACCGACCCTAGAGTGTATATAAAAAGCCGGAGGCGCGGAGGGAGAGTAGTCCCCGCCCGCTGTTGCGAGCCGTAGCGGCTGAGGCTGGTCGCCGGAGGTGACCAGCAAGCCGAAGCTGCGGAGGTGAGCATGGGTGCCTATCGGTAAGTAATGCATGCGCTTTGAATCAAAGTAGATACGTGCCAGCTGCTTTTAAATGCAATAAAAAAATGGTATTGTAAGACCGCAAAAAGGACCACATTTTCCCATGAGGTAAAAACATCTTAAGTTTTTAACGAAAATTTAGGTAGTGACCACCTTATAATTAAAATAACATTAGATATTAAAGATCAATTTGAAATTATTAAAAAACGTAAATCTTTTGTTACGCAAGGGCGAAGGGGCTGAACTTCCCGCAGCGTCGGAGACGATGCAGAAGCCAATTTGTATTGACAACAAGTGGTACCAGGGGAGGTGCGACACTCCCCCTCCCCCTCCACTCCTCCCAACCCACCCCCTCGTGCTGCCCTATTCTAAATTCTACCACTTCGGCTCATTGTTTTGATTTTTATTCGCTTTACATCACTCTGCCCAATAGGCACTTGGCATTATTCATAATGCCCGGGAAATGTGATAAATTGATTGGTTATAATTACATTGCCCGCTCTTATTGGGCATTATTCATATTGCCCGGGCATTATGAATAATGCTCGATTAATCACTTGGCCCATAACATATATGTTTCATGAACTTGCAAAAATAATGGAACAAAAATGAGCAACTACACAGTTTGAAGTTAATCCATTCGTAAAATGATAATCGTTAGCATGTTATTCACTCTTCTTACAGAATGAATTTACTTAAATTCCGCGTATTACAGCCAACTTATGCATCAGCATTTCAACAAATTACTCTGTATTCATCTCCAGTTTTTTGAATAATATTTGTATACAAAAACGTAGAAATTACGAACGAATATAACCTCTTTGGTAATGTTAGTCAGCGCAGTGGAAAAATACGGTTGTTAATCTGAATAGGAACTGCCGTAGATATCTCGATTTTTGAACAATTTTGTTGTTAGCTTTTATCAGAATAATATACTGGAATGGTATTTTGGTATTGTATGAACGGTATGTTTATTTATTTTTATTCTTTGTCTAAGATTTACATTTTATGCTATACTTTATAGGCAGACGTAGAGGTTCTGGTATACTTTGCCACTTAAACTTAAGGGGCCTTATTAATAAACTCGGATGAGCGAGGGATTAAATTTTAGCCAAAACCTTTAAAATTGACTAATTTATACTGACCGTTCCGTTTACTTTTAAAATCAGTGGATTGCCATAACAGGATTATCATGTCAAGCTGAAGAATATAGATTTTTTTTAATATAGTCATTACTATCTAGCTATTCATAATAATCGATTGAATTCTCTAGCCCAATGCCTAAAGTTAATCCTTCGCTCATCCGAGTTTATTAATGAGGCCGAAGGTGATGTTGAGACGAATACTGGTAGGTGGATGTGAAAATAAAACTAAAAAGACAGGTTAAATATAAATTAAATTACTTTAAATAATTAATAATAAAATAAGTTCCTAAATTAAATTCGTACTTTCCACTCTCAATCGTACTTTTGGATGTAAAGGAGACCCGTGCCCTGCAGTCGGACGTATAAGGGCTGATACACACATACAAACTTTAAACATTTATTTAGATGTTTAATGTAATAAATGACAATTAAAATAACAATTTAATCAAAAAAGAAAGCGATGAAAATAACTTTCCATTGCTAATGATAATGGATGGTTGTGTTAGTTTTTGTTTCCACGCAGCGGTGACGCAACGAATGCATATTTTTTGCAAACAGATAGTTTATGGGTCAGAGAATGTCATAGGCTACCTATTTTTAATCACGAAAGTATAGACTGTGGTGTAGATCTATACGTGATGTAGAGCGTAAACGTTAATAATAATTATAATAGAGTCAAAACTTAATTCGAATTAAACTATATTCGAATTCGCCAATTGGACACTATGTAGGAAAACCCGACAGAATAACTTGGTTTGTATTATAAATACTAGTACTTAAATAAATGAGTATACCCAACAGTCACATAGATAGCCCTGAACTCAAGCTAAGGTCGAGTAATGTTGTAGACATCAGAAACTACGAGAAACTTTTCGGTCACAAAAACACCCAAACCCAAAACAAATACTTGTGATTTACACAACCATTTGTCTCGGTGCGGGAGTCGAACCCGCGGCTTCTCGTTTCACAGCTGGCGTCTAACTGCACCACAGATGCTGTCTAATATTAAATTATGTACTTTATTACCTTTATTTCAATTTGAATTAAGCTCCTTTTATGTAACATTGCACAAAGCTCAATTAAAGTTACTGTGTCATGCCATTAAAAAATAATACATATTAGTTTTCCAATCTACTATCAAAATGTATTTATTTAAAAGATAAAGTTTTACCTACTACAAAAATAATATCAATTAATAAATCCCTTCCATCGAATATTGACTCAATAAGTTGCTTCGGATGTTGTTCGGCCTTTGCTTGGTAAATTATGCACGGTCACAGGCCAAGTTCAGCTTTTGTTGCAGTTTATGCTCTCAAGTTCATTTATTAATCACTACATTTTCGAAGTAGGCAATTTGGGTATTAAGCCTCCTTTAGGAAATATTTAAGTTTACTGAAGAATTAATGGAACACTTCGACTAGGGTGTTCTTACCTTTAAAGACAATGATTATGAAATATTTTGTCGGCTTTTTCGATCTATGATATTTATGGGGTGTCAATAAACCCTATTTGTGACCACCTACATTCTTCATTATTCTCGTTCTTTAAAGGTCAGTATCGTATCGATCGTATCTTTTGCACACTTTCTTGAATTTTGAATTTAGAATGGAAATTATCTTCTTGGGTTAGGTGTTTCTTCGTTTCGAATAAATCGTAAAATATATGTGTCGCACATTTAAAATTTAGGCGGGAATTAGAATACGTTTTTTGATTGGATTCCGTTGAAAAATAAATTTTCGTTTACATTTAATGAATTAAAGTGATTATACACCGTGAGTGCTTTTTTCTATTTAAAGCATTGATGAAATATGTATTTGAAATAGGAGCATGGTGATTTCTTATTTTATCGCCTTGTTTAATAAACGTTTGAGCGAAGTTTTGAAAGAATTGTTAGTTCTTTGTTTGTACTATTATATATATATTATATTATATTGTTGTATATTACTCATCTCATTAATGTTTGTTTTAAGATCCATCCATCCATCAGCCAAAGGAAGTCCACTGCTGAACATAGGCCTCCCCCAATGATTTCCACAGAGACCTGTTGGAGGCAGCCTGCATCCAGCGACGTCCCGCGACCTTTACCAGGTCGTCGGACCATCTTGTGGGTGGACGTCCTACGCTGCGCTTTCCGATACGCGGCCTCCATTCGAGCACTTTCCGACCCCATCGGTAATCAGATCTCCGCGCTATGTGCCCTGCCCATTGCCACTTCAACTTGCTAATCCGTTGTTTTAAGATAAACGTGGTTAATTGTTCATTAGTAAATTGATTTCATTACAAAAAATTCTTGACATTATTTACACCACAAGATATTTTAAATGTCCATAATTCGATTTTGCATACCCAAAAGTTGATAGTTAATTAATAAGATTTGATTTAAAAAAAATGCTGATCTACAAATGTCGGTAACAATATTTAATTACAAAAATATTTATTCAATTTATAATTTCTCATAACGTTTAAAAATATTCCATATAAAACCTAACCCTCCAATGCAACGGTATGGTCATACAGGCACGTCCGGCGCGGCGCATAGTGCAGTCCGGGATCCCGCGGGTCCGGGTGCTATCGACCGTGGTGCGGGACCAGCTGCGGGACTCGGACGCTGGATGTGCGCGCGCACTACACCGCGAACATTACACTATATTAATGTCCTAATAGGCGGCATGAGTTTTTTTTTCAAAGGATATAAAATATAAAATGTTATCGATAAGTAGAGCTAGTTTTACTGCTGTTTCGCATTGTTATATTCAATTTATGTTAAAGTATTTGTATAATTATTGTTGATAATTATTTTGGAAATTATAAATTGCTTTAAAATATTTATTTCACGTAATAATATGAAATTGAAAAACAAATATTTAATTTTAGAAATACATTTATACAACTTTAAATAAGTATATTCTTTACGTAACACTGGTTGTACAAACATTGCGTGAAGTTATCAACATGATTGTAAAGTTGTGCGGCAGTTACGCGCTAAATTGAATTTCGGTCGCAACTGGCAAGCGGCAGCGAGTCGCCGCGCCGGCCGGGCGCGCGGTGCGGCATTCGCGGAGCCCGTCGCGGCAGACGTCGCATGGCCGAGCGCGGCAAACACCGCGTCGCGCCCGTGCCGGCGCCCGCCAAGCGACAGTACGCGTATGTGCCCTGCCCACGCTCAGAGGAAGTGGGCACCGAGCTTGCCTTGCAACTCCTCAGAAACCACAACCACGACGAATCGGAGACACCGCAAAAATCCCCGCCCGGTGAGTCCGAGTCAAAGTTGCACACAAGTTTTTGGCGCCAAAAAGTTTCATTTCCGACAATGCTGTACACATTAATTAATCGGACAATAATAATATTTGTTTTGGTAAAAACCCACTCGATAAATGAGCATGGTTAATCTCTAATATAATGTATAAATGATGATGTTTATACTCCAGTATCGGTGTTGACGTTTGTCGTAGACAAAATAAAACAATTTAGAAATCGGGCTGTTATGAAAATATTTTCCAGGGACATTACATGCCTGCGAGTCGTGAGCACGGTTGGTTTACGCTATCGACTTTTGAAATCAAAACAATTTTTGAGTGTTAGATAACATCGGTAACATTACGAGAATATTTAAGTTACATTGTTTCACGATTTTCATTAAACTATTTGTTTATTTTTAATACGAACATAAAACCTTTATCTTTATGATTCTGATTATGAAAATGGGATATTTAATTTTTATAGCACGTACAAGTGACTATTTCGCCTCGCAATAAGATGCACAAGGGTTTCTTCTTCTCTATTCAAAAGTGAAATGAAGTTTGTTTCTTGCATAGTGTTTAACTTATTAAATTAGTCATCTTGCTTGACATAGAATAAATTGAATTTTAGGAGCAGAAGTTTTGGATTCCTTTGATTTTTAAAATGTATTTACAATATTGCATTCATTCATTACTATATGGTTTTTAATATATTTTGTCATTTAATTATCTACAATTTAGTATCCATATACAATTATGTATTGATAGCACCAGCTGCGTTCGGAAATCCGATTAAACATTTAATCCAAAAATAATTGAACTTATAACTGAAACTAATTCTTGTTCAAATAGACCTAGTTTAGTACTGTTTGTTCTATATTTACACAGTTGACTTAATTACGTGTCTATTTCAGTTTGAATGGATGCAGTCATTGATAAAGCGGTGACGCGCGCGACGTGTCTCTCATTATGTTATGAATATAATATAATGCGGAATACTTGGCACTCTTCGTGGTTCTGATATGCAAGACACGAGAGCAGAATGCACGAGATGTTGAATCAATGTGTGCCGGGATTATCTTTGTTTAGAATAGATGGCGACGGAGTTAGAGGTCGTTGAAACTTCGATAGTGTTCCATTGAAGTATTGGAAAGTGATAATGTCTTTTGACAGTAGTTTTATCTATTCAGATAAGTTGGTGAGGGCTGAGGGAAACTAACAGTGATTAATGTTAACAGTTGCAGAGTTTGTCATTTCCAATATTTTGACGCCAAAAAATAAAAATGCCGTCAAAGAATCATATGCATCACAATCGATGAAGAAGCGCAACGTTTTCTTTTTCCATAAGCGTCCATGCTTCCAGTATCAGTGAGACTAGCGAATCTCGGTTATTACATTGGTTAGATTGAATTTCTATCCTCATTTCTTCTTTTACTTTCTGCTGCATGTCTTGATCCCACATATAGATGGGATCGTCTCTATTGGATCATCTCGTGCATTCTGCTTTACTATAAGCTTACTTGTATGCATGTCATTTTAAGATTTAAATTATGAGTTGATACCCTGCCTCACTGCATATTCATCCAACTAGTCATTTGGTTACTTATCTGCTCACGTAATAGAAATCAAACATATATTATTTACAAAATATCCAGCGCAGAGGCACTAACAAGCCGAACCGAAGACATGAAATTTTATTGAAAAACACATTATACGCACAATGACTCTGGAGTACGAAGCGTTTAAGTCAACATAAAGCCGGCTGTTAAGCAACAAAAGTGCTGAAACAGACACTACACGTCCGCATTGCGCCTGGAGGCTCTCGCGGACCAGCTCACACATCTGCCCGACGCTGTTTCCTTTGTTATGAAAACTGTAACAGCCGACACTGAATGTTTAATCACTCAAGAGCTGTAAACACCGGGTCCTTTCCTAAGCATGGCAACGGACACTCAATTTTGAACTTTCAGTCCAAACACTAAATTTCAGAATAGGTGAGATGGACGAACGGTGAAAAGTAGGACGAGATTTTAGCCATAAATTAGGTAATAAATAAGAGTTTGTGCTTCGTCGCCCAGTGTAAAACTCATTATGATATTTCATGTTTTAAAATTTTAGAGAAAAGATGGTGATCTTAAAGAATGTTTATGTGATATTGCTCTATAGTAACATTTTTAGATAAAACTTATAATTAATATAAGCTTTTAAAAATACCACCTGTGTCACAATTGGGCGGAATAACTCGGCCTACCAGTTATGCATGAATAATAACGCGATCAAATTATATTTCTCGATGAACGATTACCAACCAAATTAACAGGTAAGTATTTACATAAGTAATAAAATTAATTAATAATAGAACTCCAAATATGAAATACGTTATAAAACTCTCATATGAACCATATATGTATACATAAAAGTTTTTCAGAACACGAACTGAATTTGAAAAGAGTTCATTTTCTAACATGCGCTTTCACCAATAAAAATTCCAATACCGAATGGCAGGCAGTGTTAAAATAATAAAAAATATATTTTTTCCAAATGCGGACACAAACACCGTTTCATTTGCACAAAATTGCGGTTCGAAGGAAAACAACTAGCGGGCTTCCCGCATGTGGGTGAATACTCCGGGAACCACGGAAGCGATATGAGCGCCATCTATCATCACGGACAAACAATTACTGCACCTCCGTGACTTTAGAATATCGTGAGCATTTTAGTGTTAAGCGACGGAGTTAAAATTCTGCTAGTTTTGTGAATTATATCGTGGAAAGTAAATTGTTTGTACATAATTTGATCTATTGATATTAAACTTTATAAATACCATACCTAGTCAATATTTTTACTTTTAAAATTTTGATCGATGATGCTCAGTTCACTGGTCTTACAAATACAGTTAAGGTCATCAAGATATTACATATTTCAGACTTATTAAAATGTAGGTTTGTTAATCAAAATTCCTGAGATATTCGTTAGCAAAAATGTAGATTAATATAGTTGATTCTTTGAAGGGCGGGCCGTGAGGGACACGATATGGCTAAAATGTATTAAAAACATTTTAATTGCGTTAGTTACACTTCGAGAATATCTAGACATTACAGCGAACTTTAATTTTGGCAAACCACAGAATTTATTTTTGTTGTATACGTTTGTAGAGATGAAAAATGTGAAATGAACCTTCAAAAGAGCACGAATAAAACTGAATGACGTTGAATGTGATCTGTGAACATGTTCCGCTAATGAAATGTGCGTATACTGTACATACATACATACATACATACATATTGCAGGTGGGTGCGAGAATGCATATAAACTCATTTGCAAAAAAAACGGGCACCTAAGCAATGAACCATTTGAAATGTTACTATTGGTTTGTTTGATAATTATAGATAGTTTTACTTTCACAATTTTGTAAATTAATAAGCAAATAATCGTTTTCGTCAGTATTATCATAAAATTTTGATAAAATTTATGGGTTTTAATGCTAAAGTTCACTAGTAGTGTATGCTCGCTAGTAGTGCATATGTTCGTGAAGTAAAAGTTAACAAAGATTTTTGTTTGTTTTTTCTTTAATATAGTAAAAGCAGATAAATGTTTAGTATCGAGTGTGACCCCCTCTAGCTGAAATCACAGCTTGAATTCGTCTGGGTACGCTAGCGAGGATATCCCGGATACTTGCTTGCGGAATACGTTCCCACTCCGCGGTAATCACATTCTTCAGCTCTCTGATGGTCTGCGGAGCCGGTTGTACTGATCTCACGCGTCGTTTCAGAACGTCCCAGACATGCTCTATAGGATTGAGGTCGGGACTTCGAGCTGGCCAATCCAAACGACGAATGCCGACCTCTTGCACATACGCTTCCACATCGCCAGACCGGTGGGCGCGAGCGTTGTCGTCCATAAAAATTGAGTCTTCGCCTAAAGCGGCTAATGCGGGTTGTGCATGAGGCATTAGAACTTCCGTTATGTATCGATGTTCAGTCAGTGAGCCGTTTTCAATGAAGACTAACTCTGTACGATCCATTGAATTTATTCCTGCCCAAAACATAACAGAGCCCCCACCATAAGGTGTGATTTCTTCAAAACAAGCCTCTGCAAAGCGTTCTCCTCGTCTTCGTAGCACTCGCCGACGTCGATCTTCACCGAACAGAGATATCCTGGCTTCATCGGAGAACAATACCCTATTGCAGTCTTCTTGAGTCCATGACTCACAATTTCGAGCAAACCTAAGCCTGGCAACTCTGTGCTCACGGAGTAACTTAGGGCCGCGGGCCGGGCGATGACTGCGTATATTGGCCGCGAGAAGCCTCCTCCTGACCGTCCATAGACTAATATGCACATTTCTTACTTCTTCGAGGTTGTTCTTAAGGTCCACATACGAAGACTTGCGATTTCTCAATGCGCGACTCACAAGAAAACGATCATCCCGTGGTTGGGTACATGGTTTTCTTCCAGAACCAGGCCTTCTCTCGACGGAACCGGTGTCTTGATACCGCTGCCAGGTCCTTTGAACCGTCGAGCGACTCACACTTAGCCTCTGAGCCACGAAGCATTGGCTGCAACACTCTTCGAGCAGCGCAATAATTTTGGTAGCTTTTACCACTTTCTCTAACATTATTGAGACAGCTAAACAGCAATAAATGAAGCTTTGACAATTAAGAATAGGAAATAAATTCATAAAAATTTACTAAAAGTTATGAAAACTCTTAACTTTTACTTCACGAGCATATATACTACTAGCGAGCATACACTACTAGTGAACTTTAGCATTAAAACCCAAAAAAATATCAAAATTTTATGATAATACTGACGAAAACGATTATTTGCTTATTAATTTACAAAATTGTGAAAGTAAAACTACCTATAATTATCAAACAAACCAATAGTAACATTTGAAATGGTTCATTGCTTAGGTGCCCGTTTTTTTTGCAAATGAGTTTATAATACATACTTATTATTTAACAGATTATGTTTACGTTATTAACTTAAACAATCCTTTCTATCTTGTTTAAACAATGCTCCGAATTTTTCGGCTAAATCTGTAAGTCGATAAATTCCGATTATCACTAAAAAGGAACCTGAGTCAACTTACGAGGATTGGCTTGGCAGTTAGATGAATGTTGTTGCAGCAAAATATACTAACGTATTTAGGAGAATTTAGTGGAGAGACAGAGAGAGGCAGAGATTATCGGAATTTCCCTACATTTGGATTTACCCCAATAGACCATAGGATTTTTTTATTGCTATGAATGGTGAAACGACCATGCCATTCGCCTGATGGTAAGCGATAAGACTGCTCATGAACAGCAGCAAAACCAAATAGCACCTCGAATTAAACAGCAATGCTTGCCACTCCACTGGGCGGTTGTACCCATCCAGGCGGCGTCTCTCAAATGAGAGACGTACCACCAGTAAATATAAGTCTACTTTTATTTCTTTGTTATTGGTTTCTTTTTTATGTGTTGTGTATTATAGTATAATTGTGTCCATAAAAAATATTTTCTTTCATGTATTGGGCACTCTATATTTCTAACACTTTTTACCCTTTTAAAACTAGATCGTATATTCGACATGAAAAGAAGAATAGCCAGTATTTTTTCACTGTATTTGTTCGAAGAGTGGTACCAGCCGGAACATGACGCCACAGATAAAACAGAGAACATTTATGGTTGTTATGTTTGAAAGGTCATAAACGTAAATGTGGTCACTAGGGACTTTATGAAGCATGCTTTAATAAACGAATAAAATATTTGATGGTTGGTCGATACTGAAGCTATGAGGATGAGTTGAAAATATTAAATTTGTCATGTCAGATTTTGTACAAATGAATATGATATAAATGAATAGCTGAACTAGATTTTATTGTCCGAGTGACATAAGATAAACTATGATTGTTCATGTAGCGAAAGAAAATCGTAAAATAATCTTCATTTTTAATTTAATTATTGTTATAATTAAGGTTTTTTATAATATATAATATATACCGGGTATCTCAAGAGTGCTACCGAAAACGAAGCCGGGTGGTAGTTTTAGTGACTACAAACACAATGTAACTAAAAATTTCGCAAAGAAACGCGACAGTTATTTTTTATGATTTTTTAAATATCGTCATTTTTGGGTGGTAAATCCATAGTTTTTGCTATAATAATAATTTAAACTCTTTTATACCTTAGATTATTTACAAATAAAAGTGTATACACTATTATCTTTGGAAAAAAATGCATTTACCACCCAAATATAGTCATAGGAAAAAAATAACAAAAAAAAATTGTCGCTTTTTTTTTAACTTTTTCTGTTGCATTGTGTTTGAAGTCGCTTAAACTACCACCCGGCTTCGTTTTCGGTAGCAGTCTTGATATACCCTGTATATATATGACGAATATGTCTATTTAGGACAAGTGGTCCGGTTAGGCAGCTCTAATTTCGAGAGAGAGGTCAATCGTCGAATCCAACTCGGTTGAGCAGCGTTCTGGAAACTTCGCGACGTCTTCTCGTCCAAAATACCTCAGTGCCTAAAATGGAAAGTCTTCGATAGTTGTGTGTTACCAGTGATGACATACGGCACCGAGACGTGGCCTCTCACTGTGGGCCTCATTAAAAGGCAAAGTTACTCAACGAGCCATGGAGCGGGCTATGCTCGGTGTTTCCCTACGAGATCGAATCAGAAATGAGGAGATCCGTAGGAGAACCAAGGTTACCGACATAGCCCATAGGATTGGTAAGTTGAAGTGGCAGTGGGCCGGGCACATAGCTCGTAGAACCGATGGCCGTTGGGGCCGAAAGGTTCTTGAGTGGAGGCCACGTACAGGCCACGTACACGTACGCCTACAAGGTGGACGGACGATCTGGCTAAGGTTGCAGGAAGTCGCTGGATGCAGGCCGCTTCCAACAGGTCATTGTGGAGATCATTGGGGGAGGCCTATGTTCAGCAGTGGACTTCCTGTGGCTGATATGATGATGATGATGATGATGAAGGGTTTTTTGTCAAAGTAAAGGATAGAGTATCGTTTAATACCCCTTGCAAAGATTTTCTGTAAAAATTCTACGACATAACTTGTTAAAAAGCACGACAAAATATTATCTTAATACACTTTAATTGGAAAACATCAGTAAAAAAACTTGGATACTGTACTAATTAATGTTTTCAGCATTAATTGCAATTGCCATGGTAGCAATTCGTTCCGCTCCACATAACCAATAGTTTGATATTAAATAAAAGGTAATAAAGAAACATAATACGCCACAATCAATCTAAAGTTAATATGTCAGTTCAATATAAGACAAATACGACACTCAATTGATTGTTGTGAGAAATAAACGCGGGAGAATCAGTAGCGAGGCGTCGGAAATTGCTTGTGTGTCGACGGAGACGCTGGTCGGATCGTTTCTGTCTCAGTTTAATATAGTTTAACTTTTAAAATTACATTGTATAACCTATATTGTATAGTTTGCTACATTGTAGAGACATTTATGAGATTTTGGGTCAGAAAACAAGTCGATTTTGTGGTTATACGACCAGTTTATAGAGGAAAGGAGTCAATTATTTAAGAACAAAATCTACTTTAAAATATTGAGTAAGAAAGAAATGTCTAACTAATATTATAAAGAGGAAACATTTGATTGTTTGTTTGCATAGAATAGACTCTCAAACTACAGGACCGATTTGAAAAGTCCATGTACAATTAGCATCCTACGTTATCTCTGATGAATACAGACGATAAAATATTTTCAAAAAAGTATATCTGCATCCGGGCAGAGCCAAGCCGCTAGTATATTATGATTTGTATATTTTGCTACATTTGTGAGATTTTGGGTCAGCAAAACAACTTCTTTTTGTGGCAGTACCAGTGTTTGGGAAAAGAGCAGCATTTCCACTATTTCAAACTTCAAGCAGGGAGTAAGATTAAACCAGGTTATCGAATTAGAAGAATTGATAGGTATAGTAATACTAATTTATCTCATGTTTTGTTGAAATAAAGTTTCATCCGAGAACCGACACTAGTATGGTACAGAACACGGTAGGGAAAATTATAGTTTTAGTTAAATTAAATTACTAGCACAAACTTTGTTGCTTTTGCACGACTTTTCATGACTTCTAGTGAAAAAGTTTTTCCGGGATTAATCTCCTACAATATTTTTCCTATACCGTCCTCGATAAATGGTCTATCCAACACCAAAATATTTTTTCATATCGGACTAGTAGTTCCGTGGTTTAGCGCGTTCAAACAAACAGACTCTTCAGCATTATACATTTAACATTAGTATTGATATAATTTTAACATCAAATCATGGCGAAAAGTAAAATCTTTCTATACGTTCTGAATGTTTCCTGAAGTGTGGTGGATATAAATTGTACTCTACGGCAGCGCCGTGTCATTGCGGGTACGATTGGCCGAGTGTCACGGAACGTTAAAATAAGCGCGCATTACAAGGGTTAATTGCAATTATTTTGTGTTGTGAAAATATTGTTTAATTTATAAGACAGTGTAGATTGTTTTGGTAAAATGGCTTCCGATTTACATTTAGCATATTTTGTTTAAGGAAAACGTTTTAACTTTATGTTTTAAGTTCGTAATTACTTTAACAGTTTTTAGGGTAATTTTGAGAAAAGTTGCGCCATATTTTATAAATGTAACCCGAATGTTTGCTGAGACTGAATTTGTATAAATTCAGGCTAAATTAAATGACCGAAAAAATAAGTTTGAATTTGAAGTATACTGAATAAATATTTATAATTATACTGACGTTTCACCTTGTGTCTCATAAGGTAATAGGGCACGAGCCTATCGCCATAAAAAGTTCCAAACTCCGGTCTTATATAAAAAGAAAATTCCTATATCACTCGACGCGGAATTCGAACCCGAGACCAATTGCAATCGTACCGTAGTACGACAGCGCCACCAAGGCAATAAGGAGAGCACTATTTAATACAATATTTTATATTTCCGTTGTTGTCCGGTATTCACTATTGTAGCACATAAAACTAGTTTTATTTTAATTTACAACAATGTATTTGATGTATATTTGAGCCGTTCTCACGCGGCGCAATTCCGTTTACATTCGCAGCGGGTATTATGAAGGAGTCTTAGTTTCGTGTCGCAGAGAACTAGTTCTAGGTATTATGGTGCCTACATCGTGTACATGGCTGGTATTTTTGGAAGAAAATGATAATTACTTGCAATAAAAATTATATATCCAATTACTTATTTAAGGCTTTGCATATCCTTTATTAGTAAAAGACTTAATAAACATAACAAAATACAAGATTTTCCGCGTCCCTTTACAAATTTTATGTTAGGCCTAAGTCCGAATCTTTGGGAAAGCCATCTTTCCAAAATCACTTCATCATCATCATCTCAGCCAAAGGAAGTCCACTGCTGAACATAGGCCTCCCCCAAGGATTTCCACATCGACCTATTGGAAGCGGCCTGTATCCAGTTACTTCCTGCAACCTTAGTCAGTCATCCGTCCACCTTGTAGGCGGGCGTTCGATATATCGCTTGTCATTTAATGTCCTATAATTAAATATTAAATATCACCCAACAGTCACATACATAGTCTTGACCCCATACTAAGATCGAGTTTTGTGTTGTGGGTATCAGGAACTACGAGAGACTTTTCGGTCTTACAAAAACCTAGACCCGAAAGAAATATTTGTGGGCGGAACAAACATTTCTTTCAGTGCGGGGATCGAACACGAGGCTTCTCGTTTCACATGCGGCATCTAACTGCGCCACGGAGGCTGTCAATTATGTCCTTTATTATATCTAGTTCTATATATCAGTAATTGTAATGCTATTATATATTTTTGTGTATCTCCGCTTGTAATTTACTAACTAATAATTTTCTTTACAAATGGCAAGCTTTGTATAGGAAACACCTAAAAACTATCTAGTTGTAGCGAGTGAGGCGACACTGATTTACGCCCGGCTTAACAAGATATATCGCGTCCGATGCACGATAAGAGATATGTAATTTGGACAGAACTTCTGATGGAACTTTTAAATAAATAAAAAAAGGATCACACTGGCAGTAATAGTCTTAGAGAACTAGTTGCCATTAATAAAAAAAAAAAAAATCACTGTTTCGCCTTCGTCAATTTTAATTTTAATGCTATTTTTATATTTCATAATGGCTTTCTAAGAAGACATAATATACAAGTCTAGTTTGGAAACGACTATCATTATCATTACTTATTTGTTATTTTTAAGGAATCGTACCGTAATATTGTTCTCTCTCGGTCTACATAGGGTGTCTACATAGGGTGGAAAGGGGAAAGTAGAAAGGGGCGTGGGAAGGGGGGGGGGGGATGTATACAAATATAAATACTAAATATCTGCGACAATAAATTAACGATTTTAAATAACTTTTTTTTCGGAACGAATTATACATAATGTTGGTCACATAAAATATGGTGATGATCTGATGAATAGGTACATATCTGGAGAGCAGACCTCCACAAAACTTTGCAGAAACGTAATGATTTTTCGTCCATTAGGTTAAGTATACCGGGTATCTCAAGACTGCTACCGAAAACGAAGCCGGGTGGTAGTTTTAGTGGCTACAAACACAATGCAATTAAAAATTTCGCTTAGAAACGCGACCATTATTTTTTATGCTTTTTTAAATATCGTCATTTTTGGGTGGTAAATCCATAGATTTTGCTAAAATAATAATTTAAACTCTCTTATATCTTAGAGTATTTATAAATTAAAAGGTATACACTATTATTTTAGGAAAAAATGTATTTACCACCAAAATATGGCAATAGGAAAAAAATTACAAAAAAAAAAATTGTCGCTTTTTTTTGCAACTTTTTCTGTTGCATTGTGTCTGAAGTCGCTTAAACTACCACCCGGCTTCGTTTTCGGTAGCAGTCTTGATATACCCTGTATGTATGTGTTTTATTAAAAATAGGAAGTCAAGAAGGTGTAGAGGTGAGGGGGTAACGAATGATTACCACGCATAAGTGTACTCAATATCTCTAGCAGGTTGAGCCGATTTTAGTATTTTCTTTATCATAAAAACGAAATGACAGTGTAGCTTCCTTAAAAATCATAAAATATTAATTTCGTTTCTGAAATTATAAAGGATCACAATGGTTCATTTTTTATATACATTGATTCCAGTTTTCATTATATGATTACCTTTGGCATCATTACAATTCTTATGAAAAAGTAATAAATAAAATTTTTTATTAAAAATTAAAAGACCGACTTCAATGTGCACTACAAAGTAATAAATAATATATATTTCATTGTGCTAGTACACATTGATTATTTTTCTTATTGACTAGACTAGCCAACAAATCTTAAATACGTAATATTTTGAAGGCGGGTCGCCAAGTGACGAACACGACGACCTACACAAAAAATTTAATTTGTGTAAAACATCCTAGCGAAAAGCACGCAATTTCACACACAATATTAATTTGTCTTAATCTATATAAACTTACGCCATTTTCCCAGAAGGGATACCCCTTCTTCATTTTCCCAGAAGGGTATGCAGAGATTCTCCTGGTATAAACCAGGACACCCGCGTTACGCCTTGCGTGTTTTGTCCCTCGGTGTGATTGGGGGCGAGAGTCTATAGTCATATCGGGTGCAAATTCCAGTCCCTGTCCTGATAACTAATAGAAAAATCGCCCGTCCTTAATATATCAGCTCTTAATCAATATTGTTGTGTATCGGACTTATCTACAATCGAGGGAAACATACAAACTTAAGAACCTTTCCCTTTCTTATACTTTCCTCACTATGATTCCTATCACTGTTAAAGTAATTGTATATAAATATGCAAATTACTCCAATACGTCAATGGTGTACCCTGGAGTTGAAAACCTTGACCACTGTATCTTTGATCGTATGCAATACATTAAAATTAGACCACACATATGTCACATATTAATTCTATTAAAATTTCAACAAATGTACACGTAGGATCAATATGTCAAATTAATTTGTTTCTAGTTTACATATGGACCTAACTGAGCGCCAACGATACATCTACAAGTAGGTAATATTCAACTGTGTTACATTACATTACTTAAATTTGTTCTCGTTTGGCACTTGGCGACCCGCCTTCAAAATATTACGTATTTAAGATTTGTTGGCTAGTCTAGTCAATAAGAAAATTAATCAATCAACTAGCACAATGAAATATATATTATTTATTACTTTGTAGTGCACATTGAAGTCGGTCTTTTTATTTTTAATTAAATTATTTTATTCATAGATGTGTAGATTTTCTAATATTTTTGGAATAGGAATTTTACGGCACTAAAATGCTTTCGGATCCGGACAATACATAAAAAAATAATATGATTTATTTGCCACATACAAATTAACAAAAAAGAAGTGTTATTTAACCTAAACAAACCTTAGTTTATATTTGTTGCAAATGGTGTTCTACACATATAATGAAGATTTTCCTTAGTGCCTCACTAAGCAACCAATACACTCAGAAGTTGCTAAACAGGGTCGCTCATTTGCGGAATTAGAATCGGAGTTGTTCCACCGACATATTCTGCGTGTTAAATACAGAGTAGTTGTTTTTTTAATTTTTATTTCAATTTTTGTTTCGTTATATTATTCGTTTCGTTTATTGTAAAATGTTATTTCATAGTTTATATTTTTGCTTTTTTCTGCATTTACTTATTGTATTCTGTTTTTTTATTGCAATGAGTAGCTAGACGAGCATGCCGTTCGCTTGATGGTAGGCGATACGTTTCCGTTTCCGTTCCGTAATTCCGTCCATCATCTTAATTCTATTGTATCTTTTAACAAAAACTTTATTGTTTAACTAGGTCATTAACTATGAAACACAAATACCAAAATGAAATTTGTTACTTCACAACTAATTTGAAGTTTTGGAAAGTACCGTCTAGTACTGTCAACATCGATAATCCAATTATTAAATTATGCGAAAAGTTAAACTTGCTTATCTCTGCTAGTTTCAAAATGGAGAATTCTTTATTATATATTTCGGTTAGTTTTCAGGATTTTTATTGTTTCATCTTTCTTCGTGTGAGTCGCAGTAATGAAGATTCAAAGTGGCTACAGAAGAATCTTATTTTTAGAGACGTTAAAATATAGCGTTTTGTTGGTGCAGTGTAAACTTCAGCACCTTTACATAAAACTCGCATTTGTTTTCGAGGGAAGTTTGTTTTAAAATATTTTTTATTCCCGCGTCGTATATGTTTAGTCTGAAGATTTACAACTCCCTTGAGCTGGTATGTTGATTACAAAACTAAAAGAACATTTACTTTGGAAATTAACAAAGCAGAAAAGTTTAGCCTTACAATAAAACAAGGAAAATATTTATAATGCTTACTACTAGGTAAAAAATATGATCTTTGGATTCTTTTTATATACCAAGAAAATAAAAATACTGAGAACCAAGACCCGAAAATGTAGGTTAGAACTTGATGGCATGAATGGAATTGGAACAACCAAGAAATATCAATGAAATTTTAAATATTAACTGAACCGAACTCAGTGAAAGTTGAAAATTCTACTAACTCATGTGAAGATATTTTGCGACGAATAAAACGCTCATAAAAATAAAACATCGTGAGAAAACCTGCATACCATAGATATTTCATTTATAAGAATTTCTATGGTATGTAAGTCAGTCAACCCGCACTAGGCCAGCGTGGTGGCCGAGAGCAAGCCGTTCGCCTGATGGTAAACGATACGACCGCTCATAAACATTAGTAAAACCAAACAACACCTTGAATTACAAAGCAGTACTTGGCATTCCACTGTCTTGTCTTGGCATTACAATGTCAATCAATCCGAAACACAACAGTGCATTTACACTGCTATTTCACGGGAGAAATAGACATTGCGGTGGTACCTACCCAGATTTAAAACAGATCACAATAATGATAACTGATAAACACCTCCGTCGATCGGAAAGAGTTTTGCTATGCGAAATCATAAAGACAGGACATAACGAGATGGGGTGGGAAAAGCTGTATAGTGGACGGCTGTCTCGTCGAGAAAGTTAGTACCCGAAATGATGTTTCTGATGTGACTTAGATTTCGGACTCAAAAAAGTATCTGAACTCGGGTGGATTCGGGCCGGCCCGCTAGTTAAAGATAAAAAATATCCTATGTCCTTTCTCAAAATGCCTTTGTTATCATCAAAATGTCATCATCGAAATGGGTATAGCTATCCCGGAGTTAACTTCGCGCATATTTGAAATTAATACACCAAATCTATTTTCTATCTATCTCTCCAACAGCTGGATAGAGTTGAATATTCTATGAGAAGTTGATGTTAAATCTTTAAAAAGATATTAATTTAATATTATGTAATTTTATAATAATGTTCTTGATTTTTTATGAAAAGGACGCACAATACTAGAATCTCTTTCTGGTACTCGATTGAAAGCAAGTGGCAGCCCTATATAATCAGATATTTTTTTAACTTTCAAACGTGGTCTAATCCTTCCACTTCTTTTCAAAAATATCCAAATCCAATTGCTTTGTTTGCTTAAGTAGTCAAATCCAACACTTACAACCAATAGTAGCGAAATCCAATTCAATGTCGTTTTTCTGATTAAATACACTATAAACTTTCATTTACACATTGGAATTTTCACCTCAAACCTTGAAACTATCACACTTCCAGCTTAATATCATCTATAAAAACACCAGGCAAAAAATGTACAATTGCTCGATTTGTACAAAAGTGGATTTGGCTAGTATTGAAAATTACCTCCTGAATTGTATAAAAAATTAAAATATATACGTGATGTAGAATAACATTATACAATAGTTGATGACAATGGTTATGATAGTTTTTTGCCCTAACGACTTCATGAATAATTGTACCGATAACCTTCTTATTACCTGTTAGAATTGAAAAAAATATGTCTCAATCTTTCGACACCGCAGACACCTATACTCCATCGGTTTAGGTACTTAACTAAATGTAAACAAACCAGAACACGTGACGCATGATTGTTCAACATTTTATTGCAATGTCCAATTTACGAATATTTTCTTAGTCAACCAAATAACAAGTATTAACAACAATAAACGGCAGCTTATAACAAATAATAACTAAAACAGAGTAAAGAACAACACAATGAATACTTCCAAACACTTCACCACTTCACGAAAACAGTAAGTATATTAACGCAATGAATATTATTTGGCTGCCATAGATAACATATGATGATGCTTAGTTATCCGACCTAACGCGTTATCTTTCATTTAAATGGTCGCATTACGGTACAGTCGTACTTCTAGATTTTGTAGCATAATATTTCATGTAACTTCTAAGAAAATGTTTTGGATGCCGGACTATAATTTGAGTCTTTTTTTTTAACAGATTGCATTATGTAAAATTAGATAATTTAATTTAGATAATTGAATTATGATCTTACATAATTTAATTGTTTCCAAGCTCACACATTCATAGTTATAATTGTTATAATAAATTTGAACATGCAATGTAGTTTTACATTTACGTAAACATTTTTTTGTAATTTTTCAATTAATTTAGAAATCAGAAATGTCAATGTTAAATAACCTTTTTTATGGTTTGTTTACATTTAGTTAAGTACCTAAACCGATGGAGTATATACACGTGTTGTCAACCAAAATCGTATTACTTGAATTATTTTTTAAAGTTCATATATTTAACAAATATCATACAAAATAATTAACAACTCTAATTTACCTTTATAGTAACTTGTATTATATGAAAACCTGAAAGTAAGGAAGGCATTGCAGAATACAGCAGTATTTCACACGAAGCTCCACTGGAATAAAAACACGTGCAACGGAGTCGACGGGTGACCTTCCCAAGCCTCGTGATGTGTCCGTAAACAACAGCTACGGAAACTTTAATCGATGTTCTATAGCAGAAACCTTTTTATAAACATACCTACTGAGTTTTATATCTATAGTCACTTCATTAGTGAAGAAACACATTTATTAATTTTTATGTTCTGTGTGTTTCTACATTTTATATACAACTATTGAAACTTATTATTTAATATATTATTTAAATAATGTAAATTAAAATAACAGACGAGGAAGTTGTAACGGAAGGTTTTTAGGTTATCATTTATGGGTATATTATCGTTTAAATTGGAAGGCCTAAATACGTTAATACAGACAATAATGGTTTATTAATTTTGTTACTGCATATGTCCAGCAAATGAGCAAGCAAGTTAGTGATGGTAACTGATAACTGCCGCCCATGAACATCCATAGCGTTTGGATTATGGATGTGTTGCCGCCCCATCAAATTAGGAGGGGAGCAGGAAGGAAAAAAGATGGGAGGAAAGAAGGGGTATGAGGCATCCGGTAATATCAACCATCGAACGAAACACGAAACGCGACAGCAAAGCTGTCTCCTTAGGTCGATTTCCTGTGAGATAGTGGTACCGCCACAGAAGAGGCTGCCCATTCATGCTGAGTCATGACTGACAACAATGTTTCTATCACCTCCAAAAAACTTTAAGACATCTTTATACTTCCTTAGAACAATACTTCAGACAGTTTCCTAATTAGTGATACTACTTGCAAACTTTATTACAAAGTGGTAAATAAGTGAACAACAAACCTCTGAGAAAATGTACGAGTATACGATCATGTAAAATGAGTACCGGTAAATTTTATTAGCCTCAGGAGAGGTTTTCATATGCCTAAATGATTTATATCTCCACGGGGTCTTTTGACATAGTCCTGCTCCGTTCTTGTTTATTACCTGTTTTGCATCGAAACCGGTGGAATTCATGGTTGAGGCTACGTTTCATTGATGATCTCTACTAGGCGTATTGGCGTTTATGACTGGAAAATATGGGTTTATTTCCGATGTTGCGATGTTGGGAAACCAATTGGGAATATAGTCTGGGGGCGCGGCCGAGCCCCCTCCAAGTCGAGCTATAGGCCGTAACATCCTTTTCTCGAAGCAACTCAGACCATTTTCAACCCCCTATAACTTCGTTGTGGCTAAAGCATGAAGCATGAATTTTCAGTTACTAAGCAGGCATTGTGTAAACACGGTATATTTAAAATTTCATTTAATTTGAACCAGTAGTTTAAGAATTATAACTTGTCAATCTTTCGTAATTTTGTCACTCACTGACTGACTGACCGATCATCAAAAGTCTAAGGCACTTCTAGCAGACATAGAACCTTCAAATTTGGAATATAATTAGTGTTTAGTGTCTAAAGTAAGGGAAAATTCAAACATTTCATAATTTGTGTCTAGTTTTCTAGATAGACCAACTGCGTGAATAACTTTGTAATTCCATATAAATGTATAGGATTACAAAGTAACATCTGCAGTTAATGAATCATTGTACCCGTATATAATGGAATAATAGTTGTAGATAGATATCTATATACATGAGGCATAACAGGAGGGGATATAGAGAGGGAAATGGTGTATTCAGCCCATGAAGCTGTACAACATTCCTCTAGAAAAACATGACGAAGAAAAACTTGCAAATAAATAGATTAAATAACTCGAAAATATCAATTACAATGAAAGAAAGAACATTAATAATCAAATCCGCAATATTTGTGATAAATTGATACCTACAAAAATAAGAAAAATCCATAAGACAGAGGCTTTAAGAAAAATCGTTAGTGATATTCTAGAAGTAAGAAGTACCGAAAAGGCAAAAAGTAGGACTCTACAAAAAGACGTGAGATCCCATCAAAAACATCCTGTAAAAAAATTCCAAGTCTCGCAGCTCAGGTTTTCTACCGCAAAAAGTTGTGAGATGCATGTAATACCAAGTCGATTAATTTATTTAGTCCTTAAGGGACCTTCTATATAAAGTTATTACGTTAGTTATTACCATATCAATATTAAAAATTCTTTACGTTTTAAATAAATAGATCGACTTGGCCAGCAGCATTATGTATAAATTGTACGATACATTATGTTTTCATGCGATGGCCAAGTCGATCCATTTATTTAAAACGTAAAGAACTTTTAATATTGATATGGTAATAACTAACGTAATAACTTTATATAGAAGGTCCCTTAAGGACTAAATAAATTAATCGACTTGGTATTACATGCATCTCACAACTTTTTGCGGTAGAAAACCTGAGCTGCGAGACTTGGAATTTTTTTACAGGATGTTTTTGATGGGTCGCTTTATTGGTATAAGGGTTTTGGTGGAGAATATAGAGAGAGAAATGGAAGGTATTTAAAATATCATCAAATAAAAATATCATCATCATCATCATCATATCAGCCACAGGAAGTCCACTGCTGAACATAGGCCTCCCCCAATGATCTCCACAATGACCTGTTGGAAGCGGCCTGCATCCAGCGACTTCCTGCGACCTTAGTCAGATCGTCCGTCCACCTTGTAGGCGGGCGTCCGACACTTCGCTTGCCTGTACGTGGCCTCCACTCGAGAACCTTTCTACCCCAATGGCCATCGGTTCTACGAGCAATGTGCCCGGCCCACTGCCACTTCAACTTGCCAATCCTATGGCCTATGTCGGTAACCTTGGTTCTCCTAAAAATAAAAATATATTTTAATAAAAAATATTTTATTTTTATTTTTAAGAAGTCTTTTATCTCTAAATACTATTTCTGAATATGTATGTGTAATAACTGTACATACTATTTTAACCCATATTATCCCAAGGTCTCAAAATAACAAAAATAATTAATTATTTTAACTAATTTGGGAAAAGTCAAAACAGTCAAAACAATATTTTTTATTTTTTTATTTACTATACATAATGTATTTCCAGACTGCACCTTAAATGGGGCGCTGGGAAAATATGCCAATGAGTTTTGTATGAAGGAATAAAAAACAAAACTATAACTTGCAAAGTATTTTATTGCTATATGACATTTGAAAAATTACTTTATTGAATATACATTAATAAATAAGTTAAAAATATATATGAATATATATATAATAGTATGGGAAGTTTGAGAACGATGTTGAGGCATACCAACTCCAAATTTGCTGTATATAAACTTAGAGTTTTATGGCATTGACGACATCGAATTTGAGTCTTATTGTTGACGATATAATGTCCTTTTTCATCCAGTCTAATTAAATCAGGCAATTTCTTCTTGAGAGACTGTTATAATAACCCACTCGTGTGCGTAGTGAACAAATTTAGCCCAAACGGATTGGTTTGCCATGAGTGTGTTGTTTGGTTCCTTGTTCTCCAAAATATGGTACCATTGACTGATGGATGTTTGTCTCCAGGAAAATACATGAGCTATCTTTCATTCATCATAATATCTCATAGAGGTCGGACTTTGGCGAATTTGTCGTCAGGAGGAGATAGTTATTATCGTAGACATGAACGTAACTCCGAAGCTCTTCAAATAGATTCCGAATCATACATGAAAAGTGGTACCTGACACAGCACCTGAGCATTAGCTAATAATTATTGTCCACCAGTCAAGTTGCTAATATGTCCTGAATGTTCTTCTCGGCTATCTCTGTCGCTCAAAGCGTTGTGTGCCGGCGATTTAATGAATATATTCACAAAAATTATCGGGCTATCTTCCTCCAGTATTGATATAATATCATTAACATTTAACCTGGTAAGAAAAGAGTATGATTAAAAGATTAAATAATATACATAATCTAAGTTCTCGAAGAAAATGTTCATGGTGCCTACTATTCCCAATGCACCTCAAATGGGGCGTTACGGAAAACTCGCAAAATATATACAAAAATAATGTAATATCGTTATCATCAATATACTAAATAAAAGTTTGATGTATAACAATGTAAATATCGGTATTTATATGAATTCAAAAAATTACACCTTTATGTAGTAACGTACCTTTTTCCAAAACTCGTATTGTATGAAATTCACTTTTTTTCACCGACTATAAAAAAGAAACTAACTTGAATTTTAAATATCAACACTTATTGTGCCGTCGACAAATGCATCTAAATAACGACTGCAATTCAATTTACCCACTTATATTCAAATATTCGGTGTTAACTGGTGTGACCTTAAAATATTAGTGCACCTTAAATGGGGCGCTAGGATAATATGGGATAATATTATTCGGAAAATCAATTTGTTAAAAGTCGGTACTCCCATTCAGTTTTGAGTTAAATAATTACTTTAACTGGTTAGAGATCATTTCTTCGGGGCTCTAGGATGGCGCTAAGCTAAGCTAAGCCATTCTCAAAACAATTAATTACGAAAAAATAGTTTAAACAATATTCCAAGTTGAACATAGATCAAATTCATCCGAAGTTCAGTTTAAAAGGCCCCAAAAAGATTGAAGAGCTAGGGAAGATAACTCGTCCAATTTAAGTCAAGACGGGAAAGCTAGTTTTATCTGTGAGGTGCTTATAACACGGCCCTTATTTGACGCGAGATAGCAATGACTAGCGACACTATGTAGCTGAAACACAAGGTTAGGACATAGAACAAATGTATCTATGTTTATATCGTTCATAATTTTGAAGGTACCTAGTTCATTAGAAAGTTTATATATGACGTCTGGAGTTAGGTGTCAAGACAGTAAGGAAGAAACGGTAATTAAGTGGTTTAATGTTAAACCATGTTTTTTATTATTTTACTGTCTAATGAAAATACTTCGCTGTTATGTTGAATGATCGAGCAGCGGGGATAATTATGATACCGACTCACCTTCTTACACATTACAATAATCTTATCACTAAAGTATATAGGATCAGCGCAACATATTTATAAAAAATATTCTTTTTACATTTGCGGTTCCGCTCGCTGGCCTGTCATTAATTTCAACTGAAGAGATTATATTTTTTATTTCTGGTAGCTTTTACTGGAAATCGATCCTATGCCATATCTTTTACGACCCATTTACGTTACCACTGAACCAAAAGTACCGAGAAGTAAAAGAAAATAATAAAACAAACTGTACGCGCGATAAATCTTCCATCCCAGTTGGCTTTAGACACAAACCATGTTTTTTACGAAGCCTCGCTAACTAGATTAAAGTTGTAAAAAGTGCAATGCTAGAACAGGCGACCTAATAACTTTTTACTTAATAAACTTACATCGGAATTGTCTATGGTGCAAGTTTGCGGTGACGTCTACGACGAGCAAGCTGACTTCAGCACTTTCATGATATTCGTTTAACCTGAATTCATATCTAGGGGACGACTGACGGCTATTTAAATTTTTTGCACGATCTTTGTTTTGATTACTACGTGAATTTTACAAATGTGAACTCTTCATGTAAAAGTAAAGATAATAATATTAACAGGGTATATCAAATATGTTACCGAAAACCAAATTTCAGATATTGCAGCTAAACATTTTGCAAAAAATGTGACGATATTTTTTGTTATTTTTTTCCTATCGTCGTATGTTGGTGATTAATACATGGTTTTTTTTTCTAAAATAATAGTGTACATGTTTTTATTTTAAAAGAGATGCTATGATACGCAAGGTTTAAAATTATTTTTGTTTGGAAAACTATGGATTTACCACCCAGACACGATGATATTTAGAATTTCACAAAAAAAATAATAATTGCAAAATTTTTAGTTGCATTGTGTTTGTACTCTAAAACTACCACCCGTCTTCGTTTTCCGTAGCAGGCTTTGTTATGTCCTGGATGGATGTATGTAGGTCATATACATAAGTACTCATCTAATTGAAACCACAACCTCCAGCACAGAAATCTAACTTTTGAACTATTTTCGGTAGTGATGTGAATTCGTAAACAGTGGAAACTTTTTGTAGAAAACTTGAAGACTTAAGATGTTGATTTGTAAATATTTTTTTTGGGTTGCGACATCTCATAAGATACAAAGTAGTAAGGAAAAAAAATGAGTTCCATAATTTAATTTCAGATGGTTCCATTATACATAGATTTTAACTTTACATTTTATTTTTATGGTAAGCGATACGACCGCTCTTGGACAGTAGCAAAACCAAATAACACCATGAAATACAAAGCAATGCTTGGCATTATAATCGCTCGCCATCCTGAGACCTACGATTTTAATTTCATCTCTCAGTAGCTTCTCTGGCTGCAATGTCTTTCAAACCGAAACACGTACGTGCATTTACACTGCTGTTTGGCGAAATAAATAGATATTATGATGGTTCCTATTCAGGTGGCCTCTCACATTTGAGAGACTTATCACCTGTACAATTTACATTATATTTCGTTTTTAACTTAGTACTTAATTGGACGGTTCCCCGCTTGGATTGTTACTTCAGTAAATATTTCATGATTTTATAAAATAAAGATTTATATAAAGATACAACATCTGTTCCTAAACTGAGTGCTGGTGGAAAAGAGCATTTAGTTTCCATATTGAGCTTATAATCATAGTTAAGTTGCTACGTACATGTTAATATTAAACTAAGCTGACACACTCAGGTGCTAAAGAGCGGGCGGCTTTAATGAAAATTATAAAATTTATCATAAAGAACAAACTTCATGGCTATTTGTAAGAATGAACGGGTACGACATTTTGTTAAATTTATTAATTTATACATTATTCACGTTATGCCCTGCCGAGAGAAAAATGAGAGGGGTACACCCTCTCATTTTTCCATTGGAAGAAATTACCTAGTGTGATAAAGTCGCATCTTGCACTATTATAATTATGTCATTTCTTTACTGTAATTGTTTCTTTATTTAGTGCAATAAAGAATTAAATAAAAGTGACAATAATTTTATAAAATAAATTCACCCTATATACATATAATGCGAAAAAAAAGCAAAACAAGATTTTTAAAATAATATTTTTGTTGAATAAAAATAATATTTTTAATATTTAATAATTCATAAAAAAAATTAATGATTGAATAATGTCTTATAGTTACTTTCTGGCGAATGATTGCAAATGAAGTAAATAAAAAAATATACTTTTTTAAGCTATTTATGACAAAACATTCTTGTTTATGTGTCCATATAACGTTTTGTAATTGTTTCAATTTATTTAGTTAAATTATGTTTAGGAATTTGACTATGTGAAAAAAGAAATATAATTGATGCGCAAATATTTTTTTGTTGCTAACCATACTTTTCGTGTGATATTTGACAAATTAAGGTCATTGACGTTCCTATTCTTATTTGAAACGCATTATACATGTTATGTTGCTTCTCATTTCGTCAGCTTTCTTCGCAATTTACCGTGGAGTCTATAAATAATGATTCAGAATGTTATGTACCATTTTTGTCTTTTTAGTTATTTATATATGATCTTCAAGGATATAAAAAACTATCATGTAAAAAACTATTCGTCCACGTCTTTAAAAGCATATGATACGTTTTTTGCAGCAATTTTCCGTTCCACTGATGCCGGCCCTAAAAGACGTTACGGCTCGTTGAGTGCTACGGTTATGTCGAACACAATACAAAAAGTGCCGGAATAAACCGCTTTTTGTCTTCATGTTGTATTTGGTTGTAACTACCGATAAATGCGGCATCGCTAACCTAAAAAGCATTTACGATAATCTGTTCTTCATGGACATTGTGGAGATTTAATTTTAGTATAGTGGTTACAAAAAAATGAAGTTATTATTATTATTTATTTATTTATTGAAGATAACAATAGTCCATTGTAAGTTATAGTTGATATACTACAATTTACAATATAAGCTGCACCAGCCAAGCAAAATAGTATTGCGTAAATGATATCACATTGTACAAGATAGCAATAACCTGTTGGAGAAACCTCAACAAATTGCCAGTACTGTTTTTACTTAATATATAATAACATGAATAATTAGTAAAAAAGATTTAACGCCATGTTTTTCAATCCACCTAATCAGCAAACTTCATAACAAATTGCTTCTTTTCATATTAATAACCTAGCTTTTAAACTTCATATTGAGCTCATCAAGCGCTAACGAAGCTTGCCAGAGTATTGGTTTGTTGTGTTTATTGTATACAACCACCCTTGGACTAACTATTGCAGGAGTGGTTCGCTCGTCACCGCTAGCCGCCAAAGCGAACTAAAATATAATTTACCATTTCAAACAAATATTTAATATTTCTAAAGCGGACTACAAACCAAAGCCATTTATGTTGGCAACATTGAACTGTTTTTATGACGTCGTTGCGTGTCGCTGGGCAACCGAGCTTTGCGCTTGTGTTGCCGACATGTCATCAATATATTGGCGGGCAACTCGTCCGGTGTCTTGTTGCCGACATGATTCCTTCCTTTTAGGCCGGCAGGTTGCATCGGCAGATTGTGTCGGCGGTTGGCAGTTTTAGTGTGTATTTTGCTCAAGTACTAAGCCTCTAAGAATTGGGTTAATATGATTTTTGGAGCATTGTTCAGTCGAGGATCTGTTGTTAGCGTAAAAGTGTAGTTATCAAGTGAAATTTCGATATTTATTTATCAAATAAAAAAACATGCAAAAATACTAATAATAATTATGACTGATATACACCCTTCTTTAGATGGTGTATTAATCCTATATCAAAATAACAAAAACGGATTTCTGTTGTTTGAAATTTGTGTACAAAATCGACGAAAAAGTATGATAATTTGAAAGCACTTGAATAAAAATATTCGAGTACGCATTTGAATGGCTTAGCTTGATTTTCTCGCGCTGTTGCATTTCTAGACCTAGTAGTAAAACAGCGGTAATATGTAAGATATAGTGTGTTAAAATAATCACAAATACTTACGCAAAGAACCCTTTCTGAATAAGTAGAAAAAAGTAATATAAAACCGTTTTCCTGAAAGAATTTGTGTGGTTTATCATGTATATACAGGGTATATCAAGACTGCTACCGAAAACGGAGCCGGGTGGTAGTTTAGGCGACTTCCGACACAATGCAACGGAAAAAGTTGAAAAAAAAGCGACAATTTTTTTTTGTTATTTTTTTCCTATGACCATATTTGGGTGGTAAATACATTTTTTCCTAAAATAATAGTGTATACCCTTTTATTTATAAATAATCTAAGGTATAAAAGAGTTTAAATTATTATCTTAGCAAAAACTATGGATTTACCACCAAAAAATGACGATATTTAAAAAATCATAAAAAATAATTGTCGCGTTTCTTTGCAAATTTTTTTGTTGCATTGTGTTTGTAGTCACTAAAACTACCACCTGGCTTCGTTTTCGGTAGCAGTCTTGAGATACCCAGTATGTGTGTTTTATTCTTCATAATTAAAATTATACGATTATTTGCCAGTATTATTGAAAAGTATCTAAAATACTCTTCTGCCACCTGAAAGAACATTACTATAAATATTCACACTGCATTGGACATATTATTACTATTAACACATTTTATTATTTGTAGTTCCAAATTTTGCCACGCTCTGACATAAATAGATGCGACAAATTATAATAAGTTCTTTATGTATACTCACTATATTAATGACATATGTATACCGGGTATCTCAAGACTGCTACCGAAAACGAAGCCGGGTGGTAGTTTTAGTGACTACAAACACAATGCAACTAAAAATTTCGCATAGAAACGCGACAATTATTTTTTATGATTTTTTAAAAATCGTAATTTTTGGGTGGTAAATCTATAGTTTTTGCTAAAATAATAATTTAAACTCTTTTACACCTTAGAGTATTTATAAATAAAAGGGTATACACTATTATTTTAGGAAAAAATATATTTACCACCCAAATAGGGCCATAGGAAAAAATAACATAAAAAAAATTGTCGCTTTTATTTGCAACTTTTTCTGTTGCATTGCGTCTGAAGTCGCTTAAACTACCACCCGGCTTCGTTTTCGGTAGCAGTCTTGATATACCCTGTATAACTGTTACGCATGTAACCAAAAGGGGTGGGGTACATGTTTGGTGACTACGGATTTTCGCACGACCCTGACATTTGTCGCTTTATCCACGTTCATTAATCTCTTATTTTATACGTAGGTATTTTTACAACTAATGTTAAATACCAAACCAGCTGTAAATCTTTGAGTCCTCGCTGAATCAAAGCGTATGTCGCACGAATGCATTACGAATTGAATAAGACATGACGCGTCTTTTATTACATCACTATAATATTCTATAATTCGATGTCGGGAACTGTCCGTTGACAAATCTTAGGGTACTTTCACATAGAAAATCGAATTGGAAATAGTAGAGCCATGCTGTTGTCAGTCATTATTTGTATATTCGCATAAGCATGAATATGCAGGTTCGTCCAGGGTGGTACCACTGTATCATAGGAGATCGACGTAAAGTAACAGATGGTCTCGTTCGGTTAGTTAGATACCTGGATACCCAATACCCTTATCTTCTTCCCATGCTTTTTCCTTCCCGCTTCCTTACTGATCTGATGGGCACCAACACATCTGTTATCCAAGCGTTGTGGATGCTCATGGACGGCAGTGATCACTTATGATCAGATGACCTGTTTGCTAATTTTCTGGACCTCTTGATAAAAAAAAACGTTTTGTCGAAACCGTCACAACTAGAGATTATTGTTTACGCCGCATTCACACCGATAGTCCGTATTTGCAGTATAGTTTTTAATTACTGTATTTTAACAAAGTTGTTTGTATGAACTCGGTTATACAACCACATACTTCATCGCCCAATAAAAACATATACGACAAAACGGATCTGTAAAAGATACTGCTGTATATTGTTGATCGGTATTTTTTATAGGATCTCTGGAATACTGCTTTGTGTGTGAATGCGCTCATACAACTACATAGACTATCAACGATTAAAAACGTATATAAACCGGGACTGTAAAATGTACTGCTGTGTGAATGAACCCTTACATATTCGTTTAGTTCGATTTTGTGTGAAGAGAATGTTCGTGGAATAAATTTTTTATGTTATTCCGGAATTGGTGTAGAAGTCTTTGATTCGCTGCATTTTGTACATTCTTGGATTTAACTTGTACTTTAACTTAGTGGTTTGCTATATCGGTTTAAAGAATGTCGCTTTTAGAGTATTTCTTATCCGTAGATACTTTATGATTGCACTGCGATTTTTCTCATGTGCAGCGTAGCAACCAGAAATATTTTTTCCAAGTGAAAATAAATAGTTCCACAACTTAGTTCCATCAATAAGTATTTATATTAAAAAAAAAAACAGATTTAATGAGATGTGTGGATAGTAAAAATCTCAAGATTAATTGGGCCCGAAATAATGTATCAAGAATTTGCTCGCAGCTGTTCTAATCTTGGCAATAACCATTAAGTCGGGTTAGGTACTCTATTGATTACTTGCTAATTCGGATACTGAACTGTATTTTAACGTTTCTCAGACCGAAGGATTGACGTCACTTAAGTTATCTAGATAAGTTTAGTGTAATATATAGAATCAGTTGTATCAGGTATCTAAATTAGGCCATAACTGTAACTTTGACGATGTGAACCCATGCATTTTCCATCTCAATTATATGGTGTTAACACAGCAAATTTTCACATTATTGTCCAAGTTACTTTAAGCAATTGCGCTTCACAAGCTGATCTCAATAACAATATACCCGTTTAATAAACATCTTCAGCCACGAATTTAGCCTGAATATTCAGTGTATTCATTTGAAATTGTCATTGTCTATGTGTCGGGCTCTGTCCAAATTCACTACATTGTATTGCCGGTCTGTGGAGTGTGGATCAAGCCTACATTAATTGCGATGCACCTCGTTAAATTCAGTGTAATTTTGTTTGTGAGGAGGCTGTACTCAATGATGGTAGTTCATTATATATTTTTGATTGTTTATAGATTTATCTTTAAGCATGTTCTCAGAGAGACAGAAGATCGTAATTAATCTAAGGACATGTTTAATAGTATGTAAAACAATCGACACTATATTTGAAAATTGATTTCTTTATAAAATGGCAAATGGTTTTGAATGATTTTTCTATATGAGTAACATAAAATAGCGCTAGTATTTAGTTCCGCACAAAAGTAATAAAAGTAACGAACCTTCCACAAAGAAGTATCCATCAAAGAACAATCCAACACACCCGTTAGATATTAAGTAATGGAGGAAACTAACAATACGTTAGTACAATAACAGGAGCGGTTCGCTGGAGATCTGTATAATAAAGTTAGTCGGAACAGATGCGTTGTAATGCGGTACTATGCGGATGCTCTGCTTATACCGAGACACGTCCGTGAACTAATGGAACCGCTGTGTCGTGTGTCGTAGTCTTGGTGGAAGGCATTCTTTATTTTGGCATTGGAGCCAATTATTGCTTGCTGTTCAGATTGTGATGTTGGGTCTGCGTTTGATCCAAGATTGGATGTTATTGGTTGATTAGATCTTGAATGCTTGTATTAGAGTAAATGCATTTCGTGGATAGATGTTTTAAATCATAATGGTGGTTTTTTTTCATGATTATAGTAAAGGTGATAGAAATGATGTAAGTACTGGACATAGTGACACTTGGAGCGGGCGCAGTGAAATGTCATTGTTTTGTAATTCGTAGTGTTGCTTGGTTTTGCTACTGTCCATGAGCGGTGGTATCGCTTATCAATAATACCATCAGACGAATATCATGATCGTGTCGCCATTCATTGCAATAAAAAAGAGATATGATTAATTCATAGTTGATTTTCTCTTAACATAATGAAAGATAAAAAAAAACAGTCAAATTGATTACCTCCTCTTTTCAAGTCGATCAAAAATGATATATGAAGTAGCAAGCTGGGTACAACAACTCATAACCAATGCGATTAACAAAGCAACACTTAAATACCGCAGTGCAAAAGAAAAAGAAATTCCAATAAAGCATTGTGGAATTCCTTCCCGACTCCTATTAAACTTCTGTTGAGTTGAAATATCATTTTTGTGAAACCGTATCAATAGATATCGCGTTTATTGGTTTCCAAGTTCTAGGCATTGTTTGATAGTGTGGTTTGTATCGTTAAAATGCAGTTTGAAATGGAAGGCCAGTGGAAGCAATTAGGAGGATATCCAGAACGAAGAACGAAGTTCGAATGTTCGAAATCAGAAGTAAGTTATAAGTTTTGATCTTCGAAAAATCAATGTTATTCGCCATTAAACTTATCATTCTCAATTCTCAACTTATCGATCTCAGTGTATGTTTACGACGCGACGCGATGTATCATAGAGAATTTAAACATTTGTACAGTTTTCAACATCAAAATATTCTTTATTCAAATAGTCTTCTTTTGAATCGTTAATTTCTGTGGAGTACAAACGGCGCAAAAAAACTCCCTTAGCATCACGAGCTGTCGCCTTATTTTACTTACAGCGTTCGAACATTCGAACTTCGTTTCAAATCATAGAGTTACCCCCTATATTATGATCGACGGCTATTATGAATAGAAGTGAACGATGAGCTGTCTACCTTGATAAAGAAGATGGGTAACACAATAGGTATCTCTATGGAAAATTAAGCTTAATTTTTAAATTGAATTGGTGGGAGATCTCTTATATGTGAGAGGCCGTCTGGGTGGTAACCACCGCGATGTCTATTTCTCCGTCCAAACAGCCGTTTAAATACACTGTTGTGTTTTGGTTTGACATTTTAGTCAGAGTAATTATGGCCATATTGAGACTTAGCATCTAATGTCACAGGATTGCGAGCGCAGTGCAATGCCAAGCTTTGCTTTATTATTCAGTATTGCTTACCATCAGGCGAACGGAATGCTCGGTCCGCCATTCACAGCCATAAAAATGTGGGCAATAATTTATTTCTAACATCTCCGATTAATTTAACTTTTTGATTGATTTCGTTGCTGTTTAAAGACTACCTAAACATTCGCGGAGACTCGCTGATCTTCAATGCTAGGGTGTCATTAAAATGCGTGCTTTTGTCCCCGGCTTATAGGAGTTGCAGTGGTGGATATGAGGGCGTGACAGCATAGTGTCTACTTTAATTAACTTTTCTACATTATCTTCTTGACTCTTGGGACAGTTTCCTAATCGTCTCATTAAAGCTGTCGAGATAATGTAGCTTGATGGGTATGATCTGATACTAAGATCACAAACTTTTGGACAAAGTCATAAAATATAAACTGCATGCCACTTGGTGTTCTTAGTATATCGCTACAAGTATGAAATAAGCTTATAAGTTGGTAGACAACAAAAGGTCCAATTTACGCCAATGCAGAGATAAAAGAAAATTTTGACATTTGTAGAAATATCAACTTGATATCAAGAGAAGTCAGTCAGTGTGAAGTTAAAAAGGCAAGTTTTGATTGGGCACGTACTTCACTTAATATTATGTGTACTGATAACCCAAAAGTAATATTCAAGCCAATTTCCAATAGACAGAATAATAAAATGTAATGTATCCATCCCTTTACAACATTTAATTATTACTATAGCATACGATTTAATTGACAAAATAAAATGTTGATTAAAATAAAATACATTATTTATATTAGTTTTAAATTGAGTTTTTTGCGTTTTGGATTTGATATGGGTGTTAAAATAATTTATAATTACAATACGACACTTATATTTTTATACTAAATTGTACTTTACTATATTAGTCGATTTACGTCGCACTGCCTGGCACGGGCCTCCTCTACAATCGAAGTACTGTTGAGAGAGGGTTCGGCTATACAGGGTATATCAAGACTGCTACCGAAAACGAAGCCGGGTGGTAGTTTAAGCGACTTCAACAACAATGAAATATAAATTTTTGCAAAAAAAAACGACAATTTATTTTTTGTCATTTTTTTCCTAATGCCATATTTGGGTGGTAAATACATTTTTTCCTATAATAATAGTGTATACCCTTTTATTTATAAATACTCTAAGGTATAAAACAGTTTAAATTATTATTTTAGCAAAAATATGGATTTACCACCCAAAAATGACGATATTTAAAAAATCATTAAAAATTAATGTCGCGTTTCTTTGCGAAATTTTTAGTTGCATTGTGTTTGTACTCACTAAAACTACCACCCGGCTTCGTTTTCGGTAGCAGTCTTGATATACCCGGTATAGTCCATGGCATAAACAATAAAAAATACAATCTCACCTAATGTTAAACAATAAATTAAGTGAACTCTCCGTAAAATTGACTGCTTAAATTACTTTTGGGTTTCGCCAATTGCTGAATGAGTAATTTAAATATAATACGATTGCCAGAATATTCCTCCATTGAGCCCCAAAAAGTATTTTTCTTTATCACAATGGGAGTTCGCGTGTGAAATGATTTAGGAGTGGTGTTCCACAAATTCCTGTAGATTTACAGCTTCGGTGTCCGTTCTAATGGCACTTTGTTCGTCCACCACTGAGGAATTGTTTGGATTAACTGCTATTACTCTCATCCTTCACAGATCTATGCAGGCAGCCCTTCATTTTTAACATGTTTTATAGCTTTGGGGATTTGTGGTTGATTCTTTTTTAGGTTGATTTAGGATTTTTCTGTAATTTAGAATTTTAATTTATTTATTAATTTTTCATAACTACACACAAAATAGAACAAACTAGCATACCATATTTGACGAATAAAATTAAAAAGTACAGTTGGCGGTCTTATCGCCCTAGGCAATTTCTTACAGACAATCTTTGTATGGATATAAAAAATGGATAAGACGATATAATACAGACGATATAATTTAAACTTAGAATTTGGACATCAAACTGTAATGTTATATACCGGGTATATCAAGAACTACCACCCGGCTTCGTTTTCGGTAGCAGTCTTGATATACCCTGGATGGAGCGTGATTTAAAATGTGTTTGAATTATAATATTAATATCTAACTTGTATATATATACATAAACTAACGCCTTTTTCCTAGAAGGGGTAGGCAGAGATGCTATCAGGGTATCCACGTTTCGTCTTTATTAATCCCACGATGTTATACGGGGCGAACATATCGCCATATCGGTCATAAATTACCGACTTCGGGCTGAAAATGAATAGAAACATTGAATAATATCACTTTGTCTGACCCGGAATTCAAATCCGAGACCTTTGCAATCGTACCGTAGTACAACTGCGCCGCCGACGCAGTCTAATTTCAGACTTTCGAAATCCCCAGGTTTTGAAATATAATAAATATAATTTGAAATATAATTTGAAATATAATATATACTTTCGAAATCCGATTCGTTCCTGCAACGTTCTTAGAGAATAGATGCTCATTAGTGAGATTTGCGAGGGCAATTTAATTACCTCTGTATATTAAAACTTAGATGCAGCCAATAATTATATACCTTATCAAAAACTACTAACTCCGTCTCTTGTTGCTACTACTGTCAAATAAGTATACCAGCCGTCGATAATCGTATCACTATAAATAAATGCAACCCTCCGTCACATACATAGTCCTGACCCAAACTAAGACTGATTCTTGGGTTGTGGGTGTCAAGAATTATGAGTGACTTTTCGGTTTCACAAACACCCAGACCTGAAATAGATATTTGTTGTTAACACAAACATTTGTCCGGGGATCGAACCCGCGGCCTCTTGTTTTACAAACGGCATCTATACAACTGCGCCGCAGAAGCTATCTATAAACAATTTAATGTTAGATTGTAACTCTATCACCGTATACCTTTAGCATACTTAGTTTTCATTAGTAATTAAAATCCCATTAGACCCAAATAAACTCAAACACGCGACACAGAGAAACCACTAAAAGAGAATGATAAAAATTTAATTGATTCTGCGATTGATTCGAATGAATATTTGAAGGCCACGTCGGCAAGTCCGTACTTCCGTGCTAGGCACGGCGCGCGCCGAGAAGGCCTATTTCATTAAATATACAAATTCACTGAACAAACTTTCTTTGTTTGCGCAATGCGCAAGTAAGTGCAGAGGCCGCATTAGGCCTTATTAACAATTTAACCGAATGCGTCCGTCATTGAGATGGGCTTCTGTAGGGATGATTGGGCCGCCTACTGAATGTATTTGGATTTTAATCTAAGGAATTGTTGTTTGACCTATATTCTAAGCACACACGTTTTGTAGTGGTTTTATGTTATTGTAGAAGGATGTGTTTTAGTTAATTTATATTTATGTTGAAGTTAACTTTCTGGGTGTTCATATTTTTACGCCAAATTGTAATTTCTACAATTTAATCCAACAATGTCAGACATTATTGAATAAGTTTTCATGCAGCAAAAGCGTCCAAAAACATATTTAACTTGCTTAAGGTGTCGGCTGCAGATTTATTGCAGGATACTCAGAACTTGCCAAACACCAAGACACTAGTTGCTTATCTCGTAGATATGTGGGTCGATATGTGAAAGTTGAACGGTAGGAGCAACAGGTTCCGCTAAATAATATGGTAAACGCTTTTTCACCTCGCCCTAATGGCCCGCTAGTTAGGTTGGATAGACTTAGTTAAGGAATAAGGTAGACTTTGCACCAAAACAGAAACTTACATTTTTATAACTAATTTGTACATTTTTGGACATGCCCAATACTCCTTTCCACTTCCCATGCTATGTCATTCCCGCATTTCTCTAGATTACATGGGCTGGCAACACACAAATGATGCAAATGATTTGATTGTTCATGAGTGTGATCTCTTACCAGGTATCAGGTAACCTGCTTGCTTGTTTGCCGGACCTATGCAATAAAAAAGGGTACTTTTGGTTTACTAACTACTGGCGTGTAACTTTGTATTTGGATTATTATTAGAAGTTACCTATCGAATTTTTTAATACCTCTTCGATAAGGAGAATACATTTTTGAAACTGAACAGTTATTATCACGCAGCTAGAATGCGTCCTACACTAGGCTTGCCAAGAACTGAGCAGTAGGCACTCTATAATCTTTACTAATTATTGATATACACAAATGAAATGTACCAAAAGTATTCTTTCACAATAAAAAGCAATGAAAAATTGAAACAAAATTCATATATGCCAGCGATATTTATTAAAAGTGAAAGAAACAAAATGAATTTGATGTGGTAACATTATTCTAGGTAGAAAAAAGACGTAAAAATGAGTTAGAATTATTGCCTGCTTTGAACAAACATAATTACACAGTGAGCTTTAAAAATAGAGATTAATTAATAAAAGTGTGTCGTTTAAATTGGGTTAGGTTGCGGCTGCGTAATTAAGGTTATAAGTTAGATCTTTAATTATAAACGACGGGTCACGAAGCATGGGCAAATATTGAATTAGGCTGAATCGAGGTTGGTGAAGTTTTGGTCGACACGAGAAAAAATAAAAAGGAATGTCACAAACTACATTTAAAAAAAATGTGAAGTATTGTTGTAGGAAATATTTATGTTTACTTTGGCTTCGTTTGCTGTATTTACCTGTTTAGAACTTACCAGTATAGAAGCTCGTATCATATTATTACTAAATAGTGGTATACCGTTCTATTTATATAACAATAAAGCGATATTTAGAAGGTTTTTGTGATATAGTATTTAACAAAGACTTCGTTATTTATTTGTTTCAGCAGTTGGTCCCTTTGGTTGTAATAATCATCCTTCAAAGTGATAAACAGCTGAGTGATGTGAGGGTTGAATAACCTTCACCTACTGTACGTGAGCGTGGCCGCCTTTGATGTATGCATAGATGATAGAACAGCAATTTTAACTATTCAATATCTAGGTATTCAATGGATGAATTGGCTATAGCTTTTCGCGTGTATGGATATCGATTCTAATAACATTGTTAACAAGAATAACAAAGTTGTTGTTTAGTAACTTGGAATTTTACGCTATTTGAGCTTTGGGGAGAGTTTTCTATTGGAGGTTGAATGAAAAGACATGTCGATGCAATTAGCAAGAGATATTATGTTGGACCACCCAATCTTCAATTACTAAAATCAAAGCTTTTGTGGTAACATTAACGAAGTATAAAACTGTATAGAGAAAGACATTGATGAAGTGAAACAAATTAAAGGTACTTTGATAGAATTTAAAATAGCTGTAGTTAATTTTGAATTCTACGCTACATTAGCAACAGCGGGTATAAGAGACTCTTAGAGAGTGATCCGTGCAATAAGGTGGCTACATTGAGGGGCCGAATAATATCGCTTTAGGGACAGTTTCCTCAGAATGAATATAAAGACAAAATTGTAAAATAATTCTCAGAATTCGTGGTAAGAATACTACCAACATAAACAATACAAAGGTATAAACCGATGAAATTGAACAAATTAAAGGTATTTTGATAGAAACAGATAAAATAGCTTTAGTTAATTTTGAATTCTACGCTACATTAGCAACAGCGGGTATAAGAGACTCGTAGAGAGTGATTCCATGCAAGAAGGTGGCGATGCTGAGGTGTTCGTCGTGCTCGTGCAGGCCTGGCGTAGTGCGCGACATGGGCGAGAAGCCCAGCGCTGGGATGCCGATGAAACGGAGGTATCTGCTGTCCGTACCACCAGGGAAAATCTGCGGCTTTAGGGACAGTTTCCTGTATGTAGAGATTTGGGATTAGAATAATTTATTGCAGTAGTTTGTTTTAATTTGCGATTTGGTAGTTATTGTTGGAAAAAGAATATAATATTTTGAGTATTATTTACTCGTAGTATTTGTCAACTGACGTATTCTATAAATTTAGGGTCTAGGTAATATTCAGAGTTGTCTAGATCGTATATTGTAATCTAATCTATTTTTCTTGTCTTTATAGATATTATGGACACATAATTGTGTTACTTACAAGTTATCAGCAGCAGCTTTGAAGGCAAGCCAGAAAGGATTAGTATCATCGAGTTTGGTTGAGGGCGTGTAAGGATCTTTCTGCGTGAAGGAATAAGTCACTCCTGCGCCGGCTTCTGAGCACCAACGCGCGATCTAAAACAATCATAATTATATTCCCAAACTAGTAGAGGTTTCCGAAAAATAAATCATTTTTTTCCATTAGCGTGCTTCGTCTTTGATGGTATGACGACCGATTGATGCAGCTGTATACGAATCATTTCTGCATTGAAATGATACTAATGTTACGAATTATATCGCAGTTTTCGTTGTTTATAACTTTCCGACGTTTCAAAGAACTTTGCAGCCTTGGTGGTCACGGGGCGGAGCGTAATCCATTTGTAACATTCAAGAACATTCACGTTAAATTAATAGACTATAATGCAAATCACTTTTGCGCTAAGAGCTTTGGTTCGATCGCCTTATGCACGAATACATTAATTCTTAAAAACATAATGATAAATAGTTTTTGTTTTAATATTGCATGGGTCCGACAAACGAGCAAACAGATCACCTAATGGTAAATTATTACTGCTGCCCATGAACATCCACAACGCTTGTATCAGGAATGTGTTGTCAGCATATCAAATAAAGAGGGGAACAGCATGGAAAAAGGATAAGACTCTTCCGTTCCCATTTCTTCTAAAAGTGGTAGGTATTGGGTATCTAGTAATCTCATTCACCGAATGAAACGCGATAGCTAAGCTGTTGTTTCACGTTGATTTCCTGCGAGACAGTGGTACCCCCCGAACAAGCCTGACCAAACATGAATGGCATGTCAAGTCATGGTTGACGATAGCGTAGATCTACCACTCCGTAAATTGTAACCACTTACCCTTGCCATTTTGATGTACAATTGAAGTTTGACAAGCGCCATCGCTTAAACTTTTCAGGGACAAATTAAAAAATATTTCCTTTCCAAATACTCATTATTCTAATTTTTAGTTTGTGTTGATAACACATTTAGCTATATTTTATTTAACGCGTATTGTATTGGTATATTATTATAATTTGTTTATTATTATTACAATTTTTCTTTATTTTAATAGAGTAGTAATATCTTTTTAAATTACGCACACACTTTTTTGTAAATTTCTTTTGGATGTAAATAGTTTACACCTACTTTTATTGTTTCTCTTACGACTTATTCTAAAATTGATTTGGTTGACTGGAAAAGATCGCTCATAGTGATAAGACCGCCAAATTCACTTACTTATAAGGTCTCTCTGTTACATTTGTTTTACTTTATTAAATAGTGTTCAATAAATTGTTGTGTATTGTACAATTTTAATGCTGCGAATACATGGATTTGATCGAAGCTAGTTTTCAAAGTATGTATTGCTTAAACCGGACTACCGGACCGGACTACTACTTGTTTATACGTGAGTTTTAATCTAAGTTGACCGCATTAGCATTATTCGGATTTAAAAGTACCCCATTCTATCTTATTGATGTCGCATTAGGTCTAAGTGGCGAGCCATAAAGCGTTCATGTTATTGTATTGTACGTTTCATGTATTATACTTCCATCTATACAGTCAATGGGATGATGCCATTATGCGACCACCTGACCTCTATGCTACTCTTAGCCTTTGATTTCCTTTTTTATGGATTGAATTGAAAACTTGTCTTTTCAGTACTTCTGTATATGCATAACTTGACAGCCTCTGTGGCGCAGTTGGTTAGACGCCGCCTGTGAAACGAGAGGCCGCGGGTTCGATCCCCGCACCGAGAGAAATGTTTGTGCGGCCCACAAATATTTCTTTCGGGTCTGGGTGTTTGTGAGATCGAAAAGTCTCGTAGTTTCTGATACCCACGATACAAGACTCGATCTAAGTGTGGGGTCAGGACTATGTATGTGACTGTTGGGTGTTATTTATTTATTTATAAACCCACGCCCTTTTCCCAGAAGGGGTAGGCAGAGATTCTCCTGGTAGCAACTAGGGCCACATTTCGCCTGGTATATTCCGTCCCACAATGTGATAGGGGGCGAGCTATTGTCATACCGGATATACCTAACTCCGGGCTGATAATGAATAGAAAAATCCAAATCACTTCGATTGGATTCGAACCCTAGAACAAAAAAAAGGATGTTCGACGTCCGGAGTAAGATATAAAGATTACCACTTCTAAAAATCAATACTATTCTCTATTATGCTTATCATTATATTCGAACTTAGTCTATGGGTACGACGTACGATAGATGAATCCAAAATGTTGTGGAGTATCTAGGCACATTAGTGAAGTTTTACGTACGGCGTCCAAATATTCGAAGTTCCTATCGTTTCATAGAGTAACCCCTCAGGGCCTTGCCTTTAATATCCCGAGAACATTACTGAGGAACTAAAAACAGCATTCATGACTACGATTCAAAATAGTCATGACTTACAATGCCAACATTTATCTCAATGCTTTGGAAGCCTGATTCAGTAAAGTAGCAACATAAACGCAATTAAAACTTAAAGATTACTGTTAGTTTAAACCGAGTTTAGAGCTTGTTCTCTGAGTCCATAATGTTAACGCTTAGATGAGATTTGTTACTACACAAAACTTTGTTACACGTGAGGACAGATATGATTTAAATAAAAATGTCTTCTTTTCCATTCCCAAGTCCTAGGGAACCTTAATCGTTTACTTGTGATAGGTCTGTCATATGTGAGAGGCCGCCTAGATAGGTACCACCGCAATGTATATTTCTCCAAAAAGCAAACAGTGCAACAGTTACATGCACTGTTTTATTTCTGATTGAAGGAAATTGTAGCCAGAGTAACTACTGGACATATTAAGACTTAAAATCTCATATCTCAGGATGGTGAGGGCAATGGAATGCCAAGCATTAGTTTGTAATTCAAGGTGTTGTTTAGAGTGCTACTGTTCATGAGCGATCGTATCGGTTACCATCAGGGGAACGGCGTACTCGTCTCGCCATTCAGCGCAATAAAACAAAACAGATTACCGAAAACGAAACGAATTTCTTTGGTAAAATAATTCCCAAATAAGTTTAGTAAAACTTTTTCGAAATGAACTCCAGCCGGACCATGGAAGCTTCCTCCATTATTTTCCGGTGTTGGCATTGTGTTTAAAATGTTTTCTACATTGCGGAGCATATTAAAATAATAATTATGAAGTTCGCTTCCTGTTGTTATTTTATACTTTCATTTTTCTCGCATTTCTCCTTTGAGTCCCCGTGCCAACGGTTAATTGACCAGTCTTCTGGTCACACAAATATTGATTCGAATCGGATATTAATTAAATTATTAATTTTTCCTGATACAATATTTGATTACATAAGGGTTTTTGTTTTATGACATACACTGTTTTGAAAATATTCTATAGCGATTATCAGGGATAAGGTATGAATCTAATGGTTAATTTTTTTTTTTCATTGAATGGCGTGACGAGCATTCCTTTCGCCTGATGGTAAGCTATACGAATACTCATGAACATTAGCAAAATCAAACAACACCTTGGATCAAAAAGCAATGCTTGGCATTCCACTGCGCTCGTAATCCTGAGACAAAATGTTAAGTCTCAATATGTCCAGTAGTTACTCTGGTTACAACACAACAGTGCATTTATATTACTGTTTGGCAAGAGAAATAGACATTGCGGTGGTATTTACTCAGGCCGCCTCTCACATATGAGAGACCTACAACCAGTAAAAAAAAACTTGAGAGACACCCGGATGGAACGAAGTTTATTTTCCATTAAGAGGAGGATCTATGTAAAATGGCCTTTTTCACAACGTTTTTTCTTGGTGATCTTTATTGTTGGGTCTTCAAAAATATATATATTTGTTGATCTACACTATATGGAGCATGTCTCCTTCTTTTCAGAATTCTTAAAAGTGTATTAAAAGTAATTGAAATAAAATTGCAAAGTGACCTTTGTTTTCGCATTTACAACGTTTTTTCTCGTAAACCATGAGAACCAGGATTATTTTATTGTTATCAGGATATTAAGAAATGCAAGACGGATGGGGCCTTCTTTTTATTTTTTCTAATTTCTGTCTCATTTATTTTTAACGAATTTTTTTCACATTATCGATACTCTAGAACTTGGGGATGGGGATGAGGGGGAACTAATTTGTTGGGCGACAACAACTTTGTCGCCCAACAAATCAGTGCGGGATGTGGCGCCGTGCTAAACGGACCTATGTCGCTTGTCTCCGCAATATCAAAGTAAATTGAATATTGCTATTTCGCTCGACATATTCATTGAGCACGGTTAGGGGCGGTCTAACCGTAGTGAATGATTAATTCACAATCTTACATTACAGTTACCGTAGCGCAGCTGGTTGGACGCCTACTGAATAACGAGTGGCCGCGGGTTCGATCCCCGCATCGATACAATTGTTTTTGTTTATAAATTCATCTATCTATCTAACCTAATATTTTATAGAGGAAACATTTGAATTTTTGCATTTTTGTAACATTTGTATTTTACATTTTTGTATTTTAGATTTTTGTTTACTATGAATAAATTTAAAAATTACTCAACCATTTTTTGACTATTCGAATCCAACATTATTCTGCGAGTAACATTGGATGTATATTTGGCTAAAGGGGTTGAAATAAGGGTTAAAATGGCAAATAAAAACCATTGAATATATTTTTTTGAAAAATATTTTAACTCCTTATTACAAATGCAAAATAATGACGTGTAACAGTTTTGGAAGAACAACTAATGGGGGTAAAATGAAATAAATTGAATAGGATGAAATATTGCATGGAAAATCAAAATCGCTGAGGAACCTATGAATGTAAAAAAATCATAATTCAGTTAAATATAATTAGGTAAATATACACCCTCTGTTATTCCAGGATAATATACCACTCATAAAGTGAAAGAATTTTAAAAATCGGTCCAGTAATTTTGGAGTTTATTCATTAAAAACAAAAATCTAAAAACACAAATTATGTATCCTCTTTATAATATTAGAATAGAAAAACAAAAATACAAATATTTAAATCTAAAATACAAAATATGCTAAAATACAAATATTTTCTCTTTGTAATATTAGTATAGATAGATGAAATAAATAAACACAAAAAATCGTTTCTGTGCGGTGATCGAACTTGCGGCCTCTCGTTTATTAGTCGGCGTTCAAAAAGCTCCGTCACGATGGCTATTGTGTTATGTGGTGTATTAATCATTCACTATGGTAAGACCGCTCCTAACTGTACTCGATGGGAACGCCGAGCAAAATAATGAAATATATCGTTCCGCTCGCGGCGAAAAAATGGCGATGAAATAGGTATTGCGCAGCGCGCTCGCTCGCACGTCGTGCGCCGGCGTGCGCTGGTGCATGAGATTTGGTTCCGCCCGTTTGAGCAAGTTCATTGGCGTCTACCGTCCTCTTAATTAGTGAAGGAATTGTAATAAAATTTTAGTACCTTTAAATTATATTAATAACTGGTGGTAGGTCTCTCATATACTGGTGGTAGGTATCTCATATGTGAGAGGCCACCTGGGTAGGTACCACCGCAATGTCTATTTCTCCCGTGAAACAACACTGCTTAAATGCACTGTTGTGTTTCGGATTGAAGGACATTGTAGCCAGAGCAACTACTGGACATATTGAGACTTAAAATCTTATGTCTCAGGATGGCGAGCGCAGTGGAATGTTGCTACTGTTTATGAGCGGTCGTATCGCTTACCATCAGGCGAACGGCTAGCTCGTATCGCCATTCACTGCAATAAAAATATATATATATACTAGCTGACCCGGCCACGCTCCGCCGTGGCTTATTTATATATGTTATGGGCCAAGTGATTAATCAAGCATTATTCATAATGCCCGGGCAATATGAATAATGCCCAATAAGAGCGGGCAATGTGATTATAACCAATCAATTTATCACATTGCCCGGGCATTATGAATAATGCCAAGTACCTATTGGGCAGAGTGATGTAAAGCGAATCAAAATGAGCCGAAGTGGTAGAATTTAGGATAGGGCAGCACGATGAGGTGGGTTGGGAGGAGTGGAGTGGGAGGGGGAGTGTCGCACCTCCCCTGGTACCACTCCCATGAAAAGGTAACGCACCATTCCTGAGAAATATCTATTATAGCAACCTAACCCTTAAAACACTTTGAAATAAAACTATTATTTACGGATTTTATCGCGCATTTGGTTTAATTTTTACATTTTTTGAGTTCCCGACGTTTCGATTACTTTACAGCTTTCGTGGTCACGGGGCGGACTAAGGTATTAGACGTCCGCTCTGTAAAATGTAAATATGTAAAAATTAAACCAAATCCGCGATAAAATCCGTAAATAATAGTTTTATTTCAATGTGTAACATTCGCGTAAATCTAAGAAACCTTAAAACACTTGTTGTTGTCAATACAAATTAGCTTCTGCGTGGTCTCCGGCGCTACGGGAAGTTCAGCCACTTCGCCCTTGCGTAACAAAAGATAGGCAACCATGCTCACCTCCGCAGCTTCGGCTTGCTGGTCGCCTCTGGCGACCAGCCTCAGCCGCTGCGGCTCGCACGGTTGCCTATCCTTCGTTATAGCGGGCGGGGGCTGCTCTCCCTCCGCGCCTCCGGCTTTTTATATACACTCTAGGGTCGGTAGCCAAAAGACTACGTGAAGTCGGGGTGTTAGGAGTCGGTTTTGGGGCACAGTCGACCTAACTGATCCATAAAGTGGGTACACTAATTTTCTTCTGAAGATAATGTTTCAGACGTTAAAAAACAACTTAACATAAGCAGATCAATTCAACCTTTCTAATTTATGGGTCTATCACAGATGCGACAATTCAGCAGCGCAGCACGTAAAAAATCACCTATAATCAAAAATAATCACATTGCCCGATCATCATGTAGCCATATTCATAATGCCCGGGCAATGTGATAAATAGGTGAGTTTAGATTGTAATTTATCACTTGGCCCGATATGGCTCGGCAATATTCATACTGCCCGGGCATTATGAATACTGCCCGCATTAATCACTTGGCCCATAACATATACATATGATTAATATAATATTCATTTTTTAAGCATAGTTAAATAGCCCGACACAGCTTCGCCTGGGTGCATATATTTTTTGATTCCACTCCACACCAAATACATGTTATTTTTCGTATAAACTCTTGTATAACTAAACTTGACGTAGCTATCCCACTATCCGGCTCAATCCCGTCTCATCCGTCTGTTCAGTCTCTTCCCGATCCGTCCCGTCCTTTCTCTTTATTATCCATCCCGTCTTATAACGTGCATTTACATTTCGTCCTATCAAATCTGTCAGCTATCCCAGCCCTCTCCCGCACCTTCCACTCTATTATATCCCGTCTCTCCATATACATGTACATATAAAGATTGGCTTACGAAATTTTGATATTAAAAACTTTAGCGTTTTTTATTGTCCATCCAATATTCCTTCGCTTATTTCAGCACCAAAATGCTGTTTTTCCGTATATAAAGTAATAATAACATAATAATAACCATTTAAAAACAAAATTGGCCAAATTGGTCCAGGCGTTGTTGAGTTATGCGCTTATCAACACATTTTGCGATTCATTTTTATATTATAGTCCACCCCGCTGGGTTAGTGCGGGTTGGCGAATTTTATTTCACGTAGAAATTAATCCGAAAAGTCAGAGGTGTGCCCTGGGATTTGAACCCGTGACCATCGTAAACTTGTTGGCAGTCGCGTCTAGTACGTTACCAAATACAAATTAATAAAACCTTCATACTGCCTTACCAGGTGACGTAAGTAATAGAACAAATATTTAAAAATATAAAACAGCATATCGTTTCTTTATAATGTCTAGATACGGCATCAACGTACCAATATTTTTTTTATTCTTGAGTCTGAAAACAATACTAATGCGGAATTTAAATTTATCCTCCAGCGCATCTAAAAGTATCAATTAAAAAAAGATGTCCTTTATGAAAACGAAAAATTATAATTAGATAGAATTTGGTGTACTCCGGCAAAACGCTTCGATAGAGTATACCTTGTTTAAAACTGTTGCAATAATCTCAAGAAACAATGGGCTATTTTGGTAGAAATGGACATCATTTTATTTTACATTTAACAAAATTACGCGCAAGACGCCGTATCTAGATAATATTATATACACGATGTACAATTTTTTTGAATTTTGTTCTACTTCGTCAGCCGTCAATGAAAGACAATGGAAAGATAGATCATTTTATGTTAGATGGTAGTTAAAGCTTGACCGTCTTTTACGTCTCCCGTCAAATAAACAAAGATCATCCTATATTGGCTGGATGCATCACGCTTGAACGATACCCAAAAGAAAAGGTTTTTAGTATCTTCTTTAGACATTTTCCGATTTTTCTCACTCTTTAAACCTTCCCAGGACTTCCACGAATATTTCAAGACCAAAATCAGCCAAATCGGTACGTGCGTTCTGGAGTTATAGCGTCAGGAAGGAAAACCCGACTTATTTTTATATAATAGATATATAAATAATAATACCATTCATTATTAACAAATATAATGTTATATAAACTTAATCAGTAAGCTAAATTTTAGTAATAATTGGCAAAGATACATAGTCAAATGAAGGGTTGATGATTGACAGCAGGATAACAAACTAAAATTGTTAATGATAATAATTAAGGAGGATCGAAAATCAATGTACTACGGTTTTATTATGTAATTTTAATTAAATGTCACCATCAAAAGAATCATTTGGGTATCACCATCATTATTGTTTTTTTTTCACATATTTATGCAATTTATGTTTCTTTTGTACCAATTTGATTTATGACATTTGATGAAAAATAGAAATTGTCGCAACGTTTCCCACTTAAGGCTTCAGCGTATTCTTAGTTTTTACTGTAGCCTTTAACATATTAATATCTATTTGGATATTTTATTGCCTCTATTAGAGTTAAATAAAATGTATGACATCATTTTCAAATAAAGAAATAAAAAACGATTGTCAAATGTTTTAAATTGTCGTGCCAACTTTTCGTGAGATTTTTTTCCGTCTAGCCCCTTCCACAACGCGCGATAAGGAACTACGTTCCAAAAATCAAATCGGTCTAGTATATTCAGAGCAATGCATTAGAAAAGCATGTATATGTATGATTTTATTATCACAAAATAAATGGGGCCGCATATTCGGTAGTGGATTTCCTGTGATTATTTTTATTGACAAATATATGAACTGGAAATATACTTTTTTACAGCGCGTGTGACTTTGGTAATTCTCTCAATAAGACTTTCAATCAATTGAAGTATTTTTAGTTCTCAAAATGTTTTTGTTTAGATATTCCCATAACTACACTCGCAAATGAACAATCGGCAGATAACAAGTATGGATGTAAGTACCAATAACATAGTTACGGTGGGAACACGGAAAATATTTACGTCTTCTTTAAATTATCGAGAACTATTAGTCAACGGTAGATTGGGGTCATAAGACAGATGCAATAAATTAGCAAAATGTTATAATAATTCTCGTTATCTCCCCTGAACTTTAATCTCATTACGCTCGTGTTTAAGTTGGACATTAAAATAGCCATTTGTCTTGTGAAATTTTACAGATATTGGGTAGGCGAAGACTCTTATGAAAATAGGTGAACTTATCAGTTTTAATTTCAATGTTATTTAAATGTGCTATATTGCCGTAGTTTGCGAAATAATAAAATTAAATGTTTAAGGAGAAGTCTACGAATAAGTAAATTGGACTAAAAATTATGCTATTGATTTCACGAGAAGGTTGTTCTATCATATGCTTGACAGCCTCCGTGGCGCAGTCGGTTAGACGCCGCCTGTGATATGATAGGCCGCCGGATCGATCTCCGCATCTTTCGGGTGTTTGTGAGGCCGAAAAGTCTTTCGTAGATCCTGATACCCACGACACAAGACTCGATCTTAGTGTGAGGTCAGGGCTATGTATAGGTATGTATATGACTGTTGGGTGTTATTTATTTATTATATCTGGATAAAATTTGTTAGTATATGTATTTTTTACTTTAAATACTGTTGCAACAGTAAGCAAATTTATGCTTTTAATCTGTCTAGATAGAGCATCGGGTGACGAGAAATGATTTTATACGGCTACCACAATTATTACGGTTTTCTGAACTCCGATTATAAGGGTATATCAAGACTGCTACCAAAAACGAACCGGGTGGGGAGTTTAAAGCGACTTCAGACACGATGCAACAGAAAAAGTTGCAAAAATAAGCGACAATATTTTTTTGAATTTTTTTTCCTATTGCCATATTTTGGTGGTAATAATTTTTTTTCCTAACAATAGTGGGTACCCTTTAATTTATAAATACTCTAAGATAGAAAGATTTAAATTATTATTTTGCAAAAACTCTTGATTTACCACCCAAAATAATGACGATATTAAAAAATCATAAAAAATAATTGTCGCGTTTCTATGCGAAAATTTTTGTTGCATTGTGTTTGTAGCCAATAAAACTACCACCCGCTTCGTTTTCGGTTAGCAGTCTTGAGATATCCGGTATATATTGTAAATATAATAATAGGTAGCGGATACGAAACACTAGAACAGCTGTAAAAAAATAAACTCAATTTTCTGAAAGATTAATTTAACAAGTTATATTTACTTACCATTTCTTCAAAAGCCTTGAGGTCGACAGAAAGCGCGAGGCGCAAGTCGAAACTAGCGCTCATGCTCTCGGGAATAACGTTGTCTTGGATGCCTCCCTGCAAAACAATTCCGATTTGTTGTTACTGGTGGCACGAGTGGCAAATATTTGCATCACAGCCTTCCTTGTTATATATTCCAAGTCACATATTTGTGCCAATAGTGATAGTTTGGAGATAAGCGCATGTGATCTGTTTAAGAATTTAAAGTTATGTGCTTTTCAAAAACTGAAAAACATGGACCTTTAAACAAATAAAATAAATATTTAATAACGAAACTTGGACTTATAACAGTTTTTTTTGGGTTTTGGGAATTGTCATGTCCGCCTTCCATTTTTTAATCTAGATATCCTATGTAATAAAATACTTCTAGTCGGAAAATCTAATTTGATTGAAATTGTATTCTATTCCATAAGGAATAACGTCAGCCGTACCACTAAGACATAATATTATGTGTGCAAGATGGAACAAGTTGAGTATTAAAACTCATTTTTGACCCCATGGAGATATGAGATATTAAATTAAGAAACAAGGAGTTTTACCCAAATGGCTAAAAACACAATTAGAAACTTGACAATTAACACATTCACATAGTGTAATATTTGTCTTTTTTTAATTTTTTTTATGCTAGAGAAAATTATTCGTTATTAAAAATGCTTGACTTAGCACTTTGTGTTGTACTTTACAACCACTTTAAATCTTAATGACCCTGTCAGAGTAAATTATTAAAAAGTTTATTAGAAATTCAGCAGATCTAAATATTTCCGTCCGTCGTTCGTTATTTCGGAATCCTATCTCAAACCTTCACGCAGAGAAATGACCTACATTTTCCTCGCAAAATATTCAAATATTCTTTCTCTTTTCTTGTATTTTATTCGTGTGAAATAGACAGGCGGAACTGAACCGATGCGGTGGAGTCAATTTAAGATATTTTCGATAGGTTTGTACGAGTACATGAATGTGTAGTATTTCCATAAGTATATTTTAAAACGTTTTTCTTTCGGATTTGGATGATATTATTCAGTTATGTCCAATTTTTCAGCCTTCAGTTCCAGATTTCGCTTTCCTTATCATCATTATCATTCTCAGACACAAGAAGTCCACTGTTGAGCTTAACTTTTTTTGGTATCCAGCTTTAACATCTCCATTTTACGTGATCTTTGGCATCCTTACTATTGTTAGAGTAGCAACTGTGGCATAATTGGCTGTGGCGATATTGTTTGCGACACGTGATCAAACCATCACAATCGATATATGAAGTTTATTAACTACATTAAAAGTCTTTACTTATTTCAACAACATCATCATCAATTTAGCTACAGAAAGTCCGCTGCTGTACATAGGCCTCCCCCAAGGATCTCCACATAGACCTGTTGGAAGTGGCCTATTTCAATGTACTTGTAGATATTTCCCCGCTGCCTTTATGTATTTTAACTCTTGTTGATGGCTTTTCAGACTGTTTTGAATCAATGAATATGAAAAAAACTAACAGGAGCTTGATAGCTACTTCAAATATGCGATCAATTGGACTGGAGTATTTTATATCTGTACATTTTATTTCAATCGCTGAAACCTATATTCGATATTCGGCTCGGCTGACTTAGATTGATGGTCGTGAGGATTGAATCCCCTTTGCTAAAGTTTTTGATGCGAAAACATTTTTTTCTATATATAATTACGCAGTTGCAAAATTGAATGCGAATTATACTTGCAATATGTGCAAAATAAACATGTATTTACTAATTATAGCAGTATATAATTCCCTTCAATATCCTTCAATAAGTATTTAACTTCGCACAAAAACAGACACTCATAACTCACATAAATTGTATTGATAAATTAGTAAAAATATTTATTCAAAAATATAAACTAATATTCAATAATATTTTGATAATAATAAGCGTACTTCACAAATAAAAAAAGGTTCGAACAGTAATAGTTTTTACTCTTTTATTTTTGATCTCACCTTGGCTCCGCATAAAATTTCCGGGCGGTGTAAATATTTGCTCAAGAAGGATATTTGCTTTGGGTCGGTATGATTACGTTGTGTGATTTTCATATGACCCAATATGTAAAACAGTCTTAACTCTGAATAAGTCATAACTCTGGATCTTATTCTCAAGTTTTTTTTTAAATACTGGATCGGCAGAATAGCTGCAGTGATCCTAATTGTACCTGTATAGAGTCTTAACTGGCGACAGCGATTATTCTAGTTCTGATTAGTTACTGCTTCGAACAAAAAGCAAACTTTTAACTGCTTACTTGGTTTCTTCTTCATGCTCGCTTAAAAGGTGATGCAAAACAGACATTTCTGCTGTATCCCGGTATATTTATCCATTCGCCAGATTATCTCTTACGATTCCACCAGCATGAGATTCTAATCTCCTAACCTTTTATAGTTGCTGTATATTCTTGTTGGATCCCACTGTATATACATTCTGCCCATTTACTGGCAATCACTTTGGCGTGTCAATGGTGTGGTGTGGTGGTATAGTTATTGTTAAGGTACTTACCGATATCATGGTGAGGTTAATGCTGGTGACGTCACCAATGGCCAAGTTAGGGTTCTCAGCGAGCTGCTTCTTGGACTCAGCGCGAAGGTCCAGGAACTTGTCAATCATGTACCGTAACTGCAGAACAATTTTTTTTAATTTATTCACGATAGAAGCTATAGTACCTTTTATAGTCTTAATATTATTAAAACTAACCTAACAAAATTATGTACTTGGTTAAGGATATTATTATATTTTGTCATCGCTTGTATATCGATTTGGTCGACCCCACCGGACCTTCCTCAACCAAATCGATGGCACAATCCGAAAGGGTCTGGTTAAAAGTGTCCTGAACCGGCGTGAATGCATGAAGAGATTAATGAAAATGGACGAAGCGATGGTAGGGATCGATTTGGTTATCGTCAACCGTAGTATGTCCGTTACTAACATTTAATCCAAGTAAATCAATATGGTTTCTTAATGCATAATTTAAAGATAATATCAAATACAAAATAAAATAAAATTGAAAACTGCACAGAGCATTTCCGCTATCGCTCTTGTCACCGGTACATTTCCTTTGTAATACCATTCTAGGAAATATAGGACGAGATAAAATGATATTTAAGTTTACATTAAGTTATTATTAAGTAAAAGGAGGCACGAATCTTTCCAAACGAGAATATTGTGGGAAGAAAGAAATGAAAATTGATGAAGTGAAAGTAATGTGTCAGAATCGACTATAAATCAGATCTTAATTTCTGCCTACATATTTAATGAGATATTGTCGTCGTTTTATGTATCTATTTGAGTATATTTGAGTATTGATATTGATACCGGTCTACAAGTGGATAAAACATAATCTGCTGGATATTAAATTAATATGTGTTTTCGTATTAACTGCTCGAAATATTCAATAAAAAAGGAATACTTAACTTCTAGTCAAAGTAGTATTGGTCAGTGTGGATTAAAGTGGACGTTATTTTGTCCTGCTCGAGTAATAAATATGCCACCACTGTGTAAAGCCACGTTTAAAGTGTGCCTTGTAACATAGATTTTTCTACTTGTTTTTATTTCTGCCTCGTAAACTTTTAGACTGCCTCGGTGGAGTATTTGTACAAAGGAACGATTACAACGCTGAAATCTTGGGTTCGAATCCAGGGTCGGACAAAGTGATATTGGACTTTTCTAATGGTTGTCAGCCCGTAGTCAGGTATTTGTGACCGATATGACGATAGGCTCGTCCCCTATCACATCACAACGCGAAACGTGGGCGTCCCGGTAGTACGACTGTTTATCAATTCTAGGGAAAAGGCTTGAGTTTGTGCATGTATGTAAAATTATAGTAATTATATTAATTACATCAATAGAATGGGTGAAAACAAGAATACTCCCTAATATTAATTTCATGGGACCACTAATGATTAATTAAAAGATTTCCGGCGAATTGAGAACCTCTTCTTTTTGACGTGACAACGTCTTAAATTAGGTTGCGGCTGGGAGTCACTTATGAAAAAGTGTAACGCCCGGTAACGTAACGGTGCGCGCGCAGCACTAGAGAATTATTTATCAGTTTCACCCACTTTTTCCAAAATTGTCCCATAGCCCCCCCCCTGCCTTCCCCCACCCTTATTCCGAAATAGTGCCTATTAGCCTCCCCACGAAACCTACCCCCCCCCCCTCCCCTACCCCCACCCCGAAAATTTACCTCACCCCCCAATCCTATCTCGGCCAACATAGAGGCTCTTAGACCCATCTAAGAGGCTGTTCCTAATCCATTAGGTATGGTTATTAATATATGTGTTCCATTAAATTTAAAAAAATACTATTACAGAAGCTTTATACCAGCGCATTTGTTTTTATTGACAGTGTTTGAATATCGTTCAAGATTTGTATACGAATAGTATTTACTTTTGTTCATGTTGTGGGTTAAGCAAATAATTTGTTTTGAGATGATTTATTATAAAGCGACATCTTTCAATTAAACTACTTTTGAAGTTAACTTCCATACAGTATTAGAATTTATATGGTTACACACAAAAATCAAAAAAATAAAATATCCACACATGAAGCAATAAACATGACATTTATTAAATCATTACCTATCATAATTTAATCCAGGTTTTAACAATGTTAAACCAATACCATTTATGTTAAAAGATACAAATGGACCATAAACGTACGTGGATTTTGTTGGGCATAGTTTATTGGACTCCTCTTGATTAAATCATTAGTCTGCAGGCGCTATTGGCAACATGCCAGTGTGACGTACTTGCGGCCAATAAATTAACATCGCTCTTGGACACTACCAATAACGTTAGATAACTGATACACATTGCATTATAATGCTTAATTAGACATTTATCTTGATGTCTCATTCTGGGATTGTCTATGGTAATCGATTTTATTGCAATGAATGGCGAAACAAGCATCCCATTGCCTGATGGTAAGCGATACAACCGCTCATAGACAGTAGCAATACCAAACAATACTACTAATTGCAAAGCAACGCATGGCATTCCACTGCTCGCCATCTTGAGACATAAGATGTAAAATCTAAAAGCCGTATGGCGGAAGAAATAGATGGTTGTTGGATGATTGGTTTATGGCCATGATTGCGTGATTTGAAAACCATAGACAATAATATATTTTTTGTGTGCAATAAAGTGTATAAATAATAAATAAATAAATAAAAATAAATATTGTCTATGGTTTTCAAAAACGCGGGAAAAATGCGCGCTCTTTTCAGCTTTGACACTAATAAAAGTAGCATATGTAAACGCAATTTTGAGATCTTCAAAGTTAAAGTTATTGTCGAAGTTATTTGATGCAACTGAGTAGACAAGCACTTTATGAATATATTGTTTTATTTTACTATCATCTTATATTTTGTCGGGTAGAGTAATAATTGGATACCTGACGACTGACACACTTCTACAAGCATTTCAAAAGTATATTAAGCTTCTGAGACTCGAAACTACTAAAATTTAACTATCTACATTTCATGGTTGCTGTTTATTTCATATAACTCATAAAAGAATATAAGTGTACCCTAGATAATTGGATAAACAAAAACACTATAAAATAGAGTTGATTATAAAACTAACAATCACAATAGCTTTCAAATACCAAACGCTTTTTAATCAATAAAAATAACCAAACCTCCTAATCAAATGAAAATAACTAGACGAGTGTTAACATCACTCCGATCGGAATGGAATAAAAACAACGAGGTTTTAACAACCATTCAATATTAAATTATGATTCATCTAGTGCCATAATTTGATTTAAAAAGCGGAGGTATTGATAAACGTAGCCTAATTCATGAAAATGAATAAAAGGTCCTCATAGCTCAACTGCAGGCGTACAATTTTATGTCATATTGCAGTGAATTTACTGGTGGTAGGTCCTTTATATGTGAGAGGCCATCTGGGTAGGTACCACCGCAAAGTCTGTTTCTCCCGCCAAACAGAAGTGTAAATGTACTGTTGTGTTTCGGATTGAAGGACATTGTAGCCAGAGTAACTACTCTACATATTGAGACTTAAGATGTAATATCCCAGGATGGCGAGCGCAGTGGAATGCGAAGCATTGCTTTGTAATGCAAGGTGTTGTTTTGTTTTGCTACTGTTCATGAGCGGTCGTATCGTTTACTATTAGGCGAACAGCATACTCATCTCGCCATTAATTATAATAAAAAAAATGCACATATAGAATAAGCTAATAAACACTACATAAGCCTATTCTGACTCATTGCACATTCATACAAGACTTTCGCTGGCATTATATCAAACATAGACTAAAACTGCTAGTTTTTAAGTATTAATATTTGCATAATGTTGGCTAAATTCAAGCATATTTCCACGAATTTATCAAGGATTTATATAGCATATAATCCGGTCTCCAATTATAACAGATGCAAGATAAATTATTATGCGACCGTAGTGAATCAGTGTTGGGTAATTGCTGAGCTCCCACAACGAGAAAAGCCATTTTTCGTCTTACATTCTTAATTGCCAAGCATAAAGACCTTTAAATAACATTTATTCGCAAGATTTTTGTAAATTGGCGACGAGAGTTGACCTTAATGAACGCCTAGCTCGGAATTAGGTACTAATCTAGCTTTTGTGTCTAATAACCTCGTTAGAAATGTACATTTTAGACTGTAATAAATTATGCCTGGATTTATTTTAAATCTCAGCGTTTATAAGTTAATTGATGGTTAGCTGTTTTCAAATGTTTAAATAATTTAGATTAAGATTCAAGATAATGTTAGGGTATGATGGGGTTGACATGGTGAAAAGTCGCCAATAGCCCTTAATTTAAACAAAATTAAAAAAAAAAGTTTATTGTTGTAGGTATGTTTCACTTTCATTTTGGTTAAGATATTTGGTATGTGTATAATTATCGTAAAATTAATCAAATTTATCGTTTTATTTTTATTAAAAGTTATGGCTAAATAAACGACCTCCACATTGATACTATTATTTCATAATGAGCAAATAATCACGATTTCTTCGCATGCTGATGTGGGACACAAATCTTTTAAATTGACTTCCTTAACTGAAGACTCACTTTTAGCGTAACCAATAAAACATTATTTATTGTCCAGTCGTAAATTGTATTTTTACTGTATGTTTATTTAGTTCAAACTTTACCTCACTAATGTCCTAATGTATTCTGAAATTACAATCTGCTGAATTAGCCTAAAATCCACAATATAGTTTCTAGGTAATTTACTAGTCTGCTATTGTTACTTGTTTTATAGTTGGTATAAACTTTTTGTATTGTTGATATAAAAAACAAACTGTCGTCAGCGTTAAAAGCAATTCAGGCTGGTTTTATACTCACTGATAATAATTATTAACTACGGTACGTTTAATTTAAGAAATTGTTAAAACATAATATGAAATATTTTGAAAAAGAAACAATAAATAAATAAACCCAACAGTTACATACATATGTATGTATGTACATAGTCCTGACATCACATTGAATTCATTAGATCAATTAAGTTTAATCGTGGGTATCAGGAACTATGACAAACTTTTTGGTCTCACTAATACCAAGACCCGACATAAATACTTGTGGGCGTCATAAATATTTGTCTGCGTGCGAAGATCGAACCCGCGGTCTCTCGTTTCACATCCGACAACTAACCAATTGTGCCACGGAGACTGTCAATAAATATAATACTAAATGTCATACACATATTCTCGACACCATTCATTTGAGGTACAAGTTTTATGTTATTAAAAAATAAGATTATTCGATGTCACAACAACTAGACTGAAAACAAAAAGTTATGAATATCATAATGATGTCACTCTGTGAAAATTGAACCCACAGCCTCTAGTTTTATAGCCTGATTACATTTCATGGTAATAATTTTGGAGTATTTTTAATCAGTTTGCAAGCAATTAGTATTTCGACAATCCATACCCTTTCTGGACGACATTGCACTCACCATAACTTGCAGGCACCATCGAGCTGGCATAAAATATGTCACAACTCCACTGCTTTTTGTATAATAAGCAATAACTCTATACTGTTCGCTCCATTTACTGGTAGCAAGTATCTCATATGAGAGATGCCGCATAGGTAGATACCACCGCGATATCTATTGCTCTTGCCAAACAGCAGCATAACTGTAGTTTAGTGTTCCGGTTTAAAGGATATTGTAGCCAGAGTAACTACTGGACATATTGAGTCAATATCGTATGTATCAGAATGGCGAGCGTTGTAGAATGATAAGTATTGCTTTGTACTTTATGGTGTTGTTTGGTTTTGCTTTTGTCCATGATCGGTCGTATCGCTTACCATCATGCGAATTTCATGCTCGTCTCGCCATACAAGAAAAAAATAATGCATTAAACGATTCGACCTAGTTTGCTGATAAAGTGAAATTGTAATGTGTATACCTTTTCTCCGCAATTGTCCGGGAGCAATAGCGACCCGTGGCCGGACTTGCCGGGACAAAAAATATTCACATCTGAAAGCATTCAAAACGGTCCATTAGTCACGCTGTACTTTCATCTCTCACTAGCTCAGCTGTATACGTTTCTAGTACTCTTTCCAGCTTTTGTTTTTAGAATTATGGTTGTAAAATGAATATCAGTTTTAGTAAAACTCTAGTTGATACACCTTATTTAAATAGGATGCATTAAAAAGCCTATTTTAAAATTGATTCTTGCATAGAATTCGTTACTTTTACTGATAGACATTTATACTATATTGGTATATTTGCGCAAGTCCATCGTTTTATGCAAGTTATATAATAAAGGTATATTTATTGCCTTATGATAGTTTTAAAATGTGTAAATTCTTACGCCAAATAGTCCTTTCTCCGTAGAACACCAAGTAGTCATCAGACGCGCAAGCAATTCCTTCGTCCAGGGCAAAACCAACATTCAGGTTCCTAAATGCTTCGGTTTCCACGAATTTTCCCATTCCCAGTTCTCCGCCGATTTCTTCATCTGTTATAACAGAATTCATTTTAGTTTTATATGATTTTTAAAAATGGAATGCCAACGCCCTCTATAGGCGTTCGACAGAATCTACGCTAGATATTGACTGAAGATGTCAGGGACTTCATAAAGAAAAGTCAGGGACATCTCAACGGTCTGCGATGCAAGCAGTACGGTTTGTTGCTACCAAGAGAGGAAATATTATCATCGGATAATAATGCCGTAAGAGCGTGGAGACTGTCTCGCGTGCCGTGAGTAAGATTATGATTTCCTACCATTTGATCTGACACATGCCCACATACGCCCACAATACTAAGCTAGAACTTGGTGTGAAGCATAATGAAGAGGATACACCCAGCATGATAACGAACTTACATCTATTAGTATTATGTGAATTAACTTATTTGCATCATTGGCCATCATATTCAGATAGATTCTACCTACCCAAATATTTTTAAATTCGTTCAAAACACTACAAAAATATTCTCAATTTTCCTACACAGTATATTCTTGATTAAATATGTTTATTTTAGCCACTGGAGGCTTCTAGAAACAGCCTTACACCACGTTAATTCTTAGGTAGCTAAGGTGATTCTGAGGTTCATGTTCGTAAGTGAAAATGATTAACAGAAAGGCTCTAGGAACGTGGTTAAGGCCCTGAGCAAACCCCAATTAATCAGAGCTGCGATTAGACAAATTGACTGGGGAAGACAAATAAATTTGCTCTGAGGCACGCCATCAACCCCTTGAGCGACACTTGAGCAAAGTTTGGGGAGAGCCCTGGCCAACGTCCAAAGAGCACATGCCTGTTTTACACTATCAAATAAATAAATATTGAGGTAAGTTTTGCAGGTTTTCGGTTTAAGAATAGATACTATATTATATAATTCTAGATTAACATTTTTTTATATTTTGCAATACTTCGTAGCATTTCTCTCTCTTCAGCCACAGGAAATCTACAGCTGAACATTGTAACATTGTAATTGCTGTACCCTCTGCTAAGTATTAAATATTAATTGAATCAATGAATGCTTAATCTCAATCAATTGCGTATCAAGTAAGCTCGTTATAAAATCAATACAGATAATAATTTAATGCTATCAAGGTGCATCGATCGTATTTTTCTATAACTCTGCAAACGTGCAAATCATATAAGACGTCGCTTTTAGATATTATGTCCTTATTAAAATATGTATTTATTACTCGTAATAATTTTATTAGAGACAATTTTTTCTAAACGCATAGGGGTAGGCAATTCAGGTTTCTAAGGATTCTTCAGTTCAGAAATTATATTGACGACTGCAAAATCGTATACCCAAGGACTTCCTGCACTATTATACTATGTAAATTTAAGCTTATGTGGACATAGGATAAGAAATTGATTATAACATTTCCTATTACGGTTGAAGTCCTGGTTGATTAAAAACATCAAACAACAAAGATAAACACAGAATGACAGTTGCGTTCTTGTTTCCAACTGATTTGCATTTGAAAATGAGCCGGTTGCCTCCTTTTTGCAAAGTAATCGATTCTGATAGCTTTGCGTTGATCGGATAGGGATTTAGTCTTCATTAAAGCATCGGACTTAGTTCTGTATTTGAGCATTGGAAACATTACTTAAGCTGTGTTAGAGTTTGACACGAAATTTGTCGTATTACGTAAGAAACACAACAATAAATTATTACTACTAAATGGCCTAACCACTCTCAATCGTAGGTACTCTTGATTGTAGAGGAGACCCGTGTATATGGGACGTATATGGGCAATAAACAAGAAGTAAACAAATATTTAAAGTAATAACTGTACCTGGAACAAAAGACAGGTGAATAGTTCTCTTCAGCTTGATCCCTCGACTTTTCAGTTTTCTTACAGTTTCTAAGTACTGGATGGCGACAGACTTCATGTCCTGTATTCCTCGAGCGTAAATGTCACCGTCTTGTATCTCTGCAGCGAATGGAGGGTGCGTCCAACTGGCCTAAAATGAAATAAAAATACTTCAGTTAGTAAACATTCTACTATTGATACTACTGGACATATTGAGACTTATCTTATGTCTCAGGATGGTGAGCGCAGTGGAATGCCAGAGATAGCTTTGTAATTCATGGTGTAGTTTGGTTAAAAAAATGGCAGGTATCGCCATTCATTGCAGTAAAAGAAAGTCAAGTATTTGCTGTTATTTCACAACAGCGATGCTTGTGGTGCAATTGTTTGAGAGCCCACTGTGAGGTGAAGTGTGCGGCCTGGGTGTGATGCTTACACCGAGATAAAGTATATGCAGTTCATAAATATTTTGAAAAGAAAACCCAGGGCAGAGGCTTGCTGTGCTTTTCCGAGTCATGTGTGTTGATAATCAATCACCATGCGCTACAACGGTCAAGGAAAACATCGTGAGAAAACCTTCATACCACAGCGATTTACAAGAATTTCTATGGTACGTAAAGTCTACCAACCCGCATTAGGCCAGCGTGGCATCACTTCTCACAATGGTACTGTCGATTGTAGAGGACGCCCTGCAGTGGGACGTATATGGGCTCATACAGATTCAGAAACGGACGCAACTTGCTCTTTCAGTAACACGCAAATGGAAATTCAGTTCCACACAATTTTCTATTAACAAGTTAATTTTAAATTAAGCTTCCGTTTACTGCACTTGCATCTTCATTCTTGGTAGCACATTTACAAACATGAAATATTACATGTACTATGAGGAAAGCTAATATTTTATAAGATGTCTGAAAGCTGATACTGGCGTAGTCCGCTAATCGAGCGCACTAACATTTTCTCACGGGCACGTCATGACGCCAAGCTTCCTCTAAACCACTTTAACTTGGATTGAATCCTGGATTTAACTTCATACATAAGACACTTCATGTGAGTGTTGAAATTTTCTAACGTTTGTTTTTCAAGATTATATTAAATATCGAAAGAGTTACCGTCTTTATATACGAAAAATATATTTGCACACCTAAATTTTTTAAGAAATTCATTGGAAATTATAAAATTTATGTTAGATACCTACAACCAGATAAAAATTCGACACATGGAACTCGTTAAAAGACAAGTTATATAAATTGTCTAATAAATCGATTTAGTCGTCGAATCGCAATATTTTTACAATTTTACTTCACTCAGAAATGAGAAGGGTATGATTTAGTCAAATTAGTTGCATACGTTTTCTAGTCGTAACCGACCAATGCTGCAGATGAACACTTATAGAAGTGGCTCTACACATATGTTCTGCATATATTTTTTTGCCTCAGACGTTTTTTTATCATACTTTTTAACACAAAGCACTTTATAATTATTATTTTACTTATTCTTATTCTTATTTTTTAATATCAACAATTTATAATATTAGTCTACTGAGGAACATATACTGGGTATCTCAAGACTGCTGCCGAAAACGAAGCCGGGTGGTAGTTTTAGTGGCTACAAACACAATGCAATTAAAAATTTCGCATAGAAACGCGACAATTATTTTTTATGATTTTTTAAATATCGTCATTTTTGGGTGGTAAATCCATAGTTTTTGCTAAAATAATAATTTAAACTCTTTTATACCTTAGAGTTATTTATAAATAAAAGGGTATACACTATTATTTTAGGAAAAAAATTATTTACCACCCAAATATGGCCATAGGAAAAAAATAACAAAAAAAATTGTCGCTTTTTTTTTGCAACTTTTTCTGTTGCATTGTGTCTGAAGTCGCTTAAACTACCACCCGGCTTCGTTTTCGGTAGCAGTCTTGATATACCCTGTATTTTGTGTAAATCTCGGAATGATTACAATTTGTACCGGGTTTATTCCCTCACACTATCGTCAATAAGTCACATGAAGTGAAACTCTCACAAATTGTAACAGTAAAGCCAGATTTATTAGCCAATTCGGTTAAGTCACAATTGCAACTAATTGGGGGAGACGTGGTCTCCCATTCATTTTGCTAGGATCTGTGCCTTGTTTTTTTATCCCGTTATAAATTTTATAAGAACAAAAATGGACAGCTTTATATAATATTGATAAATAAACTAACACAAAGAGACTCTTTGAGACCAATGTTGGGATGTCAGATCCAGGATTTGGTAGACAGCAAGATATCGTTGTCACTTAATCCAATGACATAAGTAGAGCTATATTATAATATCCTGGTAAAACAGGGATGGTATCTAACAGAAAATAGCTGTAACCTAATGGCACTGAGATACACAAGACCGAAACACATGGTTTTATTCAGCAACTTCAGTCAACTTCCAAACCGATTGTAAAGCCTTAACGACTCACATCAAGGCCCCATTTGCATCAAAATATATTTATTTGCTCATAAAAATTAAATAAATTTAATTTATGATATATTATTCATTAAGTTTCTAATATTGTTGTACCTACACTAGAGTCTTCATTGTATCGTTTGATGGTACGATAAACGAATCTTTTGGTTATATTCAAATTTTTCAGTATGTCAAAAATTTGAATTGGCGCGTAACCGCAACGATGCAACGCAATAACTGCAACACGGTCTTCTTTAAGCGTACACTCCATATTTAAAAATGAGTAAAATTCTAAAAAGTATACTTTCTTTTTTCTTGAACAATTCGAAATTCGAATTCAATAAACTTTTTGTGGCCAGCATTCTAAAAGAAAAGTTTTTACTGTGTGACAATACTTTGCCTTTCGGCGATAAGACCGCCAATTGTACTTTTTATATATGTAATTTCTCTTTGTATTTGTTGTCTTTTTGTGCAATAAAGTGTAAATAAATAATAATAATAATACTTATGACCTGACTGTGTATTTACACCTTAGACTACCCTCTCATTTTTCTTTTTCTATATTCATCCAAAGGTTGCCTAGAAGAAATTACCTAGAATGATAAGGCCTCTTGTACTATTATTATGGTGTTGTTTCTTTACTGTATTTATTCTACTTTGTGCAAATAATAAATAAATACCTCGAACACAGGCACAACGTCCATATGAGAGTTGAGCAGTATACTGGGCAAGTCAGGTTGTTCTCCCACCCAGGTCATCACCAGAATAGGCTTCTTAGGCACCACTTCGAACACTTGCACCGGCAGGTTCATGCTCTTCGCTTGCTCCTTAAGGAAGTTGATGCATTCATCTAGATGTAAAAAACATGAAAAATGATTCATTCATTGTGAGGAGTTTTCGGTATGAAAAATCTCTAATGAAAAGTTCAGAATTTAAATTGGTATGGCAATAGACTGGACTTCTACATCTTGGTATGAAGCTGTTGTTTATGACCTATATTTTCAAATACATAATATATATTTAATATTTATTCATATTTTGTGTCATAAGCACCAGTACTCAACACTTTAAATTTTCGAGGTTCGAGCATAAGTTCACTGCGCTAACCCAGTGTGGTTTGGCGGATGCGGCGGATGTATTTCATTAAATTAAAGGTTTCATTTTCAAGTAAGACACATACTACTCAAGAAATAAATAAACAATTAAATTGTACCATAAAAGTTTCTACGTTACTCATACATAGACCTTACTTCATACATACATACATAAAATCAAGCCTTTTACCCACTTTTTTGCCTCTTTTTTACTTACACTTGAAGTTCGAAATACTGACATTTTAATTAAGATACACACCTGTAACAAATAAATACAGACCATAACAAATTCACCCAGATTTCACATCCGTCAACCGCATACGCCACTCAGCCGTCCCCGCTTAATGAACTAAAATGAACTAATTAACGACTTAACGAGGTCACTGATCATTAAAGTCATCTTTAGCTCAGAATGTGTGCAGACATATCATTAAAATTTACGCTAATCACCCCAATCGGTTGTCGAATTAGACTAGTTAAACCTACGCTTCGAAACAGCCGGGTAATGCAATAATGTATCGTACCGTAATTAACATTGGGATGTACGCTACGGATCCTTAGGTAATTCCGCAAATTGTCCACAGCGGGATCGCTCGCTGAATCACTCGACATTTTGTTAGGAACCGTATAAAATACACTGCAGTATATTAACCGCTGCACGTATTTATATTGAGCGGTAACCGCAACATTTCGTGGGAACGGGAAAAGGAGATATGAAGTGATAATTAATTGACGTTATAAAATAGAAGCTAATTGATAATAACTTTCAATTGTTTTTATTAAGTTTTCTATATTGGTTGGTGGGGAACCTGATTGTGTAACCTGAGACCGGGTTCGATTTCCACATTGATAGAGATGCTTGTTACCCACAAATAATTAGTTCGAATCTAGGTTTTGTTAGAACAAATGGTGTCTTGTAAACTTCAAGACATAAAATACTTGTTTGTTACGTGGGATCTGAGCTTTGATGTGTTTTTACTCCTGAACATATTCCACCATGCATGTTTCCATAAATACATCCACCGGCATGTTAAACGATGCCTCCTTTTTTGCGAGATGAGCATGCCACTCGCCTGATGGTAAGCGAGATGACAGCAGTAAAACCAAACAACACCATGAATTACAAATACAAATTACAAATGTTTGGCATTCCACGGTCTCAATAATGTCCAGAAATTACCCTGGCTACAATGTCCACAACAGTACATTAAGACTGCTGTTTGGCGGGAGAAATGAACACTGCGGTGGTACCAAACTAGGCGGCGCGGCCTCTCTCTTAAAAGAGATCTACCATCACTAAAGAGACCTACTTAGAGAAGAGTATCTACCTCTTAACACAATAATGCATACTTGCTCGAAACCGCATGTTCACGAGCTGGTCCAGGAATGTGAGACACTTGCGTGGTTATGCACATACACTATGGTTAGTATACTAACTTGTGTACCTACCTAGGGTTCGCTATCTTGGAGATTTAAATTTATCGACCGAAATAATTGACATTGGAAAACTAGCCATAACCAATTATTTCCTAAAAAACGGCCATCTTTAAAGTAATGCTGTTGATTTAACGACACCAAGTTCTGGACTAAATGTGTAACACAACTTTGTTAAAAAGTTTATTTTTAATTTTGTCGTATAATATTTGTATACATCAGCAGTCCCACTTCAGCGCACGAGCCTTCTCTATAATCGAGATTACGATTGAGACTGGTTAGGCCATACATTGCGGGTTGACGGACTTTACATACCATAGAAATTCATAAAAATCGCTATGTTATGCAGGTTTCCTCACGATGTTTTCCTTCATCTTTTTAATGGGTGGTGATTGACTATTAATGCACACATGACTCCGAAAAGTCAGAGGTGTGACCTGGGATTCGAACCCGCGACCACCGTGAACATTTTGGCAGTCTCGTTTGGTCCATTACCAACAAGCGATCATGTACTTTCATCATATATGAAACTAGTTTTAAAATGCAAATTAGTTAATTTATTATTATTATTAATTATTTATAAAGATTTAAAATATACATTTTATGTCTACTTCAACCACTTTAAACACTAATTTGCAACAGCATTATACGTGTCTCTCTTTCCAAATTAGTTTTTTAAAAACATTGTCCGTTATCTCACAAGTAGTTTATTCAAATAAATGTTAAGAATGCTTAATTTTGCTACTCCGTTTGTATGTTTTTAAACGACGTTACTTAGGAAACACTGAGTTTATTTAAATTCGCACATTTTCCCACGTTGCATCACGCATGAACAATTTATGTAAGGTAAAATTAAAAATATGGAAATAAGCGCAAGAATAATAAGCAAACTTCAAGAAAATACGGCTAAATGAAAACTAAAAACGGCTGAAATTAAATGAAAATAATTTATTAAATCTATTAAAATGTTCAACATCATTTAGGTTCAGTCATTTTTTTAGATCTACTACCTCAGAAAGCGGTTTTCACTAGAGAACAACGGGCAAGAAACTAGTGTTGCTTTTTTTCAAAACCAGTTTATAATATAATGATTATTACAAAAGTTACAAGTTGGTTTAAATTATAGTAGTTTTTAATTTGTTTGTTAAAATTTACAAGTATTATATATTTTAAATACGAACATGTTGACGTTATATTTAATATGGCTGAGTGAAGCGAAAGTACCAACGGAATTGGCGGAATGCATCATAAACAGTATCCCGAATCTAATATTTCGAATGATAAAACTAATAGGACTAGAGCAGTCTTTAAGACGTAGATGAAGTTAATGATATTCGCATCTTAGGTATAATTCAAGCAATTGTTCGATGGATTGCACCAAGGGGTTATAATCCGCATTGTAAATGATGCAGATGTTACCAGCAACTTAGGAGTCTCTATAGTTGCGGAGAGATATCTCGTATCTTCATAAACGTGTTATGCATTTGTAAGTTGTAATATTGCATGGCGAATGGTCAGAATTGTTTAATACTACTCTCCTTTCTATGTTTCGTCCATGCGTACTGACAATGGAGCCACAATTTCATGGTTTGTTTTTATGGTTTTTATTCACAAAAATATTTGTCGCGTCATTAGTCTGCGAAAAAAATTGCAGGCCCGTGTGCTACCTTCTTATTCCTTGATATAAAGCCGGACTCTTCTCCATATGCTTGCATGATTGTGACCAATGGCCGGCATAAACTGTAGGTCACAATCAGATGCAATGCAGATACTTTGTCGAAGCAGAATAAAAACAAACTCAAACCATAACAGATACGAAGGATTAGAATGAAAACATCCTACTACGAAAACGGATACAATCTAATAAAAAATATTACACAAAACGCTATAAGGAACTCTAAAACGAAACAAGATTGCAGCACAAAGGTCCATAAAAATATTTATCTAGAAATACGAGTGGCGCGTCGCGAGAGCTTTTAGACCCGCTTCGGAGGTTGCCAAAAATTTAACAAAACATATGACCACTACGCTTATTCGCGGGTTCATCTGCATTCCCAACTGGATTTTGGCTCCCAAAGGTGGAATTCTGGGCACATGTAGCAATATTTTAGATTTATAGAGATTTTCGATCGCCGTTTCGATTTTTTTATATTGTTTGGAATATGTTATACTGCTACTGCAAAACAAGATTAGATTTTTTTCAACTCATCCTTAATGTCATGTATTATATATGTATATTGAAGCAGTCTGAATCGTCATTCCAACTTTCGGATAGTCTGCAACTTGCTTTTGTAATATTCTATGGAGTATATGCTGGTAATGCTTCTAAACCATAATATGTCATTAAAGTACGACCAACGTCGTAGGTTCGAAAATCTCCAACACTTTGTCAACATAACAATATCAACCACAGCACTTTGAGAAGTTAGAGATGATGTCGACTATTTCTTTTTAAAATTATATTTGGAAGGGATTGCAAAATGTGAATTTAATGTAATTTAATTACAAATAATATTTTTAAAACACAGTGTAATGTGGGAGTTTGTAGATTAAAATGTGAATATCGTTTACAGCACTCTAAGTACTGCCAGATAATTCTATCTTATAACATACATACATAAACTCACATCTTTTTTTATAGAAGGGGTAAGTAGAAGTGCTACCAGGACAACTGCATTTCGCCTTGTATGTTCCGTCCCACAAAGTGTAAGGGACGAGCATATCGCCATATCGAGCACAAATTCCTGACTCCGGGGTGATACTGAATAGTAAAAGCCAACTTTAACTATCTTATGACATATATCAATAGGTACATATCACCTGCAGATGGGCAACGTAATTTTATTTCACTCATGTAGCTGAAGCATTTGGCACACGATTTTTCCACCGGTTGCAAACTTCAGTTTAAAAAGTCGTACAAAGAAGATTACGAGAGATGGATTTTTTGCCGTCCAAACACGTCTTAAAGTAAACGAAAACATTATACTAAAAAAAGAAAAGTAAAGATAGCTAAAACATTTTCCTTACGGAAAACACACGAATAAGAAATGTATTTTAAATAGAAATGTACGTGTGAAATATTACGGGAGGCATAAAAAATAATGATTTTTAAAAGTCTGTCGCATCTTATCGTATACTTTGATCTTGTGCCAAGTTTCGTCGCTCAGTCTTTTCCATCTCTCGTCCCAACAGAATGTAGTAAGAGGCTCCTTTATACCTTTATATAGGCTATGTGTAAGAATGTGTACGATAAAGCATAAAGCAATAATAATAATATTTTAAATTTCACTTCAATTACAATGACAGCATTATCAAATATATAAATAAAATTACATAAAATTTCTATTTTGATGTTTAAAAAAAAGATATGTGAATATAAATAAAATGCGTATTTCCATAGACAAACAGTATAGGTAAGTCAATCTCAAAAATATTTATCCATTAATAAAAAAATGATATTGCAATTGTGGAAACTATGTCGTGCGGTAGTTTTCTCTCTTGTAACCTGATCCGTATAATATATTTTTATTTATTTATTCTAATCGACTGTATCACCAGTAAGTGCGTGGTGGCGTGTTAGTAACAGATCAGACGTGGTTTCCAACATGTTTACATTGGTCGCGGGTTCAAATCCCAGGGCACACATCTGTCTTTTCGGATTCGTGTGTGTATTGATAGACAATCACCATTCACCATCGCACTATAACGGAGAAGGAAAACATCGTGAGGAAACCTGCATACCGTAGAGATTCGGGATCAATTCTATGGTGTATTAAACTCCGTCAAACCGCACGAGGCCACCGCGGTGGTGGACAATACAGCCTAATCCCTCTCAACTGTATTTTCGATTGTAGAGGAGGCCCGTGCCCAGCAGTGGGATGTCTATGGGCTGATACAGATAAAGTTACAGTATCGCCAGTTATTGTATATATCAGTTTGTTTTAGTGTCAACAGATGGCATTACTGTAATACATTATCATAAAATATTTTAAAAATATATCACAATTTTTTATAAAATATATGGGAGGATGGGAAATCATACTAGAATATGTATGTATGCAATTACTCGACGTTGTTAAATATACGTCAGGGTGATATTTACTTTGTGCCTCGCTTTATTTCGTATATCATCCTTTAGTCTTTATACATATAAAATTTGTGGGTTTTATAAATACGGGCTCGCTTCGGCGTTAACGTTAAATCTATGTTTAAATACGAATTTATTTTTTACAAATACTTGTATTTGTAATGTTTACGTCACGTATTGTCTTATGTCAGAATTGTTATATTTACCAAGATTTATTATTTTATTTTGCTTGTTAATTTAGAATTAAATTAGTCAACGGTAATTTTGCTTCACTTTATTTTTAAAGTATTGCTGTCTTTTTTAATTGCAATTAATGGAGAACGGAGCATATTGTTCCCCTGTTGTTAAACGATACGATCGCTCATGAACAATAGCAAAACCAAACATATGCCATGAATAAAAAATAAAATACTTGGTATTCCACTGCGCTTACCATCCTGAGATATAGTGCATTTGCCATGCATGCCATGCCCTGCAATGGACGTATATGAACTGATGCAGATACTGATATGATTGAATAGTTACTATATTTCGATACACATTAGCAAGTCAGGATGGTCGAGCGGTCTAAGGCGCTGCGTTCAGGTCGCAGTCCACTTCTGTGGGCGTGGGTTCGAATCCCACTTCTGACAAACTTTTTAGTTTCAATTTATTATTTATATTTAAATTCTACAGTGTTGAAATAACTTACACCTACCACACTTTAATTTTTACCCAATGTAAATCCACTGCCATTCATAAACAGGTATTTTGTATTTCAATACATGATTTTTTTTATTCTGGCCCGGCACTGACTGCATAACACCTGCCGTCCAGTCAGAGTGACACCCTGATTTTGGGCCAAATCCAATAAATTTTGGTTTACACGAATTAAATATGTATTAAAAAAAACTTTAATTATATGTGGTTATCCATATAAATCTTATTCTAGTGTTCTATGGCCAAGTGCAAAACATATTGTTCCAACATTTCGTGTTTGAACAGACTCTGTGTCTTTCAAACTGTCTTCAAAAATTCTCTATAGAGTACAATCAGAATATTTATTGCATGTTTTAAATAAGTTAAGATAGATCTACTTTTATATCTGTACTCGATAATAAACGAAGCAAGAAAAAAAACTTGTTTTTTTTTTATTCTGTACATGTAATTCGTCGATTACTTATTAAAGGATTATAAAAGTAAAGATATTTTAGTTACAAATAGCCACAATGTTTTCTTATATTTACACAAATGTTACTAATGTCATTGAAATAAATCAACTTTTAAATTAATGAAGATTTATTAACCATAGCCGCTTGTCTTGCAAATAGATATTGTTAAAACATTCGATCTGTTCTAATTGGTGGCAAAATTTCAACCCTGTATCTTGCAGTTGGTTGGCCCTAGTTTGTATGGGAGTTAGGGTACTCCTTGGCGCGATTGCCAGGTATGGGAAAACTCAAATTAATATATTTTTCTAAACAAAAATGATTTCAAATTAAACTCTGAATCCAAAGATTATCTTATTTTTTTCATTTATTTTTGAAACGATATACCATATTATATTTTACTACACAGGACAGTCATTTCACCCGCACCTACTCTAAATTAAAATTCACCATCCAATGTGACATGGGTTTAATTTGAGTTTATTTATTTAAGACTAGCTGTGCCCGCGACTTCGTCTGCGTGGAATTTAACAAAAAAGTTAATTCGATTATTTAGTTTTTTTTTTGTTTTTGCATTTTTATTTTTATTATCAACCTTTGTAACGAAACCATACCGCGATCTAATTCTACGGTGGCGCCATCTCTTAGCGAGCGGCGGTAAACTCCCGTTACACGTTTATTTTCTGTTTTTTGTATTAACTTTTTCTGAAATAAATGTAGCCTAAGTTACTCCTTATTATATCAGCTACCTGACAAAAAAAGTCCCGTCGAAATCGGTCCAGCCATTTCAGAGATTAGCCGGAACAAACAGACAGACAGACAGACAAACAAAAAATTAAATATAATTTTCGGCACAGGTATCATGTATATAACGATATATAGTCGGACATTTTTTTTTATTTTCACTTTTAATACAGACACTTCAATTTTATTTATATGTATAGATAAACTTTCACTTGGGTAGGTCTCTCATATATGAGAGGCCGCCTGGTTAGGTACTACCCTAATGTCTATTTCTCCCGCCAGACAGCAGTGTAAACGCACTGTTGCGTTCCAGTTTGAAGGACATTATATCCAGAGTAACTATTGGACTTATTGAGAACATTTTGGAATGCCAACCATTGGTACATCCCACGAGCAGTCGTATTACTTACCATCTGGCCTGTACCTTATTATTATTAAGCACATAATGCTCGTCTCGCTATTAAAAATTAAAAAATAAATTAGATAAAACAGGGCACCCATGCATATTTCTGCAAACAGCCATATCACCCGTACCTACTCTAAATTAAATTTTCAAGTCCATTGTCACATGAGGTACCCAAAACGAGACTCGTGAGCGAGAACTGTGCGGAGTGGCCCTTTGATTTTTTATTCATTGTGGTGGCCTGACATCCTCTCAAACTGAGACCGTGGCCTATCAGCATAGATAACTAACCGCCGACCACGATACTGTCTCTATCTATACGGTCAGTTGTAATCAAGGTGTGTTGAAAAATGCACTGAAGTGTTTAGGAATTACTTTTTTAATATATTTTCTATTTTGGTAGAGTTGTTGTAGCTTATTACTCTTATTGGTCGCTTATTGATTTGTTTGTAAATTGATCTTCTTATTGGTTGCCTGTTATCTATTGTAAAATATAAATAACGCTATACTGGGTATCTCAAGAATGCTACCGAAATCGAAGTCGGTTAGTAGTTTTAGTGACTACAAAACACAATGCAACCAAAAATTTCGAATAGAAACACTACAATTAATTTTACGATTTCTTAAATATCGTCATTTTTGGATGGTAAATCCATAGTTTTTGCTAAAATATTTTTTTAAACTCTTTTATACCTTCGAGTATTTATAAATAAAAGGGTATGCACTATGATTTAAGGAAAAAAATGTATTTACCACCCAAATATAGCCATAGGAAAAAAAAAAATGTCTCTTTTTTGTCAACTTTTTCTGTTGCATTGTGTCTGAAGTCGCTTAAACTACCACCCAGCTTCGTTTTCGGTAGCAGTCTTGATATACCCTGTATACTTTTTACAATACCAAGTCGGCGACACTTAATTACAAGTAAGATTTAACAATGTTTATAAACACGCTATGTATATTGGTTGTTTTCTTAGAGCACTATTTAGTTACGGTAAAGGAAAATATGACGGGGAAAATCTGTGAGTTCTTTTTTTTACTAAAAAGCATTTTGTAGAGGGGACTCTATGTTCAATAATGGGACGATTAAGAAGAAATACAGTGCACTACAGACGAAATAGATCTATTTTAATACAATCAAATTATTTATTTATTTCAATTCTTATAACAAAATCATAGGTAACCAGTTTATTTATTCCACTGATAAGGAAGTTTCGGATTGAAATTGTATGTAACTATTGTTGCCCGGTGTTTCACATACGGTGTATAATTTATCCCCAGCAGCTGCAACTGTTGCGTCTGGGGTAATAAGTTACTTCGATACACAAACTTAAACCTACTTGAAAGATGGATGAGTAGTTAAAAGTTAACGCAGCAACAATGCTATATCATAATATCATACAAATACATGCAACAAGTACATACACATTTAATTCTGTCTCTGTATTTAGAAAGTCTTGTGTCGTGGCCGAAAATATGTCTGTATATTCGTGCAACAGTGTCAATACACTATTGTGTTTTGGTTTGAACGACATTGTTGCCAGAGTATTTACTCGTACTGGACATATTTACTCAACATTTACTTAACGTCAAGTCACCCTGACGTATATTTAACAACATCGAGTATGTCTCAAGATGGCGAGCCTTTTATATCATTCAAATTCAGACTTCATATTAAATAATAATTTCCTTTAATAATCAAATATTCAAGAAAAAAATACAAAAGTTCACAAAATTTTAATACAGTAATAATTAAAAAAAAAAACGCGTTCGTGACCCCTGTTTTGGGGTCAGCACGCGAACTCAGCTGTTAAATACTCGTAAAAACAAAGACTTGTTCATTGAATTATTACACTTGGGTTAATGTTTTATTTATAAATTGCTTTTTCTCACAACTTTTGAATTATGGAATAATGGGCATTCTTTACGTGATTTAGAGCATGGTACAATTTTGTGAATTGAATTTTGTGACGTGTGTGATATGTGCCCGTTTGTCTGCTATATTTTTATTTTGAAACTCAAATGTATAAGTGACTAACGGGTAATTATTATTCCAATAAATGTCCTATTCTCGAAATTACTATCTTAATATAACGAACGTACATTCAAACAGAAGAACTTTTCACGAAACAATAATGACCCACAAAATCGCACGTACCTATCGACAAAGCCAAGAGCTTAATTTAGTTCTTAATACTAATGGTAAACAATCGATCTAAAAACCAATGAAATACTTCATACCTTAATTGTAAAAGGCGTTTCATTATTGGTTTTCATTGGCAACAATAATATTATTTACACCAATTTCGTATTCTTTTCCTACCATATATTGTCATGCATTAATTTCGATTGGATTTATTGTAGTGAATATTCATTCGGATGATAGGTGTAAAAGAGAACCCTAAAAATGAAAAAAATAATCTAATGACATCACGTACCGTAATTAGCGGCGACGTTTCCAGGCGCTACCAAAAGTTCTGAAAATCGGTCACACAAATGAATTCGGTCAAATTTCTCACGAGCTTTTGAAAGTAATTACAGGCTTAGAAGAGCAATTAAGCGATCGACTTCAGTAATTTCGAATAACCACGTAGCTTGGAAAAAAGGGATAGCCTTTCACAAAAAGATTTTTTCTTGGATGAAAAATCTTATGATGTTTTCCACCAAAGTGACCGACTTAACATTTTAAAGATACTTTTGTTAAATAAGGGATATTATTTAGAGAATAATTCATAAAAAAAATAGTTTATATTACAACACAAAATGTTATTACAAAATCAAATAATTCTACTGCCTCGGTGGCGTAGTTGTACTAGGGTACGGTTAAAAAGTTGAGGTCTCGGGTTCGAATCCCGGGTTGGGCAGTGATATTGGATTTTTCTATGAATTATCAGCCCAGAGTCAGAAACTTGTGCCCGATATGGCGATAGGCTCGACATCATGGGGTAAAACATACAGGGCGAAATGTGGGCGTCCTGGCACCTCTGCCTACCCCTTCTGGGAAATAGGCGTGAGTTCATGTATGTATGTAAATAATTCTATAAGTATTGGGGAAAAATATATTTGTATGCCTTTAAAGAGTCGGTGGCTTGTTAGTGATTCGTAGTTTGTTGATAAGTGGCCACTTCAATTAGTGAAATAAAGAAGATTCAGCAGAATGGTGGACTCTAGCTCTAATCTAAGAAAAGATTCAGTCTCCCTTCAGAATTTTCAATATTAGTGATACTTTATTTTCGGTTCCAATAGTTTTCTTGTAAAAGATTTTCTTACATAAATTCTTGTGATAATAATAGCAATAAAATTTTACGGTAGAATTCAATTGTGCTGCGGCTGTCCATTAACATTATGATACATAAATAACTGGCCGAAATGGAGCCAAGGACCATGTCAATATTAAACAAGGCAAGGATATATATTAAACTGCTAATCCGCCATTACTCATATCGTGGTGGGACAAAGCACCTGTTATCTGCCAGGCGACGAAACGATTTATATACGAAGTTCCAGCGATCTAGTTTAAGGACTAAGATTAGAGCCGAGTATATAATGAATATTCTCGCTTCTCGGGGGAGATATAATGTGCTATTTTAACAATGGTTGCCACTTACCAGGAACGAATAATAGATGGCGCTATGAAGGTATGTTAACTGATTGTATGTTGATGAGGATTTAATTGCTTGGAATTTCGTGCTTGTACATTTAAATTGATTAAGCTTGAAATGTATCATCTTTAATTGTTTTTAATATGCTCAAAGAAAAAAATATAAAATATTATTTTACAGTTTGCGGTTTTTTGGCAATGAGCATAGAATGCTCATGGGAGTCCAATGCCTGTATGATATATTAAAATGACGGAATTAAAATGAATAAAATCTCGCAGGTAGATGCTCGCTCTATAACTGAAGTTATTTTTTTTATCCCAAAAAAAATACTTTAGTATTTTATGCCGATTGACATTTGACTCTATACAGCTCTACCTGATAATTGCTTCTAAAGAAGGTATATCATTTTCAACCACATAAGCCTGGCCTATTAGTTAATACTATAAAAATCCATATTATATATACTTTAATAGTAACCAAAAAAATTGCTCAGTAACAAAGTTCAAAAAATCAAGCACGGGAATACTACTGCACCTTTTTGTACAAATTGAATAGTTACGCCACCTACCGGAAAATTACGGAACGGCTGCGGTGGAAAATAAAAGCACGACGGCAGAATTTCAGGCTTACATTCCGCTTGTTTTAAAAGTTTTTCACAGGTGGCGCTGTAGCTTAGAGTTTCCTTTTGCTTATTAACCTTTAGAAAACTTTTTTATTGTGTTACTTTAAGAGATGGCGGTGTATACTAGATATTTTCAAAGTAACATATTTTTAAAAGTATTTCATGATGACACGAATGTGTATTTCATATTTGTAAGTTTACTTACACGGGATTTTTTTACAATTCAAATGATTTTTTTCGTCAACTAGCATGAACTGAAATAAGTTTAATTATATTGTATGGGCTCGCTAGTATTTGTAATTAGTTAGGGCGTCGTTAATCCGTAGTGTATATGATTTAGAAGACTACATAAATAAGAACTACCATATTTAATGGAATAACAAATAGTAGAAAAGAGGCACACATACCTAGAAAAATAGATAAAACTTAGAGTTGAAATTAATAGGCGTAAAAAATATCAAATATAATTTAACCCTTTCAATACAAGTAATAAAATCTAAATGGCTTCATAAAAGTAGTTTCGTTACATTGTTGAACAATCGTGGTCGTTAGCCTCTTTATAGGCTTAGAAATATATAGCCTATACGAGTACATAAAATGTGAATTAATTTCATCTTTAACCGTTTCCATTTTAATAAGATTACCGAATATGCTTAATATAATAGCAGGTTGTTGAGACTGTAATGGATGTTGATGTTCTAGATTCAATTCGGAGATGAGGCAGTAATGATTTAAGTATGTTAATTTTAATTTTCCCATGTGTGGTTAGGGACTTACTTTTATTTACCTATTCTGTCCCACTGAAATGAAATGAAAATATTTATTGAATCCATAAAATGTCATACATTGTTTAGATTCAGTCACTTTTTTTTTCACTACCACCCGGTTCAAAAGGCTGTTTTCGCCAGAGAAGAACGGGCAAGAAACTCTAGCAACAAACTGCTGGGCAAAGGTCTCCCTCAATTCCTTCCACGTATCCCTATCAGTTGCTGATGCCATCCAAGTGCTGCTAAATTGGTCGGGGTCGTCGCGCCACCTTTTCCGAGGTCTGCCGCGTGGCCTCTTGCCATCCTTAGGCTCCCATTGAGTGACAATCTTTGCCCACCTCTTTGGGTGCATCCGGGTGATATGACCCGCCCAAAGGGACTTACTTGCTACTTACTTTTCACTTCGGGAATATCACAGAATACTTTGGCATTTTGCTTTATTTCTTTCAATGATGAAACCAGCACATCATTTGCCTGATGGTAAGCGACACGACTGCTCATGGACAGTAGCTAACCAATTTTGAAACCAAACAACACAATGAATTACAAAGCAATACTTGGCATTCCACTGCGCTCGCCATCCTGAGACATAAGTGATAAGAATATGTGCAGTGGTTACTCTGTGTACAATGTCCTTCAAACTTTAACACAACAGTGAATTTACACTGCTGTTAATAATTATAGTTTAGAAGGGAACCTTATATGTAACATACCTTTATGGTGTGCAAATATGTTCTAATTTACAATTAACGCTGATGTCATACAGGCGTAAACATATTACTCTTATTCCAAATAACTTAATAAACGTGTCGTGCGTAATATAAACAGTTTACAGAAATAATTTAAACGATCTGCAATATATTTGTTTGACATTCGTTCGTGTCCTTATTTATGATTTTAGGTTGTAAAATTATTATGCTTGCATTATCTCTATGAAATTCAAAAATAAAGTATTTCTGTTAAGAGCGTATACACCTTGCGCGCAAAGTCAACTATAGGTATTTCTTCGTTAATTTCACGCACACATAAGCGACCAAAGCTGTGTGCGTAGAGCTGCCGCGTCGGCTCGCTATACAATCGGCTCAAACAACTTTGATCCGTGCGCTTCAAATATTCAATTGAAATGTAACTGTAATATAATATCATAAAAATATTTTATTTGCATTATAAGTAGACAAATATTACTGTGCAAGCAAAGAATAATACAAATTTTGGATACTAATCATATTTTCGTTATTATTACATTGTTAAGTTGCATTCAAATCAGTGTTCAATCAGTATACACTACGGACGTTTTATTAATCATTTCGTGTTCGAACACATAAATAGTGTTAGGGGCCTTACAACCCCTTACAATTACGAAATATATTTAATTTTATATTACAATACATAACATAATTTAGCCTCGGAATTACATCCCATTATATTACCTGAAACATAATTTATACTCACTACAAAATCATAGTAGGTAATAAAAATAATTAAATATTTTACTACCAAAGTACTAAGATGTGGTAATCGCATTCCGCGCGTGGCTATTTTTACTACGCGCGGCATAATCGACTGCAGCCAGGACGGAGCGACGAGCGATACGTCCTCCCTCTAGAAGGCCTTGCGGCGGTCTGATTTGATCCACGTCGGACAGCGTGTTTTATAGTGGTTTTTAAAATATTTGTAAAAAACATGAAAACTAATTTTGTTGAAATATAAAAATAGTAATTTATTGATAAGATGTTCTTCTATTTTAATATGCAATTGCTATAAAAAATTATGTACGATAAGTTGGTGAAAAAAAATATGTTCTTGACGAGAGTTTCTGAATAATTTCGCATTGTTTAAATTTTTATTTTTTAGGAACTAAACACAAAAAGATTATTTTTCTCAGCAAAATCCCTCCATAAGGGTCTTATTAGTCTGATAATATTTTTATTTTCATCTTATATTTAGTGGTTTCGGATATCTTAAGCTTCTAAATTGCCATTTAAAGCCTAAATAACGAAACTTGTGTTCAGTAATCCGTATAGTACTCACAAATTATCCATCAATCTATAATGTTTTCCACCAAAATCCCTAGATGACAACCTTTTCTAAAATTAGTAATAATTATTTTTCCTTTAAATTGTTTATTGGTGGCTATTAACTCATTTGAAAAGTCCTGTTTTTAAGCCAAAAAGCACGTGCAGGGTATAAACGCTCTTAACGATTTTACAAAAAGTATGCATGTTCATACATTCCTACATATACAATAAACATGTATATTAATATATCTAGCATAAATTTATTTAATGTAATAGCATCCTGGGTATAGTTAGCTGTATGTCAGCTGTGAGAGAAAGTCTGCGATTCAATCTGAGCTACGCTCTTTGGGGGGATATACATCACACCCCCGGTGCAACAATGTCACTTATGCAAAAATTGCGAGGTTAGAAGGTATAAACAAAAAAATCTTATATTTTTTAGAATATTACGTGGTCATATTTTTTTAACGCTAAATTAAAAGTTGATATTGTGATAGAAGCTGTTCAACTTGTCTATGTTTTGAGATATCATATTTTTATACGATGTCAAAGTTTCAAATGTTTTTTCTAAAAAGTTGCATTTTTGCAAAAGTGACATTGTTGCACCGGGGCGGGGTGCGACATGTATTTGTCAACATAAGTATGCAAGCACTCATTTTAAAAATACTCACTCTCTTCAGCCACAGGAAGTCCACTCACAACATAAGCCATCCTCTTGGATCGCCACTTGGACCTGTTGGAAGTGACCTGCATTCAACGACACATCGGCTATCATTTCTACGTGCTGTGCCCGACTCACTGCTACTTCAGTCTTCAACTTTCTAATCCTAAGGGCTATGTTGGTAACCTTTGTTCTCCTAGGTTAAAAATACTAAACTTATGAGTTATGAAAATAAATAGCTGCTATCATGACTACCCAATTTTCCAAAAAATATTTTAACAGCTGCACGTTACTGGTATACGCATTATGCGTAAGTTGTGTAATATAAGTTCCATTTTGATGCTTTCCGCGGCAATAGCAATTTTCACGCCATTTACGCAATAAATGTATGTGGAAGGGAAAATATTATATCCATAAAGTATTCCGTGGTTTTAAGTGTGTGACACGTGTAGGCGTACTGAGAATGGCGTACTTTGTCTGCTTTTCAAAACATAATATAATGTATGGAAGAACTAAAAGTATAAAGATGGATATTTTTTTTTATATATTGGTACGGTACAATGGCAGCACTGCACCTGATAGTAAGTGCAAGTGCCATTCGGGCAGACTATCGAATGGCATCAGATGGCAGTCCCATGTCAATTGATATAATTATGCCGGCCTGCTAAGATGCTTCTTCACACGGCGGAAGAACCCAGGATTATAGAAAGGGGGGAACACGTCTTACAGTAAACAATACCACAGCTTGACGGTGGGGCAGAGAAAAGAACCTTTTAGTGCGCGGAGAAATGGTTCGGACCATCAAGCTATAGCTTCGCAAGCCAGCACTCGTGGTTTTGTTTAGGAATTGAGAGGAGGGGATCAAATTGAACAATTTCTCAGAGCATTTGCCGTGTTACAGGCGGTAGAACACGCTTAGAGAGGCGTTACCCCTCTGCAATTGTAGCGACTCTAAGTTGCTCATAACGTCTGCATTATTCATAATTCTTTCTAAACTTTTTTGTCACAAATTCTCTGTGGTTGGACAACGTATATAGTAAAGGTTGCGGAAAGTCTCTAGATGCAAACCGCTTACAACAGGTCATCGTGAAAAACCTATATTTTTTATTTATAGATTTACTTCCTATTCACTTTAATAGACTTACTATTTTTAAATTAAATATTAAATTTAATATTAATTGTATTTTTCAGAATTATGTATAATTGTTCCACAATGAATGGAACCTAGTACTTAACGATTTATAGCCACAAAACTATAGCCACTATCGAAGCATTATCTTGAACACAAAAGACGTTTCTAAATTACACACATGTATGACGCATGATAAAATTCCACGCTACTAACATTTATACCATATTTTATGCATCGGTAAATATATAAAAGCGTCGTAAAAGCACACATCCACTTGCGGTAAAGGTTTTAACTCAATAACGATCTACAAACTAGAGCGCGTGTCATCTCGCGCTAAAATTATATTATACATTCTGTTCCGTAATATAATTACTGTTTTAAATTAAATTAAGGCAGTTTAATTTTCATAATGGTAGAGCTTTGAAGATATATTCATATCATAGTTTTAACAATCTTCAAAGCTAAACACGTAGCGTCATAAACTTCGTAGCAAACGACCGAACATGGTATCAATCATGGATTAATGTCTCAAAAAAATCAACGTAAAGTACCAGATTTTTTATTGCATTTCATTTTTGACAGCCTCCGTGGCGCAGTTGGTTAGACGCCGCCTGTGAAACGAGAGGCCGCGGGTTCGATCCCCGCACCGAGAGAAATATTTGTGCGGCCCACAAATATTTCTTCCGGGTCTGGGTGTTTGTGAGACCGAAAAGTCTGTCGTAGTTCCTGATACCCACGACACAAGACTCGATCTTAGTGTGGGGTCAGGACTATGTATGTGACTGTTGGGTGTTATTTATTTTTTTATTTCATTTGGTAAGAGAAATTTCCAGAGACCCTATAATTAGTGGTAGTATATTAAAATGGCCCGCATGGTGTGAAAATCGTCATAGTTTTTTAACTATCGCTTTAATAGCTCATTGCGTATACGCAAGTTTCGCGATTTAGGTTCAGTCCGTGTATTTCTGATCTCAAGCAGACATGCATAATTGATCCGACCGTTGAGAAAATACCGAGACTCATTCACTCGTCAATAAAATGTAATAACATCTTTCCAAAAACATATATAAATATGCAAGACATAAATTGCAATGGGTGGAGCAAGGCCGCACCGCTTGTTAAAAATGAAATACAATACACAATCATCTTTTACGCTCCGTTTGTCTGGAATTGATTGTTCAAAATGAGATCTCCGATTCGTAATGACGAATATTGGATCGAGCGATGTTCGTCGAACGTGTACACCATTTTTTATGTTCGATAAATATTGTTTGACGCTTGTGTTTCGCGTTCCGGGTTCAATCTATTTAAATCTATATAGTTAGGAACTGGTTTCTTATGTCGGTAAACAAAAGATATCTGGTTCCCAGTCGAAGGATATTCAATATGGATTATGCTATTAGATTCTACTATCAGTACAATGTAAGGTAAATGTTAGTGCAGTACAAGAGAGAGACGGTATGTCATCTATCTTTTATTTAATTTTAAATATAAAATACTTAACAATTACTTTTATTTCAATGTTCGACAGCCTCCGTGGCGCTAGCGGTTAGACGCTGCCTGTGAAACGAGAGGCCGCGGGTTCGATCCCCACACCGAGAGAAATGTTTGTGCGGCCCATTAATTCCTTTAGGTTCTGGGTGGCCGAAAAATCTTCCGTAGGGCCTTATACCCACGACACAAGTCTCGATCTTAACGTGGAGTCCAGTCTATGTATGTGACTGTTGGATGTTATGTTTTTATTTTAATATTGTATTGTAACCTTCGTGTAAATGTAAGAAGCTTTTATCTCCTCTTTACTAGTTTTATACAGAACTAAGAGCAAACATAATATGTTGGACAATTATTCGCACACCTCACATATGTCGCGCTAGTGGAACTTCAACGTGACCTATTGTTTTTAGCCAACTAAGGCAAAGTTTGCCATGCATTAGGGCTTGGTATTTCATGAGAAACGTCCCTGCATATTCATTAGCACTCTTTGACTACGCCTTAGGATGTATATGAAATGAAATGAAATGATACCGTTTGTAAAACAAGAGGCTGCGGGTTCGATTCCAGTATCGAAACATATGTTTGCGAGATCCACAAATATTTTGGGTCTGGATGCTTGTGATACCGAAGTCTCTCGTAAATTTAGATAGATGACACAAGACTCGATCTTAGTGTGGTCAGGACTACGTATGTGACTGTTGGGTGTATTTATTTATTTACATATGTGACGTCTCATGAATCATACATAATGTGATCGTGTGGTCTTAAGTTCAATTTCCATAAATTATGTAAGATAATTATAATTGTAGGTAAACGTTATCAGCTTGAAAAATATTATTATTTGTATTGTATTGTATCAGCCCATATACGTCCCATTGCAGGGCACGGGCCTGCTTTAAAATCGACAACTCGATTGAGAGTCATTAGGCCATATAATTCACCACGCTGCACTGGTCTAGTGCGGGTTGGGTTGGTTGGTTTGCATTAGAATTTATTACCGAGAATGAAAGGATAGCTTCCTCATATCTCGCTTCAAAAATAAGTTGCCAAACTATGTATGGCACTAATAGCTGCGTGTGCTTATGCATGTGAATTTACTACATCAAAAACTTTGATGTTCATAAGCAATGCAGGTGGTAGTATGAATGTGTCTTGAAACTTTATAATTTTCAGTACTGAATAAAGTTTAATGAAATATAGGAAGGAAGTAGACTGAAAAATTATATAGCGTACCAAACGTCGGAAGAACTATAACTTATAGAATTTATTAAAGCTTTTGGTTATTATGATATGATAGTCGGATATATAACAATTCTAAGACATAATGGTTTCTTAGATATACGAGAATGTTACACATTGAAATAGAATTATTTTTTACGGATTTTATCTCGAATTTGGTTAAATTTTCACATTTTTTATATTCCCGACGTTTCGATTACTTTGCAGCTTTCATGGGAAAAATATCTAAGGCTTATCCGAATGAACGTAAATGGTGTAACCAGCTCCAAGCATTTAATTCTAAATTGTCTTATAGCGTAGTGGACTAAGATCCAAAAAACTCTTCATAAAATATGCACAAGTCAATGCCAAGAAAACATAATCTGTTATAAAAACATAAATTTATCATGAAGAAGGCGGGGCCACGGGCGACAGCTAGTTTATTATAATTACGGGTAGCAATTAAATTTCTAAAGGCGCCTACACGCCGTGCTCTTCTATCTTTCCACTCACGTTAATTTGAAATATGGTATAGTTTGATGCATTTTATAAATAATTTTCTATGGCAAGACGTTACATTTTTATACTCAGTCCGTACTCTGTTAAGAACTCAAACTTAAAAACAAGTTCTAGACTATATTATTATTGGTCTCTCATATATGAGAGGCGGCCTGAATAGGCACCACCGCAATTTCTATATGTCCCGTCAAACAGCAGTGTAAATGCACTGTGGTGTTTCGGTTTGACATTGTAGCCAAAGTAACTACTTTACATATTGAGACTTAACATCTTATCTCTCAGGTTGGCGAGCGCAGTGGAATGTTGAGCATGGCTTCGTAATTCAAATTGTTGTTTGGTTCTGCTACTGTTCATGAGCGGTCGCATCGCTAACCATCAGGCAGGCAGACATAAGATAATCATGAGACATAACATAGTGTTAATATTTCTAGTAGTTACTTTTTAATCGTAAGTAGGTTTTCAAAACAATACATTGTTTTCACCGTCTACTTTCAAATAATAACTTTCATGATAGGTACATAAAGTTAAGTTATGAGGTCGCTAGTTTGCCAAAAACACGTCACGCCTCTAGCCAAGCCTAAATGTTCCAGGAAACGCAACGTTATTTATAACTAAATGTATATATTTAACCATAAACTGAATTATATGGTAGCGTGACCACCGGGTTAATTATTATGAGCGAAAAATGAGACCGTAATCAGTTACCAAAGAGGTTAATGTCTTGTTGGCCTTTGAAAAGAATTAATTTATGCAATCTTTTTGTGAAATCCGTATCCATTAAGGATTCGCAAGGCCTTAAACCTCAAATCTACGGGAATGGCCAGTAGTGGTAACGTTGAAAAATAAGCACACGCAAATTAGTCATGCCCAGTCAGGGTTAAATACAGTGAAACTTTCTACCCACGGAACATCTGCACCAATTTATGTAACCTGTATTTTGCAAATAAATGAATTTGAATTTGAATTAGACTTCCGGCGAAAACTTGTTGTAGTGCTTTTCTTTTTAAATATTAAAAATAACAACAAACTACATTTTAGAAAATGATCTTGATTATGATAGTTAGTCTTCTTAATATTTGCAAAAATTCTAATATTTAATTATGAAGAAACATATCAATAGTTTAAAAAAAAAAACAAACAACTTTGATTAAAGTTTTACAATGCAAATCAATCTTATTATACGATTTTCCAGCTTAAAAATGTATCATCTAAGGGTGATTCTTCTAGTAGCAACAAAAACGCGTGAAAACCGCTTGAATAGCTGAAAGATTAATCACAGTTTAGCGAAATTCATCACCGATTCAAGTTAAACCCTGACCCCATTGCCACGGTGGTTATCAAGATCGAAATCATCGATAACAGCCCAGTGACCAAGGAGTAGATTCGCCGGCCGCGCGGCAAAACTCCTCGCTTCAGTCAGTTGGTATGACGAGCGCGGGCCGGTAACACTGTCGCGCGTGTCATCGCCAACTATACGATACCGTGAAAAAAAAAGAAGAAAATGAAATAAACACTGGCCGAATCGAAATTCAAAAATGACATTGACGCATTCAGTGTTCTAAATTTGAAAGTTTGCGCGCCAATATGCGTTCGGGAGCGCGTTCTGGCTTTCATAGCCATTGTTGACAATTGCAAAAACAATTAAATAGTTTTTATGTGTTTGTGTTGTTAAGTGAATTAGTGCTCAATTTTAATACAAGTGTGGTAAGGTTAACAGGAGTGGTTGGTTGTTTAGTTTATTTTGTATTCTCTCACGGATGTCTCTACGTTAAATAACTAATTTCATGACATGTACGCACGAAGAGCTATGTCATACTGTCATACTATCGATTTAGTTTAATTACAGCTGGCGACATTGTAACTTAAAAGTTTGTATTTTATGGATAGGATTCAGTGCTCTTATATAAAAAAAATACAACAATTCTCAAATGTATTTTAATAACAGGTTTGAGTCTACAAAACGATATGTTTTAAATAAAACTCCTAATATCAACGGTTCCTATTTTTATGATTTTTTAAAATAAATATCATAATTATATTTCAATAACGGAATAGGTGCCTATAAATTTAATGACAATTATCTAAAACAGCAGACGAGATTAACCTTCATACAAGAATAGTTGTAACTTATCATCTGCGAAAATGAAAGCTCAGGCATTAGGCTCCTTAAGCTTAGGTCAGCGATATCTCCCCGGCCGAATACTATACATCAGACACAAGATTACAGATAATTCTGCAAGGATATATTACCTATCATACCGAATGTTGCTTATTACAAAGGCGGTAAATATCCCAAATAATCAAAGGCATAGACAAATCTAAAAAGAAAACATTGATTTGACTGGTTATATCTGATTGTATGAACAATAAAAACGTATTTCTTAAAAGAACATTCTTAGGTTTCCGCGAATATAATACATTAAAATAAAATTATTACGGGGCAGCTGTAGGCTAATCGAAACATCGGGGAATTAAAAAAATATAAAAATGAAACCAAATCCGCGATAAAATCCGTAAACAATAGTTTTATTTCAATTTAGTTTTTAAATTAGTAATACACAAATAAAATTAAAATTAAATATCAATAATCAAACACTCGTTTAAACACGAACGTAAAATATTATTCTTATAAAGATAAAGCTTTCTTTACCATAAACCAATATAATATTTGATATGATAAATATTGATTTGATTGTGTTGCATAATAATATTGTGTTTCAATATTGCCGATTTAGAGATATCGGTAGTTTTAATGAATATCTTACCCTAGTGTCGATCGAAGACTATTCATATAATACATGCATAAATAATCATTTTATATCCGCCTGAGAAAACACACTAAAGAAACTCTTTGAGGCCAATATCGAACGACCTAGAGCCCTATTGACAGAAACTGATTTGGGTTAAAGTCGACCTTAATTTAGGTTTAAAAGCATGTTATGGTAAATCATATAATCCTTTCTAAATTGTAGTGGTATCACGACTAGAGGAACATTTGTTTTCGTACGTAATATTCGCTATTTCATCCGATCTTTAACATCATCGGTTGTAAGAACATTGATTTTCATAACTCTCATCTAGCTTGACATCGTGCCAGCGATTTCATAGCGTTTTTTATCCTGAGACGACATATTGTCTACAACACACCTCAGCAGTACAGTTCAGATGGCGTTTGCACCCTTGTTGTATACGTTGAAACCAAAATGCGATACAATTACGCGGGTTATTATGACAGGTCTTTAAGCACCGTTTACGTTGATAGCTATAAACATTTTCAGCAAATAAAATCTGCGTGAATATCAGTTATCGTTTTTATTACAAAGTATTTATTAATACTACAGACGGATGGACCGATAACCTACTTGGAACAAACTGCCGGGAAAGGGTAGGTAGAATCGGATTTCGCATAACTTCGAAATTCTTATGAAGAACTCAAATGCATGCTCGGAAATTGAATACAGGAAACCTGGTTAAGTTTGCTAGCAGTTTTTTTACTTTTTTATTGCCACTCTAATGAAAGATGAATAAACACTTTATTTTGAAAAGTTTGCCGGACGAAGTATGGGAGTTGGAACTTGAAATAAATCATAAAAATCTCGACTTATTGGCCAGTCATTATATAATTGATTGCATATTTAGAAAGTATAAGTTAATATGGAGAAAAAGGACATCTACGATCTTTTGGAGTCCGAATGTTGTCAAAATATTAGGAACAGTATTTCTCTATGTACATTTTATTCCATTGGACATGTTAATACTATTAGATGACGAGTATAAACGCTTGTTGTTTGTATTATGAAAACATATCTTAAACAATGCGTTAAGTTTATATTTTTTAATTTTATTTGTTTCAAATTTCGCCACATGCTTATAGAAAGTCGATGACTTAAATACGTGTTTTAGACCAGCGAACATTTACGACATATCGATAGATTTCGGTTCAATTGACGAATCCTACAAAAGCACTGTATAAAGGCTAAACCATAAAAACAATAAAAATGTCTCCCAAACAGTTCCCTATTTTGATATTTATTACAACAAAAATAATGTTCCTTGTATCCCAATGATTTACAATATGATTGAAATGTCTTATATATGTACTGGTAATATTATTCGGGTCACGACCGTGATATCGTTCAGAAAATGTGAAACATGTTGTGTAATGTAAACCTTGTAATGTGATGATACTTTGTAAATCGTTGCCTTATCCTCTCAGAACATGTAGAGGGTAAATCATAATTTAATAGCTTATTCTTATGGACTGTACTAAATCAGCCCATATACATCACACTGCAGAGCACGGGCCTCCACTACAATCGAGAGCATTTTAGTCCATACAATCCACCACGCTGGCCAAGTGCTGGTTGACAGACATTACATACCAGGTTTTTTTTAATATATACCTATTAATATATACCAGGACATTTTACCAATAAATATATTAACACACGTGTTTTCAATTGATAAATAACCTATAAATGTACTATAAAAATTGTTAATTAAATTATATTTGAATAATGTAATCTCTGGTTGGTTTGGGAAATTTACAATTGAATTTAAAGTTTAGAGGATGAACCGGAATAATTACATACTTTCATAGGAAATATAATTCATTGATCGTTAGTGGTCCATTACTAGATCATCGATCCTACTTAATACCAAGAGTTAATGGAGTAAAATACGAGTACGCGAGTTAATCGGAACTAAGTTTCAACCATCGCAATTATCAGATAGCGGTCTCGCTCAAAGTGCAACTATTTGTATTCCGTTTATACGCTATACATGCTTAGGTATACATACAGATTAATTTTCAAATACGAAACCGAGATGAAATTTTCGTATAACCTTAATTTATTCTCGGGACAAGATTAATGCAAATAATTCTCACTCCCGCGCATTTCTCGTAAATATATTGGGAAACAAACGGACAGTGACAACGCTTGGCCACCGCGCCGCGCCGTGTTGGTGTGTTTTCTCTCGTTTATTATTACCGATCATGTGTGGGCAGTGATGCCAGATTCTTTAAATACATTTAATTTTATTGTTCTCTAGGTTACAGAAAATTCTAATTTAATAGCTACTCGTAAATCAAATCGATTGAAGATTTAACCGACCTGCTTTATTTTAGTAGAAGTTGCAAATAAATTGGAACCATCCGATTGTCGCAGATGATAATTTATTGAAATTAACTTTATTTTTTACTAAAGAAACAATTACAGTTTGTCATAAATAGCCTATACCTACATATAACAAATTAGGTACTCCATAACACAGAAAAAACGGAAAAACTTTTTAGTAAACACACTTAAATTGAAATTATTTTTAGCACTCCCACTAAAATACCGTGTCTGCCAAGCCTGATAAAATCCAGCACAGTAATAACATCGTGTTTGAAATAAAAAAACAAGGTGAAAAATTGAACGGAGATGAATGAACATGTTTCTACATTTACTGTTTTTAAACGTTTGGTATCCGCTAGATACATCCGACTGATGTTGTATATGCGTATTATGTTAGTGCATACTGTCCAAAAACATGTATGTCTTACTATATGTAAATAAAAACAGTTGGGATCAGGGCATATACCTTCGAGCAACAAGTGATTCTTCTTGGTATTTATATTACATAGTTCAAAATGTTTTTTTATTTCAATGAATGGCGAGACATGCAAACCGTTTGCCTGATGGTATGCGATAGGACCGCTCATTAACAGTAGCAAAATTCCACTGCGCTCGCCATCCTGAGACATAAGATGTTAAGTCTCAATATGTCCAGTAGTTACTCTGGCTACAATGTCCTTCAATCCGAAACAAAAAAAAAAACAAACATGCTTTTACACTGCTGTTTCACGGGAGAAATAGACATTGCGGTGGTACCTACTCAGATGATCTCTCACATATGAGAGACCTACAACCAGTAATGTATTTTTATTACTGGTTGATCATTATCCATTTGATTCTTCTTTGTACTTAACTTATATAGTTCCAAATGTATTTAGTTACTGCTTTATCAATATTTATAGGTCGATTGAATTTGGTTTGAACTATGTCGATAACTGGTTTACATAAGGGATTATCATGTGGAGTATTTTAGAATCCCAAATTATGCAAAGTTCCTCCAGGATAGAGGACAAACTCCATTATGCGAACAGAATCACAGGCTATCTATAGTTTACTGGTGGTATAAGAAATTGTGGAATATAAAAAAAATCCTGACCGCACATTATGATCAATTAAGTCTTATGTCATGGATATCAGGGGCTACGTGTTTTCAGTTTCACGAGCACCCAGACTCGAGACAAATATTTTACTACCTTTGTAGAAACATTTTTCTCGGTGCGGGATCAAACCCCTGTTTCACAGCCGGCATCTTATCACAAAAGTATAAATATGCTAATATATAAGCTCACTTAAACTCAAATTATAAGTCAGAATTAAATATCAATCCTTTCTTTTGCTTTTAATATCTAAACTGCTTGTTCTAGGATATATATATATATTTTGGAAAATGGTCTTTACCAATTTATGATCTATTGATTTATCGGATCTAAGACCTTAACGATCGGAGTCTCAAATGTAAAGGGACATTTGTACGTGCTCCGCAGTGGGATTACATATTTTTGAAAACATTGTGGGAGCTTTGTGAGACATATGCAATATCATTATACTGTTTTGTAAGCATTGACGCAACAAAACAAATGACTAGTCTACAAAATATCAAATGAAATCGAATATATTGACAATTCAATGTGATTCGGTCATCTGCGGTTACTAATTTTATTCCAAACTAGCGGCCCGGCCCAGCTTCGCCTGGGTGCATATATTTTTTGATTCCACTCCACACCAAATACATGTTATTTTTCCTATAAACTCTTGTATACCTAAACTTGACGTAGCTGTCCTACTGTCCGGCTCAATCCCGTCTCATCCGTCTGTTCAATCTCTTCCCGATCCGTCCCGTCCTTTCTCTTTATTATCCATCCCGTCTTATAACGTGCATTTACATTTGGTCCTATCAAATCTGTCAGCTAGCCCAGTCCTCTCCCGTACCTTCCACTCTATTATATCCCGTCTCTTCATATACATGTCCTTCTCTTAATTAAGCACCAAAATGCTGTTTTTCCAAATAATATTGCACGCCATTACTTTTTGTTAGTAATAAAGTAATAATAAACATTTAAAAAAAAGAATTGGCCAAATTGGTCCAGGCGTTGTTGAGTTTTAAGCTTACCAACACATTTTGCGATTCATTGTTATATTATAGAAGAAGATATAGTCCACCCCGCTGGCTTAGTGCGGGTTGGAGGATTTTATTTGACGTAGAAATTAATCCGATAAGTCAGAGGTGTGCCCTGAGATTTGAACCCGTGACCATCGTAAACTTGTTGGCAGTCGCGTCTAGTACGTTACCATATACAAATTAATAAAACCTTCATACTGCCTTACCAGGTGACGTAAGTAATAAAACAAATATTTAAAAATATAAAACTGCATATCGTTTCATTATAATGTCTAGATACGGCATCAACGTACCAATATTTTTTTTATTCTTGAGTCTGAAAACAATACTAATGCGAAATTTAAATATGTCTCCCAGTGCATCTAAAAGTATAAATTCAAAAAACAATGTCGTTTATGAAAACGAAAAATTATAATTAGATATATTTTGGTATACTCCGGCAAAACGTTTCGATAGAGTATACTTTGTTTAAAACTGTTGCAATAATCTCAAAAAACAATGGGCGATTTTGGTAGATGTGGACATCGTTTTAATTTACATTTAACAAAATTATGCGCAAGACGCCGTATCTAGATAATATTATATACACGATGTACACATTTTTTTAATTTTGTTCTATTTCGTCAGCCGTCAATGAAAGACAATGGAAAGATAGATCATTTTACGTTGGGTGGTAGTTGAAGCTGGACCGTCTTTTACGTCTCACGTCAAATAAACAAAGATCATCCTATACTGGCTGGACGCATCACGCTTGAACGGTACCCAAAAAAAGGTTTTTAGTATCTTCCTCAGAAATTTTCCTATTTTTCTCACCCCTAAAACCTTTCCAGGACTTCCACGAATATTTCAAGACCAAAATCAGCCAAATTGGTCCAGGCGTTGTTGAATTATGCGGTTACCAACACATTTTGCGATTCATTTTTATATTATAGATAGATTACAATTTGACTATTTTATACAATAGGGCTCGAAACCACATTGACAGCCATTGTTGAGATTAAAACGAGTTTGTACTACTGTATTATATCTGTGGCAATTTATTTTGTGTGAGTATTCCTAATCGTAAACATTATGATTTTGATTGGTACTGTTTTAGCAAAAAAATTATGAAACGCCGATCACAACAATTCATAATAAAAGACCAGACCGAATTGTTTACCTCAAAAAATTACCGAACAATTTCATACTCTTTGTCAAAACAACTCAAGCCATTTGTTTTCTTCGTCGTTAATTATTTTATTTTTTTGACTATGTAGCTATTCATTTTTTTTTGTCAATACTCGTATAATGTATTAGGTTTAGGTAGTGCCATGTACTTCTTCAGCTTGACTTTTTTATAAAATATGAACATGAGGATATCGTTTTAAAAGAGTTTAGTGTTACGAAAAGTTAGTTAGTTAATAAAATGTCGAGAAACTTGTCCAGAATTTAATAAATTCACGTAATCACACATATCAGTCGAGCTTGGCAAAATTTATTTTTTAAGCAATGAAAATTTTTACCTCGGTGTCCATATACGTAATCCGTATTGGACAAGCAGGGTACCAGAAAAAAAAAGCCATCAACATTATTTCACGTTGACATTTATACCCGAAATAAAAACCATAGGAGGGATAGTTTATAGGAAAACAAGACAAACAAAGGAGCAATATATTCCGCCACAGCATGACTCAACCCTGGCATTTAATTGGAACAAAGGAAATGTACCAGAAAACAATGAAAAAGACTAACTTCCTACCTTGACTTTTTATATTTTAATGAAGGGATGACTAAGCACTACGCGGCAGGAATGCGAAATCAGTTGATATTTAATTGACTTACTAACTCGATCAAATATATTTTTACTAAATTGTATCTTTAAAGTAGTCCAAAAATAACATAATATTTGGCTTGAAATTGCTACACTTAGATCCCATGGTATCAAAGAACATAGTCTTGAAGAAACCCATTTACTGTAATGTGTAATCTATTATTCAGCCAGGAATATAATCAGGAGCACCGTAAACCTTGTCCTTTCTCATTTCCAATCTTTCCATGTGATGGGCACATGCCTTGCCCGTGAAACTTAATGTTGTAACCTATGCTTGTTGAATATTAAATGGTGGTAAAAATGTTGTATGAAATAAATAAGTAAATACAGTCACATACACGGTCTTGATCCCACATAAAGATCGAGTCTTGTGTCGTTGGTATCAGAAACTACGAGAGACTTTTTTCGGTCTCACAAACACCCAGATCCGAGCAAATACTTGTGGTTTACGAAACATTTGTCGCGGTGCGGTATTCGAACCCACTGTCTCTGGTTTCACAGGCGGCGTCCAACCTACACACCGCGAAAGTTGCTCTTAAGACAATATCTACAATATATTATATACTCGTAAATAATTTACAATAATTGAAAGTAATAAGAAGTATTTCCATACCCCTATCTATCTATAAAAGTTTTGACAGATTCGTCCAAAATACATTAATCTGCCAAATTCGACAGCCTCCGTGGCGCAGTTGGTTAGACGCCGCCTGTGAAACGAGAGGCCGCGGGTTCGATCCCCGCACCGAGAGAAATGTTTGTGCGGCCCACAAATATTTCTTCCGGGTCTGGGTGTTTGTGAGACCGAAAAGTCTCTCGTAGTTCCTGATACCCACGACACAAGACTCGATCTTAGTGTGGGGTCAGGACTATGTATGTGACTGTTGGGTGTTATTAATTAATCGTTAGTAAATTTTGGAATAGTATCCAAAAGTAAGCTAATACACCGCGATATTTCAGAATATGTACGTAATGAGTCAACATTTTAGGTCACAAAACGTTTCGAGACAAGATTTGTAAAAGCTTTTTGGAGTTGTTACAAATCTATAGGATATATATTAGATATATAGAATTATTGTAGACTTATCGTTAAATGTTAAATTTCTTTAAATAAAACTGTTAGTTAAGAAATCATGATATTCGCGTGATGTATTTTCTGGATTTTTAATGCTAAAAAGTATACATTCCTACTGGTAGTGCGATATAGCTGATGTTAAATGTAAAACTGAATAGTTAAGGGGTCAACATTAATTACACGTCTATTCTACTAAGATTACAAAGCGGACTAGTTTCGAGCAAGAACTAATAATTGAATATTTCGACGATTCGACACGTCGGAAACTTGGCCGTCCTACTACAAACCGTTAATATATTAACTTCACAATACTAATGACTGCACTCCACGCACGGTATATTGACGCAACATGTAACGTGCAGAACTATTAATTAAATAATAGATCCTAAGCAAACTGCTTTCAGGAAACTGCCTGGGCGGCATTTGCGTTCACCATCAGGCGCAATGCGGCTACTATGCCGGGCCAGTATAAAAAAATAATTATGATATAATTTTCATATACAGTAGAATAATCATCTTACTTTACTGAACTCACAGTAATTTGCGTCCACTGACTCAGTCAAAAATAGAAAAAACGCTCGCACTTGTTGCGATTGTAGAAGACATTACTGTACTTTATCAACCCATAACATACCTACTGTAGTACACAGGACTCCTCTGTAAATGAAAATTTTGTAGAACCGACTCAGCACATAGTCCATCACACTATCTCATGCTACATAATCATGATGTCACGACTAATAACAGGCAATACATTGTATTCACCATAAAAAGACAAGACAACATCACTATTTGTTACGAAACTGCTTTGTCTTTCAAAGTGATTAGGGTTCGTGTTAGGATGCTCAATCATTCCTATGCTTCATACTCCATCCTCAAACGTCGCTCGACAAAACACCTGCGAAATACCAGGTGTACCTAGTGTTAATAAATACATAAACAGATACTCGTTACGCTTGTATTCCATAGGGGCAGGCAGAGACTATAAAACGCCACTTTGCTCGATCCTGACATATTACTTTCGCTTCATCCACTTATTATATTGTATTCTATCATTATATTGTACTGTTAATGAGCAGGGAAAACGGTTTCATCTAGATTTCTCACTCTCATGTAATAGAAGTCCAAAATAATATAGTTTATTCAAAAAGACCATAAAAATATATTAACTCTCCGATTGCGAGGATTCTATTTTTAAATATTTTTTGTATTTTGTACTTACAATCTCGTGGATTTGAACCGTTTCGGAATCGTTAGACCCAGGTGTTGCTGAAGAACAAAACAAATTATTGTCACTTCCTTCGATTTTCAAGAATATATCTTTATTACAGTCATACAAAACATTATATTATTCGGAAAGCTAAGATCCAGGTCTAATATCCGTCGGGCATACAACTGCTGCCGTGCACACGTTTACATTTCCGCATGGTTACCGCGAAAATAATATAAAAGTTAAATATTGGAATATTGCGGTAGAGTTTATGTAATAAAAAAATATTTAAAAGTGATTCGAAACAGTATTTGCTTGTGACTGTGACTTTGACTTTGGAACTAAAAGCGGGAGGTGAAAAGCAGAATCTTTATTAAGAACCTGATTTAGCGGCCATGTTATAAATACGCCGTGACCGTTCCACGAAATCGATTGAATATTAAGGTTCCAATGGCAAAATATTCAAGTCGATTAATAGGAGCATCTGTGGTTAGCCGTCCAAAATTTTCCAAGGAATTGTTATGAGTTTTTGGATTTACTCAAGTAAGAGTCTGGAATTTCTTTTTTGGAATATACAACTACAAAAAAATGCCATACAAAAGCATGGAAATTAAAGCTACAATGTTTATCCATACGTTTAATCACTACCCGTTCTTCCCAGAATACTCAAGACCTTCCCTCCGACAAATTTAATTTGTAACAAATTGCCACCGAAATTTTTATGCAGACAGTGAATCCTTTGCAAAGGAATTTCTCATGCCGTCTGTAAAGTAAGAAAGTATATATTCACTCAATTTATTGGTAGGAATCATCGATCGTTCTGCGGTTGTACTACTAATTGACATTTTACCCAACCGCATCCCCGGGGCTCTAAGAACTATCGTTTCTTACAAATCAAATTTAGGAGGTATTACGAGCTGAAACCTCTAAATGAGTATCGGAAAAGAGACCGAAAATTGGTCGAGAAATAAATAATTTACGCCGGAATACTGGAACGCCGTTCAAATAATAAGTTGCTCTTAACAGCGCACGGCCTCTTAGCCAGTACATTTAAGCGAGATTTACGTAGTTAAGCGAACTTATATTGTAGTTGCGTTCCAGTATTCCGTCGCTACTCTTTTATATTTGATAAGAATTTTATATTAAAATAGTTTTACAACGAGTAACCTCTATTTAAACTGCCTTGTAGACGCCGGTAATAAGACATTTAAGTAAGGGTTTAAGTCTAAAACAGAAGCTTAACGAGGGTCGGACTTGAGATCGGGGCGATAAACGTTTTGCAATTTTCAAATTATTTCATTCAATATCTACAATAATGTATTCTGCTGTCCATGAAATGCTAGCATAAAAAAGGATTTGAACTAAAGTAAAAGTATGAATTAGAAATCTTTTTTTAAGTCTTGATTGAAATAATCCAATATCAAAACCAACCAACGTCACGAAATCATGAACAAACTTTCGAAACACCTTCGTTATTCCACACGAGAATTTACGCCTAATCGGCTTATAATGTCAACAAAAAAGGATTATTACGAAAATAATAACAAAATTTAATAAATCAAAAGAGGCTTACGGCAAAGTCATATACTCTATTAGCGTAAAATTCATAGATATTATCAAAGAGATGTATTCGTGTCGGACTGCCGTTAATGTCTAAGTAATACGCCTCTCGAGTACGTTTGCCTCATATTCAATACTTGAAAGTCTAGCCTAGCGTTACGTTTTAAGCTTTAATGTATGGGTACTTGGAAACCAGCAATCGCATTAGTATAAAATTTAAACGAGGACGAAACGTATTTATAGAATCTCATGTTTAATGTCGAGGTATCCAGAATGCATTCGAATCGGAAAGGGTATTCAGCAGTAAAGGAATAGGAATTAACCGGAAAATGTTAGTCATTGTTACAATTTTATGTCAAGTGCGCAATATAAACAGTTACAAAAGTGTTGTGCTTAAGTCAAAATATTTTTCGTTGACGACTTAGGTATATTTTGTTTATAGCCTATACTGTGTCCGGCTGCCTCCCCATTATTCCTCCTCTTGAACATATCGTCTGCGAGCTCTTGCTATGTTAGCTCAAAAGTATGTAACTCCTCTTACATTCATACATAAACTTACGTCTTTTAGGGTTCAAGTTCAAATTCAATGGTAGGCTCAGGTGCTAAGATACCCACATTTCGCCATGTATGGTATAGGGGACGAGCCTATCGCCATATGGGATACAAATTCTTGACTCCGAGCTGATAATGTATAGAAAAATCCAATATCACTTTGCCTGACCCAGGATTTAACCCCGAGATCTGAACTTTGTAACCGTACTAATTCGGTCTGCCGCGACTATTTTGGCCATCAGACTAACCTATAGTTGATTTTTATTTGCAGTAATTATATAATGTTTAATGAGAAATTTGTATGAACGATTAATTTATAATGATAATTATAAATGTGGTAGAAACTGTCTATAGTTTTTCTCCAGTTATGTTGGGATTTGTAAGCCTAATAGTCACTTACATACCGACCTCTCTTCTCTCCATGCCAACATTATTCTCGCCATATATTCTCTCGTAGTAAGCAATAATGTCAATAAATATTCGAAATCGCTATGATCGCCTACTTCAATATTTCAGACAGCCTTCAATGAAAATAGTAACCTTTATTAATGAAAACTGATAGCTCTCAGTCTGAACAAGACTTCCCAATCCACCCAATCTTCTGTCGGCCGATTCTATTTATAACAAAATATCACGTGACCTTTTCAGATATTCTAATGGAAATTTTAGCTGTAACGATCAAAATAAGATAGGTACAAGCTTAAGCTTAATTTAAAATAAAAAGCTATTTTGGATATTAAATCTTTCACACGTTGTGTGGTGTATACTTGGACTCTAAATAAACTGAAGTCAATCTGTATCAGTAAAAGTACATTTTTAATCTAGGATTACCATTTGCAGCATATTGCATTAAACAACAAGACATATAGATTGTCTACGATCTTTTGGCGTCTGAATGCATTGGTGTCGAGCTGTTGTAAAAATATTAGATAAAGTATTTTTCTCCTTAAATTTTACATTGGACATGTTAATAAAATTAGATTACGAGTATAAATGCTTGTTGTTATATAAGGAAAACATTGCGTTTAATATATATTCTTTAAGTTTTATTTTATTTGTGGTTCCGAATTCCGCCACACACCAATAGAAAATAGATGAATTTTAAAATTGAAGCTGTCTATTTATTAATTGTAATAAATTAGCTACACAATCAATATTTCACAAAACAATCATTGTGAATGACTCAGTATAGTGTACTGATTTGTATTCTATATAAAATATTTTAACACGATCCGCAGGTGATCCATGCCATCGCTTAAAATAACAATCTGAATGCTTTCCCGCGTTCATAACACAAACGAGGAGAAAATCTCACCGCGTCTCTTGTATCGGCAATCTGAAAATGCATTCTTGCTACATGCAAATGCTTCGTTTAGTATCAATGTTGAATTTGTAACAATATAAACAGAAGTGGCAGCTGAGATCAAAATCAAGGCCTGTGTTCCCCGAATAAATATTTATCATAGTAGAGACATGTTTGCATACATGTGGATATGATAATATATGTATATATGTAATGTATATAAATATGCTTCATTGCTTAAACTTGTAAAAGCGAATTTTCGGGCTAGAATTTGGATAGTTTGACGTAAATATTGAATATCATATACGTTTGTTTTTAAGAATATTGATAAGATATATTAATAGACATCATTCAATTTTGAAGTCAAATACGTATGTCCTTTTATTTATTTATTTATTTAACACTTTATTGTACACAATTTACATAAAAATGACAAAACAACATGAAAAAATATATATATGCACGGGTGGCGGTCTTATTGCTTAAACTTTAAAGCAATCTCTGCCAGACAAACATGGGATAGATAAACGAAAAGAACGAAAGTTGGGGTACGAATAATTCATTGAAATAAAACTATTATTTACGGATTTTATCGCGAATTTAGTTTAATTTTTTACATTTTTGACTTCCCGACGTTTCTCGTTTCGACGTTATTTCAATGTGTAACATTCGCGTAAATCTAAGAAACCATTATACGAATAATTCAATTTATAATATTATTAAGTTTATTTATAAACATACATACATACATGGTCCTTTTAATTTTCTTTTCCCTACTATTTAAACAGTCTTAAATATTTACGATGAAAGTGTTGTAGCCCTACAAGTGTAACCAGTGTTAAACTCGAGACTTGGCTGAACCGTATAAAAAAAGAATCACTTGAAAATCTAATACCAAACTCTTATATAATTTTACCACTGCCCGCCTAACATCCTTTCCTTTCGGAATAAAACTATAAGCGAAAAGTCTTGTATTACTTAAGCTTACAAAACCGTACACAAACTAAACTTTATGCAAAACTTTTAGCATATCAAAATATTCAAAAGGGCTGGAAATATAAATACGCCGGCTATATTTATAAAAGAAAACATCAAACGTTCGGCCCATATTCAATTTAGTTGAAATAAAATACCTCAAAGCGTAAAGTTTGCGTCTAACAACTTACAGGTTCCGAAACTCGCATGAAGAACCTTTGAAGCGGACCAGGTTGAAGTTCCCTTAGGAAATTCTTAAGCAACTTCTGTTCGCTACAATACTTGCGATCTTAAAGATTTCGTATAAATAATTTGGTATTTCAAGTGTCCTCGCTTCAATATAAACGGATAGTATTGTATTTATTTGTAAATATGACAATTTAGATTAAACAATACAAACATTGGCACTTTGTTATTATTTTCCAAGTCTAATTATTTCATTCAATACGTCTGACACAATATAATAGTCACTTTTACGAAAATTAATACAGAATCCAATGGCAATTTCGATAGCAAAAACAAAGACAAAAATTATATAAGAAATAGCAATCCTGTTGAAAGTGAACACTTATATAACCTAGAATCTAGGTCCAAGATGAAACAAACGTGAAAAGTTTATATTAAAGGTTGGATTTCAAATGGTCGGGTAAGTCTATTGCTAAGAATATTTTTCTTTCCAAAACTAACATAGCTGGGAAAGTGTCTAAGATTAAATAAATAAATACAACCAACATACACAAGTACCTAGTCGTCACCCTACATAAAGATGCAATCTTTTGTCTTGGGTATCACAAACTAAGAAAATTCTTCTTGGTTTTACAACACCCAGACCTGAAAACATGTAGGTTAACCAAATATTTGATGAGATCTAAGCAGCCTGTGGTTTCAGTCAATGTGTCAAACAACTGCTTGCTAAAAGCTATATTATTTCACCACACTGTCACGCCTTCTCATTAATCATCTAGTTTGGGTATTTCAAGCAGAGCGCCAACAATATGTAGCTCCTTTTAGTCATGAATCTGCAGTAAAATATGTAGAATAGCATAAATTTGTATAAAATCAAAATATTAGTACTTAATGTATGAATTGCTATTGATATTCTACCAGGTATAGTGTAATTTAAATACTACGCCCTTATAAAAAAATCTATTAATATTCTTCCGTTAATATTTATTATACTATCATATGTCATTAAGGTTATACAACGCAAATATTGATTTTAAGTTAAAGCTATGTTCTTAGAGACATTTGCAGAGTGCAGATATGAGCTCCGATTTTTTTCTCTCCCGTGTGTATATAAACGTGTAAATCTTAGATTTTAAAGTAAATGCAATCAGGATATCAAGAACTTATATTTACACAAATTGTACCGACGTGCTCGGACACAAAAGTGATCTGCAGACAATGAACACGTCTCAAGACATTTTTACAGCGCTCTCCCAACGAACTGTTGCGAGTGACCCGCTGTAAAACGACCCAAATTAAGATACCGCCCGATCTTGTTTATTTCTTTACTGTTGGTACAAATTAAAACTACGCTGGCTTACAAGTTGGAGCACTTTTAATTATTTTAGTACTTAGATACGTGTATGTCAAGACCTGTGTGTGTTTATGGATTTGCGGGTCATGTATTTATTGTTTGTTGATAAATACATGTATTTTACTTAGTTCCCATTAAACACATCAAATTATTATTGGTTATTTTTGCATAAACATACATCTGTATCAGCCCATATACGTCCCACTGCAGGGCACGGGCCTCCTCTACAATCGACAGTGCGATTGAGAGTGGTTAGGCCATATAGTCCACCACGCTGGCCTAATGCGGATTAACCATATATGGCATTATTGATTATATTCCTATAACAATTGCTGTTACGGAATCGAACGTAAAACTAGTATAATAAAAAAAAGCAACATACAGTCGAATTGAGAACCTCCTCCTTTTTTTGAAATCGGTTAAAAATAGTTCTGTTGACAGTGAGAATTTAACCTAGTACGCTCATGTAGGAGTTTTTATAACAATATTACTGGTGGTAGGACTCCCAATGTGAGAGGCCACCTGGATAGGTACCACCGCGATGTCTATTTCTCCCGCCAAAAAGCAGTGTAAATGTACTGTTGTGTTTCCGTTAGAAGGTCATTGTAGCAATAATAACTAATGGACATATTGAGACTTAACATCTCATGTATCTGTATGGCGAACGCAGTGGAATGCCAAGCATTGTTTAGTAAATCATGGTGTTGTTTGATTTCGCTACCGGTCATGAGCTTTCGTATAGCTTACTATCAGGTGAAAGGCACGCTTGTCTCACCATTCATTTGTATAAAAATAAGTAAAAAACATATTTACGTAATCATTTGTACATCGACACAAATAGAATAACATTAAATTTTTCATAACAATACATACGAAGATGTTAGCAACGCGACGTCTAAAATTATCCTCCACATGATCAAACAAAAGGCCAGCAATAGCTGCCTCAACAGGATTTGTTATTAATGTAGATTAAAACATCGAAATGCCTCGGCTCGAAGATATTTTGTATTAATTTACAACGGTCCATAATGGGATCCCGGCTTAATATAAGGCCCAGTAGAATTTTAATCGTCAAGATGAGAAGTAATTTCGACTGTTTTATTTATCCTCCCTGTAGAAATTGCGGACATATTATATTTATTCGCTTTATAAGCATTATGTTACGTTAAACTGGCTGGTAAAAGAACATCATTTTCCCGCCAGTTCGAATTGGGTATATACCTGTAATGACTGTGTGACTGTGTTAAATAGATAATTTAAAAAAAAACTTTTGTCTTTTAATAAATTTGTACAAAGATGTGGTTTAATTTTCGACTCATGTATGTTTCCCCTTTTATTCGTTTATGATATTATATTGCTTCTAATAGAACATGAAATGGCACGAATATATTAATGTATATATTTGCCTTCAAAACTGTATCCTAGATACAAATCGATAATGCCTAGCGCTAGGCTAATAGTACATTAGCCTTTATATATATATATATATATTAATGTTTTAATTTTGTTTTACTCGGAAATATCAAACTTTACAAAAGTATTGTATGATGTATTTACAAGGTTACTTTATGTTACAGTTATACATTATACAAAAATCGGGTATAAAAATATGCAGACTAAAATCAATGAATATGTAGTATATCGGATTTTTTTAATATGTTGGATTGTATATAATTTTCCATTTAAATGCAACATTTAACTTATAAAATGCTCTTTATATTTTGATATCAAAGCTGATAGATACTGTCAGATTCTGTAGCCAATTATGATCGTGTCAAAGTTACTAATTTTAAGTGGATATATACTCAATTAAGGTTATACTATCTATATTTCATATCTCTGAAATCCATTTAGAGATTTATCGTGCTAATCCATTAAATGAGTTTGCGAAGTTTTGATTTCTTTCAGACGATCGTTTCTTATTATTCATTTCTTATTAAATTATCTGCTTTTTAGGCATTTTTATTGCTATACTATTTTTATTCGCATTTCTATAATCTTTACGTGTAGAATTTAAGCCGTGTTATATAAATTTTGCTTGTATTGTTAACAATATCATATAATAAACTGCATATGTCCAATCCTATATTAAATAAGACCCACACCTCCTGAATTTTAAAACCTAACAAGAAGTTTTGTTACTCTACGTGCTCTGTGCCCAAGGAAGTTAGCAATTGCGAATTTTCCATGTGACAGACGAAACATATGCATCGAACACATGCCTATCTCGTTCAACAAGCTCGTTAATAGCCATTTTAATAGCAAAGCTTTTTATATATAATTTTTTAACCTTAGCAATCTAAAATATTACACCAATTTACTTTCGACAGAATACACTGCTAGTCTTGCGTTTACTACATATTATATTTTTTTTATTCCAATAGGTGGCGCTACGAGTGTGCCATTCACCTGATTGTAAGCGAGACGACCGCTCATAAACGGTAGCAAAACCAAACAAAACCTTGAATTATAAAGCAATGTTTGGCAATCCACTGCGCTATCCCAAGACATTAAATGTTAAGTCTATTGAGATTTAACATCATATTTATGTCCATTCGTTACTCTCTGGCTACAATAGTCTTTTCAATCCGAAACACAACAGTGTATTTAAACTACTATTCGGCGGGGGACATATACCTACTCAGACGACCTCACATAAGAGAGACTTACTACCAGCAAAACGTTGCGTTAACTTAACCTGAGTACTACTGACAGGCCAAAATGGGACTGGATGTATAACTACTTCCGGTAACGCCCACCAATATAACTAACCTCTAACAAAATGTCTAAAGCCCAGTTCTTCACCTTGTAATTGTAATTTCGTTTTAAACTGAGAAATTACAGTATAAGTCTTTTCCCCGCCAAGCGACACTGATAGTTGTTTACGCGATCTCAGCGGTCGACAAGGACACTGTGTCTCAGACATCTCGTGGAAAACAAACGTATCTGCATAAACACGCCTAATGAGATACGTTGGCATTGCAAACTGTTACACCCCTAATAATACATTTGTATTGTCTCGTGTTCTTATTTTTATGTATGTATGTATTTGTGCTTTATGTACAAAGGCGGATTTCACCTAAAGTATTTTCTGACAATCGACCTTAAAGCAATGTACAGAGAAACATTGTTTATGCATTTTAAGTTCTTTATTTTCTTTTCTTTATAAAAGATAAGCTTTATAAATTGTACACAGATTCATTAACAATAAGTAGTCTGATATCTTTCGTTTATATTCTTTATCTGTCGACATTTTTTTTGTTGAGGTTATAAATTTTCCGTATGCTTATATTGTTGAACTGTTGTTGTATACATTTTCTATTTTATAACCAGTTTGTGAAGAAATGTTTTTTAATAATTTAATTAGAAGGACATAAACCTAAAAATAGAAGTGAACGTTACGATAGCACGCGACCACATTCAATATTATTCGATCGCTAATTATAAAATAGAATGTACATATATTGAAAAGTAAATTAGAAGTTATAAAGTCTCCAATTTAATTTGCACAATAATCGTATTAGATGTCCAGACAACTTACTGTCTGCCGTGCATTGTTACGTCTCCATTTTAATTACCACCCCCGCACTCTACTATTGCAGGTGATGTATTTATTATTTATAGGTATTTGTAATGCTCTTAATAAATATTTAAATTAGCAACATAATATCAGTCGATAGGCTCGCCCGCTCATCGATAAGTGTTCTGGGGGGTTACTCAATAAAAGCAATATGAACTTCGAATGTTCGACTTCCGAAGTAAGATATAAGATTTCCACTTCTAAAAATCAATACTATTCTCTATTATACTTATCACTTTCTCTGAACTAAGTCTATGGTTGCGACTTACTATAGAGGAATCCAACAATTTGTGGAGTATCTAGGATCATTAGTGAAGTTTTAAGTACAGCGTCCGAAATTCGAAATTCGTATCGTTTTTATAGATTAGCCTGGTAGCAGATCTCGATCCTGACATATTACTTTCGCTTCATGCACTTTCATGAACCTCTTCATGCATTCATGCATAGTATCACATTATGAGATGAAATATATAAACATGAAGTACCTCAATGCTCTTTTGCCTACCCCCTCTGGGAAAAACGTATCTAATATATGATTTTACACTATAAATTATCGTGATATATTTTAGGAAAATATTTACTATTTAAGTGCGTGGTGGCCTGTTGGTAACGGACTAAACGCGACTGCCAACATGTTCACGGTGGTCGCGGGTTCGAATCCCAGGGCAAACCTCTGACTTTTCGGAGTCATGTGTGTATTGATAGTCAATCACCACGCACTAAAACGGTGAAGGAAAACATCGTGAGGAAACCTGCATACCATAGCGATTTATAAACATTTCTATGGTATGTAAGTCCGCCAACCCGCACTAGGCCAGCGTGGTGGACTATATGGCCTAACCACTCTCAATCGTACTCTCGATTGTAGAGGAGGCCCGTGCCCTGCAGTGGGACGTATATGGGCTGATACAGAATTTACTATTTACTCGCGGTAAAATAATGTTTCAGTGTGTCATTACTTTCACTATGTATATAACATTCAAATATATGGTGTAACGTTCAATATATATCCTCGAGTAGCTTACAAATTCACATTTTTGATTCTGGCACTTGGGGCGAAATCGCCGGCCAAATCTTCCGGTGCAACTATAAAAGCCATCAGAGGCTAACAGCGCCGACTATTTGGAAACGATTGCTACTTCAGTTGTATTAATCAATTTTATTAGTAGCAATAAATGTTTATTCAATACGATACATTGCTTTCCTAAATTATGTTGTATCTTGTAGATGTAACAGCATAACATACAAGTTAAGTCTAAAGCGAAGCTAGGCGGTAGTTTTAGCGATTTGAAATACAATGCAACTTAAAATACCTATAGCAAATAAACGACGTTTTATTTTGGATTTTTTAAATATCGTCATTTTATCGTCGCGTTTGAGTAGAAAATACGTAGTTTTTCCTAAAATAAAATGTAAAGCTGTTTATTTTAAAAAACGCAATGGTACGCAAGAGTTTCTTTTTTTTCAGTAGCAGTCGGGATGTACCCGGTATATTCGTACTCGGATTCGTATATTTTGAAATCCACAAACTTATGTACAAATTATTGAAAATTAATACCAGCACAAAGTACATTGCATTACGGATATGGTTCGGAAGGATCTGATTGATATAAATAGCAGTTGTGATAAACAATGCGCGTTAGGATGTTTGTGAATTAAAAAAATCCTTGTCACTTCTTATATTTAAGAAACAAGACACGTATCTCAATATGTATTGAGGTTTGTGACTGTTCGACGTAGTTCGATGTAATTGATACATTTACATACAGCGTCTTGGCAAATTGTCCGAACAAGGGTTCAACATACAAATTACATACCTAATAAGACGAGAAGCATATTCATTCTACAATACAATTTTCTTCTAAGCTTGACAAGGTTTAATTCGCTACATACATATATCACATATGTATGTCGCGAATTGACTGAATTGTTTCAACTATTTAATAACATTGTTGCCAAGAAGTTATTTCATGAAAACAACTAACTATTGAGCATATTGAAACTTAACATCTTTTCTTATGTCTCAGGATGGCGAGAGCAGTGGAATGCCAAACATTGCTTTACAATTCATGGCGTTGTTTATCTTTGCTACTTCACTGGGTTGTTTTGCTTACCATTATGCGGATGGCATGCTTGTCTTGCTATTCACTTCAAAATATAAAACAAAAAACCTTACGTTTTTAACGGGTTCATGCTTCGATCAAGTATACACTAGATACACAGTTCCCTGTAAATGTTCTGTTAAAAAGTGGCACCTGACATTTGAACATTTCACATTCGAAGTGGCATTGAAACAAAAAAGTAAACAAAAGGATCACATATTCCAAATATATTAACACAAATTCCACCTTACTCCTGGAGCTTAAAGTAGCTTTTCACATAATATTGTCTAAAGTTTTGTGACGTTTTAGAAGCAACGGTCGGTGCGTGACTGAAGGCGAAAGAGTGCTAAAGCACTCTTTTTTGGTGCCATTTTCTAAGAGCTCATGTTGTATTTAGTGTATATTTGATCGAAGGGTTCATGTGAATACAAAAATGATTTTATCTGTTTTCATATATCAAGTACTTCATATGTGTCTGTAACTCACAAGTCAGGATGGCCGAGCGGTCTAAGGCGCTGCGTTCAGGTCGCAGTCCACTTCTGTGGGCGTGGGTTCGAATCCCTACTTCTGACAAAACAATACTTTTGATTTTTCTCCGCCTTTTTATTTAATATTGATAGTATCTAATTTAAATATTTTTTTATAAATCATCACATTTTTCGATATCTACAATATACCGGATTAAATGCAACTTAAATACATAGACTATTACCAGTGAGAAATGTTCATCAATCACGATACAATAATGCCGGCTTGGTTGTAACAGGACATACACTTACAACATCCAAAACTTGCACTTCGATTTTTTTATGAATGCCAATATACTACCCGCTTTTATGTCTCCAGCAATCTCATTCACCGTACAAAACGCAACAGCAAAACTTAAACTTAATGTATCATCAATAAACCCACGCCTTTTCCCTAAAGGGGTAGGTAGAGGTGTAATCAGGAACTCCACTTTTCACTTTATATTTTCCGTCTCACGATGAAATAGACAGCGACTCCACCGCCAAATTGGGCACAAATTCCTGACTCTGAATGACTAATAGAAAAATCCAATATCACTTTGCCTGACCTGGGATTCTAAGCAAAGACCACCGTTTTGCAATCATACCGTAGTACTGCGCCATCGAGACATTATCTTGTTATATGTAATGTTGTTGAAACGATAATTTATTTCTCACGATGTGATAGGGGCGAGAAATGTATGGACAATATATTTATTTTGAAAGGGCTTTACTCCCACAGTCATATCATTTTTATCAATAAATATATCTAGCACATTGTCCCTTTAGCTTACTAACCCGAAGGCGTGCACTTAGACTAATGAAATAAACAATTATTATACGACCCAGAACGATAAATTCGCACATATATTTGTCATGTTTATGTGTAAGTATAAAAGTCGGTATAAGTTCTGAGTATGTTTACTATGGACGGCTGGTATTTGGCATGAGATCAAACGGGGGCCTCGACGCATAACCTTAGTTAAATAACTAACTTTCTACAAACACTACTAATCGACACCTTTGAATGATCACACATTTTTTTTGTGGATTGTTCAATTATTATATAGCCGGGTGGTAATTTTAGTGACTTCAGACACAATGCAACTAAAAATTTTGCAAACAAATGAAACCTGTTTTCCCCCTATGACACGATAGATGGTTATCACAGCAAAGACTATGCACCAGTCAAAACTTTCAATTTCTTACACCTCTTGCAATTTAAAAATCCGTAATCTTATAGATATTGGATACCAAGCCGGAAATCGATAGATGTTTTGAATTATGTACTCATTGTAACCTAAGATACGTGAAATAACATGTGATAACTTTTAATTCACAATTGAGGCAATACTTAAGTCACGTCTAAGCGACTTGGAGAATCTGGCTCAAGTCTGGCGACAGTCTAATAAAATGCATCCGGCAACCAACCCGCATTAGGACAGCGTGGTTCTGGCATCTAGAGCTTTTGTATAGTACAAAGAGAATAGTTTTAAGGTTTTAAAACATTATATCATAAACATTCAAATACAATGTATTGCTCTTTATGCATCAATCCTACTTTTGTTACAACTGAACTAAGGCGTACATTTTTCTCATTCAATCTTTATAAGAAATAGATATATTTCTTATATTTCTCCCCTTTTCCCTTTATATCTTTTTTTTATTAATTCATCTTTATAATCGTCATAGCTCGTCGGACGTTTTGTTTTTCGATAATTTTTTCCCGCGACTTTTCCCGGGATAACGTAAATTTTGCCGTGTTTGTGACTAACAGGAAACCTCAATATAAAAAATGAAAAGCCGTATATCGATCCTACATAATAAAGGCTATGTCCTTTATGGTTTTCCGCGAACGTGTAAACAAAATTTCATGAAGTTCAGCTGAGTAATTAAAGCGTGAAATTGTAACAAACAAACATACACCCAAATGATTTATAATATAAAGTTAACTAATCAGAATTCAAATCTTAGACGCCTCAGTAATAAGTGACCTCGCCAATACAAATATAAGAGATGTAATATAGTGAATTCAACTATGCGTGGCTAATAAGTTGCTACGCCCTCTGACCTTCTCCTTCCACTTTCTGATGTACGTGATATCAGGCACTTGGCCAAAAGGAGTCGGGAATTATCACAAATGATGATGTTTATTTGTTTGGGGGAAATCAAGGCCAGTAATATTAGTTTAAGAACCTTAAAAAGCAGTTATTCAGATTGTGATTTCAGGAAATGCAAAATGCTTAAGATAAAGTACGGCATATAATGCTGGCATAAATAAAATATACACCACGTTAATACACAAGATCTTTAGACTACCCTCTTGTTTATCCTTTTTTTATATAAATCTCATGCCCGTCTGTAACACATTGAGTGACAAGCCCGCCAATTCTACTTTTTATGTACTTAAGTGATTTCTCATTGTATTCCTTTCTTTTTATATGATGATAATTAAGTGTATATAAAAAAAGATTTTAAGGAAAATATTTTAATCACCTAAACGAAATGCCACTAGATGTACGATGTTAATTGAAAAATGACAAAAACACGTTTTCCGAGCCATGAAATACTATAAGATTTCTGCGACTAAAGGCGCTACCTGAAACCCTAGCTTTGCTCCATTAGTTTAACGAAAATCTGTCATGAAAACATGTATTACACTACATATTGTCTTAAAAAATCATCTAAAATTATTCTCTTAAAGCCACGGTCACGATGAATGCTGGGACCAATGAAATTACATACATACATAACTCACGCCTTTTTCTCAGAAGGGGTAGGCAGAGGTGCCAGAACACCCACAGTTCGTCTTATATGTTTCATCTTATGATGTGATAGGTGGCGAGCCTATCGCCATATCGGGCACTAATTCTTGACTCTGAATATGTATAATCCGGCTGATAATGAATAGAAAAATCCAATATCACTTTGCCCAACCCGGGATACGAACCTGAGACCTCAGCTTTGTAACCGTACCTTAGTACAACTAAACCACCAAGGCAGTTATAACTACATATGGCAAATAATGCCAACAGTTGAGTATGGGTCATAAAAACTCACAATTTATTTTAAAACACATTGAAATTGATGAAACAATTGAAACTCGCTGAAAATGCGACTTTTACGTCTTTTATTGCGAGCCTATAAGCAGTAAATTGTTTTTGCTACCTCAATAAATAAATTAATTGACATTTTAATCTACTAATTGCACTGGGAAAGGTTTAATAATAATATTATGCAGGGCAACAGGTTATTCATTGTATTTTGTTAAAGTCCACTTAATGTATTGTGTGGACGCCCATTATGAGACATCTTATAGCTGTAAAATATTGGAAAAGAAATAAGGGGAAACATGTCGATATTACATTATTAACTGCTCATATTAATAAATAAAATAAATACACCCAAGAGTCACATACAGTCTTGACCCCACACTAAGATACTCGATCTTAGTGTCGTGTTGTGTTGTGTCGTGGGTATCAGGAACTACGAGAGACTTTTCGTTTTCACAAACACCCAGATCCGAAACAAATACCGGTGGATCACTCAAATATTTCTCTCGATACGGGGATCGAACCCGCGGCCTCACATTTCATAGCCAGCGTATAACCAACTGCGCCACGGAGGCTGTCGACATAAATAGTATCTTAGCAAGAAGGAGCTACGTCCAGCAATGGACAATGACAGGCTGAGTATATGAGTAGGATGAATATTAAAAACTTCACTACAAATCAAATGTACGTATCAAAGTTGTGAAGCAATAACAGCTATTAGTGCAAAGAGTCTGTGATCTAATTCCGTCCCATTACTATTTTACCACGATTACTACACATAGCAGACAATTTTCCTCGTTGCTATACAAAACCGACAAATTTCTGTAGGAAACCAGATGGAAATTAATACAATTAGAGCAAATTAAAGTATAAAAAATATTTACAGGACAAAATGCAGATACACTTTATTTATTTTTAACTTTAATTAGCGACGAATAAACAAAAATCTCATTACAGCTTTGTTCCAAACTAAATATACTTAAGATAAAAGAATATTACTAAGTAACCAGTATTTTACAATTCAAATATAATAAAAATATGGCCTTACAAATGAATCTATTGTAATAATTAAACGCAATTTTATGGAATACGAGCCTCAGATAAATTTAAATAATCCTTCTTTCAACGTAAGTAATGTCTGTTAAATATTGAAATTGGCTGAAGAAGTGCTAACTAAAATCTTGAAACGCTTAGCGTTAAAACTATACAAGCACTATTATAATAATTTCAAAACCAACCAAATGCGAAAGATCCGCATATATCTCTGCACTACCTTAAGGTCGACTGGAAGAAAATGCCTTAAGGTATTAAGTCCGCCTGCTCTATTTAATTGTACAAAGTGAAAATAAATAAAAAAAATATTATCCTTAACAGTTATTCAGTCTAGTCCCTGCGGAACAATCAATATCACACTTGTATAAAAGGGCTCCATGTCTCTGTAATTTTGATTGTTCAAAATTACCCGTAAGATTCTGATTATACAAGATGCAGGAAAATCATCTTTTCCTATTTAAACAGATTTATATACAATTTATTTATATTTCTATCTACTGCTCATTCCACTAGATCCTAAGGTTGTCTAGAAGAGTTGTTTTTCATGGTCTATAAATATAAATAAATATCACCCAACAGTCACATACATAGTCCTGACCCCGTACCTAGATCGAGTCTTGTGTCGTGGATATCAGGAACTACGAGATACTTTTCGGTCTTACAAATACCCGGACCCGAAAGAAATATTTGTGGGCCGCACAAAAATTTCTCTCTCTACGGGGATCGAACCCGCGGTATATCGTTTCACAGGCGGCATCTAACCGCCTGTGCGCCGGACCCTGTCATTATGATAAGTAATAAATAAACAAATAATAAAAAAACAATATTTAACAAGTGCAAGTGATGCAGCGCTTACACCGACGCGACGCCTCACGGTACGTACACACGGTACATTTTTCACGTGGAACAATCTGTCGGCGGAGTAACTGGCGTGCGGCCAACGCGGCCGGATTTCATACAGACGCTAAATGAACTAATAGCCACATTCCCTACCTCGCACATTCGGTGTCGTTTGTCTGTTATCGCTGGACTCAACAAGCTGATGAAATTGCACGAGTGATGAACGGCGAGCCAAATTGACACGTGTGATGTGAAGCCACCTTTAGGGATTTATGTGGCTAATTGACTAGATTTACGTACTTTATGGTCGTAAATCTAATAGGGACTTGAAAATACGCAACAAAATATTTATCTGTATCAGCCCATATACGTCCCGCTGCAGAGCACGGGCTTCCTCTACAATCGGGAGTACGATTGATAGTGGTTAGGCCATGTAGTCCATCACGCTGGCCTAATGTGGGTTAGTACATATAAAAATATAATAATATTAAAATATTATTAAAATATTTATAGTGATAATTTATTTTAAGTCCTTATAACATTTAAAAAAACGGTTATATGGCCCTGCAATGGATTATTATTAATAGTCCAATGGAATTATTAGAATATATTCACACGCACGTGATTTTGTCAGTTGTAGAATTTACTCTGCTTCATTATAACTTATACGATAAATTAACAATTACCTTAATATGATTTTTCATTGTGTTTGCCATTCGTACCTACTACGATTGAAATTCATGGAAATTATTCCAATTTATTTAATTTACTTGTGTATTTATATTGCGCAATATCAGATTGATAAATGGCTATGTTTATTTTCAGCACGCCTAACTTAAACCAAACAAAAGCATTTTATATTTACAATTCAATATCGAAAGAGTGACTCAATAGAATGATTCATGCTAACAAATTGTCACAAATGGAATTGGATAGAAGTCCTTGGCCATATTAGTGTTTGTTGATTGAGATTGTAATTGCGGTGTGTTGCATTGTGCTCGCGTCATTAAACCAACCCGCACATGCAATTGACAATATCAGTGTCATGCGATCGCAACAATTTCCACCAACAATACCAACAATATGATTTACTAACGGCCCGGCCCAGCTTCGCCCGGGTACAAATAGATTTTTGTACAATAATATGTACGTATTATTATTATACATAAAAACATTCCTATATAGGCACGCTGCCGTCGTACGTCCCGCAATTTTAAATCTGTAATATCTTCGAAAATATTCATTTGAATCTTGTGCTGTAAAGGACCAAATAGATCTATATTAAATCAACAATTTATTTAAGCTATTTAATTGGATAAGGATTAATGCTGTATTGGTTAAAATCGCTTCGAAAAAAGTCGTTAGTCCATTATTTGTCGTAAAAAGTAAATGACAAAAAAATGTTATTGTGCGATATCCATAAGAGATAGATATATACCATCGCAGAGTTTTCTGTAGAGCCTTTTCAATGTGTACAAATATGTAGTACATTATTTTGGTAAATCTCGTAGGGTTCAGCCTGCGTTTGCAATGTAAGCGGAAAAATATTGATAATTAACGACATCACATTAGAAACCTCAAAAATAACAATATATCTCCACTATTTAATGGATGTTATTATACATATAAACCTTTCTATTGAATCACTCTATCTATTAAAAAAAAACCGCATCAAAATCCGTTGCGTAGTTTTAAAGATTTAAGCGAACAAGAAAAATAGGGACAGAAAAAGCGACTTTGTTTTATACTATGTAGTGATAATGTCCCCATACTATGAACAGTTAGAGAAAAGGAAAAATGAGGGGATTGGACCCGCATGAACGCAGATTTCTTGTGATCGAATTGAAAAATATATGTTCTAGTCTAAGTTTTGCAGAACTAAGAACAGATTCTCTTGTTTTCAGATACCCACGATGCAAGACGCGAATCTTACAAGCTTTTAAAGTCGTCTAATGTCCGGAGTATGTCTGACTGTAGGGTGAATTAATTTATAATGAGTATCCAAAATAATGACATGTGACATAATGATAAGCACTTTCAAAAAAACAATCTTAGAAAAATCTTGAATTCCTTCTTCCTTATATTACCTTTGGCAGAAAAGAGAGGAGAGATATGAGATAGGCCATTTAGTAACGTATTATTATTTACTATTACAAAATTAACTTCGAATCACAAACTCCACAGTAAATGTTTATGTACTTTAATCAAACAGATTAGTTACGTAGTAGTCAATGCCAAATGAAATATTCATACAAAAACACGCATAGTCAATTCAGGAAACGATTATTATCAGAATCGATATGTTGGCAACACTTCTGGGTATTGCGATCGATAACTGCGCTACGCCACTTTTGATTATAGTATCTACTATCTGAAACCGTGATATATACAATGAGCCTTATTCATACCTATTACCATTCAACCTATTGTGTCTACCGAACCTTTTGTCTTCGTCGCTCAAAATGTATTCAGTATTCATTCGAAAAGGACAAAATATTGTGTAAATAAAATAGATTTTTAATACCGTCTTCGAATACAGCTGTAAATATATAGGGTTTTGTGAAATATCAGCTGCTAGTACTACACAACTTATTATTGTTTCATTAGTAAATACTATGGTCACTGGTTGAGAAGCCGGATGTGAAATATGCGGTCGTGGTTTCGACTATAACGAAAATAGGAAAATACTCTAATAATTTTACGAAAAAAATGAAAGTAATTACATGTTTCTCGTAAAAATATAAGTAATTATAATTAACATAACATATTTTTAATGTAAAAATAACAGTACTGTAGAAACCTAAAATAAATGTCATAGTCAGTCGGAAAATAATAAAAGGTCACTAAATTCAATATATTTCTAGAAATATTCTGCGAACCAGGTTAATACTTCTGGCACGGTGTAGAGTATAGACGGAAGCCGGAGCGACTTACATTTATTGTACACCATTAAAACATCACGGGAACATTTGGCAAGGTCGACAGAGATACTGCGAATATGACAGTGTAGTCGCATTAGAATCACGCCCACATCTCACACACCCGCCGGATATTTGGAAATACTGCTCATATTTTTGTACTGTTATAACCTTGGATAATCTTAAAAGTTTTTGTTTTGTATCGCGTACCTAAAAACTCGCTTTATGATAAACATATTTGTGTAAAACAGTGAAGGAAAACTTCGTAACCTGCATATTTACTTTGACAGCCCCCGTGGCACTGGCGATTAGACGCCGCATTTGAAACGAGAGGCCGCGGGTTCGATCTTCGCACAGGGAGAAATGTTTGTGCGGTCCACAAATATTTCATTCGTGTCTGGGAGTTCGAGTGTTATTTATTTATTTATTTTACAACTCTCCATGTTATGTACGAGTAAAAGTGGGTCTTAAAGTTTTAGTCATGAGCGCCCTTTTTTTCAAAATTTCTGTCTTACCATTGACCACCCAGTTGATAGATTAATTAAGTTTTATTTTAATACAATTCACCAACACATATTAAGAAACGCTTTTTTCTATGTAGTACAAATATAATATGCATCAATTATATTAAGGATAGCCTTAGGATGGCTCCGTGGACCACTTTAAATGCTTTCAGGGATAACCGGTAACCACTGGTAAGTAAAATCGTACCAAAGCGGTGGTAGCAGAAATAAACGATTCAAACATCTTGTGAAAGACTATTTGAATAAAGAATATTTTGATTTGATAAAGTCCGCCAACTTGCACTAGGCCTGTGCGGTGGACTGTAACTCTTTGCCTGTCAATCGAACAATTGACTGTGTAGAAGGTTAGTGCCCTATAACGGAAGGTGTGTAGGTTGTATTATTATTTGATGTTAATTTCACATGTATCTTTCTGCTTTCCACTTTCATTTGAAAGCACCGTGTCAAAGACCGAGTTAATAGTATATTAACGTAGTATATATAATATGCTGATCGGGATCATCAGGACAATAATTGTTTTTAAGGAACAAAATATGATTTCTATTTGATTATGAATTTATCGAGGTGATTGAATATGTATAAGCGCTTGTTCATTGGTTTTATATTACGATAGACCCATTAAAACTTGGAGATATTTACATATTAATGACCAGTGATAAAATTTATTTTAATACTGATGCATAATATTAATTTTCTACGGTTTATACTTTTTCAGGCCCTACTATATTCATCCGAAACGAAGTTCGAAACTTCGGACGAACGAAGTTTGTGACGATACGAATGTACCTGTAAATGTTCGGATTGCCGATATATTCGACTCATTCATTCTTCGATCCGAAGATTCGAATTTCGTGTTACAGAGTAGGTTTCGAAACGAAAAACGTCACGAAGATTCGAATTTCGGATTTATATAATAGGGCCCCTGGTAAATTACTATCTACGCTGGTTTATTATTTCATACAGTAATGTTCAGTTTTAAAACTAAACATAGTATACAATAGTTTTAATCAACTTTATGTATTTTTTAATCAACTTTACTATATTATTTTATCTTATACATTTTTATGTAATATTGTATTGTGACGCCTTAAAACATCACAATAATTAATAAATACATTTCATTTTATTTTCGGCCTAAGCCCTCACAATCTCAAATTTGTCTTTTTGTCTTATCTATACATATAAATAAAATTGAAGTGTCTGTTTTAAAAGTGAAAATAAAAAAAATGTCCAACTACATATATAATAACATACATACATACACGTTACCTGTGCCGAAAATAATATTTTAAAATTTTTTGTCTGTCTGTTTGTTCCGGCTAATCTCTGAAATGGCTGGACCGATTTTGACGGGACTTTTTTTGTCAGGTAGCTGATATAACAAGGAGTATCTTAGGCTACATTTATTTTAGAAAAATTAAGTAATGTTGCAATGCCGAAGTACTGTCCAGTACCGCGCGCAGCTCACGCGCATGCCACTACTGGGCCGTCACGTCGGGCGCCTCCCACCACTTCTCCCACCAACGAATGAATATCACAAAAAAAAACAAACAAAAAAAAAACAAAATATACTAATTAACTTTTTTGTTAAATTCCACGCGGACTAAGTCGCGGGCACAGCCAGTCCATCATATGATAGGTTGCCTGGAAGAGAAAACCTCGATCGATAAGGCCGTCATTCATTTTTTCACATAGTTATTTTATTTACATTTTCATTAATTGTTGTACAATATTTTTTAAAATAAATAACATAAAATTTAAAAAAGGACCTTACCCTGCAGTTAATCGTATATGGGTTGATAGTTGATACAGATATATTTCATACATTACTACCACCCCTCTACCATTTCCTTATAAATATTGTCAGATATATTTCAATATAGAGTTTGTATTAGTGACATAGTTATTGAATACTAACACAAGCGTCACGTCGCTTGTTGGATCAACTCCAAGTTAGAACTCGTAAACTAACAAGCAACAATAGTTTTGTACATAAAATGTGTGAATCTGGAATATTATAGGGTTATTGTATATCGGCTAGATATATTAATGAAATGTCACGGGTTATATCGCAATCTGGATTATATAACTATATAAACTACATATGCATATAATATGCTTTTTTTTTTAAATAAAATGTATCGGTTCATGAAATCATTCCTATTACCTCGAAACGGTAGGCAGAGAGTGCAGAAGGCAATAGGCACGTGCAAGAATATACACAGACTTTTTTTATTACAATTTTTGGGGAGACTTTAAAACAAACAAAGAGCCTATTAACAACAATAAATAAAATTAACAAGAATCTAAAGAAAACCGTCGAAGTATGTAGGGTTGCCATGTTAATACTAAATTCGATCTTAGCGCCCTCATTAAAAACACTTTTTTGCGAAAGTTATAATATACTATTCTTCATATTTTGACAACAGCGCTTCCGGCGCAAGAAGATCGGAGGCCATCAAAACACATAATTCCACGAGTGACTTATATGTGCAATGAACTATGTCTCTATAGTTTGATATCTAGATTGAGCATTGTATGAAATCACTGAAAGTATGCAGATTTCTTAATATTCGAGACACGAATAAAAATTCAAAAACATTATCCAGACGCCCATTTTCTTTATAAGAAACACAATGCCAAGAACTAAATTGTCCGGACGATTATCTTTGTTTTTCTACAAAACGGATTAAATTAATGGAACAATAAAGGATATGACTGTTGAAAATACATAAGAATCACATTAAGTATACATTAATAACTATAGGTATATATTGGACATAGAAGGTTTAGGTCAAAGTTGACCACTGGATGAATGCCTGGTGATATAATAATTACCATGAGTAAGATTCATAATATAATCATTATTTAATTTAAGGCGCGTTGGGGTGACACCGTAATACAAGGATGGAAGGGAACCTCCTATATTTTATGTGTGTATGTTCTTACCCCTTACGCACTACTACTACTACGGTACGGTTAATAATAATATTCATAAAACTCAATTTCAAATCGCTCATTGATCTACATTCACTTGAATGTAGTAAATTCATTGAAAATGTTGCGTATATCTATAAGCATTTTCATTCATTTCATATAAAGATTATTTATGCCATAAGTAAATTTTTATTTCCCCGCCGCATAATTATGTCCCAAAATGTACCATGAGGCAAGGCTATAGCAACAAACTAAGAATAATTTATTGGACTCATACGGACCTGAAGAAAAATAAACAATAACAAATATACTGTCGTGTTCTATTAGGTGACCCATAGTGAGTTGCGACAAAGCAATTTATTTCTGTTACCTTGTTTGTTTGCCTTTATTGTTTTTCGTTATTAATTAATTTTTTTATACGTTTGCTAAACCATACAAAAAAAATACCGATTCATATGGCTTAACGAAATAATTTACGACGAACATTGAAAGAGATGATAAAAGATATTGAATAATCTGAAGCGAAACGATGACGATTGATTGGTAAAACGTTAAAAATATAGTTGTTTCAACGGAAAGTGATGGGTTCAAATCCAGACTTAAATAAAAGTTTTAGTTTGTAAAATAAAGATGACACAAAAGTAAAGGTCTTGTAAAGGTACTCTTTTTTATAAATAAGATGAACTATTTACAAATTTTGTAAGCAAAATGGACAGTCTTATCAATTTACACATCTTGTCTATGCTTCAGTAAATAACATACTAAAAAGTCGGGTTGTGTGTCAGGGCCGGCCACAAATAGAGAGAAATGTTATTTTAGTCCATCGGCACGCACTATTAGATTTCTTCTCGAATTGTATGTCTTAAATTGCTTTTGCAGAAATCATTTGCAAGTGTAATGTCCTCTAACCAACACAAGGTTCGATACATTTGGCCGAAGGATATTCAGAAACCTTGGCTTAGCAACTGTGCTGTGATCACGCCAAAAGATGTTACAGTTACTGAGCCGCAAAACAAAAAGATAAATCTTAAAATATCTTAAGATTATACAACGTGGGGTGGTAATAGTCATTAGGTTATTCGAGAACTTTTTTGTTGAAAACTTCTAAGAAAAGTATTTCAACCACAACATCTAATAAAAATATATTATACGTATAGAAATTACTATTCACATATTTAATGTCCAATTTTCCAGAACTTATTTTTCCTAACAATTCTTTTGATTTAATGTAGGAACGCTGGTCTTTATGTCTCATAAAATTGGATGGTTTTTGGTATTGTCGTAACATTGCAATATTTTATACTTAAGATACAACTTAGAATATTCCCAGGCAAGTAGTATTGCAAAACTCGAGGATGGAATAGCAATTTCCTAAAAGGTACGCCTTACTTTTCGGGAACGTACTTTAGTTTCCATATAAATGTATATTTCTAATCCTCAGGCCGAGCCGTAATAACAAGTAACAAATACAATGTATTTTGTGACATATTTTATAACATTATACATTCAATTAAAATAATATTGTGGATTTTGTAAATGTACAAAGACTGCCAAGTGCCATTAAGTTAATTTTTAACTGTTAGTGGTTATTACAGTTTTCTACTGTTTACTTTCTACTGTCATACATACCGTCCTTCCGGGCAGGGACAAGGGGGCGATAAGGTAAAAATAAAACTGTTGAAATTTAAAAAGCTTAACCATAATTTTGTAGAAATAATTCAGACGTTTTCCTCAGTATTTAAAAGTATATATCTAAACATGAATGTCAAAATAAGAACTGAGAAAAAAAAGAGATGTTCTATTTTATTCTACTTTTATAAATATTTCTAAAACCATTCAATCGTGTCTGTATTCTACCATTGCAACGTGAGCTTCACATATTGAACGTAATTTTCAAGCGGTATTTAACTTTTGCGCTCTTTTGAAGCGTAAATACTTACATTTATTGTACTGCATCATGCACTTACAAGATTTGTATAGATACCAATAGATACTAGTAATGTACGAGGTAAAAAGATATATCTAATATAGATACAAAATATGTAGATACCTGCTACATACGAGGCACTGAAGGCGCTATCTATGAACCCGATTCATAAAATATTGTAAGGAAACTCATCAGCACCCACCCGTGGTCCTCTTAATATTGTATCTTTAGAATTTCTTGAACACGGTGAAATTTATGTTTTAATACTGCTATAGATAAACACGCAAAGTTTATTGGGCCGGCACGGCTGGGAGTATGAAGATCACTTAGATCTTATGGGAACTATGTGTGTCTCGTATCTTTGGAATTGGTTTGTGGTCAATATGTTTTTATTATATTAGTGAGATACAATTACCAGAATGCACCTTTTACTTTTTATTTTAAAAATTCTTTATTATAAGTGAATATAGCATGTTTATCAACATCACAAAAGTGTATCTACTTGTCACTAGAATGTACGTAGTAACCCGTACAATGCACTCTTGATTGAGTGTGCATCGTCTTTTGTCAGCCGCCATAACTTGCATGAAACTATTGACTAGATATATCAGTTGTATTGCTCTTATTTCTACTGAAATTCAACGACATACAAAGGACTCAATAGTACTTATCCCAGATTAAACGAGATGACTAACTAATAAATAGTTTCTCGAACTAGCATAACGTTAGACTTACTATACGAGAAGTTTCTAATTTACAACCACTGAAACACCCTTATATCCAAAGATCAAAGGCTTCCCAGTAATCTAAAATGCTCTTCTACAAGACTAATATGCAACTAATCATCATTACAATCCGAGTATGTATAGACGTCTCCATGCCCATATACCCATGCCCATATACGTCCCACTGCAATGCATGGCCTACTCTACTATCGAGAGTGCGATTGAGAGTGGTTAGGCAATATAGTCCAACACGCTGGCCTAATGCAGGTTGGTAGACTTACATACCATAGAAATTGTTATAAATCGCAATGGTATGCAGGTTTCCTCACGATGTTTTCCTTCACCGTTTTAGTGCGTAGTGACTGAATCAATACACACATGACTTCGAAAAGTCAGAGGTGCGCCCTGGGATTCGAAACTGTGACCACCGTGAACATGTTGGCAGCCGCGTCTGGTCTGTTTACCAACAGGCCACGCACGCAGAGAGTTACCTTAATAGAAAAAAAACACTAAATTAAGGCCCTTGTCTCCAAAAGTTATTAGAATCTATACTTAGCCATTTATTTGAGTAAACTGACTGAAGAGTGAGTCCAATCGGTCCTCGGTCGACACTCAGTAGTGGTCGTTATCTGCTTCCGTGACATTAGCGTCGCGACGACCGGTACGCGCCAGGATATCCGACAAGGGGCTTCGCTTCTTGTCAATGAGCACGAGCATTTGTAGGGTAGGTTTTTAACCATGGTATTATGTTTTTTAATAATTGGTTATGTATATCCTCTAACAGCTGTGGAGTGTTGATATCTTTGGGGTAACCGATGACCTCATTTTTGGTATTGGATTTCCTGTGGTTAAGAGAACACTGATTATAATTGATAGCCTAGATCACATAGTATAATATTAGAATATTAACAAAAATTTATTCTAAAATAATTGATAAGAAATTGAATACAACATTCTATTAAATTAATAAATATAGGTACTTAAATTCAAACACACATGTAATCATTAAGCCTTCACGGTAAATTGTATGTGTTGCCCTGTGGAAATGAATATCATTTCAATTTATATTACCGTTACTTAATAATCAATATATAACTATACACTACACTTGCTCCAAGTTTAACTGCCCTGCCACATGTCGCTACACATGATAAATAAAATAAATAAATACACCCAACAGGCACATACATAGTCCTGACCCCACACTAAAATCGAGTCTTGTGTCGTGGGTATCAAAAACTACGAGAGACAATGACTGTAAACAACATTTATTTGACCGCTATTCTCTGAAATAGCCCGACACACATATTATACACTAGTGTTAAAATATTGCCTGATCAATTGAGTTAATTGTAGAGACCGTTTTTCCAACATATCCTCCAAAACAAAACTCATGGCTTACATTGACATGGCTGCTATAAAATGTATGTATTTTACTCCATTTTCTAATCTTAATCTTTTACTGGTGGTAGGTCTCTCATATTATGTGAGAGGCTGCCTGGGTGGGTACCACCACAATGTCTATTTCTCCCGTCAAACAGCAGTGTAAATGCACTGTTGCGATCCAGTTTGAAAGACATTGTAGCCAGAGTAACTACTGGACATATTGAGACCATATCTTTTACCTCAGAATTGCAAGCGCACTGGAATGCCAAGCATTCCTTTGTAATTCTATGTGTTGTTTGGTCTTACTACTGTCCATGAGCGGTCCATAACTTACGAAAAGGCGAATTGCATGCTCGTCTCGCCTTTCATTGCAATAAAAAAGGTAGCCATAGCATAGATTTGCTCGACAGATATCTTCGAGAGTCGTGCCTGAGAAGGACAAAACTACTAATGTTAAACGAAAATAGGCGCTGATAAAATGTCTACCTATTGCCCATGTCCTATACTAATATATTAGAACGTATGCGTATTTTATATTGATGCAAAAAAAAAAACAATGACATGGAATAAATAAAAAATCCATCTGTAACATTTGAAAATAATTACATAAATTCCTACACCATTCTTAGCTAAATACATAAATACTATATAAATGCATAGTATTTTTTTTTATTGCATTGAATGGCGAGACAAGCATGCCGTTCGCCTGATGGTAAGCGATACGACCGCTCATGAACAGTAGCAATATTCCACTGCGCTCGCCATCCTGAGACATAAGATGTTAAGTCTCAAATGTCCAGTAGTTGCTCTGGCTACAATGTCCTTCAATCTGAAACACAACAGTGCATTTAAGAAGTGTTGTTTCACGGGAGAAATAGACATTGCGGTGGTACCTACCCAGATGGCCTCTCACATATGAGAGATCTACCACCAGTACGCCTCCTTACCACTACAAGGGGCGTGACAATCAATTCAAACGAGAAGCTAATTAGAACGATACAAGACATTATATTTTTTTAATAAAACTCCTAAAAGGCCCTAATTACAGCAATTTGACAAACCGAGGCAAAGTATACAGTTGATATCGCGCGATAAGTGAACGAAATAAGGTCGTAGAACTTATAGCTTTACGGTCAGTAGGGCTTCCACCAAGGTCGCGCATGCTAGTGTTGCCAAAAATGTAACCTCCCTATATTTTAGCTAACATTTTGCTTTAAACTTCATTTCAAAAACAAATGCCAAAAGTGTAAAAATATGCACAAATATATGTACTTATATCATTGTATGTATTTACACTGGGAGGCAAACGCTTCCCTAACCTTGTGTAAGTCCTGCAAAAATATTCAGCCCTATTTATAAACAGTTTTAAAACATTTTTGACCGACTTCAAAAGAAGAAGTAATCAATTCAACTGTTTTTTTTTTTAGTTATCCGATGTTTTTTTCTTCCTCGCTTAAACTAAATCCAAAAATTATTCGATAAGGACGAAATATTCGATAATTATAGTAATTTTAAAAACTGTCTACATACAAGTCAAAGCTTCTTAAATAGTCTCTCAAAACTTATAGGGGAAACAAGATAATAAAACGTATAAATTACTGAAGTCTATTCAAAATATTTACCATATATACATTTTATCATGACAAAAAGATATCTCTGGACCATCGATACTTTATAAAGACGGTACCGCTTACTTACCATCCAAACTAAAAATAATTCATCACGCTAGCATAAAAAAACGAAAATGTAAATTTCAGAGATAGCCCCGATTTTTTTCTTTTTAAATATGACAACACTAGTCCCACCCTAAAGGCATCGGGGCTACCTTGTCAAGGCTGCGTAGGGCTACTTAAATTGCGTGTAGAAACTCTAAATAACCCTTATGATAAATATAATAAGGATGAAAATCAAACGCAACGCACCAAAGTCACGTCTGAAATACGAGACAGGAAACTTGCTTCAGTGCTTCAAATGGCACGTGAGAAATTGCGTTGATGTAAAATAGTGGCGACGTAGGGGCAATATGTTGATATTATGTATGACAGTAATGTATGTAAAAATTACGGAATCTTACATAGTTTAAACACGCATCGACATAAGGTAAGCCTTTCGTAAAAGGCTCTTTCAAAAGCCGATTTATTGCCAGTTGCCAATTTATTGTATAGTTATTCATCGTGGTGCTCCTTATCTGCTGGCGTTCCACAGGGCGGCGTGCTATCTCCTCTACTCTTTGCTGTCTTTATTAATTCTATATCTAATCATCTTCGCTCCTCCTACCACCTCTACGCAGATGATTTACAAATTTATACTCAGGCACCTTTTGACAAGGTTATTGAGGCGATTTTTACCATTAACAGAGACATCCAGCACATCTGTGTATGGAGTAAGACTCATGGCTTAAGAATTAACCCATCCAAAACTCAGGCGATTTTTATCGGTAGCCCCAGAATGACCTCTAAACTTGATAGGGACCAGCTACCACTTGTAATTTGTGACAGTACTACCGTCCCTTATAGTAACAAAATAAGGAACCTTGGACTATTTCGGGACAAATCCTTAACCTGGGGTCCGCAGGTTCAGGAACTCAGTCGGAAATTGTTCGCCTCGGCAAGGTCCTTGCGAAGATTACACAACCTTCTACCTGTTGCCTTAACCTTCTCCCTATCCATGATTATGGCGATGTCAGCAATCCTGATCTCACCGAGGACCACTTAATAAACTTTAGCGCCTTCAAAACTTTTGTATTAGATTCATATTTGGTTTACGCAAATATGATCATGTTTCAGAGTTCCGTGCTAATTTCAAGTGGTTGCCCATACGACTTCGTCGGAATGCTCATATTCTTTCTCTTCTGTATAACATATTGTTTAATCTTTTTACCCCCTCTTATCTCAAAGATCGATTTGTATTCCTCCGCGACTCACATACTAAATCCCTGCGGTCGTCAGAGAACTTGGAGTTGAGAATGCCTGTACACTCCACCACATTCATGGATAAATCATTTACTGTCCAGGCTGTTCGATTGTGGAACGCATTACCAGTTGTGGTAAGACGGGCACGATCACTATCATCATTCAAAAAACTTGAAAAAGATTACTATCTTTCTCACTGAACTGACACATTGTTGTGGATAACTTTCCTATTTGTATGTACTGGAATTTTATTATATATATTTAAATATGATGTATATGTATCTTCCAATGTATGTATTGTTAAATGTATATTTCTATGTATGTGTTTATATAACACAATATGTGTATTTATGCTTTGTATTACTTGTTTTTATTAAATTATTTGTACTTATCTGCAATACTTTTTCTTTCTAAGTAGATGCTATCCTTTACACTTTAGACTGCCCTCTGTTTGTCCTACTCTTAAATCCATCCCATGGTTGTTTGTAAGACATTGCCTTTCGGCGATAAGACCGCCAATTGTACTTTTTATGTATGTGATTTCTTTTTGTATTTGTTTTCTTTTGTGCAATAAAGTGTTAATAATAATAATGTGTTAATAATATTGTTTGCATTTGTTTTAGATATATTTAATCCTTGAAAAGTTTTGTGAGTGTAATAGATAATATTTAACACGCTTTTATATTAGCTTCACCTATATGTATGTATGTATGTATGTAACCGACTCCTTTGAGCTCGATTTTACCCTACTTAGAACGATCAGATTTAATTCAAACTTTGCATACTTATCCAGGACCGATGACAACGCAATAATTTAAAAAGTATATGACATTATCTTATCCAGAAACGGTTTTTTTTTTTAATTTAAAAGTTGGTAATATGAGAGGTCAATCGTCGAATCCAACTCGGTTGGGCAGCGTTCGGGAGACTTCGCGACGTCTTCTCGTCCAAAATACCTCAGTGCCTAAAATCGAAAGTCTTCGATAGTTGTGTGTTGCCAGTGATGACATACGGTACCGAGACGTGGCCTCTCACTGTGGGCCTCATTAAAAGGCTCAAAGTCAACGAGCCATGGAGCGGGCTATGTTTGGTGTTTCCCTACGAGATCGAATCAGAAATGAGGAGATCCGTTGGAGAACCAAGGTTACCGACATAGCCCATAGGATTGGCAAGTTGAAGTGGCAATGGGCCGGGTACATAGCTCGTAGAACCGATGGCCGTTGGGGCCGAAAGGTTCTTGAGTGGAGGCCACGTACAGGCAAGCGAAATGTCGGACGCCCGCCTACCAAGTGGACAGACGATCTGACTAAGGTTGCAGGAAGTCGCTAGATGCAGGCCGCTTCCAACAGGTCATTGTGGAGATCATTGGGGGAGGCCTATGTTCAGCAGCCTTAAGCTTATCACGAAACTCGGACACATGATCATATTTGCGTAGACCAAATATGAATCTTATGCAGAAATTTTGAAGTCGCTCAAGTTTATTAAGTTGACCTGTTTTTTAACAATTATTTAAATATGACATTAATTTTTAACGCAGTTCCTACACACTGTATTAAAATCCTTCCAAATATTAAATAAAAATAAAAAATATTTATTTTTTTACGAACAGTAATTTTTAGAAAGAAATATTTTAATGGTGATAAAATAGTTCGTGCCCGAAATTGTCCAAACATTGTAAACAAATCTGAATAGAAAAATTCTGATACAATTCTATGTAAATTCTCACCTACATTCACCTCCAAGCGTTCATTATGATTCCAAAGCGAGCTTAGAACCGATTGCGTAGCTGAGTACAGCCTAAACTTAGCAGACTACGCGCATACGTGCTACGAATACGCTACGATGTAGCACCTGATTAGTTGAAACTTTTATTTTTGTGTCTATGCGTGGTAAAAGGGTGATAATATGTAATATGTGTTATAATATGTGTGCACTATTGTGTTACGGATCAGAGAGATGTCTCAGGATGGCGAGCGCAGTGGAATGATGTTACTGTTTATGCGAGGTCGTATCGCTTACCATCAGACGAACGGCTTGCACGTCTCGCCATTCATTGCAATAAAAAAATCCTTTATTCCTTAGTCAAAATTGCTTGTATTAACAGTTTTTTGAGTAAATTTTAAAGTCAAGCTAATAGCTAATCACATTAAGTGATAGTTTTATTATTTGTGGCCGATTATGAAAACGCTTGACTAGATTTGACTTTGACATTATAAATCACTTGTATCAATTATCATATTATTAGAAGAAAACCTTGAATAAGCGTAGACGCGTTAAATCCGTTTTTACCAAATAACTCTTCTAAAATATTCATAACCGATAATATTAAATAGTATTTATTAGTTAGAATGGAAATTTAATATAAATTCTTCCAATGTGTGGATTTCGAGTATTACATTTTGTATACCTTAAAAATAAATAACATATAATTACATACATAGCTATTAAATAAGGGAATTCATATAATTTTCAGCCGCCTGTGTCTCGTTATAATTAATGACGGCCATACATGCTATCTGAATATTAATTAGTATGAACGCGAAACGTCGTAACAGACAATTGAAGTGGGCATATGTTAAAATTATTTAAATTTTATTTACTATTATATATTGGTTAAAAATAAAAGTTTTAATAATCCTTTTGAATATATTACTCGATAAGACAACAACCATTTATTAAGGAGTTGTACAACATATTATTTTGACTTATCCTGCACATCATATTTGCGGAGTTATATTGTAATTTTTATAATTTCGTCATTTCGTAATTCGTCGCAACTCATTCGCACTAAATAAAACAACGCATATTTAGACTTACGATATATCATGCACAAAGTCATATAAGAACATTAGTTTACTGGTGATAAGTATCTCATATGTGAGAGGCCGCCTGGGTAGGCACCACCGGAATGTCTATTTCTCCCGCCATACAGAAGTGCAAACGTACTGTTGTGTTTCGGAGTGAAGGACATTGTAGCCAGAGAAACTAACATCTTATGTCTCAGGATGACGAGCGCAGTAGAATGACAAGCATTGCTTTGTAATTCAAGCTGTTGTGTGGTTTTCGCCACTGTTCATAAGCGGCCGTATCGCTTACCATCAGGTGAACGTACGTAACGGTAGCGAATATTAAGAAATATGACGAGAAAAAAAAAACTAACTTTACACATGCTACCCCTTAACATATTACGCTAAAGTGATTGAACCTTACAACTGAACGGTAGACACTCAACAATAAATAAGTAGAGCTCATTATTTACTTATAAGTCGTGCGATTGTTTACATCACGCTCAGGGTAGATAAAAAAATATTAAATTAATATTGTCAACAGTCACATACATGGCTACTAACCCCACCATAAGCTTCTTGAACCCCACATTAAGATACAAATCTTGTGTAGCGGGTATTAGAAAAATAATTATGGTTCACGGAAATTATTTGTCTCGGGGCAGGAACCGAACCCGCGGTCTCTCATTTCATTTGGCGGTTCTTACCAACTGCGCCACGGAGGCCGTCAGTGACTCATATGGGCCGGTTAGTTGTCATTAATGACCACTAAAATAGTTAACTGACCTTGTAATGTAAACCGTAATGACCTTGATAGGCAAGGATGGAAGCGCAGGATCCGTCAAAACCCGCACGAAAACACTGTCACAATTTGGTAGCACACATATTTTTTTCTTTTACATTTCACATAACACAAGTTACATCAAAAGCTATCAAATTGGGTAATATTCAAAGCATAGTGAATTTAATAAAATTTACTCAAAATAACTGTAAACGAATTTACAATAATATGCACACGACTAATACATGCACACGCGATCGCAATCCGAATTCCACTAATAAAAAATAAATTATTTTTTTTTTTTTTGAAAGATAAAGGCCTGTTCACATTAGATACAAAGCTTTCCTATTTGAGTTCATAATAATTCATCTGAACAATTAGTACTGTATCAGCCCATATACGTGCCACTGCAGGGCACGGGTCTCCAGTGTAGTAAATTAGTAGTAAGTGTTTATTGATTTCACTGATTTTATCTCACATAAGTCGCATATGCAAATTCTATGCTATAATGGTAGACGACATTTCTCTAGGTATAAGAATTTAGAAGAACTTTTATCATTTTAAAATAACATTATTTTCAAAATACATTAATGTAATGTTAAATACAATAATAAGCAAAGTAAATAGGCAATTTGTAACTGACTGGATCGGTTGATGGCATATTTAAATAATATTATAAGCTCTTGAGCAAGTAAGAACCGTTCTATCAGTCCAATAAGATCTTTTTTTTTTTTTTTTTTTTTTTAAATGGCCTGGCATAGTGGCGGCATTGCACCTGATGGAAAGTGCCAATGCCGCCCAGGCAGAGTATCCATTGGCATCGGACGGCAGTCCCCAATGGAAACAATTATGCCGGCCTGCTTAGGTGCCTCTTCACACCACGGCGGAAGGACCCAGGATTGTAGGAAGGAGGGAACACGTGCGCCGGCAAACAATTCCACAGCCTGACGGTGCGGCGCAAGCCAGCACGCGTGGTTCTGGTTAGGAATGGAGAGGAGGGGAGCAAGTTGAACAATTCCTCAGAGCACTCACCGTGATACAGGCGGTAGAACACGCTTAGAGAGGCGACATCTCTCCGGAGTTGTAGCGACTCCAAGTTGCTCGTAACGTCTGCATCATTCACAATGCGGATGGCCCGCCGCTGCAATCCATCCAAGGCATCGAGCAGGTACTGGGCGGATCCATCCCAAAGGTGCGAGCAGTACTCCATACCCGGCCGTTTTAACGTAACTTTATATCGGAGTACTTAATCAAATTAAGTTATATCAAGTGTATAGTGTGAGCACACCTCAAGATGTCGGGCTTCTTTTGCAAAATGCTAAAAGTTACCAACAAACAAATTGCCGCCTTTCGGCTCGCACTCACAATCGGCGGCGGCAACCTCAAAAGAAAAATAATCGAGCCGGGTTGGATCTGACAAACTACACTATGACCGGCGGTTTCCTTTGACTAATAGGGCCGAATTGGGCCATCATTTTAAAAATCTTATTTTTTATTAATCAGTGTCATCAGATTATTTTTTCAATGAATATTAATTATTTAGATAATTTAAATGTTCTATAGGTATTACCAAAAATTTTCTAATTAAAATTAAATTCGCAATCTTACATGATTGAAGCGATGACCAGTGTGATTTCTTGGTATCTTTCAGTTTGGATTTGTGACACTAAGGAAAATAATGACAAACAAAATAATCAATCCATACACGATGCAACTGCACCTAAAGTTATAATGTTGTTCATTTATTGACGCTTAAATCTAAGTACGTCCCTGTTTAACTGATTTATTTATTTGAAATGAAACAAAAAATATCATTTTTTGAAGTTAAATAAGGATAAATTATACAGCTAAGAGTTCATGACCTTGCCCATTTGTAAACAACGGTTAAAGCGTAGTCTAAGAAAATTTTGATGCTGTTAAAAATGGTTTTCGTGGTATATTTCGTTAACCGTTCAATTAACGACGAAACGAAAAAATACGTATGTCTTTAAATCTTGTTCTTCATCCATTCCGACTGGTTTTATGCGAAAAAGTGGTGATTAAACTTAAAACTTTAAACGGTCATAACCACAAAACGGATAAGTATTTTCCAAATTTTTTTTATTATGGCATTAATATTATGCCCTTGTATCCAACTGAGCAAGTGCGCCATTTATTTGCGCTCCCGGTATAATGAGAAAGTATATTTAAATTCCGCGCCTTGCAATCTTCCAGTAAATACAAATTAGCTGAACATTTTTACTAATGTGTACATTCCTGAATAAATTGTTATAGGAACATGAATTAATTGATAGCAAGTGTGAAATAACACCTCGGTTCACACACTAACTAACGCAGTACAAACAAAGAGACGTCGACATAAGATAATAGCTCGCCAGCCGCTGATAGTAATTGGCGGATGACGTACATCTGACGCCTGTCACTACAACACCGACAATGCAATGCGAGTGTGTGGACAACTAGCGACATCTAGCGAACGTGTCACAACAGTTGGAGCGACTCCAACTCACGACGACACCGGCCTTTCGCGCGCCACATAATTGTGTTATCTATTGGGATTTATTTTTTTTATTTGCGAAACGAAGCGACATCGATTCTACTCTCATTTTACTTATTATGGGTGCGGTAAATTGCTACCAATGAATCGCTGTGTTTATGAATGAATAAATTTAATTAAAATGCGGCAACGCTGTTTATAAATTAATTATAAAAATGCAAAAAGTTCGCTCTCGGGTACTCGTAAATGGCTTTGAAATGCGTGCCACTTGTGTACACGTTTTATTTCGCGGTGTATGATTTTAATAACTTCTGGTTTTTCTGTATACATTCATTTATTCCAACCCAATTTAATTAATGTTCCGAAAATATTTACCAATATATTAATAAATGTATACACCCACAGTAAGATACATAGCTCTGATCTCACAAAATAGAAGATCGAGTCCACTGTCGTGGGTATCAGGAACTACGAAAGACATTTCGGTCACACAAACACCCAGACCTTAAACAAATACCTATGAATCACACAAATATTTGTCTCCGTGCGGGAATCGACCTGCGGCCTCACGTTTCACAGCCGGCGTCTAACCAACTGGGCTACAGTATGTCAATGTAAAATAATAATTCTATCTGCAGTAGTCTCAATAAAAAGGCGTCAAATTAAATTCAAAGCCATGCTGCAAATAGCAAAGATTTATGAAGAAAACAACTAAATAGTTCACAAGTAAAACAACTTTTTCCAGTACCCTATGTAACCCTACTACCTACCGTAAAATGTTTTCACCTTATACGTAGATACATAACAATTCATCTCAAAAGATAATTTGAGAACGCGAACTAACGAATTTGTCTTAAAATTATATCCTAAATATAATATATAGACTCAGATTACTCTAAAAAAGGAAAAAACTCAAAGATGACTCCATTTTCAGGGAATCACGACCCTCAGCAATGAAAAAAACCATACAGAATAATTCACTTCCCGATCCCTGCCTCTACTTAAATTACGTATTATTTAGAGGAACGAACTTTTATGAAATATGTTTTATCTTGAAATTCGGAGTCCTAGCGCAAACGTAGGATTTATAACAAAATTATATTTACTGGACATTTTGGTATGGCAATGTAAAAACTTATATTACATTTTTGGTGTGACTCCACGCTAAACTTTCTTAATGTTATTCCCTTTTTTCAATTTATAAAAAAGCATAGCATGCAGTGCGAAATGTAATTAATGCTGGCATGTAATTAAAAAATTACATAAATCTAATCAATTTACAAATATAATATTTTTTTATTTTTTTTGCTGTGAATGACGAGACGAGCCGGCCGTTCGCCTGATGGTAAGCGATGCGACCGCTCATGAACAGTAGCGAAACCAAACAACACCTTGGATTACAGAGCAATGCTTGGCATTCCACTGCGCTCGCCATTCTGAGACATAAGATGTTTAGTCTCAATATGTCCAGTAGTTACTCTGGCTACAATGTACTTCAATCTGAAACACAACAGTGCATTTAAACTGCTGTTTGGCGGGAGAAATAGACATTGCGGTGGTACCCACCCAGGCAGCCTCTCACATATGAGAGACCTACCACCAGTTTACTATCTAATACATAATATTATTTAATCAAATATATTAATTAAAGTCATGGCATCAAACATTTTCACAAATCGATACGAATTTTCTTAAGCTAATTGGTATAGCCTTAAATAAATTTTAACGCGTCATGCGGTAAGACCGCGAACTCAAGTTTAAGAATATTCAGCGAGAGAAAAACACTCTTAATTAAAATGCTGACGCCCCTGTAGGGCGCTTGTTCATACAAATCGATCGCGCCAGGATTTCGACTGTCGATACTTATACACTGACTACTGAGGCCTTATCACTTTGCAGCCAGACCTTTATCTAGGTGTAAATTCCAATCAACACAAAAAAAAACAACATTCACATACATAGTCCTGACTCCACACTAAGATGGAATTTTGTTTCGTGGGTTTAAGAAACAACGAGACACTTTTATTGTCACAAACATCCAGACCCGAAATAAATACAATTTGCATATGGTGACGAATAATGCTAGAAACAAAGACGGAGATAAAAGTAAAATATAACATATCAATCCAGTTTATAAATGTCATATATATATAATTATGACCAAACAAACACAAAATACCAACATTAGACACGCTCTCATTTTCAAACCCCCATAACTTAATTGTGGTTAAAGTAAGAAGCCTGAATTTTCAGTTACTAAGCAGGCATTGTGTGAACACAGTATATTTAAAGTTTCATTCAATTTGAACCAGTAGTTTAAGAATTGTAACTTGTTAAACTTTCTTAATTTTGTCACTCACTGACTGACTGACCGATCATCAAAAGTCTAAGGCACTTCTAGCAGACATAAAACCTTCAAATTTAGAATATAATAAGTGTTTAGTATGTTAAGTAAGGGAAAATTGAAATATTTCATAATTTCTGTCTAGTTTTCTAGATACACCAACTGCGTGAATAACTTTGTAATCCCATATAAATGTATAGGATTACATTTGCAGTTAATGAATCATTGTACCCGTATATAATAGAATAATAATTGTAGGTAGGTATCTATATATATTAGACATAACAGGAGGGGGTATAGAGAGGGAAAGGGTGTATTCAGCCCATGAAACTGTACAACATTCCTCTAGAAAAACATGACGAAGAAAAACTTGCAAATAAATAGACTAAATAGCTCGAAATATCAATTACAATGAAAGAAAGAACATTAATAATCAAATCCGCTATATTTGTGATAAATTGATACCTACAAAAATAAGAAAAAAACCATAAGACAGAGGCTTTAAGAAAAATCGTTATGTATATTCTAGAAGTAAAAAGTACCGAAAAGGAAAAACTAGGACTCTACAAAAAGACGTGAGATCCCATCAAAAACGTCCTGTAAAAAAATTCCAAGTCTCGCAGTAGGTTTTCTACCGCAAAAAGTTATGAGATGCATGTAATACCGGCAGCATTATATACAGGGTATATCGAGACTGCTACCGAAAACGAAGCCGGGTGATAGTTAAAGGGACTTCAGACACAATTCAATAGAAAAAGTTGCAAAAAAAAGCGACAATTTTTTATTGTTCTTTTTTTCCTAGGACCATATTTGGGTGGTAAATACATTTTTTTTCTAAAATAATAGTGTATACCCTTTTATTTATAAATAATCTAAGGTATAAAAGTGTGGAAATTATTATTTTAGCGAAAACTATGGATTTACCACCCAAAATGACGATATTTAAAAAATCATAAAAATAATTGTCGCGTTTCTTTGCGAAATTTTTAGTTGCATTGTGTTTGTAGTCACTAAAACTACCACCCAGCTTCGTTTTCGGTAGCAGTCTTGAGATACCCGGTATAAATTGTACGATACATTATGTTTTCATGCGATGGCCAAGTCGATCTATTTATTAAAACGTAAAGAATTTTTAATATTGATATGATAATAACTTACGTAATAACTTTATACAGAAGGTCACTTAAGCAAGGACTAAATAAATTAATCGACTTGGTATTACATGCATCTCATAACTTTTTGCGGTAGAAAACCTGAGCTGCGAGACTTGGATTTTTTTTACAGGATGTTTTTGATGGGACTATCTCTTATGGATATATCATTAATTTATCCACACAAAATGTTCATACAATATTTGTATTGTCTGAGTAGATTACCTCCCACACCATACAGCAACGTATTTATCCAACATAACATTACCATTAATTTCATCTGTGCAAACAACGCCATCTCTATTTCGTATCCATAACTAACAGTCATTACTGATTAACGCACATACGTTGGTAATATACAAATTGTAAGACTGTCCATCACGCCATTTACGGTTCCCCTGACGACGTAAGATTAATCTTGCAGGAGTCTAGTCAGCGACGCGGGTAAGGTTAAGCTAAGCATCGATTAGGCTAGTAGTTTATATGTACGAGTATGTAATAAATAATCCGCTTGGAATATTATATTGAACTGTAATGTTTATACAATAAAACACAAGTAATGCGGTCGAAGCAATCGTTGATTGCATTTGACATATTAGTGGAGCCGTCCTGTACGTAACTTACAGTACGTACGTACGTAATTTATAGACCATGAAAAGGCTGACTACATTACGGCATCATTATTTATATAAAACTGAGTGTGCTGTGGTGATTTGCTGAGTGAATGAGATTTTCAACAGCAATACAATTCTCGAATCCTTTCTACATTATAATATATTAACAAAAGCTGGCATTACACCTGAGATAAAGTACTTTGTCTATATTTGCAGCACTAACCAATTACCATAATGTTAGCTGTTTTTTTATTTGTCACATTAACACCATATAAAGGCCGTATCAGTGATATATCACTGATAGCACCTACTAAAGACTATAGTCTTTAGTAGGTGCTTACCTTTAACCGAGTGTGGCTTTCGCTACGCAGTGGCTCGCGTGCGATACGCAGATAACAGACAGCGTAGCGCCGTAGCAGCGTAGCGCACAACACAAGGTCTATTTACTGACCAAAACACATTAATTTTATTTTCTATGTACCCAACCTTGGCGTTGTTTAAAAACAGGCTTAAAATACAAAGGTAGTCAAAACATTATTTTTATATGAAAGTGTTGTTGCAAAATAATCAAGGAAGGAGGGTATTTATGATTGTAACAAAAGTAGTTTACTCCGTGATATTAATTTTTCTACAAACATCTTACTTCAATCAAATACATAATTATAATACATTAATAAAAATAGTGAAAGAAGTGCGTGGTGGCCTGTTGGTAAACGGACTAGGCGCGGCTGCCAACATGTTATATTTATTATACAGGGTATATCAAGACTGCTACCGAAAACGAAGCCGGGTGGTAGTTTTAATGACTACTAACACAAAACGACTAAAATTTTCGCAAAGAAACGCGACAATAATTTTTTATGATTTTTTAAATATCGTCATTTTTGGGTGGTAAATCCATTGTTTTTGCTAAAATAATAATTTAAACTCTTTTATACCTTAGATTATTTATAAATAAAAGGGTATACACTATCATTTTAGGGAAAAATGTATTTACCACCCAAATATGGTAATAGGAAAAAAATAACAAAAAAAATTGACGCTTTTTTTTGCAACTTTTTCTGTTGCATTGTGTCTGAAAACGAAGTTTGGTGGTAGTTTTAGTGACTTTAGACACAATGCAACTAAATTTTGTGCAAAAATTTGTGACGATTTTCTTTTTGTTATTTTTTTTCTTTATTTTTTTTAGGATGGTAATCCATAGTTTTTTCTTAAATAATAGTGTATACCCTTTTATTTTTAAAGACGCTATGGTATGCAAGGCTTTAAATTATTATTTTAGCAAAAACTATGGATTTACCACCCAAAATCGACGATATTAAAAAAATAATTAAAAAAATTGTCGCGTTTCTTAGCAAAATTTTTAGTTGCATTGTGTTTGTAGTCACTAAAACTACCACCCGGCTTCGTTTTCGGTAGCAGTCTTGATATACCCTGTATAACATGTTATATATATGTGTGTGTGTGTATGTTTAAGTATATATACAGGGTATATCAAGACTGCTACCGAAAACGAAGCCGGGTGGTAGTTTAAGCGACTTCAGACACAATGCAACAGAAAAAGTTGCAAAAAAAGCGACAATTTTTTTATTTTTTTATTATTTTCCTATGACCATATTTGGGTGGTAAATACATTTTTTCCTAAAATAATAGTGTATACCCTTTTATTTATAAATAATCTAAGGTATAAAAGAGTTTAAATTATTATTTTAGTAAAAACTATGGATTTACCACCCATAAATGACGATATTTAAAAAATCATAAAAATTAATGTTGCGTTTCTTTGCGAAATATTTAGTTGCATTGTGTTTGTAGTCACTAAAACTACCACCCGGCTTCGTTTTCGGTAGCAGTCTTGAGATACCCGGTATAATTATATTAGTAAATATTAATAATTAAATTGATATATATTCGTATAAATATTATTATTTATGTTTTATAAATATATATTCTCTACTCATTTATTTCCTTATAAATTAATAAGCACCTGCTTCCGTCTCTCTGCACTACCTTAAGGTTGGCTGGTAGAAAATGCCCTTAGGCATTAAGTCCGCCTGTACTATTAAATTGTACAAAGTCTTTAAATAAATAAATAAATAAATGTTCACGGTGGTCGCGGGTTCGAATCCCAGGGCACACCTCTGACTTTTTGGAGTCATGTGTGTATTGATAGTCATTCACCACGCACTAAAACGGTGAAGGAAAACATCGTGAGGAAACCTGCATACCATAGCGATTTATAAAAATTTCTGTGGTATGTAAGTGCGCCAACCCGCACTAGGCCAGCGTGGTGGACTATATGGCCTAACCACTCTCAATCGTACTTACGATTGTAGAGTAGGCCCGTGCCCTGCAGTGGGACGTATATGGGCTGATACAGAATAAAAATAGTTCCTTAAGGCTTAAACTCTACTACTTCTAGCTATTATCCCATACTTAATTGGAGTGAGTACAAAAACATTTATGTTTATTGCAAAATTTATTTCATAATTAATCATTTAATTCTACGAACGTCAGCAAGTCCAATATTAATCGTTTGTATAAATTCACAATTTACAAATATTCAAAAACAATAATAAATAAGTATTTACAAGAAATATTAAAATTACGCGAATTACTGAACAATAAAAATATGTCACAATTTTATCTCAATTTGCACAGATGAAGTTTTTATTTACAGGCACTGGCTCGAGTTTACAGGGACATGCAGGATATATTGAGTCACTAAATCAAACTGTCACCATCGCCACTACTATAAGCCAAGACATCTCTCAGTATGACGCTAACTCGCCTTGTAAATTGGATTTGACGAAAAAATATATTTTATTTTCAACAAGGATTGAGGATGTGTGTGTAAATTCTGCTTTTCGTGACATATAATACGAAACTGTCGTTTTTTTAGGCCGTGGTTTGTAAATAACTAAACTACATATAAGCATTTTAAAACTATACATTGTAATTACTACTGAAGTGTTTTAAGTACATACATAAATAAACTCACGCCTCTTTCCCAGAAGAAGTAGGCAGAGGTGCCAGGATACCCACATTTGTATGTACCGTCCCAAGATGTAATAGGTGGCGAGCCGATAATGAATAGAAAATCCAATCAAATATCAGTTTGCCCAACCCGGCATTCGGACCCAAGACCTCAGCTTTATAACCTACTCTAGTACAACTACGCCACCGAGGCAGTGAAATGTTTTTATTTTAACTTCTACAGAATATTTATTTCATTTGATATTAAATACCACACAGTTTGTTGATGATTACAAACGAGTTTATTAAACCTCGTTTTATCGTTTTATTATGCACATAATATATAATCCCGAGGTCAACTAATAAATATAGCAGCACCTCTTTCCTACATTATAATCCATCTTACTCCAATATTCGCTAGCCTTGCGTGTTGCTAAGTGAGCTTCAGTCAGTAAAATCCTTCGCGATGATTACCCTGCGTGTCACGGGATACGCAAATCAAGGCAAATAATAAAAAATACACTGCAGTCATTAAACAATGTCAATTTTACTATGAAACCTAATATCTTTGCGAAGATTTTTCTACCTACTTTTTTGAGTAGGGAATTTTTTTTTTTCATTAATTACAGACATAGTTGCAACCCAGTGCAATAAAAACTAGTTTGTTCTATGGCTAGGTGAACAAAATTTAAAATGTAATGATAATAAATGTATTTAATAAATATCTGTCGCCCGGAATAAATCATATTTTTTTTTTAAGATCAAACCATAAAAAATGTTATAATTAATTTTAAGCTGTATTTTTTACCGGTACTAAGAATGGGCATTCGCCTTTATTCAAAATCGAGTTATGCAATAATTAAAATCTATCATACATCGAGATAGTGTGATTTCTCGCATTTCATAGCATCAAATGCAGATGTTAATTAGGGGCTCCTTATTGTAGTAATAATCTGTCACAAACATCGATTACGTAATCGATTGTCTTGAGATATTAACCACAAATTAGATTCGAGCTAGATGAGAGCTACCAACCGGCACACAACCTTAGTTTATGTATAAACCAATGTATTTTTATTCAACTAATATAAAACCGTAATTTGTATAAAAATATTCTCACCAACTTTTAATTTCTATAATTAAATGCAAAGAGAATGTGTCAATGGAAAAAAGATCTCAAACTACTACTGGATCTATGCAACTATAACATAAATATAATAACATTTTTTAATTACCTAAATTTCTTTACCGTACCACAAAAAATTGTATTAACCAACACATTCGTCTCATAACTAATTCAGCGCTGTTTCCGCAGGATATGCTCCGTTTGTTTATGTTGTGAAGTCCGCACAGAATGTTCGCAAAGTAAAATGCACTTAACGTTATTGGCATTCTCGAGTAAAGCGCAGCAAACTCTTAAGAATCAATTAGGCTGACACCGCCACACGCTGACAATCTGCACTGATTCTCAAGCTTTGTACTGGATCGTACACAATTTTAATAAGAAATATTATAAATATTGCTTTGTTGATTTTTTACATATTTTAGTGATAGGGAAATTGGTATGTCGTTACCAGGCCATATCGTCCCATTGCATGGCACGGGCACGGCACTCCTCTACAATCAAGAGCGCAATTGAGAATGGTTATTGACATTTGATTTGAGCATATTTGTCTTCCGACACTAATAAAACGAATCTAGAATAGGAAACACATGGAAACTTTGGTTTAGTCACAAATACCCGTATAAAATAAACTAGAATCAGCCTTAGATCATAAAACGCGTCCTTTCAAGACAAGTGCAAAAATAACAAAAAGGTTTACGACGCACCTTCACCACAATAAGCTCAGTCGTAATCCCTGTTAGTACCGCAGAATTAGTCTATAAAGTTTACGAAACACGACTTTACTGCCCAGTTGAAAGGACAACGCGGCATTAAAGCACTTATGTATTATGGTACTTATGTATTAGTGAAATGCCTTACCGCCCTTTTATTATTGCGTGTACTTTGACATTTGGATAAATGTTGCCATAAAAAATATTGGTGATGATTTTCATACCATACAGCATAATTACTGGTGTACCATAAACTGAATTTAAAGGTAGTGTTGGCACCCAGGTTAATCTTAAAGAGGAATCTGTACAAAATACGAATTAAAGAAAAAAAAAGTGACTCTTTAACGTCATGCAGTATATTCGGTATCCAAACTGGAGCCTGAAAGGATAATATCTAGCAGCTAAATTACTATCTGCCAGTTTTCAATTTCTAAGGATGTGTTGTTAGAACGATAAGACTGTCTTACTCGTGTCCCGACTGCAGTAGAGTTATTAGTTGAAGATCAAGTAAATTCTAAACCTCCGTGTCCCCTTTACTCTTCATAGCATTGACAGTGGTGAACACAATTTTTTATGACCTAATTAAATCGTTTCCCTTTTACTACACACAATTGTTGATGTCATTAGAATGACGAAAGATTTACTCATCCATTATATATCTGCTTTACAAAACACTTTCTTTTCATGTCATTAGAAATAATAAAATAAAAACAGAGTTATGCATTCATAAACATTTTCTATTTGGAGTCAGCATATTGTTTGCTTACAAGAGCAATCCTGGCTAGAATAAAATTATAGGATATCGGCCGTCCTCGATCGAAACTTATGTGTTTTCACAACTCGGATAATGAAGTACTGATATTGCGTTGAAACACATAAAATACGCACTGAAATAGTACCAGTTGATAAAGGCATGTTTTCCATTTCGCTATATAATTGGTATGGAGGAAAATGGATATTTGTTTTCAGTTCCTCTTCCTCCATAATTAATTTTGTTGCGCATAGTTTGTTGCTCGCCGAGTTTCAATGCTCACTGCTCGGGATTATTTTAATAAGTGGTCTATCGATTGCTGTTCGCAGGAATTACAGTAGTAAGTCAGGCATGGACAATCATTTCTCTATGCAAAAATAGAAAAATAAAAAATACATATCTTAGATCTGACCTTACACTAAGATCGAACCTCATGTTGTGGGTTTTACAAACTACGAGAGACTTTTTGGTCTCACGAACACCCAGACCCGAAACCAATACTTGTGGTTCCCACAACATTCAAAACCACCGTCTAACCAACTACACCACAGAGGCTGATAAGTAAAACATTCATTTACACTGACTTTTGGTAAATGGCAATTGCCCAAGCTATCAATAAACTCGCCATAAAACTAAAGATACATTTTATCTCAAGACACGCTAACATTAAAAATAAATCTATTTCGTTTTACATTTGGCACCGATGCACATTTCAATATAACCGTATACATAAATTGAAACTTAACTGCTATGTTGCGCCATTTTAACGACCTTAATCAAAAAACGAATGCTAAGACATTCCGAACATTGGTTTTGCCAGATATTTATCTGTTTATATACTACTTGGAGCTGCGTCAGAAGTATTATAGTATTTAAGAAATTGGACTATTGAAGGACTAATTAACACTGATTTGATACTTACTCGGGCTTGTTTGTTTAATTCGGAATTTAAATCATAAAAAAGTATATAAAAAATTAACCATATGAAATACTCGGTCAAGTCACAGCATCTTGTATCCTGCGTATCTTATCCTAATATATATAAAAGTTACCTCTTGTACGTCAATAGAAAGTCATACGTACACGAGGTAACTTTTTTTTTTATTTTATTAGAGAGGAATTTTATCCCTTGAATTGTATATTACACTAATAAGATGGATGTCAGATAGGATGCCGATCGTAAAACGACTAGCGATATGCATTCTTAACGTAAAATATTGGGAGATTTCACATCGAACCGAAATCGGTATAATAAGGACAGGTAGGATGATCGATATTTCACGACACATATTGAAATGTTATTAATGACTACATCTTGATGATTTATGGTGGCTTAATCAGATTCGTGACTCGCATAATCCTTGTAAAATTTTAAATTACCTTTGATATGACAATGAAACATGACAAAAAAGACCATTCTAAATATTGACTACAATATAGGTTTTATATTAATAGCATCAGCCAACTTTAATTAATATTTACGTGATATTTAAACACATTTAGTATCATTACTATTAACTGTTCGTTTTAAACGTCAATGAAGTTATGATTAAGAATAGTATTAAATGTCCAACCGCAAGATGGTCGAACGAACTTCAAGAGTATAATACGTAGGAAATCCCTAAATGAAAACTGCTTCCATCAGGTCACTTAGAGATATTTGTAGTCTCCTATTATTTTAACTGTAAACTACCTGTGGCTAAATAATGTAAAAATATTAACAGCTGACTAGATATCAAGGCAAACTATAACGTTTTATACATTAATATGTGGATAAAAAAGCATATTTTAAAACAATTATTTACAAGAGTTTTTTGTGAAAATCAGCACAAAGAAAAATAATTAGGAAATAAACATAGGATATTCGAATAAAAATAGGTTTTTTTTAAATTGAATATTGACGTAGTTATTTAAGTTCGTGGTGGCCTGTTGGTAAACGGACTAGACGCGGCTGCCTACATGATCACGGTGGTCGTGGGTTCGAATCCCAGGGCACACCTCTGACTTTTCGGAGTCATGTGTGTATTGGTAGTCAATCACCACGCACTAAATCGGTGAAGGGAAACATCGTGAGGAAACCTGCATACTATAGCGATTTATAAGAGTTTCTATGGTATGTAAGTCCGCCAACCCGCACTAGGCTAGCAGCGTGGTGGACTATATGGCCTAACCACTCTCAATCGTACTCTCGATTGTAGAGGAGGCCCGTGCCCTGTAATGGGACGTATATGGGCTGATACAGATATTTAAGCTTCTGAAATGATGCTGTTACGAAATTCCATCAAAATTAAATAGTAGCATAGTATTAGTAACACAATAAAATATTAAGTCAAAGAAATATTGAATCTGGTAAACAAAATATCATCTGGTAATGGAAACAACATATCTTAATGTTATATTCAGGGTTTTAGACTTAGATTTTCATCGGGTTCGAGAATTTTTCGCTATTGCGCATAGTTTCGAGTTTGGCCAACCACGCCCACTTGAACTATTCATTCTGTATATTACTCTCTGCGAATGCTATCGAAAAACAACCATTCAACAAAACTCAATGTTTGCCCGAAAAAAGCAATTCCACTAATCGCGTCCTTACATCACGGAGTTGGCAACTTCAGCCATCGTTATCTTACAATGTAATTTCGCCTACAAGTTTGTGGAAAACAATACGATAGCATCGAGAGGTAATGATTTAGCCGAATGACAAATAGACACGAAACTTTGAAGACCTTCGAAGCGCATATTATACTATTTTGGAATCTAGAATTTAACATGATATGATTCAATAATAGTTATAAAATGAAATACTGGTACTACTACATTTTCGAAAGTCCGAAAAAACACGATTGCAAAAAGTAAAATATGCACAGAATTTTAAAATGCATAATTTTCTTTTCGTTGAACATTTTTATTTAAATTTTAAAAAAATCTAGAACGTGGTGGAAAATATGCATGTTACCGTGTAAATAACATTTCCTAATTCATCCGCGGAACATATTTATATTTTAATGGTCTCTATATTTCAAAAAGCATCTCGTTATTTTCAAGTGCCGTGGAAGGTTGCACCCGCAATCGTATGCAATAGCAACAGTGAGAAATATTCAGATCAACCGACCAGTAAACGATGACCATTAGGCTTAATATAAGAAGCATTCTGAGCAGTTAGAATTTCCCTACAAAATTATTGAAACAACTATTTTTTGGTTCTTTTTTACGACGTATAAAATAAATTTACATTCAAGAAGCAATATTCAAATTTCAACGCAACATGACATATAAACTAGAATTGTTTTCAGAGTGAAAACATCAAGCCCCACTTACAGAGAGTTTCTCGCGGCGTGTATCGTACGTCATTATCACATGACATAACCGCCATGCCATAGATTATCGTTTTATTGTCGACAATTAATGTTTGCACGATGCAACTTTTTATATGCTTACGATAATCTTACATATTTTCGGTGCCAGAAACTCTCCGCGTGTAAATGGGTTTTTAAGCAACATTCATACTAAGGAACGATACCCTTGACTTTGAGATTAACTCATATTCACGAAAACGAAACTCTACATAAACAAATTATTTTAATCTTTAATGCCTTCTTTTGGTGACTGTTACAATTTAACTAAACTTATTTTACAATTATCAAAAGTTAATTGGTGGATCTAAACGCAAAATCCAACGAACTTTTTTCATTTGTTTACTGAAAATGAGGTTAGTTAAATTGCAACACTCACTGATGACTAACACCTCAATTCGTCCCGTGACCAAGAAAGCTGTACAGCAATCGAAACATCGGGAAGATAAACAAAATTAAAAATAAACCAAATCCACGATAAAATCCGTAAATAATAGTTTTATTACTCTGAGTTATCACGAAACGCACTTAAAGACATTACAATTATAGACATTCAAATATAGTGGCAATTTAGGAATTAAAAATACCAAACAATAACTATGAAAATGATAACAATCCGTCATCTCCTGACTGAATGTTTACTGTTTACACGACGCGAGGCTAAAATAACATGGCAACTTTCGAAAGCATTGAATGGCACATACGACAATGTCTTTCGAAAGAAAAGACATTTCATTTCCACATGAAAGAATCGAGAATAATGTGTCACGTACCACCCGCTTTTTACTGCTTATTGTCTTGGCCATGTAACCCCTAAGATTATGGAATTAAAACGACCTTTTATAAAATTTGCTTTTCTCTAGGTTTTTATTATCATTTTATTCAAAGATTTAAACATCTTAGTTTTTTTCCTATATTCATTGGGGTACGTAGTAAATAAAAGGAAAAAGAAAAGACTCTACCACCATTCTAGACAAAAAACTAATTTTGTAATTTTTGCCAAACTAAAAGTAAACGTTGAGGCTGTAATTTTAAGCTTATTATTGATACTCTTATCGATATTATATAAATATCTACACCATATACACGGTACATACTAAAACCTATTTTTAACGTGATAGCAAGACATATTACAGCTCTATTATTCACGTTTTACCTTTAAAATAACTGTATCAAAGACTATAAAACACATTATCACACGATTTTCCTGCGCCCAAACTATCCAACAGAAAAAGGGGTTGAAAATAAATATGTCTAATAGTGTCACTGCGGAGTCACACAAAAGCCTCAGTTGAAATATAGACTCCATACAAAGTGAGAATTGAAATGGTGCGTGCTAGAGAAAAACCACAGACGGCGGCCAAATCGATGGAGCACTTATTATTTATTGAAGAATGTCATTCAACAAGTTGACCTTGGTATATATCTTCACCTGATTACATAATTTCCTAGGTTAAAACCTTATGCTATTTTTTCATTACATACGCGAGATGCTGTATGTCATATTCTGTATTATTGTCATAATGCTCTTTATGAAAAAATAACCTGAAACTTGTAAAAACTAAGAGTATCATATCTGGGGAATACTAGGTCGTAGATTGTTGAGAATAAAGGAATAATTATGGCGGAGGGAAAGAGTAGATTCTTGAAGACTTTCATTGATTTTAGACATGGTTTTGTAGTTAGTTACTTCACGTCGGGTTTTTTCGAAGATGTGCTAAGAATACCTACAGTTGACCATAACCTTTTTCGCTATAGGTCAGTCGGCATTTGGTTATACTTCCTTCATAAGCTGATCCAAAAATCGTTCTGCGTTCTCTGTTACGTACAAAACAAGTTGCCACCGTATTAATTCTAGGCTTATTGAACAATTTTGCTAATCTTTATTAACTCTAACATGTTGACTGCAGCGACAAAATCCAATGCAGCTCGGGTCCACTGTGTAGTACTGTGTATGGAAATAACATGCGAAGTGTGTGAAAACAAACGAAGCCAAACGATTTCCGAAAAAACACTACGCTTTTTCGTGACAGTGTGTGTATATTCATTTAACTATGAAATAATGTGATAACAATAGTAGTTTTATCAATATCACCACTATTTTTTTGTTAGTCGAGTGTAACTATTCACCCAGGCTTATTTATTGATTAAGGTTCATCAACAGAAATTACAATAACATTATTGCTAGTATGGAATGTACATTTGTGACACTTTATTAATGTATTCCGGGACGATGAACACAATATGCACGTAATTTACACACTTACACACATTTAATTATTTAATTGTTAGATTACTAAAACAGACTTAAGCTTAAATTATAATAACATAAACTTATAGATAGCTTACAGCTGTTTTATAAACAGGTATTAGGTATAAGCTAAAGAGTGCAATGTCGTAATGAAGGCCTGCTATATTTTGACGTTATAAAATATATGAATAGTTACAATAATTCAACACGTATGCATACATGCAGTTTGCAGGGTGGAGACGACACTGTGGTATTAATTGAAACCACACACAAGATATTGCGACAGCAATTTGTGGACCTAAAATTAAATTATATTCAACGTTACAGCCATGGGACATTTGTTACTCAATATATCATTTTATTCAAGATTGTTTTCTCTTCTGGTCAGCTTAATAATATCTGGGGGCACGGCAGTGCCCCCTCCAAGTCGAGCTAAAAAGCGGCACAGCCGTACTATCCTTTTCTCGAAGCAATTCAGACCATTTTCAACCCCCCATAACTTCGTTGTGGTTAAAGCAAGAACCCTGAATTTTCAGTTACTAATTAGGCATTGTGTAAACACGGTATATTTAAAATTTCATTCAATTTGAACCAGTAGTTTAAGAATTATAACTTGTCAAACTTTCGCAATTTTGTCACTCACTGACTGACTGACCGATCATCAAAAGACTAAGGCACTTCTAGCAGACATAGAACCTTCAAATTTAGAATATAATTAGTGTTTAGTGTCTAAAGTAAGGAAAAATTCAAACATTTCATAATTTTTGTCTAGTTTTCTAGATACACCAACTGCGTGAATAACTTTGTAATCTCATATAAATGTATAGGATTACAAAGATACATTTGCAGTTAATGATTCGTTGTACCCGTATATAATGGAATAATAGTTGTACATTGGTATCTATATATATTATATATGAGGGATAACAGGAGGGGGGTATAAAGAGGGAAAGGGTGTATTCAGCCCATTAAACTGTACAACATTCCTCTAGAAAAACATGACAAAGATAACCTTGCAAATAAATAGACTAAATAGCTCGAAAACAATCACCATGAAAGAAAGAACACTAATAATCAAATCCGCTATATTTGTGATAAATTGATACCTACAAAAATAAGAAAAAAAACATAAGACAGAGGCTTTAAGGAAAATCATTATATATATTCTAGAAATAAAAAGTACCGAAAAGGAATAAAGTAGGACTCTACAAAAAGACGTGAGATCCCATCAAAAACACCCTGTAAAAAAATTCCAAGTCTCGCAGCTCAGTTTTTCTACCGCAAAAAGTTGTGAGATCCATGAAATACCAAGTTGCCATCACATGAAAACATAATGTATCGTACAATTTATGCATAATGCTACTGGCCAAGTCGATCTATTTATTTACAACGTAAAAAAAATTTAATATTGATATGATAATAACTTACGTAATAACTTTATACAGAACGTCCCTTAATCAAGGACTAAATAAATTAATCGACTTGGTATTTCATGGATCTCACAACTTTTTGCGGTAGAAAAACTGAGCTGCGAGACTTGGAATTTTTTTACAGGATGTTTTTGATGGGATTATCTTATTTTCATATAAACTTACCATATAATTATTTACAATTTTAAATTAATATTGATTAAATTGAAACTTATGTTTTAGCTTAATGTCGTCATGTCTTCAACACTCTGTAGAGGTAGTCCTATAAACAGTTCCCCCATTTCCCTTAAGAAGTACGTAAAAAAGGATTGCACCTAAATTGAAACATTACTTTCGACCCTGATGTGATAAGGGTCAAATTCAATCCAGGGTGAATTAGGGTATTAGAGAAAATCGAAAAACTAACACTGCGAATAGAATTTCACAGCTAAACGAAATGGTGTAATAAAGTACAGTATCGTATTTTATCTTGGTAACAAGAAATGCCTTTTAATTAGTCACGTTGGGAGCTTAGACAAAGCATTTACGTTTAATTGTTTAAAACGGCTCCTTGAAACAAATTACACTCCAAAAAAGCTGTAATTTACCTTTGTATTGCAACAAGAATTTCATTAATTACCTTGAAACAAACTAAACAACCAATCACTTCGGCGCTATCTTACCTAAACAAAATAAATAGAAAACAAAACTTTTGCGTGTAACAGTGACGGAAGAATCTGAACGTAGCATAGTTTCTCGCGACACGTGAGCCAATGAACTAATTAGTTGACATCAGAGCGGTGTCAACATATACGGATATAATAAGTGCGAGTGAGAGGAAAGTGGGCAATTTTCCAAAATGAATTGATGTTTCGGAAGAACTTCAGCGGGGAGAAGACCCTGACTAGTAGCGGGGGAGGGGGGAAGGCGCGCGGGGCGCTCGGGGCAGGGAGAAACGCCAAGCGACGCGATCGAGAGAGATTCTCCTGCATGGAAGAACATCACTACAAGACCCATATACTGTTCTCGGCGGTGCCAAGAGCCAGTACCCAGTACAACGACGGCGCAGGTATGCACACACGTGTTGTTGAAGTTTCCGCGACGTTCCACCGTTCTAGAGTGATTTGTGCGCAAAAAACATGCATTTCCATTCAACTCAACCACTCTTCCGGAGTAGCCAAGCCAAGAATTCACAGTACTGATTCCAACTGCAAGTGTTCCTAGCGTTCCTAGTTTAGTCTAGTTATTTAAAAGTGACGTGAAGTTTCAAATAATCGAAGATGCTGAAAGGAAATCAGTTTAGAAATCGCATCGCCTTCAAAACATCTATAAATAACCGTCGTGAAAACTGACAGACATGTTCGGAACGCCGGCTCATTGAGTGTTCATTTCCCGTTTTTAACTTTTTGTTTAGATACTTATCACTTTTATGACATTTAAAACTGTGTGTAAGGGATTTTAAAAGTTAATTGCTGGTTTAGTAAAATATGCGTGTAAACTGGTGCAATCCGATCCAAACTGGATTAGAATTTGCATGAATTCAGCCAATGTGTATTTGCGCGAGGTTATTTGGTAAACAACTGCACGGAACATTCGATGCCATGTAACGCAGGTATTTATAATTTAGATACAGGGCGCTGCGATTATGTATGCTGAGATTTATGAACTAGTTACAAAATGCATTCAGTCAGTTTCTACAACAATGTAGAGCTCATTACAAAGCGAAATGTTTCTCTGTAATTAAAACGCCTGCAACAGCAAAACGTAAACATCAGCGTTAGGCCTAAAGCAAATTAATTAATGAAACAGAATTTCTGAAAATAGAACGATTTTGTAGGTATTCGTTTTACGAAACCTGCTATATTAACCATTAACAACTTTAGTTTTTGTTGTGACGTCACTGATTCTCCAGTTATCAGGACCACGACATTAGAATGACGCCTACGAAAATATTACAGCCGATAAAATAAAATATCCCTGCTAAAACATGAGGTGGCTTACAAGTAGCTTTATACACTCATCAGCAGCGTCAGGATATTGTTGCATTGAAATTTCTCTTACAATTTCCTAAACCAACTTTTAAGCAGCATCAAATAAATATTTCGGTTCATACAGAACCTAATCGACTTTATATGCCCTCTATGATTCTACTGCGGGATATAGTCTTGTTCTTCGATTACGATATAAGTTCAGACTGCCTCGGTGGCGTAGTTCTACTAAGGTATAGTTCGCGTCACGTAAGAAGAACGCTGTAAAAATGTGGAGGAGGTGTGTTTGCGCAGGATAACTCGCGCGCGAAAGTACTAGGCCTATTGTTTTATTTTGAACTAGTCTTGGTTTCGTATATTATTTACTGGAAGGTACATTGAAAAATAGATATAATATCACGTAATAGAATTAAAAACATGTTTGATTGAATATAGAATGTTTAATCAAATTATAAAAAAATTAGGTAAAGTTGAAACTCCTTCCATTAAGTCGTCTTGGGTGACTCTGCGGTTCGTTTCATACAATGTTTTAAATAATCAACTGCATGATTATCAGCTTCTCTATAAATATTTTTTCTCACTTTTCTATGTAAGACCATTTTGTAATTAAAACTTTTATGCGCGATAGTATCTTGAAAACGAACGTAATGTGTACGAACCAATAGCGCACTGGCAAACGTGCGGCGCGTGACGCGCCCGCCCGCGCCTCATCCCGCACCACCAAATAGACCCATAAATCGCCTGCTGCACAGCTTTACCGCCAGCGTTCTTTTTACGTGACGCGATCTATACGGTTACAAATCTGAGGTCTCGGGTTCGAATCCCGGATTGGGCAAAGTGATATTGGATTTTTCTATTAATTATCAGCCCAGAGTCAGGAATTTGTGCCCGATATGGCAATGGGCTCGCCACCTATCACATCGTGGGACGGAACATACAAGGCGAAATGTGGGTGTCCTGGCACCTCTACCTACCCCTTCTGGGAAAAAGGCGTGTGTTTATGTTTATGTATATATGTTCAGACAATAGTTTGCCACGTTGATGACGGTTCGGATAAATTCAAATTGAATATGTTTTATGTAATAAGTGATCACTACCGTCCATAAACATTCACAACACTTGGGTTATAGATGTGCAGAGGAACCATCAAATCGGGAGGGGCGCGGGGAGGAAAAAGGACGGGAAGAGTACAGGGATATTGGGTAATGGAAAATCTTGTAAATACAGGGTATATCAAGACTGCTACCGAAAACGAAGCCGGGTGGTAGTTTAAGCTACTTCAGACACAATGCAACAGAAAAAGTTGCAAAAAAAAGCGACAATTTTTTTTATTTTTTTTTTTATTTTTTTTGTGTTATTTTTTTCCTATGGCCATATTTGGGTGGTAAATACATTTTTTCCTAAAATAATAGTGTATACCCTTTTATTTATAACTAATCTAAGGTATAAAAGTGTTAAAATTTTACTTTAGCAAAAACTATGGATTTACCACCCAAAAATGACGATGTTTAAAAAATCATAAAAAATAATTGTCGCGTTTCTATGCGAAATTTTTAGTTGCATTGTGTTTGTAGTCACTAAAACTACCACCCGGCTTCGTTTTCGGTAGCAGTCTTGAGATACCCGGTATATCTCTGCGTTCTTCGTGTTCTTTGAGCTGATTTAAACATTCTGCCCTCAGAAAGATGCGGCCCCGTGTTGAGCGGAGGCCTGGGTCCGGAGCCAGAGCCGCCGCAGCCGCTGGTGACGCGGGAGCCGTCGGTATCGCTGCTGCGGTGGGAGCGGCCCACCAGCGCCGCCACCGACCGCCGCCGCGCCCAGCCAGTGTCGCTCGCCACGCTCGAGAAGGACTGCTTTGTCATACCAGCGCATGCGTTGGAAAGGTTCCTGCCTGATGGCGTGCCGGTAAGGGCTTAATAACTACGTAGAACTGGTAGCAAGTTATACAAACGGGCAACAGCTCTGATAGCGGACACAGCACATAGCTGAAAATCCGTCATAGTGATTTCGATGCAGAGTTCAGAATATTGAGTTTTGGTTTCATATTGCCGATCCAATCCGTAATCTAAACTATTTAACAGATTATTTTATCAAATTACAGCTCCCAGTACCACCACCGACACCGGAAAAAAGGAATGACGACAAAGACTGGCCAAAACTCTCTTAGTATATTAGAGATCGCGGACCCCAAACTATGTATATTGGCGCATTTGATGAGCCCTCTGGAACCAATAGAGCCCATACTAGAATCTCCGCTGGCCAAACCTTTGATCAAACAGAAGACAGCAGCAGGGGAGTTGTTAAACGAAGTAGCACAGGCCAACACGGCTGTTGGTGGAATGTTGTTGGCCAATATGGAGAAGAACGCAGAATTTCCTTTTATATCGTACTATGTGATAAACACGACTCAGACAGATCCGTTGTTGTTCTACAATAACATGCGATGTGCGTCTTTGTCCAAGTTCGATCCGAAAACGATCAGATACACGGCAGCTCACACCTTAGACCTGTACAGCGAGGTGGCCATGATCTGTCGACCGCCGTTCAACGATCTAGCTGGCGGGCCGAAGAAATCGCACACGCCTACTACGGGTTTTATTATTAGCGTTTATAAGGTAGGTTAAAATACTTCAATCTAGTTACGAAATAATATTCATTTTGATAACTTTATTTCATGTCTTTAAGTTTTAGATCGGGACTTGCGAATTTGCCAGGGGAGGTAACTGTCAGTGTCATCCCCAAAATTCGTTTTCGCGGTTTATTCGATATTTTCACTAACTTTTATTTGTCAATTAGTTTAGTTTTGTGTTGTGTGTTCGTCCAGTGAATGTGGTAAGATTAATAACTAACTAACTTGTGCTGTCTACTAATTATATTATAGTTTTTTTTTTCTTTTTGCAAAATGGAGGTAGATCCTCCTGACCCTCCAGATCCTCCTAATCCCCCTAATATTAATATATCACCATCTGTAGCTCCAATCAAAAGACGACTGGACGCAGAATCATCAATTAATCCCAAAAAATCTATAAAAGACATAGACTCTGCGTCAGCTTCCATCCAACGTCTATATGTTCACCCCATGTTAGTTGTAGGCATCAATACTTACACTGAGTCGGACAAAGGACCATTTATCGCCCAAATATCCAGGGTCGAACCTGACCCTTCGTCTGGTTTAACCATTAGACCTATTAAGTTTGGACAACTACTGTTCAAACACAAAATAAAAAATATAAAACCCGACGGAGTAAAGCGTGTCGGTAGAAACAAAATCTCTGTTGAATTCAGCTCTGCAGTTGATGCAAACAATTTTATTATTAACCCAATCCTCTCTGACAACCACTATTCTGCAATTATCCCCTCCTATAACATTACACGTATGGGTATCGTCAAAAATATCCCAGTAGATTTTTCTATGGATGAGTTTGTTGAGAGCCTTGTATTACCTAAAGGATGTGGCATTGTCCTTAAAGCTCGTCGTCTGAGTAGAAAAATTGTAAATAACGAAGAAGTATCCTGGTCACCTACCCAAACTGTAGTGCTAACATTCCAAGGGCAAGTTCTTCCTGAAAGAATTTTTTCATTTCACACATCCCTCCCAGTAGAAATCTATCAATATCCAACTATCCAATATGTTAACTGTTGCCTCTTTGGTCATGTTAAAAATCAATGCAGATCGTCTCCTAAATGTTTTAAATGTTCTCAACCCCATGAAGGTCATTCATGTGACATTCCTGAAAACAAAGCAATTTGCTTGTTTTGTTCTGGTCATCATTTTTCCACTAATAAATGCTGCCCTGAACATGACAGACAAGTTTCCATTAAAAAAACAATGGCTCAAAAGGGAATCTCATATGAGGAAGCTCAACAGCAGTTCCCTAGACTAAATAAAAAACTTATTCAGAGATTTTAGCTTCCCCCGATATTAACAGTAATTCTCCATCTTCCCATGCAATCCCCCCACTCCTAACTCAGTCCCTCCCTCTCAATCCTACACAAAAACCACTTACACTAATCCCCGTCCAAGAGTCCCATTAGGTAAAACTTACAATAAGACCCTACACCAATCTATAATTTCTGACTTACCACCTTCCCAACCAAATGGTTGTGCCCTTTCAAATACTCCTTCACCTTCCTCACAAACAGACCAATACGACAGCATAATTAACTTAATTTTACAGATTGTTTTAGATTTTGTTACGCATAATAATTACTCCCTACCGCCCAACGTTGCCAATGTAATTTCTTCCCTAACTAAAATTTTTAACCATCATGGACCCAGAGACTATCATAGTCCAATGGAATAGTCAAAGCTTACGCCCCAAAAAACATGAATTAATTCACCTTATCTCAAAGTTTAACCCTACTGTTTTATCTATAGCAGAGACTTGGTTGCTGCCTGGAACTCGCTTCAGAGTATCAGGCTACTCGTGTTTCCGGGATGATCGTGCTGATGGCTATGCAGGGTGTGCCTTATTTATAAGATCGTCTATGCCTTTCTCCCAAATCCTTATCCCTCCCCATAGTCCTAATTTTAATGTTGTAGCAGTTCGAGTTTTAAATATATCCTTTATTTCTTTTTACATTCCTCACCCTAATAGATCCCTACTTCTTGATATCCAACTTATAATCTCATCTCTTCCTTCTCCTGTCGTTGTTATGGGTGATTTTAACGCCCATCACTCATCCTGGGGTTGTAGCCATAATGACATATTTGCCTGTTCCCTCATAGACATCTTTGATGATTGCAACTTGTGCATATTAAATGATGGCTCTCCTACCCGTAGAGTTTTCCTTTCTCAAAACCCTTATAGTGCATTGGACCTTACTCTCTGCTCGTCTAACCTTTCATCCCTTTTGTGTTGGTCCATCCTCGACAGTACTCATGGTAGTGACCATTTCCCTATAGTCTTCAAAATCCCGAATAGGGTAATCCCGGTTTCCAATATTTCTCCCTCTATTAAGTATATCCTATCCAGAGCAGACTGGGATTCTTATTCCTTTTATCTTGATTCCCTTTTAGATGCCCTACCCATTCTTAATATTAATTCCCTTCAGGTAGGATACTCTGCTTACTTAAATGCTATAATAACCAGTGCCAATAAGCATGTTCCCAAAAAAAAGACCAAAAAAAAAACAGAATTTCTACTCCTTGGTGGGATTCCGATTGTAGTTCGGTCATTAGAGAAAGAAAAGAGGCGGAAAAATTATATACTTCTACTATGACTATAGAAAACTTTATTAATAACCGTCATAAAGCAGCAAAGGCAAAAAAAACTCTTTCTTCCAAAAAACGTATTGGTTGGCGTAAGTTCTGCGAATCTTTATCCCCTAGAACCCCTTCCAGTTTAGTGTGGAAACAAATTAAAATTTACAGAGGTTCTCTCCACACGGAAAACCTTTTAAATAATGACCCATCAACTTGGCTGAGCGATTTTGCAGATAAACTAGCTCCTCCCTCAGTTCCCAATTTAGACATGATTCCTTCATTCTCCATTCCCTATCCCATCTCCTCCTCCTCCTCTTTTTTGGATTGTGAGTTTTCTTTTGTAGAATTGAAATTAGCTTTGGATGGTCTGTCTGACTCCGCTCCTGGGATGGATGGCATTCCATATTCCTTTATCACTAAATCTTCTGATAAAAACAAACAATACTTCTTAAAATTGATTAACTGTATATATAATTCACAACAAATTCCGGAAAAAATGAAAACACAAATAATCCTACCAATCCCAAAACCTAGAAGAAATCCTTCAGATCCCAATAGCTATAGACCGATAGCTCTTTCCTCAACTTTAGTAAAGATTATTGAGCACATGTTAAAGCACAGATTAGAATGGTACGTGGAAAATAACAATTACTTATCGGATTCTCAATTCGGATTCAGAAAAGACATGAGTACTATGGACAGCCTAAGTATTTTTACAACAGATGTCCATACAGCTTTCCTTGAAAAAAAAATCCTGGCCGGCGTCTTCTTGGATGTAGAGGCCGCATATGATAATGTTGCACTTTCAGTCCTCAGGAATAAATTAATTCAGCTGAGGATCCCTGTCAAGTTAGTATTTTTCATATGCAATCTCCTTATGGAGCGAAGAATTATTTTTAAATCTCAAGGCACATTTTTACACCCTAGAACTGTGTGGAAGGGCTTACCACAAGGGTCAGTTTTAAGTCCTATTCTGTATAACATCTATACGCGAGATCTTGATCAATCTGTCAACCAATATTGTTCCATTCTCCAATATGCAGATGATCTCACACTCTATGTATCTTCTGAGAATCCGGATAACATAGCTTCATGTTTGAACAGTGCTTTAACTCCCCTTAGTTCCTGGTTAGGTAACCACGGTCTCTCTTTAGCTGCGTCTAAATGCAGCACAGTCGTATTTACAAAGCGACGAAATGTCCCTACCATTAATTTATTTGTCGGAAATGAGCTAATCCGACAAGATAGCAAGGTAAAATTTTTGGGTGTTTGGTTGGACTCCAAGCTATCAGGAGCCTCTCACTGTGACTATGTATGTTCCAAGTCTGACAAAAATATAAACATTTTACGTTCTCTGGCTGGAGTATGGTGGGGCTCTCACCCCTTTACTCAAAAAATTTTATATAATGCCATAATACGCAGTAATTTAGATTATGGATCTTTCCTCTTAGATCCTGGAAACAAGGGAGCTTTGGATAGGCTTTCAAAAATCCAATCTAAATGTCTTCGAATAATACTTGGTGCAATGAGATCTTCTCCAATAAATGCCATGCAAATAGAATGCGTTGATCCCCCTCTTTATTTGCGTAGACAATTTATTTCGGATAGGTTTTTATTTAAGCTTTCCCAAAATTCTCGTCATCCTCTCCTTTATAAACTCAGCTTTCTTTTTTCTTTGATAGAAAGGAAAGGATATCAATCTATCTTCGATTTACCTTGTTTAGTCCGCAGCTTCATTAAATTCTCTCGCCTTCCAGACCCAATCTTACAATTCCCCTCTAATTTTATTTTTTCCCTACCCTACAATGTTTTAACTTATTCTCCAAAGGTATTTTTGGACTTTGACGTTCAGAAATATTCAGTTGGAGCAGACAAAATAGTAAAAGACAAGTTATCCTCAGAATTTCCAGGTTGGATATCACTTTTTACCGACGCTTCTAAACTTTCGAATGATGGTATTGTAGGATCTGCAGTTTGGATCCCTAGTTCCAAAATTATTTTAAGTTATAAATGCCCCTCCATTACCACAATCTTTTCTGGAGAGGCCATTGCTATTCTAGAAGCGATTAAATTTGTAACTTCCCATAAACTAACGAATTCTATAATTTTAACAGACTCCAAAAGCTGCTTACAATCCATAACTTCCAATCCGTTTAAATCAAAATCTAGATACCCTGTCATCCTGAAAATTAAAGAGGCTCTGTTTATATGTCAACAACTCAATATAAATGTTGTTCTAGCCTGGATACCCGGTCACTCCGGTATAACAGGGAATGAAACAGCAGATTCCTGTGCCAAACAGGCCATTATCATTGGTAATTTAGATCATTTTAAAATTAATCCTCTTGATATCTGCTCTAACATGAAAAATTCTATGATGGACGCTTGGAATAAAGAGTGGCAGATCACGAGAAAGGGTAGCGACGTCAGAATTAGACACGTTAATTCATGATTATAAATTAAATATCGTTCTAGTTCAGGAGCAATACCAACATGCGCGATTACGTAGTAAGGTAGTACAACTCGATAACAACTCACGAGCAGGTATTTTTGTGTCAGGTTCACATCTTACCATTACCTCAGTGCGTAATCTTATGACGTCACACTGTGCTGTCGCTGAGGTGTCTAGTCCGATTTGTAAGGTTTATGTTGTGAGCTGTTATTTTCAATACTCAGATCCTGTGGGTCCTCATCTGCATCACCTCCGCTATGTCTTGCGGTCCCTTGCAGGACATAAGATTATTATAGGTGCTGACGTTAATGCGTCATCTGTCCTTTGGTATGGCAAATATCGCTCCACTGATACCGAGCGACGTTGCGCTGTAGAAGATTTCATTGCAGAGATGAATCTCGAAATACACAACACCCCCGATGCACCACCTACTTACAGTAGCCCTACGGGCGAATCTTCTATTGACGTCACACTTTCTAGTGGAGACGTCCGTATTGATAGGTGGCGCGTCCTACCGGACGCGTCGTGTAGTGACCATCGCCTGATTGTGTACGAGTTCTTGCCTAGATTGACACAGGGTCCGGTACAGAATAATTTTAATTTTAGATATAAATCTAGAGGTGCTAACTGGGATTTATTTAGCTCGCTATTTGCTCGGCATGCTGGGGACTTCACTCGCAATGATCTATCAGCTGAAACCTGTGCCGAGATTATGTCGGACACTTTTACATATTGCGCAGACATTACCATCGGTCGAGGTTCCATCACTAACACTCGGAGGTGCGATTGGTGGAATGACTTATTGGTCAAACTACGTCGGACTTTTCGCAGAGCGCGTAGGCGTTTCAACGGGCTTAAGAGACGTTGTGTCACAGGGGAAGCAATTACATCTGCTTTAAATAAACTGAGAGTTGCCAGATCACATTATAAAGCGGCCGTCCAAAAATCGAAAGGTAATTTGTTACGTAAAATTGTGGCCCGGTTAGATAGTGAGGGTCCGTGGTCTCCTTTATACCATGAATTCAAAGCGAATAGGTCAATCAATTTGGCTTATATTGAGAATTTAAAATTGACAACAACTTCACAACTGGTATTGAGGAGACAACGGAGGCTCTGTTACAATCGTTAATTCCGGATGATAATATTGAAAATGATACAGAATACCATAAGCTGATTAGGATGTGGGCCTTGGAGGTACCGAACTCTTCCGATTCAAATCTCGCGTCGTTTGATGAATTTAGCGAAATTGTACGAGCTTTGCCCCTAAACAAGGCTTCTGGTGACGATAAAATAACTAATAAAATGATCAAAGAAGCGTGTAAATTGGCCGGCGATGCATTACTCACTGTTTATAACAGATGTATTGCTGAAGGGGTATTTCCACGGGTATGGCGTACCGGTTTCATTCGTATAATACCCAAGGGTGGCGATAAATCTCCACATGATCCTAAGTCGTATAGACCTATTACACTCTTACCGTCTCTAGGTAAACTTTTAGAACGTCTTATCGTCCCTCGATTGCTACCGGGTGGACCAAAGTTTCACGAAAAACAGTTCGGATTTACGACGGGTAAGTCAACTATCGACGCGGCAATATCGGTTAGAAGAGCTGTAAGTACATCGGCGCGCAAATATGTACTCGGTATTTTCCTGGACATATCCGGTGCTTTCGACAACGCTTGGTGGCCAATGCTGCTTCTTAAGTTGAAATTACGAGGTTGCTTTAAAAATATATATTCACTTATTTACTCGTATTTCTCGCACGGAACAACAAAACTTAAACTTGGACATTATGCTGTGTCGAAACCACTTACGATGGGCTGTCCACAAGGTTCGGTCTTAGGTCCTTATTTGTGGAACTTAGGGTTCGATGATTTTCTTGCAATTCCCTTGCCGTCAGGGTGTTCTTTGACCGGATATGCGGACGACGGCCTCTTGCTTATAGAGTCAAATAGTAGGTCGGGATTAGAAATTATGTCGGACGCTTGTTTAAAACTAATATGTGATTGGGGCCATCGAAATCGCTTAACCTTTGCACCACAAAAAACGTTCCAATTACTTCTGAAAGGAACTTTAAAATCACAGCCGCGAATTAAATTTAATAATATCAATGTTAAAAAAAAGGAATCGGTTTGTTATCTTGGTTTAACTTTAGAAAGGAATTTTTCCTTTCTTGAACATATTAAGAACGTCGGGGAAAAGTCGAAAAGGAACTTTTTTGCTTTGACAAGAGTATCAAAATCAACGTGGGGGCTATCTTTCAATACACTAAAAATCATCTATGGAGCAACTTACTTAGGATGTATCTGTTATGGATCTCCCGTATGGGCTGATAGGGCTACTATCGGTGCTGTGCGAAGAAAACTGCTCCAGAGCCAACGTTTGGCGTTGATATTCTTGTGCAAGGCATATAGAACTGTTAGTACTGAAGCTTTGCCTGTCCTAGCGGGTGTACTTCCAGTCGACCTGGAGGTGCAACGTCGCGCCGCGATGTATTACTCTAATAGAGAGAATATGGATAAAAGTTTTTTCACCGCACGTGAACTTTTAAAAGTTGACAGATTATTTAAACCGGTTTCAGTGGTATATAGCGAACTATTAGATGAATGGCAAAATAGATGGGAGGTATCTTTGAAGGGCCGGCATCTATACCAATTTTTTCCTTGCGTACGAGATCGTTTAACAAAGACATGGCTAGATGTCGATTATTGCGTATCACAATTTCTCACGGGCCATGGTAACTTTAAGTCTAAACTATACTCTTTTAAGCTTGTTGCGTCGCCTGCGTGTCCATGTTCAGCACCTAATTGCGAGTATGAGCAGTCCGCGCATCATATACTTTGGGAGTGTAGTCTTTGGCATAATGAGCGTAAAACCATGCTAGATAGTATGCAAATATCATCTGGAGTTGTATACTACATGGACCTTGTAGAGACTAGAAAGAATTTCCGTGCTTTCCGGCGTTTTTGCCATACCTATTACTGGAATCAAGCATAACAGTTCACATAATAGGTCCCATTTAAATGTAATAATAATTTGATAATTTGATCCGTGGTGCTTTACAGCTGGCTTCTCCGGCTGTGAGTCTTTTTGCGAGGTTATTTACCTCTTCAGTTCAATGTTTTGTCACCCGCTTTGCACGGAGGGAAGTGGACAATAATTTATTTCCAACTCCTCCTAATAATTTAACTTTCTGATTAATTTCGTTGCGGGTTAAAGACAAGTTAGACATTCCCGGAGACTCGCCGAGCTTCAATGCTCGGTGTCATTACATTGCGTGCCACTGTTGATCCTGGCTCACAGGAGTTACAGTGGTGGGTGTGAGGGTGGGACAGATCACGAGAAACAGAAAGGGAAAATTTTACGGTAGCATCCAACCAATAGTTCCATCAAAACCTTGGTTTTCAGTGTTTCAAACAATTGACAAATCTATTTCGTCTACAATCTGCAGAATTCGTCTTAACCATTGTTGCACGCCTGTTCACCTGGCTAAAATTAGGGTCCGGGATCATTCCCTATGTGAATGCGGTCTGGACGAGGGTAATCTTGACCACATTTTTTTCAACTGTCCCAATTTAATTCTTTCCCTATATGACATTCTTCCTCCCGAAATCCCTCGACCCACTATTTTTTTTTTTTTTTTATTGCATTGAATGGCGAGACGAGCAAGCCGTTCGCCTGATGGTGAGCGATACGACCGCTCATAAACAGTAGCAATATTCCACTGCGCTCGCCATCCTGAGACATAAGATGTTAAGTCTCAATATGTCCAGTAGTTGCTCTGGCTACAATGTCCTTCAATCCGAAACACAACAGTGCATTTAAGCAGTGTTGTTTCACGGGAGAAATAGACATTGCGGTGGTACCTACCCAGATGGCTTCTCACATATGAGAGACCTACCACCACTAACATGAAAATCCTACTTAGTCTCACCTTTTCCCCATTTATACACCTCTTGTGTAAATGTATAAGGGTTAATAATATTAAATTGTAAATTTCATTCATTTTTCGTAATTTTTATCTGTTTTTAACATTTAGTACTAATATTGCTATTTTATTAATTATCTATATACTTTGTCTCATTTATATTATGTAATTTTTGTAGCGAAAATCTTGAAATTCTGTTTCGGCTGGTATTTAACACATGACATTGGCAGAATTGGGGTATGGCAACACCGCAAAAGCCAAAATATCAAGAACTGAACTGAACTGAAGTTTTAGATCGAATCTATTTTCATCCCTACAACGAAAACTTCCACTACATATACTTCAGCATCAGCCGTAAATAGATCAGATGTTACTCCATCACACTAGTCTTATACCAACCCGCACTAGGCCAGCGTGGTGGACTATATGGCCTAACCACTCTCAATCGTACTCTCGATCGTAAAAGAGGCCCGTGCTGTGCAGTGGGCTGATACAGATACAGACTAGTCTTATACGAATTCCAATCTTCACATAATCTTTAACTCTAAAGCCCATACATACATAGAGAGTTTCTCGCCTAGAAGATGCGATTACCGTCACTTTAAAATGTCGATAATTCCCATTCCAGGTATTCGAAGGCGACGACGGCGAGCGTTTCGAGCGCAATTGGCTCTACTGGACGGGAGCGCGCATGCTCTACAGGCACCTACCCCACACAGTGGGCATGCGGAAGATCGCCCTCCACAAGTCAGTGGCAGCTCATGGAGACAAGATGTATCTGCTGGTGTGCGAGTGCGCCAACCTCATGGACGACCTCTCTGGAGCCGCCATGTTGGTGACGGCGCTGCGAGCTCGCCTCTGCGGATACACCGGTCTATACCGGCCCATACAGACTTTCTAGTAGAGGGACACTGGGCCAGACGCCCTCGACTGTGTTGTACTGTGAATGGGTTTTTAGGTTGTTGATTTGGTATTTAAATGTTGAGATGGAATTTTCAAATATGGATGTTGTGGTAGAGTTATGAAATCTTTTTGCAGATTATGAAAGCAATAGATATTGAATGTGAAATCTTTGAATAAAGCCTAATTTTCCTCTCATGATATAATGGTGTTCTTTAGATGTAAGAGTTCTTTTCTTAAGGACAAATCACATAGAACAGCAAGTTAAAATTATAACGTAAGTGTTCGTACAGGTACACGAAGAGTTATCTTCAGCTAAAGGTCAACAACCTAAAAAGCCATTGGATGTGAAGAGTGGTAGCAAGTCGCAAGTAGCAACACGTCACAAATAAAAGGACCAAACATTAAACGTTTAAGTATATCGATAGTGCGATACATTACGTATGAAAGCGTTTATTGACAAAGTGTTCTTCGACATTAAGATAATATTAGTAGATATAATTTCGCCCTGTTCCACTGCCAGCGTGTAATATGGTGATTAACACTGTATAGTGCTTACAATACCAGTTATAAGATTAAACACATAAGCTTAAGATGTTTTACATTATTTTAACTAAAAATGGTAGAGTTTACAACGTATCTGATAGCAAATGTTTATCATGATCATTTGCCATATAAGGGATACAGCCAAAACGCTTTTCTATATTTCTTTGCTTTTTCTCTGCTATTATATCGGGTTTTATGCGGTTTTAGATATTTTCATATTGTAAAAAAACCCTTGGCTGAACAATTTACAAATCAGATGCTTTTTAAATCTATTTGTAGCCTCTAAATTATTTTAGGAATGCGTCTTTATCCCTTTGAATTACTAAAATATAAAATACGCGATTCATACTTTGGAATGAATCGATGATGCAATAAAATTGTAAAAACATTACTATATTAAATGCTGGAAGTGGTCCACAATTTTTAGTAATTATAAAATAAAACTAGTTGTTAAGTGAACAAATTAATATTTCAATAATTTCTTACTTTAATCACTGCACACCGTGTCAAATGTAATTCAAAGTAAGTACTTACATTGGGTAAACGAAATAAATATAGTGTGCTTGTAATTTTAATATAGAATGCGGTGTGATTATAATCATTGAGATAATATACGAGGGGACACTGCGAACAAAATATTTGAATCAAAAATAAAGGGTACCGTACCACTCATTCTGTTTCTACCTCTATCACACGTACGCAGTAACATCATGTTCCCTCTCGCTTCACCGGGTCCTGTGCGCACATACAGGAATCCTGTACCATAACAATGCGCAGAGATTTTGTTCCCGATGTCCGCTCTAGTATAATACCTCAGTGTATTCTAAGACTCCTATTGAAACTTAAAAACATTAAATAATTCAGTTACTTATTTAGTAATCCTCATAACATGAGTAACGGTTCGATATGTTTGTTTTGGAGCATCAATACAATATGAATAAATACATCTTAATTTTACAAAATATTGTATTATGGGAGTTTAATTGTATTCAAAAACTATTCAAATAACTTGACGGCAATAATAACCATCGACTGCCAAGAAATAAAATTGTTTGAGGCTAGAAATACGTAGATATTGCCTGATAAATGTAATAATTATCTGTATTATTTAATGTCTTCCACGCTTCATAAAAACAAACTAGCAAAAAGGAATTAATACAGGGTATATCAAGACTGCTACCGAAAACGAAGCCTGGTGGTAGTTTAAGCGACTTCAGACACAATGCAACAGAAAAAGTTGCAAAAAAAAGCGACAATTTTTTTTTGTTATTTTTTTCCTATGGCCATATTTGGGTGGTAAATACATTTTTTCCTAAAATAATAGTGTATACCCTTTTATTTACAAATACTCTAAAGTATAAATGAGTTGAAATTATTATTTTAGCAAAAACTATGGATTTACCACCCAAAAATGACGTTATTTAAAAAATCATAAAAAATAATTGTCGCGTTTCTATACGAAATTTTTAGTTGCATTGTGTTTGTAGCCACTAAAACTACCACCTGGCTTCGTTTTCGGTAGCAGTCTTGAGATACCCTGTATAATTAATAAGGTGCAATTTTGACCCCATCTCCCCTAGCAGTGCGACCTTAAGCTTGCTTGAAAGTGAATTTCGTGTAAATGGTGTTAATTTTACGGAATTTTGCATATCACCGTGCATATCATAATGTATTCAAGTTACAAGTGTTACTAAGTATGTGCAATATCGCCGAACATAAACAAACATAAACAAAAATTTGTGAGAGCATTATCGGAAAAGCAGAATCGAAAAATATTTGACGTTTATCGTTGATTGCATGTCGAGTATAAGATTGCAAAGAAACAAACGTTGGGTATTTCATCATTTCATTTGTCCATCACCTATTCATAGTAAGATAAACACTGACGTTATTTTTAGTGCTCTAAATGAATATGATTCACAATCGAACGTCGCCAAGCAAGATACAGTGAGAGAATTCCAACATTTGGCTAGGAATTTGAAACCTAAGTACGTGGATCTTACGAGTGATTTTCGATTGATAATTCCTCGTAAATTGCACTCCAAATGGATATGAAATGGTATTGGGGAGAAGTGGGAAGAATGCACCTCGCCACATTATAGATTATATTTTAATATGGGAATTAATAATTTTAGCGTAAACATATTATAATTCGCTAGAGCAGGGTTTCCTAACCTGGGGGTTTCAGGGTTTCCTAACGGTCCGCGGACCCCCAGGGGTCCACGGACCCCAGGGGTCCACGGACCGTTCTCAGGGGGTCCGCAGACAACATAAAAATTACGACAACAAAAAAAAAACAATAAAAAAAATTGATTTTTAAACAAATCGCTCTTCTCAAGGTAATTTGGATCATTTTCCTACTCTCTCGTCATTTTTGCTATCAACTGGCGGGGCTATGTTGCAAAAAGAGACTCAGGAAGTAATCGTTGAGCACCTTCGAGCTTTGAAGTCTTCATTTCGAGATTATTTTCCACATTCAGACCGCGGTAACAATTGGTTTATGGACCCATTCCGTGTCAATGTTACAGACGTCATAGGCCTTACAACGGTTCAGGAAAATCAATTAATTGAAAAAGTTGCGATTCGACACTAAAGAGAACATTCAAAGAATATGCTTTAACACATTTTTGGCAAAATTTTAAATATGATTAAGCAGAAGCAGTTGTCGCCTTTCCCAACAACTTTAAGCGAAAAGGGTTTTTAAAATTCAGAAATAGACTACAACTAGAAGCAGATTTAAGGCTCCAACTGAGCAACAATGACCCAAATATTACAACTTTGGCCGCAAAACGGCAACATCAACCATCGCATTTTTACAATAATTTACATACATACATACATAAACTCACGCCTTTTTCCAAGAAGAGGTAGGCAGAGGTGCCAGGACACTCACATTTCACCTTGTATGTTCTGTCCCACGATGTGATAGGTGGCGACCCTATCACCATATCGGGCACAACACTCTGGGCTGATAATGAATAGAAAAATCCAATATAACTTTGCCCAACCCGGGATTTTAACCCGAGACCTTAGCTTTGTAACCCTACCCTAGTACAACTACGCCACCGAGGCAGTCAAAGAAAATAAAAAAAAGTAAAATAATTTATGTAAGTAATATATCCATGGATTTTTTTTGCAAATAAAATTATGTGAGCGATTTTTTTTCGTATTATTTATAGGGGTCCGCTAATCATAATAAAGTGGCGCTAGGAGTCCGCACTAGAAAAAGGTTGGGAAACCCTGCGCTAGAGATAAAAACGAATACTCAGCTGTTAATGCTTTAGAAAGAAAAATTGTTTCAGTTACATAAAAGTAGTATCAACTGTTTCTTATTATATGTCTAAACACTGTAAAATATTTATTAAAATATATATTTACTTTTTATAAAATTAATGATTACCAAAGGATGTATTGAATAATTTTATTAACTAAGTACAAATCGCCTTGTTGGATTTGTATCTCGAAGAAAAGAATTGCCTAAAACATACTCTTGCTACATTCTAAATTGTATACTAGAAGTTATAGTTCGTTAAAATTAAACTAGGTGTTTCCATTAAAAACAAAACATTTTCTTGTCTATTTCTTCATTTGAGAAAACGCACAATACGTAAAATATTCTTATTAATGTTAGTATGGTAATTAATGTTAATAAAAATATACATGTATATACATGTGAGGAAATCTTAAAAAAATCATACTTATTACAGTAACGTATCTCGAATATTTGAAACATCTGGTGTTATATCGAGAAGGAAAATATATTTAGCGTGTCTACGTAAAATTTCGATACAAAAAATACGAACATAGAAAAAAAAGAATATTTACTTATTGCGCAAATAATTTGTGTTTCGGCATATTTACTTACTTACTTTGGGTGATAATTTTACTCATTTTTGTAGTTATTTGAAATAGGTATCTATGTATGTATTTGATAGTCAATTACTATAAAGGTATTACAATAAAATATGACACAAATGAGCCATAAAATTGATAGTAAGTCTATGTTGAGTGTATTTATGAATACTTATATATCGAGATTATCTATCATAAAAATTACACTATTTAATTCGAACTCAAAGGTACACCTACCTACAAGTTACAATAATTTGTAGGTATTTATTTTGCTATGGTGCTAATGTAGTCAATTCAGAGATTAGTGTGAGAAGGCTTGCAGGCTTTTTGCTTTAATTACTATACTTGTTACAAACTAAATATGTCAAATAAAATACGAATCTAAATCATGCTGCATCTAAAATTTGTGTTCAAGAAAAGTCTTTATATTAAAATACCTTCAGGGTTTTAATATAAAGACAGGATTTCAGATATTCAGGATTCAGCTAAAAGGAGGACTGGCTTAACAATTTAGATTTTTTGCCATATTATGTACTTAACTATAATGAAAAGTTATGCTAGTAAAGACCAAATTTGCAAATAAAATGGGTAATAACTCGTGAATAAATACATTCATGAATTAAGGTAAAAAGAACGGAACTAATTTTGGTTTGTGTCACTACCAGTAAAGAGATTATATTAGGATAATAAAATTAATTATAGATACAAATATTGAGAGTACGATTTTAGATTCAAGGTACATGATTTTTGATTGTTAAATAAAGTTTTTGAGATAGAAGTATGCTAGAAGTGATATGCGAATTTAAATACGATTGCACAAAAGTCCAAGATTTATGTAAAATACAATGAAAACAATTTCTAAATTATTAGATAAGCTTGTGTAGTATTATATGAATTAATTATTAAATTTCATGTTGGTTATGGCGAACAGTACAGAAACATTTGTATGACATGTAATGGATTGCAATACTGTAATAATAATATAACTCGTTCAGCTTGTGAAGCTACATTTGATTACGGGCTAAGCTCTCATAAATTGTTTAGAATTGAATTTAATCGAGTTTCAATTATTTTTATAATAAAATCTCGGAATATAATCTGTGTTTTATTCATTTTACCATTGTGCCTAGTGTATAGTAGAATTTGTATAGATTGCGATGATTGACTGCCTCGGCGGCGTAGTTGTACTACGAGTATGGTTACAAAGCTGAGGTCTCGGGTTCGAATCCCGGGTTGGGCAAAGTGATATTGGATTTTTTCTATTCAGTATCAGCCCAGAGTCAGGAATTTGTGCCCGATATGGCGATAGACTCGCCACCTATCACATCGTAGGACAGAACATAAAAGGCGAAATGTGGGTGTCCTGGCACCTCTGCCTACCACTTCTGGGAAGACGGCGTCAATTTATCAATGTTATGTATGGACACGATGAACAAAAAAACCTCTTTCGGCTTACAAAGCTTTCCTGAAGAAATGGGCTATTTGTGCAGAGACCGTAGCATATTCTGCTACAATATCTAACATATTGTAACTTATACACCCTTGTGTGTACCTGATCTTCAAATATGAGAAGTAATATTGTCCTGTCGGAATTCCAAGTAGAAAAGAAGAGTCCAGAATATAAATTGCAATTTGTTTTAATACTAACTAGATTTCAGATATTAATATTTAAGCTGAATAAATTAGGCATTTCGATTCAACTGGCTTTGAAAGCTGAAGATGGAAGGTGCATATCCAGTGGGAACTATGTTTGAATAGAATATCAAATATAGTTGATATAGAGATGTCTGAGAATATGTAAATACAAGGATTGATTTCATCATCCCAAAATATTCAGACAAATAACTACTGCACTACACTAAAGGGGACTACAAATGAGGTGATAGACTTACCAAATTTTATAATGAAAACAGGATTTCTTATTTTATTTTTCTTATAACATTAAATATTTATTGAACAAATAAAGTAATACTTCGCACATGTCACAAAACTTTATCACTTTTCTAAAATTCTCACTAATTCAAGGGGTCCAAAATGATTTCAATATCCTTTGTGTCCACGAAACCTTCGCCTGTTATCTAGCTGTGGAGCAAACAAACATTTTCCATTAACACTTTTAGGAATGCTAGTAATGTGTTACTTCTAAGTTATTTAAATTCTTATACTTATAAACCAGGGTAAAATAATTTTAATCATCCTAACAAAATAGTATCACTATAGTTTTATGACTAAAATTACACAAACAAAAATCTATTTATAGCCATTTCTGACTAGGTTTAGACTGCTGATGCAAATTTGCATACTTTGTTTTAATTTTTCTTATATAATAATTAATGAATCCTAGATAGAAGTTAATAAATACGTAAATAGTACATAATCATAATACACTCACTAAAGACCGTTTGCACTCAAAAAAACTCTGTCTTAATTGGAAACATTCTTCAGGTACCAATCCATCTTTTAAGCATTCCCTTGGTGTTTTCTTATCCTGTAAGTGTAAAAAAACGTAATTTAGGACGTAATTTTCAAATACTAATTAAAATAAGGCACACGCTCCTTAAAAATAATTCAAATTAGTAGGTATTTAATTATATTCCATAATCCAGGATCACGATAAAAACGTACACATTTTATGAAATCTGTTTAAAATGAACTGACAGGATTATAAATTGTTGTTTTACATAAGACTATCAAAAATATTCTTAGTTTCGGTAAGAATAGGTGGTAAAAATGACTTTTAAACTAACCTTTTTACAACAGTCACTGTTTAACAAACAAATCTTCAAGTCGGCACGAATCCCCGCACAGGGTGATTGGTCAGCCAAGCCAATCTCATCGGGCGCAAAAGTAACCATTGTTTATTTTATTTTTCTCAGTTTTCTACTGAAATTTGAAATAAACCTACTGGAGTAGATACAATGAGTAGATATGACAATTTATTATTTTTATCAATGACATTGACAGTTGATAAAAAGCCTAAGAATACAAACATTCAGTCTAACCATTTAATTATTTTCTAATACATATTTTATACTTAAAAAAATATGATAAAATACACACTTTTTCTTTGGTTTTATCATGCATTTTTATTGGAACCTTTGTGACTCCGAAAACATTTTAATTGTAATGAAAATTGGAAAGGAAAGTTTCGTTTATCAACAGCTGTCCAGTGACAACCCCCCCACCCTGGCCACTTGCTAATCAGCTGTTTGTTTAATTTTAAATAGTGTTATCAATGTGCTTTCGGGAAAAATGAAGTCGCTGTTCCCAGTTTTTGTAAGAAGATTATCACATGTATGTAATTTGAAGCCATATAAGGAGACAAAATGGTTAATGCCATATGGAAACCCCACTGGTATCTATGTTTATAATTGTGTAGCTAATCAAAAAGTTCCGGTGATTCTGAGTGATCCCCATATCGCAACGTGGTATTCTTGTGGTCCTACAGTCTACGATTCAGCACATATAGGCCATGCAAGTTGTTACGTTAAACTCGACATCATACAAAGGATATTGACATCGTTTTTCAACATAAAACTCGTTACTGCAATGGGTATTACGGATATCGACGACAAAATTATAAAAAAAGGCTTTGAAACTACTACCCACTTCACCAACGTAGCCAAACAATATGAAAGCGAATTCTGGCTTGATATGGCTTCCTTAAATATTGAGAAACCTCTCATAATCACAAGGGTGTCGGAACACATAGATTGCATTGCTAATTTCGTGAAAAAACTCATTGATTCCGACATGGCGTACATAACAGGGACAGGTTCTGTATATTTTGACACCAGCAAGTTTCCTTCATATGGAAAGTTATATAAAATGCAGGATGAAGGGGAACCTTCAGATGAGGAAAAGAAAAACAAAATGGATTTTGCTGTGTGGAAAGGCCAAAAGCCTGGCGAACCACACTGGAATGTATCTTGGGGGGCAGGAAGACCTGGCTGGCACATAGAATGTTCTGCTATGGTGAGTAAAATCTTTGGCTCGCAGTTAGATTTTCATGCTGGAGGAATAGATCTGCGGTTTCCTCATCATGAGAACGAAGAGGCACAATCTTGTGCCTACCACAACAGTAGACAGTGGGCAAACTATTGGGTCCATGTTGGACATTTGCAGGTGAAAGGCGACACTAAGATGTCAAAGTCTTTAAAAAACACTGTATCTATACCAGATTTGTTAAAGTCATACAGTGCAGACACATTTAGAATGGCATGCTTAATGTCGAACTACAGATATGCTATGGAGTACACAGATGCAGCAATGAAAACTGCTGAGGAAGTATTGAATAAATTTAAGTTTTTCCTCAAAGATGGATGTAATTATATCAACAATAATAGCACAACTTTCACTTGCGAATACAAGGATGCAATATTGAACGAACTCCAAAGAATTGAAGATGCAAATATGGAAGCTTTAAAATCTGATTTTGATACAGCTACTTGTATAAATAATATGCTAAGTTTAATTGCTAAGACAAACAAAATAATCAAGAATGATCCTAATGGTTACTATCCAGTGCCAGTATCACTGATAGTTGAATATATCACTAGAGTGCTCACAAAATTTGGAATGAAATTACAGGATGGCTCCCAAGAAAATATTGTATCCAATATGCTTATAGACACACTTGTTGAATTTCGGCATACAGTAAGGGCTAATGCATTATCTAAGAAAGATAAAGAGTTATTAAATGCATGTGACATTGTAAGAGATAAAATGAAATCAGTTAAAGTGCAAATTAATGACAGCAATAAGACCCCCTCATGGGTATTCACAAAGTAGTTTCCAATGGTTTTAAACTGAATGCCTTTTTATAAGTGATCTTAGAAGCCATTGAATTATATTAGATCAATCTTTTTTTGCACAATTCTGCCTGTATTACAAATACCTGAAGATTAATATTATAGAAGCCACTAATATAGTGGCATGTGATGGTGGAATAGTAAGGATATTGTTAAGTTTATGTATTATTTTATATACTAAAAATAAAAATATTTGTTGTTCATTCATGTTTTTATTTTACAATTTACTTACATTCATGTCTGCTGACTAGACTATGAAAACGAGATTTCAGGGTTTTTAAAATATAACAATAGACGTAAATTACAAATAAACATTTACTTTGTGGCAAGTATGTTTTTGTTTTAATTATTTTGTTGTATACTGGAAATTTTCAAATGGAATAATAAAGAGTTTATTTCTCTTTCACAAACACGGTTTGGGTAATGTCAGTCTTATATTTTTTTTTAATTCTATGCTTTGTTCAAATCGTATCTCAACGTAAAATGAGCGCAACAAATAAACCAATATTAAGTACAAACGGATCCGTTATTGAATTTAGCATTAGGGATTTGTCCTACTGAGACATGTGATTCTGTGTATAACTAACATGTATTATGTGCTTTACTTAAGTCAATGTTAATTTAAAAACTTTGTATTTATTACATTTTTAAAGTCAATACTACATCTTAGTACCTACATATCGTAAGATTTGTCGGATGATAACACTTTCTACAGTAGAACAAATCCCTTGCATAAATTTTGTGCGCGTACGACGTATAGAAAATCCAAATACGGTATCAGTTAGCCAGGTTCATAGAACAGTTTTTGTCTTGTATCATACTCTCGGCCTTGTAGACTTTCCACGCGACCAGATAGTCGCGCACCAACTTAAATAATGAGTAGTAGTTTATGAACAGTAGTATGACTATTGATAGGAAGTTGTGCCACAGTATCGAGCTGAACAGTAGGCATAGTTGCAGCACGATCAACGACAGCTGTATACACAGTAGCAGGCACAGCAACATTGATGGATTTATGAACACCGCCTGTGGAACAAATATCTTTGTTAACTGCTATAGAAAAAAATAAGACACTTTATTTTTTATAAAACAATGGAAGCTCAAATTAGCAATGTACGAGTGAATCTTGCAATTTTCAAAATTATTCTCAAACCAAAACATCTGTATGACATTTGAATACGCATCCCTGCAGAAATTGAGCAATTTCAAAACAAAAATCTAGCACCAAATGCATATTGATATTGTAGGCAGAGTAACTGCTGGATATATTGAGACATAACATCATAAGTCTCAGAATGGCAAGTGCAGTGGAATACCAAACATTGCGTTATTCAAGGTGCTGTTTGGTTTTGCTACTGCTCATGAGGGGTGTCATCTACCATCAGTCGAATGGCATGTTAGTCTCGCCTTTCAGACCAATAAAAAAAACTATGCAATTCTGACAAAATTACATACATACACATCGAATACATAATTTCCTTTTTTTGAAGTCGATAAATAAATAAAGAAGATGGTTAATAGATGATTAAAAATATTTTGAAACAACCTGACGTAAGAAAATAGTTTCTTACTGTTATAAAGTATTGTTTTTCTTAACATCAAATCAAATCTATGAAATATTGTTTGGTTGTTCGTAGCTTAAAATGATTAAACAATAGAGTTTGTCAAGAGTTTTCACAGAATCACGTCGTTTTATTTATCACTCTAAATTTATTCCCGTTGTATCACTTACATAGAACCGCGCATGCGCCGCGCGGCCGGGCTCGGCTGCGACGGTGGGCGTGGCCGCCACGTACGTGCCGCCGCGCGCGCACACGCGCTGCCCCAGCGCCCACGCGCGGGTGCCGGACCACGCCGGGACTTCCGACGAGTCTGGAACATGGACGCATCATTATATTTTGATGTTAGGTGCCGTCCGTTAATCACGTGATCTATTATTTAGCATTTTTTTAACCCCCTTTCATGCCTCACGTGATTAATAGACGGCTCCTTATATTTTATTATGCAGAAAATTTTTGTATTATGTTCACTATTTCAAGAAATTAGTTACAGTTCAGCATAATCTTAAGGTGAGCATTTTATTCATTCATCCATTTTATACCAAGTGTAACTTTTCAACATGATTTCTTTTTATTCCTTCACTATTAAATTTATACGTATATCCCTTTGACTGTCGTAAGCGCCGCCTACTGACCTTGATTCAAAAATAGCCCCTATTTCAATAACGTTAGGTTGCTTATTGCTTAAAATCCGAAGGAACCGTGTTCCGGTTCCGACGGTTGAGGGGTTAAAGCTTCAAATAGTCATATGTATACTGGGCTCTGGGAATATTTTATTTGACTAAACAATTATTTTTTTAATGAAGTAGTAGGAAGCTTCGTGAGTATAGATATACTATTACCTTAAACACCTTGACAAAAAAAAATGGTATGTGACGTCTACCAACTCGCATTAGGCCAGCGTGGTGGTAAATAGCATAAGACCTCTTACGGCCGAAATTAATAAACGAAGGTCGTTTATTAATGCACATCTCAGGATGGATCGTAAAAATCTTGACACTTTTAACATTTTTCATTAGTATATTTTCGGCATCGATCTTTAGACATGGATTAGGATCGATAATTTCAGCCGTTAGTTGAACTCTCGGTAGAAGACTGGCATGTTCTGAATTAGTCCGATACAGTACAATATTTATGGCTATTCAATATTTTCAAATAAAACTATTATTTACGTATTTTATCGCGTATTTGGTTTTGAAGTATAATAAAGATTATTATTATTATAATATACAACATATTACAAATGCCCACCGACCTGCACAAGAGTTCTCTATCCTCCACCGTCCGAGGTGCAGTGCAGTTCTATGCGGCACGTCGCACAGCGCGCCCGCTAACAGCTGGCTCGCGTATCGACAGAACAACCCGCCCCATACAAACGCCACTTGTTGCGACGCGCCGTACACGTCGTAGTATAGGTAGGACTGCAAGGAATGATGTTTTAAAGTTAACAAAATCTGTTAGAGTCTTAAAAATGATAATAGCTGTACAAAGATAAATGTTGAGTTTTTGGATTCAACGTATTTGCAGTTTTTTTACCTGCACCCGAAGCGCAATAGTTATAGTTAATGGTTTTAGCATCGCTAAATGCGTGACAACAATTAAAAAAGTAGAATAGTTAAATATATGGCTCTGCGATTCCAAATAAAATACAAAAAATAAATGTAGATTATATGTACATTTCTCAAATACTATCATATCATTTTACTGCAAAAACTAGTTAAGCGCAAAAACTTGAAATTGTGCATACAGTATCTGTACAAAATATTTTAAATAAAAATAAAAATACATGGCTTTGCGATTTAGATTAAAATACAAAAATGTAAATTATATGTAAATTCTTCAAATACTTTCAGATCAGTTTACTGGAAAAAACAGTTATGCACAAAAGTTAATAACTAAGTTCTTAATCAGGGCATTATTAATTGTAGCATATAATAACTTGAAATTGTGCATAGTATGAATAGTATTTGTACAAAAATCCACCAACCTGTGCAAAACAACACGGTATAAAACTAGAGTAGTACGCTCCGACCACAGAGTTGAACAGTATCTTCTTGACCCTCATATTGAAGTCTTGCCTCAGGGCTTCCACCTCGTCGCGAACCTGTTGCGGCTCGTGAGAGCAACAGTGCAGCGGAGGAGTGGCAGAATGGTTCAGCTCCAAGAACGGACCAGATTGGAAACCGAATAGGATGAAGTATACCACCGCTCTGAAAATACATTAAAGGGCTTTTAGCGAGGGACAGCCTTCGTGGCGCAGTCGGTTAAGAGCCGCCTAATTTTTATTTCGTTTTATTCTGGCCCGACATAGTGATCACATTGCACCTGATGGTGAGCGCTAATGCCGTCCAGATAGAGTATCAATTGGCATCTGACGGCAGTCCAATGCCAATAGTCAATAGACACAAATATACCAGCCTGCTATGAAACAAGAGGCCGTGGGTTCTATCCATGCACCAAGAGAAATAAGCGGCCTACAAATATTATGTTTTAGGCCGTAATAGTAATAGTTATTTTGATTTACATATGTGGCCCAAGCCTTAGTACTAGGTTGTGATACCAAAGTTGTATAAGATATACATATAAGTAGTAACCTCAACCATATTTTATATTCTAGAGGAAGCCCATACCCTGCAGTGAGATGTATATAGGCTGATACAAATACAGATGAGATACATTAGCAGTCTTATGACAAACCCTAATTAAAATTGTTGAAAAGTTGGGAAAAATAAATTGTATGAAAGAAAATACTTACGGGTAACAAAGGTAGAATATTTTGACAAGTGGATATTTGAGCATAATAAAGTAGGTGCACCACGCAAGAGCACCTAGCACCATGCCCAGTATAAACATTCTGAAAATACAATTTACACAATTTAAAAAATTATTTAATTGTCTTGTTTCAACTCATACTTTTTAACCGTCTTCACAAAAGATGTTATGCCAAAAAATCCTTAATAAAGGCAGTGTTGAGTGTAATAGATTTATTTTTTTAATATTGTGTCATGAATATAAAAAATGTTTGATAGATTAGTTCAAGGCCAAATCGAAAAAGTATAATAAACATATTTCAATTTAATATTGATTGAGTTTTATATTCTAACATATCTTTTACCCATTGCAATTAAAATAATAATTTTAATGTCTCCATCAAACATACAAATTCTTATTTTAATTATAAAAACCAGTATTTTATTATTCTTTTATATAGCAATGTTACAACAAAAACCTGTGATAAGCCACATTTGGCAAGATTTTGAAGTATTTCACAGAATGTCTTGCATGGAAATAACTCGGTGACTCTTCTGTTCATTGAAATAATTTAAAAAAAAATATTTTTTACCTGGCTGCTACTATAGCATGTGGCATAAGTTTTGATGCAATTATTGTTCTTAAAAATGCCAAACTTATACAGAGCAGAAATCTCCTGCATATAATTGCCACTATAAAGGCAAATAAGTGTGGGTCGATCAAATAAAAATTCTGAAACAATGACAAATCAATACATTAGAAATGGAGAATTGTTTGATTGAAATGTATAATTTTTACCATATCATGGGTAGGTCATTTCCTGGCTCCACTGGCTTAATAAATGATTTTACTATTTCATTTCCTTTTAGTTTACTAAAATGTTTTTAGTAAATGTATAATTGCAATAAAAAACAATATTTTTTTAAAATAACAATATAGTAAAATTAGAAAAGAGAAATACTGTTCCTAATATTTTGACCATGTATTCAGATGCCAATAGATTTTAGACAATCTATACATATCGACGCAGGAAAGTGATTTTGTCGTATCTCGAAACAAGTAATTTTACACCAGAATCAAAAAAATATTTAAAAAATGAATAACCTCTAAACTAGAAAACTTAGGAATACCATATCTTTAATCAAAACATTTTAAAATAAAACCTTACATTTTCACGAGGAAATTCAATGTGGTATTTTTTTATAAATTAAATAATATACAACACGCATACACGCATTTTTTGAGATACAACAAAATTGCTTTCCTGCATCGATATATATGTAATTATGATGTTGTTCATAGATTTTCTAAAGTATTTTCAATTTATTTTTTTGGTATAATATTTATTTTTATGTAATTTATTAAATACTAACCATAGCCTGATTTGTGTACGAATGTGGAAGCCACCATGCAGTTCTGTAAAGATTTAAGAACTGCAGACATGTGGCAACCAGAGTGAACACAAATGTCATTGCCTCAAACAAAAATGTTCGATCCTGTGGGATGTATGGGAACGGAATGTGCTTGGGAGGCACTGGACCCTCTGCGAGTTTGACCTCTGACAAGACTCCTCCAGGAGTTGTGGCCAATGGGAGGCGAGTAGGGCGACCCACACGCTTACCACCATTCATTTCCTCTTCCGCAGCTGGGAATGAACCCTGTAAACAATACAATTCATTGACTGAATATTGATTTTTCATTCAAAAGATTATTTATACTACACATGGTTTGGTTTTAACTAGCTTCTTTTAAGATTATGAGGTCATATTTATATTTAAAAACTTACATCATTTATTGAACTCAGTTTTAACATCAAGATTTCCTGTAGGTTTCCTATATATAATTTATTCATCAACTAAAAGTGATGTCGACCACACACGACGGCGATAACAGTGATATATCAAATAGGTTATTACTACATAACTTAAGCTAGTTTCTTTTTCTATTAGTGCTATTCTGTCAATATTACAAATATTACTTTATGTTAAATGCTGTATCTGAAAGCTTTTCGAAGGTAATGAAGTAAACATTTCAAGTTGTTTAAAAGGTGAAAGGTACTCAAAAAGACAGACAATGTTACCTTCTTACTCACTCCAGCGGCTTTCTTTGATCCAGGCGGCATCATTTTACAGGCAATCGGCGGCAAAGGCCGCTTAATAAGCGGATCCTTGATGATTTTTCGCCGTCTAGAGACGGCCGTCGAGGAAGTATTGCTAACTTGGGAGTTAGCCCAGCGTCTAGCCAAAAGTATGGTCAGGCAGCCGATAACCGCGGGTAAGAAGAACACGACAAAAGGTCCACTTTCATTTTCCGTACAACTCATCACTCACATGTTAAAATGTTTTATTGAGAATCACAATTATTATATATTTCGATTTTAATTCTTGACTCACTCACACACTTGCTTGACGAAATCAACAAATGTCACCACAAATGTCACTATGTTTTCTAAATTGTTAGAATGACGTGAAAATAAGTTCATACAGCCTTGAACTGGTAACTGTGCTGGTAACTTGCTTTCCTGTCATTAAAAATACGTTATTAAATAATCTCATAATAGTGTTTATTTCCTCTATGCTCATAATACGTTCTAGTTTTATAATATAATTTAACTTGTTTAAAGTTGCAATTGTACAAAATATCACAAATTAATATAAAAGTTCTTTTTTAAAATGCCGATAGAAGGTTATGGTAGAAATGTTAATTTGTAGCAATGTTTGTAGCACAGATTTGTAGATTTTGTTAACTGAAACATATTGCAGCATGATTTCATGCTGTGTTTCAACTTTCATGCCATTTGATGCCATTCGTAATTCGTGTTTTCATGTGGTGTTTTCATGTTTTGCCTTTGCCCGGCTTTCAAAATCACTATAAAATAAAATGATTTAAATGAAGACATAACATAAAACTGCAATAAATAATACAAAAAATGTCGTTCGCAGTACTGTGTACATTTGTGCTAACATTTTATGTAGTGATATGGTTCTTCGATTCTGTTTTCAAGGTAAAAATGTTTGCCTTGTTTATGTACAATAGTGATATTGTCTCCCTAATTTAATGCGAAAATCATTTTGCAGAGTTGCATGCATTACCCATACTACGCCTTTCTTGAAGGAACTGGATTAAAGTGGGAATACTTAATTTTCGTGGACTACGACGGCATTCAACCGATTCATATACAGATGGAGCAAAAACTTAACCCGAATTCTGCGAAAATGGTTTACATGCGGATATCTGTTTACCATTTGGGTATTTTTACCTTTCGCAATATGGACTTTACTGACTTTCATCTTTGAACATTTTTACGAAACTATCCAGCTCAACAATGTACCTGAAGTAAAAGCCATGTTGCCGGGCATAAATATTCCCGCTTCTGACTTCTGGGTATATTCTTAGCAATAGGATTTAGCACGGTGTTCCATGAGCTAGGTCACGCGCTGGCCGCTGCCCAGGAGGATGTACAACTACTATCTGTTGGCATATATGTATTTACTATGATTCCAATTGCATTCGTCCAAATAAATACTGAGCATTTAAATAGTTTAGCTGTCACTAAAAGACTGAAAATATACTGTGCAGGTGTATGGCACAATATTGCTACAGCTTTTGTAGCACTTTTGCTCTTCTTCTCTGCCCCAATACTCTTTATATAGCTTATGAAACAGGCATAGGTGTGAGAGTAGTTGACTTTACACATGATTCACCATTGAAAAGCGCTAGGGGTCTGGATAAAAATGATGTCATCACTTCTGTAAACGGCTGTGATATAAAATCCTCTAGTGATTGGATGTATTGCTTGCAAATGGCACATGAACGTTTTGGCATATGTACTAGTGCAGAGTTTGTTGCACAAAATGATGAAATAATGATGGAAACTATAAAAGAAAATGATGTTGTTGAATGCTGCAGGAAAGATGATCTTTACAGTTTCTGCTTTGAGTACATGGAGCCTAAAGTGGTAGCAGATTCAGTACTGCCTGGTCAATACTCATGTTTGAAACCAAGAGATATGGTGAAAGAACATTTTACAAAATGCACAGAAGCAGGTGGTTATAGTTGCCCACGGTCTATGCATTGTTTAAAACCTTCATTGAACAATCATACATATTTCTTGGTTATTGAGAGAAAAGACAACAATGCTGTTTTATATTTAGGGCTACCCTATGACTTGCACAAGACCGTATTTATAGATCAGTACTTCCCTAGAATAAAACTGTTTTCATTCTTTTCTCCAGCTCAATTTGAGAAGCTTCTCAGATATGTATTTATATTCTCAATGGGAATAGGTTTTCTCAATGTTGTGCCATGTTATGGTATGGATGGACACCACATAACCAGAAATTTAATACAAATACTTGCTAAATACCTAAATAAAAATGGTGATTTTATAACATTTTTCACTGTTTTCACTATTGTAGTAGGTACAGGTGTCACTGGGCCTATATTAGTATACTTATTTTACAAAGCAATATATTACGACAATTAGAAACAGCTACAAATAGCTTGCTTTAATGTTTTATGAACTAGTCTGATGTACTGTTTTGTACTTGGATGTTACAAAATCTTTTTAAACTAAAATTACCAAATAGTGTAGTGAAAAAATAAATGTGTGATCAAAACTATGTGCAAATTAGTCAGTATTTGTGACTTACCAATACATAAGCACATAGTGATATAAGCAATACAGGGCAGACCAATATAATGGACCCAGAGGGTCAGGAAATTGTGCTTCCAAGTCAAAAGTGCCCAGTATTGGTTGTATTATTAAATTTAATGTTATCAGATGATGTTAGTTATCAGAGTTTCAAAATTAATTTAAATTTAATTCTTGGTGGCTATTACAATGACTGCAACATCAGAACATTGAACTATCCTCCTATGCTAGTAAAGCATTTTATCTAAGCAAATATTACCCTTGGCTTGTGTTAGTCACAAATCCAGTGCCACCAAAAAAAGGTATTTGTGTGTGTATGGGCCACATTCAACATGTTAAACATTACTCAAACATTGTTTCTACACATACTAGAAATTGCTAACAGTATTGTTAAATCTGATTCTAATAAAAAAAACTTGATTTAGGGCTCTAAATGTTGCTCACATTATTGTACAACTGGTAATTAAATATTTTTTGATATTGCTCAAATCAATACCAGAATATCATATGTCACAGATTCCACGCCTTTCCTAGTACTTGTATTATCATCATCATCATATCAGCCACAGGAAGTCCACTGCTGAACATAGGCCTCCCCCAATGATCTCCACAATGACCTGTTGGAAGCGGCCTGCATGCAGCGACTTCCTGCGACCTTAGTCAGATCGTCCGTCCACCTTGTAGGCGGGCGTCCAACACTTTGCTTGCCTGTACGTGGCCTCCACTCGAGAACCTTTCGGCCCCAACGGCCATCGGTTCTACGAGCTATGTGCCCGGCCCACTGCCACTTCAACTTGCCAATCCTATGGGCTATGTCGGTAACCTTGGTTCTCCTACGGATCTCCTCATTTCTGATTCGATCTCGTAGGGAAACACCGAGCATAGCCCGCTCCATGGCTCGTTGAGTGACTTGAGCCTTTTAATAAGGCCCATAGTGAGAGGCCACGTCTCGATGCCGTATGTCATCACAGGTAACACACTACTATCGAAGACTTTCGATTTTAGGCACTGAGGTATTTTGGACGAGAAGACGTCGCGAAGTTTTCCGAACGCTGCCCAACCGAGTTGGAGTCGACGATTGACTCTCTCTCGATGTTGGACCTGCCTAACCGGACCACTTGTCCTAAATAGACATATTCGTCTACAACTTCGAGAGTCGAGCCCCCAACTTCAATAGGGGTGGGCACAACATGGATATTCGACATGATCTTCGTTTTATCCATTCATTTTAAGACCCACCTGTTGGGAGACTCGATTAAGGTCTTTCTTTCCACTGCAAGAGCTTGAAGGCATTTTCCAGCGCGGCAGTGAACAGTTTCGGAGATATGACATCCCCCTATCTCACGCCTCTCTGTAGTGGAATAGCCTTTGTGCTCTGATCCTGTACTCGGACCGACATGGTGGCGTTGTTGTATATACACCTCAACACTTCAATGTACCAATAGTCTATGTGGCACCGCTGAAGAGACTGTAGCACAGCCCAGGTCTCGATCGAATCAAAGGCTTTCTCATAGTCCTGTATTAAAAATGCTTATATTGTATTTTATACTCCCACATTTTTAATGGTAGAAACTAGAATGTTATCTAGATGTCCTAATAAAACCTATGCCGGTACTCTGCTCATTACTTTATGAACTATCTTGCAGTGTGATCAGGGTAGGCTTTGCATATTATTGATCTAACATAATATGTTCCCTTGTATATAGTTACTAATAATTGTTAATAATTTATGGACTTAGCCACTTAAGGTATATAAGAGATACTAACAAGTGTAAATCAATCTTATCAATAAACATTTGTACTGTGTATGTTTTTTTTTTTATTTCAAATTCCTGTTACATTTATTATTACACTGTTTTTGTTTATATAATGTTATTATGTTTGTGTGTAAATTAATAGGTAGGATACTGGAACCTAGACTACATTACAAGTTATTAGATACATAATGTAATTGTTAAAATTACGAATCCCCCAAACAGTATCATCTATTGGAAATAACAAGACAAGTTAAACTAATGAGCAAAATCTGTATCAGCCCAAATACATCCCATTGCAGGGCATGGTCTTCCTCTAGAACTAAAAATATGATTGAGATAAGTTTGGTCTGGCTTTCTAGTCCACCATGTTAGCCTAGTGCAGGTTGGTGGACTTTATACATATACCATAAAAATAAACATCTTTTTCCTAAGTGATAAAATAAGTTTATTGTCTATACAAACTTACATATGATTTGAATAAATTACTAGTTTATGAGTGTAAAATGTTGCCAAATCTAAATGATTTTCTTAATATTTCTAACTTTTGCTCAACGCTAATGAGCGTTGTAGGTCTTTTAATGATTTCTTGCCGTAGTGCAACATTGACTTGATAGCTGTCTCGTCTGTATGGTGCATGTTATTCTTAAAATCAGTTCGCGCCCATAATTTGAGTTCCGTTCTTGTTGCCGCATCCGGTACATGCTTTATTGTACGGAATATTTCCCTGTATAGTTTGAGGGCTTCTTGTCTTAGAAGAAACTATAAAAACGCAAATATTTTAATTAAGACAAATGAAAATTACTATTCCAATGTAAAAAAAATACTTCAAGGTTCTGTACCTGTTTTAGATTGAGTGCTGTTTTTGGTAACTTCGAAGACATTTCCAAATAAATAATTTTTTGCAAGTTTGTGATATTCACATTATCTATAATTTTGAGTAATTTTTTAAATCAAATATGGCACGATTATGGCACTGTTTTTGTTTTGTCATCAACACCAGCTGATTGTCAAATTGACGGCTTACTTCAGTGTTACCGACAACTAATATTAATTACCCCTTAAAATTTTAATGTCAAAAATCCCTTTTGCCACAATAACCGAAAATGGAGAAAAATATTATTATACTTTTTAAGCACTTAACTTACCCGTTAGTTGTAATTTCTACTGTTTTAAAATAATACAGTTTGTTAGATATTTATGTAAAATTAACGTAAACGAATACGGTGTAGATATTACACTATTCGTAGCGTCGCATGGCATCGCTACTATTGTAAGATAGTATACTTGGCAAACAAACATTTCAACATTTGTTAAAAATAATGATATGTATACTTCCCAAATAAATCACGGACCACTTATTTTTTAGGGGTAAACCGCTAGACTGGAACCCCTCTATAGTCTTCTTGTACTGCAGGAAAGGCAAACATCATTGCTGTACAGCCTCTTCTTCAATAATGATTGTACAATTTAAGATTTACTCTTGGATTTACTCAATAAATACACTTTGAAATACAGTTGAAAAATATTATAAATTAATAGTTTTTTTTTTTTATAATAACACCCAACAGTCACATACATAGTCCTGACCCCACACTAAGATCGAATCTTGTGTCGTGGGTATCAAGAACTACGAGAGACTTTTCGGTCTCACAAACACCCAGACCCGGAAGAAATATTTGTGGGCCGCACAAACATTTCTCTCGGTGTGGGGATCGAACCCGCGGCCTCTCGTTTCACAGGCGGCGTCTAACCAACTGCGCCACGGAGGCTGTCATCTAAAATTTTGATTTTTGAAATTAATTTCAAATACATAATATTTTAGAATCCTGGCAGTAGCCAGGATTATAGTTCATGTCAGAATACTGGGTCCGATTTCAATACTCCAATTCGTAATAATGACTTATTAAAGTTTGCTAAACCGTGATTTGTCAACAAACACACGCTTTTTTACTTTACTTATCGACTTACAAACAATAAATTGAGCTTATAAATTTTATCAACAAGATAATTAATAAATTTTGTCAATCTGGAGCCTGCCCAGGGGGGGGGGGTCATGGCCCCCATGACCTCCCCCTGGATCCGCCCTTGGGGAGATCGCAAACAACTTAAATGCGTATCCTAAATAGAGGTAAATCGCAGTTTAGTAAGAAGTACTTTTATCTACTTAATAAAGTTTTCTTTATTGGCGCGGCAAAGTGACCGCATTGACACCTGCTGCGTTTAGTATCCGGTACAAGTACCTATTCATACGACAACCTCTCACCGATCGACATATTATTCCTTAGTATTTACATCCGTATTAGCCTAGCCAGTTTATTCGCTAAGTTGAAGACAAGGGGAAAATATTATTTAGATAATCAAAAGTTAAAATTAAAAAATACCTACCCGTTTTGGTGTTATGACCGTTAAAAAAGGCCAGTTCATAAACAGCTCAGCATTAGCTTCAGCTAGTATAGGTACTTTACCCTAGTAGCGTAGTCCACGCGCGCCTCGTCGAGCATTTGCAGGGAACGGGCCCGGATTTGGCGGACTGCCAGTTCGGGTTTCGGCGGGGCCGGTCGACGGTCCATGCGATTCTGCGGGTGAAGGCACAAGCGAAGCGTGCGGTATCCCGGGGTAGAGTCGTGGTGGCGGTGTCTCTCGACATCGCCAACGCGTTCAACACCATGCCCTGGGCCTGCATCGAAGAAGCACTGCGGTACCACGAGGTGCCGCACTACCTTCGGCGTCTGGTGCACTCGTACCTTTCTGACAGGTACGTTGTGTATCCGGGCGCCGACGGGTGGCACCGTAGGGAAGTGTCGTGCGGTGTTCCACAGGGCTCGGTTCTTGGGCCGCTCCTGTGGAACATCGGCTACGACTGGGTGTTGCGTGGTACCAACCTCCGGGGCGTCGCTGTCGTCTGCTATGCAGACGACACGTTGGTGACAGCGACGGCCAAGACGTTCCAGAGGTCCGCCCTGCTCGCCTCGTTCGGAACCGGACTCGTGGTGGGCAGGATTCGGCGACTGGGCCTCACGGTGGCCCTCAACAAGACCGAGGCCGTGTGTTTCCACGGTCCTCGGTGTGGGCCTCCACCTGGGGCCCACATCACGGTGGAGAGCGTGCGGATTGCCGTCGGCTCGAGGATGAAATATCTCGGTCTCGTCCTCGACAGTCGATGGGATTTCCGCGCGCATTTTGAGGAGTTGTCGCCGAAGCTAGTGAGGGCGGCGGGCGCACTGGGGCGCCTGTTGCCCAACACTGATGGTCCTGGCATCCCTTGCCGAAACCTTTATGCTGGAGTCGTCTCGAATCGTCGGTCTATGGCCCTCTACGGGTGTCCCGTTTGGGCTGGGTTCCTGGGCGATCACTGCGCCGCCTGCTGCATCGTCCGCAGCGCATGGTGGCGCAGCGTATAATCAGGGGCTACCGCACGGTCTCGCACGAGGCGGCCTGCGTATTGGCGGGAACTCTGCCCTGGGTGTTGGACGCCAAGACCCTCTCGTCGGCTTTCTTCCGGCGAGAGGAGGCGTCCGGGCGTGGGCAGAGGTTGGTCCCCCGAGAGGTCGAGGCCATGTTGGCCTCCCTCCGCAGGTCTGCTGTGGAGGAGTGGCGTTCCAGGCTGGAGAACCCTAGTGCTGGTACGAGGACCGTCGCGGCAGTGCGACCTGTCCTCGAGCAGTGGCTGGACAGGCGCCACGGCGCGCCGACATACCGGCTGACGCAGGTGCTCACCGGGCATGGCTGCTTCGGTGCGTACCTGTGTCGCATAGCCGGAGCGGAGGAGTCTGCCGTGTGCCACCAATGTGGCAACTTCCGTGAGGACACGGCCCAGCACACGCTGGAGGAGTGCCCAGCCTGGGATGAGGAGCGCAGCGCTCTCATCGCGGTCGTCGGTAGGGACCTTTCGCTGCCGGCCGTGGTCGCCGCCGTGGTCGGCAGCCGGAGCTCGTGGCAAGCCATGCTCTCCTTCTGCGAATGTGTCATGTCGCAGAAGGAGGGCGCCGAGCGGGATCAGGAGCAGACCGATCCCGCCCGTCGCCACGGGAGACGTAGGAGGCGCCGGCGCCGCAGAGGCCACATGGGGCCGCCGTTCCTACCTTGGCGGCCCCTGAGACGTGACGTTAAAAGCGTCTTATGCCGCGTCGCTTAGCGGCGGTGCACAAAGAGGCGGTCCTGGCGCGTCCGCTCAACGGTAACCCGGGGCCGTCTTTGAGTGCACCGATGGTGGCCGACGGGGGGTTTTTAGTCGGTATTTCGGCACGTATTGTGGTAGGGACCCGACCCAGCGGCCGCCCGTCCACATCCACGGGCGGCACAACATCTCGCTGGGCTCGGAAGGCGCCGGTGAGTCCGACACACCCTCGCCCCTTCAGAGGTGGGATGGTCCGTAAAAGGATTTTCCCCGCGAGAAAAAAAAAGTTACTTTATCCTTTTCTAACATCAAAAAAGGGTATTTTTTGTTTCATTTCGAAAACTGTTGAAGGGGGCGTACTTACATTTATAACGCCAATAAATTAGTGTAATTCCAATTCCAAACTGTAATACTTAGGTACACCAAAGAAAACACGATCTTGTCTTTTTGTTTTTGGACGTCAAGCTTGTAGGGATCTTACTTTTCCTGTATTGTTCCTAGATTCTGACTATTATTACTTAGAAAAATGAAACAAAACATCCCTTTGAGGCTTGAGCGCTTTTGAGATATTAAATATTATTAAAAAAATAAAGTATTTCTTTTTGCAATATACAATAATTATAGAGATAAATTCGGAATGCGTGCATTTGCCCCGTATTACGGGTATGCGTACGCATCCCTATGGGGTATGAAAACGCATAGAGGGTAAGTAAACGTATTCCTTAGTAAAACATACAAATAATTGCACAGTGTATGTGTTCACTAATCACGGCTGTAACAAACTTAAAAAACATTATTACGTATGCGAGTGTAGAAATAGTACCCAGTGTTCTCACAAGAGTTTTAAGACTCTGGCTTGAAAGCCGGATCTACCATTGCAGCTGTTGCACCTACCCTTAAATATAGACAGCCCTCGTGGTATAGTCGGTTAGACGCCGCCAGTGAAACGAGGCGCCGCGGATTCGATCCCCGCACCGAGAGAAATGTTTGTGCGGCCCACAAATATTTCTCTCGGGTCTGGGTGTTTGTGAGACCGAAAAGTAGTAGTTCTAGTTCTCCCGTAGTTCCTGATACCCACGACACAAGACTCGATCTTAATGTGGGGTCAGCACTATGTATGTGACTGTTGGGTGTTATTTATTTTATTTATACCACATCTAAAACCTCATATTTGAGAGGCCGCTTGGGTGTGTACCACCGCAATGTCTATTTCTCCTGCCAAATGGTAGTGTAAATGCACTGTTGTGTTTCGGATTGAAGGACATTGTAGCCAGAGTAACTACTGAACATACTGAGACTTAACGTCTCATGTCTCAGCATAGCGAGCGCAGTGCAATGACAAGCATTGCTTTGTAAATATCGGAAAATCCTGTTTAATACTGCCAAAATATTTTACCTTTATAAAATAAAAGGGCGATTTATGTATGTATGTGTTTGTTGTTATTAATTGTTTAAAAACTGATTTTAAGATTTATTCATTGTACGAAACTGATGGTTAAGTAAAAGATAATATTAAACCACGGTATTACAGCTACAATATAATTGATGATTACGAATGTGTAGGTATCAGTGGCGTAACAATAGGGTGGCAGAGTGCGCAAAATGCCACGGGCCCCCGGCCTTAGGGGCCCCCGCGTCATCGCGGCAGGGCCCTGGACCGATAGGGTCTCAGGCCCGACAGGGCCGCGTCTCGATAGGGCCTCGGGATCAAGCCCGACACGGTGTAAACAGAGAAAAATATAACATTATTCATTCATTATTATTTGTAACAAACAATTGACTACATTTTAAACATGACAAACATTTCATCATGTATTTGATTTCAATGTTTTCTTTTTGTTTCATTGTAGTATCAACATAGTGACAAACGAATAAATTCTAATTTAATGAAAATTAAGTTAATGTTTTCCAAGTAAATTGAAACATGCCTTGTTCGAGAAATTATTTAAGAGGTATCAAAAAACGAAATAGAAAGAGGGAGCTTGAACCTTAGCCTGAGCGATAAATAAAAAGTTATCTAAAATAAGCCAGTACTTACTTGTTTCAGAACAAGAAATTTATTGATGAATCTCATAAATGATCTTATGGACGAAACTAAAAATTCCATAATTATGAATCCCGACGATAGAGAATATTCAGACCCAAAACAACTGCAAGTACAGTCAGCAACATAAGTCGCGGAACACTTCACATTTTTTGATAACCTTTTTATGAATTAAAATTTGTACCTACTAGTCTGTAGTCGTAAAATACAACCAAGTAAAGTCATATATGCCGAGAAGTGCCATACGATATTGAAAATAGTTATTATTTTGTTTGAGAAGACAATTCCAAATCTCGGGAATGTGTAGGGACTTATGTTGCTGACTGTACAAGCAAACATGAAATTGAACCATATTTAGTTTTGGAAAATATTAAATCTCCATATATTGAAGATAAGTGTTATAAAACAAATATGACGAAGTGAAACGATTTGTCATTGAGAAAATGATAATGATAATGACACCTAACACTCACATACATAGTCCTGACCCCACACTAAGATCGAGTCTTGTATCGTGGGTGTCAGGAACTACGAGAGATTTTTCGGTCTCACAAACACCCAGACCAAAAGAAATATTTGTGGCCCGCACAAACATTCCTCTCGGTGCGGGGATCAAACCTGAGCCTACTCGTTTCACAGGCGGCTTCCGATCGACTGCGCCACGGAGGCTATCAACACTGTAAACCAAATGGTCACTTTTTAAAAGACATTGCCAATAAATAATAAAATAATAAACAAACGCACCTACTTCGTTTCGTCGTCGTCGTTGACGATATTGACTTGATGGCGGAATCGTTGAAAGAGCTGCAACTGATGCTGGACGGTCTAGATTCAGCCCCATAGCAAATAGGTCTTAAAATTAACTTCGAAAAAACTAAAGTAATGATCCACCACCACCTTGATCCAAGACCTGTCACTTTATGTAGCCAACAGCTCGAAGTTGTTCCCGAATATAATTAACTGGGGCAGACCCTTTAGAAACAAATTTGAAAAAGAGGCTACGTGTTCTCGTCATCTGACACCATTGCCAAAAAGCTTGAAAACGATAGTTTTCAAACAGTGCGACCTACGGCGCTGAGACTTGGCCACTCACAGTACGACTGGTCCACTAGCTTATGGTCGCTCAGCGAGCTATGGGTGTGCTATGCCTCTATGATATATGATATATACCAGTAGCACACAGGATTAGCAAGATGCAATGGCAGTGCGCTGGTCACATGTGTCCAAGAACCGATAACCTTTGGACTAAACGTGTTATTGAGTGGAGAACGCGTCCTAGCTAACGTAGTGTAGGACGCCCTCCAGCTAGATGGACACTCGGTGGAGTGACAATTTGCAAACGGTCATTACCGTGTGCTGGATTTGACAAGCTGACGACATGGCGAAATGGCGAAATTTGGAGGATTATGTCTATGTCCTAGGACTGGACTGCTGGACATAAGAGGCCTATGTCCAGCAGTGGACAGCAAAAGGCTAATGATGAATGTTTGAGTTGAGGGTTATGAAGACTGGACATAAATTGTAAATGCGATAAAGAGACACAAAACATCGAAAATTCACTTGGATTCGTGTCTTTGTATGAATAATGGCGGTTACATTGGACATTAGATGAGGAGCAACAATTCATATAAAATTTACATTTTTTGACTCCAAGAACTTAGTATACTCCACCAAGTTACTACTAATTTTACTTCTTACTTTAGTGGTCATAGAGAAAGCGCAGATAGCCGTAATAACGCAGTTACTAGCAAAATGTAATACCTACTGATTTAGAGGAATGGTGAAATAAGTCCAAGGGCCAGATAAAATACTTAAGTCTGAAAATACCAAAAGAGCTAATTGGTGTTTTGGGCTTATAACCCCATTATATTTGATACAACTCAAGATTTTACTAAAACAGACCTATTATGTGAAATTTATCGTTACTGTGTGATGGAAAGAAATGAAAATGGAATTACAAAAGCAGTCTTCAATCGTTATATTAGAGAATCCTTTCAGATTTAATGAAGTGATTTATGTTCAAAATCCGATGAGAAAAATGAAACCATGTCATTAAAAAATTCCGTGCTGTACGGTATCAGCCCATATAAGTCCCATTGCAGGGCACGGGCCTCCCCTACGATTTTAAGACGATTGAGATTGGTTAAACCATATATTCTACCATGCTGGCCTAGTGCGGGTTGGTGGACTTTACATACCATTAAACTCTTGCAAATCACAATGGTATGCAGGTTTCCTCACGATGTTTTTTATCACCGTCACAGTGCGTGGTGATTGACTATTAATACATACATGAATCCGAAGAGTCAGAAGTGTGAATGAACATGAACGGCCGCGTCTGGTCCGTTTACAAATAGGCTGCCACGCATTATTTGTAAACGGACGGTATTAAAATATATTCATAAAAACGAAACTACAATGTCATTTTATTTTTTTAAATTTACGAAGGGGCCCCATTTGGTGAATTTTGCCACGGGCCCCCTATGGAGTAGTTACGCCACTGGTAGGTATGTATATTTTATATTCATTATGAAATGTTATAATGATGCGGCTGCCTTGGTGGCGCAATTTTACTACTGTATGGTAGCAAAGCTGACCCCGAAAACCCGAGAAAACCCGAGAACTCGGGCTCGAATGCCGGGTCAGGCTAGAAGTGATATTAGATTTTTCAGCCCGAAGTAAGAAATTTGTGTCCGATATGGCGATAGGCTCGACCCCTATCACATCGTGAGACGGAACATACGAGGCGAAAAGTGAGTGTCCAGGCGCATCTCTGAAATTTGCAAATTATGATCAAACCTCAGTTCACAATAAAGTGAGAAAGTATTATTTGTAAACAAAATGATCGTAAGTTGAACCAAAGTTATCCGCCCATGCGTCACGCGTAAGCTCCGCCCAGCGGGGCACTAGCGAGCGCGGGAAAATGGACTTTTTTCACCGCGGACTACTGAAACGACCAATCATGGCGTACACCAGTCGCGCCGCGGCCGCCGCGCGAGTTGTGTGTGTCGCTTGATTATTCGGCTTGGAGAGCGCGTGCGAAATGTTTACGATATTTTAATAAAACTTTTTGAATTTTCTCATTGAAATTGCTGTGTGAACATTGTTGAACTTTGGAAATAGTGTTACGAAACTATGAACATGGACAATAAAACGAGCGCCAAGTCGCCGCCGGGGCCTCCTGTGAAAAAGGAGAACGAAGAAGAGATCAAGGTAACGTAGATAGTTTTTATTTTTTTCCACGTATGACGCGAGTTTCCGTTGGAAAACCATCATCGTGTTTCAGTTTCGTGTTATTGGCAAACGGCCTGTGCAAGCGCGCCTCGTAACAGGAGACGTGGAATTGTATTTTTAAATTCGATATTAACGCTGATATGCGAGGGGTCTGGGGTCTGCGAGACCGCCGCGGGACCGCGAGTCATGGCGGATTGCGCTGAATAAATTATCCGGTGTACGATTACAATATTAATTACATTTCGCGATGTACAATAAAACCCGTGTAATATAACGTTTTCGAGGCCTTTTCCAGCCATTAAAGTGTGTAACGCGATACGCGAAGCGCGCTCGGATCGCTGTAACCAGAGTCGCTGGATGTTTTGATAATAGATATAGGCGGCGCGCGTGTGTGCGCCGTGTGTCGGTGTGTCGGTGTGTAGGGACGAGGCGCTGCGCCAGTGTGCGTGCCGGGTAATTTTAGACGTTCCTTTGCTCAAAACGTAACTCGAGAACGTCCCAGGCCACAAGTCGACGCTTCAATTTATTGTTTTCATCTGTTTATCGTAATCGCCGATTTGCGATACTTGTCACTTGCTAGTGGTGAGAAAAGTCCGCGGGCGCACCGCTCGCGGTTTTCGCGCGCTCACATTTTGGCGCCACGCAAATAGTTTGACATGTCAATAACCCCATTGGCGTTGTCCACGCGCCGGTGACGTCACGGGACACCCGCGTAGATTTGTATACGAAAATTTTGAGGCCGATTTAATTTATATTACCGCCAGGCTACTTGTCCTACATACTTGGATATGTAATGGTTTTTATTTCGGGTGTTATAACGTTGTTGAAATGTTGTGGCGATATTTATGCGTATTATTTTACCTCGCCAGGCCGGCATTCGCCACTCGTGATGATTTTCGGCACAGCTACCAAAATGCTTATTTTCGATGCGAGCGTGTCACAGAAAATAAAACGCACATCTATGATAAAAATGGTTAACTACAATTTATTTGACTACAGTAATTGTTGCTTCTTATTAATTTCATAATTTAGGATATATTATGAAATTCTAGGGAGAATTTAATATCACAAAGAAACGCGCACACGATGTTTTAATTAAATAAAGTACGTAGTTTACACGATTCCTCTTGTTTCTTGACACTTGAATTACTAAATCTAATGAAGTTAACATCTATGTACCATTACCCTATTTAAATGTCATATTTTCATTATTTCAATTTGTTAATTATCCTTCTGTTTGCATTTAGCACACGCCTATAAATTTTCTTAAGTACTTCTTGCTGCAAAATATCTTCTCGAGCAATGGATAACGTGACCATCCCCCCATGAATACATTTTTTATATACAATAGGTTGGACAAACGAGCAAACAGGTCAGCTAATGGTAAGTGAACGGAGTGGCCCATGAATATCCACAACGCTGTATAATAGTAATAATATATGTATTATCGGCTCATGAAATCGAAAGCGGAGCGAGAAAGAAAAAGAACGGGTAGAGGAAAAGAGTATTGGGCATGTGGCAATCTCACTCACCTAACGAAACGCGTCAGCAAAGATGTTACTTCACCTCGATCCCCTATAAGTTAGTGGTACCGCCTCGGACGAACCTGCCCATACATGCAGATTCATGACACATAGCAGCTTGGCTTTACCAATTTAAACTATCCTGTCCGTATGAGCGGAGTAGAGTCTGATTACACGAGCTACAAGGTATCAATATGAAAGTAGAATGTCCATTCACAGTAGGTATCTGTGCAAAATATTGTCGGTATTATCGGTTGTTGATCCCGATACCGATACTGCTTAAAATTCATCATTGCATTATTTATGGTTTGTCCATTGTTAATGGTTTTTTTAGCATTAAGTATTATTTACGTTTTTCCGTTTTATCGCGGGAGACAGATTTTATAATTATCATCACATTTTACATTTTGTTCACAGTGCCGAAGTTAAAAAAATATTTTTATTGTATTTCGAGTTCATTTCTTCAAGCACTCTCCGGGCAAACTATATGTTTATCTCTACACAAAAAAGTAGGTTTCATCGAGGCACAAAAATCGTCGCACTGATTCTAAGTTTCATAGTAAAATGGGCATTCTCCGTTTCTTTTTTTTTATTGCAATGAATGACGAGACGAGCAAGCCGTTCGTCTGATGGTAAGCGATACGACCGCTCATAAACAGTGGCAACATTCCACTGCGGTCGCCGTCCTGAGGCATAAGATCTTAAGTCTCAATATGTCCAGTAGTTACTCTGGCTACAATGTCCTTCAATCCGAAACACAACAGTGCATTTACGCAGTGTTGTTTCACGGGAGAAATAGACATTGCATTCTCCGTTTTCAGGGAAACTAACTTATCTTACTTCCTAATAATTAATAATCAGAAACGGCATGAATAGGAGATATTAGTCTTATTCGAAGTCTACTAACGTTCACAGCAAAGGTAATTTGAGACAAAGCATAATCAAAGAGTGCAATCCTTCTGATAAAAACACGCTTACAACCCGGGAAGGCACATGCAAAGCGCCTCCTAATTTTACATAGGTCTCATGTGCCATAGTGCGCTGTGCAAGCCGTTTATTATGATCCAGTAATTGCTAATAAGCATGGCAAAGCTCCGGAAAGTATAGGAAATCTTAGAATCAGAAATTACACACTATACGAAACTCAAGATGTTATTAGTAATTAGCATGTAACTTTGCATATTGCTCAACATCTACTGCGGAAGAATAATCACTTCTCGCTAGTGGATACTCTACCTTTTTAATTAAGAAAAGATGCGCCAGGCTACTTGGAAACACTGTAATTATTATCAGGTATGAAAAGCAAACAAACAGCCATTTAATTCCACAATCCGCGCTAAGTTCGCTAGGCATTTAAGAAGCTGTTGAGTCAGTATGGTAGCTTTGTCCATTTCTGCAAAATACTGGTTCGGTTTGAAAGACATTGGCCATTGGAATCACCAGGCAAGGTTGACTAACTATTTTGACATCTAGGATCTTATTAATACACTCCGATGAGCGAAGGATCAACTTTAGCCTGAAGCTTTAAATCGGCTTGATTATTTTGTTCATTCTTTAAAATCAATGAGTTTCCACCTCGGGATTTTCTGGTTAGGCCGAAATACGTCCATTTTTATTAATAAAGAAAAGTATCTCATCATCATGTCAATTCTAGAACCTTGGGCCAAAGTTAAATCCCTCGCGCGGTGCAAATAGTGTTGATTCTGTTTATAAGCAGGCGTGACGTTTACTATAAGAAAAGCGACACGATGTCTACGTCTCATCTTCGCCAATAAAAAATATACCTATATGTTATGGGCCAAGTGATTAATGCGGACAGTATTCATAATGCCCGGGCAGTATGAATATTGCCGAGCCATATCGGGCCAAGTGATTAATTACAATCTAAACTCACCTATTATCACATTGCCCGGGCATTATGATTATGGCTACATGATGATCGGGCAATGTGATTAATAGGTGATTTTTTACGTGGTGCGCTGCCGCATTGTCGCATCTGCGATAGACCCATAAATTAGAAAGGTTGAATTGATCTGCTTACGTTTTTGACGTCCGAAACATTATCTTCAGAAGAAAATTAGTGTATCCACTTTATGGATCAGTTAGGTCGACCGTGCCCCAAAACCGACTTGGAACACCCTGACTTCACGTAGTGTTTTGGCTACCGACCCTAGAGTGTATATAAAAAAGCCGGAGGCGCGGAGGGAAAACAGCCCCCGCCCGTAGCTTCGGCTTGCTGGTTGCCTCCGGCGACCAGCCTCAGCCGCTACGGCTCGGACAGTTGCGTATCTTTTGTTACGCAAGAGCGAAGGGGCTGAACTTCCCGTAGCGCCGGAGACGATGCAGAAGCTAATTTGTATTGACAACAAGTGTTTTAAGGTTTAGGTTTCTATAATAGATATTTCTCAGCAATGGTGCGTTACCTTTTCATGGGAGTGGTACCAGGGGATTTGCGATGCTCCCCCTCCGCCTCCACTCCTCCCAACCCACCCCCTCATGCTGTCCTATTCTAAATTCTACCACTTCAGCTCATTATTTTGATTTTGATTCGCATTTGATTTACATCACTCTGCCCAATAGGCACTAGGCATTATTAATTACCCGGGCAATGTGATAAATTGATTGGTTATGATCACATTGCCCGCTCTTATTCGGCATTATTCATATTGCCCGGGCATTATGAATAATGCCCGCTTAATCACTTGGCCCATAACATATATACAAAAACTACATCGATTCTTAACTAGCGGGATGACGTTTGTTTAACTATATAAATTCTCAGTGAAGTTGCAATAAATTAAACATACTATCTGATAACCGCCGAGCTGTTATTATGCGATCGTAAACACCGATCTCCGTTGCATTTAATTATAACCTAATATTTATAACTACCGTTTTATAGCTGTGCTTAATGTGCTATATTAGCTTTTAAAATCGACTCCATCTTCGTTTTGATTGCTTCAATAGATTGAACGATATAGGAAGTGTGGGTTTTATGGCCATTTTTTCCAACAACCAGTAAGCTCCTAACTCCTGGCAAAACAAATACAATTTCATACCGATGGAAGTCTAGAGATTCTTGGAGCTTTCTCTTGTTTCTTTACCCCTCGTTACCGAGGGACTTATTTGTTTTGTTTTCTTTTCTATCCTATTTTCTTTTCAATTTTACATAATATGTCAAAACTAGCCTGTAAACTTACTTTTTCTATTGGAAAACTTACTCTATGCAGAATATCCGGTTTAGAAATTGGAAACTAATTATAATAACTAATTCCATTGTATACATCGCATGGATGCAGCTACTAGACGGATGGAGAAATATCTACGAGAAGTATTGATTGATAATTTTGTCATCAACTTAGTGTATAACCTTCTTTTGTTTCTTTTGTATCTACTTTTTCATAGAATTGTAACCGCTCTTATGATCTGTAACAGTCCGCTTTTAATAGTCGTTAGTCCGTTGCTGGAATATATTTATAATCTTTTTGTCTCGCCATGAATTAAGATTAATGCTTTTCGCAGGGAGCAAATAGAATGATGAAGTGCGTGGTGGCCTGTTGGTAAACGGACTAGACGCGACTGCCAATATGTTCACGGTGGTCGCGGGTTCGAATCCCAGGGCACACCTCTGACTTTTCGGAGTCATGTGTGTATTGATAGTCAATCACCACGCACTAAAACGGTGAAGGAAAACATCGTGAGGAAACCTGCATACCATAGCGATTTATAAAAATTTCTATGGTATGTAAGTCCGCCAACCCGCACTAGGCCAGCGTGGTGGACTATATGGCCTAACCACTCTCAATCGTACTGTCGATTGTAGAGGAGGCCCGTGCCCTGCAGTGGGACGTATATGGGCTGATACATACAAATAGAATGATTGGACCACACCGCTTTTAACTGAGTGTGCGAAAAGTTTTTAACAGGAGTGTAGATATTTATATCAATACACCGTCAAAAAAACCTTATATAAACATAAAATATGTACATGTAACATATCAAATAGGCATAAAATTTAACATAAAAGTATCATTTATTCAACAAGTAGTTCATAATATACATATATGTTAAATAACTTTTCAAATAATATCCATTATTTACTAGCATTTTTTAAAACTATCTGCCACATTTTATTTACATTTCCATCTTGGCCACTTGCCTTTTTTTAATTCATTTCATATTTAGGTGTCAATGCTTATCACGAAGAAAAAATAAACTAAAAAAGTGTGTTAAATCCAAACGCATTGAATTTTAGTAGGATATTTAGATATTTACTCATACTTATAATTTTGCTTAAGGAGGATCAAGATAGCAGGATCCAAGTTTTTAGATCTATGGCTAGATTCCTAGTTTCTGACTAAATTATTATCAAGCTTCTGATGTCTGAGAACGAAATCAAAATAATTATTTCTGCATTATCTAAAAAAAATAGTGTAGGATAAAATCACGAAGGAAAATAACTGTTTTATTATCTTGTTTAATAATGTTAATGAAATAGGTAAGCCTCGGCGAACGGAAGCAATACCTTAAAGATATTGCTTGCGTGTCCACAGTCATTTAGCAAGAAATCGATCAATTTCCCATCGCATACATTTCACCCGACATAATGCAAGCGATTGCTTCCTACTAACTGCACTTGTTTAGCATTTAGAACGAAACAGTAATACAAATGGCGTTTTAAACGAATATTTTTTTTATAAGAAAGCAAACATCGGCTTTTGTTACGTGGATTCGATTGTTTTCGAAATTCTAGATAACTGATGTCTTGAGAAATTTTAGAGCAATAAACTTATATTTTTTTGTAATTACATAATAAGATTTAGTAAATTCAAGTTGATTCGCAATTAATTCACAATCAATCAATAATCAAATCAGTTTGTTTCTAAAAAATCTTGCAAAAATGGATTTATGACCATCTGTTGCCAGAAGATTTTGTTATAGATTTAGAATTCATCCAGAGATTTCTGAAGTGAATTGATGTTATTGTTGTAATTTAAAACATATTTTCTAAACTGGATGGATAAGATTTCATACGACATAAGGACAAGGCAGTTGTGAATAATCCTTATTAAAGTTAATACAATAAAAATAACATTTATTTGTAGATATTATTTACCACGCTCTACTGCACTCAACGTTTATCGCCTTTAAACATCTAGCAGTTAACTTGATACTTGTCTCCAGTATTGGATTTAGGAGACATCAACGTGGTTTCGACCCTCGACCACCTAAAAAGTAATGAAACAAAGAAGTTTAGGAAAAAATACACCTAAACATACATAACTTACTCCTATATCCCAGAAGGGGTAGGCATAGGTGCCAGGAGACCCACATTTCGTCTTGTATTTTCCGTCCCACAATGTAATAGATGGCAAGCCTATCGTCAGGCACAAATTTCTGTCTCTGGGCTGATAATGAATAGAAAAATCCAATACAATTTTGTCCAACCCGGCATTCGAACCCGAGAACCGAACTACGCCATCGAGGCAGTCGAAAAAATACATCTCCCTAAACTATCACACTGCATAGGTGTGACTTCCATTTCTGCAGAAGTTTGCATTTAACAGAGAATAGCGGAGAGTCGATCCAAGCACTGAAACAAATCTTTGTCTCTATAACTAATATTTAATTCAATTTGTAAGATTTTCGGGGCCGAAAAACCTTAAAATGTCTGACACAGCTCAAGACCGATATGTATGTATATATTAAAAAGTAATAAAGCCTTCAAAATGTATGTTATTTCTGCATCGAGGAAAACTGGTTGTCTCAACTGGATTCGCTCCTGCACAATATCTTGTGTCATAAAGCTTAATACTACATTTACTTTACAAGCTACATAACTGCATACTAACCACTTGCAACCAGTAGAATTATTTGAAAATACCGTCTAATAATTAGAACATCCAAAATCAGAATGCACGTGACATGCCCTAGAAACTTTTCCGCAAATCGCTTACGAAACTGCACTTGCAACAAATGCGTGCGCGCATTATTGGAGCAAGGTCGCCACGATACGATCTCCACAACGACATTACGCCTAAACAATACTTTCCCAACCTTCCTTCAATGTAATAAGGTTTGAATTTCATTACCTCGTAAAACTAAATTACGTATTGCAATATAAGCTTTATAAACACGTGATAAGGTTAATTTTGGATTGATGTAATGTCTTCAGCAATCCGTGTCAACGCATCTCATTATTCATGTGCAGTTTGTAGCGTTTGATGCCGCTTCGAGAGGTCAGCGCTGGCATGGTCAAGGAGCTACTTTTGTCTGCACTCTGCATGTGTCGTTGATGAAGTGTAGACTATTAGACCCAATGGTACAACCATTAAGATGTTGGATCAGAACAAAGATTTGCTTGTGGTACAATTGGACCGGAAATCAGAGGATATGTATATGATATAATTAAATTATGATGATTATAACAAGTTGTAACGCATCGTGGGTTTTGTGCTAGTTTTAGTAGTCGTAGTAGTTTTGTTCGAATGATCTTGAGATCCAGATATGCGAATTCAGGTTATTGGGATTTTTTTTAAACTTTTCTATTCCAAAAAAGGAAGGATTTTAAAAATCTTGTGTTCTAATTATATCGACGCAGGAAAGCGATTTTGTCGTATCTCGAAACAAGCAATTTTACACCAGGATCAAAAAAATATATTTAAAGATTGAATAACCACTAAAATAGAAAATCTCAGGAATACCATTTCTTTAATAATAACATTAATAATCTTAATCTTTATCAGCGTCTTGTAGACCGCGTCTGCCACGTTTGCCAACGCATAGAAGAAATTTGGCGCTGATGGGAGCTTTGGACTCCATGTTAACTACATACTTGGAGTCCAGTCGGGATCTTGTTGATACGCATTCGATCCTTTACTGCGCGGCCGTCGCAGCATGTCGAGTGGCTAATATAAAATTTCCAAATGAGTATAAAGCCACTCGAGGTGTTGTGATTGTGCCTGCCTGGCAGCGTAGGATCGAAGATCGTATCAACAGGGCGCGAACTCTCATCGGCAAACTAATTTCTTTTAAAGAAGGAAACAGCAGGCCGAAGATTATGCGTTTTGTGACGCAGGCTTTTTCGGGGACCAACACAAGTCCTCGAAATTATAGGCTTTGCGTCACAGAACGCATAGACTTCTTCAAACAAAAAGTCTATGCGTGGGCGAACCGCATTCATCGCTACAGGAGGCGATGGGATCGTTTCCAACAAAATCGCAAATTCCAAACTGACCAAAAGAGTGTTTATAGATGTTGGGAGAATCCTCCACAAGGTGTGGTGGATGGGCGGCTTCCTAGTGCTCACGAAATGCGTGAGTACTGGATGAATATCTGGTCGTCGCCTGTCTCTCACACTGAAGCCTCCTGGTTTTGTGTTGTAGATCGAGCTTGCGAGGCAATACCGGCTATGGAAACCATTTTAATCAGTCCAGAAGATGTTCTAACTGCAATTAGACAGACGCAAAACTGGAAGTCGCCGGGCCCGGACGGTCTGCACAACTTCTGGTTAAAATGGTTTCCAAGTTCGCATACTCGATTGGCAGCGCAATTCCAGGATGCGCTTGAGCGGGGATTCCTTCCAACATTTATGACAACAGGTGTCACTCACCTTCTCTTTAAGTCCGGTTGTACCACGGAACCAAAAAATTATAGACCCATCACATGCCTTCCCACTATTTATAAAGTTTTGACCTCCATAATTAGATCTAAAATTACAGACCATATAAATTCTAACCAAATTCTTTTTTTCGGCCAAACAGGTTGCATGAATGGGTCCCGTGGTACTAAGGAGCTCCTTCTCATTAACATGACCATTTGCCAATAGGTTCGTCACAACCGAAGGAATTTATCGGCTGCCTGGATAGATTATAAAAAGGCCTATGATTCGGTGCCCCATACATGGCTCATGAGGGTGTTAAATTTGTATAAAATTAATACAAATTTATGCAACTTCCTTGGGTCTTGTATGGGGCAGTGGACCACTGTCCTGAGATATCCAGGTGGTACAGTTCCTCCTGATTGTGACGAGCCGATTAGAATCAAGCGGGGTATATTCCAGGGCGACAGTCTGAGTCCACTGTGGTTTTGCATGGCCCTGAATCCCCTCAGCACTCTGTTGTTGGATTCAGGGTTAGGCTACCGTCTACGGAGAGGCTCTGAGCCTATATCTCACTTGCTCTATATGGATGACCTCAAGTTATTTGCATCGAAACAAACCGAATTGATTGAGTTGTTAAAAATAACGGAAAGATTTAGCAATTCAATCAATATGGATTTTGGTGTAGATAAATGTGCGGTTATCCATGTGGAGCGAGGGGAGTTGCGGTCTCTGATGACATACTAGTCTCAGAGACTACCTACAAATATTTGGGTATGCCTGAGGCTCTAGGTATCATGGGTGCAGATGTAAAACGATCGTTGAAAGAGCGTTTTTTTAGCCGCCTGACAAAAGTACTTAACAGTTTTTTGTCAGGTGGAAACAAGATTCGCGCTTTTAACGGTTGGGTTATGCCTGTACTCATATACTCTTTTGGCATACTCAAATGGACTCAGACCGAATTGGACGCCCTGGATCGTAAAGTCCGAACTCTCCTGACTGCACATCGTATGCATCATCCACGATCATCAGTGATGAGATTGTACATCCCGCGGAGATGTGGGGGCGAGGCATTCTTAATGCTAAGGACTTGCATAATCGCGAGGTGTGCAATCTCAGGGATTATTTCCTTCACAGTGATGTGGATATGCATAGGGCTTTAGTTATGGTAGATAAAGGATTTACCCCGCTCTCTTTGGCGATTGAGAACTGGCGGAAACCTCTGGTGGTAGGCATTAAGGATCGCGAGGACATATGGAAGAGCAAAGAGCTGCACGGTCGGTTCTATCGAGCCCTTCATGGGCCTGATGTGGACCGACTAGCGTCTGTGTCTTGGCTACGCTTCGGTAACCTCTTTGGGGAAACCGAGGGTTTTGCCTTTGCAATTATGGACGAAGTTATTAAGACGAACAACTATAGGAAATACATCCTGAAGGACGGTACGGTCGACATCTGTCGGGCATGCCACCGTCCTGGCGAGTCTATCAGGCATGTTATTTCCGGTTGTTCGTATCTTGCTAACGGCGAGTATTTGCATAGACATAACCTAGTAGCCAAGATCATACACCAGCAAAATGCCCTTCGATATGGACTTGTGACTCCTGAAGTGCCATATTACCAGTATGTGCCCCAACCAGTTCTCGAAAATGGTCATGCAACGCTGTATTGGGATGGTCTATTATCACAGACAGGACTATTCTAGCCAATAAGCCTGACATTGTGATAATACATCGATTGGCGCGCCGGGCTATACTTGTTGACGTCACCATCCCACATGACGATAACCTTGTCAAAGCTGAAAAGACAAAATGTCTAAATATTTAGATTTGGCACACGAGGTTACCGACATGTGGGATGTCGACTCAACAATTATTGTCCCGATTGTCGTTTCTGCCCATAGGTTGATACCAAAGAGCCTCGAGCAACATCTACAGAGGCTCTCAATCGGCTGTTGGGTCAGGAGTCAGATTCAGAAGGCAGTATTGCTTGACACGGCACGTATTGTGAGGCGGTTCCTCACTTTGGGCTCCTAACCACCGGTGGCTTGGGTCTCGAGCCTCGCCATCGTTGGATAACTTTTTATATTTTTATATGTATTTTGTTTTTTAATATAATATATATATGTAAAAATTTAAAAAAAAGATCTATAGTAAAGAGAAATAAAAACATTAATAAAACCTTAAAATAAAACCGTAAATTTTCACAAGGAAATTCAATGCGGTATTTTTTTATGAATTAAATAATATACAAAACGCACATATGCATGTTTTGAGATACGATAAAATCGCTTTCCTGCGTCGATATATTTAATACATCATCATCAACCCTTATAAACAAACTCTTCAGAACAGATTTCCTTTTTTTAAAGCGTTTCTAATAAAAAAACGTTTAAAAATGACGACCAAATTAATTACTATAATTATTATTTCAGCAACTTGCGTGTTGTACCTACTTCTTTTAAAAAATATATTCCGTAAAATAGAATTTAAATTTTTGTTTTATCTTCCTTATCAAAGTTAATTCATTTTTTCAATTTACAACCATGTTAGTTTTCTTTTTTCCTCGCAAAATAAATAATTCAATTCTACTGCTGTTTCAATTATACATACTTATAGAAGACTATTTAAGTGCCATGCCTTTTAAGATTATGTGAAATATGTGAATAACCGTCTGGTATAAATTAAATGAATAACCGTCTGATACGGATTTTGTAACGAAAAGCCGATCCTCAATTACTGGCAACGCTCTACAACCAATACAAAAAAAAACCTTAAAAAAGCAATCAAATACCTAAGTATACCTTGCCTCGATATCGTCATCGCAGACGCCCACGGCCCACGCCACAATATAATAATTACAACAATATAAAATGACACGCGCAAACATAGAAAGTTGACACGCCGTGATGGGAGTAACGCGATAGCCACGTGTAACCGACACCCGCTGTGCGATGCTTCTACATTGTACATCTTCTGCACTCGACACTTGAGTACACGGGACGGCCGAGTGAATTCTGCCTAAGGATGTGTTGTGTCTTGGAGTTTCAAACATTAGTTACAAACATTAATGAAGAAAATAATCATTGAAAGCTTCTGATTGATACCTGAATTGCACGATAGTGTTTTGCTATGGTGTAGTGAGCAGAGACCTTAAGAGCTTACGTTTTGTATACTTACTACAATTTTACAAATGGTTTAAAGAATTGTGATGCAATTATCAAAAAAATATATCTTTTATTTATTTTGGTTTGATTTTTGTAATACTTTGGAGTTTGCCTTGACCGTGCCTTGACTTTGCCCATGGCATTGTCAATGTCAGTGCTCGGCGTTATGTAGGGAATAAAAACAAACTAAGTTAGGTTCACCTATTTACAGTAAGTAAATAATTCTTAATATTATACATATATTTTGGTTACGACTTGATTTGCATTTTAAATTGTTTTTGTAAAGACACATAAATTATTTCAAATTCTATAATCATAAAAAGTGAAGTGTAGAAAATATTAGGCAATTATAAATCGCACGCATATTCTTCGCTAAAGTGTCGTGTCTCTTAGTGGGCGCTCTGTGACGTCAGGGGGTGAATTAACACCACCTCGCAGCACCGGAGTTGTGCGTGAGCGTATCATGTCCGCACAGTCCTGCGACCAACAGTTTTTCACCTTTATAACAAGGGGAAAAAGTTCAAAATCGTTCGAACGCAAGTTGGAATAAGGACACCAACTCCTATAAATCTAGCTCGCAGCTTAGATTTCTGAATCTGTTTCATCTTTATTGTAGAAAGTTCGCTTGGTCTAACTTTGTAAGGGCAATTTGTAGGTATGAACGTTAGGATAATTCAATAGGAAAACTTGTAATATGAAGATATTTTTTAAACAACATTACCATATAGACGAGGATTCAGAATGACCTAGCTAAGGCAATTTATCCTTTCTACTGGGTGAACTTAAATTCCATATTTCTTTAATAAATATTACGTGTTTACTTGTTCATATTTTTTTTTATTTTTTTTATTGCAGTGAATGGCGAGACGAGCAAGCCGTTCGCCTGATGTTAAGCGATACGACCGCTCATAAACAGTAGCAACATTCCACTGCGCTCGCCATCCTGAGACATAAGATGTTAAGTCTCAATATGTCCAGTAGTTGCTCTGGCTACAATGTCCTTCAATCCGAAACACAACAGTGCATTTAAGCAGTGTTGTTTCACGGAAGAAATAGACATTGCGGTGGTACCTACCCAGATAGCCTCTCAATAACTTGTTCATATTGAATGAAAATTGCAATAAAACACCGACAGTTTTTAGTTTGACAGCCTCCGTGGCGCAGGCGGTAAGACGCCGCCTGTGAAATGAGAGGCCGCGGGTTCGATCCCCGCACCGAGAGAAATGTTTGTGCGGCTCACAAATATTTCTCTCGGGTCTGGGTGTTTGTGAGACCGAAAAGTCTCTCGTAGTTCCTGATACCCACGACACAAGACTCGATCTTAATGTGGGGTCAGGACTATGTATGTGACTGTTGGGTGTTATTTATTTATTTATTTATAGTTATAAAATCGATAAAATGATTAATGGCGACACATTTATAATGTTTTCAGCTTTAAAACTATGTTTATTAAATAAAAAAATCTAACAGCTAAGTATTCGTCAGTTTCTCCACAATTCGGATAGCTTTCATTTTACGCTTTACTTTTATAATTTTACGTTTTTTTTTCTAGCAGTTTGCCGAAAAACCACATCGTTACATTACATTTGTTGCACCTAAGTTCAATTATGCAAATACACAGGTTTACTCATATTTCTTTATTATGATGTCATTGAGCAACATCCAAACTCACATTTATAATATGTGACATTAACGGTATACCAATTTGTGTGGTTCCAGATAGCTTTACAAGTATCAATTTTCTTATTCGTGTGATTAATGTGTTATTTAAAACATAAATTGTGACACTTCCGTATGATGACGCCAGCATTATTGGTTAATATTAGTTTGCTGTTGTATCTGTTTGTGTTTTAATGATTTTGTATGCTATAGTTGGAAGCTCTCCCAAAACCATGTTATCACAGAGAATGTTATAAGAATGGAGTGTGGACTATAGAGCTCGTTACAAGTCTCAAGTCATGTTTATACATAAACCATAAAACATGCACGCAGTTCAATTCAAATCACAATGGTGATTCGTAAAAAAACGACACGTCCTGAAAATAAAATACATATTAATAAGCTCAAAAAAAGGAAATAGTCTGTATTACCAAAAACATGTTTAACAAAGAATGTTTGTAAATTACCCAGTACTTTACTGTATCTTATTGTACTTTATCACTTATCAGCCATATACCTTCGTCCTACTGGAGGACACGGGCTTCCTCTACAATCAACACTACCATTGAGAGGGCTTAGGCTATATAGTCCATCACGCTGGCCTACCGCGGGTTGGCGGACTTTTCATAGCATAGACATTCTTACAAATCGCTATGAAATGCAGGTTTCTGCACGATAATTTCCTGCACCGACATAGTGCGTGGTGATTGACACATGACTCCGAAAAGACAGAGATGTACTCTGGGATTTAAAGCTGCGACCATTGTGAACCAACAGGTCACCATGCACTGACGGCAATCTAAACTACAAGATACGGTGATATTGTTATACCAACAAAATTACAACACCTATCCTAAGCCGGCATCTAGGATTAAAAAATTCTTCACTAGGCTGAAGCCGCGTGAAAAATATTAGTGGCGAATGGCAATATACACACAAATTATAAATCACAAATGAAGCAATAAATAACACATGTAAATATATTCATTTTTACTTGTTTACCTAATATAGTGTGACATAAAAAACTGCGCCCGGCATCGCATTACAATTATATTCGACTCCTCACGCAAGTATAGGATGTTAACGTTTTAAACTTAAAACAATATTTATTTTTACTGTACTAAAAGCGTAGGATTATTTACATATGTGTTTTATTCTACTGATGGACTTGGGTTAGCCAAGGTATAGGATATTTTTGTCATGTACTAAATATTTTACACATCGATTTTTATATTATCTCCGACTTTCGGAATGTATACGCGAACTAATTGTTTAATATTAGTCCATCTGACTATGGCAAGTATTCTTTGACCCACTTCCTTGGATAACATAAACAGTCATCTATTATGATAGTCGTAGTGAAGCTAGTTTGTACTATACAGCACAAAACATAAGTCTGTACCTGATGAGTACAGTGACTCAAACAACTCACATTATGTGACTGTAAAGTCATCGTCTGATCAGTGAGGTTTATAGAACATCTTATTATTAATTATTCTTCCATTGGTCCTCTAAACTCTTACTCTGTATCAGTCCTTTATTCAAAAGTTGGCAATGCAGCTATAATTGCACAAGTTAGGTGCATTCCTACGTTGTAAAAAAATCCTTTCAGATTTTGAGATCAAAACGTCATAAACAATTACGAAAACTATGCATATCAACATATCTCCCAGCGATATAAGTCTGAAATCATCGAAGTCACAAAAGCGATAATTTTAAAAAATTGCGCCTTAACAATCACCCTTTGATTACGAATTCCAAATATGCGTGTAATACAATCAGGTTGAATGATGTATCTGCTTTTGGACGGGTCGCTTTTAGTGCGGTGTCGCGTTTCACTAGCTCCGGTTACAATACGGAGCCACCGCGAGCGCCGATATAACCCTACACAATTATTGAAACTAGTTGCCGCACTATTCAAAACTTGTTTGCTGGACAATTGGCTTCGTTTAGGGTTAAGTTTGAGATTTAGGGAATTGAAGACATTTTGGCGTGTTTTATTCAGGTTTCAAATGTATGACGCAATTTTTCATCTAAGTTTTTTCTTGTGAATCCGGTTAGGAATAACAATTACAAAAAGGAACGGAGTTGTTAAAATCTTCTTTATTAGTATATAGCTAGCCTTATATCACCCATGTACTGCATAAATCACGACATTTTCTAGCGCACATAATGTAAAAAAATCCAAATTTCATTAACTGGGTAACAACACACCCGAATGATTAAATACCGCAAAATATTCATACTCAATCAAAACTTAAAGAGAATCCTCAGCAAATTTAATTTTCTTAGAGAACGTATTGTTTTTGCATGTAAAAAAGCCGAGGCTCTGGCACACAGCGTGTCAGCTTACACTAAAATTAACGACGATACGATACGACGTCAGCGGCGTCGAGGCGTCGTATCGCAGCTTGAGAACTTACAATAATTAAAACACGATTGAAACCCACCGAACACCGCCGTTCTCAAATTATATAATTAAAAATATTTTAATTACACAGTATTCGATATTATGTTATAGCGTTCGTAAGTTCTGGAAAAATTGAGCGAAGTAAAGTTACGTCGGTTTTTTATTGCGGTAATATTGTTTTTGTAAATTTTAGTTACAAAAACAATATTAAATGAAATGTTCCTTTTTGTATTTTGAACTTCTTGAAAATTTGTCTTGATAGAATTTCAATAGAAATAGTAATCGTAAGCCGTTTTGTTACTGTTGGCTTTCGTGCATTTTATCAAGATTTTTTTTTTAAATTGATCAGATAACATCAAATTGGTATGTATAATATTTACTTCCAAATTGTTTCTTAACCCATTATAGCTATAATACATACTATGATCATTTTCATACTATGATTATAGTATAAGAGCCAACTGCTAAGAGCGACATTTCGGTCCCACAATATCTAAAGCCACGATTAATAACTGAAAAGCCCACAAATATTTAACTCGGAACCGGGATCAATATCATTTCAATTTTTTAGACACTTGACCTCTTATCCGACTGCGCTACGGAGGCAGTCGACTACTAAACTATAATAGAATACTCTATTAGAGCATTCATAAAAAGAAAACATAAATCTTCAGGACGTAAAGCCAGTTTCATACAAAATCAGCACTAACTCATAGCTAGTCAAAGCTATCTATTAGCATGACAGCACATAGAACACAGCCTCCGCTACGCGCGTCTACAAAATGAAACGTAAAAATAATAACAGTTGATGAACAAACGTTGATATCGGAACCGGCCGGAGAACGCGATCCCTAATAATTAATGCTCGTCTCAACCGAGCCGGGCTGGCGTCATTTGACTCCATTTTGCGTCACAGAGCGCCCGTCAGGCTGACGTTAATTTTCGTGTAACACGAACCGTCTGGCTCTACTGCTTTTTATTTACATCTATAATCTATGACATGTTGCGTTTATGCTACTTTCTTTACGCGTTTGTTGTGTACTTTCATAAAGGGTGTAGTGATTACCTTCATATCGGTTACTTTATCAGTAATTCATAAATGAATAAGCACTTATTCAGTTTATAATAAATAGTATAGGCTTTCACAGTATCGTTTTCATGTAAAAATTTATAATTAAAAATACTTTTATATTCTGCATGATTAGTTTACAACGAATTAATACTACAGCTGATTGAAAGTTTTTTTTTTTAAAATGCTGACACAATGCAGAAAAAATAACTTATTTCTTCTAATTAAAAAAGTAGTCAGGACTATGTCTGTTTATGTCCATGTCACTCCTACGCAATTACACCATCTTCCATATCGTTTTGCTAAATTCCTACATGCTTAATAGGAACATGCGCAGTGCGCATAGATTTTTTTTGCATTGTCCGCACTAGTATAGCCTCAATGTTCGCCTAATATATTATTTCGCCGGGTTATTCGGGAATATGCCTTTGAGATCATGACGCTGGCCGATTGTGTGTTGATGTTCTTCGCATGCTTTTTAATTCTTGTAGAGAAATCTCACGTATACACGCGTGTACTTATTTGTAAGTTGATCATAATATGACATGGTAATTTGCAAATGTAATTCAGGTGACATTAACATGTCTAACGCGTGTGTATTTATTTAGTAGTATTTAATTATGTATCGAAGATAAATAATTGTGTAATTGCAATTGCCGAAATAAACTATGTTTTTCATGATTTTTAATTTAGTGACAACAAGTAATGGTTTCTTAGATTTACGCGAATGTTAAACATTGAAATAAACCGTGGTCACGGGACTGACTGAGGTATGACACGAAAGCACTTAAGTAATCGAATCGGGAATCTAAACAGGTAAAAATTCAACCAAATCTTCGATAATATCCGTAAATAAATTAAATTTTATTTTGTATGCTTAGAGTAAGTTATACAAGGCAATTATGGATGGACAAGACGATAGAGGCGAATAAAATTCTTGTCGGTTTATTAGACAGGATGTAGACAAAAGGACAGGCCCGGAGTACCTTTACCAAAGCGATTTCGTTGGATAGAAGTTGAAAATCGATAGGAATATGTCAAGCAATATGAAGATTAACAGTACCTGCTTACACTTGTGAAATACAGGAGTCACATTATTTCTTTCTATATTTTTTGACAGTAGTTTGATTTGCTACACAGTTAATCTTTCATTATCCACTCGAGACATTTCCATTCCCTGAGAGTTATCGTCAACAGGGATCGCAAGTTTACCGCTTATGTACTTAAGTATAACTTTTGAAAAGGAACCTTTCTGAGATACAAAAACGTCTCACTAAATAGTTTAGATACCACCCAATAATATTTATATGCATTAGAAAAGTAGATGTATTATCCAGGAATATCTTACATTCGTTTAAACTATTTAAATACGCAATATTACATTTTGACCGCGCGTTAGATTTTTCTTAATTACGTAGGGTACTCAGTATTTTTTAATATTTTTATTTTATGGAATAGTGAGACGAGTATTTCGTTTGCGTAATGGTAAGCGATACGACAGCTCATGAAAAAGTGAAAATGAAGCAAAACCAAACAATACTTTGAATTACAAAGCAATATTTGGCATTCCACTGCGCTCGCCATCCTGAGATATAGGATGTAAAGTCTCAATATGTTACACTGACTACAATATCCTTCCATACGAAACACAACACTGCATTTAAACTGCTGTTTGGCGGGAAATAGAATTTGCGGTGGCACCCACACAGACGGCCTCTCACATATGAGAGACCTACCACCAGTTGATTTTCGGAATGAAAATTTCAGAATGGTCTCTACGCGTTAAGGTAGAATATTACTTATTAGTATATTTTACGAGGTTATTTACCTGTTTAGTTCATTGTTTTGTCACCCGCTTTGCACGGAAGGAAGTGGACAATAATTTATTTCCAACTCCTCCTATTAATTTAACTTTCTGATTAATTTCGTTGCGGGTTAAAGACAAGTTAGACATTCCCGGAGACTCGCCGAGTTTCAATGCTCGGTGTCATTACATTGCGTGCCACTGTTGATCCTGGCTTAAAGGAGTTACATTTGTGGGTGTGAGGGCGGGACAGTTATTAGTATCTAAGAGTATAATTATCATTATTATTCGTATACATATCTCAGTCATACTGGACTTGACTTGAGAAAAAATGAATGCAATAAAATGGTGTGTTGGCGCGGGCGTCCTGTGTAAGGCGACACCGCGGGTACGTGAAACCCTCACGTCGTAGTTTTAATATCTCGTCATCTGACACCCCGTGACGTTCTGCAGTCGCACGGCGTGGATCCTTTGCTGATTGCGATCATAAAACTTGTGCTGATGGAATGGGGATGTGTTGTGAGATTTGTAATAGCGCTACTGTTTCTGCTGTTTATGAAGGACATTCCAAAGTAACAGTATTTAAATACTGTGAAGTATACTGTATGAAAGTGCGGTCGAGCTAGGTCTACATTCCGTTAATCCTTAATTCATACATTAATTCAAAAATAATAAAATATAGTACACCCTTTGGTATACCCTGCATGTAATTAGAAATTTATTTCATCACTAATTTGACAGGCAATGAGAAGGAGTACAGCGACATACTCAGGTAAACGTATCGAGAACTCGATACGTTTACGTTACGAATTCGATAGTTTTTCGTGCTCGGCCTACAGGAACAAAAGAATGATATAGAACATAATCCGGAATGTACATGCGACGTTTAAGCGATTTTCTCGAATTCGTATCAAAGAAGCGCATACGCACCCAAATCTGTATTCACTTGATAAGTTTCATTACAATACGTATTCAAAAATGGTAGAGCAACAATAGGATATTTTGAAAAAGCGATATTTGATAATGGTGGAAGTGAAAAGTGCGGACAAAAGTCGCATTTTATTGGGTCGATGGAACTGTCGTAACCATGTTTATCTCTTCTGCGATCAATGACCAATTAAAAATCCTCTTCTTTTTGTAAGACAATGAATAATCCCCGCTGGAAAGCTAAAACTGAACATATCGCTCGCTCGTTTGTCAAAAATATCTTCTTCTAAATGTAACTGCTTATTTGCATATTATTATACCCAATTACTTTGCACGAGTATTGACGAACTCGAAACAATGTCTAAAGTGAAACGTATTTACGATTCCATTGTATAATGATGTCTGAAATAATGTTGGCACGCGCGAACACAAGCCAAACTTTATGTCCGATCTTTTCATCTCACCTTTCAATATATTTTAACGGCTCGCCCTTGAAAAGTTCCTAAACCCGAAAATCATTTTGTACAACATAAATAAAAATTTCACGGTCAATTGCGTGACAGATACAAGGGAGATTTTACCCAAATATATTTTATCTAGCCTATTTTTTGACTGTATAAGGTTCTCAATGTATCAAGCGTATCATTAAAACGGCATTTAAACGGTAAGTAATCATTATTTTTCATAGATATTAACTAGATGAAAACAGTTTATAAATCGTTAACTGGTGGTGGGAATAATAAAAGGGGAGATACGTGATATTTGGAACGCCTAGATCTTCTTTAACTAAAGTGACAAAATTTCGACAAAGTCGATCAAGCCGGCGCATTAGAGATGTACCTAGTCTAAATTGTGTAGAGCGTGACTCTACCACTTTTTACTTGCTTATAAAACGATGCTAATTTATAGTAGCGATTATCAAATTGTAAACTTACAATCATTAATAATTTACCAACACATTTGAAAAAATAATTACTGCATGACTGGGATATAAAGCTCATGAAACTCTACCTGTGGTTTTAACAATTTGTTTTTTATTTCATAAAATATATACTCTAGATGCCAAAAAACTAAGTTTTTTTCAAATAAGTCAATCCATTCTTCTTTATGAAAACATTGAAATCGGCACATTACAACGACAATATTGTAACCGACGGTAGCAATAAGCAGTAATTTTACCGTACACCAAGAACCTTATACCCAAATGGAGAACATTTTCATTCATTGTCACTCTAAAGAAAAGGATAGCAGGCAACAGCGACTGCATTCAAGGTCAAATTTTTGTGCTTCAGTGTTTTATACGGAATACAATCTCCATTTGGGTATAAGCTTGTTGCCGTACACCGACCGGCGAAACCGCTCGTCGGAAATCGCGCCCCTCAACACCCATATTTATATTGATTTGACAAATTAAACCAATTGAATCAAATATTTATGGTTTAGGCACTGGGGCAATGCAATGGAACATGCCATGATCGTGCTTTGAAAGGATTAGCTGAACAGAAATACTCTGTATTACTATAGAATGTTTTAGAAACTCTTTGGATATAGACCATTTTCGAGTTTTGTTACAGTTCATTGTGATAATATCTGATTATCAAAAACAGAAGAAACGATATTGAAATAAATGGATATCACAAACTACCATTCGGGGAAGAAAACGGATTCTTAAAGATATTGCTTTATTGTGTTTTACTAATTGGCTTCGGAAATTGTTTTTTTTTTTAATTTATAAATATTTATGGGGATGGGCTTTTATACGTAAATGTTATGTACTACTTATGATACATACATACATAAACCCACGCCTTTTTCTCAGAAGGGGTAGGCGGAGGTGAAATCAGGACGCCCACGTTTCGCCTTGCATTTTCCGTCCCACGATCTGATAGGGGGCGAGCCTATCGCCATATCGAGCACAAATACCTGCCGCCGAATAATAATTCAAAAATTCTACTGAAATGAAATGAAAATAATTTATTGAATTCATTAAGATCTTCACTATCACTCTGCCCGGCCCGGGATTCGAACCTGAGCATTGCAATCAGACCGTAGTACAACTGCGTCACCAAGGCAGTTAGTTATGATATTATCTTTAAATTATTTACTTTATGGTGAGATAACAAAATATGTAAATCAAAATTTTTGGACCGATACTAAATTCTTATGAACGTTCATTTCATCCACATAAATTCTCCTCTGCGTTATATATTTAGCAAAATAATAAATCTAAAACATAAAATATATATGCGAATGGCACAATAATTATAGTTAGCTTAACGAGCGGGGCATTATTTTACAAAAGCCGGTATCGGAGTGCAGGTCTTGTAGCACGGCCGGTGTTGCTAGCTTAAACAAGTCTTCCCCGAAAGTGAGGGCTTCTCGTATGACCAAAACAGTCGGGTGCCACAATCTCAGGTTGCCCTGAGAGTAATGCACGGCAACCCGACACTCTCTTTGTTTCGCACTCAGACGTTATAATGAGAAACATGTGAAACATAACCGATCGGCGGATATCGGAGACGTAACATTACGCCGCGGTTTTTGTTCGAGACGCGGAGTGCGCGCTGCGGACGGAGCGTTGTTCGCGCCTTTGTTTGATATCGCGTTAGGGATTTATTTTGAGCTATGTGGGACCTGCGAACGGCGGACGCTGTTGCAATGAGCTGTAGCCGCTTTCAAAGGATTATTGTGGCGGACCATGGTAACAGATTCGTTGTAACAATGTTTCAATTAGGTTTTAGTAAAAAGAAGCAAATTAAAACAAAGATTTTGTCATTATTGGATACACAACATGTTTTGATGTTAAAATATATTGTATATACTTAATGATATCGTGATCCAGCTATATGCTGCACTGATTCTGATTTTATAGGAGTTCTAAGCGTCAACGGGAGGCCTGTGGACCTTTGTAAAAAATACAGACATATAGCGGAGGGATCATAAGAAGATGTGGTTTTTATGTACGTACGTATTTTATGTAGGTACGGAACCTTAGAAAAAAAAAGCAAATTTTGATAAAGATTCATCGTTTTTTTATTAAGTATGAAATTTTATGTTTAGTTTAAATATTGTTTGATCAGTAACACTAGCTTAAATTAAATTATATTGAACTAGTTACAAATACCGGAATTTCTTTCGCAATTATGATAGACTTAATTTAAAAACTAAATTAGGTCCAAATATATTTCGCGTTGATTTTGGACTCAACACCAAAAAAATCACACAGAGCTATTTCTATATTTTTTCTTCGAAGGTAAAATACTGGAGATACTCTTTTTTAAAATTCAAATTATTGATCTCGATCGAAAACTTACCACGCGTGATGCATTTTCCCCATATTTACGAAGAAGTGGATTCGTTTGAAATAAAAGTCATTTTAAGTGTTTACATGATACCGATGTTTATTATCTTTGAGCTGATTCAGAAGAAGAATATGTGTCAGACCCGCCTTAAAGTTGAGGTAGTGAAATTTCTCTCTTATTATCCGATACTATAACCATAAAAGATACCTGTTTTATGCTTTATTTACGCTGGGCGACAGTGCTGTCAACACCCAGCACGCGGAGAGCAGAAGATGACACAAACACAATAATATACTGGGTATCTCAAGACTGCTACCGAAAACGAAGCCGGGTGGTAGTTTTAGTGACTACAAACACAATTCAACTAAAAATTTCGCAAAGAAACGCGACAATTATTTTTTATGATTTTTTAAATATCGTCATTTTTGGGTGGTAAATTCATAGTTTTTGCTAAAATAATAATTTAAACTCTTTTATACTTTAGATTATTTATAAGTAAAAGGGTATACACTATTATTTTAGGAAAAAATGTATTTACCACCCAAATATGGTCATAGGAAAAAAATAACAAAAAAAATGCCGCTTTTTTTGCAACTTTTTCTGTTGCATTGTGTCTGAAGTCGCTTAAACTACTACCCGGCTTCGTTTTCGGTAGCAGTCTTGATATACCCTGTAGAACATTTGCAGAGCCGATCAGCCAATGTGAATAAGCCAATCATTTTTAGGGCTCCGTACCTAACAGGTAAAAACGGAACCCTATTAATGAGCCTCCGCTGTCTGTCTGTCTGTCACCAGACTGTATCTCATAAACCGTGATATCTAGAAAGCTGAAATTTTCATAAATTATGTATTTCCGATGCCTCTATAACAACAAATATTAGATATATAAAAAAAATAATTAAGGGGGGTCCCTTACAATGAACAATATACAATGAACGTGTTTTTTTCGTATTTTTTGCTCTATATTAATAACGGTAACAGGTAAACGCTTAAAATATTCATAGAATATTTAACATATATTTATATTTACCTTTCATACCAACCTTTCCAAAATAAATAATAATTAAATATAAAGTAAATATTAAAGGGGGGCTCTCATGCAACGAACGTCATTTTTAAGCAAAATTTAACTCGATCTTAATAACCAGGAACATAGTGAATTTTAGTGTTTCTTTTATAGATGGTGCGGAACCCTTCGGTGTGCGAGTCTGACTCGCACATGGCCAGTTTTTAGTTTTAACACATTAATAAATTAATTAATATTATGGTTTAATACATTGCGGGTACGCATAATACATATTATTGAATAACACGGCAGCAATATTAATTGGACGCACAATTAGATGTGATACTAATGAGAACCTGTTGTATATTATTTATGGTATTAGAACACATTTTGGTTTCGAATATGTATTATAATATACATTTAATTTATTCTGCTAGTTTGTTAGACGTGAAACCAATATTTTCACATGATATATTCATATCATGATTACAGCAACTAACTATTCAGTTAGTTGCTGTAATCAATTAATTTACTTATTTTTCTCTAATCATTTGGGGTCGTATTAATAAAGTCAAATTTTAAAATGGTTTGAGAAAAGGATGAAGATTGTAGCCAGAGTAACTACTGGACATGTCGAGACTTAACATCTTATGTCTCAGGATGGCGAGCGCGGTGGAATGCCAAGCAACGCTTTGTGATTCAAGGTGTTGTTTGGTTTTGCTACTGTTCATGAGCGGTCGTATCGCTTACCATCAGGCGGACGGCATGCTCGCTTCACCATTCATTGTAATAAAAAACAGCATATCATTCAAAAAACTTGCTTGGATATTTTGAATAACAATAACAAGCGTATATTTATTATACCTATAATGTGTAATTACAGAACAATTAATGTATAATTGTTAACAGCCACAGCAAGACTCTATTTATATATTTTTCTCTTTTTTGGCTCCCTGCTATATCCAGTCAATTCTTGAGGGGGGAAATATTTTGATAAAGAAGGTTTTTTTAGTAAATAAATAAATAAATAACACCCAACAGTCACATACATAGTCCTGACCCCACACTAAGATCGAGTCTTGTGTCGTGGGTATCAGGAACTACGAGAGACTTTTCGGTCTCACAAACACCCAGACCCGAAAGAAATATTTGTGGGCCGCACAAACATTTCTCCCGGTGCGGGGATCGAACCCGCGGCCTCTCGTTTCACAGGCGGCGTCTAACCAACTGCGCCACGGAGGCTGTCATATTATATTATATTACTATGTCATATTTAGTAGTTGCTGTAATTAAATATCTTTAAGAACTGCAATTCTGATTTGAAAGAAATGACATCAAACAATTTAAGTCTGAAAATGAATCATTGAATTCACAAACACTAACTTATATACAGCCTAGCCTTTACAGTTACCGCCTATAAAGCAGCAATACCGTAGGTAATACTATCTAACCTAAAACCTTTCCCGCGCATGAGAACAGTATATTTCTAGGAAGGCGGGTAGAACGTAACTCTATTCGCAACACTAGAACTCCGGGTGTCCGGTTCCGCAGCGATTGTCTTGTGCGCACTTCAAACTCCTTGGAAACTGCACATGCGTCGGAAATACTTTGCGTTAGAAAAGGTTGTTTGTGTGGGGTTGAGTTATTTTTTAAGAAATAATCAGTGTTGGGTAAGTTGCTGTAGGTAGACTGTATTGGCGGGATACTTTGGCTATGAATTACAAATGATTTGATTTTATAATAATGACAAAAACACACTATCTAGAAATAAAAGTAAAATAAAATTTTGCTATTAGAACATGTATGGATAAACCAATTAATTGGTAGAACACAACACATTGTAATTACCTTGGACTGCTTGCGGAATATATCGACTCGACCGGGGTGGAAAATACTGTCTGTAGTCTGTACTGTCACTATCACACGAAAATCCGATGTGAAGTAACGGCTCTGCTCTTGTTTTTATTTTATTGGGGGGAGATTGGCAAAGGCGCAACATTTCCCGCCACCAGTCTTTTTTCATTCCCTTTTCTTTTGACCAGTAACGAACAGTGATTTACACATTCATCAGATGAAGTGACATCGAATAAACAAGTTGCTCATTTGCCGAAACTATCTGTATCTGTATCAGCCCATATACGTCCCACTCTGTGGTTCCACTGCAGGGCACGGGCCTCCTCTACAATCGACAGTACGATTGAGAGTGGTTAGGCCATATAATATATAGTCCACCACGCTGGCCTAGTGCGGGTTGGCGGACTTACATACCATAGATTTTTTTATAAATCGCTATGGTATGCAGGTTTCCTCACGATGTTTTCCTTCACCGTGCCGAAACTATACAATAAACAAAAATGTATTAAAATATTGGAGTTGATAAACCTTTTGGTCTGTGCAATTTTATTATTAATATGGGTCAAAATAAGAAAATTAATTTTCACATGTACCCATTCCATCTCTTCGACTCATTCCAATCCAAAAGTCCCTTGTTCTCAAGCACCTGGCGATTATTTCTTCATAGAAATAGTTAAGACTTAAACAACGACGCTGTGAAAGCGTTTTTCATAGGATGTTTGTGTTGGCAGCAATAGTATAAAATAGAGCATAATTTACGTTCCTGCTAAAGAATGCTGAAGTGTTGCAGAACATAATGGTGTCTTTGTTGAAGAGTTGAATTAAGTTTGATTCAGCGTAGTACGGGAATCCCCGGGGCATGAAGACCTGTTAAAATATAATATATTCCACGAATTAGGTATACTAATCAGTTTTAAGATATTTGGTGTGCGTGTGTAACAACTTCCTGCATCTTGATTGTAAAAAAACTGATAATATAATATTCCGACTTTATGGTGGAAGGCTAATTGTCAATAATTAATATGCATTTATATCAGAGCCACATTGTGTCTTGACGTGTAAGTCATCTCAAAAAACTACTCACTAGTATATGTTACTATTTGTTGTTGGAAATAGTTACAGCAAATAATAAAATAAATGTTCATAATAACAAAGGAGTGAAATAAAACCCAATAAAAACACAACAATATTTCCGTGAAACATATCAGAATGCTGATGGAATATCAAATATTTGTTTGCGCGTGCCGAGATGTTTCTGTGTAATGAAAATAAATCCTCCTGCACACGACACTGTATCCAGTTAAGGGAAACTGTTATACGGGAGCTGTGGACGTCAGCATCGGATGTCCAGCCGTAAGGTGGACAGTCGACTTAATAAAAGTTGCAGAAAGTCGCTGGATGTAGGCCATTTGGGGGAGGCCTGTATTCAGTAATGTGGGCGAGTATGATGTTTGCGAATACAATAAGAATAGAGACAGATTATTTATAATGTCAAACACTGGACTTTCTGTGTCTGAAGTGAGGGAGTTTGTTTATTACAATGAGTGGCAAGACTCGCCTGATGGTAAGTAATACGACTGCTCGTGGACGGTAGCTAAACCAAATAACACCGTGATTTATAAAGCAATGCTTGCCATTCCACTCCACTCGCCGGTCTGAGATAGAAGATGTTAAGTCAAATATGAGAGACCTAACACCAGTAAAGAGAAAGATAGATTTGTAATTATTGATCGATAGGTGTAAGAAAACCAAACATTGTAATTCTAAGAAAGGGTTTGTTTATTGTGCCTTTATTGCTTCCAGATGATTTTTATGCCAGTTTATTTTTGTGGGAATGTTTTATATGCACGGTTGACGATTATTATTGTAACTTCTTTGTGTTGTTTGTATCTTACGAAAATACATAGCATTTAATGAGAAGACAACATGGTAAATCATAAATGAATATTATTGGATAACTATTACACTAACAGCCCTTGTCATACTAACACTTACATGGGGCCGGCGCAATTTTAATTATCAGGCATGTTGCAGTATGATTTTATTTTTAATTTGAATACCGACAGTCGTTTTATTATCAATGCTTTCGGAAGAATTATTTACTTTTATATATTACTCATTTTCATAATAAAGTTCTTGAAATCACACATAGATTATCTCCTGGATAACTTTTAGATATATTTTGTCACGATGTTTGCCATCAACGCCAAATACAGGGTATATCAAGACTGCTACCGAAAACGAAGCCGGGTGGTAGTTTAAGCGACTTCAGACACAATGCAACAGAAAAAGTTGCAAAATAAAGCGACAATTTTTTTTTGTTATTTTGTTTCCTATGGCCATATTTGGGTGGTAAATACATTTTTTCCTAAAATAATAGTGTATGCCCTTTTATTTATAAATACTCTAAGGTATAAAAGAGTTTAAATTATTATTTTAGCAAAAACTATGGATTTACCACCCAAAAACGACGATATTTAAAAAATCATAAAAAATAATTGTCGCGTTTCTATGCGAAATTTTTAATTGAATTGTGTTTGTAGCCACTAAAACTACCACCCGGCTTCGTTTTCGGTAGCAGTCTTGATATACCCGGTATATACGAACACACGTAATTTCCAATACTCTGTCATACTAACCAAACATGCATCTACCAAGTATTTGGTGTACCAAGGGAACACGATACAGTAGGCGTGTCTGTCAATCAAGATACCACCCTACTTAGAAATTCGAAGCTGCACATAGTATGTTACCGACCTTGCTTGTCACCCAGCACAAAGACGTGAACAACGATAATATTGCGATATCGAATATAACATAAATGCTTTTAATGGCAGTAGCTTGGCTAAGGTAAATTTAGGAGCGTTCGTAACTGGACACCTGCGATCAGTTCACGTCAATGTTGCCAGTGGAGAAAAATTGAAACGCTCTTTAAACTTTAATGTATTGTATACTAGAGTGTCCTTGTTTATTGATTCATTTATTAATGCTTTTAAAACTTTGCCTTCTACATGATTGCAAGTGACTTTTATGCATTTGGGTTTATAATTTTTCATAATCTGAAGTAAATCCTTTTAGCATCAAAATATGGATGCAGTTTTAATCGTCTATTATTAAAATACTTGGTATCTAACGCAACTGTGTAGCAATGACAGTAAATAATTACCTTTATGTAACAAAATATCATTATAATTATACATTTCAAAACTTTAGTTGTCCCACACCTTATTAGATGGTTTGTGGTGGCCTGTTGATAATGGACTAGACGTGATTGCCAGCATGTTTATGGTGGTCGTGGGTTGAAATCACAGGACACAACTCTAATTTTTCGGAGTCATCAACAAGAAGACAAGCTAGTGTCCCTGAGAGACTCGCCGAGCTCCGGAGCTCAGTGTCAATTATTTATGTGCCACTGTTGATCCTGGCTGACAGGAGTTAGAGTGGTGGGTGTGAGTGCAGGAAAGTCTCTCAAGTCATCACCACGCTCTATGACTATGTAGGAAAACATCGTGAGGAAGCAAAAAACAAAAAGCTATTTGTAAGAATTTCTGTGGCTTGTAAAGTCCGCTAGCCTCAGCGCTCAGCGCTCTCAATCGTACTCTCGATTGTAGAGGAGGCTGGCTTGCCCTGCAGTGGGAATTATATGGGGTGATACCAATGACTTAATATTACTACGTAGTAATATTAACTCAATGGTTTATACAGATTCGTAATTATAAAAAAAAATTAGTAAAGTGCACAATAGGGCCTATTATGTATAATAAATTATGTCTGTACATGGAAGATATTCATATAAACTAAATAACTGTTGTCTATTTATCGGTGCGATTGTGCAAGTTAATTGCGAAAGCGTATGTTTGTTACTCTTTTAAACTCAAAGGAATGGAATAGGACAGGAGAACTGAGGAGGAGGAGAGCGACTAACAAAAATTAAATCTAAATCAATTTAATTTATATATTAGTATAATCAATTTTGTAAATATAGAATAACTATATTGACTTGTCATAAGAGATATTTAATTGTCTACATGATCAATAAATCAATTTCATTTAATTTAATTTCAGCTATCTGCATCAGGCAAACCCGGGTCGAGCCACTAGTAGGTTATTTAATTTCAACGTCACAGACGTAAATGCATTTGTTTTTAAACAAGAATATGACGAGTCTAAAATTCCAGAAAGCTTCTATTTATTTTTCTCGGATATTTTTACGTTGTGTTTACAAAGATTGTATTTCGCGATTATCTAGTATAATAAAACCTTTCGTATTACTGGTAAAATTCCACTGTTTAGTCCTATGACTTTGTATTTATAGTGACGTACCTTTCTTGAGGGCAAATCTGTTCTCTTATCGCTCATCGTAGGTATACCAATAACAATTTATTTTATTTTAATGCGTTACTTGTTGTATTACATATTTATTATTATTTTTATAACTTGGCAAAAAAGAGTACGATGCGGTGACAATTGGCATTAAAGAAAAACATTTAGGGCAACATTATATAAATGTGATTGTGTTCGTTGCATCTGTATCTGCCCATATACATCCCACTGCAGGGTACGGGCCTCCTCTACAATTGACAGTACGATTGAGAGTGGTTAGGCCATATAGTCCACCACGCTGGCCTAGTGCGGGTTGGCGGACTTACATACCATAGAAATTTTTATAAAACGCTATGGTATTCAGGTTTCCTCACAATGTTTTCCTTCACCGTTTTAGTGCGTGGTGATTGACTATCAATACACACATGACTCCGAAAAGTCAGAGGTGTGCCCTGGGATTCGAACCCGCGACCACCGTGAACATGTTGGCGGACGCGTCTATTTACCAACAGGCCGTTGGTAAACGGTTCGTTGAATAATTTTTAATTTTATTTCTTAATGTTTTCTTACGTTTTTTGTTTGTTTTATGATTTAAAATTAAACTATTAACAACAATTAATAAAAATAACAAGTATCTCAAGATTTTCCTTGGTAGTTATCGAGTAACCATATTAATATAAATACTATCTTAGCACCCTCATTAAAACAGACATCTTTTTTGACAAACTATACGTGCATGAATTTTTAAGCCGGACTTTTGTTAGTTGTTCGTTGCGAAAAACGTTTACCTGCTGTGGGATAACTTCCTGAAAGGGCTGATGGCAGGTTGCCAATCGTAAAACCATACGCTACATCGTACTGCGAGCTGCGTAGTAAGTGCTCTGATTTCAAATTACATCATTATCATCAACACTATCAGGGTCGGCAATTAGTTCTACTTAGGCTTAACATTAGGTCATTTGAAATGATAATTACTACTTTAAAGTTTGTTTTAAATTACAGTCGTAAACTCTGACAATCGGGACAACAGCACTGGCCGTGAAATACTTTTGTAAAACTGACATGAAATCATTTTTAGAATTCAGGGATAACGGATATATCGATAAAATAAGCAAAGGCTCCGTTTATAATATTATCTAATATCTCTATAACACTTAATACCTCATGTTTACGTTACAATGATCCGGATTCGGTATCATAATTAGCCATAATAAAGAGCTATCAACTCCTTGACCTACTGACCGAGGTTTCTCCGCCCACAATAGGAATAAGAAGTAACGTACTATCATATCGCAGCCCAGAATCTCTAATTAAGACGCGCTCGCCGCCGGCTATACAGTCCACTTGAATTTAGTGTTGCAAGTCTGTATTAATTGTCAAAAGATGTTTTGGACTTAATTATGGTACAAATTTTTTTTCTACATTACCGCGGAATTTGTATTGGAGTATTTAATAACAGTTGGCTACACAGACAAAGTGTGGTAGTAATACGAGCTAAAGGAAAGGGCAATTTTTGAAGTTGGTTCTTACGTTAGAATAGATATAAGAAATTTTTAAATAATATAATTTAGTTTTCTTTAACATCATGGGAATAATTTCGCCTATATCGTGATACCCTCAATAAGGGTCAGGTCATTAGTACCCTTAATCGACGAGAATGCATTAAGAGGTTGACGCAATTGAATCTGTTGTTACTATGGGTGTTCCGCAGGGCTCGATTCTTGGACCCTTTCTCTTTTTAATATATATTAATGACTTGCCTTATTTTATAAGGGATAAATGAGAGGTAGTGTTGTTTGCTGATGATACTTCATTAATATTTAAAATTAAACGACATCAATCAATTATTGACGAAGTAAACCACACTCTCTCAAAAATAGTACATTGGTTTGGCATTAACAATTTACTGTTGAATAGTCAAAAAACTAAATGTATTCGGTTTGTAACACCTAATGTCAAAAAAGTTAATGCCGACATTTTTATGAACGGGGATGTGTTGAGCCTTGTGGAGACTACAAGTTCTTGGGAATCACATTGGATCCTAAACTTCAATGGGGTGCCCACATAACTGCGTTATCTAAAAAGCTGAGTGCTGCAGTGTTTTTGCAGTGGGCAAGATTCGCCAATTGACTGACATTGATACGGCTCGATTGGTCTATTTTGCTTACTTTCAGAGCCTAATGAGTTACGGAATTTTGCTGTGGGGTGGTGCTGCTGACATTAATACCATCTTTGTTCTTCAAAAGCGAGCCATAAGATCTATTTATTCGTTAGGCTCCAGAGAATCGCTGAGAGAAAAATTCAAAGCAATAAATATAATGACAGTAGCATCAGAATGGGGAATATGCATGATTTTTTTTATTTTTTTATACGATTCTAGTAGTCATTGCATTACCAAACATACAAATAACACGTCCAAAATATAAACTATTATGCAAAAAATTAAATAATAAAATCGCTATAAATTTTGAGCGATATAAAAGCGGCCATATTGGCGCGCTTGTTCGTGACGTCACGATTACACAAGTTCGATGTCAACAGCAATGTTTGGTTCAATATATTATTACCAGAAAATAAGGACAGTGAGTGAATATCGACTTAATTACCACGGAAAAGCACAAAAAAAAACATATTACAAATATTGTGTCGTTCCTATATCTCCAAAATAACGTAAACACTGCACCTGACAAAGTATATTTCCTTATGCCGAAAGGTGAAAATCTAAGAATAAAGTGGTGGAAGGCTATGAGTAGAGACAATGTATCGAGTTTGAGCTGTTTATATTGTTGTGAAGACTATTTCGATGTAAGTTAGGATATTAAAATTAAGTAAAATACATATAAATATCATTCTTACGTTTACCTACCTCCTTGTTTTGTTTACAAATCTCTACAAAAACATAACCTAGTTTACGAAAAGTCGTAAATATATTATTATGAATTCTTATATCCTTATGTATTTATGAGTATAAGTATTAGTGATGAATAAAAACATCAATTTTTTTTAAATTGCATTGACCTTCTAGACGAGCAAGCCGTTCGCCTAATGGTAAGCGATAGGACTGCTCATAAACAGTAGTAAAACCAAACATCTTGAATTACAAAGCAATGCTTGGCATTCCATCTCGCTATCCTAAGACATAACATGTTAAGTCTCAATATGTCCAGTAGTTACTCTGGCTACAATGTCTTTCAATCCAAAACACAACAGTGCATTTACACTGTTGTTTGACGGGAGAAATAGACATTACGGTGGTACCTACCCAGATGGTATCTCACATATGAGAGACCTACCACCAGTAAAGAAGAATTAATAAGTATTAGAGTAAGAGACAAGTTCAGACTAGTTTTATTAATCTTTCTATTATTTCAGGGTTTCAAATCAAAAAGGATACAGAAAACTATATTAAATATAAAATAATGGCATTAATTCTCTTCACAATTAATACTGTGAACACAAAACAATTCACTAAATATTAAAAAAAAATTGAGACACAATATAAAAACAATCATTCCTCAGAAAAGAAACCATACAAATAGCTTGTTGACAGCAGACCTCTCGTGTAAGCGTGACGTCACGTTTTCATCCACCAATAGTGTTGCGTTTCGGAAATTTGCTCGGAAAGCCACTTTTTGATGATTATCTATACATACAGGGTATATCAAGACTGCTACCGAAAACGAAGCCGGGTGGTAGTTTAAGCGACTTCAGACACAATGCAACAAAAAAAATTGCGAAAGAAAGCGACAACTTATTTTGTATTTTTTTTCATATGGTCGTATTTGGGTGGTAAATACATTTTTTCCTAAAATAATAGTGTATACCCTTTTATTTAGAAAGACTCTAAGGTATAAAAGAGTTTAAATTATTATTTTAGCAAAAGCTATGGAATTACCACTCAAAAATAATGATGTTTAAAAAATCATTATAAATAATTGTCGCGTTTCTTTCCGAAATTTTTAGTTGCAATACGTTTGTAGCCACAAAAACTACCACCCGGCTTCGTTTTCGGTAGCAGTCTTGATATACCCGGTATAAATAAAATTGAAGTGTCTGTTTTAAGAGTGAAAATAAAAAAAAATGTCCTACTACATATCGTTATATACACGATACCTGTGCCGAAAATGATATTTAAAATTTTTTTGTCTGTCTGTCTGTCTGTTTGTTCCGGCTAATCTCTGAAATGGCTGGACCGATTTTGACGGGACTTTTTTTTGTCAGGTAGCTGATATAACAAGGAGTAACTTAAGATACATTTATTTTAGAAAAATAAAGTAATGTTGCAATGCCCGCGCGCAGCTCACGCGCATGCCACCACTGGGCCGTCACGTCGGGCGCCTCCCACCTCTTTTCCCACCAACGAATCACTATCACATTTACAAAATATTGTATATAAAGAAATCTTTCAATAAAGTCAATCCAAAAAACTAAAAATAAATGTGTAACGGGAGTTTACCGCCGCTCGCTAAGAATGGCGCCACCGTAGAATTAGATCGCGGTATGGTTTCGTTACAAAGGTTGATAATTAAAATAAAAATACAAAAACCAAAAAAAAAAACGAAATAAACTAATTAACTTTTTTGTTAAATTCCACGAAGACGAAGTCGCGGGCACAGCTAGTTTCACTATAAAATTAAAATAAATTTTAAAAATCATTGCATAGTGTGTTTTCGGTAGCAATGGAGATTACAAAAAAATATATTTCGTCCATATTTAAGTTACGTGCATATTCCCCATTTATATTCGCTAATCTGATGTATGTCCACAAGAATATACTCGTAGAACAATTTCAAAAGGTTAGCGATATTCATGACAGAAATACTAGCAATAGAAATAATCTAGTCAGTCATAAGACGGGGCTCCACAAAATTAGCAAATCTTTTAAGGGTTACTATATACATTTCTATACTAAAGTTCCCACCCACATAAAAGCCTTAACTATAAATAAATTTAAATCTATTATTGAACGACAATTGTGTAATAAGGCATACTATAAAATTTCAGAATACTTAGAAGATAGTAAGGCTTGGGAATGAAACATAACACTCAGCCGTACAGTAAAATTATCAATTATTTATTATTATAAATTATTTATGAACTGCTTTTAATTGGAAATCCTGTATAATCACTGTATTGTAAACTTATTTTGAAAAGAGCAACGCTAGAGTTTCTTGCCCGTTCTTCTCTGGCCAAAACAGCCTTGTGAACCGGGTGGTAGTGAAAAAAAAAAGTGACTGAATCTAAATAATGTATGACATTTTATGGATTCAATAAATATTTTCATTTCTTTTCATTTCATTTCATTAATTGCATAATTGGATGATATAGTCTTTGTCTACGCCTATGGGTTGAGGCATGACAATTTTGATATATTATGTTGTACCATTTGGAGTGCATCCAATCGACAAAGAGTATTTATTATAATTGATTTCAAAATGTCCTTTTTTTACATGTGTCTAATTTTAACTATAAATAAAGCCATTTAAATACTACAATACAATCTAACACCAAGTTCAATTACTCGCATAGATTCAAATTCGTTGGTATATTTTTTTAAATGATTAGGTTACTGCAATCAAATATGGACGCCAAATAATTTTAAAAATACCATCACTCACATGATCACAGCAACACGTACGCAGTAATCAAAGTTAATTATGATTGTAAAACCATACAAATGACTTGAAAAACATACACAACAATATTGATCCTTTCATGATCCATGTCTTGCCTTAACAATTAACTACATAAGACCACAATAAGACATAAGAATAGATAAGAGATAAGAATAGCTATCCTAGATAATATGAAACATAGCCACAATTTGAAGCAATCCAAATGAGTTTAATTGCGCTACTGCAGTATGGATTGGACAGAGCGAAGCGTTGCGAGTGCCGGCAGCGACGGCAAACATATCGGATGTCGACTAGTGGAGCTTATAATTTGCCTAATGCCGTGTAAAACGATCGTTCTGCTAATGTGCCCGACAAATATGGACAGCACCGCACACTGTTACCGCGTGTACGTAACTCTGTGTCATATACTGCAATCACCAATCGCATAGTGTTTACGTCACCTTACGATAATTCATGTTATATTGTAAAAAACAATGAACGAGTAGGGATGAATCTGTATAGAAATGTTTTAAGCAATACCTTATCTAACCAGCATTTACGAATAGAAATTCGTGAAATGGGGGTGGTAATAGTTCGAATTATTATGCGGTAGTCTGATTTCCTATACGTAATCTCTTCTTCATAAAGGGACTATTGATTCATTTTAGTGTAAGAAAGTGATAAGATGATGTTAGCACAGCGCGGTGGCGGCGTGACTCTACCACGTACAAAAACTCACACACATAAAAATTTGCTTAATTACTACACTATGAATTTTCGTGTCGGTTCTTCATGTTTTGTGCTTAGGTACCAGGTACACGATTCCCGTTTATTATGTGAATCTAATCTAATATTATAAGGAGGAAGTATTTTATTGTTCGCATTGAATAGGCTCTGAAACTACTGGACTGATTTGAAAAATTCTTCCACCATTAGATTTGCTACATTATCCCTGATGATATGGAATAGAATATTTTCAAAAAGTTTGTCTGCACTCAGGCGGAGCTGGGCTGCGCTATTAATTTATATTAAAAAATCATGTAATTTTTGTCTTCCATCCCCTTTATACTATTTAATGTCAGTTTTTTTTCATTTCATCTAAGCACGAATATCCGCAGTAATGATTAGCCTAAATGTATGTGAACTTGTAATAAGATCAAAGTCGCGTCCCGACCGCGTCAGGGTTGCCATGTGCGTAAAAATAACTTCACAAGAAAAAAATAAATTACGTATTCTTTGACAGTTCATGATCGTTCGTTAAAAATAACGTGACACAATTCTGTTATTTTAAGCCGCTGTATTGAAGCAGCTGTTCGTATCGATACCAATTTTATACAAACTAATTATAGTGGATTGATTATAGAAATTACAAGATCAACAAACGTAACGCGAGCTAACAGTTCGTTCACCCTGTCTGGTAGATTTTATTTTTGATGCGGTAAACACGACCGGGATGTAGAAGAGTACTTGCGTTAATGTTTTGTGGGCAATGAATAGGCGATCTTTCAATCCCAGTACATTTCACCTGAAAACAACTTGCCAAGAGTTTCGCTGTTTGGCTGATCAAATAATTTGCGTGCTCATTTAAAAATATGCATGATTAATGCAATGTTCGCTTTGAACTCGATGAAATAAAAACAGTTGATTGGATACACCGTGTGTGGGAAACTAAAATCATCTATGACTAGATAGATCATAACGAAATTGTGTCACATATATTTATGCGCAATTTGATAGCGTTTACAACTTGTTTTTTTAAACACAAGATAGCAGATTTGATCGCCAACATACGTATATTTGTGTGGCTTACGGATATTTGTTCGCGTACAAATAAACGAACGAAATAAAATATTTTGAATAGGCTGACTCAGATTTTTTATTCCTTTAAAGTTAGCGTTCGGGTTGATTTGTATTTAAATGTCATATTCTTTCACTCTACAGTAATTAAATCAATAAATAAATATCAACGATACGAAGAGAAAATAAATTATGTGTTTGATTTGTATTTAAAAACAATTACAAGTGAGTACATTTACGCCCAATGCTAATTATACGGAACCAAATTATAATCCATTAACATCTGCTCAGTGCACCAAGCTACGAACTAAGTCATTATAATTATAATTATAATGAGGTGCATTAATGATATTTCGACTTCTCATTACTAAATACGTTAATTTATTCCTCATCAACTCACTTTCATCCCACATTTGTACAGGGTTAGCAAGTATTATTTTCTCATATGTATCTTAAATAATTCAGTTTTGATTTCCGTCTAGATGAAACATTTGAGAACCATGATTTTCATATGAAAAACCCATACGTACATTAAGCACGGTAGCTTAAATAGCGCTATGAATCTATGAGACTTTATTCACTTAGCAATGAATTTAGCGCGAATCATTTGATTACATCAAATAACATATGAAAGGAAACATTTAGGGTTAAATTATGGGATATATTTTCTTCAAAAATACATGTTTTCGTATTGTCATCTGTTGTTAGTTGTTAGTTATTGTATAATTTTGATGGAGCATGCCTTCATTTTTTCTTTTACGTAAAAAGCTTCTTGTATTTATACCGGGTATCTCAAGACTGCTACCGAAAACGAAGCTGGGTGGTAGTTTTAGTGGCTACAAACACAATGCAATTAAAATTTCGCCTAGAAACGCGACAATTTTTTTTTATGATTTTTTAAATATCGTCATTTTTGGGTGGTAAATCCATAGTTTTTGCTAAAATAATAATTTAAACTCTTTTATACCTTAGAGTATTTATAAATAAAAGGGTATATACTATTATTTTAGGAAAAAATGTATTTACCACCCAAATATGGCCATAGGAAAAAAATAACAAAAAACAATTTGTCGCTTTTTTTTGCAACTTTTTCTGTTGCATTGTGTCTGAAGTCGCTAAAACTACCACCCGGCTTCGTTTTCGGTAGCAGTCTTGATATACCCTGTATATTGTCTTATATTTTTTGATATTAATAATCATTTCATTATTATAAAAATAATGTTTTTATTTATAAACATTTATTTATTAAAGAGCAGTGATACACGATATCTCCACAGGAAATGCAGCATCATTAAATGAACGCACACTACAAGATCTATCAAAAGCATTACCATGTGTTTTATGCATGAATCGATGTTAAGTAGAACTTATCTTGATACATATAATAAATGAGTTGAATTTAGTTTTTTCTAAACTTTGTAAAAAGCTTTCAAATGAGCTTGAGTTAGATTACTGAGTAAATTCTGTGCTTTCTCTACAATATTATACGGATAACGAATCCTTAACATATTATGTGCCTTTGACTATTTCGAATATTATATTTGTTTTTTTAAAGCCAGTGGCATCGAGGTGGTTATGGCCATATAAGCCGATTAATTTTTAGACTTTTTGGGATTATTTAACTTAAGAATATGGTTTTGGGTTACATTTGATCCAAATAAAAACTGAATAGCGTGATTTTCCCACTTAGAAAATACAAATGATGTCACATATAAATAAATAAATAAATATTTAACACCCAACGGTCACATACATAGTCCTGACCCCAACACTAAGATCGAGTCTTGTGTCATGGGTATCAGGAACTACGAGAGATTTTTCGGTCTCACAAACACAAAACAATATCTAAAGATTCCTTGATGTAATAATAATATTTCCTTAATATTCATATTTCCAAACACACAGACAACAAAACACCAAACAAAAATGCATATATCAAAACCAATCCTACAGTAGGTATCGATAATAAAACGGCAGACAATAATTAATATTTGGCCGGAGCTGCATGGATTTCGGCGGCACGGTAAAAGCAGTATAATGGGGATCAAGTTTAATATTACTGCGCCCGTTCCTTTCCGCGCTGATGTGCGTGAGTATCGTGTGTTCGGTGATAATTATTACGCAACGCAACACTGTTGTACGGTTGCCACGTCCTGTATTCGCTATGGGATATTTTATGACTAGATTTTGTAAATGACCTTTCAGGTCTATGTTCTCAGTAGATTGTAGTTTAGTATGGGATCGATTGCAGATGATATTTTCATCTGTTTTTCTCCGTTTTGACAAGTATACACAGTCAGGTCATAAGTTTTGTTACAAACTAAAAACTTTTCTTTTAGAATGCTGGCCACAAAAAAGTTTATTGAATTCGAATTTCGAATTGTTCATGAAAATAAAAATGTATACTTTTTAGAATTTTACTAATTTTTAAATATGGAGTGGACGCTTAAAGAAGACCGTGTTGCAGTTATTGCGTTGCATCGTTGCGGTTACGCGCCAATTTAAATTTTTGACATACTGAAAAATTTGAATATAACTAAAAGATTCGTTTATAACGATACAATGAAAACTCTAGTGTAGATGACAGGTCAAGAAGTGGTCGCCCTCGGTCTGTTAGGACTCCATCAGTGATAATAGCTGTGAAGGCGCGAATTCAAAGAAATCCCAAACGTAAGCAGAAACTGTTGGCCCTTCAGATGGGGTTAAGCAGAACCACGGTGAAAAGGGTGTTAAATGAAGACTTAGAGCTTCGGGCATATCGAAAAAAAAAACAGGACATCGTTTGAATGCTCGTCTAATGGACCTGAGACTGAAGAGATGCCGCGCTTTGTTGAAGCGGTACGCGGGAAAAAAATATCGGGTAATTCTTTTTTCAGATGAAAAAAATTTTACCGTAGAAGAGAGCTACAACAAACAAAATGATAAAGTGTACGCACACAGTAATGAAGAAGCGAGCAAACCGTATTCCGCGTGTCCAACAAGGTCATTTTCCATCCTCGCTCATGGTATGGTTGGGAGTTTCTTATTGGGACTTAACAGAGGTACATTTTTGTGAGAAAGGTGTAAAAACGAATGCAGTTGTGTATCAAAATACAGTCCCGACGAACCTTGTGGAACCTGTTTCTCATACCATGTTCAATAACAGGCACTGGGTATTCCAACAAGATTCGGCGCCAGCTCATAGAGCGAAGAGCACACAAGACTGGCTGGCGGCGCGTGAAATCGACTTCATCCGGCACGAAGACTGGCCCTCCTCCAGTCCAGATTTGAATGCGTTAGATTACAAGATATGGCAACACTTGGAGGAAAAGGCTTGCTCAAAGCCTCATCCCAATTTGGAGTCACTCAAGACATCCTTGATTAAAGCAGCCGCCGATATTGACATGGACCTCGTTCGTGCTGCGATAGACAACTGTCCGCGCAGATTGAAGGCCTGTATTCAAAATCACGGAGGTCATTTTGAATAAACTTTAGTGTCATAAGAATCTATGTTTTGTTAACTTCATTTTGGTATATAAATGGTTACATAATGAATAAACTTGTTTCAATTATTTTATATTAAACATGTGACAGAATTTATGACTTGACTAGGTATATATACATAAACTCACGCCTTTTTCCCAAAAGGGGTAGGCGTAACCAGGACATCCACGTTTCGCCTGGTATTTTTCGTCCCGCAATGTGTTTGGGGGCGAGCGAATCATCGTCAATTGATCAACTCCTCACTGCGGGCTGATAATGAATAGAAAAATCCATGATCACTTGGCCCGATCCGGGATTCGGTTTTCTGTAAGAGAGTAGTGGCTGATGCTTGTCTGTGATTATGGAAGTTGATTACAGCTTGGCCCTATTCCACACTCTACCCAGATGAAAAAATTATTTCCTTGTAACCGGTTTTTGTTACTGGTCGTAGGTCTCTCATCTTTCTCCCGCCAAACAGCAGTGTAAAGGCACTGTTGTGTTTCGGATTGTAGGACATTATAGCCAGGGTAACTACTGGACATATTGATGTCTTATGTCTCAGTATGGCGAGTGCAGTGGAATGCCAAACATTGTTTTCTAATTCAAGGTGTTGTTTAGTTTTGCTACTGTTCATGAGCGGTCGTATCTCTTACCATGCATTAATTACCTTACCTTACTTTCCGGCAGGCTCGGCTCGCCAATCAGAGTAATAAAAAAAGCCTGTATTGTAAAACAATGTATCCGGAAATCAGGTAGTTGTAGACACAGTATAATGGTTGGTGAACACACTGTAGCAAGTCGAGTTGGCGGAAAATTGAAACTTGAAAACCCTCGCCTGCCGCCCGCCGCGCCGCGCCGCGCCGCTGCGGTTATATTTAGACTCTAAATTCACAATTAATATGCATTGTTTATTCTGTTCAGCATGTATATGGTTCGAGAAAATATAATAATAATTTTATTGATTACTGAATTTCGGTTCTACGAGTAATATTAAATTTCCATTAATTAAGTTTGGCTTGCGTTAGGTTTCTTCTGTCATTACTAAAGTAGCAGTAAATCGTGTGATTAATCATCTTCTTTGTTCAATCATATTTCTGCAAGTTTTGTGTTTCTTATTTACCTGAAATACTGAACCATTGAGGTGATGTTCTATACCAGTTACTGTTAGGCCGTTTGTCCACCGCCACTGTCACCGGACCGTCGCCTAGAACGAGATGACGGCGCCGATTTAGCGGTACATACATTTACTATGGCCATGTGTCCACCGCACGCCCGTCACCCGAGAGCCGTCATCCCGGCCGCCGATTTTTCGATCGGCGCGGCGCGGCGCGGCGTGACCGCTAGATCTCGGCACGGTTTTACGACGGGCCGATGTGCCGGCAATACAAAACACGTTTGTTCTTGTCCACACAGTACCGTCGCCCGATTTTGTTATATCTATCATAAAATTTGTAAACAAAAGGGCTAATTAAATTCAATAATTAGCCCTTTACAATATTTATACATTAATTGGAGTAGAGTCCCAAATTATTTGCATCGCCTACGCCTTCAATCGTACAAAAGCAGAAGAAGCAATTGTCGCCGGATAAAACTAGCCATCCTCCTAGTTGTTTTTATTTCTATTAAAAAGGAAAACGCGACTACCACGTATGACAAAGCTCTAGAACTGAGCCACCGATTTATCGGCGCGGTGGACACACGATCGCCGTCACGTCATCTTAATCTGTATCAGCCCATATTCGTCCCACTGCAGGGCACGGGCCTCCTCTACAATCGAGAGTACGATTGAGAGTGGTTGTGGTTAGGCCATATAGTCCACCACGCTGGCCTAGTGCGGGTTAGCAAACAAAGCAACAAACAAAGCTCTAGAACTGAGCCACCGATTTATCAGCGCGGTGGACACACGATCGCCGTCACGTCATCTTAAACTCGGCAAGAAATAATCTCGTTGTCGGTGACGGTCCGGTGACGGCGGCGGTGGACAAACGGCCTTAATGACTTATTCGGAATTGTGACCAATTTGGGCGGCGCCCAAATCATTATGCTACAATTTATTCCTTTGTAAAGTCCTGGATTGCATTGTCAGTTCACACTGTAGCTATTATTTTATTCACTCAATGATTTTGTATCACAGTTTATTACATATTGGTGAACCAGTAGAAAAGATTTGTAGTTTACTAAGTAAAGTAGAGTTTAGAATAAAATAGTATTTTCAATGGCATCATACTATGAAAAGATATCAATAGTTATCTGTTATCAGGAAAAATCGGAGAAAATGGGATCGTGTAAAAACAATGATTAAATTACAATGTTGATATATTGTATTCAGAACCTTTGAACATAGTTCATTATTATCCGTGTTTAGTACGTAATCTAAGTTTTAGGATTTCTTTTGTAGCTTCAGGAATGAAAATGCATGTTTAATAAACACCAAAAATTCTTATCATCACTTTGAAGATAATCGATACCAAGTGTCCGATATCTAATTTAAAATATACGCGTCACAAAGTTGTTTCTGTAACTGGAGACCAATTATCTTAGCACAACCGTTGGTCATCTTGTCTGAAATATTAGCCGGCTTGGACGGGACACTGGCGTCGCAAACTCCTGTCTCCCGATTAATTAACACCATGTTATTTTGATAGCCGTGTGTCAAACAGATCCAGTTTCTCCACATAATGAAGCCGGGTTCACCACACCATATTTTAGTTTATTATGTCACTTTACAACATTGATACGGTTGCGTGGGTAGTTTTAGTCTTATGCTATTTACACTTCGTGCGGTCCATACGCTTCTTTAAGTAAAGGTCTTTTGTGGTGTGATTCAAGGTATTTTAATAGGTATATATTTTGATAGTGATGTAAATTAACGCATTAACAATAGCTTGCGATACGCGAAACATAAAAGGACTTGAAAGTATTTTTTTTAAGTATGGTAGATTGCCAAATAATCGAGGAGTTTAACGCCCAAATACTGGAACGCAACTTAAATATAAATGGCGCTTAACTACGTTAATCCCGATTAAATGTACTAGCTAAGTGGGCCGTGCGCTGTTAAGAGCAACTTATTATTTGAATGGCGTTCCAGTATTCGGGCGTAAATCTTGTTCTCGCTGTAAGTGAATAAAGTTTATAATTCCTAAACAAGCAATCTGTTCATTTTTCGATATTGCATCTGCTCAATAATTCTACTATATGACAATATTTACATATTTTATAAAAAAGAGAAAATAATTCGTAGGAATTGAATTATTTAATAAAGACAGATTCAATTTACATACTTCCAATGTATTTCCAATGTTGTAGGTTGTAACTAATAGTCTCTTTAGTAAGTTTAATCACGGAATAATAAAAACTAAATAAGAAACGGATACCCGTTCGAAATGAGATGTTTGACACAAATATCTGTTGAGTTATGTGGTGTTGAACGCGACATAATGTGCGTTGTTTACACAATTTATTAACGCTCACGTCGACCATAAATACGCGTAAGGGGGTCATTCACGACAACATCCATTTTGCATAAATCTACGTTTTATTTAAAGCATATCAAAATTAGCCGGATTATTTGAGACAGACGTATCAGTTTTATGGGAACACTTTATACTAAGAATTTTATATATTTTGATTTTTTGCGGAACAATAACTTGAATGTTATGTTACATCGAAGACTTTTATAATACTCCATTCCGCTTAAACCTTTCTGCATGGAATCAGTATTTTCCATCACAGAAAATTTAATTGCGAGGGCTTTAGACAGCACAATGGAAAAAGAATTAATTTTTGCTGCAATAATAATTAAAAATCCTTGTGTACCAATGCATTTTTAAAAATAATGGGTGTACATTATTATCTTAAGAAGAACTATGTACACAAAAATAACTGTAGGAAGTATATTATGCGCTATTTTTACTAGCGTTGTGTTACTAAAACTAGTTAGTTTTCGGTTGCAGTCTTGTGGGCGGTAGAATCTAGGTTCTGTAATAACCGATAGTGATACTACTGAAAATCTTTGAACAATGTGTTTTCCATCACCTCTGACCAGGAAAGCTGTAAACTAATCGAAAAGTTGGGAAGTTAAAAAATGTAAAACTTAAACCACATTCACGATAAAATCTGTAAATAATGGTTTTATTTCAACGATGTGTTTTGCTTTAAATTATAACATTTGTTTCCAGGACTTTGCTGAGACGGCCATGAATGAGTTGCTGGGTTGGTACGGCTACGAGAGGCTGGAGCTGCGGCGATGGGCTGCCTCCAGGGCCAGGGACGCTTCCAGTCCTGAGCAGGCTAGCGAACAGAAGAGCAAAGGTATTAAATGACTGATTATAATGCCTTAAACTGCCCTTTCTATCTCCTGTTTTTATATCCATCCCATGGTGCCCTGTAAGAAATTACCTAATGTGATAAGGCCGCAACTTGTACTATTATTTTTATTGTTTAATATCTTGATAATATCTCTGTATAGAGCAAAAAAGGATTTAATAATAAATTATAATGGCAAATGAGCAAGAAACTCGCCTGATGGAAAGAAAACATCCGTCCTTAAAAATAATCTGAAAACCTGATCATTATAAAAGACCGCAACCAGGCTCAATCACTTTAATATTGGTATGGTTTGTAATACCTACTGCATTTTGTAATACAGTTTCATGTGAACGGTATATAAATCTTAGCAGGTAGAATCTCACGTATGATCTACCTCATAAAATAAAATATTCAATAAATTTATTTTTTGACCGAGGAATTGAATAAAAACTTCTTGATTTAAATGTTTTACACGTACACAGTCACTAAATAATGAGGCAATGAAACGATTTGGTTATTGTTTCGCTCCACGCCCAATTGTTATATGGCGAAGAATACCTAAGAAATAAATTAATGTTATCAAGTAAATATCAATTATCATTATATAATCAATATGCAATTCACCAATAAAAAGTTCTAAGAACGACACCCCTTATTCACAGCTGCTTTCTGTGAAACTGCCCAATTCCGAACCTGCCCCAACGGTTTGCCGTGGGGAGATCCTATCTTAATACTTTACGACTTATTTTCTCAGAATTTACAAATGTATTTGATGTACTTGGAATTCTGACTTGGTGTTTGTTAAATGTTAGAGAATGAGGGTGCCCAATTTCCTGTTAATGAAATGAAAGTGGATATATTCTTTTAAATTTAATTTAGTTTACAATTATATCAATATTATTTTATATTCTTCTTACGTGTCTCATAATTTGCGTTCATTAGGATTTAGCATTTAAAATCTAATATATACTTAATAACAATATATTATGTTCCTTAAGAGCGTTTATACCTTCCGCACGCTTTTTGGCTTAAAAACAGGACTTTTCAAACGAGTTAATAGCCATCAATAAACAATTTAAAGGAAAAATAATTAGTACTAATTTTAGAAAAAGTTGTAATCTAGGGATTTTGGTGGAGAACATCATAGATTGATAGAGAATTTGTGAATACCATAAGGATTACTGAACACAGGTTTCGTTATTTAGGCTTCGAATGGCAATTTAGAAGCTTAAGATATCCGAAATCACTAAATATAAGATGAAAATAAAAATATTATCAGACTAATAAGACCCTTATGGAGGGATTTTGCTGAGAAAAATAATCTTTTTGTGTTTAGTTCCTGAAAAATAAAAAAATAAACAATGCGAAATTATTCAGAAACTCTCGTCAAGAACATATTCTTTTTTCACCAACTTATCGTACGTAATTTTTTATAGCAATTGCATATTATAATAGAAGAACATCTTATCAATAGATTACCATTTTTATATTTCAACAAAATTAGGTTTCATATTTTCTACAAATATTTTAAAAACCCTATACTATAACTATAAAACACGCTGTCCGATCTGCATCAAATCAGACCGCCGCAAGGCGATCTAGAGGGATGACGTATCGCTCGTCGCTCCGGCCTGGCTGCAGTCGATTTTTGCCGTGCGTAGTAAAAATAGACACGCGCGGACTGCGATTGCCACATTTTAGTACTTTGGTAGTAATATATTTAATTTTTTTTATTACTTGCAATGATTTTGTAGTGAGTATAAATTATGTTTCAGATAATATAATGGGAAGTAATTCCGAGGCTAAATTATGTTATGTATTGTAATATAAAATTAAATATATTTCGTAATTGTAAGGGGTTGTAAGGCCCCTAACTCTATTCATGTGTTCGAACACGAAATGATTAATAAAACGTAGTGTCTACTGATTGAACACTGATTTGAATGCAACTTAACAATGTAATAATAACGAAAATATGATTAGTATCTAAATTTATATTGTTCATTGCTTGTAAAGTAATATTTGTCTACTAATAGCTACTAATAATATAACTTATAATGCAAATAAAATATTTTTATGATATTATATTACCAATATATAAATCATAAGTTACATTTCAATTTAATATTAGAATTTTGAAGCGCACGGATCAAAGTTGGTTGAACTGACTGTATAGCGAGCCGATGCGGCAGCGCTACGCACACAGCTTTGGTCGCTTATGTGTACGTGAAATTAACGAAGAAATACCTATAGTCGACTTTGCGCGCAAAGTGTAAACGCTCTTAATCTTTGTTAATATTATTCATTATTGACACACTTAATCACAATGGGAAACAAATTTTATTTTATCGTGAAAGATTTGCCATCTTAAAAGCTACATTCTTCTGCTATTAAAAAAAACCATCCAAATTGGATTTCCTATTTTTGAGGAAATTAGGAACATACAAACCTACGGGTAAATACAAAACCTCATTTTTTGTAATCACAGACATAACATATATACCCCGAAAATATACCATTCGGCAAAATACATGCAAAAAATAGTTTGCTGACTTACAAGAGCAGTTAGTAAGGAGAAGAGCTACTCGTTAATAAGAGAGTGAGTTGAAGCCACGAGCACACATACCGTACTAGTCTCGTATGTAACACAATACATAGGCAAGCGTTCGATTTGCGCACACTAACATTATTTACGAATTTGATACCGCTAAGCCGGTTTACTATTCCTAATGAACGCGCTACGAATTTGCGTACTCAAACCCACACGTCCAATGTTGTAGCTACGCTATACCAAGAGTTAGCTATGGCAGAAAGCTATAGTGTTTGGTTCGTTTTACCTGGCGTTGTTCTGGTTGATACTAGGATCTCCTTTCTACAATGTTATCCCCAATACGCCTTATCAGTACCATCAACCATTTATCATACCATTAGCATCTTCACTTATAAGATTAATGTGTCACATTTTTTCGGACAACACTAAGACAGCGTTTTTGGTGTGTTTGGTGACCGAGTTGCCCACTCGCTATGTTCAGATATATATTACCGATATAATATTCCTGAATTTTAAATAAAATTGTGAAATAAACCCTAAATGTCGTAAAACTAGGTATATCGCAGTTGTTGAAAGCCGGCTGTGAAACTATAGATCGAGGGCTCGCTCCTAGAATCGATTGAATATTTGACCGGCCCGGAAATATTATTTGGACGCCTGAGTATTGTAAGACCGCAGTCTGAAATATCTAGATTTGTACCTTAAAGGGATCAAGACTCATTTTTTTTAAAATTAAAGCTATATCTGATACCTATATTTTGCAATGTTTTCCGTACAATCCTTGTAATATTAAACGAACCAAAATTCTGGTTAGAAAAACTTTAATCTAGCGTACCAATATTGAATAACGATACGCTGAATTGGAATTTATTTTAGTTATTCAGAATATAGCCAAAGCTTGAATATTTTCATGTGAACATGTAAAGGGCAAATATGATATCTCTATTTAATGTTGTATTTAAATGCTTTCCATCAAAATAGCATTCCGTGTTTTGTTTAACAAACGGAATTTATATTCTAAAATTCCTTTTTTCACACACAAAAAATATTATAACAACGCGTTATGCATTAAATATACAATCAAAGATAATCTTTGATCAAGCAGACAGATAAAAATGATTTCTGCGATCTTGTCATAAACATAAAATAGAATTCTTGTCGGTTTAGCAATCCTTACCTTTTCGTCTCTTCTCTTTTTCTATTTTCAAAACATGCTTATGCTCTTGTGGTCAAGTATTGCTTAACGATAGTGATCAGTTACCATCTGATGAACTGCTTTCTTCTATGGCTTAACTATGCATTAACGAAGCAATAGGAAACGCAGCTCAGCTTTGGTATATCCTAATATCTCTCAATCTGTGGAAGACGTCCTTTAAGTGTTCAGGTATACATAGGTGTGCGAGAGAAAATTTATTTAGGTGTTTGTATATTGTGATGATTGAAATTTGTTGTACGCAACCGTTTTGTGTTACACTGATTTTACATAGCGTAAGCGTCTCACTTTACAAACCTATGTCTTTATTGTATCTTTCAAAGGTTTCACTGTATAAAAAGTGTCTTGGTTATATTCTTCTTGTAAATTGACTTTATTTCTTTTTTTTTATTAAAGTCAGTTGAGCGCAACATGTATGTAATATATTAGTGTGAATCACCTTTTTGCAGCGGGCTGATTATGCCTTTGTCGAGCTTTTTGAACATGTCTTATTCTAATTCTGGCATATCTTCAACTATTACGGAGTCGTTAGTTCTGCGAGTTCCCGCGTTATACATATGCGTATAAAATATACACTCATATGCCTTAGTCCCTATGTCGGCACTATCAAAAATGTACTCCTTTCTAGGCATATAAATATTGTCAACTCATATAAATTGAACTTAAATACCTGCGTCGCTCGCCACGAAACTAAAATCAGAATTTGGTATAGTAATAATATATTTCACTCTTCGTTTTTAAATAACTGAAACGAAAAATTTAATTATAATTTCACTGATCATATGCAATGGTATCGCTCATTCGGACATTACCGTTGTATTCATTATTTTCCGTTATTACAGCATTGCAAAATTCAGAATTAATAAAGTTGGTAACGAGCTATCGTTTACCTCTATAGACCAAACCCAGTAATGAGAAAGTAAGTATTTTGTTACGCTCCATTTTTTTATCCCGTCCAATATCATTCGCAAATTAATTGGAGATGGTTACTTGAGAGGCAGTCTCGATCCGACGTTTATATTTTTTTATTATTTAAATTCGATATTCGTCTCCACATACAGGATTTACGGCATTGTGGCTTTGTTAACTTATATACGCTCAATGTTGGACACATTGTTTATTTTACAAAATAAACTTGACTTGTTGTTGTGACTTGGATATCTTAAGGTATGTGATTTTTAATAAGTTGAATGGCATTAGTAGGATATAAAATTAATTTTGAATCTATTTTCTGAACCATTATTCATAAAAAAAAAATTAACCACATCAACGCAAATTAGTTAAATCATGTAAAAGATGAAGAAAGAGATAAAATGTTCAGTAAGTTTTGCTATTCATAATGGTTTTTCTACATAAACTCATTTGCAAAAAAAACGGGCACCTAAGCAATGAACCATTTCAAATGTTACTATTGGTTTGTTTGATAATTATAAGTAGTTTTACTTTCACAATTTTGTAAATTAATAGGCAAATAATCGTTTACGTCAGTATTATCATAAAATTTTGATGAAATTTATGGGTTTTAATGCTAAAGTTCACTAGTAGTGTATGCTCGCTAGTAGTGCATATGTTCGTGAAGTAAAAGTTAACAAAGATTTTGTTTGTTTTTTCTTTAATAAAGTAAAAGCAGATAAATGTTTAGTATCGAGTGTGACCCCCTCTAGCTGAAATCACAGCTTGAATTCGTCTGGGTATGCTAGCGAGGATATCCCGGATACTTGCTTACGGAATACGTTCCCACTTCGCGGTAATCACATTCTTCAGCTCTCTGATGGTCTGCGGAGCCGGTTGTACTGATCTCACGCGTCGTTTCAGAACGTCCCAGACATGCTCTATAGGATTGAGCCTGGTTCTGGATGAAAACCATGTACCCAACCACGGGATGATCGTTTTCTTCTGAGTCGCGCATTGAGAAATCGCAAGTCTTCGTATGTGGACCTTAAGAACAACCTCGAAGAAGTAAGAAATGTGCATATTAGTCTATAGACGGTCAGGAGGAGGCTTCTCGCGGCCAATATACGTAGTCATCGCCCGGCCCGCGGCCCTAAGTTACTCCGTGAGCACAGAGTTGCCAGGCTTAGGTTTGCTCGAAATTGTGAGTCATGGACTCAAGAAGACTGAAATAGGGTATTGTTCTCCGATGAAGCCAGGATATCTCTGTTCGGTGAAGATCGACGTCGGCGAGTGCTACGAAGACGAGGAGAATGCTTTGCAGAGGCTTGTTTTGAAGAAATCGCACCTTATGGTGGGGGCTCTGTTATGTTTTGGCCAGGAATAAATTCAATGGATCGTACAGAGTCAGTCTTCATTGAAAACGGCTCACTGACTGGACATCAATACATAACGGAAGTTCTAATTCCTCATGCACAACCCGCATTGGCCGCTTTAGGCGAAGACTCAATTTTTATGGACGACAACGCTCGCGCCCACCGGTCTGGCGATGTGGAAGCGTATGTGCAAGAGGTCGGCATTCGTCGTTTGGATTGGCCAGCTCGAAGTCCCGACCTCAATCCTATAGAGCATGTCTGGGACGTTCTGAAACGACGCGTGAGATCAGTACAACCGGCTCCGCAGACCATCAGAGAGCTGAAGAATGTGATTACCGCGAAGTGGGAACGTATTCCGTAAGCAAGTATCCGGGATATCCTCGCTAGCATACCCAGACGAATTCAAGCTGTGATTTCAGCTAGAGGGAGTCACACTCGATACTAAACATTTATCTGCTTTTACTTTATTAAAGAAAAAACAAACAAAAATCTTTGTTAATTTTTACTTCACGAGCATATGCACTACTAGCGAGCATACACTACTAGTGAACTTTAGCATTAAAACCCATAAATTTCATCAAAATTTTATGATAATACTGACGTAAACGATTATTTGCCTATTAATTTACAAGATTGTGAAAGTAAAACTACCTATAATTATCAAACAAACCAATAGTAACATTTGAAATGGTTCATTGCTTAGGTGCCCGTTTTTTTCGCAAATGAGTTTATTTTAACTAGTTTTGCCACCTCAGAAAAAACTGATTTCAATGTTTCATTCACTTGACAGTAATATCAAACGTCCAGCTGACAAAGATTTTCTGCTTAAAAGCATAAATAAGCGTCTCGGCCATTTTATAGTTAATGTATTGTTTTTAGCTGATTAGTGATTCTTTACGAATGAATAACGTTTTTTAGTCTTATTATAAATAAAGACATAAATCTTTTACTTAGGCTGGCATACGTCTTTATCCTAGCCAGTGTATAAGTCTAACTTCTTATTCATCCACTTCTCTCAATGTCTGATAACTTTATTTGTCAGACTATTGACGTTCATATTGTCTCTAGCAACAGCCAACAATATTTAAGCCATTACTGGGTTCTTGGTTCCTTACAAAGAAAATATAATTAAACTAAATCAAAGATGTCCCTTTTTAGCCACAATCACAAAAAAAGAACATTAAATAATACAACAAAACGTCGGGTTGTTTATATTAGTAAGCGACGATCGATTTATGGCGTGCAGTTCAGTTGGCCATGTGTGATAAAAGATTCTTTAGCAGATAGGGAACTTGTGTTTACGTTTAAAATTATCTCCATGTGTATCAGAAAGCGGTTACCACTCGAACAATAACATAAATATTTTTGTATTAGTATTTTTTTCATCATCTCACGTATTTACCTAGGTCGATAATTTTTGCTGTAATTTTTAAAACCTACTGTTGGTACTATAGTCATAGGTATAGTCATAGATATAGGTCATAGGTACGATAGTCGCTTTTGTCGCTATATTTCGGCTATTCTATTTGAATTCCAATAGACTCATGATCAGGTGCAAATGCAGCCACTTTGTTGTGTCAATATAAAAATGATGCATGCGACATAGAGTCATTAAAGACGAAGAGCAATGTTTAATACGCATAATTCTTTTAGTGCTTTCAATATGGGTGTAAAAGTGATATAATATTGATAGATCTTTGACAGCCTTCTTACCGCAATCGATGTGAAAGAAATAAATTATGGATGATACACATTTACCACATAGAGTTCATCTGGATCTAAAATATCTAGCACATACCCACACAGTCTTGATCCCACAGTATAAACAAACGAATCCTGTGCCTTGATTTTCAGAAATTACGATAGATATTTTGCCCTTACAATACCTCAGGCCAAATAAACATTTGTCGCGGTACGGAGATCGATCCCGTGGCCTTTAGTTTCATAGCCGAACTGTAACACGATTTAGGCAGGAAACATACTACTGAAACGCCAAGCGACCCAACCCAACGCGACGCGACTGGCCTATTTCTGACTCAACACACATCGTGTCGGGTCGGGACTTATTGTTTACATATTATGTATTATTTATGTTGATATATCTCTGACATGAAATAAAACAATCCAATATGTTTCCAGACGAGTGTTCGTGGTGCAACAAAAGCATCACCAGTGAAGGCGGCGCTCTGCAGCAAGCTGGGGCGACGTTCTGCTCGGAGCTCTGCTTCAGCCAGTCGCGGCGAGCCAACTTCAAGCGCGCCAAGACTTGCGACTGGTGCAGGCATGTCAGGCACACTGTGGCTTATGTGGACTTTCAGGTGAGAACACGTGCATATATAAAGACTGTCCTACGCTAGGAATACTCTTGTTTTACGAGCAATCGTTTGAAGGTATAAACACATGAGTAAATATTTGTAGATTGTACGATAAGTAGGTAATCTCTCATTACAAATCTCGGTGATTTACATATCATAGGTACATAACCTGATAAAAAGTGTTAAAACTATTTGAGTAGACACCCATTCAAATAGTTAATAACATTAATAATTACAAATCTAATGACATCTACGCTAATAATAATTCACAACTTTGCATTTTCAGGATGGTGCCACACAGCTGCAGTTTTGCTCAGACAAATGCCTCAACCAGTACAAGATGCATATATTCTGCCGGGAGACGCAGGCGCACCTCGATCTCAACCCACACCTGGTGAACGCCACGTCTTCTTCCAATCTCATCACTCCAGAGCTCTGGCTCAAGAATTGCAAGAGCCGCTCGGTGTCTCCAGCATCTGAGAGATCTGGGTCGCCACACCCAGAAAATATGACCAAACAATCCAACCCGGAAAAGACAGAAGCACAAAAGACACAAAGGAAATCTCCATTACCGTTAATAACTATAGCCCCCACCTCAAAACTGATGAAGCAAAAACGCGCTGAAGAAACTGTCACCGTTCAGAAGTCACCCGAAGCAAAAAAAGACGCTAGGACTATCAAAATGAATTTACGGAAGCGCAGGACGTCTAAGTGTTCAGCGACCGTCACGTCTCAGGCTGGGCGGCAGCGCACGACCACACCAAAAGCACAGGATCTCCGCATGTGCAGCCCTTCTGATGGGTCTTCACCGGCCTCGACAGTCACCAACGCTATGCATTCGCCTCCCCACCCCATAAATGCGCACCCCGCACCACCCCCACCGTACTCAAATCCAATGTTTGGAATGCCACCCCCGATGTTCATGGATAACCATCACGACCCACGACTTCCAAGCATGTTCCCCCCAAGGCTGAATTTCATGCCGCGGCCTGGCATTCCAATGCACCAAGAGAGACCACGACTGCCCCCACCGCTGAACTTCCCGCAGCCCTTGGGACAAGCGCCACCAGTCACAGTATTGGTACCATACCCAGTGATACTTCCAATACCACTGCCAATTCCGATCCCTATACCATTCGCATCTTTCCTTCAAGCGCATTGCGCAAATAAAGTAAAGACAGAACCCAGGGCTGAAGACACTGAAGGCCCTCTAGACTTTACTATGAATAATGATAGGAAGAAAAATGAAGAATTGATAGTCAATAATGAAGTAACTGCTGAAACAACAGACGATATTCCTGTCAGCGAACCAAATAATGAAATAAATGAAAGGATAGAAGAAGAAGACAAATCTGTATGTGACGGCAACGAAACGGGAAATCCGGAACAGACGCTGCCGAAATTTAAGATAACCAGATTAGGCAACAAAATGGCGAAGATCGTTGCAAAGACACGGGAAAATAACGATTCAGCCAGACCATTGCGGAAACGACGGCGGCTTGTTGAAGTTGTACCAGATGACGAAGCACTCATTCCGAAAACAAGAAAAATAGTCCAAGTGTAATCAGTTTAATAATCTACATTTATCATTATAACTCATTTATACATATCACAAACTCATGATAATCCGAACAGAGTTCAATATTGTTTCACTAGTCTTAGTTTTAAGATACGTTTAAATACTTTTCATCGTAGATTTTAATGTAGGACGCACTGTAAATGTGATATTAGTAACTTATTGTAAATCTTCTACATAAATGAATAAAAACGACATAATTATACGTATCTCTAAGTAAACAGTATTTTCTTTAATCCTCTGTCCAAATATTTCGTAACAGATTAGATTACGGAATTAAATTGTGGTCTCATAAGACGCTAGTCCTTTTGCGATAGAAGCAAAGTTCAATGGACTTACTTCAAGGCGTAATGAGTGGAGAAACGGCTGTGTAAGGATGGACTGTGGGTTTGATTCTATAACCGATACAAATGCTTATTAAGGATTGTTTCGGATAAGTCATAAGGGCGTTGCTTGTGGAAAAGAAAAAACTGTCGTACTTCCTTACACGAGACAAATAGTCTAGTGTTTATAGAATCGAGGCTGCCTTTGATTGTCAATTATCTGTTGTTTTTATCAGATGAAGTAACCAAAATTCTAACTTTCGATTATTCATATATTCAATAGAATAGGACATGCTATTCTATTCGTGAGCGTGAATGATTTCGAATGGTATATTGCACGTAAGATAAAGTATTGGGACAATGGCGATTACAGCAAGATATGGAATATCTCTTCCATCAAAGGATTAGTAAGCTATATCCAGCGGGCGTCTCCAAAATCTATAAGATTGTGTATCCGCTTTGCGAATGTCCTTGTCAACACATGGTCTCCACTTGCGGATTAATCGCCACGTCAGCGGATAATTTATAAACACAAACTCACGCCTTTTTCTCCACTTTCTATCAGGCCACTTATATTTCACCTCGTGTGTTTCACATTCGACGTGATACGGGGCGGTCCTATAGCCATATCGCACATTAATCTCAGACTCTAGTCATGAATAGATAAACCTATTATCACTGTCCGACCCGGTATTCGAACCAGAGACCTCAGGTTTAAATCATACTGTAGTCTGCACCACCGCCGCACTGGTATATTATAGGGTAATATGTATTTAATTTTGTTGTTGAGATAAGCTACTTTTCATCTACGCAATTAATTAACCAGAGAAAAAGTAAATCATCGTAATCTCAGCAGGAAGTCCACTGCTGAACATAGGCCTTCCTAAGGATTTCCACATAGACCTGTTGGAAGCGGCCTGCATTAAGAGATTTCCTGCAACTTTAGCCAGGTCGTCCACCTTGTAGGCGAAAAACAAAACAGGTGCTCATTATTCTAGTGTATTTTTTCCAATTGCTGTAACAATTCGTTCATAAGAAACACTTGTGCAATCAACATTACGCAATGTAGTAACATTTATACATTAAATGAAACAAATGGAAAATCATAGTATTTTAATGTTTCGTTCGAAAATAATTAAAAACTGTTTGAAAATATCAATCACTATCAACAACATTCTATCTTAATACTAACAGCTCGGTCAAACAAGATGGATATGGCTTACGTTACGAAGCTGTTTTAAATCTTTTTAAATTTGTACAATACACTTGAGATCTAAATTTCAATAGCATAAAATTACGTCACATGAAATATTCAAATTTATTTAAAGCATCTCTGGTACAACATTAAATGCTAGAGAGGCTGTCTGGAAGTATTCTGAGAATCGCCAGATAATAATTTTAGCAGCAACTTATCACAACAGGGACTATGCCTAATACTAAATTTATTGCTTATTATTGTACAAGTCCCACAGAGTTATAGCACCATCAAGTCCGCCTGCCGCCATTATGTGAGCATTCCAGAGGGACACTTTCTCGGTGGAATAAGCAATATCTTGTATAGCTTGTTTATGCTCAGTCAGCACAACTAATGGTCTCAGAGAAAACCAAGAGAAGATGCGGATATGCCCATCCCAACCGCCAGATGCAAAAACTTTACCATCTTTACGAGTCTGCACTCTGTTAATACCAGGATTTTTAATTGTAACATCCATCTTGTGAGCCAAGCTTAAGTCTTTTTTTCCTAAACTAAAGATCTGTATCACATTTGAAGCATTGCCAATGATTCCTTTCTGTTGATCGAGGAGGTAGTCTACAGACATGGGACATTCCTGTGTTTTCAGTTTACTGATGCATTGACTAGTGTTGAGATCCCACAGGAGGAGCCACCCTGCTTCATAGCCAACCAGCAGCACTGGCCTGTCGCAAGGAAACTCCACAAACTTCAAACACATTGGCTCCCCAAGCTTCAGAGTCTTGTCTTCATTCTCCAAACATCCCACCTTCTCCCCAGAAAAATTATAAATGTGTATTTTTGAATCATTGTCAGGTACATATAAAGTTTCGAGTTTTGTGTTGACTTCAAATCGGCAGAACCCAGGATAATCAATGTTGATGACAACATCTTCTTCATAGCCACGGTTTGTCAATTCAAAGATTTTGTATTTGCCACCCTTCTCTTGGGTTATGAGTTGAGTGTCCGTGTGAATGAGGTGCAGAATGGGAGCTTGACCAACTTGTATCTTTTGTTGCACTCGATTAGTCTGTAACATACGAAACAAGATATTAGAAAGAAACAACAAAATAATCTAATGTTAAATCAGTCAATAATAACAGTAACAAAATACAAGACAATAATGTAAATAACATATTAATGTACAAATAATTTTTAAATTGCAAATCAAATAAAAAGCTAGAAAATTATGAAAATATATTCAAATTAAACAATTCATGAGCAACAATAAATAACATGATAAACAAATACAGGGTTAATTATAATTAATCATTATTATTTTGCTGTTCTCAGCATATACCATTAAAGGTAATGGTCTAGTCACAAAAACAGAGCATGATGTAGCCAAGATGAAGCAACATGATGGATAAAATACTCAGGATGTACTTGCACAGTTTTAAAAATTAAGAAATTGTTCAATAAAATTAAGGAGAATTAATTAATATTTAAAAAGTTTTTTTTTTTAAATGGGGTCATTTTCATATTTTATTTTAGACAATAATACTACCAGAACTCTTGGCCAGAGTAGTAATAATATATATAATAATGTAGTAATAATATATAGTAATAATATATAATAATATATTCATTCTCAAATTAGAGCTGTGTAGGATGTAAATATTTAGCAATTTATAAGTAGGACGACAAATTAAGTTGTCACAAATACAGTGTGTAGGTAGATACAAATGCGACATTGGAACAAGAAAGCATATCATAAACTTGATAAACAGTTCAATATTATTTTCGTTTAGACTGGGCGGGCGATCTAATTTTCATTCTAGGTCACACAACAGTGGTCATAAGAGGCGCAGTACCGCGGCCGTTACTGCGCAATACCTTAAAATGTGCTCACTTCCACGTGTAAAATAAAATATTCCGAATAATCTCATCTCACCTGAAGGTTGAATGCATAAACATAGCCATTTTTCGAGCCGGCTAGTAACCTCTCTAGACCCCCGGGCAAAAAGTTAAACGCCAACGAATATACGGGCACATTATCCACGTTTCTTATTGTGTACACAGGATCAGGAGGTAGAAGTGCCATCGTTGGTCAAGCTCAAACCGAAATATTACCTCGAAATTGGAAATTAAAATAAATAACAAAATTAATCAAGCCATCAGAAACACAACCACAACTACGCACAACACAAAACTGACAGCAAAACAAAAAAAAACAACTAACTCACGTCACGTCGACACTAGCCACCAGTATTAATGTATATCGACTATCGTCTACACTTTTCGATGATAATTACTAATTTAAAATTTTGTTGAAACATTTGTTAATATAAATAATTGATTATTCTCGTCTACTACATAAATGCGATACAATTATGCTAGATCCTTTTAAGAATAGTTTCAATGGCTATTCTCTTAGTTTACCTGGGGGCACGGCAGTGCCCCCTCTAAGTCGAGCTAAAAAGCGGCACAGTCGTACCACCCTTTTCTCGAAGCAATTCAGACCATTTTCAACCCCCCATAACTTCGTTGTGGTTAAAGCAAGAAACCTGAATTTTCAGTTACTAAGCAGGCATCATGTAAACACGGTATATTTAACATTTCATTCAATTTGAACCAGTAGTTTAAGAATTGTCAGTCAAACTTTCTTAATTTTGTCACTCACTGACTGACTGACCGATCATCAAAAGTCTTAGGCACTTCTAGTAGACATAGAACCTTCAAATTTAGAATATACTTAGTGTTTAGTGTCTAAATTAAGGAAAAAATAATTTTTTTCATAATTTCTGTCTAGTTTTCTAGATACACCAACTGCGTGAATAACTTTGTAATTCCATATAAATGTATAGGATTACAAAGTTATATTTGCAGTTAATGAATCATTGTACCCGTATATAATGGAATAATAGTTTTAGATAGGTATCTATTTACATGAAGCATAACAAGAGGGGGGTATAGAGAGAGAAAGGGTGTATTCAGCCCATGAAACTGTACAAAATTCCTCTAGAAAAACATGACGAAGAAAAACTTGCAAATAAATAGACTAAATAGCTCGAAAATATCAATTACCATGAAAGAAAGAACACTAATAACCAAATCCGCTATAATTGTGATAAATTGATACCTACAAAAATAAGAAAAAAACCATAAGACAGAGGCTTTACGAGAAATCGTTATTGATAGTCTAGAAGTAAAAAGTACCGAAAGGGATAAAAGTAGGACTCTACAAAAAGACATGAGATCCTATCAAAACATCCTGTAAAAAAAATCTGAGTCTCGCAGCTCAGTTTTTCTACCGCAAAAAGTTGTGAGATCCATGTGATACCAAGTCGATTAATTTATTTAGTCCTTGCTTAAAGGACCTTCTGTATAAAGTTATTACGTAAGTTAATATCATATCAACATTAAAAGTTCTTTACGTTTTAAATAAATAGATCGACTTGGACATGGATCTCACAAATTTTTGCGGTAGAAAAACCGAGCTGCGAGACTTGGATTTTTTTTACAGGATCATTTTTACTATAACTTTTTAGACTGCCTGCCTCTGGTGTGTAGTTGTACTACGGACGGTTACAAAGCTGGGGTCTCAGGTTCGAATCCCGGGTTGAGCAAATTCATATTGGTTTTTCTATTAATTATCAGTCAGTCAGGAATTTGTGCGCAATATGGCAATAGGCTCGCTCCCTATCACATCGTGATACGGAACATACAAGGCGAAACATAGGTGGTGTGAGTTTATGTCTGTAATTATGAAAGGTTTTAATTTTATAATTATACTAGCTGTGCCCGCGACTTCGTCTGCGTGTTTATGTGTTCATAATACGGATGTAAAAGCAATACATTATATGAAAATGTCATTCCTTATTTCACCCCCTTAGTGCTATTTTTCTAATAGACTTCACGCCATTATTTTTCGTTTTAAATAAGTCGTGAAATACGTGTAAATACGAAACTTCAGTGTTTCTATTTTGCATACAACACTTCAACCCCTATTTTGACTCATTTAGGGTTAATTATAGGAAAAAAATATATGCAGTAACTCTTGTTCCTAAATGAATAACTTAAGTGTCAAGTTTAATATTTGCAATTTCAACGGTTACAATTTTCCATACAACAGTTTTTAATCCTTTTCACTCCCTTAGGGGTTGAATTTCCAAAAAAAATTTCTTAGTGCTACTCTACATCATAATAGGAACCCTTGTGCAAAATATCACTTTTTTAACTCCAGTAGTTCCGGCTGTGCGTTGATCCGATTGTTCGGTTCTACAAAAATTCAACCCTTATTTATACCTATTTACGGTTAATTAAGTACCCCCGTTAGGGGTTGAATATCCAAAAATCCTTCCTTAGTGCTACCCTACGTCATATTAGGAACTCCTGTGTAAAATTTCACATTTGTAGCTCCAGTAGTTTCGGTTGTGCGTTGATTAGATAGTCATAAAATCACCCTACTCTCGCAACACTTCAACCCTTATTTAAACACCTTAAAGGCTAATTTTGGATAAACAAAGTATGCAGTTATATTTGTTTTTGATTGTCTAACTAAAGTGCAAAGTTTGAGAATTGTACCTTTAACGGTTTCGATTTTCAATACAACAGTTTTTTACCCTTTCCACCCCCTTAGGGGTTGAATTTCCATAAATCCCTTCTTAGTGTTACCCTACATCACAATAGGAATCTCTGTGCAAAATTTCACGTTCCTAGCTCCAGTAGTTTCGGCTGTGCGTTGAGACGTCAGTCACTCAGTCAGCCAGGTTCCTCTTATATATAGATACTAGCGACCCGGCCCGGCTTCGCCTGGGTGCAAATACAGATTCCAGTCCATATTTTATTTAAAATCAATATGACAGCCGTTGTCTAAACTGTTTATCTAATTCCAATCCCATCCTGTACCTATTCTTATGTCCCATTTTATCCATTTTATATTCTATTCTATCCCATCTCTCCAGATTCAAATCATTATTTTGCTACGGAGATATTATAACACTGTTACTACTCCGACGACATTCATTGAAATCAATTAAAAGATACCATAGCTGACCCGACCACGCCTCGCTATGGCTTAGTTATTATATGATTAATTTTATATTCAATTATTTAGCATAGCAAAAAAGCCCGACCCACCTTTGCCTGGATGCAGATATTTTTTTATTTTACTCCACACCAAATACATGTTATTTTTCGTATAAGCTCTTGTATACCTAAACATGAATTAGCTATCCTACTGTCCTGCTCAATTCCGTCCCATCCCGTCTGTTCAGTCACTTCCCGATACGTCCCGTCCTTTCTCTTCATTAACCATCCCGTCTTATACCGTGCATTTACATTTCGTCCTATCAAATCTGTCAGCTATCCCAGTACTCTCCCATACCTCCCACTCTATTATATCCCGTTTCTCCATATCCAAATAGTGTGCCTTATAATTTTTTGACATTAAACACTTTAGCGATTTTGATTATCCATGCAATATTCCATCCCTTATTTCACCCCAACTATGCTGTTTTCCAAAAATATTACGCCATTACTTTTTGTTAGTAATAAAAACATGAAAATCATAGAAATACACTCATACTCACACACACATTTAATGTAGTAACAATTATATTCAACTGGTTTCTCAAGACACAGGCAACGCCTAATTTGAGAATCCCTGCAATATTCTCCATAATTATATAAAATTATTATTTTATTCAGTTCAGTTCAGTTTTTATTTTTATGTTATTAAAGATTTTTCAATTTCAAGTGACATTCTATCTTGAAAAGAAGTAAAACTTCTTACATGTGAATATTATTTATTTAATTGTCCCATATTTATGTAGCTTCATAATATACTCTTTAGGTTACACAAAAAGAAATTTCAGTAGGGCAATTCACGTATTATAATAAGTTCAGCTGAAGTGCAGTCGCGGTTAAGTTTCGATCAAAACAGCCCTTTTCGTATTCCCGTAATTTTGACAACCGCTGTCAAATACGCTCGCGTCAAGTTCGCGTCACGCAAACGTTTTAGCGTATTCTACTTCTGCGCGTATATGTCAATCTCAAACAAATTTCATACGTCTGACGTACAGTTGACGCGCAGTTCACGCGCAGCTAAACACTTACAAGAATACCGTTTTGTACCAAAGCGTAAACTTAATTGTAACCGCACCGCAACTTGATCGGCGCGTCAAAAAGTTACGTGAATCGCACTACAGTAGTGCGATTCACGTATTTTAATAAGTTCAGCTGCAGTGCAGTTGCAGTTAAGTTTCGATCAAAACAGCCCTTTTCGTATTCTCGTAATTTTGACAACCGCTGTCAAATACGCTCGCGTGAAGTTCGCGTCACGCAAACGTTTTAGCGTATTCTACTGCTGCGCGTATATGTCAATCTCAAACAAATTTCATACATCTGACGTACAGTTGACGCGCAGCTCACGCGCAGTTCACGCGCAGCTAAACACTTACAAGAATACCAATTTGTACCAAAGCGTAAACTTAATTGTAACCGCACCGCAACTTGATCGGCGCGTCCAAAAGTTACGTGAATCGCACTGCTGAACGCAAGCATAAATATTTGACAACCAATTTAAATGTCAACCACTTTTCATTACTGTCATTAATTTACATCTTTAAAATCTAAAATACGCCATTAATTGAATATTGTAGATATATGTTGTCGATTCGAAACCTTTATTTAAATACGCTATTTAATTTGAGGGAAGAGTTTACCGTATCGGCGGTATGGACATTAAATGTTTGACAGTTACAAACCCATGAACATTTTGTATGGCAAAATGTTTTTTTCTTTATTGTATACTTTCGTCAATTTAATCGAGATAAAAACTATCTCACCCTGTAAGTTGGAACAAATACCACATATCTACAAAATTTCATTATAATCAGTTGAGTGGTTTAGGAGCCCATCGCGTACAAACAACGTGACACGTGAATTATATATATTAAGATATAGATATAGGTATAGATTATATATCGGACACGACCCGCCCGAGCAATTATTTTTGACTCCATATCAAAGTAAAAAATATATGTTAACACCTTGAGAAACTTGTGTACTTTAATAGTTTAACTCAACCCTTATTACCTTCCTCTTTTTATTACATTTCTGTTATGTTCTTTTAACTACTTACCATCAGCTTTTCTTTTTTCCAGTGTCATTCCGTCACATCTCTTTTTGTTCCATCTCATCCAGTTTTGTCTCACTTGAATCCTTTCGGTTTTTTTACAGCCTGTGAGTTGTGACCCGTCCTCTTCTACTGCCTGGCGTTATTCCGGCTGCCAGAGTCCGCCTTCCGGCAAATTCTCCTCCATTTCGCCCGATCGTCGGCATCCTCAATAATAAGGCCATTGAGCCTCAAATCTTCTTTGACGACATCGAGCCAGCGATTCTTTGGTATACCCCGCGGTCGACGTCCGGGAATATTGAGGCTCAGGCACACATTACCGACGTACTCCTGCGGTTTCCTCAGAACGTGACCATACCGTCTCAAGCGGGATTCCTGGAGTTTATCATCCACATCGCGGTCACCAAGACTGCCACGGATGTACTCGTTACGGATTCTGTCCAAACGCGTAACGTTGCACATCCACCGCAGCATTTTCATCTCCGGGATGTGGACCTCATGGATGTGCCTCTTGAGGGCAGGCCACGTCTCAGAACCATACAGGAGCACTGGTCGCACGATGCTTTTATAGATGAGACCCTTGAGCCTCATCGGCATCCTGCGGTCGCAGAGTATACCCGAGACCTCCCTCCACTTAGACCCAGCAGCGCCTATACGGGCTTTGACGTCAATGTCACCGGACTCATGCATGACATGTGGCGAAACGGAGCTTGGTTGGTACTCGCGTCTTTGGCTGCGCCCGTACCGTGCGCGGTAGCCCTTGCCCATTTGTCACAGGCTTAGGGCGATGGGCCTGCGCGTCGTTTTGCGGCGACGCCCTAGCCGTACCAGCACTGTTCCCTTTTTTCATACCATTAGATATGACGGAGCTTTTTGTATTACATGGGGCGACCCGCCGTCTGACCCCCACAACCCATAAATTGGGAACCAAAGGTTCGCCATTGCCTCGTTCGTAAGGTCAGCAGAGTGCATTGGTCCTTAGGTATTGGTGGACCACTTACATCCCCAGTTGTGACCCGTCCTCATTCGTCCTAAGCTGTCATAATGCAAGCAATATCATCATGTCCAAACCTATTTCTTTCACGCTTATTTTATTATACTTTCTATCAGTGGCAGTCGCTGTTTTCAAGAACTTTGCTTTAATACTCGAATCCTATTTTAATTACGTATTAAATTCTTTCCTTCATCTAAGGCACTGTTAGAGCATAGAGTTGCTATTGGACTGTATGTAACCTCATGTCAGTGTGTAAGACAGGCTGGAAGGTATTTTTGAATGTAGATTCAAAAATAAAATAAGCCTTCGAATGTGTGAAAAATATTTGGGACGTCTGTCGTTGTTCAAAGTTGTTATTGTAAACACACAAGTTTACATATGTCATAAACATCAAATATTTTTCACATATATATATTTTTGCTAAGTTCTTGTTGTGTTGTGATTAAAGTTTGTACCTAATGTATGTATAACATTAAACGCTTGCTATGGCTGAACTCTGCTGAGTATTCATTTCACTAAACATGTGAGAAAGAGTTCTCACAAGAAGGTCAAAGAAGAGACCAGTTATTAGTGATATAATAATAACAGTTATAAACCTCCATTAGGCACTAATAAAATTAATTTTATGTCACGTCCATAGGCTAAATTGAAAACTGTAATGAAAGACGTTTGATGCTTCATAATGAAAAGTGGAAATAATAGAAACTTAAAAAAATAACATGAACTTAAAAAAAAAAGTAAACGGACAGTTTTCAACACAAAGCAGTGGACTTTCTTCACGACTTTCTTAATATTAATATCTCGAATATATTTTTATAATATACCATATACCGTGGTATGTGTTACATTCCGTACATCTTCCTATTATAATCGACTATGATGTAAAAATCGGAACAGCTCTAGTGTCAACACAGCTCCACCACAGACTAATAAACAAGACAGACAGCCGAGTCCATACAAATTTTTTAACACGATAAGGGAACTCACACAGTGAAAGCCCAAACATGTACTTTATGTCTATATTATGTTATACAATTCATTCATAATTAATCGTCCATCTCTTTCTATCCAGTACATATTTTGACAGAGTGTTCTTCTTTACTTTTCGTTCGGTGGTTATATACATGTGTAGCAGTGCTGTGACAATCGGTACTTTATCGAGATACCGATCTTTAATTTAATTAGGGATGGCTTTATTTTCCGGTTGACATCTGTGCCTCAAACTTACCGGTTTTTTTTACCGATTTAGGTAGTTGTATATTCATATATTGGTTTTAAAGAAATAAATAAAATAAACTTCAAAAATAAATAACTTTATTTATAAACAATGAAAATTAAATTAATTTGTTATTCTGAAAATACCATAAACAATCCTTATTTAGATTGTCACTTTTTTTCTTTACCACCCGGTTCACAAGGCTGTATTCGCTAGAGAAGAACGGGCAAGAAACTCTAGCGTTGCTCTTTTATAATATATTTACAATACAGTGATTATGCATTAGTTAAATTCAGAAAAGTTCACAATTCATGTATAAAAATCAATTGATCACAATATTACAGGTCATTTTATACAGCTGAGATACGTGAAGTCAACCAGAACGCACAATTGGTCTACACTGTTCCGGTAAAGCAATGATTGGCAATGGCAATAGTAGTTTCAAAGTAATTAAAAGTTATGATATTATAAATACATTAGGTTTCGTTCATTTTACCTTCTGATTGACCCTAACATACATATTTTAAAATTCGTTATGAGGTTTTTGTTTGTTAAATCGGGATAATCTTAGGAAACTACCACTAAGATAAGAAAAAATCTGCGTTTGATAGCGATTCATGACAATTTAGAATATTTCTCTCCTCAATCAAGAGATGTAAGGTTGTATGGAAGTAAATAATGTGAAAGTAAGAAGCACAACAAATTATTTATCACATTTACCTGTTTCTGAAAAGAAAAAATGTTACATATATTACTTATAAATCTTATTATCACATATTTTACTTCTAAGACCCCTCGTAACTAGAAATTTTACAATTAACGCCCAACGCTCTATAAGATATAAGCATAATATTAATATGTTTTTTTTAATATCTTAAGCTTTATGAATGTTAAGTTATGTTAGCAACTACAGTTACAGTTTCTTTATGTTAGTAACTACAGGGTTGGCATGGATCATAGTAGTTGGCGATATAAATTTACCCAAATTAGTTCAGGCTTCTAGTAAATTAATGAAATGTTTTCATTATGGTTAACTTTAGATACATTAAATGAATAGCGTGCTAAAAACTTAATAGTGTAAATTTACAAATTATTACACCATGGAAGCCATTCCATGTGTAACATTACAAATGTATTATTAAATCGAATACAAAATAAGTTAAATACAAGTCTGAATACAATATAATGTTAGTATCTTGAAACCATATATGTATATAGATTAAACATAATATTTTTTTAATCACGAAGATAGTTTCTTAAACATTCTGCATAAAAAAACGAAAATGTTGGATTCAATAATTTGAGGAAATTCAATAATTTATATTTATCCATACACTCCTATACGTGGGCCCCCTCAATAAACGATTGAGATTGAGATAGGTCATGGTCCACTAGATCATCATTTAAAGATATGATCGAAATTGCTCTTCCATTACATTGCAAATCAATAAAAATATATGAAAGGTGCAAAAGCATGATTCATATAAACAGTTTAAAACAACATATTATGCTTTTCAATTAGCAAAATGATAAACATATTGAAGATTACTTTGTTTTTAAACCATGTAAAGGAGAGTAGAGATACAATAGTCAAACTATTATATGATTCTACTATGCAATATTTCAAAGCATAAAATTAAATTAATTACATTTTCCGGCAAAGTATTGCTATGGACATGATTACAATGAAGAGTATTGCGAAAAATGTCTGCTTACAAATATACTATTTGTATTAATTAAAAACAAGTCATTATGAAATTTAATACATCATTGCAGACTTTCATTCTAATGTACCAAAATAATACATTTCAAATTGGTTAATATAAAATACAATTAAATAATACAACCCTTGAATACAATATAAATAAAACTACAAAATAAGTTTATAAATATTGCAACTTGTGACACATTCCATGCATAATAATATAATTGGTACTACTATATAAAGGCACATTTACAAGCAAAATGAATATAAAAATACTGGACGCAATATGATTAAGAAACAAACAAATTTCTATTTCAGGGTTCTACATTTAAATTACATGTAAGATTTGGCATTCAGTTTAATATATATAAATATTTTGAAAACCATCAGGTAGGTTCATATTAAGGTGTAATAGAATGTTTGGCAACATAGGTCTATTTTAAAGAAAACCTTGAATTTAAATTAAAATGATTATACACCCTAAAAGGATACTTGAGCATCAACAATCAAATTTAATAAAATAATTTTAAATGTAATACAATATTTAAATGAATTAACAAAAGTTATTACAAATATTGCAACTTGTGAAGCATTCCATGCATAATAATATAATTGGTAATACCATATAAAGGCACATTTACATGTAAAATGATTATGAAAATACTGGATGCAATATTATGATTAAGAAACAAACAAATTTCTATTTCAGGATTCTACATTTCAATCATATATATATATATATATATATATATAAACATTCAATTTAATATATATAAATATTTTGACAACGATCAAACAGGTTCATATTAACGTATAAGAAAATGTTTGGCAACATAGGTCTATTTTAAAGAAAACCTTGAATTGAAACTAAAATGATTTTACACCCTGAAAGTAGACTTGAGCGACACTCAAATTTAATTTAAGAATTTTAAATTTAAGATAATATTTAAATCAATTAACAAATTTATTCTATATAACAAAGCTAAGGATTGAGTTTGACAACATACAGTTGAGACTGCTGTGAGCTGAGGATGATGATGATGACTATTAGCTATTATTATGTACTACGTCTCCTTACTTTTCTATAACTCAATCCTTTTGTAACTTTTTCACGGATTAGAGTTTCCATTTCTACATCTTTAGGCCTGTGATCGACATTATTAATTCTATTATTAAAATTACAACACCATTGTTTAACCTGCATTCTAATTACATACAACCAAAAAGATTCCATAAAAGACTCTTTATGATTATTACAATTATACCATGTAGTATCAATATTTTTCTTTAATGAACTTACTATTTCGGAATAAACGTAAACACTGCAAATGGATGGTAAAATCTTATCAATAATATATATACTCTGCCATACAATTTTACTCAAGTTCTTGGAAGGATAATACAACCTATCTACATCAGTACTATACTCTCTTAAACGAATTAATTGGTGAGATGACTCACTCTTACTTAATAGGGAGTTTATACAGTTACTACAATCATTACATTTTAAATTTGACATTAAAGAGCGACAAATTGCGCCAGCAATATATGGTATAGATTTGTGTTGATATATATTTTCATTAGGGATGGAGTTTTCTATAAGATTACTTTCCTCAGGATTAAGATGTTCAGGGTAGGAACTAAATTTTTGTTGATTAATTAAGTTATTTAATGTACCTAACATTTTATCGTCATCATCCGAACAATTAGTATATAATGATTTTCCAGTTGTAATATTATTAATCAATAATGTTTTGAAGGCTGACACAAAATGAGTACAGTCAGGATTGGTATTAAAAGTACCATGTGCCCTTATCTGTCCAAAAAAATTTTCTATCGGATCTTGATTAAGACGTCGGAGACTTAGAAACTTTACACCTTCAACAGAGCGCAAATCTGACCACAAATGTTTTATTGAGTTGACATTATGCACAAAATGCTTCAGTGATAGAGGTTTTGCTTCCCTTGGATTGGGAGAGTCAAAACGCATAGACATTAATTTTTTTACAGCTTCATTCCAGAAATCTATGTGTTCAGAGTTACAAGACAATGCATGTGTCAATTTGTTACCATAGCGGCCAAAACCATTTAAACTATCAAACAAATCATTTATGAAGGTAATTATTTCTGCTGTGAAAAAATTATTATCAAAATTAGGATTAAAAGTAGAATAATCATGTTCTTGGAGATGTTGGATACTCTTCGTATAAGCTTGTAGTGATGTAGCCACTTGCCGGCTAAAAACTTGGGCTGCAAGTTTGACCTGTAATGTATGAGCATTTTAATTATTGTGTAGCAATAATCAATATAAAGTCTATACTAATATATAACTTTTGACATCAGTTGCGCGCGGTGCCGCTTAACGAGTGCACGTATCGTGTTTATTTATCGGTGACGCGTCAATTAAATTCGTTTAATAATAATGTGATGGACGAGGTCCATCGCGGGCCGTCGTCTATTGGAAGCGATGCAATGAGTGAGGAAGAGATACGTGAAGATTGTGACCAATTAATTTCAGGGCACGATGAACGTAACGATAGATGTCAGACACCGATCTCGGGCATACTTATGAGTACTCAACGGACGGCGAAGCGGTTGCGTTATAGTAGCGAGGAAGGCGAATCGGATGGTTTTACATTAGTACAAAGAAAGGGAAAGAAGAATTATTTAATGAATACAAACATTAATATGAATGAGAATGAACAATATGAAGTATGTATGGCATCCCATCAACTACTTCCTAAGCAAATTGGTTTGGCGAAGATTTTGAAATCGGAAAACATTCAAAATATAACAAGAATAAAATATAAAAATCCATGCCGAGTGTTAATTACTTTTGAAGTGAAACAAGATGCAGATAAGTTAATTAATAATAAAAATATTATGGAGGAATTAGGTTACCGCTGTCATTCAACTAGCGAAGTAAGCACAACATATGGCGTCGTAAAATACTTAGAAATGGACGTAAGTGATGATGAATTACTCAAAGCATTTAAATGTGAACATAAGATAGTAGCTGCAAAAAGATTAAAACGTATGTCAGAAAATGGTGAATGGGTGGACAGTGAATCGGTGCGTTTCAGTTTTAATGGCCCGACTTTACCATTTTATATCTACGGATATGACTGCAGATTTAAGGTGGAACCGTATACCTTTCCAGTGACTCAATGCTCAAAGTGCTGGAAATATGGTCATTTGGCAAGACTTTGTCCAAGTAAGAAAAAAAATTGCCCTAAATGTGGAGCAGAACATGAAAACTGTGCGACAACGAAATTCAGATGTATAAACTGTAGGGGTGAGCATATTGCATTTAATAAGAGATGTCCTGTTTTCCTTAAAGAAAAAGAAATTCGTTCAATTATGAGCCGAAATAATTGCACATACAAGGTAGCTCTAACCAAATATATAAGAAGCAAAGCTAATGTTCAGAAACAACAACACAACTTTGTGGAAGTTAGTAATGACGGTAGCTACCCACATTTAGTTGATAACGAAATAATAAGAACAAAATATAGTCAAACAGGAACTACAACCAAACAAATTAATGAAGAGCTTACAGATGATAGTGAAGTGGAATCTGACGATAAAGTAAATAATAATACACTAGGAAAAGAGTAATCAAGAAGAAATAGATACCCAAAAAAGAAACAGAAAAGGAACATTGATGTCTGCGACAGAAACAAAAATGTGAAGACACCAGAAGACAGTAACCAACCATATGCAGGAGAATGTCATAAGAAGACAAAAATTGACTTTTGGCACATACTATGGAAATTGAAAGAAGTTGTACTGTCTAAAGAAAGTTGAGAAGTGAAATTGCAGCAAATATTAAAAATATTTTTTGAAGAAATAATATCATACCTTGTAGAATTAGTCAAACGTGAAGATTTTTTAAATAAGATTGTAAACACTATCTATAATGGATAATAATGCCCTACTCTTAAATGTTACTGGGACATCGGGCGCTGACTTTTCATTTGAGCAAGTTCTTAATATTGCTCAATGGAACTCTCAGAGCCTGATGCCCAAAAAGTATGATTTAGAGTTGTTTCTTTCACAAGAAAAAATCAGTATTTGTATAATTAGTGAAACGTGGCTAAATTCAGAGACTAGTATCAAAATAAAAGACTACAATATTTTTAGGAAAGACAGATTAGATTCGTATGGCGGAGTAGCTATAATTACACATAGGTCAGTCAAAGCTCATATACTTACATCCTATAAGTGTAAATAATTCAGGAATTGAAATAATATGCATTAAAATTTGTAATTGTAAGAATTTAGATTATATAACGTCCGTATATTGCTCCTCATCTGTTAGAACTACTCGAAATGACTGGGAGCATATATTTTCTCAGTTTTCAACAAAAACTATTATAGCCGGTGATTTTAATGCACACCATGCAAGTTGGTCATGTAAAACAGATCAAAGAGGATTGCAAATTCTTGATGTATCTTTTGAATACAATTATGTGCCACTTAATAACGGAGACAGTACCAGAATTAACTCTTTAAGTTAACTCTTTTTTGCAAGAATCTTCACCAGATATTACTTTTGTTTCCTCCGATTTAGTGATTTATTGGAAATGGCAGGTAACAAGAGAATCCTTAGGCAGTGATCATATGTTAATTAAGTACTCCATGCAATATATAGCTTCTGCCAGAAGAGGAAATCGCCGAAATTTTAAACTGGCGAATTGGCAATTATATCAGGAAATCCTAAAAAGTCAGGTTGATTATTCTATAATAGTTGATGTTAATAATATTCAAACCACATACAATTTATTTATGGGGGAAATTAGCTGTGCGGCTAACTGGAGTATTCCTACATTTAAGGGTTGTAGTGGACTTATACACAAGTTTAGTCCTAAGCCTTATTGGACTCCATCACTATCTGCGGCTATTGCTGAACGTAGTTTTGCACTTAAAAATTTTAGGCGCAATCCTACACCTAATAACTTTATATTATTAAAACAAAAAATAGCGAACGCACAGCGAATCCACAGACAGGCAAAAACAAAAAGTTGGCAACAATTCTGTAATAGTTTAGACGAGACGGTAAACACGTCAGAGATTTGGCGACGTATGCGTTGGTTGAAAGGTGTAAAAAACGAATATGTTGAAGCTCCTAAACACAAAAAAGAAGAACTTTTACGTAGCCTTGCTCCTGACACCGTTGAGCCTCAAATGCCATTATTTTTTTCTACAAACAGTTCTTTAGAAAGCAACTTTTCCATTAATTAATTAAATAATAGTATTAAAAAAAAAAAGATACGGCCCCAGGAAGTGATCAAATTAGTTATTCCATGATATACTACCTACCAACTGAAGCAAAACTATTGCTACTCAAGATACTTAACATGATTTTTAAACACTCCATAATACCAGACCAATGGCGTAATATAAAAGTAGTCCCTATACCAAAGCCGAATTGTGATAATGAGTTCAGGCCTATTTCATTAATGTCCTGCATATGTAAAATTTTTCATCATATGTTATGTAAGCGTATAGAGTGGTTCGTAGAAACCAATAAAATCTTAGCGCCTACCACAAGCGGTTTTAGAAAAGGTCAATCGTGTATTGACTGCTTAGTGCGATTAACTTCCCAAATTCGAAAAATATTTCAACTTTGACGGTTTTTCTAGATGTTCAAAGTGCTTACAATAATGTTTCCATAGAAAAATTAGTTTCAACACTAGATACTTTAAAAGTAGGAACTCAAATTTGTAAATATATTTGGTCTTTTTTAACCCGAAGACGGTTATTAATTAAAGATTCCATGGATAAGGACGAAATGTTTAGATGGACAGCGAGGGGTTTAGCTCAAGGTGATCCTCTCTCACCTTTATTATTTAATTTAGTTACTTATAAAATAGGTTTGGGGTATCAAAATGTTCAGACACTGCAATATGCGGATGATTTTGCTTTCTATACACAAAATAAAAATGTAGTTAATAGTGCACACGATATTCAAAATTGTTTAAACTCAGTTGTAGAGGACTTAAGAGAAATAGGACTAGAAGTATCCCCACATAAAACACAATGTTGTTTGTTTCGAAGAGGAAGGCAAAGTAATCAGTTAAATTTAACAATCAATAACATCCAAATAAAACCAGTAGATAATGTTAAATACTTAGGTATGTGGTTAGATAAATCTTTACTATGGCGAATGCATATTAATCAAACTCATGTTAAAGCTACAAAAATGGTGAACATTCTTAAAGTATTAGCAGGTGCATCTTGGGGCTTGCATCCCATTCATCTTAGAATATTATATAATGCTTTAATTCGAAGTAGGCTAGATTTTGGAAGCTTTATTTATGACACTAAAACACATTTAGAAAAAATTGACCGAATTCAAAACATTGCACTACGTACTATAGGCGGTTTTATTAGAACAACACCCATTCATGTCATGGAATATGAACTCTGCGTTCAGCCACTTTCCATTAGACGTCAAAATCTAGCCACGAAATATATTTCAAAAACCCAATCATTATTTGGTAATTTAACTGTTTCTCTCTTGGAAAAACTTTCATTAAACTGTCGAACAAGATATTGGAAAAACAAAAAGAAGCCATTGCATGTATCAGTTTTCGCAGAAACAAGAAGAGAAAGGTGCAATAAAAGTCAAACCCTTCAAATGTTTCAATTAAATACCTGGATGTCTAATATTAACACAGAGTTTATAAAGATAGATGTAGATGAAGCTCATGTACCTAAAAATCAATGCAATAGCTCACTATTAAAACACAATGTTATAGAAATGATTAATTGTAATTATAAAAACTGTTATAGGATATTCACGGATGGATCCAAAATAAATAACATGTCTGGGGCAGCTTTCTATGATCCCAATTGTAATGTCAAAGAGCTATATACAATTGTATCCCCTCATAATACAATAATGGCGGTGGAACTCTTTGCAATCTCAGAAGCAATATCGTATATCGCCACTTCGGATATTAAAGAGGTAGTCATATTAACAGATAGCCGAAGTGCTTTACAGCATATTGCTCGATGTGTCTCTGTAGGAAGAGGTGCTTCGGTAGCATATGCCATAATTAAAAAAGTATTACTTTTGCAGAGTAAAGGTGTTAATCTGAGGTTGCAATGGATCCCATCGCATATAGGTATTCGAGGAAACTAGATTGTTGATAGGCTAGCGAAAGAATCCTTGTGTAATGGCACCGAAATTTACATAAGGCTAGAAAATACAGAAATTTTAAATAAATATAGATACAAAATATTTGAAAAATGGAAAATACATAGTGATAAGATATTTACTCAAAAAGGAATCTGATACCGAACAATCCAACAAGAACCTCCTCGAATACCTTTTTGTATGTTAAGTAATATGAGAAGACAGTTTGTCGTCGTAGCGCATAGACTCAGATCGGGGCACTTGCCTCTCAATAAATTCAAACATCTAATGAAACATACTGACTCTCCCAATTGTTCACTTTGTGGAGTGATAGAAGATGTCCACCACCTTCTACTTAATTGCACCCGAACTGAGTCTATGAGAGCAAATATGATAGATAAATTTTATGTAAATCCAATGGATACAGGAGTATTTCAGAGTATTTTGGCAGAACCGACGAGTATAATGGCTAAATATTGGTGTTCTACAATTTTTGATAAAATAATGTAGCTAGTTTCAATAATTATATGTACAATAGGTCTGACATAGTCGCAGAGCTACTCAAAGATCTTATATTAAATAAATAGAAAAAAAAAAACTTTTGACATATTGATAACTTTTTGTGATTAGTGACCACATCAAAACAGAATCTTGATAGAAATTGTATACTTTAATTTACCTTCATTTTGTCATATGAAGTTGGATTAATGTGTTTCTCTGTAAGTTTGGTGCTTCTTGCTCGGCCACCAAAGCCATCCCATTTGTATAGACTTTCTATACATTCCCACTTTGCTCTTCGATAACCAATAAGGAGATGCTTTTTCTGAAAATTATTACGAAAACATTTTAACAAATGAGGTACATCATAGATATGATATAATTGGTAAGGGCCAATTTTGTAGCAAATGTCATTGGTGCAATTATTACTTCGTAAAAGTTCAGCATTGGAATCTGATATTAATGACTTAATAGCAGCAACATTAGCAGAGCCTTGATCACTAACTGTAGCTCTAACTATAAAACCAGATTTAAAAACTGCTAACACTATTTCTTTTATTATATTCTTTAAAACAAATGTTTTAACCCCATCTCGTGCAAAATAAAACGCTATCGGAATTTTCCAAGGAGAAAATAACCCTCTTAACATAAAGACTAAAGCTTTATCAGCTACATTATTTGTTCGTTTACCAGAACCCATATCTTCAAAACCCTCAATAACCCCAGTAAAATAATTAAAATTTAAGTTCTTTTTAATACTCATTTCATCAAACATTAAAGTGCATTGCCTGTCTATTGTAGGTTTATTTAATGCAGCATCTGCCAAATGTTTAAATATAAAGTCATTAATACCAGGCCTCAAAGGAATATTAGTAAGCAGGGAATTAATTCGCGACTTGCAAGGTAATGCTATATATTTTCGCAAAAATCCATAGCACTTAGGGCTTAACTTATATAACGACAAAGCAAATACTTTTTCGTCATTAGTATAGCGCCGACCTTTTAATGAAGTACCAGTCAAACGTAACTGTGAATCTACTAATAACTTTCCAAATTTACTTAATATGTTATATTTCTTTAAAAACAACTTAGTTTTAGGAGCATTAAGGGTTACTTTCGTCTTAAGCCTTGTTTTTTGCAATTGTGCAAGACGTAACTTATTTCTTAATCTGTTAATTGATGCACGTAAAATCTGCTTACGAGGGGTAGATTTATTTGGATCTAGTCTAATACGCTTAATTAACTGACATTTTACTTGACTACTACAGTTTCGTTTTTTTACATTAGACACAGCAAGGGTAGATGATGTGGATGGGGTAACACATATTTCTAGCTGTTCTCTATTAGGTGGTATGTAAGGGTCAACATGAGATATAGCACTACTACTAGGTTCATTACATTTAGATTGAAATGTATTTGAAACAACAGGTAACTCAGCAGAGTCAGAACTAATATCTGCTTTTACACTATTAAAGCATTCATAGTTTATAGTCGGTTGATTTACTATATCAGAAGGGACAACTACTTTAAAAATAAAAGGTTCTATATGGTCATTAGTGGGCGTTATTTCTAAATGTTTCTCTAAATTTATATTCAAGTTCAAACACGGAATTGCACAAGGTTTTAATTTTAATTTTTCATTAATATGTTCGGCAAGAAAATGTTTATGACAAAAACGAATACGGCTACGTTTAACAAAAGGTATGTTTTGTAAATATGGACAAACCCCTAACCACATTTCCCACCTTGCTTGGTTTGTGAAGGGTACACAAAAATATTTATTATTTGGTCCCCGAGTTTTACACCCGGGAACAATGCACTTATTTACCATAGTTCTTACAAAAATAACAAGTATTTTAACACAAATTCAATAATAAACTATTACTCGTTTGAGCCGGTAAACACTAAGGTCACTTAAGGCTATTTTATCTTTTACGAAAACATAAGCACACAAAATCAATAAAAAGGAAAAAAACCGCCTTTGATTGCAAACTGTAGCACCAGAATCCGTGATTAGAAAGTTATTAAATTCCAATTATAAGATTCGTTGTACTATGACTTGATCAAGGCACAAGAGAAAATGGCGGATGGCGGCAAACGAGACGAGATACGTTTGACATATCTTTCAATCCTAGTGACATAAAATACTACGTCACACACACACTAATATAAATATGAGTAAGATGAACGCCATCCATATTAAAATAGTGAGATAGCTAGCATAGCTTAACGTGCAACTTTTTTTATTCGGAGTTGGACGGGCCTGAGCTCCACTGTCTGCCTGTCATTGTAATTTCTGTGATCCGTCAGTGGATGCGTCAATTCCCCATCAAAGTAGTATTATTCGTGTTTTACAATTTAATAAAATTTTGAATGAGAATCATTTGTTTATATGACAATGGGCTCCACACGTAAAATGAGAAGATTTAATTAATCGTCGCAATCACAAATGGCTGCGGAGTCGCTCTTAAAAACTGGAAGGCACTCTAAATACACATCGTATAGGAAAATTTTGTATCATAGATTTTTTGTGGGCCTACTTTTGTTTATAGTGGTATCTCTAGTGTTTACTGTGGTGTTCAATGCGCTCAGTGGCAGCGCACCGCGGACGAACGTTTTTCTGCCAGTGAATTTGGAATCCAGAAGTGAAGTATACTTGTTGGAAGATGACGCGCGTTATTCGCAGGCTCGGAGCGGGAATTGTACATATTGGGAGTGCTTTGACGTGTATAAATGCGGCCGAGGAGGCCACGACAAGATAACCATTTATATATATCCATTGAAAAACTATCAGACTGCTAAAGGGAATTCTGCATCACATTTTTCTAGAGAATTTTATATGATATTAGACACAATTAAACGTAGTAAATATTACACTGTTAATCCCGAGGAGGCGTGCCTGCTAGTCCCCAGTATAGATACATTAAATCAAGCTAGTTTTTCTAGTGGACATGTGTCACAAGCGCTCCAGTCACTTAAATAGTAAGTACTACTTTATTTTTCTACATGTACGACTTTTCCCTCATTTTGCACCAAAGTTCCAAACAATATTTAATGTTAAATGTTATGTACATAAACTAACTAATGTTTATTCAAATAAATATTAAGATTAAACATAATTTGAGAAAAAAAATGAAGTTGTATATATTTTTTGTAAAAGCTAATAATGAAGATATGGTGAATGAATACAGTAATTAATACATAGTAAATTGGTGTAATGTGACTGCTTTGATAATATATATTAAAAATTAATAATACTTGCATGAATAAAAAATACTACTTAGAATAAAAATGATTCATAATGCAAATTGTATACTTATTCATTTATGCATTATTTATTTTTCATACACCCCACAAATAATAACAAAGCTGGTAACTTAGAACTAAAACTTAAAAGTAGTGTAACGATTGGTGGTCTTGTTACTTAATAATAGTTAGAATAAATAATGTATTCAATTTTGCTTTTAGAAGCCCAAGTGTTGTAGTTTTATCTTTGGCATGCCAAAGGATTCCTATTAGTTTTAATTTTAAAAATATTAAAACTAGGGCTGTACAATTTAACCGGCTAAGCCGGCTAAAAAAGTTAGCTAAATTAACTAGCTAGCTTACCGATAGGCTTAGCTAATTTAACCGGTTAACTTAATTAGCTCAGCTAATTAGCCAACGGTTAACCGGCTAATTCTTTTTTCAGCTATTCGCTGATTCTTTGACAGGTTCAAAAAATAATATTAATGATTTTTATGACAAAAATAACGTAAATAACGAAAGTAATTAACTTAATTAATTAACACTTAACAATATTTTATTTATCAAAATGGCTCATAAATTAATTATTAAATTAGTTTTCCGTAATATTTCTATTTTGATATAGAAAAATCAATTAATTAGCATTTTCGGGTAGTAAACAGTTGCGTTTTGAGCTAATAATGTTTTCAGCTGTAGAAAAAGCCTTTCAGATGATGTACTTGATGCTGTTTTCAAAAAAATAATGAATTTTATTAAATACAATAATTCCTTATAGAAGAGAAAGATGATACTTACAGTGATTCAGATTCTGTATCTTCATGTAATGATTGCACTTTGTCATTATGCTTATTTTTTAAAAGATATTGTAATGTTGTTGTTGTTTTTTTTATATTGTACTCAACAGGATAATATTTACATTTAGCAATACCAATAGTAACTAGAGTAAAGTGATTCCCTTAGAGTATTTATATATAGAGGGAGCGCTGTCATACATTCGCGTTTTGAAAAACGTATATATTTTCTTGTTCGTAATGTTGGTAGCGCTCCTATATTAGTAAAAATTGAATTAATTATTTAGCAATAAATTGCTATAAATTCCTTTGATAGCCGAAATTATATTTAGCTATTATCCTTTTAAAACGAGTTTGAGTGGAGTTAAATAGACTTAAACTATTTATTTTTAATTTTTTTTCAAATAATATATGTATGTTGCACAACCTGTCCAAATATTAGCCAATAGGAGGGCAGAAAAAGGTGGCCCGGCACCACCATTTTTATCTACGTTTTTGAAGTACCAGCGCTCCCTCTATATGTATATATATATACTCTAAGGTGATTCCATAGTAATGACACAAATGACATTTTAAATATTTAATTACTTTGTTGAATTGTAATTTTCAGTTTTATGAGATATAATATTCAATTGTATGAGAAATATCAAAAATATGAAATTTTGTAGTATATGACAACTACTAGAAAAATATCACAGCGCACAAAAAACATCGGCTGTAAACTAACCTAGAGTGGTTAGTTTTCAGTCAAATTAACGTCGTCATTAAAAAAAAAACGCGCGCAATTTAAATCTTGTATCAAAAAAAATTGTATGCTAATAATTTTCTGTAGTATTTATAAAAGACTACTCTATCATTGTTAATTATATTATTTCCCAAAAACTATTATTTATACTTACATAATTATTTCGCGACTATCGTTTCTTAAAACAAAACAAAAAAGAGCCTTAATATTATTTTTTGAACCTTTCTGTAGAAAAGGAATCAGTGAATAGCGGATAATAGAAAAATTGGCGGTTAGCCGTTGGCTAATTAGCTGAGCTAATTAAGTTAATCGGTTAAATTAGCTAAGTTATTTTTGTCATAAAAATCATTATTATTAATTTTTGAACCTGTCAAAGAATCAGCAAATAGCTGAAAAAAAGAATTAGCCGGTTAACCGTTGGCTAATTAGCCAAGCTAATTAAGTTAACCGGTTAAATTAGCTAAGCCTATAGGTTAGCTAGCTAATAAACTTAGCTAACTTTTTTAGCCGGCTTAGCCGGTTAAATTGTACAGCCCTAATTAAAACATACACACATATTTACTCATATTATTTTTTCATATTTTTTTACATTCAAATATTTATAAATCACTTTTGCAATAAGAATAATGCAAAATCACTTACTTAGTTTGCAAATAAATATAATTATGTACTTATATTAAGAAAATAAAATATTCGAAACAGAAAAAAAAAAACAAGTAAAAATCAGTTTTATATAAGTGACAATGAATATTCCTATTCACACTTAATTCCTTTTGATAAAATCTATTGGTGTCAATGGGTTTAGCGTATGAGTTGTATCTAAATCCTTTTCATTTCCAATTTTGATATCTAAGATAAAATCAGAAAATACGAATTTGAATTTTATTTATGACAATTGCTATTTGCTTTGGAGACATTTAAATTGAAGTTTTTGTTACTAGACAATTTTCTGGTTGATATTGTACTCTGTGTGTTTAGTAACCATATTGATAAAATAATAGTATTTGTGCAAATTTTCCTCAATTTACATTTTGGCCTTGATAGATGCCAGTTTGGGATATTCCTAGTATCTGAACTACCTACTCTAAAATATACAAAGTTTTTGCAAAAGTAAATATTATTTGCTCGTATTATGTTATGTGCAACACAGTAACCCAAAAATATTGCAATTATGATATCTCTAAAACCTAGATATTTGTCAATGTACATCTTAATAATATGATGATTTTCATAATATTCTATACATATTGATTTTCTAAGCAGTTCTGATTTTTTTCTTATTTGTAGGTTGTTACTTTGACAATAAAGAAACAAAACATAAAAATGGTCATCTGTAGATTTCTGCTACCTAATTCTATATTTTGATAAAAAAAGACTAAGCCTGAATTTGGCTATATAAGTATATATTACAATAAATTAACAATTGCCATACATAATTCTTTATCACCATTTTTATCATACACAATGTCACAAAAATAAAGGAAAAAATGTTTTATTTTAAAATCAATCATAATCCTGTAATTCATGAATCATTTGTTTTCATCAAATACTATTCTAAAATAGTTTATAATGGTTTGAGAAATGAGTCATTTCAGTATAATGTAGTAAGTTTTAGTAAGCATTTTTTATTATCAAAATAGTTACATAATAACAATAATATGTTACATACAATGTCTATGTGAATGAAATACATGAGAACAAAAAAAATATTATATTTTCATTACAACTGATAATTTATGTAGGTATTAAAAATAATCCTACAGATTATGTTGCTTTGTATCACTATTATATCAGGATATCAATTTCATTTATTTCAACAATTAATGCTTTGTTTTATGTTTGCAACATCAAGTTATTGCATTCAGATATTTTTTCATTACATCTCGTAAGATTTACCAATTATAATAACAGAGGTAAAGAGGCAGTACATTGAAATCATAAAGATGATTTAAAAAGACTGAATGAAAGTAACAAAATAGGTATCACACTGTACAATGAATCTAAAACATTAATTATTGTAGAAGTTACTTTGTTAATGAGCTTTATAATGTAAATACATCTATTCAACATTACTTTTAAAATGTAAAATATATTTTTTTACAACATAAATAAAATAAACAAATCCTACCGACAGTTGGAATAATGGCGAGAACCACCTCATCTTCAACATGCTGCCGGGAACAGCGCCAAATTATAACACCGTTATCGACCTCAACACATCCAAAGCCATTATAGCCGGAGCTGGCTTTAACACGTGGACGTTTCGGTACGGATTCGATGTCTCCATACCAGTTTACAGCTCCACCGCTGAGAAAATAGACGAAACGCAACCAGAACAAAAGAAATACTTGATAGTGTCAGCACAGTTGAACATACCGCCTAATTATTTAGAAGAATTGCAAAGCATAGCTTCGTCGTCGAATGATTTATTACTACTAGATCGTTGTAAAGAAGACGATAGGACAGATTACGGTAAGAGATGCGAGTATACGACAGGAAGAGAATTCAAATACCCTGATGTGTTGAAGGAAGGTCTGTTTTGTGTGATAGTTCGAAGCGCGAGGCTCACCCAAGCTATGCTCATGGACGTAATAGCGTCGCAGTGTATTCCCATAGTAATTGCGGATTCGGTTGTGATGCCTTTCAATTCGCATTTAGATTGGCATCGGATATCGATGTTCATACCAGAGGATAATATACGAAATTTGTTAAAAATTGTCAATTCTGTGAGTAAGGAGAGGAGAGGCGAGTTGTATTGGCAACTGCGGTGGGTGTATGACAGATACTTCGCTAGTATAGAGAAGATCACGTTGACTACATTGGAGATTATAAACGAGAAAGTGTTCCCGTTGGCGGCTAGGATGTACGAGACGTGGAATATGCCCGAACATTTGGTGAGTCATTTGTTATTTTAGTTAGTACATAATATATTGTAGGAATTTAATTTTGTTGATGAATTCTTGTTTTGCACGGGAACTAACAATTTTAAATCGTTCCCTTTTGTTACTATTTCTATCCTATAACCTTCGTATTCTAAGGTCAACCAAGATAAGATTTTTATTAGATAGAAGTTAGATCAAGCTGCAGAATGGAAATGTCTGACTAAAGTAGTTATGGCGAGGCATGAGTACACGAAAATCATCGTTAGTCAAAGTTCGAAAACACGAGACACTGTCCAGTTATGCTCGAGCGAAATACTTTACACTAAATTCAGATACCACGAGTTGGAACACTTAGTACACTACTAAAGTTTATGAATTGGTTCAATATAAGCGGCTTGAAATAAGCAGATTAAATTCCACTTTACGATTAATTATTCACTTTGTAGTATTCTCATCATAATTAATCTAACCGTAATACTATAAAGATTATCTAGTGTTTGCCGAAACTTAAAAATGTATGAAACAACAAGACCTTAAGATATAAAAGTAATATTTACTTAGCTATTTTATAAAAAATGTTAATATACTCGTATTCATATAAGTCTGAGTAATCCACTGGGACATTACAAGACAAGGCAATGTTTGCTATAGCCAACGGCGGCTATAAAATATTTTTACTTTTATGAAGGGCTTGCTGGGATTCGTACGTGGCGTATCGATATCGTTTTATACTGTTTTCCTTTTTATTATTACTAGTGGTCGTAGTCGTAGTGGTCAGGGTACGAAATTCGACCAAATCAAGAAGAGAAAAAGTTTTTACCTGTATGATGATGTTGTTATTCTGATAATTCGTGCACATTTAAATGTACATATCTCTCAAAATCACTTATTTATCCTGAAGTATATGCAATTACTGAAATCGTAAACTACAATAATTGCTTTGAACCAGCAATAGCAAATTATATATATTATGTTGTTATTGCAGATTGCTGCTACAGATCTTTAGAAAATAAAAAAAAAATGTCCTGCTACATATCGTTGTATACACGATACCTGTGCCGAAAATGATATTTAAAAAAATTCTGTCTGTCTGTCTGTTTGTTCCGGCTAATCTCTGAAATGGCTGGACCGATTTTGACGGGACTTTTTTTGTCAGGTAGCTGATATAACAAGGAGTAACTTAGGGTACCTACATTTATTTTCGAAAAGTAAAGTAATGATGCAATGCCCGCGCGCAGCTCACGCGCATGCCACCACTGGGCCGTTACGTCGAGCGCCTCCCACCACTTTTGCCACCTACGAATCAATATCACATTTAGAAAATATTGTAAAAAAGAAATTTTTCAATAAAGCTAATACAAAAAACTGAAAATAAATGTGTAACGGGAGTTTACCGCCGCTCGCTAAGAGATGGCGCCACCGTAGAATTAGATCGCGGTAAGGTTTCGTTACAAAGGTTGATAATTAAAATAAAAACGCAGAAACCAAAAAAAAAAAACTATATAAACTAATTAACTTTTTTCTTAAATTCCACACAGACGAAGTCGCGGGCACAGCTAGTTTCTCATAAGATTACACAAAGTCACTCACTGAGAAACGTATACAATCCAATGTTTATACATATTTGGGCGAGCATACAAAATATGTATGTACATTGTACTTGCACTGATCGGTAAACCTATTTATATTTTGTTAAATTAAAATCACCTTTAATACGTTTATTACAAAGTAACAAGGCTTTTTAATAGAGAATTTTAAAAACTATTTTACATATCGAATGTTTTGGTTACTTCGCTTAAAATTAATTCAAAAGTCCGACAGTGGCAAAAATGTACAAAACTAGGTTTATACAATGTCCATGTATAACATAAATGTTATCGCAAGATACGTAGGTGTGGTATGGTACGTTTTCGTTGTATATGCGTCTTGCATAAAGATTTTTATATTATTCTTATACGACACGTCATATGCATAGACAATCCTTCTGAGAAATAAAAAATCGGTCTCGGGCAATCATGTTTGTGTCATCATCATCACTGGAGGTAGGTCTCCCATATGTGAAAGGCCTGGATGGGTACCACCGTCATGTCTTTTTCTCCCGCTAAGCAGCAGTGTAAATGCACTGTTGTGTTCCAGTATGAAGGACATTGTAGTCAGAGTAACTACTGGACATGATGAGACTTAACATCTTATGTCTCAGAATGCCAAACATTGCTTTGTAATTCACATTTTTGTTTGGTTTTGTCACTGCTCATTAGCGCTCGTATCGCTTACCATCAGGCGAATGGCATACTCGTCTCGCCATTCATTGGAATTAATTAAAAAAATATTTATGATCAGGGGGGTTTCTCTGTGATCCAAAACGAAACTCGAATATTCAGACATTCGACGTCCTAAGTAAGTTATTACTCCCAAGCTTACCAAATCTAGAAATCAATATTGTAAGTGATACTTATAATTTACTCCGAAGTCAGTCTATGGTTATAACATGCGATAGAGTATTGGAACATTTTGTTGAGTACCTAGGCACCTTCGTATAGTACAACGTTCTCTCTTTCTCGTTATTTTTAAATCCATCCCATGGTTGACTGTAAGACATTGCTTTAAGCGATAAGACCGCCATTTTTACTTTTTTTTTAGTTTCTGAATATTGTACTTGTTTTTTTTATGTGTACAATAAACATTTAAATAAGTAAGTTAATAAATTTAAATAAGTTTTAAATAAGAGTTTTGTTTCGGATCCTAGAGTAACAATGATCCCCAGGATCGCGATGTTTTGTAGCATATTGGAGCTAAAAGGTCTATGCGGCATCAAATTAATTTGAAACCAAATCCGCGATAAAATACGTAGAAAATAGTTTTATGTATTTCAATGTATAACATTCTCATAAATAAAAAAAAACATTAATCCATGTTCCTACTTTACCATAACAATTTTATGTCTTGAGTATCGGAAAGTATGAGGCTCATTTGGGTTCAGCAATCGACCCGTGTCAAATATTTGTAATGTTTGATAGTTTGAAAGAAAACTACTATTTACGGATTTGGTGTATTTTTACGTTTCTACTTCCGTGTCACGGGGCGGACTTGACTGGAATAATAGTTTTATTTCAATGTGTAACATTCGCGTAAATTTAAACCATAATGTTTGATATTGCGATGCACGTGTCATATCTGGTTTTTCTTTCGATCAGAGAGCTCTATGAGATAAATAAAATATATGTATGTAATACTGTAAAATATGAAATGGAGAGTTTGACTAATAAAATGAAACTAAGAGATGAAGCCGCGACTTTCGAACTTTATAAGGCCATAAACCTTCGCTCGTATAACGTTTTATGTCAATTTTGTTTGCAAGAAAGACAAAAAGCAACGTTATTATGAAACATCTTAATATAGCTACTAACAAACATAAAGGTATTCAGATAAAAATAAAATAAAATATTTAACTTCAAACATTAAATGTAGAAAAGATAACACGAAATGCAAAAAAAATACGAAATATTATGGTTAGCATCATCATCCAGTAACAAAATGTCTTAAAATAATTGAATTAATAGAAAATATAGTTATTTTTTTATCTTAAAAATAACATATTTAAAAAATGTTCATTGAATACACAGCGATATATCAGCCGTGACAGGTGAATTAAATTATGACAGATGCCGCCAGGCATAACTATTGACAGAACAGTAATTAGTATCGTGACTACCCGCAATTATTAATTTTATTTTTCGGACATCGAAAGCTATGAATTAACATTTTTTTTACCTTATTGGATATGGACGGTATACAGTATACTGGAAGCATTAAAATATAAAACTTAAGTTTGGACATATTTTTTATTTGTTTCATTTGCAATACGTCAAGATTTTTGTGGTTGGAAGTAATCATCAAGAGGCTAAGAAAACGAATTCGCTTAGCAAGTTGATGCCACGTGGGCTATTGCAGTAAATAAATTGCACCCGCCCACTGAGTCGAGCTGAATCAGCGTGATGGACTAATGGGCAAGTCCTCCCACATAACGTATGCAGAGATTCTTTCACACCAGCGGGCCATTGGTCTCTACCTACCACTTTATAAGTTCCAACTAAAATTCAAACGTACAATTTTCGGTTTTTGTGACGGTAGTTACTAGTTACCATAATGTCTCAAGCCATTTTAGGCTATAAATCACGTTAAACGTACAATAAAGTGGCGATTTCTTATAATTAATACGTCACGTCCAACGGCGTGTGTTAAAAAATCATTTATAAATGTTGATACACCGCGGACTCCTAATTGTGTTACTTGTACATTTTGAGAATGAGGGTAACTAGCACACACACCGGCGTCTGATGATTAAACCGTATAATTGATATAATTCGTACATTTAGCTCTTTGTGGATTTAAAAAGTGGCTTTGTTTGCTAGCAACTTTATTCCGGCGAATTAGGTCACATAGTAATTTTGTGAGTTTAAATTGGAATTTGTGAAGGAAAAAGCAACTCTTATTACAGCCCGAGGGAACCTTGCATTGATGTTTCGTGAAGCATTATTGAGGTTTCTTCGGCATTGTGTTTCCAATATCGCTTAGATTATTCAATTGAACAAAACATATTTTTAAATAAAGTAGTACCCAAAAGTTCTTATCCCACATTACGACAAACTTATCGGTCTCTTAAACACCAAACCCGAAAAAATATCTCTGGATCACAAAAAACTTACCTATGTTTTGTCGCGAAGATCAATCTGTGATCCCTCGTTTTACAGCCGGCGTCTAACCAAGTGCGTCACGGAGGCTTCTAACTTTACCACCTAAGTTCAACAGATATTTCAATCAGCTAACTTGAAGCTAAATTCCCGTACGGTTAATAACGTTCCTAAGGCCTTGCAGCAATTACGATTTATCTGAAGTTGTAACTGGTCATGGGCGGCGATGCCTATCAATCGCTTGACCCGCGCGGCCTTGAGCGTCGGGAGAAGGATCGCGAAAGAATACTATATCGTAAAATTAATTAGGAAAAACAATTAAGAAATATTTAGGTATTGTTATGCTTGCTATGAAAATGCTAGGCTAGCTTTTTGTCTTAACTCGTTATTTTTAATTGTGCAAGAGAGCATTGTAATATCACATTAATTAACACTATGTGAAGTGCAGATGCACTAAAAATAATCCACCGAGGTCAAAAGTTTTTTGCTACAAAAAGTTAATGGAAAAAAGTTGCCACTATTATATTTAACAAAGCAGTTGTGGGGTGTTTACACATGATTAGTGAACGGTCCAAAAATAATGTCGGCTAACGAGAGGTGTAAGTGTGGACTTCCCTTGACTTCCATGCATAAGGCTGCCTTAATTGCTTCTTTTCATACATATCCGTGTATATATGCCTTAACAGACGTCCAAAGTATAAGAATCGCACTTATTTTGCTCACGGACTTCATGTAATAATATGGAGATACGAGTTTTTTTTTTTCAATTTCCATTGGCGGGCAGGCAATCTGACTGTCCACCGGATGGTAGATGCTGGATACACGTGAAGCTCAGCTTACAAATAAGTATTTCGTTTTCTTCCCATCTGAAAGGTTTAAAAATTGGATACAGTTTATCTACATTATGTGAGCAGGCTAAGCTAAGAAAATAATTCAGCGTGCTTTAAAAGACGATTGAGTGTACCTAGTCGCCAGTTGAGCGTCAAATTTTATAAAGTCTAGTTTAAGATTTCGGGCACAATAATTAGGATTTAATGTTTAGAGAGAGAAAATATAATAGTTTTGGGTAATTTGAAGTGGATTTTTTGTAATTAAGATAAGGATTTCGATATTTCATATCATTATACTGTCTGGCCGAAATAGCTAATTATACCGAGACCACATACAAAATTCATTTATTTTAACGATAGTAATGTGGACACGAGATTAATGAGTTAAAAATAATAATGAATACCGCAACGCCAATAACCTTTAATATGTAATTATGCAAAACCATACATTGGTGGTCGCTTTTTGTGTGGAACTGACATAATATATGTATATTTGTCAGGATATTTAGATGTGCGCATCGTAAAACAAAATAGTAAAACAAAAGTCAAATCTCTCTTTCGTATGATCTCTTGCGGCATTTATCCCGTACAGATGTGGGATAACTTATCTCAGTTTTTTTTAAAATTGCAATGAATAGAGAGATGAGCTTTCCATTCGCTTGAATGTAAGCGATACTCTACCGCTCATGAACAGTAGCAAAACCAAACAACACCATAAATTACAAAGCAACGCTTGGTATTCTACTGCGTTCACCATTCTGAGCCTTAACATTTTAAGTATCAATAATTACTCTGACGACAATGCACTTCTAATCGAAACACAACAATGCATTTACACTGCTGTTTGGTGGCAAAAATAGACTCTGCGGTGGTACGTAAAATAAAGCAAGATACTGCCTGCTATAAAAATCAATTTTTAAAATTCATACTTCTTCCTTGGTATCGGATATAATATTTCCGATTATCTCGACTTTGAGTCGGAATATGAAATAAGAACTTAGCATATCAGGACTGAGATAGTCTCTCGAGTCATTATTCTTATCGCGTCATAACCGTATAACTGCCTAGGCTTCAACTAAAACTGTCAGTTTGAATAAGCTTCTTACGTCACCGGTCTTTCATATTCTACTGATGTGCGCCTTTGTTTGCATGGGCATAGAGTTCCAATTTGCACTTACATTACGCTAATATTTCAGTCATGTGTCATGAAAAACGTATTTTTTATAGCATAAGCATTGTGGGAAGATACTCGTATTATGAATGAACAATCGTAAGACTAGGGGAATTGTTGAAATAGAAATGAAATTTATAATTGAAAAGTGGAATTGCAGATGAGATGTTGTCCAGTCGTAAGTAATGTATTCCCCCATCGTCTGTAGTGTAGTTGGTAGTGAAGCCGAATCTAAATTGAGAGGCGGCGAATTCGATTGTTTTGTGTCTGAGAAATATTCATTTCGATTCTGCGTGTCCGGAGACTATATTTTTTCTTAGTTTTTTATAACAATAGTACAAGATCAGGCATGTTAATGCCAGTTCAATATCCCAACAACAAAAAGGAAATATTTTTTAAACACTGACATCACGTCATGAACCCATATTAACTTGTAAGTCACATCGCCCTTACAAGCGATAGTTTACGCGAGTACTGCCATGGCGTATTCACAGCACGCGCAAACGAGGCGTCTAGCCGCGTACGTTTATAATCAGTTCCTTTGAAGATAACATCCTTGTACCCGCGTCCTTACCTTTTATGACTCAACGACCATTGCGTACAGTGCAGTCAGCCCCTTAAATGGCACTGGTTTATTCAACTCGAGAGTGAAACTTTCGAAAGTTCTGAGACTCGTTTTGACTAAACTGCAGTTTACGGGAAGTGCATCCAGACAGAGTGGATGTACTAGTGATAAATTGTTGGTTGAAATGATATTGCTGGCTTGATAAAATTCAATAAGTCGTTCAGTGATCCTATCTGTGATCGCTGATACGACGTGACCGTTCTGTGGGTCACCACTTACACCTTGTGAATTGTGTCGTTATTTAATTGTGGGTGATTTAATATTGAACCATCAGAGTAAGATTTATAAGTTCGCAGTTTGATTGTACTGATGAAACAATTCCTAGGGTATTATCAAGCTAGCCCTAGCTAGATGTCATCGACCCCACATCTCGGGTCAAAGCTAACATTCGCGCTTTGAATAAAATATACAACAGACAGCTGGAATGCGCGTCAGGGTACAATTGTGTTGTGCTGACTCCGCCACTATGCCGGCGAATTGTGACAAAATTCGCATCATAAAAGCCAGATCAAACATCCGAAAATCCCGATATAATAACAGCGTGTTATTGTGAGTTCTGAGAATAAAAAATTGAAAACAAACTATTTATGTCTCTGACATCACTTTTTCCTGGAGTAGTGATTTAAAATTTCGTGGGAATGTATTATACGTTGCAGCGGCTGACATGAATAGTTTTAGGTAAATGTCGGTAAATATTGAAGTGCAAATCACGGCGGCAGTGCTTTCCGATAAGCTCGATAACCTAGTAATTTGATATAAGGCTGCGGGCACGAAACTAGCGATGGCGGAGCGGTGGCGGGGCGATGCGGCGGCGGAGCGGGGCGATGAAGAGTAGTATTTCGCGTGGGCACGAAACATGACGGTCGATCAGTCGCTTATATACCAAGAGCCCGTGGCCGCCAGACCTTCGTTATTTTATAAAAGCTGAAAGTTTGTCTGCGCATGCCTCTAACATAGGCATCACACGATCACCTATTATGAAGTTCCGATCGTGGTTGCTTTGGAAGTTATGAGCTTTAATGTTTATGGCAAGATGAAAGAACCATCAAAAGTGTCTGAATACCAAGGAAATATTTGTTTGTAGTTGCCTTAATAACATATATAAAATTCGGCTTCTATAATAATTATAACTTCGGCAAAATTACATGTTATTAAATATTACGCTATTTTCAAACTTTAACATAATGCAATTTTGTCAGCGTTGTAGTATAAAAGCTGAATTTTATACAACGTGTAACAGGATTAATTCACAACCTCAGACACCCCAACTTTAAAATATTATTGCAATCATAGTTTATGCTTTGACATCGTACTATCATAATTACAAAATCTTTTATTTATGAAATTAGTTATACCAAATGTAGGCACTTAACATGGTCACCTTACGAGTTACAAATAAGAGTGTACTACTACACACGCTCGCCGGACACGCACACATGTACACAAGACACATTCACACGAGTACCTAACGCCGGTCGCCGACCGCTGCGCCGCGCCGGCAGAAACAGCTGACAATATACGAAATACAAATTACAAATTACGTACGTAACTGATTACTGGGTGGTTTGGTAAACAAATTATTATTTATTTAATCTGTAAGCATAACATTTGTGTTTTAACTATAAAATCTAAATATTTTACTTACTAGATATAATGCGTACGAACCCAACATAAGACAATATTTTGCATGAATCGGCTATAAAATATTATTAATTTCACTTCCCCTAAACTTAGTTCCTACAGGCGGGCAGGATACGGGCGTCATTTATTTTGCATTATTATTGAATAAGATAATAAGATAACGCAATATCTAACAACGAATACTAGATTGGGAATCACAACCTAATCACAACACAAAAAAATACAACAAAATTAACTTACGTGTTACATGGCACTCATGAGGCGATTTCTTTTTAAAATATGTTCGACATGTCCACCACCTTGATACACTTTGATGCACATTTGCGTAATTGTTCACGTAATTTATGTAAAACTTCAGTGTCACTCTTCACTTTTAGGAATTTGCTCCACATTACCCTCCTCATCCTGGATCCTCCACATTAGTACTTTCACTGAAGTATACCAGAGATTTATTACGTCCCCACAAAAAAAGTCAAGAGACGTCAAGTCAGGTCAGGTGACCTAGGAGGCCATTGCACAGGTTCGCCGCGACCTATCCAGCGCTCTCCGAACTCAGCATCGAGATACCGTCAGACATGCCAATGATACATTATCACCACACAGTGCCAAAGTTCTCACCATTTCAGTGTATTTGAATATTCGAATACCGATAAGACATCGCGCGCGAAAGTTATCGAAATATCTACTTAACACTTAAACACAAGTAGACACAGATAACTGCGGTGCACGACTAGATTTTTTTCACATATTCGGTGCCCATTTAGGGATTGCAATAACGGGATATCTGACACACCGGGATTCCGCATACATTGTAGCAAAATTACAAACCGAATTTAATCACCATTTTAACGTTCCCCGAAATTATTTTTCATAGAAATACCTATTTGTTGTTTCTTTTCATATTGATTTTGTTACATTTAATTTGTTTCATTTAAGTGCATGTATTGCGCGGGATTTGGATCGCCCGGCCTTGCAAATACCGGGAGTAATTTTTTTCGCGGCGCATCCCTATACCGCCGCGCGCGCCATCGTTTGTCGAATGGATCAAATTGCATTAAACAATAGCTGCATCCTGCTCTATCTAGTTGTAGTTAAATGTGCGGAAAAGAGAATATGATAGTTATTTATTTTGGTAGCTTATTACGTTTATTGAGGCCTATCGTTGTGTGCGTTTGATTAATGATAGATTGCTTAAATAAACTTTATAACTATCGAAATAAAGTTCATTTTTGTTCATTATTTAGTTTATTAGAGTATTCGTTTAGTGATTCATTTAAAAATGATCTTATGTGCTGGAGTTACGTTTCAATTTCGTTTGTTCGGAGTACTAAACGAAGGAGTGTCTGTAATTTACTTGGTCTTAACTAATTATTTTGAAAAAAATACCTACCGAAAAAAATGTTGATATCGGTTCAGTAGCTGATTCTGAACGTACTACTTTCCGCTTTTACATTTAAATCTGTTACATGTTGTATATGTTGTTAAAACAACTATAAAAAAATATTTCCTTAGTATTCAGATACTTTTGATGGTTCTTTCATCTTGCCAGAAACATTAAAGCTCATAACTTCCAAAGCAACCACGATCGGCACTTCATAATAGCTGATCGTGTGATGCTTATGTCAGAGGCATGCGCCCACAAACTATCAGCTTTTATAAAATAACGAAGGTCTGGCGGCCACGGGCTCTTGGTCTATTAGTTATGACAAGGAAATATAGATCAAGTCGGCATTGCTGCAGATACTACACTTCATATATTTGTTAAATTTCTACCTACTGTTTCAGAATAATGTAAAATAAAATATAAAAACAAAATATGATAATGTAATATACATTACATAACAACTTATAAATTTTTAATTATTTCTAAGGCTACAATATTAGATAGATTTTAAAAACAACAGTACCTATAATTGATGTATTCTACTAGAATATCTGCATCTGTCCATATACGTCCCACTGCAGGGTACGGGCTGTTGGACAGTACGATTGAGAGTGGTTAGGCTATAAGTATAATCCACCACGCTATTAGATTATACTTTTGTTTAAAAAATATGGTTAACTTAAAGATATATTTACAATTCCCAATGTATGTAAATAAACGAAAACTTCGATTTTTACCTATTTGTCCGTAACATTAATCTTATTCGTCACACTCGCGCCGCTGTCGCCCTCCTGCCGCCTGTGCAACGCTCGATCGCCCCGCCCCGCTGTCGCGTGTTTCGTGCGCGTCACCTTAAGGCTGCGGGCACGAAACTAGCGATGGCGGAGCGGTGGCGGGGCGATGCGGCGGCGGAGCGGCGGCGATGCATTCAAAAGCATGGACAGTATAGGTGACGCGCACGAAACACGCGACAGCGGGGCGGGGCGATCGAGCGTTGCACAGGCGGCAGGAGGGCGACAGCGGCGCGAGTGTGACGAATAAGATTAATGTTACGGACAAATAGGTAAAAATCGAAGTTTTCGTTTATTTACATACATTGGGAATTGTAAATATATGTTTAAATTAACTATATTTTTTAAACAAAAGTATAATCTAATAGCGTGGTGGATTATACTTATAGCCTAACCACTCTCAATCGTACTGTCCAACAGCCCGTACCCTGCAGTGGGACGTATATGGACAGATGCAGATATTCTAGTAGAATACATCAATTATAGGTACTGTTGTTTTTAAAATCTATCTAATATTGTAGCCTTAGAAATAATTAAAAATTTATAAGTTGTTATGTAATGTATATTACATTATCATATTTTGTTTTTATATTTTATTTTACATTATTCTGAAACAGTAGGTAGAAATTTAACAAATATATGAAGTGTAGTATCTGCAGCAATGCCGACTTGATCTATATTTCCTTGTCATAACTAATAGACCAAGAGCCCGTGGCCGCCAGACCTTCGTTATTTTATAAAAGCTGATAGTTTGTGGGCGCATGCCTCTGACATAAGCATCACACGATCAGCTATTATGAAGTGCCGATCGTGGTTGCTTTGGAAGTTATGAGCTTTAATGTTTCTGGCAAGATGAAAGAACCATCAAAAGTATCTGAATACTAAGGAAATATTTTTTTATAGTTGTTTTAACAACATATATAAAATTCAGCTTTTATACTACAACGCTGACCAAATTGCATTATGTTAAAGTTTGAAAATAGCGTAATATTTAATAACATGTAATTTTGCCGAAGTTATATTATAGAAGCCGAATTTTATATATGTTATTAAGGCAACTACAAACAAATATTTCCTTGGTATTCAGACACTTTTGATGGTTCTTTCATCTTGCCATAAACATTAAAGCTCATAACTTCTAAAGCAACCACGATCGGAACTTCATAATAGGTGATCGTGTGATGCCTATGTTAGAGGCATGCGCAGACAAACTTTCAGCTTTTATAAAATAACGAAGGTCTGGCGGCCACGGGCTCTTGGTATATAAGCGACTGATCGACCGTCATGTTTCGTGCCCACGCGAAATACTACTCTTCATCGCCCCGCTCCGCCGCCGCATCGCCCCGCCACCGCTCCGCCATCGCTAGTTTCGTGCCCGCAGCCTTAATGTTATCAGACATCAGACGCGGTTGATAAGAGGTTACGGTTACCAAGTGTAGGTGCACCAGGGAGGGTGAAATTTTAAAAAGGGAAGTCAGTTTCATAAGAGAATGACGAAGGCAAAGGAAAATATATTATTTCTACGTAATAGGCAAGCCGGTGGGAATCAAGTTATATGGACGCTTTGCCTCCGAGGTGTACCGTTTAAATAAGTTATATAGACATTTTTGTATGCGCAACAAGTGACCTACCGACGACTTAAAACCATTGTAAAACTTTGTGAAATATAGACTTTATTAGCTTGTATATACATTTGCATACAGCTTAAATAGAATCATACTATTAAGACGGTACATAATTCCATGAAGTTTTGTGAAATTCAAGACGGAATTGATTTACTTTGTGTATGAAAAACATCGCACAAGATTTGTAAATTAATGTTGTCATAAGACTAAAAGTACGGTTACAAGATGTATTTATTCCTCTTTGCTTGACCTAGTTCCACACTTACCTGAAGTTAGAGAGACATGAATTCAGCAGTGTTTAAGAATCATTTGACTCATAATTTCACGGGATTATTCTATAGAAACGATACGAACTTCGAATGTTCGGATGTTTGACGTCCGTAGTAAGATATAATATTCATACTTTTAAAATTCAATACTATCGTCTATTATACTTATAATTTTCTTTGAACTTAGTCTATGGTTAATAATAATCATTATCAAATATTCGCATCAAAAACGACATACATATGTTGTATGGTATGGTATAGGTTTCGACATACGACAGAGGAAACTAATATTTTTGGATTATCCAGGCGTCCGAACATTCTCAGTTCGTATCGTTTTTATATAGTAACACTCCAGGCTGCGGCTTGACATCGACTTTTTGGGAGTACATATTTCTAGCACATTCTGGTACATTCTTTCTACTAGCAAGTCCATCAGTGTTTGTTTTGTCATCAGTACGGTCCCGTGAACCCGCTGTTCCTGCCGGTGACCGCTCCCAAGTCCCCTGGCTTCACCGCGGTGATACTCACGTACGACCGCGTGGACAGCCTGTTCACGCTCATCCGTAAGCTGGTGCGCACGCCCAGCCTCGCCAAGATCCTCGTCGTGTGGAACAACCAGAGGAAAGCACCGCCGCCTTGTGAGTACATTGTAGCTTGCTTTTGTTCTGACAAACTGTTCTTGACCCTTATCACTACCAAGGTCTATGCGTGGTGGTGACCAATTATCGGGCGATAAAAAATACTGGTGTTATAAAGAGACTTACAACGTGTATTTTTTTTTATTTCAATGAATAGTGAGACGAGCGTGCCGTTCGCCTGATGGTAAGCAATACGATCGCTGATGAACAGTAGCAAAATCAAACAATACCATGAATTAAATGCAATGCGTGGCATGCCACTGCGCTCGCCATCCTAAGATATAAGATGTTAAGTCTCAATATTTCCGGTAGTTACTCTGGCTACAATGTCCTTCAAATCGAAATACCACAGTGCATTTATGTACCCTGCTGTTTGGCGGGAGAAATAGACACAACCATCTTACATATGAGAGATGTCTTCGCCTGATTGTATTCGGTTATACACAGCATGAATGGGACGTATCAGCTTTCCTGTTGCATTATATTCGGTGATTGCCAGATCCAGTTTAATTAAGATAAAACTAGCGAATAGGGTAGGCCGTCAACCATAAAAGTAAAGCTGGTGGTAGGACATTTTTATAGCCTCAGCTACCATAGTCCTCAGCGGTGAAGGAACCATCATTGTAGGCCACGTCATGTTTCGGGTTCATGAGACATCATTCCGAAGTGTTAAGATGAGTCCAGCATAACCGCTTCAAATAACACGAGATCTAATCCAAACCCTGAAATGTTCGGAAACGAACTGTCAACTAATATGGAAAAGTCTTTAAGCTAATTAGTACTTCTAGTGTATTCCCACTGGGTTTCCAAGAAAGTCGGCGAGACATTAAAAACTTTAAACAATTTCCACACGATATAACTTAGTTGCCAAGTAAATTAAGACAGATATTACTTTCGCTTATTTTTACTCTCAGGAGTGAACGAACCAAAATTGTACTTCGTCTAGACTTGACTCAGTATTACTTAAGTTTTTGACGCTGTGCTCTAAGTATCACATCTAAGATGAGTGATCTTGCATATTTTATATTATAATAACGTTGCTATCGGGTTGTTTACGCTCTTGTGCTTTGAGAATTTTATGATTGTTTTTACCATGATAATACTTTATCTATTTAAAATGACACATAGTCCCGGCTTCAAGATTGAGATATATTTATGTCATATGTCCTGATTATCAGAAACTTTTCGTGTTCTTCCATCTAAAACATCTTTACTGGTGGTAGGTCTCTCATATGTGAGAGATCATCTGGGTAGGTACCACTGAAATGTCTATTTCTCCCGTGAAACATCAGTGTAAATGCGCTGTTCTGTTTCGGATAGAAGGACATTGTAGCCAGAGTAACTACTGGACATATTGAGACTTAACATCTTATGTCTCAGGATGGCGAGCGCAGTGGAATTTCGCTACTGTTTATGAGCTGTCGTATCGCTTACCATCAGGTGAACGGTTTGCTCGGCTCGCCATTTATTGAAACAAAAAAAAATAATATAATAACATAACTAAAACGTATATTTTTCATGACGCTCTATCTTTTTTGCAGGATTCTGACTCGCGTCTTCTAGTTTTATTGTATTCTAATTTCTAACCTTCTGAGCCACATTATGTCAACATTAATTTATCTGCTTGTATTTTTTTGAGTTGTATTAATAAAGCGAGCAAACAATTACATAATGACAGTGGTACTAATGTTGATATTAAAAACACACAAACGTTCCGTTTGGTAGAATTAAAAAGCGGAGAGTAATCAAATTAGCCGCTCTGTATAAAATTACAAAGTGAGTTTATTAACTCAGGTACGGATTTGGATATTTGCAATGGGGGTCAAGGCCACCCGTTATGAAAATAGTATCAACCTTGTATTACTGTCTCTCTTCTATATACAATTATTACAGACCCATTTTACAATTGAGAGGGGTGAAGTCTTAAAATAGAAAATATATTGAATAATTGCATAAAGTGTAACTGCGTTTGTAGTTTTAAATATAGAATGGATAGGGCGATTTGACCAAGCCTAGGTCATTCTCAATAATAATCAATTTATCGAACAAGTTATTAGAGCATTGGGCTTAGCTAGTTGATACCTGCTTATTAAATAATTTTGATCTTTCTCTTCCTTATTCCTTGTAACGTCCATATTCATAGGTACACAAGTCTATATTCTATCTACCATTTCAAACGCCTTAGGGATCAACATAATAATACGTTGTTAGTTTACCGGGACTTTATATAAATTTTAACACTGAATCCGTATCTGTATCTGTGAGCAGTATTTACAGAGTTACTAATTACTGTTTTCCTCAAATAAAAATGATTAATTTAGTCTTATTTATAATTACTTCGTTTCTTTTTTGAGACTGGTGTAAAAGACATAATAAAGTAAATCTGTTAATGAATTTAATAATCTTTTTATTTTTACCGAATGAAAATTATACCTAGTCAGGTCATAAATTCTGTCACAGGTTTAATATAAAATAATTGAAACAAATTTATTCATTATGTAACCATTTATATACCAAAATGAACTTAACAAAACATAGATTCTTATGACACTAAAGTTTATTCAAAATGACCTCCGTGATTTTGAATACAGGCCTTCAATCTGCGCGGCCAGTTGTCTATCGCAGCACGAACGAGGTCCATGTCAATATCGGCGGCTGCCTTAATCAAGGATGTCTTGAGTGACTCCAAATTGGGATGAGGCTTTGAGCACGCCTTTTCCTCCAAGTGTTGCCATATCTTGTAATCTAACGGATTCAAATCTGGACTGGAGGAGGGCCAGTCTTCGTGCCGGATGAAGTCGATTTCACGCGCCGCCAGCCAGTCTTGTGTGCTCTTCGCTCTATGAGCTGGCGCCGAATCTTGTTGGAATACCTAGTGCCTGTTATTGACCATGGTATTAGAAACAGGTTCCACAAGGTTCGGCAGGACTGTATTTTGATACACAACTGCATTCGTTTTTACACCTTTCTCACAAAAATGTACCTCTCTTAAGCCCCAATAAGAAACTCCCAGCCACACCATGAGCGAAGATGGAAAATGACCTCGTTGGACACGCGGAATACGGTTTTCTCGCTTCTTCACGACTGTGTGCGTACACCTTATCATTTTGTTTGTTGTAGCTCTCTTCTACGGAAAATTTTTTTTCATCTGATAAACGAATTTCCCGATATTTTTTTCCCGCGTACCGCTTCAACAAAGCGCGGCATCTCATCAGTCTCAGGTCCATTAGACGAGCATTTAAACGATGTCCTGTTTTTCTTCGATATGCCCCAAGCCCTAAGTCTTCATTTAACACCCTTTTCACCGTGGTTCTGCTTAACCCCAATCTTAAGGGCCAACAGTTTCTGCTTACGTTTGGGATTTCTTTGAATTCGCGCCTTCACAGCTTTTACCACTGCTGGAGTCTTAACAGACCGAGGGCGACCACTTCTTGACCTGTCATCTACACTAGAGTCTTCATTGTATCGTTTGATGGTACGATAAACGAATCTTTTGGTTATATTAAAATTGTTCAGTATGTCAAGAATTTGAATTGGCGCGTAACCGCAACGATGCAACGCAATAACTGCAACACGGTCTTCTTTAAGCGTCCACTCCATATTTAAAAATGAGTAAAATTCTAAAAAGTATACATTTTTATTTTCATGAACAATTTGAAATTTGAATTCAATAAACTTTTTTGTGGCCAGCATTCTAAAAGAAAAGTTTTTACTGTGTGACAATACTTATGACCTGACTGTGTATTTTTTATGTTATTTTTGCCGTCAACATAATGCTAGATAAATTGCCTTCAAATAATTATTGCTAACGGCATATTCAAGTTATTTCATCAATATGGATGCTCAACATTCGTTTTGGTGCACGTTTTCGATCAATATATTATCGTTATTTATTTAAACATTTATCACAGAGTAAAACAACATCATGCCAGCTAGTAACGTAAAAAATAACAGGTAGCCAAAGGCCGCTAGTCGAATCGATTGTCTTATACAAAATACTCGAAAAAGTTCAAAGGACAACGTAATGAGGATAAGGCCGAGGTTATTTAAAACAGAATGTATAGATAAATGATATTACAAACACAAAACATGTAACATTCCGATAGATCAGAAAAACTCGGAACAAAATAATTACGAGATGTCGCAGTGCCTGCTTTCTCATTACATGTCGTTAATTTGAGTATACGCAGTCATTAATTCAGCCTCCGGGGCGCAGTTGGTTAGACGCCGGTTGTGGAACGTGAGGCCGCGGGTTCGATACCCGCAATGAGACAGATATTTGTGTGATACACTGGTATTTGTTTCAGGTCTGGGTGCTTGTGAAACCGAAAAGTCGCTCGTAATTCTTGACACCCACGACAAAAGACTTGACCTTAATGTGAGGTCAGGACTATGTATGTGAATGTTAGGTGAATTAATATTTATTTATTAATGAAGTGACTTGATTTTCAATTATATCTTTGTTTAGAGTGACGACTGAGCAAATCTATGGTTCTCTAGTTCATACATTTTCACTTCCTTCCAATAGTTTTCATTCGTATTTTCGTGAGACGTAAGTACATTATCTCCACTTCAAAATAAATAAAATAAAGCTATCAAAAATGTTTTTTGGGTGAGCGTTGTCCATTTCGACCTAACGCGCATGGAATGCTAGTCTTGCCATTAATTGCTATAAAAATATTAATGGATTTTACCATCATATTATTACCATCTTTTGTCCGAAGTACTTCTTGGTTTAAACTACACTTAGCATCAGGGTGAGTGTAGTCACTATGACGCTCCAGCATAAAAAACTTAATGAATAGGATCGGTAACATTAATTATTATTCTATACGGCTTGAGCACTCTGTCTTCACGAACTACTCGAGACAATTATCTCTCGCTACTCGTCGCATTTATACCGAGCTTAATTGCTCATTATACAAAGAAAGTGCTTCCTAATTCTAAATGTCGAGTTGTCTTTATACTCGTATGTGCCAAAATAATAAAAAAACACAACTTAAAATAACCTTGCCATGACCATAGACCGCCACTTTTTAATTACCCATAACCGTGTTTGGTGTTAATTTGCAATTTTAAAATATAAAGAAGCTTTTGTCTCTGGTGGCAAAGGAAATCCTTTTATGGAGCATAAATTGTCTATGGCTTTGTGTGGTATTAAAACATTACGTATTTGGTATGTGTCGTGCCGAAATAGCACGTTTACTGTTAGTTTAGAATGAACGTGTGTGATTTATCGCTTTGTTTTTACGGTTCTATACATATATCGTAGGACGTCGAACATTTATACACAACATATTGTGGGTACCACATATAAAACATGATTTCTTTGTGAACCATTAATTGTTTATCTTTTGTAGTGTAGGCCTATTGGGAAAATCTCAAGGACAATTTTAAACTAAATTAAATATAATTTTACTTATACATATTTAATTTAGTAGGAACATTTATTTCATGTTATGTGAGAGGATTTAGGAATTAGATCACACTGCTGGACCAATGAAATTTGAGTCTAGTCTATATTAAAATAGTTGTATGCTTAGATATCATATTATGACAATTCGTTTCAGCCACAGAACTGTTGGAAGCGACCTGCATCCATCTAATCCCTCACATTTGAAAACAATCATAATTTGGGGCAGTTTTTCTACTTCCAACCGAATAATCGCTTTTTACCCTTCCTTTTACCCGAATCATACTCCATATGAATGTACGTAACGCACGAAATAAACATTTTACCTTGATGAATGGCTTCAGTACCGTTGACCTAGTAATATAGTATGCAATTAAAATATTTCACGCCGCCATTGGAATACCTTATGTATATAAATTGTGCGTTAAGCACTGCTTAAAATTATTGTTGTTCATTTATATAATATTTTATGGGTTCATAAGCTGCCGCTTTTCTCTTTGATAGGCAAAGGTTGATGATCTCAACTCATGATTTACTTATTGTATTTACAATTTTATGCATCTTCCAATGATTATGTATCTACCAGTCCATTACGTCCCACTGCAGGGCACGGGCCTCCTCTACAATCGAGATCACGATTGAGAATGGTTAGGCCATATAGTCCACCGTGATGTCCTAATGCGGGTTGGCGGACTTTACATACCTTAGACATTCTTGTAAATTTCTATGGTATGCAGGTTTCTTCACGATGTTTTTCTTCATCGTTTTAGTCTTTTTCGCCACTTTGAGATTTGACAGAATTTTGAAGAGAATTGTCTGGAGCCAGAACAATACGGCACATTCTCGGATTGTTACGTATCTCTAAATAAAAGCGTAGATGTACTAATTTTGATGAGGGGTCGCCTTGTTTTTTATGGAGGCTCTATAAATCCTTAGGAGAAATTGTTAAATTATTGGTGGTTTTCAGAACTCAAATTAAGTTTCCAATAATATGTATAAAAGTTTCATACAGAACATTTTTGATGCTACCGGTTTAGCTTAACTAACTTGGTTAATCATTAACAGCCGATAGTCAATGCAAGATAGTCTTACCTCAATTTACTCGGTTAATCATTAAGGCTTTTTGCTTTAGAACAAATAATTTTAATATGTTGCACAACTATGGTAGAAAGAGGCGCCCAATCGTTAACGTCTATACCTAAAACAAGTCTGTATTTTATCATGAGAATTGAGTATAGATAAAGCTCGTAAAACAGTTAGCCAGTAGCAAGTTATACGACTCGTTGGATTGATTTATAGTCGTCGTATTATTATAAACATACAGCACCACTTAGAAATTCATAATAATAATTTTGTCGTATTTTATCTAAGGTCATCGACTATTTATTACGTCAATGTACCCACCACGAGAAAGTCCGTCTAAAGAATTTTAAAGTTCAATGTAGTAGACTGAGACCTAGGGTGCCGAAAGGGTTGGTATTGGGCAGACAACCAGTCATACATAAGCCAAATGGTTTTATAACTTGGCTACAATTCTAGTTAAGAAGGTGTACAGACGCAATATTTTTAATGTGTTCACAGAAATGTTTTATTCAGTTCAGTCTAAGCGAGTAGAAAACCTTATTACGTTTGGTTCGAGTAATATTCAGTTATGATTTGGGGCTAAAATTAAATCGATAACATAAATTATGTACTGTACTTAAAGAAACTTTAGCGCTAGCAGACACCACACTGCCTAAATTCGTAGGGGTTCGTTAGTTTTGAAATTATTAAATGGAATTGGTTCTCAACTTCTGAGACATTGTACTTGAGATCTAAATGTTGTAGATAGCCATAACGGTAACCACTTCTCATAAAGTGAGCTCTTTCTCTTCCCTAATGGTTTCTTAGATTTATGCGAATGTTACACATTGAAATAAAACTATTATTTACGGATTTTTATCGCGAATTTGGTTTGATTTTTACATTTTTTTTGAGTTCCCGACGTTTCAATTACTTTACAGCTTTCGTGGTCACGGGGCGGACTGAGGTATTAGACGTCCGCTCTGTGACTGTTACAATTCAAGTACCCTTATTTTACAATTATTAATTTAAACAAATAATTTAAATAGCTAGTCTGTATTTGCGATCCGATCTACGCAGAAGGAGCTCACAGTGTCTTGAGGTCTGGCAGTTGGTCTTTTGGGTTCCGATTTAATTAAATGTAGTATCTTTTCTTATCTCTTCCCAATAGAAAATTACCTCGGGCTTACAACTCAAATAATAAAACTAGAAGGATTAGTTTTGATTATATTAACAGTCAACATAATTATTCATACATATAAATTGGATACTCTTGATATGATTATAAAGTATTATTAATTGTTAATGACTTCACCAACTATGTATTAATAGAGTTCGGCCTCTATCGACACTCGAAAGCTTGTTCTTGAAAGGCTCTCACATGTTTTAATTACTAACCTTTATCGGTTTACATTGTTAGTAGTTTTGCGGTACGATCTACGTTATCTACAAATTATAAAATTGTAAGAGGTAGAGTTGTATTGAAACCATTTGAATAAAACATTAAACATTTTTTGATCTTGATATAAGGTAGGATATAAGGACGGACAAAGTATTGGAAGTTGCAGAAATTCTGTGAAAGACGGCAGTTTTTAACAGGTCATATTCAAAATCCTTGAGGGCGTTTATTGTTGAGAAGTGAACTTCTCGTTCTAATGAACACATCGTAGGTCCACCTATTGTCTCGTACATTTCTTCTATTTTCTTCCACTATCCCAATGTTGTGAACAACAGTTTTGAAATTGAGTTCGGCGTGACAACAGTCTGTAAATTTATAAGTGACCTTTTCGAAAAGCAGATTTGAATATTTAACGATAAATTATAATGCAACGATAAAATATATTGTAAATCTCGAAATAATAAATTAACTTATATTTTTCCAAGCACATTTTGAAATAGATGAGGCGAAGTCTCGTAGAGCATAGCAATTATGATCCGAGGGCGTAGTACGTACGACTTACAGTGTCCTCTGACTTGTAAAGTGCTTTCATGCTTGAGATTTTGGCGGGCACTTCACATTTAGGTTTAAGCGTTCATTGCACTAGTGTAGTGTTCGTAAAATTAAATTTACGTTTGCTTTTATTATCAAAGGTTTTGTTATAGCTTGAAAAGTAGACGCCCTTTACCTGATGATTGATAGACATGGTAGTGAAGAATTATTATCTTTTATTTTTTTTGTACAGGTTGATCTTGAAATATGATATTTAATTTAACCCACGTGTTGTTGTTATCATACCAGTTGTACAAAATTTTAAAAAAATACGTTTTGAAATTTTAGCAAAAATCGTTATTTTAGTTTCAAAGATTTTTGGCCAACCCGTATTATTATTCTGGATTATAAGATTATTGGCTCTCTTATGTTCTTTGACAACACGAAGTCCGTGCTTTCTTGGCCGACTTCGAGACCCTGTATCTTGACCCAGCTATATCGAGGCCCTGGCAAATGTTACCAATGCACTTGTGTGGTTTTCCCGATACGATTGAACCATCTCAAGCGACATTCTTGGAATTGCTCCGCCAGTTAATGCCTCTTGCCATTTGACATTTGAAATAACTCAGGTTATCAATAGATTTTTGAATATTTTTTAAATCCTTTTGATTCCTAACGTAACATAAAGTTACACCAGATGTCCGAAAACTAAGATATGTATTGGATAATTCTATGTAATTAATAACGGTACCTATAAAGGGCTTAAATATTTACAATAATTACTAATGAAACAGTTATATTGCTTCTAAATCTCGTAATGAAGACTATAAAGCGTGAATAGATCCACAGAATGTTCGTATGCAAACTTATCTCAATAGCAATCTATGAACACTAATATGAAATCAAAACACGGAGATCTAAATAAAAGCGGCGTGTATCAATAAAAACCCTTATTGAATATGCACACGTGCAAATCAACAAGATCAACCGGATTATCTCGACGCACGCAACGCAATGGACCATGCTGCGAGCTGCGCATCACATGCAACATTATAAACCTTATTGCAAAGTAATACGGAGTCTTTTCCAACATACTTTATGAGATAAATCGTGACAATGTAATAGAAAGTTGCAGACAAATCTCAACCCTACTTAATGTGTATTTAAGAATATTTTTGCGTATTATAACCGTGAAGTGGTTAATTAAAAGCTATCGATGGAATGTAAATTCGAGGCGAATGTTTTCAAATGTCATAATAATTTTTCTTTTCACTTTTCTGCGTAAACGAAACGACATCTGATGTGTCTTAATTATTGCATTTATCTGCATTCATGGTGTGTATAGTCTACCAATGTGTGGACTGTTGCAGGGAATGTTATACCAAATATTAAAGATTCTAGTCAAGTCATATCATGCTAAAGTCTATGCTTCTTTAACGATGCCATTCTTTCTGGTCCTGTATAAGTCTTATTCAAGACTTGTCGGTATACTACAAGGTCTGAACATTAGGTTGGTGTGCTGTCTCTAGGTCTCCAGCCGTTCTTAGGTGCCATTATGTGATTACCCTGGTTTACCTGTTCATCCTGCCTAACGATTCTAGCCCATCCCTATTTTAGCTTCGCGATGCATGTGATATTTCTTGGCTTGGCGACGTTGTACTTCCACATTTGGCACTCGATTCACATAGTGGATTCCCAGCATGTTCTGTTTCATAAATTGCTGTATGCATTGTCAGGATTATTTTTAATACCAACGAGTTGCTAGTTGTTTCATGTAATGGGACGTGCAGTGCTATCAAAATTGTCGCACTAAGAGATTAGTTTGCCGGCCTGATTATAACACGATATAAGTACACCGGTCGTTGCAGAACCCAAGACATTTGCGTTGGTCAGATATCCGGAATCCTTACATTTTGTATGATGGCCGCGACAAATACTAATATTCACACCATCGATTTTTTCGATTTCGCCATCACTGTCTTTTCCACATTGAAATATAAAATACAGGAAAAGAGAAAACGCTCTAGTAATAATACACACCAGATATTAGACTTGTATTGATACAGAACTTGTTATTGACGCGGTCCGTTCCGTAAAAGTATACATTCTGTATCAGCCCATATACGTCCCGCTGCAGGGCACCGGCCTCCTCTACAATCGAGAGTACGATTGAGGGTGTTAAATGTTTACATTATCATAAGCAGGTTTATTTTACACCTAGTTTTTTGGTATATTCTGATTTAACCAACATTTAAAAGACTCGATCTTAGTGTGGAGGACTATGTATGTGACTGTTGGGTATATTTATTTATTTATTTACTTTGTACCTAAATATTGTGAGATTATACAAGTATCTTCAAATAACCTTAGGCTCAAACTTGGGACCTATTTTAAGGCGATCCGACCTGCCTTAAGATATATCCATGAGATTACAAAATAGTGTTTTATTAACCGGCTGACAGAAATACTACGATAGACGCAGATTCAAAGGACAAATGGTAGTGTCTACTGTCTATAGACCCGCATAAATCACGGTCTTTGTCAGTTGAAATCTCAGCGTCTGTTTTAAAAGATTTTATATTAGATCTCTGAGCACAGGGCTAGACTTTCTCCTTTAAAAATCGGTGGTAAACAAAATATGTTCATGTTAAACTTTTAGGTCCCTTAGTTTACTTGTTTATTTCTCTTTTTACTATTTAACGTTTAACACATAGTTCAATTATAAAGGCTTACAATGAAAAACATTTTTTGTTGGGTGTTACTAATAATAAAATAAATATAAATATATTAATAGTAGTGCGTGGTGGCCTGTTGGTAAACGGACTAGACGCGACTGCCAACATGTTCACGGTGGTCGCGGGTTCGAATCCCAGGGCACACCTTTGACTTTTCGGAGTCATGTGTGTATTGATAGTCAATCACCACGCACTAAAACGGTGAAGGAAAACATCGTGAGGAAACCTGCATACCATAGCGATTTATAAGAATTTCTATGGTATGTAAGTCCGCCGCACTAGGCCAGCGTGGTGGACTATATGGCCTAACCACTCTCAATCGTACTGACGATTGTAGAGTAGGCCCGTGCCCTGTGGGTCCTATATGGGCTGATACATACATATCAATAGTGTTTCGTAGGCTTTTTTTAATACAACAGGTTCGGTAAACGAGCAAATAGGTCACCTGATCGTAAGTGATCACTGCCGCCCACGAACATCCATAACGCTGGGGTCGTATGTGTTGGCCGAACAAATCGGAAGGTGAGCGCGAAAGAAAAACAAAAGAAAAAGGAAAGGGTTATAAAATAAAGGCGCGGTAATAAAGGTGTCTATAAAAAGAAGAGTAGTTTCGTTAGTTCAGAAACTTTAACCACTGTAACTTCGCCCGCGCCAAATGTTCCTTAACTTAGCCACCGGTACATTTATATTGTAAGTTGTAGTGGCACACATACAAACAGAATCATCATCTTCCACAGTCTTTAGATTCCTATTGCTGGGTACCTATACATATCGTAGTCACGCCTATACTACATAAGGGTAGGTAGAGACTCTCCCTTATTCATTAGGACACAACGCAGTTCAAATGCCGTCAATATGAGCTAACTCAAAAAATTGATCATAGATGTTAAACATCACTAATCGGCAATTTAACAGCTCATTAACTTTAAAATTTACGAGACCATTGTTTAAGCAAGTTTTAAGCAGAAGAATGATGCTAGTCTTTTAGCAGGACGTTTGATATTACTGAATGAAACAACATTTTCTCTGTGAAGTAGCAGTTAAAGTATGTAGAAAATACCATTATGAATAGCAAAACTTAATGAACGTTTTATCACTTCTTAACATGATTTAACTAATTTACGTTTTTGTGGTTTGTTAGCGGTATTTTATGAATAAGGAGTATATACAGCATAGCTAAGCTAATGAGTTGATTTAGCCTAGCCTTATTCCAATCGATGCTCAAGTCCTTTCAACCATCCATTCACTTAAACTAGAGTCATACACCCATATCTTCCAAGAAATAAGATCAATAAACACGCGATATAACGTATCTCGCTTGCAAATGAACTGTCGCTGCATTACCTGTCGGGTGCGAATGTGGGTGGACGCGGGATGTGGGTGCATATAGAAAACGGAATATGGAATAATATCAGCGAATCAGAGTATCAACTAGCTTGTCTTTGATATTGATATACGTGATGTGCATTTTTATTTTAGCTCATTTTAAAATTATGGTTGGTCTAAATTACCTACTAGGTACTGGGTACTATAATGGACTGATGCACGTCCCGCTTAAATGTATTAAGTTTATAATTGAATGGCGTCTCAGTTTTCGAACGATGATTTATTTTCATTACTTTGGTAAATCTTATAGACCAGAGTCGATAATTTTTAAAACCAATAAAAATAATAGTAGGATGAAACCTATTAGAAAAGGAGGGGGATAGTATAAAAATGAAAGGAAAAATAATTTACGGGCGATCTGAGGCCGGGAAGGGGATGGGGGTGGGTTTTTAAGGGTAAAAAACGGTTTTTCTCGATTTCCGGCAAAACTAAAAGTCCTATCGAAAAAAGTCAAATGGCAAAGTTGTAGGTAATAAAAAGATCTAAAACTTTTGTATTTACACTTTTTTCACAAAACCTCAAAGTTTATGTGAAAAATTCAAAAAACCAAGTTTTTGGTTTTTTATTTTTATCTTTTACAAAAAAAATATTTTTTTAACGAAATTTGGTGAAAACTTACCTTTTTATGTCCCAAATACGTTGTGATTTATTTGATTAAAAATATTTATTTTTTCGCCTTATTTTGAATTAATATCGAAAAAGCACCCTAAATTTCAATCGAAAAATCACCTGTCAAAATATCAGCTTTTTTCAAAAAATTGGTATGTTTTCTGTTCGTTGAAATCTCTACTTTCCGATGGTGAAAAAATATATGTATGTTACTATAGTAAATCTTCTCAGAAAATGCAAAGCAAAGCTGCTTTTTTTATTTCATACACTTGCTTATCATCTGCCTTATTGCAGATGATACAAACAGATTCATCCATACTGATAATCTGATTTACTATAGCAACATATATATATATATTTTCACCATCGGAAAGAAGAGATTTCAACGAACAGAAAACATACCAATTTTTTGAAAAAAGCTGATATATTGACAGGTGATTTTTCGATTGAAAATTAGGGTGCTTTTTCGATATTAATTCAAAATAAGGCAAAAAAATAAATATTTTTAATCAAATAAATTACAGCGTATTTGGGACATAAAAAGGTAAGTTTTCACCAAATTTCGTTAAAAAAATATTTTTTTTGTAAAAGATAAAAATAAAAAACCATTAACTTGGTTTTTTGAATTTTTCACATAAACTTTGAGGTTTTGTGAAAAAAGTGTAAATACAAAAGTTTTAGATCTTTTTATTACCTACAACTTTGCCATTTGACTTTTTTCGATAGGACTTTTAGTTTTGCCGGAAATCGAGAAAAACCGTTTTTTACCCTTAAAAACCCACCCCCATCCCCTTCCCGACCTCAGATCGCCCGTAAATTATTTTTCCTTTCATTTTTATACTATCCCCCTCCTTTTCTAATGGGTTTCATCCTACTATAATTTTTTTTCATTTTTTATTATTTTTAAAGGCTTCTACCCTGGTCTATTAGGATATAACATACATACAAATCCTAGGATTTAGCATTATTTGGTCTTTCACAGTAAACGATTAATAAAAAAAAACATTTATTTTTGTGTCTTTTTCCTTTAGCCTCAAGGATCAGAATCGAGCCATTTGTATTTCTATTTTAAAACCATTTGAAAACATAAATGCAGAAACATCAATACACAAGCATTATACATAAATGCAAAACCATGTATATCTTTACTCGTCTTTCACGCAACGTCGAATCGACATGATTTTTGCATTGACATAGTTTATGGGCCGGAAACTAACATAAGCCAGTTTTCACTCGGGAAATGCGCAGTTCCGGAGGGATAGATACGGAGTATACGTGGGAAAAGACGCGGGTAAAAGTTGAATGTCACATTATTTATCTGACGTAGCTATCTAAGTGCTCCTATAAGTAGGTTAGTAAGACCCGCTGTAGGTCCATAGGGTTTCTAACGCAATTTATATGAAAGTGGCTGTTGAATCTTAAATGTAAATGTCAGCATATGTTTTTATGAATAAGAAGAACCGCTTGATTTTTCAATATAATGTGATTTACTCAGCGACTACGCAGTGGTGCGCCGTGCGTTACGTCCATCAATTTACTTCCGAGGCTCTCGAATGATAACGTCAGTCGAGGAGCAGTGATGAATCTGTTTCGCGGGGGGTCACGGACGTTTGCGACGATTATCTGGGGCTAGGATTTAATTCAATACAGTTGCGTAATGATAAGATTCTTCATCTATACTAATATATGGAGCTGAAGAGTTGGTTTGTTACATTCAGTTTCAGGAACTACTAGTACGAATTGAAAAAAAACTTTTTGTGTTGGATAGATCATTTATCGAGGAATGCTATAGAAAGGCTATATATCATAACGCTAAGACCTATAGGAGGAAAGCAGAAGTGAAAAATCAAGCAATAATTAGGAAATTTTATTATTTTTCCATGAATCCATTGGTTTCAAAATCGATATCTGAAGGACCCTTTACTCCGATATTCTAAATTGATAATCGGAATTGAACATTTTGGCTGCGATTTTGAAATGTGTATCTGTACCGGGCCGGACCGCTAGTAGTGAATAAAGTTAGGCAGAGGTAGTAAGTAGATTTTACGTAGTAGAGAATTCACAGATATACAGATCTATTTGTTTTCCTAACCTGAGTAAAGCAGTTAACCCCACCGTCCAGTACCAAACGTGGCACGAATTGGAGGTTCCAATCTTTGCGCGATGGTTCCTCAACTTCTGAGAAACTGTAGTTGAAAATGACTGTAAAACTACATAATGCGAATTTGGTTCTAGCAAATGAAACTGATAAGTGTGCTAATTGCGAGTCACGGCACTACACTTATCTTCCTATAGACTCGTTTATACACGCATATTGAGTGTGTTATATCTAGACTGCTACCGAAAACGAAGCCTGGTGGTTAGTGACTTCAGACACAATGCAACTAAACATTTCGCCGAGAAAACCGAATTTTTTTTTAGTGATTTACTTAATGTTTTCTTGTTTCGGTGGTAATCCATAGTTTTTTTCTTAAATAATAATTTAAGCTCTTGCGTACCATAGAGTCTTTAAAAAAAAAGAGTATATAATATTATTTAAGAAAAGCTATCATTTTGACTAAAAAATATAGTTGCATTGTGTATGAAGTCAGTAAAACTATCACCCGGCGATAATTCGGTAGCAGTCTTGACATACCCTGTATTTTACCTCTGTATACATACAGGGTATATCAAGACTGCTACCGAAAACGAAGCTGGGTGGTAGTTTAAGCGATTTCAGACACAATGCAACAGAAAATTTTGCAAAAAAAGCGACAATTGTTTTTTTGGTATTTTTTTCGTATGGCCATATTTGGGTAGTAAATACATTATTTTCTAAAATAATAGTGTATACCCTTTTATTTGTAAATACTCTAAGGTATAAAACAGTTTAAATAATTATTTTAGCAAATATTATGGATTTACCGCCCAAAAATTACGATATTTAAAAAATCATTAAAAATTAATGTCGCGTTTCTTTGCGAAATTTTTAGTTGCATTGTGTTTGTAGTCACAAAACTACCACCTGGCTTCGTTTTCGGTAGCAGTCTTGATATACCCTGTAGAAGCAATGAATTGAATCATACCACCCTTGTGAAGCCTACCAATAAGTAAACCAAGTGTAACAGCTCACATAATAGGCCCTATTTAAATGTAATAATTATTTAATGGGTGGTACTTTACAGCTGGCTTCTTAGGCTGTAAATGTTTTCTCGTTTTGCACGGAGGGAAGTGGACAATATTCTTTTCCAACTCCTCCTATTATTTTAACTTTCTGATTAATTTCGTTGTGGGTTAAAGACAAGTTAGACGTTCCCGGAGACTCGCCGAGCTTCCTGCTCAGTGTCATCTGTTGACTGTTGATCCTGGCTTACAAGAGTTACAGTGGTGGGTGTGAGGGCGGGACAGTCTCCCTACCAACAAATAAATACGAAAAATAATCATATTAATGTACATGTTTGTTCTCAGCGTCCGAGTGGCCGGTGATCAACAAGCCGCTGAAAGTGATACGGACCAAAGAGAACAAGCTGTCCAACAGATTCTATCCGTACGACGACATCGAAACAGAGTGCCAGCTCACCATAGACGACGATATTGTCATGCTCACGCCCGACGAGTTGGAGTTTGGGTGAGTACAGAAATGTGTTTTTGTTATAGCTTGTAATAATAATAAATAACACCCAACAGTCACATACATAGTCCTGACCCCACAATAAGATCGACGCCCAAATACTGGAACGCAACTTAAATATAAATGGCGCTTAACTACGTTAATCCCGATTAAATGTACTGGCTAAGTGGGCCGTGCGCTGTTAAGAGCAACTTATTATTTAAATGGCGTTCCAGTATTCGGGCGCGAGTCTTGTGTCGTGGGTATCAGGAACTAAGAGAGACTTTTCGGTCTCAGAAACACCCAGACCCGGAAGAAATATTTGTGGGCCGCACAAACATTTCTCTCGGTGCGGGGATCGAACCCGCGGCCTCTCGTTTCACAGCCGGCGTCTCACCTATTACGCCACGGACGCTATAGTTGGTGCATATAAAATATATTATGTCAGTACCCCGAAATTCACGAAACTGCTAAAAAGTATGGTAAAATACAAGGCAGCTTATACGATCACCAACAAAAGGGACCCGAGATTTTGATGTATCGACTTCCAGTCATAGCACACATCTAGTATTAACTTCGACATGAATGCGGCTTACAGGGGTTTCAGCAAACGGGCGGGAAAACCACTTTGTCGCGTTTCGTTGGTTTAGATTTCCGGAAGCCTAGTAATTTATCTTTGTTCTCTCAGCTGTACCCTGTCTTTAAAAGCCGGCAATGCAATATCGGATATTTTCGCTGTTGTATTCAAAAATCGATTGTTCATATGCGGTGATGCTTATTTGAGATGAGCCATTTGTACATTTGACATCTTTTACTTAATAAAGTTGCAATAGTACATAAACATACAGAAACTCACGCCTTTTTCCCAGAAGAGGTAGACAGTGTTGCCAGGATACTCAAATTTCGCCTTGTATGTTCCGTCTCACAATGAGATAGGGGGATACTATCGCCATATTGAGCACAAAATCCTGACTTTAAGCTGATAATGATTAGAAAAATCCAATATCCCTTAGCCCGATCCGGGACTCGAACCAGATACCTTAGCTTTGTAACCATACCGTAGTACAACTACGCCACCGAGGCAGTCAAATTGTAATTATTCCTAAGACAATGCACTACTATAATCAGTGACTCTAATAACATGGTAATGCAGAAGATTATACATATCTGTCCATTTAGTAACCTCAAACAGTGATGTGCGTGGTGGCCTGTTGGTAAACGGACTAGACGCGGCTGCCAACATGTTCACGGTGGTCGCGGGTTCGAATCCCAGGGCACACCTCTGACTTTTCGGATTCATGTGTGTATTGATAGTCAATCACCACGCACTAAAACGGTGAAGGAAAAAATCGTGAGGAAACCTGCATACCATAGCGATTCATAAGAATTTCTATGGTATGTAAGTCCGCCAGCCCGCACTAGGCCAGCGTGGTGGACTATATGGCCTAACCACTCTCAATCGTATTCTCGATTATAGAGTAGGCCCGTGCTCTGCAGTGGGACGTATATGGGCTAATACAAACAGTGATTAGAAATAAGTTTCAATGACCCACGTAAGTTGTGTTTTGGGTGGGTCGCGTAATTGTATCGGTCAGCGAAAAACTACATCCTAGTTGAAACTCTTATAGAATCACTTTGTAATATATGTGCTATTGGGAATTAATGAATTAAAAAATGAAACCTGTAGGAGTTGAAACGAATTTAATGTCTTTTGAATTTCTTCATTTTGTAGTTATTAGTAGAGCATGAAATATGCCGGTTAAGCTTTCAAATAAACATCAATGAGAAATCTGTATCATTCAGAATAAACACGATTTGCCTCAACGATTTATTCAACAATACGTCTTGCCTAATGGATGATTAGCATTACATTACCGCAATTTGATTGAGTGTGTATGTGTATTGTGTGTGGGGCATCATTGAGTAGCAAACTGATTGACTGTATCAACGGTTGTGATTGTTGAATTGGCTTGTTTAGATTGTTTAGGCCGCTGATGTAATGGAGGCCAGTATTTTAATTATTCTCAATTTAAATTCCAAATATTTTATGCTACTGTATCAACCTCTTTAAGTAACATTGCTGATGATTGGCCTCTTTTACGAACCAAATAAATAATGAAAATAAATGTGTGTATTGATAGCCAATCACCATGCACTATAACGGTGAAGGAAAACATCTTGAGAAATTTGAAAACCATACGGATTACTAACAAAATAACTATGGTATGGAAAGTCCGGCAATCCGTACTGGGCCAGCGTGGTGGGTGACTATATGGGCTAACCACTCTCAATCGTACACTTAATCGTAGAGAAAGCCAGTGGAACTCCTATGGGCTCATACAGTACGAACCAAAGAGATTAGACCTTATCTCCCGCTTGAGTCTAGTGTGAGGGATAGATAGGTTAATATAGTAGATGTCACTTCGTTCCTTTAACCTTCTGCCCTAAGTTGGTCGACCTCGAGGCCAAGGTTTCGTTATGTTCAAGTTCAATCGCATATTGAACAGTGATCAGTGTCGTACATAAATACCATTCATGTTATTTTTTAGGGCCCACAGATCACTGTCGCTTTTGACTCGATTTGGGTCTCAAAAAATAGTATCCCCATTTTGGATATGTACTATCATTATGCTATGTTTTCGTGATGAGTTTAGTGAGTAAATAAGAGGTTACATGACAAAGTGATTGAGTGTCTGCTCAACCGGAGGGACGAAATCCTCACCGAACCGACTTGAACAAACATCCTTGTTATTCTTCCTTCAGTAAGATTGACGAAAAGCGATTGATCCTCCTTCCCATCCTTTTTTCATCGATCGACAGCTCTCATATTTACGGCGTTCAACACTCATTACGAGGTTAGTGAACTATTAATTTACTGTGTAAATATATCTGTTTGTGAATACATAAGTATTTTTAATTCTCACCTCACAATCGAATGCGGCTCTTTTATATACAGTTCATTAAAAATAATGGCTTTAATACAGAGAAAGTACAAAGCAAAAGAGTATAAAAAATGTTATAAAAAGGTGAATAGCATTTACGTCATTGTAAGACAGTACAGGCATGCACATGTTTTAATGTCTAAATACGTGCCATATGTGCAACATATTTACAGTCTCAGTGGCGTAGTTGGTTGGACGCTGGCTTTGAAACGAGACGTCGCGTGTTCGATCCCCGCACAGATTAATGTTTGTGTGCAAAAATTTAGCAAAAAATGAGCTAACTGGTCACCGGATGGTAAGTGATCTCTGCCGCCCATGAACATCCACAACGCTCGGATCATCGATACGTTGCCAGCCTATTGAAGAGGAAAGGGGTATTGGGCATCTGACAATCTCACTCACTGAATGAAACGTGACAGAGTGCCTGTCACATCACGTAGATCTCCTGTGAGACAGTGATACCGCCCCGGACGAGTCTGCCCATTCATGCTGAGACATGGTTGAAAAAACGTGGCTCTACCACTTAAAAAATATGATTAAGTATTTGTGAGACCGAATTCTTGTAGTTTTTTAATCCCCACTACACAAGAATGGTGTCTTAGGCCGTCGACTTTTGAATGTATCTATTTTGTAAAGTTCATGTCGAGTAAAGTGCAATATATGTGCTATATTACATCACTAGTGTCAGATGAATACGTTATACGTAATAAGATACGTAGGTACCTGTCGAATGGATATAGTATGGATAGGCGTTTGTATACACGAAGCCTCGCTTCGGCTGGCTTTTCATAAGGATGACGTCAACGTGCAAGTAAGCAAGTATCGACTGGCGAAAGGAGATTATCTTCCTTTTAATATTATATTTTAATACTAAACGAAGTAGTTGATCAGCTGTCTATGAACATCTGCAACACCGTAGGGTATGGAGATAGGTCGCCGGCCTTTAAGGTGGGAATACACTTTTGAAGGTCGCTAGGTCGTATTTGTAAATACCGCTGCTGGCAATTCGTTCCACAGATTTGTAGTTTTTATTTTATTTTATTTTCTTTATTTGGGAAATAAACATTATTACAATAAATGTTTGCTAATAGTATCCATCTTAAAAATATAAGTTAAGGTAATAACGACGACATTTTCCACGTATTAAGTAATGAGTATTTACATTGCTGTGTCTGGGACATGCCATAAGGCTTGGTACTATATAGTTAAGTGGGAAAAAATCTTTAAGCTTCCCTCATGAATTTTGCAAAGGAGAATATGAACATAAGTAAATACATCTACCCAACAGTCACATACATAATAAGGTAAATATACGCATCCAGTATTATAACAATTGCAAGATTGTAACTTATCGCCTTAGGAAGGTGTGCATGAGTTCCTATAAATAAATCTTATATAGTGTATAGTGCACGTAGCGAATTTTACTAGAGGTGCTGAATACTGATACAAATTGTTTTCGGGACGTGTTTATGATCCCTTGCCAGTGAAATGACGGACTATTGCCACGGCTTTTACGATTATTGTAGGATATTTACATTCAATGTATTTCCGTGATACGATGCGGTGAGATTACATCGATTTAACGGATGTCCCTATTAAAGGTAAATATTTTATTTTACTGTTCTCCTCTACCGGCTCCAGTTGATAACATCACGTCAATATTTCCAGGTCACTAGATAGTAGGTAGTCACTAAATCTTTTCGTCGATTTGTGTACATCCTTGGCCTTAACCAAGGCTGTCAAACTTTTTGAAACAACCCTTTTGTCTCATTTATGCTTCACCGAAAGGTTGACTGGTAGAAAATGCCAACATCATTAAGCCTGCCTGTTCAATTTCATTGTATGAAGTTTAATAAATAAATAAAATTCTGTAGTATAAAGTACGTACGTAATCAACAACAAACTGTACATAGTCAAATACAAAGATAAAATGAAAGCAAAGAAAGGAAGAACACATTATTTAACCCACAATTAAAATCGAAACACAAAAAAAATATCCATGAAAGAAAATGCCTTTTGTTTCAACGTTCAAACCGCGATAAAACGTAGAATTTCATTAGTTTTTCATCGCTGTATCACTTTTACTTTATAACCGTGTGCATTACATGTTTGCGAGACGCAAGGAGGCTGCGATATAAAATAAATGTTTTCACTAGTGCCGCGTGCTCAGCGACGCGACGGAGACGCAACAACGCGTGAATTTAGGATTCACTTTATTTTATTCAGACACTAGTTTTTGTCTGCAAATCCTACGGCTTACGTTCGAAAGTAATTTTTGTTTTCCGTGAAACTTTTATTTACGAGACACAAGAGAATGGATTATCTGATGGCTCACTTTAAGCGAACAAAGTATTGCAATAGCTCAGTTAGTATTGTTATATTTAGTTATTAGTTTTGTATTGTTATTATGGGTAATATTGTTGGATTGCTGACCTTTAGGAATGATGCAAATTATATTCTATGAATTTTAGTCACAGGCAACCTCCTAAAATTAGATTACAATGTTGGTAATTAATAATCGAGACTTTAATGCAACTGTAATCCGTCAGAAGCAGTTTTGACATGTCTTTATAGGCGTTAGAGCACATTATATATTTGTTTTCTGAAAATCCAGAAAAATACCAAAACATATTGGAAATTTTATAGAATCGTACGTTGTAGGCCGATAATACATGATTACTTAAACATAGAGCAATTTGAAGGCGAAATTATAACGGCATCATTAAATAAACAGCTATACAAACAGTCCCCATTTCACAAGGCTTGCGTCGTCTATATTAGAAACTATAGGGAATTTCGGAGTCACAATGCCCTCGAAACAAATATTTATATAAAGTTTCCTTCGCGGAACGAGCACAGTACTTGAAATACGAGACAAAGTACAGAATCGACAGTTTACAGTTTGGTCGAATTTGAGCAAACTACGGTTGTACAGTTTTAACAATTGCTTCACTTTAGTTGTATAATTAAGCTGAAGAAATTAATGCGTAAGAAACACTAATTTCTTTTTTCACTATTTTCTTGGGTAAATAAGTGCCTTGTATTATAGGTCGATCAATACAAATTTAATTTAGTTTTTGCCAGATTTAGCTAAAGATTTTATGAACGCCGTGCCTGACATAGGTGCTCTCAGGCTTCTGTGTAACTTTAGGCAATTTGTTTTGGTGACTTTATCGGATACCTCTGAGAAGGGATATGCATCTAGAACCAAACCGACCTATCTAGTTTGGGACGTATATGGGCTGATACAGGCAATTTGTATATTGAGTCCTATAACATTTTATTGCTAGGGGTAAATTAGTCATACATGCCAGTGTAGTGACTATCGTACTCAGTACCAGTACAAGAAGTGAAAAGCATATCATAGTGACTCCATTAAGTGTCGCATTCTGTTTGTAATCGAGTATGTCGGTCCACAACAGATAATCAATTGGCCGGCGAATTCTTTCATGACTGCATTCACAATTAGGTGTATTTTAATCACGTCATCATGCTGTTACAAAAAGATAAGATGCAATTAATCCCATTATACTGTAATAATCAACGTGCTATCATAATAGCGTTTGAAAGTGCAATCAGTGCCGACACTGGACAGTCGCAAGATTGATTTGCTTCTGTTCCAAACGATTGCGAGGGAAGAAAGTGTAGCGCACGTATGCAAATATTAATGTTTTTGCTCATGTTTCAGATGAAAACGAAAATTATGTTATTTTCGTGCAAATATTTGTATCATATATGTGTATATGTTACGTTTTACTTCAATATTCTACTGATAGTATTGTTTTAAGTTACACACACACAATAAACATCCACTTTTAAATTCTCTTTAATGTCATATTCTATTGCTATATGGTTGTCTGGAAGAGATCTCTCTTACGGTCGTTCTCTGTATCCTGCCTATCTTTAACAAGAGATTAAAATAGATAACATTACTATGTCGGTACAGTTCTACACTTCAATTAACTAAGATTGAAATATAGGTTTGTCTTACCTAGCTATCTTTAAACATGTGCACCATATTTATATCTCTCTATCTTTGTTAACTGAAACACAAACTGTATCGAAATATCTAATGAAACCTCTTGTTAAAGATAGATAGATTATAGAGAACGGCTGTTAGAGATAAGACCGTCAGTTGTTCACTATTTGTAAGGTTTTTCTATTATTTTTGTTATTTTATGTTGTGTGGTGTTCAATAAAGTAGTGTGTATCTGTAACTTTTCAGAAAAATGAAATAATCTATAACTATTTTTTCGTTTTATTTTTATTCTATAACCACTTCCAATATATATAAACAGTTAATATCAGTCAGTATACGGGGTGTCTCTAGACTGCGACCAAACACAAAGCCAGGTTGCAAGTTTACTGACGTAATTACACTTAAAAAAAATCAAGAATGCGACACTTATTTATATTTATATAAGAATCATCGCGTTTGGACGGTAAATACATAGTTTTGGCCTAAGTCATATTTTTAAACCCTCAGTACTGCGTCATTGAAACTAAAAAGATGCACGTTATTAATAAGTATTCACCACCTAAACAAAAATTGGAAGTAAAAATTGTCTGCAATTTTCTTACGAATTTTTTAGTTGCGTTGTGTCTGAAGTCACTGTAACTTTGTTTACCGCCGAAATCTGGATATACCGGTATTTCTTTCTGATCACTAGATCACGTTCGGGAAACTTCGCGACGTCTTCTCGTCCAAAATACCTCAGTGCCTAAAATCTAAAGTCTTCGATAGTTGTGTGTTACCAGTGATGACATACGGCACCGAGACGTGGCCTCCCACTATGGGCCTCATTAAAAGGCTCAAAGTCACTCAACGAGCCATGGAGAGGGCTATGCTCGGTGTTTCCATACGAGATCATATCAGAAATGAGGAGTTCCGGAGGAGAACGAAAGTTACCGACATATTCCATAGGATTGGCAAGTTGAAGTGGCAGTGGGCCGGGCATATAGCTCGTAGAACCGATGGTCGTTGGGGCCGAAAGGTTCTTGAGTGAAGGCCACGTACAGGCAAGCGGAATGTCGGACGCCCGCCTACAAGGTGGACGGACGATCTGGCTAAGGTTGCAGGAAGTCGTTGGATGCAGGCCGCTTCCAACAGGTCATTTTGGAGATCCTTGGGAGAGGCCTATGTTCAGCAGCGGACTTCCTGTGGCTGATATGACTAGATCATACCTCCCTTTTGCTCTAATGGCTCGTTATATTTATTAAACTGTAACTGATGTTAAATCAAACGCCATTCAATTACATAAACAATAGGTGACTGAAGATAATTTCTCGCATAATTGTACCCCTTTGTTCACAAATGACATGATATTCAACGTCTTTATTTACAAGATTGCCGTTTAAGGATTTAGATGGACTATTTCCGTAAATATTGCCTCGGTGGCATAGTTGTACTACGGTAGGTTACAAAGCTGATGTCTCGGGTTCGAATCCCGGGTCGGGCAAAGTGATATTAGATTTTTTTTATTCATTGTCAGGAATTTGTGCCAGATCCCAGACCCGAAAGAAATGTTTGTGGGCCGCACAAACATTAATCTCGGTGCGGAGATATACCGGGTATATCAAGACTGCTACCGAAAACGAAGCCGGGTGATAGTTTAAGCGACTTCAGACACAATGCAACAGAAAAAGTTGCAAAAAAAAGCGACAATTTTTTTTTGTTATTTTTTTTTCTATGGCCATATTTGGGTGGTAAATACATTTTTTCCTAAAATAATAGTGTATATCCTTTTATTTATAAATACTCTAAGGTATAAAAGAGTTTAAATTATTATTTTAGCAAAAACTATGGATTTACCACCCAAAATTGACGATATTTAAAAAATCATAAAAAATAATTGTCGCGTTTCTATGCGAAATTTTTAATTGAATTGTGTTTGTAGCCACTAAAACTACCACCCGGCTTCGTTTTCGGTAGCAGTCTTGAGATACCCTGTATAATATATAGATATTTAAATTAATATAAGGCATAGGTCCTACATGTTTGGTACTTGGCGGCCAGCCTTCAATATGTTACGCATATATTTTGATTTGTTGGCTAGTCAAGTCATTAAGCAAATTAATCAACATGCACGAGTTCCATGAAATAAATATTATTTTTTTGCTTTGCAGTGGTAGTTATTATTTTATTATTTTTTGGTTTTTAGTGGATTTTTGTTTTGAAGTCGGTTTTTATTTTTTTTATTAATATAAAATCGGAAGCAAATTTCACTGCCAGATAAAACATGGAAGATAATATTTTTAATACTTTAATGATGTGTTTCAGTTTCGATGTGTGGCGCGAATTTCCCGACCGCATAGTCGGCTTTCCGTCCAGGCTGCACGTTTGGGACAACGTCACCAACTCGTGGCGATACCACAGCGAGTGGACCAACCAGATATCTATGGTGAGTGGTGTTTATTATTTTCTTTCCTACCTTTACTTCATTTCGTTGCTGGGTTGAAGCAATATACGTTTACAGCGTTGACATATAGATATTTAAATTAATATACGGCATATGTCCTACATGTTTGGTACTTGGAGGCCCGCGTTTTGTGTGATACGCATAATATTGGGTATATCAAGACTGCTACCGAAAACGAAGCCGGGTGGTAGTTTTAGTGAGTACAAACACAAAACAACTAAAATTTTCGCAAAATTTCAATTCAATTTCAATTTTTTTTTATGATTTCTTAAATATCGTAATTTTTGGATGGTAAATCCATAGTATTTGCTAAAATAATAATTTAAACTCTTGTATACCTTAGAGTCCTTATAAATAAAAGGGTATACACTATTATTATTTACCATCCAAATACGACCATAGGAAAAAATAACAAAAAAATGGTCGCTTTTTTTTTAATTGCATTGAATGGCGAGACGAGCATGCCGTACGCCTGATGGTAAGCGATGCGACCGCTCATGAACAGTAGCAAAACCAAACGACACCTTGATTTACAAAGCAATGCTTGGCATTCCACTGCGCTCGCCATCCTGAGACACAAGATGTTAAGTCTCAATATGTCCAGTAGTTACTCTGGCTACAATGTCCTTCAATCCGAAACACAACAGTGCATTTAAACTGTTGTTTGACGGGAGAAATAGACATTGCGGTGGTACCCACCCAGGCAGCCTCTCACATATGAGAGACCTAACACCAGTTTTTTTTTCAACATTTTCTGTTGCAATTGGTCTGAAGTCACTAAAACTACCACTCGGCTTTGTTTTCGGTAGCAGTTTTGAGATACCCTGTATTTTGATTATTGGCTAGTCAAGTCAATAAGCAAAATAGTCAAGATGTACAAGTACATAGAAATAAATATTATTTTTTGCTTTGCAGTGGTATTTTTATTTATAAATTAGTTGGAAAATTATAAGTCTACTATTTTTTTACCACATCTTAACTAAAATAATGTGTTTAGGAATGAATTCAAAGTACTGAAAGTTTAAGTTTTGAAACTAGGCCGTTAAAGTTTGGTGAAATTTTATTAATAAAAGTGCAAAAGGTTTCCTCTGACGTGTATTAAACCGAGATTCTTGCGTTCAGCTCTATGTAGGTCATTTCAACAGTACTAAGTTTCGCCTTTCAGAAATCTAATTAGTTCACTTATTTCATCCACATTTCAAAGTTTTTTAAAACAGAAAAATACTGTTTTGGGCAATTTCTAACTTTAAACGTGACCAGATTCTAACCGAGAAGTAACAAAGTAAGTTGCCTGAGTTTAGGATCTAAAGCAGCTACCCTAGTTCAAAGCTTTTACGTGTAGCTACTAGACCAATGAGGTGGTAATCTTAATAACATATGGTAGTCGGATAGACAGGACAGTCGAAATACTACAGGTTTGAAGCCCACACCGAGACACATATTTATTCATTTTAGTTCTAGGGATTGTGAGACAAAAAAGTATCTCAGTGTCTTATACGCACAACAACAACACAAGACTTGGAATCTTACTATAAGTACCAAGTCATACAATCATACAATTATGACTGTAGATACTAGATGCATTGACAATAATAAGGCAAGTTTATATCAAGCAATGCTTACATCATTTTATTTTGTCTGTACTGTCACGACAAACTAACTACTAACTACTGGACATATTGAGACTTAATACCATATGTCCCAGGATGCCAAGCGCAGAGGAATGCCAAGCAATTCTTTGTAATTGCGTTAACATTGCTTTACAAGTACTGTTTGGTTTTGCTACTATCCATGAGACTATGCTTTGTAATTGTGTTAGCATTGCTTTATAACTTCTGTTCGGTTTTGCTATCCATTAGCGTCTGTATCGCTTACCATCAAACGAATGCCATGCTTGTCTCGCCAGTCTTTGCCGAGTTTTTTTTTCTTTTTTTGAAGATCGCCAGTTTTTATATGCTGCCATCGGCAATTGATTCCAGTGATTCGTAGACCGTGGAAGAAAATGCTGGGAGAAATGTATTTGAATTTCCAACTTTGCGAGTTATTGTGTATCGTATTTGGAGGTTCATAACATCGATCAAATCGCTTGAGAAGCTCATATCTCGCCTGTTGATACCGTTACACTAATGTACTTGTATACAAAGCAGTGCAAATCACACCGCCGCTGCCTGACGGTCGTTAATTGTGACGTTTATGCCGGCGTGTCAGTTTAATGGTTGCGTTGAGTTGCGTACGGACGGACACTGTTGTCCATTGTCGCTATAAATATCTGCTCGCGTGTTAGAGTAGCCTTATTGGGTTATATGGAGTGTTGAGTGTTAGGTTTATGGTTTGAGCCCCAGAGCAGTTCATTTTAGTGCTAATATTGACTACGTGAGTTATTTGTTGACAAAATATGGAAATGAATATCTACATTTGACTGTAAGATGTATATTTTGCGTATGGGTAAGATAAAACACAACAGAAGAGCCAAATATAGAAAACGGGTTGAATCCCTGGCCTCACGTTTCACAGGCGGCGGTTAACCAACTGCGCCACGGCTGTCTATAATAAACACCTATTTTGACAAACATTTTTATATTATATAGGAGTTTGTATGCAACCGCCCCCGCCTCGAAATAGTAAAGAGTACAGATATCACTTAGTGTAAAAGTGTTCCACTTGAAAGTTCGCAGTTACCGCGTGTTCCGCCTTGATGGACGCTGTCTGTGCTCTTTATAATGTTGTCTCTACCACAACCCGTAGCTAGGAGAATAAATAAAACTAGAGTTTTCCACTTGCACTTATAGAGGCTTTAAACGCTTTTTTAAATGCAGTGTTGTAGGCGATGGGCGCAATGTGGAATAACTTTTTAAAGAGCTGGTCGCTTGGTTGGTAAATACGCTTAGACATAAATAAAGAATTACTCGAACTTAGTATTACCTTAGTTTTATTATTGTAATGTATATTGAATTATAATACGTTTATATCTTTGCAGAATATAAACGTATGAATTCAAATAAGATAATTACGAAACACAATTAACATTAATTAAGACATTAAATTGAAATGTTAAGCCCCGAATAAAACGTAATACAAAACCATGAATAGTTAATATATAAATTACGGTTTGAGCCAGATGGATGACTAATCTAGATTACCAATTTTATTACAATACGGGTGATAAAAAAGACACGTGTTTGTGGAATTAATAAATAATTAAGTCGGATTTGGATGTCTGGGCTTGATATTTTTCTCGTAGTTTAGGATTCTCTATACAATATGATAATGTTCAAGCCATAAGATAAGTGAGTGGTAATTAATAAATATAAAAAAATAGTTCAAAGTTAAACTGCCTCGGTGGCGTAGTTGTACTCCGGTACGATTATAAAGCTGAGGTCTCGAGTTTAAATCCCGTGCTGGGAAGTGGTATTCGATTTTTCTATTCATTGTCAGCCCGGAGTCAGAAATTTGTGCCTGATGTGGCGATATGCTCGCCCCCTATCTCGTCATGGGACGGAACGCATATAGTCTAGTCAACAAGTTCAAAAACGTGTTAAATAGACATAAAGCTCCTAAAAATATGTGCCATAGCTCATTCGATTCGGAATGACGTCTAGAAAAATGTTTTTTAAGGGTTTATTAGCACATAAAAAATTGCGATTGTTATTAACAAAATAAGATTTAAAAAAAAAGGTATTTAGTTTTTCGTTAATAACTTTTAAAATAATGATATTTAAGGAATTTTGAAAAAAGAACCTGAAAGAGGAGAAAATTTCCAATAAAAACGTCCTAACTCCCGGAACTCTATCTATATTATTTATAATTTTTTTTTAACGCTGAAAATAGGGCTCCGCGAGGGCGTTACGGCATAGGCTCGCCGCCTAAAAAGCCGGTATATCACCTAAAATAATTTTATTTTAATATTAAATAACAATTTAAAAATTTGAATAAATTATAGTGTAATCTAGACACTTGAACGAAAAAAACATCGGTGAAAAAAAAATTTTTTGTCGATTTTTCAAAAAGTTACATCATTGTTAATTAACTAATTTTTTTCCAATCTCTGTTTTTATAAATTACGGTATAAAAGTTTAAATAATTGGTCTATAAATTTTTCACTTCGTGGAGCTCTTTTTGTTTAGGTACTTAATAAAGTTATGCAAATTTTTTTTATTAAAGTTAATTATTTTGTTAATTATAATTTTTTTAAACTAACTAAAAATGAAATTTCTAAAAAATGTTATCAAAAATTTTTTTTTTGGTAATATATTATTATTGCTGTTTTCGCACCTGATATAGGTATTAATTAACATTGGAAAAAAATTTTTTACGTCATTTGTTAAGAAATTGTTTATAAACAAATAGACTATTTTGGGATTTTTATAAATTCTTTTTTTATTATCTTATAGCATAGGTGAAACGATGATTTAAAAAAAAAATTCTTAAATAATTTTTTTTATTGTTTATAATCGTTTTTTTTATATTTCAATTGTTTAAATAATTAGTTAAGAAATTATTTTAACCTTAAAAATCATCATTTACCCTTTTCAATGGAATAACAGAGAAATAATTTTTTTTTATAAATAATTTAATTGTTTATTAACTTAACAATTTGTTATAAACAAAAATATTAACCGTTATATTTTTTTTCGATAACTTCAAAAAATTACAAAAACAACCATATATAACAAAGTTAAGAAAAAAAATTTTTTGTTTTTTTTACAACACTTAAATATTATACAATAATGAAATTACAGCCGTTACATAATTTGTCAAGTTAAAAATTGTTATAACTTTTAAACTATTAGAGATAGGGTAAAGAACATTTAAGTCATTTTTGTAAAGGATTTATTTATCTGTAAAATGAATTTAAAATCGATTCTGTAACTATTATTTATCACTTGTTATAAGCATTTATTTATAAAAAATTTAGATTTTTTTTACATCTTTTGAAATTCCATAGCTTATAAATTGTTAAATAATATAGATACAGTTATGGACCCAAGAACTTTTTTATTCTATGATAAAATATCTTTCTAATTACGCATAAATTGAAGCAATAAAAAATTTTTTTGATAACATTTTTTAGAAATTTCATTTTTAGTTAGTTTAAAAAAATTATAATTAACAAAATAATTAACTTTAATAAAAAAAATTTGCATAACTTTATTAAGTACCTAAACAAAAAGAGCTCCACGAAGCGAAAAATTTATAGACCAATTATTTAAACTTTTATACCGTAATTTATAAAAACAGAGATTGGAAAAAAATTAGTTAATTAACAATGGTGTAACTTTTTGAAAAATCGACAAAAAAATTTTTTTTCACCGAGGTTTTTTTCGTTCAAGTGTCTAGATTACACTATAATTTATTCAATTTTTTAAATTGTTATTTAATATTAAAATAAAATTATTTTAGGTGATATACCGGCTTTTTAGGCGGCGAGCCTATGCCGTAACGCCCTCGCGGAGCCCTATTTTCAGCGTTAAAAAAAATTTATAAATAATATAGATAGAGTTCCGGGAGTTGGGACTTTTTTATTGGAAATTTTCTCCTCTTTCAGGTTCTTTTTTCAAAATTCCTTAAATATCATTATTTTAAAAGTTATTAACGAAAAACTAAATACCTTTTTTTTTAAATCTTATTTTGTTAATAACAATCGCAATTTTTATGTGCTAATAAACCCTTAAAAAACATTTTTCTAGACGTCATTCCGAATCGAATGAGCTATGGCACATATTTTTAGGAGCTTTATGTCTATTTAACACGTTTTTGAACTTGTTGACTAGACTAATAAAGCGAAACATGGGTATCCTGATTCCGCCTCAGCTTTCCTCTTCTGATTTGATCTGGATTTTATGAATCATGCATGATACATACACAAAGTAGAGCGTATGATCTGGGCGTCACCTTCCGATTTTAATAATGATGCCTATGAAAATAACAATGTATTGTTTTGTATTCTTGTATAAATGTTTTATAACAGAACATGTTATTTTAACACAAAACCTATAGTCGTGAATACAAATAAATATAATTTTGGTCACAAATCGCAATGCATTTACTCGAATCCATCCATACATCCCATGTATAGCTCAATGAATACCCAATTCTGGTAATTCCGACCGAATGTTACTGTTCTATTGCATTTAATCCCGCTAATGATTTGTAATGCATTGTTTGGGCGCGAATCTAGCGCTGACATCCCATTGTGCTAAACGCCCGCGATGATAATCAGATAAGGCTCTGTTTGTATGTAACAGTTTGAGACCATTGTGCTAGTGTTGATTTTAATTAGTAATTAGTTGTAAAATGTTGATAGGGTTTGTGTAGAATCTGGCTGTAAACGCGAGGTGAAGGGACAATCAGCCATCCTTAGAATTTTTAACAGTCTATCATTCATTTTGGTAACATTCTAGTTACGTTTTGTTACGAACATATTCGACTGCCTCGGCTGCGCAGTCGTATTACGATATGAATATATGAGAAAGTTGAGGTCTTTGGTTTGTATTCCAGGTCGGGAGAAGTGATAGTAGATTTTTCAATTCATAACAGCCTGGAGTCAAAAATTTGAGCCCGATATTGCGATAGACTTGCCCCCAGGTGAAACGTGGGTGTACTGGTTGCTACCAGCATTTCTACCTACCCGTTCTGGGAAAAGGCGTGAGTTTATGTATGCACACACGTCCTGATCCCATAGTAAGATACCGTGGCTAACAGAAACTACGAGATGCTTTTTCAGACGCGAAAAATATTCTTAAGTGTCAGACATATATTTGTCTCGTTGCGAGGCATCCAAAATATTACGGTGTGTCGCTCCGTCCGTTAGACGATCGATTCTCGTCCCGTCAATCTAGCTAACAACAAACTTTAAACAGCATTAACCTAATTCATCAAAATAAAATCGCTAAACAGATATCTTCCAGACTACAAAAGGAATGAAAGCATTATAGTGTTGACGGGTATTAAACTGGCACAAACGAGGCGAGTAGGCCGGTAAACAGCGCGGTCAATCACGGAGTTAAAATAGAGTGAGTCAAAAGCGACGACCTTCAATGTTCCGACGCTGTGATCTACTTGAATTGTTCCTGGACACGTGTTTCGAGGCCTAATTGTGTGACATTTGGAGAAAAAAATATCTAAGGAAGTTTTTCGCTTATAATGTCATAGAAGACAATATAATTAGTGTTGCTGAGAGAGTTTCTTGCTCCGTTTCTTCTTCACAACAACACGTTCCGAAGCGGTGGTAGCAGAAATTAACGATTCAAAAGATCTTGTGTAACGCTTATTGAATAAAGAATATTTTAACTTGATTTGAATGATAATGAACCAACTTAATTGAATTAAGACCCCCGTGACCATGGAAGCTGTAAAGTAATCGAAACATCGGGAAGTTATAAATTGAAAAAATAATCCAAATTCGTGATAAAATCCGTAAAAAATAGTTTTCTTTCAATGTGTATCATTCGCGTATCTAGGAAATCATTATGTGAACCAAATTGGGTCAAATCTTATCGAAATTATACAGCCAAATATCTAATAATCGAAATATGTTGAGGCATCGTGTTATCCGCATGGAAAACATTGGATAGTTCCTTCTCTATTATATTATGTTCTAAAGTGGATAATTAATTTAATTTATTTCCCAGCTGTGATGTGATATTTTAGAAAACGATGGATCATGGAAGTATTGGTTTATGATCTTCTGATAAGCTAAATGATGTCAACTGTACGAGAAAATATCGAATAAAAAGATTATGACGTCAACTTGTAAGAGAATGGATTTCTAGTTGAAAGTAGGTTTATTGATTCTCATAATCAAATTCAATTTCACTGATATTTAAGAGACTTTGTCACCCTCATCACCAATGCAAATTCAGTAATCTAGGATCCGCAGCTACACGTAACTATTTTATTGAAATTGGCACTGACATTGAGGGATTGTTGGAAATCGCTAAGTTATCATCAAGTTTAAACCAACATCGAAATTAACGAAATAGTATTTTTTTATTTTATAGCATTCAATGGCAAGACAAGCATGCCGTTCGCCTGATGGTAATAGATACGACCGCTCCTGAACAGAAGCAAAACCAAACAACACCTTGAATTACAAAGTAATACTTGGCATTCCACTACGCTCACCATCATGAGACATACGATGTAAAGTCTCAATATGTCCGGTAGTTACTCTGGCTACAATGTTCTTCAATCCGAAACACAACAGTGCATTTAAACTGCTGTTTGGCGGGAGAAGTAGACATTGCGGTGGTACCCACCTAGGTGGCCACTCATAAATGAGAGATCTAACACCAGTAAAAAAAAATATGAATTAAGTGAGATTGGAAAATATTATTATTACCCACTTCTGAAAAATATTAAGGCTAATTTCCTCTGATGCGGAAATATGAGGAGGTATTCAACCTTAATGAGGAGGGGGACAGGCGGGGAATAGTTGTTCAACCTCAAAGATAGTGTAATTTGCTTTATGCCTTCCAGGTGTTGACTGGCGCGGCGTTCCACCACAAGATCTGGTCGTGGTACTACACGCACCGCATGCCGCGAGACGTGCGCGACTGGGTCGACGAGGTGTTCAACTGCGAGGACATCGCCATGAACTTCCTAGTCGCCAATATCACCAGGAAACCGCCCATTAAGGTACGCATAGCAGGTGTTTGTTCATAGTCGCATGCTGTTTGATTTTTTTTTTTATTGCTGTGAATGGCGAGACGAGCAAGCCGTTCGCCTGATGGTAAGCGATACGACCGCTCATAAACAGTAGCAACATTCCACTGCGCTCGCCATCCTGAGACATAAGATGTTAAGTCTCAATATGTCCAGTAGTTACTCTGGCTACAATGTCCTTCAATCCGAAACACAACAGTGCATTTAAGCAGTGTTGTTTGACGGGAGAAATAGACATTGCGGTGGTACCTACCCAGATGGCCTCTCACATATGAGAGACCTACCACCAGTAAAAAAGTTGATTGAGAGGTTTGAAGTCATAGTTTATCGCGTTGGTTTGTTTCGAATTAGAGGACTAAGTAAGAGATTAAGACACATCTGTATGTGCTTATTCCCCAAAGACCAAGGCAATAGATGTGTTAGTAGAATCGACATTTTGAAAAGTCATGCAGCTTGCCGCACGCAAACTGTTGTCTGGCGAATTTCGCATTGAGATTTTTCAAATGAAAAGTGGAGTGCTCAATTTGGTTTTAAAACTCACGACCTCACTGTTCACAGTCCACACAGACCAATGAATCAATCAACTGCCTATCAACCACGTACGTATAAAGCAATGCTCTTCCACAAATTCCAGGTGACACCTCGCAAAAAGTTCAAATGTCCCGAATGCACGCACACTGAGATGTTATCAGCGGACGCGCGGCACATGTGGCAGCGTTCTGCCTGTGTGGCGCGTCTGGCTCAACGCTACGGACACATGGCGCTGCAACCAGTCGAGTTCCGAGCTGATCCGCTGCAGTACCGAGAGAACGCTGGAGTACCGCACGCCTATCCTGATATAGGAGCGTTGTAACCAGGTCAGATAGTAGTGAAGTTAGATGCAGGTTGAATGGGAGGGGCGATGTCCAGGCGAGATTGTAGTGAAGTTAAATGTAGGTTGAATGATCGGAACGTTTCCAGGTCAGATTGTGGTGAAGTAAGATACAGGTTGAAGGGTCGGGAACGCTATAATCACGCCTGATTGTGGTGAAGTTAGATACGGGTTGAATGCTTGGAGCGGCTGTAACCAGGCCAGATGCCACGTGATCGTAGTGAAGTTAGATGCAGGTTGAAAGGTCAACGGAGCGGTCTAAATAAGTCGGGTAGAGATATGATTGTAGTGAAGTTAGGTGCAGGTTGGTTGGAGCCCTCGACGGACAACTCACTTTTAAATTGTAGCATTTGACGGAGGTGAAGTTGGGTACATGTTGGTTGGGGCACTCGATAAAAAGCATGACAAAAATTTCACTTTCAAATTGACGCATTTGAGTGTATTGAAGATAGGCACCTATTGACGAGGGCCTTCGACTCACACAACACACTTCAATATTGAATTGTCAAATTTTGACTGTAGTGAAGTTAGATTGATATTAGACTTCATTTACATTGAAGCGGTGATGAGATGTGATGTCTAGAAATAGATCAATTATATCAGACATTTATGTCATTATAAATGTGTTGAATCAATGTGATTGGTCGATTTCTACACATATCAGATTCACTAAGTTACTACTTCAATGAAAACACAGCCTAATTGAAGCTTTCGCCTACACCAAACCACACACGCTATTGAGCTAGCGTATATTGATAATAGTGAAGTTAGGTCCATGTTAAATAGAACCGTCGAATACAAAAATTAATCGTAAATATTGTATTATGTAGTATATTTAAATCAACTAATATATTTGTATCAAATCAAACATATAGAACACCAGTAGACAAAACTCAAAAAGATTGCGTCAGCGTAGGAGTGACAGGGAAAGAAACAAATTATAATTCGGTAGCGCTCTTTTTATTATATAATATCTTCAAGTACGCAATTTATAATATATCATCTTCAATGAAGAAAGGACAATACTAAATTGAAAATGAAGTCAAGGTATTCGTATAATGTTGTAGCATTTAGCACCTTATTTCTTAAAAACAAATTGAATTAATTAGTTTGATAACTGATCTTTTAAATCATGTATTAAGATATGATGAAAATTCATGAAAAACAGTTATATTTCACAAAAAATCTAAATCTTTATCTTTATTTAGTTGGTTTTTGTTTACATTTTGATACATCGTATTATTATTTTTTAGTATTTCACATATGTGAGGGATTTGTACGAGGGCTCTAACATAAGAAGTGTGTGTAAGAGGTACGGACAATAACAATTAGTATGAAGGCTGTAACGTTAAACAATGGGTATATCGTCCCCAATACCAGGGTATGTAGACTTTAATGCCATTCATAATCATTTACAATATAATGTAGAACTAATTGTATGGAGTTCTGAACTTTTTAAAACCACCAATAAATAATATAAAAATTATTATTTGTCCGTTTTAATATCTTCACATGTTATAATGTTTAGATAATCGAGAATTTAACACGGAATTCTAAATGTATAGTTTTTTTAACAGCAGCAACACAATGCTTTGTTTCTATAAAGCTACATAAAATCCATAAAACTCCATACAATTCGTTCTTATTAATGTCAAATATTGGACACCCTATTCCACCATTATTTGCCACTCCATAAATACAGTCGCGGGAAAATATTCGTACACTTTTGAAATTAGATCTCACCCTACTTAACTGTGCCATTTTATACACACTTGATATATAGAAATAGTAATTATAAGTGCGAACATTTTGCCTCGACTGTACGCTCAACGCCAAACGTGCTATCAATATATTCGAGTCAAAATGACAATGATATACCCATATAGATTTCTTTTTATATAATAAACACTTTGTTTTTGAGCTTAAGAATGCCTTGGGGAATTATTTGGAATATTTATAGGATGAATTTTATACATAAACATCCGTTTGTGAAGCGCGATTGTTTGACTGAAGATTCTGCTTGGAAAAATTAATTGTATGCACTCATTAATGTTATTCTATATGATAAGGATTTGTTCCAATGTTTGTTCGTTTCTCACTACTTCCAAACTTTTGTACCAAAACATATCCGAGTTTAGCCTCTTCGGTATTAGATATAAGGCGGCGTAGCTGGTATTGGTTAAAATAAGTAAATGTTTGATATAAATTGTGTTGATAATATTGCTGAGAGGTAAATCGATAATGGTGTATGACTTAACGTTTAAGTCGACGAATCATTGCCGATTAATCATAATCGATCGATTGTGTTGTCGAACGTGAGTGGAGGTGCCGAAGAGGTATATAATTGTAAAAAATATGACAATTATCAATATTTCCCGTTTAGATTTAAAGAGCATTATCTAGTTGAATTGTTTGTGTATAGAGGCTTATGTAATGGCAAACGTTATTTTGTAAAGTTATTTAGTGCTCTTGAAATCTGAATGGACGTTTTGTACCTTTACTTGCCATTCCCACGACAGTAGATATTTTAATTTCTACGACAATAAGTTTCTAGTTTCTAATGGACCCTGATTACTTTTATGTCAATTGTTATAACTTAAATTATTTTCTGGCTTATTGTGAAAAAGTGTGCAAAGAGCATGGAAATAGTATTTTCTTCATCATGCAGTCATGCATGCAGTAGCAGGTATTGCTTTGAAGACATCGTACACATAAAAAAACACGTAAAAATATATATATATATATTATTCTTAGTGCTTATGTATATTATATAATTTATTTATGTATATAATATCTTGTATTTATGTATATCATATTTTATATTTGTGTAGGTATAAGTATTGAGTATATATCCTCGATTTACGTCTCAACCAATTTTTATGCACCTTCTGAATTTATCTCTGCACCACCTGAAGGTTGGCTGTTAGAAAATGCCTTTGGCATTAAGCCCCGCCTGTATACTATTTGTATATGAAGTATGAAATAAATAAAAAAACATACAAATTTAGTGTTTAAATTTAAATGATTTTAAGCAATGGTAATTATTTATTAACTTTAAAATGAGCTTTCGAAATAATAGAAAGATGTATTTGCAAAAAAATAGTTTCTAATCGCTGAGGGCACTGATTTAATTAAAAGAAAACACATTTCACCTAAAGAATTTTATATGCAATTGTACACTTTTTGCATAGTCAGGAAGGTTTTTTAAAAAATAATATGTACCTAATGATAATGATGCCATCTGTCCCTAGGTGTGTAAAGCAATGATATTCTAAAGTGTTAGTGAAGGTATATCGTAAGTTTTAGTGAAATAAAGGCTCGCGTAGACTGGGTCTCGGTGTCGCGTGAAAATAATAATTTTAAGACATACCACACTGAATCTGTATTATGGAATGTATTACTGTGCTTACTACTGTTGCTATTGTGCTTCATAATCGACATATAGTTTAAATATCAGTTGTAAGAATTGTGAATTTTAGGGTAGCCCAAACAAAACATTTTTGAAATTACATTAGTGCCAGATAAGGCGTCTGGCTTATGGTAGTTATATTTGTTGGTATTGTTTTTGTAATTTGATTTCATAAAAGTATTTTTATGAAATCAAAGTTAAATTTTAAATTTCCTTTTAATCAATTCTATCGATTATTTTTACCACATGATATGACGGTAATTAGACAAATCAGAATTTGAATACATTGCCGATATAAAGCTTTGGTATAAAATATAGTGTGGGTAAAAGAAAATAAATGTATCCTTTTGGTCATAAATACTATATTTTCACGCGACAAGATCAAGGCAACGCGCCAGCTTTAATAGTCCATCACGACATATCGGTGCTTGAGCGAAGTTTAAAAATATAATTCCTAATATAAATATAACATGTAGATATTTATTTTACATATGTATAGATAAACGCACCATTTGCGACGTAGTGAGATATAGAATTAGATCAGTGTATTTAATGTCGTATAACGTTTGGAGAGAAAATATTGCCATTGATTTTATAACAAAAATAAAGTAGGTAAATTCAATTCCTAAATGATATATTGTTGTCAGTCTCCTTGATGAAAAAAATACAAATGTCTACTTAATTACCAATGGGTTAAAAAAAACCTTTAGAAAACTTGCCCGGTTTATTGAATTTCAATGGTATGTAAAATTAATTATACTAGGTCTGTGATAAACCAAGGCCTAAGTAATTTCAATTGTAGAAAAGTCCAGTCCATTCGAATGTATGACGTGCAATATGAACAGAGTCAAATATTACATTTTCACTTCCAAATTTAGTTTTAGCAATGGAGAAGCCTAAGTGAATTAACAAAAATAAACATTACGACAAAATAATTTCGTCTGCAATATTTTTTCTCTAGACGCTAGATGTAGTAGTGAATACGTTCGGAGTCATCCGCGTCGCATATGATGGTCAATGGAAGGACTTTTGTCTCCGTAGCGTTAGTTGAATAGGTGTAAAGATCGTGATAATACCGACGCGGTTGGGTTCGATTACTACTTAAGGTAAATTTTAAAGTGGTTAATTGCCCCAGTGAGTGGTTCACACATTTTCTTACCGATTGTGTTTAACGACATCTAGTGGCACGAGTACGAATTAAAAAAGGAATAATTTTCAATTGTTAATCAATATTCTTAGGATAAAGTGCAATTAAAATGGCAGTTTTATTAACATTCAGTTAAACTGTTTTTTTATTAAGTCATATTATAAATTATTCATTGAATAAATTTTGTCTGAAGATGCAAAATCAACTTTTGAAGCTTTAAGAGCCTAAATAGTTTTAATAAAGATACGGGTCATTTTCAATCTCAATAAAGCAGTTGTGTAGTCGTATTAACCATGCATCGCCATCTTCTGGCCATGTGTGGTATTAATTAATTGACATAAATAGAAATCTGTCACATAAGAATAGTATTTTTATATAGCTTGGATTTTGAAGCATTGTATTGAGTTTTGTACACTTTATTAACTACGGTCTATGTTGTATCATTTATATTATATGTAAAGACATTTTCACTTACTATGATTTCAAATAAGCGGTCGTATCGTTTACCATCAGGTGAACAGCATGCTCACCTCGCCATTCAATGCAATAATAAAAAAAAAACAAGTTATTCATGCGGGTTAAGAAAATGTGTGAATCGACTAAAATTTAGTGCCGATATGGTTTTCAGTCGTAGTACCAATGAGGTGTACTTTTCTATGTTATTGTAAATTGTATTAAGTACACATTTTAGTATGGAACACGATTTTAATATTTATTTAATAATGTACGTATTAAATCGATATATTTTTTAAGCCTAGATAGTAAATAAAATCGTCCTTTACATAATATGCCAAACTGAGTTGCTGTCATTAAATATTTATATATACGATTATGGGAAAATATGATACTACACATAATAATTTCCCTTTAAATAATCTCTGTAATGTATTTCCTTTTACTATGAAATTGACATATTAATTTTAAGTTGGCAACACTACTCTTTTTGGATGTGTCAGTGTGACCAGATAAAAAATACAATATTATTCCATTATTCGTACGTTTGTATCTTCTCCGTTTATCTTCTAATTCAACTTCACTTATAAAAGACTGTATCACGTTTCTGTAAAAAAATAACTGTTGCCTATAGCAATCCTTTAGCACATTATACTTTCTTTGGAATACGAATTAATTTTAAAACTTATTTTTAAATGATGACAATAATGGACGTGTGCTTTATTTTAGTATTGCCAGCAGTTTAGCGCGTTTATTGTACTGTGGCAGTTAGTTTATTCAGTTTTTTAATTATTAATATATTGTTGATTGGGAAACACCAGCGCGTAGGAAGAATTTCTATAGATACGATACTTAAGAGAGACATATCTTTCTTTTTATATTATAGGGGGCAAACGAGCATGCGGTTCACCTGACGGTAAGTGAACACCATATATAGAATAAAAAAATATATTTGATATTAAATACCAACTGCGGTAATGGGAACTTCATTTAACATAATATGACAAAAGTTGTGCATTTTTTCTTATTTTCCTGATAATTATAGTTGTAAAAATGTCAGGAAAATAATATAAATAACACACAGTGTCAAATCTTTTCGGCTTGTAGCAATACATTTTGTGATTTGTCCTTTTTAACTGACTTCAAAAAAAGGAGGAAGTTCTCAATTCGACTGTATGTTATTTTTTTTTTATAATACACTGCAACAGAAATATAAATTCTACGCGCTGTTGTTACCCAAATGCTATATTTAATTAAGTCGTAGCCAAAGACTCGAACGCCTAGTCTCGGTGATGTGTTTATGAGTATATTTTATTCGCATTTAATTATATTAAATCTGTAACGGACAATATGTGTCGGACGAACGTTACCAAATCTATATCAGAATGCAGACTGAGGTACGCACGTTTTAAAAATATAGTTATTATTTCTAGATTGTAGGTTTAACGGTGCGTGACACGGGGTAGAAATAATGCTTGGTTGTATTCACTATTGAAAAATATGTGACGGATTTTGTCGTCATGCTTTATTGTGAATTTATGCAGACTAACTATATATTAATTTTAATATCTTATCCATTAAACATCATTTAATATAATAATTGTGTATTTACACACTTTTAAGCCATATGTCGAACAATTTAAAAAACAAAATGGTTGTAAATATCACTACACACACACACACAAGCTTTTGTTCTGCTATAAAGTATATCTGTGTAATTTCTATCCCGTGTCAAATAGAATAATAGACATAAATTGGCCTAGTATAAATGAAATGTGAAGTTTATTTTTCGTCTCGCAGGTCAGAAGTATATTGTAGACGTCTTATTATTTTTTAATATTTTATGAGTCAATATAGAGCAACATATTCCAACATTATTTTATGTATTTTGTGTGTTGTTTGTTTTCGATGTATTTTATACACATTTTTTATGGACGTTTATATATTTTTTTATATTTTATAACCTGTGAGACTATTTGAGTATTACAGTGCAGCTGTGTTAAGGTAAACGCTTTAGTTGATGTAATGTTTAGATTTTTAATCTATAAATGTATTATGTATCATTTCGGAGGGTGAAAATGAGTTTTGTATGTGAACGATACGTTACGTGCGCAAGTTGGCTAGTTTAAAAAACATGACGTATTTTTACGTCCTTTTTAAGATTTCTTCTAAAATATGGTAAATGTACGAATTATTTTTTCTCATACATATGCTATATGCATATAAGTGCGTGGTGGCCTGTTGGTAAACGGACTAGACGCGGCTGCCCACATGTTCACGGTGGTCGCGGGTTCGAATCCCAGGGCACACCTCTGACTTTTCGGAGTCATGTGTGTATTGATAATCAATCACCACGCACTAAAACGGTGAAGGAAAACATCGTGAGGAAACCTGCATACCATAGCGATTTATAAGAATACCTATGGTATGTAAGTCCGCCAACCCGCACTAGGCCAGCGTGGTGGACTATATGGCCTAACCACTCTCAATCGTATTCTCGATTGTAGAGTAGGCCCGTGCCCTGCAGTGGGACGTATATGGGCTGATACAGTTACATATGCTATATAACTTGAACTCACTTTTTAAAATATTATAAAAATATTACAACATTCCTACGCCTTGATAAATATTATGGATGTTTTCATTTTATCTATTCCCAACAACTTTACGAAGATAGTAGCTGCATCTAGCGACGGCGTCTTATACTACGTTTATTTCTGCAACTACCCTCATTTTTACAATATTTGTGCACGTAATGTTGAAGCAAGTGGTGTACGGTGTGTCTGTTGTCCGTTTGTAATTACGTGTAGATAGACGTATTTAGATGTTATATATACATTGTAAGTACTTAATAGAATTATATGTTGCATTGTACAGTGTGTAAATAGTACACATATATTGTGAATAAAAGAAGACATATCAGTTTGTATTTGATTGTTTTATTTACCTGTGAAGTGTTTTTAATCTGGCTTGAAGAAGTGACTGCGCTGCGTCAAGGTAAGTATAGTGCTATCTTGATACAGCATCTATTGTTGAGAGACAATTACATCTAACAATTAAGCTGGCCTGTTAGTACATACAGGGTATATCAAGACTGCTACCGAAAACGAAGCCGGGTGGTAGTTTAAGCGACTTCAGACACAATGCAACAGAAAAAGTTGCCAAAAAAAGCGACAATTTTTTTTTGATATTTTTTTCCTATGGCCATATTTGGGTGGTAAATACATTTTTTTTCCAAAATAATAGTGTATACCCTCTTATTTATAAGTACTTTAAGGTATAAAAGAGTTTAAATTATTATTTTAGCAAAAACTATGGATTTACCACACAAAATTGTCGATTTTTAAAAAAGTCATAAAAAATAATTGTCGCATTTCTTTGCGAAATTTTTAGTTGCATTATGTTTGTAGTCACTAAAACTACCACCCGGCTTCGTTTTCGGTAGCAGTCTTGAGATACCCGGTATACCTTGCGATTGTGATCGCAGTCAGTCCATAGTACCTATATTCTGGGGAGTCCTATATACGTACCTAACCGATCTTAAAGATAAAAAAATCAACTTTCATCCATAATTTCAACGACTTTTTCACCATCATCATTACCAGAACTATCATCGCCAATCTCTAAAACTGATACGATAGGTTTATGGTAGCTGAAGTAAGAAACGAACAGTTTTGATTCGAACTTATTTAAATGTCTAATAAAGACCGCATCAATAGTAGTTTTGTATTTCGTTGTGCTAAGATTGCGATCATTCGACATAGTTAAACCAAATTCATTATTTAAAAATTCAATTAATAGTTGATTTTTATCGTCTGCGAAGTTTATGTTGAAATCTCCACTCAAAATCATTGGCAATTCATCAAAGCTTTATAAACTGACAGCTAACTGACAGCTGTCTACTCTCCATCCGTCTTACGCTTTTCGTCTTACGATCAGGTCACGTGTCCTGACGCGAGTTTAAGATTTTATACCCATTACAGAAAAAGTGCTCAACGCCGCTAAAGAAGTTTTCACTTCAAAAAATTATAGCATTGAATTGACTACGAAAATAAGTCATTTTTGTGTCACCAGCATACTAAGTGTATAATACGCGACAACTTATACTAGGCATTGGTTTTCAGCATGACAGGAATACTGCTCTGTCTGAGAAATTTATTTCAAGCTGTCGTCAAAACAATATTGGATAAGACCTCATGGGACCTCATGTAAGTAACTTTTTATTACTTTATTATCATAAACAATGGATGAAACAATGCTGTTTGTAATCACATACAGGGTATATCAAGACTGCTACCGAAAACGAAGGCGGGTGGTAGTTTAAGAGCGTTTACACCTTGCGCGCAAAGTCAACTATAGGTATATCTTCGTCATATATTTAGTATAAAACATAGATCGGCAATGTGAAAGAGATAGAATAATTTAACTCATATGTTAAAGCGAGATGCATGATGCGACCATACGTTTACACAGGAGTAGCCTGCAGTGACCCAGAGTCGAAATATGTCAAACTAAGCGAGCAACAAAATTCGCTTATTTTCATAATTTATTTAATTTTACAGTACTTGGTTATATTTATTAAACGTAGTTTATTATAGTGCATTGTGCAGTGCCAAGGTGTGGTTCATGCAGGCGTAAAAATCCGAAATAATTAAAGTTTTCACAGGTACCGGCCACTTTTGCACAATACTATTTTGTGACGATATTATAGAATTAAATGGAAATCCATGTATAAATATCGGTAGAAAAGAATATAGTATTTTATTATATAAATACACTGAAAGCATCCATTGCGTATAAAAAATAATATCAAATACGTGAATTTACATTAATTTCAACCTAAAGTTGCTAGGGATTGACTGACAGGTTCGATCAATAAAAGGTTGTTGATAAAATAGTCGATGACAACACATGATAGTGTGTATTCTTCTTCTTCTACCTGGCGTTATCCCGGCCATTATTATAGTATTCATTCTACAATATTACTTTACTTTTACTCATTTATTTATATTTGTGGAATAATTATTATAAAACTTCATGTGTGTGATTTATGAATTAAGAACCTGTTTCAATCTCTGCCAAGAGGTGGTCAATTTATAATAGTAAAACAAGAACATATTAGATATTATTATAAAATATGCGATACTTCTATGCACAGTATCATCGTCCAAACCTTGAAGCAACATTATTCATCTATCATAACATTAGGTATAGGTTTAAAATTTATAATTCTCATAGGGATAACATTACTTTAGGTGACGTGATCAAGAAAAGCTTCATAGTTTATTAAACTGTCTCTTTCTTCAGCCACAGGAATGCAACTAATGAACATAGGCCCTCCACAAGAATGTCTACATCAGTTTGTTGTAAGCTGCCTGCATCCCACGACTTCCTACAAGCTCCTCCGTACACCTCCGAGGCGGCCTAGCAGGCGTCCAACACTTCCCAATGTGTTACAAGTCAATTAATTGACTTAAATAAGCATATTTTTTTAACTCTAGTAAACATATAGTAAAAATGTGTTTCTTAGACTTACGCGAATGTTTCTCATTGAAAAAAACGAATAATCACGGATTTTGTTGCAGACTGAGTCCACCCTGTGACTACGAAAGCTGTAAAGTAATCGAAACTTCGCGACAGGAAATTAAAAATGAAAAAAAATAAACAGAAAACGCTAAAACATTGTAAATTATAGTTTTATTTTATAAAAGTGTTTTTTGTTCTCAGTTTAATTAGGTGTATGTACTATGTATACATCACAATGAAAAAATAATTTTGTTCAGGTGAACATAACCCATACAAAACATCTCAAACAAAGTGTTTTCAAATAATATGACAATTTATCTTTATTTATTTGTGTGTTTATCAATCTGTATTGAAATAAACACATCAATATGTTTCTGTTAATATATAATAAAATGTCGCATATATCCATAATATTTTATTTCACAACTACAGGCCGACAGTTATATCGATATCGATATGATAGTATCGAAAGTGCATGGTACACCACTATACGTCAAGCACACATGTAAACTTCACGCACACAATCGTAAATCAGTTTTGGTCGCGCTCAAAATGACACATTGCCGATCTATGTTCTATACTACATCTATGATCTTCGTTAATTTCACGCACACATAAGCGACCAAAGCTGTGTGCGTAGAGCTGCCGCGTCGCCTCGCTATACAGTCGGCGCAACCAACTTCGATCCGTGCGCTTCAAAATTCTAATATTGAATTGAAATGTAACTTATGATTTATATATTGGTAATATTATATCATAAAAATATTTTATTTGCATTATAAGTAGACAAATATTACTGTGCAAGCAATGAACAATACAAATTTAGATACTAATCATATTTTCGTTATTATTACATTGTTAAGTTGCATTCAAATCAGTGTTCAATCAGCAGACACTACGGACGTTTATTAATCATTTCGTGTTCGAACACATGAAACTTACAACCCCTTACAATTACGAAATATATTTAATTTTATATTACAATACATAACATAATTTAGCCTCGGAATTACATCCCATTATATTATCTGAAACATAATTTATACTCACTACTAAATCATTGTAGGTAATAAAAAGAAAAAATATGTTTTACTACCAAAGTAGAAAGATGTGGCAATCGCAGTCCGCGCGTGGCTATTTTTACGACGCATGGCAAAAATTGACTGCAGCCAGGCCGGAGCGACGAGCGATACGTCCTCCCTCTAGAAGGCCTTGCGGCGGTCTGATTTGATGCACGGCGGACAGCGTGTTTTATAGTGGTTTTTAAAATATATGTAGAAAACATGAAAACTAATTTTGTTGAAATATAAAAATGGCAATTTATGGATAAGATGTTCTTCTATTATAATATGCAATTGCTATAAAAAATTATGTACGATAATTATTTTTTTTATGACCATATTTGGGTTGTAAATACATTTTTTCCTAAAATAATAGTGTATACCCTTTTATTTATAAGGAATCTAAGGTATACAAGAGTTTAAATTATTATTTTAGCAAAAACTATGGATTTACCAACCAAAAATGAAGATATTTAAAAATACATAAAAAATAATTGTCGCGTTTCTTTGCGAAATTTTTAGTTGCATTGTGTTTGTAGTCACTAAAACTACCGTCCGGCTTCGTTTTCGGTAGCAGTCTTGAGATACGTAGTATATTGAAATTAATGCTATAAAACAGAAGGGAGTAGACATAGGAATTAATAGATTCTAATTCTGATAATGAAAATCTTAAATTGGACGAAAGCTTAGTAGGTTGACCAGACTACTAAACTGAAAGCCATAGGTTTTATGTCCTATCATCCTCTCATGTTTCGAGAATATATGGTACGGCGCGGCGATGGAAAAATATTTTGAAGACACATCTGGTTTCAAAGCTTACACTCAAAAGGATATACGTCAGACAAGTTGGTCGTAAAATTGAAAGCCAAATCATTCCGTATCATCGCAAAAATGTAATGTTGCACGAAAACCATTTAAGCCTTTGATGAAGACGGGCAATCATTTAAATGTGCAAATAAATCACAGATGATCGAGAGTTTAGGTTTCTCCTAAAGCCGTATGCATGCATTAGAAACAAATCAATGCGCCTTCTTTAATGTGGAAGCAATATTTTTCTGCGACAATCCTGCTTGTTGAAATTAGTAAAGGAAACTTTCTATCTTTAACCTAGTGTTGTCTTGTCTGTGGGCCAGGGTCCTTTTCCGACTCAGCATCTGCCATTTTACGACCGATATACCGATTCCTATAGTATTTCCGATTTCTATAGTATGTATGTAAGTCCGCCAACCCGCACTAGGCCAGCGTGGTGGACTATATGGCCTAACCACTCTCAATCGTACTCTGGATTGTAGAGGAGGCTCGTGCCCTGCAGTAGGACGTATATATGGGCGACACAGAATACCGATTCCGACCAGGTTATATTTAGATAAGGACATTATTGTTTCTATATTTAGTAAGCGGTGTGTAAATGCACTGTTGTGTTCCGGTTCGAAGGATATCGTAGCCAGAGTAACTACTGGACTTATTGAGACTTAATATCTTATGGCTCAGGAAGGTGAGTGCAGTGGAATGCCATTGCTTTTGTAATTCATGGTGTAGTTTGGTTTTGCTACAGTCTATTAGCAGTCGTATCGCTTACTACCAATGGCATGTTCGTCTCGCCATTCATTGCAATAAAAAAAATTACACATTATTAGTAGACATTCGACGCTGTGTTAGCCGGAACATGGGCTGTACTTGAGAGTTAGGAACCTTTCAGTCCCATCAACTATCAGTTCTGTGCGCTATTTGTTCTAACTTCTATCAACTCAACTTGGTAATCTGAGGGGTTACTCTATACTCCCAAACGAAGTTCGAATGTTTGCAAGTTGATCGTCAACATACAACATGAAAGTTTTCCACTTCTAAAAATCAATACTATTCGCTATGAACCTTATGATTCACTTTGAACTTAGTCTAAGATTACATAGTACGATACAGTATTCGGACATTTAGTAAAGTGTTCAGACATATTCGCACAGTTTTATGTGCGATTTTAGAACTTTCGTCGACGTGTCGGGGTATCGAGTGAGCCCCCAGCTTTAGTGAATCAACTTTTGTCATTTCATGGATCTCATTCCCAATTTGAATTTGTAAATTACTATCACCTCCACAGCGCGTTCAGTAACCCTTCTTATGAGGTCCATTTAAAAGACCTGAAACTGACGATTTAAAACACTATTTCCAATTATTTTTTACTTCTTTTTCCGTGCAAAGATTTAGCACTGTTGCATGCGCCTCGAACACGGCCATTTTTGTCAGTAGCAACACGCGGCGATGTCGCTTGTCAACATGTTTTGTGTCGCGCGCTCACCGTGTTCCGCGCATACCGAGCCTTCCCTACACGGCTTTTTTGTATTTAATTTTAAATTAGAATGAACCATATTCGTTTTTGTATGGGTATGTACTTATTGTTGGTGTAGAGACTAAAAAGTAAGGAAAAATATAAACCTAGATCCATGCACCATTGACAATTTAGATGTTTATTTTAATAACACGTACTATGCCCGTGGAAATTGTGCAGTTAATCAGTATTGTTTATAGGAAAAGTTGAATTCTTGCAAATAAACATTTTTTACCAAGTTTGTCTTCAGCTGTGTATATAGTAAAATAATATGACGCAGTATATCGTTATCAGTTAGATTAAAATACACATGCATTACTGGACATCGTGTGATAGTCTTCAAACATATGTTATCTGGTAAGAAGGTTCTAAATACTAAAAATGGTTATTTGAGGCTTAATAAATCAATTAGATGTCTTCCCTATTAGTTCATGTTCCATTTTTAAAAAACAATATAACCCCTAAAATTTTTCAGCTTTATACGGTGTAAAAAACGATTACTCGGTGGCGCAGTCTTAGTACCGCATGATGATTGCAAAGTTGAGATCTCGGGTTCGAATTCCGGGTTGGGCAAAGTGATATTAGATTTTTCCTATTAATTATCAGCCTGGAGTGAGGAATTTGTGCCTGATATGAAGATAGGCTCGCCCCCTATCACGTCGTAGGACAGAAGATAAAGGTGAAACGTGGGTGTTCTGATCACACATATACCTACTCCTTCTGGGAAAAAGGCGTGAGTTTATGTATGTACATATGGGTTACGCCACTTCTTTGCTGTGCTAATGGGAAAAACATTTCTCAAAATTCGAATCGGTTCTCCCTATTTATTACCAGTAGGTTCCACACATCCGTCAAAGTAAGTGGCAACAATGACTATCGCGATTCCGTTTTCAAAACGCATTTTCGACTGTTAAACAATTCAATCCACGTTGTACCAGCTGTACTATGTTACGGAAGTTATTAACCGCTGGCCATCCGGTAATGCAGCCTACATTAATATTTTATAAGGTTTAATGACCTGCACTTACATCCTCAACATTGTTTTATTGACAGCCTCTGTGGCGTGGTCGGTTAGACGACGGCCGTGCAACGAGAGGCCGCAGGTTCGATCCCTGCACTGACACCAATTATTGTGTGATCCGCAGGAAATTGTTTCTAGTTATAATGATTTGCGCCTTAAAGATGATACTGCTTATCAATCTTGCTTTTCAATCAAGTTAATAATTTGGCAAAATTATTGGGAATATGAATAGTTAATTTTCATCAAGTTTGCTATTTTATAATTTATTGATTAAAAAACTCATACAAAGTGGGATGTTATAGGTAACTTCTACTCGAGTGTAGCATTTTACTCTAGCATTTTAGCCCAGTTATTAAACAAATAATTTATATTCAAGAATAAGAAAAATATGTAAAGTTACTTACAGTTGACTATTTTTAATATTTGGTTTATAATCATATATCTTAGTGCAGGGCAGATTGCAATGTACGATCTTAAAACTAAAATGTTTAAGAGTTATACCTAGTCCACTTAAATCTGAAACAGGTATACTACATCTATGTGTGAATCAAACGCAAAAGAGAGAAAATATTGTAGTTACAGCTGAATGTTTCTAATTGGAAACGCTAGATGGAGCTAGCGTTGCAGTTTATACAAAATGGTGCAAGAGTTTTATTCCGAATAAACTAAAATGCAATTTAGCATTATGTAATAGCGCATGTTTTTAAACATATGCGCTATTATAATAACTACACCTTTAAATATCTTTGTATTGTTAAAGTAGACAGAATTGACAATAATCAACCAGGTAGTGTATTTATTAACCATACAAGGATTAATCAATTATACCAACAGAAAAACTATGTAATATAATATTCACATAGAAAATAATTTATTTCAACATTTTGTATAAAAAATCGAAGTTTTTTTTTATTGCATAGGCAAACGACCACATGTGTCACCTGATAGTAAGTAGTCCCAGCCGCCTATGAGCATCCGCTTGCTGGCCATCAAATGGGGAGGCAAAAGGATCGAGACAGAGAGTTGGGTATCCGTCAATCACACTCACCGAACGAAATGTGAGAGCTTTGCTGTCGCTTCACGTCGATCTTGAAATGAAATGAAATGAAATTGTTTTATTGATCATGTAGGCAATTAAATATAACTCTTATGAAAACTCAATACATAGTACTTAATCTACCGGGTATCTCAAGACTGCAACCGAAAACGAAGCCGGGTGATAGTTTTAGTGACTACAAACACATTGCAACTAAAAATTTCGCAAAGAAACGCGCCAATTATTTTTTATGATTTTTTATATATCGTCATTTTTGGGTGGTAAATCCATAGTTTTTGCTAAAATAATAATTTAAACACTTTTGTGCCTTAGATTATTTATAAATAAAAGGGTATATACTATTATTTTAAGAAAAAATGTATATACCAACCAAATATGGTCATAGGAAAAAAATAACAAAAAAAAATTGTCGCTTTTTTGCAACTTTTTCAGTTGCTTTGTGTCTGAAGTTGCTTAAAAGTTAAACTACCACCGGGCTTCGTTTTCGGTAGCAGTCTTGCTTGATATACCCTGTATATTTCAAAAAAAGTTTAATTATCTGTGTGATAGTATTTCCGCCCCGGATGAGTCCGCCTATTCATACTGGGTCATGACAATAGTTTTGACTGACATCAGCGTGGCGTCTACCACTTCTCATTTTTTTAAACTCCCTCACAAATTTGAATGTAGAAAACATTTTCATAATCCACCAATTAAACATTATGCATGTTAAGTTGGAAGTAAGAAAAAATATTTTAGGAATGTTAGAACTATTTAGTGCTCAATTGTTAAACTCTTAAATATCTCACAACATATAACATAAACAAATGAGGCGCGACAATCAAAACAACGGCACATTAACATACATATTCTATTGGGCGGAAAAGATCCGATCTGTTCTCAAACAAAGCGAGCGCGCATCCATACATCGCATTAGTTACGCGCGCACTTTGTCCCGGCTCCCAACATATCGTATATTTAAAGTCGCGGTGGTCGCAAATCGCACCACTTGCGCCTTTGTACCGCCGACAACGCGCGCATTGTAAGCCCGAGGTGTTAATGTCGCTTTCACACAAATATGTAGCGGCGGCAACAAAACAAAAACTCGCTACAAGCCCGCAGACCCGTTGCGGATTTATTTCACGCTTTACAGCCAAGAAACAATTTTAATTAGTACAGTTTCCATTATAATGAATAGAGACATAAACATCGAGCTGGCATTCCTGCCCGGCGACCGCCCTATTGCTGCGTTCTTCAATAATTGGGTACTAGATGAGGACATCCGTGGAACGTCCAGTATTTGGTCGGCCCTGCGATTGTTTCATGTGTTGCATTGTCCTTGTATTGGTTAAGACGCCGGATTAGGGACAGCTCCCTAACGGTGGGTTTATTTATAAAATATGCTGGTGTTCAACTGTTAGGTGGAGCTTATAAAATACCAAACATTTTGTAGAGCCGATGTAGAAGACGGAATCAAAGTCAAATGTCTAACACATTCATCTCTGCTACTGTATTTTTCACCATATTCAATTAATAGGGCATAGAAAAACTAGTAATCGGGACAATAGATACTATCTAATCTACTGAGAGACTTCAGAAATCGCATCGATTATACGAAAAACAATGGCAAAGCTACTTCACGTAAACACTAAAGTTATTTTGAGAAATATGTAATATCCCGGTAAAGAACGATTCCTTCCTAATCGCAATGTTCTATATCACCCGTAATTGTCCGCTTTTGAACAATCATAGAATTAATCTATATATTAATACGTGATGCAAAAACTTTGGACCCCTTTTTACGAAAATTGCGCGGACGCAGGAGCATAAAATTTGGCACACTTATAGTTTATATGTAGGAGAAGTGCAGAACGCTAATATTTTTTAATAATAATGCTTATAAAGTACATTAAATCAAAAAATAAAACATTACACACACTACCATGCATTCCACACACACATACATACACAAGTATTTGTACACGTCAAATTGTTTCTACTTTCTTTTGTGTTTCATTTTGTCCATAGACATAGAATAAGACATATAAAAAAAGTTTTATTTGCCTCATTTAATATAAAAAAAGATTTTAATAATAATGCATAAAAAGTACATTAAATCAATAAATAAAACATTGCACAAACCAGCATGCATTTGACACACGCATACACAAGTATTTGTATACATATACATACTCTTTGGTCAAATTGTTTCTTTTATTTATTAAAGACATAGTTGAATGTCAAACAGAAAAGTTTTATTTGACGAATACTACGTGAAATACTGAGCGCTTATACAAATTGTGTAGCAGTAAGATACATTGAAATGGATACGGGTTATCATTATATGCATAAAGAAAGTTCTGTAGCAGCAATCTGCAATAACAACATTCAGGTACAAAAAAAAATATAATTTGCTATTGCTGGTTCAAAACAATTATTGTAGTTTACGATTTCAGTAATTGCATATACTTCAGGATAAATAAGTGATTTTGAGAGATACGTACATTTAAATGTGCACGAATTATCAGAATAACAACATCATTATACAGGTAAAAACTTTTTCTCTTCTTGATTTGGTCGAATTTCGACCACTAGGCGACCACTAGTATTAAAGAAACACGCGCTGATAAAGCCTTTAATGTGCTTTAATTTCAACAAAATATTTGTAATATCTTAAATAAAGCACACACTAATGATTTTTCAGCTTTCTTAAAAAACATTGTCTCGTGTGACCATTATTAACTTTAGAGTTTAGATAATAATATAGCCATAGGTAGGAGCTACCCTGTAATAAGGACGAGTTTTTTTCAGGATTTTGCACATTTTGTAAATTGTTAGAACAGGCTTAAATTATCTGTGGTTATCATCGTATCTGTAGCGCGATTCACGTATTATAATAAGTTCAGCTGCAGTGCAGTTGCGGTTAAGTTTCGATCAAAACAGCCCTTTTCGTATTCTCGTAATTTTGACAACCGTTGTCAAATACGCTCGCGTCAAGTTCGCGTTACGCAAACGATTTAAGCGTATTCTACTGCTGCGCGTATATGTCAATGTCAAACAAATTTCATACGTCTGACATACAGTTGACGCGCAGCTCACGCGCAGTTCACGCGCAGCTAAACACTTACAAGAATACCATTTACAACCAAAGCGTAAACTTAATTGTAACTGCACCGCAACTTGATCGACGCGTCAAAAAGTTACGTGAATCGCACTACTTGTTGAGACTTAAGATCTCCAACAATTCAGAAAAGTCCATACGTTTCCAGTCTTTGACATTTAGTTAAGTAACAAAGGGAGAAATATTAGGGAGTTAAGCATCGTTAGGACCTCACAATAATTAACACCTGAAAACAAACACGCAGTTATTAAACACGTATCAAAACATATCAATATGTAAAGCATAATTAATTCTCAGTAAGCATTAAATCAGATATTAGTCAACAATGGTGCTGATGACGCAAAAAGATTATTATAATATACACGACACTTGACCATATGAGGAGCAGAATCAAAGTCCACGGGTCATCGACTTGCTTCTACGACTCTCTGGAGTACGGTCGCCATTGTGTCGCCACGTTTAGAGGATACAATTACGAAACTTTAAAAAAATAATTTAAAAATTTATTAAAATCAGTAACAATGATAAACTCGGATCTATGTTCACTTCCAAAACCAAAATGCGGGTTTTTCTTAAAATCCACTAAAGCATCAGAATTCTATTACCGTTTCGAAAGGTATTGAGTTAAAAAAATGATTTAGATATTCTTCAGCAACGCGAGACTTAATTTCTTAATATTCTTTACATATCTCTCGTGTTACTTATATTTATCAATATTAGTTATAGTCTATATACACAAAATTAAGCCTTTTTCCCAGAAAGGGTAAGCAAAGGTGCTACCAAGACACCTGCGTGTCGCCTCGTATGTTCCATCCCACGATGTAATAGGAAGCAAGTCTCTCAGTATATCGGACACAAATTTAAGGATTAGATTAAATTGGGAATATCATTTTTAGGGTAATTTGCCAATGACATTATCTTTAATTCCACTAAAAGCTCTACAACTCATGGCTTCTATAATTACTTGTGAATTTAAACTTCTTTTTGAACTAAAGTTCGTCGAAATCCGCGATGAGTGATGCGTTTAACCTTATTTTGGCAAGCGAGAGGAGGCGTCAACCTACTTCGTAAATGGCAGTGGTCATCAATGCATACCAGTCTTTTTATAAGTGCCTACATGCATCTGGCATTAGATTTGCTGCAAATATATCGAGTTGCGGCGTAAATATCAACGTATTCACTAAAATACATTATGATTTTATGAATCATGAATTATGTTTAAAAAGGTATTTCATTACCCGACTGAAGAAAACGAAGGGAAACATAAACAGCATACTTAATACATAAGTACGATTAAAAAACCAACCCAGCCGATGGAAATCCTTGTATCAAATATTATTCAGAGATATGACAGTTTTTGAGCGCTAATAAAATAGACTATTGCGTCAATATTGAAAAACAAAACAAAATTACTCATTCATTCATATCCCGGCCGGGGCCAGGGTCCGCTTTCCCGCTTAGTCTCCTTCATTTCGCCCGGGATTCGGCATCCTCAATACTAAGTAGTTTAGGTCAGGCTCTCATGTCTAAACAAAAGTACAATGAAGACTATGATGTTTTATCTCCAGAACCAAAATTCCAAAGTGAAAAAGTCTCACAGAATCCGATAAAATATACAAAAGAGTGATCCTGCAATAGATACCATAAACTCTGATATTACTAATGGCACAGGGTAAATTAAAGGACGTGAGGTAAAGGTCACCTTTCACAAAGGGTTTGGGCACTACAATGTTTGGTTATGATCGCTCCATATTCGTGAACATTAAGTATATTGGAATTGGCGCTAAGAATGAATGGCCTATAGGCAGAAAATTATATAAGAGAAGGCTGTGTACACAGAGACAACTAGCGACCAACAACTGTTGACAACTTAATGTGATCTTATGAAGATTAAGTTAATCTAATAGTTGAAAAAGACGATCAGATAAAATCATATGTCTATACTCCATCGGTTTAGGTACTTAACTAAATGTAAACAAACCATAAAAAAGGTTATTTAAGATTGCCGTTTCTCATTTCTAAATTAATTGAAGACAAAAAAATGTTTACATAAATGTAACACTACATTGCATGTTCAAATTTATTATAACGATTATAATTATGAATGTGTGAGCTTGGAAACAATTAAATTATGTAAGATCATAATTAAATTATCTAAATTAAAGTATCTAATTTTACATAATGCAATCTGTCTATAAAAAAAGACCCAAACAGTCAGGCATCCAAAACATTTTCATAAAAGTTACAAGAAATATTATGCTACAAAATCTAGAAGTACAACTTTACCGTAATGCGACCATTTAAATGAAAGATAATGCGTTAGGTCGGATAACTAAGCATCATCACATGTTATCTATGGCAGCCATGTTTTCGTGAAGTGGTGAAGTGTTTGGAAGTGTTCATCGTTGTTTTTACTCTGTTTTAGTTATTATTTGTTGTATGCTGCTGTTAATTGTTGTTAATACTTGTTACTTGGTTGACTAAGAAATATTCGTAAATTGGACATTGCAATAAAATGTTGAACAACCATGCATCACGTGTTCTGGTTTGTTTACATTTAGTTAAGTACCTAAACCAATGGAGTATAGAGTGAAATACCATAGCATTACTTAACAATCTAAATACTGGCCCATTTATGAAAATTAAATTATCTGTGACTGTTGGGTCCTAGGCTAAATTGGCAGGTCTTGCCGAATAAATAATAATGGGTTCTATACGAAATATGTTAGTTTTATTCAAATACGGAAATTGTTCAAGTTTGAAATTCTGATATGGCGATGTAACATGAGTAAATAGTACATAAAAAGTTATTGTTATATCTGCGCATCCTTTCAGAGCGTATTTAAAAGCTGCTCTTTTTACATTCATGCAATAACATGAAAAACAGCACCGCATCTACAAATAAAATTAAGATGAGTCCATGTCAGGCTAATCAGAGTGAATGAAGCGAACCCGGAAGGTATTACACGCAAAAGGCAATCGGAAGCACATATTCCTTGAAGACAAATAATTTTCCTTTAGCAGGCGGTTGTTGTCCCGTTATTACTGCCACAATCATACGGGCCCCACCAAGTGTGGCATATTGAATGGCATTGCGTCAACAACCATCGGCGGCGCACTGGCATCCGCCAGTTTTGGCCAGGTATGCGTTGCCAGCCGAGTGCCGAGTGCCAGGCTCGACGCTCCGACATGAGATTATTTATTTAGAAAGTTAGCCGGGCATGATCTGTTTATTGATTTTGTCGTTTTAATTAATTTAATATCCTATTTTAATTGCGTGGTTATTTAATTTATCTGCGTGTTTTAGGTAGGGTTATGCAGACTTGTTATTTATATTAGTGAAATGTAACGTTCAACTATTTGCACCAGGATACGGACAAAATCTTTATATATTTTGTGCTATCAATTTACACATGATAATTTAAAAACTTCGTATTCAATAATTTAAAAAATAAAGTACGATTCATCATTTTAGATTAGTCACTTTGGGTTTCAAATGTTTAGAGAAAAATATCTAGAAAGGGCTCGTGACATTTTACTGCCATTTCGTAATGACATCGATGCCTCCACAGCTAACCTTTTCAATGTACGCTGAAAATCACGATCAGAATCCAAACCACTCAATCTCATTGCAACTCCGTACGTGAGAGTTTTGTTTAATGTTATTGTGACATATAACCATTAGTGTTTCAAGCCAGTTTCACCATTCAAAGTCCTTGATAGCTATTTGATACTCATCTGATAGATAAAATACAAAATTTGGTTGCAAATACTCTGAATTTCAGAACAGAACACTAATAGCGATAAGGCCGCCACTTGCTGCACTGTGTAATTATTTATAATTGTTAACTATATGGTCACATTTTTATTTAATAGGTGTACATGAAGATGTTCTATCTAACTATAAACACAACTGTATTGTAACCAATGTAAACCAAAACCAAAATACATGTATATAATAAACAATGTCTTCATAAAGTCTTATAGTAAAGTTAGATTGAAATTTGATCCTCCTCCGGAGGTGACGCGTCGGGGATACCAATACATCCATTTTTATCCGGAGGGACGTCCTGATTGCCTCTCACTGTAACTCACCACCTGGATGTAGGCAGATATGACACGACACATTTTGGACCGGTTATCTTATAGACATTTACTTTATACAACCGCTAAATATGTTTTTATAATTTTGTAGTTCTTTAATTATTGTATAGAAGTGAAGAAGTTACTAATAGTTCTACTTTTATCTATAAAAGGGTAGACAAAGATGTAGTGGATACCTAGTGCCACACAAAGCCGAGGTATTGTCGCCCTAAGTTATAATAAATAGCGAACCTACAGAAATATATCGAGAAATATATTTCTGTGGGCGAACCTATCACTAGGGTGATTGATTTGATTGGATTGACGGCCTCCGTAGCGTAGTTAATAACATGCCGGCTGTAAAACGAGGGTCCGTGGGATCAATCCCCGTACCAAGAGAAATATTGTGTGACCCTCAGGTATTTGTTTCGGGTCTGGGTGTTCGAAAGAGCGAAAAGTCTCGTAGGTTCTAATATCCACGACATGAAACTCGACCTTAGTGTGGTGTCAGGACCATGTAGGTGGCTATTGAAAGTATTTATTTTTACATTTATAAATTGACACAAAATTAAATAGTGTTTATAGAAATAATTGTACTTATTAACTCGGTAATCATTGTTAATTTATTTTATCGTTATCTCCCCATGGTAATAAGGTTATTTTTAATTTATGTAATTGTAATATAAAGTAATTTATTCAGAACTACAGTACGGGATAACGGGACGGAAATTATCAATATATTAATTACGTCATTCAATTTCGAACATAACACTTGCGAAAATTTTGCAGAATAACTAGACCAATTACTTTTATCAACTGCAATGCGCTTGTCGTAACTAAAGGATTTTACAGGATAAGTTAATTAGATTGCATGACCTAGTTTAAAGTATTGCCTTGTTGTAAGAGGACGGAGGGTTTACTCTGTTTTACGTTAGTGTTCGAACGTCGTACGTATAACTGAGTGAATGATAAATTTCATAGAGAGTAGTATTGATTTTTAGAAGTGGAAAACTTATACGTTACATTCAAACTCCGTGTAGGGGAATAGAATAACGCCCCTGGATTGCAACAGGCGATTCGAACCTAAGTTAATCACTATTAAATTTTCAGTTGATTGTGCATCACACAGGTAATTATCGTTTTCTTTAACGTTTGTGTTTAACCATCATCTCAAAGTCTGCTTAGCTGTAATAGGTGAGCGTGGTAGATGTGAAACCTATTCCTATGAATGGCGATTATTATGCGTACTTTAGCCAGAGTATATATTGATCTAAGTTCTAACCCATATCAGAAAATATTGTAATGTAGTTTCTAGCAAACGGATTGTTTGATTTGGGAATTTGAATCAAATCCTTTTGCTCAAATAATCACGCGACGATGTGACGCGACGTTACGTTTACGGTGTTTTGTGACGTCATTAGGTATATTTTATTGTTTTTGACTTAACTGTGCATTTGTATATATAGTTCACACATCGGGTAACTGTCACGCTTGATTACCTATATAAATAAATTCCCTGATCTATTCATATCCATATTATACATTATTATCGGAAATACTAATAACAAGATACCTTTATTTTACTGATATTTATGGATTAGCTGTTAATTTTGTTGATGATAATTATTTAAATCAATTCCTAATTATTTTTTAAAAGTGAATATGAATACATTAATAAACATTAAAAACGTGCTTCCTTTTGGGTAAATATTTTTCAGGCTTATTCTACACAGGCTAACCTTATTTACAATGCTGTTCGTATACCCAATGACAGATTACCGGCACGTTCGCAACATATTGAATATAATGCTCGAGCTAGTCCATTACTGGTCCAGCTACCTTAGTTAAAGTTGAACGCACCCTGACTAATAAAATCCGCTGTAAAAGGCGTTTGCCGGCGCAGGTGGGCGGCCCCACGACAAATTTCCCGCTTACGAGCCACAATAAAACCGCTGGACTACATATTGTTTATGCACAGAATAGGCAATGTGTAGTTCATTAGCGGGATTTGGGTGACATTTCGTTTTTGATGGGTTGTTGTCACAGTCTCAGTTCAGCAGTGGAAAACGATGATTATGGCTGGAAGAGAGCACAGCGATAAGGCCGCCAATGGTTACCATTGCTTTAGTTTTAAGTATTTTATTTGTTAATTCCGTCTATTTTCATAACTTTAGGCCGCCTGGGTAGGTACCACCGCACTGTCTATTTCTCCCGCAATACAGCACTTTAAATGCACTGTTGTGTTTCGGATTGAAGGACATTGTAGCCAAAGTAACTACTATTATATTGAGACTTTACATCTTATGTCTCAAAATGGCGAGCGCGGTGGAATGACAAGCATTGCTTTGTAATCCAAGGTGTTATTTGGTTTTGCTACTTTTCATTAGGGGTCGTATCGCTTACCATCAGGCGAACAGAATGCTCATATCGCCATTCATTGTAAATAAAAGACAAAAAAACTATTGGTGTACAATAAAGTATATAAATAAAAATTATTTATATTAAGCAACATAACATTATATTTCATGTTCCAAATGATGACGAAAGATGGCCTCGTCTCACTGCTCGACCAATAAGCTATTAATAACATATACAAACTGAGTTTCAAATATGAAATATTTGGGTAGGTTACTATGATGAGATTTCCTATCGTGTACGGTGGTCGGTGGCAGCTATTCTGACGGATAGGAAAGTCATGGTAAGAGGTTGCTCCTTCAATACCATCTGCAGACATTTCACAATTATAGGTCTTCTTGCCTTGCGGTAACTATAGTGCTATCTAGATATAATATCAGTTGTCTTCTGCTACTGGACGAAATTAAATCGACATACCATACATAACTGCTTCTTCACGCCTGTGGCTCTACGCAAGCTCTTTGTCATAGGCACCAACTTTCGTGCTTTATACAAGATAGTCATAAAGGGTATATAAAGCCGATAGGGGGATTCCATAAAAAATAACGTTTCAATCCACAAAAAGTATGGAAAAGCCGATTTTTTGCAATCTCGGGGTTGGCCCATAGTAGGTTGTTCATTATGATAAGTGTAGCAACCCCTTTCGGCTTTATATACCCTTTATGACTAACATTGTATTTGCCATTCGATCTTCATCTTTTAAGATATTATTCGCTTATCAATATTACGTCTTCTGCTTGCTATTAATATTTTCCTGGTCTCTAATGACAAGGGGCCGAATTTCGATAGTCAATATGTGCCAAACCTTGCGCACACGTAACGTACGATCACAGAGTACATTTTACATACTAAGACGTACGATTAAGGATAGCAGGACATCCGGTCGCTCTAGGAATAACAATGCGCGTGCGGTAGATATTATCGCTGGATATATAGGATGCGGCGAAACTACCATGATTTCGCACTTTCGACAGCCTCCGTGGCGCAGTTGGTTAGAACTGTGAAACAAGAGGCCATGGGTTTGATCCCCGTGCCGAGACGAATATTTGTTTCAACCACAGGTATTTATTTATTTATTTATTTAAATCTCTATTGTACACAAACTTAACAACAACATAAATAAACAGAAATAATAATAACAAAGAGTACAAATGGCGGTCTTATCGCTCGGTATTTGTTTCAGGTCTGGTTGTGAGACCCAAGTCTCTTGTAGTTTCTGATATCCACGACATAAAAATTAATTGATCTTAATGTGGGGTTAGAACTATGTATGTGACTGTTTGGTGTATTTACTGGGTATAACCATAGATTAATTACAACGAATCTTGTCCTAGGTTGTATAAGCCCTTTCAATCGTAGAGGACGTCCGTATTTTGCAGTAGTATGCATAAGGGCTGATTAATTTACTTTATATATTTTATATAGGATAAGTATTTTGTATTGACTCGTCATAAGAGCTATTTAATTGCCTACATGATTAATAAACCAATTTTATTACATTTTCATTTCATTTCATTTATGACTTAATTTAGGTATGGTTAATGGTATATTTGTAAGTAAGCGTATTTTATATACATACATAAACTGACACTTTTTTCCTAGAAGGGGTGGGCAGAGGTGGTACCAGGAGACCCAAGTTTCGCCTCGTATGTTTCGTCCCACGATATGAGATGGTGCGAGTCTATCGCCATATCGGGCATATATTCGAATTTAAGAAATTGCAATTAAATGAATGAATTCAAGAGGAATCGTATGACGAATCATTGTCCTCATTCATAATATGAGTATTAAAGTTATTTTCCTATTATTCTATCATCATTAAAACGAAAAAGGATAATGTGTATATCTATAAATAACTTTAGACTAATTACATTAAAATATAATATAGGGAATGGAAGGTTGCAAAAGTGATTCCGATCTACAAATCCGATGATATATGCAATGTCAATAATTAGCGTCCCATCGCAATACTATCAACATTTACCAAAATATTTGAAATGACTGTCTGTCCTTTTATCCAAAGTCACTTCAATTTGTATTTAACTCCTTATCAACATGGTTTTGTAACCCGCCGTTCCACAAGTACTAATTTGATTACTTTTACTGAGACTCTTATATATTCTATAGATAGAAATAAACAAACCGATGTCTTATATACTGACTTCACTAAGGCATTTGACTCAGTACCTCATGATATATTGGTATCTAAACTTTTTGCCTATGTATTCACGGGCTCTCTGCTCAGTTGGCTAAAATCGTATCTAGAGGAGCGAGTCTTTTATGTGGTCATTAACGGTTTCCAATCCAGCCTTCATAAGATTAAATCAGGAGTACCACAAGGCTCTCATTTAGGACCTATTCTGTTTAATATTTTTATCAATAATGTTACTAATTGTTTTAAATTTTCTTCACTTTTTATGTATGCAGATGATTTGAAATTTTGCAGAACTATCGAATCAAGCGACGATTGCACTTTATTACAACAAGACTTAAATAGACTTATACGGTGGTGTAAGGACAACAATATGCTGTTAAATCCTAAGAAATGTTATAGTGTGGTATTTTCGAGAAAATTAAATGTTATCAGCCATCAATATAAAATTGCAGATGTTAATGTACAGGAACTGGAAGTGATAAAGGATTTAGGAGTAATTTATGACAAAAAAATGACATTTGTCCCCCACTTAGACTTAAGACTATATTATCAGGAACGGAAGTCTTCTAAAATGCTGGGGTTTTTATTAAGAAATGCTAAAAAATTTAAGAATAACTCTACAAAAAAACTCTTGTACTTGCCTTGTTAGGAGTAACCTTGTGCTCTACAGTTTGGCGTCCACATTTTGCTACACATAGCTTGAGGTTAGAAAGAGTACAAAAAAGGTTCCTTTGGTACCTTGCGAGGAGTATCGGTAGAGCTGATAGAAGGTTCTCGTATGCTGATAGATTGATTTATTTTAAAATGAGTTCTTTAGAAAATCGTAGGGATATTTTAGATTTGCTATTCCTTTTTAAACTTTTTAATAATAAAATAGACTGTGCATCTTTGCCTAGTTCCTTTAACATCAGAGTTCCCTCTAGAATTCCTAGATTCTCAATCACCCCATTATCGCCTCCTCTGAGAAGATCCATTCTTGGTTGTAATTCTCCAGTGCCGCGATTTTGTAAGTTGTTGAATAGCTACAGTAACGTAGTCGACATTCACGTGGACTCATTAAATAGCTTCCGAAAAGGTATATGTTCTCGTGTAAGCGAATAAATATTACGAACTTGTTTATAGTTAGTTGTTAAATATTATTTGTTGTTTTAGTTTATTCTATTATTTTTGATTGTTAAACTTCGAATTGTTAATTTACTTTACCTAACCATTGTTTTATTGTATGTACTCTTTGTGTATGCTGTGTCTACTATGGAAAATCATGTATTTATCTATCTTTTATTTCATTTTTGTTTATTTTTATGTACTGATATGTGATTTACATATACTGGACGACAGCCTCCGTGGCGCAGTCGGTTAGACGCCGCCTGTGAAACGAGAGGCCGCGGGTTCGATCCCCGCACCGAGAGAAATGTTTGATCTGCACACAAATATTTTAATTAATTTCTTCCGGGTCTGGGTGTTTGTGAGACCGAAAAGTCTCTCGTAGTTCTTGATACCCACGACACAAGACACGATCTTAGTGTGGGGTCAGGACTATGTATGTGACTGTTGGGTGTTATTTAAATATTTATTTATTTAAATTAAAATTTATTGTAGACCTAATAAATAAAATAATGTTGAAGTATTTGTTTTTTATAAATATTTTGTTTCTTATAACAAAATATTGTATCGTATCTCATATTGAAATAAAACTATTATTTACCATTATAGATTATGAACCAAATCCGCGATAAAATCCCTAAATAATAGTTTCATTTCAATGTGTAACGTTGATTAATAAGCTTAATAAGAAACCACTATATCTCATCTCACGTTTCCGAAGGATCAGAACGCCTCGGTGGCGCAATTATACAATGGTATGATCGCAAATTTAAGGTCTTCGGTTGAATTTTTCTTCTCATTTAAAATATTATCATTATCAACCCGGTGTCAGGAGTTGTACCCGATTTGGCGAATGAGTCACTAGTATAACTTTGTGGGACGAAAAATGCAGGGCTAAAAGTAAGTGTCCTGGTGGCACTGCCACTTATCCCTTCTAAAGAGACGTTAGCTTATGTATGTATGTTGAAGGATTCGAAACAAACTAATAAGTAATTTATCGCTAATCTTTAAGCCGAGAGAACTTAAGAACGTAATATCACTACATAGTATAAAACAAAGTCGCTTTCTCTGTCCCTATGTCCCCTTGTATGCTTAAATCTTTAAAACTACGCAACGGATTTAGATGCGGTTTTTTTAATAGATAGAGTGATTCAAGAGGAAAGTTTATATGTATAGGTATAATACGTACATATTATTGTACAGAAATCTGTTTGTAACCGGGCGAAGCTGGGCCGGGCCGCTAGTATCTAATATAAAATCTCTGTAAGTACTTTTGGGTATTATATTCGTAGTCTACGAGTAGCAAATTAAGGAAATGAAATTTCAGTACAAGTTAAATAAATAAAGAAGTTATTTCCTTTTTGTATTATATATATCTCCCGTTTTCCTCACAGTTTAATCTTCCTTGTCATTCCATTTCTACTCAAGTAATGCGAGTGTTGTAAGCTGCTTCCTCATTTCCGGCCTGCGGCGGAATTGTATTCGCATAAAAAATTAAAACCAAAAATATAAAACAAATGGTTTGGGATTTAATTTACCTGGGCCAGTATATATTTATGTTTGGCCTATTTTCAGCAGTGCATTCCTGTGGCTAAAAAGAGAGAGAGAGAGTATTCAGTTATAATCAGTCAAATAATTAGTTTAAATGAAATTAATTCCAGTAAATGTATGATAAAATTAATTTTACCGCCTACAGGAAATATGTGCGGCATTACAAACTGCTTATCATTATGTTGTATAATGACCTATATAAATATAATTAAAATATTATACATAATATTGGAATACCGTTTGCAAAGATTTTGTGGTAGGTGACAGTGTGAAAACCAAGTGATGAGGGATGACACAATATTAATAGTCATTCTTTTTCGTCGCACAGTTAGAAACCTTTCAGGTAACTGATTCAGAGATTAATGTTGTTGAATACCAGCGCTGCAGTATTGCTATTTCGTATTGCAATTTGCGTGTAATTAAATATTTATTGCAGTTTCTTTATTCTGTATGTTTCTTTCTTTATACGTACATATTAAAAAGTATAAAATATGTATTATTTTGTATCAGCCCATATACATCCCATAGGCCATACATTCCGGGTTGGCGACTTATACTTACCATAGAAATTCTTGTAAATCGTTATGGTATGTAGATTTTCTTCACCGTTATAGTGCGTGGTGATTGTCTATCAATACACATATGAATCCAAAAAATCAGAGGTGTGTCCTTGGATTTGAACCCGCGACCAACGTGAGCGTGTTGGTAGCCGCGTTTGGTCCGTTTACCAACTGGCCAAAACGCACTAATATATTACTATTAACCTATAATATTTGAAACTTATGTTGATTACTGCTCCTAGATTGTTTCTATTTTCTTTCTTTCTTTATATACTTTGAAAGAAGGATGGAAAAGATTTACATCAGCCCGAATATCGACCAACGTGCGGGATAGTGAAAATTATTTATTTCCTTTCTATGGCTTTGTAGTTGAAGATATTGACTGCTCAAATATTTTGTGATGCGGGTATTGAACCTTAGGCGTTTCGGTCCACACTCACCGTCCTTAACAATAACACCGCAGAGGAATACTCGCTTTTTCCTGATTTTATCACATTTTCGTATTTAATTTTACTACCGCTTTGTATGTCACTTTATGGATACCTTATAGCGGGATTACTGAATTACTATTGTTAAGACCAGTCATCGGCCTCTGAGAAAACATAAAAACTGGAATGTGGGGTGTTTATGTTCGTGAAATTGCAAGTGATACAACGAGTAAAATTGTTTTACTGGCCTTTGCCTAAAACAGATAAGGGCGATCTGCGTCATTGGTCTCTCTATAGGATATTTTTTTAATGATTATGATAAGAGTCCATTATGCCTACTGTATTGATCACTGTAGACAGTTAATAAAAAATCATTTGAATACAGTTAGAACCATAAAGGATGTATGTTTATTAAAAAAAAAAACTGGGGCTTTCAATCAATAAGTGTGTTTTATTTAAAATTTTCATGGCTAAAGTACTACTTAGGTTCTATATTGCAGTCGAAGGATATAAAATACTGGTAATTAAATACTTATTTGTTTGAATTGTTATCTTCTGAAACATGTAGGTCCTTGGGGAGGGCTATGTTCAGCAGTGGAATTCCTGTTGGTGAAGAGAGAGAAAGAGAAAAACATAATATAGGCATGAATTTCATATGTTGAAAATTACACAATTTTATTTCGCTTTAATTCATAATTAATATCATGTAAAATATACAGCACAAACTTTTATTAGTTTTCGGTTATGGAGTGTGTCAGTATTTGTATTGTTTAATGGTTAACTTGTTCAATAAAATCAATTTTATTTCTAAAGAATATTTCTATTGCGGATGCGGATGTTCAGCGCTTGCAGTACGTATATTATTACGTTAGGTATCGTATCGACCAACCGAATCTTGGAATTATTTCACAAAAGTAATTGGTGTGATTGCAAATCTTTTTGTAATCACATCAATTATAATATTATGCCTTAATCGAGTCAAAGTTATGAATTATGATTATATCAATAGTTAAACATCCACTGTCAAAATCGTTCTTTATTTCGCTATGTTTCCTCTTATTATCTGCGTTCGTTGACGTCAGACACTAATCATTTACTTACATTATTTCAAGACACATGATAGGTAAAGTTAAAGGGAGATTATGAAGGCATATTAGAAACCACGGCAGCGGGCTGCGCTGTGTGCAGGCAACAGATAGGTGGGCATTGTGAAGTGTGATCGCTGTTCAGTGGCCAGCACCAAGTGGTACGGCTATGTACATCTATGTAGTATGTACGTGTGGTACTCGATGTGACGTGACAAAGTTTTTAATTATTAGACGTGAAAATCGCCAGGTGCAGGTAGGAGGGATTTCAGTGGCCCCCATTTGACCGTCGCATGCCATATTTGGCACGGCTCGCGTCTAAATATGGCTCCGGCACTGCCCACCGCCCGCCGCGCCCGGCCCGCTCCACTTCCGACTCTATTATTTCTATTTACGAAATAAACTCAAAATAAAAGCTCTATTTTCATACGGATTTCGGGCACTGAAAACGCTCGCGGGCTCCCGGCGAACGCTGTTTTCCTACGGATGTGTCGGGTTACTCGCGCTCGGCGCGGCGTCGCGGTCTCTGTCGCGGGCGGCGCGGGGCGGCGCGCGCGAGCGGGACGGCTAGAGGTGGAGGCGCGCGGGACGCAGCCGCGCGAAGTCAGTCGCGGTCCGAGCGGCCGAGCCGGCAGTCCCGCCCTCGGTGCTTTCGCGCGTTCGCTCAGTCTCCGTTCGACGTTCGGACGGTGAGGTGTGCCAGCGCGTGTGCGCACCGGTTACTGTGGCGTACTGCGAGGTGATCATGGACGCGCCCGGCGGAGCGCGGGAGCCCCGCTTCGGGTCGCCGTACAACATGGGTCTGCTGAGCGAGATGCCGGACATGTACGGGCCGGGCCGGCCGGGCTCGCTGGGCGCGGGCGCCGGCTCGCTGCGGCCCGGCATGCAGCCGTGCCCCATGCCGCGCCAAGCCGTCAAGCGTCCCTCGGACCAGTGCTACGAGGAACGGCCCTCGCAGAGCGTGGCGCTCGACCACTGCCCCATGCCCGACATCGCCGACGACGGCTATGCCTCGCTGCAGCCTAAGAAGTCGCCACCTTCCAACGGCAAGAAGACCAAAGGCCGTGTCAAGATCAAAATGGAGTACATAGACAACAAGCTGCGCCGGTACACCACCTTCTCCAAGAGGAAGACTGGCATAATGAAGAAGGTGGGTCGGCAAGACTGCTTTTGGCAATATTCCATATGGGTCGACTGACAAATTTGGCTGCATATGTGTCAAAGTGTTTCAAATTCTCATAAGTTTACAACATCCATAAAGTGGATATAGGTTTATTAGTGATGTTAAAGTTGTTGATGGCGAGGGAACATGTGATTAAAGTTTTAATATTTATGTGCCGGCCTAAATAAACTTTACTTAATGCAATAGTTAAATTTTAAAAGTCTGTACTTGTTCTGGGTATGTTGATATGAAGTAAGTTTTTTTCAGAGGGACTGTTTGCATATACATATGAAAAATCCTAATTAAATAAGTAACTAGTATTTTGAGACATTATTAATACAGCATTAAGTTGTAAATAAACCGCCAAACTCTAATCTATTACTTATTCCAATTAATGTAACAATCCTTGTAGAAATGAGTATCCTAAAGTTATTGCTAAATTCTTGTAAATAAAATAAGCAAATGCAAATATTTCCAAGATAATGTCGCAAGCATTACAGAAGTATGATACTTTGCAAATACATAAAAATTAAGTGCAAAGGACAGGGAAGTGGGCAACTGAATAAAGTGTGGGAATTCCTTTTCAATATTTGGCAAATATTAATAAAAATGGTTTTAAATAATGGGTTATAGTAAGTTCATAGGTTATGTTTTTGTGAAGGAACAGACAACACATACGGAATATTGCTAAAACGAGTTAATATTAAGTTTTCCTTATAATATATGATATTTTGTCGTATACTGAGGTCGGAAAACCGTGTTTTACGTTTAAATATCGTGTTTTTGTGAACATTTGTGACGAAAGTTTTGACAGATGTCAGCTGTTGCGACGTTAGTTTCTGTGAGTATTTTTCGTTGCCTTCGCATTAATTTAATATAAAAATCGCCGAAAGTGACTACCTATAGGCTTATATTAGAAGATTGTACAATTTCGCAGTGAATTATCGGGATTATTCACAATTTATTTTTGTAAATAAAAGTGACAGCTGTCACATTGTAATTTATAATGTTGACGATAGATGGCGCTAGATAAACAAATGTGGGCTTGCTTAATTTATTTAAAAAATATTTTCAGGATCTAATTTGATAAAAGTTATAAGAATAAAGGGATATCAATTTGTAAATTATGAATTAAGTTTTGAAAGCGCTTGTTACCATGTTAGTTTGATGGTGTGCTTTCGAGATGTATTTCTTCCTCTAAAATTGTTCTTGTTTTTGCACACTCCGATTATAACATGAAACATGCTTTGATCAGTAGGTAATGTTAGTAATCGTTAAAGATCTTACCGATATTAATCTACTTTGTAATTAACAGTACAGTAAATAATATAATTATCGTATATTTTTTGAGAGTTCAAATCTGTATCTGTATCAGCCCGTATACGACCCACTGCAGGGCACGGGCCTCCTCTACAATCGAGAATACAATTGAGAGTGGTTAGGCCATATAGTCCACCACGCTGGCCTAGTGCGGGTTGGCGGACTTACATCAAATAATTTAATAAGAGAGAGTTCAAATAATTGGATAATTGTAGGATATATTTTATTAGAAACTAGCGGCCCGACCCAGCTTCGCCTGGGTGCATATATTTTTTGATTCCACTCCACACCAAATACATGTTGTTTTTCGTATAAACTCTTGTATGCCTAAACTTGACGTAGCTATCCTACTGTCCGGCTCAATCTCGTCTCATCCGCCTGTTCAGTCTCTTCCCAATCCGTCCCGTCCCTTCTCTTTATTATCCATCCCGTTTTATAACGTGCATTTACAGTTCGTCCTATCAAATCTGTCAGCTATCCCAGTCCTCTCCCGTACCTTCCACTCTATTATATCCCGTCTCTCCATATACATGTACATATAAAGATTGCCTTATGATTGATTTGATTTTGGTGTACTCCGGCAAAACGCTTCGATAGAGTATACCTTGTTTAAAACTGTTGCAATAATCTAAAAAAACAGTGGGCTATTTTGGTAGATATGGACATCGTTTTATTTTACATTTAACAAAATTACGCGCAAGACGCCGTATCTAGATAATATTATATACACGTTGTACACATTTTTTGAATTTTGTTCTATTTCGTCAGCCGTCAATGAAAGACAATGGAAAGATAGATCATTTTACGTTGGATGGTAGTTGAAGCTGGACCGTCTTTTACGTCTCCCGTCAAATAAACAAAGATCATCCTATATTGGCTGGACGCATCACGCTTGAACGATACCCAAAAAAAAGGTTTTTAGTATCTTCCTTAGAAATTTTCCAATTTTTCTCACTCCTAAAACCTTCCCAGAACTTTTACGAATATTTCAAGACCAAAATAAGCCAAATCGGTTCAGCCGTTCACACGTGATGCCGTGACAACGCGAAACGGGTTTCATTTTTATATATATAGATTTAATGCGAAGTCTTTTAATTCCCAAGTCACTCTTTGTAAAACTCGTATGTTTTGAAGCCACCAACTATCGTTCTTCAAAGCCTTATGAGATACATTCACGTAGGTATATGTTTTTAAATTGTAATCTGCATTGATACTTTGATACGCGCTATCTTGTTACCATGCTGATGTCTATTTGTTTGATAATTATTTGATATGATTCTTCGCGACATTGGCTTATCGGTTGGGCCCCCTGCTGTGGCTCTATATTAGTTTATTATCGACCGTTCCCTGATGTTCCTAAAGTTTTTCGGGCTGATTCATAGACATTTTGTCGTCTTTGCTCAAACTTAATTAAATAGTGTTCGAATCCAAAGGAATAAATTTTTCGAAAGCTAAAATAGGTTTATTAATTATTTTATGAATAATTCCGTTTGTCTCGTAGATTAATTATTGAGGATTTGTTCCATTAGTCCCTTGAGGATATCTTTTGGCGATATATTTACCGTACATTTGACATGCCATATGCACGGGGTTCATATCGTCAAAGTCGGAGTCATCAAATTTATTTGATGCAAATGAATTATAGTGTTTCGGTTTTATGCAGACTCTGTATTACAGAGTAGTTTAATACTGACTATTTTGTAAAATTCAAATTCGTCTACCATTGCGGGTGGAGAGTAAAGAGGCAAACATATTTTTCATAACCTATTTCAATTAAAATAAATAAAACTATTTCGTCTATCGTTCACCTCAAATTTGGTTTTCGCTATCCATATAGCGAAAAGTATACTTCTAGTAGGTGATAGGTCCGTCGGGAATTGATGTAGACTTCTTGGGGCATCAATGGCCTACAGCCTAATTGCCCATCGTTCCGCCAATCGTAATAACAGATACTCTTAATAAAATCTTCGCGGAGTTTATTTTGCATACATACTGTTTATGCAATGACTTAGAACTAAACGAGATTCAAACGAGAATACTATGATTGCGCCTATGACAAATGGATGTAATTATGTTATGGTAAATTGTTACTAATACTTACGCAGAATGTTATTAAAAGTATATCATAATCATCCCATAATAGTAGATACTTAAACTATGAATATGTTTGATATCTTTGCGGAAATGAAGAAACTAACACATTCATTGCTTATTTTTTACATGGAAATGTCTTATTGCGGGCACTATATTTGTGTGGTAAAAATCACCGTAATTTTAAGTACAGTACGAACAAGTAATAAGCAATCATTCATTGCATTATATAAATAGTAAACAAACTAAAGCGTGTTACATATTCTCAATATGTATGTGCCGGCATTAACATTCAGCATCTGCGTTAGACATTTGCATACGGTTTGCAATAGTAAAAATAACACCGATTTCCTGTGTATCTGAGGTAAATAGCGAACGGTAGCTTCATTAACCGCGTGCGGACATTGTCAATCTATGCGTGTAGAAACGTCTGGGCGGCTCGTATGCGCACGTCCATCAAAACCAACCATTAGACCGCGATGCAAATGGTAAGCGAGCGGCGTATGTACCAACGTTTGCTCCATGTCCGCCAGATCATCCTAGTCTGTTTGGACTATTGGCTTGTTTTGTTTAATCTGTGCGGGGATTATTTATTCCGCCCTGTTTTCATTTCTAATTGATTTCTTCATTCTCACTTCAACTTGACTTGAGATGGAAGAGGTCATTTCTTGATTATTGTCGGATTTTTGTTATCTTTTCTGAGTTGTTGATTTATCATTACTAAGTTAATAGTTACTGCGTTAGAGTATCTATATAAAGCATCATATTGTGTTATTTGCACCGTCGGAAGCATTGGCATTTCACGATAAAAAACAACTAATTGAATGGCACAGAGTAAAGCAATCAAATCAATTCTTAGTACGGTGTCGAGAGGTAGAACTTATTGCCGCTCATTAGTAGAATTAAGTATTTAAATTCGAAAACAGTACATCACGGAAGGCGTGCATTGCGTTTTTAACGGCAGATATTAATAAAGTCCGTTTATCTGTTTAAAATGTTTTGTTTTACAATCAGTTTGTTTCATTAGTTAGTAATTAATTGGCTTATTTGTTGGTACTGTTGGTAAGGGATCGCCTTAATCTTGTGGCACGGCGGCGGCCGGGTCGCGGGCGCATGCGCATGCGCACGGTGCGCTGTGCACGCAAGCGGTCCTGTCGCGCAGCGGGTATCAAAGTCGCCGGCGAGCCCTGTTGTTACTTGTTAGCTGAACGCGCGGCTCGCGCATCCATCCCACCTCGTTATGCCGCCGATGTAAAGCCGACATTTTTTACTCCTTTATCAGTGCTTGTAATTAATTGCACGCGAAATTTAACGTCCGAGAAAGTGGTGCGGTCATTCACAACGTTAGTGTGACTTCGCGAATAACTCGCGAAAATACAAGATGTGAGTCAGTGGACGCGAGTTTGTTAAACGGGTTCGGTTTCCTCCGAGGCGGTTATCGCAAATCTATTGTGGTCCGTTGCATATCTTTTCAATGGTATCTATCTAGAGCTCATCAGCTCGGTGAACTGATCACCTCGTGTAGCCGGCACTTTAATTGCGACGCCCCAGGGGCCGTCGGGCCAACACGACGCCGTTTCGTTGTCGGCGTGCCGGCGCATTGTGCCGACTTTGTCATGAAAATTGCCGACAATATGTTGTTTAGTTGGTTTACCGTTTTGTCTGATAGGCCAATGTTTAGTTAATATGTTTGTGTAGCTTTCGAGTAAACTATCGAGGCATCGCTGCGAGGTAATGTTTTGGTTTACCGCCTGAAGTTTATGACGTATTTTAATATTGATGTTTGCGTCGGTTGATTGGATTACAAGTTATTTTATGACGTGCCTTATCCCAGTTGATCCTAAAGTTTATTTGTTGTTTTAATAAGTGATTGAGTTATATTAAGCCAAATTGCTTACTCGAGCACGAGCTTATTAAAACTCGTAAAGTTATTACAAAATAAAGGCATCGTTTCCGAAGAGTCCGTGTCATTCCGAGCGACTCGTTAGTGGTATTTTTTCACGAAGATAGTCACCCGGCGGTAGATTTATAAATCAAAACGTGCTCTTTTAGGAATGATAATAGCTCTCATTGTTTAGCGTTGGCGTCCAATGCAAGAATAAATTATACAGTCCGATATAGGCGTTCCGATATAGTCCTTAAAGAGGACATTTTAATAAATTTAAAATAACGATTATCGTTGTCTGGCGGAGTCGTGATTTCGTTAGGTTCGTGGTTAGGTCTAGGGCCGGAATAAGTCGTCACGAACGATTACTAAATTAATTAGGACCTACCTCGGATGTAGATTGCGCTTGAGATTATTTTCCCACACGACCTGACGATGTTTAGATCTTTAGATTTTGTATTGTTTAATGTTAGTACGCTGGCGTGGACGTTTTATTACCGCACATGAAACACTTACGGAAATTACTATACTACAGATTTACATCGTTATTGCCACTTTCCGCTACTGTTCTATTTTGCGCTTTGAAGATCTATTTGGCGAACAAATGAGCGGTTTTAATTTTGAGTGGGAGACAATTATTTTGGGGTAATAAATTAGTTAATTCGTTCAAAACGTCTAGTGAAATGAAACAATTATATGTTGCGTGTAATGTAATTATGGCGCGGCGCGGGCGCGCATCTGCGACCCATATCTCACGGCCTGAGTTTTGTAATGTTAATGCGATCTGGTGCGACCGTTGCTATTTTGTGTTTCGGTGGCTGCACCAGCACCTTGGGAGCGCTTCGATAACTGAGCCAAATCTGTATTGGAACTTGAACTCGTTCGCGTATAATGAGCTACGACTTTTGAAATGTTATAATATTTGAAGGCTATTATTTCGTGAAAAATACAGTATTTATTAAACAGCGTTGCGCAACAAAATTGCAATGTGTTGCAAAACTGTATATTGAGGTTTTTAATTCATTTGGAATACAAAACAAATAAAAGCAATAGCTAGACATAATGTTCTAATAAATTATTGTAACTGTTCGCGGGAAGCTAAAAAAAACTCGTATAAATAATTTCTGTGGAATAACAATTTATGGCATGAATTTCACAGAATAAATAATGTGTCTATCTGTATGAACATTTACCGCTTCAACGAAGACAAGGCAAATCAAACGTGCCAAATATGGTCCTGATTGTACTAGGATGACAGCAAGTTGTAAGAGGTCCGCGTTCCCGATCCCAGGCCCTCTTGCGACGATATGACGAATTATTCGGTTACCGAAAATTATTGTTGTGCGACATAGATACATAGATGGCGCTATATTATTCATAGAATGAGAGGCAAGCAATTAAGAATCGTATGAGAATATGTTATCTTACCTATACCGTAAATCATTGTGTCTATTGCGGCTTATATGAAAAACGAAATTGCTGCAGCTTTAAAAGCCCTTTTGGCTAGCTCTGTCTGTTACGGTTCGCCGAACGGCGCTCGTTTACCAGGGCACCAGGTATGCTAAGAAGGTATCGTCCAGTGTAGCAGACCCCTCCATGTGTGCTGTGTTCCACCCTGCTGGGTTAGAAAGTGTTGGCGCGCGGGGGACTGGAGAGGTCAGTGCTGCTGGGCGGTGGGAAGGGAATGTCTGGCGAGTCGGCCCGCCTCCCAGCGACACCTAATGTTAACGCCTTGTTGTTATGCGCGCCTGGTATACGGGTGCCATTGCAAAGTGAAACGCGGCGTCAGCGACCTTTGTAAAATTCATAACTTTGTCACGAAGTGAATTGTGTCTAGTTGTGGAAACGTTTCTTCGTAGTAGAAAATATTTCAATAATAAATGGTCTGGAAATGTGCGGGGATCAAAACTGTTTTTATTGCGAGTCCTTTAAAAAATAAAGAAATAGCAACGATTTAATGTTCGAATTGAAAAAAATCGAATAGTTTACTTGAGAGTCTTATTATTTCATTATCCTACACCAAATCCGTGAATCAATAATGCAATATGTATGAATTAAGGTCTGTATTGTCCATACGTACGTAAATATGACCGTTTTATCAAAGTTGCGTGTACACCACGTGTCATCTAGACGTGTATTCGTACAGCGTCGGTTAACATTGTTCCGTCGGCGCGACATCAAAAGGGTTTTCGGCCACGAGCGCGGCTCGATTTTCTCGAAAATCGTAAGTTATGCGCACGAACATGAGATGTGTTTATGTCGGTCATAATGCCGGACACGACAGATCCGCCGCGACGCACACGCTTGATGGAAGGGGGGATTTATGGGGGACGTTGTCTCCCGAACGTCAACCGAATACAAAATATTGTCTTTGTATCTAAATGGAGATCGTTTGGGTGCTTTGTAATTTGTAGAAGTGTGGTGTACATTTTTAATTGGTTTGGGGGTGCGATTTGAATTTCCGGATTCATCTGCATAAATCCTATTGGAGGGGTGCATAATAGCAACCCCGTTTTTGTTTTTAGATTACCTTGTTAAACCCAGTGACGAAATCGTTAAAATATAAATAATCACTTTATTGTAAATTATTCTAATGAATTGGTTTACTATTGTGGACTTTTTTTACGTAAATATTGAAAACAGTTTTGTATCTTTCGCAAAATACGTATTAGAATCGAATCACATCACGCCCTATTCACAATTTACAGCAGTATTTAAAAAATAAATGACGCTTGGAATGCCGTGAGTTATGTTTCTAATTAGGTATAACATTTAAAGCAAGGACTTCTTAAACTTTATACCTTCGAAACTAACGAACATTAAGTCGAAAGGAAGTTAAAAACCAATTTGTGGGTGAGAAGTCGATTCAAACTTAGATTTCTATCTGTCTCAGGTGATTACAAATAGAATATACGATTTAAAAAAGCGTGAAGATCTACCAGTAAATTTGTCAATAAAACTACCAAGTGTTGCATTTGAGCCGAATGAATAATTAATTGGACGCGCTACCTATTTAAAATTAATAGAGTACAGCCATGTGGGTGTACGCTGCCTTGGACCACTTCAGATAATTCATTTAAAACTAGATTTAATGCTAACCATTATAAAACTATTGATTTTTAAACGGACGCCGGTGTTTTTTGTCGCCGGCCTGAATATAATGATTGCGTGGTTGATTTTAGGTGCCAGTTGTGTTACGTTTAGTTTGATTTTAAATATCGAAATCTAGGGATTTAAAAATAATTAAATCTAGAGATCTCTGTAAAGAAATATTGCTTTCTAGTCTATTATTAATAAAACAATAGGCTAAATAAAATCATGGTACAACTATTGTAAAGAAAATCGTCGTGCATGTTATAATAAAACAGTGCAGGAAATTTTCAGTTCTAAAGATATAAGAAGCAAGATAATTACATCAAGAACAATTCATCACTATTATTATAATAATATGTTCTCATTATGTCAACAGGTAAATTATATTCTTTTGTCGATTCAGACATAGGTTGGCTATTTTTTCCCTTATTTATTCTAGGCTCAACCTTTCCATATTAATCTTACAATTCTTTAAAATATTGTAATACATTTTGCTTGGAGCATAAAGTTAATATGTCAAAGAGTGTCTCGTTTGTAGTGAATGTAAATTATATATTGTAACATGAATATTATGTGTATCCAGAATATTGGCAATTATGAAAATTACCAGATAATTTATTCGTATCTTCACGCGTTTTATGATTGTTACTGCTACGAGGCTTTACTTTTTACACATTAACGTTCAATTTTATATCTATACAAATTAGATATAAAATTGATATTGATATAGATTTAGACAGCCTCCGTGGCGCAGGCGGTAAGACGCCGCCTGTGAAACGAGAGGCCGCGGGTTCGATCCCCGCACCGAGAGAAATGTTTGTGCGGCCCACAAATATTTCTCTCGGGTCTGGGTGTTTGTGAGACCGAAAAGTCTCTCGTAGTTCCTGATATCCACGACACAAGACTCGATCTTAATGTGGGGTCAGGACTATGTATGTGACTGTTGGGTGTTATTTATTTATTTATTTATTTATTTAAATATACATATAACATGAGTCTTATCAAGTTTTGAATGGATTCGTAGTTTTGTAGTATCATGAAGTTATGATTTTCTGTGATTTTAAATCTTTGTGATTTTCTGTTACTTTGTATGTGTTCAAATAAAATATGGCTTACTGTGTGCTGTAAGCGTAACAATATAATAGATGGTTTCTTATAATAGAAAGTGTAATAGAAATACTATTTAGCGAATTAGGATTTAGGAGTTAATGATACGGTCATGCTAGCTTTGCTTATAGATCATTAAGCTTCACTTTCGGCCTCAATGTTCTAACCATATCCCATAATCACTTTCAACATACAGATAGTAGATCGCCATACATTTGATTCACAGTAATGAAAGCAAAACTTGTAGATAACGCGGCCGGCGGTTATTGTTGGGCAGCGTGTGCAAGTGGCACACAATGCGTCCTCGCCTGTATTACACTTGCAGATAGATCCACTCATTATCGCGTGTAATGAGCGGCCGCGGATAAACAAACGCCATGCTGGAATCGAGGCAGGAGCGGTAGCGATAATCCGCAGATTTTTATAGGGAGAAGGGATAGATAAAAATAGATAGTGATGTAGCTAAACTGGAGTGAACTGGAGACTCGGGTAAATGGGAAGTAATGGAAATTATGTAACTAAGAGTAATAATATTATAGTGGAATAATATGTGACATAAAATGTTGTTGCTTTTTTCTGCTTTAACATCATAATCTCTTTAAGGTTTGTTCTCAATTCTCATACTTGGAAGTTAAAATTGAAATACAACTTGTAAATATGCGTTCAAGTGTGTGATTGCAGACATACGCAAAGAATTGAAAAAAAGAAGTTTTTAGGCGAAAATTTAGAACGTGTGTTGAATATTTTGTCTTAAAGGCAACGCAATGTTTTCAATTCCCTTGATAATGATCACATTTTACTTAGTTCACCCACATATTATATATGCCCACGTCCCATTGTTCATGGTTAGATCACTGGTATGTACTTTATAAATTCAGCCACTAGATAAAATTACATTCATCACTTCTAATGCCACTTAAAATACCACGCATGTGAGAAAACTAGGGTAAATTGTCGGTACAACATTATCTAGACTTGAGCCTAATATTTGTTGGAACTAATAGCGCTGATTATGGGATGAGAAATAAGTTATCCTACCACGCTAGTATGCATTATAATTCGTTTTGTAAGAGTATTAATAATTGCGATTACTTGAAATATAGATATGAGGATTTTTATCGATTGTTACAACTGGTAAAGATGCATCAAAGCTTACGGGTTTATGTATGTACACAAAATGAATGGTTGTTTATGCATGTTTAATGAATAAAAATTCAATAGTAAGGAATTATAGAAATAAATACGGTTTATTTGCCACTAAAGACCGAAACGACGTACATTATACGGGTGTAAAAAAACATAGTTAATATAAATTAAAATTAAAAAGGAAAGAAAGAAATAAATTATCCAGCATAAATACGTCCCACTGCAGGGCACGGAACTCATCAACAATTGGTAATTCTATTGAGGTGGGCAATTCGCCACAGCATAGTTTTTTCGAAATCTCTATTTTGTGCAGACATCCTTATTATGTGGTACAGATTACCAACCGGGTTTTTTTTATTACTCAGTTGACATGTCATGCACAGAAGTCGTTTTAATAGAAATACTTCGAGGTAGTAATGGACAGGCGAAGCCAATTTCCAATTTATTTTAGTCACACGGTTAATTTTGTATATTGTCTATACTTAGCCAGTAATTGACGTCATACGGGTAAAAATAAAGAGTTACTTATTCAAAACTAGTGAGATGTGAAACGTGCGTGCTAGTGCGTGTTTGACAAGTGATCCTGCTCTCTTTTAACCAACAGTAATGGTAAATACATTTTTTCAAAAATTTTTTTTTTAAATTGTACCATCAATGTAAATTGACCTGCCGTTGTTTTCATATAGGCTATTCTTGTTTTTTTTTTAATCTCAAAAGCATGAAAAAGAACTTAATTGAATTCGTACCATAGCGATTTGTAAGAATTTATATGGTATGTAAAGTTCGATAACCTGTACTAGGCCAACGTGGTGGATATATAGACTAACCTTACGCAATCGTATTCTTGATTGTAGAGGAGGCCCATGCCTTGCAGTGGAATGTAGATGTACAGTACAGTATTCATAGAATTAAAAATAACTTCCATAACATTAACATGACACATAAGACGAATAATAAAGCCCTAAAACCGCGTGCTCCCCTCGCTTGTGTCACATAGATGGTTATATTAAAGCGCGTGTTACCGGACCGGTCTCGGACATGGGTCCCGTGGGATAGTCTACCTATAACCACGGGAGCCCCGTTCTTTCTCCTTTTATTGTTATGTCCTTTGTATGCAGCATCTATTTAGAGAAATGGTTTTGAACATACTCGTTAGGAGATTAAAAAACTCCGTTCAATAGTCTTTTTTTGTCATTTCAGTGTAATTATAATGTGGTGATTGAATCCGCTGTCTGATTAGCAGCTGTGCTATGATTAAATTCAGTTTATCAAGATTTTGCTGTTAAATTACGTTCTGAAATGATATATTATTTTTCTTCTACAACAATGGCTTATTTGACATGTAAAAATAGTCATTATATTCTCTCCCTCCTCTGTTCAATCACAGGAAGTGCACTGCTGAACATAGGCCTCCTCCTAGGATCTCCATATTGACCTGTTGGAAGCGGCGTTATTCTATTAAATTAAATTATGTTGTGGGCTACACTATTGTTATACAGTACAAAATACAAACCAAATTATCAGAAGCATTAAAGTGTATGAAACAGCATTATTGAAGATGGCTTGTTATTAAATCACGAGCGATGAAATTAATACGGTGTTCGCGCCGACATCGTTTATAGAAATACATGTTTTCAAAGTATTAGTTATCTAATTTTGTTGCTATGGGATCATGAGATACATTCTCGGCGTAGGATTTTTCATCCACAATAAATGAACCGGGCTGGATGGCCAGTAATACCGGCATAACGTTAAGCAACAGCTTTACTGTCGTTCCGAAAAAGCACCAGTAGGATACAAAAAAAAACATGTGAATTGCATACGAATTGTAATACTGGAAAAATGGAAAAGTTTTATAGGAGTGACTTATTTTCGAAGTCTGACTGTTATTGTGGACCTAGGTTTAAACTTTAAAAGCCATACAAATAATGAATTGGAAGGATAATACAAAATAGTCAGTCATATATTAAGTAGCTTATATACGCCTACTGCTGGGCACACACTCCCCTACAATCGAAGGTTCTATTAGAAGTGCTTAGGCTTAGTGCTTATAGTCCCATAGGATAGCCTATTGCGGGTTGGCGAATTGAAAATTAAGAATTATTGTTATGTTTGCATTTGGTAGACAGTATGAGGATGTTTTTATACGAGTAGTGACGATATTTCTTTGAATTATTTTTGTAGAGTATAAGGAATTTTGAATCCAATACTAAGTCATTATAAATGCAGTCGGCAAATATACCTATAACAAAACTGGTTATTCATGAATGTAAAGCCTTATTTAATGAATTATTTTTGATTATTCTATCATTATTGTAAATTTTGGTGCATGGTATTTTTATAGTTTCTTTATAAATATAAATAAAATAGAATTCAGTATGTTAGATATTCCTAATTGTTAATGTCAATCCAATCTTTTGTTCTATAATTTACTGTTGCTTTTATTACTATCGTTAACAAAGTGTAACGGTTCAGGAATGGAGACTCCTACATCAAGTTCAACCTAATGAAAATTGCGTAAACCCGGGTGATTTTATAATATCGTTGTGGAATAACTTAGGGGGTATTATATTCAACAATGAATTTCTTAAAGATGATTATAATCGGCAATCAATGTAGCTAATATCTAACACATCTGCGTTATTCAAACACCCACCGCATTATCAATTTGTTTCCAATGCAGGTGGGATTGTATATTACAATGCTATCATACATTACAAATACATTTAACACCCTGGCGATAGGGTGGCCAATTACAACGGTCGTGTCATTAATTTTCATCTAACGTTGGGGCACCTGCGCACAAAGCATGCGACTGGTTAGATGAATCCAGGTGTTCTGGCCAAATGTGGCGTGTTTCATAGGTTAGGTAGTTTGATAGCTCTTTAATATGTGCCTGTAATTTGTCTTGAGGGTGAGTTTGTATTATAATGGGTAATGGAAGTTTGTGATAGTAAGCGATTCGTTTGAACAATTACTGTAGGTATGATATGTATTGCAAGCAAGAATGTCAGCGTAAGGGAGAATAAGGATGATTTGGTTTTTGTGAGGGTCGATATACGAACTAAAGGACAAGATTGGGGGACATCGTATTTTCTTCGTTGTTCTCGGTATCGCTTTCATTGAACATAATTACAAGCAAATGTTTGTAAAGTTCACAAATATTTGTCTCTGGTCTGGGTGTTTGTGACCCAAAAGTCTCTCGTAGCTTATGATAACCGTGATAAAAGGCTTAATTGATTTTAATGTAATGTCAAGACTACGTATGCGTCTGTTGGGTGTAGGTATTTATTAATTACTGAAAATTGTCCTTTTAGTTATTCGCCATTATGCTAATCGATTTATTCCATTTTAATATTGGTCCCTCGTTACCATAATATTAAAAACTAAAATATTAAAGTTAAAATTGGGTAACCAGTAGTAGCGAAAAATATTGTGCTTAATAACATTTCCTAGTGTAGAAGTTTCAATACACAGTTGTAACAAACCCATTGATTACAATAGGATATTAAAATGCGGCTGGTAACGAGCTCGTCGGCCGGCCGGCAAAGTTGTGACGGTGGCGGGTAATAATTCCGCGCCGGACATCGCAATATATCGCCACATGTAGTGTTAACATCTTGCTGTGCCCGTCATTAACTCCACGTGTCACGAGCTGAGATTTTACTTGTTTTAATTTGGTTGTAACAATCTTGAGAGTCGTCTCTACCTTTGATAGCGTATCAAGCAGTGGTTCATTGCTCTTTGGCAACATAATAGTCGCTAGGCTTGTAAGAAGTCGTATGGGTTTGAAAATTATGATCATCGATTTTCTGCCTTGTTTAATATATTAGGTTTTTTTTTTTTTATTGCAGTGGCGAGACGAACATGCCGTTCGCCTAATGGTAAGCGATGCGACCGCTCATGAACAGAAGCAAAACCAAACATCACCTTGATTTACAAAGCAATGCTTGGCATTCCACTGCGCTCGCCATCCTGAGACATAAGATGTTAAGTCTCAATATGTCCAGTAGTTACTCTGGCTACAATGTCCTTCAATCCGAAACACAACAGTGCATTTAAACTGCTGTTTGACGGGAGAAATAGACATTGCGGTGGTACCCACCCAGGCAGCCTCTCACATATGAGAGACCTACCACCAGTAAAGTATTTATCCTTTCCTGTTGAGGATTTTTATATTCAGCAATGAAAATTCTAAAACGATTTTCGATGACGCCAATTAAGTATTTTAAATATTTTTATTGTGGAATTATTTTTTCATACGTTGGAATTCGTTAAGCACGTAACACATTGAAAAACAAATAAAAAGAGATCCCAGTGAATTATAAATATATTTAAATGTTACATCGCTTTTAGTAGGAAATCTATATGTCATTTTATCCTGCTGTGATGTGTAATACGCAGCGGTACTGGTGCAATCAAAGCGCACCGATCTTGGTTTCCCGCTCGTCGCTTGACAATGTCCGACGTTGCTTCACCGTTTATAAATATAAATAACTTAAACCGAGTAGATTTTCAGCCATTTCAATATGCAATGACGTCGGCTGATCTTATCTCGGAAGGGGAGACGCCAAAAAACGTTCGCAGCCGTACCATAGAGTTCTGCGATCAGCGCACTGTCAAAATATCGGCACGCAACCAGCGGGGTTCCATGCATAATGTATCATACTCGAGAAATTTCATACATAAAACATTAACTAGTAAGGTTTTTATTTGATTGCCATACGACAGGCCAATGGTGCGGTTTCGAAAAAAAAACATATATTCCACTATTCTGATCGGAAAATGCGACCATGGTGTCGAATAGGTTTTTACTCGAGGAACGCTTTGTTGGGTGTCGTCAATTTAATTTGTTCGACCTTGATCGATCGAAAGTGGATTCAAGATTTTGCAATGTGGCCGGGAGGTGGACCAGGACATGTGAGTTGAGATTGCAACGCGTTTCTGTTGTTTAGTTCTCATTGTGCGATCCAATACCCAGTATCATTGAATAACACGTGTGTTTGTGTTTTCCTACATAGTGACTCACGCAAAATGCGCTCTTACGTTTTTTGTCTTCTTTACTCGTAACGAACGGCACGTGGTCGGTTAAAAATATCTCGACTTCAGCAGTGGAACACATTTAGGCCTCGCATCGTTCGTGTAAGACTTTCCCGGCTTCTGCTTTTGCCTTTAAGTTTAAGAGTAATGTTGGCATGTGCGGCGTAACGCGGCCATCCGTGTCAGTGAGCCGGCGGCCGCCCACGCGCGCAGCGGTGCGGTGGTGGCCGGCGGCGGCGTCAGCGGCACTCGCGAGTCACGTGCGCGCCCACGTCACGCCTACCATCGCATATCGTTGCGAAAAAAAAACAAATCTTTCCACGTAGCTCCCGAGCCCGCTCAAACCTTGAGATTTAATGCCTTCGTTAAATTGCCGCATGTGGGCTACCGGCCGCCAGCGCTCCGCTCATGAGTTCCTCTCAGATTCTTTTGTTCATTGTATACAATGGCACTTTAAATTTTCCTATATTCAATTGAATTGGATGAGGTTCTGCGACGATAATTGATATTGCCGTTCCCTAGGACGCATCCGTACGAGAGGGAAAAATTTTAATTAATAGTAGTGGAGTGTGCGGCGCATGTCCGGGGCGCGCGACGCTCCCGTTCCCTGGGGATTATCTCAATAATTCGCGTGTCGCCTGTTGGCTGTTAGTCGTTAATTAAGCTATTTGTCAGCGGCGAGGACAATTTACATTTCTCCCGGAGTCCCGTGGATTCTGTGCGGCTCGCCAGCTCCGCAACGACGTATTATTATCCTTTTAGGGAGGGCGGCATCCTCACACGGCGGCCGAACCTTTTATTGGGACCACCTGTGTTTGTTCGCCGCGACGTATGAATTGTCCAGTAAATAAGGTTAGCGGAATAATCGCGTGTTCTCTCTTAACGCTATTTAGTGGCGCTGTCGCTCATTTGCATAGGAGCGGGGAGGAATTAGCATCGGACGCGGCGCGTATGCACCGCCGCTCTATCTATCGACGCGCCATTAAAAAGAGCGATCGGATGGAGCGGATAGGCATCGCGCGACCGATGGATACACGTTGTACTACAGTATAAACATGTCTGGACAATTCATGGGAACTGGTCGCGGGGCCATCAAGAGTGCGGCCGGTTCGCAGGTGAAACATATCGACAACTGGTCTTCCTTGATCCGTATCGGCGTGATGGTATCATGTGGCGGCGCTTCAGTCGGCCCCTGCTGCCCACTCCGAGCCGGTGCATTGTGCCGATCGCAGATACCGCTTGTTTATTTAGCGTTAACATTTATTCAGCCGTGAGGGCCATTAAGAAAACAATTATTAACTGATGGACAGGTTTATGTCCACTAACTTGGATGTAGCGTGATGCTCCTTTGTTTTTGCGCTCGGCATCGAAAGCTCTACTAGTTTATTGAAATCACAATGTGAGACCATCAAATATTTATTCGATGTTGTTAATATTTTAATGTAGCGGAAAACGGCATTCTTTTGTCATGTTCGCGAACTACTTACGGTTTATTGAATTTATTTTTGTGATGTTTTGCATTTGAATGTTTCAATATCATGTTTATTTCTAGCTACGCAACGGAGCGATAATTCATTTGTATTCAATGTTTTCGAATAGGCCGATTATACGATATTTTATCATCATATTATTACATATAAAAACAAATATGCTGATATTCATAATGTTCAATTTTAGTGATCTGTACTCCAAAACCCATAAATCATATTAATTTACATCGTAGAACAAACATAGTTAAAACTTTCATTATTCTTACCAACTTGTGTATCACTTATCCTTTCAATTCATCTACAACCGCTTTCTTGTCCAAAGTTTCATCAACATTTACTAATCCACTAGACCTTTGAAGTTTTTTACTCCTCCAATTCGAGTCCTAGCAAAACAAATGAAAACAATCCAAATACTTTATAAGGTCTGGCAAACCGTGCTAGATTTAAGAGCTAACTACTTTGTCGTAAAAGGCAATCAAGTGTCGCCTTTATAATTGGTTGTCATTACCCGTTGTTACACTTCCATCAATCAAGGCTACCGAGATAAGCGCTAGTTTAACAGGAAACTTATGGGCGCGAGCCAAGACAATAAATTAAGGAGCCGGCCATTCATAATGCGTAGCTTGTTTATGAATGGAGCGGCTCTAGGGATGTTACTCGTTTCGGAAGTTGTAAAATCGATTTTTAATGGTCAATCGATTAGTGAGCCTATTCGATGATCTTCGCCTTGAGGCGTATTTACTCGTTTTCAACATGTATTGATAGGTAATTATTTTTATACTGGTTAGGAAAGACTGTTTAAATGATAGAGTATCAACTGATGAGATATACTTTTTAGTCAATCGATATAATTATGCTATCCCTAAACCTTATTATTGATACGGATGATCGGGAATCTTGATTTTGTACGCCTGACAATTCTTCGTCTCTCGTCCAAAGTACGTATGTGTAAGGTACACATATGATTTTTCCTGACTCGAAGTGATAATTGATAGGGTTAGACGGTTAATGATTTGAAGTCTATTAATCTTGTTCAATCAGATCGTATCATACGATTACATAAATGGTTTTTGTATTGTATTAAAGTTTGGCTTAACTTTTAACACTGTCTTATTTCGCAAATTGTCCAATTCTTATCAAGGGTTTCTTTAAATTAAATAACAATAATAATTGCATTTATAGATTGTATTATAAAACAAATATTGTGAATAGGTAACGTCCTTATTCCGCGGTATAATTACCGAGCTCAGTCGGCGCCACATTAGCATCCCACCTCGTTTAATATCGCACGTTGGATATCGACACCGTGATTGCCTATTGTTGTGTATTGCTCAGCGATTCACTTTATTCGCTTTATTCTATGCTGATTGTGGACTTAAGCGCTGACTAACTGAAACTAAGCGGTTTAAGCGCACGACCACCCAAATTGTTTTGCTTCAAATGTAGTTAATCACTGTGGCATGTGATTATGGTCGTTTCTGTTTTGTCATGTTCAAACCCAATCCATAGGAATCGATGTTTTTATATGGATTGTAAAATAATCATTACCCACATTGTTTCATTTTGGGCATCGGACACAAAATTTTGCCGAGATTAGTGGAACATTTCTACGCATGTGGAAATTAATGAATGTATCTTTTAAGACTTGTGATCGATATTCAATAAATAAAATAAAATTATGATTTATTTTTATTCACTAACTAATGCTAATTTTTATTTATGGGCTATTTGCAATTTTTTACGCTGCAGTTCGTTCAAACTTTGATAAGTTTACTTAAATGAGAAAATATTCTCATACTCAAAAAATATGTGCCGCTGCTTCATACGAGTACGGTGACTTCGGTGTTTTTAATATTTCGGTAATGTTCGGTAGATTTATAACATCGCGGCAACTGACACGGGTCCTCCGAAATATAGCTCGCGCTGCGTTGAATACCAAATCATATGTTACTTGGTAACGGTGCATCTGATGGTGGGTTTTGGGAAATTTGTCTTTGATGACCATGTTATGTTCAGTTTTGATGTATTCTTTAGAGAGCTCTTTTTATTAAGTAAAATGTATTGGTAAAAAGTATGGGTGATAGTTTCGGTGTAAGCGGAAGTCACTGCCTAATTAGATGTTTCGAGTTCAATCTCAGGGCACACACTTTTGGCTGCAGACTTATGGTTTCATTCATGGTTGTCATATGCTTTGATGGCAATTTATTTGAATTTCGAGGATTTTTTTTCTTGCAAAGCTTATGAACAGTAACAATGCTTGGCATCCCACTGTGCTCGCCATCCTGAGACATAAGATTTTAAGCCTTAATATGTCCAGTAGTTACTCTGGCTACAATGTCCTTCAGTCCGAAAGTTGGCAGGAGAAATAGACATTCTGGTGATACCTGCCCAGGCGGTTTCTCACACTCAGGGTGTTTGAAATTTACCAACCAGACGATCAAGCCGATAATTGTGTTCTAACGACTCAATCGTAAATCAATCATGTCGTTATGAGCATTGATGATAAATGGTTTAGAAACAGAAACAGAACACAACTTTTTAGTAGCGTTGATGCACATGTCACGGAAATTATAAGTAAAGCCTAAGTCGAGCTGTTGAATTTTGTAGGATTGCAATGACGTGCAAAACTAGGCATCAGACAGAATTTCCAGATAGTTATTTATGTCCAATGCTCAGTGGAGTCATTAAGAGTGGTGGAAGCGAAGAATGCGCCCGATGTCACCACGATAGTATTACGTGTGAGGATAACCGCATCGAGCGCGTGTGCCAGTGTTGCCAACTTTTCAACACTAACAGGTCTAGCAACATTCACTCGGTAATTATCGTATAAGTTTTCATTAACAGTCATTTTGAATGCGTCCTTTCGCAATTTGCTCCCGTTTTGCGCAACTATATTTTTGAGATGTAATGTATGAGCTTTTAATTTCATAATTATGTGTTACGTACAGTTGATTATGGAGCCGCATGCAAGATATTAATGTTGTATAATTATAAGTTTAATTATTTGTACTGCAGATTGAATAATGTCGGTTCGTATTATGTGATTGCTTTTCGGTGCAATAAGTATTGTTTATTATTCTTTATACTGCGATGTAGGCCGAGAGTAAAACATATTTGATTTATTGTTGTTCACATTTGCTAAACCAAACAGGTCAAATATAGTCCTGACCCGACACTAATATCAAATCTTGTGTCTTGGTTATCAGGAGCTATGAGACTTTTCGGTCTCACAAATACCCAGTGATACGTATTTCAGCTATCATATTGCAGTGGCGGTGTATCCTACCACCAACGAAATGATATTGGGGAATCTCAGTCACAGAATGAACGCAAAAGCAAAGTATTTATCTTCGTTTTCTATAGTGATCCCAATCCGATAAGACTTTAGCTTTAACGCGCTCCATGGCACTACTCCGAAAATTGTACCTGTAATCAAAATTCAGGATCCCAAAACCAACACGTATCGCATTAAATCACACACAAATTGTACGTTGATATGTTTAAGCGCATATTTTCAGCGTCTCGTATCATCCCCGGAACGATTTACATATTGTCCCGCTATTCATGGAAACCGCGACTGGTTTGTGCTGAATCATTATCGTTTTTTGTATAATCAAGTTGCCGAACGAATCTGACGGGCTCTCAAAACAAACATGCCGCGTGCACTTTATGTGCGTTGGAATGAAGTTATTGAGTTGTGTTTCATGGGAAACTTTATTTGTATGTGACGAGTCTGGAATCAGTTTTGTAAGGTTCCAGATAGAAAGACGGGATTGAAATTTCGTGCCCTTTTACCTTTTGCTGATTTCAGATTTTTTCATTCCTGCTTTATCAGTCTGATTGGTTAGATCATGACAGAATTTTCGGTACTTATATTAAAAATGATTCTAGCTGTGGAAAATATCTTTCTGTTCTGTTTGCTTCCGCAGCTGCGTCTATTTATTTGTTTACATGTGAAGTCAACAATTTCGGTCAACGTAACCTTTTTGTCATGTCTTGCAAATTATGAGTTTTAAGCAATCACTACATGTGCCTCGATGTTGCTTGGAACTTAAAATACTAAAGATATTTAATTTTTTATTATTTAATAATAATAAAGATATTTTCACTACTAAGAAATAGCATAACAATCTTCACTTAGATAAACAACCTAGTTAGAAAATCTAAAACAGCATTTAGGTCGATGAAAAAGAATACACTAGTCTTGTTTGCCAATTTATTTAAATTTTGTTATTTTCTTCATGCAAGTTTTCTAGCGTTGTGGCATAGTGTAAGCGGTTTACTTAGGATATTATAATATTACTGCTTATAAACCTTGGCCGCCACCGTAGAACGAGAGGCCGCGGGTTCGATCCCCACAATGAGAGAAATGTTTGTGCGGCTCACAAATATTCCTTTCTGCGCTGGGTGTTTGCGAGACCGAAAAGTCTCTTGTAGTTCCTGATACCCACGGCAGAAGACTCGATCTTTGTGTGGGGTAAGGACTATGGGTTTGACTGTTGGGTGTTATTTATTTATAAACAGCTACAAAGCCTGGAAATTGTCAGGTGAACGTAACCGTAACGGGAATGTATGAGTATGGAATATGGATTATTCCAATTATTAATATGTGAGAAGTGATTAGTGCTAACTGCTCTTAGGACATTGGAAAGTTATTAAACGCGTACAATTGTGTCAAGTGTATGTGCAGAATTAATGATTATCGTGACGCTTCCGATCCATTTGATGGGATAATGAATGCTTTCACTTTTCGCTCATTACGCGCTGATGTCGCTTTATTAAGCGCTCGCCCTTGCGGGATTTTCGTATTAACGCGCATAAATTTAATGTGCACGGTGTATTCTCTTTAAGTTTACTGTTAAAATGGCTGTTTTATTAAAATTCACCACGGTTTCTCTTGTTAACTTATTTTTTATAACGCTTATGAGTTAAGGATGGGTTGCGGGATGTTTTTGCGTTTTTTAATGTTTATTACAGTATATAGTATACATCGTTTTGATAGGTCCTGTTACACAAAAACATGAGTTAAGAGAGAAGGCAAGATGATGAAAATAATGTCCCTGAAAGTAGGTAAAGTCAAAGAAAAATCATATAAAAATAGAGAGAATATTAACATCTCCTCAAGATGGATATAAGATTGATATAAATAAAACATGAAAAAAAAATGCTTCTTTGTAATACTGACTAAGGTTTGGAGAGTAATTAATGTAAAACTACAGATACACTGATACACAACACTTTGAACTCCACAAATTACAGAGAAAAAAAAATACACAGAGACCTTACAAATAAGTAAACTACACACTGCTTAAAACATTTACTACTTTCCACGAGATATGTATGACTGCACACATCAAAATCTTATTAATCGTTGTCTTCAACTGTCCTCTCTGGCATTTTCACTTTGAAATTCACACGTAGAGGTAATATGAAAGCAAATGTGATAGACGGTACATTCGACCGTCAGCTTTGATATCCTCATTTGATTTTAATAAAATATTGAAGTATTTGTTATGGATGAAATAATTTACTTTAAACCTATCCAATCTATATTAGGGTCGTACAGTAGTTGCATCGAATCATAAATTCGTATTTCATAAATAAAAGACAAGACTTCTGAATGGAACGTGGCTAAAAAGGTTTTCTGCGCCACAGGTTCAGATTTTCATCCCCGCACTGATTAATATTTGCATAGCCTACAAACATTCGTAAAACATCATTACATCCGAGCATTTCCACTGTAGAGCGATAAAAATATTGCAATATCCGAGAATTCTCAACCCGACACATCATGAAAGCGCATCATAAACAAACCTCACATGTTGACCCAAAACACCTCGTAAGGGTTAACGCGAATGTAAAAGTGGCGTGCGGGTACATTCAACCGTAATGTCATCGGCTGACGTCCTTATTATGAATATGTCGTGAATATCCATACGAGCGCGCACGTGGCTCGGATGGACGGACGCCTTATACGATCCAGTCGAACGCAAATATGGCGTGGCCTTTCGCAACCTGTTTTCGGGGCTTCCTCTACCCCGGCACGTGCTATGATGCGTTTTGCGTAGTAACGGGTTGATTAATAACCCTTTGTGGTGATGCGTCGTGCGAGCTACAGCTGTTGATGTGAAAGGTTCGGTTCTTGTTTTTAGTCTATTACTTATACTATTGGTTGATTAATTTGTAGTCGTGGGTCACAGAAAGATTTTTTTGTTAAAATTTTCTATTCATATATGCTCTGTCTTGCAGTGATTCTCACTGCTGGATAGCTAAAGACTGCGGTTTCCATCCCCGTACCTTAATATTCGTCCAATCAAAATATATTTGATTCAAGCTGGCTTTTGTATGACAGAAAACGAACGTTTCCAGAACTATGTGATTATTTCATGTTTATTTACATTTTCCATTCCATCTGAATACTCAAATGAATGTTCAAATCCAAGGTCTTCGTCCTGAAGGCTGTTCTTGTACCAAACGTGTTATAAAATTATGAATTTATAATATTGATCTAATATAGTTAATATTGAAGTGATTATGCGTGTTGGGCATGTTTCAACGCAGCGAGGCGTCGTACAAGCGTCTCCGAACGCATTAACATACAAATTGATGTGTACGGCTGATTAGTTTCAGTTCGAGAGCTCTTGTCATTTTTAATGTAAATTAATTCTAGAAGCTTCTGTGATGGAGCAGCGGCCTTTTGTGTGGGTATGTAATACTTTATTGGGATAAATTGATAAATGGCTGTAAATATATTTTGGTCAAAAATAGCTCCATTAAAATTTATATCCAGCTTGGCAAAACTGGTGGAGTTGGTCTTATCGATAAATCGTTATAAACAAGGCAAATTGTGTATGATAAATAAAAAAACTTGAACATAAATATGAGCTTTTAGATCTCGAAATCGGTCAGCCTTTGTATGAGCACAATTCAGAAATCATTTTCACACGCAGAAATTCTCACGAGGATCAAAATATGTCTTTGATAATAATACAAAAAATTATAATTTCCTCTCAAACCAAATTAATAAAACCACATGGAACCACTATCTATGGCTTTACTCCACTATAAAGATTGTTGTATTGCAAAAATTAAATTAGTTTTTATTATATTTTTCTTTATCAATTCAATAAACATTAATTGGATCGGTGGTGTCACGTTTCTAGGTAATTAGAAGATATACATGTTTTTTCTAATGTAATTAACGCTAGTTAGAAGAAATAAACAATATATGTTAAAAATATTTTTTAAATTTTGTTTCTAGATTGGACGGACATAACGGTTTTCATGTATGAGAAATAAAACCCATGGTTACTTCAACTTATGGTACATATAACAATTTTATATATTTTATATGGTATTTATAATGAGAGGAAACAAAAAAACTGGAAGTCAGTCTCGAGAAGCTATTTAGCACAAGTCCATCGTTTATTATATCCACAAGGCAACTCGCACTATATTTACGAACACTTAACATTATTAAAATACTATATTTCGATGCAATTTTCTTATAATATCCTTAACAAGAGTACCATAACAAACTTGCTGTAGACTATATGAAGTTATTAACTCCCAAATTGTCCAATACAGTCACTGAAATACATTATTAACTGATCAAATTAAAACGTCATTGTTGAGAAGAATCGACAAGTAAATCACAGGGTGCAGTCTTAATGTGGCATTACCAGTTTTATGTGATTTTTATGAGTTCTGTGCTCTTTGATTTCTCGGAAAGTTGTGTTTGGTGTGACGCGCAGTCGTTTAACAAGGCTTGCAATTAAGGACTCTTTACCGGGCATTAATTTTTGGCAATAAAAGAGGAGCACGTATGAAATGTTCGGTACGTCTGGTCGGTGGGAGCGCGGACGATGCTCCGTGAGAAAAGCGGTCGCTTTGTACTCCATTGTAGACGCAATTAGACCGTTTTTTTGCCTCCAAACAGCACTTGTCGCATTAACTGCGTAATGTCCGAATGTTTTCCTTTAATTTGTGACACAACTTATTTTGAGTTTTTTTGGGAAGGGACAAATTTTTATGCAATGACAGGCAGGGGTGCGCACGACTTCTCGCTGAGGTCCGTGCGTTCGGATGCGCGACGTTTGCGTTTCAACTTGATTGCTTAATTGCTGGCGGTACTTTCGAAAATCGATGTGGTGTGTTCGTTTATTTCACTTATTTTAAATCCCTATATTTAGATGCCTTTTAAATTTAAAATATTTAAAAAAGAACGTTTTAATTGCACTTCAGAGATCACACAATTAGCAAATCCATTCTCGAAAGATAACAGATTTCTCCTTTCAATGATAACAACGCGATCCCCGAAACGTGTCGTACACAACATACGTACTGGTGTTTTTGCTCTCGTCAGCGCCAATTATCGTGATGCACCAACAGTCGTTCCCAACTTTCATATAAAGTTTTTCGATGCGTTTCATAAATCGCCGCTCGGCGCACTGGCAGCGCTAACTAGCCGATTATCTTGTTTATAGAGCTATTAGTTGCCGTGTTATCGTATTCTGTATCTGATATCGACAAAAAGTGCCGTTTTCATCGCTGTGCCCGCGCGCGCAACACTAGCGCCGGGACCGCAACTAGGGTTGAACGTGACAATTCACGTTTTTTTGTTGTTTCGAAGCAAAACACGATTAATACGATTTTCATCATTCATTAGGGGTTTCATTAAGGGTATTTTACTTGCTTTTGGTTGATAATATCGGCGTGTTCATTGTAATAATATTCACTATGAAAGGGAGCGGATAGAGTTGTTAATAATTATAGTATTACCTACAACTTTACTAGATTTGACTAGGTGTTTTCGTATGCATGAGGTTGTCCGGGTAGGTAATTTTTTTCCTTCCTATAGTATTCAGTAATTCTGAATTGTTCGTTTCGTCTCTTTTTCTGATGATAAAATCCTGTTGTTTAATTACAACTATTCGATGGTCCATACGTAAGTTTTAGGAATTGTAAATCGCTACTTTACACCAATAACACTTAAAAGTGTGACCGTGACCGTCGAAATACTACAAAAATCATCTAACTATTCTATAATAAGAGGCTATCCTCTTCAGAACCAATCCAAAAATACCTTTCACCACAGCCACCACGTGGATTCCTTAGTTTGTTAAATATTTCGATCGTTGATGGTTCGTTCCCACACTAATTTCTCTTTTCCTGGCTCTAACTGGACAAGCTTACAACACTTCCTTATTATATTCCTATATTAATACTGTACACATCGCTTTCTTTAACGTACGCATTCTTTAAAATACACTAGGGGTTCAAAATTTTTTAACTGTGGAATTACTTTAATTTGTTTTAGTAAAATATTGTCAGGCGTAAGCAGGTTAATTTCATTAATTATCATCCAGCTTGGTGACCTACTCTATGGACTAACCTCTCTAATTCGTTCTCTCAATTGTACAGGAGGTCCATGCTCTGCAGTGGGGCCTATATAGGCTGATAAAGATACTAATACCTGTTACACAAAAGCTTAAGCGTAATCTTACAGACGGAATATTTTAGTTTGTTTTCTGTGGGACAACCATACAAGCCCAGGATTAATAAGATAAATGAAGATTATACACCTAATGACTTGAGATGGGGAGCACAGTGTCATCATGGCGTGTTTTGTAATAATTTCTAAGTGATGTTGCCTCTATTGGACAGAATTGACGTCTATTTACATTCGTTTTGCTTGTCTCTTTACTCGGTAATAGAAAAAACGAAGTAAATATGTAAATAAATTTCAAATGCCTCTATTCTATTTTTTTTATATATTTGAGAATGTACTCAATTTCATTTTCAGCAAATGATTCTTTTAATTTCCGGAATAGTTTACTTCCAAAATATTGGCGACATATAAAAATGACAAAATATATTTGGCATTCGAGAATAATCTTTGCAATGCAGTTTTAATCGCGTGCGATGATTGTAAAGCTTTTTTATTTTTAAAAAGTATCGTTGACTTTAATATAATTTTGTTCGCGTGAGTGTGTACGCTTCACTGGTTTCAGAGATTTTTAAATTCTACTTGACCCTTATTCCGTATTTAAATGGGTGCATCAAGTAATTGTTGTTACGGAAAGTTGTATTTTTAATTTTTGTGGCTACCCTTTAGGGATATTATGCTATGTTGAACAACACATGTTTTATGTATTAAAAAAAGACTCGCAAAGCGGATTTATCAATTCAGGAATCAAACCTAGGACTTAGGGATCAGAGCTCATGGAACATAAATCCACTGAACAGTTTTATTTTTAGAACGGATGATATATTATTGATTACACCATGGTACTACTCATTGAGGATAATTAGTGCGCTAATTCGTATCATTTGTGATAATTAATGTTATTTCCAAGCGTTAAGGAAGTCATAGATGATAAACATATGTATAGGAATCGTGAGCCTAGATGATTAGTTTTCTTCTCGGTCAGAGTGACAATGAATTATGTCTTTATTACTTACTTATTAAGAAATTGACGATTAATCCATTTTACAGTTTTGCTAAAGAACGTTTATATAGTCACCTATTTTTCAGAATTCTTCCTCAAATTGGCCAATAAAAATTGCCAAAAGTTGCCTTTCTCGTCGAGTGTCGACTTCTTTGACAGATTAGTAAATAATTTTTACAGAACTCCGAATTATTTCATATTTATTTAACTGTCATGTGCATTTGGATCTCATGTCAGTAGTCAGTCACAAACATTGCGTTTGCCACTTAAGTTCGAATTTTTCGTCTTAAACGAGTTTCTCGTACAACAATCACTTTTGATTTAACTGGAGCAACTTTTTTATTTGCGACACAAATCGTGGACTCTGTCATTATTTTTTAATTTACATTTCGATGTCAAGTCTTTTGGCCTGTGATGACATGTTAATTTTGGACTAACGCCTAAATAAGGATTAGTGCCTTTGATTCATATTATTAGTGATTAAAATGCTAATTAAATATTCTATTTGAAAATAGAAACAGCAATGAGGACTATGCCAGTGTTTCACCTTTCTTTATAGGAGGATATATGGGCCTTAGTTTACTATATTCGAACATATATTAACGAACAAATAAATTCTTCTAGATTGTTAATCAGTTTAGTATCAAACTTTATAATAAGGTCAAAACAACTTTGTTTGAAACGCTTCACGTGTTAAACTACTCTGTCTCTCTCTTTAGGAAGTCCACTGCTGAACATAGACCTCCCTTCCCTTATCTTCATGTATATCTTCATCAAATTATAATAATAAACAGCACTGTCTATTTGTCCCGCCAAACAGCAGTGTAAATGCACTGTTGTGTTTCAGATTGAAGGACATTGTAGCCAGAATTACTGGAAATATTGAGGATTAACATCTTATGTCTCAGGATGGCGAGCGCAGTGGAATGCCAAGAATTGCTTTGTAATTTAAGGTGTTGTTTGGTTTTGCTACTATACATGAGCGGTCGTATCAATTACCATCAGGCGAAAGGCATGCTTGTCTCACCATTAATTGCAATAAAAACAATGTTTTACAAGACAAATATAAGACGTTTTAATATCCTTACTACATTGATTAACCTTTGTGGGTAGAATCATCGTAATAATTCAGAGCTAGCAACCCTGTGCAGGTCGCCGGAGTCAAGCTGAGGTTAGCCAATTGTTTGCTTCGGTTAATCATATTTTAAACTAAGCTTAACTAAGCTTGGTTTAACATCGACAATGTAATTTCACAGTTAACTGTAAACCACGACGAGTTACCGCCACGAAGCGCTCCGCCTTATTTATAACACGGTTATATTCAAACAGATCATATTTAGGTAAATGTTGACTAATAAAACCCTTACTTCGCTTTATTCAAATGGTAAATATTGAAGAGACTATGTTTGTTTGTAACAATATGAAGCGATCGTCACAATAACAATTTTTTTCTTTTTTTCTTTCTTCTTCATATTTGGCAAAGATTTAGCTTAGTAGAAGACATATTATATTTTCCATAAATACATTTGTATAATAAGGGGAGAAAGGGGAGGCGTATACATTATGGCCCAAACAGTTTTATTAATAATTACATGAATTATTTTATGTAAAAGAGATAAGATATTGAAATTAATAACGTTTATACACTCCTCAATGATCATATACATAAATATGTAAGTTTTCAATTATTATATTATCAATTTGCTTAAGCAGTCGAATTTAAATTAAATACATTGTCGAGGCAGCTACTGTGTTAATATAAAGCCGTTTAAAATGTATATTAATTAAATTTTGTTAATAAAATACATAATGTCACGTGCCGTTAATTCTGATTACTTGAAAAACCACTTTTACTTGGAGGTTATACTTTATCTTACTTATGTACCATATTTACAATTACTTTAACAAGCAATTGGGCACATAATATAGTAAATTATAAGTCACAGTATTTTTCTCGAGGCTAGAATTGACTTTACAACATCCTGATACCATTGAGTATTTCATTAACATTTTAAATTATGGAAATATTTTTATTTACTTTATCTATGTATATCTAGACCGTCCCTAATATACCGCCGAGTTCCTCTTATGTCACCTCCATTATAATATTGTTAAAGTTATTAGCAGTATAAAGTATTATTTTGAAACCCAAATATTCTATTTTTGTTTATTGAAGTTTAATATTGTAGTTATGGATGATACGGCTTCATTAGAAATATTTTTATCCCTCTGATATTTTTTCCAGCGCTGTGTGCGGGAAACATGACACACACCGTTAATTTTGAAAGAGGTCAACCGAATCCCAGTTGCTTAATCGAAGTCAAACATTACCGTGAAAGTATGAATATATCAATGCGAAAAAATAAGAATTTAATTTAAAAAGACAGCGCCCACAGCGAGCCCACAAGATTCGGCAGTATTGATTTCTTTATTAATATTTAATGTCCAATTTATTTGGTTGTTTCGTTTAATGCCGCGCCCGTGTCTTCTTCGATTTAACCTTTCCGCACGATTGTATCAATGGACGGCTTAATGACTATTTTTTTGAATTTTTTTAAAGAAAGTCCTCGCGTCGACCGTTTTTAAAAAGATAACATATGACCCTCGTTACGGCGAGAACACGACTGACTTTTCTTTATAGATTAACCCCGCCGTCCGAAAATTCGACTGTGAAGTTTCACTCGCTCCTCATTAATCACGGAACAACAAAGCTCATTAAAGGTGCATTTGTAATTGTCAATTTTTCAGAAGACACTCGCGGCCGAGAGGTGTTACTTGTCCGTGTTTTTATTATAATAACTCTGTTGTAAGTTAACCCAATTTTGCGGAGTCGGTGTCACTTAAGGAACGGGTTGTTCATAATTACACCATTACAATCAATCATATCAATGAATGGGAAAGGGTATTGGATGCTGTTGTCATAGTCACTGTGGAAATTGAACTCTATTGTTGTGTTGTTAAGTTGAAATTCCGTTGGATGGGGAATCAATTAATTTCAGTAGTGATTCAAATGTCAGTGTTTCTGTAAGACTATTATTGGAGGATTGTTCCACTCTATTGATATTGAAAGGTTATGTTGTGTGTAATACGCCTTCTCCTTGGTATGTGAACTCGATACATGCAATTTCTCTTAACTTCCTTATGTCACAAACATATTTGTCTAGTTTGAATACTAGATGCATTGTCTTCTTCACTCAAACTGCTTTCAAGTCGCTCGAAAGGAACAAAATATTCGATAGCTAAATTAAGTTTGAAAAAGGTCCCTGAATGAGACCGTCAATATTTAAAAATAATCTCTATTAGTTTCTGATCGCTAGTTACATACTTTTATAACATATATCTTAGTATTGTGTTGAAATTAACTTACGTATGTTTATAGTGCGTATTGCCCTGTTGGTACACAGACCAGACGCGACTGCGAACATGTTCACGGTGGTCGCGGGTTCAAGTAATGTGTGTATTGATAGTCAATCATCACGCACCATAACAGTGAAGGAAAACATCGTGCATCTTGCATACTATATCGAATTTGTAAGAATTTCTATGGTATGAAAAGTCCTTCAACTCCCACTAGGCAAATGATATGGACTATATAGTATATATATATATATTTTATTGATGTGAATGGCGAGACGAGCATGCCGTTCGCCTGATGGTAAGCGATGCGACAGCTCATGGACAGTAGCAAAACCAAACAACACCATGAATTACAAAGCAATGCTTGGCATTCCACTGCGCTCGCCATCCTGAGACATAAGATGTTAAGTCTCAATATGTCCAGTAGTTACTCTGGCTACAATGTCCTTCAATCCGAAACACAACAGTGCATTTAAACTGCTGTTTGACGGGAGAAATAGACATTGCGGTGGTAACCACCCAGGCAGCCTCTCACATATGAGAGACCTACCACCAGTAAATATGGCCTATATGGCCTAACCACTCTCAATCGTTCTCTTGATTATAGAGGAGGCGCGTGCCGTTCAGTGGGACGTATGTATATGGCCAGATACAGTGTTTTACATTTGTATATTACTTACCGTATTTATTTATTAAAAATATCGTATCATAAAGAGACAATATAAACTATTTTAATATTCTAAATACGTTTAACTGTATTTTTTTTAAATAATATGGAAAGGTGGAATCAGAATCGAAGGTTCTCTTTGTCGAGTGAAGTTAAACAAAGAAACGTCTTCAACAGAGGATTTCCGGAGGAACAAACAAATTACATACGAATGTGGTCGTGTTTGAGATTCTTAATTGTGTTGTTTTGCTTCTACAATCATATGGGAGGATTCATTATGGTCTGTTTGTTTTAATTGTACGTTATTGGTATATTCACCTAGATTATTATGGCTTTATCTCATTAATTAATGCTGGTAGACGAAGCGTTTAATCAAAATGAGTATAGGCTTTAATTTGTGTTATAATACAGGGTAACCAAGGTAAAATCCAAGCCAGTTAGTAATTTAGTGACTACAAACATAATGCAACTAAAAATTTCGCATAGAAACGCTACATTTTTTTTTGTAATGTTTTTAAATATCATTATGTTCGGGTGGTAAATACGGTGGTATTTTTTTAGTTCCATTGTGTCTGAAGTCAATAAAACGACCATTTGGCTTCGTTTTCGTAGTAGTCTTGATATATCCTGTATTAGAATAATAGTAATTCTTTTAGCATTTTCTTCGATAAATATTCATGATATTATGATATGGTCACAGGAAGGTGGATTTATCCGACGCGGAACCGAAATTGGATGGATATAGTTAGAAAAGTCTTTGATCTATGAATGTAGCAGAAAATAATATTGACTGTTTAGTGGCATAAAAGGAGTAACAATTCTACACTTTAGAATTAACATACCGCCTTGTTTTGTTACGGAGGGAAGTGGACAATAATTTATTTCCAACTCCTTCTATTAACTTTGCGATTATTTTCGTTGCGGGTTAAAGACAAGTTAGTCATTCCCGGTGACTCGGCAAGCTTAAATGCTTGGAGTCATTAAAATACGTGCGACCGAGACTGGCTTACAGGAGTTGCAGTGGTGGGTTTAAGGGTCTCCAAATTAGCATACTGCCATATTTACTACTTTTTGATAATTTTTGATAGAATTATTATTCAATCAATAATTAATATGGCGGCGAAAGTTCGTAATAATGTATACTTGATCACTGATTGATTGACCCAATAACAAGAGAAATCCGTATACCCACTGACATTTGTGGAAACATCCGAATTCACAATTGGTTGCGAGCCGCAATCACGCCAATTGTGGTTAATTTCGTTCTTAATGTGAGAAGAAATTTTTTATGGCTTTATTAAAGGAAACCGACCGGCAATTGTTCGCCTATTATCCAGATTGGCTCCGGGTGTTTTGTACCGAATAATATTCGACATTTCGGTTATGTTTCCTGTTCATGTGGTCTGAATTTATAAAATGAACGTATTATGAACGAACGAATGTGTATTATGTTGCTAAAATGTTATTGGTGATTGGATACCTGAATTATTATAGTAAAACATATATTATTCTGTTCGGTACCTAAAAGTCTGGATAAATCTTTCGGTTTTGAATAAAGTTACAGTTGGTTAAGTATAGCTATGTAGGCAACTGCTTGTAGAAACTTAGTTGCTAGTAGTAATCAATTTGAATTAATTATGTAGTAAGACATTACGAAAATATTTTTTATAAAAGTTATTATTGGTTGTTAAAAATATTCAAGAAACTGTTTAACCAAACATAAACACAATATTCTTCGAATAGTTCCACTCTACAATCTTTACATAACACACCGTAACGTAAAGAAAGTCGTCCGATCCACGTAAAAATGAGTAACACATGTACAATAAAACATTCCCCAAATATTTACATTAAAAATTATAGAACTAGGTCAATACGGAATAATTCAAAGCTATTACCGCGTAACACCAGTGGGCGAACCAACAGCGATACTGAGAACAACGCGTATCGTTCATCCATCGCTCGGTTAATAGGCGCGTATCTTTTTAACATCAATTTGCACCGTACATATAACTCGATGTACGTCGTATATGTCGCAGTGGTAGTGGTTACGGTTAAGTGATCGGAATTGGTACGTGTGGACGGTAAATATTTTGATGGTGGGCGGTGGTAAAGGGCGCCAGTGGTGTGATAATTCTTCGTGTATACAATACGAAGTGGCGTGAGATAGTGACGTGGACGGGATCCGTTTGCCCATGAATTAGTGGCGTGGGAGAGGTGAAAGGTCGGACTTTTTTGTATGTAACTAGATTACAAATATCAACTTTGAAGCACCGATTGTATGGACACGCATTCCAATGAATAGATTTGGAGATAAGCGAGGTTCTGTATAGAAATTTTAAGTTTAGTTTTTTTTTTTTTATATTTTTTCTTGTATAGTTATTGTATATTCTTCGTTTGATAATAAATGTAAGGAATTGCAATATTATGAAAAATGAATATTTCTAGGAATATTGTGTCTACTGCTGGATCAACGCTTTCTTTTATATCTGTGGGTTTAGTTATAAATGGAGGTATATTATTATCATATTCATGGGATACAAATAAAAATATTCTATAAAAGTATTATCGGCAAAAGGCGTAAAATTAAGCAATAAAAATATCTACAAAACTGACCAGTTATTAAAATCCAATGTGGGTAGATTATGTTAAAATCATCGAATTAATAGTTTTGTTAAAATTTATATGTACAATTTAAGGTGTAATTAAAATTAGTGAAATATGCTAACGATCGAATTAAATAATTTAGAAATACACGCCCGACTTAATTAAATCAGCGTATTTTGGCGATGTGTACACGTAAAATGATATTAATTTAGATAGTGTTAATTGCAGAATGGATTAATTTCTAGAAATTAAATACAATTTATAATTCATTATAAAAATATTTGTTAGCCGAAATGTTCACAAAACACGAGTTGATTAAGTAACAAATAATTAATTATTGAATTAGTCGTAAATAAGTGCAATCTTATACTTTCAATAATATTTCAAAATCATTGTATGTTTCAGCGTAAGGTTGATATTTGCAATCGCGCCAAACTATTTGTAGAATACGGCTTATTTTATGAGCAATAAAAATAAATCTTTAAGAGAAGAGTATATCGACTTTATATTAATCGCTTTATATTTAGTTTATCTTGAAGCTGAATAGAAGCGAGTCATTTAAGAATATTTTCATTAAAAAAAACACTGTGGGAGGCCTTTATGAAACTGTGGGCTTTCTTCTATTTTATATCGTATCACAAATGGAAACTGAACTAACTTTAGGCTCAGTTGCACAAACTAACTTTGACCATAATTCTGATTTAGAAAATGTAAATCCCATACAGTAGCAAATTCAAATACGTTTCAAATGTATGGCAATTACATTTTCAAAATCAAACTGGCATAGTTGGTTTGTGCAATTGTGCCTTGGTGTTAAGCAGCTCCCAGTAAATATAGTTATATAAAATGCCCTATAAACCTCCGGTGTTGCATAAATATTAATGTAATATGTTTCTGTTGCAGGCATACGAGCTGTCGACGCTAACGGGCACGCAGGTGATGTTACTGGTGGCGTCGGAGACGGGCCACGTGTACACGTTCGCCACGAGGAAGCTGCAGCCGATGATTACCTCAGACTCCGGCAAGCGGCTCATCCAGACGTGCCTCAACTCGCCCGACCCGCCCACCACCAGCGAACAGCGCATGGCAGCCACCGGCTTCGAGGAAACCGAGCTCACTTATAACGTAGTAGACGAGGATATGAAGGTGAGGCAATTGGCGTACGCTGGGACCGCCCAGTATCCCATAGAGCACCACCCAGGGCTGGCACCGTCGCCGCTGCAGCAGTACCATCAGCACCCGCCGTGCCCCTCGCCCCTGCCCCTCGGCTCTCTGGGCCAGCCCTACTCCCACGCTCATCTATCACACCCTCACATGTCTCACCACCCGCAACGGTAGTCGGATGGCGCTTAGATATAATGGGAGCGGAGGCCCGTTCACGACTGTTTCAATAGTCACGTTGTAGTTAAGCTTTTATTGTTTAGTATAAGAGAAAGAATAATATACAAATGCTAAAATATTTTGTTAATATATTTTTGTATATACTTAGAAACTTTTTTTTTCGTTTGCTGTTTTGGTTTTCGAAGATTTGAAATTTAGATCTTATACTTTCATATTTCCTTATATAGATATTCCATAATTTTCTATATTGTCAAATTTTCTTATAAAGTTAAAAAATAGGACCGCAAAATGAAGCTAGACTTGTCCAAACCCATCACGTAGTTGCTACATAATCGTAAAGTAATATATGCTGGTAAAACAACATTAGCAACAAAAGCGGCACGTTGCCGCTGTTGATTTAGGTTCTCACATTTACACATCGTTTTGACGGTGTATTTTCAGCGGGTTTTTAAATTAAATTTCATTCCTTTGTACCGTTACAAAGGATAACTTTTGAAAGTTGCCATTTACGTAATTTTCCACGCTGTCGATTGATACAAGTCCGAAAAAACCGATCGCAAATCAAGATTGACGGACCCTTTCAGATGGTTTGCGATACCGCGTCGCGTTCATAATGAAGTACGTGTCAAAATTTCACGCTTCTGTTGTGGAAAGGTTATTATGTAAAAGTTTACTAAATTATTCCTTGTAACAAACTATATGCATAATTGGGAAACGAGGCATCATCATATATAATATTAGTTTTTTTTAAAGTGTAGCAATACGTGCCTTCGATGCAGCTTGCATATTTTCTTATATAATCGTACCGTTATGCATAACAAAGATATTAGTCATATTATCTAGCTCATTTACATTTTGTCATTGCCATTGTGACGTCAGATCATTTCAATCTCCAACATCCACATTGCACACATCAAAAGCTTGTTCACAATTTCGTTATAAATTTCAAATGGTTCAGTACTGGTAGATTACAATTTCAAATCACGTCAGTTGTCAGTTAAAATCAATTTTCTCCCAAAGCTTAACGTAATCACCTGAGCAAAGAGTTCTATCGATGATATTGATGAGATGTCGAAACACGGTCGGTAGCGAAATAATCAGATTTAAGATCATGTTATAATTAACGCCAGGGACCGGTTGCGTTCGGAAGTGGGAGCGGCCTGGTTATGTTTGATGAGACTTTAAAAATATCTAATGTATGGATCTATAACAATATTGATGATGAATTACAAGAGGCAGCTGTTTCTACTACTGAATTTATTCGTTAATTAAAACATAATGATTATTGATGAACGAATAATGAGGACTATTAATTTTGAGACATAAATACAGACGCATTACTAGACGAAGTAATGTAAGATTCGAGTGACATAAACTTTCCGCTCATTTTCATGTAAGCCTTATATTTTGTTCTCTAATCGAACATAAGAGAAAAAAGCCTTCGTACGCAGGTGTAACGTATCCAATTATGAAGAGAGCTGTCGCCTTCGGCTCCCCGTGATCCGGATTATCGAGAAATTTAATTGAAAATTACTTTCGGCGGAGTGTGATCATTAAATTCTCCTGTCAAACTCGAACTGACGCCCGTTGGAAAATCAATTGGTGTAACTCGGTGGCTTTCTAGTGCAGCGGGAGCGACGGTACTCGTATGAAATGCTACACGTAATTGAATTTTGGACGTAATTTAGATGAGATAAGTTTCGGTGTAATTTATGAGGACGTATTAACTTTATGCTATAAATTTTGTTGCGCTCGTGGATTATGAAATGAGATAGAGATTGATGTATTGGTGAAGTTTGCAAGCCAAAAGCGATAGCTGATCTTAACACATAATCAGCAACTATTAGTTCAGTGAATTCTCAAACCATATCAAGTCAAAAATTCTCGTAAAACCAATAATATTTAATCTCCTGCGTTTGTTTAAAGAAAATGTTTAAGTCAAATAGTCGATTACAGCGTAACGAAGCCGCTCATTTCATCGAGTAGCACAGATTCGATTCGATTTAACGCTCTACGTTTATATAATGGGTTATTACTTATAAACTGGTTATGGCTCGGGACTTCCACGCACTAAAATTATTATTGAATTAAAATTATTAAATAGTTAAATTGTTCTAAATTCATGAATGTTTACGAGTTTTGGTCCTTTGAACCGGATAGGTATGTAAATTTCTAAGTTTGCGCATTAATCGAAATTAAATGCATAAAAACAAACAAACTTTTTACAATGTAGTGTTGTATCTAATAGCTGGTAGCGATGGTCGCTTCGATTGCGTACAACGATTAATTCCCGCCCTAATTTGCATATCGATTTAATTTTGAACCCATCCGGCCCCCGGCGTCTACGCGCCCGAATCGATTACCGCCGTTGTCGATAAGTGTTCGCGTGCGACGTCTCTGCCGCGGACCGAAATCTTTCAATGTAATTTTTTTAACATACTGTTTTAGAGACTCGCATATCTATAGAATATACAGGAACTGTAACATTCAATAACTGCTGAGTCCTTATATCTGTGATCTGATTGCTGTGAACAGCAAAGCTCCAGCACACTTATCGGTCGATGCACCCAAATCGCTTCTGTATTACTGCACATTTTTAATAACAAAATCTCGCTCAATTTTCCCGTCAATTTCGTTGAGTTGCATCGGCGCGTCATCAGCCATCATTGTCCGCGCGCGCTCGATTGATATTTTCACGCGGTAATTAAGATCGACCGCGATATCCGCTGATACTATCTACATTGTGCTCTCGTGTCGTCTCGCGCCGCGGCGTTTTCTATAACAACTCACGTGTCATCGCTGATGTTTACGTAAATATATTGGTTTATGCATTCTCGCAGTGTGGATTTAAGTTTTTAATTCGTTTAGTAGATGGTCATTAGGTCACATATTTGATTTGTCTTGCATTGTGATAATGGCCTAATAAGGTTTATAGTACTCCCAAAAATCTAGGTTTTCATGGTATAGATAGGTCACAGAGCTCTTTATAACCACTAGATCCGAACTTGTAACTAACTTAATTTTTATCAAACGTGAAATCTCGCAGACAGCTATACATGAATATTTTTAAAACATTAGAAAATCCCTGTTGATAGATTTTGAGGTGATCTCTGCCTGAATCTCTATTGAATATAATGTCCATCGGTGCAATGTGGCGTGTTTGCAGATATGATGCACATTACCCGTGTAAATGTGTATGTCGGTCACTGCCCCCGTATCCCTGAATCGCCCGTTTCGTAATGCGCACTCGAGTTTTCCCTTTCCGTCTCGTATGCATTCCTTTCGTTTTGTTCCAAATATGTTGTATAAATAGACTATCACGTTTCTGGGTATCGGTGTTAGGAGACTTTCGGTGCTGCCATTCGGAAATTTTTCTTTTGCAATAGTATCAGTTGTTTTCCTCAAGTTTAGCGGTAAAAAACATGCAAATGTTAATTTTGACTAATTTGAATGCAGGGGAGAGCCGAATAAGTCATCCATATTTTGGACATAGCTCCATCAAGGAACCGAAAAAATATCAAATGTTGTTATCATTATTCATTATAACCACTAATTCGAGAATCGTTTTTCATTTGTTTTGTATATGGCATGAGTCACGTCGACGCGTCGGCACCGTCGCGGGATCTTCATTAAGTTATCAATAGTATTGTTTTGATAAGCGACGCGCAATTTGTGCTGAGTCATGGCATTGTGCTCGGTAATGTTCCCACATAATTGTCGGTCTGTAAGCCGCTCTCGCTTGTGCAACCCGTGCCAACAATAAGGCTAATTTGACTAATAGGTGACTTGTAATCGTCGCCGCGTGTGGCTATGGGATTACTTCGTCTATCCTGCTTCTTAATGAACTTTGTTCTACGTCTATTGTTTCCGTATTATATTGTAAAGTAAACCGCCGGTTAGCTTACACGATGCTTATCATTTTTAAGTTATTGTTGACTCAACACCGGAATTAAGTATTGTGACTTTGTTTATCTCAGGTTTGAAAATTTACATGTACGCTCAGTGAAGGTATATTCCCAATAATTTCACCTTTATTAAGGCATAAGTCATAACTGACCGATATCAGCATATGCTGCCATTAATTTATTATTCCACACGTGAACGCACTGTCCATTGGTTTTAAATTGTTTAATGTTTGTAAATTTTTAAATGATCGCCCCTCGGTTGTAATTAACGTGCTCGACCACCCAGCACCGGGTTTGGTTGTCTGGCCTGACGTGGTCCTGGGCCAACGGTACGCCTCCGTGTCGCACTCAACAAATGAAGACACCGACGACCGCGGCGGCAATTTAGCGAAATTTCCGCGTGACCAATGGCAGCAATAAATTCGATTCTCACCGACTTTTTGGCAATCATTAATTAAAGGCCCCGTAATTGTTTTGGTATTTTGTATGGCCATGGGAATCTTGTAAGATTTTCAAGTATGTCTTTCATTTTTTCTGTTCTTTTCTTGCTTTATGCTATATCGTTTTTTATACAATAGAATCTTTAAAGGCCTTTTTTGAACTTGACCATAACTCCCCTTTTGTGCTAGTGGAAGTGCATAATTAGACAACTAAATATATACATCACATCATACAGCCTTCAGCAGTGTCAATTGATAAATAATACGATAGAACAGCACACCTGTCCCTTAAGGATCGACAGATAGCGGTGGTACTGTGTAGAGTATAGTTTTGGGCGCGGCGAGCTCTGCTGACGTCGAGGCGTCGCGGGTATCTCCTCGCCGTGGTATTATTTTAGGCGTTGCGTCCACACTCCACGCTCCGCAGCGCTATTACGCCGGAGTGCGGCCCGCGGCTCGCTGTTGCATAATTCAGACGCGAGCCCGCCGTTTGCATTCCGATACTTGATATGTGCTTTCACATGTATTTATGGACAAGATTTTGTGTCTCCGTAATGTTTGGCGAATAAATAAATCGTGTTTGAGGCATAAATACAATGGGCGAGACGGCGGCGCCCCTCGTTACGTCGGCGAGAGTAAAGCGCACTGGCTTCTTGTGCTGTCGCCGTGTCAGCGCTGAGATATTTGAGCGGCCGGCCTCCCCGCCGCTTATATTGTTGTTTAGGAGCTTCGTTACACTGCACTCCGGCGGCTAATGTCGGCGCGTACAAATTGGCGCGTGCGGCCGTGATGCATCATCCCAAGCGTGTCGCTCGCGCGCGTCAAATTGTTATTCCGGATCCGCCGCTCGCTGCGACACTCGATCGCGACTGCATTATGCTGTCATTAGTCTCTCCTATTTTAAATATCTCGATGATGCGTTGAATGTGACGCGCTGACCCTAAAGCCTGAAAGTGCATCCTAGAGCGTTGTGCCAACTAATCCCAAGTAAACGTGATTATCTGCGGCCGCATCGCGCCTAACAATTCCGCTCACATCTCACTTACCGCAACCGTAATGATTTGCGGCGGAGGTCCGTCTTTGTATGCGGTGGCCATGTCGATTCGTATGCACGGTGCCACTGCCCACTATCCCTGGCTGCATCGCCGGCCCTTCCGCGACCGGACTGCTCTAATTGAAATTTATTCGCTTTTACACAACAGCTTTGTGGGTTACTTGTGACCGTTCAGTAAGTTTATTGTTTCAGTAGTTACTATTAAAATCTTTCAAGTATTATTAACTTAGCGAATTTTCTAAAATCATTGTATTGTTAAACTGATTCTCTTGCGTTATTATCAAGTCTCGAGCCTTTCTAATAGAAATTTGTCTTCACAAAGACCACTGTCCTGTCATCCACCCCAGCACATCGGCTTAGACATTCAACTGTCTCCAAGTAAACAATCTAAATACACAGATGTAAAGCCATCACAAGCAGAAGTATAGCTCTTAATACATTAATGTATCGTTTAGTTATGCATGCGGCTCTATGCGATCCCGTCAGTCTAGATGATGCCTCATCCATTATAGATCCTGCACATCATCGGATACCGCGTCCTTTATATAATTGGAAGCGGTCGAACTGACCGTACCAGGTGTATCCTTTACCGTCATGGGTTAATTTGCAGCCAATTAAGCGTTTTGTTTATGTTCAAATGCCGGTGTCGCTTTTTTGCATTCATCACTTCCTTTATTGGATGTTCATGCAAATTTATATCGCATTTAGCGATTATGATGTTGTTTGATTTTTGCGCTTCATATGCAAGGAATGTTCTATTACAAATTTCTGGCTTTATGTGATCTTTCTGAATGAGATCTGAATTTATTTTTAACATAAAGGTTCGGTGCGAGTCAAATAAAATAAGATGTAATCGATTTCGAGCATCGATAAGCAATAATATCTCGGTAGTAAAATAAGAAAAATACTCGGTAAATATCAACTAAGGTTAAATATATTTTCTTATAACATTGAAAAAACACGAGACGGCTTTCACTTGCAAAATCAGAAAATATACTAAAATGTATATTTTGTCACCTTTAAAAATATATCCGTATTGCAAAATAATGTTGCAGCAAGTCCCAATCTTTAAAGCTTCAACTATCTTATTCCTAATACGTCCTCATTGTTAATAATGTTCGATAATCACTCAAAATTTATATCCATTATGGTTCAATACATCCGAACGTGACAGTCAGTAAGCGAGCCGTTTTGATCGAACGAAATCATGTCGGCCCACTTCCTAAAACTAGACTGGGAGACGCACATGGTTAAAATTAGGTCTGCGCCGAGAATAGCGTAAACTGCGAGCAGCCGCGTCACCACGCATCGCCGTTCACATATTGTGTTACACTACACCCAATACTACACGTGTGTTTATTTTCACTACATATTTACCGGAGAATATGATTCATAAATCATTATAGCTCGCTCTGGAAACACCTCGCCATCCACATGACGCGCCGCGTAAGCTTCTAAAGGAAACATTCGTTGCATTACTAATGCTAATTTTTGTTCTATGTTTATTATGGGTTATGGTATAATTTGGATAATTGAAATTGAATTTAAGCTGGCCACTGCCGCGTCGAGTGGTCTCCGAGCGCGATTCACGAAGCTTTCTCACGCTGCTTTGTCATAACCGTAACGCGATAAATATTAAGATTGTCATCGAATCATATATAAACATAACGGTGGCCACGCAGCACCACAAATATGAGGACGTTATCACAATCAAAATAGCCACGTTTATCTCGATGATTTGTTGGATTCAATCTACTCGGAATCACAAAACCCGTGAGACACAATTTCGCAGCGAGCGCGCGCTTCCACGGTATGACTCAGTATTTTTACAATTCAAACAATGTTTTCTCGTGTTATTGAAAGGAACTTATCGGCGGCGGTTATCGGCGATCTGTTGCGCGGCGCGCGTGGTGCTATCGTTTGTTTGGTTTTCATGAGCGGTTTGTTGGGCAACATCTTCACTAGCGCGGCGACGAGCGCGCGTTGGTTGTCGCTCTGCGCTTTAGTTCCGCGTCCATAAATTCAAACTAGCGTCTCTCGTCCGACCGTTACCGCGTGGGAAATGATTGGGCCGCGAGTATGTCGGCGGGGCTTTGTTAGAGGATTGTCCACTACAGTATAGATGGCACGATAGCCGGTGCCGCGGCGGAGCGTAGTGCGCCCGCGACAGCTCCGTGGGAACCAGCGGGATTGTGTGTAAACTCGCTCTATTTGGTTGCCATTGTCATTTTCGTTGGTACGCTTATTGATAGTAACAATTTGTGTCGCATTAGAAGCTTAGCGACCTGCCGCGTCTCGGCAAACAATCTCGATGCGCCGCGCCGCCGCCCCGCGCTAGCCGCTAACCAACTACGACTTTGACACACTTGTCAATTGCTCCTCAAATGGTATGAGTTAATTTACTAAAGGTTACGTTTTGAAAACATCAATGATATAAACAAGCGCGCTCGTATACATTGTATTGCAAGTTTTCCACTGAGCCGCTCGGCTCACTTCCATATGATAATGTATTCAACACGCGTCCGTCGCTAACTCAAAGGCAGGTTCGCTCTGAAAACAAATCCTTTTGTGACCGCGTCGATCCATCATACTTTTTCCATTGACAGATCAACGAGCTTACAAACAGACCGTTTTCACATGCTAATACAAGGTACGTGACGCGGATTAGTTCCGCTCCGGACGCGTCTACGTGGGAAATTTTGCCTTTTGAGCGTACGTGATCGGTTTTGAACATTAACCTTATAAGGCCACCTACATAAACGGTGATATAATCGCGGAGTCGGGCCGTGATTGCATTAGAATGAGGCGTGGGCGACGTCCTTCTCGGCGGAGCGCCGGGCGTGTACTGTGTAGTGGCGAGCAGCGCGGCGGCAGTGGTGCGCGCGGCGCGGGCGCGACGCGTGCGCAGCTCTCGATTCTCCACTCCCGCGCATGATTTATGTATGACCGGTATACCTCGTGCCGGTTCATTTAACTAGATGTATTCCAGAATTATTGCGCTCACCGTACGGCTCTCGTATCGTTGCGATCGTGTCGTGAATCTCAACTTCCAGTTGCGTCACACGCTGCACTGGCCGCCGCCCCGCGGTCGCTCCCGCTGCTCCACAGTCCACAAGTTCGCTTCGTTCGTGTCGTGTTCTTTTAATGCGTAATCGATGCCTGTCACCGTCTCTTTATTAGTCCAGTTACCAAAATTGCCTTCATTAACAAAGTGGGCCTTTTTTGAGTAAAAAACTGTAACGACCGGTTTTGTTTTTTTCTCTATAATCGAATGTCCCTTACAAAACTGTAGCAAAGTAAATTGGCCCGGCGGACGGAAAGTAGTGGAACCGGAATGCTCGTTCGCGAGGGAAACCTATATGTTTGATGTTAAAAGAGTTACTGGCGACAGTAATTACACATTGGGTTTAATTGAGGGGTCCACGGTAGTAAATACATCGCGGGGGCTAGGAAGTCTCGGATTCCTGACATAACACACCGTGGCCTGGGATCAGGCGCTGCGCCCTCCAGATTGGCTCGTAAACTTGCGGCTATACACGCGTTGCACGGGCCTACACGATGCGTCCCAAGTTATGGGAAGGGGCGAGTTTTAACGCAATTCCATTACTACAATGAATCACATCATTTTGACCATCATATACGTAATTCTGTTTAATTTAAGGGTTTCTAATTAGAGTCATATTGAGTATGAATTCTGTGCTATCCTTCTCGATATTATAAAAGTTAATAAACGTGATATTTAGGTGCTAGGATTGCGTTACATTACCTACAAACACTGAAAGACATGTCGCCTGAAGTTGTGTAAGAGTATTACGAAACAACTTATTTACACCGATGACTAGTTGAATGCGATTTCCTGATCTTAACTGCATACGATCTAATTACAAATATAAAAGTGCGAGGCGCATTTACACAAATGCTAGTTGTCATCAGCTCATATACCTCTAATACTAGGTTTTAAGTATTTCATTAGTACTATATGTTGTACACAAGCTTGTACTATAATGCGATCTTATTTGATAACTCTTATTTTTGTGATTTCCGAGCTTCGCGTGACGTCTGCCAAATAGCTTCAAACCATTTTGTAACACGCGACAGTTTATGACGTAGTTCCACCAAAGTATAGCCAACAGCTGGCGGGAGAACCCTGGACCTCAGTAGTCTGGGGGTAGAAAACCTATATTTCTTAGATGAATTAACCGAAATTATATATTCCAAATCACTATCTTTCTGTGTATTGAAATACATAGTAGTAAATATATAGTCTCATCGCTTGTGACTTTCACCACCCCCAAATACAGAGGATAAGCCGTAGAAAACGCATTAGAGCCACGCACGCACATTTTGACACAAAGGGGACAAGTCCTGCCATTTTATTGGCACGTCGCCTCCTTTTGTCCGTCATACCGTCGACCATTTGAAATGTTAAGCTACATGTAAAGTTTACTATGAAATAGCTGTCGCTTGTAACTTGTTTCCTGTGGAAATAAAGTGTAAAATGTATAAACAGAAATTAATACAAAAAACTTTTGAAGATCACATTTCAAATCTGGTTGTAAAGTTAATCACATTTAAACATTGATTTATCGATGTATCATACAAGTGCCAAGTAAAATTTTAGTGCTTGATAAGAAGTGCGTAAAATTCTAATTTTCTGATTTTATTAATCATATTTTATTATTTTGTTGATATCGTAGTTTCCTATTAACCTAAGACGATTCTTACCAAGAAGTGGATCAATTGGTATGTTTATTAAATTAAGTGCATAAAGCTCTCAATTATGTTAGTATCATTTTGACAGTACGTTCTAGTCTAACGAGTTTTTTTTCCATTTCCGCGCATTAACAACGTCGCTTAGTGTTTTTATTAATACTCCGAACGGCTAATGTATTTAATTAGATCCTTGCGACTGCAGCTAAATGTCTTTCCGGAACATAATTTTATGTGTCATTAAAATATATTTAAAATAAGCATAAAAATTGTACGAATTCTGTGTATGAGTGAAAGTATGTTATATTTGAGGAGTATTTATAATTTATTTTGTACGAGTATTGAGTCCGGAAGGTTGATTTTAATCATTACAAGAATTTAGAATGTCCGCTGACCAAGTTTATTCTAATCGCCTTAATTAGATTAGTCTATTGTTTTGATAATACTATGAAATAGTTTTGAAATTGATATAAGTAATCAATGACAGCTCGATTGGACATTCTGACTGTGTTGTGATATCACCGATATCATTCACTGAATGTCATGATTAGTCTTTGTTATGTTAGAATTAAGTCGCTTATATTTCTAACTGTATCAATTGTTAGCTAAAATTGATATTACGTATACCGCGATTGATACTAAAGCTTGTTGTTTGATCAGATTCGAGTGTTATTCGCCCACCCAGATAAGTCTTAATTGTCAGACTTGGTACCACTTAATAATAAACGTTTTACGAGTCCCCATCTACCAGTATCCGAAAAAAGATTAATCATCATGAATACATAATTACATACAAACATCGCGGTCGATCCGGCGTCCGGCGTCCGGCGTGACTTTAAACCGATATTTACTGTGAATATAATACGCCGTGACGGGAATATTGCGACCGACGTCCATATTTTGTGAACGAAAGGCGTTCGCGGCGGTTGCATCACGTAAACCGAAAGTGGTCGTAAAACCTTGGCACTCGTGTTCTGTGATCTGTGACATTGCGGAATTACTCTGTCACCTGTCCCGTTTCCACTTGGCATGTTGTTTGTTGTTAGACAAGGATGCCACCACTGGCTCTCACTTCCGCCCGCCCACGCGCTGCCTACGCCCGAATGAGTTTTAAAAACGCAACGCTCGTGTCGCGAAAATTGTTTTTTGACCGCTACAAAAGCCTTAATTTGTGGTCTTTTGTTGTGCGTTAAATAAATCCCTCGAATAAAATCGTACCCAAATGTTTTGTAAACAACTGTTGTACTTGTCGATCAGATTTCGAATCGTGTCACTTTGTAAATTACCTGCTTATTATGGGTACTATAAATAATAAATATTGTTTATTATGTGCATAATATCTATTGCAGATGCAATTCTAACAGTTTGTCTATGTCCTGTTTCGCACAACACCTGCCTTGCGACAAGTACCATTTATAAATGACATCATCTATGACTGGGTGTAGTTATTCCCTCTCGATTCATTGATTGTTATGTGTTTATAAACCTCGGCTTATCTGCAGAATACTCGTTAATGGATGCGTAATTTACTCCTCGGCTAGTTAATGTCACAACACGGGTAGACGGAGGGTGTAGTGAGATGACGTCAGCACGTGGGTTTTCAATAAAATTCGACCGCGATATCTCTGCTTGCACAACGTTGCGAAGTCGTCTTCTTTTTTAAATTATGACTTAATTCCGAACGCCCCCTTTCTGTACTTTATGTTATGTTGCAACAACGGTACTGGACATTGCAAGCTATCATTTTGCTTGGAATAAAATGTTTTATTTTTATAAGAGCTATAACATTCTATTTGGCCGCTTCAAGGTGACGCGATGACTTCCTTCGGTTAAAACTGGTATATTGAAAATATATAGGTGAAACTTTATATATATTTGTAGTTTTAAATGATTGGTGTGTTAATGGGCTATTTTAAATGCAATTAAGATAATTCGGTCTAATTTGTAAAATATCAAACGGGTATTAGGAGACACTCCTAGACTCGTCCCGTTCTGAGCCAGTTGTATGGCTAATAAACTTAGAGCTTCGATCATTACGTACATTATAGGTGTGACTAGTTCGAATTCCTATTTACTATGCATTTTTGGTATATATATCCATAAACTATTATCATTATTGGTTCATTAAACTCCATACTCATTGTTTTTTAGCGCTTTACACAATAGATTATCTTTTTCAATTCTCTCAAATCTTCGAAAACCAAAACCAAAATGTTCATAATAACAGAACGTCATGAAAATCTTGTTGCATAGACGAGGCGAGACAAACAGACGAACACGTGACTCGATTTACCAAATCATGTGAGACGCGAGGCTTAGCATAATAAAAGTTTAATCGCTATGTACATTTTGTTTATACTTTCGCTTTATATAGGGCGTTGTTTAAATCGTGGTATACACAAAGTATATACTTATTGAGTATCAATTTGACTGTTCTTGTGACTATCAAGATACTTCATAAGTGTAAACTTTAACGATACTATAATTTAAAATACATCCTTACGTGACATACTTTAAGGTTTATACTCTAATGCATTTTATTCATAAATTCTCAGGCCATTAATCGAGTGCCATCCTCTTCATAGTTTTATAAGTACAACGAATATCTCTAAACTCATCTTATCTGATAGAATTTAAGGTTTCCCATATCATCTTCCCATTGGTGCTATATCGGTGCTGCTGCAGTGAAAACGGAATCATTCTTAGGTGATCTCTATTTATAAATAATATATATATATATATATGATTTTTATGTGGCGTTTTAAGTGGGGTTTTAATAGTGACGTAAATATTTATGTCATTAATTTTATAGTTTTATCCTCATTCCGAACTAAATTGTGCATTTATTGATGCTCAATTTAAATATATTTGTTACTATTCATAATATACATACAAGTAATTTTAAAATACAATTTGATATTAAGTATACTCAAAGTATACTATACTTAAAGTATAATGCGTTGCTATTGAGACCCCACCCTGTACGTTAAGTGTGGTACACACGAGTCCAGGCGGGACCAAGTCCTGTTATTGATACCTGTATGATATCGTAACATTCCAGTGTGAGCTTCAGTGTACGTTAACATTTGTGAAGTTTGTGATCCATCCAACGTAACGCGTGTACTTAGGATTAAGGCATGATGTGTGTTTTGGCCTTATCTATCACGGACGCTCTGTTATCCTGGTGCTAAGTGTCAATTAAAAGTATAGTTTTTAAAATTATGACGTCAGAACTCAGAACCCTTTGAATACATTTATTGATGTATTGTTATTAAAAAAATGTAGCAGTTGAGAATACTTTTGGGTTAGTATATTTGAGTAAAAGTATAAGATATTAATATAATTATCTTTAGTTTTACACAACAGAGCGTCAGTCGATGGATCGTTCAATTTTACTAGTTTGAAGAAATTTATATTTAATTGTAGTGAAAAAGTGCTAGTAAAATTGGATCTCGGTATTTTGACGTTAAAAATATAATAATTATTAATAAATTAATATACAACGAGTGAACTAAGAGATGCAATGTATGGCAAATAATCGAGTGCCTTGAAAAATAATTCATATATTTTATTAAAATGTGTTTATAAAATTAATGTTGTAAAATATATATTGTGTCTTTTAGTTGACAAGTTTATAAGTGTTAAGTAACGAATGTATCCTAACAAACGATGCGGTCGTATGTATTTTTGAGAAATTGCATTCGCGTTTCAATAAAAAACTCAGAAACGTAAATGCATTTTGGAGTTCGGCCGCACTTGTGAAGACTTATCGAAAGTGTCTTATTTAGTGCCTTACGAACGAAGCGATAGCCGAAGATTGTACTTAAATTCAAAAGTGACTGTTTTTCAGTATTATTTTACGGTTGCAAGGCAATGATAGATTTTTGGTACTTAATTGAGCTTAAGTAATTTATAAAGAGCATATTACAAAGAAATTAAAGTTAACCAGCTTGTTCGACGGGATGTGACGTAGATTTTAAAACAACTCGCATGTGACAAATATAGTGTTAGTGAAAGTTCAGTGAGTCACAAAACAAATCACCGGCACTGGGTCACTAAAACCATATATTAAAGTGTCACCCACATCTTACATTTTGTAAAAATATTACACAGCTAGATCTCGTTTGTCAATCGCATGTATAGATAATTTCATGACAGAACAAAAATGTTAAATCACCACGAAATAGTTGTATTATAATATAAAGTGCTATAAAATGGTTGCAAAATATGATAAGTGTGTTTACCACATTTCTGAATCCACATCCTGCATAGTAAAATAGTATTTAAGTTTGTTATTTTTTTTCGATTAAAGCACTTTCCAAGCCATTTGTGCGAGAGAGTCGTCAATCCCGTTGAATTAGAGCCGCGCCGCCGACGTAAACATTAAGCGACGCCGCGCGACGGCGCAACAAAACAAAAAACGTCGAAAACATATATTTAAATATGAAATTAAGTTTTTCGACGGCCACTCATTGCTTTTGAGGCGATTACTCATGTATGGCTGATAAATGTGCGACGTGCAATAATTCCATTCTCGTTTAAAAGCTGGCCGGTGTCGGAGTGCGCACACGCGCGCCACGCAGCTATGTTGTATGTATATTTTGTAAAAAATATTAAACTACTCGTAATATTTATTGCGTCGTGTGTGCGCACACTGGCTCTCATCGGAACTTGTAGAACATTAGATTTTTTTAATTTCAAAATGAAAAATTTACGAGTCGTGCCGGTGTTCAGTGTCGGCTGTTTCACTCATACGAAGGTTAGTGAAGTGAGCGACGCGACGCGACGTCGTGAATTTTCCGTTTTGTATGTAGACAGGCTGTTTGGTCAAGTGTAATTTATTCTAAAACAATTAATGTTGTGATCGTGTTGAGATCTGACGATGGTTGTGAAATGGCCGGTTAGGAGAGCTGACGTCACGTAATGTGCATACGGCGCGGCGCTCGGCAGGCGGCCCGCAAGGCACGCAACACGAAGGCAATGTGATAGAAACAATACCTAAAGATGCTAGATCATTGTTACTGTAAAATACATTTTGTAAATATGTACTATAAAGATAACTAAGCGAGAATAATTCTTTAATACTAGATGCAATGTTGTACAACTTATTTTCTATTTAAATATTTTTTTGAAAGATTTAATCTACTCTATTTTTAATAATGACTTATTTTATCGTTTCGAATAATTTATATGTGTTTGTACAATGTCGTAGATGGAAATGGAGGAGACATTAAAAAAATATAAAAAATAAAACGTTAAAAAATTTGATCAGGTTTTGTATTATGATTCGTTTATACCTACCTTCACCCACCATCGGACCGGTCCCGGGAACGTGGTCCCGTGTCATGTCCATCGCCGGGACTGGAGACTCAATAGCCAACTCTCACTTGCATAAAGTTCAAGGTAAACTACATTGATTAATTAAATTGAATCTTCAGTCCGGGCGACGATTTAACAATGTGGTAGGGGCGGTGACCAAGGGGCCCCTGTTAAGGCGCACCACTATTTTATCGATATTCATCACATGACTTAAAGGCCTAAAGTGATGTGTTCGAAATCGATGGAAATTCTGTGGCGCTTTGACACTGGTCGCCGCCAACCGGACAGCAAGGACCATCCTCCCGTCACTCGTTAAATTTTTGATTATCGATAATTTCAGTCGATTATTTACAACTTTATCGAAACAAACACCGATGCGTCGGATTTTAAAGGGGTGTGTCCGATGGTGTTTCGTTTATATAACCCGGTCGCGTTGAAAAGCGCTTTCGAACGTAACATGTTATTACGGAAGGTGCATTTTTCTCGTGATCGGTTAACACGGAGCCTTCGATGCTAAAAGCGGTATGTCTCTTACTTTCGCCGTATCATAAACAAGCTAGTAATTGTTACACCCACGGGTTGCGCTTTCTTTTGGCATCGACGGCTATAGTTTTTAAGATTGGCCAATCTTTGTCGTGAATTGAAGAGAGAAGAGAGAAGCGAAGATCGGAGCAAGGTACGTGGTTCCATATTATTATGGTTGGGTTTAACTTTTAACAATTAACATGTGTATTTGTGTGTTTTCGATGTGATGTTTCAGGTTTGTACAGGTATCAATATCTACGCTTTTTTTTTCAGGAATGTATATCGTCAGTCTAAGTAACGTTACATTTTAAATATTAGACATTATACAAAGTCAATATTTTACAGGTTTGAATTTTAAAAATTGTATCTTGGACTAGGCCATTTAAATTGAAATAGAATATGTAATTTAAAATCATTTCTTCTGTAACCATATCATCATGTATCGTGTAAGTTTTAAGCACACAATTTCACTAAATCATAATTACTATAAACATACTCTTTTCAACAAGAAACATTTAAACATAAGCAATAATATAATTAATTCGTGACTCTGAATCGACGAGTTCATTATTCTCCAACAGACCACATTTATACGGGTGTTAAACAATAAATTAAGCCCGACATCATTATCAACGCTCACAACTCAATACACTTTCAAATATAATGACTTTACTTCAATAATATCTGCTACGTGACTTGGTGCATGAAAGGCCACCCTTTAGATATTACATTTTTTCTTTTCTTTGTATCCTAACATATTCACATTAATGTGTGAGAAGGTTTTTAATTGCCTTATTTATAACCTTTATTAAATCTAAACTATAATTTATTTATCGATTTCGGAAATGAAGTTAGCGGTTATTTATTAAATAAAAGGACGGAAATTGTTTTAAAAAGGTGGATTTAGGAAAATTATGTTTGTTGATAAATCAAACAAAGGCGTCTTAACGAAGGATCGAGTAGAAATTAAATTAATACAACGACATCTAGCGGTACTTGCTTGAACTATTATAATTTAAGTTCAACGTAAACAAAGTAACAAATATTTCTGGTTATAGAATTACAGCTATGTTTTCTACAGTGATGGATAACAATAATCTCATAGAAGGTTCTTTCCTAGTCTTCTATGCGTTAAGTTCGTGTGGGCGACAATAGTATTACTTTTCGTATTATTGTATTACCAGAAACTTTATGGTAATACAATAATACAAAAATCTTTCTGGCAGGGAGGTTTTTGAATTATTTTGGTGCGATAATCTTTTTTAGACTGTGGACGATGTTAAAAGTTGTCAAGAAGTATGCGAAATTATTGTGAAAATTATTGTCGATATTTTACAAAATGAATTCTTTTGTAGTGCGACGCAACGAGGCTTATATAACAGCATAATCTTTTATGCCAATTATACAATTTTCCTTTTTAGTCGAGGGAATTTTCTTCTATATCTTGTTGGGACAGTTGTACTACGGCAAGATTACATTGCCGAGGTCTCTATCTACCCCTTCTAGAAAAAAGCGTGACTTTATGTATTTATGTATATGAAACCCAATTAATTTCAAGTTACAAAAGGAGTTGCTTCGAAGCATGATTTAACAATTAGGAATGCTTGGTAACTAGGATCGTAAACTTAAGTATTCTGTAGTCCGCAGTTATCTTCTGCAGCTAATACTAACTTCAGCTATGCTGTACTCGCAGATTGATTTTGTTTAAGTATTTCCGTTACTAGACTGTCTAAACCACCTGTTTCCTTAAACGTTACCAAATTTCAAATTGGGTTAATCTTAGCTGCTTCTCTGACATCCTGTTTGAAGTAAAGTATGAATTCAGTGTCATTAATAACTGGATTCCATTATTTCAAATTCACATTTATATTGTCCCTTCTAAAGTTGGTTGGTAAAGATATCTCTTTGAATTTAATCTGGACATTCTTATAGCGTTAGAACATGTATCGTCACCATTGACGTAAATTACTGGAGGTCCACTGGTGGACATAAGCTTTCCTAAAAATCTTTACACATGAAGCCACGGATTGGTTCTTCCACCAGAATTTCCAAAGACCATGAGTGAAGATGGTCGCTCACTATATCCTAGCTCGAGCTCGTCTATCTGAGAAGGCAATAAAATACACTTAGTTCTCGTTGGTTAATTTAAAGTTGGTTTACAATGCCTCCGTATTTTATTGTATTGGCTCCCCTGTCAAGGCATTGCAACACTAGTACATTCCATCAAATAGTTGAATTTGCAAGCCGTGTGTATTTCACTTAGCCCGTCCGTTTGACGGTCAGCTGAATGGGCCGTGTTTATTGCGATTGCGGACTTTGCCGACTTTATTCGTCCGTTTTGCTCCTGATTGTAATATGGTGATTAGGCCGGCATAATGGTACAATCGGCGATTGAATATTGCCCGGTAGGTGGCGGGTTGCGACGGAATGTGTGGATCGTTGTACTGTTGTTGGAATTTTATTGGTGACATTTTTTGATGTATGTTTATTAATAACTTCCTTGTTTTAACTTATACGAAATGTTTTTATAACGATCTGAATGTTTAAGTGATCATGTACTTAAAATTATGAGAAATTTCAGTTAGTTAAATTATTTGTTAGGAAACATCGCTATATTGTATGAAAGAAGATTAATTCTTTTGTCAATTTAGCTTCGTTTTTTCTCTCTATATTCAAACGTGGGTAACAATATGTATATTCGTTGATTATTTCCATAACTGACTTGCTTAATTCTTAAACAACGGAGTGAGGAAAAGTTTGAAGCATATTTATTAGACAGACATTTTCCCTAGCCTATTAAATATCAGCAAACTAAGGGCACGGAAGCACGGACTGAGTTTCTCTAACTAAATATCAAAGTTATTAGACTCGGAATACCTATGTAGTGTTTAAACTTATGTAATATGCTTGGGTAACTTTCAGTTTTAGTAAAATTAGCCCTTGGAAATCTACAAGTTGAGACTCTGACATTTCTGTAAATTATGGGCTCAATTGGCAACACAAGTAACTAATTTGAAATGTGGCGCTAAGGTTTTGCTATTGTGGTTCATTAGCTGCATTTAGATTCGCTTTAAAAAATACTGATATTCTTAGAATCAAGTAATTTATGGAAATAAAATACGTAAGGATAATAGTTAGATAAGAAATCGCGAATTTGTTTTTATTAATAATTAAAACAAACATTTTTTAAAGACGCTGCATATAAAATACACAAGCTTCACAGGAAAATTCCTATTTATGTACATGCATAAGCACACGTCTATGTATCCAGTCAAGAGGTAGATTTAGGTGTCAAAATTGCTGTCAGTATCTATATCTGTAGAGAGTACGATTGAGATGGGTGAAGCTGTATAGTAGACCACGCTAACATAGTGCCGTCAGTAAATTATCGAATTTATTTCTGGCGCAAAATGTGATAGGCAGTTCTTTTAAAGGGTTGGTGGTAGTTCTCTCATATTTGAGAGACGCCCGGGTAGATACCATTGCAATGTCCATTTCTCCCGCCAAACAGCAGTATAAATGCGCTGTTTCGGTTTGACGGACATTGTAGTCAAAGTACTACTGGACATATTGAGACTATACATCTTATGTCTCAGGATGGCGAGCGCAGTGGAATGCCAAGCATTGCCTTGACATTCAAGGTGTTTTTTGGTTTTTTGGTCATGAGCGGTTCTATCTATATCTATATGGCATGCTCGTCTCGCCATTAATTGCAATTAAAAATATAAAAAGGCTATAATAAGATAAAACTCGAGCAAAACAGTTAGTAGTAATGACAATGCTAGCAATGTGATGATTGTCATTTTATGTAGATGCGAGTGAGAGTGGTCAGTCATGTGAGCTCTGTTCACAAATGAAACTATTTGATTTGTGTGCTCGGTGTGAACGCAAAAACAATGCAGTTTCTTTCTCCGAACTCACTGATGATTGATGGTTTTTATTGTTTTCGAACGTGAATCTAATCTTTGATAATTGTTTGTGACAAGAGTTTGATTTTCGGTTCGAACAGAGTGAGAGAAATACGAATTTCTCTAAACCTGTTTGGTTGAAAAAAAGAAAAAGTTAAATGTAGGAGGTTAATAATAAAATACTATGTAAAGTCTTTCAGTAAGTACCATGTATAAAATAATGGGGCTTGGCTATTTTATATATATTTATTTTATATATACTTCTTGAAACCCATACGAGACAGATTGGATACTTTATTGTAGACCTTTTATTGGAGTTGTAATGCACTGGTTATTTATAAAAAATATCATTTTCATAACATTTTTTAATATCAAACTGATGATTATGAGGAACCTCTTTATTAAACTGTACATTGTTGCTTAAAATTGTTTAAACCCGTTGCATTGAATGTTGATACATACATCAAGGATTCATTAATCTAGACCCACGAACAATCTTATAAGGTTATGAAAAAGTTAAAACACATCAACTACTGGAATACGCATTAAATATTAATTTAACTCAAAATATTCCATATCTCATTCCCTAAATAAATGCGTAAAGTTAAATTAATGCTCGAATCCACTTACGACCAATTTAAAGGGACGCTGTCAAAAATTTTATTGTATCCCACATTGGCGCGACACATTTTGACGGTAACCGATGTGAGCGCATACGTTTTACGTTGAAACTTTCGATGTGCATTTGCGACTAGCAATTTGTCAACACTGTAAAAGCGTGTACGATGGTTTTTTGACAAATTATGCCGCGTTCCATAATGATTTTATAAACTTTATACGTAAGTTTATAAAGCGTTGAGGAAAATTTTGTTTCGTAGTTTTCAAGTCATTATTTTATGTTTTGTTTTTGTAAGATAATAACAGAATGGAAGATGTTTTAATAGCATAATAGCGTGGAATAACTAGCTAATTTCCTTGATGACAAGTCACTAGTCTTTCAAAGTGCAGATGTAAGCAGCTCAGATGTATTGCAAATGAATGTGGATGGAAATTGAAGAGTGAAAAAAGGTAACGACCAGTGTATTAGGCTTTGAAATAAAAGTTAGATATAGATATTTATGCATTTCTTTATACAATGTTAGTTCCTATTTGTGTTGTTGCCTATTTTTCGAATGACTGTACATCTGCTAGTAGACATATGCTATCCAGATAGACCATCAACTGCTGAAAGAGATGTACTTATTAAGTGAGATCGGGTACCACGTTTGTATCAGCCCATCTACGTCCCAATGCAGGGCCGCGGATCGATAGTACGATTGTGAGAGGCTGTATAGTCCACCAAGCTGGCCCAGTGCGGGTACCACGTCTAATATACCAATTTTAATCAATTATGTTGATCAAGAATCCATTGATATTGAAATAAGATGACATCAAACAATGTTACACAGGCACTAGACCTATAAACCGTTGTTTTATTAGACAAGATAAATAAATAAATAAATACACCCAACAGTCACATACATAGTCCTGACCCCACACTAAGATCGAGTCTTGTGTCGTGGGTATCAGGAACTACGAGAGACTTTTCGGTCTCACAAACACCCAGACCCGGAAGAAATATTTGTGGGCCGCACAAACATTTCTCTCGGTGCGGGGATCGAACCCGCGGCTTCTCGTTTCACAGGCGGCGTCTAACCACCTGCGCCACGGAGGCTGATAAATATATCCGTCCATTCAATTACATATCATTGAGTAGGACAAGAAACACCGACGCATTTTGATAAAGTTATTACAGAGCTGATATTAACTGTTAGCATCTGACGCTTTACGACTGGCACCTGCCAGGTCTATGCGGTTTCTACTATAAGGGCAAACTGTTTGGACATGATAGCAGATACTATTAAAAACGAAATAGATGCTAATGCAAATATGCCTGTTGATGTTGTGTTTTATGTCAATTTTCACCTTGTTTGTAGAAGACGCTAGTACATATATTTTTGAATGATGTGTAAAAAATTTAATGATACCTAATACTACAATTACTAAGTAAATGAAAACACTTTGTGTATCAATTTCTTAATAATAGAAAAACACCAGCTCTCTTTAGTCCTCGTGTGACAACTCAAAGTAACAACTGATAATGGTTTTTACGCTCAATTGAATTACTATCAACGTTTTCTCGTCATGAAAAGCAAAAAAAATATTTTAAAACAAAATAAATACACCCAAAAGTCACATACCTAGTCCTTTACTAAAATTGAGTCTTGTGTCGTGGGTATTAGAAACTAACAGAGAATTTTCGGTCTCACAAACACTCAGACCCGGAACAAATGCCTGTGAATCACCGAAACATTTTGTTTAGATCGAACCCGCGGCCTCTCGTCTCACATTGTCGAATTAATTTTTGACACATTTTCTGGGCCTAAACTGTACTTGTCTTTTACGCCTTGTATCAAATGTCGTGAAACCCAAACTATATTGAAGCTAGAATTTTAAATCCATGTTTCGGTTTTTGTATAAAATTTTATAAAACACCCAACCGGGTGCGAAACCCGTCAAAGTTGTCGATAAAGCTTATACGTTACATTAATGCAAATTGCACCGCGCGGACGGTCGGTTATCGGGAATTTTATGCCGGCCGACAAAAATATATGAGTGCCCGGCTCACATGGCGAACGTGAGAAATTTACTTTTTTGTTTTAAAGCATCGAATTATACTGTTTTTTTAATGTGTAAAAAATTTAGTTTTCGTGTAGGTATATTAATTCTATTTTTTTATTCTATGACTGTATTGATGGCGCAGTTGTACTATATGGTTATAACAATGTGGTCTCAGGTTCGAATCCCGGGTCGTGCAAAGTGATATTGGATTATCCTATTCATTCGCACGTCGCAGTCAGGAATTTGTGCTTATACTCGTATGGCGATAAGTTCACCCCATATCACATTGTCGGATGAAATACAAGATGTAACGTGGGTGTCCTATAGCACCTCTGCCTACCTATTCTGGGAGGAAGGCATGAGTATTAAAGAGTGAGTCAGTATGTATGTATATATGTAATGTGACCATTTATTTCATGCGGTTGTATGTTAGTTGAAAACATGTATAGGATGAAAAAATCGTGCTGCGTCCCAATATCAATTTTATGATTATGGCTATAATATTCATAATTCGGCTATTTCCAACATTAATTAGGCATTTCTTTCACCTGCATTTGCCTTAATAACTTTCTGGTGTAAATCTTTCCCGATTTGAAAGTATTTATTATTCATCATATCAGCCACAGGAAGTCCACTGCTGAACATAGGCCTCCCCCAAGGGTCTCCACAATGACCTGTTGGAAGCGGCCTGCATCCAGCGACTTCCTGCAACCTTAGTCAGATCGTCCGTCCACCTTGTAGGCGGGCGTCCGACCTTTCGCTTGCCTGTACGTGGCCTCCACTCAAGAACCTTTCGGCCCCAACGGCCATCGGTTCTACGAGCTATGTGCCCGGCTCACTGCCACTACAACTTGCCAATCCTATGGGCTATGTCGGTAACCTTGGTTCTTCTACGGATCTCCTCATTTCTGATTCGATCTCGTAGGGAAACACCGAGCATAGCCCGCTCCATGGCTCGTTGAGTGACTTTGAGCCTTTTAATGAGGCCCACAGTGAGAGGCCACGTCTCGGTGCCGTATGTAACACACAACTATCGAAGACTTTCGATTTTAGGCACTGAGGTATTTTGGACGAGAAGACGTCGCGAAGTTTCCCGAACGCTTCCCAACCGAGTTGGATTCGCCGATTGACCTCTCTCTCGAAGTTGGACCTGCCTAACCGGACCACTTGTCCTAAATAGACATATTCGTCTACAACATCGAGAGTCGAGCCCCCAACTCTAATATTAATAATATTATTATATTATATAAAAACTGAATACTACACGTTATTTGAATGTAACATTTTGTTTTCCTTTACCGCAAATTAATGGCATCTTTCCTGCAGCCTTAAAGTGATCATGAATATCCCGTTTCAACACACTTATTATCATCCCGAAATATTATAATAAAGTTGATTATAATTAAAATACGTTTAATATATATTAGTCTGAACTTATCAATTCAATCATCAAGATGGAGAACCAAATTACTAAGCAAGAGAGTGATATTTTTTTAATTTCGACATTTATTTGACGCAAGGTATTTGATATGCCGCCGATAACATGCATTTTATTTTGGATCATTTGCCAAAATACACACAAAGAGTAGTATATGTCAGTGAATGAGTCTCGTAAATAAATAATACAATTAATTATATTTATTATAATTACATTTTACTCCTATCGGTTTCCAGAACGACAATCAAGATTTCCCGCTAATATACCACTTATAAAAATAACAGCGTATAAAATTCAATGTAAAATATTTAATATAATTACAGAATATAATATTTATTGAGCCGTAATACCGTGCTGGGTGCCTCCAGTTCTCCGGCTATAAACACCTAGTAATTTTGGAAAGTTTTCGTACAAAACCAATACTTTTGCCTTTTACACATTCAATTATGTTTCTGGGACTTTATTTCAATTATAAGTTCGGTAATTGACGGTCGCAGTCCATCATTTATGCGATAATTTTGGGTGTGCTCCGGGCTCGACTCGTATTTACTCAGTCCTCCATTCTTTGGGAGTCGACTTTATGTCGATGTTTTTGTAATTCTATTGATATTAAATATAATTTGTTGATATTCTAGGCTGCAGGAATATGCTGGAATAAAGCCGCATCTGATATGTCTTTTTAGAAATCTGTAGGGTCATTTTCAGATTTGGATCATGTCACTGTTGAATGATTATAATGCTAGTCTTGATTAGCCCTATTGCAGGTGGGGGAGTGTTTACCATTTACTGTGTAAACGCTCATACAACATGATTAGTACCAGACACCACTTTTTCTCTAATGATGACAAATATAAACGGAATACTGTGGTCCTTTAATTGTGTTAACAACAAATAATTATTAAAAGCAGTAAAACATTAGTGTTCTGGTTGCAACTCCACCTACCTCTTCTGGGAAAAAGGCGTGAGTTTATGATGTTTCTGTGTCCTTTGATTTTACAAGCATGATGTATTATGTAGTAAATCAACACGTGGCACTTAATGAAATTAAATACATTTGTACTTGTATAGGTATGTATAGTGTACGTAGTAATTTCAAGAGTTTTCACAATTTCAATTACTGGTGGTATCCGTACCACTACCACCCATGTATGTATTTTATAATTATTATACCAGTCCTCATCTAAGCTTGATTTTTTTTCTTAATTGGCTGTTACACGCATTCATATCCTTGATTCTAATTTGTTTATAACTGCATCGCCCCGCTGTCGTCTCATAATTTATTTACTAGTGTGCATAAGTTTCTAACAATTAATTAAATTAAAATGCAGGGCTTTCCAATATGTGCGCGTAATGAATTTCGCAATAATTAATTACTTAAAGACAGTCACTTACACATCTTATACATGGGCTGTCAATGAGGTCTTAGATACTACAAATAGAGGTTAACATTTTTTCGTAATCAACCTCGAATTGCGTTTTCTATATTTTTATACGGTTTATTTGTGGGTATTGTAGTAATTTTTTTTTTACATTCCATTCAGTATTTTTTCATGAAGCATTTCGATTAGAAACTAATTTCATTCCAGTTATTTGGGTAGCCAATATGCCAAAAATTGATAAAAAATGTAACATTCATTCCACCTAAAAAGTGGGCCAAGGCTTTTGTGGTTTTATCATGTCAAGTAAAATTTTACATTTATGTTTTTGTTGACACAAAATATTACTTGCGTCGTCCTTCAATGCGAGTTGCAAAATATTTTTACAACTTTATATTGAAGTTAATATCGATGGATCGAGAATCGTGCCCCATATGCGCGGGCGCAAGCGCGAAATCGCTCGAATATGACTGAAAATGGCGTCCGTATCATAAATTATCGTTTTCGTATGCTCATGAAAGTTTCTGACAGTTGAAATTGTGCAAATTGTGCGAGATGGTGGGTGGCTAATGATTGAGCGTGAGAAGTTATGTCTGCGAAGAACACGCTAAGAGTACACGCAGGTGAAATGTCGAACAATAAAAAAAAAATGTCTTTATTCCGTCGTGCAATCAGTGTATAATAAATAACTTTGTGTCCAACAGAAAACAGTTCATAAACTTCTACAATAAGGTGCATCTTTGGTTTTTTACAACACTCAGGCCGCACCCGAAAAAATAACTGTTACTCACTCGTGCAAAAAAACATAAAATAGCAACATTCAAGGTAGCTTATACTACCTCTTATAGTGGGTTATAATTTCATCGCATTGGAGTAAATTTCTAAAACTTATCATTCACTCCGAACTTAGTCTATGGTTACGACATAAAATAAAGGTTTCGAACATTTTTTAAGTACTTAGCTATATTCGTACAGATTTACGTACGATGTTCAAACATTCGTCGACGTGTCGATGTATAGAGTAACCCCCAGTACTGGTTTGACACCAAATAACTTTGTACCTCGATGGCCAAATATTGATTTGTTCATAATTAAAACCTGGGTTTTCCAGCGACATTGCAATATAACATCTTTACGAAATTCGACCATTTAGATGAATAGTCCCAGAGATGACGACCAAAACCATGTATCATAGCAATACGGTCGAAACTGTATAAAATCGTTAGATTATGTGATTCTAAACCCGACTAGGTAGGTAGTAACGGTCAAAAGTGTAGCAATTGCATGTGAGGCTATTTCTGCTGTGTCCAAAAAAAAGGCAGTCGGTATCATAGCAATACGTCTGATATTGGAAATGTACATAGATTTTATAATTTTATGACGAATAAGTTGGTTTTCAGACATTTTGCGCGTAGTATATAGCTGAAGCGAATTTTTGAAAATGTCAACAAATTTAGCCGACCTGTATCATAGCAATCCGAATGAATTTGTTTTCTACCGTTCGTAAATAAGGCAAGATTGCAAAAAAAATGTTTTCAGACATTTTAGATGTCGCATGTACTCCCAAAAGAGAAAAGAACGTTTTGGAGTCGCTTGGCCGATGCCTGAGCGCTTCTTACGTTTCTGCTGCGGTGGGAATGGTTTTTTCGCATATTATACTCCTGCCACTCTCTTACTATACATAGACACTCACCAGCTGTCCTAACCGTTAAAATAACGCTCACTTAAAGTGACAACAAACTATAAGTAGCTCAGGCGGACGTGGGTGTGTCGCTGGTTGTCCGAGGGCTCGCGGACGTTTTTTTTCTTCTATTCCCAATGATAAGGCATAGTTTGCTCATCTCCCATTGACGAAGTTTTCAGGGATGGAAGAGTAGTATTTTAAGAATTCAAAATTATCAATTATAATAGACATTTTTATAGCATAGATACGTTGTCCGCGCTCTATTTTGGCAAGACAAAAGCAAGGTGATTGCCCAACTTGCAATCAGTCACGCTTCAATACGGTCGATATCGAAAAGTTGTCTGATAAGGGAGGTGCTACACTGAATTCTTCTGATATAATTTTTTTTTTACATCTGGTTAATTCATTTCATCAATTTCAACCATTTTCAGACAGATTGCTATGATACCGATCGGTAAAATTCCTTAACATATTTAGAATGGTCTCAAAATTTGTTGCATCCGAATTTTCTTCTGAAAATATTTTTTTCGTATTAACTAATCCTAATTTACCCGTAAAGAACATTTTCAGACGGATTGCTATCATCATATTTTTTTGTCTCATTTTTAATTTTTCTAAATTATTTTTTGGTTTCGCGCTACACTATTAACTTCTGAAAAATATGTTTTCGGTATCTTATAGCTATTATATAACTACAGTCAGAAAATCAGACAGATTGCTATGACACAGTCCGGTAAAATTTGTTGACATTTTTGAAAATTCAGTGCGGTCAAACGCTACGCGAAAAATGTCTGAAATTGGTAATTTCGAGTTCGAAATAATCAAATCTATCAATTTGATGCGGTTGTGGCCGTATTGCTATGAGACAAAAATTTTGGTTGTCATCTCTCGTACTAGAAGTTTTATATGTTAATACAATAGTTTAAGGCGGTTAACGCCTACGCAAAAACATAATGTATTAGTGGACATGTTGAATATTAATGAAGATATTAATAATACCGCCCGATCTTAATGAAAATCGTTTACTTTCACTGTTTTTATAGCTTTTGATTGTTTCAATTTTTAACTTGTCTTGCTTGTTAAGGGTGCATACGATAAGAAATACGAAAATAGCAGATTAATTAATAAGAAATGATTCACATTTAATAATTTTGAATAATTTGTATGTTATCCTTTAACTAATCTTTTAAAATATATCTTCAAATGGTTTACTGTTTTAATATTATGTAAATTCTACACATATTTCATTTGGAAATTAAATTCCTTGTTATCATATTTTTATCTTAGTCTTGAGATTTAAGTGTATGTTAGTTTACTTGATTTTAGAGAGGTATTTTACTGGCAGACTATTTGTAACTAATCGGCATGATTATAATACATTATATTGATTTTAATTATGTAATGGAAAGGCATATACCCAACACATTTTAATTCGCTTATATTTGCCTAAACAGTATGGCCTACGCATATATCGGGTTTTTATCTTTTAAAAGCCTCATAATCACGACAATTAATATAACATTTTTAATCCACAAAACCGTGCCGTACTATCTTCGTCTCTGCCTTAAAAACAAATGGAGTGACGCTTTCTTTAATTACGTTTATACGGCAACATTAAAACGTTGATTTAACGAAAGAGAAATTAATATCCCCTCAGCGACATGCATTCTGTGTTGCCCAATCAATTGATGGGCCATGAAAGGATGCGAATACAGTCTTTAGTAACAATTAATGGAATATTTAGTGCGAAATTGCGGTTTTATTCTCCTTTAGTTTGAGGATTCTTGGTTTTCATAGTGCAGCGACTGCAGTGTTCCTGATACCAATATCATATACATAGATAGAGTAAGAAGTCCAACGGCGGCAGTACACAATCCTCTGCCGGTCAACATAGTAATATCAGTCAGATCGAAACCGGTTATAAACTGGCACAAACCGGTTATACATAAGCTGAATCTAGAATGGTATACACTTGTATTTAGCCACTGTAGCGAAATTTACGATGATCCTGCAACCATCCAATATATTCTCCGATTAGTTATCGACAGTTTAAATTATCAACGAGTCATTAGCTAAATGTTACAGACCTTTCAATTTAACCATTACCTAACTCAGTAGCAGATTAGGAAAGCCAGTATTTAAGATAGTCTCGAACGTCAATGAATTTCTGTAACATTCGGCAACACCTGGTCTGCGTAGGCGCAGCTGACTCCGCGTAGTCCTTACAAGGAAACTTATTAACTAAATAACTGTTTGCCTAACTTAATTGTGCGTTTATGGTCTTGATTGGATTATTATGAAATTATATTTATTTGTTGTAATTGATTGTTCTGTTTCCTGTTGCCTTTGGCTTTGTTGTGTCAGTTTGTTGGTATGCGGCCTTGATGAAAAATTATATTTAATTGTAGATATTAATATTCAGGTTGAAGATATATGAATAGGATAATACACCTTAATGACTCACAAAATTTTAACAAAACTATTCTAAATACGAGTGGTCTATAGTGCCCATTTTACTGATGTAATCCGGCCCTGAAGCGCGTCGACGCAAGCGTGCCGGCGATCGTGGATTTATTGAAATAATTACGGTGCGCGGGCGCATTGTGCGCGCGACGCGTTTGCATGCTAAACGCCTAAACGTTGATAATTTACAATACCATCAATCGCGATGGGACGTACCCAGATGAATTGTCAGGATTTTTTTAAGGTTGACGGATTTATTGAAGATGTATTGAAATCCAAACACACATACAATTGATCGATTGTTGTTTTCGAATCACGAGCAAGTGCTCACGTATGGAGACAGGTGGTGAATATTTTTGCGCCCTGGTGGGTATATTCAGGTGATTGAATTAGTGTTTCGAACATAAAAATTCTGTAAAGAACGTACGTAGTCGCCTTCAGAATGTCAATTGTTTCAATTAAAAATATGAGTTCTTCGTGCGATCTGTTGTGACACATGTTACCAAAAAGCTTTATACAGGGTATATCAAGACTGCTATCGAAAACGAAGCCGGGTGGTAGTTTAAGTTACTTCAGATACAATGCAATCGAAAATTTTGCAAAGAAAGCGACAATTTCTTTTTTTCTTATTTTTTCCCTATGGCCATATTTGGGTGGTAAATACATTTTTTCCTAAAGTAATAGTGTATACCCTTTTATTTATAAATACTCTAAGTATAAAACATTTTAAATTATTATTTTAGCAAAAACTATGGATTTACCACCCAAAAATGATGATATATAAAAAATCATTAAAAATTAATGTCGCGTTTCTGTGCGAAATTTTTTGTTGCATTGTGTTTGTAGTCTCTAAAACTACCACTCGGCTTCGTTTTCGGTAGCAGTCGTGATATACCCAGTAGACATCGTAAGAACATAAAAATAATAGTACTTCTTTTGCTATAACACATATATCTGGTGAGGCATAGTTTTGATAGATTTATGAATGAAGGCTTTTCCTCAGCATAACTAAAAACTGACGTCATTCAGCTTTATAATTCACTAACTACCCGGCCCGGCTCCGCTTGGGTGAAGATTTTTTGAAAATATTCTACACCTATGTACATAGGAATAATGTAAGATTTTAACTGTTAAAGGATGTTTCACATCGGTCCATTAGTTCAGAGCCTATTCGATGCAAAAATCAAAACTTACCTCTTAATATTAGTATAGAGATGTCGCATTTGGATTAATTATACATTAGTACTATCAGTCATGATTATCAAATTGTAAAATCTACAGTTGATTACTTAAATTGCCTAATCTGATGCTCAAATTCAAAACCTCAGGGATATACCCGTATGTTCGTTACCTCTCGTCTTTACCTACGTGCGGTACACATAAATCCTACGTGTATTCAAATACTGAGCCATCGAGGAGTGATGACGAACAGCTCGCCATATATCTTGCGGATAATGGCGGGTAGTTGTCGATTCTCATTAAAACTGCAGGTCAAGTGAGCGACCCGCGGAAATTCACTTAACGGGATATGTCGGATAGTCAGTCGTGTCGTCATTTCAAGTGTATTTTTTTGTAAAAACGCTGCTGCTGTAGAGTTTTTTCAGAATTATTGTAAGTTACTTATGAGTTGAAAAAAGTTATAATATTTAACGCATGTGCACATATTACAACTTATCGTCTTATGGGCCGGGATGGCGAGTGCAGTGGAATGGCAAACATTGTTTTGTAATTCATGGTGTTTACTACTGTTCAAATTTTCTTTCATATTGGAAAGTGGTAAAGTTTTAGGACATTCGAGTTTCCATCCATCAATACAGATGATTTTCCGAAAATATATAGGGATCGGCTTCAATTAAATACACGATAATTACTCTTCTGTATACCATTCAATTAACAAGAAAATTCCCATCATTTTTTATCTGACCACCAGTCACTACAGGAATTATAATTACCGTGCAAACTTTGACAGCATTGTTTGCATTTAAACACAGCAAAGCTGCGAAGCCGAGTTTTCTATTAAAAATGAATCAACCCCACATAATGGTTCGCTCGTGTGGAACACAAACAATTATGGTTTCGTTTATCCACCGTTTCACTTATATATCATCGCGTACACAATCAACTTGTCGTGTTTGATCGAAAGCAGCGAGGGCAGGTGCCGGCACCCAGTGTTGCCCATGCGCACAATTATCGATGTACCCACGATTATCGATAAGATAAAATTAAATTACCGGTTGTGTTGGCAATGCGAAACGGTCAGTTGACAAATTTATAATTTCAAAGCGGGTGCACTGTGACTAATGGCTTTTTGTGTGGTTAATAAATCAATTAACGTCGATGGACAGCTGATGTGAGTAATAATATGTTAGGCGATTGAATATGAAATGATGCGTCCACTGGCATTTGCTTGTTTGTTTGCGTGGGTTTGTGTAAAATGCGTCCGGTTCTTTCTGAGCCGTTCACTTTTCAATTGCGAGGCGCCAGTAATTAAATTAATATTGCGTATATGTACATTTAATTGATTTTGTGATAACGTAGATTTTAATCAGAAAATGGCAAAAGACGGAAATCAATGTTAATTAAATAAGTAAATTATTTTCCTTCAAGCCTATAATGTACTTAAATTATTGCCTGTATATGAAATAAACATTGAATATTTTTAATGTTGTCCTTTTGGATTTATACAATGTAAGCACCATATAGTAAAATAATCTTATTTACTTATTGTATACAGGTGTGGTCATTCCTCAAAAATTCCCTCAGAATTTCTAACAGTGATATTTATAGCCACTCATTGCCAGTATTTTATGTGGTAAAATGTACTTATCATGCCCCTACCGATATCAATGTAAGTGATTTTGGCCGCTTCTATTCAAAGAGGCCAAAATGAACAGGCTTGCCAAGGTTGCCTAAATAAAAATTGTTATAAAAATATTGCCTAAATAAAAATCAATAAATATTATTTCTTTCTGTTACAAATCGCATCCGCTAAACATTATCATCAGCCTATACTGTTGTCCACTTTTGGTAATAGGTCACTTCCACTTGTCGCATCCAGAATCGACCAGAAACCTTTCACAAGTCGTCAATCTGCCTAGCTGGAGGGCGTGATGCTAAACATGATGTGCATGAAAAATTACACTAAAAATATATCTTTTTTTATTGAAATGAATGGCGAGACGAGCCTGTCATTCGCCTTATGGTGAGCGATATGACCGTTCATGGACATTGGCACAACCAAACCACATCATTAATTACAAAGCAATGCTTTGCATTCCACTGCACTCGCCATCTTGAGACATTACATCTTGGGTCTCAATATGTCCAGTAGTTACTTTCACTACAAAATCCTTGAAACCGGGACACAACAGTGCATTTACACTGCTGTTTGGCGGAAGAAATAGACATTGCGATGGTACCTACACACGCGGCCTCACGCATATGAGAGACCTACCAGTAAAACAATGTCTATTATACATTCCGTCTCACTAACAAGTAATTACGATAATATCTCCATCATCGATAGTATCTGAACTCCTTACTAGCACTGTTTAAATACAGTAGTTCCTATCGAAAGTAGGCGCAGAACAATATTTGGCGTGTTTATAGTTATTATATGTGTCACCAACTCTCTGAATGATTGTATTTTTTCCCCTTTTGACATTCAATTTGGAAGCGTTCTTGATACCATCTGCTTTTGCAAACAGAATTATCACCCTTATGCCTATAGCAATAAGGTCCATGGTAATTGTATTGTGGTGTCACAATTCGAGAGACCTTTTCATCGTTATTACTGTAATTGTAGGAATTGTCGATGTTTTTTAATGTTGGATGAATTTTAACGCAATTCGATTGTTTGGAGAACTTTCGGATGTCGGAATGTAAGAAATACTTGTAAGTTGTTTTACTACTGTTATTATATTAAGAATAGCTTCGGAAATATTATGGTGTGAATTTTTTATTGTACCTACTGGTTATTAACATAAATACCCCCTCTCTCTTCAACCAGAAGTCTACTGCTGAACATAGGCCTACCCCAAGGATTTTCACATAGACCTGTTAGAAGCGGCATGTATCCAACGATTTCCTGCAACCTTAACCAGGTCGTTCGTCTAACTTGTAGGCGGGCGTCTGACACTTCGCTTGGTTATACGTTGCTTCCTCTACAAATCATTTTGGGCCCCATTGGATATCACTTCTTCGGTATACGGCTTACTGCCACTTTAACATGCTTTTAGGCGATTAAAGAATTTTAGGTCCTCACATCTTTCTGACATTAAAGAAATGCTAGATCATATAAAAATATTTATGTACAGGAGTCGTTTGTATGACTTACAGATAAGTTTATTCTCAGAGCATAGCCATACAGATCGGATATTTTATATGCGTTGTTTCAAAATGTAAAAATATGTCATTTCGTTCATTTCCAGATTCATTACAATACGTGCCACTGTCGATCTTGGCTTACAGGAGTTTCTGTGGCGGGTGTAAAGGCAGGCAGTCTGCAATATTTCATTTCGTAAATTATCTTGATAACAAGAATTATATTTGAAAATTTATAACAATATTAAGTCATCTTTTTAAAAACCTATGCCGACATTTTAATTACTATGTGTTGCGAGTACATCTTAATTACTCGCAATAAACTAGTGAGAAATAATTCCCCGCCATAAATATCAAACTGCCGCTGAGTTATATTGGGCTAAGGCTGTGAAAATCCACGTACATTATATTTAAAGTCAGCAGAAGCATATACAGGATATATGTATAGATTGCGACCGAAAAGGAAGCTTGGTAGTTTTATACTCTGTATTCTGTTTTAGCACCCACATTCAGTTATCTTAGCAAATGTTCATTTATTATATATTATAATGTATCAGTATTATTTGAGTTTAACAGAAAACCTTTATAAAAGTTGAGTACCTGTATGTACATACATATGTTTGAACGTCTAAATCCATCAAAATCGAAAGCACAGTAAACCCAAAGTATGTTTTACAACACATCACGTCATTTAAAAAGCGTGTAACAAGATCGCCACGTCATATCCAAGTTTTAACTTTTCGATTCACTTAATTGACTGATAGTCATGTGTGGTACAAGTCACAAAGTAACAGCGAGTTCAAAATTTTTTTTTATTTTCCAACCAATACCACTTACAGGATTTGCCCCAATGTTGTAGTACCGACAATCTTACAATAATTTATGTATAACAAATTAGCCATGTGACTATCCTTGTGAATTCACTCGTCGTAAATGTGAATAAATCGCACTCCCTAGCAATGAGGTAGAGAGTGCGTAGCGCGCGCGTTAGAGGTGCTTCTTTTAACAGGTTTTATATACATATTATCTTTTGTTTAGTTTTAATTGCATTCCAGTAATTATTGTGTAGAAATAGAAGGGTATGTTACTGTCTCTACTCTTAAACTTAGAATATAGAGAGAAAAATATTGATAATTTTTAGATTTTAATTTAGAAAAATAATTATTGTCTATTTACATGTACAGGTAATGAAAGAAGTGATTTCAAAATGATGATATAAGAAATATCAACAGTTTTGGCAGTATCGGGGACAACTTGCACTGAAATATTTGTCTTATATAATATTAGTTCTTTGTAACTCATAATATGACATTCCTCAAACCGAAAAACTCACTGGCTACATTAACTGATTTTTTGGTTTAAGTCCCAGACCTCGGTTCAAAACCAAGGATATAACCGTTCCACGGTCCAAGTATGCAGCCACTAGAAAATTTAATACGCCAGCGTCTATAACTTGTAAAGCAGATATTATATAAAATTCGGCTTGTGGGCGCTTCATAAATAAACGAGCTGACAAATTATATTGTTTTTAACGATTTCCCTTGTCTGCCTAATTTAAATAAAGATGAACTTGTAATTATTAGCTTTTGCTAGTGGCTCTGATAAGGATTACAAATTCATCTTAGCTCCGGGTATGAATATCACATGAGCAATGGTGTTCATAATTTAAATAATTTGAATTATTGACCTACCTTTTTATTGAACTATGAGGTGGACTATATGGCCTGAGCAATCTCAATAGTACTCTTGATTGTAGAGGACACTCCTGCCATTTAGTGGGACGTGCACAGAACAGTTGAATATGGTTAGAAAGGCAATAGCCGTCACATTGTATGAAAACCAGGGTCGTCGTTTTCGGAACACAAAACCTCAACAAATCCAATACATAAAGCTTGCAATAGTCGATTTAAACTATCGATAAAATTATGGAAATGTGTCTTTGTTATAAGACCGAAATGTATTTTATCGATATGCTTAATAGTTTTTTTCTGATACAGTTATTTCATTAGTATTATGTCAATAGGCGGAAAATAAATAGAGACTAGTATTGAAAATGCATTTTAATTTGTATACTATTTTACAAATTTATATATACAGGATTTTTAAGATTTTTAGCTGTGTGTGAGGTATTACCATTTTTATTATTGGAAAGGCACATATAAGCAATTATTATAATCAAATTACGATTTCTTTACGTCAATATATTCAGTGGTTTTGATTTTTCATACTATATTTAATTATTTTATCGCCATGATACAGTTTTTCCATAAGCGTTGCAAGTAATTATTTTTGGTTTGTATATTACTTATGATCCAGATTTTTTTATTGTCTTCCGTTTCACGAAAATGAATACTTAGAACAGTCTCTACCTATTGCCTTTATCCACTCACTCTTAGAAACGTATAAATGAATAATTTACTATATTATAATGTATTTTCAGACACAAAAATATGTTGTTCTCATGTTGGCAGAGGTATGAAATTAGAACATAAGGATATGTCGTCAAACGTTACTACAATTTAAAATGACTAAAAACTGATTTACGAGTATACGAAATCTATAACTACATCGATATAGTAACTATGTACAAGACTACAACACTACGTGACATGTGCCAATTTTCGCTGTTGACATAACAAAAATGAGTCGTATGCATTGCGTAGGAACTTGGCATTCGCGAGCATGTATGTACGCGTAATCAGCAATGTATATTTTTGATTTATCGTCTATCATATTATCGAATTCTTCAAAATGTCGTAATTAATAACCGCAATTTTTGAAAATACAGGTGAAAATCAATAAAATCGGGTTGAATATTGATATGAAATTCCTCCTCTATTGATATTTGATGCTTTATTATTGGAACTGCAAGATAAAATAGCACAAATCTGCATTTTTACTCTATTTCGCCGGAGTACCTCTCTCCAAGGCATTTCGACAGCGACTAATTTGACAAATCATCCGTTCCGCGGCAGTGATGCTTTTTATGCACCACCTTGCGACGCGTCAAACGCTTTTATTTCCCTTCTAACTATATTCATCTGTTCTGTGGGGACGTGTATAGGCTAATAAAATTCAATTAAGATCCTCTATTGCAACCCACTATACTCCATCGGTTTAGGTACTTAACTAAATGTAAACAAACCATAAAAAAGATTATTTAACATTACCATTTCTCATTTCTAAATTAATTGAAGACAAAAAAATGTTTGCGTAAATGTAAAACTACATTGCACATTCAAATTTGTTATAACGATTATAATTATGAATGTGTGAGCTTGGAAACAATTAAATTATGTAAGATTATAATTAAATTATCTAAATTAAATTATCTAATTTTACATAATGCAATAATCTGTCTATAAAAAAGACCCAAACAGTCAGGCATCCAAAACATTTTCATAAAAGTTACAAGAAATATTATGCTACAAAATCTAAAAGTACGACTTTACCGTAATGCGACCATTTAAATGAAAGATAATGCGTTAGGTCGGATATCTAAGCATCATCATATGTTATCTATGGCAGCCAATTATTATTCATTGCGTTAATGTACTTACTGTTTTCGTGAAGGGGTGAAGTGTTTGGAAGTGTGCATCGTTGTTCTTTACTCTGTTTTAGTTATTATTTGTTATAAGCTGCTGTTAATTGTTGTTAATACTTGTTACTTGGTTGACTAAGAAAATATTCGTAAATTGGACATTGCAATAAAATGTTGAACAACCATGCGTCACGTGTTCTGGTTTGTTTACATTTAGTTAAGTACCTAAACCGATGGAGTATAAGTTACACTATTAGCACAAAAAAATAATCTTAAATTCAACGTATTCGAAAGCCCTTTATTGAAAAAATAAAGATATGTACTCTTTTACTTTATAGACTTTACCATTTATTTCGCTTTCTAGTTTTAGTTATTGTTACCCGCTACCTCTTATAACTTGTACCGTTAATTCCATGTCTAACTTTCATTGTATTCCAAACAGACATTTTATATTAGAAACATTTTTATCTGTCTAATTTTGGCTACTAGCTATTAGTAAACAGATTATCTTAGTCACTTGTAGATCTTTAACAAGCAAAATAAAAAATATTGTTTTTAACCATTTCGCCAGCCTGATTACTCATTAATTATTGTTAAGATTAAGGCGTTGTAGGTAACATGTTTATTGGCAATTTCTAGTTTTATTTCGCACTCCTCTTATAGTCAGTGTTAATGAGAATTAGGAAGCCATTATTGGCGTTGATTTATTTCGTATTTATAGGCGTGTGGGCTGAATTTTGAATGGGTTTATTGTAATCGCCTTAATTGTACCTAGTGGAAAAAATGTTCGCTATCGTTACTGAGTTGGGACACCTCTTTAAAGGTGTTATTTCAAAAAACTTAGAGACACAAAATCGATTTTTTAATCTTTTAAAGTTGTGCTATTTAAAAGTCAAGGATGGCAACAAATTAACGTGGAAATTTAAAAACCTTAATCTTGCGATTGCTTGCCTAGCTACAAATATAAAAATTATCAAATTAGATACTAAAATCCTCAGTCACGCTAATCAATATTCGACCACGTGCAGGAAAAGTTTTATGTGATAATATTTATCAAGAATGCGTGGGAGAGAGAGAGTTTATGTAACATCGGAATTCATGGTCTTACATTGTTAAATAAATAATAATTTTCATTTTTAGAACTAAACAAATATTCGTCGTATATTTTCGTCTTAGCTTCAGATTAGGTGGTGTTAAAGTTGAAAATATTGACCTAGCATATTATCGAATTTCTCTTTAGATAACGTGTGTGTACACTTTGCTTTGAAAATAAATTATTTTCTCAAGAACTTATAGAATGCAATCGTTTTCGAGGATCAAATAATGAGCGACTCTGATAAATCTTAGTGGATCTCATTCGATTTTTAGAGTTCCGTATCCAAAGGTTTTTAAACGAATCCATCATTATACTTGTTTGTGCATTTTGTATTGGAAAGGTTCAATATATCATTATAAGCAGTAAGCAGAAATTTTCTAAACAATGAGAAGTTGTCCGTGTTACTTCCAGTAACACGACAATGGAAAGTAAAATTTATCCCTGTATTAGCCGTGTTTTAATATTTATTGTTTTTATTCCGCTGTAGAAATTAGAACACATATAAACTTCTAGTCCCCTAGTATGCCTAGTGTTAACAGTTAGAGTTCGCCCTATTGTGTGTTTATACAGAACCCTCTGAATGTATGTCCGAATCGACTTGACAAGTTTTTAATTTCAACACTTCGCCTCTCGCACGTCAATTTTGAAGGAAACCGAATATAATCTTATCGACATCGCGATCTCCCATCGTCCGCGCCTCTTCAATAAATACGTCAACACACAGACAATCAAATAAAGCGCAACCGAGAGAGACAATGGCATAATTTGACGGCTCATATCAGATCCACTCATATCTGGACGGGGATGCTGAACCGCATTTAATAAAGATCTAAGAAAACCTCCCATGGACCGATGCGAGATAAGCCAGCGCAGATTATCACCGCAGATAAAGACTGTGTATTTGAAAGTATAAAGTGTTTGGACAGTCTTCGTACGGAATCTTTCACGTCTGCAAACGCACCGATGACGCGCACCGCGACCACTCAAACTCGAAACTCTATCGATAACACAACGATATAAAGTTGATATTGCAACGCGCCTGTCACAGATGATATAAAACGGCGCCCTTACCGGCCCGACAATGTGAAATGTGCCGTAAATCGTGATGGGGAAAGTCGAAATTCCCCGCGGCGGCCGATATCGAGCGTCCATCGCGAGTTTCGCACGATTGATCGATAGTATTTTTTGCTGTTGCTTTATTTATAAAACAATCGAACGTCTCGGATGCGATAAATGTGTGCGTACCAATGGTCGCGGTGACATTTTCGCGCAAAAAAACCCTTTCCCACTAAAAAACAATGAAAAAATTAAACGCGAAATTACAGTTGGCTTTATTCTTTGATGTTTTTGTTTGTGTCTTGATTGTTTTTCTGTGATATGAATTTCTGAATTGTATTTGTGATAGTCGTAGCTCACGCTATTATCGGGATCGCGATATATTTATTTCTGCTGACGAGTTGTACAATGTTGCTTTTTACCATTGTTATAAAGAATTATTGATTTAAGATTCTCTTTCAATATTTTTGCACTAATTAGATCAGATAAGGTAAAATGAGAAGGTAAAATATAAATAAGTGAGCAAGATCAAAGCAAGTTTGCTGCATAAGTGATAAAGGATCGTAAACAAAGAGTGAAACTGCGATGGCTTTGTCGCGTTTCGTAAGGCACCAAGAATCCGGCGTCTGGCCGTAGTAATTGTCATTTCATTATAAAAGTATTCGTGCGCGTTGTCGCGCGGGCATTTCGGCCGGCTTTTTGACTCGATGCGAAATTACCCATAATCGAACCTGTCGATTTGCGATCGATTTTATTGTGAGTCGAGTTATCGTGTTATTTTTGTTGCGACAATGTAGACGTGCGGTAGCGGCTATTCTCGTTAAAGTAAATTGTTACTTTTTTGTTTTTATTTAACAAATCATATATTTTAAGGTATATGTGAAAACTGGATGCTGTAATAATCACCTTTTTTGTTTGTGTATTTGGTTTGTAAATCGCGGGGATCATTCTCCTATATTCTCCAAATTTTCTATGAATTTAATGTTTTCTCTCAAGTGTTGATTTATGAGAGCCGGAGGCCCTTTAATTATTATCTAAATGATTTCGCAGCATCCCTCAAAGCTGCGTATGTACATTTTAGTAAAGACGGACATTACTAGTCAGTAGAAAAAAAAGAAAGTTTTTTAGAAGAATATCTTTATTGTTTAGTTATAACTTACAGGTGTAGTTTATTTATAAAAGCAAATTCAGCGGCCGATGTTCACCCACAGCGAGAATGTCCTAATTGAAGATTGTAAAAGTAGGTAGACATTTTTGGAGAAGGCCTAAGTTAGCAGTAGGCATTTTTTAGCTGAGTATAATACTGCTCTTTGTGGCAATTTTATAGAATCAAAGCATAGAAAACTGATTATAATAAGATATGAATATGGAGTGCTCAATGATTTTCTCATGTTTATAGATAAGAGAATGTATTAAACATTGTATTTCATACTATTATCTGTACTGCCAGTTACTAAGCTTATATTCGTTTTTACAGAGGCAATATGCACAACGTTTGTGTTGTGGCTACTCATACGTATTCGGATTTTGATAGGGGTAGATAGAAAAGGATGTTAATATAATTACCAGCAGCCCTTCCCTGCTGGACATAGGATTCTACTATTGCACGCCAGTGGGCTCGATCTTCAGCCTATTATTTTCAACCGCTACCAGCCCTCTCATGAATATTATAGAATATTTATTTAAATATCCTGTTCTCAACATATCAAAAGTTTGCTTTATTTTGAATAGTGGTAGAGCTACACAGTTCTAACCTTGGACTACTGCATACCTACTTTAGGAATATGTCAGCTCACCTACTCAAATTGCGATACCAACTGCCAACACACAGAAATCATGTTTATTTAATGGCTAGACAAGCATGTGATTCGTCTGTTAGTAGGCGATACAAACGCTCATGGACAGTAGCAAAACCAAACAACACCAAAAATTCTAAAACAAGGCTTGACATTCCGCTGTGCTCGCCATACTGAGACATGAGATGTAAAGTCTCATTACGTCTGTAGTTACTCTGGCTACAATGTCCTTCAAATCGGAACACATCGGTGCGTTTACACTGACGTTCAGGTGCTGGTCAGGTACTGACTCAGGTGGTCTCTTACATATTAGAGACTTACCACTTATCTGAAGGATTTCCTGTAGTTTTTTGTTCGGTGACTGCGATTGCTGAACTCTTCTTTCCGATTTTTCCTTCCTGTTATCTTTTCCATTTTGAGAAATTGATGCACACATAATGCAAGTTTTGTAGACGTTAAGGGGCAGTGGTAATCACTTACAGTCAGGTAAGACATTTGTCCGTATGCCAGACCTATACAAAAACAGTCGCGTATCCTTAACCCGATATAAAGTCAATAACAGGCCCACATAATTCGACATGGATTTATATACACGTTGAATATAAAATTGCAACAATGAACAATGTTTTTTTGAGCAGAGTTTCTATAACGTTAGCGGGTATCATCGTTCAATCATCGGATCAATAAATATTTCACCTCATGTATGTGTAATGAAAGCCACATTTCACCAGACGGCAACATTATGACATGACCACAGCAATAAAAACACTTAATCGATGGACATTGAGCGATCCCGCCAGCCAATAGCGATGCAATGGCTATCGTTCTTCAGATGTCCCGTGCCTATGTGCTTGTGTATATAGTCATTTAGTGTCATAGATTTTTTGTCCTATGATAAAACTTATTGGTCTAATACGGGGATTCTCAATCTGGGACCCGTAGAGCCCAAGAATAAGATAGTTTTCTAATTTGTTAATTAAATACTGGCGGCTGTGTAATCATGTGCTTAATCTTTGTATTACATGCATGAAGAGTACAATGCAATTTTTTTAGTGCCAACATTGCTAGCGTGTAGATGGCAAACGTAATATCATCAAATCAAATAGAGTATCCTTTGTGTAGTTGATTATTTCTTGATGACTGCTGAAATCAAAATGTGCATACGCTGTATCCAAAGTGTGACAGACGATAACAGCCTTTCTCTATATCCGATATATCTTAAAATAGAGGTTAAACAATTGTAGGCGCATATTTTTATGTACTAGTTAGCTAGCTGTCTATAAATATATATTTCTATACGGATCTGCCTTTATTTTCTGAAACATAAAATGCATCTAAATAGCTAATGAAATCTTTTGTTAAAGATTGATAGATTATAGAGAACGGCTTTTAGTCGTTATGGAATGTTCATGTGGTCAGTATCGTGGCGGTTGCGAATATAATAACTGAGCTACTACTAGTTGCACGGTGTAAAGTTGAAAATAAATATATTAATGGACTTGTTGCAGTTGAAGTTAATCATGCTGTTAAAAACATCCATGAAGCTTGATATTTAAAGGTTTATTTGGGATTTAAAATACTAAATTTATTTGACTTCAAAACTGTTGTTTTACGTGACACATATAAATCATCTTAAACGGTGTAAAATAAGTTTAATTTTCAAATTCATGCATGCATAACTTTGAGAACGTAGGCAAAGACCATTAATGGACTGCCGTTTTTTGGGTTATAAATACCAACATTATACCGGGTATATCAAGACTGCTACCGAAAACGAAGCCGGGTGGTAGTTTTAGTGACTACAAACACAATGCAATTAAAAATTTCGCCTAGAAACGCGACAATTTTTTTTATGATTTTTTAAATATCGTCATTTTTGGGTGGTAAATCCATAGTTTTTGCTAAAATAATAATTTAAACTCTTTTATACCTTAGAGTATTTATAAATAAAAGGGTATTATTTTAGGAAAAAATGTATTTACCACCCAAAAATGGGCATAGGAAAAAAAAAAAAATTGACGCTTTTTTTTGCAACTTTTTCTGTTGCATTGTGTCTGAAGTCGCTTAAACTACCACCCGGCTTCGTTTTCGGTAGCAGTCTTGATATACCCTGTATATTGTCTAATATAATAGTTGATAATAAAAACTGTATCAGCAATAAATTGTGGTTGTTTATAAGTAGTCCTCGCCGCGATCTGGTTGCATTGGCGAGCCGGCTCAGTCGTCAACAAACCATTTGTCAATGACGCGGGGTCATTAAGTACCCCAGCCACTGTCATCAACGAAATATACCCCTGTCTATACACGCAGACCTTTATATTTAATATTTTTTGTAATACCAAGACAAAGTGACTTCACGGTCGATGGTAAGTGAAAACAGGTAGCGATTGGCTAGATATTATTGTTGCTTGTCCGTCTATAATAATGCTGCTTTATTATAAGTTTTTTGAGAGGACAGATTAGTAATTGATACAAAAGTCACATACAAGCACAAGAAATATGTGCGTTATCGATATCAAATGACAAAAGTAAAACAAAGGACAATGAATATATTATCCTTTGAGGAATCAATGTTGGAAACGTGAAAATGTAGCTGTTATCTCTCGAATTATTTGTCTCCATGGCAGTATATACTTGTCTAAACTAGGCTACAAACAGGCTCAAACAATTAATCATTCCACAAATTCGTACTAGTTATATGAAAAGATGATTTACACAAACAATCTCATTGTTTAATTCTTACAGATAGTAAGTCTCTCATATGTGAGAGGCTGCCTGGGTAGATACCACCGTCTATTTATTCCGCCAAACAGCAGTATAAATGCACTGTTTTTTTTTTCGAACTGAAGGACATTCTAACTAGAGTATCTACTGGAATTATTGAGACTTAGCATCATATGTGGATGGGGATCAGGATGGGGAGCGCAGTGGAATGCCAAGCATTGCTTTACAACTCAATGTGTTTGGTTTTCTAACTGTTTACGAGCAGTCATATTGCTTAGAAACGGCAAACGGTATGCTGGTATCACCAATTAATGCAATAAAAAATAATAAAAATAAAAAGCTTACACACCTTTTTTCAAATATTCCTTTTGTTTAAGACGTTGCTATAAAAATGTAGGTGTGATTAGTTGCAACATATAAAACTATCGTTCAATGAAACAACTTTATAAAGTCACAGGAAATGATTCATTGATTGAATGGCAGGATACGTCTAGTGATCTTTTATTTCCAGTTTATGGGAGATAGATCAAAGTTTAAAATATTAAATTTAAGTTCTATCTAAAATTCATTCATGTCAATTTATTTATGACACACTAAAACTGATATACAAAAACAGCAATATATCGCTTAAGCTTGAGAAGCACCTTACTTATACAGGGTATCTCAAGACTGCTACCGAAAACGAAGCCGGGTGGTAGTTTAAGCGACTTCAGACACAATGCAACAGAAAATGTTGGAAAAAAAAGCGACAGTTTTGTTTTGTTATTTTTTTTAAATGGCCGTATTTGGGTGATAATACATTTTTTCGTAAAATAATAGTGTATACTCTTTTATTTATAAAGACTCTAAGGTATAAAAGTGTTTCAATTATTATTTTAGCAAAAACTATGGATTTACCACCTAAAAATGACGATATTTAAAAAATGATTAAAAAAAATTGTCGCGTTTCTTAGCAAAATTTTTGGTTGCATTGTGTTTGTAGTCACTAAAACTACCACCCGGCTTCGTTTTCGGTAGCAGTCTTGATATACCCGGTATAATGTTGGTATTTATAACCCAAAAAACGGCAGTCCATTAATGGTCTTTGCCTACGTTCTCAAAGTTATGCATGCATGAATTTGAAATGCGAAATATTCCTAATATCTTTAATTTACATTACATTTACTCACTGTATCAGCCCATATACATCCCACTGCAGGGCACGGGACAGTACGATTGAGAGTGGTTAGGCCATATAGTCCACCACGCTGGCCTAGTGCGGGTTGGCACATTTACTCACAGTTCATATAATATAATGCGTGCTCCTGTCAATCCTAGTTTATAGTATTTGCAGTGATGGATGTGAGGGAGAAACAAACTCTATCTAGAACTTTCCATCTATCTGCATCTGCATCAAAACCCCTTTAGTCTTCCGGATACTATGTGGGGTATGTCACACTCCAGCTGGTGAATAAGCGTAGATAAACATAAATCATGAAGCTCCGTATCTCATTAGAACCATGCTGCTCCAATCACTGTCGATTTCTTAGAAAAACTGTTTTTATGTGAGTTACACGCAATTATAGAGCGCTGGGGTATATCACACCCCAAATTGTACGTGAATCTGGGTCCACTGAATGAGTAAAGCTTTATACTAGGTGACGTTATCATCCAACATAATTACAGCGTAAAGCCCGTGAAATTCAGAATTTGCCACTGCCTTCGTAGCGTTCACAAGCAGTTGAACATACACAAGTTGGCACTTGTTCATTAACATGTATATTATTTGTCGCATGCAGCGCTAACGACGCGCTTGTGCCCCGATTCAATTTCACGTCAGCTTTCGTGTTAGTCCCGACTCCCGGGTTTTGCTTTGCCCCGGTAGTATATTTTGCTCGCCGGATGCAAATTTTACGGTGCTTATTGAAAAATTGTAGTTGTATTGAGGTGTTTTTTGCAAGCGACTTATAAAATATTCCGCGTTTGCACTAGCAGTTTCGACTGTGGAACCTAGTTAGGTATTTTCCTTTTGGATATGATTTCGAGAAAGCTTTTGGATGTGCTATATGTATCCATGCATGAACCATGCATGAAATAAATTCATTTTAAGTTTCAACTATACAATTTGTTAAGTATCGAAATTAATTGAATGTAAAGTTTCTGTGGTTGATACTACCTAGTCAGGTCATAAAGTCTGTCACATGTTTAATATAAAATAATTGAAACAAGTTTATTCATTATGTAACCATTTATATACCAAAATGAACTTAACAAAACATAGATTGTTATGACACTAAAGTTTATTCAAAATGACCTCCGTGATTTTGAATACAGGCCTTTAATCTGCGCGGCCAGTTGTCTATCGCAGCACGAACGAGGTCCATGTCAATATCGGCGGCTGTCTTAATCAAGGATGTTTTGAGTGACTCCAAATTGGGATGAGGCTTTGAGCACGCCTTTTCCTCCAAGTGTTGCCATAATTTGTAATCCAACGGATTTAAATCTGGACTGGAGGAGGGCCAGTCTTCGTGCCGGATGAAGTCGATTTCACGCGCCACCAGCCAGTCTTGTGTGCTCTTCGCTCTATGAGCTGGCGCCGAATCTTGTTGGAATACCCAGTGCCTGTTATTGAACATGGTTTGAGAAACAGGTTCCACAAGGTTCGTCAGGACTATATTTTGATACACAACTGCACTCGTTTTTACACCTTTCTCATAAAAATGTACCTCTGTTAAGCCCTAATAAGAAACTCCCAACCATACCATGAGCGGGGATGGAAAATGACCGCGTTGGACACGCGGAATACGGTTGCTCGCTTCTTCACTACTGTGTCCGTACACCTTATCATTTTGTTTGTTGTAGCTCTCTTCTACGGTAATTTTTTATCATCTAAAAAAAGAATTTCCCGATTTTTTTTTCATGCGTACCGCTTCAACAAAGCGCGGCATCTCTTCAGTCTCAGGTCCATTAGACGAGCATTCAAACGATGTCCTGTTTTTCTTCGATACGCCCGAAGCCCTTAGGGCTCTTCATTTAACGGGTGAAAAACCCTTTTCACCGTGGTTCTGCTTAACCCCATCTGAAGGGCCAACAGTTTCTGCTTACGTTTGTGATTTCTTTGAATTTGCGCCTTCACAGCTTTTATCACTTCTGGAGTCCTAACAGACCGAGGGCGACCACTTCTTGACCTGTCATCTACACTAGAGTCTTCATTGTATCGTTTGATGGTACGATAGACGAATCTTTTGTTTATATTCAAATTTTTCAGTATGACAAAAATTTGAATTGGCGCGTAACCGCAACGATGCAACGCAATAACTGCAACACGAACTTCTTTAAGCGTATACTCATACCAAGTAAAATTCTAAAAAGTATACATTTTTATTTTCATGAACATTTCGAAATTCGATTTCAATAAACTTTTTAGTGGCCAGCATTCTAAAAGAAAAGTTTTTACTGTGTGACAATACTTATGACCTGACTGTGTATTATGAGGAACTTATCGGACGCTTGGATATTATTTCGTACAAATTTTTTTTCGTTTGAGGAATGGAATTTTTTGTTTACGAAATACATTTCGCTTCTCATTCACTTCATCATAAAAGTACTCTGTAATTGATTGATTTATATTATTATCTTGCACTGATGAACATTCGGTGCTAATTAGTTGATGTGTCGAGTTTAACTGTGGTTATGTCAATTTTGCCTAATAAACATAATCTGTACTGGAGGTAGGTTTCTCATATGTGAGAGGCCATCTGGGTAGGTACCACCGCAATGTCTATTTCTCCCGTGAAACAGCAGTGTAAATGCACTGTTGTGTTTCGGATTGAAATACATTGTAGCCAGAATAATTACTGGACATATTGAGACTTAACATCTTATTTCTCAGGATGGCGAGCGCAGTGGAATTTTGCTACTGTTGATGAGCTGTCGTATCGCTTACCATCAGGCGAACGGCTTGCTCGTCTCGCTTTTTATTGCAAAAAAACAATTGTTAATCTTATTAAGTACAAGATCTAATAGAATTGTGTTAGCAGCTAGTTTACGTGAAAGTTTAAATACACGCGTGTTCTTTAATCCATTGAATAAACATCGAATTTCTTGATATTTTCCTACAAGTTTACATAAAGATAAATTGCCTTAAATATACAGGTATAATATTTATTTCCTTTTCTAATTCTTTATGTTGCACGTGTAAATAACTGATTAAGGAAACCGGTAATTTTTATGATTTTTATTTCGATACGTTTCTCATTTCTTAGTAATGCATTAGTTTTTAAAAATAAATAATTAAATTAGTTTTCTCATAATCATGTATTTTTTTTATTATTGTCGCAATGGAGTCAATCACTGGAAAAATCTCAGAAATCAAATGAATATATCCTTATAGACTAAGAGCCCTTGGCCGCCAGACCTTCCTATACTATAACGCTGACAAAATTAAATTATGTTAAAGTTTGAAGATAGCGTAATATTTAATAACATGTAATTTTGCCGGCGTTATAGTATAAGAGCTGAATTTTATACATGTTATTAAGGCAACTATAAACAAATATTTCCTTGGTATACAGACACTTTTGATGGTTCTTTCATCTTGCCAGAAACATTAAAGCTCATAACTTCCAAAGCAACCACGATCGGAACTTCATAATAGCTGATCGTGTGATGCCTATGTCAGAGGCAAGCGCACACAAACTTTCAGGTTTTATAAAATTGGGAAGGTCTGGCGGCCACGGGCTCTTGATCTATTAGTAATTCTTAGTTAGAAAATAATAACTTTCAATCTTAATATTGAAAACCACTTATGCGATATTTTATATCTTGGACCCTTTGGATTGACTATAGATCCTCAGTCGAATTTCCTCAGTATCCTTAGAGATTCAATAAGCGATATTTATCTAAATATACATCATACTTATGTTAATTAGAATATTCTCATTCATATGTGTATTCTATTCGAACCTGTGGCTTCTAAACAGTTGCCCGAGTCAACTGGGTTCACCCACTCAACCACCCTAGATTACTAACATATTTTAGCCAAGTATAATATTAAATACCCCGCAGCTTGACCACTATCACATGACACTTTTACAAAGAATGCTCAGGTGCTACTTACTAACGGACCAAAAACTATACCCTCGATAAACATCTACCAGCTAACTACCTCCTTTCTATTAAAAAAAGGAAATTTCATTAAAAATAGGTGGTGGTGTAATTTTACGGGAATTATAAAGCGCTTACGGTAACGCGTGTGTAAGTCATGCGGCGATAGGTATCAATTACGGTGCCTGTGGGCCAGCATAATAAACGCATTAGTCAGTGCCACTAGCAGACGCCTCGCAATAGTTGCAGTGTATGGCTGCTGCACTTTTAATGGAAAAATCTTCACTTATTGCATTACTTTGTCATTAATACGTTGGGACATATAATATGATTATCGTATTGTGGCTGAATAGAATTGTGACACCTCTGCCTACCTTTTTAAGGATTTGAGAATTATTTGAAGTTCATAGCAGTTTATAGCAATCCAGAGGCCATTTAAATTTACCTTAGTGGGTCAACACTTTTGTATAAAACCTTACGAAATGAACCTGGGAATCAAACTTACAGTCTTAGAGTTCATAGCAATAAACTTACGCCTTTTCCTCAGAGGGGGTAGGCAGACTTGCTACCAGGGGACCCACGTTTGACTTGTGTGTTCTATCCCACGCTGTGATAGGCATCAATTGCTGACTCCGGGCTGATTATTACCAGAAATATCTAATATCACTTTCCTCGACTCCGGATTCGAACCTAAGACCTCAGCTTAAAAATCGTACCGTAGTAGAACAGCGCTACCGAGGCAGTTATTTTAACTACTACTAGACTAACGAGTTACCTTGAAGTTACATATATAAGTAACAAAAATAAACAAGTAAAAATATATAATGCAATTTAACATCATTTATGCAACAAACGATCACAGCTAACGATACTAAGGAATATCTTATTGTAACAATCAAAATGCCATTTTATTAAATCAACAATATGAAAGGGCGATTCGCAGTTCTTATCTGTATGTGCTCGGCTTTCCGCTACCTTTCGATTTACGCCGTGTTCCCGATACTACGGACTCAGGGATTTGAACTGGGGGTACTTTGACGGTCAACTTAGTATTTTTGGAGGTAACATTTGGCGAGGAAATTCGTATTTGTACCATAAAAAGATAATTTAGATAACGGAATATTTGCATGTCTAAAAAATTACGAAACAACTTTAATATTTCATGCATTAATATTTCATAAAAACTCACATAAGCTGAACATGTAAAGGGGTCCCTGGTCCCCAGCACCCTACTCCTAAATCCGTTCTTGGTGCCTGACCGGAGCAGAAACAATAAACGGGAGCTACACGGGCGAGCACTACCAGACATTTCGCATTCAAGACACGGATGCGTCCAGTCCCCTCCACCACGCCATTACAACATCCATTGCGCACTATTCAACGATGCGTCGAGTCCACCCACACACACGACACACATACAAAACCAGCAATGTACTCGCAAATAATAATTAGGCCCGTGAAATTAGCTTAGCATTTCGCATGATAATTGTCGCGGCTGGCGGTACACTTATCGCCCTAGATAAGGTCGGTTCCATCTCATTGTGCGGCAGATATCGCGGTGCACTCGGAATATTACTAATTAGGCTCTGTTTATGAGCCGGCCGGCCATTGTTGAAAGAATGAGATAGTTATCTGTTTGTTGTCTGCGAATGAGATTTGCGATGCGACTTTGTCGGTTGGCGTCGTATGTAGGGCCGCCATTGGTCTGTTTTAGACGCTGTTCCGAGTATTTTGTTGAGGAAAATTTTGCATAATTTTGTTTGGTTTGGACGATTTCAACTGTAAGGTTGTGTTTGCTTTTCTTACTGATAACAGTGTTAGTATTTTTTAATGAGTCACTAAAATTTTCTACATTCCAACTCGTTTCGTTTATTTTTATTTATGTTTCCTCATTGCTTCGTTTAGAGGAAATTTCACAAAATATACCCATGTATTTAATTTACACAAACTACGCAACTATTACTATTAAGGTGCTAAATAATTACTATCTATAATAACAAAAAAATGAGAAATCATTATAGGAACATTATAGATTTGGAATAAATAGCAATAATAATCACAAATAGTAAGTGAAGTCGATAATAATATTTCACAAGTTTTATGAATAAGCTAAATTTTGCTAATTGCGATTGTGATTCACAAAGCCTATCGGCTAATATTCTATACGATATCGATGTAATCTATGAAGGAGTGAGTTTTTTTTACGAACCCATTTAAAGAAACTGAACAGTAAATTTGATGTGTGCAATATTGACAAAATTTGACAGCCTCCGTGGCGCAGTTGGTTAGACTCCGCCTGTGAAACGAGAGGCCGCGGGTTCGATCCCCGCACCGAGAGAAATGTTTGTGCGGCCCACAAATATTTCTTCCGGTTCTGGGTGTTTGTGAGACCGAAAAGTCTCTCGTAGTTCCTGATACCCACGACACAAGACTCGATCTTAGTGTGGGGTCAGGACTAAGTACGTGACTGTTGGGTGTTATTAAAAAAAAAAAAAATATCTGTCAGGCATTAGGATTAGTAAAAATATAGAACATGCTAAGGTTTTAAAAATAACAAAGTGATGTTTATTTGAAATAGCAATAATTCGCATTACTACTAGCACCTATAGTCCACCTTACCTTAACTAATGACGTCACAGTATTGCCAACCCTACAACATTTGTACTGAAAATATTATCAGCCCGCCAGTGCGCCGGACACTGTTGGATAACGTTGTTTATGTCCCCTATCTGATGGAGTAACAATCGTGTCTCATGCCGACTTACATTTTTACACTGCCGACCTCTGAACCGAGTGTCAGAACAGGTTCAGGATTCAAGCTATTAAAGATTTGGTTGTTGAGGGTACTTTAGTTTTTATGGTGGAAGCGAGTGGAATTTGACGAGTAAAGACATAAACAAAACTAGGGATTTGTAAGAAGAAGTGGATTATTAACAGCCTTTGTAGCGCAGTTGGTTAAATGCCGGCTGTGAAACGAGAGGCCGCGGGTTCGATCCCCGTACCGAAACTATTTGTGTGAACCACAAGTATTTATTTCGGGTCTGAGTGTTTGAGACCAAAAAGTCGTTCGTAATTCCTGATACCCACGACACAAGACTCGATCTTAGTGTGGTGTCAGAACTATGTACGTGCTTGTCGGGTGTATTTATTTTTTGTTGGTCATCCTGATATTCTACTGGGCAACGTACAAATGTGAAACTTCTGTGAACCAGTGGTACCACCGCAGCTTAGTTTGCCTGTTACGAACGCAATGATAAGAATGTAGTTTCGTAATGTTAACATTTGTTACATTGGAATAGTTTAAGTTTGTTCGGAAATATTTTATGGGGAATTGTTTAATGCCTAATGTCGCAAATACTATGATCTTTATATAATTGGAGAATCGGCAGTATCATGGGTAGTCCAGTAAATCGAGTCCTGGATTTTAAATAAACGTCAACTGTTTTTCCGAATTGTCTTTTTTTATTAATCTAAGGAAGCTAATATTGTTGGATGGATTTGGTACTTATATAGCGGTGATACCATTATCCACTGTCATATCATAGAAGGAAAAATGCTTATGCACAATTATTTGATTCAAAATGTTTATAAGTATTCAACTCGGAAAAAAATGGTAGTTGGTTTTAATTTGGATATAACAGTTGCATTATAGAATTAATAGGATAAGAAAAATTTCAACTTAAATTTTTAGCAAAAGTACGTCTGCTTGAACTACATCTGGTTCACATATTACTCATTTTATTTTAGTACATTTAATATGTGTAGAATCTAACTCTATATATCTATCTGAAATAGAAACGCATTGTTAGAAGTACAGAATGAAATAAAACGAGTTGTTTTCGATTGTATGTTTTTATTCGCACCCGCGGCTGCGCCCGGCCGCATCACAAGTACCTGTAAACAAGATCGCATAAAAATTCAATACACTCGTTATCACCCGTGATATAAACGTGAAATCGTAAAATTCAATTGTAGGTGTGTAAACGATGGAGCCGGACAAGTTTAAAATACAACACCTTTACAACGGATTGTTGCAATACGCGCTTTCTGCCCAGTTTATGGATTGACGTTGGGCCAAATGTTTGGATTTAATAAACTGTGGAATTCCTTGCCAGCCACCCTGTTTCCTCATTCATCCATCCATCCATCAGTCAAAGGAAGTCCACTGCTGACTATAGGCCTCCCCCAATGATTTCCACAGTGACCTGTTGGAGGCAGCCTGCATCCAACGACGTCCCGCGACCTTTACCAGGTCGTCTGACCACCTTCTGGATGGACGTTTCCTCATTCATAGAATTTGGGAGTCTTTAAATCGCTATTGAATCGGTAACTTATCTTAGACTGCATCATCGCTTAATACCAGGCAGATCGCGGACAAACGCGAACCCATCTAGTATATTAAAAAAGACTTCTTGCAAGTAGGCTAAGTTATAGATTATATTAACCCTATTTCGTTTATTTTGGGATTAATTCCCACAACATATGTTGAGTCAAGTGAAAGAATTAGTGATAGAACTGATACTTCCTTGTATCTACTGTTATTCTCTTTATGATGTCTTAGCAGTTCTTTGCTGTAATGTACGCGTACCTTATGAATTAGTAAAAATCATCATACGAAGCCGCGATGAGCCAACATGATGGAATAAGGCACGTGACTAAAATACTGTGAGTTAATATTTGTCCCGTCCTGGTTAATATTAGGATTTTTAGGTAGAGACAAATAGGTGGCTTTCATGTAAATGGGATAATAAATTGGGGATTGTTTCATATTACAACGTAGATTAAGGTGGACCGAATAAATTTCAGCATTGTATTTCTGGTCGTTTTTAATGTACTAGTAATCATCTTGAGGTGTTATATTGTGATCGTTCACTTTTATCTTTGCAGTTCTTAAAACTTCCCGGGGCTATAATTGATGCTAATTGAATAAAAAATATAACGTTTTACTATATACGGTCAACAGGAGCCTCGTATATGTTTAATTTAATCCATTTAAATATACAAATGCGTGTGTCATCTAATTAATGCGCATGTATGTCGAGCCAGACACAACTTACGAGCTCCGTTTGACATGTCACGGTCGATTCGTAAATTATCTTGCCACGCAATTTGTCAGTGCTCACCTATTTTGGTTTCATGATTATTTTCTTTGTGAATTCTTTAGTTTTGTAATAAAACACTTATTTTCACGCGCGCAATTTTTATACCATGTATAGGTAAATATCAGCATGTATAGAAATTGTTTCTGAGTATATACATTTTATTTAATTTGTGGTAGTTTTGATCCTTATGAGAAAGAGAATGGTATAATTCAGGTCAGTAATATATAAGGTAATATATTACTTTTGATCCATTCCAGTCAACTTTCTCCAAGTCACAAAGGGGCTTTTGTGATCATCAAGGTATGGAATAAAGTTGAAATAATATTTATAATAATATAAAAAATACCTCAGTTTGACCTTCTTCAGGTGGTATTATTTATTATGTATTGTGAATATTGTGTTCACCTCAGCGTGGGGGCGGCGAATACCGATACATTTGAGTCAACTTTATTTACCCAAATATTTTTTGTTAAAATATTTTGCTCATTTCTGATAATTTTATATATAAATATTCTCAAGTCTCGCTATCTTAGATAAAGTCTGGACTCTGGTTTTCTAGATATCGCTTTCGCGTAATTTTTGTGTTGAGTTTTGAGTAGGTCCATATTCCTTAATTTAATACATAATGAGAGAAAGTACTTTTATTTAAAAAGTACTTTCTGACGTTTGTACCACAATCATCTGTGATCAACAAATTATAAGCACTAAAAATATGAGTCTGTTATAATTTTTTGACACTGTTTTCGCATACTTGCATGCATTCTTAATTTATAGATTGTCGCGTTGTTAAAGAATTTAAAAAACTTGATAAATCCGGGATCCCGAGCCATATCGCTCGATCGCATTATGTACAGCATTTGGTTCAAACGCGCCGATGTTGGCGTATTGGCGCTCGGCATTGTCGAAAAACGCGTCTGAATTTTACGCGGCCGTTGTGTCGCTAGATAAACATCGGGCCGCGTTTATTGCACAATGAATTGTTGCTTTTTATGTTAATAACAGAGCATGTGGGCAGCGAATGTCGAAATACTGACTAATCTCGCCGTGGGTTGCCGGAGAAAAAAATGGCAATTTGGAATTATTCACGCTGCCTACACCGAAGGTATATGTTCTTTATTTTAACAGCCGAGAGTTTTAATTACTCAATCATTCATAAGAGTTATCATGTGTGTTTACGCCTACGTGTTATTTTTGCAATTCTAATTTATTGATAGTCGATAAATTGGCGCAATTTTTAGAGTTCTACGGATTGCGTGGATCTGATTATGTTAATTTTGGATTTATAGGTAAAAGTGGACAGAGTTTGTTGTGTGCATGTTTTTTCTAACAATTCCGTTGGAAATTATTTGCATGGATCCAGCAGTAGAAATATGCCGTTATAAATTTAACCCGTTACGTATTGAAAGAATGAAATAATTAGAAAAAAAAAAAATAATTTTATTTCTATATACATATTGATTTCTGTTAGTCGTTTTGGCATTTAATTATTTCAAATGTTTTTACTGCAAGCGGATATATAAAAGTCAGTTTTAACCTCGACCGAGAACATTGTACGTAGGTTGTGACATTGAATGATTGTATCAAATTAAATAATTAGAACACTGAGCTTAATGGACTCATAAATGTCTTTACAATGTAGGGCATAAAATGATTTCAGGTACACTGTTTTGAGGCGCCTGACCTCTTCGTCTCTTGGGCCTATGTTTAAAATTGAATTATAGAGTCTGCATCGGATATCAACTCCAAAAGTCAAGGCATATAATCGTCATTTTTGATCTACGAATTTGCGTCACTCTGTGGGATTCCTTAGTGTCTGTATTTATCCGCTGAATTTAATATACCGTATAACGACATCTATAGTTTAATAAGTTTAATAAACAACATTTAGGCATAGTAATGGACTTGATACTATTCAATCTTTTATAAAAGTTTAGTAATACAATGGTATTAAATACAATCGTCCAATAGATGAATACATTACTGTTTTATTGTTAACGGCCCGGCCCAGCTTCGCCCGGGTGCATGTAGATTTCTCTACAATAATATGCACGTATTATACACATAAACCTTCCTCTTGAATCATTTATTTATTTATTTATTAAATTAGTACGGTTGACAATTTAAGAAATATTCTATATAAAAAAATTAAATAATGAAAACATTAAACAAAATATTTGACTTATATCTAAGTTATAAAACTTAAAGATTAGAAAAAAAAACTGCAGCCATATAAAAGAAAAACTTATATTTATAATATTATTGAACTCATATTTATAATATTATCTCTTCGCAGCGTATGCGATGAAAGACATTTTATGGCTAATTTTTTTACACCTTCGGTTGGTTTTATTAGGAATTTCTAAAGATTTCTATAGTAATCTAGTACTAAATATAGCCTATGTTACTCAGTGATAATGTAGCTTTCTAATGAAAAAAGCATGATTAAAATCGGTCCAGTACTTTTTGAGTTTATTCGTTACATACAAAAATAAAAATCTTTCCCCTTTATAATATTAGTGTAGATTAGTCAGCCTTTAAATAATATTATCCTACGGAACCACGATTTTATATAGCTATATGAGAACCGTATTGTTTTTAAAATTACCATTAAAGACGTAAATGGTGACTACTCATTAAGTTTTGTATTAACTCATATACCTGTTAATATTTTTGGACTTCTGAACAATTTGTCACATAAATATATTGTTTTGTGTATTCGTTTCATGAAATATACATCTATTAATTTTGTAAGCTAATGAGCACAGATTATGAATAATATCGATATATCGTCACTTATAAATCGATTATTATGTTAATTTTATCATCGAGATTTCTATATGGTTGGCCGATAAATGGGCATGAATTAATATTAGCTGTTAAGAGCGTTTATACCCTGCACGCGCTTTTTGGCTTAAAAACAGGACTTTTCAAACGAGTTAATAGCCACCAATAAACAATTTAAAGGAAAAATAATTAGTACTAATTTTAGAAAAGGTTGTCATCTAGGGATTTTGGTGGAAAACATTATAGATTGATGGATAATTTGTGAGTACTATACGGATTACTGAACACAAGTTTCGTTATTTAGGCTTTAAATGGCAATTTAGAAGCTTAAGATATCCGAAACCACTAAATATAAGATGAAAATAAAAATATTATCAGACTAATAAGACCCTTATGGAGGGATTTTGCTGAGAAAAATAATCTTTTTGTGTTTAGTTCCTGAAAAATAAAAATTTAAACAATGCGAAATTATTCAGAAACTCTTGTCAAGAACATTTTTTTTTTCACCAACTTATCGTACATAATTTTTTATAGCAATTGCTTATTACAATAGAAGAACATCTTATCAATAAATTACCATTTTTATATTTCAACAAAATTAGTTTTCATGTTTTGTACAAATATTTTAAAAACCACTATAAAACACGCTGTCCGACGTGGATCAAATCAGACCGCCGCAAGGCCTTCTAGAGGGAGGACGTATCGCTCGTCGCTCCGGCCTGGCTGCAGTCGATTATGCCGCGCGTAGTAAAAATAGCCACGCGCGGAATGCGATTACCACATCTTAGTACTTTGGTAGTAAAATATTTAATTATTTTTATTACCTACAATGATTTTGTAGTGAGTATAAATTATGTTTCAGGTAATATAATGGGACGTAATTCCGAGGCTAAACTATGTTATGTATTGTAATATAAAATTAAATATATTTCGTAATTGTAAGGGGTTGTAAGGCCCCTAACACTATTTATGTGTTCGAACACGAAATGATTAATAAAACGTCCGTAGTGTCTACTGATTGAACACTGATTTGAATGCAACTTAACAATGTAATAATAACGAAAATATGATTAGTATCCAAATTTTGTATTATTCTTTGCTTGCACAGTAATATTTGTCTACTCATAATGCAAATAAAATATTTTTATGATATTATATTACAGTTACATTTCAATTGAATATTTGAAGCGCACGGATCAAAGTTGTTTGAGCCGATTGTATAGCGAGCCGACGCGGCAGCTCTACGCACACAGCTTTGGTCGCTTATGTGTGCGTGAAATTAACGAAGAAATACCTATAGTTGACTTTGCGCGCAAGGTGTATACGCTCTTAATCTCGAGCCTCATTCATATGTAGCGAAACTCATTTGATCCAAGTTTTATGTATTAATTATGAATTTTAACAAAACATTTACGCGAGGCTTAAACTGTGTCTAATTAATTAATTAACTGTGTCTAATTCATATTTGTTTTTTTCTGAATATTATGTTGCAACTCCTGTAAGCCAGGATCAACAGTGGCGCGCATTGTAATGATACTGAGCATTGAAGCTCGGTGGGTCTCTGGGAATGTCTAACTTGTCATTAACCTGCAACAAAATTTGTCATGAAGTAAATAATAGGAGGGGTTGGAAATAAAACTTAAAGTATATTGCCTGCTTACTGATTGCCTCGGTAGTGCTGATGTACTATGGTACGAATGGGACGCCGATGTCTCGGGTTCGGAACCCGGATCCTGGGACATATTGGATTTTTCTATACATGAATAGCCCGGGATCAGGATTTTGTGCCCGATATGGCGATAGGCTCGCTCCCCTTTCACATAATTCATATTTGATATGTGTTCCGTACACAAAGCGAAAAATGGGTGTCCTAGTAGCATCTCTGTATACCCTTGTGTGAAAAAGGCGTGAGCTTATGAATGTATGATAAAATAGTATAACTATCTCATTGAAATTAGATCTTACGTTTTCTATGTCCTATATCATGCCAGCTCTAAAGCCCGCGTTATGCAATATACAAGACTTTGGCTCAAATATCTTTGACGGGTTTTAGTCTAGTTTCGAAAAATCTATTATTCTCACTTCAAGACATATCTCTCGACCTGATACAATGTATGAGACTGTTGCGTGCACATAATTAGCAGTATTTATGTTATTCTAAAACTGTCAAACATAAATCTCCAATTACAATACAAAGGCACATCCGGCACCCGTCGCATAAAACCTATGTTATTCATGATGCCCTACTGTTTCCGAACGATTTTAAATGAATTAAACTAATTACAGTTTTTCCAACATCGATATAAACCAGCGGGGTGCGGTCAGGTGAAAATATCTTGGATGTTTCCGTTGCAATTGTATTGAATACTTTTAAAGGTTAGTTTATAAAAAGTTTGATAGCCTAAAGCTATTGGATTTTTGCTTTGTGTAGTTATTTTATTTATATACAGTTTATAGCACAGAAAAATGCAAATAAAACTAAAATCACACACATAAAAGTAAAATTGGCGGTCTTATCGCTCAAAGGCTTCTACAGTCTTACATGCCTCCATGGGTTTATTGTGGTGTGTATAGTAAGTGTTATTGCGGAAGATTATGAAATGGGTTATAGGGAAATCTTGGATATAGTTGAAAATATGTTGTGATAGGTGCTAATACGCACGATTTTAAGGGAGATTCTGAAATTGATTTAAAAAATCAACGAGGTTTAGTAGTGAAAAATACCAACATATATGTGGTGGACCATAGATACAGTGATTATTTTGTGTGATCCATCACTGGTATGAAATGCTATTATTCATAGTAAGTATGGTGGTTTAAAAAGTGACTTATATAAACCACATATCCAATTAAATTAAGTCAAATGAATCCAAGCGAAGACTTCAATAGCCTTTTCTACTAATGATTTTGTACTAACTACTAAACAAATAAAATTAATATGCAATTCATTGTTTACAAAACACAGGCTTTACAGCTTTCATTTAGCTCAGTAACGAGTTAATAGGATGATGCGAGTAGGCGGACTGTTGACCGCGGCTTCCACCGGCTTGCAACTAATGAGTCACGGGACCGCGGCTTGTGGTCCGGGACTCAATTAGCGAAGCAAAGCCGGGCTTGTATTGATCTGTTCTGTCAAATCAGCGGTGTATGACGGCTCATGGGATTTGATGTTTAACTAGGCGTGTCCACGTGGTTGTCTTATTACTCATTTGTCCGCAGATTTGTTCGCTTGATTTATCAAAGCAATTGTTTGAGTTAAAGTGTTCGAAGATTTTTGATAATATTTGTAAAAAAAATTACTAATTTAGTTTTTTTAAATATGATGATATTAATAATTGTAATTGGAATTCTACATTAATTAATGATGAAAATCAAAATAGTTTTCCAGACTGTCAAAGTGAATTATCTCAAAACTATGGTGATCCATATCAATATTGCGATACATGATACACTATTTAATACGGGAAATTGCTTTCCATCCACAAAGGAGCAAGTGTGTCTGCTGTCAATATGTTCAATTATAATTCTTGTAAATAGAAATTATGAGCCGCAATCATTATAGTTTATCACAAAAGGTAAATAAATAATTGCACATATTACACCTTGCACTTTAATACCCCAACCGATTGATTACTCGAAGCCTAAGTAAGTCGTTGCTCGCGTTATTTTTATCATTTTACATTCTCATTAAAGTTTTAGATTGTGCGTTTCCACTTTCTACGTAATAAGGTGCTTATTTAGCACCTTTTAAAGTCATCTTCTTCTTCTTCTATCTAATTAATTCTTCATTTCGCCTGTTATTCAGCATCCTCAAGAATAAGGCTATTTGCCCTCATATCATCCTTGACGACATCTAGCCAGCGGTTCTTTGGTCTACCCCTCGGCCGAGTTCCGGGAACATGGAGGCTTAAACTCTAAAATAAAAATACGACAAGCAATAAGTGCCTTCAATTTATCAGCTCTCAAACTTCTATAACAAATCCAAATTTAATCAGTAGAGGGCATAGTTCCTAATTAGCGTTGCGCAACAGCTTTCCAATCTTCATGGAAGTAAATTTCACGGGTAATTATCACTTTGTTTTTTTCACGTTGGCAACACTATACGTGTCATCGCCATAACTCAGTGTTTTAATAACACGCCGGCGGTTCGGCAACATTATTTTTGCACGAAGATGCGCTCCGGTGCAATTTTTTATGGGATGGTTTGTGTTGCGAGAGGTGGCGGGAGCGGTTTTCTGAGTGGGTTCAACAGGGTGAATGGGTAAATAGTCACTCTTGTTGTGTTTCTATTACAAGCATTTAAGTGAACTGCCAAATTTATTTAGATACTTATTTATCCTATTTTTATCATGATAATTATTGATAAATATTTTTATATGAATATCATGGTTGAGTTGGGTCCATTTATCATGTTTCGATTCGTTTATTATATTTTAATTATGGCATGAATAAAAAGGGAATCAGGCGCTTCTTGTGTTTTATAAATATACTTTGCTAGGTTTTAAATTTAGAGAGAAAAGTAAGACATTAGGCAGGCGACCTAATGTAGTTATTCCAAGCAGCTGTTAAATACGAATAGGTTTAAAATAGAGTAAAATATTTGCCTCCTCTTATCATTCTTATCTTGAAAAATGCCTCAGTCTCTGAATAATATTCCGCTCAGCGGGCGTCGCTCACACCACAGCGTAACGTAACAACCGTTGATTAACTTACGCATTTCGGATAATTACGTACTGATAAACCAAGCAAATTGTTCGCGAATTATCTGCGCTGGGCGTCTCCGTGATGAATATCATCTTACCTCCCAAAAAAATGCCTTCTTTTTTCCCCTCACTGACAAACTGTCACCGTAATTGCCTCCTGTTAATTACACTACGCGTATTTTGAAAGTTTTTTTTTCGCGTTCCTCGAATTTTAAAATGTACCTCGATGATCAAAAACACTTAAATAGAGCGCCAATGAATTATTTATTTACCCTTATTAGCGAGGATCGAGAATTTGTGTTAAATAAAGATGTGTGGTTTCGAATTTATGTGGTCTTTGGTGCTATTTCGAGATCTTACTTCAACGTTGGATAGTGAGAGGAACAGTGTATATATTAGCAACTGATAGGCGTGAGGTAAAATATATACTCTATTTTTTGTTTATATTTTATAACCCGAATAGACTAAAGAGCATAATTCAATAGTAACAGTCTCACAATTAGCTAGTATTTTCTAATAATTATTGCGCGAGTCATGTGTGTATTGTATTGTATAGTCAATCACCACGCACTAAAACGGTGAAGGAAAACATCGTGAGGGAACCTGCATACCATAGCGATTTATAAAATTTCTATGGTATGTAAGTCTGCCAACCCGCACTAGGCCAGCGTGGTGGACTATATGGCCTAACCACTCTCAATCGTACTCTTGATTGTAGAGGAGGCCCGTGCCCTGCAGTGGGACGAATATGGGCTGATACAGATTTACCACTTGTTAGAAGATTTTATTAATATCTGTGCTGTCAACTGCAATAAGCCATCTATGATTGTAAGACTATACAGGGTATATCAAGACTGCTACCGAAAACGAAGTCGGGTGGTAGTCTAAGTGACTTCAGACACAATGCAACAGAAAAAGTTGCAAAAAAAAGCGACAATTTTTTTTTTGTTATTTTTTTCCTATGGCCATATTTGGGTGGTAAATACATTTTTTCCTAAAATAATAGTGTATACCCTTTTATTTATAAATACTCTAAGGTATAAAAGAGTTTAAATTATTATTTTAGCAAAAACTATGGATTTACCACCCAAAAATGACGATATTTAAAAAATCATAAAAAATAATTGTCGCGTTTCTATGCGAAATTTTTAATTGCATTGTGTTTGTAGCCACTAAAACTACCACCCGGCTTCGTTTTCGGTAGCTGTCTTGAGATACCCGGTATAATAAATAACAATTTATTTGATTATTTCTGCGTCTTTTTTAACCATTTACAATTTACCCGACATTTATGTTTCATATGACTAGAAAGTCATATGAAACATAAATGTCGGGTAAGAATACCAGGGCCAAATATAAGTTATTTTTATATTTTTTTATATTTTTAAAGTATTTTATTATAAAATATAATCGTAGGTGTATTTAGGTAATAATTGTATGCATAGATATAAGATTATATGTATGGATTGTAAACATTACCCAAAGCCTCGTTATTTAATTTAAAATGTGATAAGTATGTCAGTACATAAGTAAGTGATACGTTAATGGCTATGTTAAAGATTGAAGGTGACCAATCAAATCCCATATACGTATTTATTTTTAAACAAAAAGTTTATTTGGTTTAAGTTCTCGTATAACCTAGATGGCTTTTAATTAAATAGCTTATAAGAATTTGAAGCTTTTGATAAACAGTATAATAAGATTTGCTATTAACTTCGAAGATATTTGAAAAATTAAATTGTTTGTTGAAATTATCCTGCTTAGAGACGGAGACGTTATAATTGACTCCAGCCAACGTTCAGGTTCAATTTCTACCGAATTAATTCCAATACTTTAATTAAATTAATTCCACAGAATTTCAGATTACTTTTAAAATGCAATCACAGGAAAATTTCACAATGCAGGTGTAATTTGTAAGCTATATGAAACGACACATAATATAATAACGTACATAAATGGCAAGAAACAGCGAGACTGTGCCAAATTTACGCGTCAATCATCGATTACTCCTCATCCAATTATAGTGACACGTTAAAACCGGGTCGAATTTTAACAATACATAAGCTAAATACATCGTTATTGCTACACGTTAAAGTCTAAAATGACATGTACAAATTTACAAATAGCCGCAAGTTGTATGCCCAAAAATCACCGGGTATGAAATTCTTACAGGCCTCTGTTTACTTTAAAACAATCACTGCTAATTATCGCATCCAATTTAATATCCTACGTTCGTCCTGCTCTGACGGTATGCGGATAGAAAGAGATGGTGAATGAGGTGATACAAATAAATCGCCCTTATAAAATTTTACGACATAATTTTTGTTCGCGCGTGCAACGGCTGCCGGTGTGATATGAGGCGAGTTACTTTCTCGCGGACACATAGCATCACGCGGAAATTATTAGTTGCGGCTTCTAAGAAAACTGTCAGGGGTAACTTAAAGGTGCAATTTTGTTTGGGAAACGTTTATGAAGTTTATTTATTTACGTGAAATTTAAAGTCGGCAACTTGCTCTATTAGCTTTGGAAATTCGCAGAATCTGCTTGAGAAATATTTTCTTGGGCTTGTTTCACACCAGAGAAGATTGCGTATCTTCAAAACTGTTTATTGTGCACAGTTAAAATCAAACTGGACAGCGTTTTAATACGTTTAATTTGTATTGAGAAAGTTATTATAACTTTAATAATTATTTATTATTAGTTTTAAACACATTGCTACTTTTGAAATAAAAGGATTTAAATCTATTTGAAAAAAATAAATAAGACACGGCATCAACGTACGTTCTGAAACATTATATATAACAAGGGTTTGTTATTTTTAGCAGATAACATACTGATTGAATTATAAAACATACCTGATTTATATATAAGTTTGTAATATATTTTTCTACTAGGCTGTATAGGATATTTATGTTCACCTGACATGGTTTGCAATAGTACGCCAAAGAACGATTCTAAGTTTCCCCTAATGAATATTATGTATGAATGGGTATAGTTTACCTTATCAGCCACAAGGCTTTACAAGATCTAATCTAATCTGAGGGTTTCCTCTACTATAGTTAAATAAATACATCCAATAGTCTCGTACATAGTCCTGACTTAACGTTAAGAGCGAGTCTTGCGTCCTACGTATTTGAAATTACACGACACTTTTCGTTCCATCAAACACCCAGATCCAAAACAAATACCTAGGGATTATACAAATATTTGTCTCGGTTCGGGAATACAACCCGCGTACTATAGTTTCATAGCCGGCGTCTTACCAACTTCGCCACAATGGCTGTCAAACCATAACAACTTCAAAACCTAAGGGTACAATAGATACGCAAAACATATTAATCGAGATATATCCACGAAAATGATTGTTTTCCAAACAGATCTCATTACATAGAGCGGATAAACAAGGTAATATTTAGTGGATACAAATGGCCCCCGGTCGGTCAGGGGTCATTGTGTTGTGTCGTGTGTCGTATGTCGTATGTCGTGTGTTGTATGTGTTGTTGCTCGGCCACATTGTCGCGCCTCTATGGACGCGCTTATGATGATAAATGTGCGGACCGCATTGTGTCGCGAGTACCGTCCGCATGTCACAATTAATTGTCAATTTTATTGTTAGTATAATGTTTATGAAGTTGCATGGCTTAAGAAAAGTATGAAGCAATAAATCGGTTTATGTTGTCGAATTTTGGAAAATGTCAATAGTTTGTCTATTCGACAATTTTGTCATCATTTAAAATGCAATTAATAGGATTCTCTTTATTATAACTTACCGCGTCCTTCGCGACAGCCCATGAAGAAAATCTAGAAAATATATGATTGTAACTTGAATTTTTTACACAATGTAAATTCCTCTACCGAGCCCTGAATTTAATTTAAATTCCCTCCCTGGCCTCTTGTTTCAAGCAATCAGTAAAGTAAGTTGTCGTGTGTGGGCTTATCAAAAATCAGAGCGCTTCTCGCCCTAGGATGTCTGCTGCTACCCATAATGCGTGTAAAAATCACTGAGGGACTGAGTCAGTATGCAGACACAGGTTGTTGAGGACCCGGCTCGGCCACACCACCCGCAGCGTGCCAGGCTTGAACGCCAGTGACAATGACATACCAATTTGGGTTTCCCCTGGGGTACCGCAAAGGAAGCTTAATGGCTTTGCCTCTTGCATAAAAAAATCTATAATTGATTTGTGAATTAATTGATTTTACAAAATTCATGATCTTTGTCGTAGTCTTTAGTAGTCGAAGAGCTCAAAGTTATTTAGAGTTAATTCCAAAAGTTAAATATAAATGTTATATCACTCTCATGTTGATGATTATGCTGACGGTACACACATGTGACTGGTGTATTTAAGACCGCGCACAATGTTTTCGGAGGTGACCACACTTTGTCCATCACGCTGTCCCTCGGATGGTATTGTGCAATCACAAGCGTTTATTATGTTTGTTATTGATATTCATGTCTCCTTGTGACGTAACTGTGCCACGTATAGATCCAAATATTTTGAATTTTGATCATTTGATCAGTTCCTTCTATAAATGGAAAATCAGTGAATATTAGAACATGTATTGGACCTTTGTAATCGACCTTCTACGTTCGACGTTTCTATGGAAAGGTATATTGAAGGCTTGTATTTTTGACTGGGTCGTTATGTTGCTCTATTTCAATCGCAAAAATTAATTTGACTTAAAATGTTAATATAGGAAAATAGAGATTTCCTCTCTCATTTTAATTTCCCGTATCCTCAGCGGGATGAATTTTATATTATGAGTGTAGGTTGTATGTTTTCATACAGCTTAAAAATTGCTGCGGAATATCCATAGTTATGCACGCCCCTTCTTCACAATGGAATATAAAAAAATTTTAATAAAATTAAATTATGAATACATAATACAAAACCTAACGCCATAGAGTTACTTCGTTGGCTATTAAATACAATCAAGCGCACCTGCCGTACTCGGGCGTGGTAAACAAAACGCATTTTTTAATAGTTATGCAGAAATATTCAAATGGCTCGAATGAAATAGATGAAATCTAATACGCACATGTTGACACGCCTATTCATCGGAAATTATACATTAAGAGCTAGTGGATGGTTCTGTATTTAATAATTAAATATGTAATCGTAGATTAAAGGACTGACAGAAACAGTAGAATATTGGTATGTGTTTTCGGGTGATGAATAATTAAGATTTATAATTAGATAGAAAATGTACATGAATTGATATCGATATACCGCGAAGACATTGATGATCATGAAATTAATGAATATGTTTTACATTTTGTATTTCGTTTTGTTTTAAATAAACTATCTTTCGTTTTCATAATTAATATGAAATTCAATAGGCACAAAAAATTCAATGTCGATAAGAAATGTCTTTAATTCTTTTAAATACATTAATTTTTCAATGTACCACTGTTTTTTATTTAATATTTATACCAAGCCTTGAACTACCTATTTGCTCTGATGATCGTGATTGTCTTTATTGTTCGTTCGTTTCAATAAAATAAGTTATCCAAGTACAGTTTTCGAACTTTAAGGCTTGCAAAGTTAGGTACTTTATATATTTGGATGACGCAATATTACGTCATGTTTTACGAGTTGTACTACAATGTGGAAAGTTGCTTTGTGTCTGATACGTTTTCATTTTTATGTGATATTGCGTTTCTCTTGACTGTTTCACTTTGTTATTTCGTCGGACAATTGAATTCCAAATTTTTGTTTTTCAAACTTGTTGTCATTTTTATATTTATTGGTAGGTAATTCATATTTTTGCATTTGCATGTCATTTTTGTAATATTCATTTAATTATATACATATATTTATTTAATTTATTAAATTATATTAAATAACTATTCGAAAATATACGAATCCATTAAATAAATTAAGAACCTATTCGGAAGTTTTCAAAATCAGAAGTCTATTTAAATTACGTTATTTAGTATTAAAACTAGAAAACTTTACGTTTATTAGCATATCCATATTGTGAGGTTCTCTTAAATGCACAGTTATAATAAGAATATAATAAATATTGATGAGTATGTACGAAGAACATTGTCAGCAATATATTGATGAGTATGTACGAAGAACATTGTCAGCAATATATTGATGAGTATGTACGAAGAACATTGTCAGCAATATATTGATGAGTATGTACGAAGAACATTGTCAGCAATATATTGATGAGTATGTACGAAGAACATTGTCAGCAATATATTGATGAGTATGTACGAAGAACATTGTCAGCAATATATTGATGAGTATGTACGAAGAACATTGTCAGCAATATATTGATGAGTATGTACGAAGAACATTGTCAGCAATATATTGATGAGTATGTACGAAGAACATTGTCAGCAATATATTGATGAGTATGTACGAAGAACATTGTCAGCAATATATTGATGAGTATGTACGAAGAACATTGTCAGCAATATATTGATGAGTATGTACGAAGAACATTGTCAGCAATATATTGATGAGTATGTACGAAGAACATTGTCAGCAATATATTGATGAGTATGTACGAAGAACATTGTCAGCAATATATTGATGAGTATGTACGAAGAACATTGTCAGCAATATATTAGATGGATCGAATATACGACCGAGGTATTTATTGCCATGAAGTTATTAACAAATAATTCTCTATTAAATTTACATGCGTTTTGTTCGACAGCTAAAGGATATAAAAATTAATGTTATGCCATTAAACCATTACTTTACTCAGTTATTTACATCTTATAGTTGTTATTTTTTTTAATAATTTAACCCTCACGTCTGTCTTCGCCCGAGTCAAAATCATAATGGATGATTCCCGTCATGTGTTAGGTTTTCTGACGAAGGTAAAATACTTCCTCTTACAAAATGCACCAATCTGCTTCCTACCAGATTTATTTTATTAGAGCTTGTATTATGGAATATTCCAACCCGATGCATACAACTCAACTTCTTACAACATTCCTGGATGAATTATTCCCGGATGATAATAGGGCAAACAAACGAACATTATGTCGTATTGGGTTTGTAAGAAATCCAAATATAAAAACTTACACTACTACAATTTTTCAATCACCCTAAAAAAACATCCAAACCTGTCCATCCGTGACGTCACAACAGACAGAAAACAGTTTTCAAAAATAGAACACTCGTCATTGTTCAAACGATATCAAAACATGAATTGAAACAAGAATTGTGCATAATTCAAACACCAGCGTACCATTCAAGTGAACTGTCATTTTATATCAAAAGAATGTTCTAATTAAATAAATATAAATATGTATGGTATAATGATGTGTTTGCTTGCAGGTCAGTTTCGACGGTAAGGTCGGTCAAGCATGCGTTGGTAATTGCATCCATTACGCATGATTTAATTGGCTAGGTCTTCGGGCCTGTATGATTGATTTATTTGTGTCGCTTTTATTGTTAATTGTGTTATGAAGCTGCGCGGCGCGCCATCTGTCGATATATTCAGTAACAGGCGATCTTAATTAATGTTGTTGTTTTGTATTAAGTAATGTGATGTGTGTTGTTTTTTTTTCTACAATTAGTAATATTACTTTTTTCCATAATCTGGTGCTATTATACATCATAATATTATCGTCATCAACACGCTGTTATTTTAGGTATCGCTGATGTAATATAGACTAAACACATTCCGTTAACAGAATCACAACTTACAAGACACTTATCAAATACAAGTTAGTGGTTGGTACTAATTAATACTAATCTACGGTACTAATAATTTGTATTAGATACTTAAAGTTTCATATCACATATGATATCCACAAACCTATTATCCATTCAAACATAAATTTCATGCAAATCTTTGCTCAAAAGATGGATAATTTGTTAAAATATATTAGATATTAATTATCTGAAATAAACAACGCTGAATATTACAGCATATACTCGTTGTTGCCACAAGAGAGAATGGCGTCCACCTGATGGTAAGATATACGACCGCTCATGGACAATAGCAAAACCAAACAACACCTTGAATTACGAAGCTATGCTTGGCATTCCACTGCGCTCACCTTCCCGAGACATAAGATGTTAAGTCTCAATATGTCCCGTAGTTACTTTGGCTGCAATGTCCTTCAATCCGAAACACTACAATGCATTTAAATTGCCGTTTGGCGGGAGAAATAGACATTGCGGTGGTGCCCACCCAGGTGGCTTCTCACATATGAGAGACCTACCACCAGTGATAACACATACCAATTATTGCAAATAATGCACTAATCCATATACCAAATATCCCGACCAGGTTCAATATTGTATGCGTGGTTGCCACAATTTCGGTTGTATCCGACGTCCAGCGCATCTGCCCACGTGCTTTCGTTTTGTACGGGACACGTGTACAATGTTTATGTACCGCTCTCAATTGTTTCTTGTAATACATCTGCGAAGCCTTTATGATGCTTAATGTACTCGGTTCTCGAGGTTTACATCTGATATTTTTGTTTGTTTTTGTGGTAAGGTAAATTTATTTTTGTGAAAAAGATATAAATGTAAATTCATGTCTATTAACCGACTTCAAAAAAGGAGGAGGTTCTCAATTCGACTGTATGTTGTTTTTTTTTATGTTTGTAACTTCGTTTCTCTGTACTGTGTGAACCGATTTCGACCATTCTTTCTTTGATTGAAAGCTGTTGCTTGTCATTTGGTCCCATAAAAATATGGTGAAAATCTGAGCAATATCTTCGGACCTATAGATATCGGATATATAGATATTTAAATTAATATAAGGCATAGGTCCTACATGTTTGGTACTTTGCGGCCCGCCTTCGATATGTTATGCATATATTTTGATTTGTTGGCTAGTCAAGTCATTAAGCAAATTAATCAACAAGCGCAAGTTCCGTGAAACAAATATTATTTTTTTGCTTTGCAGTGGTACTTATTATTTAGTTATATTTTGGTTTTTAGCGGTTTTTTGTTTTGAAGTCGGTTTTTATTTTTTTGTTGAATACAGAGGAGAAGCTTACGTTAATCAAATATTGTCTATTGCTGAAAATATTCCTCCCTCAACTTGTGGAGGTCCACATAAATGTCTCAAAAACCTAGTAATCCATTGCGAGTTGCGACCTTTTTGAACCACATATATTATTATTTTTTACTAGCGGACGGCCCGGCTCCGCCCGGGTGCAGGTACACTTTTCAAAAAAAATTCAATACCGACTATCAATTTAGAATATCGACCAATAGGACCACGAAAAAATACCTCGTATTTGCTAGATTTTTCACTCCTATAGGTCATATCGTGATGATGTATAATCTATAGCACTCCTCGATAAATTACTTGCTCAAAAAGTTTTTTTTTAATTCAAACCATGAGTTCCTGAGATTAGAGGTAACAAATTAACAAGCAAAAAACGATATATTAGTATAAATGTAGTTTAGAGTATAAAGGAATTAAAGTTGAAAGACTACAAGGAAAGTACAGTTTTTTAGATATATTGCCGGCTGGAACTTATGTTTGACACACACAGCACAAGTTACTGCTTAGTTTCAGCAGTAAGTTAAGTGATAGTTTTATCAGAATGTTCTTCAAATGTGCTCACCTGATTACTTCAACTTAAATTATACTAATAACCAAAAAAGCAATAATCCAGCTCACATTGACTGGGTCATATTGACTTACAAAACAGTAACTCAAAAAATATTTTCAAATTCTAAACGCTACAAATTTTTGTAATGTGAATCGGTCCCCCACGGTTTCCCCACCAATTAGGAGCAAACCCGTTGGGGCTAGATGTTTAAAATGCGTTGTTAATGGCGGCGCCAGCACACCAAGGCCCGCAATTACCTCGCTATCTGGGTCGAGACACTCTTGCTTTACGCATTGCGATAGAAAAAACAACATCATACCTATGGGTGAATTCAGATGTGCTAAGCTAAGATTTTGGTGGACAATAGCTGGATAGCAAATCTCTTTCTATCTATCTCGACCCGTACCAATGAATTACTGTTCAATCTACCATTTTGCCTATGGAATCTTCGGTTGTAAGATATAAAATATGTTCAACTTTCAATTTCAAAACTGTCAAAGAATTTTATCGTTGTCTTCCATAAGGAACTTATGACGTAAAAATGATAAGTTTTTGTGGTTGAGAATTATTAATATTATGTTTTATATTTATAGTACATATCAAGATATATAGTGATTAAATATAACGAATAAAATTAAAATAGTACAATGGGTGGCCATATCGCATTGAGCAAATAGAAGAATTGAATTGAGAACCAAACTTAGGAAGATGAAGTCATAGAGCCTAGTTTCTTGCTAGTGGATTAAAAGACGATTAAAATTTGACATTTAATTAACTAAATCACTACATAATGCAATATAAATATGGATACAGTTCTAAATAAATAATTTATTTAAAAATACTTGAATTGAATTAACTGCTATCTGATCTAATCTGTAAATTGTTGGAACAAAAACTAGGCTCCACATTATGCAAACCTACTTTACCCTGCTATTTAATGATTTTATAAACTTCAAATGAGCTTCTCTCTTCTAAACTTCTTCAAATAACGGTCTTCTAAAATGCTGTATAGAGCTGGGTCGATCCACATATTAAGACGAACGTGAGATCCACAAATATAAAAATCTTGCGTATTTTCTGCTACCAAAAAAGGCTTGCATCTTAATGTGGCCATAACCACGATACAAGAGTTGCATTAAAGATGCAACTCTTGGGACTAATAGCTGCACTAAGAGACGTTGAATGTCAGTTAAATAGTTCCCTATTATAGATTAATATAGATTTTAGTATGTTCGTAAGTTGTTTGGTGTTCAATAAAGTATTTATAAATAAATAAATAAATTATCTCCGTAAAATCTACATTAAGGAATCATTTAATTGACATTAAATGTCTCTGAGTTCGGCAGTAAGATACTAACGTGGCATAAAATGATATAGGTAGTAGACAATATAGTGTGTGTATTAAAGGAATAAAAAACATCGCGAATTCTCTGTATGTGAGAGAAAACCTAAAGAATTACATAGAAATATTTATTCCGTTAATTCATACAATTTAAATGTAGTGTGGGACGTCATGCTGTTCGATGGACCGACACGATGAATTGAAAAGGCCTACGCATAGCGGATGCCTGAAGGCTGCTCATGATGGTTATGGGGGAGGCCCAGTAGTGGACGGTGATAGGCTGCACTACTGGTACTATACTGATGGTGGGTCTATCATATGTGACGGACCGCCTGGGTAGGTACCACCGCAATTTTTATTTCTCCCGACAAACACTACTATTGTATTTCGGTTTAAAGGACATTGTAGCAAGGGTAACTACTGGACATGTTGAGATTTAACATCTTATGTCTCAGGATGGCGAGCGCAGTGGAACGCCAAGCATTGCTTTGTAATTCAAGGTGTTGTTTGATTTTGCTATTGTTGATGAGCGGTCGTATCGCTTACCATTAGGCGAACGGCATGCTTGTATCGTCATTCATTGAAATAAAATAAATGAAAATGCCAACATGGTGGATCAAATTCTGAGCCTCACAATCATAGCAGAGTCCATGCTCAGAAGTGAGATGTTTTTATGCTGATATAATAAATGATTGTTACAGCTACATTTTGACGTCTTCGCAAAGACGAATGCACATTCCGAATACTATAAATGTCGGCGTCTCGTGTTTTTCCTTTCACTAAACTATTTAAGATGTGATCTTCGTCACGCCCGCTCGTACTCTCCTAATCTGATGGATGATTTACTTCATCGTCTATCTGCGCTATAATTGATCTATAAAACACATAAAAACACTATTTTTGACGTGACATGTACACACTCTTTCGATGGGATAAAATTTATGCTCTACCTCAGAATACATCATATTTTTACAGGCAGATTTTCATAAGAAGTTCAATTTACTTTATGTGACTATATTGCTTTCAAAAATCTCATAAAGTTGCTTGGGAGTTTCGACATTAACTTAGCATAGATATTAACATAGCCCAGTTTTATCCTCCTATTCAATTTGTGATGGTAGTAAACTTTGACACTATAGGTACTAATACCATATATACCTACTATTTTTTTAATAATATGCAGTTGTAAAACAATGTCATTTGTATTAAATCAACATTGTGATAACACAATCCATCTGCTCCATTTGTGTAATATTTTGTGGAGATTCTGCACGACCAATGATTTGTTAAGTGCTAACTCGTAAAGGTGGACATCGGCGAATTAATTAGTCAAATTATAAATAAAAATTGTCTGTTATAAATATATTGTAAATGCAATGGAAATATCAGCATTAACAGAAATATTATGGTATTTCCGTTGCAGAAACGTAAAGATGTATTCACAATGTTTTAAGGTTGATAATACTATGAATATATTTATTTGATAAACTAATAATCACTGTATCTTATGGCCTCATTAGATATTAATGTTTCTTCTTTAACGGATGGATTGCAAACTAACTTCTCTTTCTGTTCTCATACTAATTTCTATCTCATTACTAACTCTATGCTTTTTCTATTTGTCCCTTACAGAAACTGGAATATTCGTTGCGAAGCAAAAGGGCAAAGGTATGTGCTTTCTATCTTCTTTAAACTTTTCTTTTCAATTCTAACTATTCTTAATTTAATATCAACTTCTTTCTCACTTTTATAATATTTTAAATAGCAGTTTAATTTATTTTTATTATTCTTGAAATAGTTATTTGTTATTTTTATTTTAACACTTAATTGTACATACACGTAAAAGTATAAGCTGTATTGTTTAAACAAATTTCTACCAGACCACAATGGGATGGATGATGGTGCGGGATTGAACCCACAGCCTCAGCCCTCACGTTTCTCAGCTGGAGTCTCACCAACTGCGCTACGGAGTCTGTCAAATTCCTTTTAGCGTTAGGAAACTAACATTTCTTCATTATTCATGAGCGTTTAGGCTTTTAAAACGGTTATGGGAAATGAACTCAGGAAGTAAGATTTTAGTAATTAGTAGATACAATTGTCCCTATCCATGTCCAACGAAAGTTTTTTTTACTGCAAGTAATGACGAGACGGGCTCGATGGTAAACGATACGGCCACTCATGAACAGCAAAACCAAACACCTTGAATTACAAAGCAATGCTTGGCATTCCACTGAATTACTGCATTAAAACGCAGCGCAAAGTCGAGTGCTGTTAATGTATCTATGATTTATACGCGCGCGGGCCGTCCGCCATTTAATTATCGGTGTTATTATGATATTATGTGCTGTTACGCGGCGACGGCGTCGCGCCGACTTCTGATTATATCTTACTGTTTGATTTAGTTTTGTTATGATGGATTTAATAGTTGACTGCCTCGGTGGCGTAGTACTACGGTACGGTTACAAAGCTGTGCTCTCGGGATCGAATCCCGGGTCGGGCAAACTTATGTTGGATTTTTATATTAATTATCAGCCCGGAGTCTGGATTTTCTGCCCGATAAGGCGATAGGCTCGCCCCCTATCACATCGTGGGACGGAACAAACAAGGCGAAATGTGGGTTTACTAGCATCTCTGCCTACCCCTTTTGAAAGGCGTGAGTTTATCTATGTTTATATGCATGTATGATTTAATGGTTGTAGGTGGTAGGCTACGGAAACTGCTTACCATCAGGCAGGCCGTATGCTTGTTTTGCCACTTTAATCGTATAAAATAAAGACTAATAACACGTATAACTCATTGTTATTAGGCACTGGGTAGCACAGCATACATCTTATGTGTTATAAAACATACGTGTAATTTTTGCTTTTAATTGGTAAAATAAGGTTCTGTTTGTTGGTAATTTACTAAAAAGGAAAACGTCTTTAAGGCTTCCATCATAATACTCAAGTAAATTCCTCCTTGAAAAACACATTCCACTAACCTCACGCAACATGCCCTAAGGGCAGACAGAACATATTACAAGAATTAATTTTAGTACCTTCCAAATGTAGGCTAAAATCTGTCACATATTTATGACATTTATAAATCATTTACACAGTAAATGAGCGCGCAATTTATTCAAATGTGCGTAGATTAAATCTATACGAACATTCGGTAAGCTTATCCAGAGTAAAGGGGCATATTGCCTTACATGTTTAATTAGAAGTACAGAAGCCGCGCGCCCTTTTTGAAGACTAATGTTGTTATGTGGCTGGGAAATAGTCAAGTTTTTTATATTGGCTCGAAAAGGGAATTACGCCCGAATACTCAAACGCGACTTAAATATTATGTTGTACTTAACTACGCAAATCCCGCTTAAATGTACTGACTAAGTGGGCCGTGTTCAATAAACAGCAACTTAATATTTGAATGACGTTTGAGTATTCGGGCGTTAATCTACCAGATTGAGATGAGATGGTAGGTAAATGATGTGTTATTATGCTAGATGAACCTGAAACTCGATACATTTGTGTGAGTGGCTTGGTGACCACTATCGCGCACCGTGGTTGCAATTTGTAAACGACAGCCTCCATGGCGCTGTTGGATAGACGCCGGCCCTGAAACGAGAGGCCGCGGGTTCAATTTCCTCACCAAGGCAAATGTTTGTGTGGCACAACCAGTATTTACGAGTACCTATTTAAGTGACTATTGGGTGTATTTATTGTAAACCGATACAGATGTTTTTCCATTAGGAAACAAAATGCAGATTGCATACTTTTTCTAGTTGCCTTACGTTCGAATGATTTGTGGATAAGATCTGTCTATTATTGGGACACCGTGTCTCTTAAAAAATCTCGTTAAGTTCCAAATTAACAGCCTGATGTTTCGTTCAGCCAGTGAATCCCCAAGTATCTATTGCGGATCATTTTAGACAGCGATGCTCCTCATTAGAAGTAAAAAAACTCACAAAAATCAGAGGCATCTTTTATTACTTCTCTGGCGAAAACATCCTTGTGAACCGGGTGCATACATGCAAATACATGCATACATAAAATCACGCCTTTTCACAGGAGTGATAGGCAGAAGTGTTACCTGGACACCCACGTGTCATCTCGTGTTTTCCGACCTAGGATATGATAGGGGGCGAGCCCATTGCCATATCAGACACAAATACCTAGTGTGTAACATCTTACACATTCATGAAACCATTTTCATCGAGTCTTTATAAAATCGCTACCGCTTTGCTTATCGTCCTGCTGTTTCCATGGCCTCTACAATTTCACTTTAGTGTTGAAGTGTAGTGGTGTTGTGAGTTGACGTTACATCATTTGGACAATTTACGAGTGCGTTAACGTTGTTTATGAGTGTCGCGCGACGTTCGCGGGAATCACCTAACGCACTGATTTTTTGCTTCTTTAATATAGTAGGTATAGGAGCGGTTTAGTTAAATCTTATGGAAGAGTTTCTTTTTTGTTTTCTGGCACTGCATAGTGACTGAATTGCACCTGGTGGTAAGTGCAAATGCCGTCCAAATAAGAGTGTCGAATGGCATCAGACGGCGGTCTCATGCCATTCGATACAATCATGCCGGCCGGCTAAGTTGCCTTTTCATGCTTCGGCGGAAGGATCCAGGATTATAGCCAGGAGGGAACACGCGTGATGGAAAACCGTTCTACAGCTAAGCGTTGGCGTGTAGTGGTGTGAAGATTGAAAAGTATTTGGCTAGGGAAAATAAGTATGTGCTGTGTGTGTGTGCGTGTGTACTGAAAATATATTTCCTCGATTCTTCATTTATGTGTTTTGAATAAATCGTTATATTATTTTTTATGATACTATTCTCAGTTGCTATTACAATTATGTGCGTATATTTTTAATTTCAGCTTAAACTTCATATTCGATTTGACATTTTCATCTAAGTCGGTAGGAAACTTATTAATAAATCATCCAATATCCATAATAAATTAATAATAAAGCACGGGATTTCTAAGTCCATAGCAGAGGATTTAACATTATACCTCAATTTTACAAAACTCCACAATTTCGGAAACTAGTGCTCATGGGTCACGATACGAACGTTGTCGGTGTCACGAGTGTTTAGTTATCTGCGGCATGTCCATCAGATAGCGAGCTCCCCGGCCCCTGTGATCTTGTGCATCTTCCGCGACCATCTAAACTGGTCGCATTCATTCATCTCACACCGCCTCGTTTGAGTGATTATGCATTATCAGCTCTCGGTATATGCTGGGTGTAGGGCTGTATGTAAATCTGGTTCGAAGGACCAAAAATATGGTGTTTTTTAAAATATGTATATACTAATTAACGCTTATACAATCAGAGATCGGTATAATTAGATTAGGTCTGCACATTAGTTCCTTGTTTGAAACTATCGGTTCGTTTAAGACTTATGCTAAAAGAAACTGTATTAGATATGTTCTTTACTTAAAACATACTTTTCTAACATTCTAAGTATTCTAAATCATATATAACAATATTTACTGGTGGAAGGTGGAAGGGTGATAGGATTGGTACCATCACAATGTCTATTTATCCCATATTGAAGGACATTGTTGCCAAAGTAACTACTGGACATATTGAGATTTAACGTCTTATGTCTCAAATTGGCGAGCGCAGTCGAATGCCAAGCATTGCATCGCTTACTAGGCGAATGACATACTCTTCTCCCCATTCATTGCAATAAAAACAAAACTAATGAAGAAGCTATCATAGGTTGTTTTTGAGTATTTAGCAGGTAATTGAAGGACTTTAAGTCCTTAAGTTCCTTAACTGTACACCTTAAAGTCCTTAAGGTGTACATTTCTTATCATGTATTGTAATATAAAAGATCATTAAAATATTAAAAAACTACCAAGGTTTGCCAAATTGACCCACATTAAGAATCGTGCGAGATTTCATAGAATGAAATTAATTGTAGTCAAACAACATTTCTTTGCAAAAGCATTTATTTTATTGCATGTGTCCAGCGCGACCGTTACGCGCAACCTGTCTGTCAACACTCAAGATGCATCTTTATAATTAATCCAAGCGTTATCATTTAAAAACCAGAAAAAGAAAGAATTATTCACATCCCAACCACTCGCTAATATCAACTCTACAACCCAAGAAATAAGCACTAAAAAAAACGCTAAATATTTATCTGTCGCCAAAAACACAAGGTTTTATTTTCGTGTTTTTAAGGTTTAAATCTGCTTTTAATTTTTATACGCTTTCATAGATTATGAAGATAGTGTGTCATAATTTAAATTGTTTTCGTTTGATATATATTATTTAGTTTCGCACCGCCAACCGCCAAAGATGTGCGGATTTCGTTTAAAAAGATAGTTATCTGTATATGTTCTTTTTCTTGTGATGATAAATACGGAGGAGATAAAAGAGAAAATATGGTGTCCTGTTGGCAGATGCCGTCGTCATCTCTACCGCTTGTTTACTTTTTGTGTAAACAATATATTTCTATACATATTGGTACCGTGGAATAGTTTTAGTTTCCTAGAAGAATTTCGCACATTCCCACGTATATAATAACAGTAAAAACATTCTAGGATTATGTGGATGAGTTGAACATTAGTAATCAAATTTATATGTGTAATTTGTAGAATAGAATAATAGTTGTGGAGAAATTTATAATTGTGATGGTGGCTGTCAAATTGAAATAGTTTTAGGAATAAAAATGAAGACTCATTTACCGTTATTTTCTATATATATGCTTATGTTTATATCCTTGTAGATAAAAATTCCATCCACATTTGGTCAGCTAATTTACACCCTCTTACAACTCAAATTACATTGCTAACAACTGCGTTCGTAACAAGATTTTAGGGTATTACCGATACTAAATTTGTATTTACTTATTTTTTTAATCGTACAATTGAGATACGAAAATACCCATCTTGGATCGGACAGGGTTTTTTGCCATACTATACTGTACTGATGACCTGTATATCAACAACTGAAGTTATAAGAGTATTTTATCTTAGTTCGTTGGCGGCTGGCTAACAAATTAAGGCTATTACTGTCGAGAAAAAAATAATTGCATGAAAATTATGAACTCCATTGGGATAATCGTCACTTTAACCCATATTGTGTTTGCAACCCGGTGTACTAATTAATAATTAAATATTAGCATATAATGACCATTCCTATTATCCTTTTCAAAACACCCGGTAATTCTCGCTAATAAACTGACCAGCGTATGATTATGAGCTTAATTACATTATGTTTTTATCGGATCTATGAACAAGTATTGATTATTTGTTGAATCCAATTGACATTTGTAAAAGTCGTGGTAATTACATGTAACAATAAAATGGGCAGTGGTATTAAACAACTTGTTAAAGCGTCTGTTAGCTCTTCGACAGCGTGGCGTGATGGTATGGGGTATTTATACTTTTTTCTGACATGTTGCACGGGATTGATTCTTAAGTTCATGCGACTTGTGTTCGATGGCAAATCATTTCTGGATTCTAGATTGTTGGATATAGCGTTAGAACGTTTGTAAGTTAGTTTCTTGTACAATCTTTACGATTTCATTAACCAGTATTAAAATGAAGTTAAGTTATAGAAACTGAATTTAATATTTCCATTTCAAAATCAGGGACTTTACTTTGCGTCAGTTAAATAATAAGCTTCGTGCATTGTTTATGGCACTCACAATTTGAACCCACTGTTACAAATGTGTTTTTCCACTTACATAAACGCAGAAGCTTTTAAAATATATTATCATACTCAAAACAACAAGAAGTACAATGTTTAAATCGAGCGAAATGTCAGTTGCACTTAGAATAAGGCCGTAGGGGATGCGTGCGCGCACTAATTTGCGTCTATATCGTAAAGTATATCGTTTAACTTGCGCCCGCGCCTTTGCTTAGATCGTAAGTGCGGCGACAGAAATGTCGACACATTATAGCGGCGCTAACGAGCCCACTGGCTGCTAGTGATGCGCTCTCATCGATAGTTTGCAGATTTTTTTGAGATGTTGCGTTTTTTTTGCTGTGAATATTTACTATTATGAAGCAATGACGCCTATTTAAAGATTAGTATTTTTTTTTGTATTTGTGATTATTTTAATTTAATTTATTGATATGTGTAGCATATTTTCATTTTTAAAGATGTAATACTTACATATACTTTAGAATTATTTTTTAATAAACTATTTTATTCTACCATATATTAACCAAATTAGCATAATAATAGTTGATTGTCTAAAATATAAAATAAAAATATCAGATATTAATCTTATCTTGAAAATTATCGTGATATCTAAAGGTGTATCTAATTTATATAGTCTCGTTCGCAGCATACGAATGCATCCTGCTAGACCACCTCAGATCAACGATAAATACCTGTTCGTATAATTCTCTTACCTCACTTGTCAAGTATAAACTTATGCAAGTGTTCCTGCGTTGATGAAAAGTTTTATTTATTCAATAATTTATAAGATACGAGTAAGTGGTACGCGTCTTCATATTATCATATAGTGTAATTTAATACGAATAGCTTGAAAAAATAAATTGTGGCAGCGTTGATTCAAAAAATTCACACTTGCATCGTGCAATCACCGATTAAAAAAGATATAAAAATAAACAAAGGCCGTGCTCCCGGGCCGGCTACAAATTGGCTCGTTATCAACCGATCGGCGGCAATAAGTCGCCGCGTCACGTCGATAAATATCGTCATATTTATCGACATCGCTACCGTCGACACGCGAGCAACCCTAACTCAGGTGACAACTACTTGTGACCGATCGCTCGGTTATTCTTGATTTAGTGCTGTGCGTACTTACGTTTGCTTAAGTGGTGTAATCAATTTTTAGATGCAGAAAAAAATGTTTTATCGCTGTTTTAGCGGGGAGCTTGCAGAGAATTAGAATGAGAACCTGTAGTAGCGAATATATCAGGGCTTCAAGTCGTGTTCAATGTAGCAGGCGATGTATAGATACATGTCATTGGCATAAACGTTACTTTATAACACCTTAAAGCCACTATTTCAATATAACCATTTATGAATATTTTTACAAAAAATAAGGATATTTATGAACTTTAAAGGATAGTGGTCGTTAGTGCTCAGGACATCTAGTTTTATCGTTGGGTCAAATTATAGCAGAATTTAAAGGAATATTTACGTTAGATTAATACGTATATTACAAAAATATTTTAAAAGCAGGCGTTGCTGGTAAATTGTATAACCATTTTTCAGTTTAATAATTATTACTTAAAAATATAGGTTTAAATAATGCTATTAATTTCGTTGAAATTGTAGGTGTGCTGAAATATCATAACTTATTTTGTAACGTGTATCGATAATGTGTTGCGAAGTTCAATGTGGGCTATTATTTACAAGGGCAAGTTTTATATTACACCAATAAAGTGCGTGGTAATTTGCTATAGACATGACAAAAAAAGTCTGAGAATCTCGAATCTCGATGCACACATCGAGATTCGAACTCGTGACCACAGCTTCTGCTGCTGCATCCTTTCACCAACAAGCCATCATGCGTTACATACTTGAGTGTGATGATTGCAGTACTTACACGAATCCCACCTAGTACAAGAAAGTGTCACCACAAAAATATTTTCACTACCTACGACGAGCTTGTAAGAGCAGACGCTCGCCTTGGCTTCTTTAAGTATGGCAGGAATGTTCTCATTTAAATGTCGTAAAACAAGCGATTTTTATATTCACGCGGACATCAAACGGCAGTACGGCACTGTAATCTGACCACGAGCATTTAATTTGATAATCTTTTTGATGATACTGATGTTTATATTTCTAAGTATCTATGTATATGTTTTCTTGGAATTTTGGAGTCGTTTAGGAACGTGATGCTTAGGTACATAGTTGGATGCTAAACTGTTGATTTATACGTACTCATTTCTTCATATCTACTACATTGCCCTATTTCTGGACTAAACTCACTGTTAATTTAATCTAAAATGTTGTCAATGTGCATTTTTATTGTTGTATTGTTCCATCCGAGGTTAAGTTCATCCCGCCGTAAGTACCTGAGCCTTGGTCTAATTTTCCGGGTACTTCAATTTAACTCACCCGATTTGTTTGACAATTGTAATTACCAAGACTAGCAAGGCTTTTTATTTTGATTATTAAAAAAAACATAATTTCCAAGGCATTCTGTTGCAAATTTATTTATCTATTGTATTTTGCCCATAAATGATAACATGCTGTTTTATTATTTTGAAAACTAAAATCTTTATCCCTAGTACTTATCTCCGAATATAGTTATATCTTAGAATATGGTATCGGATTCCATACAAGGATCATATTAACTGCAATTGAATAAGAAATTTTCAATTAATCCTCGTCATAATCACCCAAATGCAACTATAACTCCCTAGGAATTAAACCAAATAAATCATACGAACACGTAGAAACTTCAACTAGCCTGCCGGCCACAATTACTGGCTTACGTCACCGACTGAGACAGGTATACACAATCGATACACGCGAGAAAGGGACAAAGCACCGTGAAAAACAAGATACCAAATACGGCGATCACATGTGTCTAAATATCGATATAGATAGCGATTTGTTGGAGGTATGACGACGAAAATGATCCTATAGAGTGATTTTTCCATTAGGTTTCCATTGAGAGTGTTCTCTGTTGTAGTTTTTGGCGCGGGCTGGGCTGTACCGATGGTTTTGGCCACATATGGTGTTCGCACGTACTCGCGCAGGCCCGTTAGGTGGCTTCGTGTAGTGAAACTACGAGGATCGCTTCTAGCGGGTTTTCGAGTTGACATATTGTTTCTCATTTTTATACGCAGGGTTCTGGGTTTTTGTTATTATTATGTTGTACAGATTATAGTTGATAATCTAAAAATATGTTTTTATTTGTTCCAATATGTGCAAAAATACGAATGTTTATTTGATGTATGATTTTTTATATAATCTTTTATTTGATTTTTTAATCAATGTGAAAGTTAAGTATTTATATGGCCTAACCACTCTCAATCGTACTTTCGATTGTAGAGTATTGCCCTTGCCTTGCAGTGGGAGGTATATGGGCTGATATAGTATATGTTGAATATTTATAGGATGTATGTTATTATATTAAAAAATCTTGTTTCCAATTTGCAACAGAAAAATATAATAGATACCTAATTAAATGAAACGAAATAAAAAAAAAACGAAAATTAGTTTTCGTCCTAGGTTTCGTTGTTCGTGGCATGGATCTTGAATCTTGTTAGGTCTTAGGCTCGATTTTATGTATTCATTTATTTTAGAGTTACCAAAAGAAGATACATTATTCACTACAAATATATCTAACGAACAAATAATAAAAACAAAGTTAAATGTTCCTCCGTAAACAGGCAACTACAGCACACAATGAATGACTTACATATTCATTATGGTATTAAAAAAAATACTTAAACCTATAGTAATATTACAACAACAGAAATACTCGTAGATTATACAACCAGTAGAATACAGACAGCAAAAAACTATAATTAAAAGTAGAAACAAAAAGTAAAAAAGAAACAAAAATGTTGATGTGGATTCAGGCAATTCAGTTTAGGTGTACGTTTTATTGTAATTTTGTACGATTGGATAAAACCACACCTAAATATTTGAAGCATCCATTACACATACATATAAAAAGGATAAAAGTTTTTTTTACCGCATGTGAACTTTTAAAAGTTGACAGATTATTTAAACCGGTTTCAGTGGTATATAGCGAACTATTAGATGAATGGCATAATAGATGGGAGGTATCTTTGAAGGGCCGGCATTATTGCGTATCACAATTTCTCACGGGCCATGGTAACTTTAAGTCTAAACTATACTCTTTTAAGCTTGTTGCGTCGCCTGCGTCTCCATGTTCAACACCTAATTGCGAGTATGAGCAGTCCGCGCATCATATACTTTGGCAGTGTAGTCTTTGGCATAATGAGCGTAAAACCATGCTAGATAGTATGCAAATATCATCTGGAGTTGTATACTACATGGACCTTGTAGAGACTAGAAAGAACTTTTTTTTTTATACTGGCCTGGATTAGTGGCGGCATTGCACCTGATGGAAAGTGCCAATGCCGCCCAGGCAGAGTATCCATTGGCATCGGACGGCAGTCCCATGCCAATGGAAACAATTATGCCGGCCTGCTAAGGTGCCTCTTCACACCTCTTCACACACACACACACACACACTTCCGTGCTTTCCGGCGTTTTTGCCATACCTATTACTGGAATCAAGCATAACAGTTCACATAATAGGTCCCATTTAAATGTAATAATGATTTGATCCGTGGTGCTTTACAGCTGGCTTCTCCGGCTGTAAAAGTCTTTTTGCGAGGTTATTTACCTCTTCAGTTCAAAGTTTTGTCACCCGCTTTGCACGGAGGGAAGTGGACAATAATTTATTCTATATCTTATTATTCTATATTTATTCTATCTAATATATCTGATTAATTTCGTTGCGGGTTAAAGACAGGTTAGACATTCCCGGAGACTCGCCGAGCTTCAATGCTCGGTGTCATTACTTTGCGTGCCACTGTTGATCCTGGCTCACAGGAGTTACAGTGGTGGGTGTGAGGGCGGGACAGTCTCCTACACATACATAAACTCACGCCTTTTTCCCAGAAGGGGTAGGCAGGAGTGTAAGGGCCATTTCACCTTGGATGTTCCATCACACGATGTGATAGGTAGCATCGCCATATCGGGTACAAATTCCTGACTCTGGGCTGATAATGAATAGAAAAATCCAATATCACTTTGCCCAACCCGGGATTCGAACCCGAGACCTCAGCTTTGTAACCGTACCGTAGTACAAGTATGCAACCGAGGCAGTCGATATTTGAAGTACTTAAAAATAATCTACCATACGTATAACAATATGGATGTAGATCGACAAAATAGAACATATAACTACACCAAAAATTAATCCTCACACTTAACCAAAAGCGCCAGCCGTACAAATTAAAAAATCCTAAACAGTACCATATTTAACCGACAATAACCATTAAAAAGCGCAGATCCGCATCTTAATAACTCGGAGGGCCGCGCCTCTACAACGGTGGCTACCAGGCGTCACTTATCTCCAACTATTATCTCACTTATACTAATAAATTGAGATTTAAACTGTAGGCCCGTGGTTCAATGAGAGATTGTGACGTCATTGTGTGGTTTTTGTTGAGCCTCCTGGTTTTATAGTTATGTGTACTCTTAATTTTTGGGTTAAGGAGGATCGATTTTTTGCGAGTAGTAACATAGTTTTGTAAAAATATAAATATACGAGTACATCACAATGTATTTGTGATCACTAAAATGTGTATTTCATGACATATAGGCAGTGAAGGAAGTCATCCAAAAAATATACTTTTGTCTCGGTATGGGGATTTAACTTACAACCTCTTTTTTCAAATATTGCCGCCTACTTCACAATATACACTAAAATCTGACACATGTTGTACATGTTGTAACAATAAAAATACCAACACAATCCTGAAATACCATATTATGAAGTATCAGCATAAATCGTGGAAAAGATGATTACGATTCAAGACTATCGGAAACTACGAGATACTTTTTGACACTAACGTTAAAAAAGAGATGATGAATGGACGTGCTAAAGATGGAAAAAATTAGAGAATGAAATATTGAGATAATTAAGTGTGGAAGGTAGGAATAGCAAGGAACTGTATGTAAGATAATTGAGGACGCACTTAAAGACGTAATAAAGAAGAATTTAAAGATAAATATTGAAGATTACTAAGCTAATCTTCGTTAAATTTGACCCGAAACGGAAGTTTTCACGCATACATATCAGTGATAAACAGCAGAGAACTGCATGAAAGACGTTGAGGACGCAATTAAATGCGAAATAGAGAAGACGATTTTCTATTTCAGATTAATAAGTCGATCATCTTTTTATTGACCCGAAACGGAACTATTCAAACACATACCAGTGTTGTGAGACTGTGATCCAACAACACCGCGAGTCCAGACCCACCTATAGCCCAGTGTGTCTCAAACCCAACACCCACACAGCCAGCCGCGCCGTATCTCAAAATCAACGCGTATGCGTTGCGCTGTTTATTATTTAGCAGATAACGCGCTTAGATTTCACTTTACACTTATTTTATTGCAATTGTGCTGGATTTGTGGAAGTTAGTGCGTTAAATACGCGCTTAAGTGTTAGATTAGATTTGGTATTTAATTTAGTTTGTAGAGTATAAAGAATGGGAATTGGTTTTGTTGTAAGTGGGGAAATTTTGCTTTGTGCGAGTTGTACAATTGGAAAAATAGTATAAATCTTTTACGTTAAGCTTACTTAAAAGTAACAAATAATCAAAATTCGAAAACGAACGTTGAACAGTATATTTTTTAACGCAAATAAAATAAGATTTTAGTTTTATAGTTTATACATCATTTGGGATATATCATCAGGCAAATGCAACTGTGGGCAAATATTATTGTTATAAAATAAAGAGGTATGGAATAAAGAGGGATGATACATTTGCATTAACTAATTGTCTCCTTTGGTTTCTCATAAATTATAATTCGTAGAAGGTGGTCCACTTTCTTTACTGTCATCTATTTCGTCCCTTACATTACATATAAAATACCCGATAATCATTAAATACAGTCGCACCACACACCAAAGGCGATACATATATGCCAAGGGAATAAAACGTGTTGGTTATCGTTCAATCAGTCCCACTCTTATTAACATGTAATGTGCCGCTAATTCCGAACAACTGTCCGATACGCCATCTAGTCCAGTGCCGATTTATTTGTTACACTAATTTGTGTAAATAATGTAGCTGTGAATGTTGGTGCAGACTGATTTATTTGAAGTGAAAATTGTGGTTCTTATACCTGTTTGAAGGAAAAACAAGTAAATGCATAACGGGTAAAGTGAAAAAAGATATTCATTTTTAATTATATTGGTTAATATATCAACTAATTTGATTAGCTCGACTATCTCTCGACTATGTATTCGTACGATTTCAAAGATGAGGTCTCGAGTTCGTTTGTACCCGATACAGCGGGAGGCTCGCTCCCTATCATAACATGGGATGGAACAAAATACAAGGCGAAATTTTAGTGGTCTGGTAACCTCTGCCTACCCTTTCTGGGAAAAAGAGGTGAGTTTATGTATGTAATTTAATTAAGTGTCTAAACGTATTATCTATTACAACGCGTCGTACACTATAAACGTAGTGTTTCATGTGACTATATACATATAACATAGACCACCCAAACCTACATTGCTGAAAATGAATTCCATAAGTTCCCTTCAAACTAACCTAACATCAATGATACCCATAAAAAGCTTTAACTAAAATATTTGTAAACACCAGGTACTATGACACTTTACAATCTAAGTGACATGAATTCCGCGGTCAAGTTACTGTCTCGCAAGTCCACTCAGTTTCGTCTTGTGGCTCGCAAGTTGCCGGGGTCGGGCGGAAACACGACAGTAAATGGAGCAAGCGCGCGGCCGAGATAACGCGGGCGGATGGACGGGCGCGCCGGCCGTGATGTCACTTCCTTGTCGGCGCGTGCGCCACTCTACTAACAGCGGTGTAAGGTATGAGAGATTTGTAATGATAGGGTAGTCATGTCCGTTGAGTCAGCGATCATTATGTTCTCTCTCTCTTCAACCGCATAGAGCCCACTAGTACACACGCCTTACCCAGAAACTATTGAATACAGACACAGTGGAATTGTATTAGAATTTCATAGAACATAATATATAATTAAGTAGAACCTTGATTTAGGTAATTAAGCTAAAGTAAGAACGAGTCTGTTTAGCCGGCGTGGTAGTAATTTGTCATCCCATGTAAAGGGGAAGGTTGTACTTACTTTGGGTTGGTAATATAAAAATGCTCTGGTGATTTAAGAAACACCTAGGAGGAAAGACGACATTGTTAAACCACATGATCGGTTTTAGTCAATAAAAGTAGCTACTATAACATTACAATAAATGGTAACTTTTAATATGTAGTTACATAAGAAACTAAAACATGACCAATATAAAACAATAAAATTAAAAAATCAATATTGCACAGCATAAAATAAATTCAATATTATTTTCTTATTACTTGGACCGAACAACAACTCTAGGCCGCGCCGCTTCCGTCATACTCCCAATTTGTTTGTAGTTGTAGTAAACCTTATTCCTAACATATAGAGCTCATTTTCGAACGTGAATGTATCGACTTGACGTTGTAAGTTTTTCACCGGGCGGCGTTCAAAAGAGTTCAACGGGGTGCTCTTAATACGCCTTCGTTTGTTCTGTGAAAAGTGATTGAGATATTTTAAGGATTAAAGCTATGCCTGTATGTTTTTTTAAATTATTTCTAGCCAGGTTCTTTGAAGGCAATCTTTTACGTTTTCATAATGTGTTATGTATTAGTTTGTGAGATGACTGGCTATCATATCAACCCTATCGAGCCGACTTGTGTCGTATTTGGTTCTTTTGACAGCATCTTTATCTACGTGATAAGTTAATATCTGTAATTAATGTCACCTATTTAAAATATTCCTTATTAATTAAATTTTAAATACTTTATTACATAGATATTGTACAATCGGCTACATGTACAAATCAATCTGTCCACTTGATTTTGTACATTTTAGATGAATCCAATCATATTATGATGAATTTTATGACTGACCAATAACAACAGAAAAAAAGTTTTTCTTTATTTGACATTATGAAGGTGTAGTCATTCAGTATTTGTACCATATGGTATGAAGGTCTTGTCCTAATTGTGAATATAGGTATATTATACAAATATGTAATATAGCACAAGAACACGTGTAAATCCGATGAGAGAGCGCACAACACGGGACATCACGCGGCGATCCGATCACGATTTCTCAGAACCTTGATGACAGTTCAGATCGTCCTGATACATCATTGCTCAGAGGTATAAAACCTTTTTGGTTACCGACTATAATATTTTCTTTTGTGCCAGTACGTTATATGATTTGGATATAAAAAAGATATTTGAATTTAGAACGCACTTTTCGGAAAAATAAGTTACATCCTCGTGGTTACTACGTGTACCTCGAAGCCAGTCATCCATCAGTCAGCCTTTATGTTTGCTAATATTAAAAAACGTTTTTAATGAAAAATTCTTAAAAATAATATGAGCTATACAATATCACTATTATTACGGTTAAATGTGATTTTAGATAGGAAGTAATACTGGCCTAAAGCTTGTGCTACTGACATACTTGATACTAAAAAGAAGCCATCGATCATCGATCGATATAAATATGATTATGATTCATTTTACTACTCACATCGCATCTAGATTTAATTATTCTTTTTACGAAGACATTGTAATAATTATTTTTCATTTATAAAATTTTTATCACAGCATGATAATGTCATTCAAGTTAAAAAAAAAATTAAACTAAATTAAACAATACAACTAACCATTAAATTCCAGAAAAAAACAACATTTAAAATGTACAATAATAACCTGCACAAAATCGTTGTAATACATCTCGGATTATAGTTTTTATTTACTATATACATTTATACATATAGAGAAGTAAACAGTGTTGTTCAGACGAGACGCACGTGTTCAGCGTGGGCTATGTTTGGCGTTGTGGAAGATAGATGGATCGACGGCTGAAAGATACGCTGGAATCAAAGTGAACGTTTGCTCTAATTATTTATATTTGAGTATTGTTACGGTGCTTTTTGCGGGGTATTTGTTAGTTGAACTCATTGCATAATTTTGTAAATTGTTGTTGTACATTGACCTGGATTATATCATTATTGATAGATAATTGTATAATGGTGCTGCTGACATTAATACCATCTTTCTTCTTCAAAAACGAGCCATAAGATCTATTTATTCGTTAGGCTCCAGACAATCTCTGAGAGAAAAATTTAAAGAAATAAATATAATGACAGTAGCATCTGAATTTATATTCGCTAATTTAATGTATGTCCATAAGAATATAGAACAATTTCAAAATGTAAGCGATATTCATGACAGAAATACTAGAAATAGAAATAATCTAGTCAGTCATAAGACCAGGATCCAGAAAATTAGCAAATCTTTTAAGGGTTACTGTATACATTTCTATAATAAAGTTCCCACTAACATAAAAGCCTTAACTATAAATAAATTTAAATCTAATATTAAACGACAGTTGTGTAATAAAGCATATTATAAAGTTTCAGAATACTTAGAAGATAGTAAGGCGTGGGAATAAAACATAATATAAGTCCCCGAACCAGATGTGTGTGTACTCTGTTAAATAATAAATAATACACCCAACAGTCACATACATAGTCCTGATCCCACACTAAGATCGAGTCTTGTGTCGTGGGTATCAGGAACTACGAGAGACTTTTCGGTCTCACAAACACCCAGACCCGGAAGAAATATTTGTGGGCCGCACAAATATTTCTCTCGGTGCGGGGATCGAACCCGCGGCCTCTCGTTTCACAGGCGGCGTCTAACCACCTGCGCCACGGAGGCTGTCAAATATAATTAAAATAATTATCCCACTTGTTTCACCATAGTTGTAGGCAATTTGAGTACGTCATGCTCGCTTAAAGGTCTGTGCTTGCGGCGGCGTCGTGTGCCGGGTCGGTCACTTCCCTATAATACGGTTGAGGAGACCGATGGCTGGCACATGGGTCATACTCGTGAACGGGTGCTGCTTGTGTAGACTGGTCTGCTCAATTTGCTTATAATGATAATATTAAATTACTTTGTTTTTTTTTTATTAATTTTTTTTATTGCCTTTCATTGCTTTTGCTGAACAGTGTATACCGATTCCGCGGTCAGGGCGACCACACTTAACTCAGCCGTACAATATAATTATTATTATGAATAATTTATGAACTGCTCTGAATTTCAACTCCTGTATGATCACTGTATTGTAAACTTATTTTGAAAAGAGCAACGCTAGAATTTCTTGCCCGTTCTTCTCTGGCGAAAACAGCCTTGTGAACTGGGTGGTAGTGGAAAAAAATGACTGAATCTAAATTGTGTATCACATTTTATGGATTCAATAAATATTTTCATTTCATTTCATTTCATAAAAAAAAACATTTGTTTTTTCATTTTTGTGGAAACGTATTTTAAAATATCTGCTCAGTTACTTAGAGTTGGCTTTCAACAGCCTTTAAATTTGAAGGTAATTGAAATCATGGTTTATTGATGATCCTGATCTATGCAAACTGCGTTACTTAATTTTAATTTACCTATTTAAATAATTCTTCATACATATATTGCAATGATAAAGGTCTATAGAAAAATCGCAAAATATGAATCAATAACTGTACCAAATGTTGAACCCCCGGGCGTGGATGTGAGCGAATCGCGGCCGTATCGGATCGTATTACAATCAGCGATCATTATTTTAAATATTTACTCTGACAGGTCAAAGTACGAATGTACCAATATTAAACACACTTAGAAACAAAAAGGAATTCATGGAATTATTATCTGAGCTTTTAAATCATATTTAAACTTGGAATTTTCCTTTGATTCAAAATAGTTTCACGTGATATATTCTAATTTTATTATGTGCCTTTTCTAACTTACTTTGTAGGGATCCTCTATTAATTTTGTAATCAGCCCATATACGTCCATCTTCAGGAACGGGCCTCCGTTACAATCGAGCTTACGATTGAGAGTGGTTAGGCCATATGGTCCACCACGCTGGCCTAGTGCGGATTGGCGAATTTATAAACCATTTAAAATTTTAATCATTTTCTTTTATTGCTGTGTTTAATGAACAAATGTTCAACGTGATCACAAAATTCGTAATAAAATATCAGAGTGTTGCAAAATTATATTTTTTCTAATTTTTGCGCACAGAAAAAACAGTGCCTTTATGAATTTATATGACTCATATAAATCCCAATGTTAGGCTCTGGTCTCACCCTACATAACCCAAAGGAGGTTTACAGTTACCAATACAAAGCACAGTTATGCGCACAAATGACATTTCTTCAGCGCGACCTCAGCGACCTGAGTTTTTGCGGTGCCGATAATTGTACGGAGTTTAATTAAAAGTAAATTAACAATTCATGAGCCGGCGGGGCATCGGTGACGTGCTGTGTGCGTTTATTGTGTGCGTTTGTAGCACTGTAACTACGGTTAGATAGCGCAAAAAAATCGCGTCAGCTGTGACAAATGGCTCGGAGTAACGCTGCTCCTAAAATGGATTTCCTTTTCCGAATAGCTTAGCTAGTTAGAGCCTTGAGATATTTTATTTTTGTTATTAGACAATTATATATTAGATCTGATAAAAAATGGTGTCCTTTTCGTGTTCGGGTAACTAGTTATTTTTTCGTGATACATTTAGGACCTATATTACATTATGTAGGGGAAATTATAAGGCGGTATCTTCTACCAATTAGATGGTTGTTAATTATCAAAACCTTAACCAAACATCATCATCAACCCATCCGCGTCCAGTGATGGCCCCTCCTATGGCTAGCCCCTGGGCTTGAAGCAATTTTTCGAATATAGTTACTTTACCTCCTCTAGGGAGTGGCGGAGGGCATCCTAGACTATGTTAACCATATATATGAAACTGAAATACCAAACTATGAGACTTGGAAATGGTGTAGTTTATGTTCTAATATATTGTTTTCATCTGTTTATTTAGCACTGGTTCAATAATTTACAGCATAAATTCAATGATTTAACCCTAATCACATTTCAGACTCCGACAAAACATTTACCTGGCATTTCACTCACGCAAGCGATAAGTAAATAATCTCCCGCCATCGCAGAAATTAATATTATCCACAATGACCCCTCAACCGAAGCTAAATTACGTTTGTACTCAGATTAAAACTTAATCCTGGTGTTAACGTTACTTAAATCACTTTAGCTGACCTTTAGCGATGTTTATTACAAGTGTGCTGCCACATTAGCGACAGCGATATGTATCGCGTGTTGTTAATGCTTGTTTAATAATTTATTCAGCGTTATGACATTTTAATCCTTGGTTATAATAGACGATGTGTTGTTCCTTTGTTTCTGCGATATGACTAGTTTGTATCTGTATATGAATGTATGGCACCGGTCTACTCTGCAATCGATAGTAAGACTGTATCAGCCCATATACGTCCCACTGCAGGGCACGGGCCTACTCTACAATCGAGACAACGATTGAGAGTGGTTAGGCCATATAGTCCACCACGCTAGCCTAGTGCGGGTTGGCGGACTTACATACCATATAAATTCTTATGAATCGCTATGGTATGCAGGTTTCCTCACGATGTTTTCCTTCACCGTTTTAGTGCGTGGTGATTGACTATCAATACACACATGACTCCAAAAAGTCAGAGGTGTGCCCTGGGATTTGAACCCGCGACCACCGTGAACATGTTGGCAGTCGCGTCTAGTCCGTTTACCAACAGGCCACCACGCACTACATCGAAATCGAAATATACGCAGAAGATAATTTACTAGTATTGAAAACCTCAGAATAATCATATCACAGACCATAGATTCGTATTATATATCAGAGACTGGCCCATTCGCTTTGTATAATGTACAAACAATATTTTTCGAAGCTGACAATTTTCACTTAAACGTAGTATTTGAAGAACACCTCGGCCAATAAATCCGCCTATTTTGTGTTGTATTTATTTATAAGTCTTTAGTGTACAAACGGATAAAAGGACATCATATACAAAAAAAAATCGAATGTTGGTTTTATCGCTTTAGGCGATTTCTTCCAGTCAACCTTAGCATGGATGTCAAAAGTGGAGAAAGAGAGGACAGTGTAGGAAGAAATAAATATTTTACACATTATACCTTTCGTATGCTAATATTTTTCTTGTATCGTAAATATAATGTAATAGAAGGTAGTTGTAAACATTAAATTCTTGCTGGTTCATTTAGTTCAGTCTCGTAATTACTAGAATCGAGCAGAGGGTAGTTGCAGATTATTGTTTACTGTTCAGTCAGTCAGTCTCATGATTTTTACCGATTGGTTGGCACGTTCGTAGGTGCTATAATTCCAACTTAATTTTGGAAGTTTCATGGACAATGAAAGCAGTGCAAGTGGTTTTAGTGTTATAATAGACCAACATTCTCATTAGTTTCGATTAGCTTAGTGTAATGGACAACTGTTTTCGTTGGTATCGACTGTCTGCTTTGGGAACGGATCTTTGGTGAGTTCGCTACGCATACTTGTACAGACATTTCTCGTATTATTCTCGTTGATATTTTAGCCTCTCTAATTCTTTGACTACAGGATATTTATATTGTATTTTAAGCTGTTTTTCATTGAACATAACCCTCATACAGGGGGAAATGTTACAAAAAGAATAACAATATTGACAAGCAAATTGCATTTTAGTCAACTTTAACAATAAAATAAACTCAACACAATACAGATTTCCACGGATTTTCGCGCCAACTGTTTCATAAATCCATCAATATTCATAGAGATTGGCGAAAACGAAGTGCAATTTATGAGGGTCGTTAGTGCCTCGCTTTGTCGGCGAATGTTTAGATTAATTTGAAAAATTCAACGGCCTGTCGTGGTGTAGTTTTATGGACTTGTATGTGTATAAGCCCATATCTGCCCCACTGTTGTGCCTGCTCTATAATGAAGAATATGATTGAGAGGGGTTAAGCCATATATTCCAACGCGCTCGCCTAGATTGGATGTTGGTAGGAATTTAGCATTTTATAGGAATTATTTGTTTAAAAGACTAGTGCTTCGTTGAATGATCATTCTCGTAGGGTAACAGATGTTGCGTGAATAGGATTTTTATTTGTTCAGTGAAATGAAATGAAATGTTTTTTTTTTTATTTTTGTTATATCTAAACGTGAAATGAATTATATTGGTGATACACTCATGACATTAAATCATTGGGTGAAGTCTAGCAAAATTAATTCAATCTTCCTAATCGCATTGTTATCGCATTAAAAACATCAAAAATATCAACAAAACATTTCTAAAAATTGTTGTTGACATTGACACATCACGGAAACGCGTAGTTTTTACGTTCCATTTCACCGATTTTTCTCGACATTTTACACCATAAACTATAATATATTTGAAGTATTAGTAACGATTTGTTTGTCAATTGCCTATAATAACGTTCCGTTTTACCTAATATGTGATTTGAGGTTAGTAACTATTTTAATTAATTGCTCGAAAACTATGCATTATCTTTTAATAAGAGTGATAAACATATAATCTGGGACCCAATCCCTACCACCTCTAATAATTTTTGACCCTTAAATCGTGGCATAATATTCTAGACCTATATTTTATTTTTTCAAATGTCGTAAATTTGATCGAGCATTCTCTCACAAAACACACTCAACCTTTAATAAAGTAAATGTATTTCACAAATGACCAATAATGATGGTCGAACATTTGGCCCAAGTGTTAATGCGTCGAGTGACAAGTGGCCACATAAACTGCGCATGACAGTGCCCGTGTATAATTTGTGCGGTGACGATAGGTCGCTAATAAAAATAAATTTTCAACTGTGCACCTGTGTGTTTTTATAGTTTAGGGTTCCATCTTACCAGTGTACAGACTTTTGTGAAAGATGTCTTATAGTACATCTAAGTCTTATAATAATATTGGTGAGGAATTTTTCAGCACGAATTTCCTCACAGGTCGTCATAATACATAATTGTCATTGTACATCATACCATCGCAATTTCTACTTCTCCCCCAGAAAATTAGTGTAAATGCACTGTTGTGTCCTGGTTTTAAGGACATCGTAGCCAGAGTAACTACTGGACATATTGAGACTTAACATCTTATGTCTCAGGATGGTGAGCGCAATGGAATGCCAAGCATTGCTTTGTACTTCAAGGTGTTGTTTTATTTTGCTACTGTTCATGAGCGGTCGTATTGCTTACCATCAGGCGAGCGGCTTGCTCATCTCATCATAGAATACATTTTTTTTTATCGCGGTTACAGGGTTTCTGTTTTTTTTTATTTTTCAAAACACTTATGTCATCGTAGATCTATATATACTTTGAAGTAAAACTATTATTTACGGATTTTATCGCGAATTTAGTTTATTTTTTTACATTTTTGACTTCCCGACGTTTCGATTACTTTACAGCTTTCGTGGTCACGGGGCGGACTGATATTAAATTCGCGATAAAATCCGTAAATAATAGTTTTATTTCAATGTGTAACATTCGCGTAAATCTAAGAAACCATTAGATCTATACTTGTTAATCTATCTAGATCTAGGCTAACTTTGTTTGATTATTTTATGACATTGTCTCTCAGATTAAAGCGAGTTGAATCACCAATGAATAACTTTGCTTGTTAACAAAAATCTTGAGTGTGCTTTAAAAAGTGTAAAGAATGCCTATTGTAAGAATAATTTCCACAAAAGCAGAAACAAAGTATGTTCATTTATTTACCGTAACATTAGTTAATTAACAGATATTTTAGACACGCTATTTATTGTTTGAACGGTTACCAGATATTTCCAAATTCGACTGGTGTGAATTTCAAACAACATTTTTATGTTTGGGCAATTATATGTGCGAATTAAAAATATTAAGTGAACGTTAGCGTTATGCCAATTTTTTAAAATTTTGTTTACTTTTTTTTCTGGCGTGGGATTCTCAACAGTACCATTTTCTTTGTTTAGACATCCTTCTTAAGAGCTTACGGATCCTAATATCATAATTCAATGTCCAAATCTAGTAAAAATATTAATTAATAAAATAAACATCAGATAAACAAACTCATTTTATGATGAAATCAAATTCATTTTTTGGGCATATAGCCAAATTAATTGCTCTCATGACAATTCAATCCACATAGTACTAAATCTATTATTACAAAATATGTGTTATAGTATTTTTTATATTTAATTCTTATTTGTATATTTTTATAATATTTATTACTATTTTATGTATTTTTTTAAGAAAATCTGTTTGTTTGTAAAAAGCACGCTTCTTTGAAGATTTCCAAAAGAGTAATATACAGAACAGCGTAGTTGTAAAAAGGTTTGCGCTTGACAAGTTTTTACATTGAACAATTTGCGCTGATGTTAGTAATTCAAAAATGCTATTAAGTTTGATGTTCACTATTTATAACACATTAGTTTAAATATAGATGATGATTTCGCTTTGTTTATCTTTATATCTCGTAATTCCGTTTGGGACATAATATTGTATGCTTCATAATTATCTCTGTAGTTTTATAGGTCATTTAAGCAAATAATACTTAATTAATAGCTCGATTTAAAACATTTTTATGGTTTTACCAATAGATTTTGTAACACAAGTCCTGTAATTTACCAATATTTAGATTATCATTTCACCTTCCATTTTGCGTCGAATGGAAGTTGAAATATATTGTTTCCTATATCTTTGATTGTTACTTCTTTTTTTTGTGGTCTAAAGCAGGTTGCCTATAGTTAGGACATACTCAGTGTCAATAAAATGTGCGATATATGATAGTTCGATCTCTTCAACCACTAAATCTAGGATGATTTATCTAAATAGTTGAATGCCGCCTTAGTTTTAAAATCTTACGGTACTATATATTTATATCTATATCACCCCATATACATTACAGAGCCTTAAATACGATAGGTTAAAAAATAGACGACGAGATGAGCTGGAGTATAGCTGTTCGACAAATGTAGCAACTTTTACTGGTGGTAGGTCTCTCATATGTGAGAGGCCATCTGGGTAGGTACCACCGCAATGTCTATTTCTCCCGTGAAACAACACTGCTTAAATGCACTGTTGTGTTTCGGATTGAAGGACATTGTAGCCAGAGCAACTACTGGACATATTGAGACTTAACATCTTATGTCTCAGGATGGCGAGCGCAGTGGAATGTTGCTACTGTTTATGAGCGGTCGTATCGCTTACCATCAGGCGAACGGCTTGCTCGTCTCGCCATTCAATGCAATAAAAAAAAAATGTAGCAAAGACTGGCAAAATAGAGCCCTAAACAGGGGAAAGCCCCTTTTTTTTTCGTCATTTCAGAGTGAAGAGGAAAGCCTCTTCACTCTGAAATGACGAAAAAAAAGTTCGAAATCGTGTGTGTAAAACTGTACGAATATGCATAAATGCCTTATAAAATGTTCGAATCCTGTATCGTACGCCGTGACCATAGACTAAGTACGGAGTGAATGATTAGTTCCACCGAGAATAGCATTGATTTTTAGAAGTGGAAAACTTTCATGTTATATGTTGACGTTTCCGAACATTCGAACTTCGTGTCGAAGTATAGAGTAACCTCCCAGGAACGAATCGATGGAAATCAGAGTGGCCTTTATACCCTGCAATGAGACAATAATGACTAATATCTTTATGTACGTTTATATGTAACCGAATGATTATGTCCCGCGGAACTGGTCCGAGTAACGTTACGTGTATCGGGGATCAGTACACGAAACACACTCGTTTCATAATCTTATCGATTCATTTTCAGGACAATGCGCGGTGTGGCCACGCGTCTCGGTTATCGCTGGACAGTTTCATGGACACAGTTTAGGCGGCAGTAGCGCAAAGTTATGTCATTTGTCATGTTTTTTTTTATTGCAATGTATGTTGTGACGAACAGGCCATTCGCTGATGGTAAGCGAGACACCAAACATCCTGAAACTCGTCAGACATAACTTGTTAAGTATCCGTATGTTCAGTAGTTACTCTGGCTACAATATACTTGTGCAACAGTGCATTTACACTACTATTTGGAGGTAAAAATATAAATTGCGTGACATTATTGTAGTATAGTAACTGAATGATTCAGAAACTGATTGATACGAATATAACTATACTGGGGTTTAGATATGACATTTCTTTAAATTTCCTTAACCGTGTATACACCATAATATCATTACACTCTTGACCCAGATACTTCTCTGTATATTGGACAAAAAAGGTGATAATTTTGTTTAGTTAGATGATTGATAACAGAAACAAAATCGCATATCAGTTTCATTTAATCTAAATAAATATTTAATCTACATAATTACGTTTAGAAACACACGTCTCGCGTCTTAAGAGCGTTTATACCCTGTGCGCGCTTTTTGGCTTAAAAACAGGACTTTTCAAATGAGTTAATAGCCACCAATAAACAATTTAAAGGAAAAATAATTAGTACTTATTTTAGAAAAGGTTGTCATCTAGGGAGTTTGGTGGAAAACATTATAGATTGATGGATAATTTGTGAGTACTATAAGGATTACTGAACACAAGTTTCGTTATTTAGGCTTTAAATGGCAATTTAGAAGCTTAAGATATCCGAAACCACTAAATATAAGATGAAAATAAAAATATTATCAGACTAATAAGACCCTTATGGAGGGATTTTGCTGAGAAAAATAATCTTTTTTTATTTAGTTCCTGAAAAATAAAAATTTAAACAATGGGAAATTATTCAGAAACTCTCGTCAAGAACATATTTTTTTTCACCAACTTATCGTACATAATTTTTTATAGCAATTGCATATTATAATAGAAGAACATCTTATCAATAAATTAAAATTTTTATATTTCAACAAAATTAGTTTTCATGTTTTCTACAAGTATTTTAAAAACCACTATAAAACACGCTGTCTGACGTGGCTCAAATCAGACCGCCGCAAGGCCTTCTAGAGGGAGGACGTATCGCTCGTCGCTCCGGCCTGGCTGCAGTCGATTATGCCGCGCGTAGTAAAAATAGCCACGCGCGGAATGCGATTACCACATCTTAGTACTTTGGTAGTAAAATATTTAATTATTTTTATTACCTACAATGATTTTGTAGTGAGTATAAATTATGTTTCAGGTAATATAATGGGATGTAATTCCGAGGCTAAATTATGTTATGTATTGTAATATAAAATTAAATATATTTTGTAATTGTAAGGGGTTGTAAGGCCCCTAACACTATTTATGTGTTCGAACACGAAATGATTAATAAAACGTCCGTAGTGTATACTGATTTGAATGCAACTTAACAATGTAATAATAACGAAAATATGATTAGTATCCAAAATGTGTATTATTCTTTGCTTGCACAGTAATATTTGTCTACTAATAATGCAAATAAAATATTTTTATGATATTATATTACAGTTACATTTCAATTGAATATTTGAAGCGCACGGATCAAAGTTGTTTGAGCCGATTGTATAGCGAGCCGACGCGGCAGCTCTACGCACACAGCTTTGGTCGCTTATGTGTGCGTGAAATTAACGAAGAAATACCTATAGTTGACTTTGCGCGCAAGGTGTATACGCTCTTAATATAATAGACAAAGAAACTGCTAGTGATACCAAAAAGGCCTCAAGTATATTCTAGTCCCAAGATGTGATATGGGCGAGCCTATCGCCATATCCGGCACAAAAGCCCAAGTAAATAAAATCCAATCAATCGAGCATCAAGACTAAATGATTATAAATATGAGACTTTGATTAAAATAAAATTGCAACACTGTAATTCCTACGCACTGTGTTCAGGCGTTAATAAACGAATCTGTCGGCAAGAGAAAGTTTCCAGATTTATACACCGATGCGCTGCGTCGCAACCTGCTTTATGTAACGTGGCGACATTCGCTCATTGTGCTTTATTATAAAAAAATTTAGCTTCTGTAAAAACATACTGTGTATCATCACGCGTGTAGTCATGGAGGGGTAGGCGGAGGTGTAATTAATTGCAGGCGCAGTTTGCCTTAATTCCTTACGAAGTTATACGGAAGTATTTATTATAAAAATCTCTTTATACAATTTCACGGCACAATATGCAATTATAATATTCAAATATCACTATGAAAATTCAGATGAATATGGTACAAATTTCAATTAAAATAACAATAAAAACTGAAACTGGCGTTTAACCACTTTTATTTAAAGAAAAATGCTATTAAAAATATCTCCCATAATTATCCATTGTAATATTAACAAATCGGCATTAATCGATACGTGCTGTATGTATAAATACTGCATGATTCAGAACATTCCGCAGCATGGCCGGTATCGAGTTACTTGATGTTATTGTTAATTCATCTCTATTAAGATGTGTATATCGGTGACGAATAAAAAATCATGCAGATAGCATATTTAGATACCTACATCTGGTGACAATTTTGGATATTGACCTTCTGTAATATTAAATATACAATGTTGTATACAATAAGGCAGCATCGAAGGTTACTGTTGGTCTATCATATATGTGAGAAACCGCCTGGGTATTGTCTATTTCTCCCGCTTAATAGTATTGTAAATGCTCTGTTGTGTTCCGATTTGAAAGACATTTTAGCCAGAGTAACTAGTGGACATATTGAGACTTACCATCTTATATCTCAGGTTGGCGAGCGCAGATAAATGCCAAACATTTCTTTGTAATTCATGGTGTTGTTTGGTTTTGTTTTGTCTATGAGCGGTCGTATCGCTTACCATCAGGCGAATGACATGCTTGTCTCGCCATTCATTGCAATAAAGAAGTATATTGTTTACCGTCGTACATGAAAATAACATATGGGTGTGTCAATCTACTGTTAAATCTGGTTGTAATAAAATTATTGCAGATATGCGAAAATATTTTCGTTAAATAATTGAGCGGAAAGATAGACTAGCCTTCTATATATATTTCATATATGGCTGGTATTTAAGAGAAATACGATGAAACTTAATGCGCCGTAGATGCCTTAGAACATCACCTCCAAAATATTTCTTTTTTCGTCCTCTCTTTCATATCCTTAAAGAGTGTCAACTGTTCTTAAAAAAATTGCAGTATGATCATTTTTGTATTTACGATGTATATGTATGCATATATAGATAATAATTGTATGTATAACATTCATCTATGTAGGTAATCTATATTTTAATATTTATTCCTTTTTACCTTAAATTTCCGAGCTATTCTACTCTAGTGTTTAAAACACATGAGGATATGAAGGTTATTAAAAGCTCAGTGAGTAAGTGCAGACGCGTCGGGTTGTGCGTATGATTCACGGGTCAGCGGTCAAGGGTAGTCTTGTATTGTGGAGTTTACTACATGCACTCTTGGATGTATTGAAACATAACGTCTCTTCATTTTTATTGGAGTTGGAAACGCGTGAAATTCTCGTATGGAATTATGACCAATATGTGTTGATTTTTTTAATTCAGATTTTGTAGACTAAAGGAATAAACACATACCATGGGGGTAAATACATATACTGGGTATCTCAAGACTGCTACCGAAAACGAAGCCGGGTGGTAGTTTTAGTGACTACAAACACAATGCAACTAAAACATTTCGCTAAGAAACACAATTATTTTTAATAGTTTTTTAAACATCGTCATTTTTGCGTGGAAAATCCATAGTTTTTGCTAAAATAATAATTTAAACTCTTTTATACCTTAGAGTATTTATAAATAAAAGGGCATACACTATTATTTTAGAAAAAAATGTATTTACCACCTAAATACGACCATAGGAAAAAAAATACAAAAAATATTGTCGCTTTTTTTTGCAACATTTTTTTGCAGCTTTTTTAATTTCTCATTTTAGAATTATTTCAAACTTCTCAGTATGTTTATAGAATATAAATCTGGATGTATTGTATAAGAAAAATATTTCAAATTTACATACATATTTTTATCTTTGTGACATAAATATATTTTCTGTTCTGTATATTTATGAAATCGTATTATTTCGTAGTATATGAAACACACACTCATTAACACGTATAATATAAATACTGTAAGGTCAGATCACTAAGTTCATGACAATTGTTCGTATAAAAAATGTACCTACATTTTTATTTTTTATTGTAAGATGAAGAAAGAGAATTACAAGGGCCCTTAGAGCTAATCCCACTGAAACGTCAGTGGTGCGAGGCGGCGTGGAGGTGCTAAGTCGAAAGGCAATCATTTTAAAAGGCAAACAGCTCTCGTTGTGTGTTCATGTGTAAAACAATTACCCCTCTCGTTTGCCACTTAGCTCGATTTATCCTTCAATTAGCGTATAACTCGGTTGATGGTGTGGGCCGTGAGAGAGCGCGGTGAGCGGGTTTTTATGTAGTGTATGGGTTGGTTAGCTACGATAGTTTTATAGAATTGTATTTGTAGTCGTTATTTTTTGTTTATGAACTATAAATGAATGAAGAGTTCACACTTAATGCTTGATTTTTTTACCCACATTTGATGCTGTGTATGGATTAAAAGCTACAATTGTATTATAGTATATATTGTAAGTGCGTGGTGGCCTGTTGGAAGTGCGTGGTGGCCTGTAGGTAAACGGACTAGACGCGACTGCCAACATGTTAACGGTGGTCGCGGGTTCAAATCCCAGGGCACACCTCTGACTTTTTGGAGTCATGTGTGTATTGATAGTCAATCACCACGCACTAAAACGGTGAAGGAAATCATCGTGAGGAAACCTGCATACCATAGCGATTCATAAGAATTTATATGGTATGTAAGTCCGCCAACCCGCACTAGGCTAGCGTGGTGGACTATATGGCCTAACCACTCTCAATCGTACTGTCGATTGTAGAGGAGGCCCGTGCCCTGCAGTGGGACGTATATGGGCTGATACAGATTATATTTATCTAGTTCTTATTTTTTATCGAACTATAACTTAGTGAAATGTTCACATTTTACGCTTGTTTTTTTTATATCACAAATAAGCTTGTTAAGTGACCTAATTTCGTTATTTAGATTTTTTGTTACATTGGTTTCATACAATTTGTTTTTGTCTTTTTGTTATATTCTTTTTCCATAGAATTGCAGTTGCCTTTATACCATTAAAATACGAAACAACACTTATTTATTTCATGTATATGAACAAAACAAACACAAAAGTCTATTTGTATGTCTCGATGCCTCTTGAATTCCTCAAACTCGCCTTTTTTACATACAAATATATCATTATTCCTCCAAAAACCTTCTCCATAATGCCCGCTGCCTCCCGTCGCTCACCATATCTGAACCGAGTGAACCGCGTGACGTTCCCATGCCCCGCCCACCGCCGGTAACCGCGTTTAATTAGCGCTAACCGTGCCGGCCAATCGGTTACTCTCGCTAATCAATTGTTACCTTTACCCGTAGCTCCATTGTTCTTCCGTTAGGTATATAGAGAATAATGAATATGCGTATTCTTAATTATTTGATTTGGTGTTGTGTAGTTGGTTAAGCCTATGATTTTTTATTTTTAATATCAATAGACGAGCATGTCGGTAGTCTGATGGTAGGCGATAGGACTGCTCATCTACAGTAACAAAACCAAACAACTCCATGAAACACAAATCAATGCATGAAATTCCACTGTGTTCACCATCCTGAGACTTATGTTAAGTCTCAGTATGTCCAGTACTTTCTCTGGCTACAACGTCCTTCAATCCGATATACAACAATGCATTTCCACTGTTGATTGGCGTGAGAAAAAGACATTGTGGGATTCCCTATTCAGGCAACCTCTCAAAAAGGCAAGGCTCTAACACCGACTGGCATACCACTAGGTACAACGTAATAAATACTGAACGTAATGGTGTAATTCCTATAATTATACTAGAATCCAAAAATCCATTAGCGTTGTGTGTATTACACGATATTGTGTTATGCTTATTAATAAAAGACTCGTTATCAAAAATAGCTTCTCCACAAAAACCTAAGTTACAGCCAAGCAGTTTCCAATTGCGAACCCCGGACCGCTAAGTCAGCTGGCGATCCGAAACACAAACAATGTATATTGTACAATGTACACACCCACAAACAGATAGCATCGACAGAGAAATTAATAAGTCTGTATCGGCTACTGTGTCACACGCGCCACGCGAAACGGGCGTAACCAACTTTACGATATGATTTTATTTTTTTAACATCGGTAAAAAAATCGAAGTAAATAGTACTAAGTTCAGTGAAATGGGTTATCATTTTGTTCTCAGTTGTTTTGTAGGTCGGGCACCTGTGGTCATTAGGTCTTTTTTGGGATTCTTTGTTCGAACAATCTTAAAAACGTTATTTTCAAATTGAAGTCTAACTGTTAGCGATTATATAATTGAGACCGTGAAGTAACGGGCTTAGTTTTAAAATAAAAAATATTTTAGTAATTTGCTTTTCATTGAAATTAGGATCCATGTTTCATTCATACATTCATTTATTAATCAACGCATTCATTGATCATTGACAATCTACAACAGTAAACTATACATTTATAAAAATCCATACATGATCCGCAAGCTCTAGGCAAAATACCCTACTCAACGTCAATAATTACAATTTAATTCCCCAATAAAATCGTAGTAAAGCGTGTATGTGCGCAGAGTGGGCCGCCTACACACTTACGTTTAATGCCGACTCTAATATGACGTTATTTATTAACGCGCAGTGTGCGCCGGCCTTATCTGGGTTAAGCTTTTGTTGGCGCACTCCGCTACGAATAAATAACAAGTTGAATTAGTTAATATGAAAGCTCGGAAAGACGGATTGGTACGTTTTGAATGGGTCAATTGTTTGGACACCAGAATGGTCGCGTCCAGATGAATAATAACTAGTGATGTTACACACTGATTCTGATTCTGAAATTGAAAGTATTCGGTGATGACCTCTGTGCGATTGTGAGGTTCGGAGTTTAATTTTTATACCGTAATGTGGCTTTGTCCTCCGTATGTTCGTTCAAAGGTTACAGGATTTCACATAGAAACATCGAGATAAATACACCCAGTTATAATGTTAGACCAACCAATACCAAGACTTGAAACCAATAAATGTCGATTACAAAAACAGAGATTGAATTGCGGTCTTCTATTTTATATCCAGCTTTTTTCATTATGACACGTGTATCTCCATACTATAGTCTTTTGTTTAATAGTATGTAGTTACTGCGTCATACATACCATCCTATTAATTCTAACATAGTTTCATCTTCCAGCACTATCCTCAACCAACAATAACACAATAACATTGTCCGGTGTATGTTAGCGCTTTGTTGCCGGGGGAGTAGGCAGACAATGTTGAATGCCAACCTGTTTGTTTACCTCCGTGCCCGTTAGCAACGGCCTTAGACTGTCGCATACGGACTAGTCACACTTCACTATATACTGCTGTGTAATAGTATTATAAGTCTAGGCTGATTGAATTATCGGTCTAAATTCTAAATATTAAATATTATTTTGTGGTACTCCGTATCATGAGTTTATGGTTTTCGATTTCATTTTAAACAGAATTCTGAAAAGGCACCAATTCACAGGAAGGCCGAGGGATAGATAAATGTAGTTAATATAGACTATCAAATATATTTTTGGACTTCACTGAAAGAAATTACATATTAAAAATGATTATTTTATCTTGCTGTTCTAAGTTGATTTAAATAAAAATATAGTTACAAAATATTCTATTCTTTCTAATGTATTTCTATTAGCTTCATATTATATTGACATTTAACTGTGGTATACAACGTATTGGAGATTGCTTTCCACTTATCTAAAACTGTATAACTCCATAAAATTAAAAATAAGCACGCAAATTAAACGCGAATCTCGAAACCAGTTCTTTCTTGTTTTGTTAATATTGAGCTTGTCGTGTGGCGTGGGTGTGGCGTGGGAGTAGCGCGCAAAAGGAACAACTTTTAAATTACTGTTTTTGTTATAAATCAAAATCTCTGACCCGCGCGTCTTGTTTTGTTTGAATGTACGTTTATGCATGAATTAGTCGAATGCTACTTTGTGGATTTTGTAGACTAATTTTGTTGCTTTTACATATGTTTTGTTGTGTTATTTTCTAAATGGAGTTCATAATAGCTGCTACTTTTAAATGGCGTCATAAATTAGGATTGCATAACAATCTAATCTAGATTGGCCAATAGTTTAATGACATCCATCGTCTCTCGGCTATCTTTTCGTCTATGAGTAGCGTAGTGATCTAAAGAGAATATTCCAGTATGAAGTACCCAGCCGTGGGTATGGCCATAATTACATATATTATGTTTAAAGGTATTAACGCTCATAAAAGTTATCTCAACATCTCATTTTTTTCAGAACGTAATTCGACTCATATTGTTCAGTATTAGTTGTAGTTTAAGGTTAGTCAAGTATAAGTAGCACAACCAATTTTCAATACTAATCCTGTGAGCCCATGACTTTGTTATTCTTAGTTTATTGTTTATGAACCTTGAAATTCTCCAATCGTTTCTGATGACGACGATTAAAGACGCTTGTACTTCGTATCATACTATTCCTGCTATTACAACCCACGATTCCATAGATTAGACAAACCTGCAAAACGAACAAGACTGCAGAACTCATTTCACTACAATCCTCATAAATCAAAACAAAAACAAGCTAACAAACAGACAATAAGCGAGATTGGCCGATACAAGCGTGCCCTGTGCCTCATCTGCGATGCTATCGGATTGTCTCAGCTCACTCGTTACACGCAAACAGCTGTCGCCGACTCCGCCCGCCATTGTGCTGTCATAATAATTATGTATCGCGAAGCGTTAAATATCAGCGAGATTATTCAGTTGCCACTTTGTCCGGCGGGAGCGTGGTATCGCCGGCGCTCGTGTCGCTATCCTCTTGTTTTTAGTTTTGTCGTTTGTTTAATTATGCTGATGGGTTGAATATTATAAAGGACTTTCGTGAAATATGTTTAGGAATATGTTGTAGCGTTTGTTTAGCAAAAATACATTGTATGTGTTTTTGGAGTTATTTCACGAGGTTCCATTGACATAGTAGACACTTCATTGTTCCTAGTTCCTTGTTAAAATTTCATTAATTTTGGTGCTCGGTTTTCAAAGACTGCTTGTCGCTGTTAATCCTATATTACACGAATAACAGCATAATCCTTGACACTGATATTTCGTAAAGGAACTGGTGATTAATGTTTTCATAATTACTAAATTATTTTAACCAACTAGGGGAAAGAGCCTTATCTCTATCGGTGTATTCAGATTTTCAATCAATAGGATTGTTTGTCTACCAATTTACGTACGACATAGTTCGTACATGTTGTCTATACAACATTGCCTAGAGTGATAAGACCACCGTTTGTGCTCTTTTATTTCTCTAAGTTATATTTTATTTTCGTTTACAATAACTTCTTTATAAATAAATTAGTAAATATTTAAAAAATAGGTACATAAATCAATTGTACGATGTATCCTTTTTACTCATCGTTACAAGTCATGATTGGTGGTAAAACAGCATTATCTGTATTCTGTACATACGGACGTGCGATGTCGCATCGCCGGGCAAATATTTGACATCCGCGCTCTCTTCCCGCCGGGTCCGCTTTGTAGCCTTGTTATAACATTAGTTCTTGCTATGACTGTGGCTTGAGGATTTAATACGTTTATTGAGATAGAATTTATTATTTTTATTGTTATTAATGGCGAGAGAGTTGGTGGTGAACGATACGACCGCTCGTTTAAAATAGTAAAACCAAATAGCGCCTTGAATTACAAAGCAATGCTTGGATATCCACTGTGCTCGCCATCCTGAGATATAAGATGTTAAGTCTCAATATGTCCAGTAGTTACTCTGGCTACAATGACCTTCAAACCGAAACACAACAGTGCATGTACACTTCTGTTTGGCGGGAGGAATAGACATTTCGATGTTAGCTACCCAGGAAGCCTCCAACATATGAGAGACCTACCACCTATGACCCAACACCAGTAGCCTTGGGCTTAAATTAAACCCTAGCTCATCCGGTTTTTTTATAAAACCCTATGGGTTTGTTTAGTAAATTAACTTTTAACGTAACCGTCACATAAACACCTTGTTTACCTCTCTCACTGGTATTATAATTCCATTTTACGACTCCTCCTCCTCCTCCTCGCATCGTTTTCCTCATTGCTGAGGGTCGTGATCCCCTGAACATGGAGTAGTCTTTGACCGGATTATGCTGCGCCACCTTTTCCTATCCTTGGCATAGTGGAGCGCAGCGTGAAACTTGACGCCAAGGGTCGAGCTGACTTGGTCCGACCATCTGATAGGACATCTGTCTCTCGGACGTTTACCGTCGACTTTGCCAGTAATCATCAGTTGTTCCAAGTTATCTCCGTCCTTCCTAGCTATATGGCTAAAAAACTCCAGTACTCGGCGCAAGCAGATGGTAGAGAGCCTGGTTTTGATTTGGAGATCGCGTAGAATGGATACGTTGGAGCGGAACGCAGTCCACGGAATCTGAAGCATTTTCCTCCAGCACCACATCTCGAAAGCATCTATGCGATCTCGGTCGGCTTTCTTCATGGTCCACGTTTCCGATCCATAGTTGAATATGGAGAAGACTAGGGAGTTGACTAGTTTTACTTTTGTTTTCCTCCTGATGTTGCGGTCTTTCCATATTTTGTGCAGCATTGCATTTTTGGCCATACCTATACGCCTTCGTATTTCTTTTTCGCAAGATCCTGTGCTGCAGATGATGGATCCCAGATTATTAAAATCTTGTACGGTTTCGAGCTGTAGAACTCCGGTTAGCTGCAGTTGGTTGGTTCGATCTATTACCATTAGTTTGGTCTTGCTGTAGTTGATTTTAAGCCCTAGCTCCAGGCTAATTTTCTCCATTTTGTTCAAGAGCTGTGCCATTTAGTTTTCGTTGGCAGCCAGCAGTGTGGTGTCGTCTGTATAGCGGAGATGAGATATCTTAGTACCACCTATGATGACACCACCTTCCCAGCCCTCGCAAGTCTTTCTCATTATATACTCACCATAAGCGTTAAACAAAATGGGGGATAGGATGCAACCCTGTCGCACGCCTTTCGCGAAGCAGAAGGAGTCAGATGTAGTTTTCTCTACTTTAACGATGCCTTGATTATTGACGTAGAGCGATTGAATAAGGGCAACTAAGTGTTCAGGAACTCCGAATTCTCTCAATACCCGCCATAAGGTCGACCAGATGACGCAGTCGAAGGCTTTGCTGTAGTCAATAAAGCACAAGATAATAGGAGTGTTAAATTCGTATGATCTCTCTATCAGCTGGCGAATATTTAAGATTTGTTCACGAGTTCCTTTGCCTTTTACAAAACCAGCCTGCTCCTGTGGAATTTGCCAGTCCAAGTAGTGCCGGATGCGTTTATTAATTAAATGGAGCATTATTTTACTCGCGTGAGATATAAGCGCTAGGGTTCTGTAATTGTCGCATTTTACGACTGACGAACCACAAAACACCCTGCGCCTAAACCGAGCCTAGTTCAAAAATGCACCTCACATAGGGAGATAAGTGCACCCGCGCCGTTATCTGCGTCGTGGCGGCGATCGCACGATTGTCCAAAGACGCTGCGGACGCTTTGTATACGCCGCGCACGCCGCGCCGCGCTGCGCCTCTATCATTGCTCTGTCATGGAATTTTTAATGTATTTTGAGTATTTTTTTGTTATGTAATAGAAAAGGTTTTCGTGCCCCACGTTGGGCGCCACTGCGGCGGGTTAGGCCGCCCGCAGGTAGGGGTAGGTAGTTAAATGAGAACTCAGGGTAGTTACGTGGTTCGGGCTTTAATAATTTCGCATCACTATTTACACCCGGCACTGTTGCTGGTGGTATGCAACAGGAGTCACTGGCCTTCACTGGACACTGATCCGGGTCTTCGGCACGTGGCGGAACCCGGCGACAGCTCGCCGGCGAAGTCAGCTGCCACGTGGCCGGGCACGGTGCGCAGGTCAGCGGCAGGCGCAGGCTCGGATGCAGTCCGGCAGGAAGCGGTGCGGAGCAAAGCGGGCAGTAGGCACGGAGTTAGCGAAAAAACGCCAAGTACGCCAAGTACGAAGAAGAAGAACGAAGAAGAAGAACGAAGAAGAAGAACGAAGAAGAAGAACCTGGAATCAGTATCCAAGAGATCGGAATGCAAACTAGGTTTGCATTCCGTGCCAGCGACTCGTGGTAGCTCACAAGCCCGGCAGACAGAATACACTGACAAACAAGCAGTTAAGCGGTTAGCAGTTAATATTACACAGAACACTCACCCCAGCGGGTTCGGAAAGACGCGTGGTAGCACGCGGCTTTCAGGTTAGGGAAAAGGACGCGAGCGACGTTACACGCGTATTTATGCGAACGCCGATGACAGTTCGTACGTCAAATTTGACAGATGTCAGTCAGTAAATGAATCGACCAATCAGCGCAACGGAGGCGTTGATTGGCATAGACAATAGGATTTATGTCGACTATTGAACTATAGATCGCAAATATAAAAGGTGACATTCCCACAACGTCACAGGTTTTTAAATGTAATAGATGACCTGACAGAAAAAAAATATAATGCGATATGCAAAATAAAGTGTAGGAAAGAAATTTTTATAATAATACTAATCCGCTCCGCCCCGGGATCCGTCCCGTGACCACGAAAGCTGTAAAGTAATCGAAATCGATAAGTTAAAAAATGTAAATCAAACCAAATTCGCTATAAAGTCCGTAAATAATAGTTTTATTTCAATAATACTAATTCTCGGGGAAGGCCTATTCAGCAGACAATTTCCTTTGGAAAGATTGTGATATTAACCAATTGGTTTATACACAACAATTGCCTAAATTGTCCCATACTACAGTCTTATGATACTATAATAGATGGAATAACTAGGCATTAAATACCATTATAAGTGGAATAAGTGATAAAAAGTTATGTATTCCAACTCGATATCTCATTCAGTGAAAAAATACGCCACGTCTATTACTGAGCTTAAAATCTATACAAACACAAAATCCTCCAACAACCGCAGGCTGTAAAATTAATATTAATTAATCCAATAAACGCACAGACAAACCACACACAAAGCCTCTTCACATGGTCACAGACCATTCGCCACCCCGGCTAGCTACCGCGTGGCCCATTTATAAGGCGCGCCGTGGGTTCGCCCACCCATTCGCCGGGAATCGAACCCGTGCTCGCAATTAAATGACGCCCGGGGACCTCGCGGCCGATACTATCTGTTTGACCTCAAGCCGCCTGCGGTGATGCGCTTAAAGCGGGTTTTACACTGATGTTATGTATACGGATGTTTGGTTGAATATTACTTTGGTTAATTATCGATGTGATTTGTGGTTATTTAATTAACAATAATGGCAGTGAAAATATGCATTTTAAAATAAGGTCTGGGATGTAATTAAATGATAATAAAATAATAAATACACCCAAGAGTCATTTACATACATATATAGTCTTGACCCCACACTAAGATGTAGGCTCCTTTCGTAGGAATCAGAAACTAAACATTTCTGTCTCGCGAACAACAATAAAGTATTTTTTTCGTGTATCCAATGATTGGGCGATGAACTGAATTGACCTATTATGAAAACGCGAATATACTCGTATTTAGTCACTTGAGTGTGATGTTCAATGTAATATATTTCAGTTGTATAAGGACCTTAGGGAAGCGCACTTTTTTCTTTGATGTAACTTATTAAATAATAAAGCCATAAATACGTCCGGGTATCTACTACCTCTCTATGTCTTAATATAAATACATATATGGAGACTGTCCCGCCCTCACACCCGCCACTGCAACTCTTGTGAGCCAGGATCAACAGTGGCACGCAATGCACCGAGCATTGAAGCTCGGCGAGTCTCTGGGAATGTCTAACTTGTCTTTAACCCGCAACGAAATTAATCAGAAAGTTAAATTAATAGGAGGAGTTTCATCCTATCGCCGTCCAATGCTGGACGTAGGCCGCCCCAAGTAAACTCCAACCATCCCGGTCTAGACTAGCTCTCATCCATCCGCTACCCGCCACTCTTCAAGTCGTCGTTCCATAGTGCAGCAGGAAGTCCTACACTACGTTTACCTAAGCGCGGTCTCCACTCCACCACTTGTCTGTTCCTCTGAGCATTTTTTCGGCGGCAGACGTGGCCCGCTTACTTCCACTTCAGCGTGCTAATCTTACGGGCAATATCTGTGACCTGTAGTTCTCTGGAGGATGACTTCGTTTCGAATTCCATCCACAAGAGAAACGCCAAGCGTGCCCGCTCCATAGCACGCTCAATGTTTTAATGTCAGGTATGAATCCGCAACCTCCCATTCCACAGGCAGCTTTTCGCCCACTACGCCACAAAGTCAATACAAAGTAAGGATTATATGTACAGCAACGCAAAATATCGTACATTCCATATTTTACTCAATTGTTTGTCGATTTTGCATAATTTTATCTCTTGGTAACCAGATACGCTCTTAGCTCGATATTACTCGGCTAACGGAGTTTAAACACAAAATCACATTTTCGCGACATCAAAGGGGCTACTGTATTATTACATGCTGTGTTAGGGCTGGTATTTAATGTCCGAAATTTGATGAGGCTTTATGCTAATATTAGTTATCAATGTGGTTTTTGATGAAATTGTAGCTAGTGTAACTACTGGACGTATTGGGACTTAACATCTTATGTCCCAAGATACCGTGCACATTATAATGCCAAGCATTGCTTTGTAATTCATGGTGCTGTTTGGTTTTGCTCCTGTCCATGAGTGGTCGTATTGCTCACCATCAGGCTAAGGTCAAGCTCATCTCGCCGAGCATAGTAATAAAAAAGAATTATCCACTTCAAATTTTAATAAGCTTGCATCGCGCCTACCATCCAAGTGGGGTATATATTATAGAGTTTCAGTAAAAATTAAACATCAGATAAGCCGATACGTAACTGTAATGAAAGATCAACTGTAGTCACTTTACTTTACCATACTCTTATAAATAGTGGTTAATTAATTAATTCTTATTCTTAAAAGTAAATCCTGAATCTCAATTGACCAAACAATGAATAATTGTCAGGGTTGCAACATCACAAGTAATTGTGAAACCACCCAAAGACGTAAGATACAACCCTAAGCATATAAGTGGAGCTATCTCGCCCTGACCTCACTGACCACTCTAACTTAACTCTGAAATATGGAGCCAAAGAAATTGCTTCTGCGACGGATAATTCCCGATGCTCGCCTTTTGTGACTCACGGCCCGGTGTTCCTGTATTGCTGGTATTTGCGGATGCTGTTTTTAATAGTTTATGGGGTCACGGATTCAATGGGTGTAGGTTTGTTCCTGTTTATAATCGTTTTTAGAGTATCGAAATATTTGAATTCATTTTTTGTTTCCCTGGAGTTCTGAGCTGTGTGGAGAGCTGTATGATGATTTGACTGTTTATTTATGTGATCTGCTAAAAATATTTTTCAAATTACGATATTATGTCGTGCGTGGTGGCCTGTTGGTAAACGGACTAGACGCGACTGCCAACATGTTCACGGTGGTCGCGGGTTCGAATCCCAGGGCACACCTCTGACTTTTCGGAGTCATGTGTGTATTGATAGTCAATCACCACGCACTAAAACGGTGAAGGAAAACATCGTGAGGAAACCTGCATACCAAAGCGATTTATAAAAAATTCTGTGGTATGTAAGTCCGCCAACCCGCACTAGGCCAGCGTGGTGGACTATATGGCCTAACCACTCTCAATCGTACTGTCGATTGTAGAGGAGGCCCGTGCCCTGCAGTGGGACGTATATGGGCTGATACAGAATATAGATACATATTATGTCTGATACGTGACAAGATTAAGTTTCAGACTATATTCAAACGTCTTCGTCTTCTATATATGAATTGGATATCATATACCGGGGATATATTAGATCAATATTGTCGCCGTATACAATAATGTTCATTTTTTTATTATCTTATTTACTTGCTCTCATTGTACACGTGTACATTTGCGTGGTGTAACAAAATATCACCTTAAAACAATCACAAAATATAATCTCATAATATTCCAAAAGCATACCGAAATCCGAACAATAAACGTTCCATAAATACGTTGTTTAATAAAGTAATTCGAAGAGCCATAATCATATTCAACAATATTAATTTACAATAACAGAAACATACAAGCTAATCACATTAATTACGAAACAATAGATATGTTTTCATATGCATCCCATTTCTTAAGCCAAATGACTCATCTGCTGAGCCGGCTTCTATAGAAAGCACAACCTTTTGAGCTTTTCTACTCTTGGACAGTTTAAACAAAAAGCAACCTTACCATCATATAAACAAAGCACACAATTGTAAAAATCCAATTGTATTTTATGACTTTCTGGCCCATGCAATTTATTCAAGCAAGTAATCTGGTAATACGTTTGTAAATGACGATGTATTTTAAGCTTTAAGTCTGTGAGTCAAAGTTCAATGTCGTGTGTATTCTGTGTTGGTTTGGTTAATGCTCTGCTACAAACAGCTAGTTTTGACTCCCGGGGTGGCTTGTACAATGTACGCGCGCGTGACACCGCTCTATTTACGACGGAGACCGACGCTCGGACCCATAAACGTGTGATGGGGCACCAGGAATTAGGAATAAAGGGGAATTATTCTAAAGCAAATATATTTCAATAATATTATGTTGGTTCAAAATAAATACTACTGCACTTCATTATAAAATGATGTACAAAAAGGCATTGCCGAGTAGGGAAAATAATGCGGGTTTCGACACGATTATAATGTAGGCATATTATTTATTCATTTTTATTTTATTCATTACATTAATCTACGGTAACCTACATGTTTTAATAATATAATTTTGCTTGCAATATTTTAGAGCAGGTTCTAAAAGCAAATTATTTTAGAGCACTGTTTTCCCCATTTCTCTTTGCGTTTAATTTCAATTATTCAGCATTAAAACAAATATTAGATACCGCCTATATTATAGTGCTTTATCTTCTCACCTTCCGAGAAAATACCAAAAATCGATTCTCCACTCCACCACTCGCGTACCCCATAGTCATCATCATCATCAACATGACACAAAACAAATCTTCTATTCCTACCTTATAGTGCTTTATCTTCCATCTTCTATTCTGAGAAAATCCCAAAAATCGATTCTTCATTCCATCACTTCCGTGCCCGATAGTCACCATCATAAATAATATGATACAAAACAAATCTTCTATTCCTATCTTAAAGTGCTCTATCACCTTACATTGTGAGAATATCCCAAAAATGCATTCTCCACTCCACCGCTCCTGTACCCCATAGTATTTGCATTTAACTCATAACCCGCGCACACAGTGGTATTGTATGCCATGTCGACACTATTAACGGGCCGATTTATACGCCCTTACACCGGGCACCGGGCGCCCACAACTGGATTTTGAATAATTATAAAGGGATGCGCGCGCCGATTTATGTCGCCACACATTTACTTTATTGCCGCATTTGGACGTCCAATGTTGGATGTATTGTTTGTGGGGGTGATGTTTGGACGAAGGTTTGGTTGTGTGTGTTTGGCACAGTTTAAAAAAATGCATACAGTAGGTATACATGTATGTATCTATGTGATTAATATTTTTGAAAAAAATGCACAAACGAATCAAAAGCTTGAATTAAATACATGAAACCCCAGGAAGAGGTGACGAGAGAGATGAATGTGGAAATGAGCACAGGAATCATTATCATAAATCGAAAATGTGTTTCTTCAATCCCTTGGGAACAGTACATTTTTCTAGAGTAAATGCACTCTACTTCTTTTTCTGTACCTCTGACAGCGGGTATACAACATTTTATTACTATTGATAAAGTACTTAAAGTCTGAAAAAATCATAAACAAACGTGTATAATATATTTATATTATAACTCAGACATTGATTAACGTAATAATGTATTCACTTGAATAATATTTTGCCATAAAATAGTTATTTTAATGAAAAAGAAGCTTACCGAAAACCAAACAAATGTGATATCAGTAAGTTATAACTCATATACTGTAAAGAGAGATTATGTACCGTGTATTGACTTCTCGTATGAGCTATTAAAATGCCTGTGTGGCAAATAAATAATTTTCATATCATTTCATATATAATAATAAGATGTAAAACCCATTTTACATTCGATAACTTTATTCCTAGACGGTCCTTAGTTCTCCCTAACGTCTGTCCATTTGTAATGTGTTCGAACCGAGGCAATAATAATTTCCGGATTGGAAATACACAATACTATTTATTTGGTCTTGGAATTGTATTTGAGTAGTCGCAATTTATTCTTCGGATATGCCACTACTAAACCAATGGCCTCAGAATTTCCACAACACAAATTACAGTAAAATTAACAATTACGCACGAAAGTGTATGAACATAAATTGTTGAAAAAAATCAATTTTACCAATTACAAGTTGCAACGGACATTGCATTATAATACGTTTATAATTTCATCCCGAAACACAAATTAAATACACATTAATTTTGCGAATTTCATATATACATTTGCCTGAAGGGCCGCTGTACAGCAAGCAATAATTTTGAACTTTATTGTAACGAAATAAGATTTAATTTTTAACGTTGATATCGTTTTTTTATTCAAGAAATTTCGCCGGTGGTCCTTGCTTCACTTGTAGCAAATATGAAAGACAGTAAGACAATAACGTCATACATTGTCATGGTCATTGGTTCGATGAGGACCATTACTGTATATTTAAAATAGCATTTCTTCATTTGATAAACTTAATTTTAATTGGAATTTCATTGAATTATTAAAATAGAAATTTTGAGAAAATTTATCGCTTTACACTTGTTAGAAAGTTTATAAACGATCTAAGGCGTCTTGAGAGTAATTTCTAAATTAGATGCTTTATAGTTAATATTATAACAGTTTTTCAAAATCAAAAATTGAGTTTATGAGGCATTAAATAAGGCTGACTCCACTGCGTAATCTGACTTTATGTCCCAAAATCACGAGCAGATGACGGATAATGACAAGTAACAGACGATTAATCGTACATCATTTATTTAGTTGAGTTAAATTAATTACTTACTTTACTGCATCATATTTTGCTGTGTAAAGCACTTCGTTTATTACGTAACATGTAAATCGCGTGGCATTTAAGGGCGCCCTGGTAATTTTTCTTCAAGAACAAACAATTATTTATTGTCAAGTAGCAGATAGAGATGTTACAGAACCGACGCGTAAATTGTTGTTTTCGAAAAATTTGGAAAATTCCCGGAAAATGTAAGCCAGGGATGAAAATAATGCGCGTTTTATCAGTTCAAGTACGACATGTTTTGACTGTAATGTAAATATGTTCGCTATGCAAATTTTTCACATCATCATATTACGATAAAAGTTTTTTAGCATATATCCCACAATTCTCAACGCTTCTCTTATCATGACTAAATTTTCTAGTTACTGTAAAACTAGAGCTACCATCAATTGAAGTTGTATGTATCTTTATTTAAATACTATACGTCTAGTAGTTTTATGCTTAGCTAATCCAAGAAGCTGGTACACCGGCTGGTGTATTACTAAGTTTTACAGTCGCCGCGCGCCCCGACAAAGCGTCTATGTAATTCGAATTTATCGCGCGCCAATCCGCCATTTTGATTTGACAGCTTCCGCCATTTTGTTTTACGGCACGCGTTAGAATGTTAATTTGAATATTTATGGATTACTCGCGAGTGTGGCATTCCTTGTCTATTTTTCCCTTTTTGTGTAAATTTACTGCAGTTGTTTGACAAAATGGGTTTGTGTATATCAAGATAAATTGAATCAAGTCGAGTGGTTTGACTAAGCAGATACGTGTATAATAGATTCCTTCCTATCCAGAAATATTCAGACCCGTGGCAGGGTTCGACTTTCTACTCAAACTTTGACAATACACCCAGTCCTTGTATAGTCCAGTATAGTGGAAGACGTTACTTTGAATATGTAAAATTACATCTTAGATAATTTAACATTTTTAAATAAGTCTATAGCCAATTTTTATAAAGCTCACAGGCAGTTGGCATGTTCAAAATGAACTGTTGGTTGGATAAGTTGATCTCAGATTATTTTCACCGAGCCGATAAAGGACCGATTCTAGTCTTTACCTTTTCTTATGTTGACAGTACTATTCATAAAGTATACTTAGAATTTCACTTTAATTATACTAGAATTATTGTCCTCTACCTTTTGCTTATATGACGTTCCATTTAAGAGAGCACCTCACCTCAAAAACAATAATCACAAAGCAACAAAGTAGCCGACGAAACGATCAGCAATCCAAACGATTACCCCGCCGATATAAATCTGGACTCAATACAAAAACCTTTTTGAATTCACACCTCAAGCGTCGCACAGAGGATGAAATCCGAGAAATTTTACGGCCTATTGATACCGATGAAGATGTTGTCGAAAAACCACCAGTTAGTGGCCGGCGTCACTGTTGTGGCGGTCACAATGGGCTCTTAGCGTTAACGGGCCGGACCAACTTGGGCTTTAATTGGAAACTTGCAGTTATGTAAAAACTTGATACCCGAGGCGTGCGGAATGGCTTGAGATTGTGATGACCGCACTGCTGGAATCACGGCGTATATACTTTGTATTTGTGTGTGTCGCATAGTATAGGAGTAATTGTTCACGGAAATATTTTTTTATATTGTAGAAACCTGAACGCAAGGAATATCTGAAGTCTAGTAGATAAGTTGTGATGACTGATCGTGGGGAAAAGACTAGGGGTGTAAGATAAATAATAAATAAATAACACCCAACAGTCACATACATAGTCCTGACCCCACATCAAGATCGAGTCTTGTGTCGTGGGGATCAGGAATAACGAGAGACTTTGCGGTCTCACAAACACCCAGACCCGAGAGAAATATTTGTGGGCCGCACAAACATTTCTCTCGGTGCGGGGACCGAACCCGCGGCCTCTCGTCGTCGCGGTCGTCGTCACAGGCGGCGTCTAACCGCCTGCGCTACGGAGGCCTCTGTTCAAAAATAATTAATCATAGAGTTTATAAAGGTTGAACTTCCTATATCATTTCCATTGGTCTAGTGTATAAATCGAAAGGTTGTATGTAGCATCAATTCCTAGTTTTAAGACCAATAACTTTCCTTTTTCTTCGATGATGATCAAACTAGTATCTTGTATATGCAGAAAAAAATTAAAAAAAATTAACTGATATATCATACAATATCCTTTAAATGCTGAAATCAATAAGCTCTTTTATTTTGAAAACTGATGAGGTGGTAAAAAGTCATCCATTCCGCACGGCTCGGGCTATGTCACAGGAGCACGGCAAAAACTGTTACTACGCGGCACTTTGCACATCTCACGCGCCGGTGCTAAAAACAAAGAGCACAGAATGCGCAAAGAGTTATTGACTCGTGTCGATGGCAGCTTAGACGGGGTTTAAAGACTTTTAAAAGATGCTGGTGAAATTATATTAATTGATAACTAATATAGTTCATATACCAAGGATTTGGAAATTATACGAAAATTCTTAGTTAGAACTTTTGGAAAGGTATTCCTTTTGAATTTTCAAGTCTCATCTAAAACTGCGTTTATTTAAATTTGATGTCTCAACTAATAATTTTGGAGTTTATCGGTTATTCATGTAAACCTCAATGGAAGTAAAACTATTGACACATAAGCGATTGCTAGATTTTTCGGTGAAATTTCACTGCCCTATGAAACCCAATAATAAAGAGTTTACTCCACATTGGTTTCCAATTAGATCGTTCATGGCGAATTAATCAAACACAGCTCCACCACTTTGAGGTGAAATTACATAATCCTAAGGTTGGAGATCATATCCTTAAGTTGATTACCTGATTCATATGACTGCCTCGGTGGCGTAGTTGTACTACGGTACGGTTACAAAGCTGAGGTGTCGGGCTCGAATCCTGGGTCGAGCAAAGTTATATTGGAGTTTTCCATTCACTGTTGATGTGAGACGGAACATGTATGGCTAAATATGGGTGTCGTGGCACCTCTGCCTACGTCTTCTGGAAAATTAGAGAGAGTGAATTTATGAGTGTATGTCAAATCATCTAGCATTGCAGTCTGATTTATGTTTTCTAGGGCTAATCAATTGCAAAGTTTTTCAGCCTTGCAATCACACATTGTAATGAATCGGGAAGATCATGGCCAACATTCCCTGCGAATCGGCAAGAAACCCGATAATTGGAGTGCAACCAAATATCATTGCTAATTTAAGTGCAATTTACACTTACAATTGCGCCAGTGTTTCCTAGTTGAAATAGCAAATTGATAAGAGACAAAAAGCGTTGTCACGCGGTAACGAATCGTCCACGCGTCGCGATATCGATCACATGAGCGGCGGTCCCACGCTGTCGCGCGACAAAAACCCGCCCTTATTAGAATGCAGCGCGCGACACGTTGCGCCCGCGCCCTGCCCGAGTCCACACCCCCCTCCCCGCACCTTACCCGTGGCCTACCCGCGCACTACCCGCACCCGCCACGCCGCTGACGCTTTTCGACTGGCTGCTGTTTTATAAGGATGGTATTTGGAGCCACTGCTTGCACCAATCTGAGAATGTCTCTGAAAATTGTATTTTATAAAAACAAAATTTGGGTATTTTACTAAATTGTCTACAAATATCTCACTCCAGGATATTACTTATTTTTCATTTCTTTAAATATGAATATAATTAGGGTAGGGTAAGAAGAATTTAATGATCGAACAAAATGTGAAGTTTTCGGATACTCACTTGATAAGGTAAACGCTTGGTATCCACTGCTACTATTACTCAATTTGCCTTTAACATCCACAATACTTGACAGCCTCCGTGGCGCAGTTGGCTTGACGCCGGCTTTGAAGCGAGAGGTCGCGCGTTCGATCCTCGTATCGAGACAAATGTTCGTAAGGTCCACAAGAATTTGTTTCGAGTCTAGGTTTCTTAGACCGAAAAGTCCCATAGTTTCTGATATCTATGACACAAGACTTAATGAATCTTTATGTAGGGTCTTGACTATGTACGTGACTGATAAGTGTATTTATTTATTGATACCACTTGATAACTCTACCTTAAGGAATACAGACGTCATCTAATGTATTCAATTTCATTGAATTTCGGTTTACCTATCCTACTTTTAAATTTATCGGTACCTATTAAAAAGTACAGTAGCCAAATTCCTACAGCCTATAAAATTTGCAAATGACTCGTTCCAAGTATATGTTTTTAACGATCTGTTTGTTGTTTGAAGTCGCCGCTATCAGCTCGGCGTGATACGTCAGCGATAGAGGTTATATTTGTTTTTTATAGAATTCACGTAAGGTGAGGCGAGTCGTGGTTGTGTCGCGGTCGTATGAGAATATAACTTATTTTGTAAAAAATCCTGTTGTTTATTTTTCAGAATAAAAACAAGGGGATAATTATTTCGTTATATTTGTTCGTTTGTTAATATTAATTGTATAATATAGCCATATATTTTGCCATACGAGTGAATCACAAGAGTTTCAAATAAAATTATTACTTACGTAACCCAATTAAATACAATTAAATGAAAATACATTAGTAAACTTTTTGAAAGCGTAAAGGAAAATGTTCACTAGTTTCTTATTTAAACTGCATTGTATATGTGGACTTAATGTCAAATGCATCCTCTACAAGAAAACCTTGAGGTGATGCAGGTATAGAAAAAATAGACATACAGTTTTGCTACCTCAATGGCGTAGTAGCAATGTAGTATGATTTCAAAACTGAGGGTCTCGGATCCCGGATCGAAAAATGTGATAAATATAGGACTTTGCGTATTGCGATAGGCTTGCCCCCTATCACATAGTAGGACAGAACACACAAGGCGATACGAGGAATCACACGTTGTATTTGGAAGAATGGCGTGAGTTTATGTATCCATCCGGAAATTACACCCCGATAAATCAACACATTCAAAACAACCATCTCAAACCATTTTCCACTCTAGCTGATATCGCACGCGTCAGCAACAGGTATGTGTCGTGTCAGTAGTCCACGTCCGTGTGGTAATGGAGCCAGACCTCAGGGCGCCGCCGTTCGTGGAACATTATCCCCCCTCCCCTCCGCCCCCTTCCCCGCGTCCCCGCCAATACATCCTATTAGACATTTTTATGGGAACAAAGTTTATGGGGCGCGGGAAATGGCGGTTTACTGTTATCGAAGGCTTTTCGCGCTTTTAATGTCAGCAATAGAGCTTATATGAATAACTTGAGAAGAAAATTTTACCTCATTGATTTGAAATGTGTGGGATTTGTCTATGAGATCCAGGAACGTTTTTAGGTATGGGATATAGACGAAACCATTCTGCATGATTGTATAATATTGATCCCTCCTGAAACATATACAAATAACTGAAAGGTCTGTTGAATATTTTCCGTACAGGAAAAATACGATAGCAATCGATATGTTATAGACAGGCATAAAACTATGTTACATAATCATATAAACTAACTTTTTATTTCAATTAGACTGAGTTGATAGTAAACAGAATAAATTACAGCTCAATAAAAAGATCACACAATTATTCCACGAATCCGAATACGAGACTTATCAACGTTTGATTTCGTAAATATTCTTCGAAATAAATCTCTAGATAGTTTATTTGCCACTGTTTGCTTTATAGGCGTCGTGACGAAATTTACTATCATCCAGTAATAAGTATTGCTGGCAAAGGGCAAAAAATATACACAAATAAATAACGGCATGTCCCTTTTAATTGGTGTCCGTCCAGAAATGCGTAGCGAACAGCTATAAGATTTAATTAGTGAATTCAAAAACCAATAATTTCAAATGTCCACTTTAATGTGAGAAATCGTAGGGGACTGTTCCGAGTATGGCCATAGAACTGTTGCGTGCAGATGAGACAGTCCTTTCGTGTTGGCTATGTACCTTTGTAGATATAAATTTATTGGATACGTTTTTGAGACATAGGTTAAGAGGATCTTTTTAAAAACGTAATTAAATTATAAATGCAAACAATAGACGCAACTCTTTTTCTCAAAATATTTTTTGTAAACAGGTAATAATGAAGGGCATATATCCCACCTTAGTTTCTTTATTTATTTGTATGTGTTACTAAAGTACTTCTTTATTTTTAAACAAAATCGGTCACTTAATTTATCGATCTATTGCCTTAACCACAGCAAACTATACTTCGTACCACCGCGTCCATCAACTGTCTCTAAGAGACACTTCACAATTATCCACAAATACCCCATTATTTATTCTTCCATCTGCACATACCTATTCATTGTCCCAGCTCGACATCTCGTGCATGCCCGCGCGTGCAACTTTTTGCGCCGGCCGCGAACCGCAGCGATGAGTCAAATCTTTTCGTTTACCATTATCCACCTACTCTTAGTATTTATTGGGTTCTAATGGCGGCAATCATTGCCCTATTCAGCTACTGACGCGTGATTGAAAGGTGTAGGACATGTTTTGGACGTTTAAATAGATTTAAATAAAATGATGTACCTTGTTTGTGGAATTAATCAAGCGTCAAACGTAGGCAGTTTGTGTTATCTGTGGATGTGATGTGTTACGATTTTGAGCATGGAAAGTTGAAGGTTGAGTGGTAGGAATAAGAGGAATGATGATAAGCTTGTACAGATGCTTCTATTGCAGAGGCCCGGGGAATTCTAAGTCTGTTAAAGATTTTGAGCTTGGAAGGTGGAAGGTTGAATGGTAGCAACAAGGGGGATGATCATAGGTAACTATTGCTGAGATAGGATATTGTTTGTATTGTCAATTTCGTTACAAAAATGTATGCACTTTGCAGGCTGCATTATTCTACATACAGCAACATACATTTACTTTTATTCAGAGTAGGATAAAATGATCAGGATTTTTAAAGGCTTTAATTTTCTTACAATTGATCTCTAAAACGGTGGAGGAAAACATGTTAAAAAAACCTGTATACCATAGCGATTTTTATGAATTTTAATGGTATGTAAAGTTCACCAACCCGCACTAGGCCAGCGTGGCGGACTATATGGCCTGACCACTATCAATCGCTCTCTCTATTGTAGAAAAAGCCCGTGCTAACTCTGCAGTGGGGCGTATATGGGCTGATACTGATACAGAATCGTTATAACATATAGTAATAACTTACATCCCTAGCTTATTGTATCATACCTTAGCCTTGTTAGCCCATTAATAGCCTTTTGTAATACTACGTATAAAATTGTCAATTTGAAAAGTAAATTGTCAACATTCTATTTTACTTATTTTCGTCACCTGCGATGTCTTTGTCTGGTTATTTTTGTTTTTCTACTCTCATAATATAGAGACTTTCCCGCCCTCACACCCGCCACTGCAACTCCTGTCAGCCAGGATCAACAGTGGCACACAAAGATATGACACCGAGCTCCGGAGCTCGGCGAGTCTCTCAGGGACACTAGTTTGTCTTTAACCCGCATCGAAATTAATCAGAAAGAAAAAACAAAAGGAGGAGTTGGAAACAAATAGTTGTTCACTTCCCTCCGCAGCAAAGCGGGTGACAAAAAATATTGAGTCGAGAGGTATGTATCCTCTTATATAAAGATATACAACTGGAGAAGCCAGATGTATTAAGCACCACGGGATAAACAAATTACATGGGTCCTATAGTTTGCTTTGTTGAGCTGCTAAATTTGGGTCTCTCTCTCTACTCTCTACTCTCATAATATATATATATATACAGCCTCCGTGGCGCAGTTGGTTAGACGCCGCCTGTGAAACGAGAGGCTGCGGGTTCGATCCCCGCACCGAGATAAATGTTTGTGCGGTCCACAAATATTTCTTCCGGGTCTGGGTGTTTGTGAGACCGAAAAGTCTCTCGTAGTTCCTGATACCCACGATACAAGACTCAATCTTAGTGTGGGGTCATGACTATGTATGTGACTGTTGGGTGTTATTTATTTATTTATATATAAGATGGTAAGCGATACGAACGCTCATGAACAGTAGCAACATTCCACTGTGTTCGCCATCCTGAGACATAAGATGTTAAGTCTCAATATGTCCAGTAGTTACTCTGGCTACAATGTCCTTCAATCCGAAACACAACAGTACATTTACATTGCTGTTTCATGGGAGAAATAGACATTGTGGTTGTACCTACCCAGATGATCTCTCACATATGAGAGACCTACCACCAGTAAATTAAGCTCTGACAACTTTTAAGTCATTTGTTATCGTGGGCTTTATAACTCTACACTCCATAACCCATAACTCAATAAGCATAACCCGTACAAGTCGCGTCCAAAAACGCATGAGTGAAACAATCGTTTCGGCGGGTCAAACACGCGTGTAATCAAAATTCAACAAATGTTAAAACAACAAAACAGTATGTTGGACAATAATGTAATCAGAGGATTGGCGTGTGGCACAGACGGCAGCGGGGGCGGGAGCGGACGCGGGCGCGGGAAGAAGACAGGGAATAGGGTAACACGCGGGTCGCATCGTGCGCATTGTTATGATGATTTTTTGTTCGGCCACATCTTTTTATAATATCTGCCGGTAAACTTACTGTGTAATGATTATGTATCGGGTAACGTTAGTATTTTAAGAGACACTGAAATGTGGTTTTGACTATACTTTGAAATAATACCCAATTAACGCACACGATTTTTTGGAGATCAAAAAATGGGATATAATTCTTCCAAGATTTTACCAAAATTTTAAAATAAATTTAGTTGTTGGTTATTGACATGTTTCTTCAAATAGCAGTTATTAAGGAAATTAATTATCTTCTTCGTGTATAATTAAAATCTTATAAAATTTATCGTGTCATGTATTTTATGACGTAATCTTCCGGCGAAGATAAACATCTCCCTGTGACGTGGATTTCGTACTGTACAGTGATACTCATAAAGAAATAATATATTACACCCCTTGATTTACAATATCCGCTATACCTATATTTCTATGACGTGAATAGTTTTTAACATCCCTACAATCTACATTTTTGAAAGATTTAATCCAAACAATTATTTTCAAACATTTCTATTGACCAAAGTTTCTATGCTTATTTTATGAACTATTATATAAAAGCTTTCTTTCAGTCATCAATTTGAAGTTACATCCAAATATTGAATCGATTCACGACTCCCACTAAAATCAAGAGCTTAAACTTTTTCCTACCCTCATCTAAACCCACAATGTTTTTGTCTACCCGTACAAATTAATTAATACAGTACTTACGTGAGTTCGTTCTGTCGTGTTTAAAGATCCCGACCCGCCCCGCTGATCCTGCGCCGCGCACGCCTTAAGGCCAAACTCTACCTACCTTACTATTAGTATTAGTACATTGCTTTATTAAGTGATCGAAGTTGAGTTTTATTGAGATATTAAACAGGAAATGTTCTATTTGAGAAATGATAAGAGGGTATATATATAGCTATATTCACCCAAAAATAGACCCATAGTCCTGCTCGGCAGACGTAAGACAGTGTGAAACCAAGTTTTGTCGTGGATATATCATATATGTATATCAGAAACTAGGAGAGACTTTTGGCCAAAGATTACTAATACTAATATTACTAATCACCAACCGAATTCACGATTATGTTTTACAGATGTTTTTTTATTCAACTGCGCCCTAAAGGCAGTCAAAGGTACAGGAAACTCCATACAAATGTAAAGGATTTAAAAATGTTACGCCTAGCCGAAATATGAGAGTGTCAGATACTTAATATTACCTTTAGTGATATTATGTGTAGGTTTTATCAATATCATGATTAAGCACGGTTCTGGATATATTTTTCAAATTATGAACTAGACTAAACTTTTCAGAATCCAAATCCATTACAACTCAGAATATTATATAAATATATTAATGAGTCCTGTAGCTCCATTATCATTAAATTCTAGTATCAAACAGAAGCAAATTAATAGCATCGTATCTCAATAATTTTGCTTCACTGAACATGTTTTACAAGTCGCGTGGAATTTACAGAATTCCGCCATTAACGATCGTCCGTCCGATGATCGATCCGAATATTGCTGTAAGGGTTATTAGAGACGATTCACATAGTTTCAACTAGGTATTTAGTGTTATAGGAGTTAATGGAATGTAGAAGTAAGGTTTTTTGGAATTTAGATGGTCTAATAATGTGATTTTTCTTTAGATGGCAATGTCTATTTATACTACCAAGCAGCAGTGTTGTTGCACTGATATGTTTCGGTTTAAAGGACATTGTACTTAAAATTATATGTTTTAGGATTGTTATCTCGCTTATCATCAAGCGATTGGCATGCTCGGCTTGCCATTCATTGCTATAGAAAAAGACAATTTTGACAACTATTATCAAATAGCAGAAATTTAAAAAATGCGCATATTTTGGCGACCCTATGCTAGAAATATGCTACTTGCTAGAAATGTTTAAAAAATATTCAAAAGGAAATAGCTTTGTCTCAATAAATTCAGTGTGATATATTTTTTTTATGTTTTAACTACCAACACTAACAACTTATTGGTTGCATTCGTGATCGGTAGGTCGTTAAATCATAGGACATTTTTCAAATTCTTATCGTGCATATATAATAAAATTTGTGTCATCAGATGTATCATCCTCACGCTATTCATTTAAATTATAAAGAAAATGGAAATAGTATACTCAGCCTTAACAAATATCAAAGCTATTGAGTCGGTGGCTGTACACAGATGTTGAATATTAATAAAAAGATCGTGATCTGTATTATCTGCGCCACGGCACACAGCACGGTCACAATGCGCCCTCGCTATTGACAATACCTTAATTTTTGAATATCGGGCGCCGGCGATATTCATGTATTCTGGAAATAAATCTGTTATGTTCTTACGTAAGTGATGTGTTTTTTATGGCTGCGGGAGACTGTTTTCTTTTGATTTTGTGTGGTTTATTGTTTAACAGTTGCATCATAGTTAATTTGTCTGAATTGTTTATTGTATTTTGTTTATAAAATATTTATGTAATCACCAATGTTTTTTTTTATCTTATTTGTATCTAAATATGCAAAGGTTTTTACAAAGTACTATTAATAAAATTATTGAAGATAACCTACGTATAATTACGTAGTCTTTGGCGGCTATTTTAATTTAAAGTTGGAGTAGCGTTAAAATTTTACGCCTAAGCTATTAACATCAAATACAGAAACAGCTGCAACATATATTCCAATTATAAAAAGCAAGTAATCAGTCTAAATCTTGTACGTTCACTGCAACATTTAAACGAAACGTGCGTTTCATACAAAAGACTTCAACGCGCGCAACATTCTCTGATCAAAACCAAACTTCGCGAAACCAGTGTCCGTTTCCTTCCTGTTCACATAAATCACATGTAAATGATCACATAATCAACGATAAACAAACAAACTGTCCGTGTGTTGTGTTGTTGGACGACTGATGTAACGTGCGCAATCGGTTCCACGTCACTTTGTGAATAAACATCAATTACACAACTTAATACTGTTGTTTGGTCTACTGACAGATAGGTGTATGTGATGAGAGGTTAGAGGATTATTTACATGGGAAATCTTTGTTACTTTACCGATGGTTTTGTGGAATAGACTACTTTTGTTTATGCCACGAAGTGCGCGATCCGCAGGAATACATTTTGGAGCTAGTTTTCAGTGAGAATTTTATTTATTAAAAGATATATTTATGTTCTTTATTGAAAATAGAAATGTACTTCCAAGGACTGTACATTCGTTTTTTTTTTCGATAAAGCAAAAACTATTATATTGTTTTCTCAAAACATTTAAATATTCCTACGTGCCCTGGTAAACGTCTTGACACTACAGATCAGCTAACCCGCCACAATATTTAGAATTATAATTAACTAGAACTTAACCATTGCAAAGAATATAACTTATATGATAGTTGTATTTTGTTTTATATTCTGACTCTTTATACTTTTTATAATTGTATTTTTTCGCTCAATGCTGCGACATGCACCACACACAGCCAATGAAATGTTAATTCAAAAGCGGCGTTTTGTTACAATTAATGACATTTAATTAAAGAAAAAGTAAACGGGAAGTGTATCAAAATAGCTTATTAATACGCTCCTTCGTTCACGTGACTGTCAGGCGCTGTCACACCGCTCTTGTAAAATACCCTTAATGGACAATTTATTCGACTTTTTATTTATAATAGTTTGTTGGCGACTGTACCGGGTGACAAGTACAGTCGTGTCGAAAGTAATTATGGAGTAAGTTTTTGTATTTAGTAGTCCTTGATTGGCTTGTATACGTCATCATTTTTTATCGTGCCAATGACTCTGTTATAGGGTGTTATATTTATCATATTCTGTGGGTTATTTTTACCAATGTTGCGTTTCAATTCTGGTTATTTAGTTTATTACGCTGAACTGAATTGAATTTTTACTCACTTATACCCAGTTTACTAAATAATATTTAAAATAACTTTAACGAGCCAATTAGCTGATTAAATTCAATTGAACTATACATTTGATCGAATACCATCCTCGAAGCATGAAGCATTGCTACTTTTTTTAAATCCATTTATTTTGTTGTATTTTCATGTTAATAATTACTAAATAAATAAACAAACCATAAGGTTAACTAAAAGTCCTTTAATAAAATAACTTAAATAATACTTAAAAGTCAGCAAAAATGTGACATTGCAATCGATGCTTCGCGGAGATAAACGAATCGTGACAATTACATTGATAACCTTTTGATATTAGGGAGTTGCGTAACACAACGCTCTCTGAATAAATATTCGAGTATTTAGGGCGCTGGTGAAAATGTACTGAGAAATCTGGTTTACTTTTTTTGTATACTTAAATTTTATAGTGATTTATGCTGTAGTGCAAACAGACTTTAATTATTAGTATCGAAAAATATCTCTAGTATGATGTAAAAACTTCGTAAATATAGAATAAAGACATGTAATAGAGGAAAATGCTGTTATGTTCAAGTCTAATTGCTACCCTTACCATTCATCATATTTACCCGTCTCAGTTCTCGCATTGCACTAGCATTTTAAACAAGATTAAAAAATATTTAAACCTTACAAATCTGTCCATTTTCGGAATAGATTGAACTCAGAAGAATGACATTATGCATTGTGCAAGTACTAGTAAATTCCCACTTAGAACCCTACACAATATTTTAAAACTACAAATAACAGTTATTAACAATACAAATAGATGTAACAGATGCAATCGTAGCTCAATCTCGTCGCGGCGTAGCGGGAATCGAACCCGCTATCTATGAGTTAGCACCGAGAATAATTCGGTTAGTGTCGGGGGTCACGGTGGATTTTTAGCGGACCGATAACGCGCGTGGTTGCCACAGGCGGGTTAGTGATGGGATTAATATCGATAGATTGCATGTCTGATGTCGATAATCAAAGACCGTAAATCAAATTCTTAAAAGATTTTTAACAACAAGAAATAGTTTAAAAAGATCATATAAAATATCGTATGATGGGTGAGATATACCGTTAGTAATATTTCAGAAACCTTAAGCGTAATAACGATATGTCTTATTTAAAAAAAAGGATCTTTGAGTTTCCTATTTAACACTCTTGTCCCTTTCATAGTACTCATCTACGCAAACAAAATAAGAAACTTATGTGTTTAATTGAATGCTTCTACATGCGTATATATGACCTGTGCATATTTCAGTCAGTAGTTATTTTAAAAAGTATCAGTAACAGATACTCCAACTTTATTGTTTATTTTCAATCAACAAAAGCCTATATCTTTAATAACCTATCCCAATCTCCACCACACTAAATCAAAGTTACCAAACCATCGATACACTCAATTCCCATCACTAGTACTAGAGCGCGCGTAAATCGGTGCGCGTGCGCGCCGTGGGGCGACGCGGCCGCTCATAATTCGCATCGGCCCACCCCTGCCCACTCTTTTTACTAATGTCTGGACACGATCACCTCGTGCCTTCGTGGTAATGAGTTACTTAAGCACGTCTGTATTAAAGCACGAATAATCTGGCTAAATCGGAGTAGTGACATTGTCTCATAAAAAAATGACGTTAAAAGTTGTATTTGCTGCCAGATTTCGTTTAATTAGTATGTATGTTATTAAGCTCGGAATCGCAGTCCTTCCTTTCATCTGTCCTTTAATGAACTTTACAATATCCCAAGTGTTGTATAAGTCACAAAACAATGAGGCAAAAATAAATTTTTTGCTGGCACTTTTTGTTACTTGATTGAATGAATAAAAAAATGAATCCGTATCACTCACTTCCTTTTTTCTATGCCAAAGATTGCTCAAGTGTTTTAGGTCTATAAGCGGCAATGATTCGTTATAAATAACCAACGCTTCTTACAAAGTTTATACTTCGTAACGTTCTATTAAACACTGAGTTTTAGTTACTAATGGCGAATTACAGCGACTGATTTTTGACCAGCTTTTGGGATATGATATTATATTTCCAACAAAGAAAGGAAGAAAAACAATAACTAAATTCAAATCCATATCCAAAAAACAAATATTCAAATTATTCTTTCAATTTTGTGTAGTTCCTTTCCATACCGTTAAATGGAAAGGAACCCTTATTCCATCACGCTGACTAACCACATTTAAATGTTTACTATCAAAAAATAAATTCAATAATAGTCAAACCAAAACTCACCATATAACACCACCACATGTACCTGAAATAAAAACTTATAAATATTAATAAGGAATTTAACTTAACTTAGTATAAGAGTATTATTTCGAAGCTCATTGTCCGAGCGTTTCGCTCAGGACTAAAAGAATAAAAAATTCCGCATATGATTATAGCGAGCAATATCCGAAAAGATAGCGATCTTATCCCTCGATCGGACATGAGGTGCATCTCGAGGCCTTTACGCTTCACGACATTCGGCCACGACCTTTGAAAAGTTCGCGTGTTTTGTATGATTGTGTAGCAGTTTGATTTGTTGTTACGTGTTGCAAGTGACGTGTAGAATGTTGGTGTATTATCTAATTTGTGATGTAGGTTATAGGATTAAAGTAGCGTGTTGCTTATGAATGCGCTTAGAAATATTAGTGTAATGGATTTGGCACTGAGTAATTGATGACTATGTTATTGGGATATAATTGGTATTATACCTTTTTTATTTCACATTAGGACATCGTACAAACAGAGTCAAAAGAAAATATATTATTATGAGTGCTCCGTGTTTTGAAAAAAAAAAACTGAAATGCAAGCGTCGAATTAAAAAATGTATGATGGTGATGTTTACTTGCCAAAATACCGCTTGCTCATTACAATAAAATTTAAAAACAGATCATTCAATATATGTTAAATAATATTATCTGCAACTTTCATACCTGTCATATTTGATAGCATGTCCGCTACCGAACCTACCCTCCAAATACCTATTATTTATCGTTTACTCAGTCGTGATCGTGTCGTCCCCGCTCTTTGTAAAGAGACCCTTATTAATGCGGCCCGCTGTAATCTGTCTTGTGAAATCCCGCATTGTGTCCACTTTCTTCAGAACGTTTGCGAAACGACCCTTTCGGCGGGAATTGTTCTGTATTTAAAAAAATAAAACTCACGAAAAGTTCGGGTAATGTCCCTTTGACGTCTCGAATTTTAATTGTCAAATGGAACTTAAAGACGGTAATGGTTTGAAAGACTTTTAAAGGGTTCCGGACGGAAATAATGGAATTTTTTGATTGTTCTTTTCATTTTATACTGACTGGTTTGTTATTGGGATATTTTTAAGAAGAAAATACATAGATTAAAATAGAATGAATTAAAATGAACATTAAAATTATAAGAATACTTACACTTCACTAAAATAATAATTAAAAGCATACTAACGAAAGAATAGCAGACGCCTTAAAACTGATATAGATTAAAAACCTATGTTCATCATACAGATATTTGTTTAGCAGTGTTTTTGCAAGTCTCAGGCGAGTTGGGTATATTCTCTAGAGATAAAGCCAATCAATTATATATATGACTATATATATTCAAACAACAATCGTGACTAAATAACGTGGTGCCTGGTACCTTTTTTCCATATTATATTTGGTTTTAAAATGATTTGTCGTTAAAAGGAAATATAATTCTTCGTAATTTTTTCCTAGCTAAGTATGTCGTGTTAAAACTTAGCTTTGTCGACACATGCTAGTAATTGATCTAGCCCAAGCCAGAACAAAAGCTTTAGATATTGAATTTTCAAGAATGTCCATCCATTATCGGCGGCAATGGCGACGCAAAAACTTTAACAATATTGTCGCCGCTCAATTAAGGTGCATCCGAGAGAGATATTCAAGGAGGGAATTTCGCGCGAGTCGCGGGCTCTCGTCTTGTCAATAAGTCCCTTATAAATTGCCTTAACCACGTTGAATTTGAATATAATAGGGCCTATCCTATGGTTCGTTTTACCCCCTCGCCGCGCGGTCGGCGCACAATCTTTGTAGAATTATATTGTAAGCAAATTATCTGCTTGGATCTGGCAAGTCGATTGAAGTCCTCTGCTTTGTTTGATATATTATTTTATATTTGTTTGCGTGTCGACTAGCGGCAATGTTTAGTTCTCTAACAATTTTCATATGATAATGTTTTGTATTTTGTACGTTAACTACGACTGGTTTTAATAGAATTTACAGATAGTTTTGTTTGTTTTGATTTTTGGGCTCTATTGGATTTTCACGCTGGTTTTATTCAAGCAGTGCTGTTGAGTTTTTAAACTGTTTCGCTCGGTAAATTATATAAAACATTTTACTCAAAAAATCGAACAATTAGCACAGGCAAGAAATAGACTTCTTACGTACATATGTGGTTTCGGGTCCGCGGATAAAAATATATTCCTATGTCTATGCAACATGCGTCATGCCTTTCATTAACCATTTTATTATTTAATTAGCATATTAATTCGCTCTATTAATTGTGCTAGGCAAACACCTCTTAACTCTGCGCTTATTTAAAACACGCATATAGTTTAGCATAAGCGCGTGATAGCCTGTTAGTAAACGGACCGGACGCGGCTACCAACATGTTCACAGTGGTCGCGGGTTCGAGTCAAGTGTGTATTGATAGTCAATCACCATGCATTATAACGACGAAGGAAAACATTGGGAAACCTGTACACCATAGTGATTTATAAGAATATATATGGTATGTAAAGTCCGTCAACTCGCATTAGGCCCGACCAGCGAAGTGGACTATATGGCCTAACCACTCTCAATTGTACTCTAGATTGTAGTTGAGGCCCGCAGGTACTCTGTAGTGAACGGAAATGGGCTGACACATACATACATATGATTTCAGAAAAAAACCAAGCCAATATTCCAACAGTATATTTTGAAGAACTATTAAAGCATGTACTTTTTGTAACAATAGTAAATCAATCTCATTTGCTCTCGATCAGAGTGCATTAATTGAACCGATTGGGTAGTTCACGTAATTTATCCGGCCCTGTGGTGCGCCTCATCTGCATTCAATCATCTCGCAGCGTCGAAATAACCACGCAGTTTAACCCAATCATAAATATTAACATAACTTGTAGTGTATTTGTTATGAATTGGTCATTGTTAATATTATTTTGGTTTGTGGTTTGTTGATAGTATTATTTATTTTTGAGAGTTGCTGTTTAAACTGAACCCTTCGAGTCTGATTTTATGTAAGGCTTCAATTCCAGACGATGTTTCAAGACTGACACATTTGACTGTTAAACTTACAATCTAACCGAAGGCAATTCTGAGTTTGTTTTACTTTACCGTTCTTTTTTACGTCTACTTAAGAAGGCTGACAAAATAATTACAACTCTCAAGGAGTTCAATCTCAATCTTTCGCATGTACCTTTTTTTAGACGAGACAAAGAAAAGGAACATATTATGTAAACCAATATTGATTTTTCTCTGTTTTCCACATAGTTTAAACTAAGCGAATACAACATACACCGACAGCAAATGAACCTGTCGGAACCAGGTGAGAGGCCAAATCGCCACGCGTCGCGTCAACGCGACATCAGTTTGCGAAATCGCATAAAATTGCTTGTATGTGAAATTACGTGAAAATTAAATTGGGCTCGCCGACAGCCGGGACGCGCGTGTCGTGTGAATTACACGCGAGTGACGCGTAAACGTTACCCCTGAGAGAGCCATTACGTATGTCATGTCATGGGCCAATTCAATTCGTGGGTATTGTTTGTGCTTTTTTAATTTGTTGGGTTTTACTAACGCGTTTTTTGCGAGCTTTTTTGTTGTATATTCAGAGTACTGACAATTAGATAAAAATATTACAAAGAACTTCAATCAAATACAAGAACAGCCGTGAATATCACGTGAGTGACGCGTAAACTTTAACTTCGAACGAGCTATTACTTACCGTGTCATATCACAGGCCAAATCAATTCGTGTCGTTTGACTTTTTTAATTTGATGTCATTTTATAGAAGAAAATATTGTGGGGTGGATTGCATTTTTCTTTCAATCGTTTTGTATTGCTCATACTTTTGATTTATAGGGAAAATAGATATATGCAGTGATTTTTTTCAAATTATGTTGGACTTCGATAACATCAAGGCCGAAAAATATAAAGAAAAAAAATACTTCAGGTTCAAATATGCACTTGAATACAGTTTTTATAAACTTTATAAACATATTTAAAGTGTACAAAGATTAGTCATTTTATGAGCGTGCATTCCAATTTGGAACTGTTTATTTTAATACGTATATAAAATTAAGCTGTTGACGCTATAAATTACTTTTTTATGGCCCTTATCAAAAGACAATTAATACATTTATGAAAATGTGTTACTTATAATATGTGCGATATAAAATTAGCAGATATTAATTTTGTTGTAAGAATTGGTTTCTGTTGTGAAGAAAAGATATTAGTTTATCTAATCTAATTCAAACGTTTTCTATACTATTACGTGGACGTGACTACAAAGGACTAGATGGTAGTTGAAGTGAAAATGTCAGATTTACAGAGGTTGAACTAGAAATGCAATTACTGACGTATTTTCCACCATTACGAAGGTCGCTCTTTGGGTGGATTTCCTCCCATCAGCCTCATATCTTTCTATATGGTCCCCGGTATTCATTCGACTTGGGGCCCTCAATGAGGAGCGATGTCTATTTTAATCATATTTATCATCTTTATTCTATTGGTGTGGGGCGAAATATGGAACTAAAAATAAAATTTTAAAATATATAATATATTTAACGCATTGTTTCAGATATGTCTTCATAACATTAATAAAGCATTTATAGTCGTAGCCTAATAATATTAATATGTGTAGAAATGTGTAGAAGAACTGTTCCTAATATTTTGACAACAACGCAATAGGACGCCAAAAGATCGTAGACAATCTGTAGTACGTTTTTTTGGGATCTGCGAGTTGTGACACATATCACAAGAGAGTTTATGGTTGTTCATAATTCGTAATATTCGTTTCATAAATCACGTATACTTCTATGAGGTACAAATTTCGTGTGATTCGATTGTGGTAATGATTTATGAAATATAAATTACGAAGTAATTGCGGCACAATTAAAATTAAATTTCCAGCTAAGTACCTAGATTAAATCTTTGCGCGTGAACCGTTTCATATTAATTCCCATAATATCGATAAGCAATAAAATCGACAATTTACGATAATCGAAAGTAACTATCGGTTGATTTAAGTGTTCCGAGAGAAAAAAAATATTCGCGCGGCCAATTAATGATTTTTTTTAATGTTCAATTAAAACGGTAGCATTTTTTGGTGGTTTCGCGAGAGTTCGTGTAATTAACGTACAAATTTACGCAATACGATCGCGTCTGATAACAGCTTGTGACTGTGCCGCAAATCATAACCTATCGCGATTTTGCAAATATTGGTATATTTTTATTAACATCTTTTTTGGTTTAAATGTATTCATAGATTTATAAAGATGAATCATTATGGTATATTATTTGTTCTGTAAATGTATTTAACTTCTGTCGACAGCCTCTGCCTTTCGCGAGATTAGCAGTGGGTATAAAATTACATGAAGTGTCTGCGGAAGTTGTGTGCAAATATGTTTAATTCTCTTTCAACAAATGAAACATTTAATTATGAAGGTTATTTTAATCGAATTAATATACTGTTTATTAAACAAACACACATCATTGGGTTCGATGGGGATCTGACCGAAAAAAAAACAAAAGCTTTTTGTCACAGGATTTTAAATCTCCCATTTTTTAATTAAAAAAACATTTGATTTTCAAAAATCCTGAAATTATATTCGCTTCGTACGTGCAGACTGTAAGCCACGTCTGAATGATAGTACCATTTATTTTTATCGCTATCTCTCATCAATTATACCGCGTTAGTACCCCGAATCAAAAACATGATTTTTGTTATTTACTACCGTCTTCAGTTGGACCGTTTAATTAGTTATATGCCGTGATATAAATATTTCAGATTTCTGTAAACGTGCAATTCAGCGAATAGTTTCATCAGATCATTATGAGTTTTACGCCCAAATACTGGAACGCAACTTAAATATAAGTTGCGCTTAACTACGTTAAACCCGATTAAATGTACTGACTAAGAGGCCGTGCGCTGTTAAGAGCAACTTATTATTTGAATGGCGTTCCAGTATTCGGGTGTTAGTATAGGAATGTATATATAACACACAGCCTCTGAGGCGCAGTTGGTTAAACGCCGGCTGTAAAACGAGAGGCCGCGGGTGCGATCCCCGCAACGAAACAAATATTTGTGTGATGCACAGGTATTTGTTTCGGATACGGGTGTTTGTGAGATCGAAACATATTTTTGATTCCCACGACACAAGACTTAATCTTAGTGTAAGGTCATGATGATCTTTTTATGTGAATGCTAGGTCAAAGTATGTATGTATGTACTTTTATAGAACCGTAAGTGAGTGATGGCTGAATTGGGAGTGGGTGGCACTACCAATATTTAACTTTTCTTTCACATAAATTTTAGTGGTGGTACAACTCTCATATTTGAGAAATATGAGCAATGTGTATTTCTCCCGCCAAACAGCAGTGTAAATGCACTGTGTTTTGGTTTGAAGATCATTGTACCCAGAGTGACTATTGGAAATATTGAGATTTAATATCTTATGTCTCAGGATGGGGAGTGTGGTTAATATCTTATGTCTCAGGGTGGGGAGTGTGGTGGAATGCTAAGCATTGCTTTGTAATTCAAGGTGTTGTTTGGTTTTGCTACTGTTCATGAGCGGTCGTATCGCTTAAAATCAGGGGAACAGAATGTTCGCCGATTCATGTCACATAGGCGACTACCATATTGAATCCAATGATTGTGACATATTTGACGTCTCTTAATCCTTTAAAAGAAACTAAGTCAGAAATACATTCTTACACGATTAATCCTTGATTAATAAAAAAATCTGCTTAATTCTTAAAGTTGAGAACCACAAGTATAGAACCAGTGGTTCTTAACTGGTGGCTATTGAAAGCATCGAAAGTGTTCCGCGGAGCCATCCTGAGGCCATCCTTAAAATATATGCAAGTTTTATTCATAGATAGATATAAAAACCCTTTATTTATTAACGTACAACCGACTGTGGTCAATGGCTAGACAGAAATTGTGTCAAATGGTCCCTCATGACTAAAAGGTTAATAATTATTGATCTATACAAACCTAGCTCTAAAACTGCACTGGTAGAATGAATGTTCGCCATGGGGCGCGCCGCGCGGACCACACAGCTTGGACGGTCTCTCGGACCCCGGGACACGGCGGTTTTAACCCTCCCGCCTATAAATTAGTTCAATGGTCACTACAATACTTTACTCGCCTCGCTTTAATGATATTGTTTAGCGATTTATTGTTTTAAATGGGGTTATTTGTTTTTATATCTGTTGGGAATAACAACTTAAATAATTTATAAAGTCCGTGGTAATCTATGTCTTGAAGAAATATGTAATTTGTCAAATCTTTTCTTTGACATCAACGAATTAAGATAGAGTTCTTAGACTCTTGACATACATATTTTTATGTATATCTTACAATCTTCGATCAAATATACACTAGATACACAGTTCCCTGTAAAAGTTCTGTTAAAAAGTGGCACCGATGCATGACATGAAAAAAAGTAAACAAAAAGATCACATATTCCAAATATTTTAACACAAATTCCACCTTATTCCTGGAGCATAAAGTAGCTTTTCACATAATATTGTTTAAAGTTCTGCGACGTTTTAGAAGCAACGGTCGGTGCGTGACTGAAGGCAAAAGAGTGCTTAAAGCACTCTTTTTGGTGCCATTTTCTAAGCGCTCATGTTGTATCTAGTGTATATTTGATCGAAGCTTACAATACACAACAATATTCCATCTCGTAAACAAAAAAATATTAGTCATGGGTTATTGTGAAAGAGGCGAAATAGTACGTCTTTAATTGGCACACATATCAGATTTTGTTTCCTTTATCTAATGAATCTAGAAAACTATTAATGTGTTTGCTATTGATGTTCCTATTTTAAATATAATAAAATAAAGAGGTGCGTCAGGATTATAGTTTGTGGTTATCAGTAGTCTCTATCTACCCCTATGGGATTAGTGTGTGAATGAGTGAATATATGCATATCAACAAAAAAAGTTTATCATTTGTCAATTGTCAAAGCATCATCGGACTCTGTATATTGATAGGACCGCATCAAAACCTTGCTACATTTGCCTCAATATATCCAGTTAATAACTTCCGTGTACACCATTGGCGCAATTTTCGCGTGTTACATAAATAAATAAAACCCGCTGGGCCAACGGGTCCAAATTTAAATAACCAATTACTCAGTACATTGCGTTTGTTGATTTATCGATCAATTTCACTTTGGCGCTGATTGTGGCGGGATATTAAAAAGTGGGCACGCTTTAATTCCGCCGCCTTTCATCGCTCCCGAAATGAATCTTCACGGTTGTCGACGCGGGGTAAATAGATATGTGAAAACACATTTTTTATTTTATATTTTTGTTAAAATTAGAACGAATAAGTATTGTTGTTGGCAGCATCTAATGGAACGTTCTAATGAACATCTATAAAGCTGATCATAGGCGGGTTTTCAGTTTTTAAGAGAAAGGAAGAAGTGGCAATTGGAGGGCACCATGTAAATGTTAGTCCTGAAAATCTGTTTGTTTAAATCATAGTAAAACAAATCAATCATTTTTTTATTGTTTCACAAAACTGATGTTCAATTAACAAAAAAGATACAATATTGCCTAAGATACTACTATTCAGCCTAATTGACATCTTGAAGTAAACGCAGCATGCTTAGTATATATTAACATGTGGTACATCAAAATGTGCTTATCTAACAAAGTATTTCATGTTATGTAAGTATATGTACTGAACACAAAAAAAAGAGAATTAAAATAACTATCAATTTAAATCCCAAAAAAATTTACTCAATGTTCCATCCTTTGTATTTTTTATTATGGTAGTACCAATTCGGGACGACCATAATAAAAATAGACTGTATCCTTGCTTTTATATTTTAAAATTATTTCCTTTCTTTAAATGCCAATAGAATTGTTTTCTCTTAGGCCTTATGTATCATTACATGTTGTGACATCATCGCTCAGTTTACAATGTATTTAAAAACTGCGTTTAATTAGTAATTATCACCCACACCTTCCGTGTTCGAAAGAATCTGGAATGTGATGAGAAAAATATATTTAATAATGAATAAGCGACTGAGTATTCATATTAATTTAAAGAATCTAATAAATCAACGATGCACTTGTTTTTGAGATAATTATTAATAGATTAAGGTCTTGGTTTACTAGTTCGAATTGTGTAAGAAGTTACTATACTAGTCAACATGTAGAGATACATAAACTCACGCCATTTTCCTACAAGGGGTAGGTACAGGCGAAACCATATTTCGCCTTCTATTTTTCCGTCCCACGATGTGATAAGGGGCGAGAATATTGCCGTAGAGAGAGATATATTAAGATGTAAAATAGTGCTATTTTAAATTGCTGAAATAATTATATACATAAGTATGGTTAAAAAGTTTTAAAAACTGTATAGGCGATATCCTATTTCCAAAATTTCAGTTTTGTGATGGCAAAATGATGATTTAATTTCAAAGTATTTATAACAATATACAAAACAAAAGCGGCATTCGTACTTCTTGCATATATTTCTGAAGGAGATAGCTGTTAGCGACAAGACCACCAATTTGTTACAACCAAAGAACAATGATAATCCTCCATACATTTTTTTGTTGTAATTTTTTTGTGTTTATTGAGATGAAAAATATTTTAAAATATAGATTTCGAATTCTTTAACACTAATTTTAAGGTCTACTATTGTAGCAAACCTAGGAAAAAAGATATTCCACTTTAAAGGTTTACAGATTTTCTATATTTTGTCAAACTCTGTGGGTAGTTAATGTTAGTTTGTGCCATTTATATTGGCGTGAGGCAAAGATATGACCCACAAATAAAAGTAAAAAAATATATTTTACACGCAATTTAAACATCGAGTACTTATTTATTTCATTAATCTAATAGTAATATAATGTTCAATGAAATAAAAAGGAAAGAGGGGACAACTATATATTATTATTTGCACAATAGCGCTTTCGGGCAACAGAAGCAAATTGTTATTCCTTAATTAATTAATCAGTGATTATAATAATAAATACACCCAACAGTCACATACATAGTCCTGACCCCACACTAATATCGAGTCTTGTGTCGTGGGTATTATGTTGCTGTTCTCACTTCTCTGCACTATTTTTTTACATTAATTATCTGAGAAAGATAATGCAAGAAAGCCATTCAAGCATATATTTTAAAAATGGCAACATTGAAACGACATAACGCCTCTCCAATAAAATTGAAGCAAATATCAATAGAGTTTTACGAAAAATGTGTTTTCGTAATTCAGGCTTAGGTTCGCCGTGAGCCGTGGATATTTTTATACCTGAAATTTATAGACGCTTAAGAATTGCATTAACAATGATTTTACCAATGTTCTTTAGTTCGCTTAGTGTAATTTGTATATTGTATTGACACTAAAATATACAAACATAAATACATCAATTACTATATATATATACACCTATATATTTAAGATATATATTTTTGTCATAATTATTCATATAATAACTATATATATCCACTATAGTATATCATGTATTGACCCTATATTTGTATGTATTTACATATTAATTATTTATGTTTCTATTTATTTTTCTCTTTTCTCAAAAAATTTATACGCCCACTTGATCTCATCTCTGCATCACCCAAAGGTAGACTGGTAGATAATGCCTCTGGCATTAAGTCCGCCTTGTATACAATGTATATGAAGTATAATAAATAAAAATAAATAAAATAATACTGAAATAAAATAGATTTCAATATGTAAAATCTAACCATTTACTGTACAAAATCAGATCTATTTGCTATATTACCTTTTAATCCCCACATTTATCATAGAATGACACAAAAATTACACCAATCCATTCAATTTACTCCAGCCATATGTTCACCTTGTACAAAGCTATCGAAAACCGAATCAAATAATCCTCCAATTAGAATGATAGACAGACAGACGTCGAAACGTATGCAATTAGCTAGATTACAGATACTGGCTGGTAATAACAGTGGGGCAACGTACATTGGTTGGAACATGATGTCACAGATGTAGCGGGACCCGTGTGTCACGAGCCACTTTTCAAACTTACTCATGAATGTTGTTTACGACCAATATATACAGAGCTCTGAGTACATCTTGTACTATTTATTTAAATTACATCACTGAAAAGTTACATAGGTACTTATTAAACAAATACACCCAACAGTCACATATGCACATAGCCCTGACCCAACGTTAAGATCCATTAAGTCTTGTGTCGTGGATATCAGAAATTACAAGAGACTTTTCGGTCTTACAAACACACATATACCGGGTATCTCAAGACTGCTACCGAAAACGAAGCTGGGTGGTAGTTTTAGTGGCTATAAACACAATGCAATTAAAAATTGCGCATAGAAACGCGACAATTATTTTTTATGATTTTTTAAATATCGTCATTTTTGGGTGGTAAATCCATAGTTTTTGCTAAAATAATAATTTAAACTCTCTTATATCTTAGAGTATTTATAAATTAAAGGGTATACACTATTATTTTAGGAAAAAATGTATTTACCACCAAAATATGGCAATAGGAAAAAAATTACAAAAAATATATTGTCGCTTTTTTTGCAACTTTTTCTGTTCCATTGTGTCTGAAGTCGCTTAAACTACCACCCGGCTTCGTTTTCGGTAGCAGTCTTGATATACCCTGTATAGGTGCGGGGATCGAATCCACAGTCTGTCGTTTCACAGTCGGTGTCTAACCCACTGAGAAAGAGGCTGTCTATTACTTGTTTTTGTGCGTAAACAATTATTTTCCCTGCGCTAGGGCTGAAACCGAAACTCCAGACGGTAAAGTCGAGTACACCTGTACAGTGCCATTCACTATTGATCGAGCTTACTCCTAAAAATGTCCGGGCACGAATTCCAGTCTTTTATCAAATGCTTAATGTCCTTTCCTTAAGCCACGGGCTTTTCGAATCTAGCATTCTTACATTTTACCTCAGTTTGCAGTCCATATACCTATGCTATCACTAGAACTATGAGAGACAGATTTGAATCAAGCTGGGCAGGAATCGTCATTTAAATTTGCTTTACATAACGATTTTTGCCTATTCTAATACTATTTTACATAGGTTGGTCATACAACTGCTACACATAATGCTGAATGATGACTTCCATCACGTATCGAGATTAACAAAGACAAACCTATCAAAGCCCAATACAGTTCCTGCAACACCGATTTGATTTCTCCGCGACCAAATCTTACTTTGAAATGATTTTTACTAAATCGATTGCTGGGAAATAATTATCTTTCCGTGAACTGTATCTAGGCTATGATTACCAATAGGTGACCATTTCCGTGTATAAAAATATACCATTAGCCTGTTACATTTAAAAAACGCAATAAAGCTTGCGAACCATATCATATGTCTTTGAGACAAGACTCGCCTCAATTCCGCGCATGTTTTTCTGGCGTGTTCATGTGAAATAATTGCAAATATGAGGACATTGGTTAGGGAAATAATGTGTGATGTATCTTTTATTCCGCCTGCGTACGATTTAAGTCTTGCTTGTAGACCACCAAGCGAGACGGCGGGTTATTCTGGGAAGCGTTGCGAGAGAAAATTCGAAGGATTTTGCATTAGTTGGTATAAAGCAGTATTGTGGGATATTTTTATTTGTAGAGATTGTTAATATGGCAGTATTAATCTTTAAAACAATCGCTATGAGATAATGAGTATTATACTATTTTTAGGCAGGTGTCACATAAAAAATAATTTCACTATTAAAGTAAGTCATGATTCACTAACAATACATACATTTTTATATGAAATTACTGTTTTATATATTAAAGCAGCACTAGTTGGAGACTAAAATATTTATATCTAAAATTGAAACTGACACATATAATAATATAACTACATTTTTTTTATGTGCCACATATATAGTTCCACTATCTAGTTTAAGATGTACATAAATAGCCGTACTGGTCGTAATGGCGGTTTAAGAATTAAAGCGTCCTCAACTCTGGGACCAATTTCATTTACCCACTTTTCACAGCATCGATGCGATGTAGTATCGACTCGACAGAATACCGCCCCGGCTGCACTCACAGCGGGAGTTTGAACATGTTATGTGTAATTCATTTTAGATTTTTTGCAAGGAAATATAGCAGAAACACACGGCCGCCGTGTTTTTTGCCTAAATTTCATTAGTTAAACATTACATGTGTACCGATTATATTTTATATTATACACTAGTTTTTCCGCGCGGCTTCTTTCGCATTCCGGTCTCGGTGATCTGTTTTGCCTCCTTTGAGTTATGGTCACGCTTACCCAAAAGGGATAGGCAGTAGTTAGCTCTTAACGTAAAAACTGCTGTAAATCTAAAAGTACTTGTACCGCATGTGTACTAGCTCCAAACACGACACGCTTACATGTCTATGACTGTTTGTCAATTATTATTTACAAATACTAAAATCCAGCGCTTTATTTTTTACTACTAAGTACTTCTAAAACGAGATGGGGTAGATAGAATAAAAGGATAAATACGATTCCACCCAAAATATGTTCATATGGTAGCTACGCTAGTTATGGTTGTCACTTGCCACGAACGGTGCAGCACCACAAACTTAAAAAGACTATTTATTGATATCATTGTTATCGCGTCTCGTATTTAGTATCTAGTTATTTTGGTATTCATGATCACTTATCTCCCGGTATGTTTGATAATATATTGAACATTTTCTGCTCGCATGGCATACAATAGAATTATAATTCAACAAATAAAATTATAAATGTAAATAGTGTCCACCTATACCACCTATCTCCCCATTATCGATATATTTCCTAAAAGTATCGATATAATCCGATCGGTTCAGTACCGATGGTTCGCTAATCGCACCCAATTAATCTAAACGCCGCTCACTTCACGCCCGAACGGTAATAATCGTGTTATTATTAATAATTTTATCGCGGCGCGGTATTGGATAGTGGATTTCTTCGATAATTATTTTTTAAATTGTTTATTAATACTGTAGTAGTGTATGGAATATTGTTTCATATGAATATTTGTGCGTTTATGGTATTTTTAAGTATATAAGTTATATAGCCGAGATTAGATTTGATTTCCCAGTCTGATAATATTTTTCTACTAGGTTTGACTATTAATGCCAGAGCTGGTGATAAAATCGTTTTTGCCGTATTATTTATGTTTTATAAATGCATGCAATATTTATAGATTGGTAATGATGGGTTTTTGTCAGCACATTATCGCCCTCTCCTAAGCACGAGACTTGGATTGAGTAGCCTAAGACAATAGAACAACCATACACGCCTCAAATAGAGTATGCACTAAGGGGTCCATTATCGTGAAAATAATCTCTGAATGCGGTTGGCTTGTCCTCATTTACTTGTGTAAATAATAAAAATAAATTATTCACGTTCGTCGTTCTCTAATATGCTAAATACATTCCAATAATTTCTTTAACGTCTGTGTTTTCTGCGCCGTTTCGTCAGCTGGTCGGCCTGAATGATATATTCACATATTATCTCGTCAAAATGCAAGTTAGCGACGGGAAAATGACAGAATTTACGAGCTTTAACACGCCGCCGCGACAAAAACTCAATTGCTCCTACAAAACGCCTTCTCTTGTTTAATATGAGCCAACTTGCCACTTCTCCGCACCACCGTATTCATAAGTTTATTGCCTACTAATTTTAAGACTAGATGGCGCTGTATATAAATATACCCTCAATATTTATTTAAGAATTAAAATAAGTTTAATCGATCTATACTCATAATATATATTTTTGTCTACATGCACCCAAGACTACCCTTTCTCTCTCCTTTCTCTTATCTAGATTGAAAGGTTGCCTGGATATTTATTTTAATTTATATTTAGTTATATTTCTTAATGTATTTTCCTGGTATACAATAAAGAACGTAAATATATTAATAAAGTTAAGACGAAATATTTATTTTTCGAAATATAAACTTTAAGATTTGTACACCTTCATCGTTAGAAAGCTAGTTTCTTTATTCAAATTAACGGAGTATAATATGTTGAATTTTAGTGAAAGATGTATAAACGTAATAAGCTACCTTCCTGAAACAATTGCCATTTGGCTCATCTGAAAAGTGTAATAAAAATTAACTGAATTACAACCATACTAGAAGGACCTTGATCGCTAGTTTTAAATAAAATAGAAATTAGTAATACCGTGCTCTTTTTCCAAATAGTAATTCTATATCATTCTGTACTACTGCAAATTTCAAAAAAATATCCTTAATATTTGTATCCTGCCAATACAAACCAAGTATGCTACACTTATATAAACCCATGTCACGAACCAAACGCAAAATGATTCTTCACAGTTGTTTAAACAGCACGAAAATATACGAAGCACTTTTCTTGAATATTAATGCCCTTGGAGGCAGCTCCAAATATTCCCAGAAGGGTTGTTTCTTGAAGGGGTAGAATATTACATATTTCTCTTCTGTAGCTGTTTTGGTCTTGTGTAATCGTTCTGTGCATATGTTGTTTTGTCAAACTATAATACTCATTCTTACCCAAATCTTATTAAAGGATGGAGTTCTCTCAGAAGCTCTTTTCGCAACAGTATAGCAATATGTACACTTATTCGTAATAGGTATACTACTTTTATCATCCTATTTCGCCTAAATCTAAAAATCTTGTTTTTATCAATTCTTCCCTTTATTATTGATTGAAATCACTTTGGTTGGCATCAAAATAGCCTATTTAATTCTACTGTATCAAGTAGACTCAGAAATTGTGACAAAATATCAGATTGTTTAATGCATGTCGATATCTGTTCTATAACGACCCTCTCTATACAAAGGAAATGATACTACAAAAACGATATCAATAAGTGTTAATGAGGTGTTAAGTGATGAGCGGCGGCGCGAGCGGGAGCGCGGAGTGGGGCGTATCAAAACGCGCTTGCCAAGTAGATAATTATCAACGATACAGATTGAATCCGAAGCGATACGATCTATAGTTCTCCAACCAATTACACTCTAATGATCGCCGGGTGTACAATCAGAGTTTCTTATTTGTCATTCATAAAAATTGTTGGTGCGGCACAAGCGGTGAGAGATAGCGGAGTAACTGCTGGTGGGGTCTTTCATCTTTGTACCAGATTTTTAAGTATAATAGTCGAAATTGTATTGGTTTATTTACATTTTTTATAATAAATATACAGGGTATATCAAGACTGCTACCGAAAACGAAGCCGGGTGGTAGTTTAAGCGACTTCAGACACAACGCAACAGAAAAAGTTGCAAAAAGAGCGTCAATTTTTTTTTGTTATTTTTTTCCTATGGCCATTTTTGGGTGGTAAATACATTTTTTCCTAAAATAATAGTATATACCCTTTTATTTATAAATACTCTAAGGTATAAAAGAGTTTAAATTATTATTTTAGCAAAAACTATGGATTTACCACCCAAAAATGACGATATTTAAAAAATCATAAAAAAAATTGTCGCGTTTCTAGGCGAAATTTTTAATTGCATTGTGTTTGTAGTCACTAAAACTACCACCCGGCTTAGTTTTCGGTAGCAGTCTTGAGATACCCGGTACATAAGTGGCTTAATGCCTGAGTATTTTTTAACATTTTTCATCATCATTTCATTTTTGTCATGAAGGCCATCTCATTAACACATCGCATAGACACCTATATGCATAGAAAGTATAATAGTACTTATATCTGATGTTGAATTACTAATACTTTAATCATTTTCATCCCCTAATAAAATATCAAACCCATGTCCCAAATTATTCTTATCTACAAATCACATTGTTTAAAGACGTATATCGTACTAAATTTGTATAAATAATATTGCAAAGATATGTCCACAATTTTTAATCTTTCCAACTGAAATATCGTCCCTTTCGCAATACTTATACTAATCGGCCCCTCCAGAATACGCTAGAACAACACATCATATATCCGCTAATACCTTACAAATTGCAGCACACCCTAACCGTATCCCGTGGATCGGATCATAATAGATTTAAACAAACATTCGTGTATACGCGGCGTTCGAGTGGCGTCACAAAAAACACCATTACTCCGATAAAGCGGTAACACGTGATAATTTAACTAATGACGGTGTTTAGCCACGATGATAGGTGCTCCTATTCAATGAATTTAGGGGCCGTTGATTCATTCATCTGCAACGTAATTTATTATGTATCCACTAACGACCTTATTCATAGTTATAAACCTATTTTATTAAATAATATTTTGTCTTCTTCGCTCCAAATGAATCCACAAGTTGTTCAAAAGGGACACAATATTCCATGCCCAAAAATAGATTTATAAACTTTCAATTAATAAGACCGGAAGATATCGTCATAACTTCGCTCAACTAAATTCCGTCTAAGTATGTAATAAGGTATCGGACATACTAAGCGCAAAGTCCATGCTCATAAATACCAGAGTTCATTGTCATTATTTTCATCTAACCTTCACGCAACTAAATTCCGTCCAATGATGCAAAACCACAAATTCCATGCTCATAAACACCCGCGATGTTGTTATAGAAAGACTTTTAAAGCTAAATTTTACCACTTACAAAATAAAAGCCTCCCCAATGGATGTTTAGCAGAAAGTGGTATAAACCTGAAAATCTACCAACATACGCGATGGCGCATAAAGTGTCATAGTGACCCCACACAATTTTGTCGTGCAATGAGCCAAGAACATACGGAAATTTAAAAAAAATTACAGGAGTGTCAATGCACTTTTGTGTTCTGGTTTGAAGGACTTTGTGGCCATAGTAACTACTGGAAATAATGAGACTTGACGTCTTATGTCCCAGGATGGCGAACGCAGTGGTATGCCAAGCATTGCTTTATAATTAATGATGTTCAGATTTGCTACTGTCCGTGAGCGCTCGTATTGCTTTCTACTAGGCAAATGGCTACCGGTCTAGCCATACATCGAAATAAAAAAACAGCATGGGTATTTTTCTCTCCCAGCGAAAATTATTCTCCCCAGTAGATGTATACACTATTTGAGCTGCATTGCACTTAAATTAATGCATTGCTGGCACCGTCCTTCCAGAACAAAAGAAGTTCGTTTCACACATGCAACACCAATCATATTTTTTCCCATCGACCATGCGAAAAAACTTTAAAAAGTTGATTGAAAAAATGCTTTAATATTTTACGTAATGTGTTTCCAACAAAATGATACGGTTACATCAGTTGTCACGTTGGCGAAACAATCTGGCGGCAAGATGGATGGGCATAGCGAGTGTGGTCGCTTCCTTACGTAATAATACGGCTACAGTATGATTTACAACATGAAGAAATCGTTGAGTATTCAAGATTAACGCTTACTGAGGTATTCATCAATGTATGACTGAATTTTGAGTATGTAGTTTTCATGACAGGTTCCATGTGGAAGAATAAGAATTTTAATAGAACATTGTAATTTTACTATAAAGCAATTGAGGGTATTAGCAATTCGCAATAAATAGCTTAGAACATATTTTTTGACAAATCCTAAAACACCCCAAATAGATAAGTATTACCAGATAAAAACATAGCAACATTTTAATTAATATGCGGTAATTTAGATGTATATAAACCAAAATATCGAAATACCATGTCCCAACCGAACAATTTTCTTTCTTTCAATACACAAAGGATTTAATAACAGACCTGGTAATACTCTCTATCCTGTCATTAAAATCAATTTAATAATTTGAATCCCACAATAAATCTCAATCATACAGAACCCAGCATAGCAACAGTGCGACGCGGCCGACCTAATTTTTTACCGGCCCCCGCACGTACTTTCACGGAGACGTTCCTAAAAGAAAGTCCAACATTGAAAATAAAAAAAGTAGGATTACGGTACGGCCGCCGGGCACTGGATGCGTCGGAAACAAAATGTACAATTCATAATTATCGACCTGTAATAATAGGGATGCGCTTACATCGATAAAAAGATGATGACAATGATTCTGACTGTTGAAAATAACGCTCGCGTTTTATGTGTTACTTAACGAGTCTGTGTTTAAAAAAAAGGTGAGTGTGGTTGATATGGTCTGGTCGATTAAATTGCTAAGTTCAAGTATTGGTACATGTCTAAGTGAGATTTTTTGTATTCAAGTGTAAGGCTTTCGGAATTCGTGATTATTGCAAATGCAGTTCTTTTCAATTCTATTGGAATGTTTACAAAAAAAATGCACGAATGGGTAAAATCATTGAAAAAAAACACGCATTTCATTTTGAAGCTTGTCATTAACAGCATATAATCTAAACCTAGTATTTTTTATTAATTTATATTAGTACACCAGTGACATGAATCTTCTATATATTATTTACCTCGTCATTATCTCAACTACATCCAAAATTATTTTTATTCCATCGATAACAATACCCGCAAAGTCGGCCCGCCCTAGCGGTCGCAATTACCGTAGCGATGTGCATCGCGTTTACTTTGCGCGGACATCAAACGCGCCGCCGCCAGCTCGCGATATTCGCGCCCAAATTTCCCTTAATCGACCGCCAGCGTACACCCGATGCCGCGAATCTTCATTTACCACATTGTTTGTTTGATTGTCAACAGAATCGAGCCACTACTGTATCGACTATTAACTGTACTATTTGTATAATGTATTGAACTGTATCAGCTTATACAGGTGCCAATGCAGGGCACAGGCCTCTACAATCGAGACTACAATTGAGAGTGGGTAGGAAATATAGTCCAACACGCTAGCCTAGTGCAGATTGGCGGACTTTAACTTACCGTAGAATTTATATACAAATTGGTATGGTATGCAGGTTAAATAGTATGCTATATGCTCTTGATATGCGATAGAATTTATTTATTTGTAAATACCTCTGCAGTATACAGGTTTGCAAATATAGTACTTAAATGCTAACTAAAATAACAGCTTAGTAAAGGCGGTCCATTTGGGTTATAAGACTGCCTGAAGCTAAATAGATTTTCCTCCCCTCCTCTCAACATAGCCATTAAGGCTAATATTGTATTTGCAATAAACACAGTAGGTGTTTACTATTTATGTTAGGTGTAATTACTGGCTGTTGCATGATTCGATTGGTTATTTGTCGTATTCTGCAATTCTAGAAAAAAGTGTGCCTGATATACCTATGTAAGTGGACATAGTTACTTGGAAATAGATTAGCCAGATGACATGATGAATAATAAGCCTCATTGGCATGTTCATTGTAACCATTTCATAAGCGGATATAAAACCTTTGTAGACGGATAATATTCAAATATTTTTAATTAGTGAGTATGGAGTGTCAGTCTAACTGATTAAAGCTTTAATATTTAGTGATATTAGAGATGTAGCTGAGATTGCTACCGTTCTATAAATTCATAATTAATTGACTAATTTGCCGTAATATATACCATGTTGCCAGTATCAACGCGCACCTGACTCATGCATCTTGCATGAGGAAACATTATGCGGTAATTGCATCTATAAAAAATAAAATTATTTTATAATTCAAACAAAATAGGGAGGGTTCATGATCGATAAGATTCTTAAAAGTGGAATCTTTATATATATGATTTGTTTTTCTTTGACATTAAGAGAATATTTTTTTTTATACTTTTACAAGTGTTTTCAATTTTCATAATTGTATGTTGTTCTGTTTTAATTTAATGAATAATTTTGGTTTCAGGTAAGCCACAGCTCATCAAAAATACAGGTAAGCTTGCATGCTGTATTTATTTCTAGCGGAGCATAAACAATATGAAACTGTCTTAGTTTGTATTTCTGTTCGTGAATAATTAGTTTGAATATATTTTTGGTAATAAGATATTTGTATCCATCCAGATAGGATTCACGTAAATCGTTATACGAACTGTCAAAGATTTTTGTTTTGTTTACCTGTATCATTTCACAGCTTTGGAAAGTTAGGCCTCTTTGTACAGATTACCCCACGTAATTAAATTGCAATGCAGGTACACCTTATTTACATCGAACAAGAATCAGGCGAACATGATTTTATTATCTGCGAGATCTAACCATTTCGCATATATTTTATACAGTCTTCACTACACTTACCGTCTAGCTTAATGTAATTCATCGCACCTTTAAAAAAGTCCTGAATTGTCCGTACAAAAATCACAACAATAACATTTCATCATCATCAGCCTATTCGCGTCCACTGCTGGATAACAATAAAAATTAGTTGTAATTAATACGCGCGATATTAAAACAGTACGCCGCGGGGTCCGGGGGCACGCGGGTTCGTTAGCTGCGCGGCACGCATGTGGACGCGCGATTTATCGCCAGCTCGCCGCGCCGCGACAAAGTAATCGACATCGACACGTTATCGCCATTGTATGGTGCGCATCACTAGCTTAGTGTTGGAATGTTTCATAGATTATGCGATGTTTAGTCCGTTTGCTGTTATGACGTGGAAGTGTTGGGATGTTTTGTGAATAAGTTGGAATTTAAAATTGTACTTTTGATAACCCGAAATTATGTTAAATAGATACCTCAGATTTGCTTATTTATTATATTGTCATAAAATGCGTAATTTTCGCTTGTTGTGAAAAATTATTGCAATTAGTTTTGGATATAGATAGTAATATATAATAAAGTTTTTAAAGTCAATGTATTTATTCATATTTTATTTAATTAATTTTCCATCTATTAAAATATTAAATGTGATGCCACTGAATCCTCATATTATGACCCCATCGGTACCGTTTACCTTTAGGTCCAAAGCCAGCGTCGAACCGAAAAAATCATTTTTCTTCTATCCATACAAAAATCTTTATGGGTCAGTCATATATAGGCGCCATGCGCAGACGGCCTTTCTTTTTATCATAAACTAATAAACAATAAAAGATCTTATGACCTAAAAGTAAGGTTCAATTTTAAACGCAACTTTTGCATTCCGTGACTGCAAAGAATAACGCTGGCATTGCTTTGCATCGCAATGATATGTGAAAAAACACTTTTTGTGGGAATTATAGACTCTATATTCATAGACTTAAAGACCATATTGTAAAATTGCGCTGATTTAAAACTGAGCGTTTTAAAGTAACACAATATTTATACTATTTTTTAAAAATTACTTCGTACAAAAAGTGTCTTTAAGTTAATTTCGATTGACTGTAACTCATAAGAAGTATCAAGTTTACTGTAATAAGTTATTAAATGAAATCAATACTTTCTGAAGGACCTTTAACGAATATCCGGCTTGAAGGACCAAAATACTTTGAATTACTGTTACGAAAATTAGTTGATTTATCGCCAATCCGTGGCAATTTTTTTTTTCGTATAATTCAAATTTTTATCAATATATTATTTACTGTTATCTCGACAGCAAAAAAACATATACCTAAAGTTTTTCGTAGTTCTGAGCGTTCCATTAGAACATATATTTTGGGGTTAATCGTTTTTCAAATATTTAGTTGTGGCCAAATCGTGTAATATTTAACAATTAATTACCTACTTTACTAATATCTGGTATTTTTAATGTATTATATTTTAGAATACTGCGTCCCTATCTTTAAATATCAATATATATGTCTTTACGCAGAATTAGTATTATGCCAATCAAAAACCCAACACAAAACTCCGTATCCACCACACCCACTACAAAACACAACAATACACAAACCAATATTCACGGAAACAATTAACAAGGGAGCACAATTAACGCACCGCCCTTATCACCTTGATAATACGAATGGAAAGCAAACAGAAATATTGTCTTTAGCGGCGATCAGGGCGGCGGCGTGTGCATCGGTTCGCAAAGCCGCCGCTAGATAGCACCACTGCCGATTAGATCCGCAACGGGAAGATTTACAACCCAACCGACTCTATCGCACACTATAAATTAGAAATTCGTTAGATACAGACGTTTGTGCGTACGGATTCCAATTATTCTATCTCGGGGACAATGGATTGCTTTCGTTGCTAGATCTGTGCGCTGCTTTGGTTAGAAAGCACGTAGAGAATCCAGACATATTTGTTCGAAAAACATTTGTTACTACTTCAATATCTCTTTTTTTATTAAATAAATAAGCCCAATAATGACATACATAGTTCTGAACCCACTGCGATCGAGTCTTGTATCGTGGGTATAAGAAACTACGAGAGACTTGTTGGGCTCACAAACAAAAAGACCCTAAACAAATACCTGTGATTCACATAAATATTTGTCTCGGTGAGGGGATCGAACCCCCGACCTCCCGTTTCACAGCCAGCTTCCAACCAACAGTGCCATGGAGGCTTTCCGGAATTAGTACCTAATGTCAATAGTGGTCACCACTCTCAATTGTAGAGGAGGCGCGTGCCCTGTAGTGGGACGTATATGGGCTGATACAGTACAGTAATGGCATGATTCCGGAAGGCAATGTCATACTGTCAGTTAAACAACACCCGAGCAATTGTAGTTGCATTGCTAATGTTTGATGTCGGATTATGCAAGTATCAGGAAAACAGTATCGATTTACAATTATTTGGAATCTAGGTGATTAGGTACCTATCAAAGTTTTTTTGTAGGCATGCTATTTGCCTGATGATAGCGATACGACCGCTCATTGACAGTAGCAAAACCAAACATGATTACAAAGCAATGCTTTTCATTCTACTTCGGGCCCCACTCTGAGACATAAGATGTTAGGTTTCAATATGTCCAGTAGTTACTCTAGTTACAATATCCTTTATACCGGAACACAAAAGCCATGTTTTTATCTACAGATAGTTCATTAAGTTATTTCTGAAAGTCAGGTAATTTTGTACTTTATCTCAAAATTGGATAACGGACTCTTAAACTACCCTGGTTTTTTTTTTAATTCTTGGGACATATTTTTGCTGTTTCTCTACTGATGTATGAATATAGAAGCAATATTAAACAGTCATTTTTGCTAACACCAACATTCATCTCTGCATTAAAAAGTTTGACACAAATATATAAATACAAACTACCGACCTCTTTACTCTTCAGATTGTAAACTATCCAATAGCAATAGTGACAAAAAGACGTTAAGTTAATAACGTAGATATAACTGTAACGGCAAAAAGTGGCGATCGTTCGCGTCGGGATTCGAACCCGAGACAATCGGTGCGCTCGTTCAAAAACACACCTCTCATTATCACTAATTGACGTCCCGAACAATGTAGACTGGACTAGTGGAAAAAACATAAGCGCGACCGTGGCAGATACACACGTGTTCCGTATTAGATTTAAAATGAAAAACATTAGGTGGTGGGTACAATATTATGTTACATGTAGTTGTAGGTATTAAACGAGCAAAATCTGACTGCAAAGTTGCGGTCCCGGGTTCGAATCCCGGGTCGGGCAAAGTGTATTTATTTGATTTTTCTATTAATTATTAGCCCCAATATCGAATTCGTGCCTGTTATGGAAATAAGTTCGCCCCTTTCACATCATGATATCACAAAATACATAGCGAAACATGGGTGTCCTGGCACTTCTGCCTACCCCTTTTGGGTAAAGGCGTGAATTATGTATGTATGTGTATGTGGATTAAACGATTTTAATTTACCTACTCGTATTCATAATGTGTCAGTTCCTATAAGCCTGTTGCTAAACATAGGTGTCTGTAATCAAGAGTTTGATTTTTAAGTCCTCCAAACTAGATAATCGCGGTTTGTCAGCCTGCACATACCGTAGGCGTATACCCACACTAGGCCTAAGCACTCTCAATCGTACCGTCGATTGTAGAGGAGGTCCGTGCCCTGCAGTGGGACATACATATAAGAGTATGTGCTGGTACAGGAGGGTACAGTACATACCGTGGCAATTTTGGTATAGATCTACATGTTATCCAGTATTATAATAGTGTTTTCTTTTTATGTCACCAGCCTGCCTTTATTATTTTTTAAGCAAAGGCTCGACTTTAACCTAAAAAAATATTTATGTTTCACCTTATAGCTTCACAAACCTTGTAATCGTGGTTTTCATTCGCCTACAACGTACCCCTAAACAGTAATCTATTGATTCTTTCAAAAGCTTGCATGAGTTTTTACCATCGATCGTATACCAATGGCGATTATCAAATTGACAATTTATTAAGATACACTTCAAATTATAACATCCCGGTTATTCATAGTCTTGTTATAAGTCTACCGCCACAGAGATTTAAGGCTTAGGGATATACATTTTAGATTTTTACGTATTTATTTAACATACATAAACTCACGCCATTTCTCAGAAGGGTTAGGCCGAGGTCCTACCAGGACACTCACGTTTGGCCTTGTGTGTTCCGTCCCAAGATGTAAATAGGCGGCGAGTCTATCGCCATGTCGGACACAAATCCATTCATCCTAAGACATTTTCATGTAAACAGTTGCCAAGACGAGACCATATGACACGCACTATCAAAAGTTATCAGATATAATATAGAGACAAGTTTCTTAATCTTCATGCTCTAACTTTACAAGGCACTTACTTCTCATACTCTATACCTTAGTCAAATACCATACTATAGATATTCTTACAAATTGCTCCGGTATGCCGGTTTCCTCACGATATTTTCCATAACCATTATAGTGCATCGTGATTTCTATCAATACCTAATAAATCATGTGTAACGTAATTTATTTTATTATTATTGTTCTTAAAATTTCATCCTTATTCTGGCTGTCCTTGCCTCAGACTTATATTGCAAATGATTATGTTAAAAAAAATAGCTTATTTTTTTGTCAGCTGTCTATCTGATACCAATCCTTTTATTAAGGGTCGTTTAGGCCAGCAGTCTCTCAAATACTACATGTACCTCATTATTTAAAAAATGTATAATTGCTGAAGTCACGAGCGTTTTTTTTATTTTGGGAACTTAAAAAATAAGCATAATCGCTTACGTGCTCCTGAAAATAAATTCTTTTTAAAATACAATTTCAAACATATAATTGCCAGAACTTTCACGCCACTTAATAATCCTCAAATTCATTGTTTCTCAATAAAAACGAAACGTAATTAATTAAAACGTTCTTATCACCGATATTTCCTCCCGATTTCCTTGTAACAATTTGCAATATTTTCCGCGACGTTCACACAGTACTAATCCATCGTATATTGCTTGTAAATCAATCATTACGTAATTACGAATGATTTTTGTTGTTTTTCAACATCTTTGCAAAGTTTTTATTATCTCAGCAGTCAATGATCCGACGCGAAAGGTTTTATTTTTATACGCATTTCACCCGGTAAATACGGGTTCGTGAATTAATCATGAACGACGAATAGTGTAAGGATGGGTCATTCCCCTCAACTAGCCGCTTACTTGCATATTTTTTACAAATAAATCATCACGTTTAAATTTAATGATAGTCGTAGAGATCTAAAATCACATAGTATTCGTTTTTATTGATAGTCTGGTAAACTTTATTGTTTAGGTAGGACGGTTTTTATTTTAAATTGTCTAGATGTAATTTGTGTTGACTTACTTCTTAGGATAATTTCAGTTTAAATAGTATTTGAATTTCATATGTATTAAGTAAAGAAATGTTTCGTAGTAACTGTTTTAGTATATATGAGTCTAGTCGTAGTAGTTTATATTTCTCAGAGTTCCTTGAACAAATGCATAATAAATTAAAATAAAGTAATAATACTGATATTCACAGCAGCCATTTTCATTTTTTTCTAATCCTGGTTATTAGATGTGGTAATTGCGTCGTATTTGATCGATATTTTATTAATAAATACAATGGCAGCAGTAACATTGTATCTTATTCACATGCACATTAAAACATACTGCCAACTAAACAATATCAACAAATTGCGTAATGTCAACTTACAAAAAGAATTCGTGTTCGAAATTCAAATGGAACAAACATCGCGAGCGCCTTACGCGGCGCAGAGTGACGCGAGAGCTCACTCACGGCGGCGGTGCGCCGCACTGAGCCGTCACTCCCCGCCCCGCCCCCGGCCCGCCCACCGATGTGGCCAACTTCACGCCGGTCCGGGAAAGTGGGAAACTCACTAGTGGGGCTAGCGTGCGATGGTGGACGCCCGTGGAGGGGCACCGCGACTCCACGTCATTTGTCAACATACATCGATCGCCCGTGGCTTCGTGAATTTTTTTATGACGCTTTCAGGTGACAAATTGTTTTCGCCGATGCGTTTCACATGCTTTATTAACTGCTCAGTATGCGAGCCTGTGCAAGGAATACCATAGCATTATTAAATTATTGAAATTATAAGCAAAAAATCGACTCGACCATTCCTTTAAAAGTTGATGGAAAAAATTTAACACATGTTGTTAAGTGATGTTTGTCTCTATTAAATACTTGGATGTAAATATCATGTTTCTTGTGTATGAATATTGTATGAAAAACTACAATTATCATACAGTTTATCCTTGTTTTAAATGAATTAAATCAATTTGTAACCTGTAAAGGATATGTGGGTACGGGTAACAATAGATTGATAACGAGCCTTCGTACATAATTGGATAAAGCATTCCGGCTTCCGCTCCTATTCAATCATTGACTAAAATGGATATGTGCATATTAAAAATGATTTAAGTGTATCTACTTTCGTTCGCGATATATCATTTACTGAAATGGGAAATACACATAAAATTTTATGAACATTTCAACAGATATGTGAAACAAATCATTAAGCGCACTTTATTGGAAGTTACACCGCGCAAGAACTTCGCGATGGAATAAATTATTCTATTTGTAACTATTAAAAATGTACTACTAATTTAACATTACATTTATATGCATTTATAACGAATACATACTTAAATTAACTCAGCATTTTGTTATTGCGAATGCGGCTAATGATTTTAAAAACTTCAACTAATATTTATGCTTTTCATTCTTCTACCTTTTCGTTGAATAATATCAACTAAACAGTAACTATATAAGGACGTGTATTTTTATAGCATCTTCGAAATTAGCTTTTTGTCGTCCTCGCTATATTTTGCTCTTTATAAAGTTTTATGTGTTATGCTTCGATAAGGCAAAAGACTCGTTTGATCACATTATCAATTACATATTACTGTTCTTATTGCTGTACTCATAATATCTGAGTACGGCAATAAGAATAATAATATGAATATGTAGTTGAATGACAGTTAAATAATAACACAGTGTAAATTTTTCTATAAGAATCTATCTATACCAAGCAACAATTTAATTTACATTAAACGTTTCGGATTATGGCCGTTATTGCTGTAGATCTTAGACTGACTTGCACAAACTAACAACACCTATGCCTTTGCCTTTGAAAATGTATTCGTCATACATTTTAGACGTATTTCGCTTTGTATGGGATTGACATTTTTAAGGTAAAAGGTATTGGCAAAGTTAGTTTGTACAACTGAGTCTTAGTTTTAGCAAAAATAGTGTCGCTGTTTGTTTGTCTAAGTGCTGTTTTTGTATTACACCACTGTGCCATCATCATCATCATCATCATCATATCAGCCACAGGAAGTCCACTGCTGAATATAGGCCTTCCCCAATGATCTCCACAATGACCTGTTGGAAGCGGCCTGCATCCAGCGACTTCCTGCGACCTTAGTCAGATCGTCCGTCCACCTTGTAGGCGGGCGTCCGACACTTCGCTTGTCTGTACGTGGCCTCCACTCGAGAACCTTTCGGCCCCAACGGCCATCGGTTCTACGAGCTATGTGCCCGGCCCACTGCCACTTCAACTTGCCAATCCTATATCCTGTGCCATAGGAATTATCAAATCCCATCATAAATAAATTCAAGCATCGTATTCTAAAACTACAAATTCGGAATATTCAAAAAGACATAAACGTGTTCTTATTTCGCCTATATCCGGGATAGGAAGTATCCCGCGGGATACAGTAAGATACAACTATCCCGGAAATGCAGTGAGCGAGTGCAGAGCGTGCACTCAAAGATTTCCCCCGGGCGCTCCGGGCAACAGAAACAACTTTTTATTCTACAATCCAATTGAATATATGCACGGTTTTATTCTTACGAATGTGAATATGTTGGATTATGTTATGTGTGAGATTGAGTTATTTATGTGAGAGGTTTTGTGGTGGAGAACTTGGCTGTCAAATGAGTGGAAGTACCTAAATTTGATTCCTGTGTGTGAATAAGTTAAAAATTCTAATTTGTCCACTGACATGACCAAAAAGTTTCATGTGGTGTTTGACAGAGGACAGAGGACAATTTTACTGTAGTTTTCAAATAACGTTTGTGACTGAGGAATAATAATAATATCCTTAACTTATTTAACAATCTTATAATGATAATAAAAAAAAATATTATCACACACGGGTTTTGAGATTGTCTTGCGTTCCCGCAGAGTCCTCCCCAAGAGCCAGTCATATTTTCCAATTGGGAGTCACTCTGGTCCAGGTTGCAAAAGCCAATTTCCGAATACTGGGACAACGGAATAAGTGACTTTAAAATAATTGTGCTTACGTGAAACAATTATAAACATTTTACATAAACCCCATCACACGTTTTCTAAAATAAATATCGTACGTTAAGTATCCAAGTACTTGAAAAATCGTTATTTACTTTTATTTCATACTTTTTTTAAATATTATTACGGATTTTTGGCTTGATATTTCTTTAAATTGCACGGGTAATCGATTCAAAAACGTTTCCCAGCAATCAACCAGCATTGGAAAAGATTGGATCAAACCGATTGCGCCAACACCATCACTCACAACAATTGGCGTCACAAACTAGAGTACTGCGGCTACTTGCAAGTATTCCCGAGCGTTCCCGGTCCACGTTCCCGGATTTCCTTGCAGATGGTCGGATAATGACGCGGGTGGGCCTCGCATTGTCAAGCCGCGCACTTAGTATTAAACACGGCCGCTTTTGCTACCATGCTTTCGAGTGACTTTGAGGCCTATGTTATGTAAAAAAAAGATATAAAAAGGAAATGTTTATAGCTATAGTGAAATCTACTAAATATAGAGGTCTTTAATATACTTTCATTAGTAGGTTAAATTTGCCTATCCGCAGTAGTATAAGTAGGTTTTAGCTTTAGTAACTCTTTTAGTAGGTACATGTATATCTAGTCATTTTAGTTTATATTTCTCGGAATTCTGTGGAAAAATGGAATCACAGTAGCAGTTTATTCGCTGTAGTCTAAGTAGAATTCAGCGTTAGCCTTGTGTAATTAAAGAAATTTACAATTTCTTTAATTACTATAAAAGGCACTGGGATTTTAAAGTACTTTCTTCAAAGAAACAACACTTTATTGTATTTATAAGGTTTTAATTAATAAACTTAAGATAGTATTCACAATACTTAGGTCTTTACTCGACTAGAGCAAGGACTCAACTGCCATGTTCCCAAGCTCCCTCTCCACCACGTTGATATTGACAATTGACGACCTTAACGGAAGTCCGTTTAATAATTATTATTCATGAAATATTTTGAGGAAACGGATATGCCTTGGGGACATGGTTTACAAGAATATGTTGTAAGCCTATAACTGCAACGAACTTATACTGCTTAAACATCGGAAATAATAATAGCATAAGCTAACAATCGGCCTTTCCTGATACATTCACGTCTCGTGAATACTCTCAGAATGAAGAGATTTTTTTTTTGCACTTATTTAATTATGTATATTTCACTAGTTATAACGATTGCTCGAAGATTTTCACGCTTCCAATACATTCATGAAAATAATCCCAAATACAGTACTCTCATGCGGCAAGTTCATATTTGCCGCATGACACTTTTGGGCGGCACGCCGTGTATCTCTCATGCCTGCTACGAAACAATCCTGGGCGACATATGATTGCTTCTCATGCCCGTCACGTAGCACTCCTGGGCAACATACGATATGCCAGTCATGCCCGTTACGCAACACTCTTAGGCCTCTCATGCCCGCTGCGAAACATTCTTGGGCGGCACACGATGTGTCTCTGGTGCCCGCTACGTGAGATTCTTGGGCGGCAATACATTTGTTTCTTTACGCCCGTTTCGTAGTTCTCTTGGGCGATACACGACATGCCTCTCATGTTCTCTAGGCAATATTCTAGACTAGTGCATTAGTAATCTGGCGTGACCGGCTCATCACTTTTTTTCTTTCTTTCATAAACGTTTTCTTAAATAGTAGTTTCTACATTTTATACTAGTGCATATCTATAATAGTAATAATTTTTAATGAACAATCATAAATCATCAATTCATTATATTTTACAATAATAATAAACCTCTATAGAATTATTTTTCACATCACATAGCAATATATAAATTGTTTTAATCTATGTTAGAATTAATATTATCATCATCGCTTTCAGTTCCTGTTTCGTGACCATCTTCAGATTCTTGTTCGATTTCATTATCAGTTCTATTAAACACAAGCCACGGATGAATTTTATCAACAGAGAAGACTCCTTTAAAGGGGCGGTTACCTTTTCGGGATATGGGGGTATCTGCAATTACATACCTGTCGTTATCAAGAACTTCACTAATTCGATAAGGGCCACGTAATTTGGGAACCAATTTCCTACTTTGACCACAAGAAGGAACTTCCCTTTCAACCCGTACTAAATCACCTATGGAATATTTAACCCTTTTTTTGTGCTTGTCGTACGATTGCTTTTGTTTAGTTTGAGTACTAGCAACGTAATCGGTTATTTCATTTCGAATTATCTCTATATTATTTTCATGGCAATATTCAGAGTTACTATTTGTAGGCAGACAAATCGAAGAATCATTTGTTCCAACCAGATGAATACCAAACAAGGCTTGAGCTGGTGTTTTGCCAGTTCCTTTATTAATTGTATTATTTAAACCCCACTGTATTTCGGAAACGGACTCATCCCATAAATTTTCCGCCTTGTCGTAATTTTTCGCGGTAAGAGCTGCTAGAACAGTCCGATTGTACCTTTCTACTTGTCCGTTTGCACGTGGAGTAGCCACTGCATTTAAAATGTGCTTAATACCCAACGTGTTCAAATAGTCTTTGAAATTTTTGGAAGTAAAGGAAGTCCCTCTGTCAGATATTATTCTTTGTGGTACGCCAAAGGTATGAAAATAGTTTTTCATAGCTTCAATTGTGTGAATACTTTTTGTGCTTTTTACTGGCACAAGTATTAAATATTTTGTAAATGCGTCAATAATTAAAAACAAGTACGCGTTTCTCTTCTTACTACGCACAAAAGGTCCTAAATGATCTATATGCAGCGTGTGAAATGGACGATCAATTTTGGGAATTGGATGCAACTCTCCCGACTTTTTCCCAGCAGGAGTTTTAGTATGAGCACACTCCAAACAAGAGTCTACATACTTTTTGATAAAACGCCTCATTTTAGCAAACCAGTATTGAAGTTTGATTCTCTCATATGTTTTTTCGAAGCCGAAATGTCCCAGTGAATCATGATTTGCCCTGAGTATATGCCATCTCACTCCCTTAGGTACCACCCAACGATCGCCTTCGGCAGTCTTCCTGTACAGCAAACCACGTTTTACAACAAAATTGTTTTTAATATCAATGATATCATCCGTATTTTTATCATTTAGTATATTTACTATTCTTTGGAGTTCTGAATCATTTTGTTGAACAGTACTTATCCAATCAATATCAATTAGTCTCACCTCTATAAAGCTGTTTTGTTGTACAGGATTGCGACTAAGGGCATCGACATGACTCATATTAGACCCTGGTTTGTACAATATATCAAAATCATATTCTTGTAGGCTATTCCACCATCTAGCGACCCTTGGCAACATATCTCTTTTTTCGAATGTAGCTCGAACAGAATTACAATCGGTGACTATCGTAAAATGAAGTCCCAATAGATATACGCGAAATTGTTTTAGTGCTGTTACAACAGCAAGAGTTTCCAAATCATATGAAGTGAATCGAGACTCTTCAGGAGACGTCTGCCTACTATAGTACGCTACAGCACTAAAAGGAGTCTGCTTATTAGCCCTCTGCATTAAAATACCAGCGATTCCCAACTTAGATGCGTCTGTGTGAACTTGGGTTTCAAAATTTGGATCATAAAAGGCAAGAATAGGACGTTTGATCAGTTCCTCCTTTAAAGCCGCGAATGCCTTTTGTTCTGAAACTCCCCAGTTCCAGGGGGAGTTCTTTTTTAACAATCGAGTTAAAGGTCTAGCAATTGTTGAAAAACCTCTAATGAAGCGTCTAAAGAAGCTAGCTAAACCAAGAAATTGACGGACTTTGTGTTGATCGCTAGGGCAAGGAAAATTCTTAACTGCTTCTATTTTGCATTTTCCAGGGCGTACCCCATCCTCGTTTACCTCAAAACCTAAATAATTTATAGATTTCTTAAAAAAATTACATTTAGACAATTTTAAAGTTAAACAGCTTTTCGAAATAACTCTAGCGTACTGCGTAATTTTTTAAATCCTTCGTCAATGGTTTTGGACGGAATAATAACATCATCCATATATGCGAACGCATCTTTAAATCGTGAATTTCCTAGAATATTGTTTATAGCACGCTGAAAAGTTGCTGGTGCATTAGCTAAGCCGAATGGCATACGATTGAATTCAAAATGACCGTCAGGTGTCACAAAAGCTGTTAAATGCTTAGAACTATTTGACATTTGAATTTGGTAATAACCACTTGCAAGATCTAAAGTAGTGTAATATTTAAAACCCGACAGGTTATCTAATTGGTCGTCTATCCTAGGTAAGGGGTAGTGCTCTTTGACAGTCTTTTTATTCAAAGACCTAAAATCTATGCACAGTCTGTAGTCACCAGTCTTCTTTTTGACTAATAATATCGGGGATGCATAATTTGAAGTAGATGGTCGGACTATACCTGCAATCCTCTAATTCCTTGATAATTTCGCGAACCACTTGTCGTTCTGAATGAGCTAATCGGTAGGGTCGGTATACGACCGGGTTATTATCATTTAGTTGTATCTCCATCTCAATGCCCTTTATACAACCTAATTCCTTAGTCGAAAACGCAAAACAATCTCGATACTCATTGATTAATTTTGATAATCGCTCTTTATCCCCATCTGCTAAGTCTTGGTCCGTCTCTATCAACATGTTGTCAACCCGGGGGCTTGGTATATCTGTATTGCTTAAAATTCTATTCACTTTAAATGAAGGTATGTCTAAAAAGGGTGTCACGCGAGCTACCAACGTGCCTTGTTTTAAAACGAACCCTAACGGGTTCAAACCATTCAGGACTATCTGGCCTTGACCATCGGTTAATTTTATCAAACCCTGTGTCACATTATATTCTTTATGAGGCTCATTACTAAGGCTCTGTTCTACAAGAACATCACCACTGTAACTAGGATCAGAATATATTTCTAAACAAGTACACCCTTTTACAGTGGTTTCATTTAAAACTCGTAACGATATTCTGGACGACTGTAAAACTGGCTTAACTGTGAATTTTAAAATTTCATTAGTTTTAAAAACTACTATGTGATCTTGTTCTGTGAAACTTTGACCTAACAATAAGGGGACTTGCAATAAGTGATTCGGAACTATGAGAACTGGTACCATAGCCTTTACTGTCTCTACTTCAATATGTACTACACTTTTCCCTAAACAGTTAACGAGAGAATCGCCAAATCCACGTAAAACGGGCAAATCAGTCATTGTCCGTTCCAACATTAATGATCGGGCAGTAGATTCTCTTATCATAGAGCACTGACTCCCAAAATCAATGAAACAATTCAGACTTGTACCATTCACAATTATTGTTTTAAAATATTTAACATCACTGTCTTGTTCTTGGGAAATGTGCAATACAATATTTGAGCTAGACTCCTTTTTGCTTGGACAGTTCTCATAAAGATGACCTATAAGTCTACACTTTGTACACCGCCTAATAGTTTGTTTGCATCTAAAATATGGGTGTCCTTCTTCACCACAATTAAAACACTTTGACTTGTTTTCTACAAAATTCCCAGAGTTTCTATTGCCCTTAATTTGCCGTCTACTGTTATCAATTTGACTGGTCTGTTGCGAAGTTTTGTCAATACGTTTATTTAATTTAATTCCTTTCAAGTAAATCAAAAGTTTATCAGAATCTGAGTATTGGGCTGCTTCTGCGCTAGTTCTGACAGAGCGGTCTTCAATACCAAAAAGTATACAATCTATTGCATTTTTCCCAAAAATATTACATCGGTTTAAAAGTGCCATTTTCTCATAAAAATACTCTTCTAACGAGTCGCCAAATCGTGCTTTACAAGCGAGCATATCTGTCAGAAGTTGGGCATAGTTCTCATCACTAGGAAAAGCTGAACGAAGCTTATCTTGCCATTCAGACCAAGAAAACAAGAGGCTAGGAAGTCCTTGATACCATTTTTGAGCGAGCCCTACTAATTTAGGGAGAGCGTAGTGAACTGTCTGTTTTTCTGACCACTTATATATTTGTGCACATTCATTTACTTTTAAAATCCACATATCAATAGTCTGATTACGTTTCGAAGGATCGAATTCAGGAATAACGTTCAGAATCGGAAAACGGTCACTTTCATCGCCTTTTATGGTCTGCAAAAGATCTTTTAATACTTCTATAAACAATGTGCTATTAGAGCTTGCAGAATTTGTTACATTTTTAAAATTTATTGGTAAATCCGTTACAGTATTTGAAATTTCGCCTACCTGGTTCTCCGTCACATGGTTGCCTTGACTGTGGCTCGTTGTTGAACTGCGTGATGAGCTGTGAGATCTGGTGCGTTGGTTTCGTGTCGAACTCTGCTGATAGCTTGCTGTACTACGGCGACTACGATGGTTACTGCGACTTCGTTCCCTGCGGCTCCTCGCCACACTTTGACGTTCACTTGAAGAATTAGAATGTTCGCGCGGAGTACGACCACCACGGCGATAAGCGCGATTCGGTTTTGCTTTATTGCGGTTTCTCGATCGTCTATCTCCGTCCACATTGTTTTGACCACGTGTTGCGCTAACCGATCTGCGTTTTTCTGTTCGCTTGTGCTTGGATGGTCCGGTTTCAGCCACAGTAGGGCGCCTGGCACGCTTACTCGGCATTGGCGCCATTCGTAACCCTTATAGCCGTGTCTTGATGATGGGCGTATGAGAACACCAAGGCCGAAAGTTGTACTAATTGCCTTGGTGCTATCCCGCTTCTGAACTATAAAAGGCACTGGGATTTTAAAGTACTTTCTTCAAAGAAACAACACTTTATTGTATTTATAAGGTTTAATTAATAAACTTAAGATAGTATTCACAATACTTAGGTCTTTACTCGACTAGAGCAAGGACTCAACTGCCATGTTCCCAAGCTCCCTCTCCACCACGTTGATATTGACAATTGACGACCTTAACGGAAGTCAGTTTAATAATTATTATTCATGAAATATTTTGAGGAAACGGATATGCCTTGGGGACATGGTTTACAAGAATATGTTGTAAGCCTATAACTGCAACGAACTTATACTGCTTAAACATCGGAAATAATAATAGCATAAGCTAACATTACTCTTCGGAAATTGGAATATCCAATTCCAAAACAGTCTGACCCGAAACCAATGTTTGTGAAGCATGCAAAAATTTGTTAGTAAGTACGATAGAACTTTTGCCCCTAGTGTCATCGCTGGCATCTCATCCACTAGGTAAGCTGTCGGAATAACTTCATCATACAGATATATATATATATATATATATATATATATATATCAAAACTCACGCCTTTTTTTCCAGAAGAGCTAGGCATTGGTGCAACTATGACAATCACGCTTCGCCGTGTATTTTCCGTCCCATGACGTGATAGGGGAAGAGCGTATCGCCATATCGGGCACAAATTCCTGACTAGGCTTAAAATTAAAATCCAAAATCACTAATTCAGTATTCGCACCCAAGACCACAGCTTTGCGATCATATCGAAGTACAATTGCGTCACCGAGGCAGTTACACAAATATGAATTAACAATTTCCATCACAAATGAGCTTCTGAAAAGATGATGCATTTTCCCTTACACCCATTTCGAAATGCATAATGTCATTGACCTCGCAGGTAAACAAAACAAGTCCATTTGTTTATGGCGGCGCGGTTTGATCGGAACGGGTGTTAAAATCAGTGCGGTGTGGGCGGTTGACTCAGCGAGCCGTATTTGGCCATTTTGTCTCCTAGCCCAGTGGTTTTACATCTTTTTCATATATGTATATTCTTTTAATGGGCAACCTGTTCGGCTTATTATAATCCCTCATATTGAGAAGAATTTAGACTAATCGTGTATTAATAGATCACTACTAAGATTATTTAACTATCATCAACTCCAGTAGTAGCAGTGCTTATGCGTTTGGTTGACTTCACAAGTGCAGAACTTCCAGATATGCATACATCCTCATGAGATTTTGCTTCACTATTAAACTAACAGCCGTTCTCTATAATCTACCTATCTTTAACTAGAGATTTCAATAGATATTTGGATACATTTTACGTTTTAGTTAACAAAGATAGTAGTAGTAGAGTTATGGTGCATATATTTATAAATAGCTAGGCAAGATAAATATATACATATACCTATGTTTAATAAAGCGTAGAATTAAACCGACATAGTAATTGAAGCTATTTACGCTTGTTAAAGATAGATAGGATAAAGAGATTAGCCGTAAGTAAACATTAATAATCCGGGCGTAATTTCAAAAATCAGTGTCGACCTTAGTCATGACCAATTTAGCATTCTAGTACCTTAATCAACTCACTAATTCCGTCTAACTGAACGTTATCCACAATTGAAAAGAAAATCAATTAACCTACACAGTTCAAAGTTTAACAACCGCTGTTCCATCCAAATTTGGACAACGACAATTAAACGAGGCTTTTTGTCCAAAACTACACGAAGTTACCATTTTTGGACACAGCTACCGTGTACCGCCGCGCAACAACTCTGCCGTGACCAGATGGATCTGTCGTGATGATGGCCGCTATTGTTAGTTTAACTTAGTGTTGTTAATATTTTAAAAATAATTGCCTCTTGTTGAGATAACAATGTTGTAGATAATCAGTTGTGTCTATGAATATGAATATAAGGTAATGAGTAGTTTTTAAATACAAAGTTATATGAATGTAATTTAGCATCATGCGTGTTTCCAAAGGTGTAAGCAGAAATATAATGGATCGACAGCATGCAGGACTATCGGATTATTTCTATGCCAAAAATATATTTGGCTGCCTCGGTGGCGTAGTATGAGTATAGTTTGATTGCAATGCTGAGGTCTCGAGCTCGAATCCCGGGTTGGGCAAAGTGATATTGGATTTTTCTATTCATTATCATTCTGGAGTCAGAAATGTATGCCCGGTATGGCGATAGGCTCGCCACCTATCACAACTTAGGACGGAACACACAAGGCGTAACATTTGTGCCCTGGTCACCAAAAGAGACCTCTGCTAACTCCTTTTGGGAAAAAGGTGTGAGTTTATTTATGTAAATAAATAATAGTGAGCTTACAGATCAATTTTCTTAAAATTGGGTTTATATTCGTATCTTTCAAATTACCTTTGGATTTTCAAATTACTGATTATTCTAATTTGAGCTTTATACTTGAAGTATAATTTACACGCCGTCACGGCGATTACAATTCGCAACTACGATATGATATAACATTGATATATGTTATATTATGTTTAGGCACTTACTTAGCAGTCGATATAAGGCCATATTAATTTGAACCATTGTTACAATACTTTTGTCAAGGCGATTCAAGTATAGGCGACAAATATATTTAAGCTCCCATAAAATAATGAATGGAGATGGCCAAATAAACGTTAATTCAACACCTACTTAATTACACCGAAACAGATTAAAATATAGTAAAATTTACATTAATCAAGAACAATTTAATCGACCCTCTGATGTCATTATTATTTAAAAATATGTATTTATGCAAATGAAAGCCTATATAGTGTTGTCTTAAAGTTTATAATAGAATGTACTTATAGGGTAAATTTACATATTATGGGTAAAACGGTTTCCAAAAGTAATTAGTTGCGTGAATCATGTTAGATGAATATGTTCATATATTTTAATACCATCGTACGACAGCTTGAATAATTACATCTTCTAAAACTTTATTTATGTCATTATTCAATTGTAAAATTAATAAATAAATTATAATACCAGGCGTAAAGCACATGCAAACCCGCACTAGGCCAGCGTGGTGGACTATATGGCCTAACCACTCTCAATCGTACTCTCGATTGTAGAGGAGGCCCGTGCCCTGCAGTGGGACGTATATGGGCAGATACAGAATACAGTAAAGCACATCCAATACTTTAGACTGAATGCAATTTTTTTTAAATCAATCCCATTATTAATTAAAAACCGATCTTCACACATTTCAATAAAGTTAAAAATCGTTCAACACGTGTATAAAAATTCGAAATTGCCACTAAAATATTCTTATAAGGGTATTGAGTCCTTGATAACGTCATCGGCGCCACGTCCTACACGACACTTCATAACGTGGTGAAAACAAAAAATATGTTTACGAACACGCTATGGCCTAGTAAAAACATAAAGTGCTTGTAATAAACTGTTATTTAGATCTTAAAATCCATATATTTATGCATTTCGTTTATTTTATAACAGAAATGTAGATTTGGTCCTAAGTTAAAAATATGGAATATTTTTTCGAAATTATAATACACATAGAAACTTCAATAAATGCTGTGTTATATCTAATGAACTTGTATGGTGGCTGAATCCCTCTTAATGTTGTCTTAAAAGATTTGTTTGTAATGTTCTGTTAAAAATAAATCAACCAAATTCGTGACAGGTCTCTCATGTGTGAGGGGTCTGGTTAGGTACCGCAATATCTATTTTCTCCCGCCAAACAGCAATGTAAATGCACTCTTTTGTCCTAGTTATAAGGACTTTGTAGCCAGAGTAACTACTGGACATATTAAGCCTTAACAACGCATGTCTCAGGGTGGCGAGTGCAGTCGAATACCAAGCATTCCTTTGTAATTCATGGGTTGTTTTGTTCTGCCACTGAGCGATCGTATAACTTAACATCAGGCAAATAAAATGCTCGTCTACCCATTCATTACACAAAATAATTTATTAAATAATAAGTTGGGTAAATATACCAAACAGTTCTGACTCTATAGTAAGTCTTATGTGGTTGGTATCAGAAAATGCGAGAGGCATTATGGTCTGCTGAAATATAATAAATAAATTGTGTTGTAAACATTTATCTCAGTGCGGGGACCGAACCTGCACCTTCTCATTTCGCATCCCGCTGGTTTAATAATTTTCATAACGAAGACAGAGAAAAGTTAGAAATTGTATAAATATGTCCTTTACGTCATAAGACAAAATACTAACGGCCTTATTCATATACCGTTTTAAAACCTATTTTAAGTATCGAACGTATTGTCCCTCTCGGACGCTTGTTGAATTCCCTCCTTCCTATAATTCCGGGTCCTGCCGCTGTAGTGTGGAGAGGCATCTTAGGAGGCCAGGATAATTGTATCGAATGTATTGGAACTGCAAGGCGTAATGTTGTCATTATGAAGGGCCAGATTAAAAAAAAAACAGTTTGGGCGAGAAAGATTACTAAAATAGGTTTCTTAACTCTTAATAAAAATCATCAAGGTAACTCTTAATGATGTCGTACTCCGCACCATTTATCTCACAGTAATCTCATTCACGGGTCACATAGAAGATTCATTCATATGGAAATTCGATAATCAAGTATTCTGAATAGAATTCTTTTAATACATTAATTGGGTTATTGGGTTTCGGTTTCGTGTTCACGGCCGCGTCTATTTTTGGTGGTCTATGATTTGCTGTAAATCCTAGACGTATAAGGCTGTAAATCGTAGACGAGGTCAGTAGAGAATTGTAAATTAAATTTTTGTTTATGATTTTGGTTATTTATTATTTATTGTGAACTGACGAAATTATATCACAAAAAAGTAAAAATGGCTGGCAAAAAAGTAAAAAAGAAAAATGGCGGAAGTCTCTCAGCTAGACTTTTGATGATGACGACTTTTATATGTCAGTTTTTATTTTATTTCATCTATATGACTGCCTTATATGTGCTATGCGCCTTTTGAATGTTGAAAGATCGTCACAATAAACCTTGTTACGAATACTTTGTGAACTGTGTATCAAATATAATAAAATGAAATATAAGACCAGACAAATGTAATTTTTGCTGCAAAGGGTTTCATATAAAACTCAGATTTTCTCAACGCGAAATGAGCTGAAATTTCAGTTGAAATTAAATTATTCCACTCGCAATATTATGCTCATGGCTTCTCCCTAATAAGTATCTACTTTGGCTTGTGTGAGTTCATTAACTGGATAACTCTATTTTGGCCAATTTATCTTTCACAATTACGCCGGAAAATAATCTTTCAATTTTAGTTATGTACATTACTTTGAGCTCAATCACGCATATGTCTTATAAAACATTAAAATTGGTTGTTAAAATTGGTAAATTCATATGGACTAGTGGTAGCTTGGTTGGAAATACTTTCTTTCTGTCTCTCTCACATCCCCACACATTAAGAGGTTGAGTTACAATTGTATAATGCTTCCCTTTCCAGCTTCTTGGTTTATATGCATGCATAAAGCAGCAGACCTGGCTCTCTGGCGTACCTTGGGAGAGGCCTATGTCCAGCAGTGGACTGCAACGGGCTGATGATGAGTCTCGCTTAGTTTCACTGCTCATTGACAGTGAAATACACATTGCCATAGATCCTGGCTAACAGAAGTTTAAATCGCTATTATAATGACGGGGTCTCTAACACCCACTGAGCTGTATAAATAATCAGGACAGTCCCGATTCATACTTCTGATGAAGGGAAACGGAATCACACATAGAAATTTACAGCGCCATCAATGTCATCGGCTAGTTTTGTCAAAAGGCGAGCGGAAGAGTCAACGACCCGCTCGTAAAACGTAACATCCTGGCGAAAGGTACCGAAATAGATATTTAAAAAAAAATGCACAATGTACACTTCCCGGTTTCCGCGCAGACGCTTCCTGTTTCGTAAGGTTCGGTGACACCGACCAAAATATTACTGATGCACGACAATGCCCAATTATTTTGATATGATTGTGTCGTTTTAGTGTCGTGTGACTATGGTTTTTTGGTGCCGATAGATATTTCCCGGTTGATGTATTCTATTTCTGCGTAAATAATTATCACGATATTTTTTTAGTCCAAGTAATATGAAAGACTGGTGTACATCTACATCACAGATACATAAACAGGGGTTGGGGTGTTGGGATGGGGGTTAGATAATGCAAAGAACTTAATTTGATGATAAGGATAAAAAAAACAATGCTCTTTGAAAGAAGGCGGTGCAAAATCTGTATAAGACATCCGTCTTCGTTTCAGGTCAAATGCATAGTCTAAATTTATACTGTGTTTTAGACTGCGTTTCTTGTGATACCTAAGAGTACTTACACTTTTTAACAATATATCATTATAGTTATTTTCTATATATATTGATATTTATTGATTACACATATCAAAAATAATACTCACCATTCATAAATAATTCCCTTAAAAAACAAATATCAGAGACACCCGAAAATGTCCGAATCTAAGCGGAAACGGCCGAACGTGACCCGAACACTTCCGAGTGACTACGTCACACGCCGCGGGACTTATTCATGAACCTCTTAGTATTGTGCTCACATTAGTGTTTTGTTTTTAATCGCCGATTACGGCCTGAGTACTGATTAGGTATTTTAGTGATAGATTTGTTGCTTAGTACGTTTTTATGTTTTTTTATAGATAGATCCGACAGACTAATAACCGACCTTACACCGTTAAACACTTATTAAACTGAGATATCTGTAAGATGTAAATTATCTTCAAGATATCTCTGTTTCTCAGATCTTTGAATACTTATGGAGACAGGGAGAGAAAAAGAAATGATCTGGACTTTTGGTTATAGATTCTGTTCATTGTTACAATCAATCTCTTCGGGAAATTCAACGAGCCAGTAGGCGGAAAGCGGGTCGTGGAATAAGCAGCCGCGGGTTCGATCCTTACATTGCTAGATTAAACAAAAATATTTGTATTATCAATAAATATGATCAGAGCCTAACTCGAGTTTCTAAGTATGTAAACAATTAATTTATTTTAATAAAATTTATTTTTAAACCATCTATAAATTACTCCACAGTGTATTTTCAATATAAATCACTGCAATGAAACTTTATTTCTCGTGGAAAGAAAATTAATTTCCTCGCAGTAATATCGAGCTTCTATCTTATTAGTAGAACGTAAATAAAGAAACCAATATCTTTTGTGCATTGGTCGGATAAAATATCTGTGGAAAATCTTATACAGCATACTTATAGAGGCTATTCTATTGCCAAGATGGCTGCTCATTTGTGTGAATATATCGATTTGAGTGAAATAACTTCACCAAAATAAGATGTATGTTTAGTATTTTTTTATTCCAATGAATGGCGAGACGAGCATGCCGTATGCCTGATTGGAAACGATACGACCGCTCATGAACAGTAGTAAAACCAAATCACATGTTGAATCACAAAGCAATGCTTCGCATTCCACTGGGCTCGCTATCTTGAGACATAAGATGTTAAGTTTCAATGTGTTCAGTAGTTACTCTGGCTACAATATCCTTCAATTCGAAACACAACAGTACATTTACACTGCTGTTTGGCGGGAGATAAAGACCTTGCGGTGGTACCTACCCAGGCGGCCTCTCACGTATGAGAAACCTACCACCTGTATATCTATAGAGTATTTTGTATAAAAACCATTCTGTCGTCTCGGATACACCATACCACCACAGGAAAGCTTGACTACTATCGCTTGGAAAACAGGTCTTAGCTATCACGTATTGTTCGAACTATTGATATATGAAAATGTCATGAAACTCGAAATTTTCAAAATGAAAATATAATAATTATGAGTTATTAATTATTTGTTATTTGTTTGTTAAGTGCGTGGTGGCCTGTTGGTAAACGGACTAGACGCGGCTGCCAACATGTTCACGGTGGTCGCGGGTTCGAATCCCAGGGCACACCTCTGACTTTTCGGAGTCATGTGTGTATTGAAAGTCAACCACCACGCACTAAAACGGTGAAGGAAAACATAGTGAGGAAACCTGCATACCATAGCGATTTATAAGAATTTCTATGGTATGTAAGTCCGCCAACCCGCACTAGGCCAGCGTGGTGGACTATATGGCCTAACCACACTCAATCGTTCTCTCGATTGTAGAGTAGGCCCGTGCCCTGCAGTGGGACGTATATGGGCTGATACAGAATTATTTGTTAGTAGATATGAGAGAGGAAACTTAAACGTAATTAAATGGAACTGTCGTCAACACCGCTGACTAGATTAGCGATATGGAGTGATTGATGATTCTAACCGCCGAAACACAACACCTACCCTCACTACCCTCAAATAGTGGTGTCCACAACCTATACAAAGTGTTCAATATCAAGATAACAAACTATCGATAAGGCATCAATATCCTACCCTCAGATAGTGATGTCCACAACATTTACAATGTGTTCAATTTCAAGATAACAAACTATCGATAAATCACCAGTATCCTACAGTCGATAGTGATTTCCCAAGTCCACACTCCCGTCACGTCCCACGTGCTCCTAATTGCCGCGCTGCACTGTGAATGGTAAATGCATGAAACCTTCGCTTCCTGGCGCCATCCATCGGCTAGATATGAGTTATTGTCGATAGCTTCACTTGGGTATTAATAATCTTTTATCGCCTATTCTTTGAAAGTTTCTAGGTTGTTATTTTTATCGTCGGATCATCCTGTTAAATACTAGTGTTGGAAATGGATTAAGGAATTATTTTTACGGCACTGAAAATTTCTTCATCATAATTAGGTACATGATACTAGTCCACCTTTGAACATAGACTTCTCTCATCCCACTGTAGCGAACCCTAGGTTGTCCAATCCATCAACTGAATCATTCCAAAAATTCCATTAATACACTGGTCAACATGAAAATTGCCTTTTACTTGAAACTGCTATACATCTTTAGTATTCGACCCCCTTAATCTAAATATAGAACTTAAAATTAATAGTTAGCTCTTATTATTAATTTATGCTATATTTAAGATAATACCGGGTAACTTGGTGGATGTCACTTTATATTATGAGATTTCAAATAATTTTGTGAGAGTATCCGCGTTAATTTTATTATTATGCTTTCGTTTCATGTTAAAAGTTAAAAGTTATTTCTCATTTTCGACAAATTTCTGTTGCAAAAACTACAATTTGCAAAAACTACGGTTTGTTGGGTCTGCAAATGGGCTACACCAAGTGCTTCTTGTGTGGGTGGGATAGTCGGGCTAGATCGTTACATTACTTTAAAAAAGATTGGACTTGAAGACAAAGTCTGTGCCCTGGAGAAAATAACGTTAAATATTCTCCCCTAGTCGATCCTCATAAAAATTTTCTCCCTCCATCGCATATGAAATTGGGATTAATGAAGACCTTGGTTAATCCTCTCAACAAAGGTTGACCAACCTTTGAAGGTTGGTCCACCTTTTTTCGCACCCACTTTGCAAGTAATTGATTACTTGCTTTATCCATGTTGTGCCCACCCCCATTGGAGTTGGGGGCTCGACTCTCGAAGTTGTAGACGAATATGTCTATTTAGGACAAGTGGTCCGGTTAGGCAGGTCCAACTTCGAGAGAGAGGTCAATCGGCGAATCCAACTCGGTTGGGCAGCGTTCGGGAAACTTCGCGACGTCTTCTCGTCCAAAATACCTCAGTGCCTAAAATCGAAAGTCTTCGATAGTTGTGTGTTACCAGTGATGACATACGGCACCGAGACGTGGCCTCTCACTGTGGGCCTCATTAAAAGGCTCAAAGTCACTCAACGAGCCATGGAGCGGGCTATGCTCGGTGTTTCCCTACGAGATCGAATCAGAAATGAGGAGATCCGTAGGAGAACCAAGGTTACCGACATAGCCCATAGGATTGGCAAGTTGAAGTGGCAGTGGGCCGGGCACATAGCTCGTAGAACCGATGGCCGTTGGGGCCGAAAGGTTCTCGAGTGGAGGCCACGTATAGGCAAACGAAGTGTTGGACGCCCGCCTACAAGGTGGACGGACGATCTGACTAAGGTCGCAGGAAGTCGCTGGATGCAGGCCGCTTCCAACAGGTCATTGTGGAGATCATTGGGGGAGGCCTATATTCAGCAGTGGACTTCCTGTGGCTGATATGATGATGATGATGATGAATTTCGACATCTATGCGGCGCCAAAATAAAAGGGGGAGTTTTCGTCGGACCTCAAATATGAGAGATTCTTAAGGACCAAAACTTTGATCCGATTTCACAGGGCATCGAAAAAGAGGCATGGGAATCTTTTAGAGCAGTAGTAGTTCATGATTTTTTGGGCAATAGGAGATTTGAAAATTACCACGAGCTTGTGAACAATCTTCTGCAAAAGTATCAGCAAATGGGTCGCAATATGTCCCCAAAAATTCACTTTCTTCATTCTCACCTCGATTTTTTCCTCCTAACTGCGGTGATATGACTGACGAACATGGTGAACGATTTCACCAAGACTTATTGACAATGGAAAAGAAATACAACGGCCGATAGAATGCGTCAATGCTAGCGGACTACTGCTAGAACTTGGTTTAAGGTTTTCGTAAAGATAATTCCAAAAGGAAAACGAATAAAAGAGAAATTATTGAATAGTAAAGGTTAAATACTTGGGAAATATTTTAAAATACTCAGTTTCATGTAAAAAGGTTATGAAAAAGTAAAGAAAATGTCTTTTTTAAAAAAGAATCGATTTATATTCTATGAAATTTTACTCTTACGTCATATATTTCGATACCAGCCATAATTTTAAAATAAGAGCTAACTTTCAAATTTGGTTTATATTTTCGTATTCAGTGACCCCAAATTAGTAAAATAATAAAGCATTTATTTTACAGATAAACAAAAAGTTAAATTTTGTAGACCAGTGTAATTTGTGAACAAAATAAATATGATTGATTTCAGAAATTTAATCTTTTTATTATTCGTTTCATTTTTCTACTTTCTATCATTAAATATTCATGTAACAATGTTAGACAAGGTTATCCTTACAGCTTGCGATAAATTGGCCCCTAATCCACCACCAAGGCCTAATGTCGTTAGGTGAACTTCTTTTCAAAGTTGTTTGTAACATAAAGTTTGAGGTACTTTTCCATTGGCTCTAACTGACATTATTATTTAAGACACTAATATTCAAACCTAGTCCATTGTTCAGGAAGTGACTTTACGACACTTTTTATACCTAGACATGACTACTCGTCTATGCCTAGACAATTGGTTCATGGCTCCCCAATTACTATTCTGCCTACGATTCCATCAATATTTCCTATACTTTGCCGGCATGTGCATTCGAATTTGGTAAATTCGCGCGTCGCAGCGTCATATATTTATTATTCAGTCAATCGTTTTCCTAGCAATGTCTCGTCTGGGTTGAAATGCGCCGCCATCGTAAAAAACTTATCGTCAGACGCCTGTTAAGTTCTGTCACTGCCGAACTTTGGTGTCTGATTAAAACTATGTTTTAAGCCTATTCTATGATGGATTGTACTTCACAACCGTGGTAAGTACATCGATTTTCGTAACATTCATAAAAAATAATTGCAACTTATTAATCTTCTTAAATAAATACAAGTAGTTTGCTGTTGGCCATGACCCATTCCAGTTCGAATTGCATTCTATAGATCGTTTCAGGTTTTTTATGTGCGTGATTGTCCTGTTGTCAGAATATTAGGAACAGTCTTTGCTCTTCTCACATATGTTATATTGGACATGTTCATACTATTAAATAACGAGTATAAATACTTGTTGTTTTTATTAAGAAATGTATCTCAAACAACGCGTTAAATAGAGAAAAACTGTTCTTAAAATTTTGCATGACGATCACGCATTTGCACGCCAAAATACCGAGACGAACCTCCTTCCATAAGCAATGGCGGATGCTAAAATTTCACTTGACAATAAGTGTATTACGTAATAAGCAAAAATCAAGTCGCATTTCAAATAGATAGTACAAGTCCTAAAACGTGGCAGAAGATATATTAAGACAAATCTTTTATTGTCTGATAGAACCTCCAGCCTAATCTCAAAAGAGAACTTCTAAACACTTTAATACAATTCTCTCTTCTTACTCTTATCTCTATCTAAAGGTTGCCTCTAAAATATTTCCTGATGCAATAAGACCGCCCCGTGCCGCCCACTTTAGAGATACCTACAATTGTTTTTGTTTTTCTTTTGGTGTAAAAATGGATGTACAATAAACAGATAAATAAATAAATAAAATGTTCTTTCAGAATGGTGGTATCTACATTAATCAGGCAATTTTTTTCAATTTTTTCTTAAATACGTAATTACTATTCTATAAAAGCACACGCTACCATCCTTATTCTAATAAAGATTTATATTATGATTTCGGACATGTGCTGTGATTAGTATGTTATTGATGCATCGTCTTCTTCCCATACTTAAAATTATAATTTCCATTCTACCTTGACCCTCCCGAAAATCCTATAGAACCTTTTTAATATCGCAATAAGAGTGAAAATCAAACGGAATATTTATTTTTAGAGAAGATGATAGTTGGCTGCTTAGAAAGTTCACACGACACATCCGGATCATTTCGTATGCGCTGTTGATTGGCAATCAGGAAATAAGTATATTTTTGTCAGTTCCGAATAATAGACTTATCAATTTTCGGTCGTTGACTTATAGATACGTGTTGTTGCCGAATTTTAATGGAATATTTATGTATTTTTTCATTTCCTATCGAAGATGTAAATATACTTGATGAAAGTTTTTTACTGAGAATACGAGTAAGTGAAACAACCTCAGTGGCGCAGTTGGTTAGACACCGACTGTGAAACGAGAGCCCGCAGGTTCGATCCCCGCACCGATTCAAATGTTTGTGAGGGCTACAAATATTTGTCTCGGGTCTGGGTGTTTGTCTCTCTTAGTTCCTGATACCTACGACATAAGACTCGGTCTTAGTGTGGGGTCAGGATTATGTGTGTGACTGTTGGGTATATTTATTATTATTATTTATTTATTTACAATCTAATCTCTCTGTCTGGCGCCCTCTCTCTCTCTCTTCAGCCACGAGTAATTCACTGCAGTCGCTGGATGCAGGCCGTTTCCAACAGGTCCACGCAGCGATTTATGGGGAAGGCCTATATTCAGCAATTCTACGCCACATGCTCATAATTGTTGTTTTAGTGAGATTATTTTGATGTCGATCATGTTCTCTCTTTATTAATCACCAAATATCACAGTGTACATTATATATATGGCCAAACATGTTGTGGATGGATTAGTCGGTACAAACTCGATGTATGGCCTGAATACTGGCTTTTGCAGATGCGGGTAACTTTGATTTTTGTTTTGTCTGGTATGGCTCCACCTCCTATCAGATATTATACAATATACTTAATTATGTAAACTTCTAGAAGTCAAGTAAACTAAGTAAGAATATTCAGCACATGATCAGTCGCTTTGGTTTCCGGTGTCAACGTTCCCGTCGGAAGTGGGATTATCGCCCGCCAAAACCTTCAGGTCAATCACACCCGAAATGTAACTTATATGTGCAATTTGAATTCAATGTTATCGCGTCTTGAATGGATAATTTTTAACTAGCTGGATCTTATTTTGTAAGGCAATAACAAAATTACTTCAGTGATATATGGAATACAGTATTTTTGTATTTATATATTTGATATACATATATGTGTGTATTTATATTTGTATAATATAGGTATTTAAATCAATTAGTATATTCATTGTAGATTATTATTATTTAATTTATGCCCTAGACTGCCCTTTCTTTCTCCTATTTAAATATCCATCCCATGGTTGCCTCATAAATAACTAAAAAAATTTGACAAAAAACCATTTATACCATATATTCAGCAATTTCAATATAAATATACGACAAACTAAGAAGCATTTATTAATTTGAACCTTTTTACCACCAAAACTTTTCCAATCACGGTAAAATACGAGCAGATTGGGCTATGCAAACCAACTTATATATGGTAAATATTAACCTAATAAAAGGGATTTATCTTTCAGCATAACAATGGCTCTGACAGCCTCCGTGGCGCAGTTGGTTAGACGCCGGCTGTAAAACGTGGGGCCGTGGATTCGATCCCCGCTTCGAGACAAGTGTATGATATGATCCACAGGTATTTGTTTTTAGGTCTGGGTGTTTATGAGATCGAAAAGTCTCTTGTAGTTTCTGATTTCTTCGCGACACAAGACTTGATCGTAGTATGGGATCAGGACTATATATGTGTCTGTTAAGTGTATTTATTTATTTATAATGGATTATTTATAAATTCTTTATTGGACACTTGAAAAACTTAAACACTTTAAATATGTGTAAAAATTAGTGGTCGCCTTCTGGAGTAATTAAAAAATTCACTGCACTTTACAGCTACAATACAGGTGCATATTTACAATAACTATACGAATATTTTGAATGCAGCCGTTTGCTTTTCAAGCTTGCAAAAACTAGGTATCAAATTAATTAACTTTACGTTGGTAAAATTATTCTTTGCCGGCGCTATAAAAGACAACATGCTTTTATTATATTTCCATAAACAATAAGGTATTTATTATATTAACCAAAACTATATTCACTGAATTTGTAATGGACTGTGTTAATATTTAATAGTGACTTTTTCTGCAATTAGGGAACGGCAATGTGCTAACAAAGTAACGAACTTAAGTTACATCACTACTTTATTTTTACAACTTAAACATTATTTGTTTCTTAGTCATTCTATTTATTTTCTATCTGAATAACTTTATGTTTTAAGACAAGGCTTTGGTATTATAGACACGTGATAATGGTCGAAGTTACATCTCTAATATTTTATTTAAGATTGGCTAAAGATTAACCGCAACAAAATATTACGAAACTTAAAAACAATTATGTAAGATATTTACAATTCACAAAAAATAAGAATAACTGGTATCTTCAATACAGAACGAGTGCGCAGAATTTGCGCCAAAAGCAGATCATTTATAATTTTAAATTAACGCATAATTAATATTACATTAACCGGACTTTTCCTGCTGAGTTTTATTCGACTAATTACATGTTTTAATATTTATCGTCCGATGCGCAATGTTTCGGCCTTATAAAATACTGTTGCAATTAACACAAATTGCAAAAGAAATTGTTAACAATAAACTATGTGTTGTCGGCAACTCTGTTGTATATAAAAATGTATTTATAAAAAATATACGGCAATTGTGGCTACGAAAGGGCTTTGAATCGGTGCCCCGAAATGGCAATAAATATGCGAAGAATTTTGTTAGAATTGCTAATTCTTTATTAGACTGCATGACAAATGATCTCGACATATGTCATCTCTACTATACTACTTATAAATCTAGTTCCTATTCATCACCGAATTAAACAGCCGATTTTCTTTTTTTGCAATTTATTTTGAGACGAACATGCCGTACGCCTAATGGTAAACGATACGACCACTCATGAACAGTCGCAAAACCAAACAACACCATGAATTACTAAGCAATGTTTGGCAAACTTATGCGTTCGCCATCCTGATACATAAGGTGATAAGTTTCAATATATCCAGTAGTTACTCAGGCTACGATGTCCTTCAAACCGGAAGACAACAGTGCATTTAGACTATTATTTAGCAAATATCCAGCAAAAATGTTTATTCTCATCCCTCAACAAAACAATTACCAAGAAAATAATCTCGGGTCATACTTCACAATCTCGCGCTTTACGAACTCAACTCATTACAAATGGCCTTTAAACATGATGATAATTGTTTCGCGAATTTATTAAACTCGTCATTTTCGTGTCGGTAAGCAGCGGCATAAATTAACACCTTTTATGTTATATGACCGTAATAATTGGAGGGAAAAGCGTGTAACTCAAGTCGAGAGTTTTGTGAAATTGAATATAACGCACTGACGAGACTTGGTTACTATTTCTTGTATTCCCACCTATGGTGTTTCAGATGAACAGTATGCTTATTGATCCCTTAGAAAAAAAATAAAAAAAAATGCCTAAGTTTAAGCAAGTCAGTAGAAACTCTTAATCAATATCAGCCACAAGAATTATACTATATAACGTATACATATTTGTGATTTCCTCTCTTGGAAGACGTGTTGGAAGCAACCTGTGTCCATCTACTTTTAGAAACTCTAATTAGGACGTCTATCTATCTTTTGTAAAATAAACTTTCTAATGGTGGTAGGTCCCAATTGTGTGAGGCCATCGTGGAAGGTACCACCGCAATGTCTTTTTATCCCGCCAAACAGCAGTTTAAATGCACTGTTCTGTTCCGGTTTGGCATTGACTTACCATCTTATGTCTCAGTATGGCGAGCGCAGTGGAATGCCATTGCTTTGTATTGCTTACCATTGAGCGAACGGCAGGCTAGTCGCCATTCATAGCAATAAAAAAGTACATTATTAAACGGATGAGTTTGACGTGATGACTGAGGTGTCAATAAAATCAACCAATTTTACTACCATAGCTTCTCTCTGACTTAACATTACCTCTAAAGTACTTCTCTAAAATAAAAGAAGCCCAAGCATTCATGTTACGCGGCTGCGGACATACCTTAACGTCATTAAAATCATTTCACGCGGGATCAAGAGACGCCTTTGTCCAAGCTTGAGATTATTTATTACTCTGATTAAGCAATTAAACCAACGGGTGATTTTAAACACCGCTTTAACGACTACTGGGACGGTGTCAGTTGACGTGACACAATCAGTTTTGACTGAAGTGGTTTTTTGTGAGTTGAGAGTTTGTTATTTGTTTATTTAGAGATTGCCGAGTCTGAACTTTCTAATTTTATCTCAATCTGAAAATAATTAAAGTAAATGTTGAGTGACTATACCTAACAGTCGGACATAATGTTTGGACCCATAACTTTAACAATTCGTTGAGATTAAAGGGAAAACAATATTCACATCGAAAAGAATATTCTTGATGACAAAATATCATTATTTCAGTCCTAAATATCGTGAATCCGATAAACCTCAGAAAGTTTATTTATTTAACACCAATTAAAATACAAGTAGACAATATAACAGACAAAAAAGTACAACTTAAAGTCTCATCGCTCAAAGACAATTCCAGACAATCTTGGGATGCAAGTATGAAAAAAATGAAAGTTAGGGCAGCTTCAGACGTACTAATAATGGTACATAATTTCTGATACCCCAAACGCAAGACTTGTGCCAAAACGCTGGAAACTATTTCTAACCGTTAATATCAATTCAATTTATCTGTATAACTAGATCTCTTGGGAGATTCGTGGCCGATCTGTGTGCAATTGTGTTTAATCTACAGTGTGTACCGTCGTCCGTTTGCAGTGCGATACTCCATTATCCTGGCTTGTAAGACGGTGCGGGATTTCAAGCGACGGTGTTCTGTTTAGGAATGAATCATTGATATCGGATGTACAGTTTGTCGTGTAAATCTGTAGCGAATCGGTCGGAAGTGCGTTCGAGTGTATATTTACGTATATGTAAGTTGTTAGCGAGTGTAGTTTTGATGATATCGTAAATAAGTGTTTGTTTATAAATTGAGTAGGTATTGTAATGTTAAGGAAATTAAATTAGATATCATTTGTGAATACTTAGTAGGACTGTATTCAATGTCCAGGATACATACTCCATTTTGTATTATTTTTATATTAAGACTGATCTTACAATCAATGTTTAAATTTTTATGTCTCTTACAAAAATAATGTAAAAACGTGGAGACTAAAACAGTGAAATAAATTTAAAAAAATGTTAATTGTTAGGCCTGAATGATTTAATATCTATTAATTATAATTTTCCTCGTAAGAATATAACTTAAGCACTGTTACCGTACAATATAAGTATAGAAAGTAACTAAAGCCTTGTCATTCAACAATGTTTCAAAATATTGACACAGTGACGTGCGCATCATTATCTACTCCGAAAAATTCCAACTGACTCACTCCCTGGCCTTTTTAGTCATGTAACAGATACATAAAAGTGTTACATAATATTTGTGTGTTGAATCACACCAAATATGTTTCATGGTGTAGTCAACGGTTTGTGATTTAAGTTAATTCATATTTTTTTATAGTTTGTAGTTGGAGCACTATTGAAAACGTAAAGGAAGACTTGTTTTTGGAATAAGATATGAAAGCAAAAATTTTTTTGATTAATAAATACACATAAAAACTGAAGAAATTAAACCAAACCCGCGATAAAATCCATTAATTATAGTTTTATTTCAACAATTTTTCTCTTATCATGGAATTTGCATATGAACTAGCAGTCTTTCATGAGATGGTGTTGTAGCTCCTACGGTCACCTAGAAGAGAGGTATAAAAAGTATTCAAACGAGAAAGGATAACTGCATTTAGCATTATCAGTCGACGTGATACCAGCCAGTGCACAGTCAAAGCTGTACCCAGACTGCCCATTGTGTAGCTCTACCACTAACAATAGGCCAAAATATTAAACCAAAATACAATAGGATTAACATTAATGCAAAATACGTCATAACAATACTGATGACGTCACCAACCTCAAGCTTGAACGTGTAAAGACAACCAATGTATGACAATAATTATTTATATGCGTAAATACTTCGAATAACTTCACCTCAAAATGTGGCATTACGTTTTTATTTTCATTGTTTGTTAAAATAACTGAACAAAACCACCGCATTCTGTGTCTTCATTAACTTTTAATTCGAGCGTTTAAATGGCTTAATTCCGCTAGTTAATGGCTTTCAATCTAATTATTTTCTTTTAATAGGAATTGCGTTTTTTTTATTAGCTCTTTCGTTCGGTTATTTTCTGTTGGCATTTAGATTTTACGGATGATTTCTAGTAGAGTATGGGAGGTATATTCCGGGGTCTATCATTCGAATTATTCAGCTAAATGAATTAAAGAACTTCTATATATTGAAAGAAATGGTATTAATAGGAAGCAATGGATTTATTGTTGCTGAGGATATTAATGATAATCCTAAAGCCCATGTAAATATTTGATATGTTTTTCTTTTGAACTCTTTGACCATGTACATACATAAGCTGCCTTTATTCTCAGAGTATTAGACAGATGAGACACCAATGCTTCCTACAATATGCCAAACGTATAACCCAATTGTGACGTGCCAAATCACCACGCACAAATACCAGCATCACTAACAATTAGCCATAGACAAATCCAACACTACATTGCATATCATAGACAGTTGATTAAACATAATGCGACGTATATGCGCTTGTTTATGTCGCATCGCGTGCCAATATCGAATGCGTACGTGACTATAATGCAGAGGTCTCAAATGTTACTCACCAAGGTTGAAATCACGGGGCGTCATGCGAAACGATGAGGTGTAATTAGGTATTACATTTTCCTATAGGCGATAACTTTTGTAAATCGAATGGGAATTTTACTAGTGTGCGGTTTTATTAGGCTTCAAAAAGTGTGATTTATTGTCCTAGATTGATAATGTTCAGGGTTGATGTCAATCAGTTAGTCAAACAAGTCAGTGTGACAATCATGTTGAATCGATCAGACAAAAGCTTTGTTCTGGGTTTTATGAAAAATCAAGCCTTAATACTCAACAGTCTTGTCTTAGATAAAGGACTCAAAATTAGACTGCTTATTTGCACTAAAATCAATTGTTCTTCATCCAGGTTTTGAACCCAAATCCCTCGAGCACAATGACTATAAAACAATGATTTACTTGCTAAGCAATTAATCCAATTCTCGTTCAGTCATAATATAATTCAATCAGTCACTTAGTTTAGCACTAACCGTAGTTCATACTCGCAGTTAAATTCATGCAAAAGATTTATAATCGGCACATAAACATATAATATATGGAGTTGTGCATGTGAAACGTATCATGTAATATCTTAAGCAATTTTAAAACCTTAAAAACACATTTTAACCATTTCAAACGGCTTCATTACTATAATTTACTTGTCATAATCAGCGTTGGCGGTTGCACACGGTACGATTATTTCATCTCCAATCTATTTTACACCTTAGTATTTTATTTTATGGTTCAATTTGAAATGCAAATTATAAAATAAAATCCTTTCTGCCCGCTCCTTTTAAGGACGCCACGAAATTGAGGTTACATTTACGTCTATAAATATCTTCGTCTCTATCTATCCTTGGGCTAGATTGTATGTACATCTCTTTCTGCCTTGTCAATAAAATATTAATTTATTGATTATATTAAATTGTTGTTAATTACGTGTTTTTTTTCGTTAGCTATGTCCATTTGCCTTTTTCGGTTTTTGGCGTGATGTAGAAACTCCTTATAGTTTGATTGTTTTGTGACCCAGTTAGATTGACAGTGTTTCTCTGATCTAAACATAGATAGCAGTCATAGAGAAGTTAAAGATAATTCATCTAATATTAATGAACCCAAAATCTACGAACCATTACAATATATCTCGAATCATTTATTCCTAGTAACTGAATATACCAAGCAAAATTCGGGATATGACGTAAAAGGACTAAAACAAGATTCCATCAAAACCCTTTGCTATGCATTAAAAACCCAATACTGTTAAAATCTTCCTCCAAAATTTGGCCCAACACTCCAATACCTACTAAGCTGACCACAAACCCCCATTTTACACGTTACGTATTGGTCATAACCATTGGCACAATATTCGCCAACGTGAATTTAATTAATGACGTCATCAATTTGGTAAATCCCTTCTATACGGTTATGTTGTCAATATTTCGTGTGCATAATGGTATTTACCCAAAATTTTAACCACATGGCGCCACCACTGTATATTTTTATATAGTACCAATATTTCCTTAGCACAAAACAATTTTTCATTAAAATTTATCGATTTTAATATACTTTCAAATTACGATTTAAATTTGTTTAGTGTTTACTATTTTTTTTATATGGTTTCCATCTTCCGTATACTTAAACAGAACATTCTTTGGTATCTCTTTCGGCCTTCAAAAGCTAACATAAAATTGAGTCTGGGAATCGAATGCCGAACTTTACAGTTCACAGTCCATACTTGGTGCTACTGTACCAGACATAACAAATTTAATTATAAATACTTAATTATTGTAAAGTAAATTCAAAAGATAGTTGCAATCATAAAATACCAATAGATTAAATGATAGAATCATAAAGTATCAACTGACTACATACGCAGCTGATAATAAATAAAACAAGTGTAGAACAATATAGTTGACTTCAGAAGCTGCCTCCGAAAGTGCTGCCGTGATTATACACCACAAACCTATAATTACGTCTCTATTATACCAGAGCCGAATTGAAGTAGCATTACGTTGGGCCAAATAGATTAACAAAAAAATAATGAGTAAGTCCTTAATTTTGGTACTCTTGTTAACATATTACGACCCATTAATGAAATATTAAATAGTTGGCTCCTTGATGTTACAGGTGATAGGTAGATCCCATCAAAAACATCCTGTAAAAAATACCAAGTCTCGCAGCTCAGTTTTTTTACCGCAAAAAGTAGTGAGATCCATGTAATACCAAGTCGGTTAATTTATTTAGTCCTTGCTTAAGGGACCTTCTGTATAAAGTTATTATCATATCAATATTAAAAATCCTTTACGTTAAATAAACAGATGGAGTATTTAGAAAACTAGACAGTAATTATGAATTGTTAAAATTTTTGCCTTAATGTAGACACTAAACACTAATTATATTCTAAGTTTGAAGGTTCTATGTCTGCTAGAAGTTCGTTAGACTTTTGATGATCGGTCAGTCAGTCAGTGAGTGAAAAATTAAAAAAGTTTGACAAGTTACAATTCTTAAAATACGGGTTCAAATTGAATGAAATTTTAAATATACCGTGTTTACACAATGCCTGCTTCGTAACTGAAAATTCAGGCTTCTTGCTTTAACCATAACAAAGTTATAGGGGGTAGAAAATGGGCTGAATTGCTTCGATAAAAGGATGGTACGACAGTGCCGCTTTTTAGCTCGACTTGGAGAAGGCACTGCCGTGCCCCCAGATATTTTGAAATGGGCCAACCTGGTTACTTGTAAATTATTTAGGGCATAAGTACCAAACCAGAGTTGTTTTATTATTCAAGAAACACGTGACCGTAAATCGAATAAATATACATTTCCAAAACTAGGTCTCGTAACAATCAGCACATTTTATTATTGGCACTCTAGAGATGAGATAATGACATCATCAAATCCACGGTTTCAATCCGTAGGGAATGTACACCAATGCAATTACGAACCAGAGGGCGGCACGCGTGAAATTATTATAATGACCAGTTGCTCTCCACACCTTGTCGGTTCATTCACTCACTTATTCACTCATTCGTTCATTAGTGAATGGTTAATGAACGGTCCGTACGGAAGCGCCTATCTAGTTGTCTAGTCGTGTGACGAAGACGTTTTGTTGTTGAGTGAATGATGATTGGATTTGATCCGACATTGTTGGTATTCCATTTATTAAATATGGACTCTTGTTACAATTATGTAGGATTGATTTAGTAGGTTGTCTATGCATATTTTTAATAGAAAATATGTCAATGTGTCAATCTATTTATTTGTTTTAGAAATTAATAAGCCACAAGCGTTGAATTATCCGATTCAAAAAACAAACCCGAGAAGTAACACATCCTATTTACTTCCGTTAGGGTACAATAAAATTCTTGTCTTATACACGCTGTATATCACCGTCCACTGCTACGTAGGGACTTCCCCAAAAAAGCCCTGACCATCTCTGTGTTGAAGAGTCTGTATCTATACGCTACCCGCCACATTTTCTAATTGTTGGTTTATCTTGTATCGGGTTGACCTACTGTTTATATTCGTATTGCTTTTACCCTATTACACAATGATTAAAACTGAAAGTGACACATTTCAAAAATAACATGATTCTTGATAATTACAACGCCTATTTCTGCGAAACCCATGAATACATTCCACGAAATAACAAGAATTGAAGAGTTTATCCATTATACTGTGTTTTTTACCTGTTCATTATACTGGGAACGCATGGCCGACCGAATTTAAGGGCATTAATACTGACATTGTCAAAGTGGACGCACAGATGCACAGACGAACGCATAAAAAGGACATTTAGAACAATACATTATACAAGCCCGGGATACTCAAATGCTCGCGACATCGGACGTTTTAAATTGTATTAATTTTGCATTAGACGGCTATTTGCGATCGTTCGATATTCGCGTTCGAGATATGCGGTGACATTTTTGGACTAAAGGTATGTGAAGTCACCAATCCGCAATAGAGGAACATGGTCTAATGCTTAAGCTCTCTCAGTATTAATATTATTACCGGGAATCTGTTGAATTCAGGTATTCTATACAATATCTAGGCAATGTATAGCATATCTTGGGCGTCCAGGTAGTGAAATATTATGAATATTATTTTCCATTACATACATTACCTTATTATTTTATTGAATCCCCGATTATACAGATTGTTTGTTACGGATATATGATAGTACATAAATATTAAATATATTCAACACAATTAATCCAGTGAAACATAGGAGTATTGGATCAAGAGGGTTCTGGTTCTTAGAATCTCTGCTTCAGTTAAACTTTCTTTATATCCATTCTTTATCACACCAATAGCTTGTGAAACAATTGCTCTAGATTTACAATATTTCCTACAGTTGTGAAGGATATAATTGACTTGTAAAAAAGAAAACAACAATAATTAAAATGCATGTAATTTTTATAGAGCTATGCGAAGGCGACTCTTAAGGCAAGAAAATAGTAATACAACTATCATTATCGTCTCTATTAGGCATATTAAGTTATAAATACCGATCGCCAATAAGATTATACTATGTCGATACACCGCGTTTAACCAAATACAGAGACAATAAAATTGTCTGTGATAATGACTTAAGATTTATTATGCAGAAAATATTTATTCCAGGAAGTTTTTAAATATGTCTTTTGTTCAAATTTATTTAGTAGCAATTTTCTATGTTTTTTTAAATGACATTTGTCGCTTGATTCATCTGAAATAGCTATATCGTCATTTCCTTCATCTTTTTTTACGGAACGTTGGCAGTGATAATTTTTGGTATCAATATACCATAGACAGACGCAATCAAAATATCACTATTTTACTTAAAATCTATTTGAAAAACACTTTTCCATTTTAATGTATTTGTGGACGACACTTACCACTCCTTACTTTTACGATTGTTTATTTGTTATTTCGATATTAAAATCTTTAATACCAGCATATTGATCTCATCTCACCCAATGGAACTCACAATGCCTATCAAACTGATAGACATACCACCTCCACCAAGTCGCCGGCCCCGGAATCGGCGCATCACTTAAGATTCGTGCATAAAGAGACACGTCCGGGCACGTCAACAAAAAGCCCCGAACATGGCCAGCGGCCGTGTTAGAACCGTGTTCGCTACGTTTCACAATGTTGTTTTTGCAACTTGTACAACTTGTGTTTCGGATGTCCCGTACATACTTCGATGTTTGATTTGGACATTCTTGATTTGATGGTTCGGTATTCGGTAGCCGGTGTAGGTTACGAGTGGATGTCATTGTGATGGCATTTTGAAGGTGACGTCATCGCGGGGAAACTTGCATGCCATGAACACCTTAACGAGATTTTCTATGGTATGTGAAGTCCGCCAACTCGTATGAGTTAACGTAGTAGTGGCCTGACACTCAATCGAACTATTAGAATTGCAGACGAGTCGCACCCTCAACACCGGACGATTGCATTGTGATACAGTACAGTCTTTGGAGGGGCATTTCTGGTTTATTTCTGTTTCCCCAGAGAATTATTGACCTATGCTTATGTAACAATACGGGACTCACATATTCTATAACCTTCAATGAATGAGTTAGAATTGCTCATCATTGTAGTAATTAATAGCTGCTAGTAGACGAATATTTTGAGAGTATCTGTATCTGTATCTGTATCAGCCCATATATGTCCCACTGCAGGGCACGGGCCTACTCTACAATCGAGAATACGATTGAGAGTGGTTAGTCCATATAGTCCACCACGCTGGCCTAGTGCAGGTTGGCGGACTTACATACCATAGAAATTCTTATGAACCGCTATGGTATATATATGGTATATTTTGAGAGTATAATATCCCTTTATTGTACATAAACACATACATGGTTTTTTTCTCTTCTTGGATACATACATTTAAAAACAAAAACAATTTGAGCTATATTAAAAAATGGGCGACCTTATTGCTAGGCAATCTCTTAAAAAAACAGGCACTGGAATAGCTATGCCCGTACCTCATAGAGGTAGGTATTACGAATTCCTATTTTGACAATAACTATTATTCCCGCGCCCTGTAAATAGCTTTAATATTTAAAAGACATCATTGCTTCCGGGTTCAGTAATGGTTTACTCTTGTCTTCTTATTTACCACCACACGTAGGTTGTTGATGGTGTGATGGCTGGATTATATACACATTAGTCACCTCATATATTTTTTTTATATCGTGAACAGACAGTGATTTGCGAAGCCTTGAATTCAATTCTGGGTTTAGGCAGTCAGCCAAAATCACCTGTGTCTACATGTTCTGGGTTATAAATTTAAACTTATGTTCCATCTTGAAATGCGTGGCCTGTTGGTAAACCGACTAGACACGGCTGCCAACTTGTTCACGGTAGTCGCGGGTTCGAATCCCAGAGCACACCTCTGAGTTTTTGGAGTCATGTGTGTATTGATAGTCAATCACCACGTACTATTACGTACGAAAACATCGAGAGGAAAGCTGCATACCATAGCAATTTGTAAGAATTTATATGGTATGTGAAGCCCGCCGACCCGCACTAAGCTAGCGTGGTGGCTAAGCTAACTCGATTGTAGAGGTGGCCAGTGCCCTGCAGTAGGACGTATATGAGCTGATACAGTACATTAGGTACAGGTCTCTCACATATGAGAGGCCGTCTGGGTAAGCTGATACTGTTACTGATACTTCTTCATTTTCTTCTACCTGGCGTTATCCCGGCCGGTGCCTGGGTCCGCCTACCGGCTAATTCTTTTCCATTTCGATCTTTGGCATCCTGAATAGTAATGCCATTAACCCTCATATCTTCCTTGACGACATCTAGCCAGCTCTTTGGTCTACCTCTCGGTCGAGGTCCGGGAATATTAAGGCTCAGTATACATTGCCGACGTACTCCTGTGGTTTCCTTAGGATGTGACCATACCTTCACAAGCGGTATTCCTGCCTTTCCTGTATAGTATTACTGACACTGATTATGTTTAAAATTTTAGCCTAATATATTATGCCACCTAATGGCACATTTCGCACTCAAGTGACATTGGCACACAATTACTCACCATAGGAATTATCATTCCGTGGACGTGCACGCTGTGTCACGCGTTATTTGTTGTGAATCGTTTGTCATATACGTAGGTATCTGCTGAATATCAATTAATACTAATTTACTTGGATATTTTCCTTCTTTGATCCCTGTGGAATGTATTGTTGCACAATTTTACCATTTACGCAGGAGTGAATTTGTGTAGAAATTAATAAGCTGCTATTTAACTTTTGTTATAAAAATGTCACTCCACCATTATGTCTGGGAATTGAAGTGGCTTACCCTTGGTGTTCCACGCTTGCCGATAAACAATGTTACCAGCAATTATTTTTTCTTTTCGGCTCCAGTAGACCGTTTGCAAATTTTGATCATTAATTCATTTTTTTTATCCCCATGAATAGTGAGGTGAGCTCACTAATTCGTTTATTTTATCCCCATGAATAGTGAGGTGAGCTTACTAATTCATTTATTTTATAGCCATGAATAGTGAAATAAGCATGTTATTCGCCCTTATGGACATAAGCATAAGATCACCATGAACTACAAAGCAATACTTGGCATTCCGCTGCCAACTGTTAAATCATAATTTGTCCAATAGTTGTTCTGGCCACAATGTCCTTTAAATCAGAACACAACATGTATTTACATTATTGTTTGGCGGTGTATGAAAATTGCATTCCAAACAACTTCTAATTCAGATTGGGCAGCGGGGTAAACTATCCAAATAATCTCGTGATTAAAGCAGAAGTAACTCCCAGTAGTACAAATATAGGTTATTACAGACAAATTTGTTCAATGTACGATATAGGTATATATGTATCCTATAGGTTTTCGAGTTATTTGACTTCCCGTCGCCGCATCAAATAGACAAGTTCTGCAGTCAGAGCTATAATTTCATTACACTTCGTGATTCAATTCCATATAATTGAAATTGAAGATATTCTGTAATACGAATATGTCACAGGAATGTGTACATTAAGTTTTGAAGTCTCTAATATATATATATATACATATATATATATATATATTACTGCCTCGGTGGCGTCGTTGTATTTTTTATTTTATTTTTATTGCAATAAATGTTGAGTTGAGCATGCCGTTCGCTTGATGGTAACCTACGAAATGAAATATAAAATGGTAAAATACGACCGCTAATGAACAATAGCAAAACCAAACAACACCTTGAATTACAATGCAATGCTTGGCATTTCAATGCGCTCTCCATCCTGAGACATAAGATGTTATGTCTCAATAGTCCGGTAGTTACTCTGGCTACAATGCCCTTCAATCAAAACCACAACAGTGCATTTTTACTGCTGTTTAGCGGGAGAAAAGACATTGCGGTGGTACCTATGCAGGCGGCCTCTCACATATCAGGGATAAGATTATATACATTACACAAAACAGAAGATTGTTAGTGTTAAGGTCCAGTACTACCAGACCACTTCCTCCACAGAAGCTCCAAGGCTAAATATAGGCATGTCCAAAGCGCCCCATAAGAATCGGCCTGCATTAATTTCCTTTTACATCCATATATAATTTGCAATTACCCATGCATAAAGAAGACCACCATGGCGTTCCCAATTGCAAATGCTTGCAAATGAAATCGTTAAGTAGCTAAAACAAGGTTATTCTTAATAAAAAGCAACTGCCGTCCACCCGTCGCGGCCGCGTCATCCCCGCAGCGATGCGCCGGGGAGGTCCTCCTATTTCGTCAAACGCCAAATTTATTTGTCCCCAGAACTGTTTTTTTACCACAACATCGATCAATTAATCGGCCTATCGACGAAATCATTCTCGTTGACAGATCCAACGGCAATTATGTACGTTTTTTGCTAATGACGCTGCAAAGTTTTCAGTACTGGCGCATCGATGTATAGTGCAATGGTTAAGGTCGATATTGTCGTGACCGTGTTCGCGTGTAACTTGGTGTGGGATGCAAAAAGCGAATCAGTTAGTTTTTGTGACGGGCTGGGACCACACAGGTCGGTGTCCAGTAGGATATCGCGGTATCAAACTATGAGCGAGGTAGGTACAAACTGAAAGTTGCCTTGCGAAAAGGGGATTTAGCCTTTTTTTGGCAAGATATAATCATATAATCCTTAGGATTGCTGCCTTATGTAAAGTTGAGCGCCATAGTGTTATGAAACCCCATTAATTCCAGAATACGATGAATAGAGTACATTCATAATCCACGTATTACCAGGAAACGTTTTATATTCAAAATAGAAGTAACGATCTGGAAAAAAACTCTTTCAGATTCAACCTATAGGAGCTTATTACCTTAAATAATATCTATACGAGACGTATCTATTATACGAGTACACTGAAAACAAATTTTGTTACATGCATTTGCATACATAAGCTTACCTACGTTCACGAATCGGTAAACTTATATCACTAACTAATTTGTTCTTAAACTGTATAGTGTATCAGCCCATAAACGTCCCACTGCAGGACACGGGCCTTTTCCACAATCGACAGCACGATTTAAAGCGGTTAAATCATATAGTTGGGTTGGCGTTGTCCATAACATCCTTACTAAAGACGGTTTAATTTACGACCTTAATTATACACAGTTTATAAACCTATTTTAGATATCGAATGCTGTGTCCCTTTCTATCAACTTTTGAAATCAGTTTGAGCGAAAAATACCTTTCCGAAAAGTTCTGGAGTGGAGGCCGCGTTCAAGCAAGCGCAGTGTCGGACGCCCGCCTACAAGGTGGATGGACGATCTGGTTAAGGTTGCATGAAATCGATGGATGCAGGCCGCTTCTAACAGGTCGATGTGGAGATCTTTACGGGAGGTCTATGTTCAGCAGTGGACTGTCTGTGGCTGAGTAGAGACAGAAAAAAAAGACAAAATATTTGATAGCTAAAATATGTTTATAATAATAAATTATAAATACACCCAGCTGTCACATGCATAGTCCTGACCCCTCATTAATATCAGTTAAGTCTTGTATCGTCGGTATCAAAAACTATGAGAGACTCTTGACTCAAATATTTGTGGGCCACACAAACATTTTGTGACGGTGCGGGGATTAAACCGCGACTCTCTCGTTTCTCAGTCAACGTCAAACCAACTGCTCCACGGAGGAGATGGTCGGTTTATGAATAAGGCTGTTAGCCCATTAGTAAAGAGTTCTACTATAACTTTATTATATAAAATATCACAAACGTAACATCGACGCGCGTCGCGCTCTCTCAGCGGGTACTCTGATGAAAAGTATAATTAAAAATTTTTTGCTCTCATCGGCGAGTTTGAAACGATGGAAATATGAAAATTCAAGCAGACGTCAGCCTGTCTACAGAATAATATCGCTGGCGGACATCACTTGATAGTTGATATTATACGTAATTAATCTTACTAGTGTGGGGATCTTATATTATTTATTGACATAATTTGTTAGAGGAATGATGTTTGGAATGAACATAATTGATCTAACAAATTAGTTTACATTGTTTTGTAATTCATGGATGTTTGGAATGCACATAATTTATATACTAAATTGTTTTACATTGCTTTTTAATTCCTGGTGTTTTTTTTTATTATACAACTATCCGTGAGCGGTCGTATCGCTTACCATCCGGTGAACGGCATGCTCGTCTCACCATTCATTACAATAAAATATAGTTGGGTTGGGTGACAGCTAATTAACTGCAGGTCATGGATTCAAATTCAGGACACAAGATAACTTTCGAGCTTTCCTGCATCCAAACCTACGTTCTGCCTCCCTTTATTCCAAACTTATATGAAGTCAGCCCAACATAACTTTTCAGCCATGTTATTTGTGATTTAGGTTAAAACTTTCCAACTACCCAACACTTATAACAACTTTTACTGGTGGTAGGTCTCTCATATGTGAGAGGCCATCTGGGTAGGTACCACCGCAATGTCTATTTCTCCCGTGAAACAACACTGCGTAAATGCACTGTTGTGTTTCGGATTGAAGGACATTGTAGCCAGAGTAACTACTGGACATATTGAGACTTAACATCTTATGTCTCAGGATGACGAGCGCAGTGGAATGTTGCTACTGTTTATGAGCGGTCGTAACGCTTACCATCAGGCGAACGGCTTGCTCGTCTCGTCATTCATTGCAATAAAAAAAAAACTTTAAAAGAGTAGATCTTTTAGTTAATCACGTTGTTTTACTGTAATTTACTCTATTTACGTCCTACTGCAGGGAACGGGCTGCCCCTACAATCGAGAGTGGTGAGGCCATATAGTTCACCACGCTGCGTTCTAGTGCGGCGTTCTAGTGCGGGTTGGCGGACTTACATACCATAGACATTCTTACAAATCGCTATGGTATGCAGGTTTTCTTACGATGTTTTTCCTCGCCGTTAAAGTGTGTGGTGATTGACTATCAATGCACATTGACACATGACTCCAAAGAGTCAGAGGTGTACCCTGAGATTCGAACCCGCGACCACCGTGAACATGGCAGCCGCGTCTAGCTCGTTTACCAACAGGCCACAACACACCACCTCCACCACGTTGGCCTAATGACCTTAAAATTCTAATGAAAATCTCGCAGGTATAAAAGTTTCTGCAGTTTGTTTCTATAATAAATATTTAATTAAATTAATAAATTTAACTACCATAACACCATGACTAGTACATAGACTAGTTTTCTGGGTTTGAACCTGCGAACTCCGATTTCATAGCCCGATTCTCACCCAACTAGACTCTATCTGGTCTTGTGTCCTGATTTAAAAACAAATGTAAAAGGATATTATAAATTCAAGAAAATAGTTCACCAAGAATACATTTTACCATCGATTGATTGACATGTGTCTTTTAGCGCTGGCTTATACCAAGCAAAAACGTCATAATTTCCGTCGAAATTAAATTAAACTCACGGATAATACAATCGGTCCGAATACCTATATTACCATCGACAGTGGCGCGAACTGGCGGGCAAAAAACGAACCGCACCCAAAACATCAGCATTAGCGCTACATTAAAACTTTAAACTGTTCAATTATTACTTGTAAAACTTTATACAGCCGTTTATAAAATGGACTTTGATTTATTGCGATATTTAAGCGGCTCGCGTGAATTTCAACAACGAAATATGACGATACAATACAATGATGTTTCCCCGATGTTTTTACATTTCCAAATAACGTCTTAATGAGACAGGATGATGTGCGATCGCGCCGGCTTATGGACGACGCGCAATACAAAATCGCGGGTGACGAAAAAACCACCGCATCTTTGTGTGTATATAAATCAATTTAACTTTGTGACGGCGGTTATGAATCGGTTTGCTTGTTTATGCGCATGCGGGAACAGCTTTTTACTATTCCACCTTATTTTATGTCAGCGCTTAGTTTCGCTCGTGGCTCAAATTGGCCAAGATTATTGCTAAGTTAAGTTGGAGATTGCTGCCGAAATTCTTATGTGTTGCCGTAATGTGATGAATACAAATGTTATTGATTATTCGCTTATTACCATCATCATCAATCACGCCAAGTTAATTATTCAAATGGCCATCTCCCAAAGATCAGCTGCACTATCTGCTGAAAGCGGCCTTTATTTGTTCGCCTGTTCGCAATTTTTATAACAATTTAACAGTTAATTTCACGATGATGTATATTTCCTTCGTATATCTGTCTAATAACATTTGGAACATTATTATGTAACTACTATAATTAGACTATCCGAATACAAGACCGTAGGTTTAATCCAGATTACAGCATAAACTCCCACATAATACATATTTTGGGAAAATTCTGTCTGTATTCAGACTATCGAAATATTTTGTTTGAGTTACAAGCTGTTATGCCAATCAATCTTCGTGACAGTCTCATGTCTCCCTCAAGAGGCTTAAGACACTAAGAATTTAAAACAGTCTCAAATACTCTAACCTTTGAAAAGGTTTAAAAACTCCATCTAACAAGTGCATAACATGCTCCCGGTGACATAGACTGCTACTCGCGTTTCGAAAATATTATATTTGCACATCCATTACTCGCTCTGATCCAACATGCCAATATGTCGATAGTATGAATTCAGCAATGGAGATGTATCAATACGAAAATGATGATGAAATGTGTGTCGCTAGGTTTTATGGCTGCGAGGTTACGCCGCAGGACACAATGCCATTCGAAAAACAAGAGCTACGAGTACGGTGACCATAAATTGTGTTTAAAATAGACAGACCCATCTTATATTTGTTTTTATATGCATATCAATCGTCTACATATGCAAAAAAATATAATTATTATAACATTAAGGAAGCTTTGTACATAATTTTCTGAGTAGGAGTACACACATTGTTCAATAATGACAGTGTATTGGCTTAAAAAATATTTATTGCTTATCCAATAAATATAAACTATTATAATCTGCCTATGCTAATCTAATTTGAAACAAAATGGAATTGGTTTATCTGATATATTAATTTACTTAATGTTTTATTTAAACAGAAACCGGCATCATTACAAGCAGTATAGATTTAAAATAGTACTTTATTTTTCACTTTTTGGCCACTTGACGGATTGGGTCCATGTTTCACTTCACTATTAATAGGATTTTAATCGAAAATTATGCTACCATTAAGTGCTACAGTATTACACAGTTTTACTATGTTCTACTGGGTAGCAATAGAATTTAATCGAGTTAATTAAACCAAATGAATTAGATTGACTAGTATGAAAACAAAATCGCCAAATCTGGTTACCATTACAACTCCCAAACAAAACAATTAGGATCGTCTACTGTGAAAAGGCTCCATTAAACAAAATATCCCTGAATATTCAGAATCCATGGCACCCCCAAAGGTCTGGAGGTGAAGTCGGTAGCAGAGATGATTCGATACGATAGCGGGCCGTGGTAAAGGTCGCAGCTCCCCGTATTGAGAAGCATTGTCAACGTGTACCGTGGATTCCGCGCCACACACAATCCCTACACTATTTACCATGAAAAATATCACAATTCCTTTACTACTCGTGTTGCAGTGGACGAGTCGTAGATTAGGCAGCCACTATCTTAAATAAACAATAATAACAGAATATACGGAGAAGTCAATCGCAACATACGGTCTGCTCTAGCAGAAGATGATGATTTAAATTTACTTTATGATGTTTAAAACATTACATTATAATATTTAAAATTATGTCTACCTACCCTGGTTAAACAATAAACATAATAAGCTTGCATGCGGCCCTATGATAGCTTTTTCAGTGTAGTATGCGTTTATCGCCATGCTACCAACATCAAATCATCCTCATCATCATCACATCATCATCATAATCTGTATTTTTATTTATTTATTTTATTTCATATTATATCCATCGTATTCCTGGAACACAAAAGGGCAGGAGATAAAAAAAAATCATGTCTCAATTGGAAAATATTTGTAATATTTCCAATTGAGACATGATTATCCTTGAATTGAAAGACATCTTGAAAGTCGGCTAGTTGTAATATCATCAGCCACATAGTCATTATAAAATCATGGAACAAAAAGTCTACTTACATAAACGGCTATTAAAATATTCAAGAAAATATACTATAATAATTAAGAGTTTCAACACGAATATTCTGGACATTCGCTTACTCACATCAAGCAGCCAATAATGGTTTCCTAGATTTTCGGGAATGTTACACATTGAAATAAAACTATTTTTACCTCAGTCTGTCTCGTGCCCACAAAAGTTGTAAAGTAATCCAGGCAGACAATTAAAAAATGTAAAATCCGTTAAAAAATAGATTTATGTTATTTTGTGAAAAAAAAATCACCAATCAAAATGATGAAAAATATAAAGTCGACCATAAAAACCCACCCAATTCCATTATACATCACGTATCATTAGGATATATTTATATTAAAGATGGGACATCGGATGAATTCAAAATTTGATAAAATCGGAACCCCAGAAATTTCTGCCCGACGGAATGACGAAATGTTATGACATATGGAAGTTTTTGTTGGCGCTACAATAACTCTGAATTATGTTATATTTATGGTGGAACTCGCGTCCGTTTGTTTCTGAATTTGTGTTGTGGTTTTTGTGATGTCATAAATATTGTTGAAAATCATACATAAGTAGAAATTTGATTACTGAACACATATAAAATGATAAATGAAATAAATTCGATATGTATGATTTCAAAGTTATAGACCCTAGTCCGTCACCATGGTCTTGGGTTGGAGGACTACCGCCATAGAAATTATAATAAAGATCCATATGCAAGTTCGTTACAATATTTTTATTCCATTTAAGTGCGTTTGAATCCATATTTGAATATAATAATGCGCATATAAGCGGAATGTATCAAGAAATAATTATGATATTATAGGTGATCTAAGAATTCACAGTAAATTATTTTCATATCTGAGAATCGAGACGTTATAAGTGTAATGAAATGAAATGAAATGAAATGAAATGAAATGTATTTATTGGTCACGTAGGCAATTTAAAAGCTCTTATGACAAGTCAATACACATAGAACTTAATCTCTATAAACAATATATTTCCTATACTTAGTATTACTTATTTTAATTTCTTGGTTTAATTAATTAATTTATGTAATTTATTTATTTTAAATTAATTTTATTTTTATTTAGCATTAGTTTTATTTATTTGTTTCCTTTTTATTCTTATTTTATTTAAAGTATTAGTTATGACTTTATGGTAATTTATTTTTCAAAGAAATACAATATGTACGTTGGTCAAATTAAATTAATTAATTAATAGACCAATAATGGAATAAGTGGTTGAAAGCTATCTTAATATATCGCCATCTAATGTTTTAGTGGCTATATTTTATGCACCTTGCTACTGTAGCACTTACCTTTATTTACGTCGCAAAATGGATTAATTGTGTCAAGACTTATAACAATTCCCCTCCAATATTGACCTAGATGCAAGCAATCCCGGCCAACAAAGCTAGTTCAAATCAATTTCGCACATACCAAACCACTCCACAAAAATAGCCAATCTCCAATCTGACCGATCAGAATTGTATATTGCAAAACCCATCAGTTCTAACAAAAATAAATTATTTATAAATCGATGAATCGATTCACGTTTTAATTCGAATTCTCGATACGTGTCATCAATCATAAAAGTCCTGATGCAGCGATTTTTATCTCGTATCGTTGTGTTTTTTGCGGCACCACAATTTACTATTGTTAGGGGATCGTGAGGTTTCGCAGGCGCGTGTATTGGACGAAATAAATTCATTTTTGATGTTTTTTGTCAAAAAAACTCAGTTCATATTTCGTAATGGCGTCTTAAATTAAGCTTTTTTATCGTAAAATATAAGCGGCTTAGTACATGATAAGTTATCGCAAACACACACATGTTGAAATCGTTTTCATTTTTAGAAGGAAAAGAGGATGTATTCTAAGGTTCACGTCGTTATTTTATGTCTCTCTTTTTATTACAATTTTAAAGTTGGTTTAAAAGTTAAACATTATTATTATTAATACTTTTTGTGTTAATTTATGTTGTGTGACTATGTGAATTCTATTTTTGTGATTATAAAATCAGTTTTTCTTTCTTTCTAAATCAGAATCTTGGACCTCCAGCAATTCAAATAGTCGATAAAGTCATGATAGCAAAGCTTGACAGTTTAACACCGATTAACCTCCACTGCAGTTGTTTGGGAAAAGTGATACCACCACAATCAAAGCTAAATTTTCTAAAACTACAATGACTTATGGTATTAAACATTTGGAAATAATGAAAATTAATATAACAATATGAAGAAACTTGTCTGAAATTCCATCGTAATGCTTGCTTGGTTGAGCAAATTATTTACGTCATATTTATCAAGGTAATGGTAATAAAATGACAAAGCACATATACTAAAACTTTTAACATTTCATGGATCAAATACACTGATTGATTATCTTCAGACATGTGATCTTAGAAGCTGTTGTATTGAATGAATTGAGAGGACGTCTGTGAAACGATAGTTCATGAGTTCGGTTCCGGTTCCGAGACAAAAATCCACAAATATTTGTTTTGGATTTCAGTATTCCCAGACAGGGTTTTGCAAGCATCAAAATAAGTAGACAAGTCTTGACTTATGTCTAAATTGAAATAAAACTATTATTTACGGATTTAATAGCGGATTTTTTTATTTAACTTCCCGTTTCGATTACATTACTGATTTCGTGGTCACAGGGTCCACCCCGCAAATAATAGTTTGATTTCAATGTGTAATATTCACGTAAATCTAAGAACCATTAAATCTAAATCTAAGCATCAGGATTTCATGTGTAGAGCTGTTGGTCGGTAATTATTTATTTATTCAATATGTTATCAATCGTCATTGGATTTTTATAATGTTGCACTTTAAATTATCACTACCGATCACTATTATTATGGTGACGATTATCTGACGTACTGAGAAATACAATTCTTGTGTTGTTTACATTAAGCATTACCATGGAGTTTGTTCTCACAATACTAAAAAACCGAACAAACGAATCACGCTGTTTTGATAAATATCTAATTAAACAACATATTGAAATAAAACTATTATTTACGGATTTTATCGCGAATGTAGTTTAATTTTTATATATTTTTTTTGATGAAATTCGCGATAAAATCCGTAAATAATAGTTTTATTTCAATGTGTAACATTCGCGTAAACCTAAGAAACCATTAAACAACATATCCTAAAGTCTAAAGTATTTTAATGTAACCTCTAGCAAAAGTTTTAGTTAGCATAATTCTATTATTTCATTTTGGATAGAAGCGTTTTCATCAAAAGTGTTTTAGATATTACCCTATGTGAGTAAACAAGTATAACAGACTTTATTCATTTATTATTAATTATTCCTAGACACAAATTAATCAAAAAAGCATTTACCTTATGGCAGAATGAACCTGTTACCCCGTTCGTTTTACATATTCCTGATTCTACTTAGATCCGTTGTGATATGGGTACCAGAAACTACGAGACACTTTTCAGTCTCATAAAAACCTAAAACAAATTCTTGTCGCGGCGCAAGTGTTGAACCCGCGGCCTCTCGTCTGTAGCCGGCGTTAAGCTTCACAACGGAGGCTGTCAAAAAAATATTAAATCAAAAATATATCAAACCTATTGTAAACTACCCACATAAATAAGGTACAATACATTGGACCTGTCACATTAGAGCCCATAATATACCAGACATTCAGACAGGGGTTGGCGAGGCAAAACACGCGGTACCTCGGTTAATATGCGTGCTTGTGTATCACCATACAATTGTGCTATGCCGCCCGATATCTCGACGTTTTTGCCCACAAGAATAGATTTTAGTATGTGACGGATCGCTTACAGTATATGGGTAATTTTTAGATGTGTTATATTTTGGGAGGCGGATACGACTCATAGTAGGAGATAAATAAAAAGCTATTGCGTTAGAAAAACTTGGTTTCGTAATCGAAATTAATTTTCATAAATAATCAATACTCTCTTTCAATAAATTATATTCTCAAAGATCTGTTGAAGTAATATAATTACTACTTCACACAGGGATGAAATAAGTGCGTAAAATGGACGATGCGGTAAATGGACTAGACGCGACTGCCAACATGTTCACGGTGGTCGCGGGTTCGAATCCCAGCGCACACCTCTGACTTTTCGGAGTCATGTGTGTATTGATAGTCAATCACCACGCACTAAAACGCTGAAGGAAAACATCGTGAGGAAACCTGCATGCCACAGCGATTTATAAAAAATTCTATGGTATGTAAGTCCGCCAACCCGCACTAGGCCAGCGTGGTGGACTATATGGCCTAACCACTCTCAATCGTACTGTCGATTGTAGAGGAGGCCCGTGCCCTGCAGTGGGACGTATATGGGCTGATACAGACAGACAGGGATGAAATACCGCAGAAACTAACTCAGCTCTACGAGTTGTTACTAAGCAAAATACCCTTATATACCTGAGCTAATATCCAGTAAATTATTCCGATGTTTTCATCTTACAATATCATATTTCAGTATTTACAAGTAAAACAGACAAAAGACTACCTAACAAATAGCCAAAAAAAGTTCATGTATATTAGCTACATTTTGCAGCAACTTTTCTGTACATTCTGAAACTGCAGCATATACTGCGCTCAAATTCCTGACCCCATCGAATTTGAAGCCCATTTATGATATGATTTTTTGCCAAAGTACACGGTCGCAGGCGCCGGCCGCCGCCGGAATGTGTCCGTTAATTTAATAACTATTTCATATCGCAGTTTTTGCGATGAACCAGCCAGCCAGACCATATAAATATGACATTATTCCCACCGGTCAATTAGGGGTATTTATGGTTTATACCTTTATAAAAATTATGGGCCATGGGGGAAGGTATGAGGGTGATGCTTTATAGACCAGTGTTGGTTTAGAGTTTTAGACGTTTAACTGCGAGGTTCACAATAAATTTATACAATAAATAAATACACCCAATAATCACATACACTATGTATCTGACTGACTCCACATTAAGATCAATCAAGTCTTGTGTCGTGGGTATCACGAACTAGGAGATATTTTTGGTCTCACGAACACCCAGACTCGACACAAATATTTGTGGGCCTCACCAACATTTGACATTTGTGTCAGTGCAGGGATCGAACCCGCAATAAATATCGCTGAAGATTGCAACCCGCTTTTAGTAAACAATTGTTTTTTTTTTTATTGGAGAATGCCTATGTTCGTATTTCTATAAGGTTAAAACTTGACAATGCTGCTGCTCTGCACCCTATGATTTGGCGACGTCCATAACTAATTTTTTTTTCATACATATATTTATAAGCTTATTTTTGCACAGTAATTAAAATAGTGATATTACCGCCCAATAAGTCACGTCTTTCAAGGACTAGGAAACTAGGATATATTTTTCCTTTAGCTAAGTATATTTTAACTTGACGTCCAGTATATTATCCGAGCTGAAATCTTTTCTCGACGCCACAAAATAAACAGCTTCAAGAGTCAGGTTAAAATGGATTTGCACTCTCGGAAAGCTTTGTGCCACCTTCAAGACACTGTCCGTTTATTGTCTTTTGTAAAAAAGCAGTGTCACAATATTCTTTGAATATATTTTTCTTATTCTATTGCATGGAAATTGTCGCTATGTACAAGATAACTATTGCTGGAAGCAGGCCGTTTCCAACAGGTCGATGTTGAAATTTTTGGAGTAAGGCTATGTTCAACAATCGACTTCTTGTGGCTGAAGAGAGAGAGAGAGAAATGTAAATGGTGTTTTTAATCAAACTGTGTAGAGATAGCTTGGAATCATCGGATTTGGATATTGTTAGACCCACGAGCTATTAATTTTACTGGTATCTCTAAATATTGAGAATGTCTAATTATCTGCCTAGTCACTTTGCTATTTTAATTGCTGTTTAATTTTTTTAAATTTTATTTATCAGTAATACAAATATGGTGTATTGAAACATAGTTATATTATGAATGTTAATGTTTATGTTTATTTTTTTGTTTCAGGTAAGTCGCTACAGGAGCCAGGGTGCCAAAATAATTAATAATATTAAGGTAATAAGACATAACATATCAACAATTGAATTAGGCTTTGTTTTTCACTATTATGAAGAATAACTGTATTATTAGCACCTACGTAGGACAAGTATTATTTGCTTACTACGATATTTGATGAAATTTAAATTATATATACGAAGCATACTAACGACTAAGTAACTATTATACTGCGCATGTAAGTTCCAGAACACATGGTGTCTTTATACCGGTAGAAATATCGTTAAATATAATCGCCGTTGTATTTTAACAATATATCACAATTGTGACTTAAAGAGACTGCACAATATGTGTAAAAACGCAGCGTAAATAAAATAAAAATAAAAATTGCAAATAAACGCATCGGCGAACGGTAAATTTTAAAATCACACGCCCGAAGGCAGATGGGTCGGTTGAAGATCAGTGCTCGTATTAATCACACTTGTTACGTTACTCTCGCGGAGATTCACTGATAGCGGACGAAAAATAACGCCCGGATAGTGGGTATTGGGCTTTGCATTATGTGAGGGGAGATATGCGATGCGGTGCTTTGAAAATCATTGTCTATTCATACAACTATTAAATCTTACAGTATATTCAACGGCGGTAGTGGAAAGCTTTAAGAATGGCCTGACTAGGCAAAGAACTGTGTTGATTGTAGTGTACCAGCGCATTATTAGTAATTTTTGGCTCAAAACCCTAAAAAAATAACGGTTGATGGAATAATTTGAATAATAATTTTGAAAGAATAAACATTTTTTCTTAAACTTTGAAGACTATGGCTTGTTGCGGTATTTCTTTATTAACATATTTTGACGCTGGCTTTCATTATTAATTTATAATATCAAATCATCCTTTCATCATTTATCATCCTTTGGCAATATAGGATCATGGTAACTATTCAAACTGAACCTGAAAATCTAGGTCTTTAACTATCTCATTCATAACAGACATCAGCGACATTCTGCACCCGGTGTAGCATAGCTTCGCCCTTGTAAGCCAGACACAATCTGAAAGAGGAAGCGTTTAAAAAAATAACAGTTTGGCTTACACGCATTCATAACCCAGTAGACATTCTGCGCCTGGTATAGCGTAGTTTCGCCCTTGTAAGCCAGCTACAGACCGAACAGTGGAAACGTTTAAAAAGTAACAGTTTGGCTTACACGCATTAACGGAGGTGGCGTGTTATCAGCGAATGTGCCGTAAAGTTACCGCGCTTTAGCCGGAAACACACTACTGAAACGCCACGCCAACAAACCCGAAGCGATACGCGTTGAATAAAAGCAAACCGTAATATCGATGGCTTAATTATCAGACATCGTAACTCTATTCAACCAAATTTTAGAGGGGGCCAAAAAACCCCTGTAATTTTTTTAAGGAAGTGTTTTTTACTTTTATTATAGTATTTTGATTGTTTATGTACTCATTTTCAATCAAATGATGCTATAAATTATTTGATCTACAGTTTTTTACGCCATATGAGATTAAAACATGATTTAGAAATAAAATGGAGTTACAAACTTTGATAATTATGCCATCGATATCACAGTTCTAACTACAGCAGCTATGATCGTTCATCTATAATCACTGTAAATGTAATTTATTGGTATAAATGAAGATTTTTATTGTTTATTTTTTGTATATGTTATTATAGTGGCAACGGAGATAAATAATTTGTGAAAATTTCGGCTTTCTAGCTATCACAGTTTATGAGATACAGCCTGGTGACAGACAAACAGACAGTGGAGTCTCAGTAATAGGGTTCCGTTTTTACCTTTTAGGAACCCTTACAATAAAAAATTGGTTCAGCACGTGTCTGGTCGGGTCACGTGGCGTTTCAGTAGTATGTTTACGGCCTTAATGACTCGCGGCGACCGAGTGTGTTTCACTGTTCATATTGACTGATTGCCGGGTAGATTGCGGTTTAGTGGCTTTTGGGGTGAGTTTTGATGATGACACGTTTGTAAGCTATAGGGATTGATAGTACTTACAGATTTTGGTTCTGGTTTTTGAATGCTTTGGTTGTGTAGGTGTACTACGGTACGATTGCAACGCTGAGGTCTGGGGTTCGAATCCCAGGTCGGGCAAAGTGATATTGATTTTTTCTATTCGTTATCATAGCCTGGAGATAGGATTTTTTGCCTGATATAGCGATGAATTTACGTCCTATTACACCATGGGACGAAACATGCGAGTTAAAGGCGGAACGTGGGTGTCCTGGTAGCACCTCTGTTACAGCTTCTGAGAAAAAAGCGTGAATATATGTTTGAATGTAAGTCCTGGTTTATCTTTATGTATAAATTTGTGAATTTTTTTTATTAGCGCAATTCCTATTTTAAAATCCGAGTTGGATCTAATACTGATCGAATACTGAATCCGAGAGGGATTCAGTAGGATTTATACTCATATATTTGTTTAATGGAGAAAAATTTCTCTCGTGCAGCAAATAAAATATTTAAACAACAAGGGTAGTAGGTTTTAAAGTCATAAGAAACTATATTCCAGTAGCATATGTAATCAATTTTGTTCAATAAAGAAACGAAATATATAATATGTATATGATTAACAATTTGAATATTATTATACCGAACCAACTTCGTCAGAGAAACAAAATATTATTTTTTTGTTTCTGACACAAAGAAACTAAATATCCTTTTTCTTTCCTCCTGATGTTATCCCGGTCGTCGTCAATATCCCGCATCCCTTTAATGTAAGGTACATTCCATTTTCAGTATCCTCAATAAGTACATTGACTTTCACATTTGCCCTGCCAACAGCCAGAACCTACAGAATATAATTTACACTCGACCTTCGCAAATAATAGAAGCAACTCTTCATAATAAAAGCCTTACATTACTTATGTATGAATTAATAAAAATTCATGAAATAGAATTAACATATTTTCAGTAGTCGTTATTACGAATTTGTGTACAAGGCTTTTAATGAAATATTTGAATATTATGAATGTTTTTTGAATTTGTATTTTTTTTTCTTATTATTGTATGAAAAAATAATCTGTAGTCGCTATTAGTATGTATATCCGACAACCGCTGGAGCAGACGTGTTCTTGAGTGGAGACCGCATCTTGGCAAGCGTAGTGTAGGACGCCCACCGGCTAGGTGGAGTGACGATTTGCGTAAGGTCGCTGGCAGATGCTGGATGCGACAAGCCGAAGACAGGGTAAAATGGCGCAATTTGAAGGAGGCCCATGTCCAGCAGTAGACAACAGTTTAGGCTGATGATGATGATGATTAGTATGTATGTGTACTGGGTATATTAAAAATGCTACGGAAAACGAAGCCGGGTGATAGTTTTAGTGACTACAAACACAATGTAACTAAAAATTTTGCAAAGAAACGCGACAATTTTTTTTATTATTTTTTAAATATCGTCGTGTTTGGGTGGTAAATCCATAGTTTTTGCTAAAGTAATAATTTAAAGCCTTTTGTGCCATAGGGTCTTTAAAAATAAAAGGGTGTACATTATTATTAAAGAAAAAACTATGTATTTACCACCCTAATTCGACGATAGAAAAAAAAATATAAAAAAAAACGTCACAAAATTTAGTTGCGTTGTATCTTAAATGACTAAAACTATCACCCAGCTTCGTTTTCGGTAGCAGTCTTGATATACCCTGTATATTAATCTATAAAATTCAAGATTCGTGAGTAGGCAGGCTCGACTAGAATACTATTGTTTCAATATCATATTCACTATACATATACATATTTCCTCGGCTAAGCGAAGTCCATTGCTGAACATAAGTATTTCCGAACTGAACGATTTCTATACATCCCCTCTTTGCAATAGATCTAGATATGGTCTGCGTTTGTGAAACCGAAAAGTCTCCCGAAGTTACTCATACCCACAATCCAAGCCTCGATCTTAGTGGGGATCAGGACTATGTTTGTGACTATTGAGTGTATTTGTTTTATCTACAATTCTCTAATGAAACACAATTAAAAATTAAGTATATCAAATCAACACCTATCACAAAAACCAATCAAAACACCAATTAAACCGAGCTATAATGAAAATCATTGATTCGCTTGCACCTTCATTACAATACAGGAGCGAGCAGCAAATCAAGCGGACAGACGGACAGACAGACGGACAGACGAGCTCGGTACACAATGAGATATTTACAAGCCTGCCGGGACCCGTTCCCATCTGAATTGTGTTGAATTGTAAGCAGATTGTAGCTTTTTGACGATAAGTTAATGTATCGGCCCCGCGGATGGGTTTATGGTGTCAGTTCACGAGTGCGCTGATTCGACGGTTTTTATTGCTTTGAGGTATAAAAGTTGTGGTTTATATTAAATGGGAAATGTGCACGTAAGTAGACCAAGTATTGGTTGCTTCTTTTCGATATCACAGCAAATTAAGTATGCGTCTTGTATTGTAATCATCAGAGATCACTACAGATTTTTGACACTCACTTGTGAAACAGGTGTTTGTAAATCACATGAACATATACATTTCAAATATAAACCCACACTCATAGATTGGAAATAATATCCTACTTAATATCCACAAGAAAGAGTAAAAATATTTCAGCATTTATCTATAGAGTAAAATTAAACTAAATCATTCCATTGTAACAACCATAAATATCGAAAATATTCCAAACAAATAAATAATCAAGTGATGAATACTATATAAAACATTTATAAAAACTGTACTAGAAAAATGTATAGGTAACGAAGTATTTAATTACAAAGTAACAACCATTATTTATTTGTTATAAAACACATTGTAATAAGATCATTGACAAAGCTTATTAATTCATCCATTGTTAAAAGATCAAAACAAGTATATAGAGCTGAGTTTTTTACGTTTTAATGGTACACGAATCCACCCGAAAATCGAATGTCCACGCCTAAACCTGAAACATCGCACTGAGTTTCAACTAGGGGGGCCTCAATAAAAGCAGCACGCTAACAAGGATACGTTTCAAACAGCATGCACTGAATTTCCATGTAATTTGTATCGCCAAAAAGCAAGTGCAATATCGCTATGCGGTTTATACGTCCCAGTCACGTCACAACGTGGAATTGTTAATGATGCTCCACTTTAAACCGAATCGTGTCCGTGGAATGTTAAGAATCCATCGGGCACCGAGCCACCCGCTCGCACGCCTCTTCTCGCCGTAATGCCATTGAAATTGATGTTTTAATAGCTTTTAACTCTATATTGTAGGCATCGTTAAAGCTTATTATTCCATGACCGATCGTTAATAGGTTGACAATGTAATTCCTCTGAGCTACAATTAAGTCTACTGCATCCATTGTCTTGTCCATATTTGTTATAATAACTATTACTGCGGAGTTAGGTTTAGATTCGTCTGTAGCATCGTCAGCGTTTATGACTTTTCGAATTGCAATGTGGTTGGTAGGTAGCCGCGGACTGATAGCAGGCCGATCCGAAGTGCTGCAACCATTTATGGCGGTCGCGCGCCCAACGCGTGGCGACGTTACTTCTTCAAAGCTTCCAAAAGGTTAATTGCAACCGAAAAACTGCCTGTGCCGCTCAAGGAATCCCACTCGGTAAGGCCACCTCCAAGGTTTTCTGAGTACGCCATGAATATTGATAGGAGCCAAAATAGTTTAGATTTTCTTGCTTTCTGACATTACAGTGTGTGGGTGTCCGTATGTTTTTTAGTCTCGCGTGCGTTTATTAGATTGAATTTGATTTGTTTCATGCGCCTTTGTTCAATGCGACCGGTTTGAATTGATCGTTTCGCATATTTTTTTTAATGATGACCATATTGGCAACAAGGAAGGTTTCGTTTCAAATACTTTACCTGTTTGTTATTTTATTTTTTGAACTTACTTTTACAGGTGGCTCCGTTTGTATTCCGTTGTGAAATGCATTCAGATTTGTGTCATGAAAACAGACATGTTATTTAAAGCTACATAGTATTACCATATTAAATTCAGTCAGTAATCTTACAAATTTGATGTTAATGATACTTCTTATTTTCCACTGTATAGCGGTTTTATTTTTGAGCACTTTTCATTTATTCAATCTAGTATCTAGTCTAGTATACTGTCATCAGGAGAATGATGTAAGAGATGACTTCGAATATTTCGATAACAACTGACGAATAAAAGCCTAGGATAGAGAGGGATAGAAAGAAAAAAGATATGGAAGCCTTTGTGGGACAGGGTAGTGAAAAAAAAAACTTCCGAAAAGAAATGTTGACTGACAAACAAACCAGTTTTTTGTTGTATGACTGTAGCGTAATTTATTTAGTAATTTATAAGGTAGTGAATATGTAAGCGATGCAAAAAATCACAGTCATTACAGCACTTAACCTTCCTAGCTTGCGAGTTAAGATGTGAACACATGGGGAAAATGTTACCTTCATAGGTCTGTCTATGTACCTATGTATATACTTATAGATCGATGTATATTGCTTAAGGACTGCCTCGGTGGCGTAATTGTACTGAGGTACGGTTACAAAAGCTGAGGTTTCGGGTTCGAATCCAGGGTTGGGCAAAGTGATATTGGATTTTTCTATTTATTATCAGCCCAGAGTCAGGAATTTGTGCCCGAAATGGCGATAGGCTCGCCACCTATCACATTGTGGGACGGAACATACAAGGCGAAATGTGGGTATCCTGGCACCTCTGCCTACCCCTTCTGGGATATAGGCGTGAGTTTATGTATGTATGGACTTAAAGCAAATGTTGGAAAACTCTTCATAGTGAATGACATAAATTAGTCACGTGTCTTGACAGAGACAAAGAGAGATAACCATATTTCACCAAAACTCTCTCTCTCTCTTTCTCAATCAATCAGTCTCTCTGTTTTGATAAATAAAATTGAGTTTATATTATAAAAATAATAAAATTAAAGTGAAATTTTTTTTGAATATGGTTATAATACATGAAGATTGAATTAAAACTATCTGTATCAGCCCATATACGTCCCACTGCAGGGCACGGGCCTACTCTACATTCGCGAATACGATTGAGAGTGGTTAGGCCATATAGTGCTCCACGCTGACCTAGTGCGGATTGGCGGACTTACATACCAAAGAAATTCTTATGAATACCTATGGTATGCAGGTTTCCTCACGATGTTTTCCTTCGCCGTTTTCGTGCGTGGTGATTGACTATCAGTACACACATGACTCCGAAAAGTCAGAGGTGTGCCCTGGGATTCGAACCCGCGACCACCGTGAACATGTTGGCAGTCGCGTCTAGTCCGTTTACCAACAGGCCACCACGCACTTCTTCTTAGAATTAAACGTCGTCGTCTTTTTAGAATTAAAACTATAAAAAGTATAAAAAAGTAGATTTTAGGATTAGTAGTAAACTACGTGAATATGTCATAAACTATATAAAATTAAGTATTTCAATTAGTTATGAGACTTTTTAGAAAGCTGAATCATTTTGCTCTACGGTTTAAGATACTTATGTGCAAAAATAATTTCTTTGGAATTAATCTCATTATGGCGCCGCCCACTTCATAATATTTACTTTATAATTGAAGATATTATTTCATGGAATAATAATATAATTTACTTTGAGTTGGGACTTTTTCCTATCATAATTTGCCTCACTTGACACATTATGACATAATATGTACTACATGTACATACATACATATATACAAAAGGGATATCAAAGGGATATAGATACATACATACAAAAGGGATATCTTTTAGTACTTAATTTTAGGAGACACAAAATAACTACAGATTCATTCATTCTGGCTCACCGATTCTGTCCTCTACTATGTGGGTTATTAGGGCCCTCAGAATTTAAAAAATGTTAGTTGTCAAATTGGGGGTTTTTGAGTTCGTCCGATCGATCAGTGCCGTCCATTTTGTTCTATATTATGTAACCGATAAGTTCTTAATTATTTTATTTCACGGTTTCCACTACCCCTAGTTAATTGCCTAATCACTTCAACTTCGATCTTAATTACGGTCACATTTTGTTACCACTCGACGCTCATCACGTTGTTCCTCGTCAATAACAACAATACATTGTTTATATAATTACTTTATTCATTTACAACATTATTTTAAACATAAAATGCAATATCAAATCATTTTTAATAGTAGGTATCCATTAAAATTATTTAACAAAATTATTTAACAAAATTAGTTAATGACATGCCGTTAAACTTATACAATATATACAATATACAGTACTTTCCACAGACTGAAGTCCGATTATTTTGTATTCTATTACCAGATAGATACACGCTTGAACTTTTTGATGTGCAATCTTTTATCGCCTGTTGGTAATGTAGTAGTAACATTAGAGCAATCATATAGTTGATGAGTTGACAACCTTTCACTAGTTGGAAAATACAATAAACAACCATCACAAATATGAATGCCATGATTTTGCTTTGAGACTTGTTTGCTGACTAAACGAGATAAATTTTTGATAAAGCAATAATGACTATTTGTACCATTAGTCAAATACAATAAATTTATATGACTACTTTTACGACTTTTTGTAAAATAAATTGGACCAATAACACTGTGCTTTTTAGTATTTTCGTTGAAGTCTAAACCGAAAACATTTATGCTAATATTGTTTAATTTTTCAACTTTAGGAATGTCAGTTAATTTAACTGGAAATGATATACCATTGAAATTTAATTTATCAGAATGCTTAGCGTATGAAGATACGCGACCAGCATTTTACCAACTGGGTAAAGAGCAGAGAGTAAAGCCCATTTGAAACATAAATAATCTGTGTTTTGAACATTAATTACAGCTTTTTTTGCACTAATATCTTTTGGTAAATCGATATATGAAGTGCCACAAAGAGGATTAAATTTATTCACATTCATATCTATGCTTTTTATGTATTTTAGACTCCATGCACTATCTTTTTTATCAAAGCTACTTATTTCATTTGCTAGAGTGTCACATAAAGATGTAAAAAATATATTCAAATCTTCTCCACGAAATATGATAAAATCGCAAGTTTGAAAATCAAATGAATTCATTGTGTCACCTTTGCTTTGTTGAAGGAATTCAGCATGTAATATGAAATTAACTTTAACAGTACTAAAATTTTTGACTGACTCTACTACTAATAATAATAAGTCATTTTTAATTGAATTTAAAAACGATACAGGAGTTTGAAATGTGGGTTTATGTGATTTGTTCGATTTAGTACAAATTTTATACGTTACTATTCTTTGTTCAAAAGCGGTTTCAATAATCGATACATTTTCAAAAGTTTGAGTAATTTCAGCGGGTTATTTTTATGAATATTACTTTTTAAATGATTGGTAAAATTTCGCGTGACAACTGTTATTTGACAAACGTCACAATTTACTTTATTTAAATGTTCACCTGCGTGGGGTTCTGCTGTCACATTAGAAGATATTGAAGCCGTTTCGCCAGCTCTTGGCTGTTTGATATTATGAAGTGAAGGTTCTTGATCACCACCAATTATATTCCTTTTAAGTGATCCTTCTAGTGGTTGACTATAACAGAAGAAAAATATTATTCTAATTGTCAACATATTTTTTTATATGCAATAAGATTTGTATTTTATAAGTGCTTACATCGTGTAATTTTCATTCGGTGTACATGTAAATTTATCATCAAAACATGAACTCACAAATTCACATATCTCCACTTCTTCACAAATCCGAACCATTTCGTTTTCATCGAGAATTTCTTCAACTTCCGCACTAAAGAAGATACTTTCACATGAATTAGAGAAATCCATTTGGTTGTTTCCAAAATCGAATAAAACTTACACCACTAACAACAACAGTCAACTAAATATTAGTCCAAAATTGAGAAGTTATATATAAAATATGTAGGTAAAGCAATTAGTTAATTGATGAGCCCTTATTAAACAATAATAAGTAATTGGTTGTAAATAACAAGTAATTAGTTATTATTTGGAAACAAGTTTTTTTTTAAGTTTTACTTGATGTAATCTCTCTTGATAACAGAAATATCATTTTTTTAACATTGTCATTCATTTATTTTTATTTTGTAAATTTTTATCCTCATGTCACTGTTTTCCAATGCTCTTTCAATTGAATTTTGCATACTTTTTCTATATCGTACAACTGGATTTGAACAAGGTGTGTTGGCCGTCGTCTATATTGCTTGTAATAAATGTTTGAGACACAGAGCTCAATGTATTTTTCTTCTTATTTTGTGGATATTTTGAATATGTCATCAATTTCATGTTTTTCGCTTTCTTTTCTTTTGAGCGGTTGTAGTGGTGATGGTCCTGTTGTGACAATTTCCAGCTCATTTTCAAAATCTGGGTGTGTATTGTATTAAAAACCTTTGTATGTATTGTAATTCTTCATAAAACTGAATGAGTTCTGTAACAATACAACATACAGTAAAAGTGAATGCAATTATAATAAAATAAATATAACATAAACACAGTGAGCATCTACGAGTAAATCTAATGCTAATAAATAGTTTATAAATTGATTAAAAATACATTTATTTGTTACCTCCATTTTCCTTGTTCACTATAATTCACTTTAGTTGTTAACACACCGCCGAACTACTGCTAGTTAATGTAATATAATAACAATAATGTGGGTTTGTACCGGGTATATCGAGCCGGGTATACCGAAAACGAAACCAGGTTGTAGTTTTAGTGACTACAAACAAAATGCAGCTAAGTAAAAATTCGCAAAGAAACGCGACCATTCTTATTGTCATTTTTTATATAATTATCATCGTGTTTGAGTTGTAAATCCACAGTTTTTTGCTAAAATAATAACTTAAACCTTTTAAAAGAAAAGGATGTACACTATTAATTTAGAAAAAAAGAATTAATGTATTAACCACCTAAATAGGTCGACACGAAAAAATTTTAAAAATTCGTCGCATTTCTTTTTGCAAAATTTTAACACTAAACCTGCCACCCAGCTTCGTTTTCGGTAGGAGTCTTGTTATACTCGGTATGTTAACGCAAAATACTTAGCAATCTTGTATCATCAAATCATAAACTAACTAGTTTCAATAGATCATTACATTTTCGCATTCTTTTATTAACAAATCATTAACTAACAAGTTTCAATAGCTAATTAATTATATTCGCACAATCGTGCATCAATAATTATAATATAATTATATCATTAAGTATTCCAATAGATCATTACATTTGCGTTGTCAAAAAATGTGTTATAGAATGTAAGTATTTTGGATGAAGTCTGTAAACTTACATTTCTTTAAATAAATACAATAAATAAATCACTATTTCTCAGGAATGTGGAACCAAAAATGTAACTGTTCTTGCCAGGATCTCATTTGATAGATACTTATCCACATCAGTGTTGGATAATAATTTGATTCATATGGTTGTTCTCCCACTGGCTATCGCAGAATGTCCTTAAATAGAAATTCGAAAGAATACTGTGCTGGAAACAACATATAGAAAATCTCTGCAAAAAAATAAGTAAATCTGCGTATGCATTGTATATAATGTCATCAACCGTCAATACAGATGCAATTCTCACTGCGTATTATGGGCTAGTCGAATCCCATTTACGATACGGCGTTATATTTTGGGGTAACTCAACCGACAAAGACATTATTTTTAAAGCCCAAAAGCAATGCATTCGATCTATGTTTCGTCTAAAAGTAAATGATAGCTGTAAGTCTTTCTTCAAACAATTTAAGATATTAACATTGCCGTGTATTTACATATTGGAAATGGCGGTATTTGTGAAATCCAATCCGAGTCGTTTCAAACGTCTGGCCGATACTGTCACCCGGAACAGACGCGACAATAACAGACTCCGCTTACATACTGCTAAAACAGCGTTAATGAGCAACAGTGTCTATTGCATGGCACCCGTCATTTATAATAAATTACAAAAAGAATTAAAAGAGTTGGACATATCAATATTTAAAAAGAAGTTGAATAGCATTTTAGTTGATAAGGTGTATTATAATATATCAGAATTTTTAATGGAATATAAATGACATTTCGGTACTCTCTAATGAATTGACATTAACATGAACTTGACTTAATAAGATTATTTTAATTTTTAATGATGACAAGACTATGTACCTACTTACTACTTTATTTTTGTATTTTGTATAATTGTTCCATTGAAATTTAATAAATTCTAGTGTTAATAATAATAATTAAATAAATTGTAATGCATGTTCATAATAATGCAATTTTGCACACCATCTTTTGGTTAAATATGGCTGTACTGTATTTTTTTTTGTATATTCATCTGTATTATTACCCATATTTGCAAAATAAATATATCTTTATCTTTTATCTTTATGGAAATGTATCAGATTTAGTATCAGAATCTGTTGTAGATTTTGATAACTACATTACAGTTTTGTATTATAACCAGAGAGAGTAGAGTCTCTGTATGCAACTGCGGAGTGTGTAAATTAATTTAATATATTTTAGTTTCTGAAACAAGATATTTTCCTCGTTGAAAGGAAAAGGGTTAATGACATGGGCTCTCATCAGTATACGAGTGGGCGTGGCTAGTGGCCGAATTGATCGATGGAAAGGGACGGATACCGCAAGGTCGCCTTGTACTGGACAACTGCGACCATAACGCCCTACTAGTGCTTTAAATGCATGTTATTGATTTTAAGTGATATTTTTGTAATCGCTTTATTGATAAGAACGTGGTGCAAATCACTCGATAAAGTCGAAATAATGTAAATGTCTTTTCTGAAAAATCGTTAAGGTTGCGTAGTTCCGTTTCCTTCTTGCACCAATAAATATGACTATACTCTAATAATTGACAGCCTCCGTGGCGCAGTTGGTAAGACGTTGACTGTGAAATAAGAGGACGCGGGTTCGATCCCTGACCGAGACAAATATTTGTGAAGCTCATAAGTATTATGTGGGTTAGAACTATGTATGCGACTGTTGAGTGTATTTATTATTACTACAATCGCCAGGTTGATTAGAAAGTGGTGCCAAACACTCGCTAAAACCGAAATAATGTAAAGGTCTTTGCTGAAAAATCGTTAAGGTTGTTTAGTTACGTTTTCGTCTTGCAACTATAAATATGCCTATAGTCTACTAATTGTGTTAGTTTTGGGTAAGAGCCTAAAGGCTGGTATGATGGGTACCCGCCCAGCTAGTAATCACCTTAATAAGGAAATCTGTCTTACCAAATATACAAGGATGCCGCGTTTCGGTTTAACCCTTCTTATATCTAATCTGTCTGTATCAGCCCATATACGTCCCACTGCAGGGCACGGGCCTACTCTACAATCGAGAGTACGATTGAGAGTGGTTAGGCCATATTATACACGCTGGCCTAATGCGGGTTGATAGCCTTAAATACAATAGAAATTTTTAAAAATCGCTATGGTATGCAGGTTTCCTCACGATGTTTTCCTTCACCGTTTTAGTGCGTGGTGATTGACTATCAATACACACATGACTCCGAAAAGTCAGAGGTGTGCCCTGGGATTTGAACCCGCGACCACCGTGAACATGTTGGCAGCCGCGTCTGGTCCGTTTACCAACAGGCCACCACGTACTATATCTAATATCCATCTCTATTTGGTCTTTCACATACCATCATACAGAGTCAAATAGTCATCTGAGTATCCTCTACCAGGATCCACCTTTCGGCTGAGTCTCCATTCGCCTCGTCTTTGGCATCGTTAATAGTAGATCATTGACAGTCATATCTTCCTTGAAGACTTTCAACCAGCGCTTCTTTGGAAGACTTTGTTTCGCTTCTCTTCGAAGACCGCGAAAGTTGACATAGTCATATGATTTAAAAAAATACAGTCGAATTGAGAACCTCCTCCTTTTTTTCAATCGGTTAAAAAATAAGCAAGCAACAGTATGTCCTAAGCTCATATAATACTATGAGTCATACATTTTTTTTCTATTAGTCCAGCGGGGTGCCATCTTGTGTTCGCCAACTAATTGCAAGTGTTGATATATTTGTTACGGGCATAATTGCCACGCATTTGTAATTACCTAGTTTTTATCACGGAAAACGATTTTGATTTATTTTATGGGTAATCTTGATTGAGTTTCCTGCACGCCAAGAAAGGTGCGATAAACGGTTCATGTCTGTTAATTTTATGGTTTAATACTTTTTAACATATAGAAGTGGTATTGTACCATATGTATGAGAAATAAGGGACTTCTGACGATTTTCTCGCTCTTTTAGTGGGCTTTCGTGATGTATGTATGCTCGATGTTACATTACGTTTGTTTTTGGTATATTTTGGCTGTTGTATTTTTTTAATTAATTTCATTTTTGGAAATTATTGTAATTATATCAAATTATAATGATGCTATGAGTATATTACAATAAAAATACAACATATTTGACATAATCAACAATCAAGTTAAAGTCCTATTAACATTGCTAATTTTTTTGTAACCATAATAATAATAAATGAAAATGTAATTTTCATTCACACACTGAATATTTTGTAACACTGTATTCGCATTAACATTTCTGTTGTATTGGCAACATGAACAGTTAACTAACAATATTTTATAAACATGCTAATTATCATTCGGCTTAAATTGACTGCATAATTCGAACATACAATTATCTTCAGTAATTGGAAGAAAACAGTCAGAATTGAACAGTGCCAAATACTTGAACACAAAATATCCAATTATGAAACACGCTGGTGAGCAATTAGAGGCAAAATGGAATAACTGTATCGAAGAATTAAATTTGACAATTCTAAATATGCACTAACTAGAATTCTGGCAGGCGTGGAGTTAGAACTAAAAGCTGAAATATTTTTCCATGCTTTTTGTTTATCGTCACTGGTTTTGATACTGTCTCCTTGGTAGACTATTTCCTTTGTTTCTTTTAATAATGAGGATATCTAAGACTAACTAAATCTGCATACCTACTAACATTGTTCTAAATCAGCATATTCCTTGATAATGAATATCGGGCAATCTACTTGGTTTTGCTGTTAGAGTCAGCCAACCCGCACTAAGCAGTGTTGTATTATATTGCTTAATCCCTTTCAAACGTACTCTGGATTGTAGAGGAGGTCCTTGCCCTGCAGTGGTACTGGTCTGATGGTATTGTGTCTGAATTCACTAAAACTACCTACCACCCGGATTCGTTTTCGGTAGCAGTCTTACCTGTAAATATTGTAGAACTCATTATTATGCAAAAAAAAAGTTATAGTAATGAGTATTCCTGTAGGCAAAGCCGTTTCAAAAGTGTTCCAGTGTGGTTTTTTTGGTCACTTCAAACAATTACGAATATACTCAGATATGAATTGGTAAAATTACTGTGATTAAAACTCACTTAATCATGCCTTGATAGACATTTCCAAAGAATTACACAAACCGAGATGGAAATAAATAGGCGGCATCTAACCGACTTCGTCCCGGAGACTGTCAATGTATGTCCTAATTTAAAAATATATTGTTATTGCTCTAGATAAAGGTACTACCTTCATCACATCAAAGTGGGATGGTTAATCAACATCTGTTAATTTTGGAGAAATATTTTTGGACATTATTGTAATTATAACTTATATTATGACTGCCTCGGTGGCGTAGTTGTACTACGGTACGGTTATAAAGCTGAGGTCTCGGGTTGGAATCCCGGGTTGGGCAAAGTGATATTGGATTTTTCTATTCAGTATCAGCCCAGAGTCAGGAATTTGTGCCCGATATGGCGATAGGCTCGCCACCTATCACATTGTGGGACGGAACATACAAGGCAAAATGTGGGTGCCCTCGCACCTCTGCCTACCCCTTCTGGGAACAAGGCGTGAGTTTATGTATGTATGTATGTAATTATAAATATACCAAATTATAATGATGCTATGAATCTATGATACTTGAAATAAAGATTATTATTCTTAGATTAAAGATTAAATCGCGGTTCGTTGATGAATGACGGTTAAAACAAATTAGTCTAGAGCAATAACAATATATTTTTAAATTAGGATATCCATTGACAGCCTCCGGGACGAAGTCGGTTAGATGCCGCCTGTGAAACGAGAGGCCGCGGGTTCGATCCCCGCACCGAGAGAAATGTTTGTGCGGTTCACAGATATTTATTTCGTGAGACCGAAAAATCTCTCGTAGTTCCTGATACCCACGACACAAGACTCGATCTTAGTGTGGGGTCAGGACTATGCATGTGACTGTTGGGTGTAATTTATTATTCAATTATGTAATTTACATATGTGGATGCCAAAGTAATTGGTATATCATAAAGGGTTATTACGCGGAATCAGGCAGTGGTGGTAGTACCATGATAAATTAATTTTGATCGGAAGAAGAGGGATTCTATTCAAATTCGCGGCAAATGCTTAAAATCATCAAGTATAGTAGTTATATTAGAAGCACAGCTGCGCGGCGCGAGCTCGCTTCGCGCTCCGGCGAACGCGCCGCATGAGAGCGGAAAACGAGAAAACTATTTCCCTTTATACATACTGGTACAACTCGCGTGTTTTGCACCAGTCATCATACCGGATATTTCGTGAAGGGTATGATATCAATGCATATTACTTGTTTAATAAGCATTCTAATTTCGCCTTTTTGTGTCGTCAGAAGCATTAAATGTAGAGCTGCTTTCATGATAGATGCTTGTTATCTTTCAAAACAAATGTTCGTATCGCTTTGACTTATAAATTTCGTAGAGCCTTTGTTGATTTCTACTTTAATATCATAGGAGAACACAAGATTAAATCAGCATGCTTATTTATATTCCATATAAATAAGCATGCTGATTTAATATGATTTAATATAATTTATAATTTCACCTATATTATTTGCAGTTCATCAACCCCATTTACATCACTTCTCAACCATAAAAAATACCCATGTCTATCCTATTATTTATATATATATCCTATTAATACCGTCCAACCCTACGGTACTACAACATAACCTTTCAACCATACAGCCTGTGTCTAGTATTTTTTTTCCAGGGCTGCTACTGCATTTAATATGGCCGGCAACCCTGCGCGCGCGTCCTCACGGCTGGTATCCCCGTACTCGTACGCACTCGTAGCGTAGTTTTTTGCCGGCCGCGACCGCCTTCGCATTTAAACAGCCTGTGAGCTTCCCCTACCTTATATGGAGGGCTCCTTACGCCAGGATTCCTACGAGGGACGTGTTCACCTAGCAAAAACTCTTATATTTATTTATCGGGAATACGTTGGGATGTAGGAAGGAAATGCTGTTTGTGCGTATTTATGTAACGTTGCGGTTTTAGTGTTATTCTTGGCATCTTCATCAGGTATTGGCAGGTGGTTTTAGGATATAGGTCTTCTGAATAAAGGTTTCCTTAGTGGCTAGTAAAGATCGGCCTGTAAACTTTGACAGGTCGTCTTCTTTTATTTTAATGATGAAATGCAATTTAATCTCAAATCGATGAGTTAATATTTAGTCTACAAAAAAGTGACCTATTTAGTTCACGACATAATTAGTCCTTTTCAAATGCTTTTTCATTAAAATATTCGATCTTTTTTCGCGTCCACTGCCAATATTACATCTTCGAACAATACTTTCAAACACCGCTTCTTACTTCATCAACCCTATAAAATCATTAAAACAAACTCACAATTTCCATAATGTTTCATAAAGCCAGCCGAAAGTAAACCCGAGTGCAATACCTAGTGCAATAAACGTAGGCTTTGTGCCGCCGTTCGTTCGGTGAACGCGTTTAATTTTAGCGCTGGTTCCGTACGCGAGTGTCGGTAGATTGGACTTTTTCACCACAAACATTATCTCGATGCCTCTCGAATACTTGAGTTTGTTATTAGATATTTTTCTCGTCGAATTAAGGAGTGATATCGCAGATAACAATCTCGTAATGCCGACTCTTAGATGGGTATTGGTGTGCATATTATGCTTGTTTGTTTTTAATATTGACAGGCTACGTGGCGCAGTTGGTTAGATCGGCTGCGAAATGAAAGGCCGCGGAATCGGTCCCCGCACCGAAAAAGGTATTTGTGTGAACCATGGGTATTTGTTTCGGGTCTGAGTGTTTGTGAGACCGAAAAGTCTCTCGCAGTTCCTGATATAGCACAAGACTTAATTGATCCTAATATGGGGTCAGGACTATGTATGTGACTGTTGGGTGTATTTTATTATTTATTTTTGGATCTTTATAATTTATTATCTTTTTATAAGTTTTATTTATTAATATAGGTACTCTTGATTGCGTGCAGAAAAAAAGGACATTACAATATGCAGAAATAAAATAATAATACAAATGTACTTATTGCTATAGGCTATTTATTCCAGAAAACCATGACATAATATAACCATGACATCAGAGAAAGAAAAAAAGAAACTTCAGCAGTTTCTTATCTCAAAAGGTAATGAAGATGTTATAAGTTTTATCCAAATAGTAAGTTTTCTAAGCACATAATTTCAGTCGGTTAACAACTAAAACTCACAGCAAAGTTTCTAAATCGAAAACGTGTCTCCGTAAAACGTCTTTAGACGAGACAGAGTGACGACTAACTAAAGCCGGCGGTTGTAATTTATTTAGAGCAACTTCTCTTCACTTATTTTCCTTATTTATGGTTGATAGATTATTCTAAATATTGGCCAGATGTTGGCTAGAAAGTCATATTAATATTTAATTAGAAACATTGTCTAAAATAGTTAAATTAAAATTAAAATAATATTTAGATTAATATTTTCGCCTACACGAATGAAACACCAGCTTTATGTTAAATAAATTTAATGCTTTAGATACAAATTAATACATAGGCAGAAGTCGCTGGATGTAGGCCGCTTCCAACAGGTCGATGTGGAGATCCTTGAGGGAGGCCTGTGTTCAGCAGTGGACTTCCTGTAGCTGAGATGATGATGATGATGCCATAGGTATAGGGATGATGATGTGAAGCTAAAACCCTTCATATTCGTTTATAAATTACGTTTGTATTATTTCAAAACCACTATCTTAGATATGTTAATCTCTGCCCACCCTTCTCTGTGCTACGCGCGATGAATATCTCATACGGAACCGCTGTAGAATTCAATACCGTTCATACATTATTTAGATGATAGGTTCAAATAATGGCGATACGTTATGATTGGCGTTATAATCGAGCTAGCATCGGCTACGTTTATCAAACATCAGGTTTGCCTTAGCTGTTCATGGGATTGTAAACATCACGTAGTATCCTGATAGGATGGTGTGGAATAAATAGTAGTTTATTTTTTCTTTTTTTCAATGTATTTTTCAAAATCATTATAATACTGTATTGTATCAGCCCATATACGTCCCAATACAGGGCACGCGCCTGCTCTACAATTGTGAGACTGATTGAGAGAGGTTAGGCCATATAGTCCATCAAGCTGGCATTATAATAATGAAGTTAAACTATTTTAAAATACTAACTCTGAAACATTATTTATGTGGACGGCATATTATAATTAAAAAAATATTAAGTTGTAATTTACATAAAAAATTCAAATTAATTGTATTGCGAGCAAAAAATTAACTCTTATGTTCTGCATAATAATTTGCATATAATTTACATAATTAGGGACTGATCCAAAACATATTTCCTTGAAAACTAAATATTTCCCAGAAATTACCAATTATAAACTGATTAGCAATTGCCATTCCACCTGGAAATTACACCAAAATTAGCATATCCTAAATAATTACGCCGTATTCATATAACATAAATTTTATCGAATCCACAGATAATTTCTCACAACACAATTTAAATCTCCGGCCAACCTCGTCCACTTACTATGAAAATATAAATATTGATAATTTAATAAGTCTAGTTCCAGTCTAGCCATTATATTGTATCTAGAAGCACAGATGCTTCCTTAGAGAGCGCAAAAACTGCGTACGGTACGGGTAGTGGTTTGGCCGCGTGCGTAGTTCCCAGGACACATGTGTTCCGGGTTCTATTCCCGGTAGCACGTGGGAAAATCGTGTCTATAAATCAACGCTTAATATTTTCTTACTTGTGTCAGGATTGAGTAGCGTCCTATTGGATGCTATGAGCGATGATATCTGGGGATAGATAAACTAAAATAAAAATATGAAAGTTTTTATTTAAAAAAATAATTTTTTGGTGATTATAAGTGTAGGTATTAGAATGAGCACTAACTTTCAGGAATTAACTATCGTATATTTTATAAATTAACACTTAATACATTCACAGACATAGTAAAATTATAATTATGCGATTCGGAGCGAGATGTGCTCGTGACGAGAGATGGCAGACTGTCCTTTTCATCCAAATAAACCGACCCTTTTATAGGACTACCCGAATGAGGATCGGTGGGGATAAATCTTACAGAAAATATATTTAAGCCATAAAATAGGGTCTATCCTTTCAACTAAAAATTAAGGTCGGCCCAAACATCTGGGCTATTGTCCAAACCGAAAGGTTTACCCAAACATGTGTACTATTGTCTAAAAAACATAAATTTGTTGCAAAGGATTGCCGCCACTAAAGAACTTAACTATAATAATACAGTTTTATTGCCCCGGCATGAACGGGCCATTACAATTAGGAAACAATAATTTAGAACAGCATCTTTTTAACTAATATTATACAATAGGGTACACAAAAATTCTTATTTTAATAAATTTTACGTCTCGCAGATGTTTTATGGTTAAACATCTGCAGTCATATCTTAAAATGAAATGCGTGCTTAAATAATGTTAAAATTACAAATAATAAGCGTGTTAATTTTAAAAGCTAAATCTAAGTTGGCGTATTGCAACCGCCACAATTTATTTTGTTTTAGAGTTTTTTGTATTTGGCGGTAATTTAATAACATTTAATTTTATTTATGAATGCACTCATTATTCTTATTCGCAATACTACTATTTTACGAGAATAAAAAAATATTTAATTAATTACAAAGTAAATAAAGTTCAAATTAATTATAGTATAGCTGCAGTAAATAAGCTTAAATTTTTAAAGATCTTAATTTAAAACGATTTAATAATGTAGACGTTGTAGACTAACCTTATTGTAGACTGATTTCATTGTGATCAACTTAGTTGACCTGTAGTTTAATTAAATATATTAATAATTTATTTATAAAAATAAATATAATATATTTAATATCCATGTGTACGACCGTTCCCTTACAATGATCGAGTGGACGCGGGAGTTATTAGTTGTTGTGATTTTTTTTGCCGGCCACAGCCGTGTATTGATTACTGCGTAATATTTAGCTGTCGCATGGCACGAATAGCTCCTTGTTTACTCTCCTGATGAGATGGACTCATCAATATTTATCCTCTGCGATACAATAAAGATAATTGACAATTTTGAGGGATGTAGTTTGTCTAAGCTCCCTTTGTGGAATGATTGAAGATGTAAAGAAAGTTGTTTATTTTTATGTCGTAGTATTAACGGTTAGGATACTAAATTGGGTAGAAGTAGATTGTTTATTTGTATGAAATGTGTGAGTTTGATAAAATTAACTAAACACATTATAAATATTGAAAACGCTGATAGATAATTATGTTAGTTCAGCTTTATGTATTTGAGAGTGTTATTTTAGTGAAGAGCATAATTAATTTTATTAAATTTAAAAATGATAAAATTCCCCATTTATTTTAAATAGCAATTTTTTTAAAGAAAACTTTTAATCAATTCACAATGCAAAAAAAGTACAAAATAGAAAATAATTTATTAATATCCAATTACGAATTAAGATAATATCTCGCGGAACAAACTCATAATTCGATATCTCTCGGAAGCTATTTTAAATTGTTTCGTAAACACAATCAGCGGTCGATAAGGACGGTGTAAATCAATAAGGGACCAGCCGCGGCGTGTTTGTTTAATGGATCGCATTATCCGATACGACGGATCAGTTAGTGCGCCGCGCCGCCGTTCTAAATTTAATATGCGTAGAGGCGTGGCGCTGGCGTCGCAACTTACTGTGGACGTGTCTATGCAGTAGCCACTAGCTTGTGCCTGTAGAGTAGACTTGTGGAATATAATTTAATGATTTATTTTATTTTCATAACAATTTTGTTTTCTTGTTTCCGTCCATAATTTCAATGAATCTAATTTCTATATAATTTTAAAAAGTTCCAGAATGTCAAATCAATGTGAGTTAAGTTCTACCGTACACGATGTAAAATAATGTGACATTTCCTTTTACAGACTGCTAATATATACGTATACACAGGGTATATCAAGAGTGCTACCGAAAACGAAGCTGGGTGATAGTTTTAGTCACTTGACTGCAAAAAATTGAGACGATTTTTTTTCTATCGTCTTATTAGGGTGGTAAATACATAGCCAGGCCAGCGTGGTGGACTATATGGCCTAACCACTCTCAATCGTACTCTTGATTGTAAAGTAGGCCCGTGCCCTGCAGTGGGACATATATGGAATGATACAGAAATACATAGTTTTTTCTGAAATAATAGTGTTCATCCTTTTATTTTTAAACACGCTATGGTGCGCAAGGCTTTAAATTATTATTTTAGCAAAAACTACGGATTTACCATCCAAACTCGAAGACATTTAAAAAATAATTTTAAAAAATTGTCTCGTTTCTTTGCGAAATTTTTAGTTGCATTGTGTTTATAGTCACTAAAACTACCACCCGACTTCGTTTTCGGTAGCACTCTTGATATACCCGGTATATGTACAAAATAACATTATTTTTAACAAGTTTAATATCATGTCTTTTTATTAATTTCTACTATTTGATCCTCATTAGTTAGGTACACTATAGAAATATGCTTTACTTTTTCAAAACTCATGGCTTCAGTTCCTACCTAGGAATTCATAGTTTGGAATACCCTATAATAGAGATTCAATTTCCATCAAAATTTCGAACAGTTTCATCTTTCGCCATCAACTCTCACTTGAAAAAAATACAATTTAAACATTAAGTACCTACAAAACTAATTACTCTTGCCATTTTAATTGGCTCTCTTAAATTACAATTTTAAGCATTGCCTACTAAAATAATTATTGTGATGGCTACTTGCGAGTCCGTACATTATTCTGCGCGGCGCGGGTGTTGCGTCGCTAATCTATATGCAAATGTTACTGTAACCACCCTGCGAATACCCACAATTCAAACCATCGCCTGTCGAGCCATGGGATTTGATGATCTTCACTGTTCTTTGATGTTTTCAAAAAAGGTATAAATATTGTTTTGTACATACCATGTAAATATATATACATAAACTCACACTATTTTTCCAGAATGGGTAGGCAGAGGTTCCACTAGTAGTAACCAGGACACCCAGTTAGATGAAAAATCCACTACCTATACATATAAATAAAATTGAAGTGTCTGCTTTAAAAGAGAAAATAAAAAAAAATGTCCAACTACATATCGTTATACCGGGTATCTCAAGACTGCTACCGAAAACGAAGTCGGGTGGTAGTTTTAGTGGCTACAAACACAATGCAATTAAAAATTTCGCATAGAAACGCGACAATTATTTTTTATGATTTTTTAAATATCGTCATTTTTGGGTGGTAAATCCATAGTTTTTGCTAAAATAATAATTTAAACTCTCTTATATCTTAGAGTATTTATAAATTAAAGGGTATACACTATTATTTTAGGAAAAAATGTATTTACCACCAAAATATGGCAATAGGAAAAAAATTACAAAAAAAAAATTGTCGTTTTTTTTTGCAACTTTTTCTGTTGCATTGTGTCTGAAGTCGCTTAAACTACCACCCGGCTTCGTTTTCGGTAGCAGTCTTGATATACCCTATACACGATACCTGTGCCGAAAATGATATTTAAAAAAAAATTGTCTGTCTGTCTGTTTGTTGTTTGTTCCGGCTAATTTCTGAAATGGCTGGACCGATTTTGACGGGACTTTTTTGTCAGGTAGCTGATATAACAAGGAGTAACTTAGGGTACATTTATTTTAGAAAAAATCTTTTATTTTAGAAAAATAAAGTAATGTTGCAATGCCCGCACGCAGCTCACGCGCATGCCACCACTGGGCTGTCACGTCAGGCGCCTCCCACCACTTCTCCCACCAACGAAACAATATCACATTTACAAAATATTGTATATAAAGGATTTTTTCAATAAAGTTAATACAACAAACTGAAAATAAATGTGTAACGGGAGTTTACCACCGCTCGCTAAGAGATGGCGCTACCATAAAGGTTGATAATTAAAATAAAAATGCAAAAACCAAAAAAAAAATAATTAAATAAACTAAGTAACTTTTTTGTTAAATTCCACGCAGACGAAGTCGCGGGCACAGCTAGTCACAAATAAAAATATAATTAAAGATTTAATCTGTAGTCTACAACAGTGGTGAATTATGAACTAAGCCTACTCAATAGAACTGTTAATTCTCCGCTATTTAGTACTACCTACTGAAAAATCCTTTGCCCTAGCCCAGAGATGGCGATCATAGACGTGCCCTCAAATATTTTAAAATTTAGTAATGATGGGAGATATTATGTAAGTTTTACTTCTACAATAACAAATGAGCGCAGAATATACTTCTTGCTTTGAGAAAATTTTATAAAAAGATTATTTTTTCAAAGAATAATCAAGTTTGGGATCGTTAACGTGCTCAAAATATAACGTCGCTTGCCATTCGTTCGCCACCCTGCCCTAGCCTCTCATAATATCTTGTTTGATAATATTAATTTTTTTTGATCAGTCTCGGGGCTTTGCTCAGCTGTATTTACTTATGGTGCTAAATTAAATGCAGTATGAGGTTTACTTTTATTTCAAACTCTGATCCTCCTATACAATCAACTACCAACCGCGTTAAAACCGAATCCGCTCACTTCCTGCTCAGACTGACACACGTCAAAAATAACGAGCTGATATCAGCACGTTCGTGTAATGAAAACTATAATGTGGCCAACATTGGCCGTGGCGAGCTAATCACGATATGGACCGTGAGATCCACGATTCGGCCACACACGACGCCTCGACTGCCGAAAATTAACTTAATGGCCTAAATGCTGGCACTCAATTAATTTAAATCAATTGAAGGCGTGTTCTGTTCTTTTTTTATTTAAAGCAATTCAAAAAGAGAACAAGAAAGCAATGTCGATTTTTAATCCCAATGCCTGGCCCAAATGCTGGTGGGTTATTTTTATCCGTCTGTTTAGTGTAATCTGGTATAGTAATAACAGTCGCCCATGCCAGTGTAAAAATCTGCATAGGTTTCAACCTTATGTCTAAGAAAGGTTAGGCAGATGTGCCACAAGTACTATGGACCTTACTGCATTGTAAGCGGCAACCACTGCTTTTGGACTGTGATAGTTGGGTTGGCTGCTTTAAGTCAGAATCAAAATCAAAATATTCTTTATTCAAATAGTCTTTTACAAGATATTTTAAATCGTTCATTTCTGCTACCACCGCTTCGGAACGTGTTGTAGCTGTGAAGAAGAAGCGGCGCAAGAAACTCCCTCAGCAACACAGCAGTCAAGTGTGCATACCTTTTACAGCTTTAACTAAAACCTTACTAACAAACTTTTTTCACCCAAGTAATTATTACTTATGTAGTAAATATAAACAAGTCCTGTAAAATCAAACAAATTATGAAAATGAGCGATTTTTTTTGTTATTTTCAGCACTGTTATTGTCATCAACACCTCACACAAAAATCTTTTAAATGTTGGTTCAATGGCCGTTATCTGAAAGAATTGTATTGTTCACGAGCTAGATGTTGATTTAGAGGCCACCGCCCGCGGCCACCGCCCGCGGCCACCGGCCTATCACGAGCTCGTCCATCTGACAACAGTTACCAGACAAATTAATGTGATTTGTGAACGTTTGTGTTCTGTTTATTTGAGAGTTGGTTGAACTGAATCTGAAGTTTTTCAAGAATCATTTTATTTGGAATCACTACATACATAAATATATAAACTCACGCCTTTTTCCCAGAAAGGCTAGGCAGAGGTGCCAAGACACCCACATTTCGCCTTATATGTTCTGTCCCACGATGTGATAGGGCCTATCACCACCATATCGTGCAAAAATTCCTGACTCCGGGCTGATAATGAACAAAAAACTCTAATATCACTTGGCCCGACCCGGGGTTCGAACCCGAGGTAACAATTGTTTGAATCATTAACAAGCAAGAATCCCTGTATCATCAGCTTTCTTATTCGTTTTTTTCTGCAACCATACCACCTAAGTAACTTCAAAATAAGCCTAGATTAAATTTCGCCAACGCACCTACTATTTTTCTAGTGTGTATGTTCATAGATGGTCAGTCTGGTTACTCGTGGTTTTTATCTTCTGTTGAGGAAAGTGTAGGATTATTGAAATGAAAACTGCATACTTTCATTAATTAGTTTTTTGATCAATCGATGAATCAGTTTTCTTCTACGGTACTTCCATCAAATCCTATCCTTAAATTCTGGCAACGAATCCACGATTCTCTTTTTGTTGTAGATCTCCATACTTATTAATACCCTTCTTAATTATTCCTCCTGCTTTATAAGGAAAGTGATATGCGCCTTTTGTCATGGGTGTGACTTCAATACTTCCTGTATTGGAGATTTTTTCAGACTGCAGCACTTAGATCTGAAACAAATACAAGTATTTATAAAACAATGTTATCACATTTGAATTTTTTTTTTATAGCTATGAGTGGCGATACGAGCTAGCCGTTCGCCTGATGGTAAGCGATACGACCGCTCATAAACAGTAGCAAAATTCCACTGCGCTCGCCATCCTGAGACAAGATGTTAAGTCTCAATATGTCCAGTAGTTGCTCTGGCTACAATGTCCTTCAATCCGAAACACAACAGTGCATTTAAGCAGTGTTGTTTCACGGGAGAAATAGACATTGCGGTGGTACCTACACAGATGGTCTCTCACATATGAGAGACCTACCACCAGTAAAACCACCACCACCAGTGTCCGTCCCAGAGACCAGAGTAGGCTGTCAATTAAGTTATTTGCTTTTAATATGACAAAAAAATCAATATTTATGCTTCCAGTCACGAAGCAGGACATAGAAAAAATTATTAATAATCTTAAAAATACTAACACTGTTGGCTACGACGGCGTACTTACTAAAGTTATTAAGCATGTAAAGGAAACTATAGCATCACCACTGGCGCATATTATTAATTTATGTATAACAGATGGAATATTCCCAGAGAGACTAAAGAAGGTACTTGTTAAACCATCATTTAAGCATAATGACAAAACAGATATAAAAAATTATAGACCAATTGCCAAAATTCCTATATTTTCAAAAATCATAGAAAAAGTAATTTATCAATCCTTGTATTCATATTTAGAAAAACACAAATTGTTCTGTATTGAGCAAAAGGGATTTAGAAAAAATAAGTCTACTGACATGGCACTATACGACTTATTATCAAACATAATGACATCTGTTGATAACAAAAATCAAGTGTGTGCTATTTACACAGACATGACAAAGGCATTTGACTATGTCGATCATAAAATATTGCTACAAAAACTCTACAAGTATGGAATAAGAGGAAACATCCATAAACTACTAGAATCGTATTTAAGCAACAGATGTCAGTATACAGAAATCTCTAGAATATGTCCTAAAAGTAAACTAGAAATAATATCTGAACCTAGAAACATTAAATTTGGTGTCCCTCAGGGTAGCATATTGGGTCCACTAATGTTTCTTATATATATTAATGATCTTCCTGCATATATAAGACATAAAATGGTCCTCTTCGATGATAGCACAATTATTGTGAAATGTACAGACCATACAAATTATCAGTCAGATATTTATTTCGCTCTGTCTGATACTATACTGTGGCTTAAAAATAATAACCTAGTCATAAATCTAAATAAAACTAAAGTTATGCACTTCTCCCAACGCCTTCCAGACACATCAGTCAGTGTTAAATTTCAAAACTATGATATAGAGGAAGTCAGTAGTACTAAGTTTTTAGGTATTATGCTGGACAATAAACTCACTTGGAAGACCCATATTGAAGAGTTATGTAAACGATTGAGCAAAGCCGCCTATTTACTGTTTCAGTTGTCAAGGAAAGTTAATATTGATACACTTTTAACGGCATATCATGGGCTAGTTGCCTCAGTGCTAAGGTACGGTATTATTTTCTGGGGACTATCAACTCATAGGAAGCTTATATTTAAATTACAAAAGCGATGTATAAGATCAATGTGCAATCTAAAAACAACAGATAGCTGTATCCCATACTTCAAGTCTCTTAAGGTACTACCTTTACCAAGTTTATACATATTAGAAACAGCATTATTTGTGAAGAGCAATCCTAACCTATTTGTTAAAGTCTCTGAAGTTAAAAAAAATCCAATACGCACTAAACAAAAAAATCAACTATGTCACGTAAAATGCAAAACAGCTTTGATGAGTAAGAGTTTCTTTGGTATGGCTCCAAAAATTTATAATAAAATATAATTAAAGTATAAAATTTAGTTAAAGTATAAAAAAAATACTTAAACTAAATTTAAAAAAAACGCTGTATAAAATGTTAATTGATAAGTGTTATTACAGTATTGAACAGTTCCTAAATGATATGTTAGAATAAGTGTTTTTATTTTTCTTTATTTTGTGTAATTGTATTTTAAATTAATGTCAATGTAAATTATCTTAAATTAATAATAATTAACTATTATCAATGTAATTCGTAGCTGTAAAATTTTTAATATTAATATTTGTACGCCTTTATGGCAAAACATAGAGCTCATAATATTTATTTAAGATCATCAATGTACCTACCTATTTTACACAAATAAATTATTCTTATTCTTAGTTCTATCTCTTCTGGTGAAGCCTTTAAGGTTGGCCACTTTTAAAGGAGTCACTGGAAATGTTATCACATATTTTCTGCAAATTATTGATATATTTACTTTAAAATTTCTTTCCCAACTGTATATGTTAACCACTGATAAAGGATTAATCATAACAAAGTTCATTGAACTTCAATGACAATTTTTTTTTCTAAAATCGCTCCGGTAACCCTTACACCCTCGCCAACCAATCACAACCCGTTTGACACACGTCACATTGACGTTAGTGTCTGTCGTGATTTATTGTGCTTTCAAATAGAAAGTATTTCTTAAACTTGTGTCGAAAAAGGCGAGTACAGACGATCTGTCATTTTGTTTGGACATCGTTTGGTGCGTTTGTGTTATTTTAATTTTTTTTGAGGTTACGTCATCTTGACCACATTAAGGTGACATTCTGTAATATATTTTACAATTGACTTGATAGAGGTCATTCCAAAAGGATGCTCTAAAATTTTGTGGGCCTTATGATCACTAACCAACTTTCTATAGCTGTTAATGTTGATGGAATAGTATCAAAATATATTTTTTTACTCAGTTTAAACTCAGTTTTGTATAACATACATAACATAATATATACAACATAACACATATTATAATTTTATTGTGTTAAGGCAATAAAATATTCTGTATCATCTGAAATGTTAAGTGTATAAATAGGTTTAAAATACCATAAACTCAACAGTTTGTGGTTTTGATATATTAACGATTTTGTTTTTCCTAAATATTAGGTGCCAAAAACAAAACCAAAATAGTAACAGTTTGGCACATTGCAGTGAGGTTCAATGATAACGGCTGATAATGCGGTACAAGTGTCGGTATATGGTGTGCTCACCCCCACACTGTCGCGGCGTAATGTTCAATGTATGCAGATAGCGAGCGCCCCGGGCTGCGCCTTGGACTCTCCCACGTGCCGCGCCGCGACGAGGTAGCTAGCTGGTAGGGATTTCGGTTATGATGAATAAATAGTTATTATATAAAGAAATTTTCAGAAAGCCAGCCACAGTATTATAAGGATTGTAGGCATTATTCTATGAAGCAGAAGCAATATTTAACAAAAATCGTGAAAAATTAAAATAATAGGTTGTAACTCATTCCAGTAGTAAACTAACTTTTGTGTCTTTATTTGCAATGAAATCGCTGAAAAACCTTTTTCGTATATCCACTTTTTCGCAGCGTTACATACGTTCAAAAACAAAACGTTCCAGAAAATAAGGTCAAGTATGTTTAGCCATTCCATCGCTTAAAGCGCTTTTGTCATAGACTATCTCGGCTACAGCCTACCACACCGCGTACAAGTGTGAACCATTTATCCGGGGCGCGAGCGTGCGCCGCCGCGGCAACATTTAATTTAGCGCCGGCTCGCCTCTCCGCACTAACTCACTGTACATTGCTGCTTTTTATATGTGTACCAGTATTTTTCGCTTGTGTCAGAATATTTGCGCTTCCGTCAGAGTTATTATTGTTTTGTTGAGAATTCAGGATTTGCGAGAATGTTTTGAAAATCTCTCAAAGTGGATGCAATGGAAAATATTTGAAAGTTATAAGCTGTCGTAGACTGTTATTTCTTTCTATGTGTTTTACAATTCAGGTTTTTGGGGCTAACATAATATAAAGATAATTTGGGATGTTAGCAGTGAACTTCCCCTAGTGTTTGTTGGTGAGTTCATCACCAAGCCTATGGCGTGGCGCCACGCCCGTGGTTGCTAGGGGTATATCCTTATATACCCCTTACTCCTGTTAGGGGTACATCGGGATTTCGGATTTTCCAGCCTTGAGCCCGAAGTTAACTGTCCGCATCACGCAGATGCTACCGGGAGGCTGGGTTCCTACCAAGATCTAGGTTCTTTCCCTGAGATACCAACTAAAACCTCTCTGTTGCCCGCATGCGTATTCCGGGTGGCAGTCGATGTGAACGGGCGAGAAGTGCCCTGCATGCTCGCCGCACCACGCGGCCCACTGCCAAATATGGTTTTTCATAAATTGGGATGGCAAAGATGCTCCCCACTTAATTTATTTCGGATGCCCATCGTAAGATGAGCGTCCGCGCCACGCATTCTACCGCCCATCTCCCATAGCCTCCCCTGCATACCCAGCGACCCCGATGACCCCTTTTACTCCCCGCTTATGAAAGACAAGCGATACCTTAGTGGAGCGCTGGCGCCCCTTAACCACTAGGTTTGGACACTGGATAAACCGATTTCATTTACCACGTGTTTCCTTCTCAGTTGGCGGTGGCGGGCTGGATCGTTTTGCTCACGATTCCACTCCATGCTCTCCTTCTGCGAGATGTGGTTCTCGCGGAAGGAGAAAATGGCTTCGATGGCTCCTGACTCTCGACCATAGAAGGAACGTATGCGTAAAGAGCTACGCGCTCCTCTTCCCAGGCTGTACACCACGAGAGAATATGCTGGGCTGTGTTCTCCGGCTATCTGCCGTAGTAGCAGTGTCCTGATAAAACCCACGGCAAGTAAACTGGTGGTAGGTCTCTTATATGTGAGAGGCTGCCTGGGTGGGTACCACCGCAATGTCTATTTCTCCCGTCAAACAGCAGTTTCAATGCACTGTTGTGTTTCGGATTGAAGGACATTGTAGCCAGAGTAACTACTGGACATATTGAGACTTAACATCTTGTGTCTCAGGATGGCGAGCGCAGTGGAATGCCAAGCATTGCTTTGTAATTCAAGGTGTTGTTTGGTTTTGCTACTGTTCATGAGCGGTCGCATCGCTTACCATCAGGCGAACGGCATGCTCGTCTCGCCATTCAATGCAATAAAAAAAAAAAAAAAAAAAAAAGGCATCAAGCCTTGGCGCCTGCTCAGCCACTGGTCTCGGATAAGACGCACTACCTCTATGCTCCAATCATCAGCACGGGAATTGGTCAGCCTAGTACGCTTCACGGTGATAGTCTCAATATGGAGGTAGGCTCGTATGACCTCGATCTCTCTAAAGGGCATTCAATCTCACCAGGACACACTGTGTCCCAACAGAGATAGACTAAAGAGATTAATCTAGCGTCGATGTGCCAAGAAAGAGAACCAACCAATACGCAGGATTATTTATGGCAAATAGTGCGATAACCCCTGATCTTCCGCTGCATTACCATTCTTTTCGGTATAATGAAGGAATATATAGCAAGATTTTTCCATAGGTTGGTTCACTTCCTTGGGACATCGACGTCATGCGTCTGGTGATGGACGAAATCATATTGCAGGTTACTACCGATACTTAAAGAGGTCGAGGCCATATAGGGGCCTACCACTGCACTGCCGTCGTGGAGGAGGCGGGTACCAGGCTGGACAATCCTAGTGCTGGCGCTTGGACCATCGCGGCAGTGCGTTGGGCAGGCACCAGGACGTGAAGACGTTCCACTTGACGTAGTTACAATTGGAACCCGGCTAACTACAGCAGGTACCTCTGGACGGGTGGCAAGAAAGGAAGCACTCGGAGGTCACAGCCCAGCACACTCTCTCGGAGTGGCCTTAGAAGAGGAGAGCGCGGCTCTTCGCGCAGCTGTTGAAATAGTCTCTCTCTATCGTGATTCTTTCTAGGGTCGAGTTTTGGTTATCATTGCAGGCCGTACTCACCTGAGATGATGTCTTCTCGCAAAGCAGAGCGTGTAGGGTAGAAACGTCAGCAGAGCGATCCCGCTCGCCGCCGCAACCAAGAACGAGGCGTCAGGTAAATGATAAACCGAGGACCTGGCGTCCTCACCCCGTGGTCAAGATGCGCCAAAACTCAACCATGGTATCCCCTGCCTACCGTAAGAGATGACTAAAAGGGGTCTTTGGGGTCGCTATGCACAGAACCTAGACTGTGCGCTTGTGTTGTGAACTGCTTCGACATAGGCGGGAGGAAGCTTAGCCTCGTGACTGTTGCGAACGCTCACTTCGCGATGAGCTTACGAAATAGGAAAAGTGTGTGGGTTTCAGCGTCGTCCCAGTTTGTCAAGAGACAATATATGTCTCTTGAAGTTTGTTTTATTTGATATCCCGGTGTAATATCTAGGATCTCGATAACGACTCAACCTTGCAATGAAATCTCTGCCTGATGCGAACTGTTCTCCCAGTTCGCCAGACTGGAAGGACGAAGGACCCGAACATAGCCGTTTCGATCTACCCCGATTAAGAAGGTCAACGTAAAGGGCTCATCTCTCGTAAAAAAAAGTAGTAATAAATTTGGTTAATTACACACTACAATTTAAACTGCTTCTCTTGCACTGGTCGCCAAGGATTTAGTTTATACGCGCAAGTAGATTAAGTCGACCATAAGTAAGATTTTAATTGATAACTTAATGTTCCTAACGAGATACACATGTAGACTGTACCATAAACGCAACACATTTGTGTAGATTATTATGACAGGTTTTCCACCACCAACGTTAGCCACTACCCCCGGACGCTAACGAATCTCGCCACTAGCCCTCCCGAAATGTTTAGTGAAGACCTCCATCAGAGTACTTCCTACGAGCTCATGACTCAGAATTTCTCCAACACAGTCTGATGTACAGCGCGCAACGTTTTGCGGCCGAGCTCCGCCCGCGGCCGACACGCCGCGCCGATCGCCACCGACCGTGATTTGCGCGTTATTCGATGTTTGAGCGGGATCGATTCGCATTCGTCACGTTTCTACGAGTAGACGCTGCGTCGACGCCGCAAATTTGCGAGGCGGTGCCGGGAACGAACCGGTGTGAATCCGCCGTGAAATGCTCTGTACGGCACTTTGTGGCGTATACAGGGTGTGCTTGCATTTTTATTTTCACAAAAATTGTCTTGTCCGGAATTGTGATAGGTTTGTATCATTTTACACGTTGGAAAAAATGGAATCATACCCAACCCTCTTTGTACTTCCCGTAAAGAATACAATCGTGATCATATGTTTGCATGGGTATAAATACATTATATTAAATTACTACCTTATAAAGGTGGATCGCAGACGCTTTCTCGGTCTGAGTAAAAAAAGTTTGGTCAATGAATATTAGCGGGTTTACGTGATCTCTCTCACGAACTTTGGTGCTAAAAGTAAGCCTCCAGAGATTAAAAACTGAAGAAGTACAATAAACAAAATAAAATTTAAATTAATCATACTCAATAGGGCCACACAACTTGAATAAAATGCTAAATAAGAAAAAAAAAACCTCTCCAATAATCTTGCAAACTGGCAGATTTCAATTTGCTTGAAAAGTATAAAGGGCCTTATTTTCGCCAATGTATTTATTTACCCGGGTAGAAGACACGTCCCCCTCTCTTTATACCCCTCTCGGGCCCTCAAGAAGCCTACTCGGCTAAATGGATCCCTCGAAATCGTCTTAAATGTTTTCCCTGCTTTGTACAATATGGTAAAGAGCTTTTAAAAGACTATTACTCTGTCTACTTGAATTCACAAAGTATTATGAAAACAATGGAGATTTCTGATAGATATATTTAATTAAATGCGTTTAGGAGCTTGTACGGTAAAAAAATATTCTCAATATACTGTCGATAGAATCAAGATATCTGCCATATACCGTTAACCCGTCATGAAATCTACGTGAGTGATTCGCGCTTAGTTCATCATATTTTTATCCTAAGTTTATCATATTTTTATTTGTATTCGACACGGCTGGCTTTATTGTGACACTGAGAAGAAAAATATTAAAAAATATGTACCAAACTGACATTACAATATTTGAACATACAAAACATTTATTCAAATTGGAATATAACTCTCTGTAACATATACTATTCCACCGTACCATCCCTAACCTTTTCATTCGATACAATTTCGATCCGTTTCCAGAATATTTCGTGGGATGAAGCGATGTTTTATTTATACCACCCTGTATAGGCGCGGCCGATCGAAAGGATAACCCCGGTATCACCCACGATATGACTCAATAAATGTTGATATTTCTCATTATTGCTGCAAAATGATGTACATAAGGTACCAGCTAAAATAACGCCTGTATATAGAGGTAGGCAGTGGTGTCAATAATGATATCGACATTTAGCTGTTTACTTCAGTCCTAAGATATGATTGGCGAGCTCGTAGCTATAATCAAGTCATACGAGATTTATTAAACCAAAACGCCTGTTAGTCATGACTCAACAAAATATTTTTTTGTGTGTCTTTATTAATTATTTTCTGTATCAGCACATAATATACGTCCCACAGCAGGGCACGAGCCTCATCTACCATTGAATAATACGATTCAGAGTTGTTAGGCGTGGCTTTATATCATCATCATCATCATCATCATCATCATATCAGCCACAGGAAGTCCACTGCTGAACATAGGCCTCCCCCAAAGATCTCCACAATGACCTGTTGGAAGCGGCCTGCATCCAGTGACTTTATATACCATAGATATTCTTACAAATCGCCATGTTATGTATTTTTTCATTAATTTTTCCTTCATCGCTAAAGTGTACGGGCTTTCAATACATGACTACGAAATGTTAAAGGTGGAGTCGGATTTGAACCCGCGACTTCCGTGAACATGTTGGCAACTGCGACTGGTCCGTCACCAATAGGCCACCACGCACTTATTAATAATTATTATTAAATGTCAAAAATATATTCAAACTCTATGATTCAAACAGATTTACAAGATTTTTAATCTAGATGTAATACCAGCAATCACTATGGAAGTTATTACTGCAGTGAAACAAGAGCACAAAAAAAAACTATTTTAGCTATTATTTTTTCCGACGGGCTGAAGATTGAAGATTATACAATACGTTTTTAAATTATTGTAGCCATAAAGTATTTAGTAAACAGAAAAGCAAAGTTGTATACAAAACTGATAGACCATAATATGAGTACCTAACACGGATTAATATGTACGGCAATTGCTTCAAGGCTTTGAAAAATCTTACAATATACGCAAACAAAGGAAGGATCTGCTAACATTTGTACCTAAATAAACACCTTTTTTTTTTAACTACTTCCTCTATGGTGCAGGTGTGTAACGGTATGATTGCAAATCTGACGTCCCGGGTTCGAATCTCGGGTCGGGCAAAATAATATGGTACTCGTATTTGTCTCTTCATTGTCAGAAATTTGTACCTGATACGGCGATAGTCTATAAAGCTAACGTGGAAGCCGCGGTAGCACGTCTGCCCACCCCTTATTAGAAAAAGGCGTGAGTTTATGTATGTATGTATTTTTAAACCATATCTTTATCTGTTAAACTAGCTATACAAAGCGATATACACTTTCCCACAAAGGTTTATCTAAACAATTAAAAAAAGCTTTGTCGTGGTCAATCCCTCGTTATGGATGAGGCAAATATCAGTCCTCGTGGGACCCATGAATCCCACCGAATGTGGTGTGCGCAATAAATAAATCCCATAACAATGGCTATAGGGAGCCGCAGGTACGAATCCAGTGGTTAGGTGGGGGACATTTATCAAATTTACTATCAAAACATACATTTGGATTGTGTTTAGATTGCTCATTATATTACATGCGAACATGAATATTTTAAACACATATGCGAAATTCTTTATTTTTAAAAAAATTGTTAAAAATAAGGAATAGTAAATTAATAAACGATGTTCGATTTTGTATTTAACTCCGTAAATCAGACATTGACCACACAACTTACTGAAATCACAATAAATATAAATATTACAAACAAAGACAACCTTACCGATTCAAAATTTTAAGCACCTATGAGTTATTCTGCTTCTGCGCAATGTTTAATAAGAAAAGAACACGCCCTCTATGCACATCAAACCTCCTACAGACAATTAAAATTTGACAAACCCATCATCTATCATCATATTTAGCTTCATAAATTCAATTACTAAACATAACCCTGCCCAAACAAATTACATAGCACATTGTAAAAAGCTGCCTCTAGTCAGACATTCTTACTTCACAAAAATCCCAAATAATCGGGTCATACCCCCCTCCTTAAACTCTGGCTCCATGCCTGCGCCAGGCCCACCATTAGCGGCTATTACGTCACGCATATTAAACGCGCTTTCATCTAGCCGCCTATTGTGGCGACCGTCTCGGAACTTCCGTGTGCCTTGTACGCGGACGCGCGGGAGGAGACCTGAATAACTCCGTTTTACATTTATATTGCGCTTTTTATTTAAATTAATTGAAGAATGCATTTTATTCAGTTATTTATAATGTTGTTATGGAAATCCTTTACAGAGCTGTATTCAGCAGAGGACAGAATGTAATTGAAGAAAATTTAAATGAATTTATAATTTGCAGTTCGCTAATTGTAGTGTTATGAGCTTGAAAAACTGAATTTCTATACCAAGAATACATTTGGTTTGTGTATCGATTCGAAAATTTAGGTGTAGCTTGAAATGGTAATATGTTAGATATGCCGGAATCTCGCCATTCGAATGACAAAGGTACGATCGCTAGTTTCTCTATCTTTTGGGATGCTATCCCAAGAAGAAGCTCGACTAACTGTAAGTAACATTATTGGCACAAATTCGGCTATTTGAACTGAGATTTGATCCCAAGACCTTACTATTTTTCGTTCATACATAATGCCACTAGATTAAGAGACGAAAAAAAACATGCAAGAAAGAAACATCATCCAACAACTTGAAAGGAATCAAACCTAAATAAAATAATTAATATTAATGACTGATTAACAAAAACTACAGCAATCGATCACTACACAATTTCCAATAACAATTACTGCTATTTTACACTATATTCACATTTCACATGCTCCAACCGACCGCGCGAAGAACAAAGACTCCAGTCTGCCGAAAACAACGCGTCGGTACACATTGCCGGCCCACGCAGTACACCATGGTTTAAAAATATATTTAAATATTTTTTTATGGATTTATTATTTTTGTACTAAATTTTGATGGATTTAGCAATGTTTGGGGTTATTGAACTCTACTTTTTGAAAACTTATGACTTTTTTAGCAATTTTTATGTTTAAGAATTATTAATGATGTTTTCTCTAAATAAAAAGCATCGATTTACGTGTAAGTCTCGCAAAACACATTGGATAAAAATCGGAAATTAATGTTTGATTTCCTTTGGAACTTGATTTTTTATCCGAAAATGTAATAGGACTCATCATGTCTAATAGTAGTAGTAGTTTTGGACCTAAATAACATACATACATACGTAAACTTACGCTTTTTCCCAGAACAGGTGGGTAGAGATGCTATCAGGATACCCACGTTTTGCCTTGTGTGTTCTGTTCTACGTTGTGTAGTACAATTACTACGCCACCGAGACAGTCATAAATGAAATGAAATTGAAAATATTTATTAAATCCATAAAATGTCATACATTGTTTAGATTCAGTCACTTTTTTTTATAAATAACTAGCGGCCCGACCCAGCTTCGCCTGGGTGCATATATTTTTTGATTCCACTCCACACCAAATACATGTTGTTTTTCGTATAAACTCTTGTAAACCTAAACTTGACGTAGCTATCCTACTGTCCGGCTCAATCCCGTCTCATCCGCCTGTTCGGTCTCTTCCCAATCTATCCCGTCCCTTTATTATCCATCCCGTTTTATAACGTGCATTTACATTTCGTCCTAACAAATCTGACAGCTATCCCAGCCCTCTCCCGTACCTTCCATTCTATTTATGTCCCTTCTCTCGATATACATCCATATACATATACATATAAAGATTGCCTTATGAATTTTTGACATGAAAAACTTTAGCGTTTTATATTGTCCATCCAATATTCCTTCCCTTATTTCAACACCAAAATGCTGTTTATCCAAAAAATATTGCACGCCATTACTTTTTGTTAGTAATAAAGAGTTAAAATATAAAATTTCATAGACATAACTTCAGTGGTTTCGATTTTCTTAGACATAACATTTCAACCCTTTTTTTACCCTATTTATTTTTAATATAACCTATCTCACTCCGATACGATGTACATTTCTATCAGTGAATTATAGCGAATGAAAGGCCATTGTAAAACTTCGTGATAAAAATGGCATTCGATTTTGAAAAGGAGTAATTATAACTTCTAGTATTATCTGTCTACGCTTCTTATGCTTCATTTACACGCTTGGCCAACCTCAGCCAGCCTCCACCAACGCCAGCGTGTAAACGTAGTATTTGGCTCGGCTGGGATATGTTTTATTTTATTTATATTTTATTTTTTAAAATTGAGGACCTCCAAGGAAGAATACACGACATATAATGAAGACAATAGTATAGCATTGTTGTGGTTTACATTTCGACGTGATCTTCAATTATAGGAGACCACAGGATGCAAATTTAAATAATTATACAATGACAAAATATACTAAAAATAATTAAGACTGAATTTGAAATTAATTGATGACTTTAAATTCAAATTAAGTAATAAATAATAAAGTAATTTTAAAAATGATCAAATTGAATATAACATAATGGAGAAAGAATATAACATAATGGAGAAAGTAATTAATTAAGTTTATCATTTATTAGGGGTACATAACAATTGCAAGATGTTTTTCATAGTTAATAGCTTGGAGTTGGTAGACGTTGGCCCAGTCTCTGCCAACATGTAAATCCACCATTACGTGTGAACATTATTTATTTCATTGTCCTATATTAATGTAGCTTGATATATTCTCCTTAGTTTATACAAAATAAATTTCTGAACGCATGCATAAACAATTACAAACAATTAAAATGTCAATCCATTTTCGATACTGTCAATATTTTACATCTTTAAAATCTAAAATACGCCATCAATCGAATATTGTGGATATATGTTTTCGATTCGAAACCTTTATTTAAATACGTTCTTTAATTTGAGGGAGGAGTTTACCATATCGACAGGGTGAAAATTAAATGACAGTTACAAACCCATGAACATTTTGTATGGGAAAATCACGCACACTGCTTTTTATTTCTTTTTTTATTTTTTTTATTGCGTTGAATGGCGAGACGAGCAAGCCGTTCGCCTGATGGTAAGCGATACGACCGCTCATGAACAGTAGCAATATTCCACTGCGCTCGCCATCCTGAGACATAAGATGTTAAGTCTCAATATGTCCAGTAGTTGCTCTGGCTACAATGTCCTTCAATTCGAAACACAACAGTGCATTGAAGCAGTGTTGTTTCACGGGAGAAATAGACATTGCGGTGGTACCTACCCAGATGGCCTCTCACATATGAGAGACCTACCACCAGTACAGTGCTTTGATAGATATGATTGTATTAGAACTTTGTATAGCGGTAATAAAGTGCAAATTGACTTTTTGACGTTAGGAACATACCTACATTGTTAAAACAACAGTGATTGCTTGTAATTTAATATGAACTTTATACAATAGCAATAAAGCTCAAATTGACTCTACGTTTTAGTTAGAATACGTTTGTATGGGAAAAAGAAAAGGGCTGTTTTTAGGGTTTTTCCGGCAATTATTCGAAATTTTCTCGCCGTAAGAACCATCCTTGGACTTCCACAAACATTTTAAAAAAAGAATTATCGAAATCGGTTCAGCCGTTCACACGTGATGCCGTGACAACGTGAAACGGGTTTCATTTTTATATATATAGATATCGACAATCGTCAACTTTGCCCATCCCTTTGATAATATATAGGATGATCTTATATGTAGGCACATCAAGAATGGCAATTATTTTAGTAGATTTATAGAACTCTCTGACTAACCTCTTCTGTTTGGAATATATTCTGGACATATTGAGACTTAACATCTTATGTCTTACGATGGCGAGCGCAGAAAAATGCTGTGCGTTACTTGTAATTCAAGATGGTTTTTGGTTTAGCTACTTTTTATGAGCGGTTGTCCATCAGGTGAACGGAATGCTCGTCGTGCCATTCCTAACAATAACAAACATCTTGCTTACATAACTTCTTATTATCATATCCCATGCAATAACTACATATTATCTATTTTTGTGAAAATATCATAAAAATATTAGTCAAAAACCCAAAAATATCAAAATCACGCCTTGCACCACTCTTTCACCAGATCCTCCACAACAGTTGGTGGTCGAGTTTCGTACCAAATAGGTTTCGCCTTGTTATTATGTTATTAACATTAGAAGTTACGACATCTCATTGTGTTCTAATCGGTACCCGATGTGTACCGATATTGCGTTAACCACTGATATTTATTTGGCGGCTTTGTGTTGGTCACTTTCAATATTATTACTCAAATGTAGGAAAACATCGTGAGGAAATTTGCATAGCTGAAAGGTCTGTGATTTTAAAGGGGCGTAAAGTCTGACCTGGTCTTGCTTTCTCAAGCTTGAAGCTTTTGTTTGTCACCCAGTTCGCTACGTAGAGAAGTTAGTAAGAATATTTACAGCTGTTAATTTAACTTTATGATTGATTTCGTTGCGGGCCAAAGACAAGTTAGACATTAGCAGACACGCTGAGCGTCAACGCTCGGTGTCAATAAAATGCGTGGCTCTTTTAATCTTGCAACACAGGAATTATAGCAGGGGGTGTTAGGGCAGGAAAGTCTCTAATAGAATGCTAAATAGTTCTGTGAATTAGTACAGGACAGTCGTGGCCTATAGTGAGATATATATGGTCATATTGTTGTTTTATGAAAGTGTATGATTACGTCTCTGAAATTTCTTGTGCATAAATCTTACGTAAAGTAGCTTTCTATCCGTGTTATAACAGTGTTTTCTAACTATTTAAAGCGCGTCAAAATATTTGCGGTTATCAATCTGGTGGTGAAAATAGTACGCTAACGCACTCTAAAGTTAGAAATCTTCTCATATAACACAGTTTTGTGGTTGAGGAAAATTTAACAAATAACTAACTAGCAACAATCGCAAAAAACTTAAGAAATTCCATAGTTATTGCATTTACCTAAAATCTAATAATAATATATTTTTATGTGCTCTAATTTTAACCAAACCCACCAAAAAAACTCACCCATGACTAGAAATTACACGAACATCGAATCCGCAAACCCCGTGTTAAAAAGCCAACCCGATTGTAAGTAATTGGCACCTCTCTCACCTAGTTTGAAATTCAGCTGTCGCGTCAACGTTATCGGGAGTCGAACCCGCGCCCGTACAATGGACACGCGTCAACACGTCGCGGCAACATCGACGCCTCGCCGCAGTCCTATCCCAACGCGGGTCTGGATGCATTTGGCAGGGGTTTGTTTGGTACTATGTTAGATTTGAATTTGATCTACTTTTTTTTTAAACATAATAATATCTCTATTTATTCTGAATTTAATTGATTTTGATTAAATGAAAGTTAAAGAGATTCAGTGAAAAGGCTTTTTTGTGCGGTCATTTATATTAGGATGGATTCATTAAAGCAATAGGTATAATTTCGTCGAATGGAGAATAAGCCTGGTGTTACTAGATACTCTTATCCTGATGGCACCAATTCAAACATCGGGTGGAAAAATACTAAATGACTATAGGTAATTAAATACACCAACTGCTACGCATAGTTCGGATTGTAATGGAAATAATTCTTTTGGATCATGGGTATCAATAATGCTACACAGGGATATAGAGTTTGGAAATACCAGGATCCAAAGCAAATATTTGTGAATCATACAAATTCTTCGTAGATGGGTGCGGGCAGCAAACCAGCGGACATTAATTCTATAGTAAATTTTCACATTCTATCAAACGCTTAAAACCGAGTTAGGTGATTTTTTCTTATATACAAGATAACTCATAAAGGGTTTATAAAGCCAAAGGGGCCACACTCTTCATAATGAACATGTCTTACAAAGGGGCCACACTCTTCATAATGAACATGTCTTACAAAGGGGCCACACTCTTCATAATGAACATGTCTTACAAAGGGGCCACACTCTTCTTATGAAGCCATAATAAGCATACAAAGGGGCCACACTCTTCTTATGAAGCCATAATAAGCATGTTCATTATTGAACATGTCCTACAAAGGGGCCACACTCTTCATAATGAACATGTCTTACCAAGGGGCCTATCCATCAAACGCGAAAAAAATCTGCTGTTTCAACATTTTGCAGATTGAAACGATTATTCTTGTATCTAACCTAACCTGGTACATATAAATTGATAAACATATTTAATATAGTGTCCAAGTGTTAAGATTATGTATTAATGTAAATTCTTCCCATTATGTTAAACAATATGAATTACATACTTCAATAACTGACAATGTGAAGATAAATAATATAAAAAAAACCCTGCAACGTCCTTTTAATTTACCCAAATATTTTAATAATAAATTTCCCCAACCAAATGTCGAATAGAGACTCGTATGTAACAGGACCCCTACCTTATCAAACCGATCGATATCTCGCTTCAGAGCCACTCGGCATACAAAGTAATGCCACCGCCTCACATAATTATACGTAATATAACTATCTTCGTGGAATTCTAATAATATCCTATTTGCATGCCATTTATCATAGGAAAGGTGTGAAGAAAATGCTATTTTATGTTAATTTGTCGGCGGATGGTAAAGTGGTTCATTAATGTGCCAGTAGATGTCGTTGTTTTTAAATGTTGAAAAATGCATAATTCTTATGTCAATTAATCATAAAAACGTGTAGATGTTTTATTATTGAGGTTTCGTTTATATACTACGGCAATATTATTTTGTTATATCTGGAATATATTCGTATTTCGACTACGGATTATAAAGCACTAAGATTATTGAATCAAAATTGAAAAAATATATATTGTCCATAGAAACCAATTTAGGCTGGAAGTCAATTGGGAAAATTTGAACACACAACTTAAATCAATCAAACAGTTTTAGATAGTATTTTTTCCTAGAATTCAACAAATTATAGACCCAATTTCAGCTTCCTTAGTTTTAATAATAATCAGCTTAATACATAGTAACATCTCTAATGTTTCTTAAAATTATATTAAGAACACTTATTTTAATAACATGCCTTGTAAAATCTCACCAAGGACTTGTAAATAAAATGAACTCATTAATTTTGCGCCAGACAGTTGGTATAGTTCCATTATTGTCGTGTAAGTGTGACTGTTTGTAAATTGTCATATTCTTCAAGCGGGAGCAAGCAATATGCATACAAAGTGATATTAAAATGTAATGAAAACTCGATATTTCCTGGCGGCAGTTAATAACCGCCCACGCGTGTCCTGTACCGATCAGACTGCCAGTTAAGGCCCAGAATGCACTCATAAATAATTAATTTTATTAAAATTCAGAGCAAAATAATAAGATAATTAAAATACGGAAAATGTATTTTTTAAATTAAATATTATAAATACACGAATATACTAACAAACAAACGATCGTATAAATAGTCCCTAGCACAAAACATATTCCTACAATCCTGGGTCCTTCCGGTGTGGTGTGAAGAGGCACCTTAGCAGGCCGGTATAATTGTTTCCATTGGCATGGGACTGCCGTCCGATGCCAATGGATACTCTGCCTGGGCGGCATTGGCACTTACCATCAGGTGCAATGCCGCCACTATGCCAGGCCATTATAAAAAAGAAAAAAAAATTATCGAGACTTTTCGTAGACTTGTTAATATCAAAGGTCTCACATGATTCTCTATTAATAAAAACGTTTCATATTGCAAAAATATGAGGACTACAAGAATGGAAGTTTTACTTGAACACAATATCTATGCTGGGAGATTTTTATCACTCACAAGTTGTCACTCAATACCGCTGCTCATAACCGGACACATCAACGCTAGTTGAACCCAAAATTCGCGAGATAACAAATAAATAGATAAATACGAATATCCCACAAATATATTTTTAGAACCCCATCCTTGAATTAATATAATTGAGGCATAAATGAAATAGTATATTAGGCCCTATTAAGTCAGTGTTAAATACTAAACTAGTGTAGGACACCCTATAACCAAGTTGGGGACGATGAACTGAAGATCGAGCTTAGTGGCGTGCCATGGGAGTAGCATATGTCCAGTACTGGACTTGTAAGGACTGATGATGATGATGAAGCAATAAACAGATGACAATTATTACGCTAGCACAACAGTTTCAATGAAACGCATCCACAATATATCATTTCCAATATTAGGTAATATATCTCATGTCGCCCGGAATATTGGCATGGGTGAAGATATGAATTTTCCAGAAATGAAATTGAATTTTAGAAGCAAGACGCGCTGCACGCAACCTCTACAAAGACGTTATTGCAACTTTCAAAGGGGCTTCAATTTACACAAGTAGTGGAGACACAATCATATTTTTAATCAGAATTTCTAGAGTCGTTTTTACAGGCTTGTTGTTGTTAAGATTGATTTTCACAATAGTGGTATTCGGGATTTATATACTCTTTTGTGCGTTAAATTATGACGATATACGCTCGATTTTAGAATTAATTTTTTTAGACCGAAATATTGAACTGAATTAGTATAGAATTATCTCATGAATAATTTTTTTTGTATATTCTTTTATTAGCAAGCATGACGAGATGAGTGAATCTTAATATCAGGTAATGACGGACTATAGTATCAAAATATCAAATATTTTCAATTATCCAATAGACAGTGCCAAACCACAATCGCACAAAATTCCAAAAAAATATCACCGTCACGAATTTCACACTGCTCGAAACCCATAGAAAAATTCTGTTATCAGTTACTCGGGATATAATCGATGTGGCCTTAATATAAGCCACACCGGTGCAATTGTAGGGGCGCTCAACATTAGCACGATTGACAGGAACAAGCTCCTTGTTACCGCCGCGCCGAGATGCGTATCGTACTCCTTTGGGCTACTGTTTTCGTATCTCTGCCCATGATGCTGAGGGCGTGGATGTGGCAGGAAGTTTGGAGATGGTTGAAGATATGAAAATTATTGTTCAAATTCTGAAATATCAAAGTCAAATCGACTTTAATATTTCATATATTCCATAGTACTTACCGAAGAACCATTAGATTTATAAGGTTTGGGCAGGTTTCACTGACGGAATCCGCTCTCCGGTCAGTGGATTTTTTGTATTTAGGGGGTATGGGTTTGAGGGTTTTAGTTCGAAGAGTCTCTAATTCCTGATACTCAGGACAAAAGTTATGACATCACGATATACAATCTTAACGTGAACTCAGAAATAGGTATGCTAGTTAAAGCATATTTATGAATAAATTTCCAGCTAAATGATTTTACAATGAAGTAGCTATTAAACATGATTAGTCGCATCCAGCCTCCGTATATCTTCGCGCGGCTCTCTCGGGTGTAAATGGGTGCATAATAAGCGACCATTCAAAATCAACCCGATGCATTCCGTACGGCGGTGTATAATAGGAATTCTTCACAGTACACGTGTTTGTTTGTATGTACGTGTGTGTCGACATTTGTATGGACCCAGTTGAATAATGATTTACAATGTTCCAAGCTTATAGCGAACGTTTCGGTGGTAAGTTTCACGTTTGCTCCATTTTATTGTTGATTTATGGATCGTTTTTAGTTTTTCAATACGTACGTTGTCTAACACAACAAATTGTTGTCGATGGTTTAGGTAAATTCTAGTTATTTGTCAGCTGTTTGTGGCGATTCTGTTATCTGATTTTGGGCGTGCGAAATAATTTACTGGTTGATGTTAAGGTTTCCTATTCAAAAGTAGCGTTAATAGACATTTTGCTGTCGTGTAGTAGTTTTAAATCGTGATAGATAGATGTTTTTTATAAATATGACTTACTCTGTACTTCCTAATGAGTTCGGGCTTTCGTAACTAATTTACAAATATTATATTTTAATTTGATTCATAGAGTCTTTAAATTGGAACAGCCTATTCGCTTCTGCCACTTTTCTTCCCACATTGACTCATCCTGGGTATTTGACAGGGCGAATGTATGTGGAGATCATTTCTCAACAAGATGAGTTGTTTACATCTTGTTACCAATTCGAAGTAATATAAAAAACAGACAAGAACTATAAGCACGCTCAATAATCACTCCCACCATTAAACGTCATACTCGCTCCAATATTTTTCTGTACACTTCTACTTTGAAAATCTAGGTTTACTGAATTAGGCTAATGCGGGTTAGTATACCCGATTCACATCTAAAATATGCACATATTCGCCATATCTAAAACCCCAGTCAGCTGTTTGGAGATCTTTTGTTGAAAGCATTTGCAAACAGAACGTACAGTCAGCTTTGCATTGCATTGTCGTGTGCTAAATTATATCCATGGTAACGTTTTCAATATTAATGAAAACAAAATACTTATTTAAATAACTGAATTACGAGTATTACTAATCACTAAATCGTAATGTCAATTTTAGAGGAGGCCCGTACCCTGCAGTGGGACGTAAAAGGCCGGTATAGAAGAGTATCTAAATTAAAAAAATCGCTGGATGCATGCTGCTTTCAACAGGTCAATCAGGAAATATTTGTGGAAATACATACATAAATTTACGCCTTTTGCCCAGAAAGGGTAGGCATGGGTGCTACCAGGACATCTAAGTTTTGCCTTGTGTATTCCATACCACGATGTGATAGGGGGCGAGCCTCACCCATATCACGTGAGATCGCCACATCGGATACAAATTTCTGATACCGGCTGATAATAAATAGAAAACTCCAATATCATTGCCCGACCCGAGAGGCCCATAATTATCAATAACATTCATATGGCTTAAGAAGATGTAGCGCATATATTTTTTTCAGAAAATACTCAAAACAGTGCCCGTAACAGAATAATGCATACAAATTAGCATCACGCACAATTTAATGAAAAGAACCATGAGGTATACTAATAAATAGCGTGCATACGTCATTTTCATAGTGGCCGACACAGCACAATAGTCGCACAACGAAATATGGTTTCATTTTGTTTGTTGATATTTATGGTGGAGCATTGTGCAACAGTTTTGTCGGCCTGGTCGGACCTCGTTACCGCGACCCTTGCTGCCTCAATACAATTGCTCCTGATCTCAAAATGTTAACTAACATTCTTTTCTCTCTTTAAGAAGTAAGTTAATTTGCGTTTGTGTATTGTTATATGTACATAGATAGAGATATATCATTGAGTATAATGACGCTTCTTTGTATCCATTTGGTTATGAGAGTTCGAACATCGCGGAAAGATATGCTTTCAGTTGCATTAAGATACTGTGGGGTGTTTTAGTTCCCTACATTTGGATTAGAAATATATTTTTCTGGACAATAATACACAAAGTTTATTTACCGACCTAACTCTTATAAGGCTTTCCGCCGAAAGCGCAAAATCAAATTTGTTACTGTTTATAGTTGTCTAATATATTATATTGTTGTACAAAGAGGTCAATAATTTTCCTCACTTTAAGGTTTAAGGATATAATATGTCATAATTATTTTTCGAAATAAAGTGTGCACAATTATTTACGTTGTATTAATTACAACCAGATGACTGAAATACAATATAATCATAAATATAACAGATGTCCTAGGGCTTTAACATTATGATAATATTCTCCTGTAGCTCACTGATAATAGACATTCCAAATAGTCGAAAAAAATAACGTAGGTACTTGGTACAATAACTTAAAATAACCATCCATTTATCTTTAATATACCTTTACCGAATTATAAATACAACAAAATATATCCAAGAATATTCCGGTACAAGTAAGTGACATGAAAAAAAATTAATTGACTCGTGAACGTAACATTACCAGTTACTATTAATATACGGTCGAGAGCCGGTCGATATCGCACGCCATCTCGCAGATAGCATCTACCGATTGTACGATACACGTCCGACCGAGTCCTACTTCTGGAAAATTTGTTTCGTCATACATTTATTGAGGATTGCACATCCTTTAAAGATTTACTGGTGGTAGGTCTCTGTCATCTGGGTAGGTACTACCGCAATGTCTATTTCTCCTGTGAAACAGCAGTTTAAATGCACTGTTGTGTTTCGGATTGAAGGACATTGCAGCCAGAGTAACTACAGAACATATTGAGGCTTAACATCTTATGTCTCAGAATGGCGAGCGCAGTGGAATTTTGCTACTGTTTATGAGCGGTCGTATCGCTCACCATCAGGCGAACGGCTTGCTCGTCTCGCTATTCATTGCAAAAAAATAGATGAAAGCAGTATTTCTAAAGATAAAAAAACTCTTCTTGTTTTTGTATTATATTTATATCGCCGTACTTAGTGGTTATATATGAGGAGCATAGAAGACGCTTTGTTGAGTTCTGTAAAGAAAGGATTATGAAACTTATATTGCCAACCTTTCTGTTGCTCTTGAAGAAAATAGTACGCTTAAGATAGATTAATTTCAAAGGCAGTAAGGGACGATTCTTCACTCCGTAGAATAGAACACAAAATTCAACAACACGCATAAGAATTTGGACGAACTAAGACCTAAAAATGACCTAAAAAGCAGACGTTAAGGAGGCATTCGATTTTAGAACAATAAGTTTAGTAATATGCAACATGCATACAAATAATATTTAAAGCTACTGTAACGTAAAATAAGCGCAAACAGAACAAATCCTAATTCCTTTATACTTAACGAACCCCGACGCCAAGTCCAAACACACTAAATAAAGAAAATCTTTTATGGTCGCCAAGGAATAGTAAACTTAGTACTTTATACTGTTTTAATTACCACGAAATTCTCCAAATGCCAACGCCGTCCAAATTAACTTCAGCCGTAACAAGACGCTGCGCGTGCGCACCTGTATCCCCCTATCCCCCCTTCTGTAGGACCTCCCCCCTCTCAAAATTCCAGCCGTGATTTATGTCTTGTTTCCTGCTTTTGAATAAGAATGCCCGGCGCGCCTTCAATTCGATGCTTAAGGGTTTAAATAATGTAAAAATTCGCGGTGCCGCCTCGGCTTAAGTTGAAGAAGCATCTTTTAATTTACATTAAGAATGTTCGCCCATTACAGATTGTTTTCTTGTGGTGAATTTTCTTAATGGAATTTAGGGTAAGTCATGCTTAAGTGATAGGACTTAGATTTTAGTAAATAAGTCAGCCCGTTTTGTTGTGAAAGACCAAAAACTTTAACTTACTGTTTTGTAAAGCTGCTGGGAGTCCAAACATTTCTGGTTTATCTGTATCAGCACATATAAGTCCCACTGCAGGGCACGGGCCTCCTCTACAATCGAGAGTACGATTGAGAGTGGTTAGGCCATATAGTCCACCACGCTGGCCTAGTGCGGGTTGGCGGACTTACATACCATAGAAATTTTATAAATCGCTATGGTATGCAGGTTTCCTCACAATGTTTTCCATCACCGTTTTAGTGCGTGGTGATTGACTATCAATACACACATGACTCCGAAAAGTCAGAGGTGTGCCCTGGGATTCAAACCCGCGACCACCGTGAACATGTTGGCAGTCGCGTCTAGTCCGTTTACCACCAGGCCACCACGCACGCATCTAGTTTATCAGTTTGTGAAATATGATTTGTGTTGCTGAGGATGGGTAGTTGTGCGTTCCCTATAATCTTTTGATGCGGAAATAATTCCGGTGAATTAAGGACGACATTTTTGAGGATTTAGAGGCATGAACTTATGGTGACTATCAGCTTGTGAGTTGTCGTTGTTCTAAGCTTAAAAAAGGCGTTTTTCTAAGAATCGTATACATTTATACAATTGTCTGACTAACACAATATACAGATTAAGCTAGTTAGCGAACTGGGACAACTTAAACGCGGGCATAATGAGCTCGCATTGTGACGTCACGGCTCACGACAAACTGTGACTGCCAAAAACGGGCGCACCATGTTGACGCGGCGCAGCGGTACCGTCGGCAAACAACGTGCCGGCATAATGAATTGTTACTTGTTAGGTATTTGAATTTAGCGCGTTTTGTGTGACGTGTTTCCGCGAGGCTGGCGCCTGCATGGCAATGAAGAATGAATTTAGAAAATTTAGTTAGGGATTTTTGTATAGATGGGTGAATAACCAGCAACTTAAAAATCTCTTATCTTGTCCTAATAGTACCAATGCCACTATTTAAAGCCAGAATTGATAGTAGCACGCTTTTAAATGATGCCATCTTAATTTTCTGGTTTTTGGAAATTTATCAAATGTTATTAAACAGGTCTTGAAAATCACATTTTAATTCACTATACCCGAGCGTCCAGTATAGTGTTCAAAATTTTAAGGAATTCATGAGATTTGTAACCTACGATTTACCTAATACTGTTAATGACAACAATTGATCCAACCAAAAATCCGGACCAAAAAAAATTATTTTCTCTTTCCGAACAAAAATTGAATCTGCGACCTCAAGTTTTACTGCAGAATTCCAACCCACTATACTATGAAACCTACTACAAAGAATAATATTAAAGTTTTTTTTACAAAATCACGAAGCGATAAATATAGTTATGCAAAGCGGTGTGACGCTTTGTATGCGCACCGTATTAGCATGCGCCTTATCTGATGCACAGAAGAAAGGCGAATGCGTTAAACGGTAGTTAGTTAAGCACAATTATTATTATTTAGTACGTCGGCGAATAAAGGACACACCCACGCGCGATTCATAGAAACCACGCGCGAAACTTAAGGACATGCTTTTTAAATTTAATGAATAAATAAAAATACACCCAACATTTACATACATAGTCCTGACCACACACTAAGATCGATTATTCTCGGTGCGGGGATCGAACCCGCGGCTTCTCGTTTCATAGGCGGCGTCTAACTGCGCTACGGAGGTTGTTAAAAAGTGTTTCATTGGCAGCGTCTAACCGCCCTGTGCCACAGAGGCTGTCAAAATACGACAGCAACAAAAACCTTTTTTATTTTTACTTTATGTTTTGTAGTTTGTTATTGTTTAAATATATATTACGTTGCAATAAGCCCGCCCAAGTACTATCAACAGATTGCTTTAAAATCTCTCTTTATTTTAATCTCAAAAAATGACACAGTGTTGACGTGACGTTGATGTCTAAAGGATTTCATAAATCATCGTACGTTGTAGGTACATACGCCGGCAGAATTAGAGGAACACGCGTTAAATATTGAATTTCTTAGAAATTATTATAATAACTGAATGTTTTTATTTTTCAATATTTAAAATGAAGCAAAATTTATAATAAATTACTATAATTGAGTAAAAAATACTTTAATTAATGACGCAAATGCAATTAAACGGAAATACAGTAAAATGAAATTTCTGTATTGTCAAATGTAATCGCGTATTTTAAAAACTTACAGAAATAATTTAAGAAAATTAATAATGAGTACCTATTGCTACCACGGGCTCAGATAAGAGTCTGGATATGATCCTTCATGCTTTTAATGACGTCATCAATCATTTTTTGCGACAAATTCTCCCGTTCTTGCACTAACATGAATTTTAATCCTTGGAGGATCTTAGGGGCTTGGTTTCTTCCATTTATCTTTCTTCCGATAACGTCCCATTCGTTCTCTATGGGATTCATGTCTGGTGATCTTGCTGGGCAATCCATTGGCGCGATTTGGGCCTGATTTAAGTATTCGGGAACCATTTGCGCTGTGTGGGGCCGCGCATTATCATGCATAAATAAAAAATATTCGCCTATGGATGGTGCAAATGACAATACATGGGACTCTAAGATCTCTGCGACGTATCTTTGTGCAGCTAAAGACCCATTTTCTATAAGTATTAACTCCGCGCGTGCTTCCAAACATATACGGCCCCATACCAAAATTGACCCTCCGCCATAACACACCTCTTTCAGTAAAGTTTCCTCGATTAGCGTTCTCCTCGATACCTCCAGATCCTCTCCCTTCCTTCTATGCAATTCACAACAAAACTGCTTTCATCACTAAACAAAACTCGGCTCCACTCATTTGTCCAGTCGCGGTGTTGATGAGCAAAAGCTTATCTGGCTACTTTATGTACCACCTCGAGTTTTGGAGCTTTTGACGGAACGTAAGACTTCAGTCCAACTTCATTTAAACGTGTTCTCACTGTACGCTCACTGATATTAACATCACGGACTTCTTGTGACATGTTTCGGGTCTGAATAGCCGTTTGACGACGATTTCTCAAAGTTTTCAGCCGTATAAAATGACCATCCTGGGTACTGGTCCACCGTTTTCTGCCTTATCCTGACATCCGCACATAAGAGCCTATGTGCCTCTAACGTTTAACGTTGAGAAAGACGACAGATGCCGACACACCCAATGCGCGACTTACTGAATCCTACCCTTGACCATTTTCAATCATTGTTACCGCTCTGGCAACTTCAGTGGAAGGTAAGCCACTCATTTTATATCCTACAAGACAGGTAATCTAAAAACAATAACAATAAAAACATCTTAAGTCACATAAAATGAAATTAAACAAAATTTTGTAAAACCACTTGAAAGTGAAAAAATCTTAAAAACACTTGAGAGCGTATAATTAACGATAAAACTCTAAATATCCAAAAATCTTTTTGCAACATATAATTTTTTAAAGGTGCTGAAATATAAAAACAAAGACATTTAAACAAACAGCAAACAAAATTTAAAAAAAAACTAATTTTTGTGCGTGTTCCTCTAATTGTGCCGGCGTGTGTAGTTTGACACCACTCATAGAAATATCTATCTTTGACCAGCATTTGTTGTAGCAGTAAAACCAACAACCAATCCTCTCTACGCCAACAATACCATTCCGATATGATCAGCGCGCGCGCAACAATCGCTCGCCGCAAGATCATCCTCCAACGTAGGTATTTATTAACAATTGTGCCCCGAGATGTGCCCGATATCGCCTAATTACATCGCTTATTTATTATTTACATTGCAATGTTTTACTACTGCCTTTGTTCCCCCGAACGCTGTGTATTTGTATAAATCAGATCAAAGTCTAGACAATGCATGATGCATATGCTTATTTGCTGCGGTTATCGATTTTAAACAATGTTATTATGAAAGGCAGGAGTTTAGTTTTACGTCAGAATTAAGTAAGTGATTGTTAAGTAAGTTTATACACACTTAGACTCCTTCACTTGTGTTTTACCTACTGTCTGTTCGTCTACATACTTCAATGGAGGAAAATTATATTATAATTTTAAATAAAAGTCCTGGAATTTTGACCTATATTCGACCTTACCATACATAAATATTTGTTTTCATAAATTATTAATAAAAAAACGGCACAACATATTTCACACCTCCATCCGCAATAAACAACGAAAATAACCTAAAAACACTGCACACGAGAAGCTTTTTAAGGCTACGCTTAGAGGCCGTAATTTATCCACGCAAACCCTTTTATTTATAGAGCGTACAGTATATAATGTATTCTATAAAACGCACCTGGTAAGTGGTAAGTGGGCTGGAGTATTTTTTACCTTATAAGCTTTAAAACTTGGATCCGGCGGATTTTGCCGGCACCTGCGCCCACTGAAACCCTATTTCTATCGAGCGTGAAATCGTCCCGAAAGCCTCGCCTGTGCGGGCCTCATGTTATTTAGTGCTGTTTAAAATTTATTTCGGTAAATGCTCATAAATGTGTTTCAGTTTAACATATGTGTTTGGAAAAATACGGTAAAAGACATGCTTTGGAAAAGGTCTTCATAATTTGTCTCATCTTTTATGAAAGCTTTTTTTTACATATCTCTAAAAAAGTATAAATCCAATATATTTTTCAACTACCAGACTACGAAAGTGAAGTTCACTATGTCAACTCTGGGGACGAGACTATTACAATACTAATTATAATTAATCTAACCACTCTAAATCGTAATCTTGATTGTAGAGGAGGCCTGTACCCTGCAGTGGGACGTATATGGGCTGATACAGATGCATATTTTAATTACTTAAGATTACATTAAATTATGCAGGCTTTGGAGACTACACTACATTATGTAGTTCCTAGAGACTACACTACATTAAATAAATCATATCTTTCTTGTCGCAGGACGAGCCAGCATCGTCAGGCGACAGCGGCGACGAGAGTGGAAGCGAGCCAGAGTCCCCTAGTGAGAAACTGATCCAGGTCCACAAACAGGAGTGGGCTTGCAATGACGACCGAGAGGTTAAGAGGTCAGTCAGGTTAGCATCGACTGTTGCATGATTCATTTTTTTCTAATTTTGTTTTATTACAAGAATACATGAACAGATTGATGAACGTAAAGTGACGTGCGGATGAAGCAAAGTGCAGAGTGAAAGATGCTGCCTATCTGAGATGCTAGCGTGATTTTTATGGTATATACTATTTTCACGGTTGAGGAGGTTTTTTTTTATATTGCCTGGAAGGCGAGACGAGCCTGCCATTTGCCTGAAGGTAAGCAATACGACTACTCATGAACAGTAGTAAAACCAAACCACACCTTAAATTACGAGTACCAAGCATGCTTTGTATTCCACTGCGCTCGCCATAATGAGACATAAGATTTTAAGTCTCAATTTGTTTACGTTAACTTACTTTAGCTACAATGTACACTGACGTTTAGCGGGATAAATAGACGATGTTGTGGTACCTACTCATATGAGAGAATATGAGAGACCTAATTAAAGCAAAGGTATTTAAATGTTGGTGTTAATTAACTGTGGAGTAGGCACGAATAATTATATCGAGACGAAGCAGAGCCAATCCGCTAGTAATCTATAAATCTCGAAACCATCGATATATCAAATATAAAGCAATAAAAACACGAAACGACCTTATCACATATCCTTACTAATGTATTTAATTAACAATACATTATACGTTTAATGGGCATAATAGTTGAGACCGGGCACAACAAGCATTTTGATCTCAATTACAGATTTTATTCCGAGCACGTACGCCCGATCATTGATAAAAACGAAGGCCGCAGCAAAAAACTTGTAACCATTGCAAATATTTAAGCAGAAACAATTAGAACGATAACTGTTGTTTCTCTGTGCACTGCAGTTTATTTTATTGTGTCCTACTTTTATTTTACTACGCATAAATGCTTTTAAACAAGTGCTTTCTTGTGCAATTGTTTTTTTCGTCGCGGACTCAGGGCGTCGTGTAACTATGGGTGGTGAGATCTGAACCATATTGACGATTGGGGTAACTCATTATGTGAGCATTTGAAAATTTCCACTGGAACTATTGGCCAGCAAGGTCAAAGGTTCACCGCCTACTGAATCTTGGGATAGAAATAACCTAGGCAAATCATTGGTAACAAGTGCGATAATCGCTGAGATTCTCGACGGTGTTAATATAATAACGTCTCCAAAAAAAAATAAAAAATAATAATAAATTATTTATTTCCAGAGAGTCACAACCAGATCACTCAGCGTCAACCTCGGCGACCACTCAAGAAGCGGACAGCAGTAAATCCAGCCAGTCTATGCCGAAGCTCTTGCCCAAGATAGACCTGCCTGGAGGCGCGATGTTGTACCACTCAGGAGTTCTGGCCGGGCTGGACGGCATCAGCAACAACCTTGGACTCGGGAACCTGGCTATGGGGTACCCGCACAGCTTTATATTGGGACTTGCTAATCAGGGACAAGATGGAGGTATGAATTAAGATTGTGTAGAAGTATTATTTTCCGTGAACATAGTCTTGCCCCTATCAGATCATAACACGGAACATACAAGGCAAAATATGGGTGTACTGGTACTACCATGAGAAAAAGACTTGATTTTAGGTATACATGGTTTTAGACAGGAGAAAAAGGGTGATTCAGGGATTTGAAGTTTGACTGCCAGGTCGCGTCATAATTTTTTTTGTTTGCTTAAACCACCTGAGAAATAAATAGAGAGTTTATGTATATTTATGGTTTTAGTCAGGAGACAAAGGGCGATTTGAGAATTTGAGGTTTGTCTGTCATGGGTCATCATAGAATGTTCGTTTCTTGGTCCAGTCTATACAAATTGAATAAAATAGCTTAAAGTTTAGAAAAAACGGGAATTTATTTTAAATCCACACGTAATTTTAAAGCGAGAATTGTATGCCTTAGGATTAAAACCGCGACCTCTATCTCGACAATCAGTTTCACTATCAACTAGGCTATCGCTTAGTTTATTCACTCAATTAAATTAATTTACATTATAATAGGCAAAGGAAAACAAGTTTCAGACTATATTTAAAAGGTTACCATGGACATCCCTGAAATGCCTACGTTCATCAATGGCCTACCTGAGCGAAGTTTAAAGAAATCAATTCATATATAGTCACATACATAGTCCTGATCCCACATTAAGACCTATTAAGTCTTGTATAAGAAACTACTAGAAACATCTTGGTTTCACAGACACCGACTGTGGGCCTCACAAATATTTGTCTCGGTGCGGGGATCGAACCCGCAGCCTCTCGTTTCACAGTCGGCGTCTTACCAACTGCGCCACGGAGACTGTCGAAAGGGAATTATAGCCACTAAAATTCTAAATAATTACCAAGAGTTGCTAAGGAGCACAACACAAGAATGAGCAAAACTAAACATCACCATGAATTACACAGCAATATATGGCATTCCATTACGCTCCCCATCCTGAGACATACGATATGGAGTTTCAATATGTCCAGTAGTTACTCTTATCACAATATCTTTCAAACTGAAACACAACCGTGCATTTACACTATTATTCGGCAAAAGCTTCTCACAAGAGAAACCTACCACCATATAGCAAATCTAACAAGTACATGTTTGTCTCTACAACAACAGCAGCATCATCGTCAACCCAGCCGCAGTTCATAACCATCCCGCTGTCGATGGCGATGGCGGCGGCTGCCGGGACGCAGGGTAACTCCTCCAACGGCTGTCCCGTCAGCGCCTCCAGCGACGACAGCAGCGAGCTGCAGGACCTCAGCACTGGGAGGAAGTGACCTTGGAGCTCATGGTAAACACGGATAATTGTTTCTTATGATTTCACCACTATGGTATTATACCAAAGCAGATATGGCGAGTAAAATCAGCGCGGACTACGTATGCATCTGCCAGGACTGCGGAAAATCAGTACAACTAGAGTAGTGGTGGTTGCCTTTTAGTCATGAGGGAGCATTGGACCAAATTTTTGTTTAGCCAGCCGGTTGATTGATTGGTTTGGTTGTTAGTTAATGCAGTAACAAAATATAAATAAATATGGGGTCTTTCTATATATCAATAAATTGAACATGCTAAAATTATTTTAAGGGTGGCCTTTGGATGACTCTGCAGGCCACTCGGGATGCTTCCAAGGACCACCAATAGTCTGCGGACCACCGGGTAAAAACCACTGAGATAGAGGGAAGATAGTGTTATTACTAGGAGGTGGAAGTAGGAGTACCCGACATAAAAATATTATATTTTTTAGCGGATCACATCTGTCACTGGTAATGGCTTAGAGTTATTTGCAAAAAAATTCTTCACTGAGAATTTCCTAATGTCGGTGCAAACATTTGTAGATAAAAATATGGAATTAATACCTACTTAATAAGAAAGAAAATAGAAAGGGGAGGCCTATGATCTGCAGTAGACATCTTGTGGCTAAAGAGATAGAGATAACGGGAGAAAGAAACATAATATACCGGGTATCTCAAGACTGCTACCGAAAACGAAGCCGAGTGGTAGTTTTAGTGACTACAAACACAATGCAACTAAAAATTTCGCAAAGAAACGCAACAATTGTGTTTTATGATTTTTTAAATATCGTCATATTTGGGTGGTAAATCCATAGTTTTTGCTAAAATAATAATTTAACTCTTTTATACCTTAGAGTCTTTATAAATAAAAGGGTATACACTATTATTTTAGGAAAAAATGCATTTATCACCCAAATATGGTCATAGGAAAAAAATAACAAAAAAAAAATTCGCTTTTTTTGCAACTTTTTCTATTGCATTGTGTCTAAAGTCGCTTAAACTACCACCCGGCTTCGTTTTCGGTAGCAGTCTTGATATACCCTGTATATATTTGAAAGTTGTTAATCCCTAGTAATGTTGAACTCTCCTAATTAATTCCTTATTGTTTAATTCAATACAAATATTAAGGATAGATAATATATTGTAAATTGATATAATGGGGTAGCATATTCATTTGGATAAAAACCCCAAAAATATACTTAGATTAAAACAAAATTAATATTGCGTTTTCCTTGTTTCAGATAATGTGTGAAGGCTGCAAAATTTATTAATCATATCTTATGACCATTTATAACTCTTATAATGTTTACGTACCAAAGTTACTCTGAATTGATTATGCGTAATTTAATAATTGTTAAAGGAAGGTACAAGGTAGATATGGAATAACGCAAGTATGAAAGAAAAGACGGGTTCATACTGCGAGCGAGTAGCGAGTGATTTACGCTCAAAACTTTCTGTATAATAGATGAGAAACTCAATTATTTTAATGATTAAAATGAGTTAAGCGTTTGACCAAATGTTGGAGAGTAAATGCTCAGAGTCAATTAAAATGTTTTGTTGACATTCAATATACTTAGCCTAATGATCGTACGGATTTGCGTCCAGTTCCTATAATATATACAATTTTGTTATTCTATAAAACATATTATAATGTCTCCCGAACTCATATAATGCAGTAGCGTTAAAAGTTAGTAATTAACTTTATTTCTAAAAATAAAATAATGGCAATACGAATTGACTGCCTTTTTCTACAGAGGTATAAAGCTAAGACAATAAACTTAATGTGCATATTAAATAATTTGCGAATTTAAAGCAGATATTAAAAGAAAAAAACAATTTTTATCGTCCTTTTAGTTTTGAAATGAGGTTTTAACATGCCACATGTCTTGCCAAACTTTTAATCAGTGGCTGCTTACATATAGCTCAAGTAAAGTATACTATAAGTAAGACCCACTGGTGGGTTTGGACTTCTGAGTCTGGGATTTAGGGAGGAAAAAAATTGTATAAATCACTCGCTACTAGTACCTAAAGAATGTTAAGCACATTGTTATCACCTCACATTGTTAGAATCAGTATAGCTCATACACATTAATACGCTTTGCGCTTGCCGAGTATCGTAATAATTTGTAATAAAAAATTACAATCATTATGTGCTAGCGGAAATAAATATGCTAAAATTGTAAAAAGCGGTATTCTTATTTATTGTATATGTAAGTAAACGTTTAATATTCTTTGTATCAAAAATAACAACGAATAGCGTATTTTTGTACGAAACAAATTAATAAATGTTTACATTTGAGATGTTATCGCTTAGTTTTTTTTTTAGATTTAATTTCAATAAACACTTGTTTTAAGTGCATTTTATGTTACAGGTACCCTTTTGTCTAGTTTTTTTTTCTCCTACGGTATAAAGTATTTCTTCATTTTTAGTTTTAATTATCTTTATCTAAATCATGTATGGTGTAAAGTTGGAAGGTAATAAGAGCGGAGAGGTACTATTAATAAAGTAGAAACGCAATCTGATATTAATCCAAAAATATTGAATTATTGTTATTCTTAAAAGGTCCTTAATGTTTACAAATATTTTGTCATATAAATCTTACACCAAATCCCTGGAATAGCTCAAAAAATTCCAGCTATTTAACTTATATTTTTTTAAATTATATTTCCATCGGTTTCTCTCCGCTCCCGCGCCTCGCTGTTAAGGCGACCGCAGCCCTACATCATACTCGGACGTTACGACAACGCATTTATTGTCTCTATTGTCAGTATTTCGTTAACTTAGTACATTTCTTAGCGTTCGAACGATTGTAACATTATTTTTTGTCTTACTATAATAAAATGTTCCTTTTTCGTTTTAATTTCTTTTTCGTAATAAAATTATAATAAATACTTGTTGTCTTTCATTTATTCACTTTTAGCTCTGTTATGCTACATTCTTGGTATTTAACAATGTTGAGTATTTTAGAGCAATTTAAGATATTTTTGTTACGTATAATATACAGGGTATATCAAGACTGCTACCGAAAACGAAGCCGGGTGGTAGTTTAAACGACTTCAGACACAATTCAACAGAAAAAGTTGCAAAAAAAAGCGACATTTTTTTTTGTTATTTTTTTCCTATGGCCATATTTGGGTGGTAAATACATTTTTTCCTAAAATAATAGTGTATACCCTTTTATTTATAAGTAATCTAAGGTATAAAAGAGTTTAAATTATTATTTTAGCAAAAACTATGGATTTACCACCCAAAAATTACGATATTTAAAAAATCATAAAAAATAATTGTCGCGTTTCTATGCGAAATTTTTAATTGCATTGTATTTGTAGCCACTAAAACTACAACCCGGCTTCGTTTTCGGTAGCAGTCTTGAGATACCCAGTATGTGTGGCTTGCGATTGAATCTGTGACGTGATTCGTTCTCTAAGAAGCTCGTACCTAAAGTTTAATAAATAACAGTTCCGAAATATATGGAGAGCTAGGAGCTACATTGCATTACACACATATATTTATAATAAATTCATACGAAAAATATTGCTGCACATGTTATACCCGAATTGAGAAACTCTTCATTTTAATAAGTCAGTTAAGAAATATATGCAAAAGTTAAATTAAGTAAGTCGAAAAAATAATCAACAATGTTTGTGAGTTTTTAATTTCTACGTATGAGCAAGTTTCGAAAATGGAATTCTGCTTCATTTATTTTTTCACATCATGTCGCATACGTAATCCAAGTTAGATTTAAATATGTAATAATGTAATTTATAATTTGACGTTATAATTTACAAACATTTGGCTAGCTTCCTTGGCTAAGTAAATGAGGAGTCGGCTTTGGAATAAAAACCGCGAGATAGATACTAAACTAGCATAACTTCGAAAAATCAGAGGTGGGACCTGGGATTCGAACGAGCTACAGTCTCAGGCAGAGAAACTCACTACATACTTTACACAGAGTTTGTATAAGCAATGTAAATTAAAATAGTTTATATCTTTACAATTGTCTAGACTTTAACAAGAAAAATCCTATTTATAAATAGAAAAGAGTATTGTAAAACATAAATAACTAACAATGTCGCCTCGCCAGTTCATTTAAAACCTAGTTCAAAAAACAATCCGCCATTACATATCAGAGCAAAAAGAATCTCGATGCGTTTCGATAAAAACTGTACAAAAACAATAGCTATGGCCGACCAGATAGACTGATCTCCGCGTAGAATAAATTTCAATAAAACCTGTTGACGATAAAAAATATCCATATAGTTGCACGGCTCTCATTATTTTGGCCTCGATTTGAAGTTACGTTTGCTATTTGACAGTTAATAATATGAAGGCGTGCTCGCGATTGGCCGCCAGTCCACCAATAAGATATCGATTGATTGATAATGGACGAAATGTGGACAAGCGCGAAACTGTGGAGTCGAAAAAAAAAAACAGAATTATCGTTGGTTTATTTTTAATATCGTGTTTACTTTGTGGGAGGATCACTTGAGGCTTGAATAGTTCATTCACAAAGCAATACTGAAAAGTCATACGTTTTCTACGCTTTATAAAAGTCAGATTTGGCGAGCTACTTTTTGACTCAGAATTATAATAATTTATATTGACAAATAAAAAACAAAGTACAATGACAAGACACAGTTAAATGTTAAGATTCAATTGCTTATCAGTAAATGAAATCCGTGATATGTAATAGACTCATTGCAAAATACACGACACTTACGTCAATCTTTAAGAATTGAAGATAAAAAATGGAAGATCGACATTATTTGGCATCTGGAATTCACTGATATTTTATTCCTCTCTCTTTAGCCACAGGATGTCCACTTCATAGGCATTCCTCAAGGATCCCCACCTTGAGCTGTTGGAAGTGGCCTCGACTTCCTGTAATCTTTAGCAGGTCGGCCTTCCAACTTGTAGGCGGGCCGTTTGACACTGCGCTTGTTTATAAGTGGCCTCCACCCCAGAATCTTTCGGCTCCAACGGCCATCAGTTCTACGCGCTATATTTCCGGTCCACTGCCATATCAATTTGCTTATACTTTGGGCTACGTCGAAAACCTCTGATAAATTTGGATAGTGAGACTCAACAGCTAACTCACGAAGTCTTTTAAAATATAATAGTATTAGCATAAGTATAGCCAGAATGTTGACGATCATTCCAGGCTACAGTAATACGTAAATCAACACAGTTCATTCAATAATTTAGTAGCCAATGTTACAATCATGATCGACTAATATTTGGTCTAGCTAGTTTAGAGCCGAAGATTCCCCCGTACATCATATCCACAACAAAATACACGAATAATGCTGTCTACTTAACACTTTTTGTGTATTTATGAACAGAGGAACAAATCACAAAGCCAGATTTCCACTACGTCTTTCAACGTAACATTATTTTACAAGTCTCTTTGTTTCATTAATAGCAGGCTTTTAATCTACATGTCCAGGCGATATTTCTTAAAGGACTCATTGAACGCTGCAATATTTTTCGCGTCAATTCCGAGACAAATTAGTTTCGTCTCGACCTTTATCTTGTATATCTAAAGTCTACAATTACTCGCTGTCTACACCCGACCGATGGCGGCGATATGTCAAGTTTAAAATAAAATTGTGTAAAATTGCGAGCGGTGTTTTTAATATTTCGCTTCACTAGGCTGTACAACGTACAATGTTAACATACCGCTGTATGGTCCAGTATTTAGATAAAAATATGCATATGTTGTAATTTTATCGATTCGTAAATATTAATATGATTTTCCTGGAGCTTATATTATCCGAAATAATTGATATTAGACAAAAATATGCCTGTAATGACTTGTAACAATTTTTTGTGGTACGGAAAAAATATATTCATATATTCTTAACCTCAATGGTTTTAATTCGTAAATATGAAAATATAGACAGATGTAAAAAACAATCTGAAATAAAGATTATTATTATTTAGGCCATAAACTTACTTTTTACTTGTGATTTAATTAATAAATTAAAAAAACGGGTGTAGAATAAGTAGAAGCATGCAGAATGCAAGCAGTTTTTAATATTGTTTTACTAGCTTACACGTCTAACTTCAATTTAGACGGTGAAGATAGAAAACTAGCGGCCACGGAATGTCATCGTTAACTTTAAACTTTGGGGAAGCTATAGTTCATTTAATCTGCATTCTTCAATAATTCATTTATCCAATTTTTTTGAAGACTCGCATTAGTTGAATGCGACTCCCAAGTCTAAATATTACTCCTGCAAATAAGTTTACAATATCTTTCGAAACAATAAACAATACTTCAAATTCTTAGAACATGATTCGAATGCAAAGAAGAAACGTCGCAAAATTTCCCTCACCAATACAAAAGATTTTCTTTGCTAATATCTTTTGCTTATTAAAACCCTAAAAACGAATATAAAGGTCATAAGGAGAGGCAAATAAAGATGTCTCAGGTTTGAATTCCGGGTCGGGCAAAGTGATATTGGGTTTTTTATTTATTATCAGTCCGGAGTCAAAAATTCTATCATACCATGCTGCGGAAGACACAAGGCGAAATATGGGTGTCCTGGTGAATTTATGAATGTATGTATTGGACTAATTTGTGTTTTTGGATTTGTGGAACACAGGGTTCGATTCACAGTTGAAAGTTCAGATACTGCGTAAGTTTCGTTTTGCGAAATTTTATATATGGGAAGCAGCTCGACTAGAGCTTCGTTTTGTGCCTGGCTAGTCCTATATCTCATCTGAGAATGCAAATAATCATTGAAATGTCAACGCTAAAGATGACACCTTTGCCCGCCGGGATACAAATGTCTTTATGTGCCTACTATTTATCTTTTCACAGCAGGTGATCTATTTAAGGTCCTAACTCCCAAACAACATTTACATTCCACCCTCCAATAAAAAAAATCGTACGAATGTGTCTCCACGTCATTTGTGAACTCATTGCTCCCGATAAGGTGGCGCATTACGTATGCCGGCCTACCGCCTGTACGTGCTGGCTCACTTGTATGTTCACGCTGATTGTGGGGTAAGCAGATGGGTGTGATTTTTTTTTATTGTAATGCATGGTTAGACGAGCATGTCATTGGCCTGGTGGTATGCGATTCGACCACTCATGGACAGTAGCAAAACCAAACAATACAATCAACTACAAAGCAATGCGTGGCATTCCACTGTGCTAGCCTGAGACATAAGGTGTTAAGTCTCAATATGTCCCGTAGTTACTCTAGCTACGATGTCCTTCAACCCGAAACACAACCGTGCATTTACACTGCTGTTTGGCGCGAGAAATAGACACTGAGGTGGTAACTTCCCAGGTGGTCTCTAACACATGAGACACCAGTAATATAATAAATATTTCTTCTAGTTAATTAGTGATCCCATCAAAAACATCCTGTAAAAAAATTTCAAGTCTCGCAGCTCAGTTTTTCTACCGCAAAAAGTTGTGAGATCCATGTAATACCAAGTCGATTAATTTATTTAGTCCTTGATTAAGGGACGTTCTGTATAAAGTTATTACGTAAGTTATTATCATATCAATATTAAAAATTCTTTACGTTTTAAATAAATAGATCGACTTGGCCAGTAGCATTAAGCATAAATTGTACGACACATTATGTTTTCATGCGATGGCCAAGTTGATCTATATATTTACAACGTAAAGAATTTTTAATATTATTCTGTCTTATGGTTTTTTCTTATTTTTGTAGGTATCAATTTATCACAAATATAGCGGATTTGATTATTAGTGTTCTTTCTTTCATGGTGATTGTTTTCGAGCTAGTTAGTCTATTTATTTGCAAGGTTATCTTTGTCATGTTTTTCTAGAGGAATGTTGTACAGCTTAATGGGTTGAATACACCCTTTCCCTCTTTATACCCCCCTCCTGTTATGCCTCATATATAATATATATAGATACCAATCTACAACTATTATTCCATTATATACGGGTACAACAAATCATTAACTGCAAATGTATCTTTGTAATCCTATACATTTATATGAGATTACAAAGTTATTCACGCAGTTGGTGTATCTAGAAAACTAGACAGAAATTATGAAATGTTTGAATTTTTCCTTACTTTAGATACTAAAAACTAATTATATTCTAAATTTGAAGGTTCTATGTCTGCTAGAAGTGCCTTAGACTTTTGATGATCGGTCAGTCAGTCAGTGAGTGACAAAATTGCGAAAGTTTGACAAGTTATAATTCTTAAACTACTGGTTCAAATTGAATGAAATTTTAAATATACCGTGTTTACACAATGCCTAATTAGTAACTGAAATTCAGGCTTCTTGCTTTAACCACAACGAAGTTATGGGGGGTTGAAAATGGTCTGAATTGCTTCGAGAAAAGGATAGTACGGCTGTGCCGGTTTTTAGCTCGACTTGGAGGGGGCACTGCCGTGCCCCCAGATAGGAGCAAAATTTAAATCTAATACAAAGGGCTAAGTTGAATTGAGGCTGGACTTCATACTTATAAATTGTTGAATGTGTGTATTCATAGTTAAGTTTTTTACAATGTAACAGTGAGAGAAAATTACGAGGAGATACTCGTAATTTTCTCTCTCCATGGCCTCTCTCTCTATATGGCCTAACCACTCTCAATCGTACTTTCGATTGTAGAGTAGGCCCGTGCCCTGCAGTGGGACGTATATGGGCTGATACAGTACAGTACTCGTAAAAAAATCAAGCTATTTGAAATCTACGAACCGACCTTAAGGAAACAAGATTATTTAGACAAACGAGAGGCCTCGGTTTCGTGCCCTGCGTCGGGACATTTTTTATAATAATTTATTCATAAATGTGCGTGTTTTCCAAGATGTTACAAATAAGATTAAGTTCTCTATAATTATTTCAAAGCACCATGACTAGTATAAAATTAGTACTTAAGTTTAAAGGTATATGCCTTTTTTTACCGAATAAAAACATATATTAATAAGTATTTTATCAATTTTTCTTTTTAAATAAATTTATATATTTTGAATTTTTCATTTCTAATATGATTCCATTATTAATATATACTCTATATTTAGAGTATGGATGTTGCAAATCCAAAAGTCTCACGTAATGTTTAATACCAATGACAGTCAGGACTGTAACACTATTGAGTATATTTATCCATTTCTTGCGCAGCCCGTTTAAAAATGTAACAGAGACAAGTTTACACATTCATCTAGTTCCTTCAACAGCCTTCAGTAAAACATTAAAGAGAACCAATTACACTCAACTGACAAATGACTGTAATGAACGTGTTCGGTATTTTAAAGGGTGGTTTTTCTAATTATTTCCATTAACATGGCAAATAATAGCTATAATTAATGCAGAGTAAACGGTTAGACAGGTTCTAGTTATGCTGTTACGATAACTGTTACTAGGCGTTGGCAACAATTTAAAAGATATTTATTTTCGCCAATTTAATGTAACACTAACTGAAGATAAACTAAGACAACTGAGGATACGAGTAATCTGTACCTGTATCAGCCCATATACATTCCATTGCAAGGCACGGGCCTCCTCTACAATCGACAGTACGATTGAGAGTGGTTAGGCCGTATAGTCCACCACGCTGGCCTAGTGCGGGTTGGCGGAATTCCGCCAATAAACAACCGCCAAAAATCTATGGTATGTAAGCACATAACATAACATGAGATTTTTACTGACCGATCGAAAGTTACAACTAAGCTGGTGTAGCGTTGGTTAGCTATTTGTGACACAATGGTATCAACGCAGCTGAACCCAGTATAAAATTCGGGATTGTTATTAGAATTAAATTAATAAACTACTGGACTAGTCTACAGTGTGTACTATGTGGGAGGTTTTAGTCTTGTTTAAAAATTCTTTCATGAATGTCCTTACAAATCAAGTAAATCTTTATTATAAGTTTTTATAACTACTATCAACATAATTTCTCGCTACACTACCTGACTTACCTGAAAATCTTTAAAAAGCCCATATTCCCCTTACCGCACAGTGTAAAACATAATTGTCCGTATAACTGAAAGTCAATAAGATGTTAGGACAATAACTTAAATCGCCGAGGCCAGGCAAAATGGCCGAGTTGTTTGTCCAGCAATCTTGGAACGAACACCGATACGGCTATCTCGAATCGACTCGTCACTCCATCACACCGTGGCTGGGCTAGTTTGCAAACCTAATTCCAGCGCATTATACATACAAGTGGGCATTAGTAATTTATTAGGCAGCGACGGAGTGAAGGCGGCCTACTGTTTCGTGTTGGGTGCTTAAACAAGTGAGAAATAGATTATATTTGGGAGAAATTAATTCTAATAGACAGTGGCCTAAGCCATATCAATTGGATTGTCGATTTTAGTTAAATTTTAGTAGTAGTTCCTCGCTGTATAGTACTTGAATATGCCTTACTTTTGATATCAAAATTACAACGCTACTGTATGAGCCCACATACGTCCCAATGCAGGGCATGGGCCTCCTCTACAATAGAGAGTAAAATTGAGAGTGGTTAGGTGGTGGTTACTATAAATATAGTTAAAGCTAATTATTGATTCTTTGAACAGTGAGGCAATACATTAGGAAATATGCATTACTTATGTAACTTAATAATCCAGGAAGGTGGTATCCACGAAAATATCGCTCGCTCAATCCCTTCTTCTCCCCATCCTTGATTATGCGGATGTCAGTTATCTTGATGTCACTGAGGAGCAACTTAATAAACTTGAGCGTCTTCAAAACTTTTGTATCAGATTTATATTTGGATTACGCAAATATGATCATGTTTCCGATTTTCGTACAAAGCTCAAGTGGCTACCAATAAGGCTTCGCCGGAATACACACATTCTTTATCTTCTCTATAATATACTTTTTAATCCCCTCACTCCCTCATATCTCAAAAATCGCTTTGAATACCTTCATGATACGCATTCGAGGTCTCTTAGGTCATCGGAGAACTTAAGGCTGAAAATCCCTGCGCATTCCACTTCCTTCATAGACAGATCTTTCTCCGTACAAGCTGCCAGGTTGTGGAATGCTTTGCCAGTAACGGTGAGACGGGCTAAATCTCTGCCCATCTTTAAAAAATCGGTTAAAGAACACTACTTTCAGGTTCTATGAAGATATTGGACTTGTTCACATTTTCCTTTGTTTATTATTTATTTATATCGCTTTTATATTTATTTTTTTATATTATTTATGTATATATACTATATGTGTATTTTGTGTATTATATGTTTATTCAACACATATATGTATGTTTATATATAAACTTAATAATATTATATAAATATTAGTAATATTACTATATAAATTGAATTATTCGTACACCTGAAGCCCCAACGTTACGTTCTTATCGTTTATCCATCCCATGGTTGTCTGGCAGAGATTGCTTCAAGCAATAAGACCGCCACTTGTGCATTTTTTTTTCATGTTGTTTTGTAATTTTTATGTATATATCCATCCATCCATCAGCCAAAATGTATATATGGTGTACAATAAAGTGTTAAATAAATAAATAAATAAATATAACTAGACAAATTGTAGAAACAATTGTACGACATTCAAACTGTTATAAAAGGCTGAGACAATAGAAATTAGTCATCGTGAATCCATCCAATATTTTTCTCATAATGACAGCTTCCGTGGCGGAGTTGGTTCGATCTCCGAACCGAGACGAATGTTTGTGCGGCCCTCAAATATTTCTTAGAGGTCTGGGTGATTGTGACACCGAAATATCTCTCGCAGTTTCTGATACCTACCAAGCATGACTTAATTGATCTTAATGTGGGGTCAGGATTATGTATGTAAATGTTGGGTGTATTTATTTATTTATTTTTGGATCTTTATAATATACTAAATATTAATAAGAAAAATGGACCCAAATCCAAAACTATGTTAATCCCACATCAAGCCCCAGCATAATGATTGTCCGAAACACAACCGAAGTTTAACTCGATAGGGGCAGGACTTCGCTCGCTGTTTACCCTCGTTCAAACTCCCAGCAAAACTTTCAATTACACTATTTGCAATACAGACAATAGCACAATAGAAAGGGTAGAGTATCCTACCCAAAAACTCATCACTGTAACTTGTTTACTTTTGTTCTCATATTTTCGCTACCAATGGTTGGCAGAGATGATTTTGAACCCAAATGTAACAGTGACGCCGGACTAAAATTCAATACTAGAAGCCTGATATAGATTTTTAGACCTAAAATTAAGAGGATAATAATTGTTCAACCATGTTTTTTTTAAATTGAATGGACGGCGAGACGAGCATAGCATTCTGCTGATGGGAAGAGATACGACCGCTCATTGACAATAGCAAAACCAAAGAACACCATGAGTTACAAAGCAATGCTTGGCATTCCACTGCGCTCGCTATCCTGAGACATAAGATGTTAAGTCTCTATATATCCAGTAGTTACTCTGGCTAAAATGTCCTTCTAACCGAAACACAACAGTGTATTTACACTGCTGTTTGGCGGGAGAAATAGAAATTATGGTGATACATACCCAGGTGGCCTCTTACACATGAGAGACCCACCAACAGTAAAAAATTTGGATTTGAACCTAGTTTGTCACGATTCACTGCTATATCAGGAATGCTACCGAAATCGAAACCAATTCATAGTTTTAGTGACTACAACACAATGCAACGAAAAATTTCGCAAAAAACGCTTTTTTGTGATATTATAAATATCATCGTGTTTGTGTGATAAATGTATAATTTAATTATAATTTAAACCCTTGCGTACCACAGCGTCTTTAAAAATAAAAGGGTGTACATTATTAATATTGTGAATGTTGTACACACCTTTAATAGGCATGTGCATCAGCACTATATTTAATAAGTGTTTCAGTTAATTTTTAATGCATATGTTGTTGGTGTGTCTTTATTAAATAAATAAAATAAAAATAAAAAATATAAATAGACCTATGTTATTTCAAAACAGTCGTAGCATGCAGACCGCTTTCAACTTAAGTCCAACTTACACTTTCTCCAACTAATTAGGAAGTTGTTAATGATCTTATAAAAATAAGCTAAGCTATATGACTACCTACATTATTATTGTTGGGGTAGCAGTACCCACGCTTTCTCCCTAAGTACGTCTCAACCCGGTTAGCTATGTATTTGAGTCGGATATGCGTGTGGCCGGCGATCGAATGCATTTGCTAAGAGTACTCGTGAGTGTCCACATAGCCTCGACTGGTTTACCAACATCTGCGTGATTTAGAAACGTTCTATGGGGATCAATATAACGTTGATTTATTTCCTTATAAAATATGTCTTGTGAATTCAACACGAATTATTGACGTATTTATGTTATAACAATGCTGACATGATGTATGTCATCACTTGAGCAAATATGACGAAATTATTAAGAACCTGAACGCTGTAAAACAGAAGACAGTATATTCATAAAGAATACTACCCCTGAGAAACGAGAGTTCGATCCCCGCCCTAAAAGAAATGTTTGTGCGGCCCACAAATAATTATTTCCAATGTGTGTGAGACCGAAAAGTCTCTACTTTTATTTTACTTCTCCTGTGAAAGCAGATACATATATGTGTAAATTTTAAATAAACAATTTATCATTCGTAATTAATTAAAATTATAGACGTATTTTCATGATGATCATAAAATTACTACAAAATGTGTTAAGAAATCAATCGTTACAAGAATATTCAGAAACAAATAATTGATATCCCGACCACGAAAGAACTAATCCATCCGTCATTGACTATTTATACTCGCTATAAAAAAATAAATCTTACAAGTCACATGTAAATCTATCAAACAGCGGAAGCAACGTCTGGAAAACTTAACGACGGAATATTTTATTATATTTTCCTCCCAAAAGGACAATGTAAGAAAAACTGCCATTCAAAATTCATTGTGGCCGGCGCATGATCATTTTGCCAATGGACGCACTATGGCCACATTATTTTAATAATGGACACCCTATTTGGAGCAGGGCGTCATATTTGAGTAGGGTGACGGCACGTTATGGGAAAATGTGTTGAATACTGACAGAGAATTTCCTTGTAGATAAACGTCGTTTGATAATAATTGTTCGTTGAATTTATAGAAGAAAAATCCGTATGCAAAACTTTTCTTAGAATTTTCCACAGAAATTTCAAAGGTTTTTAAGTGTTAGATAACACATAATTTAAGGTCATCTGAAATGTGTGGTACACATAACCCCAAAAAACTTAATTTGTAAGTTATATAAATAAATTTTGGACCTGTCTTTCTATCACGCTCCTCTCTTGCTAAGTTTCAAGTCAATTCCGAATTCGCTTAACTCGGGCCTTGGGTATTGCTGTAATATTAATTAAAATCGATATAATTCCTTTAATTACACGTACGTTTGGTCACAGTATGCTAGCGTTTAGTATGCCCGCACACGCGGCCGCCTAAAGCGTAGTATCCGGTCCGCTTTTGGCGCGCGGTTCGACTGCGCACGCGCCGCGCCGCCGCCCATCGCAATGCCTACGTTTTCATAACCAATATCTTGAAACTACTTCGAAGTAGTGTACGAGACATGCTGCACAATAATTTTCCTTTGTCTCATATGTGGAATTGTCTTTTAGGATTTATAGATTATTTTGAACAATGAGACTGCTCTATCTATATTATATTTGTGTTTCTTATTGTTTTTATATCACAATGGTTGAAAAAAAAACAAAACAATAAGAAAAAAAAACAAAATGTAATTAGTTATTATTTTAACCGTATGTTGTATAATAAATTATTTCTCTTTATAGTATGTTTACTGCTAAATTTCGAGTATGTTGTGACAACCTATAAATAATTATTACACTTAATTATAATATAATATGTATGAAAAAGTAATTGATAATTTAGTGTAAACAATTGTTGGTGACCAATTCAATGAATAAATAAATCATCATCTTAATCGTCCATTGCTATGCACGGGACTCAGGATCAGGAATTCATATAAATCAAAAAGTAACAAGTAGTAAGTTACTGGTGGTAGGTCTCTTATATGTGAGAGGCTGCCTGGGTGGGTACCACCGCAATGTCTATTTCTCCCGTCAAACAGCAGTTTCAATGCACTGTTGTGTTTCGGATTGAAGGACATTGTGGCCAGAGTGGCTGCTGGACATATTGAGACTTAACATCTTGTGTCTCAGGATGGCGAGCGCAGTGGAATGCCAGGCATTGCTTTGTAGTTCAAGGTGTTGTTTGGTTTTGCTGCTGTTCATGAGCGGTCGCATCGCTTACCATCAGGCGAACGGCATGCTCGTCTCGCCATTCAATGCAAAAAAAAAAAAAAAAAAAGTAAGTTTTACGAGTACAAAGCAACCATAAGTATTAGTCGTAGTACGGTATTTGTTTGATGTTAAATCTCCAGCTTATATTTTACCGGCGGTCAAGTAAACTATCCAAAAATTTCCCATCAATATATGTAACTAATTCGCCGATTCTTTTTCCATGTTGATCATTTGCTATAACTACCATGATACCGTAGTTTTAACGTTACTTATTTCTCATGCGCTTTGTCTCCCCGCATTCCGCATGCTCTGCCAATGGAGATCCTTCTCGTCTGCTATACAATGTTGGCTATGCGCTGCTGATTAAAAAACACGCAGACATATGTACTTACCGCTACGTTACGTTTAGTGCAATCTATTCGCGCCCCTATTAAGTATTGCTGGTATTTTGTTGATTAAACAGCCTCCAAGAAAATTTTCAAAATTACAAAATAATATCAATGCTAAAAGTGCGTGGTGGCAAGTTGGTAAACGTACTAGACCCGACTACCAACATGTTCATGGTGGTTGCGGGTTCGAATTCCAGGGCACACTTCTGACTTTTCGGAATTATGTGTGTATTAATAGTCAATCAATACGCACTTTAATGGTGAAAATAACATCGTGAGGAAACCTGTATACCATAGCGTCTAGCGGTTTCTATGGTATGTAAAGTCCGCCAATCCGCACTAGGCCAGCGTGGTGGACTATATGGCCTTACAACTCACTCTGGATTGTAGAGGAGGCCCGTGCCCTGCAATGGACCTATATGGGCTGATACAGATACAGATATAGAATATCAATGCTACGGTCTTGAAACACCTATGACAACTCAAAAAAATTACTCACATATTACTGCCATTATTCTCTATCAACTAAAATGACAAACAATTTATTATAATAGCAATTATGATAGCAATAGCAAATGTCAATCATCTATCGATCCGGCGACGTAATAAGGCAACCGATCCCACCTTAATAAGGACAGGGATCCAACGAACGAGAAAAAAGCTAAAATTATGAGATGGACTGATGGTGTTACGGGGAGAGCAAAAACTGAGGAGCACACATGCACGGTACGACACCGCTCGTAAGAATCGAGTTGTGAGTAAGATCTTGTTTACAATGTACGATAATGTCGTGTCGGAGTCGTGTCGTGACGTTTTGTTATCCATCTTTTGCATCTCGCTCTTTTTTAACGGCACCATCCACAATTGAACAGAATCAAATAGTCTACTATTCTGCGGATTGGTAGTCAGTAAAATGCTTAACTATATTCCACATGGAATGTTTAGAACGGCAACATTTGTATTTGGTGAATAATTTCGATATTTATTATCTTTTTTTTGAAACAAATATTATTGTATATTTTATTGTATTGTATTGATTTTTACACCCACATTGTAGCTAAAGCTAAGATTACCTAACGTAAAGTTTTTTTTAAATATTTTACTGTAAATACGTATAAGAATCGTTACGTATCCGTGTCGTAGTCTGTAAAACACAACATCAATTGTAGATGGGCAGTCATCGTTTGTTGACGGTACAGGAGGCGTAGTCCTGTCTCCCGTCGACCGTAGTAAGTACACACGGGGGGATATTTACAGTATTTACAATTTTACTTAATTTTACAATGAATCAATATACTTTTCGTCTCAAAATAAAAATGGTATATCATGATAAAATACGTAATTTTATCTTAGTTTTATCAAAATTTTAAAATAATATTTTAACGCAAAAATATGTCAAAACTGACATAAGACACTACTATCGTCAACTTTCTCACAAAAACACGAAACTCGAAAACCAAAAAGACACCCATAGATGAAAATATAATGAAAAATGCCCTCGTAAGTCACGGACCGGGCACGTAGCATATAATATTCAAGGTACGCGTCCTGGCAAAAACTGGACGCTACCATTTCAGTCCGATGCCGTACTACCCCGTTTATTACGAGAGACCTTATGTTAATTACAATTATTCACTACGAACGAGCACATCACATACGATACGCACGGCAAAAACTCAAGCTATACAATTTTAATGCGCCCGCAGGAATTTACGGGAGATTCCGCGTGGCCTATATGAAAAAAGATGTGTCGTCGGAGTGTGCGGCGAATTTTGATTCGTACGCGATAGTTCGCCGCGAGCGAGATGCTTTCGAGAAGTTACGCGATTATTGTACTGAAGGATTGTTGGTAGTGGATTTTACTACGTTTATTGTATACTTTATTATTTGATTGGAATTGTATGAGAGTTGCATAAATCGAGTTGCATATTTTTGCAATTTTAGTAAGATTTGGTTTACTCTCTTTCTGTCGACCTATTCAAGAGCTTTACAAAAAGAACTGTTATAATTATATGAAATTATAGCATACCTATAAGCCGACTATACAAAAATCTGCGTCTTGTGTCGCAAAAATTAAGCTTCGTGACTTTTCAGATTCAAAGTACTAAGAAAAAAAAAACAAATATTAGTTGACTATGGAAACATTTCGTTCAGATTTTCGGTCTCTGCTATGATACGTATGCCGCCTTATCAAAAAATATATTATTGACATAATAACTGTATCCGGCCAAACCTCGCTCTTCTACTCAAACTACAACAATTTCACCCAACCTTTAGCATCCTCATAATCCTGTATTATAAATTTCCATAAAATACCCTCTCAAAACCAACTCTACACAAAGAAAATTTCTCTCAAGAACTTTAAGAACAGAAAATTCCCGCATGCAACATCTGAGTTGTGTCAGTCCGTAGTTTCATAAAAGGGGTGGGACACGCCCCATCCCCCCTCCCCTGTATCGACATGTCCCGTTCCACTCGAGTACTTTGTATATAATTTAATTTTTTACTTGTATATCGAAGATCTGTCACGTACAAAATGACAGCCATGTGTATGGATAGTTTTATTTGTTTTCTAGGAGAATTGGTATAGTTGGTAGCTCACTGGTGTGATAAATCAAAGGGCGGAGATTCGAACCCTAGGCATACACTGACATTGTGACTTTTCAAAGCTTATTATTTATAAATTTATAAAATAATTCCACACACAAAAGAAAAACAAATAAAATAATTGAAAATCACATATAAAGTACAAGTGGCGGTCTTATCGCTCAAAGGCAATGTCTTACAGACAACCATGAAGTTACGTAGTGAATTATCACTAATTGTAATAGTGAAGGATATTATTTTGAACTGCCAACGCGCACTTGGTAAGCGTTATCTCTGATACAGAAAATTCTCAGACTCAATAGCAGGTAGATACTTTTGGTTGCTGTAATAATAAGGAAGTAAATATCAATTGAAGATACCATACATCATAGCACATCATGTGACGATAACCCTTAAAATATTTTTAATACCCTTGAATTACTTTATAAGATAAATTTTCCATACTAGGCGCTTATTAAGTTTAACATCTTGTTTTTTTTTTATTTACAAAAATGTCTTGTACTTCTCTTTTCCTTTACAGGATCCTGGATATTTGAACTCACACGTAGTAAATACAATTGACTATTTTTATCTGAAGAAAATAATACATACATTTGAAATTACATCGGTCAAAAATTAAACTTTAACATACAGAATAACATTTGAATGTATTGAAAGAAATTCATTCGGGTTGTGCACCGCATTTTCCTTGTTCGGTTACCAAGTCGAACACTTAGTGTGATTTTTCAGATTGGAAAAATCATTTATATTCCGATAGGACAAACGTTTTCATATTTGCCTATAGTGGTCCCAATCCCTGTGGTAATTACATACAAATCACACTTATCTCAGTAAACATTTAAAAGCTTTTAGCGATAAGGCCGCCTTTTGTTCTGTACGAGTTCTGTACCACGAGAAAATTCTCGGTCCACAAACATCCAGACCCGAGACAAATACTTGTGGGCCTCACCAACATTGGTCTCAGTACGGGGATCGAACCCGTGGCCTCTCGTTTCACAGCCGGCGTCTAACCAACTGCGCCACATACCATTACATAATAGCTTCTTCGCACCATATATTTATCACGCTATATTAATATATAATGTATAAGCGATATATTCATTAACTGTAACTACAAATCCGAGATCAAACCGACGACCTGTCACAGCGCATTCAGCTGTTAATCCACTAAGCCGGGACGCTGTTCTGACGTCAAACAATGATACTCTTGTCTGATGTATAAGTTTGGTTAAATCACTTGATTTATTGCTAATTACCTATTGAGAATGACTTGGTTTAGTTTGGAAGGATTAGAGTTTTGATAGACAAGATTCTGAATTCATAATTATCGTCATCACAACCAAATCGACAAACGTAGGATCTGACCTCCGACTGAAGGTAAAAAAAGTTGCACAAAGAGGTAGAATGCAAAACGCATTCTTCGTTTTCATAAGGTCGTTGTGCAAATCTTTAGGAAAAAGACAAATGACGAAAGCATTTTCTGTAGGCATTTACAGTCGAGGAAATATAACATACTGCTGATGAATTTTATGATAGTTTCTGGATCAGCCCATATACGTCCCACTGCAGGGCACGGGCCTCCTCTACAATCGACAGTACGATTGAAAGTGGTTAGGCCATATAGTCCACCACGCTGGCCTAGTGCGGGTTGGCGGACTTACATACCATAGATTTTTTATAAACCGCTATGGTATGCAGGTTTCCTAACGATTTTTTCCTTCACCGTTTTAGTGCGTGGTGATTGACTGTCAATACACACATGACTCCGAAAAGTCAGAGGTGTGCCCTGGGATTTGAACCCGCGACCACCGTGAACATGTTGGCAGCCGCGTCTGGTCCGTTTACCAACAGGCCACCACGCACTTTTATGATATTTTATGATAGTTTATTCCTTTATTATTATTTAGTTCATTGCTAATTACGTTCATACGATTGTACAAGTATTCAGTAGAAACCGATAATTGTTGTAGAATGTAGGTCAATTTATGCATAATTGGATAGTTTGGCATACTCTGTGGCTTTATAAAATGTTTAAAAAGCACCGGAAATAAAGGACTTGCCACACCAAGACAGATCTCACAATTTTTTTTTAAAACTTGATAATGTAAGCCTGAAAATTCCCCCAGGATGTTTTTGCCCAAAAAGCCAGAACTAATATATTTAAAAGCTTTTAGATATATTAGTTCTGGCTTTTTGGGCAAAAACATTCTGAGGGAATTTAACGTTAAACTATTTTGCAGACATTATTGTTTATCTAAAACCGCCTTGTAAATTATGAATTCGACCGAGGGCTGTCATTACTTATTCTATTTCCTAGGCCAATCAATCCAGGCAACCTAGATCCAGGCTAGCGTGCGCGGAAGGTCAGCCGGCGGCGCGGGCCAGCATACAGATGCGCAAGGGCGATACTTTCCTACGTCCGCCGGACGCGCACCGTTGCTTAGGCCTAATTCGGAATACGCGGTTGTGGTTTGTTATTATTGATTTTTTATTTGTTAATAGCATTATTATCGTTATAATTGGAGGCTATGTCTGGTAGGGGATATGTGGGGTCATATGATGTGATTAATAAAGAGGATTGTAAAATACTATACAAATGATATTGATTCTGAGATCACAGAACACAATGTGGGGAACCCCGTCATAGTTAAAAGGAAATCAGGGATTTACATATAAAATAGGATTATATTTTAACAATCGATTCTCGCCGATTCAATTTCGTCATTTTTCTGAAAACCTGAAGTACACAGGATGAATTCGAAAGAGGGCACCTTTGTGTGATTATGACGGTGTTTCCACATGATGGGATACAAATGTCCATCAACTAAAAGGTGAAGCCATGACACATCTGCGTGCACGAAATGAGCCATTAAACAATGAAACAATATCATACTTATAAGGCGAGTAACTAAGCGTAATTAATTCTTAATTTATTCCCTTTATATGAAGGGTAGAAAATATTTAGAGGGGTAATATGTACCGATAGTATATTATGTATTGTTTTGCCCTAAGTTATAAATTAGAACCACGCCTCCATCAAAAAATTATGGATCCCTAAAATAAATTGTGAGAAATCAATAAAGAATTTTAACTCATTTGTGACAGTTTGTCCTTATTTAAAAAGTTTTTGTGGTATAGATAAAAATAAAGCAAGTCTTATTCTGTTTCTTAAATGTTTTGTGAAGCGTATATCCCAGGAGTTGAACGGATGAAACTCAAAATCGTAGGTTCAATATATTTTAATATGTTAGATGGACTATTGGCAAAACTTATCATAAAAAAAAATTATGATATCTTTTTATTTGTCTCCGATATGATAATTAGCTCGCCCTCTATCGCATCTTAGAATGGAAAGTTAAATTCGGTTAAAAATATATGGCCCTTGCGAAACCTTCGCCTACTTCGTTGTAGATATAGAAACGTTAATTTCTTAATCTAACCAATGATACAGTTAGATTTAATTTATTGAATATTTGAGTCTATATTTAAAACTAGGCAATCTGGTTTATCCAATTTTTCGATGATTCCGCTTGCTTTTCACAACTTTAGGCATAAAACGAATTTAAAATATCTGGCCTATCACATGTTTATTTAATTAAAGGCGAAACAACAGCTAAGTCGAAGCGGGACGGCCATAATGAAAACGCACGTGTCCATCCGCCAGATGGCATTGTTATGCAATCGGCGCGAAAGTAACTGTCTTGGGACTTCCTGGCGCGCCGGAAGCAAATGTGTTATGCGCACTCTTGACTTCTGCACACGTATTCGGTCAACGGTGGTTTGAATTATGATTGACAGCGATCCCCTCGTTCTTGGAAATCGCTCGCGGTTTGTGAGAAAACTAAGGGTACTATGCCTGTGTGTCTTGTTTGTATTGAGCGAATAGATAAATTTTAATCCACTCTGATTGCGGTGTTGTCTTTTGAACTAGGTAACTGAGGGGAAAGTAACAAGTGGGATACATTGAACTGAGAAACAGCATTACTCGTGTATACGTCCCTCTGCAGGGCACGGGCCTCCTACACTATCAAGAGCACGATTGAGGGTGGTTAGGCCATATAGTTCACCATGCTGGCTAAGCTGGGTCGGCGGAATTACATACCATACAAATTCTTACAAATCGCCATGGTATACAGGTTTCCTCACTCTATTTTCCTTTACCATCATAGAACGTGGGGATTAACTATCAATACACATGACTCCGAAAAGTCAGATGTGTACCCTGGGATTCGAAAGCGTGACCACTATGAATGTGCTGGCAGCCGCATCTGGTCCGTTTACCGACAGGCCTCTACGTACTTTTAATCGCCTTGAAACATGAAAAACATAAGGCAACGAAAAGATTTGCGTCATCGGTTATTCTTTAAAAGCACATCGAAATTTCCCTGTCATAAAGTATTCCCTATAATGTGTCCCTTCGCAGTTTAAGTTAGCGATAGTTTTCTACAATATATTCATCTGTTCTCTTCTTACTAAGAATAAAAACGTAACGTCAAAAGCCAGAAATTGGGAGCTTTGAACTTGATCTGTTGACTTTTGATGTGTGAATCCATCTTATATAAACTAGGTCAAGTCTCTCTTATTTATTTAAATATTAATGAGTTAATTATATACGTAACATATTCACTATGCCGTGCAGATTGTGTCATAGATTGCCGAGACATTTTCTTGATTAACGCCTAAGATTGAACCGACGGCCGACGGATCTGTGTTATGTTGATTATATTATGACGAAAAATATCACTATAATTAAAATTAAACTCGTATAATCTTTTGGTAATAAGACTATTATGTTTAAATCTGGGTTTTCGGCCGTCTTTCACAAAAACCGCTCACCACTTAATTTGTTCTATTTCACTACACAAAATAATTGTGTAAAATCGCTTAAAAATATTACCAATCTCCTGATAATAGATTAATATAATTATAATGATATATTAACGAGAATATTTAATCAAAAATCATCACACCTTTATAGGCTATTTACTGAGTCATTGTTACCGCATGGTATACCTATCGATTAAAAATGACTAAGATATCTTTCGCCTGAAAAACTCTGGATATTGTGTACTGTCATATTTTCAAACAGTAGAGGTGTAATATTATTTGTTTTATACTAGTTAAGTCCTTGAAAAAAACATATAAAAGTTCCGTTCATTAAATTCAACACAGCTTATAACATTCCAACTAGTCAGAACATTTTCGTAAGCCTGTCAAGTTTTACCTATCATGAAATATTACAAAGATGTTTGCACGTCCGAAAGAATATGTGTGCACAGGGCCAGTTTCAAAAATATACTATGTAATTACGATGTGTAGTATGTACCGCATTAGTGGCAGAATATGCGTGTCCGCCTTGTATCGACTGCCATATTCAATGTGAAAACTTGTCATAATGACTGGCGAAAGTATGTCGCGTTTCGGGATCAAACAATGGATATCGAGAAGGCTGGCCACTGACTTCTTTGAAGACAACGAACACAATTTTCTCAAACGAGAACCCCGATTTTGGGCCCAACCCAACAAATTTTGGTCTACGAATGAAATATGTTTTAATAAAAACTTTTTAATATGTAGTTACTCAATATAAATCTTCTTATTCTTACCATCAATGGCCAAGTGCAAAAGACATTGTTCCAACTTTTCTCCTTTGTCCGTTATTTAGTATCCCAATGTTCTATAGAATAGTGACGAATAATCATTTTTCGTAGGCAAATGCTCCATTTGGGTAGCACTATACTTACCACTCACGGAGGTCACCGCCACACTATTGTGAAAATCGCAAGACTCATTAGAGTTTCAGAGAATACCGTACCAAAGCATGATAATACGCCAATTCAACAAGAGAATTACAACAAATATTCAACTATCAAATGCAGCACAACCTTTAAACAAACCAACTGACGTCACACGCGTCATACGTCACAAAACTGAATGGAAACAAACAGACACCATTTAAACACTATTACATAACGACACACAACATTGAACTGGCCATTTCAGAGTGCGAACCAAAAAAGAAAATTCCCACATGTCTTTATGGGGCATCCGTAGCGGCCGCCTACTTAGGTGCCCTGCCTTACACAGATGGGCGACCCAGCTAAATATGTAAGTGTGGCATCGACTGTGCCTTGATTATGGATCGGATCCAAAATTATGGCAATCTGGTTGCATGTATGGCTGTTGGTCTTGCTTTCCACGTCTGGGCCGGGGGGTTTTCTCGCTTTGTTTACGCATGAATGAAATGACTCATTAATGCGTACTAGGAGTCCAAAGTTGGATGCTTGGACTCTGACACGTCTAGGACTCAGTTTTATGACTCGACAAGCCCATGTATCGGCGTTTAGCATGTCCTAATAAGCTACGTACAGCTGCTCTTCTGAATGGATTTGTTTCGTATTAGAAGTTGATAATTTTCCCATGGGACGTAGCTATGATAACAAAGACTTGTATGGGATTATATGATAATACGAATAATTGATGCCTAAAGTAGGAATTGCTTTCGTAAATGTAAATACGTTACGTATCATATCGTGTCACTAAGCAAAACTATCGGCGCTTACATGTGCTGCCGCCCTCTACATACCACTCAGAAAACGAATGTTTTCCTGCAATAACAAAAATATATTGTCTTTTTTACACCAACGCGAATAAATAACTAGTGTACTTGATTGTAAGTTTAGTAGAATCTAAATAATATCTATACTGGCAAGGGATCTTATTTCGTTGGATAACCAAGAACAATTTTCCACCATCTTCTACCGTGGTTGGTATCCAGACGGAAGCGAAAATCCTTTCCACCGATTTTTGAATTTGCAACTAATTTAAAATCTTTTTTATTGAAAGAAATGCAACATTCATAAACTCACGCCTTCTTCACAGAAGGGATAGGCAAAGATTTCTCTGGTGGCAATAAGGATTAAGGACACCCACATTTCCCCTCGTATGTTCCGTCACACGATGTCGTAGGGGGCGAGCGTATTGCCATATCGGGCACAAATTCCCGAATCCGGGCTGATAAAGAATCGAAAAATATTGGCCGACCTAGGATTTGATCCCGAGGCGTCAGCGTTGTAATTTTAATACAACTACGTCACCGAGGCAGTCAACGCAAAACAAAAATGTTAACACTTCACGTAAGTTTTCTGTGAAGTGGTATCATGTTAGACGAATATTATTTATAAAATTAGGAAGGTCTGGCGGCCACGGGCTCTTGATCTATAATTTTATAAATGCAAAAGTTTGTTTGTTTGTTACCTCTTCACGCTCAAACCACTGGACCGATTTTAATGAAACTTGGAATGGCTTTAGACATCCTGGATTAACACATAATTTCCCGCGGGATGAGCAAAGAATTGAAATATTTTTAATTTTTACTGGTGGTAGGTCTCTCATATGTGAAAGGCCATCTGGGTAGGTACCACCGCAATGTCTATTTCTCCCGTGAAACAACACTGCTTAAATGCACTGTTGTGTTTCGGATTGAAGGACATTGTAGCCAGAGCAACTACTGGACATATTGAGACTTAACATCTTATGTCTCAGGATGGCGAGCGCAGTGGAATATTGCTACTGTTCATGAGCGGTCGTATCGCTTACCATCAGGCGAACGGCTTGCTCGTCTCGCCATTCAAAGCAATAAAAAAAAAAAAAAAAATGTATTCGATTCTCTTTCAAACTCAAAGGAAAGGATGAAAGAAAGGTATGGGAAGTTTAAAGTACGGCAGTAACGTTGACTCTAATGTTATACAGGGTATCTCAAGACTGCTACCGAAAACGAAGCCGGGTGGTAGTTTTAGTGGCTACAAACACAATGCAATTAAAAATTTCGCATAGAAACGCGACAATTATTTTTTATGATTTTTTAAATATCGTCAATTTTGGGTGGTAAATCCATAGTTTTTGCTAAAATAATAATTTAAACTCTTTTATACCTTAGAGTATTTATAAATAAAAGGATATACACTATTATTTTAGGAAAATATGTATTTACCACCCAAATATGGCCATAGAAAAAAAAAATAACAAAAAAATTTGTCGCTTTTTTTTGCAACTTTTTCTGTTGTATTGTGTCTGAAGTCGCTTAAACTATCACCCGGTTTCGTTTTCGGTAGCAGTCTTGATATACCCGGTATGTATCCATCCATCCATCCATCAGCCAAAGGAAGTCCACTGCTAAACATAGGCCTCCCCCAATGATTTCCACAGAGACCTGTTGGAGACAGTTATATGTATATGTATTGTGTATGTTTGTTTATATCACGGCAAATAGAATCTACATTTCTAAAGAGGACTGGGATCAATAACCATCTCCACGCGGGTCAGACCACTAGTTTAGCCATATATCGAAGTATACATAGCAAAGGTGCAGTGGGCTAACTTCGAAGCCTTATAACAGCGTCGTATGAAATTACGGCAATATAAATACGACCTACATACGGCGGTACATCTATAGGATTTTATAATGCTTCTTTCTACACCAGCAAACTTTACTTCAAATTGTTATAAAGACATACAGGATCCAACATCTAAGATAAATGTTGTGTATAAAAGCAAAACATAAAACGTCAATATATTTTTTTAAATATATTAAAAAAAAATGCATATCATTCATCTTATTGTTTGAATAGCAATTTAACGTAGTGTTTTAAATTCTCTTTGCTTTTATATTAGTACGTTGTGAATCGTGAGGTTTTGTGTTCCAACTTTAGGTTGGACGGAATTTGTCTTTATTTATTTTATTCTTTTTTATACACCAATTAATCTTAATACATCGGAGTAATCTCCTTCCGACTACAATGTGACAGAGATAATAGAAGGAAAAAAGAGAGGACAGTCTATAGTGTACCAGTAAGACTATGTTTGAATGATTTATAAGTAATAAAACATAATATTTACAGTGTGTCTTTGTGTTTTGGTTTTAATAATACCTTTAGTCTTCTAGGACTAACCTTAAACTGCCTTTATAACTAAATAGGTGGTAGATAACGAGGTAGTCTCTTAAAAAAGACTGGTGGTAGGTCTCTCATATGTGAGAGGCCATCTGGGTAGGTACCACCGCAATGTCTATTTCTCCCGTGAAACAACACTGCTTAAATGCACTGTTGTGTTTCGGATTGAAGGACATTGTAGCCAGAGCAACTACTGGACATATTGAGACTTAACATCTTATGTCTCAGGATGGCGAGCGCAGTGGAATGTTGCTACTGTTTATGAGCGGTCGTATCGCTTACCGTCAGGAGAACGGCTTGCTCTTCTCGCCATTCACTGCAATAAAAAAAAATATTTAACTAAAAAACTAGACTATTAATTAAACCGACGTCTAGACCGCTACATCCATACCTCATTACGGAAACAATATCACTTTAATATTATGCATTATTACAAGTATTCTACTCTCAAGCCAGCCACGACGGCCTGCACTAAAAATGAATGAAACTTTTAGTATTATACACAAATACGAGTACATAAACGAGAAGTAAAATTGTCAAGCAGCCAGAATTCATTTATGTATAATAATAATAATCATATAATAAATGTATCTTTTTAAATATAATTTATCTGTGTCATAACACTAAATATAAGCTGCAAATTATGAAATCCAATTATTCCAGAACCTTCCTCAAATTTTCACGTATAAATTTCCTAAGAAAATGAGTGTACATTTTTTCCTGGCGCCACATATATTTACATACAGCCAATTTTTCAATGAAAAACATGGGGAAAATACGCCACAAATTATAGAAAAGCTATACACGAAACATCATCGTGCTTGTGACATAACCGTCCTTTAACATGCGACGGTAACCAACTTAACGCGTTCAATTGACAACGCCTTATACGAACGCGTGTTTGGCTACATAATTCTGACCACCCTATTATGGGACGCCCTTTTTGAGGCAATACTCTAATTATTGTGAAACTAATTTGTGACTTATGGAGTTTGTTTGTTTTACGTAGTATTTGTGACGTTGCGTTTAATGTTATGTGTAAACATGGTTATTTATAAGTTGCTGTGAAGGCGAGATTATTTTATAATAGGGTATTTTTTTTTGTCCTTGATTTTACGGCTGGGAGTGAAAATAGACTAGTGTTGTTTAGGGTGCCGATACACTTTTTTGAATTTATTCTGTCGCTTATGTTCATTAGGGATAATGTAGAGTTCTAATAGTGAAAGAAAAGATCAAATCGGTTCAGTAGTAGAGCCTATATAAAACAAACAATCAAATCCTTCCCCTATATTAGTATTCATGAAATCAAATTGGTTTTTCAGTCATGTAGGCAATTAAATAGCTCGTATGACAAGTTAATACAAATAGAACTAAATCTGTATTTAAAAAACATTTGGTATAATATTATTTACTTATAATATAATATGATATATATATTTACTTGTTTTTCGGCACTCTTTTATGTTTTTCGGTATTGTATTTATTACTATTTTACGTCTTGTTTTTAAGGAAATACAGTATTTACGTAAATTAATGAGAAATAATAACACGAAAAAAAAACGCACTTGCAATCACGGTTTCATTCATTTCGGGATTTAAATCACGGTTCATGGTTTCAGAATGGTACCTAAGATTTTCGCATTTAGAATGTTTCAGAATTGAAATCTAATTAGGTTATATCGGTTATTTATAATCCTGAAAACATATATTTCCTATAACATTGTTTAATAAAATTGCATGATTTTCTAAAACTTCTTTGGTTTCAGCCACAGGAAGTCCACAAAAAAGGGTTTCATCCGTTTCAGCCACAGTAAGTCCACAAAAATACTTTAGAGATTAAAAATTATATCTCAACAACCATTTTTCATAAAACTTTGTATGTTTAGTCTTTAATCTTCCAGGTTTAAACCCGTGACAACACAATGTCTATACCTTGGTACCTTTCACGACGCCCAAAGCCGTCGGCTCCCGGCCGATGTCACGTTGTAGAATATTTATCTTATTCCGCAAGCTGAAACTTCCTCAGTGCTAGAAAGTTGGAGTTCTGAAGTCGCAGTCTAATGTTCTATTCCCAGATTAGAACAACTTTATATAAGGTTCCCTTAGGAACGACTAATAAATTCATTAAGAGTGAAAATAATTAGAAAGTTTAAATAATTATGGTGTAGTTATTCTGTAATCTTTGGCAGTATCATGTAAGGTGCACAATATATAATAATCTGAATAGAAGTAAGATATTAGATAGCAACGAACATAAGTAGAAAATGTGAAAAATCCGCCATATAACCCAAGAAAATGTGTTATCTTATGCATCTATCGACGAGAGGTTATAATCCTAGCCATTTGGTACTCAATTAGGATAACATTGTTTATACAGCATTTAGCCAAGCAATAAAGACATCATTATAATATTATTTTGGTAAAATGGTGACGTATTTTGTTATTCAGTAAACCTATGATCTCATGTTGGAGAAATCGTATAAAACATATTAACAGTTAGTTTCCGATCCGATTTCCATAAAAATACAGTTTCCACCGACACAACGGTTTGAGAAAACAATCTTGAACGTAAAAGGACAACACAAATGTTACTCGATTCAGAAAATTTCGGATTTAAATGGGTTTGTGAGAGTTTTAGGATAGGGTAAACCGTATTGTTATCGACATAACAAGAGTGATATTTAAAACCTCTTTTGCTTAGTAGCACAAAATCATATGATCTTATCTTATCGATTTGTTTCTTGTGTAGATAAAGGCAATTTAAAATAATTTTATTGTGTGATTAGATAATAATAAAAATAAAAGTATTTATTTATTTAATCTTTATTGTACACTGATTTATTATTACAAAACAAAGGGATACTCTAAAATACAAAAGTACAAAAGGCGGTCTTATCGCTCTGAGCGATCTCTGCCAGACAACCTTTGGATGGATATAAGGGAAGGAAAAAGGGAGGGCAGTGTAAGAATAAAGAATAAATGGTCGAAAGAAAAAAAGAAAAGAAAATAATAATAATAAACTAATTAATATACAAATAATACTATTAATACATATTCGTAACATAATACACATACGCTATATATATATATATAAATACAATATATATCTTAATATATATATTTCTTGTGTGCGTGTGTATGTGACTGAACTCCTCCTAAACGACTGGACCAATTTTGATGAAATTTTTTGTGTGTGTTCGTGGAGATTCGAGAATGGTTTAGATTTACAGTTTGGTCTACTGGAAAATGTTTTTTCAATTAATTTCTTATTTATAAGGAGTTGTTGATTTTGGTTATACCATACAAAATGTTCATGGGTTTGTAACTGTCAAACATTTAATGTTCATACCGTCAATACGGTAAACTCTTCCCTCAAATTAAATAACGTATTTAAATAAAGGTTTCGAATCGACAACATATATCCACAATATTCGATTAATGGCGTATTTTAGATTTTAAAGATGTAAAATAATGACAGTAATGAAAAGTGGTTGACATTTAAATTGGTTGTCAAATATTTATGCATACGTTCAGAAATTTAATTTGTGTAAACTAAAGAGTATATTATGAAGCTAAATAAATATAGGACAATCAAATAAATAATATTCACACGTAAGAAGTTTTACTTCTTTTCAAGATAGAATGTCACTTGAAAATGAAAAATCTTTCATAAAATAACACATAAAAATAAAAACTGAACTGAACTGAATAAAATAACAATTTTATATAATTATGGAGAATATTGCAGGGATTCTCAAATAAGGCGTTGTCTGTGTCTTGAGAAACCAGTTATATATAATTGTTACTACCGTTACTCAATGACCGTTACTACATTAATTGTGTGTGTGAGTGTATTTCTATGAAAATTTATATTTAATCTCTTTATTACTAACAAAAGTAATGGCGTAATGTTTTTGGAAAACAGCATACTGGGGGTGAAATAAGGGATGGAATATTGCATGGATAATCAAAATCGCTAAAGTGTTTAATGTCAAAAATTTATAAGGCACACTATTTGGATATGGAGAAACGGGATATAATAGAGTGGGAGGTAGGGGAGAGGACTGGGATAGCTGACACATTTGATAGGACGAAATGTAAATGCACGGTATAAGACGGGATGGTCAATGAAGAGAAAAGACGGGACGTATCGGGAAGTGACTGAACAGACGGGATGGGACGGAATTGAGCAGGACAGTAGGATAGCTAATTCATGTTTAGGTATACAAGAGCTTATACGAAAAATAACATGTATTTGGTGTGGAGTAAAATAAAAAAATATCTGCATCCAGGCAAAGGTGGGTCGGGCTTTTTTGCTATGCTAAATAATTCAATATAAAATTCATCATATAATAACTAAGCCATAGCGAAGCGTGGTCGGGTCATCTATGGTATCTTTTAATTGATTTCAATGAATGTCGTCGGAGTAGTAACAGTGTTATAATATTTCCACAGAAAAATAATGATTTGAATCTGGAGAGATGGGATAGAATAGAATATAAGGTGGATAAAATGGGACATAAGAATAGGTACAGGATGGGATTGAAAATGGATAAACAGTTTAGACAACGGCTGTCATATTGATTTTAAATAAAATATGGACTGGAATCTGTATTTGCACCCAGGCGAAGCCGGGCCGGGCCGCTAGTATATATATATATATATATTAAATAAATAAAAAACACATCAATATAATCCGTTCATAGCGAAAAGTAATGCTCTTTCATCAGCTTTTTGAAAGACGATAAAGTTTGAGCCTGTCTTACCACTACAGGAAGGGCGTTTCATAATCGAACAGCTTCGACAGTGAATGATTTATCGGTAAATAAAGTAGTGTGTACGGGCATTCTCAGTTTAAGATTCTCCGACGATCTCAAGGATCTCGAATGTGACTCATGAAGAAAAAGAAATCGTTCTTTGAGGTAAGAAGGGGCGAGAGGATTAAACAAAATATTGTAAAGAAGGGAGAGAATGTGAGTATTCCGATGAAGCCGTATAGGTAACCACTTGAGCTTAGTACGAAACTCGGAAACATGATCATATTTGCGTAATCCAAATATGAATCTAATACAGAAATTTTGAAGGCGCTCAAGTTTATCAAGTTGCTCTTCAGTGAGGTCTAGATAGCTGACATCGCCATAATCAAGGATGGGAAGAAGGAGTGTTTGCGCAAGTGAAATCTTCGTGGCAATAGGTAGAAAATTGTGTAACCGTCGCAAGGACCTTGCCGAGGCAAACAGCTTGCGACTTACTTCTCGAAGCTGTGGACCCCAGGGGAACGATTGATCAAAGTGTACACCAAGATTTCTTACAGTTTCACTGTATGGAACAGTGATCCCATCACAAGAAATACTTGGTAGTTGGGTAAAATCAAGTCTCGAAATCATCCTGGGGCTGTCGCCAACAATAACTTGAGTCTTCGATAGATTGACTTTCAAGCCATATGCCTTGCTCCACTCACAAATGTGATAAATATCTAAAGTATAGTAAAGTACAGTTTAAGTACAATATAAAAAACTGAAAGGAAGTTGTGCGAAGTAATGGAGTAATATCTAAATCTATTGATAATATTGACAGATAAACAGACAATTCAATCAAATCTATTTAGCAGTATCAGACGATCCGATATAACCCAGTGTTAGGTTTTTGCAATCTTTGTTCAATAAGCTGATAATTTTGTTATTTACGAAGATTTCAATTAGCTACCCAATAACGATCACTTTTCTTAGAATTGAATACACTGATACTCAAACACAAATAATAACGAACTACACGTGTAACTTTTATTTCCATCATGAATCTTAAGCAATGTTGGATATCAAAACTGAACACAATTATTAGCACCATAACAAGCTTTAGAGATCTAACCTAAGCACTGCCATCTAGCATCGAACAATATTTATCGGTCCCGTAACCACAAAAGCTGTAATCGAAACGTAGGGTTGTTAAAATATTAAAAATTGAGTTAATAAAAAAAATCTTAGTGAAAATTATATTTTTTCTCAAAAAGTACTCAACTTTTTCTATACAGCAAAAGGAATACCGATACAGCCAACATTCACAATCTTTACCAGCCGTTAGCGTGGTGTCCACAATAGCGCAGGCCACCCTATCCTATTCCTTTTTTGAAAACGCGTGGTCCGATATTTACGGATTGCATTTGAACTTGTTCCAACCGAAATTGGCAGATCTAGTTAGAATTGACTTTGCACACGGCCGCATTTTTACAAGTATTCGATTGGAACTTCTGAATGCTTTACGTTGAAAATTTAAATTGGATTAATTTATGCCCGTTTTTTAGTTGGCATTCGTCTAACCCGTTTGTGAATTAATTACGCGGAGTTTTAAAAAAACACTGTATTTTTAGACGTAGTCCAAAAAATACATAGATATAGAATTCTTGAAATTACAGTAACCACTTTCAAATATACGTAATTTATTTTAAATGAATGGTCAAGAAAGAAGACATTAATTCATCCGATCCGACAATCCATGGAAAAATAAATAAATTAAAGCATATAAATTTTTACTGTTCCACATGATGTTTCTAACCTTTCAGTCATCTTGTGATCTACACACGCCGGCACAATTAGAGGAACACGCAGAAAAAATAGTTATTTTTTTAAATTTTGTTTGCTGTTTGTTTAAATGGTTGTTTTTATATTTCAGCACCTTTAAAAAATTAAATGATGCAAAAAGATTTTTGGATATTTCGAGTTTTATCGTTAATGCGCTCTCAAGTGCTTTCAAGATTTTTTCACTTTCAAGTGGTTTCACAAAATTTTGTTTAATTTCATTTTATGTGACTTAAGATATTTTTATTGTTATTGTTTTTAGAGTACCTGTCTTGTAGGATATAAAATGAGTGGCTTACCTTCCACTGAAGTTGCCAGAGCGGTAACAATGATTGAAAATGGTCAAGGGTAGGATTCAGTAAGTCGCGCATTGGGTGTGTCGGTATCTGTCGTCTTTCTCAACGTTAAACGTTAGAGGCACATAGGATCTTATGTGCGGATGCCAGGATGAGGCAGAAAACAGTGGACCAGTACCCAGGATGGTCATTTTATACGGCTGGAAACTTTGAGAAATCGTCTTCAAACGGCTATTCAGACCCGAAACATGTCACAAGAAGTCCGTGATGTTAATATCAGTGAGCGTACAGTGAGAACACGTTTAAATGAAGTTGGACTGAAGTCTTACGTTCCATCAAAAGCTCCAAAACTCGAGGTGATACGTAAAGTAGCCAGATAAGCTTTTGCTCATCAACACCGCGACTGGACAAATGAGTGGAGCCGAGTTTTGTTTAGTGATGAAAGCAGTTTTGTTGTGAATTGCATAGAAGGAAGGGAGAGGATCTGGAGGTATCGAGGAGAACGCTAATCGAGGAAACTTTACTGAAAGAGGTGTGTTATGGCGGAGGGTCAATTTTGGTATGGGGTGGTATATGTTTGGAAGCACGCGCGGAGTTAATACTTATAGAAAATGGGTCTTTAGCTGCACAAAGATACGTCGCAGACATCTTAGAGTCACATGTATTGTCTTTTGCACCATCCATAGGCGAATATTTTTTATTTATGCATGATAATGCGCGGCCCCACACAGCGCAAATGGTTCGCGACTACTTAAATCAGGCCCAAATCGCGCAAATGGATTGCCCAGCAAGATCACCAGACATTAATCCGATAGAGGACGAATGGGACGTTATCGGAAGAAAGATAAATGGAAGAAACCAAGTCCCTAAGATCGTCCAAGGATTAAAATTCATGTTAGTGCAAGAGTGGGAGAATTTGTCGCAAAAATGATTGATGACGTCATTAAAATCATGAAGGATCATATCCAGACTCTTATCTGAGCCCGTGGTAGCAATACGCATTATTAATTTTCTTAAATTATTTCTGTAAGTTTTTAAAATACACGATTACATTTGACAATACAGAAATTTCATTTTACTGTATTTGTTATAAATTTTGCCTCATTTTGAATATTGAAAAATAAAAACATTCAGTTATTATAATATTTTCTAAGAAATTCAATACTTAACGCGTGTTCCTCTAATTCTGCCGGCGTGTGTAGAATCTGTGTATGCTTTACCGTGTCTGTGTTACTGATATTCAAATTGTTAGCTTCCGATCCTTAGCTATCCTCATTCAAGATTCTAATCTTAGACTTTATTTAAATGATTTAGTCAAATTACAAGTGTATGTCGCAATTTTCCATTTATGTTACAACTAATTTGATCAAACTGTTGCAGCTACCTGTTAATTAGATCTAACGTGAATTTAACAAGTTATGACTTATTTTCATATACATGAAAATTCTAAATAACATACATTTGTATCCAACACAAGTGTGGCATAAATAACCCAGAACATACGCACTTACAAAAATAAACTCACGTCTTTTTCCAGAAGGTGTAGACAGTGGTGCAACCAAGACACCCACATTTCGCCTAATATATTCAGTCCCCGATGTGATAGGGGGAGAGCCTATCGCTATATCGGGCATAAATTCCTGACTCCGGGCTAATTAATTATAGAAAAATCCAATGTCACTTTGACTAACCTGTGATTCGAACCCAAGACTTCAGCTTTGTAACCGTATCTCAGCACAACGACGCCACCGAAGCAGTCGGAACCTAGAAAGGTTTTATATACGGGCTATATATATTTTTTTTTATTGCTTTGAATGGCGAGACGAGCATGCCGTTCGCCTAATGGTAAGCGATGCGACCGCTCATGAACAGTAGCAAAACCAAACAACCTTGAATTACAAAGCAATGCTTGGCATTCCACTGCGCTCGCCATCCTGAGACATAAGATGTTAAGCCTCAATATGTCCAGTAGTTACTCTGGCTACAATATCCTTCAATCCGAAACACAACAGTGCATTTAAACTGCTGTTTGACGGGAGAAATAGACATTGCGGTGGTACCCACCCAGACAGCCTCTCACATATCAGACACCTACCACCAGTAGATATATTATAGAACGAATGGAAATTAATCAATCTTACAAATTAAATCTACTTTTAACCTAAATAGCCATACGGACCTACATATTCCAACAATTCATTAAATTTCACAGTCCTATCAAAGTACATATTCCTTTAGTTGAAGCCCAAATATGAGTGACCCATAACAAATAACAGGCGGGTTCAATACACAGCTCACCTTACACTGGTCATTAAATAGACGGTGCACAGAACTTTCAGGCGATCAACCCGCCAACGACCTGAGGTGAAAACCGTTGAAAACTAGTATTGTAATTCTTTTTTTAAGACCTAGATTTATTGTTAAACTTTCAGCAGTTCTAAGTTTAATGACTTTTATGTAGGTTGTAATCATAGAAACGAATTTGAATACTAACGGAGTTTTTAATGGAAATAAAAAATCAATATAGATATTAATGATTATGGATCAACATTATGACAGAACGATACGTGTGCTTACTTCGAAGTAAATTGATGCCTACCTCTTTTCATATAATTTAACACCCTTTGGAGTTATCCAAAACAACATTTACAATATAGCTTGTTTGAAAGAAGAATATTTTAACAGTTTCAACTTTCAAGACGCCCATAAAGCATTATATTATCAAAAGCGTCGTAAGCCACAAGGCAAATACTTCTACTTTAAATTATTCTGGAGATCTAAAACTGCTTTATTTCGGCAATTATTACTAATATTATAAAGGTGACATTTTTGAGTATGGATGTTTGTTACTCTTTCATGCAAAAACGGCACAACCGATTGTGATGAAATTTAGTATAGAATATATTGTAGAATAGCTTACACCCTGGATTAACACATAGGCTACTTTATATTCCGAAACATATAGTGCTGCCGCGGTCAGGAAATAAATTATACATATTTTGTACTCTTCCAAATCAGAATAGTTGGCACGATATAGGAGAGGACAGGATTGAATGCTTTTCGTCATTAGACTGAATGAAAAAAGACGGGAAATATAGCTGACGGCGCGCGGGAAATATAGTTAGTACTGTAGATACACGAAATAATATGTGGTTGATGTGGACTGGGCTTATTAATTACTTACTAATTTAATCTACCATAATCGAACTAATCCCGAAGTATTAACACAAAGTAAGTTTCAGAAAATTTACAATCAAATGACAATTTACGCAGCACAACTTCGCTTCAAATACACATATACCAAACTAGAACATTGAGTAATGACTTATAACCTAATATCTGTTTCAGATTATTTCGAGATATATTTGACTACCGATTTTTTTCAGTTTGTAAATAAAGCTCCTTATAGTAACTGCTAGCGCCATCTGTTATTTCCACACAAAAACTTTTATATACCGATCAATCGTACGTTGCTACAAACCTAAAAATGCGCTTTTTATCCGATAGATGTCCCTGTTGTGAAAACCTTCTTAAATAGGCTCTCTATTTTGGTACCTATCGCAATTTTAGAAAACAAAATGTCAAATATTCTAGTTATGTAATATAAAATTTTATATAACGTACAAATCAAATATCAGTATATGTAATGCCGTATCCGAACATTTAATAATATTTCATTCAGTAGCGTAAAATAAAACATTATTTAGGTGTTCATTCAATTCCATTGTAAAAACGTCAATATGAAGAAGCAATATACTTAGTTGGCATGAAATTCAGTATTATTTTCGCACTGATATAATAATATCCTTACTATACGGCATGAAAATAATGTACTCCCAGTCTCCCACACAATGATCCGAATAGACAAACTATAGTAAATGAATAACCTAATTACCTCCTGATTCACCTAAAAAATAACCTTTGATATAAATTTACACACACAACAACACGTGCCCTACAGAACAGCACGTAATTATTAAAATCGATTGAGAATTATCGACATGCATACCGCAAACAATCTAACAAGGCCTGTGCTGTCGAACAAGTGTGTACGATTTGGGGAACGACACACAGGCCTAGTTAGACTGGTCGATAGGATAATTTGAGGGGGAAGGGGGTTTGTCTATGCATTATGTAGCGGCAATCAATGGTAGGTGTTGGTGATTGTTGGCGGCCCACTGACGAATCGTTTCAGTTGTGGAGTTGAATTTGTTCTAAAACTATTTAAAGCGTACAGTATACATTTTTAGGAAGGGTAGAAAACGTGCAAAATTTACTTGCGTGAAATACACATTTATCCTAATCGAAAAGTTATAATTGATTATGTGTAGAATAGCTAGTCGTAAAATATCAGGCGCTCTGTAGCAAAAATAAGGCTTCCACGTTCTCTATCTTTCATCGTGAAAAGCTTGCAATAAACCTATGATTGCTCAAACTTTTATACAAGCAAAATATACAGGATTGCGATTATATCTCTGAAGAAATAGACACTTATGCTCTACAGCCAAAACTAAATGTTACCATTCTTCTTTATCAGCCCATATACGTCCCACTGCAGGGCACGGGCATCCTCTACAATCGAGAGTATGATTGAGAGTGGGTAAGACATATAGTCGCAACGCTGGCCTAATGCGGGTTGGTAATGTTAGCATTAGAATGAGACAATATGAATATCTAATTTTCTCTCTAAGACACTAATTTAATAATTGTACGATTTAATATAGAAAAACATATACCTACAATAATAAAGACCGCAAAATAATCGCATCTACCCTTATTTTTTTCAAATTCCCACTCAATGTGAAAGCTTTTTGCGTATGTTTCATCGACGTTGGCACGGGTTTAATAATTTTAATGTGTTGATGCCGCGAGGTGCTATATCGTAAAACGTACAAAATGTGGGTAGCCACATTTCGTTCGAGCTTATTCGGTGATTGTTGTTGTTGATGGCCTGGCATAGTGGCGGCATTGCACCTGATGGAAAGTGCCAATGCCGACCAGGCAGAGTATCCATTGGCATCGGACGGCAGTCCCATGCCAATGGAAACAATTATGCCGGCCTGCTTAGGTGCCTCTTCACACCACGGCGGAAGGACCCAGGATTGTAGGAAGCAGGGAACACGTGCGCCGGCAAACAATTCCACAGCCTGACGGTGCGGCACAGAAACGAATTTGAGAACCGTTTGGTTCGCGCCGGGATGGTGTGGACCGTCAAGCTATGGCTTCGCAAGCCAGCACGCGTGGTTCTGGTTAGGAATGGAGAGGAGGGGAGCAAGTTGAACAATTCCTCAGAGTACTCACCATGATACAGGCGGTAGAACACGCTTAGAGAGGCGACATCTCTCCGGAGTTGTAGCGACTCCAAGTTGCTCGTAACGTCTGCATCATTCACAATGCGGATGGCCCGCCGCTGCAATCCATCCAAGGCATCGAGCAGGTACTGGGCGGATCCATCCCAAAGGTGCGAGCAGTACTCCATACCCGGCCGGACCTGCGCTTTATATAAGCGGCAAAGCTGACCGGGCGTGAAAAACCGACGCACCCTGTTCAGGACTCCAACCCTGCGTGATGTGGCAGATATTACGCCCTCGATGTGATTCCTTGGATTGAGATCACAGCAGATATCCACACCAAGGATACACAGGTCATTCCGCACTGAGAGGGGAGTACCCTGCAGAATGGGGAGGGGAGAGAACGGGGATTTTTTGCACGTGAACGCACACACCTGGGTTTTCTTGGCATTGAACTCAACCATATTCCTGGAACCCCATGTAGAAATGAGATCCAAGGTCCGGTTGAGCTCAATGACAAGATCTTCACGTCCCTTCATAGTTTCGACACGGCAACCTGGAGGCCCGCAGTGGTATCGCCTATGAACCGTGCTGTCATCTGCATAGCAATGAATGTTGCCAAGCGACAACATGTCATTGATATGCAGAATAAACAAGGTGGGCGACAGCACCGAGCCCTGAGGAACTCCGGCATTTACCGACATGAGCGCCGAAGCGTGTCCGTCTACGACTACACGTATTCTACGCCCATGCAGAAAGCCGGAAATCCACGAACACAGGTTGCCGGGTAGACCGTATGCCGGAAGCTTGGACAGAAGACCACGGTGCCAGACCCTATCAAACGCCTTGGCAATGTCGAGGCTCACAGCAAGAGCCTCGCCACGCCGGTCTATCGCCTCACCCCGCGATGCAGGACAAACGCTAGAAGATCACCCGTCGATCGATTATGGCGGAATCCGTATTGTCGGTCACTGATCAACGAGTGATCCTCCAGGTAGCGGACCAATTGAGCGTTTATGATCCGCTCCATGACCTTACACATCACTGAGGTGATAGCGATAGGGCGGTAATTGGTAGGGTCCGATCGATCACCCTTTTTGGGGATCGGTTGCACATTGGCCTCCCTCCAAGATTCCGGCAAAACACCTGTGCGGTAAGACGCTCGGTAGAGGCGAGTCAGTGCTGGAGACAACTCGGCTGCACAAGCCCTTAAAACCACCGCTGGTATCCCATCCGGACCACTGGCTTTCCGCACATCGAGAGACCGTAACTCACGCCGCACATCACACTGCCTGATGCGAATATCTGCCATTGAGAAACCGCAATCAGGCAGTGTAGGCAGCGACTGGGAACCACGGTCTTCGAGGCGGGAATTAGCCGCAAAGAGATTTGCCAGCAAGGCAGCCTTCTCTTGCGGCTTGTGGGCCAGCGACCCTTCAGGGTACCTCAGCGGCGGCAACGCTGGACGGCAGAAGTTAGATTGGACGGCCCTGGCCAACCTCCAATAAGCACGACTGCTAGTTGGGTGATCGGCCAACGCACGCCCAATCCTGCTAACGCGCTGGGCATCCGCCCTAACGTAGGCCTTCTTGCAGGCCTTGGAGGCACGGTTATAGGCTTCTTTGAGGGAACTGATATTGGGATCCTTCATGGCGCGACCCTTGATCCAAGCGCGATACGCCGCCTGTTTGTCACCGACAGCATCGGCGCATGCACGATTGAACCAGGAGCGTCCACGGCCCTTACTGGCGATCTCAGAGGAAGGAATGTAATATTCCATTCCAAGTCTGATCTCGTCAGCAATAGCGTTGGCACTCGCTGAGGGATCTTTACCCTCAAAGCAGCGCTGCCTCCAAGAGATGGATGCAAAATATTCCCCCATACTATTGTTGGGTTAAGTGACAATCTCTCTATAGTAATATAACTTTGCAAACAACTTGGAATTCATAAATTTGAAGGGCATCATGCTCTTTTACAAATCATAGCGACGAGTTTCTGTACGATTTACCTAAGAGAAAAAAGAGCAATTTGGACTGTACTCTCATTGACACAAATTTAGTATTAATAAAGTTAAGAGATTCAATTAGCAGAATGTACTTTGGGAGTGTAGTAATTTGGCAGAATGAGTGTAAAACTATGCTGGATAGTATGCAAATATCATCTGGAGTTGTATACTACATGGACCTTGTAGAGACTAGGAAGAACTTCCGTGCTTTCCGGCGTTTTTGCCATACATATTACTGGAACCAAGTATAACAGCTCACATAAATAGGTCCCATTTTAAGGTAATCATAATTTGATCCCTGGTACTTTACGGCTGGCTTCTCCGGCTGTAAAAGTCTTTTTGCGAGGTTATTTGCCTCTTTAATTCATTGTTTTGTCACCCGCTTTACACGGAGGGAAGTGGACAATAATTTATTTCCAACTCCTCCTATTAATTTAACTTTCTGATTAATTTCGTTGCGGGTTAAAGACAAGTTAGACATTCCCGGAGACTCGCCGAGCTTCAATGCTCGGTGTCATTACATTGCGTGTCACTGTTGATCCTGGCTTACAGGAGTTGCAGTGGTGGGTGTGAGGGCGGGACAGTCTCCATGTAACCGAAATGTTATGACGAATTAGGATTCAGTAGAAATTATATGACTTGCAATTGTAAAGACATCAACCTAAGTCACATACGTCCAAATACTGGAACGCAACTTAAATATAACTTGCGCTTAACTACGTTGATCTCGATTAAATGTATTGGCTAAGTGGGCCGTGCGCTGTTAAGAGCAACTTATTATTTCAATGGCGTTCCAGTATTCGGGCGATAAACTCTCACAAGATATATCGAACCTGTATCCCTTTTTGGATTCCCTCCTACGTTTCGCATAAACATATAGCTGCATTAAGTAATATTACTGATTTAAAAATAATAAGATGTATGTCTATTTTTCCCGCCAAACAGCAGTGTAAATACACTATTGTGTTCCGGGTTGAAGAACATTGTAGCCAGAGTAGCTGGACATGTTGCGACTTAAAGTCTTATGTGTCGAGATGGTGAGCGAAATGGAGGCCAAGTATTTCTTTGTAATGAATGATGTTGTATGGTTTTGCTATTTTCTATTAGCGGTTGCTTACGATCATGCGAATGATATTCTCGTTTCACCATTCATATTTCATAGCAATAAAAAGATAACACCAGGTTTTGTAAATATTATATATCATGCAAATTCTATTGCTGAAACTCGGAGTATATCCTACAATATCGCAGTTTCTACCTTCTTGATGTCCTCCACACGCTGCCCCTCGACTTAGGTCTGACGCCATTCATTTATTTGTATAATAGAAATATTATATTAAATCATTAATTTCATACATATAATCATAAGCCATTTGAATTGTATATCATGCCCAATAAGAAAGTGACAATTTATTCTAGACTTCTCTATAGTTTTTCATAGTATTTCATACAATACAAAGGGGTCGACGCGAGCCTACAGTGCTGTTGTTAATTTCTATGTAAGCATTGTCCTGTATGTTACACGATTAACAGGATTTGATACTTGAAACATATTTGCTTGAAAAACTAAGTTTCATCCCTCTATCCTTTCCTTGTCTTGTTTTTACGTTGCACATTATAGTATTTTGTACATACATACATAAACTCACTCCTTTTTCCCAGAAGGGGTAGGCAGAGGATAGAGGTGCTACCATGGCGCCCACATTTCGCCTTGTATGTTCCATCTCACGATGCAAAAATTCATGACTCCAGGCGGATAATGAATAGACAAATCCACACAAAACTACGCCACCAAAGCAGTGCGATACTAATATTTTGTACGTAGACATTGAGGTATTATAACTGGAGCGGACGCGTTGAAGAAATTTTGTGCTCACTTAGCTAATATACGAATAGATCAAGTCGGAATTACTACAGATACGACACATCTTAAATATGTTACATTTTTTCCCTACTGTTTTAGAATAAAGTAAAATAAAATATAAAAACGAACGCTGAACAAACAAAGATGCGATTATCTGTCCCTTGGAGGCAACGCTGCTTTGAGGGCAAAGATCCTTCAGCGAGCGCCAACGCTATTGCTGGCTAGATTAGGCTTGGAATGGATTACTACATTCCTTCCTCTGAGACCGCCAGTAAGGGCCGTGGACGCTCCTGGTTCAATCGTGCTTGCGCCGATGCTGTCGGTGACAAACAAGCGGCGTATCGCGCTTGCATCAGGGGTCGCGCCAAGAAGAATCCCAATATCGGTTCCCTCAAAGAAGCTTACAAACGGGCCACCAAGGCCTGCGCTAGAGCGGATGCTCAGCGCGTTAGCAGGATTGGGCGTGCGTTGGCCAATCACCCAACTAGCAGTCGTGCTTATTGGAGTTTGGCCATGGCCGTTCAGTCTAACTTCTGCTGTCCAGCTTTGCCTCCACTGAGGTACCCGGAAGGTTCGCTGGCTCACAAGCCGCAAGAGAAAGCTGCCTTACTGGCGAATCTCTTTGCGGCTAATTCCCGCCTCGAAGACCGTGGTTCTCAGACACTGCCTACCAGTGTAGGCAGTGTCTGAGATTGTCCTGATTGCGGTTTCTCAATGGCGGATATTTGCATAAGGCAGTGTGATGTGCGGCGTGAGTTGCGGTCTTTCGATGTGCGGAAAGCCAGTGGTCCGGATGGGATACCAGCGGTGGTTTTAAGGGCTACCGAGCGTCCTACCGTACAGGTGTTGTGCCGGAATCTTGGAGGGAGGCCAATGTGCAACCGATCCCCAAAAAGGGTGATCGGTCGGACCCTACCAATTACCGCTCTATCGCTATCACCTCAGTGATGTGTAAGGGTATGGAGCGGATCATAAACGCCCAATTGGTCCGTTACCTGGAGGATCACTCGTTGATCAGTGACAGACAATACGGATTCCGTCAATATCGATCAACGGGTGATCTTCTAGCGTTTGTCCTGCATCGCTGGGGTGAGGCGATTGACCGGCGTGGCGAGGCTCTTGCTGTGAGCCTCGACATTGCCAAGGCGTTGATAGGGTCTGGCATCGTGGTCTTATTTCCAAGCTTCCGGCATACGGTCTGCCCGGCAACCTGTGTTCGTGGATTTCTGGCTTTCTGCACGACAGCACGGTTTATGGTCGATAACACTGCGGGCCTCCGGGTTGCCGAGTCGAAACTGTGAGGGGACGTGAAGATCTTGTCATTGAGCTCAACCGGACCTTAGATCTCATTTCTACATGGGGTTCCAGGAATATGGTTGAGTTCAATGCCAAGAAAACCCAGGTGTGTGCGTTCACGTGCAAAAAATCCCCGTTCTCTCCCGTCCCCATTCTTCAGGGTGCTCCCCTCTCAGTGCGGAATGACCTGAGTATCCTTGGTATGGATATCCGCTGTGATCTCAACCAAGGAATCACATCGAGGGCGTAATATCTGCCATATCACGCAGCGTTGGAGTCCTGAACAGGGTGCGTCGGTTCTTCACGCCCGGTCAGCTTTATTGTTTGTATAAAGCGTAGGTCCGGCCAGGGATGGAGTACTGTTCGCACCTCTGGGATGGATCGACCCAGTACCTGCTCGATGCCTTGGATGGATTGCAGCGGCGGGCCATCCGCATTGTGAATGATGCAGATGTTACGAGCAACTTAGAGTCGCTACAACTCCGGAGGGATGTCGCCTCTCTAAGCGTGTTCTAGCGCCTGTACCACGGTGAGTGCTCTGAAGAATTGTTCAACTTGATCCCCTCCTCTCCATTCCTAACAAGAACCACGCGTGCTGGCTTGCGAAGCCATGGCTTGACGGTCCTCACCATCCCGGCGCGAACCAAATGGTTCTCTAATTCTTTTTTGTGCCGCACCGTCAGGATTTGGAATTGTTTGCCGTCTCACGTGTTCCTTCCTACAATCCTGGGTCCTTCCGCCGTAGCAGGAAGAGGCACCTTAGCAGGCCGGCATAATTGTATGTTGATACTCTGCCTGGGCGGCATTTGCGCTTACCATCAGGTGTAAATTCGCCAATATGCCGGGCCAGAGTAAAAAAAAAAAAAAAAAAAACAAAAAAACCATTAGAACATATTATTTTACGAAGTAGCAGAATAATTGTAAAACTTCGGTGTTATTGATTTTAAGTAATTAAATTGAAAAAATACACATTTTTGCAAAAAGTATTTGTTGTTTTTTTGTTTCTTCTGCTTCATGGCAATCTGTTTTCCGACAATAAGCCACTTCTTTGTTTGATTTCTTAGTTTATCTTTTCCCAAAGAGCCTTACTTGTGTGTAAATTTTTTTCACACGACCCTCTTGATGTCAAGTGGTAAATCTTTTATGCAGGCTCGGTATGTCACTTCTTTTTAGCCGGGTATGCTGAATAACGCCTTCTTTACTCAGGGCGTGTGCCAGTTTGTTTACATGTACGGTCAGTTTTTCCTGGTATTTCAGGCTGTTTTGAGCTATTTCCTGCCGAACTGTTTTCAGGCCGAGGTCGAGGTATATGTACCTATTACTTATACAATGAGGGATGCCAAACATTGTTCTCAGAGCTTTGGTCTGGAATCTCTCCAGGATATCTACATTACTGTTGCTGGCTGTTCCCCACAGTTGTATTCCGTAAGTCCAGATTGGCTTTATGGTAGATTTGTACACTAGCATCTTGCTGTTAGGATATAGTTGTGATTGGCGTCCCAATAACCAGTGCAGTGACCGTAGTTTTCCATCTAGTTGTTTGCGCTTTGTCCAAATATGTTTTTGCCATGTAGGTTTTCTGTCTAGGTACATGCCCAAATATTTTGCGTTATTATCTTGAGGGATAACTTTGCAGTTTAACGTTACTGGAGGACATGTTTCTCTCCTGAGTGTAAATGTAACAGGTACCGATTTGCTCTCATTGGCTTTTATTCTCCAACGCTTCAGCCACATCTCATCTCAACTTCTGTCACGTGGATGTCAACTGTGATGATGCCATTTCTGGGTTGCTATGAGCCGACAGTAGCGCCGTATCATCAGCGTATACTGCGACATCGCAGTCGTGGTGTAGACAGATGTTGGGATATCTGCTGTAAAAATCAGGTATAGTACAGGGCCCAAGATACTGCCCTAGAGTACACCTGAATTTATTTCATGTACTTCTGAGAGATCATTGCTGTACTTCACTTGGTAGCATCTTCTATCTAAGTAGGATTTAAGTATTCGGAATACAAAATGCGGGAGATGTTTCTTTAACTTGAACAGGAGTCCGTCATGCCATACCTTATCAAACGGTTGGCTGATATCCAAAAAGACTGCAGAGCAGTATAATTTGTTTTCAAGGCATCTGCTAATGGTGTCAACTATACGGAGTACCTGTTCAATTGTCCCGTGTTTTTTCCCGGAATCCAAATTGGTGGTTCGGTAATACTGTACTTAGATGTTCTTTCATTCTGTTAAGCAATATCCTCTCAAAAAGTTTGCCAATAACTGGTAGCAGGCTGATAGGTCTGTATGAAGTAGCTTTGTGTGGGGTTTTACAAGGTTTCGGTACCATGACTACATGTGCGATTTTCCATTGCCCAGGGAAATGTTCAAGTCTCCAGCTGGCATTAAATTTATGAGGCAGGTTTTTAAGTAATGTGGCATCAATAAGATCGTAACCGGGTGCTTTACCATCCTTGAGGTTCCTGATTTTAATGGATTACACATTTGGTTCGCTGTTTTCAGATGTTCCGCAAAGATTGTTGCCTTTTCTTTATCTGATCTAGCCCATCCTCCTTTTCCATCATTGATAGGTGATTTATGAATTTTTGGGCGCTGCAGATTCTTGGTAGCCTTCCACAACGAGTAGTTTGTGTCTCTCGTTGGATCTAGATTTGATACATAGTGTTGAATATTATCATTTTCTAGGGCGCTGATAAGGGCTTTGAGGTCATTCATCAAAAGTATTTGTAAATGTAAGTATTTATAAAACAGTACCTAAATAAAAATCGGGTAATGATTATCTCTAAATATAATTTTATCTAAATAGGCTTCGATCAAATATACACTAGATACAACATGAACGCTTAGAAAATGGCACCAAAAAAGAGTGCTTTAAGCACTCTTTTGCCTTCAGTGACGCACCGACCGTTGCTTCTAAAACGTCGCAGAACTTTAGACAATATTATGTGAAAAGCTACTTTAAGCTCCAGGAATAAAGTGTAATTTGTGTTAATATATTTGAAATATGTGATCTTTTTGTTTACTTTTTTCATGTCATGCATCGGTGCCCCTTTTTAACAAAACTTTTACAGGGAACTGTGTATCTAGTGTATATTTGATCGAAGTAAATAGGCTCCAATGTGTCAAAAAATGATATTTCAACCAGACACTGTAATTGACTACTTCATAATTTAATTTTCGAATCAGCATAATATGACATATTCAGTCATGAATTCTCATCTCTGCATTACCTTAGGTTCGACTCTTAAGAAGAATGCCTCAGGCATTGAATTTTAAATGTACAAATTGTAAATATACACATAGGTCACGAATGAAATTCTTCAAGTTATTTTGATTGCTATAAATTTTAACATAAAGATTGCCGTCATCAAATAACATACCTAAAATTAAATGCGTAAAACATTCCACGCTGATTTCACACTGAGTAGGTATTAAAATAAATGGAAGGAACCTATAATAAAAATATTAACTATAAATAAATCGGTGCGTGGCCGTATTGTTTTCTTATAGTCTGAGGCTAACTGTACAAACCTTCGATCAACAAAACACTGAACAAAGGTATAAACACGAAGATTTACTGACAAGTTGACGTCATTCGTAGTACATAATATGATTAAAAAATATGTTAAAATTGAAACAAGTGTCCTCATTCATCGTCTTGTACATGTCAAGGTACTTATTAGTACCACTAGTCTGTAAAACCTACATGTTGTAGGAAGCAACATACGAAACCTAAGGTTTCTTTCCCTAATACCGGAATAAGTATTACTGAAGAAAATAGATTAATACTTAATAGGTACTCGCATAAACAAACAGATATAAAATTTCGAAAAATTTACGAAACACGTTTGCAAAAATTTAATTATAAATGAACAGTTTCATCAAGGCCGTTTTCACAGCGATAAATATTAATCCACAATAAATAGGGCTTTAGTTGGTTCGCGACGACGCGACGAGACAAACATGAGTTTTGATAACAAAGTAGTGATCGTGACAGGCTCTGGTGCCGGTATAGGAGCGGCCACTGCAAAAGCCTTCGCCCGGGAAGGCGCTAATGTTGTCTTGGTGGACATCAACGAAAAAAATCTTAAGAAAGTCGGAAGCGAAATCTCAAAATACAAAAAGAAACAACTACTTATCCAAGGCAATGTATCCAAGGATGATGATGCGAATGAAATCATAAACAAAACTATTGCAGTATTTAAAAAATTGGACGTTTTAGTGAACAATGCCGGGAGTGTTAAATTAGGCAATATTCTTAGTGGTAAATCAGTGAAAGTGTTCGATGAAATGATCAATAACAATTTGAGATCTGTGGTTTTACTAACCAGTATAGCTGCTCCGTACTTGGTAAAGACTAAAGGGAATATTGTCAATGTGTCAAGTGTAGCAGCGACAAGGAACCCTACAGTATCACATTTGATGCCATACAGCGTATCAAAGATAGGAGTAGACCATTTCACCCGAGGTGCTGCTCTGGAACTAGGACCTAATGGAGTCAGGGTGAATGCAGTTAGTCCAGGGTCCGTGAAGACTAATATAGTCGGGCTTATGGATGCAGCGAAGATCCTTCTTGCTGATACATCAATAGGTCAGACTCCCATGGGGAAATACACACAACCTGAAGATATTGCGGAACTAATATTATTTTTGGCGGGTGAGAAAGCGGCTAGCATCACCGGATCTATATATACCTGTGATAATGGTCTGTCGTTGAAGTAAAATAATTTATTTCTACGGACTATTTGTAGTATAATTTAGTTATATAGTATATTTATGAATTATATGTTATTTTATTTTGAGTATCTGGAAGTAAATAATATAAGTTTTCAAATAAAATTAATTGAAGAAAAGTTTTGTTTTTTTGATAACCTAAATTCGCGACGGTCTAGTAACACAATTAATAAAATCTATTGGTAAGTAAGGGTGTTTTTCATTAAATCTGTGTTGCAGTCGTGAATAACATACGTTTTATTTTCCAAGAATGAGTAGTTTGATCGTCATATTGAAACAACATAATATTCTCTCAATTTCAACAATAACTGTTTATTTTTAATGCCAATTGATTTGAAACAAACGCTATATTAGAGACAATATCGTAATATATTGAACTAAGTCAATGTACATGTGTATGCCAATGAATTATATTGCATTTTATTGCAAACAAATGGTTTTTCGAGTTTAACATATTGAAGCGAAAATACTTCGTGATACAATGAGCATTTTCACGGAACCAACACTATACGTACTTATATTTTATTTGTTTTGTTTACAAACGTTCAGTTATTAATCAGTCGTATAAGTAGGAAATAGAATTACGAACGAGCCAATTAGTGATGTTTTCAAGGTTTTTTTTACCATTATGGAACCTCTTAAAAAATAAAACCATTTTATTAAATAGAATAATTTCCTAATCTAATCACAGAAAATAATATCACTTGTAATTTCACACAATTTTAAACCAATTTGTCATTTTATTTTATTATCATAAGAGTATATTTCCTTTTCATGGCCATCAACTTCGATTGCAATATAAATTATGACATAAATATTATTTGTTTTGCAGTTATACGTATACAAGCATTATGCAATAAAGTTATTGTGTTATGAGATAGATAGTAGATCATTTGCCATAACCCGATCCGAACCAAAGGGCGATATAGGTTTAATAATATTATTAATAATTGTTATTGGTATGAAAGTCGAGTGACTTTCCCACAAGGAAATTGCAGGTTCGAACAACACATAAACAAAGTATAAATACATACATACATATACTCACACCTTTTTCCAGATGGGTAGGCAGAGTTGCTGCCAGGACACCCACGTTTTGGCTCCTATGACGTGTTAGGAAGCGAGGCTATCGATATAAACAAAATAAAGAGGATTAGGTAAGACACGGAGAACTGGTAGCCGAAGAAATCAAAAAGATTTTGAGTAGAGTCCACGCATCGACAAGAATAATGTCGGACGTCCACCTACAAGTTGGACAGACAAAGTTGCAAATAGTCGCTTTTTCCAAGCCTTTTCAGACTTGGTGGCTATGGAAATCCTTGATGCAGCTTAATTTATAGTACCTTCTTGTGTCTGACGAGAAAGATAAAGAGGAAGACAGACCCACGATACCTTTTAAGAGAAAGAAATAGGGAAGACAGAGCTCTCTCTGTCTTCCCTATATCCCAGAGGCACGCTAAGGGGAACGGAAAGAGTTTGTTGGCTAAAAATTTCGATCTAATATATTATACTATACTCGATAGGTTTAGGTATTTAACTAAATGTAAACAAACCATATAAAAGGTTATTTAACATTGCCATTTCTCATTTCTAAATTTTTTTTTTTTTTGCTTTGAATGGCTAGACGAGCATGCCGTTCGCCTGATGGTAAGCGATGCGACCGCTCATGAACAGTAGCAAAACCAAACAACACCTTGATTTACAAAGCAATGCTTGGCATTCCACTGCGCTCGCCATCCTGAGACACAAGATGTTAAGTCTCAATATGTCCAGTAGTTACTCTGGCTACAATGTCCTTCAATCCGAAACACAACAGTGCATTTAAACTGCTGTTTGACGGGAGAAATAGACATTGCGGTGGTACCCACCCAGGCAGCCTCTCACATATGAGAGACCTACCACCAGTAATTATTTAATTAAATTAGTTGAAGGCAAAAAAAAATGTTTACGTAAATGTAAAACTACATTGCATGTTCAAATATATTATAATTATGAATGTGTAAGCTTGGAAACAATTAAATTATGTAAAATCATAATTACATTATGTAAATTAAATTATCTAATTTTAATAATGCAATCTGTCTAAAAAAGAACCAATCAGTCAGGCATCCAAAACATTTTCATAAAAGTTACAAGTAATATAATGTTACAAAATCGAGAAGTACAACTTTACCGTAATGCGACAATTTAAATGAAAGATAATGCGTTAAGTCGGATAACTAAGCATCATCGTATGTTATCTGTGGCAGCCAATTATTATTATTCATTGCGTTAATGTACTTACTGTTTTTGTGAAGTGTTGGTGAAGTGTCTGGAAGTATTCATCGTTGTTCTTTGCTCTGCTTTAGTTATTATTTGTTATTAGCTGCTGTAAATTTTTGTTGTTGTTGATAATACTTGTTACTTGTCTGGGGGCACGGCAGTGCCCCCTCCAAGTCGAGGTAAAAAGCGGCACAGTCGTACCATCCTTTTATCGAAGCAATTCAGACCATTTTCAACCCTCCATAACTTTGTTGTGGTTAACAACGCAAGAAGCCTGAATTTTCAGTTACTAAGTAGGCATTGTATAAACACGGTATGTTTAAAATTTCATTCAATTTGAACCAGTAGTTTAAGAATTATAACATGTCAAACTTTCTTAATTTTGTTACTCCCTGACTGACTGACCGATCATCAAAAGTCTAAGGCACTTCTAGCAGACATAGAACCTTCAAATTTAGAATATAATTAGCGTTTGGTGTCTAAAGTAAGGGAAAATTAAAACATTTCATAATTTCTGTCTAGTTTTCTAGATACACCAACTGCGTGAATAACTTTGTAACCCCATATAAATGTTTAGGATTACAAAGTTGGATTTATGGATCCTTTGGATTAAAAGGATTACAATGGTCTGAATTGCTTCGAGAAAAGGATGGTGCGACTGTGCCGCTATTTAGCTTGACTTGGAGGAGGCACTGCCGTGCCCCCAAATACCTACTAACAAATTAAAAATCTTGGAATAAAATATAATTATTCTCCTCATTAATTCTTGTCGGTTAAGTTGTAAATCAGGTAGACATTTATCACCTTTATTTTTACAATATTCAAGGCATAAATTATATGCACTGTACTGTATCAGCCCATGTACGTCCCATTGCAGGGCACAGGCCTCCTCTACAATTGTGAGTACAATCGAAAGGGGCTAGGTTAGGTTTAGGTGATAGTCCACCACGCTGGCCTAGTGTAGGTTAGCGAACTTTACATACCGTAGAAATTCTTTAAAATCGATATAGTATGCATTTAATTACAATGTTTTCCTTCACCGTTAAAATGCGGTGATCGAATATCAATACACACAAGACTCGGAAAAATCAGAGGTTGGATTGGGATTTGAACCCTCTACAACAGTAAGCAAATCTCAAGTACGATTGAGTAAAAAAAAGTATAAGCAATCAAATCAATCAACGCTCATATACACAAAAATGTAATGCATAAAGTATCAAATCGATTCAATCGCGCTCACCCTATGGGGTTGGAAAAAGTGTAGTCACTAGAAAATGAACGGTATCTATGTACGGATAGTAGCGCGGACGATGCGGCTCCGATCGCACGGTTCGATTCCCGACGAATAACTCGGAAATAGTGATATTCTAAAAAAATATATATAAACAAGGTATTTAAGATACGCAAAATAATTTAATTTTAATTAAATTTATACATTAGTTTAACAATAGGAAATGTGAATTGAGCAAAGGTAGTGCTTTTAAGTTCTAATATTTCAGAAAACACTTTGGCTTCTCAAAACAATTTACATAAGTAATCTACGCGTTCGTTCACCTCATTGGATCATGTTCGAAATATGCATAAATATAAATATTAGGTTTGTATACTAAAAGAGATAGATATAGACCCTACTACGTATCAATCACACTATACGTATCAAGAGAGTGATAGCCTATTGGTTATGGACCAGACACGGCTACCAACATGTTCACGGTGGTCGCGGGTTCTAATCTCATATTTGTATTGATAGTCAATCACCACGCACTATAACGGTGAAGTAAATCATCGAGAGGAAACCTGCATATCATAGCGATTTAAATTTCTATAGTGTCTACCAACATGCAATCGGCCAGCGTGGTGGACTATACGGCCTAACCACTCTCAATCGATGGATTTTAGAGTAGGTCTTACAGTAGGGCGTATGTATATCTGCTAATACAGTACACTACAGTACGTATTAAATTCGGCCTATAGTCATATTAGATATCGCGTAAATGAATGTAAATTAAATTTCAATATCAAATGATTCTAGATAGCGACCACTATGTACGAGATAATAAAATAAAGCAATAAAGGTCCAGGTTTATCGTGTTGTATCCATCAGCCAGTGTGTTCCGATTCATGACCTGCTGTGATTTAACCACTTGTAAATTTAGTAAAAAAATCACCAAATTGTAAACTGATTTTGAAAAGAGCAACACTGTAGTTTCTTGCCCGTTCTTCTTTAGTGAAAACCGCTTTCCGAACCGGGTGGTAGATAAAAAAAATGACTGAATCTAAATGATGTAGAACATCTTAATGGATTCAATAAATTATTTTCATTTCATTTTCAGATACATCAGCATACACGTCACGTCTGTATCTAATAGGGGTAGGCAGAGACTATAGATCTCCACTTTGCTCGATACTGATCTACTACTTTCGCTTCATCCACATGCGTCGAAGTCGGTACAGGGTACTTTTAACCAGAAAGTACCTTTAACATTGTTTTTACTTTTACTTTTTACTTTTAGATCACTATAATAATGACAGAATAAGTTTTCAAAGACGTAATATACTATAAAAACCGAAATATCATTCCTTTTTGTTTATAGATTGTATGGCTCTTGTATTTGCCAAGCTGTCTCAATAGGGACCACCACTTTATATTTTTCTGCTGCCAAGCTAAAACTGCAAGCTCTGGTGTGTTACGGGTTAGATACATTCCACTGGAATGCTAGGTTTCGAATAAGATAAGCTAATGTTTTGTGGTGACGAGCGCAGAGCAGTGCTTAGTAACATTTTTTTCTAAGCCCCATTGCTTTTGTTTATTAGCAGGCGTCACATTATCAGACGAATCACCTCGCTAATTTAGTTAAAAACAAAAATAAATAACGTATCTACGATATAACTCAGACAGAAAAACTCACATACCATGACATTAAACCAAAAAACTAAACAAATAAATTAATCCACACTAAAAGGGTCTAACTTCTCAGTGCAAACTGAAACGTATCCCTTAAACTTGGGCCGCAAATCCGCAAGTATCCGACTAATCGACTGTTTCAGTGAGAAGCAGATAATCAGGAAATATGGTTGGCAATCCATCGCTTCCCTCCTGTTTACTGTGGTGTTGCGGTGAAAAATCCCGAGCATCCGTCTTGTATAGATCTGAGGGACGCTAATTCCACGCTGATTTTGTTTACTTCTGTTGAGTGTTTTTGCAAAGCATATCAAATTTCATAATGATAGGTGTCTAATGGTCTTTTAGATTGACACGAATGTTACACATTGAAATAAAACTGTTATTTGCGATAGAGGTATACCTGATTTCGTTTACTATAGTTGAATGGTCTTGAAAAGCCGGAGTTTAGTTTACCTAATTAAGAGATCCTTAATATCCGTAAGATCGTTCTATCGTGCGTGGAGGCCGAACGCGAATTGCTAAGTCTGAGGTCGTGATTCAACTCTCTCTTTTTCTGATTGTTTGGCCTCACAACTATATTCTGATGGCCTTATTCACAGACAGGTTTACCTTACCTTATTCACAAACCTATTTTAGCTATCGAATGTTTTGTCTTCTTCGCTCAAACTGTTTTTATTTCATACATGTAAACAGGTCACCTAATGGTAAGTTATCACTACCGCACATGACACACCTTGCATGAATCAATTTAAAAAAAAGGAATTTGAATTTAAATTTTGAACATCCATAACGCTTGGATCATCGATGTGTTGCCTGCCCATCGTATAGAGAAAGATAACGGATGGGAAAAGAGAATTGAGAATTGTATTGGCCATCTGGCAATCTAGCTCGGCGAAGGATAAGCGACAGAAAACCGGTTCACGTCATTCTCCTGTGAGTCAGTGGTACCGCCCCGGACAAGACTGCCAATTCATGCTGAGTCTTGAGTACAAAAGCGAGGCTCTACCACTTTTAAAATTTAAAAGACAATTCGAATGAGACAAAACATGCGATAGCTAAAAGAGGTTTAAAACTGACAATGAATAATGACGTTTGTCAATTGCTAGAGAATTTAACAAAGAAGAAAACAGAACATGTAGCTATCGCAACTTCAGAATGATAGAGACCTACCTAAAAAAATCATATTTTTTGGAAAATGCTCATTAAAGATTTGTAACATAAGAAATGTTGTACTTATGGAAGATACATCTAGATGACCGTTTCATACATCTTTCCGCCTTTCATGCGTCAATAGGTCTTCTTTAATAACGGGTCGATAGGTCATTTTGAGCCAAAATATGATTAAAAATTAAAATCTATTTTTTTGGATTAGGTCAGTCTAATTCTAAAGATGCTATATATAACTAGTCGTATACCCTTGCATATATTGGTGATGACTTCGAACAATTCAGTGAGACATTAACATTGGTTCCAGTACGTGGTATAAGTACCTAATTTAATTAAAAACCTTTTTTATATTATTTTATAATTACCACCGCGTTTTGCAAGTCATTCGATGCAGAATATTATATTATGGGAACGCGACAGAAGTGCCTTTGTGATCGCATCGGCTGCCTCGGGGCTTTATACTGTCATTACTGGCCTTAATACGGTGCGTGACTTGTCTTATTATTCACCTGTTTGATGACGCATTAAGTCCAGGTGAAGCCAGAAGTGATTCGAAATTTAAATTTTTGTGACTTAAGCCCTTTCGGTTTCGTTGTAATGTGTAGGCTTTGTTGATCCGTGAATATTTGGTTGGTTGTGTTTTAACTAGTTGTAATAATTATCTCGATTTATATTGGTAATTATTGAAATTATGGCCTCGATTATTTGTTTGAAAAGCATTTATGTACTATGAATAGAAGTTTCCATAATTAATGGTCATGTAGAAACTTTGGATTTTAATTCCTAAGATCCTAAGTTCGACTATGAGTTTGGGCGTTTTATGCGAGTCTCGATTATAATATATTAAAATAGAAAATAAGGCAAACACAACAATGCTACTTTTACAAAAATGCAACTTTTCAGGAAAAACATTTGAAACTTTGACTTCGTATAAAAATATAATATCATATTTTTGACTGAGACAAGTTGAACAGCTTCTATCACAATATCAACTTTTAATTTACCGTTAAAAATTATCATCCATCCATCCATCAGCCAAAGGAAGTCCACTGCTGAACATAGGCCTCCCCCAATGATTTCCACAGAGACCTGTTGGAGGCAGCCTGCATCCAGCGACGTCCCACGACCTTTACCAGGTCGTCGGACCATCTTGTGGGTGGACGTCCTACGCTGCCCTTTCCGACCCCATCGGTCATCAGATCTCCGCGCTATGTGCCCTGCCCATTGCCACTTCAACTTGCTAATCCGGTGGGCTATGTCGGTTATTTTAGTTCTCCTACGGATCTCCTCGTTTCTGATTCGATCTCGTAGGGAAACCCCGAGCATAGCCCTCTCCATAGCTCGTTGAGTGACTTTGAGCTTCCTAATAAGGCCCATAGTGAGAGGCCACGTCTCGGTGCCGTAAGTCATCACTGGCAACACACAACTATCGAAGACTTTCGATTTAAGGCACTGAGATATTTTGGACGAGAAGACGTCGCGTAGTTTCCCGAACGCTGCCCAACCGAGTTGGATTCGACGATTGACCTCTCTCTCGAAGTTGGACCTGCCTAACCGGTCCACTTGTCCTAAATAGACAACTTCAAGAGTCGAGCCCCCAACACCGATGGGAGTGGGCACAACATAGACATTCGACATGATCTTCGTTTTGTCCATGTTCATTTTAAGACCCACCTGTTGGGAGACTCGATTGAGGTCTTCGAGCATAGTGCTAAGGTCTTCCAGCGATTCTGCCAAGACTACAATATAGTCGGCAAACAGAAGGTGAGTGATATACTCGCCGTTGATGTTGATGCCGAATCCTTTCCACTGCAAGAGCTTGAAGGCATTTTCCAGCGCGGCAGTGAACAGTTTCGGAGATATAACATTAAAAATTATGACCACGTAATATTCTAAAAAATATAAGATTGTTCCTTTATACCTTCCAACCTTTGCAATTTTGCATAAATGACATTGTTGCACCGGGAGTGCGATATATGGCCTAACTCTTGACGTCTAATTAATTATTAATGAATTGTTTTTATATAATTTATGAGTGAGTGTATACAATAGGTAATTTATGTGAGAATAATTCAGTGTAGGGTCAAATCAAATAACGATTGGCTTACTAATCTTCAATATACATTTTATTATTTTAGAAGGTTATTAGTTCATCGTACTAGACGACAAGCCCGTGGCAAAAAGTGAAAGGTCAAATGAACCACGAGGAGACCTATTTAGTAAGATATAGGGGCTTAAAATAATAATATTCAGCACTATGCCGTCACTTGTAAGCTGTCCGTCTGGATGCAGATGAGACTTCAAAAGTACAGGGAGAGGGTGTATATTTTGGTCGTATATTTTTGTACGGCATTTCTACCATCGATAGATCCATGAAAAATAATAAGAAAACACGTAGTGCCGTACAAAAATAGTGCGCCACAAATTTAGCAGAACGTTAGATATTCCGGAAATTTTCTTGGTAAATTTGGTCATTTGATTTTATACGGCATCGTTTCCATACAATTTCAATACCTCTTCTAATCCATTATTCCGCAACGCCGTACAAAAACTATGCGACAAGGGAAAAAAATCGGCGGTTGCAAACCACTCCCCTTCAGTGGTCCGGGAGGTTATTTGAAAAAGTACGGCATCGGTTTCATAACATTATGTAGCACTCAAAAGAACTAGTTAAAAACATGCCGTCAAAAAATATAGTTCATTTGAATGTATAAAATCAATAATACCTAAATTTATCATAAATCTAACCTTGAAAGCTGTGAGGTCATTTGATCCTGTACGGCAACTACTTTTTTAACATTATATTGCTAAATACAATTGTAATATAACATTGCCATTCAATAAAAAATGTTCTAAAAGAAATTGAGAGGAAAACAAAATACGACTTTTTTCATATTACTTGTAAAGTTTAAACTATCGTAGGTTAATGAAATACAGCAACTTTCTGAATATTATTGTTGTTTTAAATAGAACCTAGGTAAATGAATCGAGAAAAAATGATGCCGTATATTTTAATGTAGATCATATCTTTTTGCTGACTATAATGACACTACCATTTCAGGGGTAACTTTATGGTCATCGGATACTGTAAGGCATCAACATATTTTCGAAGAGAACAAGTGTTAATTTGTATTAATCATTATGCCATCTATTTAAAGCGAAACTGAGGGTATATTGATATTTATGCCCTTTAACGGGAAATAAAGTCTAAAATACGATCGATTTTTATGATATTTACACATATTATCGTAAAAGTCGCGGGTTCGAATCCCATAGCACACCTCTGATTTTTCGGAGTCATGTGTGTATTGATAGTCAATCACCACGCACTAAAACGGTGAAGGAAAACATCACGAAGAAACCTGCATACTATAGTGATTTATAAGAATTTCTATGGTATGTAAGTCTTCCAACACACACTAAGCCAGCGTGGTTGACTATATGGCCTAATCACTCTCAATCATTCTCTCGATTGTGGAGGAGGCCCGTGCCCTGCAGGGGGACGGAATATGGGCTGATACCGATCATAAAAAATCCCAAAGAATGTTGTAATTTTTAAATATTTTACTCCATTTTTTTTGTACAAATAGTTATCGAAATTTTTTAAAAGTTAGACAAATTCATGATCTCATGTCTGTGACATTCTAAAATGTACTTTTTTATCAAGATAATACGACACAATTTGCGTGATATATTTTGTGAGAATTTGAGGAGCTGAAATTTGCTAGGCAATGTCTGGACACCATATTGCACAATTTCAATAAATAATAATAAATGATTAGGGTGGTCTCCTTAGTGACATAAAACAATGAAACAAAATATGTAACATCTTATTTCTTTTCCAAAGTATGTATAATAAAATAGTAAAAAAGCAACTAATGTAGGTAGTGAACAAATAAAATATTCTTAAAATTATAGCAATAGTACGAGTACCAACACGTACTAGGTCAGCATAGTGGACTATACGGCCTAATCACTCTCAATCGCACTCTAGATTCTACAATCGAAATTACAATTACAGGGCACGGGCCTATTCTACAGTAGGCTCGTGCCTTGCAGTGGGAGGTACTCGTATATGGGCTGATACGGAGTACGAGTTAAATAACTTTTCATTAAATTTTTCATGGCGACCACTTAACAATATATTCCATATCACAACTTTTTATCAATATGAACATTGAGATTTGTATGGAATTGACTTTTTATGGACTATTGCAATAAAAACAAATAAAGAATCTAAATGCCGTCCAAAAATTTTCATACTAAATATCAACTTAAAGTATATAGTTACGTGGATTTTGAAGTTTGGACCAAAAAAAATTAACGGCATGTGAAAAAATGTTATCTATGCCTAAAATACTTTCAAAATAAATTCATTTCATGTTGCGTCAAATCACCCCCTGACCACTGAAGGGAAGTGGGTTACAACCGCCGATTTTTCTTCCTTGTCGCATGGTTTTTGTACGGCGTTGCGGAATAATGGATTAGAAGAGGTATTGAAATTGTATGGAAACGATGCCGTATAAAATCAAATGACCAAATTTACCAAGAAAATTGCCGGAATATCTAACGTTCTGCTGAATTTGTGGCGCACTATTTTTGTACGGCACTACGTGTTTTCTTATTATTTTTCATGGATCTATCGATGGTAGAAATGCCGTACAATAATATATGACCAAAATATACACCCTCTCCCTGTACTTTTGAAGTCTCATCTGCATCCAGACGGACAGCTTACAAGTGACGGCATAGTGCTAAATATTATTATTTTAGGCCTTTATCTTACTAAATAGGTCTCCTTGTGGTTCATTTGACCCATCACTTTTTGCCACGGGTTGTAGTCTATACGTCTTTCGTCTTCTATCGTCTTCCATTCAGGTCTCTCTTATTCCGTTCTTCATTACTTGAACATCTATACCATTCATTATGTTACTCTTTCACTTTTGTGTACTCCCATTCGTCGTTTCTTTCTCACAACTCGTTCCATATCAGTTATCTAACGTTTCATTCTACTCTTCTTTTTTAATAACATTAAAATCCTACATATACCGGGTATATCAAGACTGCTACCGAAAACGAAGCCGGGTGATAGTTTTAGTGACTACAAACACAATGCAACTAAAAATTTCGCAAAGAAACGCGACATTAATGTAGGATTTGAATGTTAAGAAAAAAGATGAGTAGAATGGAACGTTGACGTATGACTGATATGAAACGTGGTTTGTGTGAGAGAGATGACTAATGAAAGTATTTAAGATGGAAAGAGTACGAGGATGAATGATTAAGATGTTGAAGTATGCAAGGACGGAATATAGGGAGAATAGTCTGGAAGACGACGGAAGACGTATGAAGTGAAGACGAGTTTTATTTAACATGAAATATATTGAAGATTACCAAGACGATCTTTATTTCATTTGACCCGATACAGAACTATTCCCACATATTTTTGGGGGTACGTCCGGGATAGTTCCGTATTTCGGGTCAAAAGAAGAAGAAGACGTAACTGGAAAATCGGCACGAACGACGTGAGCTGGCCGGGATCTGGTATGTGACGACGCAAAGTAGAAAAGATGAAGAGGTAAGATGTAAGAGGGATAGACGAAAACGACAGTTTAGTTGGAATGCATGTCCTAAATTTGATGGGAGGGACATATCATACTCGTCAGTCAAATGGGCGCAGGACATAGAAGACGTTTGTGAAAAGTTCAATTTCACATCGAGACAAACGCTGATTGTTGCGAAAAAGTGTTTAACGGATACCGCAGATTTGTGGTTGAGGTCTGAGGATCCGTTCGGGACGTACGAAGACTTCAAAGCAGCAATCTTAAAGGAGTTTCCAAGCGAAATTTGTATCAAAGAGGTTTTGCGAACTAAGAGTGTCACCGAGAGCAAACCTAGCGCTCACGGTGTGAATCCCGATAACTGCGATCTCCATGACAACGTATTTGTCAGTTGTACACAATGCAACAACGATGTTGAAATAAATTCAATTAAGACGAGTAATGACGAAAATATTGAACATGTTTATGAGGAAACATCAGCAAAAATACTGTTTTGAGGTTGAGATCGAAGAACTGCAGAACCAGCAAAAGGAAGTTTTCTGCATGGAAGCTGACAATCCTATGGACACAGAAGATGTGTCTATTAAGTTGCAGCTATTTCCAATAAGAAGTAATAGAGGAACCAGGTACTCGAAAGCAAAAAAGATGGGAAAAGAGGTTGTATCACGAGCGAAGCCTTTGGACGACTTTCTAAGATGGCTATTATTTATGAACCAATACGATGATCTTACAGAACATCGACCCGGAAGATTAAAAGATAGTTGGACAATTTACAAGAGGAAAAGAAAGAAAAATCAAAATTGTTTTGTATGTGGATGCTTTGTATTTATTGTAAGAGGTGTAATTTGTTATTTGTTTTTTTTTAGGATAAGATGTTTTGTAAGATTTGTTGTAAATTTGTTTGATGATGTTGAATTTAGTTGTTGTGATTTTAATCAAAGGTGTTGTAAATAGGACCTGACTGAGGGCAGTCAGATGTCAGTATGGCCGAGTTGTAGGATTTGAATGTTAAGAAGAAAGATGAGTAGAATGGAACGTTGACGTATGACTGATATGGAACGTGGTTTGTGTGAGAGAGATGACTAATGAAAGTATTTAAGATGGAAAGAGTACGAGGATGAATGATTAAGATGTTGAAGTATGCAAGGACGGAATATAGGGAGAATAGTCTGGAAGACGACGGAAGACGTGAAAGACGGAAGACGTATGAAGTGAAGACGAGTTTTATTTAACATGAAATATATTGAAGATTACCAAGACGATCTTTATTTCATTTGACCCGATACAGAACTATTCCCACATTAATGTTTAATGATTTTTTAAATATCGTCTTTTTGGGTGGTAAATCCATAGTTTTTGATAAAATAATAATTTAAACTGTTTTATACCTTAGACTATTTATAAATAAAAGGGTATACACTATTATTTTAGGGAAAAAAATTAAAAATGTATTTACTACCCAAACAAGGCCATAGGAAAAAAATTACAAAAAAAAATTGTGTCTGAAATCGCTTAAACTACCACCCAGCTTCGTATTCGGTAGCAGTCTTGATATACCCTGTATAATAGCAAAAACTAGGAAATCTTTCGTATATCCGACTGATCGGAACAGTTTTTATCATACAAGTCGTTAAGCTGAGTCATTCTACAAATGGTTTAAAAGTTCGATAGATACCGCAGTGGATAGAGATTTCATTTTTGTAATGAGTCTTTTGCAAAAATCAGTTAGAAGTGACTAAAAAACCTGGTTGTTAGACTGCCTCGGTAGCACAGTTTTAATACAGTGCGATCACACCGCTGAGTCTCAACTTCAAATACCGGGTCGGGCAAATTTATAATGATTTTTCTGTTTATTACCATACAAAGGCTTAGTTCTCTTATTTAACTAGCATAAAATTAATTTAGCTAGTCAGCGTCACTAAGTAGATAAAACCAGAAGCTTGTAGTTCAAAATACGGGGGATCTGGCTTAAAAACAAAATGACTGCAATTAATTTAGACTTCTAAATCCTGTTACAAGAGGTCAGACACAACATAACACAGTTTCTCTCTGTGTCACGTTGACAAATGAATATGTTCTAACAAAAGCACTGTGCCGACGTGTTGGAAACCGTCTGGTGCATTAATTTGATAACATTTTTTAGGTTAATGGAACTCATTTGAATGGTTGTTAGGTTAGTGTCTAGGCTTCATTTCTGTTCAAAGAAATATTTGAATCCGGTTTTTCATATAGAATTTGTGCTAAATATTGAAATTTAACGATTTCGAAAAACAAAATATTACATTTGATAATCAGCCATAATAATTTTGTTTATATTGTCTTTTGCTTCATCAATTAACACATTAATTAACATTACATACGTCAAGAACATCGAGAACAAATGGCATAATATATATTTTTTGTTAATTAATTAAGTACATTAAGTATCTTGTTAATAATACATTTTGAAATAAAATGTATTTATTAGTCATGTAGGCAATTAAAGAGCTCTTATGACAAGTCAATACAAATAGAACTTAATCTCTATATACAAAATATGTTCTATTCTTAGTATTATTTTTTATAATAATTTCTTACTTTAATTAATTTATTAATTAATCTTATTAATTTATTTATAAACTAATTTACTTTTTTATTAAAATTAATTATAGCTTTAAAAAAGCAATCAAAATCAAATACTTTTAAAACGGTGATTTAAATATACCATAATGTTGAAAGTATACGTGAAAAGTTTGTAAAATGGGTTGCGGATCGTCCGGGACGGCGGTTGCCGCGCAGGGTGAGGCAACCACCGAGGACAAGGTTGCCAACGGGAAGTCTTCCGACAACCACCACGATGCCGACGACTTGCCCACTGTGGTGCTGCCGGAGACACCCATCAAGGCCAAGCCACGTAAGTATGCGAGGAGTAGGAGGAGGAGGAACTCCGCTTCATTTTTGATGAGTGTAGTTTGTAGAAAATAGTCGTAGTTCGTGATAAAATTAGGCTATTCATAAAAACATTCCAAGCAGTTAAATTATGTATTTTTCTATCCGCCTTTTGATAATTAATAATTGTTTTATTGACACTAGCTGTTTGGATCTGTTGTTCCAGTTGTTGAGATTAAGCTGAGTATATATTTTGACATCGTGTCGGTAAAAAAGTACCTCACCTGACAGTTAGTGATTACCGACGCATCCTCCTCCTTGTGTCGATTCCCCAATGCTGGGGGTCGTGACTCATCACGGAAGCAATCCTTCGCACACGATGTTTTGCCATCTGGTCCGATTCTTGGCGACTTGAATCGCTTCAGCCACGTTCATGTTGAGTGTGCTGCGGATCTGATCTGTCCTACGTTTGGGTTGCCCCTTGATCTCTTACCCTCCATTCGTCCAGTCATTATAATTTTTTGGAGGTTGTCACCTGGTTTTCAGGCGATGTGGCCAAAAAACTCAAGAATTCTCCTCAGGCAGATTTCGGAGAGCCTTGGTTTCCTATCAAGCATTCCGCGGTCAGGGCGACCACACTTAACTCAGCCGTACAATATAATTATTATTATGAATAATTAATTTATGAACTGCTCTGAATTTCAACTCCTGTATGATCACTGTATTGTAAACTTATTTTGAAAAGAGCAACGCTAGAGTTTCTTGCCCTTTCTTCTCTGGCGAAAACAGCCTTGTGAAATAGGTGGTAGTGGAAAAAAAAAATGACTGAATCTAAATAGTGTATGACATTTTATGGATTCAATAAATATTTTCATTTCATTTCATTTCAAGCTTGAGTTCTTGAAGGATAGAGGTGTTTGTCCTAAACGCTGTCCACGGAATTCGAAGCATCTTCCTCCAGCACCACATTTCAAAAGCGTCTATGTGATGGCGGTCTCTTACCTTTAATGTCCATGTCTCTGCTCCGTATAGAAAAATAGAGAAGACTAGAGCATCCACTAGTGCAACTTTTGTCTTTTTGCTGATACTCCGATCCTTCCATATCTTGTCAAGTTGAGACATTGCAGTCTTTGCCATTCCAATCCTCCTTCGAACTTCAGCCTCGCAAGCTCCATCGTTGCTAATGCTAGAACCCAAGTAAATGAAGTGATCAACGGTTTCTAAATTAAGTGTTATACCGACGCATATGATACCTTTAATACTGATGGACGTAAAATGTGTTTTGTTTGAAAATGTATAAGACTCTCAGAGTACCTGGATATACAATGCAATTGTTGACACGATGTAACTTTATTAAATCCGTACGACAAGCGAAGCGAGAAATTCTTATCAATGGACCTTTTATTATTTAACCAGTAACAACGACCTCAAGTGCATTTAATCCCTCTTTCCAGCGATAGCATTCGAGATCCCAGTGGAAGAGTTTGACGGTAACCGTCGGCCGTCCAACACCCCGCCAGCACATCTACAGCGGTTGCTGCAGCCACCACAGCCAGAGATCAGCCTACCAGACATCGAGGAGAAACTGGCTGAGGCAGAGCAGAGGAGACAATCGGTATAATTATTTACTCACTAATAAAAACAAGCTAGGTCAACTTATTTTCTGGGTTCAATATAAGATTACGGTTAGGGACTCTTTGATTCAGGTCATACAGATTGTAGCGTAATATTTATTAGCCATGACTTATTCCAAGAATTTATTTAACATATATAAAAAAAACAAATATCGATATAACTGAGACCTAATGTGTCCCACCAGAAAATAATCAAAATTGAAAAATATTAAGCTGAATGCCGTACTCAGACATTTAATGTCAATAACAAATCAGTCACTTACATAGTCCTGTCTCCACACTAAGATCGAGTCTTTTAAAGTCTGTGAAACGAGAGGCCGCGGGTTCGATCCCCGCACCGAGAGAAATGTTTGTGCGGCCCACAAATATTTCTTCCGGGTCTGGGTGTTTTTGAGACTGAAAAGTCTCTCGTAGTTCCTGATACCCACGACACAAGACTCGACCTTAGTGTGGGGTCAGGACTATGTATGTGACTGTTGGGTGTAATTTTTTTTTATCGTGGGTATCAGACAAAAAATGTCTTTGTCTCGGTCCGGGGATCGAACCCGCGGCCTCTAGTTCCACAGCAGACGTTCAACCAACTGTGTCGCGGAGGCTGTAAAACTTTTCAATGTACAATTTTCTGGATAATTTAGAAGTATGATAATATTTATTATTCAACCTCTATTATAGATTCTCCAACAGCGAGCCGCGTCAGCCCAAAAACGTACTCTCAAGATGATACGGTCAGTTCACGAAATGGATACTGTTGACGCAGAACACGTAAGTATCTTAACGTTATTTATTAATTAAGGCTGAGTTGCACAAACTAACTTTGCCAACCTTTGGACCTTGAAACTGTCAATCCCATACATTCGCAAAATCAAATACGTCTCAAATGTATGGCGATGACATTTTCAAAGGCAAAGGTATTAGTAAGGTAAGTTAGGTAAGTTCTTTTGTGCAACTCAGCCTTAGTGTTTGGTAGCCTGTTGGTAAACGGACTAGACGCGGCTGTCAACATGTTCACGGTGGCCACGGGTTAAAAAGCCAAAGACGCCTCTCACCTCTGTCCTTTCAGAGTTATGTCTGTATTGGTTGGCAATCACCACGCACTATAATGGTGAAGGTAAAAATCGTGAGCAAACCTGCATACCAAAGCAATTTGTATTAATTTCTATGGTATTTAGAGTCCATGAACCCGCCCTAGGCTAGGGTGGTGAACTACAATAAAAAAAAAACTAACTACAAAAACTACACTTTCAATCGTACTCTCGATTGTAGAAGAGACCCCTGCCCTTCAATAGGACGTAAGTGGCTGATACAATATTTAATAAGTCCTAATATATATATATATATAAGAAGCCGTCTTTTCTAAGTCTGCCATAATCAACAGTATGCACTGTGCAAACAATGTTGTATTCCAAGCACATGAATATTTTAACCAATAATTCTTGGGCATCAAGTGACTTAACACCTAATCTACCTAACAAGTACTTGTTATAATAATAATTTATACGCCTGTGGGATGTTACCCCTGTTGATGGTTAGGCACGACACTTATCGAGCAAGTGAGCTGATCATCTCATACATACATACATACATAAACATCACCTGTATCCCATAGGGGTAGGCAGCGCTTATGGATATCCACTTTTCTGACATCCTACTGGTAGTCTTTACTAGTCTCGCTATTTTCTTTCAACATACCTATTCCCGGATCTCAACGGAGAGGAAGACCGAAGAAGCGCTGGTTAAATGTCATGAATGAAGATACGAGGGACAATGACCTTACTATTAAGGATGCCGAATATCAGGCGAAATGGTGGAGAATTTGCCAAAAGGCGTACCCTGCACCGGGTAATAACGCAAGGTAGAAGAAGAATACAACACTTAAAAATAATGATCTCAATCTACAATCGATTATAAAGAACACAAAGAATACAGTGAGCGAAACGAAATAATTGCTATTTTGAATCGAGAGGTCGTTGAAGTTTCAGATGGACAATCCGATTAAATTGAAAAGGCACGCTCTCGATATGCAAAACGAACGTGTTCCATTTCGATATTGATAAAACGTTTTTGAAATTTACGGGGGAATTCTTGTTTATTAAAGAATATCCTAGGATATATGATGATTACATTTGTGGCGTCTATGTGTTAAATCATTATAAAGAGACATAAAAGATTCTCGTAGTGTTTGAAACCCACGACACAAGATTTGATCTTAGTGTGGGTCAGGAGTATGTATTGTGACTGTTGGAGTAAATTTATCTATACATATAAATAAAATTGAAGTGTCTGTTTTAAAAGTGAAAAAAAAATATTTCCAACTACATATCGTTATATACACGATACCTGTGCCGAAAATGATCTTTAAAAAATTTTTGTCTGTCTGTCTGTTTGTTCCGGCTAATCTCTGAAATGGCTGGGCCGATTTTGACGGGACTTTTTTTATTAGGTAGCTGATATAACAAGGAGTAACTTAGGGTACATTTATTTTAGAAAAATAAAGTAATGTTGCAATGCCCGCGCGCAGCTCACGCGCATGCCACCACTGGGCCGTCACGTCGGGCGCCTCCCACCACTTCTCCCACCAACGAATCAATATCACATTTACAAAATATTGTATATAAAGAAATTTTTTAATAAAGCTAATACAAAAACTGAAAATAAATGTGTAACGGGAGTTTGCCGCCGCTCGCTAAGAGATGGCACCACCGTTGAATTAGATCGCGGTATGGTTTCATTACAAAGGTTGATAATTAAAATAAAAATGCAAAAACCAAAAAAAAAACTAAATAAACTAATTAACTTTTTTGTTGAATTCCACGCAGACGAAGTCGCGGGCACAGCTAGTTTATTATAAAATATCACCTTCACACATACATACATAAACTCACGCCTTTTTCCCAGAAGATGTAGGCAGAGGTGCATCCAGGACAACCACATTTGTTGTATGTTGTATGTTCCGTCCTACAATGTGATAGCGAGTCTATCGACTCCGGGCTGATAATGAATAGAAAAATCCAATATTACTTTGCCCAACCCTGAATTCAAGCCTGAGACGTCAACTTTGTAACCATACTGTAGTACAACTACGCTACCATGTCACTTGTATGGTTTATGTAATCTTATTTCTTAATATATTCCGTATCCAAAACAAATCGATTCTGCATCTTAATCGTCAGCGCCTGCAAATACCTCTTCATACGGTTTTAATTCTATTACTATTTATTAATTCTTTCTGATTTCATTGGTTTGAGCATCTAAATTGCAGCGTCAGTCACCGGCAGTCACACTTAACACTCGCATCCATTCCACTTTAGAAGTGTCACTAGTAAATCAACCTCCTACAAACGGTATCACTTCTCCCAAAATTCGAAGCAGATTAATCTCACGTACAGAATGCGTTGCATAACCATTTCTGCCGTAACACTCACAATTGGATTTCAAAATTTGGCAAAAGACACAGCCAGACTTAAAGGCGTTGCAAAAAAGCATTTGATTTACTGGCGTATTATATATTTAAGTTTCATTAAGAAGAGGAAGCACAAGTACATATTTCAAAAATACATTTTTTAGATAATGGTATTTGGACATAATCACGATAATGAATGCAATCCACTTATCTTAAAACAAAATTGAACTCTCTGTATAACATATTTACCAATGTTAAATTGAAAACAATGCAATTTAGTTAATATATCATTTCTTTCTGCGAACTACATTTAGAAACCGCCAGTCGTTTCCACGAAAACATATCTAGCGTGAGCTAAATCCTCAAAGAATTAATGCGATTATACGTTTAAGTAAATGGCCATCATGAATTCTGCGTTGTTTTCACAGAATAGTCTTGTTTCACAGAAATATTTGGTGAGTCACACTTCGTTTGGTTTTCCTAGAAAAAGTTAAATTAAAAAGTAGCTGAATGAAATTTCATTGTCCGTGATATCACTGCTCTAACTTTATTAGTTGTTCGTTTGTTTTTTTTTTTAGTATTTCCGTGTATATTGAGACAAGTTTGCTATTCCTCTGATAGACAGCGATATACCAGCTCATGGACAGTAGGAAAATTAAATAACCTTTGAATTACAAAGCTTGGCATTCCACTGCGCTCGCCATCCTGAGACATAAAATTAGAAGTCTCTATATGTCCAGTATCTACTCTGGCGACATAACATGTCCAGTTACTGACTACAATGTCCTTCAAACCGGTACATAAAAGTGCTCTACACTGCTGTTTGGCGGGAGAAATAGTCATTGCGGTGGTACCTAGCCAAGCGATCTCTCACATATGAGAGACTTACCACAAGTTAACATTCGCCAACAGTTTTAAACTAATATGTGTTATTTATGTTGTATTAAATGCCTTTAGTAATTTCTCTTAAGCAATCAAAGATAGCACACCAAGGTATTTATGTATTAGAACTAAGAACTAGAACCAAAGTGGAACTGGAAAATCGTTTACATTTTTTCACTTTTAGACGTCACTATTACAGCCTACAATGAATCTTTGGGATTTAAAAGAGTATAATTCAGTAACGAAATATATTATTATTTTACTAACATAATGACATGAATTTCAGGAGCTGACAGAGACGAATAAAATCGGAACAAATACCCTCACTATACCACCGGAGCCTGGGGTGTGCGAAGACAAGAATATTTCTTAAAATAATTAATTTAATGTTTTGTCGTACTTTTATACTGATAATTATGGCCTTATTCATGGACATTTTTAAAAGCTTTATTAGTTATCGAATGTTTTCTCCCTTTTGAATGACTTTTGAGATAAAAAGTCAAAATCCACAAAACTGTTTTTTTTTTTATTGCAATGAATGACGAGACGAGCAAGCCGTTCGCCTGATGGTAAGCGATACGACCGCTCATAAACAGTGGCAACATTCCACTGCGCTCGCCATCCTGAGACATAAGATGTTAAGTCTCAATATGTCCAGTAGTTACTCTGGCTACAATGTCCTTCAATCCGAAACACAACAGTGCATTTACGCAGTGTTGTTTCACGGGAGAAATAGACATTGCGGTGGTACCCACCCAGATGGCCTCTCACATATGAGAGACCTACCACCAGTATTCAGTTCTGTATTCAGTTTAAGTGAAATAAAACTATTATTTACGGATTTTATCGCGGATTTATTTCAATTTATACTATGTTGACTGGCGGACTGACAGTCCCCCATGACCACTAAAGCTATAAAATAGTCGAAGCGTCGGGAAGTCAAAAATGTAAAAAGTAAACCAAATCCGCGATAAAATCCGTAAATAATAGTTTTATTTCAATGTGTAACATTCGCGTAAATCTAAGAAACCATTATTTAGTTTTAAGTGTACAAGATAAAATATTTGATGGCTAAAATAGATTTAAACTGTCTATAAATAAGCCCATTAGTTTGTTTATATTCATCGGTGTTAAAATAAATTTATGGAAAAATCCTTCGAATTAACGATAATAAATAATTATATGAAACTAGCGGCCCGACCCAGCTTCGCCTGGAGGCAGATATTTTTTTATTCCACTTCACACCAAATACGTGCTATTGTTTTATATAAGCTCTTGTATACCTAAACTTGACGTATTCTACGGTCCTGTTAATCCCGTCCCATGTCTTGTTGTTGGCTTGTCCAGTCACTTCCCGATCCATCCCGTCCTTTGTCTTCATTTTCCATCCCGTCTTATACCGTATAATTTACATTTCGTCCTATCAAATCTGTCAGCTATCCCAGTCCTCTCCCGTATCTCGTATTCTATTATATCCCATCTCTCCATATCCGAAAAGTATGCCTTGTACATTTTTGTCATTAAACACTTTAGCGATTTTGATAATCCATGAAATATTCCATCCTTTATTTCACCCGCACAATGCTGTTTTCCCAATAATATTTCACGCCATTACGTTTTGTTAGTAATAAAGAGTTGAAATATAAGTTTTCATAGAAATAACTTCAGTGGTTTCGATTTTCTTCGTCATAACATTTCAACCCTTTTTGACCCCCCTTTAGGTAAAATAAAGCCTACCTCACTCAGAGACGATATACATTTCTATCAGTGAATTGTAGCGAAGGAAAGGCCAGTGTAAGAATTCCTGATAAAAGTGACATTCGATCCATGTTCGATCTTGAATAGAAGTATTAATAACTGAACATTATTTAATTTTTAACAATATTCAATATTGCCATAACATACCGGGTATCTCAAGACTGCTACCGAAAACGAAGCCGGGTGGTAGTTTTAGTGGTTACAAACACAATGCAACTAAAATTTTCGCATAGAAACGCGACAATTATTTTTTATGATTTTTTAAATATCGTCATTTTTGGGTGGTAAATCCATAGTTTTTGCTAAAATAATTATTTAAACTCTCTTATATCTTAGAGTATTTATAAATTAAAGGGTATACACTATTATTTTAGGAAAAAAATTATTTACCACCAAAATATGGCAATAGGAAAAAAAATTCAAAAAAAAAATTGTCTCTTATTTTTGCAACTTTTTCTGTTGCATTATGTCTGAAGTCGCTTAAACTACCACCAGGCTTCGTTTTCGGCAGCAGTCTTGATATACCCTGTATACTCCTTTGTTTACACAAAATAAATTTTTGAACGCATGCATAAATATTTGACAACCAATTTAAATGTCAACCACTTTTCATTACTGTCATTAATTTACATATTTAAAATCTAAAATACGCCGTTAATCGAATACTGTGGATATATGTTGTCGATTCGAAACCTTTATTTAAATACGTTATTTAATTTGAGGGAAGAGTTTACCGTATCGACGGTATGATAATTAAATGTTTGACAGTTACAAACCCATGAACATTTTGTATGGCAAAATGTTTTTTCCTTTATTTTATACTTTCGTCAATTTAATCGAGATAAAAACTATCTCACCCTGTAAGTTGGAACAAATAACACATATCTACAAAATTTCATTATAATCAGTTGAGTGGTTTAGGAGCCCATTGAGGACAAACAACGTGACACGGGAATTATATATATTAAGATAAGAGGTGAAAAGTTTGTATAACAATAAGTATTTTTTGTAAATAATTTGATTATTTTATATTTGGTGTTGAAGAATACAATTGTAATTTTCATATAAAGTTATGTTTTAATGTTTTGCAAATATTGAATTTAAAAAAATTGTACACTATTAGTTATACATTTAACTATTAGTTTTAAATATCTCATGTAAAATACGTAACTGTTTCTCGTTTTCTTATAATGAACACACTACATCAATTTCTTAGGCGATAGTGATTGGCCGATTCTACGACATATGTAATCATTGCGAGACATTTTTACAACTTATAATTTACCTATCTTCCATTAAGGTGTAACGAAATTTGGAACTAAAAATAAAAGTTTAAAAATATTTATTTAACTAATTCTTGAAGATATTTTTTCGAAATATAAACATTAAGCATTTATACTCGTAATCTATTTCGTATTAACAAATCCAATATATTAAACTGTGAAGACAGAAGAACTGTTCCTAATATTTTGATAACAGCATCACAACAACGCATTCGAACGCCAGAAAAGCGTAGACGATCTTTACAAAGATTTTAGGAGAAGTCAAGTAACGAATTATTGAAAAATATCTACAATGAAATAATCTTTTATAGGCCGTTCAATCATTACGCATTACTGTAAATTGGTATATAGTGCTAACTCTATAGTAAACACAAATTTTGTAATTTAAAATATACCATAATTTGTAATTTTTCGGTATAATAAAAGAAAATGAAATGTTATTATTTTCTTTAGATATTTATGTTCATCAATAGCTTAGGTTACTTTATATCTATGAATGGTAACTGTGACAGATTACGTTATTTTTAAGTATTAAAATTAGGAGTAAACCCCAGTACGTATTTAACTAATTAACCTTTGAGTGTGTTTATTTATTTAGATTTCTACGATAAACAATCCACATCAAAACATTATAAAACTTTAGTACTTATAAATATTTAAATAATAAAGAAAATTATTTCCATAAATTGTTCCTATTTTCAATTTTGTAAATATCCAAATTCTCTTCTCTAAGAATGTAACTTTCTACCTTAATAAAGATTTTTCAATTATCATTTGTGTTTCCAACATTTTGTCCTTTGCTCCTTCGCTAATGAATTTTAAAACCCGGTTGTAAAGGTAAGCATCCATTAGGCAAGTCACAAATAAATATATACTATCCTTTTTACATAACCCGCGTCACACATATACCTCAATCGATTATGTTGGACTTTTATTAAGAAAAAATATATTCTGTGATAGGAACCGTACTGTCTTTAATAGACCCACAGCATTGTTTCGTATCTTCAGAGAACACGCCATTAAGTTAGAATATTAAAGGCGTCCGAAGAAAAGTAAATTATAACAGAGTTTTCGTGCAAAAGTATTGTGTAATAAAGGGTGATGGAAGGTAGGGGTCTTCAGCATAAAATCTATTAACATCGTTATTGCTTTGTGTAGGGCAACGCTTCTCAACATGCTGCCAAACCCCTATAGACTTACATTATAGTGTAGTAAGGTCTAATATAAGTTACAAAAAATAAGTCAAAACGAATATGAACTTCTTCTTCTTTAAATGATAGATAGCTCCACCGTGGAATCGGAGATTTAGCCAATGTCAAGGCATTTGTTACTTTTGTAGTCGAGACAGTGGCGTAACAATAGGGTGGCATAGTGCGCAAAATGCCACGGGCCCCCGGCCTTAGGGGCCCCCGGCTCGATAGGGCCTCGGGCTTAGGCTCAACAGGGTATAAGCAGAGAAGAATGTAACACTAATAATGAAATTAATTTATAATAATCAATAATTTACTACATTTTTAAAATGACAAACATTTCAACATAATATTAGATTTGAATATTTTGTTTTTGTTTCGGTATAGTACAATTTTAGTTAGAAAAAAAGAAATTACAATTAAATGAATATTAAGGTAATATCACCCAAATAAATAGAAATATGCCTTGTTCTAGAAACTAAATGGTACCGAAAAACGAAAGCGAAAGAAGTCTGAAGAATTAATAAAAAAATCACCTAAAATAAATCAGTGGTTTTGCAACGAGCAGCTTATTGATAAAAAGGCGTGTAAACAGAGTCCCAAAAATGAACGAATGGACGAAACATAAAATTCTATAATAGCAAATCTCGGCAATAGTGAATTATAAAATAGTGAATTCACACGGAAAACAATCACAACCAAGTACGAACAAAAATGTAAAACCAATGGCTCTTTCTTATGAGACAGTGATAACTGATAATAAATAATAACATAATATACAAACGTAGAGGACGTTTCACTGACGATATAGTCTTGATAGTGGAATCGCTGGAGAAGCTGCAACAGATGCTGCACGGCCTGGCTTCAGTCTCACAGCGAATAGAAGTATAAAAATAACTTCGACAAAACCAAAGTAATAATCAACCACCAGATTAATCAATCAAATCAAATCAAAATATTCTTTATTCAAATAGTCTTTCACAAGATCTTTTAAATCGTTAATTTCTACTACCAACCTGTCGCTGCATGTGGCCGCCTGCTCGAGGTTGTTGTTGTTTCCAAATATTCCTACCTGGGGCAGACCCTTTAATAAGGTAGAAACATCTTTGAGAAAGAGGCTACGTCGAGGTTCTAGCTAGACTGCTATTGCTATGCTAGCAGTATTTGTTAAACTACGTCGAGTCTTTTCGTCACCTTTACCACAAAGCTTGAAAACGAAAGTTTTCAACCAGTGCATTCTTTCATGACCTACGGTGTTGTGACTTGGACACTCACAGTACGACTGGCGCAACAGCTTATTGTCGCTCAGCGATCTATGGAGCGTGCTATGCTCGGTGTCACTTTGAAGGATAAGATTCGTAATGAACTTATCCGTCCAAGAACCTAAGGTATAGACAGCAAACAGAATTAACAAGCTGAAGTGGTAGTGCGCTGGCTACATCTGTCGAAAAACGATGATCATTGGATTAAACGTATTTTTGAGAGGAGACCGCGTCTTAGCTAACGCCCTCCAGCTGAGTAGAGCTGATTCGCAAAAACTGCTCGATTATGGATGTGACAAGCTGACGACATGGTAAAATGGTGCAATTTGGAAGAGGCCTATGTCCAGTAGTGGACAACAAAAGGATGAAGATGAATAATTAAAATATTTGAGTTGTGGGTTACGACGACTGGAAACGAATTATTAATGCGATAGAGAGACACGAAATACCGAAAATTCACGTGGATTCATGTGTTTTGTATGAAAATACCAATTACATTGGACATTAGAAGAAGATCAACAATCCCTATACAAAAACCAACAGCACAAATAGGACAGCACTCTTTAATCGTTATTAGATAATTCTTTTTAGATATCATGAAATTATTTATTTTTAAAATCCGATGAGAAATATGAATCCATGTCATTCAAAAGGATTCTGTGTATCAGCTCATATAAGTCCCGCTGCAGGGCACGGGCCATAAAATCTATCACTCTGACCTAGTGAGGACTGGCGGACTTAACGTATCTACCATAGAAATTCGCACAAATTGCGAAAACATCACGATGTTTTCCTTCATTGTCATAGTGCGTGGTGATTGACTATTAATACACGCATGATTCCGAAAAGTCAGAGCTGTGCCCTGAGATTCGATCCCAGAAATGTTCGCGGTCGCTTCTGGTCCATGTACAAAAAGGCTACCTTAAAAAAAGATTCATAAAAACGAAATTACAATGTTAAGTTTTTTTTTTACATTTACGAAGGGCCCCATTTGATGAACTTTGCCACGGGCCCCCGATGGAGTAGTTACGTCACTGAGTCGAGATGATTATTTTTGATAGAATAACTGAAGACAGATACAGGATTTAAAAAAAGTTGTATAACTATGGAACGTTTGAAACTGGTGGTAGTTGTCTCATATGTGAGAGGTCGCCTGGGTAGGTACCACCGCAAATATCTATTTCTCCCGTCAAACAGCAGTGTAAATGCACTGTTGTGTGTCGGATTGAAGGGCATTGTAGCCAGAGTAACTAGTGGACATATTGAGACTTAACATCTTATGTCTCAGGATGGCGAGTGCAGCGGAATGTCAAGCATTGCTTTGTAATTCAAGGTGTTGTTTGGTTTTGCTTCTGTTCATGAGCGGTCGTATCGCTTACCATCAGGCGAACGGCATGCTCGTCTCGCAATACATTGCAATAAAAAATATATATTAAAAATTTGCCGTAGGAGGATCTTGAGCATCGAGATTTAACTTTCCTTTTTGACTATTTATTAGGTGATGGCATTAAAAATATTGAGAAACGATGGCTAGGGAAAATACGAGGTTTGAAATATTCCCAACAAAGGAATATTAAAATACGTCTAAAGGTGAATCTTATACATTTTTTATTATGAAATGATTGAAAAGCATTGTGAGAAATTATTTTGCCCAGTAATTGTTATACCAAATCCGAGTAAAATAAAACTGGCCGGGCTTTATATCGGTATAATTCCGCTGTCGCTATAACAATATAATTTATTTCCAGAAATAAAAGTATATAATAGAAATGTGTGTTGGCCTGTAGGTAAACGGACCAGACGGGGCTACCAACATTTTCACGGTGATCGCAGGTTCGAATCCAAGAACACACCTTTGAAGTTCGTAGTCATGTGTGTATTGATAGTCAATCACTACCACCCACTTTCACTTATCGTACTCATCCTACAGCCAATATCCGTGACCCTAGTTCCCTGGCGGATATCTTCGTTTCGAATTTTATCCACAAGAGAAACGCCAAGCATTGATATGGCCTAACCACTCTCAATCGTACTCTCGATTGAAGAGGACGCCCGTGCCCTGTAGTGGTTCGTATATGGGCCGATGTAGAGAAAATAGATATATAGATACTATTAACGAAATATTTTTTATTATTCTTATAACTCTTCCTATCTTATAAATATTTCTCGCCCGAAAGTACTTATAAATTACTTACTATAAGTATTGATATGCCATGAATTTCAAAAGAAAGTTTGTTTTAATAGACTGATTTAGCAAATACGCGGATGATATCCGCAAAACCTACGAGAACCTGCCAAAAAAATAGAATTTGTAGATTTCCTCAGTGATCGCTAATGAAACATTTATTCATTAATGGAAAATTCGAAAGGTTAAATTAGTGATAAAACACCATCCAATACCCACCCAAAAAGACAGGTAGTCTAATTTGTTTTTGTGGTGTCTGAGTCTTGTATACAACTACGGACATGCTAGAGCTACTAATAAAAAAATCTCATATTTAATCATCTAGTTCAGTGCAAAATATTTCTCGTTTTTATCGTAAGTTCTCTTCTCATACAAAGGGTACAAAAGCATTGTTCGAGCGATGCAGAATAAAATATTTCCACATATTTATTATCAGGGAACAATGAAAATAAGAAAGGTGGAGGTTGCCATTTTACCGGAAGTGCTTTGCGCTTCCGGTTCTCGAGCTTGGAGCTTCCGTTTGAATTGTTTGTGGTCACTATAAATGAATGAATATTCACAACACGAATAATTAGGACCGGACTGTGATCGGTTTTACATTTTTTTATATGTCAATTACATACATAGATACATTTTATCTCAGAAGGGGTAGGCAGAGGTGGCAGGACACTAATATTTCGCCTTGTAAGTTCCATCTCACGATGTGATAGGATTCGAATCGCCATATCAAGCACAAATTCCTGACTCCGGGCTAATAATGAATAGAAAAATATCACTTGGCCCGACCCGGGATTCGAACCCGAAACCTCAGCTTTGCAACCGTACCGTAGTACAACTACGTCACCGAGGTAGCCGTGATATATAAATTAAACATATTACATTATAAATAATATTATTATATCTGCATTAAATCTTTGTCACATTTTTAGAATGCTCGGTATTGAGATCAAGGATGCAAAATAATACATTTTTTCTTAAATAAACGTATTAAAATAAATTATAACCAGTTTAAAAATATATACATTTGGTAAGTAGTTTATCTACGCAATTGTTTTATAAATAAAACGGTTATAAAGATATTTTTAGTCCTGTGCAGCACTATTAACCTTGGCTACTTATTATTAAACAATCCCTTCACTAGTTAAAATTTAGTCTCCAAATTTCACTTATTATTACTGTTAGTGGCGTATAGTATTATGGTACGATTTCAACCCTGAGGTCTCAGGTTCGAATCCCAGGTATGGCAAAGTGATATTGGATTTTCTATTCATTATCAGCCCGGAGTCAGGAATTTGTGTATGACGTTAGGCTACTAGGTATGGAGGGGGGGGGGGGCTGTCATATCGTGGGACGGAATACACAATGTGAAATTTAGGTGTTCCGCTAGCATCTCTGCCCACCCCTTCTGCGAAATGGCGTGAGTTTATCAATGTATGTGTAATTCTCAATACGGTTACCATCGTAGTCTAGTTAAGTCTAGTTTTATTAATTTATTTATCCTTTCTTGCACCATACATAGAACTAGGTGCATTAAAGAAATAACATAATAAAAAAGTACAAAAACCGGCCTTGTTGCACTGGGCCTTCGATCAAATATGTACTTTGATCGAAGCAATGGGCAATCTCTTCCAGGCAACCTTCACATCTATCCCAAGATCTGTCCCATCTACTTCACTTTTACCACTGTATTGAGATTTAGACATACATACAGGGTATATCAAGACTGCTACCGAAAACGAAGCCGGGTGGTAGTTTAAGCGACTTCAGACACAATGCAACAGAAAAAGTTGCAGAAAAAAAGTGACAATTTTTTTTGTTATTTTTTTCCTTTGACCATATTTGGGTGGTAAATACATTTTTTCCTAAAATAATAGTGTATACCCTTTTATTTATAAATAATCTAAGGTAGAAAAGTGTTTAAAATATTATTTTAGCAAAAACTATGGATTTACCACCCAAAAATGACGATATTTAAAAAATCATAAAAAATAACTGTCACGTTTCTTTGCAAAATTTTTAGTTGCATTGTGTTTGTAGTCACTAAAACTACCACCCGGCTTCGTTTTCGGTAGCAGTCTTGAGATACCCGGTATAATCAATTTATTGTAAAACTTACTCCTTAGACTGCATTCTAATTCTCCTATTGATATATCTATATATAGGTAATATAATATTATTGATATTAATGTTTGTCTACATCTCAAAAAAGTGCGTGCTGGCCTGTTTGTAAACGGACTAGACGCGGCTGCCAACATGTTCACGGTGGTCGCGGGTTCAAATCCCAGGGCACACCTCTGACTTTTCGGAGTCATGTGTGTATTGACAGTCAATCACCACGCACTAAAATGGTGAAGGAAAACATCGTGAGGAAACCTGCATACCATAGCGATTTATAAGAATTTCTATGGTATGTAAGTCCGCCAACCCGCACTAGGCCAGCGTGGTGAACTATATGGCCTAACCACTCTCAATCGTACTTTCGATTGTAGAGTAGGCCCGTGCCCTGCAGTGGGACGTATATGGGCTGATACGATACGATAATGTTTGTCTAAATCTCAATACGGTGGTAAAAGTCAAGTTTCACAATAAATTCAACTAAATTGAAATCAATATTTGAAAATTTCAAATGTTTCCTTGCGCAAATACTAAAAGATAGGTGTGAGGGAAAATAGAAAGGAACAGGAGTTGAACAAAGCCAGCGCCGACGGACATACGGACAATGGAATATCTAGAACTATCGCGGAACGTGCAATTGATATTTTACAAATAGTAAAAATTGAGAATTTACTGTATGTGCCTTTCTTTTAAGTTTTCGGATTCATGTGTATAATTGCAGCGTATTTTGACGGTGCTAAAAAATTTATAATCAAGTTAGATTGGATAAGTTTTTTTTTGTAACATTGTTAAATATTCTTAATTTAAAATGAAGAGCTACTGTTAAAGAGCTTAATACTGTAAGTGTTCATTGAAAAAAATGTTTTATATATAAAATAAACTATTTATTTTAGCGTGAAAATCTAACACGGGGTTTCATTTCCACATCTTTCAATGCCTTATAGCGATGACGTGGAAGACACAATTGTTCAATATTTAGTAGGACACGCGTATGTTAATGAAATAATTTATACGTTCATACGATCAAATATACATTATAAGTTTGTCGGTGCAATTATCTAATTACGTTTGTTAATATTGTTTCGCAGAATCTGCATTATTTACGCGGCCCGGCGACCACAAAGGTTACATTGCAACACGTGTGGACGATATTGGATTTATTTTATTTTCGTGGCTTTCAATTTGTAGGATTCAGTCGCCGTAAATGTACCTGATGTGAGTATATTGGTGTAGTAGAATGTTCATATGAGACCAGATAGCGACCATTGGATTGATGATTAAGATTTATATTAATAAATAAGAACTCGTCAAACCTAATGATTGATTATTAAAAAATATACCATAAAACTGACCTGATAAATGTGCAACATTTCACTATGTTCATTTATTGCAATGAATGCGACTCGAGCATGCCGTTCGCCTGATGGTAAGCGATACGACCGCTCATGTACAGTAGCAAAATCAAACATTTAATTCGGGTTTGATTGATGAGAGGAATTGCAAATTTCAGAATGAGTTTTAGCAACAGATATTGTGACGGGAGATTTTTTATGACACTGTCTGTATGTATCTGTATCAGCCCATATACGTCCCACTGCAGGGCACGGGCCTACTCTACAACCGAGAATACGATTGAGAGTGGTTAGGCCATATAGTCCACCACGCTGGCCTAGTGCGGGTTGGCGGACTTACATACCATAGAAATTCTTATGAATCCCTATGGTATGCAGGTTTCCTCACGATGTTTTCCTTCACCGTTTTAGTGCGTGGTGATTGACTATCAATACACACATGACACCGAAAAGTCAGAGGTGTGCCCTGGGATTCGAACCCGCGACCACCGTGAACATGTTGGCAGTCGCGTCTAGTCCGTTTACCAACAGGCCACCACGCACTTTATGACACTGTAATTTATCGAATACATTAAAGGTTCCAGGATAGTAAAAAAAAAGATTTAACCAGATCATTACTGTACTGGTAGTTGATATAGAGATTATATATTTTTTTATTGCACTGAATGACGAGACGAGCGTGCCATACGCCTGATGAAGGAACGAACGAACGAACAGAATGAATGAAATAATGAAATAATAGTAACAAAACCAAACAACACCTTGCATTATAAAGCAATGCACCACTGCGCTCCCCACGCTGAGACATAAGATGTGACGTTGTGGGAATGTCACCTTTTATATTTGCGATCTATAGTTCAATAGTCGACATAAATCCTATTGTCTATGCCAATCAACGCCTCCGTTGCGCTGATTGGTCGATTCATTTACTGACTGACATCTGTCAAATTTGACGTGCGAACTGTCATCGGCGTTCGCATAAATACGCGTGTAACGGCGCTCGCGGCCTTTTTCCCTAACCTAAAAGCCGCGTGCTACCACGCGTCTTTCTGAACCCGCTGGGGTGAGTGTTCTGTGTAATATTAACTGCTAACCGCTTAACTGCTTGTTTGTCAGTGTATTCTGTCTGCCGGGCTTGTGAACTATCACGAGTCGCTGGCACGGAATGCAAGCCTAGTTTGCATTCCGATTTCTTGGACGCTGATTCCAGGTTCTTCTTCTTCGTTCTTCTTCTTCGTACTTGGCGTACTTGGCGTTTTTTCGCTAACTCCGTGCCTACTGCCCGCTTTGCTCCGCACCGCTTCCTGCCGGACTGCATCCGAGCCTGCGCCTGCCGCTGACCTGCGCACCGTGCCCGGCCACGTGGCAGCTGACTTCGCCGGCGAGCTGTCGCCGGGTTCCGCCACGTGCCGAAGACCCGGATCAGTGTCCAGTGAAGGCCAGTGACTCCTGTTGCATACCACCAGCAACAGTGCCGGGTGTAAATAGTGATGCGAAATTATTAAAGCCCGAACCACGTAACTACCCTGAGTTCTCATTTAACTACCTACCCCTACCTGCGGGCGGCCCAACCCGCCGCAGTCTCAATATGTCCAGTAGTTACTCTGGCTACAATGTCCTTCAATCCGAAACATAACAGTGCATTTAAACTGCTGTTTGGCGGGAGAAATAGACATTGCGGTGGTACCACCCAGACGGCCTCTCACATATGAGAGACCTACCACCAGTAAACCACCTTCGTCAAATGACTTCCTACAAACTCTTACATCATGTATTAACCTTGTGGGTAAACGACCCACAGATTTTGTTATACATAAGATATAGCACATCTAGTACGAATCTATAAGCCTATGGGTAAAGTGATATTGATGATCTTCACTTTTCGTTTTCTGTTCAAGCGATACTATTATGGAATACGCTCCCCCTCATTATCAGGACGTCCACTAACCGTTTTACTTTCAAAATGAAGGTTCGTGATTTACTGCTTAAGGATGTTGCGGAATCATCACAATAGTTTACTATTTATATGTTGCTATTTATATGTATGTATGTATGTATATATATATACAGGGTATATCAAGACTGCTACCGAAAACGAAGCTGGGTGGTAGTTTAAGCGACTTCAGACACAATGCAATAGAAAAAGTTGCAAAAATAAGCGACAATTTTTTTTTTTGAAATTTTTTTCATATTGCCATATTTTGGTGGTAAATATTTTTTTTTCCTAAAATAATAGTGTATACCCTTTAATTTATAAATACTCTAAGATATAAGAGAGTTTAAATAATTATTTTAGCAAAAACTATGGATTTACCACCCAAAAATGACGATATTTAAAAAATCATAAAAAGTAATTGTCGTGTTTCTATGCGAAAATTTTAGTTGCATTGTGTTTGTAGCCACTAAAACTACCACCCGGCTTCGTTTTCGGTAGCAGTCTTGAGATACCCGGTATATATATATATATATATACAACGTTTATGCGACCGATGGGCATTATACGTTGTTTATGCGTTATACGTTGATGCGACCGATGGGCATTTCTTTAAACTGCATATACTAGGTACCATTTTGAAGCTCTGTACTAAAAATCAATTAAATAGGAGCAGTAGTTTAGTCATAACTGAATTTTTAAGTTTTTGCCCCATTTGAACACGATGTAGCTTTTCTAACAGCTGATTACGCCTAACGCATGGTCATTCACCTTAAAACGATAGATCGTACTAAAATCTGCGCGTTGTTGCCGCTCTTACACAATAATAAGTACACGACAATAACACGCGCCGCACGCGACGTTGCCAATTTGTTATCTTTTCTTATCTACAGGTCAATGAAATTAATTTACACAGGATGGTTGCGTTTTACTCTTATTTGGAAGCTATTTAGTTTGTTTGAAACAAACAAAATCTCATTTTTGGTATTATTAATTTTTCTGCCGTGCCAAATTCATACCAAGAATGTATAGCATACATAGTGTAATTTAATGCCCATCGGTCGCATCAACGTTGTATATATACAGGGTATATCAAGACTGCTAACACAAAACGACTAAAATTTTCGCAAAGAAACGCGACAATATTTTTTTATGATTTTTTAAATATCGTCATTTTTGGTTGGAAATCCATAGTTTTTGCTAAAATAATAATTTAAACTCTTTTATACCTTAGATTATTTATAAATAAAAGGGTACACTATTATTAAAAATGTATTTACCACCCAAATATGGTCAAAGGAAAAAAATAACAAAAAAAAATTGTCGCTTTTTTTGCAACTTTTTCTGTTGCATTGTGTCTGAAATCGTTTAAACAACCACCCGGCTTCGTTTTCGGTAGCAGTCTTGATATACCCTGTATATATTATGATGCATATGTTTGTCATAATTACTCATACACATAATTACATATGCCCACTATATTATAGCATATATTGTCCCTATATTTGTACGTATTTACGTCTTAATTATTTATGTTTCTATTTCTATTTCTTTTTTTAATAAATATTTATACGCCCACTTCATCTCATCTCTGCATCACCCAAAGGAAGACTGGTAGATAATGCCTCTGGCATTAAGTCCGCCTTGTATACCGTATCTGAAATGTATCTGAAGTATAATAAATAAAAATAAAAAAAATTGGATATTTCTATTTATTATCAGCCCCGAGTTAGGAATTTGCGCCCGATATGGCTATGGGCTCGCCCCCTATACCGGTACGGTAAATGCACAGCAAAACGTGGTTGTTCTGGTTGTACCTCTGCCTACCTCTTTTGGGTAAAAGGTGTGAGTTTACGTAAACATGTATGTATAAACATATGGACGGTGGCGTAAAACAAACAAATAATAATCGAATTAAAATATTTACTGTCTGTAAGGTTGTCAATATTTGTGATTTCAGTAGTAAATGCGAAGAAATAATTGGAAACGCCAATTATTATTGCACGAATACCGCATTAAATTAAAATTAAAAACCAAAAGAATGTTACGTTTGTTTAATAAGTTAATTACTGTATACAACTTGTTAGAAGTTTAAACAGTATAGGTATAATTAATAAATAGCCGTCCCATTGGTATAGTGGTATCGAGATTGGGCTGTGAACCCATATGGTAGGTACTTGGTTCAAATACTTGTTACAAAAACCGACGATTCTTTTATTGCCATGAATAGCGAGACGAGAATGCTAGTTGCCTGATGGTAAGCGATACGACCGTGGCATAGACAGTGGAAAAACCAAACACCATGAATTAAAAAGCAATGGTTGCTATTCGACTGCGCTAGTCATTTGGAGACAGGATGTTAAGTCACAATATGTCCAGTAGTTACCCTGACTACAATGAAAACCTGGTATGACGAAGGATAACAAATAATAATACACCCAAAAGCCACATATAGCCCTGACCCCACACTAAGATCGAATCTTTGTCGTGGGTATCAGGAACTACGAGAGACTTTTCGATCTCACAAACACCCAGACCCAAAACTTTCTGTGGATCACACAAATATTTGTCTTGATGTGGGGATTGAACCCGCGGCCTCATGTTTTACAGGCGAGGTCCAACCAACTGTGTCAAGGAGGCTGTCAATGCGTTGTTGCATTTTGTTCGGTAACAGATTGCTGAAGCTCTAAATGTAGGTGGAAGGATATACATTTCCGCCCCGATAACAAGCGTTATATATGTTAAGTCAAAACGACCAGTAGTATTATATCCGTTATCGTCCATGTCGGCTAATAGGATGTTTGACTATGATCGACTTTTTGTACTATTTTCCGTACAAACACATATACCATTAACATAACACATTTCTGTCAAAACTGTACTAAAGTAACTTGATGAGGCAAATATGAGTATTTTAAATTACAGTGGGAGTATAGTGCAGGCATCGTACCGTCTCTTTCACACGCGCACACTGTAATGCATGTTAAGCCCAGTGACGTCACTAGTTTTGTTTTGCATACATTTTCTTTAACTCCCACTACAAGATTTAAGCGTTTCTAATTTGTTTAATTCTGAATGGATTGACAAAATTCTTTGTTTGTTTGATTTTGCAGTGTAAACGCACTGTTGTGTTGAGATTTGAAGGAAATTGTAGAAAGAGTAACTACTGGACATATTGAGACTTAACATCTCATGTCTGAGGTTGGCGAGCGCAGTGGAATGACAAACATTGCTTTGTTATTCAAGGTGTTGTTTGGTTTTGCTACTGTTCATGAGCGGTCGTATCGCTTACCATCAGGCGAACGGCATGCTCGCCACGCCAATAACAAAAACAAAAATAATTGGTATTGATACCTTTTAATAAATACAACAACAAAATTTAGTCAAATACAATACAATGTTTTATCATAGAATATAATATTCATTACTACTTAGTTGATACTCTATTCAAACTACAATGAACTCCGCATTACCACGTTGTAGCCATTTTGTAGTGTCATCTATACATATAAATAAAATTGAAGTGTCTGTTTGTAAAGTGAAAATAAAAAAATATGTCCTACTACATATGGTTATACACACGATACCTACTCCGAAAATGATCTTTAAAACATTTTTGTCTGTCTGTCTGTTTGTTCCGGCTAATCTCTGAAATGGCTGGACCGATTTTTACGGGACTTTTATTGTCAGCTAGCTCATATAATAAGGAGTAACTTAGGCTACATTTATATTAGAAAAAATCTTTTTTTTAGAAAAATAAAGTTTTTGTTAAATTCCACACGGACGAAGTCGCGGACACAGTTAGTAAAATATACAACTAAAATCGATAGAATCGATTTTAATTTGTATTGTGTTTATCATACAATGATGCACTAATTGTTGTAGTTACGGATCATCGAGCGCCGGTCATAATTATCATTATTTACTGTAATAACTACGGATTTATTAGTCTCCTAAATGAACTATTGAGCTTCACTTTATCGTAAATATTTCATTTATGCCTAGTAGACACTACTGTGTCTAAGACTATATGGTCTGTGAGCTCTGAGGATCTAACTTATGTTAACAATTATTTATTATGATTACGACACAATTTGTGTCTGTATGTGTCTCATAATCTAATATCTAAAAAGTATCTAAAGTTTGTAATTATTAATTAACACCTATTTTAGCCGTAAGACTGGAACACCTTTGCATATATGGTATATTAAAAACCCACCATTAAGACACTTACTTCGCGTCAATGAGTATTAATAAAACGCGCTCATTGTTTTGTATTGTATTTGGATTTTATAATGAATATGACAAATATAGTTTATTATATTATTTATTATTCCAAGATATACCGCCGTTTGATTCCTGATTTCGAAAACTTAGATGTTTTATATTGTGAAAGTGAAGTCGTTGTGTCATGAAACTAGTTATATTTTTTTATTTTGGTAAAGTGATTTTGCTGTAATTGATGGTAAATGAAGCGCCGCGCCATCCAAAAAATATATTACTTTGCAACTTATTGACCTACCATCATTTGATATTTTATCAATTATATGGCGCTAATCTCATATTATTATGAGTATACAAAACAAAAAAATCCTATTGTTCGCCAACTTTCTGAATTTCCTGTACAATATCTTCTTTTTTTTACAACACGTTCCGACGGTGTGTCTTGTGTGTCTTGTGTATCAGCCGATATACGTCCCGGTATACGGGCCTCCTCTACAATCGAGGTTACGATTGAGAGTGGTTAGGCCATATACTCGTAGTCCACCACGCTGGCCTAGTGCGGGTAGGCGGACTTACATACCATAGCGGTCTTATAAATCGCTGTGATATGCAGGTATCCTCAGGATGTTTTCCCTAACCGTTTTAGTGCGTGGTGATTAACTATCAATACACACATGATTCCGAAAAGTCAGAGGTGTGCCCTGAAATTCGAACCCGCGACCACCGTGAACATGTTGGCAGCCGCGTCTAGTCCGTTTACCTAAAGGCTACCACGCATTTACAGTAGTAGTAGTAGTCAAATAATATACCGGAATCAGATCATAATTAGTTTTTAAATTCCGGTTCTCAACTAGAGAGCAGATAACTCATATAATGGTCATTATGATATCTTAGTATTTAAACCGGCACATGATAATAAGTGCGCGTGTGAGGAAGACCTAGTTTCGTATTCAAATATCGAGAACATTGTATAATTACATTTTCAGCGCAATCGATGCATCTTATTGTTAAATAAGGGTATCTTTCCACTAAAATATAGTATATCACTAATATTTATGTAATTAAACATTGTATAATTACTGGACATAATAAGACTTAATATATAGCTCAGGATGGCGAGACCAGTGGGATGTCAACCACGGCTTTGTAATTCATGGTTTGTTTGATTTTGCTAATGTCCATGAGTGGTCATATCGCTTACCATCACTCGAATGGAAAGCTGTTCTTACCAAACGTTGGAAAAAATGTATAGGCACAGTCAGTCAGTAGTAAAGTCTCTATGGTGTAATCTCCACATACTTAAATATAAAATGAGGCATTTTTTTATATTTTTTAATGCAGTGAATGGCGAGACAATATTATTGAATAATATTAATGTATAATAGCTAGTCAAATACAGCACACTTTAATTATGAAGAAGAATATCATGATGTGAAGAAACCTGCTTGTCACAGACATATTAGAACTTGGTATGGTATGTGAAGTCCTCCAACCTCAATAGGCTAGCGTGGTGGACTCAGGCCTAAACTTTTCTCAATCGGACTACCGATTGTAGAAAGAGTCAATTTTCTGCAATAAGCAAGTAATAAGAAATAATACCCAACAGTTTCATACATAGTCTGGGTCCGTGGGTATCGGGAACTACGAGAGACTTTTCGGTCTCATAAACATCCAGACCTGAAAGAAATATTTGTGGGCCGCACAATCATTTCTATCGGTCTGGGGATCTAACTAAATCAAACCGTCTGCGCCACGGAGGCTGTCAAATGGGATTTACATATCCTGAATTCTTAAATTAGAAATCTATTACGCCCTGATTTATCACCACCGATTAGCCATTAAACTCTCGCCTCAATAAATCGATCAACCAACAACTAGGCTATGATTACCACTATCAGTGAATTAACTCGGAAATACAAATCAATTAATTTTCACCAAAACCAAATCCAATATTACCATTTGCATACCCCCGACGAGGAAGGGACGCGGTCACGCATAACCAATCTACAAAATTAGGAATTGGTAAGAAATCTATTGTCCGAAATGCAAGGATGCCCGATGCAAATGCGTGACGCAAAGCGTTTGCAACACGCTAGTGGACACATGCATCCGGTGGCCGCAGGATACGCACATTCAGTATAAATACTTGCGAATAACACACATCGGCACACTTCGTCTGAAGATCAACATGAAAGCCTACACCACTGTAAGTTATATTTGTTTAATATCCTTCAGTTTGGTATCCCTATTTACTTGAAATCGTTAGTTTCGGTCTATCGATCCACCTAGTTTCTTGCTCGTTCTTCTCTAGTGAACACCGCTTTCCGAACAGGGTCGTAGGTCATAAAATGACTGAATCTAAATGTCATTGAACGTAGCACTACTATGATATAGACACTTAATAGAGAGAATATGGTCAATTTTCCGATACAAAAAAAATAAGATTCAAGCTAAAATTGAGCTGAAACAGGACGTATAGGTACCGCATTCTTATAAATGCCGCCATAAATCATTTCTTAATTTTATAATAGAGTTTATTTAATCATTCATGCGGATTCGCAAATAGTTATATCAAGATCGTTAGCAATGTCTTGGTGTCAGAATGAGTATGTAGTCATGCTGTTGTCAAAATATTAGGTGCAGTTTTTCTCTCGGCTCATTTTATTACGTATATATTGGACATGTTAATACTAATTAAATTACGAGTATAAATGCTTGTCTTTTATACTATGGAAACATATCTCAAGCAATGCGTTAATATTTTAAATTTTATTTGTAGTTCCAAATTATGCCACTAGCCAATAGAACTAAGACAGACTTTATTTGGAATCGAGTCAAGCTATAAAAAAAGGTTTTTTTTTTTGGCTAGGCCTTTGTTGGTAAATATTTTTAACAACAATGGTATTGCAAACATTTCCACATATCTTTTAACAGCTATTCTGAACGTAAATATTTAAATTTCATGATAAAATAACGCTCCCACTAAATTGACGTTCAATTACTAACTATACTAGATTGCTGAATTGACAAAAAATACGATCTCAAAATTCGAAACTCGTTTTGAAGAGAACTTGATCACCATTTGCATACATCCATAAACTCACGCCTTTTTCACAGAAGGTGTAGGCAGAGGTGCCAAGACACCCACATTGCGCCTTGTATGTTCCGTCCCATTATGTTATAGGTGGCGAACCTATCGCCATATCGGGCAAAATTCCTGACTCTGGGCTGTTAATTAATAGAAAAATCCAATTAGACCAGAGTCGATAATTTTTAAAACCAATAAAAATAATAGTAGGATGAAACCCATTAGAAAAGGAGGGGGATAGTATAAAAATGAAAGGAAAAATAATTTACGGGCGATCTGAGGCCGGCAAGGAGATGGGGGTGGGTTTTTAAGGGTAAAAAACGGTTTTTCTCGATTTCCGGCAAAACTAAAAGTCCTATCGAAAAAAGTCAAATGGCAAAGTTGTAGGTAATAAAAAGATCTAAAACTTTTTTATTTACACTTTTTTCACAAAACCTCAAAGTTTATGTGAAAAATTCAAAAAACCAAGTTTTTTGGTTTTTTATTTTTATCTTTTACAAAAAAAATATTTTTTTAACGAAATTTGGTGAAAACTTACCTTTTTATGTCCCAAATACGTTGTAATTTATTTGATTAAAAATATTTATTTTTTCGCCTTATTTTGATTTAATATCGAAAAAGCACCCTAATTTTCAATCGAAAATTCACCTGTCAAAATTTTGTTCTGTTCATTTTTTTTTTCAAAAAATTGGTATGTTTTCTGTTCGTTGAAATCTCTACTTTCCGATGGTGAAAAAATATATGTATGTTACTATAGTAAATCTTCTCAGAAAATGCAAAGCAAAGCTGCTTCCCGACCTCAGATCGCCCGTAAATTATTTTTCCTTTCATTTTTATACTATCCCCCTCCTTTTCTAATGGGTTTCATCCTACTATAATTTTTTTTCACTTTTTATTATTTTTAAAGGCTTCTACCCTGGTCTAAATAGCCTTTGCCCAACCTGGGATTCGAACCCGAGACCTCAGCTTTGTAACCGAGGCATCACCATTTAATTATAGTGTGATATGAAATGTAATATGACTAAATGGCCTAACCTTTCTCAATCGTACTCTCGATTAACGGGAAGACCCGTGCTCTGCAGTGGGACGTATATGGACTGATGCAGATGACATTTGATTGCGGTAAAATTAATATTTATTGACACAAGATGAAAAATCGGCCGTACTGACACGAACAAATAGTACTCTATTCTTTTTATTTATTATTTAATAACACTTCTTTATGTATAATGTTGTAAAACTAATATTTTTAATAAACTACGAGAACACATTATATTATGTTCAAAGCACTACAAGTATGCTGCCTGCCGACTACGCTACCGACTGCCTCGGTGGCGTAGTTGTACTACGGTACGGTTATAAAGCTGAGGTCTCGGGTTCGAATCCCGGGTTGGGCAAAGTGATATTGGATTTTTCTATTCAGTATCAGTCCAGAGTCAGGAATTTGTGGCCAATATGGCGATAGGCTCGCCACCTATCACATTGTGGGACGGAACATACAAGGCGAAATGTGGGTGCCCTCGCACCTCTGCCTACCCCTTCTGGGAACAAGGCGTGAGTTATCAACATTCAAGTATAACCATTTTGCCACAAAAAAATAAAATGACAATTAAAAGGTATATACAGGTGTCCCATAACTAGACGATAAACTAGTTGCTAGTTACAGTTTTTGTGCAGTTGTTTAAACTCCGGCTGTGAAAAGAAAGGCCGCGGGTTCGAACCCCGCATGAGACAAATACTTGTCTCGGGTTTGGGTGATTGCGAGACCAAAAAGTCTCTCGTAGTTTTTGATACCCACAACACAAAACTTAATCGATCTTAATGTACGACCAGGTCTATGTACTGGGTATACATATGTTGGGTGAATTTATTATTTATTTTATTTATAATAAAAGGGTTTACTCTTTGTGTTTCAGCTCGCCTGCCTGCTGGCAGTGGTAGCTTTGAGCCAAGCCAGCGGCATTGGCCTCGGCTACGGTGGTTACGGCTATGGCGGCTATGGTATGTATAAATAATTATTATTAGAATTTCCAATTAACTGGAATCCACTTGGTGCAACAATGTTGAAAGGACTTGTGGCTTTTTCGTACTTTTATTTCGGATAGCCAACGATTTATCAAATTTATGACAAAACAGTATAATAATATTACCATTATAGTTACGTATGTTAGTCACACACATATTGTGCAAAGCTAATTAACAGAAATTACCAGAAATAGTTTTCCTATATAATTAGACCCGAAATAAATATTAATATTTTGAAGAGCACATAAACGTTTTAAAATTTATATTATATCCAATTGATTATATAAAATGAGGTCAAAATATATCTTTTTAGATACCCTAAATGTCTCGAGTTCTTAAATATTTGAAACTTGCAAGTATTTATATTTACACATTCTTCCTGTTTTCCTATATACATCTAATTGTATGTCTAGCCTAATTCTTTTTCAACATCAGCTGAAACTGAGCCATCAGCTGATCCGCAGACCTTGAAATCACATGTAATAATTTAACCAAATGCCCTTACAGGACTCGGTGGTCACCTCCTAGCCCCTGCGATCTCAACCGCGAGTGTGGTGAAAGCCGCGCCCATCCCAATCATCAGGACCGCCGCCGTAGCACCCATCATCACTGCCCCTGTAATACGCACCGTAGCGGCCCCTATTAGCATCGGCTACGGTTATGGCGGCTACGGACTTGGCGGACACGGATATGGCGGCTACGGTCTTGGCGGACATGGATATGGCGGCTACGGTCTTAGCGGCTACGGACTTGGCGGCTATGGCCTAGGCAAGGGCTTGGGACTTGGTCTCGGCGGCTTGGGCTACGGATGGAGCGGCAAGCACCTCGGTTGAACGCATAATTTATAAAGACGAAGTGGTAACATCTTTTATACAAAATTGATTGCTCTTCGATTGGATTATGCACCGAATTAAATAATATTCACACGTCTGATATTTTCGTTTTATTATAAGTAGTAAATATAGTTTCCTATCTATTTTGTTTTATAAAAAGTTTCTGCAAGATCGACGACACAGAACACATATTTTTATTTATAAAATTATCAAAAAACTAAACGGATTCTTTAACAAGACTCGCTAATATATTTGATATTACAAATTCGATATCTGCCCGGTGATAACGCAAATAAACAGTTATCGACACTTCATGTTGGCTCAAGTATCAAGACATTTCGTGGAAATGTTGTCTATATTTCCATGCTCGAATAAAATGGTTATATAGTAAAATACCAGTTAAAATAAGAACACATTACGTGGAATTGCTTATCTTGCAAGATAGAGAAAAAATATTGTTATTTCGTGGAAATTTTTCTACGAAATATCGTCCATTTCATATCAGTTATCCAAATAAAACTATTATTTAGGAACTTTATCGCGAATTTGGTACGAAATATAATCTGTAAATAACAGTTTTATTAATATGTATAACATTCACGTAAATGTAAGAAACCATAATGTTACCAACTAAAAAAATACAATTACTCTTGTACAGTCAGCAACATAAGTCGCTAAACACTTCACATTTTTTGATAACCTTTTTATGAATTTAATATTTTTACGTACTATTCTGTAGTCGTAAAATATAACCAAGTAAAGTCATCTATGCCGAGAAGTGCCATACGATATTGAAAATAATTATTATTTTTTATGATAAGACAATTCCAAATCTCATGAATGTATAGCGACTTATATTGCTGACTGTACCCAGGAGTAGGGGAAGGCAAAGATTATAAATCTTCACATGCACTTAATTTCATACAATTTTGTCACTTCTAACCCATATTTCACCAAACGAACTGAAATGAAATAATCTCTATATACAAAATATTTTCTATACTTAGTATGATTTATATTAATTTCTTACCTTAATTTAATGATTATTATTATTTATTTATTTAATTTCTTATTAGTATTTTATTTAAAGTATTAGTTACTACTTTCTATCAAGCAAAAACATATCTCATAAAAGTAGAAAAATAGCTTAGACGAATAAAGGTACAGTTTTCACGACTCTACGACATGAAAGGTAAGGATAGTGGAGCCAAAACGGATGTCTCTAAGCATTTTCCACAATTACCTCGGGAAACTTTTCGATTCAACCCCCTTTGCGCTGAAAACAAGTTGACGACGTAGTTTTCTTACAAGCTCTGCTTCGTTGGAAAACGACTTCGGGAAATGTTGCTCATAGTACGGTAATATTCTTTATTTGGATACTGAAAGTATGAAATCTGTTATAGTAGGAAGTAACTTACTTGTTAGATTCATGAATAAACTATTTTGAAACAATATATCAACGAAATATATTACAGAAATAGGTCAAATTTAAATAAAGTTTACTGGTCTCTCATATGTGACAGGCCGCCTGAGTAGATACCACCGCAATGTCTATTTTTCCCCTGAAACAGCAGTCTAATTGCACTGTCGTGTTTCGGTTTGAAGGACATTGTCGCCAGAGCAACTACTGGACATGTTGAGACTTAACATCTCATGTCTCAGGATGGCGAGCGCAGTAGAATGTCAAGCATTGCTTTGCATTTCATGGTATTGTTTGGTTTCCCTACTGTCCATAAGCTGTCATCTCGCTTACCATCAGGCGAAATACATGCAGGTCTCATTTAATGAAATTATGATAAAACGTGTGACTAAGCATTTTACTAAAACTACGCAGATAAAACAAAGGATTTGAACATGCCTTGTTGAACATTTTGGTATTTAGTTAGATATAATCACAATATGTAAACTACGTCGAACATCTAGCGCCATCTCATGATCTTTAAAGGAATTAATGAAGTCAGGTTACTTTCGTACTGATAAATTATTTATTTCCTTGTTTTGTATTTTGAAGTGACATTATGATATAAAATATATGACACAAATATATATTTTATATCATAATGTATATTGATACATATTTTGTACAGTTTACTTAATTTCTGAATTAACTCTCAAACTGTAATTGTGCCCTTATTATCTTACTTAAGCACTATTATGTTTTACTTTATCAAACATTTTCAACCAAAAATCTCATATTAACACCCCAAGTAGAGATATTTTATATTAAGGCGATATTTTATTTTTATGAATAGCATGCCATTCGCTTGATGGTAAGCGATACGAGCACTCATGGAAACCACAAAAAAAAATATTTTACATTAAAAAGTTTATCTCTCCGAAAAATCAACTTTCATCCATAATTTCAACGACTTTTTCACCATCATCATTACCAGAACTATCATCGCCAATCTCTAAAACTGATACGATAGGTTTATGGTAGCTGAAGTAAGAAACGAACAGTTTTGATTCGAACCTATTTAAATGTCTAATAAAGACCGCATCAATAGTAGTTTTGTATTTCGTTGTGCTAAGATTGCGATCATTCGACATAGTTAAACCAAATTCATTATTTAAAAATTCAATTAATAGTTGATTTTTATCGTCTGCGAAGTTTATGTTGAAATCTCCACTCAAAATCATTGGCAATTCATCAAAGCTTTATAAACTGACAGCTAACTGACAGCTGTCTACTCTCCATCCGTCTTACGCTTTTGGTCACGTGTCCTGACGCGAGTTTAAAATTTTATACCCATTACAGAAAAAGTGCTCAACGCCGCTAAAGAAGTTTTCACTTCAAAAACAAAGCCATGCTTGGTATTTCACTACACTCGCCATCCTAAGACATAAGATTACGACCAGTAATAATGTATAATCTAAATAATCAATTTAACACCACAAAGAGAATAACAGTATGTCGCGCTAGATGCGCAAACTTCAAAATTAGTTTAGGCCAAAGGCAGATGAGTTGTTGGAAAGCTATTAAAGTTGCCAGTGAATTAGGTGAGAGTTTGATGTTTGACCTGAATTAGTTAATATGTGGCCAGCGACGTTCCTGAGGGATCTACAGGATACTTAGGACTGGTGTAACAGGAATACGATACTATGATTAGTTACAGTTTAATTAATGTAAGCTGAATATCATAAATAGCTTGCATTTATTTACACTGACTCCACATGACTGCACTGCGCCTGATGGTAAGTGCAAATGCCGTCCCGTCAGAGTATCGAATGGCATTAGACGTCAGTCTCATGCCATTCGATACAATTATACCCGGCCTACTGAGATGGTTTTTCAAAGTACAGGGGCCCTACTATATAAATCCGAAATTCGAATCTTCGTGACGTTTTTCGTTTCGAAACCTACTCTGTAACACGAAATTCGAATCTTCGGATCGAAGAATGAATGATTCGAATACATCGGCAATCCGAACATTTACATTTTTATTTACTATATTCATCCGAAACGAAGTTCGAAACTTCGGACGAACGAAGTTTGTGACGATACGAATGTACCTACTGTGTAAATGTTCGTATTGCCGATATATTGGAATAATTCATTCTTCGATCCGAAGATTCGAATTTCGTGTTACAGAGTAGGTTTCGAAACGAAAAACGTCACGAAGTTTCAAACTTCGTTTCGGATTTATATAGTAGGCCCCAGATGAAGGACGCAGGATTATAAATAGGATGGAACACGTGTGATGACAAACAATTCCACAGCTTAAACAGCGGAATAAAAAATAATTACCGAACTTTGGTTTGTTCCTAAAATTTTTACCATTGCAAATGCTTTGATAAGTTTTCTATGTGGGTATTGGTATATTATATTTCATTCGAGACAAAGTTATAATAACAAATGTTGCAACTGCCTCGGTGGCGTAGTTGTACTAAAGTACGGTTACAAAGCTGAAGTCTCGGGTTCGAATCCCGGGTTGGGAAAAGTGATATTGGATTTTTCTATACATTGTCAGCCCAGAGCCACAAATTTTTAGATGGAACATACAAGCCGAAATGTGGGTGTCCTGGCACCTCTGCCTACCCCTTCTGGGAAAAAGGCGTGAGTTTATGTATGTATGTATGTAAATGTTGCAATTGCGCTTAAAAATAAATTCATAGTAAATTTGCCAATAGGAATATTAAATATATGTATAACCATGTTTCTTTATTCCAGTGAAACATTGGCCATTGCATTTTCAATTTTCATAATACAGAAGTTACTTTATTCTTGGCACGAGATTCGACAAATTGGAAAACAAAGAAAAACTTCTGTGACCGCTAATGTTTGAGTATCGGTATTGCGAAGCCAACAAAACCATTCATAATATTTAATACACAGGATTGTAACTAATATGTCATAATTAATTATTTTCTGATTACGTAAAATGGATTGCACTGTAAATGATGTCTTTGTAATGCGGTCACTCAAAAAACAAAGGTTCAGCGATTGTGGAATTAATTATTTAGTAACAAACCATATAAGACCCACTACAGGGCACGACCCTCTTCTACAATCGAGAGTATAATTGCGAGGGGTTAAGCCACCACTGGCCTAGTGTAGGTCGGATTTACATACCATAAAAATTCTTACAAATCGCTAAGATTTCCTTCCTTATAGTGTGGTGATTGACTATCAATACACACATGACTCCGAAAAGTCTGAGGTGCCCCTTGGGATTTGAACCCACGACCAACGTGAACATGTTACATGATTAAATAACCACTTACATTATTAAGTAGTAATTATTCTTCATTAAAAAAAATCATTTAATACATATAACATATACATACTTTACTAGTGGTAGGTCTCTCATATGGCAGATGCCACCTGGGTAGGTACCACCGCAGTGTCTATTTCCCCTGCCAAACAACAGTGTAAATGCCCTGTTGTGTTTCGGTTCGAAGGATATTGTAGCCAGAGTAGCTACTGGACATATTGAGACTTAACATCTTATGTCTCAAGATGGCGAGCGCTGTAAAATGCCAAGCATTGCTTTGTAATTCAAGATGTTGTTTGGTTTTGCTACTTTCCATGAGCAGTCGTAACGCATACCATCACGTGGGCGGCATGCTTGTCTTGCCATTCATTGCAATTAAAAAAAATATGAACAATGAATACAAAACAGACTCGACATTTTTCCGATGTTAAGACGAGACATAGCGCAGGGTGAATTCAATAAGAGCGCGCTTCTAATTGGCTCGGCGTTGTATCATTTGTACCATCTCACTACCAAATGGAATTATGAACGAGTCACTGTCAACGTCTCGCGGATTCGTATCTACAAATAGAGTGTGAACGTAGATGGGAAAATAGGTACTAATTAAAAGAAAATAAAGCAAAAAACGGATATTTGTACATACATATAGCTTTAAATCTTTTCTATGTAAATATAAATAGTTTGCTGTACAAGACATTTTTTACTTTCTTTTAAATACAATAAATAAAAAATATGATAATAAAAACAAAACGTATGTGTGGACACGTAAAAAGTTACTTTTTACTAAGATTAAGAAATAAAGAAATACGATTCATTAAGAGATAAAGATAGGATTTATAAAGTTACTTTTATCAAGAATGGCTCATTATATAATGTAATATCATAAATACACATGTTTTTTTTTTTCATCTACAATGATTAATACCTCTTATATGTATGAATATTTAAGAAACAGTTAACTGTGTATCATAAGAAAAAAATAAACTCAAATTTATGTAATTTTGGCGACGTAATAAATTAGCAACCCATCTACAATAGCTCAGATTATTAAATTGTAAAAACAAATGACGGATATGTTTGTAAAATCGAATAAATGTACGAACAAAGTAATATTAATTAGGCCAGTATACGAACATGCGAAGCTAATTGAAACGTATTGTAATGCTTGCTAATTATTACTTTCAATATTAACTTTGGTTCATTCGGTTATAATTTGTTGATTTTATTATGAGGTACGCTGTTCGATGTATAATTTACTTGTTGAGGCAGTTTATTGATTGTATAATGTGGGCAGTCGTAGGTTTGATTCCTGGGTCTAGATTAGGGGCGTGCACTCCTTGTAGGCAGAAATGCAGTGCTTTACTTGCCATTCACAGATATTTTATTATAACGTTCGTACGTTTTAGATGACTTTAATTTATAGTAAATAAATGAATAAACAAAATATAATAACTTAAAAACGCCTAATATTTTATAAATAGCACCTATTTGCAATCACGCAAACATTATGTTTGCCACGCGAAAAGCAAGAGGCGCTGCAAAGCAAATTAATGTACCTTATCAACCAAGTCATGCCGCCGCGTCCCGCATTACATTTGTTTGCATGTGTGTAGTAATTTTGGTGTCCGTGCACAGTCGCAAACGCACACACCCATGAATATTGAAAGCCGCGACTCCTGCGGCAGGCCTCGGGAGTTCGGCAGTTGTCGGGAGTAATCGTAAATGTTCGTTGCCTATAATCCGAGTAAAATTAATAGGCTGGAATCTAATAAATCACCTATGCACATTATGCATTTTTGGTTAGTAAGGTTTTATTTGTTTAAATCGAAATGTTTTGTGTTTCGCGGGGGCCATTTTGCTTTTTTTATAAGTTTTTGCCTTAGATTATATACCCATATAATCTAAGAGTTTTTGCATTGTTTACTATTTTATACTAGTATGTTTGTAAAAAAAATAGATTTCTTAACGGATTTTTCATTTTAACATTTGAAAGTGTGTACATTTAACAGTTTATTACTAAGTTTCGATATTAATTGTAGTCATTTGCTTTTACTAGTGTGTTTGTTTATTTTTTTAAATGTTATTTGATTGCGAGGTTTGTGTTAAAAATGTATGTTTATTGTTTATCAAATGAATGAATGAGGTGGCCGAAACCTTGCGTTTATTTACATCGGGATAGGTATAGTAATCTCAACTAACCGGAACCTTGAATATGTGAAAATTGAAAGCTGACTAGGTGAGTTTTTTTAATTTTACTTATTAGAATTTCTTCCGCCGCGACGATCGATCGCTGTTTTGTCTGCGTTGCCGTAGAAGATGGACATGAATAGTAGTACATCTAAGACTTGTTATGTTGGCATGATTTCCGACTTAGAGATCCGTCGCGTGGCTGTGGCTATGCTAAAAAACTATAAAAGAAAAAGTTTTTGTGACCGAGTACTCCGCCGCATACCCAGTGTCATAATTCTGTGCACGCCGCTGGTCTAGATTGACCTACTGCTAGATCAAAATATCACAAATATTTTTTCGTTCTAAGTTATCTTTTAGTATTTTCAAGTCATGCAAAAATTAAGGGTAATAAATATCACACTACATTTAAATGATTTCTAACTTATTTTACATCAATATAATATTTTGTATTGTAGGTAGTTTACCTAGCGCACTGTTTTAAACATCGTGTATCCTTTAATTTAAATTCTAAGAAACAATTTGATACCAGTGATTTTTTATTGTAATAGTCAAAAGTATTTTTGTACCTACTTATCTGTACGAATATCTCTATAATATATGAAAGATTCCTACATCTATTTGCCTACAATTATCACGATTTATGTTGAGTCAATGAGTAATACTGCTCATCCGTTAAAGAAAAAAATAATTGTTACGGCCTCAAATTATTTTTCACTTAATTAACAAGTGCTGATATAATATGGTAATGATTACAAATTTGCATATTTTCGACATATTACGTTCACATAGCGATTCTTCTTGAATTTGCGTTGCTAAATTACGATGGAAATAAAATAAAGTAGTAAGCTGCATTTATAATCACCCTTTAAATAATAAATTAGTATAAATCACTATAAATCTAGACCAATAATTTTGTAATTAGTGTAAAAATAACTTCTTACCGATTTCCATTAGAGATAAGAATGAGAACCTACACCTATAATAGTCCAATCTGTATCAGCCCATATACGTGCCACTGCAGGGCACGGACCTACTCTACAATGGAGACTACGATTGAGAGTGGTTAGGCCATATAGTCCACCACGCTGGCCTAGTGCGGGTTGGCGTCCGCAATAGTCCAATAGGGTGACTTAAATTGGACGAAGTACCTAAATGTATTAGACTACAAGCCCGTGGCAAAAAGCAATGGGTCAAATGAACCACTAGGAGACCTATTTAGTAAGATACAAGGGCATAAAATAATAATATTCAGCACTATGCCGTCACTTGTAAGCTGTCCGTCTCAGTGCAGATGAGACTTCACAAGCATCAAGGAGAGGGGTTCATTTTGGTCATTTATTTTTATACGGCATTCCTACCATCGATAGGTCCATGAAAAATAATAAAAGAACACGTAGTGCCGTACAAAAATAGTGCGTCACAAAGTCGGAAGATCGTTAGATATTCCGGCAAATTTGTCGGTAAATTTGGTCATTTGATTTTAAACGGCATCGGTTCCATACAGTCGCAATACCTCTTCTAAACCATTATTCCGCAACGCCGTACAAAAACCATGCGACAAGGGAGAAAAATCAGCGGTTGCAACCCACTCCCCTTCAGTGTTCCGGGAGGTGATTTGAAAAAGTACGGCAACGGTTTCATAACATTACGTAGCACTCAAAATTACTATTTCAAAAAAAGCCGTCACTAAATTATTGTTAATTTGAATGTATACATAAATTTCTCATAAATTTGACTTTTAAAGCTGAAAGGTCATTTGATCCTGTACGGCAACCTGTTTTTTAACATGATATTGCTAAATACAATTGTTATATAGTATTGCCATTCAATAAAAAAATGTTTAAAAAGAAATTGAGAGGAAAATAAAATATGAGTTTTCAAAAGTTTAAATTATCGTAGATTAGTGAAATGCAGCAACTTTTTAAATATTATTGTTGTTTTAAATAGTTCTCAGGTAAACGAATGAAGAAAAAATTATGCCGTACATTTTAATGCAGAATATAATTTTTTGGCTGATTAAAATGGCACCACCATTTCAGGAGTACTTTATGGTCATGTGATACTACACGGCATTAACATATTTATTAAGAGAATAATTGATAACATGTATAAATCATGATGCTAGCTTTTAAAGTGAAACTGAGTGTATATTATATCCAAAAATTGAAAGCTATCAAGCTTAGTATTAGTATTTTTGTAAACTTTTCGATGTCATATACTTCAAACATGGACATATTTTTGAATTGTGTTATTAAATATACTAAATGATTTATTATATACAAAAATGAAAAAATTTAAAATTTATTAGTTTACACCTGAATTTTTATTTTATTATTATTTAGAGATGCGCCTACTTTGATTTCTCTGCACCACCCAAAGGTTGACTGGGAGAGAATGCCTCAGGCATTAAGTCCGCCTTTATACTTTGTATATAAAGCATTTAAATAAATAAATAAATAAATAGGTAGGTATGTCTTTCAATTTTTAATTCAATATATGAATTAGCGAATGAGTCAGTATCGGAATCAACGTCTTCATCGACGTCTGAATCATCTTCTCGATCACCTTCTGAAACATGAATATGTGTCATCTTATTTTGCGGTTAAATAAAATTAAAAAAAGGAATTAATAATTATAAGTTATTGTTATGTTTATTACCTTTTATCAATGTGAACCTTCAGATATGTACGGCATTGACTTTTTATAGACGATTGCATTAAATACAAATAAAGTGTCTAAATGATGTACAGTAAATATCATACTAAATATCACCCTAAAGTATGTTTTGTTACATGGATTATTTGAGAGTTATTTTCCGCTCTACAGACCTTTGGATCACAAAAAAATGTACGGCATGTGAAAAAATGTTATCTATGTCTAAAATACTTTCAAAATAAATTAATCTCATGTTGTGTCAAATCACCTCCTGGACCACTGAAGGGGAGTGGGTTGCAACCGCTGATTTTTCTCCCTTGTCGCATGGTTTTTGTACGGCGTTGCGGAATAATGGTTTAGAAGAGGTATTGCGACTGTATGGAACCGATGCCGTTTAAAATCAAATGACCAAATTTACCGACAAATTTGCCGAAATATCTAACGATCTTCCGTCTTTGTGATGCACTATTTTTGTACGGCACCACGTGTTCTTTTATTATTTTTCATGGACCTATCGATGATAGGAATGCCGTATAAAAATAAATGACCAAAATGAACGCCTCTCCTTGATGCTTGTGAAGTCTCATCTGCACTGAGACGGACAGCTTACAAGTGACGGCATAGGGCTGAATATTATTATTTAATGCCCCTGTATCTTACTAAATAGGTCTCCTGGTGGTTCATTTGACCCATCGTTTTTTGCCACGGGCTTGTAGTCTATATGCCTTTTGCGTATTACACTACAACACAGTTTATATCTCTTCCTGCAATTTTACGGGGAATTAATCGTTTCGGATGAAATCGGTCAAGCTAACTTCTTTCATATAATAAAAACCTGCAAATTATATTTATAAGACTTTCAATCACGCAATGACATACATTTAAACACAAATCATAAATCCTAGAATACATACAAAACACATAAAATAACGTAAATAAATCAAATTAAAAGTAATATCAGTTAGCCTAGATACTTACCGAAATCCGCTCTCGACGCTGCATGGAGGACGTCGACAGCATATAGATACAAGATATCGAAGAAAACACACAAAAATAAAGAAAAAATAAACAAAAAAAGCGAATAAAAATCCAATAAAAAGCAACATTAACTAGCCTAGGTACTCACCGAGCACCAACTCTCGAACCAGCAGTATCGACGCCCATGTATTACCAGCCTGTCGCAAACAACACTTGCACTATAGTTCACAATACGAGATAATATTACACAAAACTGCCAACCCGCACTAGGCCAGCATAATGGACTATATTATGAACTAACCACTATCAATAATACTCTCGATTTTAGAGGAGGCCCGTCCTCTGCAGTGGTACGTATATAGGCTGATACAAATACACAGTGGTAAAAAAATCCGGTTAATGAAACCATTAGTGATTTTTTGTTGCAATAAATGACTACTAATTTATTGATTTTTGATTGGTTATTCGGGTGTTTGTGAGACTAGCTTGCCATTCGCCTGATGGAGAGCAGCATGACTTAACATCAACATTACAACTCACTCAAAATCCTGAAATATAAGATGTAAAGTCTCAATATGTCCGTTAGTTACTCTGCCTACAATGTCCTTTATACTGGAACACGACAGTGCATTTACACGGTTATTGGGCGGGAGAAATATACATATCTAGGTGGCCTCTTAAATATATTACCAGTAATTTCTGTCACGTTTTGAATTAATTATATTCATTAGTATCATGTATTTTCGAAAACATAATTTTATAATTGTATCGTCTGACTATACGCCTTTTTTTGGCGATGGATACCCTGTCTACACACTAATACACTGTGTTTACCATCAACCGCAATATATAATGCAAGTATCGTTACACTATAAAAATATATCTACGATTTCGAAATAAAATCAAGTTTTTAAAATCTCCGCAAAACTGTCGGTTCTGAATGCAACTCTGTGCGCAGTCCATTACTCCTTCACGAATGGCGAATGCGATCCCAAGAGAGTCCTCTCTCGCGTTAATTGAAAAAGCAATTAAAACCCCCCCACCCCTCTCGCCACACTCCCCTCTGACATCCCACTGACATCACTCAATGGCAACATTGGAAACTATCCGCAAGATTTCGATAATATTCGGCTCTTAATGAATTTTCGATCTGAATTTCTCCGAAGTCAGTGTTACTTCGATTGTGATTGTTTTATGTTTCGATTGTGTTTAAAACGAGTTTCTGTGAAGTTTTTGTGTTTAGAAATCAGTATGTATTTTTACGGATTACTTCTGTGGTGCAATTAATTAAAAGTTTAGTTGGTTATTTCGGGTGTTTGTGAGACCGTAAAGTCTCTGATAGTTTCTGAAATGCACGACACCAGACTCAATCTCAGTGTGGATAAGGACTTCGTGTATGACTATTGAAGTATTTATTCATTATTTGTATCTATATCTTCCCATATAAGTTCCAATGTGCTGCAGGGCACGGGCCACCTCTAAAATGGAGAGTACGATTAAGAGTGGTTAAGCCATATCCATCCAATACACTGGCCCAGTGCGGTTTGGCGGACTTTACGTGCCATATAATTTCTTACTATGGTATGAAGATTTTCTAGGTAGTTATATAGAGTGTAACATCCCTTAGTTAATTAGTAGTTATTAACGCAAATGATTGTGATTCAACTAGTTTCAAGACGGCTAGCTAGCACTCCATATAAGTTGAAGCCAAATTGTTCACACTTCCAACCAGTTGCAACTCCACCTGGAGAGGTGGAGGATAAGAACAAAATAAAGTTTCCAAATGATTAGATATCCGGAGTGTTGCATCAATCATATCGATACCGAGAGGCGGAGATGCGTGATTATACTCCGTGACAAATTGGATCCAATAACGCTGAACGGAACACTTGGGAGCACTGGCTAACTTGATTTTATACTTCTTTCATGCAATAAGAAATAATATGAAATAAGAGGTATTCATGCGATGCCGTGAAGCGATGACAAATCTCCGAATTGGTTTTGCTGTTTGGTATAGTAAGCGTGATAGACGACAAAATAATTTGCTGAATGGTTTGATGTCAGATGTTCGGTTGTACACTACTGGACGTAGAAACTAAAAATGAGTGTTTCAGTAGTAAGAAGTGCGTGTAGTTCCGACAATTTCGGCGCTGGCCTATAAGAGAGTGAACAAGCTATAGCAATAACAAAAGAAAACATTTACGCAAATATATACCGTTTTATTTATTTATACAATTGGAGGTATCGCTATACCTTAGCACAACGTTGAATAAATGGAATGAAGCTACTAAATTCAGTGTTAGATGTGTATGCGTTTGTATATATGTGTCTGTATAGCAGCTATATACTACATTCGTCCTATAAAATGGACAAGTGACCCAGCAAAGACCATAGGACCAAATTTCTGAGAAACATTGACGAGAGGTCTCTGCTCAGCAATAACCTTGATTAAAGATTACTATAGCTACGAAATGTTAATAGTTTATTCTTATAATAATGGTAAGGCTTAGTAGTTAGTATGTGTGTTAAATTAAAATTAAATTGTGTATAAAATGTTGCGAAGTTCCATGCGTATTCCATTTCCTTATACTTAAAAGTTCATAGAGCTATTGCTAGGCGTTATGCTTACCACCAGCCAACCAATTTCCTCCTCCTCCTCTATTCATTCTAACAAATATCGAAAAGCAAAATATTTTCTATTTCTCCAACCGTTTAAAAACTCGTTAAAACAATCTTACACATTGAGGCGTCATTAAAACGCACTCGAGGAACTCGAATGCTTACCGGCGCGCGAACCTTTCTCGCGGTTAAAAACATATTCCAAGAAGCGGGTGTTGGCAGAGGGTTGAGTGTTCCGGTACTGGTTTTTACAGGGTTAACTGGTAACTACCTACCCACCTAAAATGCTTAACTATGTGGTACTTTGGACGTGATCTCAGGGGTTTGGTTGAGACTGGTTTGGCCATATAATCTACCACGCTGGCCTAGTACGGGTTGTCGGTTTTGTGTAATATTTCATTGTACGGTGGTACTATAGTGCAAGTGTTATGTTCGACAGGCTGGTATCAGGTCGGCGTCAATTATCCTACTTCGAGAGTTGGTGCCCGGTGAGTACCTAGGCTATTTAATGTTGCTTTATTGGATTTTTCTTCGTTTTTATCTATTTTTTTTTTTGTTTTTGTGTGAGTATTCTTCGATGTCTGGTATCTATACGCTGTAATAGGCTGTCGGCGTCCTCCATGCAGCGTCGACAGCGGGTTTGGGTAAGTACCTAAGCTAACTGATATTGCTCTTAATTTTATTTAGGTTTTTTCATTTGTGCTTTTGTGTAGGTATTCTAGTGTTTATGATTTGTGTTGATATCTATGTCATTTCGTGATTCAAAGTGCAATAAATATAATTTTCCTTGACCGTTTTCACCCGTTCGTTCCTTCACCGTTTTAGTGCGTGGTGATTGACTATCAACACACACATGACTCTGAAACATCAGAGGTGTGCGCTGGAATTCGAACCAGCGACTACCGTGATCATGTTAGCAGCCGCATCTGGTCCCTTTACAAACAGGCCATCACGTACCTAAATAAATTTGGTGTTTGGATGTATAATATCAATAAGGCAAAATATGCATACTAAGCCCTTGCGTTTATTAGGCTTTTCTTGCAAAAGATATTAATTCAAAATAAGTATTTAGAGGTAAAAAAATATATTATTAACCCGGAAATGATGTCTAACGTATGTAAATATTAAATATTTTTAAAATTGATATTGAATACATACCAAAACATGTAAAATATAAAATTACAATACATTTACAAAGTGGAATGTTTAAAAATACAAGACTTGGTAGAGCCGGCGACAGGAAAGCCTCTGAGATGGCTTTTATAGCAGAAAATGTGTGACGCTTCGTGGGTGAGCGGACTGAGGCACAGTTACATTAAAAGTAGTAGGGGAACATAGAGGAATGACATCAAATGTGAAGAGGTTGGCAGCATTGGGCAGTAACGCTGGCAAACTTAAGAAAAAAATCTGGGATTTATTTTAATTTCATTGAAAGACAAGAGGATGTACAGATTTGAAGTTCGCCAACCCGCTCTAGGCCAGCGTGGTGGACTATATGGCCTAACCACTCTCAATCGTACTGTCGATTGTTGAGGAGGCCCGTGCCCTGCCCTGGGACGAATACGGGCTGATACAGTAAGATAATAGGTTAGTGCGACGCTTTAATTTTTTTTATATAAAATCTTACAGTAGAAATTAAATACGTGTGCATTCTAATTAAAATTGTTAATTTCAACGGCCAATATTCAAATCTTTTTGAAACATCCAAACTTAAAATATTTCAGTATGAATTGAAAAGTTACGTAAAGTTCACCATACAATTGGACGAGTATGGTAAACTATAACCTAAATATCTCCCTATTATAGAGAGCTGTGTTCAACGTGGCTTTTATGGGCTGATACATTATCTCACCGCGAAATTACATCACTGAACCCCTCTGAACTATGTTTACGTATGAAAATTGTTAAATACGGAGGCGGTCGGCAGTTCTGAAAGCGATTTAAGCGTCGCTCCTGGCACCGCTTTGATATTTTACCTGAACATCGTTAGCCAACGTAATGTGGGCTTTTCATATTTTTTACCATTTACAGAGGACGATGTATTGCTTTATAGTAAAATATTGAAATAGGACACTTTTTTATGATCACATGGAATGGCGAGACGAGCATTTCATTCGACTGGTGTGAGCGATGCGACTGCTCATGAACAGTACCAAAACCAAACAACACTATGAACTATAAAGCATTGCTTGGCATTCCACTGTGCTCGCCACCTGAGACATAAGATATTAAATCTTAATATGTCTAGTAGTTACTCTGACTACAATTTCATTCAAACCGAAACACAACAGTGCATTTACACTGCTATTTGCCGGGATAAATAGATATTGACAATTTAAATATGTGTCATTTTTAGGGTTCAGTACCTAAAAGGTAAAAACGAAAACCTATTACTGAGATTCCGCTGTCTATCTGTCTGTCACCAGGCTGTATCTTATAAACCGTTATAGCTGGAAAGCTAAAATTTTCACAAATTATATATTTCTATTAACGCTATAAAAACAAAATACTAAAAATACTGATTGCCTCGGTGGCGCATTTTTATTACAATAATATTGCAAAGCTGAAGTCTCGAATTCGAATCCCGTGTCGGGAAAACTGATATTGATGTTTTCTTTTCATTATTAGCCCAGAGTCAGGAATTTGTGCCTGATATGACGATAGGCTCGCTTCCTCTTACACCGTGGAACGGAAAATATAAGGCAGAATGTGGGTTGCCTAGCTTCACCTCTACCCACCCTTCTCGGAAAAAGGCGTGAGTTTATGTTTGTATTTATGGTGGTTATAATTTCATTGCAGTATAGAGACAAAAAACATGAACTTCTTTGAACAAACTTAACGCGATTTCAAGGCAATCTATTTTGTACGAAATTATAATATAATCATAATTGCATAGAAAAAAACTAGATACACAATCCACTTTGGTATTTAGTAAAAAGCCTGACACGTTGACATAAGAAAACCACAAGGCAAAACATAATATCTAAAGTATAGAACAATGTAATTGTTCAATCCCACACATCAACCAGTAACTTTTTACCAAAATAAAGTTATATAAAGCCGGTACAGAGTTAAAAGCACTCAACCCACATACAAAACAAAATTAGGTTAAAACCTTAAAGAAAGTTCCGTACGGTTGATTTACGCCGCACGAATTCGGAGTCACAGGGGATTTGTAACTGTACCAGCGATTTTAACGTGTTCCCATTAATTTGTTGGCATAACTGTTCTTTCCCGCGGGATTCGATTGCAGGGTAATGCAGGATTTGTGTATTTTAGGAAGAGATTTAGTCGTAGGATTATAAGATATGAAATTATTGAAAAAAGCCTAGTATTTACGGACTCAATCCGCTCCGTGAACGAAAGTTGTAAAGTAATCGAAACATCGCGTCGAGAAGTTAAAAAATGAAACCAAACCCGCAATAAAATCCGTTTATAATAGTTTTATTTACATTGTAACATTCGCGTAAATCTAAGAAACCAATATAAAATTATTGTAGAAAAGCATGCATTTCTGAGTTTAAAAAAATTAAATATTTTATTTGCATTAAAAGTGGACAGCATTACAAAATATATTACATTTGATATTACAGTACGTACTATAATTTACCCTAATGTACTTTCATTTGTCTCAATTCATCAGTCAATCTACTAATACCTATAGTAGGTGAACCTGTGTCATAGGTATCAGTGGAACCTCAAAAACAAAATACTCAAGTGTGTTTTAAAATGAGTTTAACCTTTATACAGGGTATATCAAGACTGCTACCGAAAACGAAGCCGGGTGGTAGTTAAAGCGACTTCAGACACAATGCAACAGAAAAAGTTGCAAAAAAAAGCGAAAAATTTTTTTTTGTTATTTTTTTCCTATGACCATATTTGGGTGGTAAATACATTTTTTACTAAATAATAGTGTATATCCTATTATTTATAAATAATCTAAGGTATAAAAGCGTTTAAATTATGATTTTAGCAAAAACTATGGATTTACCACCCAAAAATGACGATATTTAAAAAATCGTAAAAAATCATTGTCGCGTTTCTTTGCGAAATTTTTAGTTGCATTGTGTTTGTAGTCACTAATACTACCACCCAGCTTCGTTTTCGGTAGCAGTCTTGAGATACCCGGTATAGAAAACACTGTAAAGAGAGAAATGTTTAAATTAACTTCAGCTATTGACAAGCGTGAAAGAAATATCTCGAGTAAACCTGCACACCATAGCGATTTATAATTTTTTTATGGTCTGTAAGTCCGCCTATCAGCACTAAGCCAGCGTGGCCACTATATGGCCTAATCACTCTCAATCGAACTGTCGATTGTAGAGGAGGCCCGTGCCTCTCTATATTTTTATTAACGGAATCTAGAATATTTAAAGCATGTCCTCTTCTGTTTAGAACTTTTTATCTAATTCCATCAACATTTTTAGATTTTGGGATGTTAGGAACACAAAACCGTAAATACGTGTCTATTAATCTAAAAGTAGTATTTACTCTCGATGCATACATAAAATAAAAATCAATCCATTTTTAATTACATTCCGCAAATCCCAAGATGAACAGAAAAACTCTTGTAATTAAAAGTGTATTTTTATTTCATTTCATTACAAAGACGCTATAGTTGGGTTTTACGGAACTCACTCATAATTTTAATTCATTTTGCGGGACCAACCGGAGTGAAGTAAGAATTAAAATTGAATTATAACACGATCGAAGTTATTAAATATTTATTTCCTTATAAATTTAATTCTTTTCATTTGTCTAATGAGGAACCGCGCTGTCGTAGGATTGTCAGGTTGAATAATTCAATTTTCAAAATATGGCTGGGATCGAATTTCTACCCAAAGTAGCTGTGAAAAACCTAAAATACAAATACCATACATATGTATTCAATTTGCATGATGTTACGGCACTGTTGAATTTTTGAGGGTGAAAAAAAATTGCAAAACACTTTGTAAACGAAGTGACTGTGACACATCCGTTGAATTTAAAAATCTTTTGCCAAGGTCCTAACCAAGATTCGACTTTTTTCTCCGCTACATTCCTTAAAATATAATATATGAAATGAAGATAATGACCCTAAACAGCTTCATATAAATGTATTCTTAATATCCCAACATTTTTCCGGATCCGACACTGCCCAGTTACTTTAACCCACAGAATAACAGCATACTAAAACTCCTACCCAGGTTACACTGCAAGTTTAGCCAACGAGCTCCAGAGAACTTGTCTCGTAAATATCCTTCAACGAATTTATGTGTCGCCCCTCTCCGAACACCCATATATTTGCCACGGAAAATGTTATTACCGTTTTGTCAATTTGCGAGACTTTTTTATTGGCTGAATCTTATTTTTTATTCGCGTGATTGAATTTTACAAGTCTCGATGTTGCTGCGAATTTTTTATTCTGTTGTTTGATTGAATATTTCCAGAGGTTTTTGTGGTGAATGTTTAAACATGATAAAATGTAAAGGCATCTTTAAGTATTTATTTATTACGGGGATATAAAATCTTTCATACACTTAAAGGCCTGAAACAACATATTATGTTTATTATATAAATTTTTCCTACAAGAATAAAATCTACAACTATTGGAATATCAGCCATCAATAGCATTTCGTATTACACAACAACAACAAAATGTAAATATGCAATTGAAAAAGGAATTTAAAGCACAAGCCACAACATATAGGGATTTGAACGTATTATATATATATATATATATTTAGCAGTAGGCTTCCTGTGGCTGAAAAGAGAGAGAGTATTTAAAAATTTAAATAGTTCAATGCAAAGTTAAAAGCAGAGTTCCGAACAAAAATTTAATCCCGCTTTAGTTGTTAAACTAGCTAAAAAAGGAAATATACTATAATGGTGGTAATAAAATATTTTTATTAATTAAACTCTTAATACAAAAAATTGGTATTTAAAATAGAATTGGCGAAATATTGAAATATTTTCGAAGTCCTAAAAATATTTATCTATACATAAGTTTTATTGAACACTAGAGCACGGAGGCAAAATACTGAAATGCTTATCTCCTAATAATAATTCATTACAGCCTCTCACGATCATCTAAATAGGGAATCATAATTACAGACCAGGTCGGAACATATATAAATATACAAACATATACATATACAAACACAACTATTACTAACAACTATTACTCTCAAATGTACAAAAAAACTAATACGTACTCTTCCACAGGTACAGAGGTGATTCATATAAGGATTTATCAAACTACACACCCTACATAATAAAAAGTGTTTCCAATCGAATTATTCGTCCCACTCTCCAACATCTCCCGTAGGATACATTCCAACCCGACCCAAATAGAAACGCCCTGATTAAATTTTCAACTAAAAAGTATTTTACGACCCACGTATGGAGGCAGGCGAACGGAAAGTATACTGGAAGGCAATTTATTTACTACATCTTTAATGTTGAGTAGTTGTTGCTTTTTTATTATTGTGAATGATGAGGCAACTCGACTGGTCACTAATACCACCTGTCGTTTGCAATGGAATCACCATTCCTTACAGTGACAGTGTAAAAAATCTAGGTATTTACCTTGACAGATGTTTCACCTGGGGCCCGCAGCTCCGAGAGTTGAGTAGGAAACTATTCGCCTTGGCTGGGTCCTTGCGGAGATTACGTAATTTTCTACCCATTGCCACGAGAATTTCGCTTGCACAATCCCTTCTTCTCCCCATCCTTGATTATGCGGATGCCAGTTATCTTGATATTACTGAGGAGCAACTTAATAAACTTGAGCGCCTCCAAAATTTCTGTATTAGATTTATATTTGGATTACGCAAATATGATCATGTTTCAGAGTTTCGCAGAAAGCTCAAGTGGCTACCCATACGGCTTCGTCGGAATACACACATTCTCTCTCTTCTTTTTAAAATTCTCTTTAATCCTCTCTCACCCCCATATCTTAGAAATAGGTTTGAATTCCTACATGACTCACATTCGAAGTTTCTTAGGTCATCGGAAAACTTAAGACTGAAAATTCCCGTGCATTCCACTTCCTTTGTAGATAAATCTTTCACAGTACAAGCTGCACGGTTGTGGAATGCTTTACCGGTAACAGTAAGAAGGGCCAAATCTCTACCCATCTTTAAAAGGCTGGTTAAAGAACATTACTCTCTGGCTGAATGAGGACATTAGTAATTGTATACTTTTCCTTTGTGTATTTATACTTAATTATATGACCTTTATGTTGTGTAGATATGTATGTATATATATTGTATGTATGTATGTTGGTATGTATATGTGTATATTGTGTAAGTATATTTACATGGGATATTTACTTATGTATGTATGTTTATTTATATATGTTGTATATAGACACTAATATCTACAGATATTATTCGTACACCTGATGCTGCCCCAATTTTCGTCCTTTTCTCTTATATCCATCAAATGGTTGTCTGTCAGAAATTGCCTTGTGCGATAAGACCGCCAATTGTACTTTTTTTTTTCTAGTTTGTATTGTTTCCTTTTGTATTTATTTATGGTGTACAATAAAGCTTATATAAATAAATAAATAAAAAATATATAAACAAGGCTGTTATTTACTTGATTGTAAGCGTAATGCTTCAACCTTCAATCCTTTCCATAGTGTTCTACCGTCTGTGTCACGGTGAATGCTCTTTGGAATTGTTCAATTTGATATCCTCTTCTCCATTTGTGCGTGATAGATTTCCCAGGGATCTTGGTTCAATTTTCAAAACACCAATTCTCTTCAACGGCTGACGGGCCTGCGGGCGAGCGAGCGAGGGGCGGGCGAGCGTGGAGCAGCGGTTCGTTTCTTGTCTTCCTTTGGAGAGGTCCTCTTCTGGCGGAGCCCGGCGTGAAGCTGATGATACGGCCAAACCGCCCCTTTTTTATACTCTTTCTCGGTCCACGCCCACCCCCCCCTAGCCCCCTTCAGCACCCGTCATAATCTTTATTTCTCTCTCGTTTACATATTTTCTTAACAATCGTGTTAATTTTTACACAGCAATGAGGGGCTTATCCCTGCGCAACCCCTCACACCATGCACCCATCCCTAAGGACTCCCGAGGCGTGAATGCGGGCTGGGCCAGTGGTCTTCACGAACGCGGGACTTCCGTCATTGCGGAAGTACCCCGCTGTGGCAACAATTCCTAGGCGAAAGCCTTATCGATTGTGGCCTATCCTTGCGGTCCGTAAATACGGTACCGATCCTGGGGTTATAGTCCGTACGATACGGACTATGTGAACGCGGAAGGAAATGACTATGTTTCTCTTGGCCGGCCAAGAGACCTAGGATGTCTACGTGTGAGAGAGCTCCCGTGGGTGACTGACATGACGCGAACTGAGTCAACGCAATTTCCTACCACCGCTTCCTAGTGTTATAGCTGAGTAGAAGAAGCGGCGCAACAAACTTTCAGCAACACATTTGACCGGTTCGCTCGGATCATTCAGTCACTGGAGCGTCTCTCACGTTGCGGGCCTATTGGGCGGGATGTCGGTGATGCTAGTCGAGGTCTCGGTCGTAGCCGAGAGGAGTTTGCGGGGCAAATGCTTGCCGTCCGGTGGTCGGGCGTGCTGAGGCGCAATGTTCTGGATGTGAACCCAGTCCAATGTGTCAGTACGCGCGAACATGGAAGTCGCAAGCCGGCGGACGAAATTGTCCAGGCTTTCGATTCGGAGATCTCTCTCGATGGTAGCATTGCTGACACCCCACGGATCGTTAACGATTCTGCGCAGAGCCACCGATTGTACTCTACGCAGTGCGTCCTTTTGTGACCGGCTGATGAGCCCGTACCAAGAGGGCGCCGCGTATGTGATCCGGGGTCGGATGTACGTTTTGTACACCCCCAGTTTCACTCTGAGAGGAAGGTTGAATGAGAAGATGGGCCGCAGCTTCCCGCTCGCGACTTTACCGTTATTTTATTTATTATTATTTATTTATTTAACAAAAGTTATATACATAGGAACTATTATAGTGTCCTGCAAAACTGTACATACAGTTTGACTGCAGGATCGGTGTTTACATATCTAATTACATACTTAAACTCAAACATTAGGGCAAGTTGGCTAAATAATGCCTTTTGAGTTTATATTTAAATATGGTTTTAACGGACTCCTGCCTTATGTCCTCGGGCAGACTGTTGAGAGTGTAGGGTATGCGTTTTTTTAAAGTTCTATCTCCATAAATATTGTTGACTCTAGGCACAACATATTTGCCCGAGGTCATAGACCTCGTATTATAATTATTACACACAGATACTAGAGAACTATGCTCCTGTCTGCCATGGCTGTTAACAAGAAGTATCAATTTATGTTTCAGCCTGATTGGTAACAACTTACAAATTTTAAAAAGTTTATATGGATTATTTTTATATTTATTTCTAATTTTATTATCTACAAGTAATTTTATAAATCTCATTTGAACGTTCTCTAATTTATTAATATGCGTTTTATATGTAAGTCCGTAACAGTCAAGAGCATAGTCCAATATAGATTCTACTAAAGCCGAATATAATAATTTCAGGGTTCCTTTAGGAATCCTATAACTAAGGTGATAAAATTGACATAATATTACTTTAAGCTTTTTACAAATAAAATTAACATGTTCCACCCAAGAGAAATGCTCGTCAACTATGACTCCTAAATAAGTTACACACTTTACTCTCTCAATTGGCTTACAACTACAATCGACACGATTATTATGAAAACATTTATAACTATGTGTATATACTGGTATGCAAAAATCATTTATGGGTATGTAGGGTGAATGTATCATTAACAATTTAGTTTTATCAGGATTCAATACTATGCCATTGTCATGCGACCACTTGACTATGGAATCCACATCCTGTTGAACTAGGCGACATGTTTCGGCTAGGTCTGTGCCAGCGAGCAGTATGCAGAGATCATCTGCAAACATGTGTGCCGAGCAATGGCGCAAAACTCCACATATACTGTTAACGTGCATAAGATAACATACCGGGCCACACCCGGAGCCCTGCGGCACGCCACATCTGACATTTTTTTGTTCACTAAATGCGTCGCCAACTTTGACTCGATAGGATCGCGATGTGAGGTAGTCTCTAAACCACTGATTTAGTGGCTTCCCCACTCCGCAATCTTCTATTGCGATTAACAAGGTGTCTATATCAAGTGTATCAAAGGCTTTTTTGTAATCAAAAAATATGGCTAGAACAAATTTTTTATCGCCTAAATACGTGTTGACTTCATTAGTGAAGTTTCTTAATAGGGTGTTAGTGCTCTTCCCTTTTTGGAAGCCATGCTGTGGTTTGCATAACACCTCGTTAGTTTGCAAGTAATTTCCAAGTTGATTTACTATACATTTTTCAATAATTTTGTCGATACTCGACAATATAGCTATGGGCCTATAATTTGAATAAGATGTACGATCGCCTTTTTTGTAAATTGGACGAATAATAGCCTCTTTTAATATCTCAGGGAATTTGTGTCGTTCGACAGACATATTTACAAGTTTTGCTAACAGTGGGCTTAATTTATCACTGATTATTTTTATATCGTTCATTCGTATACTATCGCATCCAGGTGACATTTTTATATTCATATTTTTAATAACCTTTTTAACATCTGTTGCACATAATTGTTGCCATCTCATAGTCTTATCTATTTTTTGCACGTAAGTATCTCTTTTTAGCCATTTGTCATTACATACATGTTTAACTTTTTCAATTTCTGCATCGAAGGTAGTCGCAAACTGCAATGCAGCAATAAACTGAGCATTTCCCTGTACATTCATATTAGATAAAATAATATCATCTACAGACTTTTTATCTTTACCTAACATTATATTAATTTTCTCCCAAATTTTTCTTATGCTATTATTACAGTCTAAAATGCTTTGCTTATCATAATCGTTACTACTTTTATTTATCACCTTATTACATTTATTTCTATATTTTGTATACTCTAGTCGTTTAACCATATTCTTTGTATCATTGCACCAAGCCGTAAATAGTCTATCTCTCTCTTTTATCATATTTTTTAATTTATTTGTTACCCATATTTTATTACGTCTAGAATTGCCTCGTACAATTATATTTTTCCTTATAATCGTACAATTATATTTTTATTTATATTGTTAAACAATAACTTAAGAGAATTATATAAATCAATTGGACACTCAATAGACATTAATGTATCAAAGTCAGTAAGTAATAGTCGTTCTCTGACCATACGGTTATTTAGCACACGACGTATTGTGCGAGGCGACTGTAAGCTACAAGAATCGCGCGAACCAAGGTCACAACGGTTGATATCGGGGTAGTGAGTGCGGTTCCATTGCACCGCCGCTGTCACGAAAAAGTGATCAGATATTTTATGTTGCACAACTGCAGATTTAATAGAGGATAACGACGGTGCACGGACGTATACATGGTCTATGCAAGATTCTGTGACTACGTCTTTAACAATTTCTTTCCTTGTTATTTTATTAATACATTTAATTAGTCCAAATTCCGCCAGCAAGTTCTCATACTCAACTACGTGAGAATCGTTCATATTCAAGAGGTTTATGTTTATATCTCCGCACAATATGATTTTATGATGTTTAGGTAAACTTTCAAGTATATTACGCAACTCAGTTAGAAATTGTTTTAATTTATCCTGTTTATTTATCCTTGGCGGTCTGTATATAGACAATAAATACACCGGATCACTACCGTCATCCTCTAAAACAATGGACACACACTCACCTGCACGCATGTTGCGTGTATGTACTGTTTCATTAAGTCGAGTCGCACGGTCAGAGCGTGTATGGACTAGTACCCCTCCCCCGGTTCTCTCGGCTCGTGTGTAGCTATATATGTTAAATCCTTTAATCTGAAATAATTTTAATATTGAATAGTTTATATTAGGTTCTGTTATCACAATAATGTCTATATATTTTAATGTATCATGTAATGTTACCATTAAATCATTAAAGTTCTTTCTTAAAGATCTGATGTTTATGTGCACTAAACATAAATCATTCTGTTTATTTAATGACGACATCCATTTATTTATACTATCAACTTCCACTGTATTGACAATATTGTCTTCATTTATAGAAACAATATCATTTAATGGTGTGAATGTGAAAAAGTGAGTAAACAATATTATCAAATAAGTTTATAATTTTATGCTAACAATAAATCAAACATAGGAAATATGGAAGTTCATGTCTTAACTTTGGCCAAGGCGCCGATGTCGTTTTCAGATCTCACCCAAACCGATTTGTTACCATCGCTTTTTTTGACTAATATTTTTCCATTTGACACCCATATATATTTGTACATATTGTGCAGCTCCTTCTTGGTATTCCATAATAGTGTCCGTGTGTCTTTTGTTAGATCTTCGTTAATATAAATTTTGCTGGTACTCTGGCCGCCGGTGATCTGGTGGTTCGCGACGGTAGCCTTGGCGTGCCTAGCTAGACGGAGATTCCTATCAATGATAACTCCGAGATATTTGGCCTGGAAACCCCAAGGGATTTCCTGACCGAACATCGTCAGAGTTTCACTGCCCTATGGCCTTTCGCGTTGACCTTTCTCATATTTAGGGCCTGAGTTTTGCCTACGTTCACCGACATCTTCCATTTAGAAAGCCAGTCGGGAAGTAGGTCCAGGCTACGTTGAAGCTTGGCGGCGGCTCCTTTCGCGGAAATGGATGACGTATAAAGAGCGATGTCATCCGCGTAGAGAGCGAGATTGACGTCATCCCTGATGGGGATGTCGTCGGTATAGAGCGCGTATAGAATCGGGGAGAGACAACTGCCCTGCGGAACGCCCGCAGCTATACGTCGATCGCGGGACAGACAGTTGTCGACGGAGACGTGGAAGAATCTATCCATCAGGAAAGATTGGACTACCTTTGTGACGCGTCGGGAAGTGTCCGTCAAAGCGGTCTTGTATACGAGACCGTTATGCCAGACCCTGTCGAACGCCTTTTCCATGTCCAGGAATACTGCAGAGACAGCTTCACGCTTGTTTCTGGCAACCGTGAAGTGGTGCAGCACCCTAGACAATTGAAGAGTGGTGCTGTGATCGGCGCGAAAACCAAATTGTTCGGGCCTCGGAGTCAGGATGGGCGAGAGGTAGGAAAGGAGGAGTTTCTCGAATACTTTTGAGGTATTCGGGAGGAGGGTGAGGAATGCGGGCTGGGTTTTGGGTGCGGACGGTTTTGTTCAACGACACCCCGCCCCGCTTGTACCACGTGACCGAGGCGCCCCCCGGCCCCCTCACCTCCTCGGGAGCCGCACTGCGCATGCGCAGTAGGCGCATAGTGTGAGAATTGGGAAAATTAAACGCTTGAAGGAAATAATTCTTTATTTTTAACTAAATTATGTTAGTTTGAGACGTTTCGTGCACACCATTATTAAACAGAACCACGCGTGCTAACTTACGAAGCCATGCTTGCATGAAGCTTAATGGTCCAAACCATCTCGGCGCAAACCAAAAGGTTCGCAAATTCTTTTTCGTGTAGCATCTTCAAGCTGTTGAATTGTCTGCTGTCACGCGTGTTCCCTCCTTCCTATAGTCCTGAATCGTTGCCCCGTAGTGTGAAGAAGCATCTTAGCAGGCTGGCATAATTGTATTGAAAGGCATGGGACTTCCGTTTGATGCCTTTCGCCGGGTTGGCATTTGCGCTTACCATCAGCTGCAGTGCAGTTATTATGCCGGACAGTATACAAAAAGTGGCCGATAATGCGCATACAAATAAAAAATCGTAAAAATATACACACATTAAAATGAACATACATTTAAAATATGATTTAATTTACATACATCCAATTATTATCTTATAATTATATTGTGTATCTTCACACAGCCTCTAGAATAATTAAGCAGCTAAAATATCGATATACCACTTAATATCTCAATTAACATCCAGCTAAATACAGATTGCAAGCACTAATTAATACTAAACGCATTTGCACATGAATATTGAGTATGGCCGAGTAATAGATTCCAGCGAGTGCAATAACTAATTCATTTCATCATGTTATGTAGCGGAGTATCTCGGTAACTGCAACGTGACTCCATACATACGTAATGTTTTGGTGCTAAGTGCTATCTATCTCGTAGGAATGCTTATCACGCCAAGTTTTGCTCATGCATTCATTCAATCATTGTAGCCAGAGCAACTACTGGACATTTTGAGACTTAACATCGTATGTCACAGGATGGTAAGCGCAGTGGTAAGTTAAGCATTGCTTTTTTATTCAAGGTGTTGTTTGGTTTTGCTACTGTTCATGAGCGGTCGTATTGCTTACCATCAGACGAACGCAATGCTTGTATCGCCATTCATTGCAATAATAAAAAATCTACGTACATAAGTCTATATCTTTGAAAATAGTAGACAGAGATGTTGATGCATCCTAATTTGTGATACGGGGTAAGATAAACCCCCATTTACAAACTTCTCCGCGGTGAGAATCGTATGGCAGTATCGCATGATATAACCTAAGTAGATTATCGTATTCTAATTATTTTTTACACAATACATCTTTTTACGACATGACGGATCAAAATTCCCCCATCAGACTTTACGTAACATTTTATAAACTTAAGTATAAAGATGATTGACTCACCTGGGAATTGAAGAAGGACTTCACGGTTCACAGGTCGTACTGCAATTAGACCAATGAGGCGGCTTGATTTTTCGTAAGGGAAATTTATTTTACACGAATTCTAAGCTAAAAATATTCTAAGATAAAAATATCTTCATTTGATTTATTTACTCTTTGATATTATTTAGGTGAGCAATAACTATAATTTTTTGGCTGGTATTCACTGGCCATTTTATCTTTCCTAAAACTTGAACTAAATTAAATATTTTTATTCGCAATATAAACGATTGCTTATTGTAAACAACGATTAAAAGTTATGACTTTTTAAACACTTGTTATATTATTATGTAACTGAAAAGTATAATATAAATTATGTTTCAAAAACAAAAACACACAATTTTTAGTTAAATTTTTATTGTCTTTGGTTATACAAAAACATGGATTAATTTTTAAAATAACTTACAAAAAACACATTTATTTATTTTTTAATTAATTAATCATTAAATACATCGTGAATTACTAAAATTGTACATTGATTATAATAAAAACTATTTTCTTTAAATGCGACATTTTGACACTAAACGGCCATTTCTTTCACACACAATCCGATATCTACCTGCATTTTGTTATAATTAAATTATAATACTGTTGTTTTCTTTGAAATGCGTGTAAAAGAACAATTGCGGAACTACCAATTAAAAGATAAGTTTTTTTGTTGTAACATAATTTCGTCTTTGTACATCATCATGACATCATCATCATTTATTTTATATTTATACATGACAGAAATTATGATAAATTGTAACATTCCAGATATTCTTTAAAATAAATGGCTTATAAGTTTGTAATGAAGTTCAAATGCCTTTGCTATAACGCGTACACTGTTTTAATCATCAGAATTTAGACTTCTGAAATCATTTTTAATGTACAGACGGCCACATTCAGAGACGCTTAAAGTCAATTAAATCGTTTCTTAGTGAAGACTCTCTTCATAAAATCCACACTAAATATACGTAATGATTTAATTGACATTAAATGTCTGAGTATGGCCAAACGACTCCATATTATTGGGCAAGAAATTAAGTGCAATTTCGGTAAAACCTAAATAAGCATGATTTAATTATTTATTATTCACAATTAATAATGTCAATAAATTATTGCTCATAATATGAAATAAGAACAATGTTGTATTCAAGCAATTGAAAAAATCATTAAAATATTAAAAGTACCTCATTTCAGACAATATATTTTTTTATCAATATTTGGCACTGCATCCACTACTCGTACACCATGCAAAATCCCATCGAATATCTATTACGATACACACTTATCGAATCGTTTATATAAGTTTATTTAATTTATTTTACAACACTACGAAATACACGACAATATATTTTTTATATTTATATATTTCAGTTCGTTTTACTCCCTTGTCATTAGTTTAATGATTTTAAAAATTCGACATCTAAATATTCATTATTATAATTAATAATAGTACACTGGATTTTTTGGATTTAAAAATATAATTACCTCAAGTATTGTTTTGTATTCGTTAAAATTTGTACAATACATAATTTAATAAGTACTTTCTTTTAGAATATTGTTCCATTGCCAACTTGCTGTAACGGTCAAGTGAGCTGAGATAGAGAATGTCTTCTGAAAATTTTCGATGAAGGCGGGTTGCAGGTCCTACTTTCATTGTAATAACAAACAATTATATTATTTTAGGACACTTTGTGTTGAAGATTCTAAGAAAAGATACCTACATTACATTAAAAATAAAATAAAAATATTTTAGGAATCATCATAATATATTTGAGAAACTGCTCTGCTTAAGCACAATATTATATATGTAACCCTTGAATTAATCTTATTAATATTTACTTTCACACATTTTTGAAAGCATCTAGGTACACTACTAGAGAAGAAAGGCGAAATAAACCTACGTTTATTCTTATAAAATACTTGTGCCAGAACAAGAGAAAGGTTTTCAAAGCCGTAAATTTTAATAGCAATATTTCCTTCTTACACATTCAAAGAGCTAGTTAGGAACGAAACTAAAAGCTAAAGACTACGCGAACCGTTCTTCATGCGCAAACACTGTGAAAATAGGGAAGTGTAGCTCCTAAAAATATCAATTACTTTTATGAACATTTTCCGAGCGTAATAAGGGAGAAGAGTTCTGTGAGTGCATCCGAAGACATTTTAAAAACGCTACGATATTTAAGAATGTTCTTGAGGAAACTTAAAAATGCTTTAAATAACTCAAACAATACAGATTTGAAACACATTGTTGTGAGTCAAGTGATGAGAGTGAAGCCATGTAGGTAATGTATTTTAGAAAGTGCAGGAGTGATATTAGTCAAAAAATCTGACAAAAATCACCCACTAACATTTTTTTTTAGTTGAATATAATAAATATGTTCGATGCAATATGGGTGAATGTTTTCAGCCACAATAACCGAAAACACCCGTAATTTACACATTCTGATAATAATCACCCAACCGCATGTATATTGAGCAATTTGGTCTCAATGGACATCTGGTTAAACATATTTGAGGTAATTATATCCACACATATAATATGAAAAATGACAAATACGTACATTAGAGCAACTATCGCTTACTATGCTATAGAAACATAAATATATATAAAATATACACTAAATATTTAAAATTCATAGCGGAACAACCGAGGTTCTGAATAGTGTTCACACTAATTGTGTTTACCAGAGAATCGCAGAGCAATATTTGGCACAAGTTGACAATCAATGCGTTGTTACACTATAAACAATATTTTGATTGAAAACAAAAGAATTGGACCAGAACGGTTTTAAAATAGTCCGAAAATGTAATTTCAAAACCGAAAATTTCATTATATATTCGGTATTCATGCACGCATATTGGTTAAATTACATTTTTAATAATTTGTTTTATAAATTAATCTTTTGTTATATCGGGCTAAACTTTATAAAATGTGCTTTTGAATTTTTGGTGAATTTAATTAATATGCAATAAGTGAAAACGTTCTTTTGTTTTCCCTCCTTCAAATATAACTTTATGACTATGGCACAAAAGTCATGTATATCATTAATTAGCAACAAGCTATTGCTCTTTTGGCACCATCGTTTTGAAACTCTTTCACTTTTGAAACCATAAATCTTTTGGTTTCTTATATTCACACGAATTTTACACATTGACGTTAACTATTTATACGAATTTCATCGCGGATTTGGTTTATTTTTACGTGTTTTAACTTCCTGACATTTTGATTACTTTACAGCTATCGGTGTCACGGGTCCATCCCGTAAAAAATAGTTTTATTTCAACATAAATATTTCGGTAAAACCCTTAAATTCTCTAGTAAACGATATAAATTTGTAACATTGCAATTTAATATCAATACTGTGTATGTATTTGACGTAAATTACACATTTGGAATTTACAAAGGACACGTAAACTTGATAAATAATTACTCTATTAACTTGAGCGATATCTTTATAGACACTGAAGACACGTTTATGGCACAATATTGTATGGGTAATTATTATATAATTGGAGTAATATTTAATATACGACCATCGAAAAGGTTGAATTATTTTGAAAGACAAAGCTATAAAAGTCCTGAAAATAAAATCTACGTACACATTACACATTTGTATTTTTCCAAGAAAGCGCATGCGCGGAGGGTCATGTGCTGATACCTCATTTTTATGCTGATCTTGTCCCTTCATTACTACATTTACTACTGAACTTATGGACATTATTCATTGGATTGGAATAGTAAAGTGTTATGCCTCTTACACACTATGCGGTCCGACAAGCGAGCATGCCTAATTAGGTGTTTGAACTGCCGGAAAAAGTGCACAGACGAGCAATCAGCATAGCCACTGGGTTTTGCCAGCAGGGTAAACGAGGAGCCTGCGATATTATAGGTGGAACTTGGATTCACCCAAAATACACGGCTGTCACAACTGAAATGATGCTCCGATACGCCTATACCTATACCTGCGCGGCACAAACCCGTTGGCATCGGTAACTGTATAGTAGGTAGGAGGTATTACAGAGCTTGATATTAAAATACTAATCCACATTGACAGGAAATAGTGACTCAAAAGCAGAAATTAGTGAAACTATCCCTAACAATCTGACAAAAGCATACTTGCGCTCCTTTATATAGATTTTAATATATACCCTCATCGAGATAAAATGTATCCATATTAGTGATAAGAGTAAGAAAAACAGTTTTTAACAGCACCCACCCCGTGCGCCGCATGAAACTTCACCAAAAGCATATTTTGGAAACAATTTTCCAAAATTTTTAATAGAATTGTTTTTAATTTGTAATTAGCGTGAAGCTGGTCGCAAAATAATAAAAAATCGGTTTAGCATGCATGAAATAACGCTTTGTACTGTCCACTATATTAAAATGTCGGTTAAAAAATGAACGCGCTGTATTGAAATGTCATGGCCTAATTACAAACATTGAAGAATCGGTTGAAGCCCAACGTGAACCACTAAATAGGTATTTGAGGTTTCGATTTCCTCGAATAAGACTTGGTGTTGCCCATTTCTAATTTAAAAGTAGTACATTCATTCTACATCTCAGTTTTTTTTATTTGCATGAAGGTTTGCTTGGTCATGAAGAGGACAATCAATCTGGGGCAACGCTGCTGAACCCATCGATAGTAGTAGACCAAATATTCTTTAATTCAAAACGAACGGATAACATGTTTATAGAATTCGTAAACAAACAACAGAAACTAAAACTATGTTTTAGATTTACAACACTTGACTATTTTAATATATATTTCTAGTCTTACAATAATTTATAAACAATAAAAAACACGGTCATATTTAAACAACAAATTATAAGTACCAGCTCTATGCAAAAAAAAGGCTAACAAAACCATAATTCTTCCATAAAATTAATCAACACTTTGTGCAGCCAATACCGACATTTCAATACAGCGCCCTCTACAGAATACAAAACGTATTAACCCTACAGAGTTACCTACAAAACAATTCCGTCTAGACATCTAGTTCAAGGGACACACACAAAATATCATCTTGTTAAAACTTTAAACTATTTACTGTGCGCATTGACATTACTTAGGAATTATAATTAAAACGTGGCCGAATAACATTACATTATTCAATATAACTCTGTCCTTTGTCACAACAAAATTATTAAATATACATTTGATTCACAAATTTAAATAACGTCGCCTCATCCTTTGCTTATGTTATATATTTTCAACAGTTAGTATTTAAATAATTACATTATAATATAATACCAACAATAACTCATATAAATTTAATAAATTATTTCATTTCTAATTATGTTAATCTTGAATATCTAAGAAGCTAGTTAACATACTTCGTCAATCAAGTTCTGTAAAAATTAAAACGTGCTTAAATTCTTTACTTTTCTTAAAGTTTGTAATGTTATTCGGTTAGTCGACATGCGGGGTGATTTTTTCTATTGTTTGTGTTTTTCACTATCATTCCATTCATTTAGACTTGCTTGAACGAAAACATCTTTGAAGAAGGTATTTAACTTCATTTGTTTTGTATTGTATGTAAAACAAAGAATTATATACATTCCAATTATAAAGAGCTAAAAACGTTTAAATCTTCTAGTGGGAGTAAAAAAACAGAGATGCTAGACAAAACTAGTGACGTCAATAGGCTTAACATGCATTACAGTGTGCGCGTGTGAAAGAGACGGTAAGATGTCCCCACTACACTCCCAGTCTTTAATTTAAAAATGAAATGATTTGTCTATGTTACAATCTACTTTAATAACATTTTGGCAGAATTTTTTGGTTTTAATGTTAATTGTTAATTGTGTTTGTAAGCAAAATAATACAAAAAATCGATCATAGTCTAATACCCTATCGTAATACTTTATTGGTTTCACAAACATATTTTAAACATTTCTTTAAAAATAACGCTAATGGTAATTACAAATTTGTCACAATTTGACACGATTCCGGTAGTACTAAAATTCATACTGGTGTACTTTCGGAATATTACAAAGTTTGGCACTGTGTCTGACAAAATTCACCCGGCAGTACAATACATCACAACGCGAAAATATATTTTAGAAAAAATCACCCCAATGAGGAGAATTACGCATTTTGATTATTTCACGTAAATAATATGCTAACACACACTATATTTACTAAGACTGTAAAATGACAATTGTAAAATGGAAGAGTATATTTTTTATATTATACACATAAGTCTGCATATTCTAGATAGCCTTTTTGTCATTGAGACACGGAAGAGCGTTTGTGAATTATGTTATAGTAACAATTAATGTTTATATTTATTCAAGTAATAAAAATTAGGAATCTTGATGATAACAAAAAGTTCAAACCTTTTAAAAGATTGATCAGCATACTTGGAAAAAATTCACATGAATAAATATAGAAAATGTGCAAACTGAAATGCCTCACTCAAAACCCGTAAATCTCCGTATATTGGTATAAAACTTGGTAACATTCGTTTCTAAGACTTAATATATTTACCACATGATATTATGTATCTACTTCTACACATATATATGTATAAATACATACAAAGGAACGTTGCACGACACATAGATTGATGTATAATATATTACACTAAAAGGATCATTTTGAAAGAAAACTGTGCTTTTTTTAAAAGACCTTTGAAAACGGCCAAAATGTGACAGGTAATTCTTTCAAAACCATCGCAATAATACCACACCCATATTTTTGTATATATGAATATTATCACCTAATTATTAATGGCGATACAAACACACTAGAATTAGTTATTTACATTTTCATTTATATTAAATAAGTACATATATTTAGAATGTAATTATGACTCACCTATATTATTTCGAAAAGATATTTATATTTAAAAAAAATCGGTGGAAATAAAACACATTCAAACGTTAAGGGTGAAAAGGGTAATAATAATTTATATGTACAAATACAGAAAGGTGGCAGTGACAATAAAGTCTAATATATTGAAACAAAATCGGGAAATTATTATAATGAAACCACAACTATAAGAAAATGAGTCGGGGAAAATATGTTGCAAATAAAATTAATTGAAATCACGTAATTGATGAAATGCAAAAAGGTTAATAAAACGCACTATTAACGGCGTTCTGAGACATATATACTATATTAAAAAAATCACATCGAATTTAGACATTAATTTTATTAAAATGTACAGTGATGACCTAACACCGTATGTTCAGTTACTGGAGAATCTAAATGACTAGGATTTAAGGGTTTCCACATCTTAAATCGTTGTTCGATGTTTTGTTTTATTTTAATCACGTTTCTATTGTTCCATGTGAACACATCCTATTGAGTATCGATTTTTTATAAATAGCACAGAAAAATCAAAAGCTTACATATCTAGCAATTAAATAACTGTAGCATAAGCGATTTTAGTGACTTTTAATTCTTACTGCCAATTATTATTTTTCTAACTCAGCTCTTTCAATCTCACTTCTCTGTAACAGTGCTTTTGAGTTTAAAATTCTTGTATATTGTTTCACAAAACTTGCTTTTTAAACGTTATCCTGTTCGATACCTCACCTAGATAAACCAGTATGCTAAGAAATTATGTTCAGTTATAAATACTAACCAACAAGGAACATTTCTAGAAGCTAATTAACGACATTAATTAACTCGTGGTTAAATAGCTTTAAAACAATTAAAATATTTGTCGCCAAGCATAACTGCTTAGAAAATAACAGTTAAACAAAATGGCCATAAAATCGTAACGTATTCGGAATCCTTTAAATAAGACGTGTTCACATAAAACTTCGTTCGACCTAGCACATCCCCATTCTCCCCTTTATAGAAGTTAACAGATTCATTAAATTATACAGCGCGCAATTCACGTCTCAGATGATTTATTGTTAGGACTCTTAAATGAGACTGCTACCGAAAACGAAGCCGGGTGGTAGTTTTAGTAACTTCAGACAAAAGGGACTTAAAATTCTAAAAATAAAAAATAAATTGCTTATTATATACTATTGTCGCGTTTGTTTGGTAAATACATAATCTTTTCTAAAATAATAGTGTACAGTCCTTTATTTTTAAAGTCACTGTGGTACGCAAGCGTTTCTTTTTTTTTTAGCTAAAACTATGGGTTTACCACCCAAACGCAATTGTCGCGTTTCCTTGCGAAATTTTTGGTTGTATTGTGTTTTTAGACCATAAAACTACCACCCGGCTTCATTTCGGAGGCAGCCTTGGTATACCCCGTAAACGTATACGTGTAACGAATTTTTCTGAAGTTTTATCATCGACTTAAGCTCAGTTGCAACACGTAGCTTTGACCATAACTTTAACTTCGAAAATACTAAACCCATATATTTGTCATCTCAAGTGTAAAGCATTGATATACTTAAAATTTAAGTTAAGTTCAATTTACATGCAAATGGGCGTCAGTTTTTGATTTGATTTATACACACGTTGAGGGCCGAAGGCATTATAACAATGACTTTACCATTTTGCGACATCTATTGGCGTTAAGAGGAAACAAGGCTATTTCTCTCTCTTGTTTTAAAACACATTTCAGACTTATTTTAATAACAGTAATTTATTCATTTTATTTCTTTGTGTTAGTTATTTAAAACCTGTATTTTAACATTATATGATACAATGATGCTTAAGGCTCAGAAGAAGAATTCGAAAATAGATTGCCTACAAATTAAAGACTGATCAAATACACCAAATCAAATATATCAAATATACCACTGATTCGTTTAATATTGCTTATTGATTTCCTTCATATGTTTTATCGCAATTACTTTCAATTGTTTAATAATTAATTTCTTTGCTCCATAAAATGACATCAATCTTTTTCTAAATCCACCTGTATCGGTAAAAGTTATATATACAAATTAGGATACTAAAAGAACCATTGTCTCTAACACATAATTAATATCCTAAATAAATTTCGTTCTAAATATTGTTTATTTTAATTAAAAACACTCACGTAAATAGAACAGATAAGAAGTCATTTCCTGCACTCACAAAAAGCATCAATCTTAGTAATTCTATATATAAGGTAATGGATAACAATGTCATTTCATCACAGAATCTCCGCCACGTAAATGGGTCAAACGTTAAAGCATTTGGCCCTGACCCGGCCATATTACAAGAATGGCCTTAAAGCCCCGCCTCCGGGAAGGACACTGGCTTTTCACGAATTGTTTACAAACAATCATAAACAAAGCAGTGGTTTATGACTACGAAGAGAATAAAAACTCTTGTTTTGTCTAATCATATGAAAAGTGAAATAATGTTATTCACAAATCAAAAGGCTTGTGGAAATAATAAAAACAACGTGAAAAGATTTTCATTAACAAAACTCTTGATAGTGAAAATTTCGAAGTTGAGTTTTTTAATTCAAGCGTGAAATGATCGTATTCTAAGTTTGTTTTATCCAATCAACTGTAATCAACTTTATATATGAGAAATATTATCGTCTTTTCCAGAACCATAAATTAAAGTACTGTTAAATACGTTTAGGAATCTCTTGCTTATTATCACTTAAAACTCGTTTCACTTCGAAAGCTTGTATTTGTTCGTTATAAAATATTATTATACTCGAATGGTCGTTGTTAAGACCAAGTAAAAGTTTATTATTCTTTTACTAGGTATTTTTTTACTATTTTATTTTTACAACAATATCCTGTTTATCCTCCTCACCGTAAATTATATAGAAAACAAGAAAACTGAGGTAACATTATATATAAATACCAAATTTTATAAAACAATGCATAACACAAGGAAATAAAAAGAAACGACTGTATTGGAAATATCGGGAAAACAACAAACAAATGAAAACTACTTTAGGTCAAACTTTTCTATTGTAACTATCCTACATAAAGAGAAAAGTCAAAGGAACGCCAAAACAAGCCAATATACAAAAACTTCAACTTGATCTTTCATATATCCTAACCAAGCCAAGCTAAATCACCAAGTACTTGGTAAACTTTAATAACCGCACAATACAAGTATCTATGAAGAATAAACAGAATGCAATAAATTCATAAAACAAATATCACACAACGTTCCAAATAATACAACTACGTATGGACGGGATGTTCAACTCACTAATGGAAATTAAATTGTTTCACAATAAATTGCTTTCAACAAAATCAACGGGTAAAGTTTTCAGTTTCCACCGCATTTAAATTATTCGCATTATATCGCATTTAATTAATTTCAAACTAGTTGAAGTTTCCATTTTAATGCATCCAATTTGAATGTTGAGTAACCACTTCGAATGCATTTCGTGTCTAAACTTCACCGTGTAATACAGAATAGTGAATACTAGATCAATAGCAATCCAACAACACCTAAATTTGGAGCAAATATTTGTAATTGGTACAAATATTTGCCCCAAAATGCTAATACAAACTTTAACGGCGTTGATTGGCTTGAAACGTTTTGATTTAGTATAAAATATGTAAACTATTTCTGCGATAAATCTTTCATTTCCTTTCCTCCTGTAATTATGGCTTTAAAAACTTTAATTTCATTTCAAATTCAAAAGAAACCATTGCATTTTAATTTCCATACCAGATTGCATGAATTAACTTCAACAAATGTCGTACCAAGACTGGGCAATCAAGTCTTGGCACTGTTAAAAATCACATGATTCCATTTGCGAAACCTGTGCTAAAGCTCATCACAATTCACGTCTAATTGTAAACGCCTCGTGTCATCGCCTCTCTATTCCTGTTGTGCCATTTGCAAGTCAAAATCCTCACGTACGTCCTCCTGAATGTGGCGTTGCATAACGCGTAACACACTGGGTTTATCGTGGAGTTAATGTAGCAAAGAGCGTAGAAGAAAGACCAGAGCTCATCTGGGATACACTTCGTGCATGCTGTAAGAGGTTTTAGTAATACGAGAATGTTGTAAGGCGTCCAAGTTATAATGAAAGATAGAAGGATAGCCGACAGCGTTTTAGCCGCTTTGGTCTCTTGTTTCTTTTCTTGGGTCTTCTTTTTCTTCGGCTGCTTAACTATTCCCTTCCCAGCCAGCTGTTTGGGAATTATTTTCGCGTTGAGGGGTATTCTGACGTCTTGTATATGAGACGTTCTCCTCGTTAGCGCGGCATGGCCTGCTGGATGTAAATTAAGTTCGGAATCACCCCTTGTCGGTCGGAAGTGAGTCCGGGCTGATGGTGGAGATTCCTCGGTAATCATCTTGATAGTTGGTCTTTCGGTGTCTACATCAGGTAGTCTGATGAGAATAGTGTATACGGAGTCAGCTGAAGCGGACTTCGGCGCTGGTGAGGTAGTGGCGTTGATTCGTGAGTTTGGAGGGAGGGAACGGCTGTCTCTCGCCGCTGGGATAACTGTTGGGGGGTCATACGTGCGACGCAGGGGAGAGGTGCCCCCGTCTCCAGACCCGCTGGAGCGCGTCGCGTATGGATCCCTTATGACATTTAGTGATGTACACCTGGTGGCAAAAACGAATATAATTAACTTGAAGTAAAATCCGAATTTTCAAAATTTTCGGCGAAATTTGGAGAATGAAATTTAATTAAAAGCAATTTATTTTGTTGGTTAGCCTGGTTTTGAATCTTTCTTAGGAGCCAAAAAGACCTTATTGAAACAGACTTGTCATGGAATATTCTGCTTACCTAGACACAGAGCTCTGCAGTGGGGTCTCCACGGAGACCGGCGTGGCGTATCCAGGGTCGGAGGGCTCTTCCTCTGGCTCTGTGTCCTCAGTATCCTCCCGACCAGAGTGCCACCACGCGACGCACCACGCCCTGATGGCTCCTAAGCCACGTTTCGGTCTTCGGGAACTTGAGGCCTGGACAAAAGTGGATACAGTTAAGCATTTTAGTCCTGCTGATGTGATTTTGAATAATTTGCATTAAATCTGGATTATTTGTACCTTCACTCATTTATACCGTTTTTTGAGAAGACAATGAAGAAAAGACGTTAACAATATGACCGCTTTACCTTAGGTAAGTATTTAACAAAAATATGGCCATTTTGAATACGGAATATTAGTGTTAAACCTTTTTTAACATATATCCGTCATGTAGTTAAGTGATAAAAGTGATGGTAAACGATTGTCATATACCTCTAATACACCTGGAAATTATAAACGCTAACAACTGTAACCTATAAATATAAAAAAGCAAGTAAGAACAGCTGGGCCTCCGCCAATCTCAGTGTAACAAGACTATCAAGAAAGCTTCACTTAATGGAGCGAGAACAACGCGATATCGCCGGGAAGTAAGAATCAAGAGCCATTAAGCATTCAAACCGCTAGTTGTCGAGCGAAACTTAATATTAATTCCCGATAGATTTACAACGGGCATGTCCCAAGCGCCTCGGTGCCAAATGATTCCCGGTGCAGTTGCACTTGGCTACTTTCCAGACTCCAAACTGCCAACTTATCTTTGCGTTTATTCATGCGAAAATGAACCATGTGTCTACGTGATAAGGGCACTGAATAGGCATGCTTTTGAAGCCTATTTTGCGATTGTACGGGAGTTAGGAAATTTTATAGTAAATAAATAGATGGACATTTTTTTAAAGTGTTTACGTCGTTGAATATGTTTCCGTATGGAGTATGGTTAAATAACCAACATTATCTGAGTCATTATATCATTGTATTGATATTTCCTTCAATTTAAATTATACGCAAGGCGAGTCTAAATAGGAGTAAATGGGAGGTGACCAGAAAGGAAAAGGACGGGACGAGAAAATGAAAGTTAGGCCTACAACAACCGAACGAAACACGACAACAGACCAGTCACTTTACTACGGTTCACTATGAGAAGTGTAAACCCACTGTCGAGCCAGTCCTTTCTAGCAACGAGTATAATCCAGTAACTATGTAGCTCATTAATTTAAGTCCTTTCTCCCACTACCAACTTCATAACGCAGTATCTACAATACTACGTGAACCAAAACACATACACGCAAACGAACACGAGGCACAGAAATCTCCATGAAACAGTACCAATTCACGTGGAATGCTAAACGGCAGTGTCAACGGCGCTCGGACGCAGATGGATGCCATTCAATTTAACAAAGTCCATTCTACATGCCCGCTAGGCTGCGACTGTGGCAACAAACGTGACAACTATTGCATTTAATTCGGCTTTGATTGATGAGAGGAATTTGTAATTTTTGGATGAGTTTTAGCAATAGATATGTTGACGGTTGATGCTTTTTATGGCAATGGAATTTATCGAATATATTAGAAGGTAATGGAGACACTTCGAAGTTACAGAATACTAAAAAAATATTTAACCAGATCATTACTGTAATTGTAGTTGTTATAGAGATAGTTATTCTCGCTAAAATTCACAATTATATCTCTGGTTGTTCTCGAAACAGGAATCACATTCATGAAATGCTCCGACAGAATTAAAAAAATTATGATTTAAAAATTTGCACAAAATTCCAGAGTTTTAAAAAATATTGTTTATTTAAGTTAACAGATACATTAATTATTATGTATTTTATCAATTTATGTGCAGTAATATGCAAGGAATTGGTGTAGTTATATTAATAATATATTATAATAATGCAAATTCGAGTAGATAAAGTAAAGTAGACTCTTCTTACTATTTTGTACTAAATATCCAAATTCTCTTAATATACAGCACTAAATTCAACACATTACCAAGCAAAGCCTCTCGAGAAAATTAACTAGGATACACGAGACGCGAAATCCGCAGTTAATTGTAATGAATGCTTAATGTACTGCGGGCGCACTTCGCGATCCGAAGAGCATTACTACTCTGTTTTGATTTAACAGGCATATGAAGCACTTAAAATTTCATTTCAGTGTTAAAACAGGAAAACTAAAATACTGTAGACATTATTGTTGATGGTAGGTCTCTCATATATGAGAGGCATGATGAAAGGCCACATGGATAAGTTCAAGCGCAATGTATATTTCACCGGCCAAACAACAGTGTAAATGCACTGTTGTATTCCGTTTGAAGCACTTTGCAGCCAGAGTAAATAGTGGATATAATGAAACTCAACATCTTGTGTCTCAGGTTGGCGAGCGCAGTGGAATGCCAAGCATCGGTTTGTAATTCATTGTGTTGTTTAGTTTTGCTGCTATTCATGGGTAACTTCAAAGGACGCTTTCATGCTCGTCACGCCATAATAAGCAATTTATTAAGTTCACATAAATATATAACAACGTCTAAAAGTTTACGCATTCCAGCAGGGGCAAAACCATCTTTACTATGACAGGTTTTGAAAATCTACAATACGCAAAGAAAAATTAAGTCTGTTGATACGTCACTCGTATTAGCCCAAACTGCGAACAATATATAACATAGTATGAAACCTGTCATTAAACCATAGCAAATTGGTTTCGACCAGTAAACATACTTTTTCGAACAGTCCGCTATAATTTATATTACCATATCTCGACTATTATGAGTTTTGAGTAGCATTGCATTAACCACGATGTGAATAGCGGTATGAAAAAAATCAACAAGCCAAAAGTCAATTAAAACCACAATAAAACAAACTAGATTATAAGGATTTACAGACTGTTAAACTACGAAGTACGAGACGCGGCAAGTTCATTGCGCTAATTACATTACGTTTTGTACAATAATGAACAATCAAATTATACTTTATTCAATGCCGCCGGGTAAATTCTTAACTCACGAATACTTTGGAATCGAAAAGTTTTGGATTAATTGGCGACTATATTCCCTCTTTATCTTTTTCTCTTTAGTTTCAGGAAGACCGCTGCTGAACATAGGCATCCCCCAAAGTCTCCACATTGACCTGTTGGAACCGGTTTGCTTCCAGCGACTTTCTGCAACCTTAACCAGGCCGTGCTTTGAAGTTATTTATTTATTTTATTTTGAAGAAGACTTACAGACTAATAACAATAATAGTTATACAATATAAATAGAACTATTGCTTATAATAAGCCTCCATATTTAAATATAAAACAAATATGCACAAACAGTGTATATCCTTTGAAATTATTTTGTGACTAAAAGTTTTTGTAAGATTTTCCGTCTCGTCTCGTGCCATTCGATACAATCATACCGGCCCGTTAAAATGCCTCTTCGCGCTACGACGGACGGACGCAGGATTATATGAAGTAGGAGGAAAAGTGAGTATAGACACAAAGCAACTAAAAATTGCGCAAAGAAAATTACGTCCTTTTGTGACATTTTACTTTGCTTTGCGCCTGAGTTCACTAAAAATACAACCAGGCTTCGTTTTCGGTCGCAGACTAGATATACCTTGTATATTTATATTTGCAGGCTACGCAAACTGGGTCACATAATTGTAAACAAACTAGTGAAAACACTCCTAAGCTAATTATCACAATTATTGTTCTAAAAATAGAGTATCATAAAATAATATATTTACAAAACCACAGTAGTAGTCCTACATAGTTTATCACACATCGTGTGAAAACAAAACGAATGGCCAAATAAAAACAATTTTATATACACTAACAAGTTGGATTGGCTGTTTCGCGGGGCCTGTTTGTACGGCATAAAGGCAATAATCGAATGAGCGGGCTGAAATTTTCCCAAAATGGAACGCGCTATCCAATACTATTGGTAAAGGTATGTATCCACTTAGCGACTCGCGGTTGGTTTCAACATAACAGTTCATTCTGACTGCAATACAATGGAGATTTAAGCTGATTTTAAAGCTTAAATCGGTGTAATTATCAAATGGAATACACAGTGCCCTATATATAGTACTATGCATTACGAATATAGACGGAAAATAAAGAATGAACTCATAATATAATCGTCTTATCTACCAAAAAAATTATCATAAAATTAGAACAATTACTTGTCGGTCTAGCAGCGCCTATATATCTCAATACAGAGAACGTTACTATTATCAATTACGTAAGACGACTATATCTTTTTCCTGTACACTGCGCCATAAACGTAAGCCGAACGATAGATGGCACCTGTCCAGTCTTCAATGGACGGCTAGCACAAAATTCAGCCGTGAATGTTGATACATGCCGTGACATTTATTAACAGTGGGTGCCAACGTTTTGTTTTGTGAATTCGCGTGGAATACGAGTAGTTTTTCCTGAACAACCAGTGTATTTTGATCCGTGACAAGTATGCTGATGTGAACGGTGAAAGCTGGCTTTTGTGGACCGTTTTTGTATTAAACAGAATAGTTGTTTCTATAATTGGTTTAAGCTGTGAAATTCTTTCAATTTTAGTACTGAAATTTTGCAGGTTGACCCATAACGCTTGTAAGTTATATAATGATGAGTCATGTCTCATATGTGAGAGACCGCATGGATAGGTACCACTGCCATATCTATTACTCCCACCAAACAGCAATGTTAATGCACTTTTGTGTTCTGGTTTGAAAGACATTGTTATCAGAGAAACTACTGGACGTATAAAGACTTAACATCTTATGTCTCAGGATGGCGAGCGCAGTGGATTGCTAAGCATTGCTTTGTGATTTATGCCATCAGGAGAATGACAAACTCGTCTCGTCATTAATAGCAATAAAAGAAACCTATTCCCAATAGACGCTTGGTGATGTACATTTGTTAAAAGACGCTTGAGTCATTTCGATCCAACTAGTTGAAAATTACAACGTGTATTTTGATATATTTCTTCACCCCACCTGTTTTTTTAAGCAACATAAATAAGAAATGTTCAAATACGTATAGCCCAGGAATAAAAACATGTCGAGTCCATTTAGCCTCTTTGATAGGATCTAAGTGATTTTATTTAATTGAAATATCCATTAGCAGACAGAGATAAAGCCACGGGAGTGAAGCACAAAGAAAGTCAAAATGAAATACCTTCTGTCTCGATGCTCATGCAAAAACCTTATAACTAAGAGAATTAAAAAAAACATGTTATGCTTCCTTACTGGCGATATAGAACAATGGTATTCATAAATATAAAATATTTTGATACAGAATAATTAACTCATTCTCGTGTCAACTTAATAGCAGTATATTACAATCCTGACAAAAAAGCTATTAATGAAACCCTTTGTTGTGATAATAATAATAATGCTTTATTAGGTAAACATTGAATTATAAAATGTTACTGACTCGAGTGTATATTCGAAGTAATGTAAAGTACTATGGCTAGAAACAAAATATATATAAAAAAACCCAAACATTGTGGTTGACTGTTACGATTTAACTATCCTTATTTTATAATTATTACATTAAAATTTAATTTAAATAGTTCATTGGAAGAACTTTCACAATCTGAAGAAAGAAAGAAAGAAATAAATGCTTTTATTTTCGCGGAAATCAGCCGCATACAACACAGTATTTGCACGCAAGAGTCTCTCAAAGTCCTTTATAGTTTCACAAACAAGGTTAGAATGAGTTGAAGCGCGCAGGCAGCAATCATCGCAGATTACTGGCTCGCCACGTCCACTGCGATGTAGCTAGTGAGGCCTTTGTGCCATTTATGCCTTCCCAGTGAGCATCAGTAGCTTCTGTGGCATTTTAATCACTCGTTTCATCTTCTTTCATTATATTGACAATTGTATCATTAACTTACGTTGCATTCATATCATCACAATCTACATGCAGAGGTTCCTCAAAATCATTGATCACCTCACTAACAAAGTTAGAATGAGTTGTATGGGGCAAAGCGCAATCATCGCAGATTACTGGCTCGCCGCGTCCTCTGTCACGTAAACGCTTTATGCCATTTATGCCGTGTCAGTAAGCTTCACTATCCAATACGTCATTTTGGTCATTTACTTTGTCCCTTTAAATTATATTGTTAACTTTATCACTGACCTACAAATAGCTACAAGTAATGTTTACCTTCTTTGCAGTACTTCCTTATATCTGTTGCAAATATACACGTGCCAAACTGTTTTTCTTGTACTACTAGATTTTCAACCAAGTTTCAGTGAATTGAAATGAAATGTATTTGAAATGAAATGTATTTATTGGTCACGTAGGCAATTTAAGAGCTCTTATGACAAGTCAATACACGTAGAACTTAATCTCTATATACAATATATTTTCTATACTTAGTATTACTTATTTTAATTTATTGCTTTAATTTATTTATTAATTTTATTTACTTATTTTAAAATTAATATTATTTTATTTATAATTAGTTTTATTTATTTGTTTAGTTTTATTCATATTTATTTAAAGTATTAGTTATTACTTTATGGTAATTTATTTTTCAAAGAAATACAATATGTACGCTAGTCAAATTAAATTAAATTTATTAGTGGACCATGAATATTATTACAACGGTGCGTAGCGGTTTATTGTTACCACCGGATCCCACGCGGCCCTTCCTGAGAAGACCCGGCGAAACAAACTCAGCGGGCGTTACTTTACCACTGGATACTACGCGGCGAATTATCTTAGAAGTGACAACCACAGTATAAATCTGAAATATTGAGAGTTACAAGAGCACAAATATTTGCCTAAACTGTGATACTAATTGATTCCCACGACAAAGTGCATTAGAGTTGATGGTAAATACATTAACTAAAATCCAAAAAGTAAATCGAATCATAGGCCTCCCCCACTGATCCACGTCGACTTGTTGGAAGTGGCCTGCATCCAGCGACTTTCTGTAACCTTAACCAGGTCATCAACTCTCCGAATGTTGAAGCTGTAACAATATCAATTCCCACTCTAAACCATACCAAAGCGCAGAGTGGAAACACCATCTCGTATTTCACTTTTAACTTTCACAGCATCTAACAAAATGGCCTAAATTCAGCTATCGATCGCTAAAATTCATGCAGCAATCTAGAATTTCCAGCTAACACTGTATTATCACGAGTTTATGTCGGTAAATGGCACTCTGGAACGTGATTATTGAATTGGAATCCATTCATTGCGTATTCCGATGACTAGAGCGCTGACATTTGACAATTTAGATCGTTATTGGTAACGTAAACGTTGCGTAATTATCGTTTGGCTAAATATACACGCTGCGGTGCACAGTGTTATCTGATATCTTTTAATCCCTGGAAATTATCAATAGTAATATAATAACTTCGTTTTCAAAGGCGTAAGAGGCATTTCATCTACTGCCTTTTTATCTTGTCCCTCTAAACTCGCTATAAAGTTAAACTATCACCAAGTTTTTAAGCCTAACTATCTGGTTAGACATAGATGATGCTCATAAATAACATACAAATAAATAAAAGATCCGATATAAGTTCAAGTAGATTGCTAAGAAGCCTTGGATTTTAAAGAAAGTGGCTGTATTGGTAATACGTTATTACATACTAATATCTTAGTATAATAACATCAAATTATAACCATGGAATACTCTGACAATATTTTTCATTCCTCTAAAATTTCTCTCATTAGCGAGCTGCTGAACAGTCACTACAGAACTTATTACTTCCCAAACCGCATCCCACTTACACGTACCCAAAATCACAATTTCCCAAACAATTTGCGAGCCGAGTTGACTAACTGGGACTGGGGAATAATTTTAATAACTCCAGCACAATCACAAGAGTAGAATTCTCGCGGAGCGCCCGACCAACTAAACTTTACAGCGCAGCGCTGTAGTGCAGCGCTACAGAGCTTCACGACAAACAAACACTCGCCGGGATTGAATTAATTCAACTGCATATCATTAAAAAGGAAAAACATTTGTTTTTGACGTCTTGTACACGTCTGTTCGTTCTTCGTTAGACGTGTTTCATGCTTGTTAGAGGCAACTGTAAACTAAATAGAAATAACTTCTGTTGATGTTACATTCATGAGAGCTATGTATGTTATTCTACTGCATACCCTTATTACTTTGAAAAATAATTTAAATTACGTCTGTGCCATTTCACTGTCATCAACTATTTTAATAAATTATTCTGTCTAAGCGATAAATATCTCTTTTTTTTTTTTTTTTACAAATTGAAATTGTCTAACCCAGGACTCGAATCCTTGTAGTCTATATATTTTTTTGTTGAGAGGAAAACTATGTAACTATATTTTTTTGTTGGAGGTGAATTTTCATTGTAGTTATTGCGGGGGAAACCAAAAGGGGTATACCCCTTTTAGACAACGGTATACCGTTGTCTATACACGCTGCCTATGCTGCGCTATGCTGGTACATAAAAGTCGTTGCTATTCCAGGTGTTTTAAATATTACACTGCTATTACACTGCTATTATTCGGAACTCTCCGCGACGCTGTGAGTGAACCAATCATATCAACCAATTAAATGCATGATCACCGCACCATAACTAGCAAACGTATCTAAAGTTTCGATTTCATGAATAGATAGCTTGATAAATACAATTTAAGAAATTAGAGTCCACCCTATTATTTTACAATAGAACATAAACAAAAGGTTGTTACCTGGTTGTCTCTCCACCGATTATCGTGAAGGGCGCCCCGCACGTGGTACACGGAGTCTGCGTCGCCCGACTCGGAGCGCGCGCGGCCGTCCACCTCCCGAGTCTCGTCACTGCTGGCATACACACCATTATATTTATACAAATATGAAAACCTTACAAACCACGCTAGATAATAAGATGGTTCGAAATTCGTAGTGATAACCAACAGTAGTACGAGATATATAGTTATACTTATATTTAAGTTGTGTTTGGTGAATGAGATTGCTGCAGGTAAATTTGCCTGTAGGATATTCATGATAGTGACCCTTGTAAAGTAGAGTATATTGGCCAAGATAAGCATGTCAGTCAGTTCTTGCTATTCTAAGTGAACGGACGCGTGTCGCATCGTGCTGTGAATTTTGCCTTATTTTCTTGAATTCTACTTGAGCGCTCTTCGTGATTGGTGGATAGTAACTTTTTGCGATTCCTTGTCGCACCTGCAGTGTTTGTACTGAAGTGCCCCGCCTTTTGGGAGGAGTTTGAGTGAGATAGCAGGCTGTTCTGCGGTTGCGTCGTAATCGGAGACACTGCTGTTGCTGATCAACATTTTAAAATATTGAAAAAGATTAACCATTTGGCTGGGGCTCGAACCTGCGGACATCGCGGCGATCGAGGTTAGTTAGTGCGCATTAGGCCATGAGCTTGTTTCGCCGCTACGTCGAAATAGTCGACCTGACTCTGTGGCTCCTGCGCATTAGTGATTATTTCATCGTTAAACATGATGAAAACGTGTGCCAGCTGTAAGTTGCAGTTCAATGATGAAGTTCAATGTGCGAGCTGTAGGCGGGTTCTGGACTTTGGGTGCGCAAGTATCACCGAAGCTGGTTGGAGAAAGTTGGGTGTGGAAAGGAGAGCGCAGTGGAAGTGCTCTTCATGCAGAATTTCTTCCTCGCCGGCTTTGTCAGTTCCTGATTCAGCACCTGGACCTGCCTCCCTTGATGCCATTCTCACTGAGATACGCGACATGAAGCGTCAGTTACTAAATTTACCGACATTGGTTGATTAAATAAGAACATTTAAGGATCAGTTAGCCGAGCTTAGAACAATGTGTGATTCATACTCTGGGAAGCTTGATGATTTCAGTATTAGACTCACAGAACTGGAAACGAAAACAACAAAACTTGATAAGCTTGAAGACGTAGTTAACTCCCTGCAGCATGACGTAGAGAGGACAAAGACTGAGACTTCAAACCAGGCTCAACGATCAAGACTTAACAACTTAGAAATTAAAGGAGTACCTTTGAGAAAGGACGAAAATCTTTTTTCGATCATTGAAGCTGTTGGTCGCAAAATCAACTACAACGTACAAAAAATGCAGATTAATTACATCTCTAGAGTTCCTATGTATCACTCTTCAGAAAAACTGATAGTAGTGAGTTTTTTGAACAGGTACGTAAAGGAAGATTTTGTAGCCGCTGCGCGTGCTGTTAAACATTTATCTACCGTTGACATTGGATTTAATGGAACTCCTCAGAATATATTTATTAACGACCACTTAAATGTGGAATCTAAAAAACTTCTCAATAAAGTCAAGTCAACAGCTAAAATTAAAAACTATGAATTTGTGTGGGTAAAACATGGCAAAATTCATGTGAGGAAAAATCCAATGAGTAAAACGTTTATAGTAAGGAATGATTCTGATTTAAACAAGATTGTTTAAAATGTTATCTAATACTTTTGTCACGTCAACCACTGTATAATAAATATAATATAGCTTTTAGAAATGTAATGAAAGTTAACTCCAACACTAAAGATTTAAATGACTTGCTATACTATTATAAAAGCATGAGCGCCTCTGCTTCGCTAAGGATACCAGCACCACTCTATTGTTCATTTCATCGTTTTGTTTTCTTAATTGCCTGCACGCGTGATACTATATCTGTCCCACTCTTATTGATCTACGTATACGTTATGCATAATTGCGTGCCTTCTCGCTTTATTACGTACATTGCAATGTTTATTGATCACGGGGTGCAGTTAATGTTAGCCTATTTCTGCCCACCATTTAAGTGGATTATTGTACTATCCATGTTACGTTATTTTAAATTGATTTGGTTTATATTAATATGTTACGCAATATGTTGTTATTATTATTGTCCACAATGTTTGATGATTCGATGAATGGATTAAGTATTTTTTACCAAAATGTTCGGGGCCTTCGAACGAAATCGGATTCGGTATATCGTATGGCGCCGTGATAGAGACTACAGAGCTACTGGACAGTCGCGAGGGGGTGGCGTACTCATCGCAACGCGTAGGGAGCTACCAATTATTTCTCACCCAGTTCTTAATTCTACAGCTGAAGACCTATGGCGAAAATTGCGTCTTAAGAAGAAGAATTCTAGAGACCATATCAATATTTACATCTGTGTTGTTTATTTATGTAAGCAAAATCAAGGGCTTTCTTTTTCCGCTCAACTGAATAATTTTTTGTCAAAATTAAACGACACGGTGATGCATAATCCTTCTGATAGATATATGATTGTTGGTGATTTTAACATGAGTAGTATTAAATGGGTCCTTACCGATGATACATTACTTGTCCCAAAAAACGCTATCACTAGTGACTAACAACTACTAGTTGACGAGCTGTGTTCTTCAGGACTAATGCAATATAATAATGTTAGCAACAAATATGGTAAAATATTGGATTTAGTTCTCTCCAACTTTAAAACTAGTGTTTCAGAATGTTCAGAGCCTCTGGTCACTATTGATCCATACCATCCAGCTTTGTTAATTACCACTGATATTTTTGAGTTGCCTGGCCTGGACATGTCTCCACGGTTGGATTTTATTTTTAATAGAGGTGATTTTGAATCTATAAATAGAGAAATCCTTGCATTTGACTGGGAGCTTGAATTTTCTAATCGTTCAATGGATGCAGTGGAATTTTTTGTTAAATTTATTATGGACTTGATGAATAAATTCATACCTAAAAAATCTATCAAGCCTAAAACTTATCCTGTATGGTATAGTTTTGCACTTATCAAATCTATCAAGGAAAAATATAAATATTTTAAGAAATTTAAAATTTATGGCAATAAATCTGATGAACTTTCATTTAAGCTACTGCGTGATAGAGTTAAGACACTTGAATCTAAATGTTACGTTGATTACCTTGCAGCTACAGAAAAATCAATAAAAAAAATGCCAAATATTTTTGGACTTTTGTTAAGCATCGGTACAATTCGAATGCTATTCCTAGTGTACTTAATTATAACAATGAATCTTTACTTTCTGGGGTCTCGATTTGTAACGCATTCTCATCTTATTTCCATTCAAATTTTCTTAATTCTAACTTTTCTAGTGGTGATACATGTTGGAACCAGCTGTCCTATGACTTTTCGTCTAATACAATAAGTCACATTTATATTAAAGTTGATAATGTCACTAATTTACTACGCAAGCTTGATACATCAAAGGGTGCTGGTCCGGACAAAATTCCTGCCAAATTTCTTGTCAATTGTGCAACATCAATCTGCTTACCAATCATTATTTTATTTAATAAATCTTTGTCTATGTGTGTCGTACCCAGGATTTGGAAGTCTGCATTCATTACACCTGTGCACAAAAAAGGTTTGAAAACTGAGATCACTAATTATAGACCAATATCGAAACTTTGTATTATAGCCAAGGTTTTTGAAAGAATAATATACAATCAGATATACACAACTCTTTCTCAATCATTTAGTTCATTCCAACATGGGTTTTTAAAGGGTCGGTCCACTACCTCGAATTTAATCCTTCTTAATGATTTTATTACCAAAGCCATGGATGATGGTGAGCAGGTCGATTACACGGATTATAGCAAGGCCTTTGACCGTATTGACCATGGGATCCTGTTGAAGAAGTTGAACTCCATGGGAATTTGTGGTGATCTTTTTAGGTGGTTTTCTTCCTATATAGAGAATAATAATAATAATAATAATAAATATCTGTATATATAAAAATAAATAATATTGTGTATATATAAAAATAAATATCTGGCAACACCAAGACGCATCGTGTGCAAAATTGTGAAAAAATTATTTTAATTACATATATATTTACTGTACAGCATATATTTTTCGCTTTTTTAAAGAAAATATCAACTGCAATCAAACATTATGTATTTTGTAAGAACATTTTGGTATTTGCAACAATTTATTATAGAAAATAAGGAAGAAATTTAATTGACAACCATGACAGTGTCAAATATTACTAAATTACAATAAAATCTTAAAAAATGATCACACGATGACAACACGCGCCAGCAGACGAAACGCACAAATGAGATCTCCCAGCTCGTCAAGCTCCGCGTCGTGGGCGTCGGCCTCGGACGTGTTCGAGGTGACGCCGGACATCGACGTGTCGAGCCAACACGACGAGCTGCAGTCGTCCCCGCCGCCACCAAGACCTGCGCGGCGAAGAGGACGACCCCCTCCAGCGGTTGGCTTGGGACCCACGGGGCCGAGTGTCCCGCCTACGGTCCTCGCTACCGGTGGAGTAGTGCGCCGCATGAGATGGACTCATCAAATGAATGAAAATGTCATGCGGGCCTACTTTAGGGCGACAAAGGGAGGAACTAACCTCACTGCATACCGTGCTCAGATGCTGTCTATGTTTCAGGTTCTGGAACCAACGGTCAATGTGTCATCCCAGCGACTATCGGATCAAGTGCGGTTTATCCAACGACGTAAGTTGTTGGATGATGAAGCACTTGAGCGGCTGCGTACTGAAGCATGTGTTGCTCTGGATGTTATCACTCCTATCACCCAGCGAGCTGCAGAAACACCATCCATTCCTGCTGCTGACATTGAGCTGGTGGACAATCTAGACAACACTGTAAGTCCCCAGGATCAACAGCGTTTGAGAAGGACTTTGGAGAGTGCGATTTTGGAATATAAATCCATACCAGCGTCCTGTAGACCGCGCGTGCCGCGTTTGCCTACGCATAGACGAAACTTAGCGCTGATGGGAGCATTGGACTCCATTGTTTCCACCTATATGGAGTCCAGTCGGGACCTTGTTGATACGCATTCGATCCTTTACTGCGCGGCCGTCGCAGCATGTCGGGTGGCTAATGTAAAATTTCCAATTAATAATGTTACTACCACTCGAGATGTTGCGACTGTGCCTGCATGGCAGCGTAGGATCGAGGACCGTATTAACAGGGCCCGAACTCTCATCGGCAAGCTTATTGCTTTCCGAAACGGAAACAATAGGCAAAGGGTCATGCGTTTTGTGGCCCAGGCCTTCTCTGAGACTAATATAAGTCCCCGGGATTATGGGCTTTGGGTCACAGAACGCATAGACTATTACAAACAAAAAGTGTATGCGTGGGCGAACCGCATTCGTCGCTATAGGAAACGGTGGGATCGATTCCAGCAGAATCGTACTTTCCAAAGTGACCAAAAGAGGGTGTATAGATGTTGGGAGCGTTCTCCACAATGTGTGGTAGATGGGCGGCTGCCTAGTGTTCATGACATGCGTACTTATTGGACAAATATCTGGTCGTCATCTATCTCCCACACTGAAGCCGACTGGTTTGGTGTTGTTGAGCGAGCTCGTAAGTCTACACCAATTATGGAAGCTATTTCAATTAGTCCAGAGGATGTCCTGGTTGCAATCCGTCCGACACAAAACTGGAAGTCTCCTGGTCCGGATGGTTTGCACAATTTCTGGTTGAAATGGCTTCCATGTTCGCATGCTCGGTTGGCAGCACAATTCCAGGATGCGCTTGATGGAGGATCGCTTCCAACATTTATGACTACCGGTGTTACTCACCTCCTCTATAAATCTGGTAGTGCCACGGACCCAAAAAATTATAGACCTATTACATGCCTCCCTACCACATATAAACTTTTTACATCCATATTAAGGGCTAAAATAGCAAACCACTTCACCTCAAATAATATTCTTTTTCCAGGCCAAACTGGATGTAAGAGTGGGTCGCGTGGTACTAAAGAACTCCTTCTCATAGACATGACCATTTGCCAACAGGCTCGTCAAAATCGTAGAAATTTATCAGCTGCCTGGATTGATTATAAAAAGGCATTTGATTCGGTGCCCCATACTTGGCTCATGAGGGTGTTAAGTTTGTACAAAATTGATACAAACTTATGCACCTTTCTTGGGTCTTGTATGGGACAGTGGACCACTGTCCTTAGATATCCAGGTGGTATGGTTTCTCCTGATTGTGACGAGCCAATAAGAATCAAGCGGGGTATATTCCAGGGTGACAGTCTGAGTCCACTGTGGTTTTGCATGGCCCTGAATCCTCTTAGTACTCTGTTGGTGGATTCGGGGTTAGGCTACCGTCTTCGGAGAGGGACTGAGCCTATTTCTCACTTGCTTTACATGGATGATCTCAAGTTATTTGCATCAAAACAAACAGAATTGATTGAGTTGTTAAAAATAACTGAAAAATTTAGCAACTCAATTAATATGGAGTTTTGTGTAGATAAATGTGCGATTATCCATGTAAAGCGGGGGGAAGTTGCAGTCTCTGATGGTGTACAAATCTCTGATGCTGTAAGACTCAGAGCCCTTTCCGAGACAGAAACTTACAAATATCTGGGTATGCCAGAGGCACTGGGTATTTTGAGTGCAGACGTAAAACAATCACTGAAGGAGCGTTTCTTTGGCCGCCTGGCAAAAGTTCTGAACAGTCTTTTGTCAGGTGGGAACAAGATTCGCGCCTTCAACGGTTGGGTTATGCCTGTGCTTATGTACTCTTTTGGCATACTCAGATGGACTCAGACCGAATTGGACGCCCTAGATCGTAAAGTCCGGACTCTACTGACTGACTCTACTGCACATCGTATGCATCATCCACGATCGTCAGTGATGAGATTGTACATCCCGCGGAGATGTGGGGGCCGAGGCATCCTTAATGCTAAGGACTTGCATAATCGCGAGGTGTGCAATCTCAGGGATTATTTCCTTCACAGTGACGTGGATATGCATAGGGTTGTAGTTAAGATAGATAAAGGACTCACCCCGCTCTCTTTGGCGAATGAGAACTGGCGGAAACCACTGGTGATGAGCACGAAAGATCGCGAGGAAGTATGGAAGAGCAAAGAGCTGCATGGTCGGTTCTATCGGGCCCTCCATGGACCTGATGTGGACCGACCTGCGTCTGTATCTTGGCTACGTTTCGGTAACCTCTTTGGGGAAACTGAGGGTTTTGTCTTTGCAATTATGGACGAAGTTATTAAGACGAACAACTATAGGAAATACATCCTGAAGGACGGTACGGTCGACATTTGTCGGGCATGCCACCGTCCGGGCGAGTCAATCAGGCATGTTATCTCCGGTTGTTCGTATCTTGCTAACGGCGAGTATTTGCATAGGCATAACCTAGTAGCCAAGATCATACATCAGCAAATTGCTCTTCGATATGGGCTTGTGACTCTTGAAATGCCATATTACCAGTACGTTCCACAACCAGTTCTTGAAAATGGTCATGCAACGCTATACTGGGATCGGTCTATTATCACAGACAGGACTATTGTCGCCAATAAGCCTGATATTGTGATAATAGATCGATTGGCGCGCATGACGTTAACCTCGTTAAAGCTGAAAAAGACAAATTGTCTAAGTATTTAGATTTGGCACACGAGGTTACCGATATGTGGGATGTGGACTCAACAGTTATTGTCCCGATTGTTGTTTCTGCACATGGACTGATGCCAAAGAGCTTCGACCAACATCTTCAGAGGCTCTCAATTGGTCGTTGGGTCAAGAGCCAGATCCAAAAGGCGGTATTGTTGGACACGGCACGCATAGTGAGGAGGTTCCTTACTTTGGATCCCTAACCGCCGGTGGCTTGGGTCTTGAGCCCCGCCACCGAAGGGTCATTACTTTTTTATATTTTTATACGACATAATGTTTTATATATATATATATATGGTGTGTAAAAATGTAAAAAAGAATATTATGGAAATAAAGAGCAGTAAATAATAATAATAAGTTTATTGGCAAAAAGTAAGTTTGTACAATAGTAGTAATTATAACTAGACTTAGGTATAGGAGAGATCAAAATAATAAGTAAGTAATACAATCAACTTAACCTAAAATTAACAAAATATTTTTATGTACACCAGAAAAAATACTAGTGATCAACGCACTAGGCTTGGCCTGTATCGCGAAAATCGAGAATAGGTCACAAGCTGTAGTGCTTAATAATTATATGTCGAAATGGGTACCCGTACCTAGTGGAGTACCACAAGGATCATTGCTTGGGCCGCTACTATTTATAATTTATGTAAACGACATAGGCCTATGCCTTAAATGGGTCATACACATACGCATGTTCAGAATGAATATTATCTTCAAATTTCTGGATTGATTCTCTGACTTAATTTTGGTAAATACATATACCAAATAATGAATTATCTTCAGTAATGATTAATATAACAACAAAAATTTCCTCAAATGTCCCCTTCTGTGGACTGTTCGTAAACGCACTTGGCATATTTTGATAGATATTTCTCATACTTGATATGCGTTATCTATTTAAGTTATATTAAATATCATTAGTATATATACTGACTATTAAAATTTTACTGAGTAAATTAATATATGTTAAAGTGACTCCACAAAAATTTCAATAAACTGTTGGTTACACGGTACTGCGACTTTTCTGTGGACCTTAAATTCAACCGAATAAATTGGCCTGAATAAAATACTATTTTACAAAAAAAAAATAAACTGGCCACACTGACGGGTGGCATCGGTCACGTTGGATTTAATGGCTGAGCCCAGCGTAGGTTGTTCATTAAGATATTGAGATCTTTAATAGTGTTATTGTCAAAGATCGGTGCTTCTTTTCTGTTCCTTGTGTACTTGAGTAAATAATTATTAGTTTTATTAATTCACATGCTGCCGAAATAGCTTAAGGGGAGTAGTTGTGGAATAAATTTACCTACTTGGCTATCCTCAAAACTAAATTAGCATTGCTAATTTTTTTTAAAGAATGTCCTTTCTGTGGACATCTTTTCTGTGGATTTATAAGTCCACACGAAAGACAATGTCTACAGAAAAAATTAAGTAATAATGATTTAACAAGTAAAGCAGTATTTTGCTTGCCTGTAAATGTAGACGTGGAGTGCTGTGGGCTCGATAGTAATGTATGTAGCTTATAATAATATTAAATTATTACTCAGTATCGGAATAAAACCATGTTCCATATGATAGCGAATTATGTGAATGCCGTTCATCATTCTTTAACTTTAGTGATTCAGATAACTCAATTGCACCATCGAAAAAACAAAAAATAAATTCAGCGATGGAGACACTTGCTTTGTAACTATTTTTGATATGTTTGTTCTTTTGTGTAAACTCAAGACCCTTCTGTGCTCGAAAAAAAATATTATAATTTCATTTTTTAGCCTAACCGAGGAAACGATCTTGTTTTATGTTTTAATTTTAATATTCTGATAATATCATATTAAATGAGACTGATTTTGTAAAAATCCCGACCATGTTTTTTTTATACAATTTTTCGCCTCGTTTTGTGTATGACCCAAATCCTCTAAATTATTATGCTTTGCAGATGACATGAAGATCTTTAGGACTATTTCTAATTTCAATGATATGGAAGCACTTCAGAGTGATCTTTGTCGACTACAAGAGTACTGTAAATTGAATAAACTCGATTTGAACCCTTCGAAATGTTCCGTCATTACTTATACAAGGAAACATAATGCCTTAATTACTGACTATACTTTGGGAGGCCTACCATTACCCAGGTGCCATGCCACTCGTGATCTAGGGGTATATCATGACTGTAAATTAATTTTTGACAGACATGTTGAAGCTGTTGTGACGAAGGCTTCAAAATCCCTTGGATTCATAATGCGGATCTCTAAATCTTTTACTGAGGCCAAAACTCTCAAAATACTGTATTGCACATTTGTTAGGAGCCATCTTGAGTATGCGTCGCAGGTCTGGAACCCACTTTATCACAAATATATTGAACGTATTGAGAATATACAAAAACGTTTTGTAAAATACCTTTGTTTCCACCAACAAATTCCATACAGGACCGATGATTATTTCCAACTCTGCAAAAAATTCCATCTACTGCCTCTTAGTAATCGTAGAGAAATAAGTGACTGCATATTCCTTTTAAAAATATTGCAAAATGATATTGACAGCCCCGAACTTTTGGCGATAATATTTCTTAATATTCCTACTCGATCAATTCGTTTTAATCCACCCATACATGTATCCAAGGCATCTTCGAATTATAGACAGAATAGTTATTTGGTGCGTGCTACCAGGACCTTTAACAAATTGTGTAAACAACATGATCTTGATGCTTTTACAACCAGTGTGTCTATGGCGAGAAGGCGCTTGAGCCAAAGTTTCTTTAGCCAATAAGTTATTTATTTTCTTACACATATTAGAATATATATTTTTTTATATCAGTGTATCTATAAGTGAAAACTTGTTATTAGCTCTATGTTATTTATACTGTGTCTAATCATTCTGTTATTAGCTGTAAGTTTTCCATGTTTTAAAATAAAATAAAATAAAATAAAAATGTCGAAAACCGGGATTAACTGGTGTATATACGGCTTTAAGCCGACGAAATTGTGTCGATCGGTGATAAATAGTCGGAAATATTTCCCTACTTAGATAGGACAACACTTACCAATTAGATTTTAATACAATATTGCCGGATCCAATGACCAATAGATCACCTAATGGTAAATGGTCACTTCTACCTATAAACTACTCAACGATTGGTTTGTAGATTATATAATAGAAATCAGAAAGTAGCAAGTATGCAGTGGTAATTTGTTCGGTTAGAAAGCGACCAAGATAGCTCGAATCGACACGATGATAGAAAATAGATCAATGTGAGTTTGAACTATTCTAACGTTTCGAATGCTGTGTGCGGATACTCCGGAATCGAGTAGGGCGACATAACCTTAAGCTAACTTTCTACGAATTGTGTCCCGATTTCGTTGGATCTATCGCTTTTCTGGAAATAACGTGAGTTTATATGTATATGTCTACCATCAAGTTCATTGCCTAACTAAAATCAATACAAACAAAATACAATCCCTTAAATTCCACCCTCCTTTCCATTCCATCTATCTCCTAACATCACAACATTAGCATTCCTACAGCTCAAGCTGACTAAGGAAAACAAATAATTCAGCGCTCATAACATAATCATAATAGAAATAACAATAAGAATACTTGTGATACAATTTAACGACGCCAGAATGGGTTAATCAAAACCACATAAAGCGAGTGCGATGGGCCCGGACCATACACTGGCATGGAGCCAGAACGGTCCAATCTCTATGACAGAGCACCATTCATAAGCTTCAGCGATTTGAGACCGCGTCAGCATTTTTATTCATTGATAAAATGAATTTATTTAAAGCCCTTTTGTAGTGAAGTGGGCTCTTCATATATAAAAGGAAATGATATAGCTGATTATAGTTCTTCTGAATAGCGAGGAAAGTGGAAGGTTGAGGTCACTTTTTAATTAATACGCATAAATCATGACCAAATCTCTTGGAATTATGTCACCCTTGTTGACAGAACTTTAACAAATTAATTACAACCCTAACTTTGATGATAAAGATAGTGTTTAAAGTTATTGGTTCACAAAACAACCTTTTTAAAAATTCCATTCTTTCAAACCATAACCTGGATCCTTAATACATACCGTATTTTGGATTTGGTTGAGCTTGATAAATCCTAGATAAATAAGTCCCAACCCATGATTTGGATTTAATGTTTTCAACATGATTTGTGCACTTTGGATTCCATAATATTACTGCCCTAGCAGCAATTGATTTTTTGAAGATCCCAACTAGGAGCAGGATAAACAAGCTTGTTTATATATGCTGTAGCTATAGCCACTAAATTCCGATAAAGCCCCACCTACGCTGCCACCTCCAACAAGCACCAACAGAATTAAAACCTTCCAAGTGGCGAAATTGGCACTAAATCCCGTTGAGATTAGCTCGCTGCACTCGTTTTATTTGTCTGTAGCATCCAGCGCCAGATGGAACCTAACAACACAATAATTTCGCTAAATGTTCTGGTCAACCGGCTGAATTTCATTACCGTGTAGAAACTAAATTTCTTCATTGCTTCTGGAAAGACAGACAATTGTGACCTTTTAGATTTATATACTTATATATATATATATATATATATATATATATATATATACCGGGTATATCAAGACTGCTACCGAAAACGAAGCCGGGTGGTAGTTTTAGTGGCTACAAACACAATGCAATTAAAAATTTCGCATAGAAACCCGACAATTATTTTTTATGATTTTTTAAATATCGTCGTTTTTGGGTGGTAAATCCATAGTTTTTGCTAAAATAATAATTTAAACTCTTTTATACCTTAGAGTTTTTATAAATAAAAGGGTATACACTATAATTTTAGGAAAAAATGTATTTACCACCCAAATATGCCCATAGGAAAAAAAATAACAAAAAAAAATTGTCGCTTTTTTTTGCAACTTTTTCTGTTGCATTGTGTCTGAAGTCGCTTAAACTACCACCCGGCTTCGTTTTCGGTAGCAGTCTTGATATACCCTATATATATATATATATATATATATATATATATATATATTTCATTGAATGGTGAGACGAGCATGCCGTTCGCCTGATGGAAAGCAATACGATAGCTCATAAACAGTAGCAGAACCAAACAACACCTCGAATCACAAAGCAATGCTTGGCATTCCACTGCACTCGCCATCCTGAGACATAAGATGTTAAGTCTCAATATGTCCAGTAGTTGCTCTGGCTACAATGTCCTTTAATCCGAAACACAACAGTGCTTCTACACTGCTGTTTGACGGGAGAAATAGATAATGCGGTGGTACCCACCCAGGCGGCCTCTCACATATGAGAGACCTACCAGCGGTATATTATATATTTATTTTTTCTTTCGAGGCTTTTGTAAATGCAGCCATTTATTGTAATGTTTTTGATTCAACTTAGATTTTATATAAAAAGAATAGCTCATACAATGCATTAGAATTCATTCACGTTCAAACCACGCAACATACCGGTGCAGTGCAGTGAAATATTTTGACAACTTACCTACGATTCTACTTAGCGAGAAATACGATGGCTAAATGTGATAGTTTAGTCCATTGAAATGTTACAATTTAAGGACCGAATATTGCATTTCTTATAGGACGCAATTTTATTATTGGGACATGTTTGGGGGGTCAATAGCAGCTTAACCTCAAGTTTGTGGGGTCGCCACCCTTGTCCCTCGGCCGCCATCTTGGAAAAATGGGTGAAAACACTTTTTTCGCAATAACTCGGAAACTATGCGTCTTACAAAAAATTTGTAAGGACATAATTTGTAGCAAATTATTTTGCCTACAAATATGCTTATTTCACTTTTTGCCCTAAATTAAAAATTCGACCTAAAATAAAAAGGCGACCCCACAAAATTGAGGTTAAGCTTCTATTGACCGCCCACACATATCCCAAAAATAAAATTGCGTCCTCTAAAAAATGCAAAGCTCATGTAGCATTTCAATGGACTAGTTCTGATAAAACGCTAACTAAAAGGAATCCTGGATTAGAATGCAGCAGATGTGGCAAGACTGTGCACGCTAACCAAGTTTGTACAGGTTTATCTCCAAAACAGCTGTCTGCCCTGCGTAGCTCAGACGGCCTGGAATGGATATGTGACGAGTGTCAACGTAATTCACCCAGGAGAAAGTCTTCTATTATATTACCAGAAGAAGATGAAGACGAAGAGGACGGCGCTGTACGTAAAAACATTAGCGAAAACTATGCCATTGATTCCAAGAAGTTTCTGCGCGAAATCTCAGTTGAAATGAAAAAATATTAAAAAAAGAACTTGAACCTATTGAAGCATGTATAATTTTTTGTTGCTCGAAAATAGATGAATTTAATGAAGTCTTGGAAATCCAGATGAATAAGTTAACGGAGTTGGAGAAGAAGCATACCCATCTTACAAATAAAAAGTTCAAGGTGGGTACTTTGAACTTAAAATCGAATCCCTGGAGCAACGCTTACACAATATTGAGCAAAAGAGCATAGATAATATTATTGAGGTTGTGGGAATGCCGAAAATCGCTGAAAAAGATCTTGATCACAGAAACACCCACACATTTAATATTGTGCACCAAACCCAAAGACACTGTGAACTCATATTAGGTAAATTGAATACGAAACATAACTACAATGCTTACATATTTGCCATATATAGACCACCGAGCGAAAGTAAATATTTATTCATTAAAGAATTGAAGCAATCGCTCAAAAATCTACCACACACACAGTCCGATATGTACGTTATAGGAGATATTCATATCAATCTAAAAAGAAAAGATAGCATTCGCAGTCACTATCTAAGCATATCCGAGTGTGGCTTAACGAGCGTCATTTCTGATTATACACGAATCGAAAAACGTGGTAGCCTAATTACTCAAAGTTGTATTGATCATATATTAACTAAAAATCGATCGTCAGAACTATACTCGGCCGTGCTCGACACTGTTGTAGCAGACGATCGTATGATAATGGCATCGTGCGCTGGAGTAAGAAACGATCATATACAGCGTGACTTAAAAAACATTGAAATTATCGATAAAGATAAGCTGAACAAATTATTACATAATATTAACTGGAATGAAATAAAAGATATAGAATGTCCCCAAAAAATATAAAATTTCATAAAAAATGTCTTGAAGGTTGTTATAAAAATGCTAAATACACAAAAAACAATTAATCTGAATAGTAAAAGAAACAAAGACCCCTGGATCAACTCGAAAATTATTAAGTGAGTCTTTCATAACGCACATAGCGTTATGAAAGACTCACTGTTTAGGCAATGGATTAAAGACCCCTCTAATAAAGTACTTAGGTTAGAATATAATTCTATAATGAATAAAACTCATAAAATAATAGAAAAATCAAGAAATAGCTATTATAATAACCAAATAAATAATAACAGAACTAACCTGAGGAAACTTTGGCAAATTCTTAACTCACTGACAGGTCGTCGTAATATATCAGTTGATGATGTAATAACTAAATCCTTTGGAAAAATTGTGGGAAAAATAAACATAGTATCAATAGCCAATAACTTTGCAACGGAATTTAAGAATAGTATCAGGAAAATCATGCGTAGTTGCTGTTAAATGACTCTGATTACATGTATCCCGAAAATAAGTCAATGTTATTCCACAAAGCTTCGGCTGGAAAGGTTTGCACATTAATAAATCGATTAAACTGTAACAAAGCCCCAGGAATGGACTTAATAAGTTGTGTAGACATCAAATTCATATGCAGTGAAATGGAATAGAAAGAAAGAAAGAAAAGTTTATTGTTGGTACAAATACAAAAGCCAAACAAAGAAATTAATATTAATAATAAAAATAATCCAACCCTAGAAAATAAAAGTATTTACAATAAAACAAAGAAGTGTTAGTTATATAAAGATAACACAAGACAATAATATTCTCCATTACTATTTGTGCCAACAACAGGAACCCTCATTCAGCTTATTACTGCAGTACAGCATAAGCAGTACCACAGCGCTGATTTTCAATGAGGGACCTTAGTGACATCCGGGCACTACGTCGGTGTGCAGATTAAAATTAGTATAGGTACGTATACATGTATTTTAGAAAAAGATTGATAATTTATACAATATAAACAGGAAACATAAAAAATTTAGAAACAAAAAATTTAAATTTAACGAACATTATAAATTCAGAAAAATATTAAATAATCGGCAAAAATTCGCCGGCGCCGACAGAGGGCGACTAAGACCGAGTATCTGCAAATACACAATAATTTAAAACCGATAAAGTAATAACTATTAAATTATTACAATAAAAAAAATTACAACACCGCAATGGCCTTGGGTAGGCGGAGGCGCACGCGCACTCGGACTGGTATCCGCCATCATTCTCCTCGACACGGGCAGTCGAAACGCATGTCGCTCCGGTCAGTGATAATAAGAAAATAAACCAGTAGATATTTAACAATTATTAATTATGTAGAAACTGCTCGCAAATATTGTGTGTTATTATTGTAAAAGAAAAAGAAGTGTGTGTTTTAAATGGCTGATATTATTAGTAGACTAATTAACTCCAGCATAAAATCAGGAATATATCCTTCGGATTTAAAGACAGGCATTGTTAGACCCATATAAAAAAGGCAGTCGTAACTGTTACGAGAACTATAGGCCTATTACGATACTACCAGTGATAGACAAAATAGTAGAGAAATACATATCTAGTGAGATTTTTCAATTTTATACTAAATACCATGTTTTATCTGAAGTCCAGTATGGATTCCAACCGCAAAATCAACATCTCAACTATTATCGAAATTCACGGACGAAATTAACACCTGCCTTGATAAAAAATAACAAATTATACTACTATTTATAGATTATAGTAAGGCGTTTGATACACTTAGGCATGATATTTTGATTAAAAAACTAAACAACTCTGGGATTCGAGGACCTTTGTTAAAATGGTGTGAAGACTATCTCGATAATAGGCAGTATAGGGTTGGCATAGGTGGGGTCTTTAGCAAACCAATTCATGTGACGGAGGGTACAGCCCAGGGCTCTGTCCTAGGGCCTCTGCATTACCTCACTTATGTCAATGATATGGAAAATATTGTTAAACATTGCACCGTCTATCAATATGCAGACGATACGTGCCTAATATCATCCGATAAGGACATCAGAGTAGCTATTGAGCATTTGCAAAAAGACTTTACGCATATTGTTAAATGGTCCCACGACGCAGGTCTAGTTTTAAACGCCTCCAAAACCAAAATTATTCATGTCCACTCTAACTACATACGTAATCAAAGCCCATTTAAAATCATCGTACATTCTCACGATTGCTTACATAGTACAATAAAACTGAAATAATTGTTCATGTGATATTATAGAACAGGTATCGCACCACCCATATCTTGGTTTAATTGTTGACAATCGATTCAATTGGAGACACCATATCGACGCTATTTGCGAACGGCTGCGAGCGTGACTTGCAAAATTTTATCTAATTAAATCAAAAATACTAAATAAAGTACTCCTAAACACGTATATAGCTTTGGCAGAATCAATAATAATGTACGGTATCACAAGTTACGGGCGCACGTTTAAATCTTACCTGGACAGAATATGCATGCTCCAGGTCAGACTGTTGAAAATGATTATCCCCGTAAATATAAAAATGAAATATAGGGATAATGTTTTGGAGATTTTTAAATACTGTAAAATTTTACCTGTTCACAATAGAGTTGACTTGTCGTTATTAATAGAACAACACCATAATAAAGAGGTTCAAAGACCAATCACTCATAAAACAGTAACAAGAGGAATTACCCATGGCAAATTGCATATAAAGAAAATAAATAACTATTACGGAAGGCGAACGTTAGCATATATTATACCGTCTTTATTGAATAATATATCGAATGACTTTAAGTTAGATATAAATAATAGAAATTACAAAATTAAATATAAACAATTATTTCGTAATTGTAATTTTAATTAGCTGAATTGTAATTAGCTGATGGTACCTCTTTCCATTTGATATGTCAAGAATAACAATAGCCACTATACAACTAGTCAATTTTTCGTTCTTATTTTCCCCTTATTGGAAAATTTCATATTCATGTTATTGTGGTTATATTATATTAATAAAATCATAACTAACACGCTGTATAAGTCCAACCCAGTTGTAAACTACAAACAGGTTAAAAAATGTAACTGCCTACATGAGTTTAATACCAAGTGGCAAACAGAAATTCTTATATTACCCACACATTTAGCTTTGTTAACGTAATCATATTAGTTATATATTGTCGCCGAACTGTTGATATTTAACGGAAGATGTATTAATAGTAACTTATTTATAACTTGCTTTAAGTGAATGTGAGCACCAGCACAACCAACTAAGTTTATATGGTGCAATACTAACAAACATTGTATTATGATTTTAGTGATGAAATAAATAAAAAAAAACTGAGGGAAATTTTCTATGTGCAGTGATTGAATGAATGTTCAAAGATTGCACAGAAAACTGTGTGACTATACCTAAATACTTTAGACAGCCTCCGTGGCGCAGTTGGTTAGATGCCGCCTGTGAAACGAGAGGCCGTGGGTTCGATCCCCGCACCGAGAGAAATGTTTGTGCGGCCCACAAATATTTCTTCCGGGTCTGGGTGTTTGTGAGACCGAAAAGTCTCTCGTAGTTCCTGATACCCACGACACAAGACTCGATCTTAGTGTGGGGTCAGAACTATGTATGTGAATGTTGGGTGTTATTTATTTATTATTTACTTCACAAGATGTTCAAATCCTGTATCTTACGTAGTAATCTTAGACTAAGTTCTAAGTGAATGATAAAGTTTATAGAGAATATTATTGATTTTCAGAAGCGGCAAACTTTTATCTTATACGTTGACGTTGAACGTCCGAAAATTTAAACTTCGTGTCGGAACATTGAGTACAAGTCTTACTAATATGGGTAAATACGTACCCAGGAATAACCAGATACAAGCGCCCAATACCATGATATAATATTCATCTTGTGAAGGCAGGTTGGACATGAGGCTTAAGACCTAATATTAACATTCTATTTTTAAAAAATAAGCCCTATTTTATCCCTTTAGTAAATATCAGAATAAATACACCCAACATCACATACATAGTCCTGACCCCGCACTAAGATCGAGTCTTGACTCGTGGGTATCAGAAACTACGAAAGTCTTTTCGGTCTCACAAACACCTAGCCCTGAAACATATACCTGTATATCACACAAATATTCGTCTCTGTGCGGGGATCGAACCCACAGCGTCTTGTTTTACATGCGGCGTCCAACTACGCCATGGTGGCTGTCGAAATTAATACAAACTCCCAATATCCAAGCCAAGTTTAAATCGTTAAAATCCATGCTAATTGTTTGATTTCACAAATTTATGACGGTAACGAGTTCAGTTCCAGCCGACAAAGTTAGTGTGAAATGAGGTAATGGAATACAAAAGTTTCCGTACATTGTTCGCTTTCTAACTTTTAACAAAGTGTTAAAAAGGTTATAAATTATAAATAAGAGTCTTTTAACGCCCATATTTAATGCTAAAATGTTCCTAGAAAGGCTAGCCGCTTTACTAGTGGTAGGTCTCTCATATGTTAGAGGCCGCCTGAGAAGGTACCACCGCAATGTCTATTTCTCCAGCTAAACAGCACTATAAACCTACTGTTTTTGGATAGAAATATATTGTGGGCAGAGTAACTATTGGACATATTGAGACTTACAATCTTATGTCTAAGGATGGCGAGCGCAGTGGAATGCCAAGCATTACTTTATAATTAAAATGTTGTTTATTGTTGCCACTGTTCATGAGCGGTCGCTTTCCATCAGGCAAATGAAATGTTTCTCTCGCAATTCATTGCAATTGAAATACATACTCGAAAATCCACTGTGCTTAGACCGTAGATGGTTTCCCAGCCTATCAAAATAGGAGAGGTCTCCCGCAGTCTCTCTCATCCAACGAAACACGACACCAAAGACGCTTGATATCAGTTTTCTGTTCGCTAGTGTAAGCATCCAGGTCATACCATTCCTATATTAGTCCATGGACCTACCATATTGATAGCGAAATTCATTCCAAATGGTTTTAACTGAAACCGCGCATTTACTCAAGCGTTTCAACTGGCGAAAACTTTCGTGTAATTGCGGTGCGAAGATACTGAAGTCTTAATATTCAACGAGTTGAATTATTACTGAAGATAACTTTAGTGTTTTATGTACATAGAGAGATTGTAGTAGACATTCGTGATGTCTAAGAAGACGGTCTTAAAACGACAGATCGTGGGTTCGATATTTATGTCATCGTGGTAAGAAAAGAACTATTGTCATAACGAGTACAAGTTTTGTTTCTGTCAATTAATAATTTTCTGAATAGCTAAATCGAACCTAGACCCTACCGTTTATGGTTCATAACTCATTATATGTTCCCTCCATCAACTAGAACTTCGAATCAACATAATACCGAGTTATGAATTCAGATCCATTAATTATGTCATATATTTCACACTTGGCATACTATTCGAATATTATTTCAATAAACTCAAACCAACACACCACTCTGCAGCCAAAGATTATCCTTTAAACAAACCAAAATCGTTCCAATACAGAAGAAGACTAAAACACAATCGCAAACGCTACATTCGAATCGAAACAAAGATGGCAAAATCACAGGGATCATCTTGTACAGAAAATCATTCTGTTAATAGCTCCAACCTAAAATACAACCTAATTCGACACAGTAAAGTACATATTACATTGCACGCTCCGGTGATACTAAACGGAAGGAGCGAGAGTCGTAATAAATACCTTCGCGAATTTCCATCTCGCAATACTCCGTGTAAATTCACGTCAGGTATCGCAAGCGACTATCGCTTTTGTTTTTGTGAACACAGCGTCTCTTTTTCTTTACATGCTGCGTGAATAGGCTAACCATTTAGAAACGTCACCGTTGACGTGAGGGTATTGGGGAAATTTGTACTCTATGACTTGGAGACAGAGTATTATATTGTACAGTGGAGTGGATAGGGGTCCTTGTTGCGGGAGCGTCGCTAAATACTTGTACATTTCCCGAACGCGTGGGGTGGAGGGTGTGGATCAAATGTGCCCCCCTTTTCGATAATGGGAGAAACGTTGGATATTCTGATAAATTGATAAAGTTGTTAGCTTAACCCAATTTAATGTGAGACGCTCGACGCGATACGTATGCTTTATTGCCACGTTAGGCCTATAAAAGGTAGAATAAAAGATCGTATGGCCAATCCCTCTTATTATTACTTCAGATACACAGAAGATAACAATGTCAATGCAAAATGTTTTGGTTTGAAGGATATTTTAGCTAGAGTAACTACTGGATGTATTGAGACATAACATCTCGACAGCCTCCGTGGCGCAGTTGGTTAGACGCCGCCTGTGAAACGAGAGGCCGCGGGTTCGATCCCCGCACCGAGAGAAATATTTGTGCGGCCCACAAATATTTCTTCCGGGTCTGGGTGTTTGTGAGACCGAAAAGTCTCTCGTAGTTCTTGATACCCACGACACAAGACTCGATCTTAGTGTGGGGTCAGGACTATGTGTGTGACTGTTGGGTGTTATTTATTTATTTATCTTATGTCTCAGGATGGCGAGCGCAGTGGAATGCCAAGTGTAAACAATGGTTCTGTTTGGCTTTGGTACTGTTCATGAGCAGTCTTATCCCTTACCATCAGACGAATGGTATGCTTGTCTCGCTATTCACAGCAATAAAATAAAAAGAAACCTTACTTAAATATACGACGAGGGATGTGGGTCCTTGCGTTTTAAGTCTGAATTTGTACAATACATACGATGTTGTAGACCAAAAGCGATTTATGAATCTTTCTCTCTTCTCATTTCCGCAAAATTTACTATGGCTTTCATTTTAGATATTTCACCCAGTAATAATAAATAAGTCACGTCGATCACACATCATATTTTGTCCCGGAAAATCATACCCCTAGAGACAATTCCTTTTTGGGGATTTTTACGTGAACAACTAAAATATTAATGTTTCCGATGTAACTTTGATATATTTTTACAGATTGGACAGCATATAATATTGTGATTTATCGATAGGATAATAAAATAAAATAAAATACCCGTATTATATTTAATCACCTCACATTTTGATTCCCAATATAAGGAACGAAACTATGAAAGTCTAACTATAATTGGTAGGATTTTTTAGCCTAAATAACGACACTATACACAGTTTATACAGGGTATCTCAAGACTGCTACCGAAAACGAAGCCGGGTGGTAGTTTAAGCGACTTCAGACACAATGCAACAGAAAAAGTTGCAAATAAAAGCGACAATTTTTTTTTGGTTATTTTTTTCCTTTGACCATATTTGGGTGGTAAATACATTTTTTCTTAAAATAATAGTGTATACCCTTTTATTTATAAATAATCTAAGGTATAAAAGAGTTTAAATTATTATTTTAGCAAAAACTATGGATTTACCACCCAAAAATGACGATATTTAAAAAATTATAAAAAATAATTGTCGCGTTTCTTTGCGAAATTTTTAGTTGCATTGTGTTTGTAGTTACTAAAACTACCACCCGGCTTCGTTTTCGGTAGCAGTCTTGAGATACCCGGTATATCAACCCGTATACATACGTACGTTCCACTGTAGGACACGAGCCTCCTTTGCAATCTAGGGTACTATAAAGATACATAAAAACTATTGAACAAAATAACAAACATAATAGAGTTACATCACAAATAGTAAACCATTGGTGGTCTAATGGCTAAGAGCGATCTCTTCTAGACAACCATATAGCAATAGAGTAGGACATTAGACGAAATTTAAAAGTTACGATATTAGTTATAAAACCAAGCGTATAAATAAACTCTGTGTCTAAACTATGGCTATAATATGGCAGTATGTTGAATTTAAATTTTGAAATCAAGTTTTCTGTCAAATTTAAGATAAAATCCTTATTTGTGGGTATTTTAACGGCTTTATTAATATAGCCTATTATACAGGGTATATCAAGACTGCTACCGAAAACGAAGCCGGGTGGTAGTTTAAGCGACTTCGGACAAAAGGCAATAGAAAATGTTGCAAAAAAAAGTGACAATTTTTTATTTGTATTTTTTTTTCTTTTGTCGTATTTGGGTGATAAATCCATTTTGTCCTAAAATAATAGTGTGTACCCTTTTATTCATAAATACTCTAAGGGATAAAAGAGTTTAAATTATAATTATAGCAAAAACTATAGATTTACCACCCAAAAATGATGATATTTAAAAAATCATTAAAAATAATTGTCGCGTTTCTCAGCAAAATTTTTAGTTGCAATGTGTTTGTAGCCAATAAAACTACCACCCGGCTTCGTTTTCGGTAGCAGTCTTGATATACCCGGTATGTAAATATAATTTAAAAAATATTAAATTAATAGTTTTAACATACCGATAATTCTGTAAGCGGTAATCACGGATAAAGACAATGCACTGCACTTCCTACAATGAATTGCATTGTAGTGATATTGTGTCAGTATGTAAAAAATAATCCGAACATTTTGTAGATCAAATATTGTTTCCATATAGTAACCCAATGACCTACTTTCCATTCCCCAACCGTTCCATCACAGTCATGCATAAAAACTAAAGTATTATCAGGTACCCATTACATTAATAAAAGAGAATACGAAACAAAAGCAACAGCGCGCCATTTTCACGAACGCAACTCATTCGCGTAAGCCTTTATAAAGTAAGTCAAACATAAACCAAAATAAATCTTTGCATAGTAGATGAACAAACGAATGAAGTGCAAACAAAAGCTATGAATAAATGAAAACGAAAACATTGAAAAAACGACACTCGCCGCCCCACGACGAAACGGTGCGACCGTGTTTGAATAATTTCGATTTCACATTTGTGAATTAGGTATTATATTGTTTAGTTATTAAATTTATATTTATATTATTTCATATACGACCTGTGTATACGACTTACAGCCTCTGCCAATAAACAATCCCAATCCAAAATTTGCCGTTTGAGATTGACAGCTCAATCATATTTCTGATACTACATATATTGCCAATAATCAATCTCAGTAGTGAAAAAACTATGGCAACATGGTAAATGACAAATCGAAAAGTAGAAAACAATCCAGATTGACTTCAATCAATTTTTTTCGATTGATTATTAGCATCGGCCGTTAGACTTCCCTTTCTTTCTTATTTATATATTCATGCCATGGTTTCCTGTAAGAAATTACTTAGTGTGATATGGCGGCCACTTGTAGCATTATAGTTATTGTGTAATTGCTTAATAATATAACTTTGTAATTTTTTTTTGTATCAGCCCGTATACGTCCCTCTGCAGGGTACGGGCCTACTCTACAATCCAAAGTACGATCGCGAGTGGTTAGGCCATAAAGTCCACCACGCTGGCCTAGTGCGGGTTGCAAAAAATAATTAAGTGAATTGATAAATAAACAAGTATTTCCCTCTAAACTTTTGAGGTTATCTGACACTGTAAACTTAATCCGTATAAAAATAGTTTTATAACGAAATCATGAGAGAGGTTTTAATTTATCACTGGTTCGTATGTACATACAATTTAACATTCACTTTGTTTCTCTAATATATTGTCCAATAATTGGTCAAAGAAAAATCAAAGAAACAGAGCTTATTACGTATAAAACATGAAACAAATGAGCCACCTGTCTCTCCAAACGCTACAAACACAACACCAGGAATACATAATTTAAAAGAATACCGCACTTTACTTTAGGCGTGCTGAGTCCAAACAAAATCCTAATCCGCCCACAGGCCTAAAAAACTATCATAATTTACCTTTCTAAGGCCGGCCTGAAGTTCTTACAATGTAAAATAAACGTGTATTTTGGCTTTCGTTTCGAGATGTCTAATTGTTGTAAGTGTGTGTGTGTGTACTGGAGAAAAGTCATTATTTTACCCAATTGCTTGAATATCGACTTATTTAATTGCTCCCAACTCAACGCGATAGGAATAGTAAATCCATTTGCAATGAAAAATAAAACTAACTCATAGTTTTGTAGTTGTAACGCATACAGAGTACTAGGCAAGCAGACATAAAAGAAGTTTCCTCTCAGCATACAAACTAGTAACAATCGAGCCGCAACACAATGACACATGTCCTTCCCTTTCACTCGCTAGACATGGGCATAATGGCGTCTCGTTCACTGACACGTCCTTCCGGAACTATAATAGACACGGACCGGGTACTGTAGATTATATCTGAGGGTTGTCACGCGATTTCTATACGTCTTGAATAGAGCGTGGTGTCAATGGATCTGCATCGTTGTTCAATGAGATAAATTCCAAATGGTATGACGCAGATAAATTGGTAAATATTGTAGTGAGGTGCAAAGAGTAGATTATGTCAATTTGACAATTAAGACAGTTGAATAATTTTGATAATAAAAGTATAATGGTTTGTTAGATTTACGCGAATGTTACACATTGAAATAAAACTATATATAACTATATACACAGTCAGGTCATAAGTATTGTCACACAGTAAAAACTTTTCTTTTAGAATGCTGGCCACAAAAAAGTTTATTAAATTCGAATTTCGAATTGTTCATGAAAATAAAAACGTATACTTTTTAGAATTTTACTCATTTTTAAATATGGAGTGGACGCTTAAAGAAGACCGTGTTGCAGTTATTGCGTTGCATCGTTGCGGTTACGTGCCAATTCAAATTTTTGACATACTGAAAAATTTGAATATAACCAAAAGATTCGTTTATCGTACCATCAAACGATACAGTGAAGACTCTAGTGTAGATGACAGGTCAAGAAGTGGTTGCCCTCGGTCTGTTAGGACTCCAGCAGTGATAAAAGCTGTGAAGGCGCGAATTCAAAGAAATCCCAAACGTAAGCAGAAACTGTTGGCTCTCCAGATGGGGTTAAGCAGAACCACGGTGAAAAGGGTGTTAAATGAAGACTTAGGGCTTCGGGCATATCGAAGAAAAATAGGACATCGTTTGAATGCTGGTCTAATGGACCTGAGACTGAAGAGATGCCGTGCTTTGTTGAAGCGGTACGCGGGAAAAAAATATCCGGAAATTCTTTCTTCAGATGTTTTTTTTTTTTAACGTAGAAGAGAGCTACAACAAACAAAATGATAAGGTGTACGCACACAGTAGTGAAGAAGCGAGCAACCGTATTCCGCGTATCCAACGAGGTCATTTTCCATCTTCGCTCATGGTATGGTTGGGAATTTCTTATTGGGGCTTAACAGAGGTACATTTTTTGTGAGAAAGGTTTAAAAACGAATGCAGTTGTGTATAAAAATACAGTCCTGACGAACCTTGTGGAACCTGTTTCTCATACCATGTTCAATAACAGACACTGGGTATTCCAACAAGATTCGGCGCCAGCTCATAGAGCGAAGAGCACACAAGACTGGCTGGCGGCGCGTGAAATCGACTTTATCCGGCACGAAGACTGGCCCTCCTCCAGTCCAGATTTGAATCCGTTAGATTACAAGATATGGCAACACTTGGAGGAAAAGGCGTGCTCAAAGCCTCATCCCAATTTGGAGTCAATCAAGACATCCTTGTTTAAGGCAGCCGCCGATATTGACATGGACCTCGTTCGTGCTGCGATAGACAACTGGCCGCGCAGATTGAAGGCCTGTATTCAAAATCACGGAGGTCATTTTGAATAAACTTTAATGTCATAAGAATCTATGTTTTGTTAAGTTCATTTTGGTATATAAATGGTTAAATAATGAATAAACTTGTTTCAATTATTTTATATTAAACATGTAACAGAATTTATGACCTGACTAGGTATATAGTGTTATTTCAGTAAAAGTATATTTTAAACAACAAGAGACTACCTAATTGCCGGTTTAAATTGAAGGTACTAATTAGTGTACGAATTAGACATTGGATTAAAATAAAAAATATCTGAGCTAAGCAATATTGGAACCATGTACAGGTTGCGCAGTCGGTCGCGCCGTGTCGGTCGAAAACCGTGAGGTCGCAAGTTCGATTTTCACGCTGAGATTTTGTTTTGGGCCTGCGTTTTATAAGCCTAAAAAGTCTTAATGTGTTGTGTGTGCATTTATTGATTATGTTTTGTAGCCGACATTTATTTATTTTTAACTGAAGTTAATCACAGTATTTGAATGGCGTTCGAGTATTCGGGCGTTATACTTACAAATATTCTTTCCGCCGGATTTATTAATTAAATCACACAGAATCTCTCAGCAGAGTAGCTGAAAAATCTTTCATAAAAAAGACGGCAGATTTTATTTCCACACATTTGTGTTTCTATTTCGGGTATTGAAAAGATAGCCTTCCAAAAGTTAGAAATCTTTTGAAGATTAAAACCTTCACGATTAGTGCCTCATTATAATTAAGGGCGTGGCTTAATAAAACAAATTTTACACATAAATGTGCAACCACCATACCAAACCAAATAGGGTCAAAATAAATCAAAATCGAACCAAATTATAGTTTTATGTAGTGTTTAGTATTTTAAAATAGTTTTACTATACAGTGATTGAATCCACATCCTCGAGTTCAGTCCAACTTCTTAACAACAGCACCAATCGTAATTGTTTCTTAACCACGGTGCGCAAGGCATGTGCTTGCATTTACATAATAAGAAATCTTCTTCGTAAAACTAACACAATCCTTCGTAGATTAACATATAATGAGTACGGAACTGAGATTTAACTTAATTTAATCAAGTTATAAAACGTTAACGTGAGTGCCATTGTAAATACTAAGATTTGAGTGATTGGACTAGTTACTGTAGCAGCCCATATCCGTCCGTCACTGTAGGGCACGCGCCTCCTCTACAATCGAGAGCACGACTGTGAGTCCTTATGCCATATAGACTATAGTCCATCTTTGCTTTATGCGGATTGGTGGACTTACATTTTACCATAAAAAATCTTATCTCACGATGTTTTCGTTCTCCATTTTAATGAGTAAAAATAAAAGAAAAACAGTTCAAATGATTAAAATACACTCAACAGCCATTGATACTAACTGCCTCGGTGGTGTAGTTACGGTTACCAAGCTTAGGCCTAGGGTTCGAATTCCGGGTTGGGCAAACTGATATAGGATTTTTTTCATCAGCCCGGAGCCAGGAATTTCTGCCCGATATGGCGATAGACTCGCCCCCTACCACATCGTGGGCGAAATCAACACAATGCGTGGGTGTTTTAGTAACACCTCTGCCCACCCCTTCTGGGAAAATAGCGTGAGGATGGAAGTCACAGAAAATACTGTCTTTAAAGTACGAAGTCCTTTGTCATGGGAATCAGGAATTACAAGACACTGTTCGGATTCACTACAAGACAAATAGGTGCTTGTTGGTTACATAAATTTCTGTCTTGGTGCAGTTATCGAAAGCAAGCGTTTTCATTGTTCAGACGGCTATTTAGCCAACTAAATCACGAATGCCGTCTTCAATGTATCAGAATTACAAAATTATTGATCGTATTTATTATCATATCTTTGTTGTAATAAATAAATTAATTCACGTCGGCCGATGTGATGATGCATTGACCGACATCTTACCAAACTACTTTGCTGTTGTAACCACTGGTGGTAGGTCTCTCATATGTGAGAGGCCGCATGGGTAGGTACCACCGCAATATCTGTTTATCCCGCCAAACAGTTGCGTAAATGCACCGGCCACTGTGTGTTCCGATATAAAGAAAATTATAGCCAGAGTAACTATTGGACAAACGAGACTTAACACCGTAAGTCTCGGGATGGCGAACGCATTGGAATGTTAAACATTACCATATCATTCATTGAATTGTTTGGTTTTGCTACTGTCCATGAGCTGTCGTAACGCTTACCATCAGGCAAATGTCATCTTCGTCTCGCCATTCTGTGCAATAAAAAAACTAGCACCATTCCAATGTTGCATTACCATTTGATCAAACACTCTAGCCGAGCCTATCACAAAGTCACCCACACATATTGATCGTATTCGGTATTGGCCACAAACATTGGCAAAACTATAAACCATTCAAATAAAATATAGTTCGCTCTAAAAAACATTTCAGCGTCACCCTGTCCATCACATCCAATTATAGTTTGTTACAAACTCCATCACAAAAATATCAACTTTACTTCCCAGTAACAGAGTTGATAGTCAAAGGTACAGTCAGCGACATAAGTCGCTACACATTCACGAGATTTGGAATTATCTTATCATCCAAAATAATAATTATTTTCAATATCGTATGGCACATCTCGGCATAGATGACTTTACTTGGTTATATTTTACGACTACAGAGTAGTACGTACAAATTTTAATTCATAAAAAGCTTATCAAAAAATGTGAAGTGTTCAACGACTTATGTCGTTGACTGTACGTAAAGTTGGGAAAGTAGAATTCCTCTTCAGTCTCATGATTACCTATCGGAACCCGTGTCAGCACCTGTCCAAACGGACTTATGCGAATACTAATATCATTTCCAGCGCTCGATGTATATAAATATTGATGTGAAAGTGTTATTTCTGCTCGAAATGTTTTATGCGAAAAGAGTTTTATAGACGTTTTGTGAATTTCGAATCTGATATACGATCGGGACTTAGAAATTCAATATAAGATAGATAACTTACGGAATGGATGTAGGGAGACCAATGGCGGGCCAAGCCTAAGGCAATCTTATTTTATTTTATTTATTAAAAGGATTTCCCACAAAGAATACACATAGCATTAATCAAATAATATCACAAAGTACACAATCAGCGTGTTTCCTCGGTTATAGGAAATCACAACAAGCTCAAAGTAAGCTTACCACAAATTAAAATTAAATTAAATTAAAACAAATTAACAAACTAAATTAAAATTGAAATGTGGTATTAATGTAACAAATAATACAAAAAAAATGAATGTATTTAAATAGATATGTACTTATAAATTAAGCAATTAATATAATTAAGATCATTATAATTAAGCAGTAATACAGAAAATATACAAATATCTTAATGGAATAGAAAACTAAATAATTTTTCTGCAGATTTATGGCTTACACTGATGTCCTCCAAATGTTAGGCTGACGTTAGATTAGTAGATTTAGGTTGCCAAATCTAGGTAATTTCATCGGATGATAATGATTAAAAAAATCTAATAATACTTTGCCCGTCTATGGATTCGAACCCGAGATCTGAGCTTTGTAAACGTACCGTAGTATAACTACGCCACCAAGGTTTGTCTGTAGGGTTTACCTATTTATTCCTATTGTTAAATATGCGTGTAAAACTCCACAAACATTTAGTATTCTGATCGGTATATCGGGTATCATAAATTAACTCTTCGCTTTACAGTACCGCGTTTCTGTTTACGCAATTTCATTATTGTTTTACAAAATGTTTGCGTTTAATACTTTTATTTAACAATCTTCTCAGTGAAAATTCACGTTGCGATGTTTTAGTTGATTGAAAACATGAACAAAACTATTGCTTTTATGATTTTCCGCCTACTCCTAAATTATTCTTAGATGGGATCAATGCGTTTTTTTTTCATATTGTGAAACCAAATTTGTTTATACATTTATTATCAATAGGCCAGTCTAATAATAAAGTTCCATGTTTTCTATGAACGTAATTTCAATCAGATATTTTGTTTAAAATTTACTGATGGCATGTCTCTTATATGTTTGTGGACACCTGGGTAAGTACCATCTCAATGTCTTTTTCTCCCGCCAAACAGCAGTGTTAATGCACTGTTGTGTTCCGGTTTGAAGGACATTGTAACCAGAGTAACTCCTGGACAAATGTGACTTAACACCCTAAGTCTCAGGATGGCTAGCGCAGTGGAATGCTAAGCATAGCTTTGTAATTCATGGTGTTGTTAGGTTTTGCCAATGTCCATGAATGGTCATATCGCTTACCATCAAACGAATGGCATGCTAATCGCGCCAGGCATTACTATAAAAAAAATATGATAGATAAAATTCGTATACAGCTTTAGTTTAGGTTTAGTTTCGGTTACATGAAATAGTTATTAAAAATGACCTGAAGTGTCCTTTGGCCTCAGATTTCTCTACAGGAACTGTAAATGGAAGTTGACCAAGCTGCACGACTCTGACGCAATTGAAACATCCTCGCAGCACGCTTTTTGTAATATCCAAGGTCCGGAAATAGTTCAGAATAATTATAACACTAATGTTATTCTTAATATTATTATTAATGTTGGTTAGAAGCCGGCTGTGAAATGTGAGGCCGCGGGTTCGATCCCCGCCTCGAAACAAATATTTATGTGATGCACAGGTATTTGTTTCGGGTCTGGGTGACCGAAAAGTTTCTCGTAGTTTCTGATACTCAGGACACAAGACTCGATCTTAGTGGGGGGTCAGGACTATGTATGTAACTGTTAGGTGTATTTTTTTTGTTTTTCCAGACGAAATAGTGAGATTAAGAGACTAGAACCATCCTAGTCGAGACAAACTATTCATACCCTAATTAAGACTACATCGAGACTATAATTTACAAAACAGCAAGTATAGAATTACTATGCCGAATTCCTAACCATTCGCAACCCCTGCGAGACGGTGGGGAGCGCCAATTTTCCACCCTCATGTAGGGTGCACCCCTTCATAGGACGCGATGTTTTAGCACGGAATTAAGGGATCGTAATGGGGCCCTTTGTGACGTCATACATGATAATTCACGCTTTTCGATCAGACACGTTTTAATTATTGATTTCTTTTATATGCCATTATGCATTTGGTTCCAATAGTAGTTAAGTAATATATATATATATACCTAGTCAGGTCATAAATTCTGTCACATGTTTAATATAAAATAATTGAAACAAGTTTATTCATTATGTAACCATTTATATACCAAAATGAACTTAACAAAATATAGATTGTTATGACACTAAATTATATTCAAAATGACCTCCGTGATTTTGAATACAGGCCTTCAATCTGCGAGGCCAGTTGTCTATCGCAGCACGAACGAGGTCCATGTCAATATCGGCGGCTGCCTTAATCAAGGATGTCTTGAGTGACTCCAAATTAAATTATTTATTTATTAAATTATTGTGTATTAATTTGCAAATACTCGGTCTTAGTCGCCCTCTGTCGGCGCCGGCGAATTTTTGCCGATTACTTAATATCTATCATATGAATTTGTAATCTTCGTTATATTTTTATTTTTGAAGTGAAAACTTCTTTAGCGGCGTTGAGCACTTTTTCTGTAATGGGTATAAAATCTTAAACTCGCGTCAGGACACGTGACCTGATCGTAAGACGAAAAGCGTAAGACGGATGGGGAGTAGACAGCTGTCAGTTAGCTGTCAGTTTATAAAGCTTTGATGAATTGCCAATGATTTTGAGTGGAGTTTTCAACATATACATATACATACTTCGCAGACGATAAAAATCAACTATTAATTGAATTTTTAAATAATGAATTTGGTTTAACTATGTCGAATGATCGCAATCTTAGCACAACGAAATACAAAACTACTATTGATGCGGTCTTTATTAGACATTTAAATAGGTTCGAATCAAAACTGTTCGTTTCTTACTTCAGCTACCATAAACCTATCGTATCAGTTTTAAAGTGTTAAATTTTTAATGTAATATAAATTGTCATGTTTGTGTACGATAGCGCAATAAATGAATATTGTATTCTACCGCATAAATGATAGTACTTTTATACTGATAAAGCAATTGGTGCAAAATTATTCCCTAACCATTCCAAAATATCAAACATGCTCAACGTTAATAATCAAGTTTTCACTTCTGCCGGCACTCCCGGAGTGCAACCCGTCTTTTTTTATTTCTAAATGTTTTATGTTTCCTGTTTATATTGTATAAATTATCAATCTTTTTCTAAAATACATGTATACGTACCTATACTAATTTTAATCTGCACACCGACGTAGTGCCCGGATGTCACTAAGGTCCCTCATTGAAAATCAGCGCTGTGGTACTGCTTATGCTGTACTGCAGTAATAAGCTGAATGAGGGTTCCTGTTGTTGGCACAAATAGTAATTTTATATTATTTTATTTTTTATTTTTTACATTCAGAAAACTAACAGCTAATACAAGCAGTAAATTAAAATGGAGAATATTATTGTCTTGTGTTATCTTTATACAGGGTGGACAAGAAAACGGCGCACCTGCTAATATACATTATAGTATATGGTGAAGGCATCTTAATTAATACGGATTTGCATGGCGCTAGCGAATATTAAGAAAGATGCCGAGAAAAAAAAAAACTAACCTTACATATGCTAACCCTTAACACATTACGCTAAAGTGATTGAACCTTACAACTGAACGGTAGACACTCAACAATAAATAAGCATAGCTCATTATTTACTTATAAGTCGTGCGATTGTGTACATAACGCTCAGGGTACATAAAAAGGATATTAAATTAATACTATCAACAGTCACATACATGGGTACTAACCCCACACTAAGATACAAATCTTGTGGAAATTATTTGTCTCGGGGCAGAAACCGAACCCGCGGTCTCTCATTTCACAGGCAGTTCTTACCAACTGTTCCATGGAGGCCGTCGGTGACTCATATGGGCTGGTTAGTTGTCATTAATGACCACTAAAATAGTTAACTGACCTTGTAATGTAAACCGTAATGGCCTTGATAGGCAAGGATGGAAGCGCAGGATCCGTCAAAACCCGCACGAAAACACTGTCACAGTTTGGTAGCACAAATCACTTTTTCTTTTACAATTCACATAACACAAGTTACATCAAAAGCTATCAAATTGGGTAATGTTCAAAGCATAGTGAAATTAATAAAATTTACTCAAAATAACTGAAAACGAATTTAAAATAATAATCACACGACTAATACATGCACACGCGATCGCAATCCGAATCCAACTAATAAAAAATAAATTATTATTTTGATTTTTGAAAGATAAAGGCCTGTTCACATTAGATACAAAGCTTTCCTATTTGAGTTCATAATAATTCAAGTGAACAATTAGTATTAGTACTGTATCAGCTCATATACGTGCCACTGCAGGGCACGGGGTCTCCAGTGCAGTAAATTAGTGGTTAGTGTTTATTTCACTAATTTTATCTCACAGAAGCCTCATATGTAAATTCTATACTGTAATGGTAGACGACATTTCTCTAGGTATAAGAATTTAGAAGAAATTTTATTACTTTAAAGTAACATTATTTTCAAAACACATTAAAGTAATGTTAAATACAATAATAAGCAAAATTAAATAGGCAATTTATAACTGACTGGATCGGTTGATGACATATTTAAATAATATTATAAGCTCTTGAGCAAGTAAGGACCATTCTATCAGTCCAATAAGATCTTTTTTTAACGTAACTTTTATATCGGAATAGGTACTTAATCAAATTAAGTTATATCAAGTGTGTAGTGTGAACACACCTCAAGATGTCGGTCTTCTTTTGCAAAATGCTAAAAGTTACCGACAAAGACATTGCCGCCTTTCGGCTCGCGCTCACAAAGGGCGGCGGCAACCTCAAAGGAAGAATAATCGAGCCGCGTTGGATCCGACGAAGTACACTATGACCGGCGGCTTCCTTTGACTAATAGGGCCGAATTGGGCCATCATTTTAAAAATATTATTTTTTATTAATCAGTGTCATCAGATTATTTTTACAATGAATATTAATAATTTAGATAATTTAAATGTTATGTAGGTATTACGAAAACTTTTCTAATTAGAATTAAATTCGCAATCTTACATGATTTAAGCGATGACCAATGTGATTTCTTGGTGTCTTTCAGTTTGGATTTGTGACACTAAGGAAAATAATGACAAACAAAATAATAGTCAATCCATACACGATGCAACTGCACCTAAAGTTATTATGTTGTTAATTTATTGACGCTTAAATCTGAGTACGTCCCTGTTTAACTGATTGATTTATTTGAAATGAAACAAAAAATATCCTTTTTTGAAGTTAGAGAAGGATAAATTATACAGCTAAGAGTTCATGACCTTACCCATGTGTAAACAACGGTTAAAGCGATGTCTAAGAAAGTTTTGATGCTGTTAAAAATGGTTTTCGTGGTATATTTCGTTAACCGTTCAATTAATGACGAAACGAAAAAATACGTATGTGTTTAAATTTTGTTCTTCATCTATTCCAACTGGTTTTATGCGAAAAAGTGGTGATTAAACTGAAAACTTTAAACGGTCATAACTTCAAAACGGATAGGTATTTTCCAAATATTATTTTTTTATTACGATATTAATATTATGCCCTTGTACCCGACTGAGCAAGTGCGCCATTTTTTTGCGCTCCCTGTATAACTAACACTTCTTTGTTTTATTGTAAATACTTTTATTTTCTAGGGTTGGATTATTTTTATTATTAATATTAATTTCTTTGTTTGGCTTTTGTATTTGTACCAACAATAAACTTTCCTTTCTTTCTTTCTTCTTTTCTTTCTTTTCAAATAGGGATGAGACTTTGAGCAAGCCTTTTCATCCAAGTGTTGCCATATCTTGTAATCTAACGGATTCAAATCTGGACTGGAGGAGGGCCAGTCTTCGTGCCGGATGAAGTCGATTTCACGCGCCGCCAGCCAGTCTTGTGTGCTCTTCGCTCTATGAGCTGGCGCCGAATCTTGTTGAAATACCCAGTGCCTAGCCAGTGCCAAGGTTCGTTAGGACTGTATTTTGATACACAACTGCATTCGTTTTTACACCTTTCTCACAAAAATGTACCTCTCTTAAGCCCCAATAAGAAACTCCCAGCCATACCATGAGCGAGGATGGAAAATGACCTCGTTGGACACGCGGAATACGGTTGCTCGCTTCTTCACTACTGTGTGCGTACACCTTATCATTTTGTTTGTTGTAGCTTTCTTCTACGGTAAATTTTTTTTCATCTGAAAAAAGAATTTCCCGATATTTTTTTCCCGCGTACCGCTTCAACAAAGCGCGGCATCTCTTCAGTCTCAGGTCCATTAGACGAGCAATCAAACGATATCCTGTTTTTGTTCGATATGCCCGAAGCCCTAAGTCTTCATTTAACACCCTTTTCACCGTGGTTCTGCTTAATCCCATCTGATGATCTGAAGGGCCAACAGTTTCTGCTTACGTTTGGGATTTCTTTGAATTCTCGCCTTCACAGCTTTTATCACTGCTAGAGTCCTAACAGACCGAAGACGACCACTTCTTGACCTGTCATCTACACTAGAGTCGTCATTGTATCGTTTGATGGTACGGTAAACGAATCTTTTAGTTATATTCAAATTTTTCAGCATGTCAAAAATTTGAATTGGTGCGTAACCGCAACGATGCAACGCAATAACTGCAACACGGTCTTCTTTAAGCGTCCACTCCATATTTAAAAATGAGTAAAATTCTAAAAAGTATACATTTTTATTTTCAGGAACAATTCGAAATTCGAATTCAATAAACTTTTTTGTGGCCAGCATTCTAAAAGAAAAGTTTTTACTGTGTGACAATACTTATAACCTGACTGTGTATACAGGGTATATCAAGAGTGCTACCGAAAACGAAGCTGAGTGGTAGTTTTTGTGACTTCAGACACAATGCAACTAAATTTTGTTTGACGATTTTTTTTTCTTTCGTCGTATTTGGTTGGTAAATACATAGTTTTTTCTGAAATAATAGTGTACACCTTTTTATTTTTAAACACGCTATGGAACTCAAGGCTTTAAATTGATATACCACACATATATATATATATATATATATATACCGGGTATATCAAGAGTGCTACCGAATTTTCACTATATATATATATATATATATATATATATAGTGAATCGTGAACGAAGTATGGGACGCATGCCTGCAAGGTGGACGGGTGACCTGGTTAAGTTTTTTTTTATTGCCTATGTAAGAAAATGAGCTAGCAGGCGATTTGGTAATTACTAATGGGCTTTTTCAATACCCAGAGCATAGTCAAAGTTCTAGAGTGGTTGCCACGTTCACGTAACCGAAATGTTGGGCATTCGTCTACATTGTAGGCATCCGTTCACCTTGTAGGCCCTTCAAGGTGAACGGATGAATTGGTTAAAGTTGCAGGGAGACGCTTGATGCCAGCCATTCCAACAGTGCAATGTGGAGATTAATGGGAGAAGCCTATGCCCAGAAGTAGCCTTCCAGTGGCTGAAGGGAGAGAGAAAGAGAGAGAGAACCGTGGATTCTAAGAATCGATTATAAAATTAGAGCTTTCCCAAGATTTTTTTGGCATTTATCGGGAATTAAACTACCTTTTTCCCTCAATTACTAAGAAACAGACCAGCATACAAATTAATATGTTTAACAGAAATGCACCGATACCACATAAATATAAGCAGAGGGAAGACATCAAAAATCATCATTTTTTTATTCATCAATTTAGAATATCGGAACGAAGGATCCCTCAGATATCGATTTTGAGACCAATCGGACCAGGACAAACGAATAAAACATCCTCGCATTAGCTAGATTTTTTACTACTGCTTCCCTCCCAGACATCATAGCGTGATGATATATAGTATATAGTATTCCTCGATAAACAACCTATCCAACACAAAAATATTTTTCAATTCAAACCATCAGTTCATGAGATTAGAGGTAACAAACAAACGAACTCTTCAGCTTTATTAGTATAGATAAGCCATTAACTAAGACTCAATGTAAAAATGTTATCGAAATAATTCAACACAAAACATTTACCTTTACATAAGAAATCGTAACTACAAACAGGCCTTACTTCTGCCAAAGAGCTCTTGAGAGACTTTTGAGTGGCTGCAAATGATCGCCTCTACTTCGAACCAAAGTGCCTTTACAGGCTTTGATAACTGCCATCGACAGAGCGAATATCTGCCACTCCTGGCCGTTGTACTTCTTCTATGTGCGTAGTGTGTACAAGCATTATGAAGCCAATATTGGCTTTGAATTTTTAAGACCAATCCATGCAGACATGTAGTCTGCATGGATTGTTTTGCAACCTTATTCAAAGACAGTTTTAAATCCTATTTTAGTTATCGAATATATTTGGTAATTGTTGGACAGAACTTCTCTTAACGTTATTTCTTATTTGCAACATATGTCTGAAAAGTCCTAGATAAGCTAGAACTATGTTTGTGTGCATACTCATTGGTTTCTAAGTTGGAAGAATGAACGTGGAAGTAAATAAGATGAAGCCGTGGAAAATCGCCCTTTTTTCAATCGGTCTTAAAGAAAAGTAAAAAAAAATAGATAGCATTTCATATTCAATTATATTTAATTGTATGTAATATTTTTGTTTGTGAATTAACTATACATCTTATAAAGTATACTTATCAAAATCATACATATAAGTTGGGTACTCTCAATGTGGAAAATGATTTTTACATTTCATAATCTTTACCTATAGGAAACCCTTATAAAAATATTTAACGGGGGTTTTTATGAGCGATGAGTTAAGCAACTTATTCTAGTATTACGATGCTGCTGGCAGATATTATGAATAATAGAATAAGTATTTTAATACATATAATATATTTGTAAGGTTTTTCTTTATTTTTGTTATTTTATATTATGTGGTGTTCAGTAAAAATATCCATCTATTTATCTATGTTAACGTACATTACGTTATTTTATGAAAAGTTTCATAAGACTGCCTTCCCATCACTGCGTCAAGCAGTCACAAGCAGAGGCAGTTCATCCGAAAGAGCGCTGGTGCAGTGCACTCCCACGAAAATTACATACTTAGCTAATTTAATAATTTATATTTATTTATACAACATAAATCCTTACATTACATTCTTTATATTTTACTACGCCTATAATAAGTCTATTATATAACCTATACAGGTACATGTAGCGTAAATTTGTAACGAGTGGAGCGCCAGCGATTGCGCTCCTATGAAACGAAGCTTAGTACGACTCTTAGTACTGATTCAATGAGTGCGAAAGAGAGCTACGACTCGGGCTGACGCGTGAAACAAAAGATATCGTATGAGAAATTAGCGTAATCTGGAGCGCCGCTCACGCGTCACTCAGTTGTCGTTCAGCCAGTCGTGCCGTGCGCGCGCCGAGGTGATATCCTACTCATGCGCAGTTGTCGTCCTTGTGTATACAAACAACTTCAAGCAAGCTCGTCGATTTCGTCAGTTAATTCGCAGTTTTTTTAAAAATAAGTATTAAAAAATAGTTTATACGCTTAATCAATTCCATTTCTGATTCCATTTTCACAAGAAAGTAATAGATATCTTCGCACGCCAAAAAGACCGGCGAATGGATTTTGTACACAAATATAATAAATAGTAAGCTCTAGTTTTTCAATTACTTTTTTTGTGAACCCCCATCAAAAAATTTCACGAGCCGCCTCTGGTCGCAAGTGAAGACCAGGTTGTTATTACGCGAACAATGGCCGCCCGACAATGCGTTCTCATGTCTGCTTCGCTATTAATAAGACTAATTACCCCGACTAATACACGCATATTAATCTAAGAGGTATTAATTGTGGTTGTACTGTAAATATGCCAAGAATTTATACCTTAATTTTATGTGTTTAGGCTTTGTTATGACATAAGCTATTACTTATGAGTTTTGTTGTACAGTTTAAAGGTGAAAAGAGGTAAGGTCTGCCATGCTCCTTTATACTAGCCCTTTCATATTTTAACTAATATTATAAAGAAATATTTGCTCGTTTAATCGCGTTGAAAAGGCTCTGAAACTATTGGACTAATTTGATAGATTATATCACCATTAGAATCTTACATTATCCGTGATGAATATAGATATAGAATATTTAAAAAAATATATATATGCTCAGGTGGAGCCGGGCTGGGCCGCTTGTATAAAATAAAGTCCATGACACTAAGTAAGATGTGTAAGGACTTATATTTCTATATCAGAACTTTAAATGCAATGATAAACTAAGTGATAATTAGGAGCAGAAGTTTGAAGCTAGATTAGGGACTCTAAAGCCCCAGCAATAGCAACTACTTTACTGGTGGTAGGTCTCTCATATGTGAGAGGCTGCCTGGGTGGGTACCACCGCAATGTCTATTTCTCCCGTCAAACAGCAGTTTAAATGCACTGTTGTGTTTTGGATTGAAGGACATTGTAGCCAGAGTAACTACTGGACATATTGAGACTTAACATCTTGTGTCTCAGGATGGCGAGCGCAGTGGAATGCCAAGCATTGCTTTGTAATTCAAGGTGTTGTTTGGTTTTGCTACTGTTCATGAGTGGTCGCATCGCTTACCATCAGGCGAACGGCATGCTCGTCTCGCCATTCAATGCAATAAAAAAAAAACTACATAGATAGAGTCCAATAATTAATTAGTATTATTAAGCCTGGTATACCTCTAAAGTTGGAAATTCTTTTATTGACTGATTATATTCATATAAAATAATGTTCATTGTCCATTTGAAATAATTGTTTGTGACAACCGCATTGGACGTGCACATGACGTTAAAATAATGTTTTACATCCACTTATCACTTCCACACTATCAACACTCGATGCAAATTAAGAGTGGATATGTGGTTCTTGGCAAATAAATATTTATAATTATAATTTAAGCGCACTGAACTATTTATTATCTTTAGCAAGACTATGATGTTTATAAATATTATGATACATGATATTTATATATATACTTGATGTCCAATAAATGGAGTAGGAGGAAATTTTTGCAACCAAGTAAACCCAAATTCTTGCGATCCATAAATTATTTTTGCGGGACTAGTTAAACAACACTATAATTCACAATTTAAGTCCATAAATAAAAAGAAATATTAGCAATATTTCCGCAAAGTTTACGAACCTATTGAAAATAGCAAGCTAGCATAAGCCCTAGTTTATCTTACAACACGTCGGCGTTGCGCACACGGTCTGCGAGAGGGCGCCACGTTCCAGGGGCGGCCCCCATCCATCTCTGTCAATGCTACACGTAATTATGTCGGGGTAATTTAACCCGTTTCCTTTGCCTTTCAGTTTAAAACGTGAAGAAAATGGCGCTTCGGTGCGGTATTACTTGGACTTGCCGGTGGATTTTTATCTTTTTTGTGCTGTGATTGGATGGGAGATAAGGCGTTTTAAAAGCCAAGGCTAGCGTTTCATATTATGCTTAAAAATCAATTGATTTTGAAAATAAATTACTGTGAATACATAATAAGCTATATTGAGGAAGTCTGAAAAAATCAATTTATACTATGTGCCTCATTAATGAATAGAATTAAAAAAATATCAACATACAAATACAAAATCCTTGTCTCCTGCAACTTTGCTCATTTGGAACATTTTTGTTTCATCATTGTTGATGGTAACTGCAGTGTAATTCAAATAGGGTACCAATAGGGTATCAGAGGTCAACACAATTACTCAGGGCTCCCCAACCAGACTTATACAGATAAAACAGACATATACATTAATGTTTCTTTATTACAAGTTTTATACCTTTTTACCTTTTAAATAAACATATTTAAAAGGTAATACATTTAAATGTGTGCTTAAAAATAACAACGTCAGTATTAAAACAAAACTATTAAAGTATGATGCTTAATCTGATGTTTGTACATTTCAGTTAGATACAGGTCGCCTTAAAAAAAATCCTACAACAGGTTACGGACGGGAGCCCTCCGTTGATGATGGTCTTTATCATATTACATTTTATGTTTACTTGCGGCCTGTCCCAGGTTCGCCTGGGTGCAGATGTTTTTTGATTCAACTCCATACCAGACAGGCTCGAATCTCGGGGGAGGGGGGGGGGGGGGGGCAAGACGGGGTCTGTCCCCCGGGCGGCAAGTTCAGGGAGCGGCATATAGAATCTTGAACACCGCTTACACGGGTACTGTAGAACTTATTTTTTTTTCGCGGGCCGTGTTAATATGTGATAGAGGCGTTTGAAAAAGAGATAAAGCTATTATACTTGGAAACTCCTTCATCGATCTCAACGACTACGATTGGTTTCAAATATTCAATTTGTGTTTACTAGTTAGTTTTGTTGAATAACCGAACGACGAAATATATTTTATTTGGTATAGGAGTTTGTCCGCGACTTCGTCTACGTTTATATTACGATAATATGGTTGTAGAAGCAAACTAACGTTATAGCGCTACAACTACATTACATTGTAAACTCTGCGAAAGCTTTTTACAGAAATCAACATCAAACATTAACTTGGGTCCTTCCCATCTTCTATTCAGCTATGAAAGTATCCTTTATTTCAACCTCTAATAGAGCTAATATTAAACATACTATTATTTTGTTGGAATTTAAGACAAATTAGATTTGTATCTAAACAATTCAAGGCAGTGGTTACAATATTAAATTTCTAGTACGGAGAAAAGAAAGAGAAATTGTAGCGACTCTAAGTTGCTCATAACGTCTGCATCATTTATAATGTGGATGGCCCGCCGTTGCAATCCATCCAAGACATCAGCAGGTACTCAGCGGATCCATCATAGTGATCCGAGCAGTATTCCATACCCAGCCGGACCTGCGCTTTATACAAGCGCTAAAGTTAACCGGGTGTGAAAAATCGACCCACCTGGTTCAGGACTCCAAGCTTGCGTGCTGTAGCAAATATTACGCCCTCGATGTGATTCCTTGGATTGAGGCCACAGTGTATATCAACACCAAGGATATTTAAGTCATTCTGCATTGGGAGGGGAGCACACTGAAAAATTGGGAAGGGAGAGAACGGGTATTTTTAGCAAGTGAACGCACACACCCGGGCTTTCTTGGCGATGTACTCAACCATATTCCTGGAAACCCTTGTGAGCTCAATGACAAGATCTCCGCATCCCTCACAGTGTCGACCCGGCAAGCCGGAGGCCCAGTGTGGTATCGCCCAAGAACGGGGCTGTATCTGCATAGCAATGAATGTTGTCTAGCGGCAACATATCATTGATATGAAGAATAAACGGCGTGGGCGGCAGCACCGAGCCCTAAGGAACTCCGGCATTTACCGACATGAGCGTCGAAGCGTGTCCGTCGACAACGACACGTATTCTACGCCCATGCAGAAAGCCAGAAATCCACGAACACAGGTTGTCTGGCAGACCGTATGTCGGAACTTTGGAAAGAAGACCACGGTGCCAGACCCTATCAAAAGCCTTGGCTATGTCAAGGCTCATAGCAAGAGCCTCACCACGCCAGTCAATCGCCTCACCCCAGCGATGCAGGACAAACGCAAGAAATTTCACCTGTTGATCAATTTTGACGGAATCCGCGATGTCCGTCACTGATCAACGAGTGATCAAGTAGCGGGTCAATTGAGAGTTTATGATCCGCTCCATGACCTTACATATCACTGAGGTAATAGCGATAAGACGATAGTTGGTAGGGTCTGACCGATCACCCTTTTTGGGGATCGTTTGCACATTGTCCTCCTTCCAAGATTCAAGCATTCAACTCCTGCGCGGTAGGACGCTTGGTAGAGGCAAGTCCTTCCAGGAGTGTTTTCTTTCTTTCTTCTTTCTTACAAATATGGATATCCGCCATTGAGAAACCGCAATCAGAAAGTGTATGCAGCGTCTGGGAACCACGGTCCTCGAGGCGGGAATGAGCCACAAAGAGATTTGCCAGTAAGGCAGCCTTCTCTTGCGGCTTGTGAGTCAGCAACCTTTCCAGATACCTCAGCGGTGGCAACGCTGGACGGCTGATGTTAAAATGACCGTTCCTGGCCAAACTCCAATAAGCACGACTGCTAGTTGGGTGATTGGCCAACGCACGCCCAATCCTGGCAGGATGCGCTGGGCATCCGCTCTAACGTAGGCCTTCTTGCAGGCCTTGGTGGCTCGGTTGTAGGCTTCTTTGAGGGAACTAATATTGGCATCCTTCATGGCGCGACCCCTGATCCAAGCGCAATACGCCGCCTGTTTGTCACCGACAGCATCGGCGCATGCACGATTGAACCAAGAGCGTCTACGGCCTTTACTGGCGATCTCAGAGAAAGGAATCTAGTATTCCATTCCAAGCCTGATCTCGTCAGCAATAGCGTTGGCACTCGTTGAGGGATCTTTACCCTCAAAGCAGTGCTGCCTCCAAAGGATGGATGAGAAATAATCTTACACACCATTCCAATCTGCATACGAGTAATGCTAGACCCTCCGCTCAACCTGCACGGCACGTGGAAGTGAAGCGAACGGCACTGACGACCCAAACAAGCATTGATCGAAAGTGCCGAGAGGCCAGAGGAACCAGCATGATCAGTCTTGGAGAAGCCCAGCCATAGTTCGTGATGTGCATTGAAAAACTACCAAGAACCCCAAGAAGGACCCCCATTTTGGTCGACGGGAACTGCGCCCACGCGTTATCAGCCGCCTGGCTAAGATACCTGAACAGCCGAGGTGTCTCATCTTCCCCGTTGTGAGACTTTTAAAGGCACGCGTATATGCGGCTCAGGGAAACTAGATACACGTACACCCACAGAGCAGAGAAGGAAGTGTCCTCCATGTAGCGCAAAGGGCGACAGCAGATGTCCAACCGAACATACAAGCATACCCCGGCTTTCGGCTTGAAGTTTTCTTTAAGCGAATAACCGGGGTACAGCAGGTAGGAATTTTTGGCCGGACGAAATTGATGAAGAGGCATCCAGGAGCATAAGTTCGGGCATTAAGAAGGCTGAATGGGCACCGGCACGAAAGGGTCGGCAGGTGGCCAATTGATCCGCTGGATGGAAGGGCCCACGTGCACTCGTCACGGGATGAGCCGCAGGGACCCCCATCCGGTCACCAAATTATGCACAGCATGGTGAGGCAGCCTCTCGTGGTGCTTAGCCGCGATTGGGCCCCTGTACTGTACTGCGGGTGGCTTGCGGACAACCATTTCTACGGCTCTCCCTGACCGCGGGTCAACACTCTCCCCTTCGACAGCGACCGAAAATACCCACATGGTACAACCTCATGCCCGGAGTCAAACCCCTCGAAAACCCGGAATAACACGGGCTGATCCCGGAAACCGGTCCATTACGGGGATCACTATGGCGGTTTTTTCGTCCGGCGGACGGTGGTCGCTACCCGGGCGAACACTTAAGTCCAATCACCACGAACTTTGTCACTCATTTGGTACTATCCAGTGGTCATGTGTAGTGAAACTAGAGTTACCTACGGACGTGAGTTAACCCTTAAAAGTGAACATACAAGTGAAGACAATATAAAGCGTGTAAAAAATGCTCAATCTGGTGGTCTTTCCCGAAGACCTGTGTTGTTGCTAAAAATTGTTGTGTGCTTGCTAAAAATAAAGATGTTTAAGATTAAAAAGGATAGATAGATATAGGCAGGTGGGGGCGGCATTTTTCAGTTTTTGCTTCGCCTCGAAAAATACCTAGATCCGGCACTGATACCAGACACATTTAATTTTTCTTACAAACTGGGACACCTTGTATAATAAATAAATAAATAACACCCAACAGTCACATACATAGTCCTGACCCCACACTAAGATCGAGTCTTGTGTCATGGGTATCAGGAACTACGAGAGACTTTTAGGTCTCACTAATACCCAGACCCGAAAGAAATATTTGTGGGCCGGTGCCATTTCTCTCGGTGCGGGGATCGAACCCGCGGCCTCTCGTTTCACAGGCGGCGTCTAACCGACTGCGCCACGGAGGCTGTCATGTCATATGTATTATACATAAAAAATCCTCTTGAATCAGGCTATCTATTAAAAACACCACATCAAAATCCTAAGCGTAGTTTAAAAGATCTAAGCCATCGATATCAATGTTACACTAGATAAGACGTTCTTTGTAACAAATGTGTCCCACCCAAGTGCGGTGCATGCACCGCACACGAATCAGTCTGCCGCGTGGCGGCCGCGCAATAATACGCCTCTTTGTTTATATTTATAAGTAATTTATTTTGAATTTTCCCCGTCAAACCGACAGCGAAATTTTCTGAAGTTACAATATAATTAAAGAATACAACGTAGGTGATATAATATTGAAGAATGATGCCGACAATACAGATCTTTTATTTATTAATGGATTAAATATATTTTAGAGCTCGTTAAAATACAAGGTGAGCTCCTTAATCGTATATCTCATTTCCGCGCATAAAAATTGCCCGTCGAGTGAGAGAGACGAACTATATAAGATATAGATTATTCAAGGGACATTCATATCAGAGGACCAAATAGGCATAAACTATTCGAATACATTACAAATACAAATATGCTGGAAGAATGTAGTTGCAAATTGATTTTAGTATTTTATTTTAATCATATGTTGTTAATTAATAACTCAAAATATGTGTGTTGTATGTATGTTTTGAAACAGTGGATAGTATTTAGACCCCATTTCTTAATATGAATTACTTAATGGACTATTCGAACCCATTGTTATTGAAGACTAATATCATTTAAAATTGTTTTATATTCTTCCGCGTCGGTTACGAAAAAAGGAGATCTCTATAATATTTGTCTAGAATTATTGGAATGGATATAAGTGGCTACCATGAGAACATACCTATATTTATTCAATTCATTTTCGATACGAAGATTTCAGATATTCCAAATGCGGTAGTCATTTTTGTAAACTTCTGGTGTACCTTTCCTTTTGTCTATTAGTCTCGAAAAAAGTTTATCAGCTTGTTAAAAATTCAAAAATGTTATTATTATAAATGTCAGACTGATTGTACACTGATTGACGGCTTGACAGACTTGTACACTTGTAAGAGTATTTAATTTCATTTACATCATTTCCATGAATTATTCACGTAAATAAAAAAAACATTACAAATATATTATTGCTATGGCGGTATTTATACTTACGCAGTATCTTAGGCAAAGCTATTATTGACATTAACTGTCTTGTCTGTCTAATAATCTTTGATCATAATTTGTAATATTCAAGTAAACGTACTAGATGTCGCTACTGAGCTTTTGACAAATACGGGACAAATAGTTTCTATGACGCGCCTCGTCTATCGGTAGAATATAAGTCAATGATCTAAGCATACATATCGTCAGATAGACGGGATACCACTTTTTCTTATAGTATGTAGTGATTGCATTACTTTGTGTGATTTCATAATATGTAAATGTTTATTTAACACTGAATAATTAGGCGGAAGGATTAACGTTTATCCTTCCGCCTAATTACGAACGAGGCGGGCGCTCGTAGAAATGATCCAAATATTTTTTGTGTTGCTTAAAATTATGTTGGCGTAAATATGGCAACGACAGGCAAAATATTATGCTTAATACTTTATTATATTCCAAAACATTAAAAACGTGGCACAGTGAGCCACGCGCGCGTAACTCATTTCTTTAGACTGTGTATTTTATATCGAACGGACTGTCGACAATATTACGATGTTCGATTTATTGTGAAATAAAAAGGCCTACGTGGTACAGTTGGTTAAACTGTGAAGTAAAAGGCTGAGGGTTCGATCCCCGCACCGAAACAAATATTTGTATGATCTACAGGTATTTGTTTCGGGTCAGGGTGTTTGTGAGACCGAAACATCACTCGTAATTTCTGATACCCACGACGCACTGTGGAACGTCCAGCATTGCATTGTAATCCAAGGTGTTTTTTGGTTTTTGCTACTGTTCATGAGCGGTGGTATCGCTTACCATCAGACGAATGCTCGTCTCGCCATTCATGGAAATAAAAAAAACGTAAGACTCGATCTTAGAGTGGGATCAGGACTATGTGTTTGACTGTTGGATGCTTTTATTTACTTCCACATAATAAAGCATAATGATAATTTTCTTAAACAAATGCATTCAAATATTTCTATTTAAATCAGCATAACATTTATCAACGTCAGTTCCATGCTTTATCTAAATAACGTCTTTTGTTGCCGCCGAAAACCTTACGCGCAATCTCGAGTTCCCATCAAGATTACAATCTGACGTGACGGTTCAGTAAAAGCTGTACAATATGAAATAAAGTCTTCTGTACAAGTAATTAACATTTAGTATTATTGTATTTTAATAATACTTATTATATCGAAATTACATAATAAGTGAATGAAACCCCACTAAATAATTTATTCTAGAAAAGTTTACCAACTTGCATTAGGCCATCATGAAAGACTTAAGCCTAACTTTTTTCAAATACAGGGTATATTAAGACTGCTACCGAAAACGAAGCCGGGTAATTTTGGTGACTGAAAATACAATGTAACTACAAACGCGTCATTCTTTTTTCACAACAATTACGAAATCTACCACCCGGCTTCGTTTTCGGTAGCTTCAAACTGTATAAGGTAAAACCATTACCAAAGAATCAGAGTCACCCAGACCCGAAAGAAATATTTGTGGGCCGCTATCTAAGCTCAGTTATCTACACTTATATCACATACAAATGTGTCGATGGGGATGTCGCACAAGACATTACTAGTTTCACAGACGGCGTACAATTCATCTATCTTCTATTGGCATGTAATTTAAACAAGATACATATATTTAACGTATTTTTGAGCTATATTTTATTAATATAAACAACAAGCATTTATACTCATAATCTAATTGTTTAAACATGTCCATTAAAATAAAATGTGAAGAGAGAATCAGTCCCTAATATTTTGATAATAGCGCGACAGTAGCGCATTCGGACGCCAAAAGATCGTAGACGATCTGTACTAGCTACTCCACAGACTCCAAATATAAACATATCGAACTTCATATCAAACGCTGTCATTCACATCATAATCAAGAATCCTTCCATTAATAAACGTGCCCCATAGGTCCGTTTAATATTCCATGAAGGGTGCAGATAGAGCGGGCAGGTACTTGCACGGTTTGATGGACTATTTTTACCCAACCCCATATTGAGGGTTTAGCAAAGGGGTAATGTTCGGTGACACGTAGTGTAACCCTAAATGGATCGATTCGCAAACGCGGTAGCCTCGCATTTTTGTTGTGCGTGGGGTTAAAATTAAGATATCGAATGTCGTAATGTTTGCCAAAATACTGGTTAAGAATAAAACCTTTCGAACAATTATGAAACTGTCATGCGAAATTCGTAATAATTGTTATGATTAATGGTAAAGATATATTAGTATTGAGGATAATCTGAATGGTAAAATATAATGCTTTTCATTAATTATTTAGCATATTATACAGGAATATTGGGAATGTCGCTTGGTCGATGGTATGATCATGTTCTAAAAAAGCCGCAGGAGTTATTTTGGCAATGTGTGCCTGACACTCAACATTCCAGGACCTCAACCAAAGAAGCACTGGCTTGATATTGATAAGGGAGATATGAGAGTTAATGGCCTTACTATCGAGAATGCCGAAGACCGGGCGAAATGAAAGACAATCAGCCGCAAGGGGAACTATGGCACCGGCCGGGATTAAGGCTAAGCAGAATGAATACACACAAAGTTATTTTTATTGCCAGCTTAAGATCAATTCCAAAATAATTGCTAATTGTGTGGTGAACAACAATTCGACCTCCCTTTCAAGTCTTAAGCAGTTCATTCTGCAAACGATCTATCTTCCCTCGACATTTTGAAGTGCTAAATTCTTTACACACATCTTACGCTCTTTAATTTCCCCAATCCAATGAAATTTCTCCACTCTGCAACGCTAGGATTTGATTGTGAGCCGCGAGCCACGTCACAGTGTCAGTAACGTACAGTTTCACACTGCAATGGGACGGCACAAAGCGACGGAACAAAGAGGTGGCATCTCTTCACAAACGATTGTCAAAAATGACAACGCACTCCGCAGCTGTACCGGCCGATAAGCCAGTCTTTGAAATTCGTTTTTTTTATGTTTTGTTAGATTACTTTACTGTATAGAATTATGTACTATCATAGGCAAATGTAGGAGAATGTAAATTAATTAGGTCACGCACGATTCTCAGTGTATCGAACACAGCCTTAAATAAAATTAGTAAAAGATATACATATGCAAAACGATATTCATGAAAAAAAGATGAAAAAAAGATAATAATGATGAAGCTAATGTACTAAAAGGTAAAAAATGAATCATCACACCCCTCTCCTAATCAATCTACGGCATTGATCAGAAAAAAAACGTTGGGCGTATTATTTACTTATTTACTCAGGTTACGTTATAAACAGTTTAAAAAGATGTGCGTCGGAAATGTAATTAATATGTTAACATAGCGGAATTTTGCCTTCGTTTTACTAAAAAGTGATGACTAAAGAGATGACAGACAACGGTATTAAAGCTAAGAACACCGCATGAAGTGTGCCGAAGACACCGGCAGAGATAGGGCCAGATAAAATGTACCATATTTTTCATTGTACTTGAAGTCAGCTAATCTGTACTAGGTGAGCCTAGTCAACTATGGCCTTAGCTCTCTCAATCGAAACCTCGGTTTTTTATATTGTAAGGCAATGGCGAGACGAGCGTGCCATTTGCCTGATGGTAAACGATACGACCGGTCATGGACAGTAGTAAAACCAAACCACATTATGAATTTATTACAAAGCAATGCTTAGCATTTCACTGCGCTCGCCATCCTTAGACATAAGATTTTAAGTCTCAGTAAATCCAGTAGTTATCGTGGCTACACTTTTCTTTAAGCCGGAATACAACAGTGCATTTAAACTGCTGTTTGGCGAAGATTGAAGAGTTAATAGCATAGGATGATTACGGACTAATAAATTAACAGAACGAACCAAACTTATATTAATGTTGGCTGCCGTCCACAAAAATACTACCATCATCATCATCATCATAATCTTAAACACTGTTTAAATTTTCATAAACGACAATTTTAACCCGAACATCTTTTATCCAGTGGATCTAATAAAAATACCGACTCTGTAAGAGCCTTTTAAAATTTCATCGTCCACTCACCTTCACGCCGACCCTCTATGCAAGAGGGGGAAGGGGGAGGAACCCCAACGTGAAGTGAAAGACATTAAGCCCACGGTTTAGATTTACATGACGTGTATGCATTCTTGTAAGCTTTGGGATTTATTTGAAATGGAAAAAACGTTTTAAATTCTTGTTTTGGAAGTAATTTACCCGACCGACAGCCTCCGTGGCTCAATCTTTTAGACGTCGCCTGTAAAACGAGAAGCCGCGGGTTCGTTACCCGCACCGAGAGAAATTTTTGTGCGGCCCAAAAATATGTTTTTCGGGTCTGGGTATTTGTGAGACCGAAAAGTCTCTCGTATTTTCTGAATGCCACGACATACGACGATCATAGTGTTATCAAGACTATTTATGTGACTGTTGGGTGGTATTTATTTTTTTTTATTTTATTATTTTAATACGTAGATACTCTCAATAATCACACATAACACTGACTCTAAATTAAAATCCACAATAATATAATTAGTCTTAAATTCTTTGGTCACCTACCTCTAATTTTTCAGCGTCTATACACTAACTCCATCAAGTATGTTACAAATTTCTAATGATCTGTGATATCTTGGTGATCGCTAAGTAACATGTGGATTGTATTATACCGAACATATTATGCTATCAAACACTGTGCAATTTAGGCTATTTACTAGATGATCTATTACGGCGAAATGTTTTCCACATTGTCAGGAAACCTACATACTGTAACGATTTGTTAAAAAATACATCTACGGTATGTTAAGTCCGCCAACCTGCACTAGGCCGGCGTGGCGGACTATCTAACCCCTCTAAATCGTACTCTCGATTATAGAGAAGGCACGTGTCCTGCAGTGGAACGTATATAGGCTGATACAGATTTGTTTAACCATTTATACTTTCTTTTATTAATACATTAATTCATCATTGTTTTGTTGATATACCTTTTTGTAATTTTTCAGACTCGTGTAAGAAAGAGGATACCGACAACTAGCACAGAGGTCATGTTACTTTCAAATAATAATAATAATCTTTATTGACATAAAAAAATAAAATGTAATATTATTATAATTATTTTATTTATCTACTATTTAACGTTATATCATATTACTAAACGTCGAGTAGATGTTAGTTAATACGTGGAGCATATCCAATATTAGATTATCTCACGTCTTAATCGATCATTAACCAGCCTCATATACCTCAATGGAATATCACATACCAAGATGATATTTGCAAGAGTTCACGAGTAAATTGTTATTTAAAAGTGCATACCACAATCCGAACCAAACAATAGAAATAACAAAATGTTTTAAGATCCACAATACGAACAGAAGTAACTATTTGTTAAATGACACAAATATTTGTTTCAGTACTGTTTGATACACCCAGTTTTTCCTTCTACACCTTTTTTTTCTACAGAAGCTACCAAAAAGCTAGCTTCTATTTTAATCAATAATTAATCTTGTGTAACTCAGACATCAATTGCAAATTAATTGCGAAACATTACCGTCACTAAGAATTGAATCCAAAATCTCGCATCTCTAACAACCGTTTACCAGTAGACCATCACAGACAATTGGATTACACCGGCAACTGATGTCGACTTTAATTTTCTTTATCGAAGCCCCCAACGATCTACGCCGTTCCCTACATGTGAAAGCTTTTAAAAGCATCGTTAATCTCTGTTAAAGAGACAGGTTTGCTAAACAAACTGATCCTTTTTGCCGCGACACGGCATTATGTATAGTTTGGCAGAAGTTTTGGGATAATTTCTCCTGTGACCAGCTTTTTTTTTTATTGCTATGACTGGCAAGACGAGCCTGCCGTTTTCCTGATGGTAAGCGATACGACCGCTAATGATCAATAGCAAAACCAAACAACGCTTTGAATTACAAAGCAGTGCTTGACATTTCACTACGCTCGCCATTCTACGACATAAGATGTTAAGTCTCAATGTGTCCAGTAGTTACTCTTGCTTCAATGTCCTTCAATCCGAAACACAACAATGCATTTACACTGCTGTTTGGCGGGAGAAATAGACATCGCGGTGGTACATACCTAGGCGACCTCTCACATATGAGAGACCTACCACCACCAGTAAAAAATCTTTGGCGAATGTACATCATACTTAAGATGTATGATGTTTTTTGTTCTTGTACGAAATGCCATCGATTGGTAAGAGACTATTTCTATACTTAGACATTTCATTAAGCAGTTCAACTTATTTCTTCTGCTTATTCATGACACGATAGAAGTATCCAGGTCAATAAGAAAACAGGAACACGTTGGCCCTGAAAGTTTTCCTAAATTTAAAGAAATTGAGTTGTTGAAATCTTCATTCTAGCCGCCATAGTGGTCACTAAGCTGTGGCTTCTTAAGCAAGAAATCATGGTTCTTTTGAGCTTTATAGATTGGTTCTAGTACTTAATGTGGAACCATACAATTAAAATCAATCTTGCTTTATCGATGCTATGAAATGAATTAAATTAAATTCTTTCATTGTTCATATAGATGTTAATAAGGGTTATGGAGATAACCCGTCTCAATCGAACTCTCGATTGTAGACTGAGGAGGTCTGTACCCTGAAGTAGGACATATAATAGCTGATACTGTACAGCAGATAGAGCGAGAGTAGCGATTATATGACCTTCAACAATTTATCCCTACAATACCTCTTATTAAAATATGAAAAAAATGACCTTGACGCTATAAACATTGGTGTTGTGAACAAACCGTTTGTGATGAAATATCACTGTATGACACAGTAATGGCGCGAGTTGGATATGTTGTAAACAAGTTACATCATGGTAAACATCGTATGTCACATCTTATTTATTATACTACCGGATGAACTATTTAGGGCACATATTAAAAACAAACTTATGACTAGGAGTTATTATAATATTAAGGGGGTGGACTTTAGTTCAGGGCAGCACGAGTTGAGGGCTAAAAGTGATCACAGGTGATAGGGATTGAGTTCCTGATTACAATGTTATCACTCCTATTCAAAGGAAATGCATAGTTTTTTTCGAGAAATTAATATAAATAGTTCCTAACCTCAAATCAAATATTGGGTAAAACGGAACGTTTTTGTGGGCGATTTACAAACAAATCATCAGTACTAAGTCAAATATGTAGTCTATGGTGTAAAAATCGGTGAAACGGAACGTAAAAAACCGTAAAAACTATGCGAGTTGATTCAGGTGTCAATGTCAACAAAAAATTAAGAATGTTTTGTTGATTGTTTTTGGCGGATTTCGTATCTGCGTTATATTAATTTGTTGATTTGTTTGTGTTTTGTGTATTATAATATGTTTTATAACGCCTTAGAAATTATGTTCAGAAGGAAGTTAGTGCACCCACTTTATTTTATTTTTTTTATTTTTATTTTTATTTATTAGGATCTCCAACAAAGAATACACTTTACAAGCTTTGCTAATGTACTGTTGCAGTTTAAACATTGTGTTTCTTCAATTAGAGGAGATCACAACATGCAATAGTACTGTACAACAGGAAAGAACTATGACATAACTTTTCCATAAACTATCTATATAAAATTAAACGACAAAATTTAACGACAAATTAGGAACAAAAATATTTTAACATAAAAAAAAACAACATAAGAATTAAAGACCAAACAAAAGAGAATACAAATATCAATGAACGAGTATAAAATTAAAATTAAATGAGATTAAATGAAGTACCAAACACTCAACATATACATAAAAATAGTTACATAATTTAAGTGAACAACAATGTAGCTAATATATTATAACATAGTAACATAGTATAGACACATCAACATTTACACATTGGTTAATTGTTTAGATATAAGATACTTAAACTTATCTAGTGTATTGGAAAATATATCGACATCCTTCGAAGAGCTGGCTACTGAATTGTATTTGTGAACAATTCTTGCGATGGCCGAGTGTTTTCCTAAGTTACTCCTACAACGTGGAGCTTTAAATAAAGGTCGAGGGAAACGTGGTACTCTGCTCGGTACGCTCAAACATATTTTGCTTAGCACTTCAGGAGAGTCACTGCCTTGAGGGGTGCGCTAGCGCGTCCCCGTGGTCCTCGCGTGACGTCACGCGCGAGGAGTACAAATATGCGGTAAAGCGTGCGTTAGAGGGAGAAGGAAAAGAGCAGGAATGTTGGATAGTAAGGATTCTACAATACTGCCAACTGCGCGTGAAATACATATAAAATGGCGGTTTGAGACATCGTCGAATAGACAATGACCTTGTATCGAAATGTATAAATATGGCGTAACCAATACTGTTATTAAGTAGCTTATACAAAAACAACAGATCTGAGACAGTGCGGCGCGATTCGAGGGATATGAGTTTGAAATGTGATAATTTCTCATGGTAGGATTTGATGTTCTTGAGTTTAAGTCGAAAAGTTAATTGGCGTAGTAGTCTTTTTTGCAATCTTTCGATTCGAGTAATATGGATCTGGTAAGATGGGTTCCAAACGGTGCTACAGTATTCCAGCTAACTACGGACATAACAATTATACAATAGAATCGGTTAGGTCGAATGTGCTCCAAAACCGAATCAGGGCACCCCGAATTCACGTAGTCTTTTGGCTACCAACCCTAGAGTGTATATAAAAAGCCGGAGGCGCGGAGGCTGGACTTCCCGCAGCGCCGGAGACGTTGCAGAAGCAAATTCGTATTTACAACAAGTGTTTTTGTAGGTTAGGTTACTTAAATTGGTATATCTCAGGAATGGTGCATTACTTTTTCACGGGAGTGGTACCAGGTGAGATGGGACATTCCCTCTCCTCCCATCCACACCCCGCACCCCATCACATCGTGCTACCCTATTCTAAATTCTCGTTTTACCCCTGAACTATTCACTCATTACAATTTGTAATGGCGCGAGTTGGATATGTTGTAAACAAGTTACATCATGGTAAACATCGTATGTCACATCTTATTTATTATACATTGGATTTATTTTATGGGATAATGCTTCAGTAGATAGTCATCAATTTATATTTTCACTAGCAAAACCATACAATAATACGTTAGCAATGTCGTGGGTTATTTCGAATTTTCTTGAACGCTGAAATTACTACAGTTTAATGCGGTATTCTACTTAAATGCATACCTACATCACTTTAAAGTTAGACACATTTCTCGTAAAATATACTCTTATTCCCGGTATCAGGTAAAAGTAAAACTAAGGCGGCATGAAAGTAAGACGGACCCACAGGGCGCTAGTAATAAAAAAAACCACAAATCCCTACTTGTGTTTTATACTATTCTGTGTTACTATTTTGGATAGGTTTGAATAGAAAAGATTCGGTCGTCTTAAAACCGCTATTGCTTATCTTACTACAATACCAAGTGTACTCACCTGGAATTTGATCTTTTCGAAGAATCGTGTTTCTTCCCTCCTTGAAGATTGGGCAGATCTTTCTGCCGTTTCTTTGTCTCCCTCCATATCCTGTAGTATAGTATGCACATAACAGTCACTGGCACATAAAACGCGGCTATTGCCGTCCCAAACGTGATGAACTGATTAGTTTCTATGAACTGAATATAGCACTCGTGAGGCGGAACTTTCCGCTCGCCGTCTATATACGGCCACGCGTAAATCCACGGCGGCCACAACACAAGACTGAACCCCCACGCACCGCCTATCATGACGGTCGCTCTGCGCGTAGTTCTTTTCGCGCGGTACGTGAGGGGCCTGGTGACACTGAAGTACCTGTCGAAACTTATGATTAACAGGTTGAGCACGGACGCGTTGGACGCCAGGTAGTCGAGCGCCAGCCACGTGTCGCACACGTGCGGGCCCAGCGGCCAGTACCCGTAAATGGTGAACATGGTGTAGAGCGGCATCGAGATGAGCCCCACGGCGAAGTCGGCCACCGCCAGCGAGAACAGGAAGTAGTTGCTGATGGTCTGCAGCTGCTTGTCGATCTTGAAGCTGATCATGACCATGGAGTTGCCGACGACGGTGAGCACGGAGAGGACGCTGGCGACGATCGCGATGGCGATCTTCTGGACGAGGCTGTAGGGGCTGGTCGGCAGGTCGAGGCCGAGCGCCGGGTCGGTGAGGTTGTCGGAGGAGTTGGACACGCTCAGCATGCTGTCAACTGGGCGAGCCCGCCGCGCCCGCGCCGCCGCCCGCTGCGCCGCCCGCTGCGACGCGCCCTCGCCGCCAGCGCCCACCGAGCGCGCGCTCGCCTGCTGACAACACAAACACATTACATTCATATTTCATTCTATCACATGTGAGAACTAATTACCAATAATCATCATCGTCGGCCCATAGTTAATACTTGGCTTCTGTCACCCATCGTTGTTAATTAATAAATTATCATCCATGTTGTTGGGTATATTACAAATAATAATTTTAAGTTAGATTAAGTTGTTTGATTTTTATAGAATATCCGTTTTTTTCCCCTAAAAAAATCTTACTGAGGGTAATAAAAAACTACACAGCTATAATTGGCACAACAATGTTATTTCGTAAATGATGACTGGCCTAATTATATAAGTTCTAATTACTTAATTGGATAATAAGACTGAAATAATAACTCAAACTTATAAAGTTATTTTTAATGAATATGAAATTAGTTACTAAGTCTAAAAATATGATCGCAACTTTTAAGTTATTTTGTTACTATGCGCCTCATGTGCCTTGTGTTACATATTCAAGTAAACAAAGAAATAAAGTGGACACGAGAAAAGAGCAGGTGGGAACTAAGAGGAAACATAACATAAGCTCTTCTCAAACTTGCTCACATAAACTCAAACGGTTCAATGTGTAAACAAGCAAATATTTCTAAGAAGTTATTAACAATGGAGAGGTGAGCAACGTTCGCCTTCATTCCACCCTTCCACCCCTCCACGTTTCACCCACTTCACCCCTTTCCCCTCTTTTTACCCACATAGACGATAATTAGTTTGTAGCAGTTCACACAAATCCATGACTCTAAGTGGCACATGAAGTGAAACTTTTGGAACGTTTGAAACTAAAACAGGTAATCTGAGTTGTTATAAGCTATGTAAACCCTTTGGGACAGGTGTTAGTCTATAGTTTTCTATACTCAAGAGAATATTCTACCAAACATTTTATGATATTTGCTGATAATAGATTTTTTTGTATTCCAATCAATGGCGAGACGAGCATGCATTCGCCTGATGATAAGCGATACGACCGCTAAGACCGACAAAGCAATGGTTGGCATTCCACTACGCTCGCCATGTTGAGACATAAGATGTCAAGTCTCAATATGTCCATTAGTTGCTCTGGCTAGTTTGTGCTTATTTTTTACTTGCCCAATAAAACAACATTAGCTGTTCATCAGTAATTTATTCCGACAGTATTGCACTTACGTAGCTTCTGAGTATACTATTTCACATAATATCCTGTGGGACTTAGATCGTTAATCCAATTAATTAGTAATGTGAATTATTGCTATTTCAAATTAGCATCACCACCTTGTTATTTTTGAGTCCTTAGCATGTTGTAAATTTCTGCTATTGCCCACCACCGTACCACATAAAGTACAGTACCACAATAAAATATTTTGAATTTCGAGTTTTGAACAGAATTTGTAAACAAAAAAACTAACCATAATACTGGGTATCTCAAGACTGCTACCGAAAACGAAGCCGGGTGGTAGTTTTAGTGACTACAAACACAATTCAACTAAAAATTTCGCAAAAAAACGCGAAAATCATTTTTTATGATTTTTTAAATATCGACATTTTTGGGTGGTAAATCCATAGTTTTTGCTAAAATAATAATTTAACCTCTTTTATACCTTAGATTATTTATAAGTAAAAGGGTATACACTATTATTTTAGGAAAAAATGTATTTACCACCCAAATATGGTCATAAGAAAAAAATAACAAAAATAAAATTGTCGCTTTTTTTTTCCAACTTTTTCTGTTGCATTGTGTCTGAAATCGCTTAAACTACCACCCGGCTTCGTTTTCGGTAGCAGTCTTGATATATTATAACCATTTTCACATCTAAAATTAAACACACAAAATTGACTTTTCAGTTTCTTCTTTAAATGGGTGCGTAAAAAAAACTCACTCCTTCATAAATTACACGAGATCGTATAAAAATATTGGCCGATCGGCTTTGTGAATCACAATCGCAAAATTTAGCTTATTTATATAACTAGTGAAATGTTATTATTGACTTCACTTGCTATTTGTGATTGCTATGGCTATTTATTCCAACACTACAATTAATGTAACATAAAGTAGAATACTATGCAAATTATATATAACTTTATACAGGGTATATCAAGACTGCGCAGCTGCTGCAAGACGAAGCTGGGTGGTAGTTTTAGTGACTTCAGACACAATGCAACATTTGTGCAAAAAATTGCGACGATTTTTTTTTGTTATGTTTTTTCTATCGTCGTATTAGGGTGATAAATGTAACATAGTTTTTTCTTAAATAATAGTGTACACCCTTTTATTTTTAAAGACGCTATGGTACGCAAGGCTTTCGATTATTATTTGAGCAAAAACTATGGATTTACCACCTAAACTCGAAGATATTTAAAAATATAAAAAATGTCGCGTTTCTTTGCAAAATTGTTAGTTACATTGTGTTGTAGTCACTAAAACTCCCACCCGGCTTCGTTTTCGGTAGCACTCTTGATATACCCGATATACTGCACGAATTCGCAGAGTCTACAAACAACTTCCATTCTTTCTAATACCGTCCTATACTAATTACAAGCCCAATTTATTCAAGGCCAGATCAGTTTTTCATGCGTGTTAGGATACAGGTCAACCACGGGAAATTGTGTACTCTATGGGTTGACTTAACCTTTAATACTATATTCTATCACGCGTACGATATACATGTTTATTTCTCCTTAACAGCAGTGTAAATGCACTATTGTGTTCCGGTTTGAAGGACATTGTAGCCAGAGTAACTACTGCATATTGAGACTTAACATCTTGTGTCTCAGGATGGCGAACGCTGTGAATTGCCATGCATTTCTTTATAATTCTTGGTGCTATTTGGTTTTGCTACCGTCCATGAGTGGTCGTATCGCTCACTATCAGGTTTATGGTATGACCGTCTCGTCGTTTTTGGGTCAGGACTAACCTGTTTGTGTCATCAAGGATTCATAGATACTTTATTCGCATATTATTTGCGCTTTATTTGTATGAACATGAAAATTATTCCTAACTATAATTCACGAAATGATAAGTTATAAATACAATGCAATTAATACTGAGTAAACATAATTGAGCGATGGTTGGATCGTATCGGCAATATTTTGCTGCTTTGCTCACAGGCTTGTAATCAGACATATACAGGCCTTATCCGCAAAATAAACTAATAAACAATAAAAAATCATATAAATGATTTTATTATTCTCCATATACTTATGTATTTAACTTAACATTTGCAACTCAACATTCTGTCGAAAATATTTACAGTTATAATTAAAGCTTTTTAGTTTAATGTAAAATGTAATGTCTACTTAAAAGTGTCCATTTGTGAACGCTTGCAAGCGGTATTATTTCATAAAAACCATTGTGTTTAATTTTCTTTTCATTCCCACTACAACTCTGCAAACGCATAAGCAGATTTACTCGAAACATAGTTTACGTCACTCAAAGGCATTTCCTCGTGGAAACAGGCTTTCCTTTTTATTACTTTTCACTGCTTCTAGAAGTGGGAAGCTGTTGAAGGGACATCAACAAGTTGCCGTATCCACTCGACTTATCGTCTTCTAAAAATAAATGTTATTTTAAACAAGCTTTTGCTGTTTTTATCTACGTTGAAATTGTTAAAGTAGTAGATTTTTTCTTTGCTCCATGTGTACAAGAATTTAGGTTCTTTTAAATGAAATAAGTAGTGTGTGATAGCTTTGGTGTCCGCGATATGGCGGACTAACTCCGGGAGTGTCGGTTAATTTCTGTCCGATATGGCGATAGCCTATCACATCGTGGGACAGAACACACAAGGCAAAACTAGGGTGTCCTGATAACACCTCTGTCTACCCCTTCTGGGAAAACACCTTCAGTTTATGTATGTATGTATGGGTCGCTAAAGATGGTTTGTTCACTAAAATCACTAAAATCACAACACAGCTGTGACAAAAAACCTTGGCTCAATGTCATGGAGGATGAAAAATATTACAATCAATAATGGTAAATACCGGACGAATTGGATTAGACTGAGTAGGATATCAACTCTGCCTCCGGCTGAATGTAAAGCTCAATATAAGAAGGAACGGGAAAAGTAATAATTTGTTCTTAAATATTTTTCCAGATATTAAAGTTACACATTTGAATATAAATCCTGTCTTATTATTGCCGAAAAAGAGCAAACCTGTCTTATAAATCAGCTAGGCCAATGAAAATAGTTATTGTATATTTGCGTTTGTTAATTTTAATATTAAAGACTCCTAACATACATCCACATTAACTTATTGACATAAATAAATCTATTACAACCGCAATACAAACGTATTCCCGCCATATTTAATCGTGTGATGTTCTAATTAATATAGATTTTGTATCAAAGCGAGTTTTCCGTGAAACAACTCCGGGTGAAATTACCTATTCGTCTGGTTAATTAATGGTTTTGTACGGACCCGCTTCCCGCAAACGTTAAGGGAATTTAAATGACGAGGTTTGGTACAATATATAAGAGATAAGGGTTCAATGGGTCTGGATGGGATGGAAAATTTATCCTATATACGAAACAAAAGCTGCAATTTATCGATATAAATGCTATATTGCGTTGTACTGTATCAGCCCATATCCGTCCCATTACATGGCACGGGCCTCATCTACAATCAAGAATGCGATTGAGTGGTTAAGTCATATTATTGTCCACCACGCGGGCCTATTGCGGGTTGACGGACTTTACATACTATATAAATTCTTACAATTCGGTATGGTATTCAGGTTTCCTCACGATGTTTTCCATCACCGTAATAATGCGTGGCGGTTGACTATCAAAACACACATGACATCAAAAAGTCAGAGTTGTGCCCTGGGATTTGAACCCGCGACCACCGTGAACATGAATGCAGCCTGCTGGTCCGTTTACCAGCAGGTTTTCACGCACTTTTAATGTGCCCGAAAGAAAAGGCTTATTGTGGGACTTTTTTTTTAAACTATTGGTTTGCTTGCGGGAATAATATGATTAAATGAACATTAAAATCTGTTAATATGAAAATGTGCGATGAAGGAAAAGAAAAAGGACAAAATAAAGAAAAGAAAAAGGACAAAATAAAGAAAAGAAAAGAAATAAATATTTTTTTACATGCCAATTCGGCTGTCAATTGGTTTAGCTGGCTCTCTTCTACCGAAATCCAAACAACAACGCGGCTTTGCTGCTTTAAAATGATATAACCGCACCCCCAACCGCTTCAGTTCGTGCCTTGCACCTTATCGGTCGATGTTGGCCCGTCAGACTCAGCTATCCGAACTTGGTTTGTAACTGTTTACAATTCAGACATTCCTTGAATATTCAGTATGTTCACACCGAATATTATGTCTGATGTTACATTGTTATACACCAAACCAGCGCACTACAAACTAAATCATGAGAATCTCAGTACCAATTGACTTAAGTAAGCATATTTTTATGTGCCTAGAATATATTTGCGTCATAGACTAATGACGCAAATACATTCTCTAATGTCTTAGGCATTAAGTCCGCCTTTATACAATTTACGTATATAAAGCATTAAATTAAAAAACCAGAAAAAGAAAATATTTGCGTGGGTCGTTATGACAATCTTTCTACGATAACGTGTGGTGGTCTCAAATAGATAATTTGAGTTGATATGAAAAAGCCGGCCCATCATTATAGGATTTCCATCCATCAATCAAGTATATAGTTTATTTTTTGATTTAAAATCAAATTCACAAAGGCGAAGATTTTCCGGTACGTCCTTGTAATGAATCTGTCATTCCCGGGTGTTGTGAAGCGGTCATTAATCTGCGTCAATGACCTAATGGCTGGATGGAAAATGCTGGATTTCATTTCCTATATTTTAATACATAATATAGAACAGAATATAATACGTGCGATATATCTTGTTGGCTTTAAATATTATTTTAACGAAACAAAAATGACAAACATCAATCTATACTAATAAAGCTGAAAGGTTTGTTCTCAATCTCAGAAACTACTGGTTCGAATTGAAAAATTATTTTTGTGTTGGATAGATCATTCATCGAGGAATTCTATAGGCTATATACACAGAATACGAAACTTATATCATCACGCTATGACCTATATGAGGGAAGTAGTAGTGCAAAACGCTAGCAAATAAGAGGAAATTTTATTCGTGTTCGTGGTGCGATTGATCCATATTCTAAATGGATAGTCGGAATTGAACATTTTGGCCGTAATTTTGAAAAGTATACCTACATCCGGGCGGAGTCGAGGCGGACTGCTAGATTTAATAAATTTAAAATTCCACAAAGTATTTCTCACCATTCCATAGATTATTTCATGAATATTAACAAATTAATCCGATAGAAACATCGCATAAAAATTATCTTTGTTAATGAACTTGTTAATTATTCGAAAACTCGATCACAAAGGTGGCACCCGACTTGGAACATTATGCGCACGCTCCCGTATTACTTGGCCATGCAAATTTACTTGAGCAAGTGACAAATTCATTAATGCCTGCTGCATTTTGCCGAGGCGTCAGGTGCACGTACCGTCTCAACAATATGTAATTATGATTTCACCAGAACTGAAAATGATACTGTCTCTCATGAATGAGAGGAATCATTGGTGATACTCGACGTATTTTTGCAATCTCTATTGTTTTATTTTCTAATTTTTTTTTTTTTATTGCTTTGAATGGCGAGACGAGCAGCCGTTCGCCTGATGGTAAGCGATGCGACGGCTCATGAACAGTAGCAACATTCCACTGCGCTCGCCATCCTGAGACATAAGATGTTAAGTCTCAATATGTCCAGTAGTTGCTCTGGCTACAATGTCCTTCAATCCGAAACACAACAGTGCATTTAAGCAGTGTTGTTTCACGGGAGAAATAGACATTGCGGTGGTACCTACCCAAATGGCCTCTCACATATGAGAGACCTACCACCAGTAAATTGGCATATTTTTTTCTTAAAAAGAATGGTTTGAATAACCAATTGCAAAATGTAACATGAATAAGAATATTTATGTGATACCTACCGGTCTCTCATAAGCGAAAGGCCGCCTGGGTAAATACCACCACAATGTATATTTCTCGCACTAAACAGCACTGTTGAGTTTCAGGCTGAAGGACATTGTAGCCAAACTAACTCCTACATCTTATGTCTCAGGATGGCGGGCGCAGTGGAATGCCAAGCATTGGTTTGTAAGTCGAGGAGTTGTTTGGATTTTCTACTTGTCGCTTACCAACAGGCGAACGGGAAGCTCGTCTCGCACAATCATTGCAATAAAAAAAAACTATATATTAGAAAGGACACAATTATAAATAAATAAATAATAAATAAATATCGTTTAACGATGGAGCGATTATGTACTACAATTTTGAAAAGCTTCATGGCATAGTGGGCACAGATGACAGCACTGTCCGCCCGAAACATAGGTCCGAAATAAAGAATTCGATGCGTATCTAATTTTAAATTGTTTGGGTTATCAACATTTTGACAACTCATACAAAGTTACATAACATCGTAACGACAAGATCGTAATCGAATTATGAAATAAAGAACTTTGAAGTACATGAGTTATTGAAAAGACAAGGTCGTGTCTGGTTAGCGTTTACTAAACTGGACGTACTCAAATAACAATAAGAAAAACAATAAATTTGACCCAAACAAACAAACGGAGTGAGCTAAATAAAACCGTTTAAAAATATACCTAATTGCGAACGTATTTAGGAATTGTATAAAATATTCTTTCAATAATCATTTTATACATACATATCCTGGGAAATGTATACATTACCTAGGCATTGTATAAAATTCCAATATCGTATTAGGAAATGTATAAGAATAATGGTTTCTGTAATAAAACACGTTGTTCAAATGAGAGTAATATTTTTTAATACCCTCCCCTTGCTCCGCTATCCCCGCTTACCCCTTGATATCTTAAATATCTTACATTTCCGATCACTATTTAGGAAATATATAGATTTCCTAGGAAATGTGTCTAATGTAATTTATTTTACACATTTCCGGGCGATTTTAGGAATTACATAGATTTCCTAGGAATTGTATACAATGACGGATTACATACATTTCCGTTAACATATATAATGTGTATAATAATAATAATAATAATAACACCCAACAGTCACATACATAGTCCTGACCCCACATTAAGATCGAGTCTTGTGTCGTGGGTATCAGGAACTACGAGAGACTTTTCGGTCTCACAAACACCCAGACCCGAGAGAAATATTTGTGGGCCGCACAAACATTTCTCTCGGTGCGGGGATCGAACCCGCGGCCTCTCGTTTCACAGGCGTATGTGTATATAATATATATATAATATATATGTTTATTTTTAATACTGTACCATATGCCTATCTTAATGTAAATTAAACCTGCTTTACTTCATTTCTGCTTCACATAAAGGTCGACAGACAATGCCTCTGGTATTAAGAGCGTATGTATACTGTTTGGTATATGAAGATAATATATTAAATAAATAAATAATAAATAAATAACACCCAACAGTCACATACATAGTCCTGACCCCACACTAAGATCGAGTCTTGATTCGTGGGTATCAGGAACTACGAGAGACTTTTCGGTCTCACAAACACCCAGACCCGAAAGAAATATTTGTGGGCCGCACAAACATTTCTCTCGGTGCGGGGATCGAACCCGCGGCCTCTCGTTTCACAGGCGGCGTCTAACCGTCAGCGCCACGGAGGCTGTCAAATTAATATTAAATAAATAAAGATATTTGAACCACTGCAATATGAGTCATGCACGGAATGACGTTAAATTATTGTTTTTACATGAGATGTGTAATATTGTTTAGTTCATAATTTTAATTTTAGTTCATGTAAAATAATTGTATGATCCAAAGTTCATTATGTTCAATAAATGATCATCATCATCATCAGCCCGTTGCAGTCCACTGCTGGACATAGGCCTCTTCCAAGGTACACCACAGAGCCCGGTCTGTAGCTTTACGCATCCAGTTCTTACCGGCCCTCTTCTGCAAGTCATCCCGCCATCTGGCCAGAGGACGTCCCACGCTACGTTTGCCAAGACGCGGTCTCCACTCCAGAACACGCTTACTCCAGCGGTTATCCGTTCTGCGACATATGTGGCCAGCCCATTGCCACTTCAACCTACTAACTTTCAGAGCTATGTCGGTTACCTTGGTTCTCTGACGGATCACTTCGTTTCGAATTTTGTCCTTTAGAGAGACTCCGAGCATAGCTCTTTCCATCGCACGTTGAGCGACCTTTAACTTGTGGATTAGCCCCACTGTCAGTGTCCACGTCTCGGCTCCGTACGTCATTACAGGGAGGACGCACTGGTTGAACACTTTACTCTTTAGGCTCTGTGGTATATCCGACGAAAATATATGGTACAACTTTCTAAATGCTGCCCAGCCCAACTGAATCCTCCTATCGGCTTCCTTTTCAAAGTTATTTCTACCCAATTGCATTAGTTGCCCGAGGTAGACATACTCCTTGACAACTTCGAGAGGTATGCCATCTATGATAACTGGTCCCAGAGCGACAAAGTCATTAGATATGACTTTCGTCTTGTCAAGGTTCATCCGGAGACCAATTCGTTTAGAGGCTTCATTTAGGCTGTGCGGCATTTCTTGAGCTTCCTGCAGCGATTCTGCCATGACTACGATATCATCGGCAAACCTTAAGTGGGAGATGTATTCGCCATTTACATTGATGCCTCGCCCGTTCCAGTTTAGAGTCTTGAAAACATCTTCCAAGGCATTTGTAAACAGTTTCGGGGATATCACATCCCCCTGTCTTACTCCTCGATGCAATGGAATCGGTCTTGTTTGACTATTCTGTACTTGGACGGACATAGTTGCGGCGTTATACAGGCTTCTTAGTACTTCGATGTATCGAAAATCAACTTGGCAGCGCTGCAGGGAGTCCAGAACAGACCAGGTCTCAACGGAGTCAAAGGCCTTCTCATAGTCCACAAAAATCAGACACAGAGGCTGATTGTATTCCTGGGTCTTCTGAATAATCTGCCTCACGGTATGTATGTGGTCTATGGTGCCGAATCCTCCGCGAATTCCGGCCTGCTCCGGTGGTTGGAAGTCATCCAGCCTTCGTGCCAGCCTATTTGTGATGACCCTCGAAAACAACTTATATATGTGACTCAGAAGCGATATAGGGCGGTAGTTTTTGAATTGGGTCTTGTCCCCCTTCTTGAAAAATAAAACTACCATGCTCCTGCTCCACGCTCTTGGAGTTCTCCCTTGGTGGAGAACGGAGTTAAATATACGCTGTAGCTGCCTAATAAATGATATATTATTATTACTATGGAGTTAGAACTACGTATGTTGGGTATTTTATAATTAGCAACAGAAACTCTATCCGCCTTATTACAAAACATGGTTTATCTAAAAACTTTAGTGTAAATCGCAATAAACGATGGTTTATATGAAATTCATATTACAAAAAGTGGTTTAACGATTAACCATGGCCTTTTTTATGGTTTATGGCTAAACTTGACCGCCCCCTAGTTTAACAGTGGTCTAAATCGTAAACTTCCAACTATTTCTTTTGGATTTAGTGTCTATTTCATCGTATTATGTTACTTTTACTCTAAAATTGATATTAATATGATTAATTGGTTCGTTATTAAGGATTTTGAAGACTTTGAGCGATTAAAAACGTCATGTCGGCCCAACAAAATACGTCTACGCGTCAAACCCTGTTTTAATTTTTTCCGATAAATATATACGCATAAGGTTTACCAAACATTTTGCAATGTAATCATCCATATAATAATGTTGGTTTACTCACTTTTTTCTCACTACTCAAATTCATAGACCATTTTTCATTTTGTAGGTCCACCACAACACGATATTATTAAATTAGATTACTATGTAATTACCTAAGCGATAATTATTTTATATCACTTCAGTTCACATACTTCGTTGACTAAATAGTAAATGCATTCCAATGCTAAATGAACTTATTTTAACTCGCGATAGTTTTGTTTATTGTTATGGTTTCTTGTAACGCGCCAGAATGTTACGTTCCATCACACGTGTTTAGATGTGTGACTAGCTAATATAACATGAACCAAATGAAAAAAAAGTTATAATCGATATACCAACCAATATTGACATTCTAGCAAAATGTCCAACCCTCAATAGGTTCAATACGCCTAAACATTATTTAATCATTAAATTTTTATAAAAACGTATTCTTTTCTGTGGATATGGAACGTTGCGATGGAATGATATCATGTTGAACGAATATTATTTGTATTAATCTGTGGTTGGTGTATAAACTACGGTTCAAAAGAATGAACCAAGGGAACCATGGTTTATTTATGTTTTGTAATACAAGTAAATTTAAACCATGGTTCTGCAGATTAGACTGGTTTTGCTAGACTAGGTTTAAACCAAGGTTTATTTCGCTTTTTGTAATAAGACCGTATTTGTATACTTAAATCTCTTTAAACCTACAGCGACCTACTGGAGATAGCTTGCATCCAGCCTCCAGGGCCTTCTGGCAACCTATCCAAAAATTATGAATTTTTATACATACAAGCCTTGACAACCAAGAAGCAAACCCTTTCCCAGATAATCGGATAGAATAGTCAAGATTGCAGGAAAACAAAATTTTGTCCCCTGCTAGTATTGCTAGCGGCTTCGCCTGCGTGCAAAGGTTACCCGGTATAAAAAAAGCCTCATATTTTCTATTGACTTTCCTTAATAAATAGATAATTTAACACTCAAATATTTTTTCAACTTAAACTAGTAGTACCCGAGATTAGCGTGTTTAAGCAAACAAACTTTATATATTAATATGTATCACATTAGGACAAAGGAGAACCGAAATGAATGCCGTGGAATTGATGATGCATATACCCAGTGACGGATTTCCGCAAATGATACTAAGTGCACTATGTACTACGCATTGTACGTCAGATAAAACACCGACTGTAGGGAAATTATCTTTTGAAGGCCGACACAACTTCAAGCAGTTATTTTCTCGATAATTATACTAAAATTATGCATATTATTAATTTTAATATGTCTCTTTATTGAGTAAGTGTTTGTTTCTTTTTTATAGGCCCACACACACACATTAAAAAAACAATATAGGTGCATATAAAATAATAAAAACATATTAACCTCTCGATGGCGGGGCCCAAGTTCCAAGTTCCGAGCCATAATGTAATATGTTGCATAGGAAGCATTCTTGCACTTAGAACTTGGAAACGAGCATAAACATCAGCAACGATAAAAATCACATTGATTTTAGCATACGGCGTAACATGACATGCTCGCTGCAAATTGATTTATTTATTTATATTCTTTATTATACACCAAAATGTATACACTAAACAGATAGAATTCTTAAAACTAAGGGCATGGTAACACTTATTACACATAAATAAATAAATACATACAACAGTCACATACATACTCTTAAGCCCACAATAAGATCAACATATTATAAAAATAATTATATTATAAGAATTAATATAATATTAAAGTACGTAACACCAGTCAGTTCCCACCTTTAAATACCTAAACGCATTCCGTGTTAAATAACTTGTATATTTTAAATGGAAAATTGCACACAATACCTGTGAAACAATTACCTCAAAATAAAAGGATTAGAATGTTTATCAGAAGCTTAAACTTGATGTATAAGGTTTTTGTAAGACTTTTTATCAGTTGCAATTAAATTGTAATATTTTATTATGTTTACGCAGTGTGGGAGACTTTGTGCAATGCAATTATTGTAAATTGTATTTTTGTTAATTTTGCAACGAACTATTCTTGTCTCTTGCGTAAATCATAAAAACCTGTTATCCTCATTCCATATCATATTCTATCGGGTAACAAAAATGGTTACTGTTTTGAAAATATAGATAACGTTATCCATTTAAAATAAAAAATAAATAAAAAAAATCTTCGACATAACCTAAGTCGTTCCCGTCTCGATCATAGCTAAAATTCTTAATTTGTATATCGTTTTTTGTCATAATATTGATGTAGATACCCGATGGTTGAGCGGATATCGTATCAAAATCACTGTGCACTGCATGTACATACATACTACCAGTGGCGCGATAGAGAAAAGCTGGACTGAACGAAATGCGATGCAAACTTGTCACTTTACGTCGACCCATGTTTCACCTTGTGTCTTCCATCAAGTGATAGGGGGCGAGCCTACCGCCCTAACGGGCACAAGTTCCTGACTCCGGAGATTAAAAAAATTGCTAAATGCAAAGCAACCAAAATCTTTGACTTGACTTGCCTACTATACGGTATTTTTTAGCGATGATATCCCGGACATCAGCCTGTTTGAGATTGAGATGGCCCTCAAACAACTTAAAAACAACAAGGCGCCGGGTGAGGACGGAATCACTTCAGAGCTTCTGAAAGCGGGCGGAACGCCGGTACTGAAAGTCCTTCAGAGGCTCTTCAATTCCGTTCTCCTCGAGGGCTCAACGCCGGAGGCATGGAGCAGGAGCGTGGTGGTACTGTTCTTCAAAAAAGGTGATAACACTTTGCTGAAGAACTACAGGCCCATCTCGCTCCTGAGCCATGTCTATAAGTTGTTTTCAAGGGTCATCACAAATCGTCTCGAAGGCAGGTTTGATGACTTCCAGCCTCCCGAACAAGCCGGTTTCCGAAAAGGCTTTAGTACCATAGACCATATTCATACGCTACGGCAAGTTATACAAAAAACCGAGGAGTATAACTTGCCGCTTTGTTTAGCGTTTATGGACTATGAGAAAGCCTTTGATTCGATCGAGACCTGGGCTGTGCTACAGTCTCTTCAGCGGTGCCACATAGACTATCGGTACATCGAAGTGTTGAGGTGTATATACAACAACGCCACCATGTCGGTCCGAGTACAGGATCAGAGCACGAAGGCTATTCCACTACAGAGAGGCATGAGACAGGGAGATGTCATATCTCCGAAACTGTTCACTGCCGCGCTGGAAAATACTTTCAAGCTCTTGCAGTGGAAAGGATTCGGCATCAACATCAACGGCGAGTATATTACTCACCTTCGATTTGCCGACGATATTGTAGTCTTGGCAGAATCGCTGGAAGACCTTAGCACTATGCTCGAAGACCTTAATCGAGTTTCCCAACAGGTGGGTCTTAAAATGAACATGGATAAAACGAAGATCATGTCGAATATCCATGTTGTGCCCACCCCCATTGGAGTTGGGGGCTCGACTCTCGAAGTTGTAGACGAATATGTCTATTTAGGACCAGTGGTCCGGTTAGGCAGGTCCAACTTCGAGAGAGAGGTCAATCGGCGAATCCAACTCGGTTGGGCAGCATTCGGGAAACTTCGCGACGTCTTCTCGTCCAAAATACCTCAGTGCCTACAATCGAAAGTCTTCGATAGTTGTGTGTTACCAGTGATGACATACGGCACCGAGACGTGGCCTCTCACTGTGGGCCTCATTAAAAGGCTCAAAGTCACTCAACGAGCCATGGAGCGGGCTATGCTCGGTGTTTCCCTACGAGATCGAATCAGAAATGAGGAGATCCGTAGGAGAACCAAGGTTACCGACATAGCCCATAGGATTGGCAAGTTGAAGTGTCAGTGGGCCGGGCACATAGCTCGTAGAACCGATGGCCGTTGGGGCCGAAAGGTTCTCGAGTGGAGGCCACGTACAGGCAAGCGAAGTGTTGGACGCCCGCCTACAAGGTGGACGGACGATCTGACTAAGGTCGCAGGAAGTCGCTGGATGCAGGCCGCTTCCAACAGGTCATTGTGGAGATCATTGGGGGAGGCCTATGTGCAGCAGTGGACTTCCTGTGGCTGATATGATGATATTCTTGTCTCTTGCGTAAATCATAAAAACCTGTTATCCTCATTCCATATCATATTCTATCGGGTAACAAAAATGGTTACTGTTTTGAAAATATAGATAACGTTATCCATTTAAAATAAAAAAAAAATAAAAGAAATCTTCGACAAAACCTAAGTCGTTCCCGTCTCGATCATAGCTAAAATTATTAATTTTTATATCGTTTTTTGTCATAATATTGATGTAGATACCCGATGGTTGAGCGGATATCGTATCAAAATCACTGTGCACTGCATGTACATACTACCAGTGGCGCGATAGAGAAAAGCTGGACTGAACGAAATGCGATGCAAACTTGTCACTTTACGTCGACCCATGTTTCACCTTGTGTCTTCCATCAAGTGATAGGGGGCGAGCCTACCGCCCTAATGGGCACAAGTTCCTGACTCCGGAGATTAAAAAAAATGCTAAATGCAAAGCAACCAAAATCTTTGACTTGACTTGCCTACTATACGGTATTTTTTTTGCATATACCATAATATTGTACAATAATGTTGACCGTCGTACCACAAGTGAACAGCTTGATGTGCTCTCGAATTTACCTACGATTCATATTTTTCTCATTCTCCATATTATTTGCCAATGGCTCATCGGCTGGCGACGCCCCTGGATATTTCTGTAGATGTCCTATCGAATATAATGATTTCCATATAGTATACAAAGATAGCATGAAATATTCTAGTGGAATGTAACAGAGTATAAAATATGCGCACCCACGATCCTTCGTTCTCCCTGTCCGCAAGCAAAAGTGCAAATTGAGTTTGGCGATCGCTGTTCCTGTGAATATGAGGGACGCTATTAAAATACCCTAGGGTTGGATTTGCACGTTTATTACTAACTAGCGTTTGCGCGTATAGAATTTAGGATATCTGTCGAAACACAAAGCATAAATATGTCTCTTATACAACGTGTTACAAAATATCCCGTAAAAAATATAATGAATTATCTAAGCCAAAGATATTGTCAACCCTAGTAAGCTGTAATGTCAGGGAATAAAATTATTTAGCAGAAAGGCCTACGTACCTATTTTAGCTAATAATTGTCTTCTTCTATTGTATTAAGTGTATATTTTAGGCAGGTATTTATATAAGTAGGAATATACCTAGATATAATAATATTATATTGTTAATAGTTTGTGTGTGTTTAATATCTATTTTCTTATTTATTTGAAACACGCTTTTTGTCTCATTTCTGCTTCTCCCAAAGGTTGAATGGTAGAAAATACCAACGGCATTAAGACCCCTGCACAATTTTAATTTTATAAAATATTTTATAAAATAAAAAATCCCATCAAAAACATCCTGTAAAAAAATTCCAAGTCTCGCAGCTCAGGTTTTCTACCGCAAAAAGTTGTGAGATGCATGTTATACCAAGTCGATTAATTTATTTAGTCCTTAAGGGACCTTCTATATAAAGTTATTACGTTAGTTATTACCATACCAATATTAAAAATTCTTTACGTTTTAAATAAATGGATCGACTTGGCCATCGCATGAAAACATAATGTATCATACAATTTATACATAATGCTGCTGGCCAAGTCGATCTATTTATTTAAAACGTAAAGAATTTTTAATATTGATATGGATTACCATATCAATATTAAAAATTCTTTACGTTAGTTATTAAACTAACGTAATAACTTTATATAGAAGGTCCCTTAAGAACTAAATAAATTAATTGACTTGGGTCATACACATACGCATGTTCAGAATGAATATTATCTTCAAATTTCTGGATTGATTCTCTGACTTAATTTTGGTAAATGACTTACAAGTATATACCAAATTATACCAAATAATGAATTATCTTCAGAAATGATTAATATAACAACAAAAATTTCCTCAAATGTCCCCTTCTGTGGACTGTTCGTAAACGCACTTGGCATATTTTGATAGATATTTCTCATACTTGATATGCGTTATCTATTTAAGTTATATTAAATATCATTAGTATATATACTGACTATTAAAATTTTACTGAGTAAATTAATATATGTTAAAGTGACTCCACAAAAATTTCAATAAACTGTTGGTTACACGGTACTGCGACTTTTCTGTGGACCTTAAATTCAACCGAATAAATTGGCCTGAATAAAATACTATTTTACAAAAAAAAAAATTAAACTGGCCACACTGACGGGTGGCATCGGTCACATTGGATTTAATGACTGAGCCCAGCGTAGGTTCTTCATTAAGATATTGAGATCTTTAATAGTGTTATTGTCAAAGATCGGTGCTTCTTTTCTGTTCCTTGTGTACTTGAATAAATAATTATTAGTTTTATTAATTCACATGCTGCCGAAATAGCTTAAGGGGAGTAGTTGTGGAATAAATTTACCTACTTGGCTACCCTCAAAACTAAATTAGCATTGCTAATTTTTTTTAAAGAATGTCCTTTCTGTGGACATCTTTTCTGTGGATTTATAAGTCCACACGAAAGACAATGTCTACAGAAAAAAATAAGTAATAATGATTTAACAAGTAAAGCAGTATTTTGCTTGCCTGTAAACGTAGACGTGGAGTGCTGTGGGCTCGATAGTAATGTATTTAGCTTATAATAATATTAAATTATTACTCAGTATCGGAATAAAACCATGTTCCATATGATAGCGAATTATGTGAATGCCGTTCATCATTCTTTAATTTTAGTGATTCAGATAACTCAATTGCACCATCGAAAAAACAAAAAATAAATGCAGCGATGGAGACACTTTGTAACTATTTTTGATATGTTTATTCTTTTGTGTAAACACAACACCCTTCTGTGCTCGAAAAAAAAATATTATAATTTCATTTTTTAGCCTAATCGAGGAAACGATCTTGTTTTATGTTTTAATTTTAATATTCTGATAATATCATATTAAATGAGACTGATTTCGTAAAAATCCCGACCATGTTTTTTTTATACAATTTTTCGCCTCGTTTTGTGTATGACCCACTTGGTATAACATGCATCTCACAACTTTTTACGGTAGAAAACCTGAGCTGCGAGACTTGAATTTTTTTTACAGGATGTTTTTGATGGGATCTCACGTCTTTTTGTAGAGTCCTACTTTTTTCCTTTTCAGTACTTCTTACTTCTAGAATATCACTAACGATTTTTCTTAAAGCCTCTGTCTTATGGATTTTTCTTATTTTTGTAGGCATCAATTTATCACAAGTATAGCGGATTTGATTATTAATGTTCTTTCTTTCATTGTACTTGATATTTTCGAGCTATTTAGTCTATTTATTTGCAAGGCATGTGACATGCTGAATACACCATTTCCTTCTCTATATCCCCTCCTGTTATGCCTCATCATCATCATCATCATCATCATATCAGCCACAGGAAGTCCACTGCTGAACATAGGCCTCCCCAATGATCTCCACAATGACCTGTTGGAAGCGGCCTGCATCCAGCGACTTCCTGCGACCTTAGTCAGATCGTCCGTCATATATATAGATATCTATCTAGAACTATTATTCCATTATATACGGGTACAATGATTCATTAACTGCAATGCAACTTTGTAATCCTATACATTTATATGGGATTACAAAGTTATTCATGCAGTTGGTATATCTAGAAAACTAGACACAAATGATGAAATGTTTGAATTTTCCCTTACTTTAGACACTAAACACTAATTATATTTTAAATTTGAAGGTTCTATGTCTGCTAGAAGTGCCTTAGACTTTTGACTCGACTTGGACGGGGGCTCAGCCGCGCCCCCAGATTAACCCGAATATAAATGTATTTTTAGAGCCCTCTGAATCATTAAAACTCCTTCCGAAACTTATTTCAGTACGATTAAGTATGTAGATGTAAAAATGAAACAACAAAAACCGACTGCAAATAATACGTCAGTACTAAATATAGTAAATTATGTTGCCATTTTCATGGGTCGTTTTTCAATATACATTGATCGCAAAGTCCTTTTGTTTAGTTAAAAACTCGCGAATATCGGTGTTGGGTATTCTTTGCGTAAGGCCACCAGTAAGGCCAATTAACGGGAATTGCAGTGGTACCTTTGTGTATGACTTAGCCTTTAAGTCCAGGTATCCTAAAATTCTATACATATTCCATAAACATGAATATATATCCCACTGCTTATTCTACGATATAAGTCTTCTACGATAACAATGATATTTTAGCTTCACGAGCCTTCAGTTATAAGCGCAATTTTATCAATGGGACGAGGTTTTGTCCTTAGTAATAAAAATCAAACAATATGAACATAAAGTGAAAAGTGTAGAGCCACGCTTTTAAAGTTATGACTCAGCATAAACGGGCAGGCTCGTCAGGGAGGTACCACTGACTCACAGGAGATCGATGTGAAGCGAAAGCTTTGCTATCACGTTTTGTTCGATGAGAGAGATTGCTGGATGCCTAATATATCTTTCCTCTTTCGATCCTGATTCTATTCCTCTTCCGACCAAACTGGCCGGCAACATATTGAAAATGGTTTCTTAGATTTACGCGAATGTTACACATTGAAATAAAACTATTATTTACGGATTTTATGGTTTTACGTGGTCACGGGGCGGACAGTCCGCCCCGTGACCACGAAAGGTGTAAAGTGATCGAAACGTCGGGAAGTTAAAAATGTAAAAAAATAAACTAAATTCGCGATAAAATCCGTAAATAATAGTTTTATTTCAACATATTGAAAATCCCAGGGTTGTGGATGTTTGATCTGTGATTTGAAAAAAAATCGAACAGTTACAAAGAATGGTGCAATTTGAAAAATGCAACTGACTCTCTATAAGGCGAATTTCAAGGTAGGTACCAGGAATAATACTTAAATTATTGAGTTTAAATAAACTTGTTTCGACTTGTTGAGAGTCGCCTGTACGTTCCTCGATTACGTGCAATCTATTGAAGTGTTATCTGTTACCTGCTATTACCGATAAGGGAATATGATACTCGTATTATCAAACGTCAAAGTGTAATCTTTCATATGATGTTTATAAGCGAAGTTCACTTAATATGGGCCTTGAAACTGTCTCTTGCCTATAACTACAGTTAATTAATGAAAGTATTTTAATGATTCTATCGAGTTGAAAAAAGAAGATGTGAGAGGCTGCTTGGGTAGATACTATCGCAACGTCTATTTCTCCCGCCAAACAGCAGTCCAAATGCACTGTTGTGTTCCGGTTTGAAGGTCATTGTAGCCAGAGTAATATGGAGTGGACATATTGAGACTTAACATAAAATGTCGCAGGAGGCAAGCCATGCCAAATATTGCTTTGTAATTCATGGTGCTGTTTAGTTTTGTTACTCTCTATGAGTGCTCGTAATGCTTACCGTCAGGCGAATAACATGATCGTCTCGCCATACATTGTAATTCTAAAAATTCTACCATCAAGGACTATACACTATTCAAGCTGTAAAAAACACCAAGCTTCCCTAAGAATAATATTTCAAAAGACTCGATAATAATTTCCATATTCATCACAAAATGACGAACTTGCTTGCAAACTTTCAGCTCCATCAAACTAGGGAAAGAATTTCCAAGCATCTTTTCTCGGAACACACCTCCGTTGTATGAAGAACTGTGCAAAGTTTTACGCCTCACGCCCTCAACACTTTGGCCACTGTGGCGTGGATTTCTCTTTGTTTACCGTCGCCACAGCAAATATCTTACTACCAGTATTTTTTATTGCAAACCATCAGACGAGGAAACTGCTTGCCTGTTGGGAAATCCGCCGCCCAAGAACATTTACAATATTTGCCTTGTAGGTGCGTTGCCAATCTCTAACAATGTAACATAAGGTAAGAATAAAATTAGTATTGAGCGTCCAGCAAGTTAACACGTTCAGTGCTTTAGGTGACCTAAAAGATCACTTACGAGCCTTCAAGCCATTGCGGCGCCAAAAATCGGGTAGTCACCCTCTGTGCAGGACACCATAATTTTTTATTGATTTTTTTATTTCGAAGTATTTAAAAAAATCTTTAGGAAATTGGTTTAGATCTTGTAAGCACTGCGGTTAAGTATAGTTACGTGTTCAAATAAATCTCAAACGCACTGGTAATAAGTCCTCTGAAACTGACCCCGCAGAAAACGTGTTAATTTTTTTCAAATATTGAGATATTTTACATAGAATACATCTGTAATTTCAAATATGTGTGCCCTTGGTTTAAAAAAATAACTTTCAGTTTATCAATTCGTTTTAAACCTAATTAGACTATCGCTCCCTTATAATATACCTTACAACGATTCGCATCTTCAAACAAAATCTCTTCATTGAAAACCAAAGCGGTTTCCGATAAATTCATCCCCAACTTGACAACAACGTTTAATTTTACTGGAGATATAAAATCAACAGTTGCACGGTCTATCACGGGAGCAGCCGTGACCTCGCTGACCTAATTCCGGGAAGCCGTCCCTCCTACGGGATCTAACGAATTCAGACGCGTCCGTAACATGCACTCAACCTTCGAGAGAATTCTATATGTACCACGCCTGCAATTAACATATGGTCTAATCGAGTTAATCTAAATTTCGGTCCATTCTGGTAATCACTGAAATATTATCACTAATTCCTTTAAATTATTAAACAGAAGAAGGCGAGTGAATTGGCATGGCGATTAGATAAATGTTGTTGGACCAAATTATACTGTCGTATTTAGGAGATTTTTTCGTGATAACTGTAATTGCTCGACATTCGGATTTACCCGAATATACTATATCTATAGTATCCCGGTATCTACCGGGAATATTTAAAAACCAGGTGGTAGTTTTAGTGAATTCAGACATATCAAACTAAAAATATTGCAAAAAAAATTATGACCCAAAATACTACATATTTACTTTAGCCGCTATGACAGGTTGTAGATGTACTGGGGTCGCTATCGGGGCGCATATGAATATAAAGAAAAAAAGATAGTCTTGCGGCCTTATTCGTAGTCAGTTAACAAATATATTTTAGTGATCGAATATAGTGTCCCTTTCGAACAACATTTGAATTCAATACGAGCGAAGAAGACAAAACATTAAACAACTAAATTTTAAAACTGTTTATAAATAAGAACCTTGTTGTTTTTGTGGAGGGTTTGTGCTCCGTGTCATATAAACAATTGTTATTCCTCGTGAAGAGTTGGTGCTTGTATTACGCCATAATGCTGAAGACCTTTTAACATATTTCTTAAATATTAATAAAAGTCAAACCAAAGTAAAATAAAATCGTAAAATTATGACACCAGCTAATGATTCGTCATCGTGACAGCTTAATTTATACATCTGATATATTTGATACTAGCTGTGCCCGCGACTTCGTCTGCGTGGAATTTAACAAAAAAGTTAATTAGTTTTTTTTTTGGTTTTTGCATTTTTATTTTAATTATCAACCTTTGTAACGAAACCATACCGCGTTCTAATTCTACGGTGGCGCCATCTATTAGCGAGCGGCGGTAAACTCTCGTTACACATTTATTTTCAGTTTATTGTATTAACCACAGAGTACATTTTACATACTAAGAGTATTAACTTGATTGAAAATTTTCTTTATATGCAATATTTTGTAAATGTGGTATTAATTCGTTGGTGGGAAACAATTTATCTAAAATAAATGTGGCCTAAGTTACTCCTTGTTATATCAGCTACCTGACAAAAAAACTCCCGTCAAAATCAGTCCAGCCATTTCAGAGATTAGCCGGAACAAACAGACAGACAGACAGACAAAAAATTTTTAAAGATCATTTTCGGCACAGGTATCGTGTATATAACGATATGTAATTGGTAATTTTTTTTTATTTTCACTTTACAAACAGACTCTTCAATTTTATTTATATGTATAGATAAATAAAATAACTATTGGCACATTCCAAGATCAATGAATCACCAGATGGTTTTAGACAATCACTCCGAATAAACAACTGGTTTTACAAGAAATAAGGTTTACTAAACTAGCAGGAAGCTTCCTGCTAGTTAACAAGTCCAAAACTATCGAAAAAGGGCCACTGCAAAAGAAACTAATAAAAATAACGGGCATGTAGGTACGCTTTATTATTTCTGCCTCTCACTCTTCCTTATAAATAAATAAAATAAATAAATAAATAACACCCAACATTATTTGCACTATCTACCATCTCGCTCCACTGTACCCATGGTTATTGGTGGTACATCTACAGCAAAGATTTTATACGCGATTTCTACTCCATATTACTCATTTGAGGAGACCTATTCCAGCCGCCATTATCGATTATGCGATAAAACAATATCAAAGTTCATTTTTTATGCCATCCGCATATTTTATATAATTCCGCGTACAATCTTATCTACGACTAGTTAATCAGTCTGTCTTTGGTCAAGCGCTATATTTTTTAAATTCGATACTTCCCTTATTTATAATGTGTAATATCAATATGACCAGAAGTTATATTTTCACAAATGTTTTATTCCTCTTGCCCCTGGAGAACGAATAAAAATAAATAAAATAAATTTCATGCGCAATAAAAAACTTAAACCCCTCCTTAATACACAAGAGACGATGCAGAGGCCGAAAGGCTAATCATTTGCACCCGTCACTTCGCCGAACTTATTTACATTCAAAGATTTATTAAGGGTCCAGCCAGAAATTCTTGTTTAGATAAACTAATATTAAATTAATTAAAATGAAAAACGCGCGCAAAGTGACTACCCAAACCTATATTAGTAAATACCACCACAGTTCAAAGTCCATGGACGTATCAGTTCTGATTTTCATTCAAATGTGTTCAACCGTTTCAATGATCACGGAACAAACATTCATACTCACATACTTCAAAAACATTATAGTAACAATGCCACTACCAATATCTTTACAATCTTCAAATACATTGTTGAAACAATCGATACATTTATATATCTGGGGGCACGGCAGTGCCCCCTCCAAGTCGAGCTAAAAAGCGGCACTGTCGTACCATCCTTTTCTCGAAGCAATTTAAACCATTTTCAACCCCCCATAACTTAGTTGTGGTTAAAGCAAGAAGCCTGAATTTTCAGTTACTAAGCAGGCATTGTATAAACACGGTATATTTAAAATTTCATTCAATTTGAACCAGTAGTTTAAGAATTGTAGCATGTCAAACTTTCTTAATTTTGTCACTCACTGACTGACTAACCGATCATCAAAAATCTAAGGCACTTCTAGCAGACATAAAACCTTCAAATTTAGAATATAATTAGTGTTTAGTGTGTAAAGTAAGGGAAAATTTAAACATTTCATAATTTCTGTCTAGTTTTCTAGATACACCAACTGCTTGAATAACTTTATAATCCCATATAAATGTATAGGATTACAAAGTTACATTTGCAGTTAATGAATCATTGTACTCGTATATAATGGAATTATAGTTGTAGATAGGTATCTATATATGTCAGGCATAACAGGAGGGGGTATAGAGAGGAAAAGGGTGTATTCAGACCATGAAACTGTACAACATTCCTTTAGAAAAACATGACGAAGAAAAACTTGCAAATAAATAGACTAAATAGCTCGAAAATATCAATTACCGTGAAAGAAAGAACATTAATAATCAAATCCGCTATATTTATGATAAATTGATACCTACAAAAATAAGAAAAAGCCATGAGACAGAAGCTTTAAGAAAAGTCGTTTTATGATATTCTAGAAGTAAAAAGTACCGAAAAGGAAAAAAGTAGGACTCTACAAAAAGACGTGAGATCCCATCAAAAACATCCTGTAAAAAATTCCAAGTCTCGCAGCTCAGGTTTTCTACCGCAAAAAGTTGTGAGATGCATGTAATACTAAGTCAATTAATTTATTTAGTCTTTGCTTAAGGGACCTTCTGTATAAAGTTATTACGTAAGTTATTATCATATCAATATTAAAAAATATTTACGTTGTAAATAAATAGATCGACTTGGCCAGCAGCATTATGTATAAATTGTACGATACATTATGTTTTCATGCGATGGCCAAATCGATCTATTTATTTACAACGTAAATAATTTTTAATATTGATATGATAATAACTTACGTAATAACTTTATACAGAAGATCCCTTAAGCAAAGACTAAATAAATTAATCAACTTGGTATTATATGCATCTCACAACTTTTTGCGGTAGAAAACCTGAGCTGCAAGACTTGGAATTTTTTTACAGGATGTTTTTGATGGGATTGTGTCGGCACAAGTACACTTGTGTCAATACATTTAATCATTATTATGGCTAGAGTGACAGTTACCGAAGGCACTTTGGAAGGAGAATTTGTAGAAAATCAATATGGAGGAAGTTATTATAGTTTTAAAGGAATACCGTATGCGGAACCGCCTGTCGGACGCCTTAGATTCAACCGTGGCGCTGTTGGCTGGATGCCTACTGATAAACGGGTGGCCGTGGGTTCGGTCCCCGCATCGTAACAAATGTTTTTGTTTATAAATTCATCTATCTATTATCTAACCCAATATTTTATAGAGGAAATATTTCATATTTTGCATTTTTGTAACATTTGTATTGTTACAATTTTGTATTTTAGATTTTTGTTTATTATGAATAAACTCAAAAATTACTCAACCGATTTTTAAATTCTTTCCCCATTATCCTGGAGTAACATTGGCTGTATATTTAGCTAAAGGGATTGACTTAAGGGTTGAAATGGAAAATACAAAACAGTTGATAATATTTTTTGAAAAATATTTAATAATATAAATGAAAAAATTAATCTTCAATAGTTTTTATTTTCCATTTCCATTTAAACCCCTTTATATAGGTAAATATATAGCTTCTGTTATTCCCGCGTAATATACCATTCGAAAAGTGAAAGAATTTTTAAAATCGGTCCAGTAAAATTTGAGTTTATTCATTATAAACAAAAATCCAAAAATACAAATGTATGTATCCTCTTTATAATATTAGAAAAGAAAAACAAAAATACAAATATTAAAAATCTAAAATAAAAATCATGCTAAAATACAAATGTTTCCACTTTGTAATATTGGTATTCCATCAAAGCATCCTGTAAAAAAATCCAAGTCCCGCAGCACAGTTTTTCTACCGCAAAAAGTTGTGAGATGCATGTAATACCAAGTCGATTAATTTATTTAGTTCTTGCTTAAGGGACCTTCTGTATAAAGTTATTACGTAAGTTATTATCATATCAATATTAAAAATTATTTACGTTGTAAATAAATAGATCGACTTTACACATCGAAACATTTAGTTTAAATATTTTTATAGTGCCAACCCGCACTAGACCAGCGTGGTGGACTATACGGCTTAGCCCCTCTTAATCGTACCCTTGATTGTAGAGCAAGCCCGTGCCCTGCAGTGGCATATACATAATATACGGGCTGAAACTGATACAGATGTTCAAAGTAAATAAACTAATGAATACGTAAACAAATTAGCTTAAGAACTTTTTTTGAAGATTTGCTACTGACTATGGCGGTTGATGATGATTTGTGGTCTCATCCACTGCACTGCATCTTAGGCATTATTTTTTTATTTATTTATCAAATCATATTCACAATTTGTTTTTCTTTTGAATCCGAAGACTTTAGATTCCATTTTTTGTTATTATTTATACTTATGGTACTTTTACTGATGGTAGGTCTCTCATATGTGAGAGGCTGCCTGGGTGGGTACCACCGCAATGTCTATTTCTCCCGTCAAACAGCAGTTTAAATGCACTGTTGTGTTTCGGATGGAAGGACATTGTAGCCAGAGTAACTACTGGACATATTGAGACTTAACATCTTATGTCTCAGGATGGCGAGCGCAGTGGAATGCCAAGCATTACTTTGTAATTAAAGGCGTTGTTTGGTTTTGTTTCTGTTCATGAGCGATCGCATCGCTTACCATCAGGCGAACGGCATGCTCGTCTCGCCATTCACTGCAATAAAAAAAAAACCACCGAAAAAGAACTACCTATTCACAAATTCATCTTCGAAAAATTATTAGAATAAAGACTATTTTGTTTTTCGTATTTCGACTTTTTGCGTTCGTAAGTTGGTCCGAGGGTATCGTTCAACCAAATGACGAAACGCTTGGCTTATGGTGCAAACGGACCTTAATACATTATTTTGAACGCTACGCTATTTGACATTATTTAATGTAAATTATTTGTGACAATATAGGTAAATACTGCTTGAATTAAAACGTTATTTTAAAAAAATCTATCTCTATTTAATAACATTGTATTATATTTATTTCTCCCGAAAAAAAGCAGTGTAAATGCACTGTTATGTTCTGGTTTGAGGGACATTGTACCCAGAGTGTACTGGACATCATCATCATCATCATCATCATATCAGCCACAGGAAGTCCACTGCTGAACATAGGCCTCCCCCAAGGATCTCCACAATGTGTTGGAACCTGTTGGAAGCGGCCTGCATCCAGCGACTTCCTGCGACCTTAGTCAGATCGTCCGTCCACCTTGTAGGCGGGCGTCCAACACTTCGCTTGCCTGTACGTGGCCTCCACTCGAGAACCTTTCGGCCCCAACGGCCATCGGTTCTACGAGCTATGTGCCCGGCCCACTGCCACTTCAACTTGCCAATCCTATGGGCTATGTCGGTAACCTTGGTTCTCCTACGGATCTCCTCATTTCTGATTCGATCTCGTAGGGAAACACCGAGCATAGCCCGCTCCATGGCTCGTTGAGTGACTTTGAGCTTCCTAATAAGGCCCACAGTGAGAGGCCACGTCTCTGTGCCGTATGTCATCACTGGTAACACACAACTATCGAAGACTTTCGATTTTAGGCACTGAGGTATTTTGGACGAGAAGACGTCGCGAAGTACTGGACATAATGAGACTTAATATCTTATGTCTCGGGATGACGAGCGCAGTGGAATGCCTAGCATAGCTTTGTAGAGCGTATAATTTGTTGAGCGGTCGCATCGCTTAATATCAGGCGAATAGCATAGTTGCCATACCTTGCAATAAAAAAAATCATGCACATTTATCCCGAGTCCTGTTCTAATCACGTTATGTCGCCATAACAAGCAGAATGATTTGCATATCTCTCCCTGTTTTATGTTAGTTTGCAAGACGGACATAATCAAATAATTTCCTATCTTTAATTTAACAAACTATGCTAATAGGCTAGTATTTGTTTTTATTTTTAACCAAATATTATATTTATTGTTTCCAGGCGCCACAACCAACTAAACCATGGGAAGGAGTTCGCAGCGCAAAAGAATTTGGTCCAATTTGCTACCAATCTTCGTCGAGTCTTTTTACTTTATCACCTGTTGGCAGCGAGGATTGTTTGTACCTGAACGTGTATACTCCAAGTCTTAAGCCTGATAAACCACTTCCAGTCATGTTTTGGGTTCATGGAGGCGCCTACATCTCCGGCAGTGGCAACGACGACGCCTATGCCCCCGAATACCTCGTCAGACATGACGTCATCCTAGTCACAATCAACTACAGACTTGAAGTCTTAGGATTCCTCAGTTTGGAGACATCAGACGTCCCTGGCAACGCTGGTATGAAAGACCAAGTCGCAGCCCTAAGGTGGGTCAATAAAAACATTGGCAATTTTGGTGGTGACCCTAACAACATAACTATATTTGGAGTAAGTGCTGGCGGGGCGAGTATCGGGTGGCTGATAGTTTCACCCATGACTAAAGGATTATTCAAACGTGCTGTGGCTCAAAGTGGAACTTCGACATGCTGGTGGGCTCAGAACTTCGAACCAAGAGAGCGGGCATTAGCACTGGCGAGAAGTTTAGGTTGTTATTCGGAACATGATAAGGAACTGTACGAATTCTTCCAGTCGCTACCTGTGGAAAACCTGATTAATGCTAAAGCAGCATTAACATTGGCTGAAAAAGCAAAATCAGTTTTCGAGCCACTATACACCATTATAGATGAAAAGGACTTTGGTGACAATGAAAGATTTTTTTACGGAGATGTTTATAAAGTTGTTGCTAACGGGCTTCACGATGGCGTTGAAGTTATGATTGGGTACACTTCAGATGAAGGCTTATTGAACTTGGCTCTAGGCGGACCTGTACAAAATAAACTTGACCTTATGAACCAACTACATGAATACGTTGTACCCAAACCTATAGTGAAAAATAACCTCGTTTCTGATCAAATTAATGTTGGAAAGATGATCAAAGATTTCTTTTTCAAAGAAAAACCGATAACGACCAAACACTGGGAGCAAGTTGTGAAATATTATTCTATGGAAGTATTCGTGTACGGTATTATACAGTTTGCAAAACTATGCGCGAATGCAAAGAAGAACAAAGTTTATTTGTACAAATTCACTTGCAAATCGGAGCTGAATGGTTTAGTGGTTCAAATTTTAGGATTGAAAGATCTCGTACAGGATAAACAATTAGTATGCCATGGAGATGACATCGCCTATTTATTCAACAAAAGAATAAATAGTAATAATGTGGAAAAGAGCTCCAAAACATTTGAATTGATCGACAAAGTCACAAAGATTTGGACGAACTTTGCAAAATATGGGTAAGTTGAAAGAATGTTTATACCATTCTTAATAATAATTAGGAATTGATTCGTAATAAAGTACATATAAATAGCATATACGTAATATATTTTAGGTTAGAGTCAATGATTAGGAATTTTAATTATCATTTTTTTCTTGACGACTTATAGGGACGAAATACCGTAATTGGAAGCCACATACCAGCAAATACAATATTTATCCCCAAGTGAAAAACAACAAAAAAACGAAAATAGTTTCATTATAATTCCCGACGCGATTTTCGATAGCTTTAGATAATACGTTGATCGGAACACAACCAATGACTAACTCTTTTACATTAATCATTTAATTAACAATTGTAAATCGAAGGTAGTCACGTAAGTTGTTATCACAAGTTTTCCCTTCTTCCTATAATCCTGTGTCCTTCAGCCGCATCGTGAAGAGTCATTAAGCGAGCAGGCATGATTGTATCGAATGGCTTGAGACCATTCTGATGCCATTCGATACTCTAACTAGACATGGCAGAATAAAAAAATAATTAAAAAATGTTAGATTTCGAAACACAAACTGAGCTGATGATTAAAAAGCTGCCAGATAATCGAGACGTCAGAAAGCTAATTTTTTTTTTTTTTTTATAATGGCCTGGCATAGTTGCGGCATTGCACCTGATGGTAAGTGCCAATGCCGCCCAGGCAGAGTATCCATTGGCATCCATTAGGAATGGAGAAGAGGGGATCAAGTTGAACAATTCTTCAGAGCACTCACCGTGATACAGGCGGTAGAACACGCTTAGAGAGGCGACATCTCTCCGGAGTTGTAGCGACTCTAAGTTGCTCGTAACGTCTGCATCATTCACAATGCGGATGGCCCGCCGCTGCAATCCATCCAAGGCATCGAGCAGGTACTGGGCGGATCCATCCCAGAGGTGCGAGCAGTACTCCATACCCGGCCGGACCTGCGCTTTATATAAGCGACAAAGCTGACCGGGCTTGAAAAACCGACGCACCCTATTCAGGACTCCAACCCTGCGTGATGTGGCAGTTATTACGCCCTCGATGTGATTCCTTGGATTGAGATCACAGCGGATATCCACACCAAGGATACTTAGGTCATTCCGCATTGAGAGGGGAGCACCCTGAAGAATGGGGAGGGGAGAGAACGGGGATTTTTTGCACGTGAACGCACACACCTGGGTTTTCTTGGCATTGAACTCAACCTTATTCCTGGAACCCCATGTAGAAATGAGATCCAAGGTCCGGTTGAGCTCAATGACAAGATCTTCGCGTCCCTTCACAGTTTCGACTCGGCAACCTGGAGGCCCGTAGTGGTATCGCCCATGAACCGTGCTGTCATCTGCATAGCAATGAATGTTGCCAAGCGACAACATGTCATTGATATGCAAAATAAACAAGGTGGGCGACAGCACCGAGCCCTGTGGTACTTCGGCATTTACCGACATGAGCGCCGAAGCGTGTCCGTCAATGACTACACGTATTCTACGCCCATGCAGAAAGCCGGAAATCCACGAACACAGGTTGCCGGGTAGACCGTATGCCGGAAACTTGGACAGAAGACCACGGTGCCAGACCCTATCAAACGCCTTGGCAACGTCGAGGCTCACAGCAAGAGCCTCGCCACGCCGGTCAATCGCCTCACCCCAGCAATGCAGGACAAACGCTAGAAGATCACCCGTCGATCGATTATGACGGAGTCAAAAAAAAAATGCTGTACCGAAATATAAGCTGCGTAAATAAAGTAGTTTCATTTCAATGACCAGTTGCTTGGGAAATTCTTGGAAGAGGCGCATATATTCACTGGAGACACGCTAAAGACAAGGGATTTTTATACCTGTAATCCTACATTTCCTTGTGCATTTTCGGCAACAAAAAAATAACTATCGATAATAATAATATAAGTTTTGTACATCACCTTATCTATAAATCTAGTCAAGGGCCATAAAATAAAAGAGTAAGCACTCTTAATAAATGAGAATTTTCCTTAATTTCAGAAACCCAACACCTGATGACAGCTTGGGAATAAAATGGATCCCATACAGCGTAGAAAACCAAGACTATATGGAAATCGGCAACGAACTAATTTTGGCGGTACAACCAGATAAATATGAAATAGATTTCTGGGAACAACTTTTCAATAAATACGCACCTGACTTTGTCTTCAAGTCTGAATAAAATGAAAATATTCTTTGTTCAAGTAGACTTTTACGGTCTCTTAGGCCTTTTTAATCCATTTTCCAAACCCTCCTATTAAATTAAGTATTAAATTAAAGACTCGCTGAGCTTCAATGCTCGGTGTTATTACAATGCGTGTGTTAGAATACTGTCACAAAATACCGCAACAATTTTTATAAATTTTATTAAAACTACCCATCGTATGATTCACAAGTAGTGGGGAATCGGTAATATAAAGCGTTGTCTCACTTGGATCGTCACTTTTCGAGTGACATCGACAGAGGAAGGACCTTATCCTCGCCGGTAGCAACCAGGATTGGCAAGTTAAGTTATTAATATGATGTTTTGTTGCGCATTGCTCAAAATATTTGAATATTATTCTGTAACGTTGTAATTATCGATTGTCGTTGAATTAAACCATATTATTATAAATAGAAATATAAATAACATTTAATATAATTGATAATTTTGTAACATTATAATAATTATTAACCATTATGTTAAGTGATAAATATTAAAAATTATATGGTTAAAAAATATAATTATAGATAAATCTATTGAAATATACATGTTTATATTATTTAATTAGAAAATTTAGCAGTCGGTTTGACGGGGAAACATCAAAATAAATTACTTATAAATATAAATAAAGAGGCGTACTGCTGCGTAGCTGTCACGCGCCATACTGATTCGTGTGCGGTGCATGCACCGCACACGAATCGACGGGACACGTTTTACACAAAGAACGTCTTATCTAGTGTAACATTGATATCGATGATTGCTATGAAATATTCTATCAATTGTAAATTGTAATTCATCATTTGATATATTACGTCAAATAAAAGCAGGTCTCGTAACTGAAATGACATATTCAAATTCCTGTCTCTCTTCCAGAATAATTAGCTTCTTTCATTTATTGCCCATACTTATTCGAAGAGTATCTTTTGGAATCAATTAAACCACAATCTGCAGCGAGTATTCCAATCTTTATCCTTTTCATACTAATCAATCTCGGCGACAGATTGCTTTTAATCTATTTCTGTAGGAACCGAATCAACACAGGCACTCGTTATTGCATGTAGCTGAATGAGAAGAATTATTGGTGATACTCGACGTAGTTTTAATCTTTCCGTGCATCTTTGTTTCTTAAATAAAATGGTTTTTATAACCCATTACGAAAAGTAACATGATTTTTTTTTTATTAGTGGTAGGTCTGTTATATTCGAATGGCCACATACGTAGGTACAACTACAATGCCTCAATGTCAATGTCTGTTGTGTTCCCGTTCATAGGAAATTGTAGCTAGAGTAACTAGTGAACATGTTGAGACTTAATATCATATGTCTCATGATGGCGAGCGCCGTGGAATGCCAAGCAATGCTTTGTGATTCATGGTGCGAGCGGTCGTATCGCTTCCATCGGTTCGCCATTCCTTGCAATAAAAATAAAGAAGACTATTTTATTGTATCCTATAACATACAAACCATTTGATTGGTAATATAATCATTATAATATTTTATGTATAATAACACCCTTTTCACCGTGGTTCCGCTTAACCCCATCTGAAGGGCCAACAGTTTCTGCTTACGTTTAGGATTTCTTTGAAGTCGCGCCTTCACAGCTTTTATCACTGCTGGAGTCCTAACAGACCGAGGGCCACCACTTCTTGACCTGTCATCTACACTAGAGTCTTCATTGTATCGTTTGATGGTACGATAAACGAATCTTTTGGTTATATTCAAATTTTTCAGCATGTCAAAAATTTAAATTGGTGCGTAACCGCAACGATGCAACGCAATAACTGCAACACGGTCTTCTTTAAGCGTCCAGCGTTAACTCCATATTTAAAAATGAGTAAAATTCTAAAAAGTATACATTTTTATTTTCATGAACAATTCGAAATTCGAATTCAATAAACTTTTTTGTGGCCAGCATTCTAAAAGAAAAGTTTTTACTGTTTGAAAATACTTATGACCTGACTGTGTGACATTTTCTTAAAGGACACCAATGTTCGTGCCCGTCCCACTGCATCAGGAAGTGCCTTCCATAATCGGACTGCTTGTACTGTAAAAGACTTGACCATGAAAGTCGTAGAGTGCACGGGCATTCTCAACCTCAAGTTTTCCGAGGATCTCAATGATTTTGTATGTGAATCAATGAAATGAAATTTATTTATGTATTCAATAAATACATTTCATTTCATTTCATTTCGTTTCATTTCGTTTCGTATCGTTCGTTTCGTTCGTTTCGTTTCGTTTCGTTTCGTTCGTTTCGTTTCGTTTCGTTTCGTTTCGTTTCGTTTCGTTTCGTTTCGTTTCGTTTCGTTTCGTTTCGTTTCGTTTCGTTTCGTTTCGTTTCGTTTCGTTTCGTTTCGTTTCGTTTCGTTTCGTTTCGTTTCGTTTCGTTTCGTTTCGTTTCGTTTCGTTTCATTCGTTCATTTCTTTTCATTTCTTTTCATTTCGTTTCATTTCGTTTCATTTCGTTTCATTTCGTTTCATTTCGTTTCATTTCGTTTCATTTCGTTTCATTTCATTTCATTTCTATCATGAAGGAACATAAAACGATCTTTAAGATAAGAGGGAGTTAAGGGATTGAACAAGATGTTGTAGAGAAGAAAAAGAATATGAGTATTCACCACCACTTGAGCTTAACACGAAACTCGGAAACATGGTCATATTTGCGAAGGCCATATATGAACCGTATGCAAAAATTTTGGAGACGCTCAAGTTTAATAAGTAAGATCAAGATAGCTGACATCGGCATAATCAAGGATGGGGAGAAGAAGTGTAAATGCGCAAGTTAAATATTCGTGGCGACGGGTGGGAAATTGTGTAACCTTCGCAAAGAGCGAGCTGAAGCAAACAACTTTCTACTTAGCTCACGAAGCTGCGGGCCCCAGGTGAGGGATTTATCTAAATACAAACCTAAGTTTTTTACAGTATCACTGTAAGGAATAATGATACCATCACAGTATATAGACGGTACAAGATCCCAGTCTAGTTTTGAAATCATCCTAGGGCTGCCGACAACAATGACCTGAGTTTTGGCAGGGTTAACCTGCAACCCATTAGTTTATTATATCTTGCAGGTGGATTTTGTAAATAACTACGACGATAATATACAACCATTATACAACGAATGTATGTATATGGGCTGATACAATACTCATCATACGATTCTTTGTAGCTACTTTTTCTGGCTCGTATAAAAAGTGGGTGCACTTAAATGATTGATGTTTTTATTGGGTTTGTTGTTTGTATTTCTTTCTTTGCAAATATAGGGATAAGGCCAGCTAGCGTGGTGGACTATAGTATGGCCTGCGAATAGGGATAAAGACTGAATGTGTATATATATAGGGTATATCAAGACTGCTACCGAAAACGAAGCCGGGTGGTAGTTTAAACGACTTCAGACACAATGCAACAGAAAATGTGGGAAAAAAAAGCGAAAAATTTTTTTTGTTATATTTTTTATATGAGCGTATTTGGGTGGTAAATACATTTTTTCGTAAAATAATAGTGTATACCCTTTTATTTATAAAGTCTCTAAGGTATAAAAGAGTTTAAATTATTATTTAAGCAAAAACTATGGATTTACCACCCAAAAATGACGATATTTAAAAAATGATAAAAAAAAATTGTCGCGTTTCTTAGCAAAATTTTTAGTTGCATTGTGTTTGTAGTCACTAAAACTACCACCCAGCTTCGTTTTCGGTAGCAGTCTTGAGATACCCGGTATATATATACCTACTAATAAATCGTCTCCAATTGTACCCTGATCAGTTGGGAACTAATTCCGTTGCTATATTTTGTTAAAAGCATGGGGTACTAGGTACTTAAAACAATTAACATACAGTTCCGTTTGCCATTTTAATAACAATAAAATAAATGTAATTGACTCCATTTTATAATCTTGTACTCATTGAATATTAATTATTTTTACTTTTTAATTGTATCTTTTACCAAAGCAAGGTTTTAAAGTTTTATTCCTACGTGGTGTAATATTGCGCCATTGCCATTGAGAACGTGCGTGAACTGTATTGAACGTACTGTGCGGCAGCACATAGTCGAGATACGCGCCACAGCGTAAACAAAAGTTTAAACCAAAATTGATAAAAATATTGTCCTCAAATAAATCCATTGCGCAAATACGCTTACAGAAACGAAATGACGAGGATGACGGCACGTTGTGCGGTGTATCCGCCCCGCGCTTCACCGCACTTGCCCCTCTACACCGACGCATACTGTGACAGCACAAAAGACCAGTCTACCCGTCACCCGGTTGACCCCTCACCGCAGACGCTGGCTGACGCATACCGCGGCGGAACGTCATACCAATGTCAATGTTTTTCATACAAAACCGAGTTTGACACCGCATTCCGCGCAACGCAACGCTGTGCGTAGCTTCGACAGACCAGGGCTTTACATAGTAAACGTTGGTATAAATTGTCACCCTTAAGTCAGGTTTATGCACAAGCTGGACACAGCCATTTGTTCTTGTAGGATCTATCGAATTTTTCAAAAGCAGCGTCAGTTACTTTAAGACACTCCATGTTGAATTCGCTACATACCGAGTATTCCATGTATCACAGTGATAGAATTTCTTTATATCCGGGTGGAAGACAAATATCCTCAATATAATATGCCATCTTCTTTTACACTTTTTATTTGCACCTACTAATCCACATCTTCTAAACCTACTTAATTTATAATTAACCAACATACAAGATAAAAATGCTATAAAACAATGAAATAATTATGCACACGTTACAACACAACGTCATGTTTACAATGATATATTTTACAAATACGACGCATGTTTAAAGGATTAAAATACATGTCCACATAAATTAACCCCTTTAATAGTCTACTAATTGTGGTAAACCGTAAGATCGAACTTTGGGCCTAATGTATCATTAAAAAATATTTACAAGAACAATTATAATTATTGGAATTTAGTATAATTTTACTGTTAAGCTATAATTAATATTAATGGGCCTATTTCTTCAAGGCAATACCACTATATAACAAAAAATAATTACGTTAATCATATCAGACATCCAATAAATTCTTTAGTAGTAATCTGAGGCCTAAACAGTTAAATCTCGGTAGTTACCCTTTATTTAGTCAGTGTTGCTCTGTAGAAGTTACTATTAAATTACTACAATACGAAATGGAAATATTCAAGGCATAACTAATTATTGATTAAAATGATTTGATTAAAGCGAAAAACCACAGGGAAAATTCAGTATTGTGTTTAGTAAAATTGGGGTACATAAGATCCACATCAATTATGGAGTGGAAATGTATGAAAAACTCTAATTAGCATTTAGCGCAGTGGTCGAAATAGGGTTATAATGTACAAAATTTATTCGACGCGTTCATTAATGATAGATAACTCATCACGATCAGACCAAAAAGAATTCAAATAATTAATATCAAATTTCTTAAAAAATATTTATGAGCATGGCACAAGTGAGAATTAGTGAGGGTATCCTAGAAGGGGAGATAATAAAGAACGAGTATGGAGGAAGTTACTACAGCTTCAAAGGAATACCTTACGCAGAACCGCCATTGGGTAAATTGAGATTCAAGGTAATAAATCACCATTTTACAAAATTTATATTTTTCGTATAATTATAAAACAAAATGAAATCATCATCAATATCATGAAATTTAATGAATTAATTTAAATTTAATTAATTTTAAGTTTTCGATTTCATTTATAGATTGCAAACGCAATAGTAGTAGATTTTTTATTTTAAGATGAATTAAATTTTATATGTTTATTTATATTTATATTCGATTTTTTTTGCAGTGATGTTTAAAATATCATCGTGTTTGGGTAAATCCATAGTTTTTACTTATATAATATTTTACAGCCTAGCGCACCATAGCGTCTTTGAAAAATTAAATGTGTACATTATTATTTTTGGAAAACTATGTATTTAGTACCCAAATACGACAATTGGAGAAAAATACAAAAAAGTTACTTCTTATTGCAAAAAAAATATTGGATTGTGTCTGAAGTCACTGAATCTGCCACCTGGCTTCGTTTTCGTTCGCAGTTAAGATGTACCTTGTATAACAATGTTATCCATTGGCACTACATGTTAGGCAATATTATTTAACATATACAAACACGGCAACATTTAGTAACAATAATTAATATTTTGTTGTTAGATATTGTTAAGTGTAAATCAGCTTACATTTGAAAACGTTGCTTCACTAAAAGTAACTGCGATGTAGATGACTAGACAATTTAAAAGAAAGAGTTACTATAGAGTTATACTTTTTTCATGGAACGATATTTTTTTACGAATTCTACCGCCGCGCCGCGCCGATGTGATTTAATTCTTTAGTCAGTACGCCCGTGACTACGAAAGCTGTAGATATCGAACGCCGGGAAGTTAAAAACGCAAAAAACGAATCAAAACGCGATAAAATCTACAAAATAGTAATAAATAAATACACCCAACAGTCACATACATAGCCCTGACCCCACACTAATATTGAGTCTTATGTCGATGGTATCAGAAACTATGAGAGACTTTTCAGGCTAACAAACACCCAGACCCAAGAAGCTTATACCCAAATGGAGATTGCATTCCGTATAAAACACTGAAGCACAAAAATTTGACCTTGAATGTTCAAGGTCAAAATTTTGTGCTTCACTTTTATATTTGGGTATAAGCTTCTTGCCCAGACCCGAAACAAAAAAACTGTGGTTCACACAATTATTTGTTTCGGTGCGGGGATCGAACTCGTGGCATCTCACAAATCACAGCCAGCGTCTAACCAACTGCGCCACAGAGGCTGTCCAAGAGAATGTTTTATTTCAATGCGTAACAGTCGCGTAAATTTAAGAAACCATTATGTTTTTATCATATTTAATATTTGTAGTCCCAGACTGATTACATTTAATTTAAAAAATAGGACACAGCAATAAAAACACAAATGGACGCAATCTGTTTTTAAGAGCTCACTGTTTAAATCTTTCGGATGGTAAAATATATCTACTGTAAACAAAATATACAAAATCCAGTGAAGGCTCAGTTTACATTAACCTCTAGACTTCCTAAGAAAGATATAACGATAGTATATATTAAAGAAAATCTTTATTTTGTTCTAATCTTCAGGCACCAAGACCACCGATACCCTGGGAAGGAGTTCGCTCTGCTAAAGATTTTGGAAACGTTTGTATTCAAGACAGCCAAAAAGGTTTTTTGCGTGGAAGTGAAGACTGCTTGTATCTCAATGTATATTCGCCAAGCATCACATCTGATGAGCCTCTTCCCGTCATGTTTTGGATTCATGGAGGTTCATACAAAGAAGGAAGCGGAAACGACTACATTTTCGCACCAGAATTCCTTGTAAAACAAGGAGTTATTCTCGTCACTTGTAACTACCGCTTAGGTGCCCTAGGTTTCCTATGCCTCAACACAGAGGATATACCTGGTAATGCTGGTGTGAAAGATCAGGTTTGCGCACTTAAATGGGTGAAAAGAAATATCAGAAATTTTGGTGGCGATCCGGACAATGTTACCATTTTTGGCAACAGTGCTGGAGCGACCTGCGTTTGCTTCCATCTCGTATCACCAATGACTAAAGGGCTTTTCAAAAGAGCTATAGCTATAAGTGGGTGTTCTACTAATTGGTGGGCCTACACAGAAAACCCACGGGAAAGAGCGATAGCATTAGCAGATAATTTAGGATTCCGTTCTGACAACGATGATGAACTTAGTAAATTCTTTCAATCCATACCTGTAGAGTCTTTGGTGGAAACAAATATACCACTACCTATAGGGAATAATGCAAGTCGTACAAATATATTTACCTTCATTCCATACGCCATAGTCAGTGAAAAGAAATTTGCCAACATAGAGGCTTATTTACAAGGCGACATACACAATTTAGCAGCTAATGAGATTCACAAAGGCGTTGAAGTAATGATTGGATACAATGCTGATGAAGGAATAATTGTAGTGCCAAAAGAAAAAGAATACGATGACTTCGTTGAAGATATCAATTTAAATAATGAAATGTTAGTACCGAACTTGATTTACAGGAACTGTAAGATAACGGGACAACAAGATGTGGACATAAAGATGAATGAATTTTACTTTGGAAATAATCACGTGGACAGAGAAAATTGGCAGCAGTTGTCCAAATACTTTTCAATGGAAACGTTTGTGTTTGACGTCATGCAATGGACTAAATATTACTGTACAAATAATGTTTATTTGTACAAGTTTTCGTGTATGTCTGAGAGGAATATAATTTCATCGAGACACGGTCTTTTTAGCTCAACGAGGAAGAAAGAAGTAGTTGCACATGCAGACGAGTTGGGATATATTTTCAATGCGAAAGTCATGGACAGAGTCGAAATCAATTCTGAAGCGTACAAATTGATCGATAATGTTACGAAACTGTTCACAAATTTCGCTAAATACGGGTGGGTACTTTATTTTTATTCAAATTATAAATTTAAATCCTGCACTCTAAAAAGTGTGATCTGAATATGATCGGACCGAAACGGAGGCTTTCTTTCTTACCAAAACACGTACCACGTCTTTTTTTGTTCATTTAATTATGCCATCGAGTTAAACCTCCTAGTTAATGTGAAACGTATACAGCAGCTGGTCGGGCCAGCAGTTGGCTTAGCGACGCGTCGCACACATACATATACATGTCACACGCATATGATAACACGTACATACGTATGTAGTAGTATTAGTTAGTATTTTAATTCTTTTTTTTAAATCTAACACTACTGGTGGTAGGTCTCTCATATGTGAGAGGCTGCCTGGGTGGGTACCACCGCATGTCCATTTCTCCCGTCAAACAGCAGTTTAAATGCACTGTTGTGTTTCGGATTGAAGGACATTGTAGCCAGAGTAACTACTGGACATATTGAGACTTAACATCTTGTGTTTCAGGATGGCGAGCGCAGTGAAATACCAAGCATTGCTTTGTAAATCAAGGTGTTGTTTGGTTTTGCTACTGTTCATGAGCGGTCGTATCGCTTACCATCAGGCGAACGGCATGCTCGTCTCGCAATTCACATCAATAAAAATATATATATATATATATATATATATATAATGAATATAAATGTTTATTGAATGTTTGTTTATGTTTATATCATTATAATAATATTATATGTTTATTAATTTCCTCTTTTATTGAATAAAAATACAAATTTTAATTTTTTATTATGATAATATTTATTTCCTTTCATAAACTGTCGTTTTATGCATATTATCTGTTCAAAATAATTTCGATGTCTCACATCTGCCAGGCGTTCCACAATGGCTCACGTTTTATTAAATGTTTTCATAATATATTTACTTTTGACTCTTTTGTCATTTTTTCGTATTTCTTTTCAATGATAGTCCTATTGCAATCGTTTGGTTCACTTCTACGTTTAACAATAGATTTTGCTAAATATCTTTGTAATTAAAACCGTGCGAATACTTAATTAAAATCAACTGACTTCCATCCATGACGTAGTGGCCATAAAATGCGAGTGTTTATGGCATTCTGTGAAATAACTTTATTACCACCTAAGTAACACAATTTGATTAATTAAACGTGTTGCAACTTACACTATATTTTTTAAATGTTTGCCGCCTACCCCGTCTGGTAGTAACTTGTGTACACTGCAATATAAAGTGTCAGGTCCGGATTCAAATCTGTTACCCATTTTCTATCAGGCCTGAGGTTTAAACCAAATAAATAATTCTGCAACGCTCTTTAATATTATATTTCTTACACTTTATTTTGTTTTGAATAGGGAAAGATAAAAAAAAAACAGTCTTAACATGATGGTACTAGACAAATGGATCTTGACTTGCATAACACCAATTTTATTTTCTCTTTCAAGGAATCCCACGCCTGACAAAAGTTTGGGCGTTAAATGGCTGCCATACACGATAGAGAACCAACATTATCTAGAAATCGGGAATGAGCTCACACCAAGAATCGAACCTGAACTGAAAGAATTGCAGTTCTGGGAAGACATTTTCAGTAAGTATGCTCCTCAATACGTACACAGGTATTGGACAAGACACGTTACTAAAAGAGCACATAGTTAAGAAGACATTATTTGAATAAATTTTGCTTTAAAGAAATTGAGTTGTCTTATTATCTATTATACCTTCAAAGGTTTCTGCGAAAGTATATTTCCTAAAGGAACCTGTACATATTAAACAAAAAATCAAAAGCGTCTGAAGTCAGCCACATCCATCATCCATCCATCAGCCAAAGGAAGTCCACTGCTGAACATATGCCTCCCTCAATGATCTCCACAGTGACCTGTTCGAGGCAGCCTGCATCCAGCGACGTCCCGCGACCTTTACCAGGTCGTCTGACCACCTTGTAGAAGTCAGCCACGCTACATATGATTAATATCTGCTCTACACGTCAACAGATGCATCTGCACACGTCGTCTTCAGATGGGTGTAGTTTAAATAAAATAAAAATTTTAATCTCACACAAACCCTGCGTTCCATAAAATTGAGGAACAATATACTTACATAATCCATAGAATAGTATACAGGCGGACTTAATGCTTGAGCATTCTCATGCCCTCACCTTAGGATGGTGAAAAAATGAAGCACAGCAGGTGTATTTAGATTATTTAATACAAACTAAAATTATATACATAATATATATACAAATGATACATAAACATTCAAAATACAACTGATTTATATAAATGATGAAACGGTATGGCTTTAAAGATACTTGTAACAAGAAATTCCAATTAATGTCAGCTCTACAAACTGGCTCTAACCTAGCATGATTGACTCTAGGCTCTGACCTAAGCCCCAAGAAATTATTAATTTTATTTCATTTATTCAAAAAAAATCCACAGCCTTTAATACTAATATAATACAACTGATGTGCTTATCATACGGCCAATAATGGATTTACATTTCCAAAAGTACGACATGTATTATCAAAGAATAATAAAAGCACATGGTTCATCAGTGACAACAAACAACACACCTTTTAAAACTTCAGTCTTCAGTCTCTTCCATGTACACATTTAAACAATTATACTTTACTTTTGCTGGTTGTCTCTCATATATAACAGGCCTTCTGGATAGGTACCACAGCAATGTCTATTTCTCCCGTCAAGCTTGATAAATGTACTGTTGTGTTTATGTTTTTAGTTTTAGTAGTGTTTAAGTTTCAGGTGAAGGAGCGGCTTGCCTTGCAATTTATGGGAATAAAAAATATGTACCACCATAATATTAAATTTACCCATCTCTGTTTAAAAATGCTATGTGCATTAATCGAGCGGCGCTTGTGACCAGGCAGGGTTGTCACGCGCAAGCCGCGGTTTAATTGGAAATTTAATCAACACTTCAAGAGGCGTTGTTGGAGGCCCGATATTGCCAATACCCTACTCGGACGTCCGCAAAGGAATTTTGGCCCAAGTCTTTGTTAAGATTATGTTTTACATATTGCTGCGTATATTCGTAATACGGAAAATTAAATTAAAATGTATCCTATACATAGCACATACAGCGCAATCTACAGAAATATTTGGCATAGTTTTGAATTAGTATTTCACAGTTAGTGAAATATTTTGCACAGTCCTAGGGTTAATTTTTATATAAAGATTTTTTAGAATATCACTCAAGGCATCAAGAAGACGGTGCGTGAAAAATCCTAATACGTTGTAAAAATATTGTTTTTTGCCGTGTTCGAATATTTTTCCCAGCATCATAACAACTGTGCTGTCTTGGTTTTTCGAAAAATGTCCCTAACACCAGGTATAAAATAATACAATGTATTTTATAAAACATTACAAACCATATTATACATATAATAAACTAAAACAAAACAAAATCTGCCACCAGGAAACCCAAAATCTTGTTTTCTGGCACTTTTGCCACGGTATAAATGTTTTCATAAAAAACTTAATAACTTCGTTGAGTAGCCTGTTCAGAGCCGGAATATTGCTCCCGACACCCCCGCGGGAATTAATTCAGCGCCGATAAACTATCGAACTCGGCTAATAATCCACTGTTCTGACTTGTTTGGAAATCTTCAGTAGCATGCCCAATAAAAATTGCCGGCTTTAATAGTCCAAAAATAATAATTGCGTTCTCTTTTTTAAGGTCAAAGGTGCATTTTAATGGGTTAGTTATAGCATTTAAAAAGCTATATAAGTCAGTTGGATCACGATATTTGTTTGGATAAAACCAGTTACAAACAAAGGGTCTCCTACATATTCATTTTTCGGTAGCAATAAACTATCGAACTCCACTAACAATCTATTGTTCCGACTTTCCTGGAATTGTTCAATAGCATGCCAAATAAAATTTGCAGGCATTTTTTCTAAAAATATTGATTGCTTTCAGTTTGTCAGGAGAGGTCAACGGGTCATTTTTAAGGTTACTGAAGACCTACCAAAAATCTTTTGAAATTCAGTTATATTTTGATATATTTCAGATAAATTTAATTTAAATAGAATTGGCTTTGGCTACTGTGGCAGTCTAATCAAGACGGTGTATAAACAAACAAATAAATAAACTAACGATTTAAAACTACTACCACTAATGAAAACGACGTTTTTGTAAACATGTGACTTGCCTCAAAAACAACCGCATCGCAAGGTATTGCCAAATATATTTCTATTGGCGGACATTTTTAATCTCGATAGAGGCAGTCGAGAGCAACCCACTTAAACTTGGCCGTAACTACAACGGATATTACGTTCGCATTGAACGGTGACAACCCTAATGGCATTTCCGATACGCGAACCGCCACCGCGAATATACAACGCGAAATATCATTTTAAAATTCTTGTTTATTGAATTTCGGAAAATCAAAATATTGGGGACAAACTTTTTAAAATTGCGAATATGTTTTTGTAAACGTGGTGTAAACTTAAGCGTAACATAACTTGGCTATGTTATGAACATGGCAGAAAAAATATTGTAGGTGTTTTGTATACACACATACCCACCACTGCAACCCCTGTCAGCCAGGATCAACAGTGGCACACAATGAATTTTCACCGAGCTCTGGAGCTAGGTGAGTCTCTAAACTCTAAAGGATACGAGCCTGTCCTTAGCCCGCAACGAAATTATTCAGAAAGAAAAATCAAGTAGGAGGATATAGAATCAAAAATATATGTATGTAATTGTCGACTATTACTATGAGTTGTCATCAGCTGGTAACGGAATGTTCTAAAATGCAGGTAAAATGGGCAACAGAAAACTATGGCGGTGTGGGTGCATATCCCACGTAGCGCCAACTCAAAGCGGCCTCTACTCGAGAACTTTTAGCCCCGTTGGTAACAGTTTTGCACGCTATGCACCCAAACTACTGCTAATCTATCTCAAGTTGAAATATGTCGGTAATAATTATAGTCCACAGTAATAGGTTTTTTTTATTGCAATGAATGGCGAAAGGAGCATGCCGTTCGCCTGATGGTAAGCGATTCGATCGCTCATGAACATTATGAAAACCAAACAACTCCTTGAATTACAAAGCAATGCTTGGCATTCGATTACGCTTGCCTTCCTGAGATATATGATGTTAAGTCTCAATATATCCAGTAGTTACTCTGACCACAATGTCCTTCAATCCGAAACACAACAGTATATTTACGCTGCTGTTTGGAGGGAGAAATAGACATTGCGATCGTACCTACCCTGATGGCCTCTCACATATGAGAGACCTACCACCACTAAAATACTATTTGAACAGCACTTTAAAATCAGGTGCATACTGGAAAGTCATTTTGTCATGCTAGTATAAAATAAATGGTATGATTCTCTCTCTCTTTCTTCAGCCACAGGAAGTTCACTCCTGAACGTAGGCCTTCTCTTCCTCGTGGGTCGCCACATCAATTTGTTGGAATAGGACTGCATCCAGCGATGTCCTGCAACCTTAACCGGATCATCCGTTCACCTTATAGGCGGACGTCCGATATTTCGGTTACCTATGGAAATAAATCTATTATGTACGGATTTTATCGCGGATTTGGTTAACATTTAACATTTTTTAATTTCCCGGCGTTCCGATTACTTTACAGCTTTCGTGGTCATGGGGCGAACGGGACGGTCTAAGAAACCATTATTTCAGTTGCCTGTACGTGGCCTCTTCTCCAAAACTTTTACTATGCGCTGGGTATTGCAAAAGCTCGTTGTTGTTTATTATCAACAAATGGCTAGCTCATTTGCCTACTCAGGCAATAAAAAAACAAAAACATAGGTCCACAAAAGCTTGTATTTCTATCGAAAAACAATATAAACAAAAGTGTGACGGCGTTGTTTGTGTTTCGCTGCCGCTTAAAGCGAAAACGCAGTAAACAAACGAGTACGGTGTGTCCGCGCGGCGCCATGATTCAATTTAAACAATTATCACACTACTGCCCGAACATTCAATATTATGACACGTTTCCAATTTATCCTAGTTTTATGTGGTTTATGTTTCTCCTGTAAATGATAATGTATACTTCAATCAACAGTTCAACTGTTGAAGAATGTATACAAAATTACATAATATCTATATATATTAACATAGTATAGGCATTGAAATAAAACTATTATTTACGGATTTTATAGCGAATTTAATATTAGTATATTAGTTTTAATAATAGTATAGGCATTTAAATAATGTATTTTATTCATTGTAGGTTATTATTATTTGATTTATGCCCTAGACTACCCTTTCTTTCTCCTACTTAAATATCCATCCCATGGTTGCCTGTAAGAAATGACCTAGTGTGATAAGGCCGCCACTTGTACTATTATTATTATGTGATTTCTTTGTTGTTTCTCTGTACAAAAAAAGATTACAGAAATAAATAGTATGTTGAAACTATTTTCATAATATATAATGTATATTATACAAAAATACCTTTTTTTTATTGCTGTGAATGACGAGACGAGCAAGCCGTTCGCCTGATGGTAAGCGTTACGACCGCTCATTAACAGTAGCAACATTCCACTGCGCTCGCCATCCTGAGACATAAGATGTTAAGTCTCAATATGTCCAGTAGTTGCTCTGGCTACAATGTCCTTCAATCCGAAACACAACAGTGCATTTAAGCAGTGTTGTTTCACGGGAGAAATAGACATTGCGGTGACCTTCATATATATTTTAGGTAATGTTTGAGCAGTGTTATTTTGTGCTTTATCTGATCATTAACACAATTAGTATGTAGCTCTATCTGCAGTAAAATATAAAATTAATCAAAATTTTTAATAAAAATAAATGCGATGGTCAAATGTAAAAGTTAATGAGTCAAACGTGGCTTATACCGGGTATCTCAAGACTATTACCGAAAACGAAGCCGGGTGGTAGTTTTAGTGACTACAAACACAATGCAACTAAAATTTTCGCAAAGAAACGCCACAATTATTTTTTATAATTTTTTAAATATCGTCATTTTTGGGTGGTAAATCCATAGTTTTTGCTAAAATAATCATTTAAACTCTTTTATACCTTAGATTATTTATGAATAAAAAGGTATACACTATTATTTTAGGAAAAAAAGCATTTACCACCCAAATATCACTGGTGGTAGGTCTCTCATATGTGAGAGGCCATCTGGGTAGGTACCACCGCAATGTCTATTTCTCCCGTGAAACAACACTGCTTAAATGCACTGTTGTGTTTCGGATTGAAGGACATTGTAGCCAGAGCAACTACTGGACATATTGAGACTTAACATCTTATGTCTCAGGATGGCGAGCGCAGTGGAATGTTGCTACTGTTTATGAGCGGTCGTATCGCTTACCATCAGGCGAACGGCTTGCTCGTCTCGCCATTCACAGCAATAAAAAAAAAAAAAAAAAAAAAATATGGTCATAGGAAAAAAATAACAAAAAAAAAATGTCGCTTTTTTTTGCAACTTTTTCTGTTGAATTGTGTCTGAAGTCACCTAAACTACCACCCGGCTTCGTTTTCGGTAGCAGTCTTGATATACCCTGTATATTGTCTTTTTCCATATAAGTAACTTTAATTTTAAATTAGAACATTGTCGTTTGCTGGGTGTATTGTTTAATAAATCCCATATTAAAAAAAAACAGTCTAGAAATCTGACTTAATTTTATTTCACGGCCCCTTCATAAAAAAATAAAGTACAAGTACTTTTATTTTTGCTTTGGTTGTGTACTGACCAACAAACTTATTTTTAAGAAAATGAAATTTTAAAAGTAGTCATAACTGGTTGTTGGTAAAAATCATTTAAACAAAATGCTCTCTAAATATCAAATAACAAAAAAGACTACCGCATAAGACGTTCCTTTGAAACCGTAGAGGGGTATAAAAATATTCTCTTCGTCTATTGCTTAGAGCAATTTGAGACGTTACGAATAATGGTAGCGGGCAAAGTTTGTGAAAACAATAATAAAAGGTAAAAATCGGGCACAAGTACCATCTCAAACAGCTTCTCTCAACGCAATATTAGAAATGAGATGTATTCGTCCGCCATGTGCCAATTCAATTTTTGTCCCGGGCAGGGATAAAACCTGCGGCTCTTCGACTTTAATTATATATTATGGTGAATATAAGTACTGGCAGTACACAGCTCAGTATAATGTTGTATAATTGTATCAAACATTAATCTGCGTAAACTAATCTGCGTTGCGGTCACTTCTTCTATATACATTTTTTTTATTTTATGGCGAGACGAACGTGCTGTTCCCCTGATGGTAAGCGATACGACCGCTCATGGACAGTAGCAAAACCAAACAACGACTTGAATTATATAGCAATGCTTAGCATTCCACTGCAATCACCATCCTGAGACATGTTAAGTCTCAATTTTAGTGGCTATTGCAAAAATAATCAAAACAAATTCGCATTCAACAATTTCGTAATAGATCAAGAGCCCGTGGCCGCCAGACCTTCGTAATTTTATAAAAGCTGAAAGTTTGTCTACGCATGCCTCTAACATTGGCATCATACGATCAGCTATTACGAAGTTCCGATCGTGGTTGTTTTCAATGTTTCTGGCAAGATAAAGGAACCATAAAAAATATCTGAATACTAAGGTAATATTTGTTTATAATTGTCTTCAAACTTTAACATAATGTAATTTTGTGAGGGTTATAGTATAAAAGCTGAATTTTGTATATGTTATTAGGCAACTATGAACAAATATTTTCTTGGTATTGAGACAGTTTTGATGGTTCTTTCACCTTGTCAGAAACATTGAAACTCATAACTTCCAAATTAACCACGATCGGAATTTCATAATAGCTGATTGTGTGATGTTAGAGCCATACGCAGACAAACTTTCAGCTTTTATAAAATTACGAAAGTCTGGCGGCCACGGGCTCTTGGTCTATAAGTGACAAGTACGCAATAACTCTCGCGATACTTTCTTCTGTCACGGGCACCGGATATTACACTGGACTTTACACAACTGTCACCCAAAACTAGTATACGAGTACACTATACAGATCTCACAATTGTATGTAATGTAACAAAATGTACTGTTATAAACAGTGTGTTAGGTTAGTCGAATTACATATTATAGGAGGCCACTAACTATTCGATCCTCATCCCAAATATATCTGGGGGCGCGGCCGAGCCTCCTCCAAGTCGAGCTATAGGCCGTAACATCCTTTTCTCGAAGCAATTCAGACCATTTTCAACCCCCTATAACTTCGTTGTGGCTAAAGCATGAAGCCTGAATTTTCAGTTACTAAGCAGGCATTGTGTAAACACGGTATATTTAAAATTTCATCCAATTTGAACCAGTAGTTTAAGAATTATAACTAGTCAAACTTTCTTAATTTTGTCACTCACTGACTGACTGACCGATCATCAAAAGTCTAAGGCACTTCTAGCAGACATAGAACCTTCAAATTTAGAATATAATTAGTGTTTAGTGTCTAAAGTAAGGAAAAATTCAAACATTTCATAATTTGTGTCTAGTTTTCTAGATAGACCAACTGCGTGAATAACTTTGTAATCCCATATAAATGTATAGGATTACAAAGTTACATTTGCAGTTAATGAATCATTGTACCCGTATATAATGGAATAATAGTTGTAGATAGATATCTATATATATGAGGCATAACAGGAAGGGATATAGAGAGGGAAATGGTGTATTCAGCCCATGAAACTGTACAACATTCCTCTAGAAAAACATGACGAAGAAAAACTTGCAAATAAATAGTTTAAATTACTCGAAAATATCAATTACAATGAAAGAAAGAACATTAATAATCAAATCCGCTATATTTGTGAAAAATTGATACCTACAAAAATAAGAAAAATCCATAAGACAGAGGCTTTAAGAAAAATCGTTAGTGATATTCTAGAAGTAAGAAGTACCGAAAAGGAAAAAAGTAGGACTCTACAAAAAGACGTGAGATCCCATCAAAAACATCCTGTAAAAAAATTCCAAGTCTTGCAGCTCAAGTTTTCTACCGCAAAAAGTTGTGAGATGCATGTAATACCAAGTCGATTAATTTATTTAGTCCTTAAGGGACCTTCTATATAAAGTTATTACGTTAGTTATTACCATATCAATATTAAAATTCTTTACGTTTTAAATAAATAGATCGACTTGGCCAGCAGCATTATGTATAAATTGTATGATACATTATGTTTTCATGCGATGGCCAAGTCGATCCATTTATTTAAAACGTAAAGAATTTTTAATATTGATATGGTAATAACTATTTTTTTACAGGATGTTTTTGATGGGATATTTATTACACGACATTTTTTATAAGAGAATTACCATTGAAAACATTATTTTTGTACACTGAGCTTGAAAACAATAAAGTGAGTCACGCCGCGCGCGGCAAAACATGTTTCACCACAAAACACCTGGCATCCAACCCCCGCCGGTTTCTTTTGTTTTGTCACCAATGCGCCGACGAGACGTACTCCCGCGCATCCCATTCCGCTCGTAGTTTACGAAAAATCGTAGCTACAAGAAGATAGCATATGAGTGCCCAAACGTAAGGAGACTTTTTAGGAAAAAATAATTAAGATTTACTCTGTCATTTATCATTAATAGTTTTCGGTTCCATGCAAGCGTGACCTTTCGTGTGTTTAAATAGGTAATCCGACTAAAAATACACGCTGCTAATGTGGCGTATGTAGGTAGTCAGTTGTTTTTTTAATAAGTTTTATATAAGAGAAAACCTTTCCGAAACGAAAGAAAACTAGAGAACCAAACTCTCTTCATCCAACTCCCAAATTAGACTAGAATGATATAGAATTCCTTACAACTAGTTCAATTTCCAAATAGCCAATACTAAAATTACAACAGAAATTCAAACGTATAAATAAAAACGTTACAAAGTATAAAATGAATTAAAAATAATAAAATACATCCCAACGGCAAACTAAGAGAACGCAATAAAATGAGAATGCTGCAAGAAAAAACTCCAATCCGCGACTTAATTACTGTCGTTATGGAAGCTGAAATTAATTAAAAAGATAGAAACGCGACGCAACAGCGCCTTATTGTCTGCCATTCAAAACACACGCCCACTCGGCTCCAAACAAGTTAATTTAACTGTGAAATTACTTCATAACTAGTCAAATTAGTACGTCGCAAAGACAGCAACGACGACGGCGTCCAATCATGCGAAATATGGTGCAAGAATCACAACAAAATGGAAATATTGTGCAATATCTGTCCAAGCTGTCCGACTGTGGAATTCACTTCCAGTTGAGTTGCGACTGGCTGAAACACTGTCATCATTTAAAAGAAAGGTCAAACTACATTTCCTCTCACAACAAGATTGTAGCTGAGATAATTTGTCCATTCTTATTTTGGTATATTTTTAGGATAGGTATATAGTATGTTTATGTATATGTATGTATAATAAGTATGTTCGTATATTGTGTATGTATGTATGTATGTATATATATATATACCGGGTATATCAAGACTGCTACCGAAAATGAAGCCGGGTGATAGTTTAAGCGACTTCAGACACAATGCAACAGAAAAAGTTGCAAAAAAAAAGCGACAATTTTTTTTTATTATTTTTTTATGACCATATTTGGGTTGTATATACATTTTTTCCTAAATAATAGTGTATACCCTTTTATTTATAAGGAATCTAAGGTATACAAGAGTTTAAATTATTATTTTAGCAAAAACTATGGATTTACCACCCAAAAATGACGATATTTAAAAAATCATAAAAAATAATTGTCGCGTTTCTATGCGAAATTTTTAATTGCATTGTGTTTGTAGCCACTAAAACTACCACCCGGCTTCGTTTTCGGTAGTAGTCTTGAGATACCCGGTATTTATATGTATTATTAGTGTGATTATGTTTATTTTTAATTATTAATTGTAGATTATTATTATTTATATTATTATTATTGCCTGTAAGAAATTACCTAGTGTGATAAGGCCGCCACTTGTACTATTATTTTTATTGTGTAATATCTTTTTAGTATTTCTGTACAGTGCAAAAAAGGATTAAATAAATAAATAAATAAAATATCAATATGATCTTTAAACGTATGATCTTGTACAATATATTTTGAATGTTTTACAGCTGTGTAAGAAAGGCTCAAGAAACTCCTTTAGTTAATCCGCTAGCGTAGGTAATTTGCGACTTACTTTAGTTAACACTAAAAATCACTATAGTTGACACAATAAATAAATAATAAAAAACAGTCACAAACGTAGCCCTGACCACTCTCATTCACTACCTACCGACCTATCCGAAGATACGTCATTTCCTTAGCGAAATCAAATATTTGTGTAGATCGCCGGCACTGGCACAGTTGATAGCCAATCAGAATAAATCACGTTTGCACCTCGCCGTACCAGCTGTAACGCAATAATCCACTCCAAGCTGAGAAACTCACAGAAACATACAATTGGATTTATACAGGTGCATTTGTCAAGTGGGCGTGGATGACCAATAATACTGAAAGGATACCCGATTTTGATGACGACGAAAAATACATCCTTGTATTTATGATAAATTAATATTGTTAACTAAGAAACCAAACGGTGGATTTCAAAAAATACACATGCTTTATTGTTATAGTGTTCGATAATTTTTGCCAATAAGGTCATATTCCGTAAAATAATGACATACGAAAAATTTAAAGACAGGGCTCATTTTTGGCAAGATTTTTTTTTCTTCCGTTACCTTAACACCTAGAGTGGAGGCCACGTACAGGCAAGCGCATAGTCGGACACCTACAAGGTGGAAGGACAACCTGGCTAAGGATGCATGAAGTCGCTGGATGCAGGCCGCGTCCAACAGGTCGATGTGGAATACCTTGGGGTAGGCCTATTTTCAGCAATGGACTGCCTGTGGCTGAGATGATGATGATGATGATAACCTTAACACCTAGCCTCCCTGTATTCTACTGCTTCTATCAAGTAAAAGTTTAGTAACCAGTGTTCCATACTAAATTAAGAAATTTATAAAACCCCTTTTCTCCCCACATCTTTTTTCCTTCCTATTCTCCAATAATTTAAGAGACCGAAAACTAGAAACCAAGTGTTATAAAGATTCAAAGGTAGCAATGATCCACTCTCTGATGATATCTTTGCTCTTTTATCACACCTATGCAATAAAAAATGTACGTCATTAGAACATGCTACGCGCTGTTCGTAGCAACTGCTACACTCTGTATTTTCATGAAAAAACAAGCGCGTAATTCAACATGCAGTATGGCGACCGTTTCGCTACGGGATGCATATTGTTTCACTCTATTTGTTTGGAATGTGAGCGGAGCGGAATGTAAAACTTTGATTGTTGTATGCTACGATACTTGTTTCGTAGCATATGCATCTTTGTCGGGTAATAGAATAAATTATGTTCAATAATAAAAGTTTTATTTGACTACGGAAATTGGAACATGCAACTGTTTGTTTGTATTAAATGTTTGAGTCACGTTTGATTTCTTAAATATGTTTTTTTTTAATTTACGTAATTTTTAAACTTTATGCTCGATAACGTAGGCACAGATATTAATAGCGATAATCGAAATTCAAACATTTTTCTATCCCAAGATGTAAGGGAAAACGAGCCTAAAATCACATCAAATCACATGAGATTCTCCACATCGAAAATCTCATCCACAGTGAATTGTCCGACCTGGAAATCAAACGCAGGTCGTCACGATTATCAATCTGAACATGCTGCCACTACACACACTAATTCTCATTTGAACAACTCCATATAAAACATTTTTCGATTGCCAAACGCTGACGCTGATAGATATTTGGGCCTCTCCGATCGATCACGAAAACAAGACCCCAATGAAAAATTAACTTCCAACAAAAAGCGTCTACCTGCGATATTTCCTCAAACAAGTCTACCGCAGTCAATATTTGTTTAGGGCCGAGCAAATATAAATTTAACTAGCACACACGGTGAGAAAATACCGCGCTCCGTCTGTCTCCAAGAAAAATAACGTGAAACGTTCACCCCGACTTTACTTGGGAGTTTGAAGTTTACCGATGTGATGTTTATCGATGACGTTGCGTTTGTACTTGCATTTATACAGGGTGTATACAGACTGCGACCAAAAACGATGACAGGTAGTAGTTTTATTGACTACAGATTTGTCTACTAAAAAACTATAAATTTCGCGGATAATAGTAATGAATTTTCAACATCAAGTGAACTATATTTGTTTATTACGATTGACAAGAGATGGTTATCTCTATACGGTTGTCTTTATGTCGTATTTACATATATACACAAACTCAAGCACGGGACTCGAACCCAAGACTTCAGCATTTCATTCGTAAAACAACTGCGAACCGAGGCACTCAAAGCTGTATCGACCTATACAATACCGTCTATACACAGACAAACCGAACCGCCTATACACAATTGTACTACAATTTTCATTGTTTTCTGATTGTAACTAGTTCCTTTTTTATGTGCAATAAAGTGTACATATAAAACCATTTGTGCTTGTTACACAAAACACTTTGACAACAAAAAATTATAAGAAAAATAAAATTATCCTAGTATAGAATGAAGCGCATAAAGCAGTATCACAAAAGACAAGATTCTTCAAAGAATATATTTTATAGCAAAGCGCACGCATTGCGACGGAATGTACAATGGTACAAAATCGATATGCAATGCATTATTCAGGAGAACACGTACCACAGACAATAAGGGTGAGGAAACTGTTGCATGAAATGCATCGGCCATTTTCATATTTAATGCCAGTAAAAAATCACTCGAGATTAGTCTTTACAATTGCTTCTATCAAAAGAACTTGATTTCATATCGACAGCCATTATCTATGAATAGTAAATAGAACTGTAATAAAGAAATAAAATCAACAGTCACATACATAGTTTGTAAGTCTTTTTTTTACTGAACGGTGAGTCGAGCATGCCGTACGCATGATGGTAAGCGACATGATCATGAACAGTAGTAAAACCAAACAAACCTTAAACCTACAAACCAATACTTGGCATTCCACTGCGCTCGCCAACCTGAGACATAAGATATTGTGTCGTGATTATGAGGAACTTTTAATCTCACCCAGACCCCAAAAGAAATATTTGGCATCAGAAACATTTGTATCGGTTCAGGAATGGAACCCGCGGCTACTCATTTCACAATCAGTCTAACCAACTGTAGTACGGAGGCTGTCAAATAGAAAAATACTAGAAACGCATATTAATAAATTGGAAGGTATACGCGAAAGGATAGGCAGAAGATCTACCAGAATCACAAAAAGCGTGCCCAGTTTTCATCCTAAAATAAAGGGTAAATACATCACCATATTTTCAGGCACAAATTCTATTTCCAGATGACACGTACGTTATTTTTTTTATTCGACAATTGAAAATCTCCATCCTTGTAATCAAACTGCTGGGTTCACAGCTTATATTTATGTGTACCACAAGAAGACTAGGTAACGAGTAAGTTATATTTTTTCTTTATATTTAGCTCCTAGGCCGTGTGAGTGACAATTTGCACGATATTGCCCACAGAAACACGAAAATCGTATTCAAATTGGTCTGTTTCCTCGACGTTTGGGGCGCACGCGACGCCGACATCTGCCGATGCGGTGACGAAATTCACAAGCAATATTGGAGCTGTTATTCTTGTAACTGCCACTTGAATGCCTCATAAATTGGAATGTATTGACACGGTAGAAATATTAGGTCGAATACATTGTTTAAAGTGTTTGGTTAAATGAATCTTGTGTTCTGGGACGGAATTAAAAAAAACAATATGTATATTAAGACAACATGGGGTTAAATGGATACAATTTTCACTAATAATTATTTTTTAACTTCTTTTATATTGGTGTGATAAAGTGTCATCAGAATACCGTATGATAAGCGCAGTGCGGACCAGATGCATAGATCCTGTATCTGTATCAGCCCATATACGTCCCACTGCAGGGCACGGGCCTCCCCTACAATCGACAGTACGATTGAGAGTGGTTAGGCCATATAGTCCACCACGCTGGCCTAGTGCGGGTTGGCGAACTTACATACCATAGAAATTCTTATAAATCGCTATGGTATGCAAGTTTCCTCACGATGTTTTCCTTCACCGTTTTTAGTGCGTGGTGATTGACTATCAATACACACATGACTCCGAAAAGTCAGAGGTGTGCCCTGGGATTCGAACCCGCGACCACCGTGAACATGTTGGCAGTCGCGTCTAGTCCGTTTACCAACAGGCCACCACGCACTTAATCCATCCATCACTGTTGAAATAACTGGCCTATTGAAACCATTCAGTCGATTTTCTTGAATCTGAATATATGGGCTACATTCGCCGCATGATAAACTTGCATTACACTATTAATTAGGTCCTGCCATTATACAAGGAAGTTACTATCTAGATAGTTATAAATGCATATTAAATTAAAGGTTGTTTATAAGAGTATTTAAAATCTAATCAAAACATCCTGTAAAAAATACCGAGTCTCGCAGCTCAGTTTTTCTACCGCAAAAAGTTGTGAGATCCATATAATACCAAGTCAGTTAATTTGTTTAGTCCTTGCTTAAGGGACCTTTTGTATAAAGTTATCATCTAAGTCATTGTCATATCAATATTAAAAATCCTTTACGTTTTAAATAAATAGATCGACTTGGCCATCGCATGAAAACATAATGTATCGTACAATCAATTTATAATGCTGCTGATTTATATTTTCATTCACATGCTTAATGTATGCATTATTAAGTGTAGAAATCGGTCATTCGCTAATTCTCGATAAGTCGAGTTTAAGCTTGGATGTATCATTTAGTTATTTTTATGAAATGTCGTCAGTCATCGCAATAACATGTGCCGATAAAAACAACACATTTTACTGAATCTGTCTTATCTAGAATCGATAATATTGTGATCCCCCGCTAAGTTTTATTGTTTGTTATTTATTTAAACACGAACTTGTCGTTTCTGATGGAACATATGAATTCAAAATCGTTCTTTATTCAAAAAGTCTTCCATAAATGTCTTGAGGCAGGCCTCCAAATATTTGCATCGTACTTATCGGACGCATTGCATCCAACGAATCGTAGTATTCTTAACCTAACCTTTCATACATATGATAAAACATAAAAATAATATTTCTCATATAAAACCTTAGGATTGACGGCGTATATTAAAGAGACGAATAATATGAGTTAGCTCATACGGGAGCGAAGAGGAAAACAATTGATAAAAACATCTATTGACCTGTTTGCTTTACGCCGTGGAAGTTGGACGGAGCTCGTAAAATACCCTACTTCTAGGTGATTTCATTACACGGGATGGGAATAACATCGCTTTGATCAAATATGGGATGTGTGTGACATGCCAGCCCCTATTGGAGGTAAAGGCATTACACGTAGAAGGTATACGAGATATTGGCCAAATGGGATAATAGAGGTATAGGGTTTTGTGCTATACTTATTTTTTATATTTAGTTAATATTTTTTTAGTTATTACATGCGGCCCAACTCAGGTTTACCAGGGTGCAATTTTAAACATCACAACACAAACAAAAAAAAGTAATCTAGACCTTGCACTTGTACGAGTATTCATGAAAAGGTGGGTTACCTATTCATTAAAACTGTATACTGGTAACTATGTACTGTCGTATATAAAAATTATATATTATAGTATATAAATAATATAAAAATTATATTACTGGGAGTAGGTCTCTCATATGTGAGAGGCCGCCTGCGTAGGTACCACCTAAATATCTATTTCCGCCGCCAAACAGCTCAGTTCATGAACAGAAGCAAAACCAAACAACGTCTTGAATTACAAAGCAATTCTAGGCATTCCACTGCATCGCCATCCTGAGTCATAAGAAGTTAAGTTTCAATATTTCCAGTAGTTACTCTGGCTACAGTTTCCTTTATTCCGAAACACAACAGTGTATTTACACTGCTGCTTGGCTGGAGAAATAGACAATGCGGTGGTACCTACCCAGGCGATCTCTTAACATATGAATGACCTGCCACCAGTTAAAATAGCCTCCCAAAAGCATGATATCTAATCACAAAAATGTAACCAACTTAATTTATCTTAATAGACGAAAATTCCTGTTATATATTAGATATTATGTTAATTAGATGATAAACATAATCGATAATAGTTTTGGCGATATTTTTATATTATCTTATCTAACTATGTTGTCAAATAAGTTTCGATGAAGTCACTGACAGATTGGTGACAATAGTCATACCTATACCGCTTTGCTACGGAAGGAAGTGGACAAAAATATTTCCAACTCCTCCGATTATTTACTTCCTGCGGGTTAAAGACAAGCTCGACATTCCCAGAGAATTGCTGAGCTTCAATGTTCGGTGTCATTAAAACGCGTGCCACTGTTGAACTGTCTCCAAGAAATAAACCTTTCATCATCATCATCATATCGGCCACAGGAAGTCCACTGCTGAACAAAGGCCCTCCCCAAGGATCTCTACAACGACCTGTTGGAAGCGGCCTGCATCCAGTGACTTCCTGCAACCTTAGCCAGATCGTCCGTCCACCTTGTAGGTGGGCGTCCGACATTTCACTTGCCTGTACGTGGCCTCCACTCAAGAACCTTTCGGCCCCAACGGCAATCGGTTCTACAAGCTGTGCCCGGCCCACTGCCTCTTCAACTTGCCAATCCTATGTATATATCCTATATGACCAATATACCTTTACTAGGCCTTAATTCAATTTCGCTATTTTTAATTTCTGTAGAAAGATTTCCATTTTATCTCGACGACTGGTGGCTCAAGTTAGACGTCCACATTTTAGCCTCGTAGGTATAGGACGCATCCCATCAGCATCAGAATTGCCGACGAGCAGATTCGTGCGATCCGTACGATGCAGATCAGTGGATGAACTTGAATGAATTCATATGCAAAGAATAATACGATATCAAACAAACCGTAGTAGCGATGTATATCTGAATACGTTACACGGACATTACGAATATATGTAAGCGTGACTTTGACGGGAATACCGGTAGTATTCCCGTCAAAGGCACGCTCCCACTTTCTCACATCCTCACCACTCGAATAACTTCAAACAGTTAAAAGTGTGTTCCTTGGCCTCAATCCCTAATCTCAGATTTTAAATTCGGTCTGTTTATATATTTCTGTTATACACAATGTTATGAATATACCGGGTATCTCAAGACTGCTACCGAAAACGAAGCCGGGTGGTAGTTTAAGCGACTCCAGACAAAATGCAACAGAAAAAGTTGCAAAAAAAAGCGACAGTTTTTTTTGTTTTTTTTTTTCTTGGGCCCTATTTGGGCGGTAAATACATTTTTTCCTGAAATAATAGTGTATACCCTTCTATTTATAAATACTCTAAGGTATAAAAGACTTTATTATTCTAGCAAAAACTATGGATTTACCACCCAAAAATGACGATATTCAAAAAATCATAAAAAATAATTGTCGCGTTTCTATGCAAAAGTTTTAATTGCATTGTGTTTGTAGCTACTAAAACTACCACCCGGCTTCGTTTTCGGTAGCAGTCTTGAGATACCCGGTATATGTTACAATTTACGAATATTTTTTATTCCCTTAAGTGGCAAGTCTAACTATAAAATCCAACTTCGCAATTATAACACTATGGGTTTAAAAGAAAACCCTCTGGATTCGGAATTTTATACTATCACATCTCATCTATCTGTATCAGCCCATATAAGTCTTACTGCAGGGCTCGGACCTCCTCTACAATCGAGAGTACGATTGACAGTGGTTATATGGAAGTGCGTGGTGGCCTGTTAGTAAACGGACTAGACGCGGCTGCCAACATGTTCACGGTGATCGCGGGTTCGAATCCCAGGGCACATCTCGGACTTTTCGGAGTCATGTGTGTATTGATAGTCAATCACCACGCACTAAAACGGTGAAAGAAAACATCGTGATAAAACCTGCATACCATAGCGATTTATAAGAATTTCTATGGTATGTAAGTCTGCCAACCCGCACTAGGCCAGCGTGGTGGGCTATATGCCCTAACTACTCTCAATTGTATTCTCGATTGTAGAGTAGGCCCGTGCCCTGCAGTGGGACGTATATGGGCTGATACATACATACATACATATACATCTCATCTATACGCAACAAAATATAGTATTTCTCCATAGCCCTTTTCTTTATCACAAAATATTGATACGTCTCTACAGGCTATGTTTACTACCGTCATACTGGAACAAACAGCGTCCAATATTGGCAAGTTGGCCCAAACGTAACATAAAGAGGAAGCTTTACGATTTACCTACACGGCGCGTTTATGGGTCACGCTCTCGTTTCCAAGGAAAACTTTAATAAGGAAGTGAATTGTACTTGCTAATTGTACTTCTTTTGTGTATTATGCGAATAAAAAGCAATGTAATGGACTAAAAGTAAATGATAACTTTTGATTAGATCTTTCAGGGATAGTAATGCTAAAATGGAATAAATTCGAAACGGTATGATTTGTAATTTTATTTAATCTTAGTAGTGTATCTTATCCTATGAAATTTTCTTATCAGCCTTTCTCTTTCTCTCTTTTTTCAGCAACAAAAAGTAATAATAGGTCTAATGTCGGCCTACAATTTTATTACGTTACCAATTATTTTAATTATAATAGATTATAATGAATTACAACCATAAATGGCACTGTCACATGATTTTAGCTCATGCCTAGACAAGCGACATCAATGCCACTGGTTTGCCGAGCTTATTTTCGTCTCAATATGTGTTAAAAAGTGAAGCGAACAACTTATATAACAGTTTGAAAATTTTTACACACTAAACAATTTGCTCAATTTGGTAATTGGACTTAGGACTGTGCAATCATAAACCACGCACATTGCCATAATTTCATAAACTGAACCTTTTTTGCACTTTCATTAAAGTGGACTCATACACAGGTTAATAAAAATTCACGTCGAACATTTCACACAAAGATTAAATATGGACGCGACGGAATCTCCCAATATCGCCTTTATAATAACAAAGCACTTTGCTAGTAATAAATCCGCTTTGTAGACAGACTCTGCGTTCCCGTGGATCGTAATAAATTCACGAACGTTAGGGATGATCGATCTCTTACGTGGAATACATCGATGACTTGTATCGATTATGTAATCTGTCATGCGGAGTTTTAGGAGCATAACAATGCTGATAGCTCTTGGAATTGAATAACGGGGTAAATTACAATTGTGCATGTAGAAACTTCGGAGGATATGGTGGGGACATTTTTCTGTTTTCTTTTACATGCGTTGATTAAAACTGATACGACAAAGTGCCTACATTAGGCCTAAGTCCCGACTATACCTGACTATCGCCAACAGAATTTAATCGATGCGATTATTACGACCTGCTCAACACCATGCACAACAACATCACGATGCAGGCCGCTTCTAATAGGTCGATGTGGAGATCCTTGGGGGAGGCCTATGTTCAGCAGTGGACTTCCTGTGGCTGAAGAAAGAGAGTCTACATTTCCACAATCAACACACTGTATCTGAAGATATATACTTCGACACTAATCATTATTTTTCTACTATATCGATCATTTCAATTCGTCTGTCTCATCACTAAACAACAGACAGCAATTCATAGAAAACCGAGTCCAAGGAATGGCCGCACAGTCCCGTGCCTTCGACGTTCATTTAAATGAATATTGGACCGATGGATTTCCTTTTAATTGGAATTAGTAAGCTTCAATTTGAAAGGAAATATTTAATTTCGCTTCATTTACACACTGTAGATAATTAAAACTGTTATTTTACGATGTATTGAGTGCACTCCGAACTGCGGCTGTATAAAATGGTATCGTTTCTATATTCTTGGTTTTAAAATACATTGTATGTGTATATACACATATTATATTTTAAAGTACTATCACTCATGGAATTAGTAATAGTTAAATAAATAAAAAAATATAAATGCACCACGATTTGATTTTGTACAACGACATAACTCCCGTTCTAAAGAATTAATAAAAGTAAAATATTTGTAAATAAACCCTTAATTCAATTTAAATTACCCGTGCATTTCTTAGAATTTATACAATATTATCTGTGGCAACAACAATTTGCTTTAGGATCTGTAATACATGCTTTGTAGAATAAAACCATAAAATGTTAACAGGTTATTAGAAATATTTGATATTGTAATCGGGAAAATATAAATTGAGGCAACAGCTTTAAGTTGTTTCTTTTTACAGGTTTGTCATTCATTAGTAATTTGTATAAAAGTGTAGTGTTAAATTGTAGTTAAGTTAAAGACATTTGTAAAATTGTGTCTTGTTACAAAATAAAAAAGAGTGTGTGTACTCATGTACACGCGTTAGAAGTTATACTTCTTTGGCGTATAGAAAAAAAATATTACGCCATTACTTTTTGTTAGTAATAAAGAGATGAAATATAAATTTTCATAGAAAAACACTCACACTCACATACACAATTAATGTAGTAATAATTATATTTGACTGGTTTCTCAAGACACAGGCAACGCCTAATTTGAGAATCCCTGCAATATTCTCCATAATTACATAAAATTGTTATTCAGTTCAGTTCAGTTTTTATTTTTATGTGTTATTTTATTAAAGATTTTTCATTTTCAAGTGACAGTCTATCTTGAAAAGAAGAAAATCTTCTTACGTGTGAATATTATTTATTTAATTGTCTCTATTTATGTAGCTTGATATATTCTTCTTAGTTCACATAAAATAAATTTCTGAACGCATGCATTAATATTTGACAACCAATTTAAATGTCAACCACTTTTCATTTCTGTCATTAATTTACATCTTTAAAATCTAAAATACGCCATTAATCGAATATTGTGGATATATGTTGTCGATTCGAAACCTTTATTTAAATACGTTATTTAATTTGAGAGAAGAGTTTACCGTATCGACTGTATGAACATTAAATGTTTGACAGTAACAAACCCATGAACATTTTGTATGGCAAAATGTTTTTTCCTTTATTATATACTTTCGTCAATTTAATCGAGATAAAAACTATCTCGCCCTTTAAGTTGGAACAAATAACACATATCTACAAAATTTCATTATAATCAGTTGAGTGGTTTAGGAGCCCATCGCGTACAAACAACGTGACACGTTACGATGCGCGCGCACACCGATTGCGACAACATGAAGTTAGTTCTAATGCCACTTAGAACTAACTTCATGTTGTCGCTATCGGTGTGCGCGCGCATCGTAAAAATTCACTCTCATCATTTTTCTCCATCGCGCCAAAAGAAGTATAACTTCAAAAATTGGCTATTTTTATTTCATTAAACAACATTAATATGGAAATATATTCCATACGCAACACAGAAAGTCACTACCCATGAAACAAACCCAAGTTGCCTACATGAAAAACATTTCCATGCGCAATATTTCATAACAAAATCCCGAGACCAGCTCCACTGCAAAAACACCTACGAAATAATAAAATGGCCGACAAGGGGTTGCACTCAGAGCTTGTGCGGGAGACATAATATGGTAACATTATACAATAAATTGCAGCCGAGACGTGCGAGACAAATTTATGGAGTTTTGTATTACGCTAATATGTATGTTTTTAAAGTTATTTTACTGACAATCTCGTCCACAATGTAAACGAGTGTTTCGTTTGGGTTAAATAAATACTGGAAACACCATAATAACTACCCTCTGATCGGACTCTCTTTCATGTAATTACTCATCCTTTTATATCGGCCACGCATCCACTTTCTCATGTGTTAGGAGTATGCAAGGACATCGATAATAACATTCCATTACAAAATTATCTAACTCCGTTGTGACTCATAAAACTATAAATACAGAAAAGTTAAAATTTGCGTAAATAATATCACCAACTATAAAAAACCAAATTTATAAATAATGTCACCAACTAGATATCTACTAGTCGATATAAAGTAGTATGCTTTCCCGCTTATTCTTCTTCTTATGCGCTAATATAATCAAATAACCTCACACGTTAAATCATAAAACATAATGCCCCTCTCAGACATGCATAACGTGCTAAGCCATAATGATAACGCCCCCATAAAGCCTCTCACTCCGGCCCTGCGCACTCGGCACTGCAGGTTCACTGACGCCCAAAGTGTGGGAGCTACGGACGGTTCATCCAAAATTTTAATTAAATAGTCAATCGTTTCCAATATTCAGAGTTTTGTATTTTTTATCCGCCCAACAGTTATCGTGATATAATATTTTATCATATTTCTGTATTAATCAAATACACAGCTAACACGAAGCTTGTTGGAATTCCATTAATACGATTTGCTAACAATAAACGGTTTGAAGCTTTTTGTCCATAGATGTAGGGTTTCATACGCTTTATAGGTTCTCTTTTAAAGGTTTATCTTCTATCGCATTGGTTTGAAGATTACTTTTTGAAATATTTTACAATTATCCTACCCGAATGTGAATTTTAAATTTCCTCGGTAATTATTATTTTTCCTATAATTTTCTAACATTATTTAAAGGGTTCAACACTGTCGGCTGACTAACTAGCCGTATATGCATACTTGGTAATCCTTATTAAATATATTATATTTTGTCCCTATTACAATGTCATCACATAAAAAGAAGTCCAATTATTTATCAAAACAACAAGGTAATAATTATATGGAATATTATATGGAATACTTTTGTGAAAGAAATAATGTCTACACAATAACTTCAAGTCATTGATTATTATTTAGTCATTTATCATTTCAAATTGATGAATTTAAATTATACTTTTGTAAACAATTGCACCGTGGTCAATACAAAAACAAATCAAACCCGCATTCCGAACGTACAAAACTATTTCTAATCGAGAAGTCAATGGATCAATATCCGCGTGAGGGATGGATGTATCGGATGTTCCACTCTTTTATGTCAGCAGAAGCAATATGCTTGGGCTAATAAATTGTCTGTGGTCGTAAACAACTACTGTTTGAGACGGGGCAGGATTTGGTGGGTGGTTGTGGGCATCAAGCCCCCTGTTTGCTGTGATAAATTATAGTTAAAAAAAACTGTTTGCTATTTTATGAAATCTTTATTGTGGTAAAATGAAAATTTTTATTGTAGAAAATCTTTTTATACGGAGTAAGCGGTCTAATTCTTTTATTTTCATTCTTTATTTATTCTAATTCTTTTCTGTGGAGTTCCTAAATTTTGGGATACAAAATGACACATAAAATGTGATATTTATGAACCAGACTTGAGTTTATGCAGAGTTGTAACTGGTCTTATTATTTTCTTTTTAGTTCCTAAATTATATGATTGAAAATGCCACGCACTATATATATCGCAGTCTGTTATATTTACGAATCAACACTTGAGTTTACACTTATAAATAGCCCCCAATACAATTTTGCAGTATCAGAAGTTCTAAATACGAGCCGATCGAAACAATGAAACTCTTTTGTAACTTATACCGTTGTTGATATTAGTTTATACCAGCCTCAGTAGCGAGATGAATCCTCAATCCATCCACGTACTGAGATAAACCGAGCTCCGTTATCATGTTCACGTCCCGACGCCACGACACGTGCCGTATAAACCAATGTTAATAACCAGGATATTGATTAAGTTCGAAACTGAAGGTAGCGCTAATGTTGTTTGGATAATATAGAAATGATTTAGAAATATTTATGGCTTTTAAATAAAGATTTACATCTAAAACAACAAAATCAGTCAAATTGAAAAATGTTTTTTGATATTAAGGTAGTAAAAACTTAATACTAGTAAGATCGGTCAAATTAGCCAAAAAAAGGGACCCTTACATTAATTCACAATAAGCTAAAAACTTACAGGCACGTAACGGATTTCAATCTAACGGGATATTGAAAAGTCCTCATTGATCCCATGTGGACAAAACAAATGTGCGAACACAAAAGTCGCAAAAATGGGCCAATCTCTAATTTATATTTTGACTGTGCCATATTGTATAGTTTATTGTACTATAACAACCAATATCCATACAATAACCAAACGACTATGCAAATGACCAATCTAGTGACTGAAGTTTTCGTCAAAATGGAACAATATCCGTGGAGCGTAGATCGTTCGATACCGTAGCGCTTCCGTAGGACAGACGTAACTCGTAGCCGGTACCGCGGCTACGGATTCGTAGACAATCCACTGGTGATTGAGTGAATATCGGCGACTGAATTCACATTGCCTAATATTCCCAAAATAGGAATTTCAAACGACATTTCGTAGCTTTGTTTAGAATTTAGTATCCAATAAGTGTATTGGTCATGTTAATAAAATGCACATTTTATTTTTCGTTTCGATTTATTTTATATCCAATTCCGATACTCGATATGCTATGAATGCCATTTTATAGTGCACTTTCGGGTGATTACACCATTTTCAGAAAATGTAGTATTCTATATTCTGTATCAGCCCATATACGTCCCACTGCAGGGCACGGGCTTCTACTACAATCGAGAGTACGATTGAGAGTGGTTAGGCCATATAGTCCACCACGCTGGCCTAGTGCGGGTTGGCGGACTTGCATACCATAGAAATTTTTATAAATCGCTATGGTATGCAGGTTTCCTCACGATGTTTTCCTTCACCGTTTTAGTGCGTGGTGATTGACTATCAATACACACATGACTCCGAAAAGTCAGTGGTGTGCCCTGGGATTCGAACCCGCGACCACCGTGAACATGTTGGCAGTCGCGTCTAGTCCGTTTACCAACAGGCCACCACGCACTTTGAACTAATGAACCTGGTAACTTCTTGAACTATAAATTCGGAGTTTCAACGCCAACGATCAAATAACGCTGTATTTTTATCATCACGGAATATACGGCGGTTTATTGCTTTACTACTGAGAAATAAAGATTGAAAATATCGAGCGAACGGAATAGAAATTCATGGTTTGGTTGAAAAAGTAGGAATAAACAAATACTATTGCTCACCGTAAACCCATAGCCAATTTTAGTCAGATATTATTTTATAATTACCAATAATCCACATGAGATGAACTTACGTATGACGTCACAGGCCAGGTCGGCTAACCGGCACACTCTATTTTTATGATCTATTAATACAACGACCTACCGTGACGCATCTTCACGCAGATGCCCATCTGGGACAGTTAACTGTAACGTTTACGTCACTCGATGCATATTAACGTAACGTGGGTGTATACGTCATGAGGTGTCTTGGAAATTATTTATAATCTAGATGGCTTTCTTGGGAACGGAATGCATAAATAAATATAATAATAGTCACATACATAGTCCTGACCCCACACTAAGATCGAGTCTTGTGTCGTGGGTATCAGGAACTACGAGAGACTTTTCGGTCTCACAAACACCCAGACCCTAAACAAATACCACTGGTTTATACAAATATTTGTTTCAGTACGGGGATCGAACCCGCAACCTCTAATTTCATAGCCATAACAACTGCGGCACGGAGGCTGTCAAAATGCTGTAATGGGTGACGCGATTTAAATTTCAGAATATGAACTTCTGACGTATCGAAGCACTTATAATTAAAATTATCACTCGCTATAATTATCCCACAATTTTAATAGCTGCTCGAAATTGAATTTGTACCGTGTAATTTCGAAACGCGACACTATCATTACTAAATTAATTACATTAAATACGAGTTGAAATAATAAGGGATACCACAGGTTAACCGAAAACAAATTGTGGTCAGCGTATTATTGTAAACAAAACGTTTAAATTAAAGAATACATTTTAAAAAATCTCTATTCGGGGTTTTACATTGGTCGCTATTCGAGTGAATACGAATTACTAGCAATTTACATATCCCATTATAAATAATGAGACAAGACACTAATTTAGAAATTATCATTAAAATATTAGTCTTTTTATAAGTGGTAGAGTTACGCTGTAGCCATTCATGACTTAGCATGAATGGTCAGGCTCGTCCGGGGCGGTACACTATCTCACAGGAAATCGACGTGAAGCAATAGCTGTACTGTCGCGTTTCGTTTAATGAGTGAGATTGCTGGATGCCCAATAAATATAAATAAATAACATCCAACGTTCATATATACTATCCTGATCCCACACAAAGATCGGGTCTTGTGATGTGGGTAGCAGGAACTATGAGAGACGTTTCGGTTTCAGAAACACCCAAATATTTATAACATCAAAATAAACATTTGTGAGCCGCACAAATATTTATCTCGGTACGGGGATCGAACCTGCGGCCTCTCGTTTCACAGGCCGCGTATACCAGCCTGCGCCACGGAAGCTGTCGTATACCCGAATACCCCTTCCGTCTTCCCATCTTTTTTCCTTCCCGATCCCCTCGCGATTTAAAGGGCCTGTAACACATACATGATTCAAGAGTTATGGATGGTCATGGGCAGTGATTACTTACCATCAGTTGACCTGTTTGCTCGTTTGCCGAGCCTATGCAATAAAAACATATACGCCCAAATACTGGAACGCAACTAAATATAAATGGCGCTTAACTACGTTAATCCCGATTAAATGTACTGGCTAAGTGGGCCGTGTGCTGTTAAGAGCAACTTATTATTTGAATGGCTTTCCAGTATTCGGGCGATAGTCTCTAAACTATAAAACTGACTTAAAACACAAACTTTTTTTTTATTTCTATGAATGGCGAGACGAGCAAGCCTTTCGCCTGATGGTAAGCGATACGACCGCTCATGAACAGTAGCAAAATTCCACTGCGGTCGCCATCCTGAGACATAAGGTGTTAAGTCTCAATATGTCCAGTAGTTACTCTGGCTACAATGTCCTTCAATCCGAAACACAACAGTGAATTTACACTGCTATTTCACGAGAAAAATAGACATTGCGGTGGTACCTACCCAGATGACCTCTCACATATGAGGGACCTACCACCAGTGACTGTAAATAAAGTGGAAAATTTAGTATTTAATACACAACTTTAGGTAGGTATATAATTCATTATTACTCTTCATACTCTGATAGTCATCATAATTTATCCGGTTAATGAAATTCGGGTCGACAGATTTCATTATAAAGTTAACTCAGGTTGAACAGTTTTATAGCTTTGCTATCGAAATAGTTTAATGTGACAGTAAAATTATCCTGATGAGCGAAGCAAATTCGTTTCCAAACATAGGACAGGTTTTTATTACTTAGTTGTTTGCAAATTAAATCAGGCTTAGACGGGCAATAGTAGCAAAAAATATTTATAAAGTATATTATTTTTGCGTATCATAGGAAGCTTAAGACAATTTTCAGAAATATGGCAAATCAGAAACACCCTGAAAAGGTAAAAACGTATGAGAATATCAATGAACTCGATTTGAGTGAAAATAATATGCCAAACCAAAATATCTAAATTCTCTTAGATGAACAGCACTAACAGAATTGTATTTATTATGAAGAAATCTTAAGGTAACTACATATTTATCATTGGTAAAGGAAAACTCTGGTTCTGCCAAGTATATCATGGTTACAAAAATACCCCATCAAGTTTCTTGATGAAACGAACAGTCATGCAACTTCGCAATAAATCAATACATGTGACTAACAACAATAAGACTCATTTTTCCGTCAACTCCACATAAAAACAGCAATACCATTTGCATACATCTAACACGACGACGAGTAGGAAAACATGTCATATCGAAGTCACTGACCCATCTCCAAAACGCCACCGAAGCCAAACAATACAAATGCTAATGGCGAAATTACGAGCTGAGACGCTAAATTATTAGACTTTGGCTACAAGATTATTACCCTCGCGAGCATCCAACAACACACTTTCGCCTGTATAAGCTACATCGTTCGTAGATTGTAGTTCGATTTGCGCCAACTAAGGGGAACTAAACTGCCTCTTTTATTTATGGTGTCAAATTTCTGTGGCACAGATCGTTTCGCTGCGTGTTCGGAATTATAAATGTCTTTGTCTCTGATATTATCGAAACTGAAATATTACTTTAAGTCATTTGCGTACGGAATTGATTGTGCCTTCCACGTTATCTAAATTGGTTCTTATAATGATTACGAAATGATAGGTAACTATTTTATCACTCAAATAATAAAATATACCCTAAGGTCCAACCTTCTAGACAGTAAATGATATCTTTATAGAGCAGTAAGACCCTTATTATACCTACAAAGGTTACTACAAGCCAACACTGTCACCGAAAGGCACACATACATCAGTGTCGGTACACAACAAGTGAGTAATTGGGGTCATCGGGGTCGGTACCGCGGCAGGCGTGCACTTACCGAAGCCACCCGGGATGGTCTGTTACATCAGTATTGCAACCTTCTACCCATGAAATTAAACCGTTTAAACGGGCCTGTGAAACTGCGCCTATAAATTATTTATATGGGTGGCAGTCTTGTTAGATACAACAAAATCAAGCCCTGCAAAAACAGTAAAGATTACACACCCAAATTATATAAAACCTAGTCTATTTTAGATTCATAGTCTTTGGTAATACTCGCTACAGAGGCGGCATTTTAGTAAAATATATAATAGGTTTTGGACATTTTTATCCGTTGATAGTGGTATGTTCAATCCGTAAGTATAATATACATATAAAAATAGATGTAATAGACACGAAATTGATAATAAATTATCATGGCGACCAATAAAAATTATGACCATAAAAAATAATTATTTTAGGAGCGTCTTCGACATTTAAAAACGAAAAAATGAAAGCTAAAAATGGATGGGAAAAAGAAAAAAAAATACAAGCAAATATTTTATCGCAAACTTTGCCATAACGGGAATTGAAGACTGTACCGCCCTCACAAACACCGCTGCGACTTTTGTAAGGCACGCATTTTTATTATTCCTAGTATTAAAGATCAGCAGATCTCTGGAATGTCTAGCTTGTCTTTAACCCGCAACGAAATCAATCATAGAGCAAAATTAATAGGAGAAATTGAAAATATTTCGAGAATTGGATAGGGACAAATTATGCATATTTTTTATTTCTAGAGAAACAATTAGCGTCATTATAAGACTCACCAAGTATCTGTTCAAGCATCATTGCATCTCAAACCTATCTCACAGACGTTGCAATAATATATTGTGGACGGAATATTCTAACATGTGCAAAGTCCTACGAACCACAAAGGCAAGTTTAAGCTCTCGATTCCATTGTTAAGGAGCGTTTCAGGCTTACCGAGCCCAAAACATGACAGTCCCGTTGCTAAGCATAAGCATGAATGATTGGACCATTTGCAACCCGTTTGGAATACACGTTTATGTATGTATACAGTTTTAAAAACTGTTTTAGTCTCAGAATAAGACCTGATATTTGGAATGAAGAACTTCAACCCTCTGCATAACCGACAACCGAGAATATCCTACCTCGTATCCCCTGATATATTCAATAAACATTTATTATTTTATTACTTTGAATGGCGAGACGATCATGCCAAAAATGAAAATCGATTTATTTATAATAAGAATGCTCCTGGACAGTAGCAATATCAAAAAACACCATGCACTGCGCTTGCCATCCTGAGATATAACATTATAATCCCCAATATGTATGGAATACAACAGTGCAATTTAAAAAGACGGGTTGCACTCCGGGAGTGCCGGCAGAAGTGAAAATTTGATTATTAACGTTGAGCATGTTTGATATTTTGGAATGGTTAGGGAATAATTTTGCACCAATTGCTTTATCAGTATAAAAGTACTATCATTTATGTGGTAGAATACAATATTAATTTATTGCGCTATCGTACACAAACATGACAATTTATATTACATTAAAAATTTAACACTTTAAAACTATTACAATTATTTTACATTAAAAAGTTTATCTCTCCGAAAAATCAACTTTCATCCATAATTTCAACGACTTTTTCACCATCATCATGTTAGCCTATTTGAATTATATACTTTAATTTATTTGTTTAAAAACAGCACACCATTAAATATTAATTAGTTGAGGGTAAAAAAATAAACAATGTGATTGTAAAATGTATCAGATGTTTAAAAAAAAAAAATATATGTAATCAATTATTATATTATAAGAATATTGTAGTGCAATTCTAAATTAACAATATAGATTTGTCTGTATTAATTTAAGTGTAATAATATATCGTTTAATGTTATTCCTAATTATTCAGTAGTTCAACGATGACATAGATTCTTATTTTCGTAATGAGTAAAATAGATCCTACCCATCCGGTAACTTTACTTTGGTTATAATCATGGTCAGCACAGTCAGTCGTCGTTGAGCATTGAAACATTAAGAGTGAATTGTGGAACCAGTAATGTAAAGTAAAATCTGTGATTAAAGTGAATTAAACAAACGAACTGTGTTTAGAAGTATTACAATTCAGAAGCAGGGATAGCACCGAGGTTTTTTTTTTTTTTTTTTTATTATACTACCTTGGTGTGATCTTACGTCCACTTAACGAAACGAAGATGCCAAGTGACCGTTCCAAGAGTAGGCGAGCATCTAAGGGGAGCTATCGCAGCGTTGTGCTTGAGGGAATGTCACGGCGCAGTCGATCCCGGACGCGTGCTCGAGACCGGCGGAGTCGTCGATCACCAGCCGCGCGCACTCCAAGTACGCGTGAGGCGGAACGTGGCAGATCTAGAAGGTCGCGTTCTAAGCTGGATATTCAGGCAAGACACAGAAGCAGGTCAGTAATAACACCCCCACAACAACTGCTTACATCATACCCTCAAAAAAATGGTACTCGGAAAAATAGGCCAACGGATATAATTACCGGTAATAATCGCAGGAAACAAAGACAGCATAGATTAGAAACTCCTCGAAGCAAAGACAGGGCTAGGTCGCGAAGTCCAGTGCATAATAATTATAATTTACAAAGATCTCCACCAGGCACACCTCGACCCACATCTTTTAATACCGTCAATAGTGAAATATTAAATTGTTTAAAGGAATCCTTGCAAACGATATCTGCATTAAACCCTCAGAGCAAAGAAAAGTTCACATATAACAATGTAGTTCCGGAATTCGACCCGAAGGCCAAAAATCAAACAATTGATACATGGTTAAATAAGGTAAAGGAGTGTTCTGAGATATATGCATGGGACAGTAAACAGACGGCACACTATGCCCTTCCAAAATTAGTTGGTACGGCAAAAAAATGGTATGAAGGGCAACCATCGGTATTATTAACATGGGACCAATGGGTCGAAAAATTGAAATCCGCATTTCCGTCATACGAAAATTATGGTCATTTACTCACAGAAATGTTAGCAAAAAGGGCGAAATTCGGTGAAGATTTGGAAGAATATTATTATGAGAAATTAGTGGCTCTAAATTGGTGTGGTATTGTAGGTAGGAAGGCTGTTGACTGCATTATGTATGGAATAGATGATAGATCGGTGCGGTATGGAGCAGAGGCAGTGGGTTTTGAGGACACAGACAAATTGTTGGGTTACTTAAGAGGGGTAAAACATGAGCGATTTGATAAGTTTATTAAAAAACCTGTTCGCATTGTAACTGAAGCCTCGCGTAAGTTAGCAAAAAATGATTTAGGTAGGGTTGTGAAATGTTTTAATTGCCATGAAACCGGTCATGTCGTATCAGTTTGTAAAAAACCAATAGTCAAGTGTCAAAAATGTAAACGCATTGGACATGATGATCCTGAATGTAATCGGAATGTGTGGATGGATAAGGTTGAAATCCAAACATTATGACTAAATAAAATAATAGCTTACGTGATGTGGATGATAAATTTGTCAAGGCTGTGAAAGTTAACGATGTACCGTTAATGGGGTATGTGGATTTTGGTAGTCAATGCACTTTAATAAAAGAATCTGCTGCTACCAGCATTGTACCACGAAATGAATGGCAGGTGAATAATTTACCATCTCTCAAAGGTTTTGGTAACGCTTGTGTTAGTGCGTTAGGCAAAATTATGATCTCTTTAAAAATTGATAATGTGAAACTTGACGTAGAGGTAATTATTGTTCCTGACCATTATCTAAACCACGCTGTCCTTATTGGGCAAACTGCTACAGAACAGCCGCAGATCTGGGCTTTTAAATCTGACAAAGACTTAGTAATAACCGATAAACGCATAGAAGACGGTACATTATTAGTTTTAAAATCTTGCAAAGCGAATCAAATTGAAGGTCCTGCTTCAGTAATGGTATTTACGAAAAAAAAATATAGTGGTACTGCTGTTGTCGAAAACGGTCGCAGATTTAATTATGGTATAGAAATCGGTACTTACATTATTAATAATGGTATAGGTTATTTAACGGTTTTTAACAATGCTAATAAGTTACTTATATTTCATGAGGGCCAAATATTGGCTCGAGCTTGGGCTTGCAAGCAGTCTTTAATATCTCCCGATAATAGCATCCAAAGGGTTACTACGATACAAAATGTAAAAGATTCTGGAACAAAAATAATGCTTACATATAGTGATCTTAATGTGGAAGATAAACTAAATAATATCCAGAATGCTCAGTTACTGGACACCTTAAATAAGTATCGCGGTTGTTTTGCTAAAGACTTGTCAGAACTAGGGGTGACATCGGTTACTGAAATGGATATTCAATTAAGGGATGCGGAACCAGTTGTATATCGACCATATAGGCTGAGTCATTCAGAGCGTGAAGAAGTTAGAGTTATGGTTGAAGAGCTCTTAAAATACGACATCATAAGAGAATCTAGATCACCATATGCGAGTCCCATACTATTAGTTAAAAAGAAAACCGGGGATAAACGGTTATGCATAGATTATCGTGCCTTAAATAGGAAAACTATTAAACAACACTACCCATTACCCCGTATTGAAGATCAAATAGATCGATTAGCAGGAAATAATTATTTTTGCACCCTGGACTTGGCATGTGGTTACTACCAAATTCCTTTATCAGAGACAAGTAAAAGTAAGAGTGCTTTTATAACGCCCGATGGCCAATTTGAATTTAATAGGATGCCCTTTGGGCTAGCAAACGCTCCTGCAGTTTTTCAGCGAGCAATTAATTTAGTTTTAGGTAACTTACGTTTTGACAGTGCTTTGGCTTATATGGACGATATTTTGGTACCAAGTAAGACATTTGAAGAAGGCATCAAAAGATTAGAAATCATCTTACAAAGACTGAAAGATGCAGGCTTAACTTTAAAACCCCAAAAGTGTCATTTTTTTTCAAAATTACGTCGAATATCTAGGTTTTGAGGTATCCGGTGAAGGTGTTAGACCAGGGACTAAAAAGATAGAGTCTGTAAGAAACTATCCCAAGCCTAAAGACGTACACAATGTCAGGCAGTTTATTGGCCTTGCAAGTTTTTTTAGGCGTTTTATCAAAGGCTTCGGTGAGATGGCTCGACCACTAACGAAATTACTAAAGAAAAATTCTACTTGGATTTGGTCAACAGATCAAGATGAAGCATTTGATAAATTAAAAGAGGCACTTGTATCACGTCCTGTATTGGCCTTATACGACCCTAGTTTAGAGACACAAATACATACTGACGCTAGTAAGCAGGGCATAGGAAGCGTTTTACTTCAGAAACAACCTAATGGAGTTTTTAAACCTGTAGCCTATTACAGTAGACAGACCTCGCCTGAGGAGTCACACTTTTGCTCTTATGAGTTGGAAACTCTGGCTGTCATTGCCGCATTAGTCAAGTTCAGGTCGTATGTCCTTGGGTTGAATTTTACTATTGTAACGGACTGTAATTCTCTGAGAGCTACCTTCTTAAAACGAGACATGCTGCCAAGAGTAGCGCGATGGTGGAGCTTAATTCAGGAGTATAACTATAAATCGGGAAAGGGTATGGTTCACGTTGACGCCCTAAGTAGAAATCCTATCGTTGACAATCCAGGAGTTATTAAAGCTATTGAATCCCTTGATATTTTGACTATAACCGACGACTGGTTGACGACAGTACAGGAAGGAGATTCTGAAATACAACGTATCAAAAGTATACTTTCGAACAAAGAATTTGATGATTTAGTAGAGATACGTAAGAATTTTGTCCTCAAGCGCGACCGCGTATATAGAATCACAGACAATGGATTAAGATGGGTAGTGCCAAAGGGATGTAGGTGGCAGATACTTCAGAAAAATCATGATGACATAGGCCATTTTGCATTAGACAAAACATTAGATAAAATTAAGCAACATTATTGGTTTCCCCGCATGCGCAGGTTTATTCAGAAATATGTAAATGCTTGCCTTCAATGTGCACATAATAAATTACCGGCAGGTAGGAAACAAGGATTTTTGCATCCAATTCCTAAGGAAACAACACCTTTCCACACCATTCATATTGACCACGTGGGACCATTTGTGAAATCAAAAAGAAAAAATTGTTACATTTTAGTTATTATAGAGGCTTTTACTAAGTTCGTGGTTTTAAAGGCAGTAAAGAACACAAAAAGTACTTCTACAATTGCAGTTCTTAGAGACTATTTTGGTACGTTTGGTTTACCGAAACGATTGATTAGTGATAGAGGAACATCATTTACAAGTTTGAAATTTAAAACCTTTATATCGGAGTTAGGAGTACATCACATAAAGAATACGGTCGCCTCTCCAAGGGCTAACGGCCAAGTGGAAAGATATAATCGTACCATTTTAAATTCATTAGCTTCTCAAAATCATGGACACGACGAAAGATTATGGGATGAACAGTTATTACAGGTTCAATGGGGACTAAATAATACTATTAACAAAGGCACTGGTAAAACCCCGTCAGAAGTTTTGTTTGGTTTAAGGCTCACGGGAATTAATGAAGGTAACTTAACTTCGGAAATAAACGATGATATCATAGAAAATAATCCCGATGAAGACGAAACAAGCTCAGCGTCTAACAGATTAGATAGTATTAGGAAGGAAGTAGATAAGGTAACGAAAGAAAATCAAGAGAAACAAAAAAGTAGGTTCGATAAAAAAAGAAAAAGACCCATAGAATTCAATGTTGGAGATTTAGTTAGAATCGAGAGAACAGGACACACAGTAGGTAAAAGTAGAAAACTGCTGCCAAAATGTTCTGGGCCATATAGAATTATAAAAGTATTAGATCATGACAGATACGAGGTTGAAGACACTCCCATTACAAAAAAGGGAGTGACAAAATATAGGGGTATTTTCTCCACCGATAAAATACATCCTTGGATGTGTTTTAACAAAGATTTGAGTGAATCATCTAGTAGTGAAGAAGATAATGAATTATAATAGAATAAAATAGTATTACCTAATTGGGGAAATTATAAAATTGAATCACCTAAAACACTTATTACTCTTATCATACACGAAAGCTGTACACAATGTTGTAATGAACTGCTATGAGCGATCATTATTATTTTAGTGCAATGTGCACAAAATCATATCTTGACCTGCTATGAGCGATCATTATTGTGGAAGTGCAAAGTGCACATATTCTTATAATAAACTGCTATGAGCAATTATTATTATTGAAGTGCAATGTGCACAAAATCTTAAAATGAACTGCTATGAGCGATCATTATTTAATTAAATGCAATGTGCACAATATCTTATAATAAAGTGCTATGAGCGATTAATTAATTGAAATATAATGTTAACATAGTATTGTAATGAACTGCTATGAGCGATCATTACTATATACGTAAGTGCAAAGTGCACATAAACCTAGCATGGATTGCTATGAGCAAGTATCTATTATTTATTTAAATTATTATTATGTAATTATTACTTGCTTAGTATTATGTCAAATATTATGTTTTACTAAAATTGTACTTCTTGGGACAGTGTATGAACCAAAATGTCTAATAGTGTGCTTTACATATTTCAGAATAATTTAGTTTAACTTAATATTCTTATATGTTTTGTGACCCAAATTAAATAAACATTTTTTTTCTTTTCTTTCTCTTTCTTTTCGTGAGGACACGAACTCTCATCAGGATGGACGAATTGTTAGCCTATTTGAATTATATACTTTAATTTATTTGTTTAAAAACAGCACACCATTAAATATTAATTAGTTGAGGGTAAAAAAATAAACAATGTGATTGTAAAATGTATCAGATGTTTAAAAAAAAAAAAAAATATGTAATCAATTATTATATTATAAGAATATTGTAGTGCAATTCTAAATTAACAATATAGATTTGTCTGTATTAATTTAAGTGTAATAATATATCGTTTAATGTTATTCCTAATTATTCAGTAGTTCAACGATGACATAGATTCTTATTTTCGTAATGAGTAAAATAGATCCTACCCATCCGGTAACTTTACTTTGGTTATAATCATGGTCAGCACAGTCAGTCGTCGTTGAGCATTGAAACATTAAGAGTGAATTGTGGAACCAGTAATGTAAAGTAAAATCTGTGATTAAAGTGAATTAAACAAACGAACTGTGTTTAGAAGTATTACAATCATTACCAGAACTATCATCGCCAATCTCTAAAACTAATACGATAGGTTTATGGTAGCTGAAGTAAGAAACGAACAGTTTTGATTCGAACCTATTTAAATGTCTAATAAAGACCGCATCAATAGTAGTTTTGTATTTCGTTGTGCTAAGATTGCGATCATTCGACATAGTTAAACCAAATTCATTATTTAAAAATTCAATTAATAGTTGATTTTTATCGTCTGCGAAGTTTATGTTGAAATATCCACTCAAAATCATTGGCAATTCATCAAAGCTTTATAAACTGACAGCTAACTGACAGCTGTCTACTCTCCATCCGTCTTACGCTTTTCGTCTTACGATCAGGTCACGTGTCCTGACGCGAGTTTAAGATTTTATACCCATTACAGAAAAAGTGCTCAACGCCGCTAAAGAAGTTTTCACTTCAAAAATCTCGTTTAAATAAACATTCATTAATTACCATAGAGATTCTAAATACGTCACAAGAGACAAAAAACATCACAAAGCGAGTAACAGGCAAACAAGCGCTGTAAAACGAGATCTCATGAAAATTTTACACAGCCTGTAAACTTTACAGCGCGTTTGATGGAGCCTCGCCGAAACGCGCTCCTTGATGCTCCCGGCATGGGAGCGGGTAATAAAGGTGAATAAGGAATATCTACCTTATACGACTACATACCTTTGTATATACTGAATGAAAAAGAGGTATAGTCATCCCATCCATAGGAGTACGACTTCGTACATGAAAAATATTGAAAACGATTTTTTGGTTTATAGCGCTAAGAAATTATCGTGTAAGTAGTTTAAATGAAATTGTTAAATGGCGGTAGTGTGCCACTAAAGCAAGAAATGGATAAAATTATTAGAGGTCACGAAATATACACATTTTAAAATATTGACATAACAAATATGAAATTTCGGGCGTTTGCCTAGCTAGCAAAAATGTAGAGTTGCACATCTATCTCTGTATACCGGGTATCTCAAGACTGCTACCAAAAACGAAGCCGGGTGGTAGTTTTAGTGACAAACACAATGCAACTAAAAATTTCGCAAAGAAACGCGACAGTTATTTTTTATGATTTTTTAAATATCTTCATTTTTGGGTGGTAAACCCATAGCTTTTGCTAAAATAATAATTTAAACACTTTTATACCTTAGATTATTTATAAATAAAAGGGTATACACTAATATTTTAGGAAAAAATGTATTTACCACCCAAATATAGTCATAGGAAAAAAATGACAAAAAAAATTGTCGCTTTTTTTTCAACTTTTTCTGTTGCATTGTGTTTGAAGTCACTAAAACTACCACCCGGCTTCGTTTTCGGTAGCAGTCTTGATATACCCTGTATAATACTAATTTATGATTCCATCTCACGAAAACCGTTTTAATCATTTATTTGTGGGTGAAATCATATCTTTGGGCACAGATTTTAATCATAGATAATTTAAAGACTTCACAAAAAAAAACAAACAAATTGGGGACTTCCAAGACTACCCAGTTTACTGCCTTATTCCACTACCTCTGGACCTATTATCTTGAAATATTTGTTACACGACTCTCAATAAGCCAACAACGCGATCTAAATATCACAAACGATTCTGAATTCAAAAAATCCAAATTAATGAAACCCGTAATAGTAGTGATCAGCTCGCGAGCCGTTGCCCAAGTTCATTTGTATTCTGCCCCACGTCAAGTAATGTAGTTGAGCCAATACTGCCCTCTCTACCTGTATCCGTCCACTCCACAGAATTATATGAAGGCCGTACAAATAGTTATAGCATTAGGGAGAATGGGGAACACGTGGATAGATTATAGATTGGGTTTCAGGTATCGTGTTCTGGTTCGCAGGAAGGAAATATGATTAAATATTATCAAGTTTTAATTTGATTGATATATTGTGGTGTGTCCTCGTCATAATGACTTAATTTGCTTAAAATTCTACTGAAATTTGAAAATTTACGTATGGTATGTTTTTCATTTTCACTCATGTATGGGTGGGTTATCAGAAAACGATTTTATTTAGTATTGCAAAGAAATTCGAAATATTCATTTTATTACATTATAATACCTCTAGAGAGATTCACGCTGTAACCGCACATGAGACATCAATAGCTATATCTAGCAACACAACAAAAGAAGCGCCATATTGTGGCCTTGAATTAAAATAGACCCTATTTCAATAATATTAGGTTGCTTTATTGCTTGAACGACGTCGCTTTGTTTGGCGAAATTATTTTTTCGCCAAACAACAAAAAGCGGCACGTCACATGAAATAGAACATTATTTTGCATCTCATTCTGACATAAAGAAATTCGTGTGTCTCATTTTTGCGATGTACAGTACATTTCGGCTCTCTCTAAGATAATAACAGTTTCTTTAACTGTTCTTCTCAATAGCTACCACAATTTTCAGAATTATGGTTATTCATATTACTTAAAGATTGCAAATATCTTAAAGAAGACAATTTGAACCATACATATTTTATGTTAATTTCAGTCATTTGCATTGAATTTCGCTGCCGTTATGTCAAACTACTCTTGTTTCGTAAAAATGTTTTAGAACTAAAAGACCTAATTCCAAAAAAATAAAATTAAAATCCAAACTCTGAAACAGCAAGCATAACAAAGTAATCCACTTGTATAGTTAAAAACAAAGTCGTGCACTCGGCGACGAACAAAAGCACCCCTTTGTCAAAGAAGCAAGAACTATTTGAAATCCGATATTATCGTGTCCGGGTCACTTTGCGCTTTTAATCACAATACTACAGCTGCGTCACAAAGATGCCCTTACTTGCATTGCGACCTCATTACACAATGCTTGTCGCCTTGTTATTAGCAGTCTTTGTCAACGTGACAGATGTTAAGACCGCGCGTGTCATTAAAGACATTATTAGACATCCATTAGCACTTAGCAGTTACGACTTTAACTTTCTTAAAAATTCTAATATTCAAGTATTTTCTGAAGCCTTTAAATTAATATTGGTCTCGTATTATAGGATTTTTACAAGGATTTTCTCAAAGGAGCCCTTACTAGCATTGCGACCTCTTTTCACAATGCTTGTCACCTTGTTATTAGCGGTCTTTGTCAGGATGACAGATGATAAGACCGCGTCTGTCTTTATGGATTTTAACAGTTTTCAATTAGCAGTCTTTAGTTTAGCTTTTATAATAAATATTATGAAACATCAAGCCGTCTTATAATAAAATACTACTGTGTCACATAAATTCTAAAATATATCGAACAGTCACGTGTAAAATCCTGACCCCACACTAAGATCTAGTCTCATATCGTGGATATCTAGCACCACGAAATACTTTTCGACCTTACAAATGCCTAGACGCAAAACAAGTACCTATGGATCACACATTTATTTCGTTGCGGAGAACGATATTCGCGGCCTTCCGTATCATTGCTGGCGTCTAACCAACTACGCCATAAACGCTGCTAATTCACTGCAGTATATGTATATAAATAAATACATACACCTAACAGCCACATACATAGTCCAGACCCCACACTAAGATCAAGTCTTAAATCGTGTTATCAGAAACTACGAGAGACTTTTCGGTCTTCCTTCTTTTCGATTGTTCCCGAAACAAATACGTGTGTTTAACCCATTACGCCATGAAGGCTGTCAATTCACTACAATAGATGAGTAAAATGTTCTTAGGTACAATATTTGAAATCTTGTTATTAGCTTGTTATTAGCGGTTTTTGATATTACGGCAGGCATTAAGAATACACGTGTCAGGATGACTTTTAACTGACTTCCATTACGAAATATACATAATATTATTAGTTTAGTTTTAGCCTAGATTCCATGGACATATAATGTATTGTAACGAGGTATTTTACTATTCTGTATTCTGTATCAGCCCATATACGTCCCACTGCAGGGCACGTTATTTTACTATATGTATTATATATTTTACACTAGCTATTTTATGAATAAATAAAAAGATTTTGTGATACAGGAGCCAAAACTATTTAATTTCAGATTCCCCTTGCTCTTGTATTAATCCGAAACGTGGCACTCAAATTGAAATTTTAGTTTCAATAATACCGGGTATATCAAGACTGCTATCGAAAACGAAGCCGGGTGGTAGTTTTAGTGACTACAAACACAATGTTACTAAAAATTTCGTAAAGAAACGCTACAATATCGTTGATTTTGGGTAGTAAATCCATAGTTTTTGCTAAAATAATAATTTAAAGGCTTGCGTACTATAGCGTCTTTAAAAATAAAAAGGTGTACACTATTATTTAACAAAAAAACTACGTATTTACTACCCTAATAAGACGATAGAAAAAAAATAACAAAAAAAATTCGTCACAATTTTTGCACAAAATTTAGTTACATGTGTCTGAAGTCACTAAAACCTACCACCCAGCTTCGTTTTCGGTAGCACTCTTGATATAACCTGTATACAGTAGTAAGACTGAGCTCGCTTCATCCAAACAACATTATTCTATTATATTAATGTACTATTATGATTTATATCAAAAGATACGCGGACCCGATCGGGACACGTGAACATGCAAATTCAGTGATGTTATGAAACTTGAATTTTACATGTTCTGCCTTGAGCCGGCCCAGCGTATGTTAATGCCAGTCTTTTATCAAATATTCTATGTGTAAGGTTTAGTTGGGTTTAAAAACAACTTGGTGAAATACAGAGAATTTATTAGCTAGGTAACACGCGAAGTTTGATGGATATGCTAATGTGGTGAGTTTCAAAATTATTATTTTTTCAAACTCTGGTACTTGTCTCACTATGACTAAAGCTTATGCTTAAAGATAATATTTCCTTATATTAATAAATGTCAAGATAGTTAGCCAGAGCATATGAGACACAATAGCATTGTGCGTTTCACGTTGTTTTGCTATATATTATAACAATTGTAAAATCCCAGTGTATTTTTTTTTAAATAAGATTTTCATTTAAGGCCGGTCCTCCGTGGCGTATTTGGTTAGACGCCGAAAGAAACAAGAAGCCGCGGGTGATCCCCGCACCGAGATTTATTTTTGTTTGATCCACAAATATTTATCTCGTATCTGGGTGTTTATGAGCCTGGAAAGTCTCTCGTAGTTCCTGATACCCACGACACAAGACTCGATCTTAGCGTGGAGTCAGGACTTTGGTATGTGACTGTTGGGTGTATTTATTTATAAAGCAATATTTTTTTCCGGGATATATTTACATGCGAGTTAAGCCGCGAATTATGCCAGTATATACATAAAACATCACAGTACTTCCCATAAATTGAAATTACATTTCAAAATTATGACCAAAACATGAACTCGTTGAACAGGTGGTTTTGTTTACTGCGGGAAGTAAAGCATATTGCTGTGATCGAAGTTGATTAGGTCATAAAGCCGTATACACACCGGGGCCAGTTGCGGGGCTTCATGGACCCCAAAGGTGCGTGAACTGAAGCTATAATATTAATGATATTTTTTTATGTGGGTTGTGTGATGAAAATTGAATTTAATACGCCTGTAGATATGTGAAGCGTTTTGCCATCACGCGTGTTTCCTCCTTGCTATAATGGTGCTTTCCGCCGTAGCGTGAAGAGGCATCGTAACTGGCTAGGATTATTGTATCAAATGGCATGAGACCGCATTGACATGAGACGATATTCTATCCGGACGAAACTTGAACTTACTATTAGTTGCAATGCAGTCAATGTGCCCAGCCAGAATAAAACAAAAAAATATGTTAGAAATAAAGAAAACAATATCTTAATTTTCATGGTAAATCTCAGTTGGTGGACAAAACGCTACCAGTGCATATACCATATGTGCATCTTTTTACACCAATTCTGGTCTAGGTGTTTACGTTACGAAAAAGTTTGTCATATGTAGTTTCTAATAACAACGACACAAGGATCCTAGATAGGATATCGCTCAGTAGAAACAAAGTTATTGTTAATTACACTTTTACTTTTTACTTGTCAAATATTGTCCTTGACACTCCAAACTTCTTACATAAATATCTACATGTATATTATTATATACATAATGTCACGACTTTTTCCCAAAAGTGGTAGGCAGTGTTGCAACCAGGTCACTCACGTTCCACCGTGTATTTTCCCAATACGTGATAGGGGGCGAGCCTATCGCAACAAATTTTCTGATTCCAGGCTGATAATGAAGAGCAAAATCCGATATCACTTTACCAGATCCAGGATTCGAACCGTAGTACAATTGCGCTGCCGAAGCAGTCTAAACATCTTATACCCATTTAAATCAGCCCTAATTACGATTATTTTTATAACTGCTAGTAACACGAACTCATTGCAATCCACATTATGTACGTGAATAAAACGTGGAATATAACACAAAGCGGGGTTGGGCCGGCCACACCGCCACTTTAGGGAGAGGCCACCCAATTTTCTGCACCGACGAATCTCTTTTTGATGTCTGATATAATAAAATAAACCTCTAAATTTAATTCCGTGCCATGGAGAGATTCTCATTTAAATTCTGACAATCCGCATGTGCCGGGTACTGGATTTTGGACCTAATGGACCGCGCTTATTTAAGTGCGTTTGTGTAGGATAATTAATTAATTGACGGTGGAAAATGAATTACAGCATGAATTAATCTTGCTGGGCTCATATTTGCACAATCTTTTTATGTATTTATTTTCTCTGGTAAAGTTTGCCAACCCGCACTAGGCCAGTGTGGTGGAATATATGACCAAGCACTATCAATCGTACTCTCGATTGTAGAGGAGGCCCGTGCCCTGCAGTGGGACCTATATAGGCTGATACAGTAATGTAGATATGGATGTATATAGAACACTGTGGATGCGATTGCGATTTAACCTATTTATATCTAGTGCTTTTTTCTTGCAACGGCAAATTATATGAAGTATTTTATACATTCATATATAAAATCACGCAATTTTCCCGGAAGGGGTAGGTAGAGGTTCCCCTGGTAGGAACCAGGACACCCAGGTTCAAAATATATTGACCAAAAATGACCAGATCTTAACTTATTAATTTCTTTTAATTGTTCAAATAGAAATTAACTCAAACTAGAAGCAATGATTTTGTTGAAAAATACACGCCTACATAATACTACTTTAAAACTGTTTGTCGGACTAATTTCCAGAACGCCCACTTCTTTGGGGATTCATACTTATGTATATTAAAATAATATCACTAATGTTCTTTATAATCTTCTTGTATCCTTATCTTCTTGTTGCAAGCTCCAAATATCTTGTATCCTTGATCTTCACTGACAGCAGATGTGTATAGCTCATCAAATTTCTGAAGTCTCCGAATTATATGCGCTATACATACGATTCGGGGAGCTTCAGGAATTCGGCACGCTATAGCTCTCTAACATAGACTGGTATACCTGAATAGACAATGGTTATGACACATGCATACAATATAATGGCAATGGAAATACAAAATATAAAAAAATATCGTTTCTGTAATAATATTTTATCTTTTCAATTTGAACTTTTTGAATGTTAATTTTTAAATTCTGCAGTTAAAATGTAAATTAAAATGGGCATGACGATAAATCCAAATTACACTAGCGTTACTTAATCGCTAAATGGTTTAATGACGATATTTATACATACTTGTAACAGTTCAGATACATGTAATTTTTTTACAGTTGAGAGAGTAAGCTAAATAAATATATTTTCTTTTAACAATATGCTTTTTATTAAATAAATTGTTTAATTTTATATGTAATTTAGAGTGTTGTTACAAAAATGAAGGCTTAATTAAATAGTTATAATATGATGTAGACTTTATCGATACATGTAAAAATATATTTAAAACTGCAACAACACACGAATTAAAAAATAGTATTTTTTTTTTAATCAACATCATATTGCTAACTACGATACATACACCATTCAAGGAATGCCAAGCATTACTTTCTTATTCATGGTGTTGTTAGGTTTTGCTACTGTCCGTGAGAGTGTATCTCGCTTACCATCAGGCTAATGATTTTCTCGCCATATACAGGGTATCTCAAGACTGCTACCGAAAACGAAGCCGGGTGGTAGTTTTAGTGGCTACAAACACAATGCAATTAAAAATTTCGCATAGAAACGCGACAATTATTTTTTATGATTTTTTAAATATCGTCAATTTTGGGTGGTAAATCCATAGTTTTTGCTAAAATAATAATTTAAACTCTTTTATACCTTAGAGTATTTATAAATAAAAGGATATACACTATTATTTTAGGAAAAAATGTATTTACCACCCAAATATGGGCAGCATAAATTAATTATTGTATTTATATATAAAATATATATAAATACAATAATTAATTTATGCTGGTCTAAATCTGAGCTGACATGCGAAATCAGACATGCACAGGTGAAACCCGAAACTTACTTTCATGGGTCGCTACGATAGATTTTTTTACTATTCTTAGACTTAGATTCTTCGATAGACTTTTTTTTACATATATAAATTATGTGCTTGTGTTTTAGTTTTTAAATGTTTATTATTTCAATACTTTTTTTTCCATTGTTCTTTGTACTCGTTGTAATATTTTATTGTACTTGTGCAAAATGACAGTATTGTGAATATGCAATTCACTACTTTCCTAAAGCCTAAAATTGCTACCTACTTCGATTAGGATTTTGTTATTTCAATTTTGTGTAATAAACATAGGAAACTATAGGTCTAAAATTATATTTAATTTAATGTAATCACACTATTATTTATAAGACTGTTTGTTTCTTAATAAATAAAATAAATAAATAAAAATATTCCACGCGTCGCTTGTGACACGGGCGAAACGAATATTCAGCAGCCAAAAATCTTTTTCGAGTTTTAAAAATTGATATGGTGCGCAGTAGCTATTCCTTCATTATTTAGAGGAAAGCCTCATAGTTTCTTAATCACATAAAAAGTTGTTGAGATATCTTTATTATAATTTTAATATTATTTAATAGAATTATATGAATTGATGTGTTGCTGAGTTTCTTACGCCGTTTCTTAATTATAGCCACCAATGACAGCAAGGGCGTCGCCAAGGGGGGGGCAGGTAGGGGCAACTGCCCCCCCATACCCTAGAGGTTAAAAAAAATGCCAAATGTAAAGCAACCAAAATCCATGACTTAGCTTGCCTACTATACGGTATTTTTTTTTTGCATATACCATACTATTGTCCAATAATATAGACCGTCTGGGGGCCGCCGTAAAAATTGTGTAAGTTGCAATCACATTTTTCTCATTCTCCATAATATTTGCCCCTCCCTAGGTCATCGGCTGGCGACGCCCCTGAATGACAGTGAACGTAAGCAAAATCATATTGCTCTTAATTCTAATAGCCTTATAAAAACATTTTGTAATAATAAGTAAAACTAGCATCATTACGTTATTCTTGAAAGGTAATTGTATTTTTTAAAGACAATAAAGATTTTTCTAACCGAAATCAAAACTGATACAATTTTGAATTTAACACAGTCCAAAAAACTCTCAAAGCAACACGAACTATCTCAATTCTTCTTTTTCTTTCCTTTTCTTATATTTATGAAATAAATAAACAGCACATAGCTGTTGCTATACATTAAATACGCTTTAACAAACAACTAAAAATATGTTTAAATATTTCTAAAAGGCGATATTAATTTACATTTAGAACAAATGAACACTATTAAAATTTACCACTTGCTAGAAGAAGATCAGGTATTTTGGAAACGCTTTATGCCGATTTATATAATCACACAGTTAAGTTCCGAGTTTTGTGTCGTAAACATCAGATACTTAAGACACTTTTAAGTTCAAATTAATGTTACTGTTGGTAGGTCTCTAATATGTGAGAGGCCGTCTGGATAGGTACCACCGCAATGTTTATTTCTCCCGTCAAGCAGCAATGTAAATGCACTGTTGTGTTTTGGTTAGAAGACCATTGTAGCCAGAGTAACTAGACATATTGAGACCTAACATCATATATCTTGGATGGCGAGCGCAGTGAATGCCAGGCATTGCTTTGTAATTCATGGTGTTGTTTGGTTTTGCTACTGTCCATGAGCTGTCGTATGGCTTACCATCAGGCGAATGACATGCTTGTATAGCCATTAATTGTAATAAAAATAGTTTATTCAGAACCGGAACAAATGTAATATGTAGGTCACATACACATTGCGAAATATACCTCGATCTGGTGATTGAACCTTAAACTCCGATACTTCGAACTTTAGCCCAAGGCTTTAGAATCGACTCAATCACTTTGTTCATTCTTTTTACTTTTAAAATCAGTGGGTTTTCAAAACAGGATGTCATGTTAGCTGGAAGTACATCCGTGTAAAGTCGTGAAGACCTTGCTATTCAAAATAACTTGGGCTCAAGTTAATCCATCGTTTATCCGAGTTTATTAATAAGACTCTAGGTTAATAGTCAGCAACCTTACTTCGCCTGTCCATAGGGATGTCGGCAGAGAGTAAAATTATCAAATTGCCACATATTCTCAGCATTTTTTTATTGCTATGAATGGCGAAACGAGCATGTCGTCATTCCCCTGCGGTCGCCATCATGAGACATAAGATGTTAAGTCTCAATATATCCAGTACTCTGGCTACAATGTCCTTCAATCCGAAACACAACAGTGCATTTACACAGCTGTTTGGCGGGAGGAACCGACATTGCGGTGGTACCTACCCAGGCGCTCTCTCACATATGAGAGACCTACCACCAATAACAGAAATAAGTACTATTTTGATTTTCTTACTAGTTTTGTTCATTATTATAAAGCTTACCCCCAACAAATATTTAAAACTGAAGTATTCAAGCGAGTACGGCATGTGTTGTGAAAATGTGGAGCAGTACACTGGTTGCTAAATAATAAATTGCCTCGCTTAGGTTGGAATGTTCGCCAGCGCTATACTTTGGAGAAGCTATTGTGAGTGGATTTAACGCTGTCACTATAGCCAAAACTTTAAACCACTGTTTACTATTTCATAAAATATAATTTAGAATGGCAGCGGACTTGAGCTCGTCGTGAGGTATTTTAAATGTCTTTGATTAAACCCCGGCCAGTGACTTTTTTAGATCAATATAAAAAAAAATTTGAATACAAAAGTTAAAACATATTGTTCAATATATATTTATATACGTATGATTGTACGCTCACACTTTTAAAACAGAGAAGGTAAACTGAGTTGAGACTAGCGCTGCCCGCATTTCACCCAGCTTATTTCTGTTCCTTAATTTGATAGGAAGCGAAATGTATCGCTGGTAGTACAAAACATATCATTTATCGACGACAATAAAACAACCTCCAATGAGTTAGTTTAGGCAGGCATAGGATTGACAAATGACAGTCAGTCTAGCTGTTGGTCAACAGTATAAAAGATAAAAGTTTAAAACTCTTAATGAATCGTGAGATTGTTGAAAGTTTGAATCAAATCCTGTATGTTAAGCTACAAGTATCGATGTATTTTGTTACGTTTTAAATTGAAGACATTGCTATCTTGATACCCAAGATAAATAAACATTAATGTTACGATTATGTTTAGGGATTGTTATACTGTAGTAAAAAAAGCAAAGCAAAGCCTGAAGACGAAAGTCTTCAATGAGTGCGTCCTACCCGTAATGACATACGGTGCCGAGACGTGGACACTGACGGTGGGACTGGTTCACCAATTCAAAGTCGCTCAACGAGCAATGGAGCGGGCTATGCTCGGTGTTTCCCTGAAGGATAGAATCAGGAATGAGGTTATCCGACAGAGAACCAAGGTGACCGACATAGCCCAGCGTATCAGCAAGTTGAAGTGGCAGTGGGCTGGTCACATGTGTCGGAGAACCGACAACCGTTGGGGTAGACGTGTTCTCGAGTGGAGACCGCGCCTCGGTAAGCGTAGTGTAGGACGCCCTCCAACGAGGTGGAGCGATGATATCCGAAAAATGGCTGGCAGCGGTTGGAGACGTTGGGCTGAAGATCGAGCCCAGTGGCGTGCCATAGGAGAGGCCTATGTCCAGCAGTGGACGCGAATAGGCTGATGATGATGATGATGATGATGATACTGTAGTTTTGCTTACTAAACGAACTGTTAACTACCAAAGTAATTGAATACAAAACGTGAAAACACACTTCCAATGTTCTTAAAGGCTCATGTAACTGTATTTTTACACATGCGAATATGTGCCTTATTTTGTAACTGTATTTTAGTTTATTTTTTAATGTCACGAAAGTCACTACAATACACCTGATTTTAAGTAAATGCAGCGCAATCCAAATAGAAAATCCACCGGCGAGGGATAACCTCAAAACCGGATATTTCCACTTTGCTCGATCTTGAGATATCGCGTTCGCTTCATCCTATTTCATCAATATCTTTATGCTCCTCTGTGAAGGGCAGTTGTAACATATTTGTTAAGAGTTACACTTATTATATTTGGCATAGGTTCTCTAGAACCTACCTCTACATAGATACTACGGGTGGTAAGTCTATCATATGTGAGATGCCGCCTGGGTAGGTACCACCGTAACGTCTATTTCTCCCGCCAAACAGCTGTAGAAATGCAATGTTGTTTTTTTTTTGAAAAACATTGTAGTCAGAGTAACTACTGGACATAATAATGAGAATTAACATCTTATGTCTCAGGATGACAGGCGCAGGGGAATGCCAAGAATTATTTTGTAATTCAAGGTGTTTTTTTTGCCGATGTTTATGAGCGGTCGTATGGATCCATCCATCAGACGAACGGCATGTTCGTCTCGCCATTCATTGCACTAACAAAAAAGATTATTTCACACATCACCTGTATAGCTATTTCATCAATTTTTTATCATCCATTTTTTTTTTTATGTAACCTACTTTAACATATCCTTTCTCACTACATCCGCCACTACACAAAGATTCATCACCACGAAATCGGAATTTATTACTTCATAATCGCAAGATAACCTGTATAGTTATGGCCTTATTCAGAGACAATTTTAAACCTATTTTATTTATCCATTGTTTTGTTTCCATTTCGAACGACTTTTGAATTCAGTTTAAAATAAATATTAATAAAAAAATAACAATATTTATTAAACCGGTGTATGTATAAAGCTAATATAGTTTTAAACAAGAATTCCTAAGGTATATGAAGTTTACCAACCCGCATTAGGCCTGCGGGGTAGACTAAGCTTAAATCCCACTTAATATTATACGAGTTGCCTTACAGTAGGGAGTATTAAAGCTAATGTTAAGTTACATACATAATGACACACTTCAAAACACATTACGTCGTTTAAAAGTAATAAAGTTACAAGTAGAAATAGCAAAGTCTGACAGCAATTTATATTTTAAAAGATTAAAGATTGTGAGCGTTCCGCGGCGGGGAACATTAAAAGGGTTTTATAATCAACGCTCGGGGAGAATTTTAAATACCTCTTTAATATCCTACTTTATAACAATTGCCTGAAAATATCGTACGAATAGACTAAATGCCTTTTCAATTTCGTCACGTTTGCCGCTTTTAAATTAGAACTGGTTGATATATATATATATATAGGGAGGGAATGTTTTACGTTGATAGCTTTATTTATAATTAATATTGCCTGCGCCTTTTTATTCTTGACTCATTAAAATGATAGCATTTAAATACAGTGGTATTAATGCGGTGCTGTATATCTATACAGCACCGCAGATGTGATATGTTATTGTAGTATATACAGACGTCTACACAAAGATGTCAAAGGTCAAAAATAACGAAATTGTTATAACTTTTTTTTATAATATTATAATTCAACAACACATAGTTACTTCTTAAAATATTTCGTTGCTACAAAATTACTTTAATAAAATTAAAAGCTATTATAAAAGAATAAACTTTCTCACTGAGATAACATGATATACGCCGCTACGCAATCAAGATATAAGTTTATTCCAATATAATTGGTTGCTATTAAGAAACATCAAGAAATTATCATGATAATAGTTAAGTTCTGTTAAACTAATTGTTATTTATGATTAAAAATAGAGAGTTATGAAAGATTAACTCTAAAGAAGATCTTACTTAATGCTGTATGTAAGTAATCATTTATAGCCGAAAGTGTGAATAAGAAAAATCTTTAATGAATGATATAATTCATAATAATAAATTAATTATATGAAACTGAATCAATAGTTTTAATATCTAATAAAAGATAGGTTCCTACCTAAATATATTTTATCCACGTTCTAATAATTATTATCTGAAACATCAATTTTCATTGCATGTTACTCGTATTATAATTGAAATAAGAATGAGTCCAGTTTCATTGAATGAATCAAACAGAAGTTAAGTTCAGTGTACTCCAAAAATCGACGACGCCCTGCGTAAGGTGAGATTTCAACCACCGAAATGTCTGTACGGGCTAACAACGCGTCCTAGGCATTGTTTCAGATAAAAAAATCTATTATTTAAACGCTTTTGTGAACAGATTTTGATGAAATGTTGTACATTTGAGTGAATTATTAGTTTCTCTTCATATTGCAAGCTTAAACATAAGACATAACGGTACAATTATTGGTTTTAGAGTGGTTTGAGCTAGGAAAATAAAGTTATTTTGAATGAATGAAGGACGCTACATGACAATGCGAAATAATTAAAGGTTCAAAGAGTTGTATATGATTGTAGCGTGTATTGTCTTGGTGTTATGCGTTTTGTACTTTGTGCAAATGTTTAGGTTACCTGAATACCTATGTAATCCCATATACATACTTGAACCATCATGATGCTGCTAACTTAAACGAATGTCTGTAATTTAAGCGGAAAATGAACTCAACTGAGGCGTATGAGAAGGATTCGAGAAATTAAAATGGCACCTTCCATAGACGCTACCGAAACACGAAAAGCAAGAGCGGCAGACACGACGAAGACCACCTTGCAAACTCAAATCGCGCATAAATAATAAATGCACAGATTCAACATCCGAGAAAAATGATAATGAAGCGTCGGAAGGGTCGTAAACCTGCCACAATGGTGCCAAAATGATAGAGGGGTGTCACCAGGGAATTGTTTACGGGGTGACCTTGAAGCCCGGGGAGAATCCTTACCTACGGGGCAGCGCATCGTGTGTGGTGGCCGGGCTCCAACGAGCACTCGGCCATCGCTCCAATCACGCGCTAAGCATCACAACACTACGCACAGCGCCCGGCGTCACTCATATCAGGTCTATCAGTGGGTGCGACAGTGGCCGCGAGCGCCCCTGGCGGCAGCGGTTCATTCACTGGCCGGCCCGGGCGACAAGCTCGCACTGCGCAGACTCGGACATGCGTTAAGGAGGGCAACTAGCTCCCTCTGTTTTGTTTCGGGCACGCATGCTGAGGGCGGCGGGCGCGAGGCCGCGAGGGCAGAGGTCACAAGGTCGTAGGTAAGCTGATAGCGCCACTAGTGTAAACAGTTGTTGACCATTGTTCCCCTGTCGGAAGTCGGAATCTGTACGCTCACGTCACCACATCAATACATTACAATACATATTATTCAACTTGGAGATTACAGTGCTGCAATGTTCTAGTCTATTAAATTCGTATCCCAGTTAAAGTTTGCGTATTGCATTAATAACACAATCTATCTAACCGTTTACATTTTGGAGAATCGGTCGTACGTGGTAACTTAGCGTTAGAGGTCTACACACTAGGGGACAAGTGGAAAGAGGTTCTATAAAAGGTCGCAGGAGGTTGCTGGATGCAGGCCGCTTCCAACAGGTTGCTGCGGGGATCTTCGGGAGGGAGGCAGTTGAGCATCTTACGGCTCAAATTGATCATTCCAATCCAAGTGGGTACTTAAAACTCTTGTTCCTTACAGTAATTTAAAGTAGGTACTAGAAGCATCATTAATTAATGTCGTCCTTAAAAGCGCGACATCCCTATAAAAGCTGGTATAAAATAAACTTTTAGAACCTCCGCTAGCTATGCTACTGCTGTGAATGTTATCAATGCAAACGTTTTTTTCTTCTTTTGCGAAGTAATGGAACAAAAGATCGACGGGTTTTTTTTTATGTTTCGTTTACAGATTGAAGAGCTTTGTATTGTATAAGTCTAGAGTCTAGAGGGCAGACATAGTCGCTAGTAAAAATATTAACGAAATCATCAGATGAGTTAGCCATGTTAAAACTAGTAATTAATAATAATCCACGCCTAAAACCCTTATTAATTCCGTCATCCTAAAACATACTGCCTAACTCTGTGCTGTAGACATGTGTGTCGAAAACTAATAGCCCAAGTTAGTCCCCGATCGGTACAAACTTGACCCAACGCCCACCTGGCTCGCAGACTTTGCTGATTACGTCACTTGACCTTGACACCTCCGTGTTCAATATATTAGCAATATTATATTCTCTCTCTTTCTCTCTCTCTCTTTTCAGCCACAGGAAGTCCAGTTATTATATTCAAAATGTCCCAATTCCATGTGGAAAAAAGCAAAGGATCGATGGGCTGGCGACTTACAAGACAGCTGACAGAGAAATTAGCAATAAAGAGAACAATAGAGATGGTTGGAGTAGACCTAAACCCAAGATGGGGATTCAACTGTATAATCATTTTTAAATATATATTTTTTCTAATATTTAGCTAACGTGTAAACAGATAAGGCACAACCAAGGCTTATTATTATTATTGTAGTATTGAATATACTACAATATGCAACAGCTGTAGTATGTTTAGGCTACTGGAAGAATGACCGGAATTTGTGTACTTTTTAATAGAAACGAATGTGAAATAACAAATAGCAAATCGCGTTATGTTCATTCAGTTGTGTCGACCCCTTGTAAGTGTACATTAGGTACAAATAAATAAAAGGGTATACACTATTATTTTAGGAAAAAATGTATCTACCACCCAAATATGGTCATAGGAAAAAAATAACAAAATAAATTGAGTGGGAGAGAGACGCAAGGCATTCGGCGGGCCTCTCTCTCGTTCGGTGACTCATCGTAACGTTACCGGGCGTTACACTTTTTCATAAGTGACTCCCAGCCGCAACCTAATTTAAGACGTTGTCACGTCAAAAATGAAGGACTTTGGTTCGCTTAGTAAGTTTAATGGGACTGCTTTCAAAGCATTCTATATTTTTATATATTTATCGAGGCTAGAATCCCTAATCCTCCCACAACTCTCCTAACATTCAGTGCTGCTTTCAGCACTATAAGCGCCCTATCCGGGATTAAGATTAAGAGACTAAGATTAAGAGAAGAAGATTACTACGAAACCCTCTATCTTCAAACCATGTAAAACAAAACACCATAACACCTAAACACGTCCTGTTTATACCACCCATGCTAATACAATTACTGCTCATTGAAATAAAACAATTACATTGTTTATATACCTATAGTAGTGTTGGTTCAATTTTTAAATTTCTTAACTTCCCGACGTTTCCTCTACACCATGCGTGGTTATGGATCCGACTGAGGTATTAGTCATCCTGCAATTTCATCATTTTATTTCACAACATTCGCGTCAATCTAATAAACCTTTATGCTACTGCACTGCTCACATAATTTATGCTCAAACGCTCACAAGGCTTACACAGATATAAAGTAAAACACGTGAAAGCTTGTGCTATACGGGCTACCGAGCACGAGCTCTTCACATACAGAACTTTGCAACTAAAAGTTTGTGGAATCTTTGTATGACTCATGAAAAATATTTAGCGAACAATATTCGTATTCGAATTCGAAACATCGTTAAAACATTGACCACGCCGCACGCCTTATTTATTTATTGTTTTATTTTTTGTCTGATTTCAAAGAAAGACAATTTTGTGTTATTTTTTCGATAAATAGAAATATCTGTTATAAGCTTTTGGAGCTGGAATTTATGCCTATGTCATTAGGTACGATATCTGGCATCTTATAACGAATTTTTATGCTAATAATATTAATCAATTCTACTTAGCCCTTAAAGGACACAGATAATCTTTTTGTGAGTATCAGACCCAAAAAGATCAGACCTTTGCCTCAGAAATTATTAAAGAATATTTATAAGCTATAGCTAATGATACTTTTGATATTTTTAGTGGTATGATAAATTTGAATCAATCAAAATATTGAAAAACTGCTGAATTAGGTGTCACGTAGCAGTTCTGAAGAACAAATTATTTCAAAGAAACCATCCGACTAAAGTCAATTAAATATTCGTTTTATTGAAAATTCAGTCGGGTAAGTTAGATTACGCCTGTATCTTCCTTCGAGGTAATGGAAGGCAAGATTAACTGATTTTCTCGTTGAAAAGACCGCGTTGTATCTTAGACGTCGGCGCCTTCCAAAGATACCCTATTGTTTTTTTATTTCTAGTGGTAATTTAAGTGTAAAAAGTGACTAATCGCTATTTTAATAGTAATTTATTGTTAAGCCTTTTTTTGTGCACGCAAAAATACACCTTTGATCTATAGAACTTACATCACTACACAATAAAAGTGTAGTGCGAACTCTATTACAATGCATGACACTAATTGTAGATCCGAGCACGTGCTGCCTCTAAAACAATGAGGTAGCTGTAAAAATAAGTATAAGACGAAATGTAACAACCAAGCGAAGCGCCCTATTTTCATTACAACTTAAAAGAACCGAATCCTACTACATGCCAAAAGCTAAGAATTGAACCCCACAATCTGGATAGATAGAGCGCTCCAATACTAAAACTCACGAGAAGTTATCTTCCCTGTACCTAAACCTATAAAAAATTCAATGCCATAACAGAATTACTTTTTCAAAAATCCCACCTATTGCAGTAAATGAGTAATAATTGCACCCAACAAACACATACGTAGTCTGATAGTTCTTACCCTACGCTGAGACCGAGTCTTAGATATCATAAGCTATGTCGTAGATATCATAAGCTACTAGAAACTTTTCGGTCTAAAAAATAGATCGGATTCAAATACCTGTGGATCAAATAAATATTTGTTTTAGTGCGGGGATCGAACCCGCGGCCTCTTGTTTCACAGTCAGCGTCTAAGCATCTGCGCCAGGAAGGTTGTCAATGTATTACGTTCCATAATTGTTATAAAGTGAAAAATAGCAACATTCTGTCGAAATAATAAGTCGCAAGTTCGATCCCGAGGAACGACCTACAAGCTTTCGCGTGTATTCGTAGATAAACGCTTACATCAGCGGTAAAAAAAAATAAACGAAGAGGTTAGATATATGTTGTACCAATTAGAGTCTAAGGCTGAGCGATTAAACAATATAGGTACATTCTTTTTTTGTAGAATGTCAATAGCGAACTTATTATAGATCATTTACATTTTTTGATTGCACATATTTTTTTTGCAATGAATGGCGAGACGAGAATGCCATTCGCCTGATGGTAAGCAATACGCTCATAAACAGTAGCAAAACCAAATACCTTGAATTACAAAGCAATGCTTGGAATTCCACTGCGCTCGCCATCCTGAGACGATGTTAAGTCTCAAATCTCATTATTTCTAGCAGTTACTCTGGCTTAAATGTCCTTCAATCCGAAACACAACAGTGGATTTACACTGCTGATTGGCAATGACCTCTCACATATGAGAGCCTACCACCAGTAGGTATACTCTCTAGCTCTTATACTTTAGATTTAATTGATGTCTAAAAAACCCTGATTTCATCACTGACACACTGATGATGATAATCAAAATTCTTGGTGTACTCCTTTAGTGTCCTAGAAAGCTAACATTTGGTATGTAAGATAGTATTGATACACAAAAAACAAAAAATAATTCCTAATGCAAATGTTGATGCTAGAGCTCCGCAAATTAATATACCTATAGTCGGAGGCTCTGATGAGACTTTGGAGATTTAATCGACCGCATCAGAATATAGGCGAGAATCCTCGCATCCTATCGATTACCTCCACCACAAATATGTAGGCTTTTCAACATCAGATTAGAAAAAAAAACCGCTAATCGGAAATACAGAAGTGATATAAATACAATAGTAGGGATCGTTGGTATGAATAATTTTAAATCTAATAAGCAAAAAAATATTATAAATAATAAAAATTATTCTAAGCTTCCAAAAAGACGTGAAATCTCACAAAAACATTTTAATGAAAAATGTTGTCAAGACGAGACCATAAATGATTGTGTCCAAAAATGATCAAATCAGAATAAATAAAGAATAATATCATTATTAATGTCTTACTCAATCTCGAAGATATTTTTTCTATTGTAGTCTCATCTGATACTAGTTGAAGTGAAGCGCCATCTAGTTGTAATAGAAAATATGTTTTATTAAAAAAACCAAAATCAATACGAAATTGCTTTCGCTCATTAAGGTTGTAAAAATTTATGTAGAATATGATTTTAAATTCATAACTTAAACTTACCAAAATATAAATGCGAATAAAATTATTGCGTAAAATGATCAACTATGAAATGGCATCTGACAAAAGTTGCCAGTTTAGCAATATACTACCCAATAGTAGAATTAAAATTCTAACTAACTATTGACCAAGTTCTATAAAAGCATATTCCGTAATTTTATTTTTCGTCACTATTATCTGAATATTACGTGAAACAATTAAAACTAAACTCAATTTGCAACATCATAATGAAAATAACATCAACGTATTTTTATTCTACGTAGTAACTTTAAACATTCAGTTAATGGCAACACACAACAGAAATTCCTTTTTATTTCGGTTCTTTGCCGTGTCGTTTAGGGTAGGTTGTTTTATCCACGTAAATCTTAGTTTTGGGTTAAGTTAATTTTGTGAAGTGGCCAAAATTAAATACTAGGATATATTCCACGCCATTAGCTATGGATATTTTGTATATTATTAATTTCAGTGTTTGCAAAACTTGTCGCGGCAAACTGACATTTAGCACGCAGGAAACAATAACCTAAACATTGAAGTTGTGAATAAACGTGGTACTTTCGTGTTACAGCGAAGAGCGACAGAATGAAGTACAATAGGCTCGTCACGTCCTCGAGGAGGAAAAACAGGAAGAGGCATTTCAGTGCCCCTTCGCACATCAGAAGAGTACTCATGTCATCACCTCTGTCCAAGGAGTTGAGACAAAAGTTCAACGTTAAATCCATGCCTATCCGCAAAGACGACGAAGTCCAAGTAAGTTACACTTGACGAACCTTAAAACTATCTTCTAAATGGGTTATAAAATATTAGTAAATATGTGTGGTAGCGAAATGAAATGATGAAGACAAACCATTCACAGACCGTAGGTAACTGCTGTCGTGCGAGGAATGAGTTGGAGGTTTTCTCCTTCGAGTTCCGAGCATGTTCAGCCGACCTGCGCCATGGTTCAAAATATGGCTCTGATTGTTTCGCATCATACAGTAATACAGATAATCTTTGTTTGGTATGATCTAAAGTTTAGTTTTTAGTTCTAAAACATCTTGTTGAGGTTATTTGTTGGTTAATGGACGGAAACCAATAATTAACACATGTTATATACATGAACTTCATTCAGTTGTATCCCAAATATTAACTTTTACTGAATATCTACCAATAGCTTGGTATATCACTGACATAAGAGTTGACTATGGTAAATATTGTGCCATTGTTTAAAAACATTTTGTACTTAACCTGTGAACCAATTGTCAATTAAAGAATCCTTGCTAGTAGCTTCCAAACACTAATACAGTAGTACTAGTTCAGGGCCACATCCTATGATGTGGCTTTTTCATAAAATTGTAGTATACAATACTGTAATTTTATTAAAATACTGCTTTCTGTAACTAAAATATTCCAAAAATTACTACTTGAACTAAGTAATAGACAAATGTAAAAGTGCACGCAATTCAATGCTAGTTTGGGTAACAAATTATACATAACAAAATCACCATGTGATAACATTGAATTTACTTATTCAACTATAGAACAAGTTAAATGAATTATTTCATCTTTAGAACATTCTGGTAATTTCCAAGTTGTGCATTCATAATGCTACTACAATTCTTTAATACTATTGTCTTCACATTCAGATATTTGAGGCATTTAAATACTATAAAAGTATTTGCTCCTTCTTATAGCCTGTCTGGAGCAACACTACATGTATTTCTGAATTTCCAGGTTGTCCGCGGTCACTACAAAGGCCAGCAGGTCGGCAAAGTAGTGCAAGTGTACCGTAAGAAGTTTGTAGTCTATATTGAAAGGATCCAGCGTGAGAAAGCCAACGGGGCCAGTGCATACGTCGGCATTCATCCCTCAAAGGTTTGAATTGATTTTGTATCTACTGCCATATATTTCATAGATTATTGAAATTAAAATTTTATTAATTAATTTATGAGTGAAATAAGAATTCACACATCTTAAGATTTAGACTGCAAGCTTGTGTATAATTAATTATAAAATCTGATAATTCACAAAGTGATAGATGTTAACTTTGTCACACTGAAAATATTTAAGCAAATATTGAGGCACTCACAAAGATTTTTTTTTTTTTATTGCATTGAATGGCGAGACGAGCAAGCCGTTCGCCTGATGGTAAGCGATACAACCGCTCATAAACAGTAGCAATATTCCACTGCGCTCGCCATCCTGAGACATAAGATGTTAAGTCTCAATATGTCCAGTAGTTGCTCTGTTTATAAAATGAATATTTAAAAGATTAAAATTGGAACTGTACTTTTCGGTTATTTGGACAAAAACAGTATTTACTTTCATTTTAAAGTTTTAATAAAATGTAAATTGCCAACTCCACAGTCTAGCTATTTTAATGCTTACAAAGAAACCCCTTAATGGCACATTTAGCTTCTCCCTAAAGAGTTCACAGTACTGAAATGATGATAACTTTCTAACTAAGACTCTGCTGTCATGTCTCTATGACGCCTGAAGTTATGACGGATGGCTGATGCGAGGCAGCAGCACTGCTTTTGCTGAAAAACTTCCATGGCTCTGATTATCCTTAATCCTAACTTTTCTATGCCCCAAAGGATAACCATAGACTAAAACGTGGTATTTTTGCAGTGCGTCATTGTCAAATTGAAGATGAACAAGGACCGTAAAGCCATCCTTGACCGCAGAGCGAAGGGCAGACTGGCTGCTCTCGGTAAGGACAAGGGCAAGTACACTGAAGAAACTGCCACCGCGATGGAGGCATCTTAAACTTATAGACTATAAGAAATATAAAAAATCTAAAACTCACACTTTTGTTTTATTTCAATTATTAAATTCCTAAATAGATGTGGGGCAATGATCTAATGCTTATTCTTTAGGTAACTAACTACACATGAAAATATTACAATTTAATAATCACAAAGTTGGATGTAGCTATAATCTACAGCAATATTAACTCAATGATACAAGGGCACGGAAGTAACGCGAGCTAATAAAAGCCGTTTCTATGTATCTTTCCGTTAGAAAAAAAGTTATATTATTTACTGGATAAAACGTAAATATGACTTTTTTAAATTATTTTAATTTAGTTTCAATTTTTCGTTAAATCCTAAAATACGTCGTTCTTGGCACTTTTGTCTGTAATTATGGAAATCTGTTAGGTAGTTTCAAAAGTACTAGAAAACTAAAATAAGCATGCGAGACTGCTTAGTGCTCATGGATTCCAAAATTGGGAAATATCCTTTAGCCTTTACAATAAAAGCGAGTACAAAAAAACTAGTGTATGAATAGAATCTACTTAAGATTGATGACTTCAGATAAATTCATACAGGGTATATCAAGACTACTACCGAAAACGAAGCTGGGTGGTAGTTTAAGCGACTTCAGACACGTCGCAACGTTTGCAACAGAAAAAGTTGCAAAAAAAACGACAATTTTTTTTTGTTAATTTTTTCCTATGACCATATTTAGGTGGTAAATACATTTTTTCCTAAAATAATAGTGTATATCCTTTTATAAATAATCTAAGCTATAAAAGTGTTTCAATTATTATTTTAGCAAAAACTATGGATTTACCACCCAAAAATGACGATATTTAAAAAATCATAAAAAATAATTGTCGCGTTTATTTGCGAAATTTTTAGTTGCATTGTGTTTGTAGTCACTAAAACTACCACCTGGCTTCGTTTTCGGTAGCAGTCTTGAGATACCCGATATATTCTAGATACTTCCCACTGCAGGGCACGAGGCTCCTCTACAATCGAGAGTATGATTGAGAGTGGTTAGGCCATATTATTAGTCTTGGGTAGATCGCGAAAATAGATTTAGTATAAAACATAGATCGGCAATGTGAAAGAGATAGAATAATTTAACTCATATGTTAAAGCGAGATGCATGATGCGACCATACGTTTACACCATACGTTTATACGTTTTTTTTTTATACATATTATAAAATGTACTCTGTGGTTTACACAGAAGTAGCCTGCAGTGACCCAGAGTCAAAATATGTCAAACTAAGCGAGCAACAAAATTCGCTTATTTTCATAATTTATTTAATTTTACAGTACTTGGTTATATTTATTAAACGTAGTTTATTATAGTGCATTGTGCAGTGCCAAGGTATGGTTCATTCAGGCGTAAAAATCCGAAATAATTAAAGTTTTCTCAGGTACCGGCCACTTTTGCACAATACTTTTTTGTGACGATATTATAGAATTAAATGGAAATCTGTGTATACACATCGGTAGAAAAGAATATAGTATTTCATTGTATAAATACGCTGAAAGCATCCATTGCGTATAAAAAATAATATCAAATACGTGAATTCACAATAATTTCAACCAAAAGTTGCTAGGGATTGCCTGACAGGTTCGATCAATAACGGGTTGTCGATAAAATAGTCGATGACAAGACATTTTGCCCTACATTTTTATGGAGCTATAGTATGTTGTGATAGTGTGCATTTTTCTTCTTCTTCTACCTGGCGTTATCTCGGCCATATTTCTCCGGCCATTATTATAGTATTCATTCTACAATATTACTTATTACTTTACTTTTTCTCATTTTTTATACTTATTTGTGGAATAATTATTATAGCACTTCATGTGTGTAATTTATGAATTAAGAACCTGTTTGAATATCTGCCAAAAGGCTGTCTATTTATAATAGTAAAACAAGAACATATTCGACATTATTATAAAATATGCGACACTTCTATGCACAGTATCATCGTCCAAACCTTAAAGCAACATTATTCATTTATCATAACATTAGGTACCTATAGGTTAAAAAATTATAATTCTCATAGGAAAAACATTAGTTTAGGTGACGAGATCGAGAAAACCTTTGTAGTTTATTAAACTGTCTCCTTCTTCAGCCACAGGAATGCGACTAATGAACATAGGCCTTCCACAAGAATGTCTACATCAGTTTGTTGTAAGCTGCCTGCATCCAACGACTTCCTATAAGCTCCTCCGTACACCTCCAACGCGGCCTAGCAGGCGTCCAACACCTCCCAATGTGTCAATTAATTGACTTAAATAAGCATATATTTTTTTAACTCTAGTATAAATATACTTACGCGAATGTTACTCATTGAAAAAAAAAACTAATAATCATGGATTTTGTTGCAGACTGAGTCAGGGGCGTGCACTCCTTGTAGGCAGAAATGCAGTGCTTTACTTGCCATTCACAGATATTTTATTATAACGTTCGTACGTTTTAGATGACTTTAATTTATAGTAAATAAATGAATAAACAAAATATAATAACTTAAAAACGCCTAATATTTTATAAATAGCACCTATTTGCAATCACGCAAACATTATGGTTGCCATACGAAAAGCAAGCGGCGCTGCAAAGCAAAATAATGTACCTAATCAACCAAGTCATGCCGCCGCCTCCCGCATGACATTTGTTTGCATGTGTGTAGTAATTTTGGTGTCCGTGCACAGTCGCAAACGCACACACCCATAAATATTGTAAGCCGCGACTCCTGCGGCAGGCCTCGGGAGTTCGGCAGTTGTCGGGAGTAATCGTAAATGTTCGTTGCCTATAATCCGAGTAAAATTAATAGGCTGGAATCTAACAAATACCCTATGCACATTATGCATTTTTGGTTAGTAAGGTTTTATTTGTTTAAATAGAAATGTTTTGTGTTTCGCGGGGGCCATTTTGCTTTTTTTATGAGTTTTTGCATTGTTTACTATCTTATACTAGTATGTTTGTAAAAAAAAATAGATTTCTTAACGGATTTTTCATTTTAACATTTGAAAGTGTGTACATTTAACAGTTTATTACTAAGTTTCGATATTAATTGTAGTCATTTGCTTTTACTAGTGTGTTTGTTTATTTTTTTAAATGTTATTTGTTTGCGAGGTTTGTGTTAAAAATGTATGTTTATCAAATGAATGAATGAGGTGGCCGAAATCTTGCGTTTATTTACATCGGGATAGGTATAGTAATCTCAACTAACCGGAACCTTGAATATGTGAAAATTGAAAGCTGACTAGGTGAGTTTTTTTATTTTACTTATTAGAATTTCTTCCGCCGCGACGATCGATCGCTGTTTTGTCTGCGTTGCCGTAGAAGATGGACATGAATAGTCAAGAAGCTTATACCAAACTTCTTGTGAATAGTAGTACATCTAAGACTTGTTATGTTGGCATGGTTTCTGACTTAGAGATCCGTCGCGTGGCTGTGGCTATGCTAAAAAACTATAAAAGAAAAAGTTTTTGTGACCGAGTACTCCGCCGCATACCCAGTGTCATAATGCTGTGCACGCCGCTGGACTGAGTCCACCCTGTGACTACGAAAGTTGTAAAGTAATCGAAATTTCGCGACGGGAAATTAAAAAAATAAGCCGAATACGCTAAAACTTTGTAAATTATAGTTTTATTTTATAAAAGTGTTTTTGTTCTCATTTTAATTAGGTGTACGTACTGTATATACATCACAATAAAAAAAATAATTTTGTTCAGGTAAACAAAGACCCATACAAAACATCTCAAACAAAATGTTTTCAAATAATATGACAATTTATCTTTATTTATTTGTGTGTTTATCAATCTGTATTGAAATAAACACATCAAATGATCGCGAACGACCTAGGTGGGAAGAGCGCTCCTTTAGGTGAATTATGCGAACTAGTTCATTAAAAATCCCGCTCTTAGTTCTTTATAGTTCTTTTAGCGTCTACTTTACTAGACAGTGGCGCTATGTGACCAACCTCAGATTTAGCTGTTGACTAATTAATACAGGAGGTAATTTTCAATACCAGCCAAATCCACTTTTGTACAAACCGATAAATTGCACATTTTCTGCCTGGCGTTTCTTATAGCTGATATTAAGCTGGAAGTGCATTACTGTGATAGTTTTAAGGTTTGAGGTGAGAATTTCAATATGTAAATGAAAGTTTACGGCGTATTTGATTAGAAAAACGACATTGAAGTTTGGATTTGGCTACTTTTGATTGTAAGTGTTGGATTTGGCTACTTATGAAAACAAATAATTGGATTTGGATAACTTTGAAGAAAAAGTGTTTGGATTTGACCATTTTTGAAAGTAAAAAAAAATATCAGTATTGCAATTTCAAACCGGAAGAGATTCCATTATTGTGCGTCCTTTTTAGGAAAAAATAAGAACATTATTATAAAATTACATAATATTATATTGATATTTTAACAGATTGCAAACTCCGTTGCAGCTATACTAATTTCGATGATGACATTTTGATGATAACAAAGGCATTTTGAGAAAGGACATACGATATTTTTCATCTTTAAATAGCGGGTCGGCCCGAATCCACCCGAGTTCAGATACTTTTTTGAGTCGGAAATACAATTCACATCAGAAACTTATCATAACGGATACTAACTTTCTCCGCGAGACCGCCGTCCATAATACAGCTTTCTTTATGATTTCGATTTCATAGCAAAACTCTTTCCAATCGACAGAAGGTGTTTATCAGTTATCATTATTGTGATCTGTTTTAAAGATCCGTTTCATCCAGTGGCGTAACTACTCCATCGGGGGCCCGTGGCAAATTTCATCAAATGGGGCCCTTCGTATATGTAAAAAAAACTTTACATTGTAATTTCGTTTTTATGAATCTTTTTTTAACGTGGCCTATTTGTAAGCGGACCAGACGCGATCGCCAACATGTTCATGCTCGTCTCGGGATCAAATCCCAGGGCACACCTCTGACTTTTTGGAATCATGCGTGTATTGATATTCCATCACCACGCACTATGACGGTGAAGGAAAACATCGTGAGGAAACCTGCATACCATAGCGATTTGTAACAATTTCTATGTTACGTTAAGTCCGCCAGTCTGCACTAGATATAGCCACGCACTTAGTTAATATGAGCTTATACAGTACAGTACAGACTTTTTTAATGATGGCTTCATATTTATCATCGGATTTTGAACATAAATCATTTCATGAAATTTCGTCGCAGTTATAGCGACTCTAAGTTGTCTAACGTATCATTGATATGCAGAATAAACTGGGTGGGCGACAGCACCGAGCCTTGAGGAACTCCGGCATTTACCGACATGAGCGCCGAAGCGTGTTCATCGACGACGACACGTATTCTACGCCCATGCAGAAAGCCGGAAATCCATAAATACAGGTTGTCGGGCAGACCGTATGCCGGAAGCTTAGAAAGAAGACCACGATGCCAGACCCTATGCAACTCCTTGGCTATATCGAGGCTCACAGCAAGAGCCTCGCCACGCCGGTCTAATCGCCTCACCCCAGCGATGCAGAACAAATGCTAGAAGATCACCCGTTGATCGGTTTTGACGGAATCCGTATTGTCTGTCACTGATCAACGAGTGATCCTCCAGGTAGCGGATCAATTGAGCGTTTATGATCCGCTCCATAACCTTACAAGTCACTGAGGTTATAGTGATAGGGCGATAATTGGTAGGGTCTGACCGAAGACCCTTTCTGGGGATAGATTTCACTGATCGCTTTCATTGGCCTCCGTCCAAGATTTAGGCACAACTCCTGTGTTGTAGGACGCTCGAAAGAGACAAGTCAATGCAGGAGACAGCTCCGCTGCACAAGCTCTTAGAACCACAACCAGTATTCCATCCGGACCATTGGCTTTCCGCTCATCGAGAGGCCGAAATTTATTCATCTTGATCCATTTTTTCTCTACTGTTGGACATAGTCTTCTTCCACATTGCGCCATTTCACCGTGTCGTCAGCTTGTCACATCCAGCATCAGGCAGCGACCTTTTGCAAATCGTTACTCTACCTAGCTGGAGGGCGTCCTACACTACATCAGCCAAGACGCGGTCTCCTCTCAAAAATATTTAAACCCCATAGGTTATCGGTTCTTCGATAGATGTGGCCAGCGCACCGCATACTTCAGCTTGCTAATCTTGTTTGCTGTCTATAACTTAGGTTCTCGGACGGATAAGCTCATTACTTATCTTATCCTTCAAAGAGATACCGTGCATAGCATGCTCCATAGCTCGCTGAGCAACCTTGAGCTGGTTGAGCAGTCGTACTGTGAGTGTCCAAGTCTCAGCACCGTAGGTTATGGCAGGTAAGACGCACTGGTTGAAACCTTTGTTTTCTAGCTTTGTGGTAAAGGTGACGTGAAGACTGGACGTAGTTTACCAAATGCTGCCCAGCCCAGCTGGAACCTCCTCGTAGCGTCTTTCTCAAAGTTGTTTCTACCTTCGGGGTCGGCCCCAGGTAGGCATATTCTGAAACAACTTCCAGCTGGTGGCCACAAACAGCAAAAGGTTCGATCAAGGTGGTGGTTGATCATTACTTTGGTTTTGTCGAAGTTAATTTTATGATCTATTCGCAGTGAGGCTGAAGCCAGGTCATGCAGCATCTGTTGAACTGACTGTTGATTTCTACGTTCGTTTATTATTTTATTAATTTATTGTCACTGTCTCATAAAAAGAGCCATTGGGCAGTGACTTTTCTCAATCACGAATAGTTTCACATCGCATTTAATTTTTTTAAATTACTCGTGTGTGTAACATATTATGGAGATATAATATCTTCCACTCCTATAAATATGGTTCAATTTTATTTTTGTTCGTACTTGATTGTGATTGTTTTGAGTCTGAATATTCCTTATCGCCGAGATTTGCTATAATGGAATTTTTAGTTTCATTCATTCGTTCGTTTCTGGGACTCTGTTTACTCGCCTTTTCATCAATGAATTGGTTCCCAAAGTATTGACTTATATTAGGTAACCTTTTATTTATTGCTTCAGACTCTTCTTTCTCTTTCGGTCTTCGCTACCACTGAAATAGTTTCTTTAACAAGACATGTTTATATTTATTTGGAAACTATTACCTTAATATTCATTAAATTGCAATTTATTGATTTCCAACTAATATTATACTGTAATGAAACAAAACATTTAAATCAAATATTATCGTGAAATGTTTGTCATTATTGTATTAATTAATTTCGTTATTGATTTACATTATTTTTACTTTGACAGCCTCCGTGGCGCAGTTGGTTAGACGCCGCCTGTGAAACGAGAGGCCGCGGGTTCGATCCCCGCACCGAGAGAAATGTTTGTGCGGCCCACAAATATTTCTTCCGGGTCTGGGTGTTTGTGAGACCGAAAAGTCTCTCGTAGTTCCTGATACCCACGACACAAGACTCGATCTTAGTGTGGGGTCAGGACTATGTATGTGACTGTTGGGTGTTATTTATTTATTTATTTATTATTCTCTGCTCACACCCAGTCGGGTTTGGGCCCGAGGCCCTATCGAATCGGGGCCCTGTCGGGCCTGAGACTCTGTCGGGCCAGGGTTCTGCCGGGCCGGGGGCCCGTAAGGCCGGGGGCCCGTGGCATTTTGCGCACTCTGCCACCCTATTGTTACGCCACTGGTTTCATCATAGATTTTATTTAAACAAATGCTTTAAATCTAAAAAAAAAATAGATAAACTCACATGAGACTGCTAGCGACATACTAGCGAACGTGCAGCGCGACCTTTCGTCATCGTGAAATTTTAGTTGTATTAAAAAAGATGAAATATTTATTTAATATTAAATAACAAGTATTGAAGAAAATTTAAAAAATCTGTTCGGGCCCGATGTCATGATTGACAACCCTACCAGCCATCAAGTAAGCATCGATGGAATAGGCCATTTTTGAAAATAATCACTTTTTTAAAATGCGTTTTGGGGGCTTTTTATTGTATTTTCATGGATTTATCTACAATTAAATTGTCAGGAATTCTCAGCAGATTCATCTGGCATTATTAGTGCAAAATTCGTGAATTTGGAGATGACCACTTTTGAAAATCACCTCCTCATAAATTATTTTATTTTTCATTATTTAAATAAAATTATATTAATTACCTAATTTATTTACGCAAATATGATCATGTCTCTGAGTTTCGTACTAAGCTCAAGTGGTTGCCTATACGGCTTCGTCGGAATGCTCACATTCTTTTTCTTCTGTATTGTTTAATCCTGTCACCCCATCTTATCTTAAAGATCGTTTTGTATTTCTCGATGACTCCCATACAAGATCCCTAAGGTCGTCAGAGAGATTGGAGTTGAGAATGCCTGTGCACTCCACAACTTTTATGGATGGGTCGTTCACCGTCAAAGCTGTCCGATTGTGAAACGCCATACCAGTTGTGGTAAGACGGGCACGATCACTACCATCGTTCAAAAAAATGGTTAAGCATCACTACCTTTCTCCTACATTAACAAATTGACGTGGTTATCTTCCTATTTGTATGTATGTACTGATGCTCTTATATATATATTTATGTTAGTATATTTGTTATATAGATGTATGAATATTTTTATTATTAATTAGTAATTATTTGTATTTCTTATATTTTTCCTTCTTAACTCCTATTCTTTACACTTTAAGACTGCCCTCTATTTATCCTTTTATAAAATCCATCCCATGGTTGTCTGGAAGACATTGCCTTTGAGCGATAAGACCGCCAATTGTACTTTTATGATTATGTGTTGTATTTTTTTGTGTGCACATAAAGTGTATAAATAAATAAATAAAAAATCTCATATTACATAAATGGACGTGTAAAATTTTCATGTAATACTTTGTATTTTTTAAATGAAAATAAACAAAACAATACTCATAACTATATTTTTTTCTTTATTTATTGTTCTTACTAAATTATTTCGACTGCCTCGGTGGCGTAGTTGTACTACGGTACGGTTATAAAGCTGAGGTCTCGGGTTCGAATCCCGGGCTGGGCAAAGTGATATTGGATTTTTCTATTCAGTATCAGCCCAAAGTCAGGAATTTGTACCCGATATGGCGATAGGCTCGCCACCTATCACATTGTGGGACGGAACATACAAGGCAAAATGTGGGTGCCCTCGCACCTCTGCCTACCCCTTCTGGGAACAAGGCGTGAGTTTATGTATGTATGTATGTAAATTATTTCAAAAAAAGAACTAATGAACTAATAGAACGAACTAGTTCGTCCTTGGATTATGAACTAAATTGAGCGCTCTCTGTAGTGACCGGTTAGGCCCAAGCCTACATATTATAGCCCACCATGCTGGCCTAGTGCGTATTGGCGGACTTCACAATTCACATACTATAGAAATTTTACAAATCGTTATGGTATGCAGGTTTCCTCACGATGTTTTCCTGCACCGTTTTAGTGTGGTGACTGACACACAACACACACTAACTCTAAAAGTCAGAGATTTGAACCCGCGACCACTGTGAACATATTATTGGCAGCAGCATCGATTCCGTTACCAACAGGCCACCACGATTTCTTTTTTCTAGATAATAAAAGATAAAACAGTTTATATGATGTCAAGAGCAAGCAAGCATTAAGAACTACACAGAGCCGAATTAACCTTAATATGAATAAGGTTCCGTGTGCACTGAAAAGGAGCCCCTCGCACCCATATAAGCTCTGAGAGTGAGACGATTCTATGTGTAAACCCTAATTTTCTACTAGACCCATTTTATAAATAACAAATTAATTTTACGCCTTGGCCTTTTAAAGCAATATTATCTATACTGTCTGTTTTTAAAGTGAAAATTTAAAAAAATGTCCTACTACGTTATATACACGATACCTGTGCTGAAAATGATCTTTAAAAAATTTTTGTTTGTCGGTTTGTTCCGGCTAATCTCTGAAATGGCTGGACCGATTTTGACGGGACTTTTTTGTCAGGTAGCTGATATAATAAGGAGTAACTTAGGCTACATTTGTTTTAGAAAAATTCTTTTATTTTAAAAATAACTTAAAAAACTAATTAACTTATTTGTTAAATTCCATGCGGACGAAGTCGCGGGAACAGCTAGTTTACCATAAGTCTTTAAAGATGTATGATAGTTATCTGAGGGGACACAAATATGAAATATCCTTCCATCAGCCTTAAAGTCTGCGGCAATCACTTTGACTAAACGTAATGCAAGTGCAAAGCTTCTATTTCGCCTGAATTTTCTGTGAGACAGTGGTACCACCCCAGCGGAACCGACCCGTTTATATTACCTACAGCATTTACAATTATTAAGAGTGAGCTCTGTTGCCTACATGGAAACTTAGTGTAAATAAAACATATCATGCTGTTTACAAAAGTTTAATATCAAAAAATGTATGAGAAAATGAGCACCTCATTCATTTTTATCCACACTTATTATCAATTAACATTAGTCAGCCGCGCGCAAACTTACACTAACCGTGATTATAATTACCTAGTAGCATTACAAAATTATATTCCACTCTCTGTTTTGCTTGAATACAACGTAACAGTAGGTACATTCATATGCAGTACAGTTTATCATTTGGAACAAAAAATGCGGCTATAGAAGCAATGGCTCATTTACATTGAACAATAACACGGTCGGTATGATAAGGCTAGATCATATAACTGATCATTTCATAAGGTCTTCGACTATTTCATGATATGGTTGCATTTCATTATATTATGAACAGCTAAAACTGACCATACCTATATTTAAAACGTTATTTTTTTATATGGAAATCCACATGTTGATATATTAATACCTAATGTTGGTAGCATTTCATGTCACCACAGTACACAGTAGGTTAAAATAAGGCTATGAGAGAACTCTGCTCATGTACGGTGGAAAAACCAAACGCTATTAACGAAAAAGTGATGCTTGGCATTCCACTGCGTTCACCATCCTTATCATACACATAATATCACAAAGAAAAATCCCTAGTCTGCAATCAGAAATCCACTGAAAACCTAGTGCTTTTATTAAGCTAAGTATAGTTCGCGTCACGTAAAAAGAACGCTGGCGGTAAAGCTGCGCAGTAGGCGATTTATGGGTCTATTTGGTGGTATGGGATGAGGCGCGGGGCGGGCGGGTCACGCACCGCACGCTTGCACAAAATGGTTTTACATAGAAAAGTGAGAAAAAATATTTAGAGAGAAGCTGATAATGATGCAGTTGATAATTTAAAACATTGTATGAAACGAACCGCAGAGTCACCCAAGACGAATTAATGGAAGGAGTTTCAACATTACTTAATTTTTTTTATAATCTTATTAAACATTCTACATTCAATCAAACATGTTTTTAATTCTATTACATGATATTATATCTATTTTTCAATGTACCTTCCAGTAAACGGACTAGACGCGGCTGCCAACATGTTCACGGTGGTCGCGGGTTCGAATCCCAGGGCACACCTCTGACTTTTCGGAGTCATGTGTGTATTGATAGTCAACCACCACGCACTAAAACGGTGAAAGAAAACATCGTTAGGAAACCTACATACCATAGGGATTTATAAAAAAAATCTATGGTATGTAAGTCCGCCAACCCGCACTAGGCCAGCGTGGTGGACTATATGGCCTAACCACTCTCAGTCGTACTTTAACGATTGTAGAGTAGGCCCGTGTCCTGCAGTGGGACGTATATGGACTGATACACACACCTTCCAGTAAACAATATATGAAGCCAAGACTAGTTCAAAATAAAACAATAGGCCTAGTACTTTCGCGCGCGAGTACACAACAAACACACCCCCTCCACATACAGGGTATCTCAAGACTGCTACCGAAAACGAAGCCGGGTGGTAGTTTTAGTGGCTACTAACACAATGCAATTAAAAATTTCGCATAGAAACGCGACAATTATTTTTTATGATTTTTTAAATATCGTCATTTTGGGGTGGTAAATCCATAGTTTTTGCTAAAATAATAATTTAAACTCTTTTATACCTTAGATTATTTATAAATAAAAGGGTATACACTATTATTTTAGGAAAAAATGTATTTACCACCCAAATATAGCCATAGGAAAAAAATAACAAAAAAAAAATTGTCGCTTTTTTTTTAAATTTTTTCTGTTGCATTGTGTCTGAAGTCGCTTAAACTACCACCCGGCTTCGTTTTCGGTAGCAGTCTTGATATACCCTGTATTTATAGCGTTCTTTTTACGTGACGCGAACTATACTGGTGATTAAGAGTACATTTTTTTTAAACTGTAATGCATATTATGTCCAGATAATATTAATTATTGCTATTCGCTTGATATACAGATAGTTCAACTCCAATACATGCAGCTTAGTGCAGTCATAATAAAATACACACACTCTTACCATATCATAAAATTATTATATCAGTTTTAAAAATACAAATAACATATTTAACACTTTAAAATTGTTTATGTAACTTTCGCTTTTATTTTTCATAAAAGGAAAATCTAAACACTATTGAAATCATCAACCTATCTTACCTTTTTACATAAATGTTACAATTATTCCAGTAAACTGCAAATGTTTCCTGTAATACAATCATGACTTAACAAAACATTTGAACACCCTCTTAGAACTCTACTGGTGCACATTACAACTATAATAATTGAATACCCTCAAGGTCTACTGCAAAAATAAGAAAATGCACCATATAGGCTGAAATGTTGAAACCATCATGGCCATAATATGTTAAGGCAAATACATAAAGGAATATAAGTAATTTCCAAAGTAAAAATTACTTAAACAATAATAATGTAAATTATTTAACATATACTTTTACATACAAAGTATTCAAACAGTGTTAAACATCCCATTCTTAATTCAAAAACCAATGGCTCCTACCAACATTTTATGAGTATACTTAATTAGGCATAATATATTATAATTGAAAGCTGGCAATGTTTGTATTAAATCTACGCAGCAATTTGAGCTTTTTCCTGATTCTCCATATTAGCCTTTGATGCACACTTGAAAAGTTTCTTAACATTGTTATTGAGATTTTCTCGGTTCCTCGCTATTTCAATTGCATAAAACTGAACTCTAGCTACCAATATAGTGTTTTGTTCTGAATAATCTCCTTGGCAGTCTGCTCTCATTAAAGTACCGAAACTGTAGTCCTCCACAATGTTTTTAAACTTCTCGCAAAACACTCTCCACTTTGCTTTATTGATATTATTTTTTATTTCATTCTCATTGATGAATGAAACATCCATGTCTGGAAAGTCTTGTCTGAAGTGTGTGTAGATAAGGTCATCATGTGGAGTCAGTTGAAGCAATCTTGTGTCTACTGAACACAGCATCTGAAAATATCAATTCAAATAATTGCATCGCATTACATTACTCTGATCAGGATTTAATCTGTTAAAGCTATATTTACAAAAATGTCCTTTAGGCCTTACACATTTTATTGTACATAATATTATCTTATAGATACGACATGAAGTGTCTAATATGGGGAAAAGTGAAAACAAAGATGTTTTTTCTAATGGCATTTTTTTATATTTCAAAACAAAAACTGTGCATTTTGTTTTCTTTCCAGTAACAGTTTGCTAAAATGTGATGGTTGTAGCCACTTATAAATGTCAAAAATGCAATAAAGCAATCCTGCTTATTAATGATTTTTAAGATAATATTGTCAATTTTATTTGAATCATCTTAACATTAAGGAAGTTAATTTTTTTACTGATACATGATATTTCTGCATATATTTTTTTAAACTTAAATTTTCATTTTCATGTCAGACATGCTTTAGAATCTACTGCAATCTTACCTATGTTACCAATATAAAAGACTGTGTGAGACCTTATCCTTACATCAAACTATATTATAGTCTACATTATGTTTCAATGATCTTATCAAATAGCACTAATATTGGGATTTTCCTTGCAGTATCCTACAATCTACAAGACATATTATACTTTCTCGTCTAATAAGTAATGTTTATAATATTAATTCAGCCTGGGGCTAAGCATTGCTATATAAATATTTGTGATAGAATGTAAATAAAATAAATCCTTACGTTAAAATAAATATCGCTATGTTCCATGGCTTTTGCAGCCCATAAATGTTCCAACGTTTCATCATTGCCGAACTCTTCTGCGGGCCTCGACAGCACGTCCTGAGAGAAATACACATTACATGTGCATCGAAAAGGTTAACCCGGAATAAATATATACAAATAAATGTAATAATCAATGTAAATTAAATATATACAATTGCCCATATAATGAAAATTATCTTTGAAGGCGAAATTAAAGCGATAAACACCAAATAGCTAACAATATTTTTGCGGCATTCAAACCAATATTTATTAAAAATTCATAGACGTGAATCATACTTCACGTTAAGAAAACGCCATAAAAACTCACCATTATTTAAAATATGTTCGACTTCAATATAACTTTAGCGTTTATACACTAATTTAAAGCTTTTAGCAAAAAAATATTTAAAACCTTAGATTTAAAACATGCACATCTGAAAATACGCAACTATGAAGCTTCTTACGACTTTTGACTTTTAGCATTATGCATTTGCTCACGTCATCTCATCGTCACTTATTAAGGATGAGAAAATGAAAGAATAAGATATGAAATGCTAAAAATAAAAGGTGAAAGAACTGGAACTTGACCAGTATTTTTTTATTGGCAAAGGCTGCGTTGTAACAAAATGCCATTTAATTACAAATAATTTAACTTACAAAAATTCTTGTAGAGTTTATGTGTTTTTTTTTTATTTATACCGTTTCAATAAGAAGGAACTTTCAACAAGTATATTTCCGAATAGTATTTTCAAAACTATACAACCATTGCATTTGAATTTAACAGTTCAAAACATCCAGCTTTATTCTTAGGAGAAATAATTGCCAGTTAATAAAGAATTAAAACATTTAATAATTGTTTTAAAATAAACAATGTATAATTTAAATATAATTCTATTTTTCATTTATCATTTTACACAATAAAATATCTTTTCAGAAATACAAAAGATTCCGAAACGAAAATAAAAATAAAAAATCGAGACAGCGCTATACATTATAACGTGACAAAAAGAGAAACACTTCTCGGAAAAATTCGTTTGAATCTCGTTTCGTCACAAGCTTTCATTGGCCGAAATCGGAAGAGGGTGGCGCATGCGCGTTATGCCGACGCCATCTCTGAAACTACTGTGCCTATTATGTACTTGTTCTAGAGTAAAGTGAATGCTAATTCGTGGTTAAAAGTGTGAATAAATCATGGAATTACTTAATCGCGAGTGAGATCGTGCGTTATTTGAGTGTATCGAAAGACAGTGAGTTGGCGTGGTGAGGGTCTTCGGCGGGTGCCTTGCGGAAGTTTCTTGACTATAGCAACGCATTATTTTTTGCGGCTATCTCTGCCGCGGGCCGCCACTTTCGGATATTTCATGGGCCTTTGTCATCGCAACAGCTAGTGGTAACTCTCAAACGGTTGATTTTCCCCGCGGCACGTAGAAAGCGGGCTCGAGGCGGGCCGAGCGCTGCCCGCGTTCTTACGCGCGCGCTCCATATACTTAACTCTATTATATATGAATTATTGTTGTGGGTCAAAGACATCGCGATGCGTTAACCTGCAACGAAAACAGCGTCATAAACTTGAGTTAACTTTGTGTTTCAGCTCGTGTTTTGTGGACGCTGACGCGTTCGGAATGAATTCTGCTCTCAAACCGGTGTTACCACAGCCGGGTGTCCCTCAACCAGGCGGGCAGCCGAGCCCTGCCAAGGGTAACGTGGCGAGTGTCAATCACGCAGTAGGCCATCCTCAGGGTGCGCAGAACTCCCTGCATCACGGTACCAATAATCTGGTCGGACAGAACTTGACGCATCACGCACCGCCGCCGCCGCCGCCGCACGTGCCGGTGCCCCCTCACGCGGTGCCGTCTATGGCGCCAGTGTCCGCCAACATGGCTCAGATGGCGCAGAACATGAGTCATCATGGCAACTTGTCTCACGTCACTCAAAACTCTGTCACATCAACAAATGCCGCCAGCCCAAGCAAAAGTACTAGCAGCAGTAGCAGCAGTAGTGGTGGTCCTATCAGCTTAGTTCAAGAGAAAGCAAATGCATCACAACCTTTGGCTCTTACACGCACTCCAGAGAAGAAAGAGCCCGACTCTACTGGTCCTGCTAATGGTACCATTGAGTCTCCAAAACCTGGATCTAATGTGCCTAGTGCACTCAAACCCCAGAATCCAGAAGCCAATAAAGATAAGCAGGATATTGCTAGAACATCACCAAGTACTCCCAAACCCCCTGAGAAGCCATCCAGCACTACCACAACACCACAGAAGAGTGAGCCGACCAACTCTCTTAATCAGACTGATAGCCCAGCTCAACCAAAAGTGGCCACAGCAAATGAAGCGCCTGAGAAGTCCCCTTCTAAACCAACAGAGCTTAAATCATCTCCAACGGCAGATATTGCACCAACTCAAAGTGACAACAAACCTCCAGAAACAGCAAATGACAGTCAATTACAAGAAAAGGCAACCACACCTGTTAAGCAAGATGCACCTGTAGCTGAAAGTAGTAAAACTGAGCCCAAACCGGAAGAAACTCAAGAGGAGCCTAAACCCGAACCACAAACAACAGATGAAAATAAACCAGAGGAAGTGAAGGACAAACCAGAGGCTGTCAAGAAAGAAGAGAGTCCAGAGAAACCACCTAGTGTAGAAGAAAAAGTTGAGGAGAAGAAACCTGAGCCAAAGCCTGTAAAGGTTGAGACCAAACCTAAATCAACATTGAAATTGGCCACAGTCACACCTCCAATGAGAAAGCGAAGGCAAGCTTCTCCAAGCAAAACAACTGATGGTTTGAGTCCTGCCAAAAAAGCAAATGATGTTGAGGGTACTCCAGACACAAGAACCAAGAGGAATAGAACTAAGGTCAGTATCAAATTATAACTATTCAAAAAAAGTTTTGGAGGGAAAACATGTATTTACATTAATTTACCATTGTATCAAACATAAGCATTTTTATTAAGGTTAAAGGTTAACTGGGGATGTTGAAGCAAACAAACCCATAGGATACAAAATATTATCTTTAGAAAGTTTAAAACATTTTAATGCAATTGAAGTGTTAAAAGATGTATAAACTAAACTATAGTTATGTGTTGGAAGTCAAAAGATTGGTGAATATTTACAAAACATACACCCATTTAAAACAAAAGATTCATTACAATTTCAACTAGATTTTATAAGCCACATAAAATAAGTATTCATTTAAAAAACAAGAACAGTGAAATCAATTTCCAATTCTAATAAAACATTCTTTTTTTAAATAACCCTTTTTGGATTCCATGCCAGTAATAAAAATTTCAGTGTGGTTTATAAGAATGTTAATGGACATGCAGTTGGCAAACTATTTTAAATCTACTTAGAGCTAAAATGTGATGTTAATGTGATTTAGGTGTATAAAAAATGTTTTTAATCTATGATTTTATATTATCCCAAGTTTAATTTTGACGTATTGCCGTAGCACAGGAAAGTGCTTGTAGCCATAAAAAAGAAAAAAATGACGTAATGGCGGGAAATCTAATAGTGTGGTCATCTTCTCTTTTTTATTTGTTTTGTGTTTATTGTTGATTAGTGTTGTAACTTTATGTAGTGATTTATAGGTCTATTTAAAGTTTGTGCTGCAATTACACGACAAGTCTATGATAATTTAAACTAACGCCCCTACTGTAAAAAATAAACACCATTAAACTTAAAATATTAGAATTTTACAAGTAGAAGTTTTTCGAAGACGTTAATTTAAAAGATAAAGATATGATACTTGTCATTTTATTTATGCATAAGGATCCGTAAGTGGGGTAACAACGGCAAAGTATTATTGTTTTCATGAAAATAAAAAACAATTATTTTATATTACTCAATTATACGAAATATAACTGTTTATTTTGAAGCATAAGCAACGCCGCGAGCCAAAGCATACACGGTGTTTATTATTAGTACAGTAGTGCTAAATAAAACAACGCTACAATGTAACGCGAGCGCGTGCCGGCGGTGGGCACGACGGAAGAAAGTTCCGCCGGGCAAGTTTTTCGCGCCATAACTGCAGTTTCCCTACACCGTTCGCATAAATATTTACTTTTTGTTCTATACACTACATGGTATTAAAAAACGTTTTGGTGTCAAGTTATATTTCACAAATGCATTCTAATACCTTTCATTCTATATAAAATATAATTAATATGAATTTTAGTGTCATGTTTCTTTGTTAATTACCACAAGTAACTTCAATGCACCTGATAGTCATCGTTGATCGAATTGCATTCCTGTCGGGAATGGAGTATCCATCGGTCGTCAATGATAACCAATTCGCCGGTCAACTCAATTCAAATGTGCTCTAAACCAAATGCATACAGGCTGTACAGGAATTGCGCCCCTTTGCATGGTCCACTATTACGGTATTCCCACCACAATGTACAGTGGTTGCTATCTCTGTGGATTGTAATAACCTACCGATTTACCGAACAGTTTGATAAAAACTAGATATCATGTCCAATTAGCTACGGATATTTAATGGTTACCCATGTGAAAAATGTTAACGTTTGGTATTGACCATGTATAGAAATAAAATTATCGTTGCAATGTTTGACTTAGGTTATCTTTAAATATAAACATGCATAATATCTTGTCAGATTTGCAGCGATCGATAAATAGTGATGAAGTAGTTGTGAATATTAGATCATAGATGTCGCTGTACTAAATTATCTGTGATGGTATAAACAAAACATGAGCAGTTTATTGTGCGATAAACTTTTATGACTCAACACTGACACGCTTAGTTAACGTAAATCTAACTAGGCTAGTTCAAGTTGATTTTTATTCCAAAAACAAGTACGTACGTTTAATAGTTTTCACAATACCATTATATTATTTTTATTATTCATATTTGAAAATATCAGGGGGGCCAAAACAGATGCGTTCCATAGCGTTTTTAAAAATAAAAGGATGAACGCTATTATTTAAAAAAAAACTACGTTTTTACCACCCAAATACTGCGATAATATTTTTTTAGTTTGCATTGGTTCTTATGTCACTAAAACTTTAAACTACCAACCCGGCTTTGGTTTCGGCAGCAATTTTGATATACCCTCTATATGGCAAAATACACTCCAATAGAGAGGCCTGCTTATCTCAAAAGTAACAGTGTTAAATCACAATAGATGCATGAGACCATGTTATTAGTAAATCACTGTTTATAATTGAGATGCGTCCAGTGGCTAAATCTATGCGTGTTTAGCTAATAGCTATGCAGGACAAACACTAGTATGGCTTTATGAAACGAAATGAAAATAATTTATTGAATCCATTAAGATTTTCTTCATCATTTATATTGACATTTTTCTTACCTACCATGCGGTTCGGAAAGCGGTTTTAGGGCAGAACGAGCAAGAAACTAATTATTAAATTAAATATATATATATATATTATTCACTTTACAATATAGTGATTACAACATTTACAAGTGACTTATTCATAGACAGTTCATAAACCTATTTTAGGTAATGTTTCCTCCCTTTCGAACAACTGTCCAATTCAAATTCAGCGAAGAAGACAAAACATTCGATAACTTATACATTTTTATAAATGGTGTGTGAGTAAGGCCGTTAGAATTAATTATGGCTCAATTCCGCAGACTACATTTGACTTTGAAAATGTTAATGCCATACATCAGCAACATCAATTACGTCTCAAATGTATGGCGATGACATTTTCAAAGTTACGGGCAATGCTAGTTTGTGCAACTCAGCCTAAATTTTGTAAGAATCAAACCACTCTTTATATTTCAACAATATGTTTGATTTGGAAAAAAGTATGTGATAAGTTTACATACGGAACATAATACATACTTAGTTTATTATGTAGCTTTACGTAAATAACGCAGAATTTCAATGATCGTAGGTGTTTAGTAGAAAACCTTGAGATTACGCCTAGCTTATGCGTGGAATGCATTAAACTATGACGACCTTATTGGCGCAGTGAAAGATAGACACAATGGTCGGAGATTCACTTGGATTAAACATTCCAAATTTATTCCGTCCAACATTCCGGATATCAAAAACTGATTCAAAACACAGACAGGCAAACAATTTACACCATAAATTAAAAAAAATCCTAATAATTTTATGTAATGCACATAATATATTTCTGCACACCATTAAATTAAACCTTACTAAGAAAAAAAAAGGTTCTGGATTTACTGGTGCTAGGTCTCTTTCAATGACAGGCCGCCTGGGCAGTTACCATTGTAATATGTATATGTCTATTTCTCCCGCCAAACAGCAGTGTAAATGTTTTTCGGATTGAAGGACATTGTAGCTAGAGTAAATGCTGGACATATTGAAACTTAACATCTTATGTCTCAGGATGGTGAGCGCAGTAGAATGCCAAGCATTGATTTGTTATTCAAGGTGTTGTTTGGTTTTGCTACTGTTCATAAGCAGTCTTATCGCTTACCATCAAGCAAACTACATGCTGGTTTCGCCATATATAGCAATAAAAAAATTATATATATTTAATATTCGTAGTAGAACGTTCATCACTGTCACATTTTTATCAATAAAACCACAACGTAGATATTATTTTAATGACGGAGCCATAAGTTCATCAGGAACTCCCTGTGGCTAATTAGAGAGTGAGAGACTCACGCCCAAATACTGGAACGCATCTTAAATATAAGTTGCGCTTAACTACGTTACGGCTGTGCGCTGTTAAGAGCAACTTATTATTTGAATGGCGTTCCAGTATTGAGCGTCAATCGAAACGTTACTTATTAATTCCAAAAGAGACGTCGTTCGTTCTGTCATTCAACACAACATGGCGGACTTTAAAATTATGTAGATTTGTTTCATCAAAATAATTATCAATCTCGCTCTTTTTATAAAAATAAAAGCTTGTTTCAATTTCCATAACTCAAATTTCATTAAATAAATACATATTTTTTGTGATTTCCAATCATGCCTATTACATGTTATGTAGGTTCGTCATACGAAGGTCCAAATAATGCGTGTCGTCCACTTTCGGCAAGCCCAGCTGCATCCCAAATGTGTTATGTGACTAGGGCAAACTTGTTGCCACGCCGAGCACAAATTGAAGTTCCGCGTCCCTTGAAATTTGTCGTATGTATATGATTTATAGTTATGCGACAACTTACTCGACAGCTTTCATTGCAATACATACAAAGAATATTTTATCTACTGCATTTCTTTTACTGTCTTTTGTATGCTTCGTTGTAGTGGACAGAAACACTCGGACGTTATTCATAAACGGTGCATAAATATATTTTAATTATCAAATGTTTTGTCTTATTCTTGAACGGGGTTTAAAGTAACTACCGAAAAACTCGCACAAAATGGATTGCACCATCTGGCTCTCACATCACCAAACAAGCTGTTATTGCCCAAGTACACTGCCACTAGACCAGAGGTCGGCAACCTGCTGATCGCGAGCCACATGCGGCTCTTTGGATGTGAAGCTGCGACTCTTTAGTTACGCCAAAACAATTAATATATATATATATTAAATTGTCATGTTGAATCGATTAGGGAAGATTAGGCACCATTTCATCTCTCAACCACTTGTCCTCGCTTTTTGCTGCTACCCTCTCCCGTGATAGGCGTCGTAAGAAACATTCGAAAAAATGGTGACTCTTTAAAAACTAAGGAATATTGTAAATTATGGCTCTTTCGATTCAAAAGGTTGCCCAAGCCGGCACTAGACTGATAAGGCAATTAGTAAGCAGCCTTAATATTATGAAAATTTATCAAAGCTTTTCATGTCAGTTAAAAAGAATATGACTGTAATTACTTATCATATTAATTTCGAACAAAAGTTCAGACTGTTTTATTAGGTTAACATAGATAAGGTATAACTTATCGTAGCTACTAGACCGATAATTTTAAGGTAACAACTATCTTTTATTATAAATATTCCAATCGACAATAATCTGACAATGATCTCAATAGAAGCCGGGTTAATCGCGAGACATAATCGTCCGCCTGGCGAAACTATCAGCAATGCTCTTCTATTAGTGAAATATTTTCGCCGAGCGAAACTTAAAAAAAATTGTGTTCTAGTTCGCTTGCATCAAAATGTAGTTATGTAAGCCTATCACACCTTATCAATAAGAAGTGGTGAAGGAAAACATCGGGAGGAAACGGGGAATTTCTGTGGTATGTAAAGTCCGTCAACTCGCACTAGGCCAGCGTGGTGGACTATATGGCCTAACCACTCTCAACCGTACTCCCAATTGTGGCCCGTGTCCTGCAGTGGGATGTATTAAGCTGATACAATAAGCAAGGTAGTTGTCAAGACATTAATTGAAGTTTTAAAATGAACCAGTTATAGTATAAGGAATCTGACAAAACCACATGTACCAAACAAGTCCAAGGGAAAAGACGAGAAAGAAAATACTGTCATTACGTATGAGTGACAAAGACACAAACAGAAATAGCGGTATACTTTACACCCACTTCATTCGCGGTGTCTTCTCTACTTTACTACTACTATAGAGATTGTGGTATCCCTCAATAGTTCTCTATCGACCCTTCAAAAGTTGCAAGCGTGAATATGTAACGTAATGTTTGTTTGCAGGTGCAACTATACCAGTCGCCGACACCGGAACTCGCGATGGCCACCAAGCTGTCCGCGTCGGCTGGACGTTCTACACCCACCAAACCTAATGACGATAAACTTATCGTCTTTTACAAGTTAGTATTATGTTATTCTAGTAGATAGTATTAGAAAATATATAATAACTGAAGATTCTTAACATTGGATTAAACCAATCTATCTCACTTTTTGTATCCAAAGTTGCTTATAACAAAACATTTATGTACATGTGCAGTAAGGACGGTAAGTCTAGTAGTGTACATTTAGTTTTTTTTTTTATAGCTTTTATTTTACAATTATTAACTAATCACTTGTAGCTAATTATACATAATAGAACCTTTGTGATTATTTTTATATAATTTAGAATTGGACATCTAGGCATCACATCTGGGCTCAAAGCAAATAACTCAATTCTTATTGATATCATATTTTGTTATTAGCAACTTAGGAAACAAAAAGTAGGATAAATTCAGAAATGAATTATTTTTAAATTTTCTATAATTGTGTAGGAAAAGGAAAGTTAATTATAAGATTTTTCGCAATCTTATTGACCCAACAAACCCTAACCATATAACAGTTTACCATTAGGTGACCTCACTTTCCGAAAGAAACGTGACAATAAACTGTTGATTCGCGTTACATTTCACAATGATCATCCTTGTTTAGCCTATAATGCTATTAAAACAAGATATATTTTTTCCCCCAAGGAACGAGTACTTGGCAGTTCGCAACGCCGAGGGCGGTTTCTACGTGTGCCAAGCGATGCAGAATGTGTACCGCACCACGCGCAAGATCAAAATCCGCTGGCTGTCGCAGGACAAGGTCGTTGACCCCACCGGCGAGACTTACAGACCTGACTTCTATGATGTTACGGGTTTGTATGAAGTTTTATAATATTAACCCGGCGTCAGCACAGTGGAAATATGTCACAACGGTAGTAGGGTTGGGTCTAATGGACCCGTATAAAAAAACGCCATAACATCAATAATTAAAATAAATTTACTGACATATCATAATAATTGGATGAAAAACCTATTGTTTATGACTTTTTGGATAAACAAAAACAACCTGGTACGAGATATAAGTTTTTAATGACATTTTTATAAAAGTATGAAAAAACTTTAACAAAATAGGTAACCTCTGTCTTAAACTAAAAAAAAATAAATAGAAAACAAACTTTTTCACAATTTTAACGTAATAGTAAGTATAACCATGAAATTTATAGCAGGAATAACAACTATTTTCTATAATAGTCTTATAATTATTCAGTCATAGTTTCTCTTTCATCTGCGCAATCCTTGCAGTACAACACAGCGTGCTCAATGCAGATGTATTTTTTACAGCACCGACAAGTATTTCTAGATTTCCTGTGTTTTTTGGCAGGACACTCCTGAAACCTTCTTTTTGCATTAGATATCTTCACAGGTGGTTCCTCATCAGGTTCTCCTAAAAATCTCTTATCCTTTTGCGCCGCTTTTGCTACGCTTTGTCGTGGTATTGTTGTTCTTCTTATGTATTATGTATGCGTTTATTACAGACATTTTGAGCTACTGGTTGAACACCTGGCACTTGTGTTATGATATTTTCCGCCCTAGTTCGGACATTTTGGCGGGTAGGCCTCTGCTGCCACTTGGTCCTGTCTATTCCAAAAAAATAAGATGTTCATATCTGACTTTCAGAGGTAGTGGTAGTCAAATAAGTATCAAAACTGTGCTGTATTTCAGACGTTGAAGAATGTAGCTGATGGCATAGTTCAACAAGGGGCACATCGTCACTGTCCGTGTCAGATACATCTTGATTGGTGTCACTTTCCTGGTTGCGAACACTCAGATGATCTTCCTCTTCATTTTCTGATGTAGAATTTTCATATTCGGAGTCGGATATTTTAGCAGAATAACTAAAATTCGCTGCTGTTCGAGTTTTTCGCGATCCATAATTACAAAGGTTCTGAAGACAATACAAAATACATTTAAAAAAAGACGGCGCGAAATTACGACACCAGGTGTATAGTTGGGTCTTATTTACCTTTCTTGTGTTTATCCGCGTCTATCCACCGCTGTATACACGATACCACTGTTAGGCGATATTTGAAAGGAAGAGAAGACCATTAGCTCCAGCTAATGAGAAGTGTAGCAACGTCGCAAAAATATTTTATAGAAATGCGTGCATTTTCAAAAGGCGTGGGTACTATAGACCCAACTGTGCGATCGCCGGGTTAATAACGGTTCGGCCTGGTGCAATTCTTCAAAATGGCGGCCAAAATGATCAATTTGAACCATCAATTTAGCATTTTGACCAATCGGACTCCGAAATACTAGTAAAATTTACTCGTATTTGCTAGATTTTACAATACTGCTTCCTTTCTATAAGTCATAGCGTGATGATAGATATATAACCAACACAAAATGAATTTTACAATTTGCAAAGAAACAAATAAACTCTACCTAGAATGATGTACATATATTAATATAGATTTTTGAAGTAAAAATGTGGATATCTTTAGGAGTCATCTCGCTCGAGGATGCAAGTGCAGCATGCAGTATAATATGTATAATGGATATTAAATTTTTGTGTTCTGGTTTAAAGGACATTGTAGCCAGAGGAACTATTGGACTATTGACATTTAACATCTTATGTCCCAGGATGACGAGGGCAGCGGGATGTCAATCGTTTTGTAATTCGTGATGTTGGTTTTGCTACTCTCTTTGAGCCCTCGTATCAGATACGATCACTTGACTTGTTTCGGGTCTAGGTGTTTGTGAGACCGAAAAGTCTCATAGTTCCTGATACCCACGATATAAGGCTCGATCTTAGTGTGGGGTCAGGACTATGTATGTGACTGTTGCGTGTATTTATTTTGATATTTATTAATGGGATAAAATACGGGTTATATTTTTAAAATAGAATGTTAATATTAGGTCTTAAGCTTCATGGTTAACCAAGATTTGATGTGATGAAGAAGAGATGATTAACAAGTTGAATATTATACCGTGGTATTGGGCACTTGTATTTTGTCATTCTTGGGTACAGTCAGCAACATAAGTCGTTGAACACTTCACATTTTTTGATAACCTTTTTATGGATTAAAATTTGTACGTACTACTCTGTAGTCGTAAAATATAACCAAGTAAAGTCATCTATGCCGAGAAGTGCCATACGATATTGAAAATAATGATTATTTTGGATGATAAGATTCCAAATGTCGTGAATGTGACTGTACGTATTTACTGATATTAGGATGGCTCGTACTTTACGTGCAGACATGGAGTGCGTGCTGACGACACTGTCGCTGTCGCGCGGCGCGGGCGGCTCGCAGCTGCTGCGCGCGTGCGAGGCGGCGCGCGCCACGTCCATCCTGCAGCGCGCGCTGCACGCCGAGCAGGGCGGCGGCACGCACGCGCCCACGCCAGAGCATCCCGACGGACGTCAGTACTCACGCAACACGCATGCTTCAATACATGCATCTCTAACCAATACCACACTATCACGTGCATCACGTTTTATACATACATACATAAACTCACGCCTTTTTCCCGTAAAGGGTTAGCTGTTCCGTCCCACGATGTGATAGGTGGCGAGCCTATCGCCATATCGGACACAAATTCCAGACTCTGGGCTGATAATGAATAGAAAAATCCAATATTACTTTGCCCAACCCGGGACTCGAACCCGAGACCTCAGCTTTGTAACCATACTCTAGTACAACTACGCCACCGAGGCAGTCACGTTTTATACATAATATCAATACGAGCACCACCACACAAACATCACTAATCAGTACCACAACAATCATGCATCACGTTTCATACATCATATCAATACCGCCACCACCATATCACACCAACACCATCAATACCTCAACAATTGCATGCACTACATTTTATACTTACATCATATCAAATTATAAACTCTGGTTAGATGTTAAGCAAGATAGAAAAAACCATCACTCTAACCCGAGAATGAAAAAACAGGCAAAATGATAATTAAGCCAAAATAATACGAAGAATTAATACTTGCTATCTCGATAACTTATAACAAACATACATTATCATCCTAAAGAAAGGCAAAAGAAATCTCAACAACTAAGACATACATCATCATCTTCAAGAACTACCCAAAATACTTATTTTCTCACATGTACATTTATACACGCCATTTTTTTAAAACCAATCAAATTTCATACATTATCTACCATCTCATACACACATCACACATTATCATACTATTTTCATATTTTTTCTAATATTTTCTTCTATTCTTAATTATAGTGTATCAAGCATGAAAAAAATGTTATAATACTTGTAATTTGCATTAAATTATATGGAATTAGACTTTCTAATACATATTGTATCATTACTTGTTTCATACTTGGTGCACTAGACTGATGTCATATTTTGATACTAATCCTATTATAACTAAAATGGTCTTTATAAATAAAAATAATTTACACATCTATTTACAAAGACTATCTTAGTTATTTAATCGCATTTTCATTAATACTCAACTTTAGAACTCAGCACATCATTTTTAGATTTTAACATTTCACCTTTGCACAATTCTTAATTATTTGAAAAAACATTATGTTGGTCTTCTGAAATGATTACACCAAATCCAAGTTGCGAAAAAAAATTATTAAGTATAAATATTTTTTTCGTATCTCAGACATGGTGTAGTTTATTGTTTGCCTCAATACTAAAACATAATAAAACCAACGCATAAATTAACTTTAAAATAGAATTGAAACGTGCACTCATTCATTATCACAAAAGTAATTATGTACTAACATTTATACTTTGAATAAGTACAAATGCTAGTAATAGAGAAATAAATGAAAAAGTGAGATTAATGGAATGGTTTTTGTTCAGTGGATCTATCGCTATACACAGACGAATCCCAATTGGAGAAAAAGTCGCGCAAACGAAACAGTTCCAAATCGTCGCCGCGCAACAAACACGACAACTCGGAGGACGCCGCAGTAAGTTGCTGTTATCTGTATATTCTTTCATGTTTGCCATCCATAAATTAAAGCGTCCAGTATTAGGGTTATTGCGAGTGAATTCTCTAATACTTTTGCTTCATTTATTGTATTCAATGTTAAGAATTGACTATTGACAATTACATTTTATGGTTCATGATATTGTACTGACATATCACTTGGTGACTGTTACAGTACAGGCTCACGGATTTTATGCTGGTGCCTTTTAAATAGTGGCATAAAAAATATATTTAATTTCCAGTTTTAAACAATGATAACCTGGAAATATTCGATGAAGATTGGATATTTAAATGGATGTATTTACAGATTAAGTAATGTAAAGTTCTAACCCCGTCCTTGTTCCCGAAGGAAGCGCCGTCGCCCGTGAAAAAGGCGCGAACGACGCCAAAGCGCAGTCCGAAAAGCGCTCGCAAAACAAAACCGTCGCCCTCACAGGCTAAACAAACAAACAATAAGCGAAAATCGTCAGGTAGTACGCCCGTAGTGGCGACCACAAGCAAGGTAGGCATAGTACAACGGATATATAGAAATGTACGTATCCGCAACCACCACCCATTCTACATTCATGTGAGGCGAGTGAGTACGTGTGCGCTGTTTGGATGTCGCGCCTGTGGGCCTGCCGCAAGCCCACCTGTGGGACTGCGGGACGCCCACATGTCTTTCGAACATTCTCGCATCTTTATTGCATACATATGGACTGCGCAAGAAATTTGCCATTCTGGTCTACTCAATACAAAATACCGAAAACCCGCTTAGTTATGATGTCTCTCAACATCCGCGTTATTTTGAATTTAACAGCTTCGTATCATGCGCACTCCATGCTATATGTCTATGATTTACAAAAAATGAATTTGTCTATTCCCACGGCGCCATTTTGTGTAAGCGTGATATAGTATAGGAACACAAAATGGCGGCCAAGTTCGAAGACAAAGGCGCAGATTGTATTTGGTTCATTAAGGTTTCTTAGTTAGATATGAATGCGAAAAACTATATTTATTATGACAAATTATCGATGATTTATTTTTACGGTATGCATGCAATTTATTTTAGTACAGGCCACAATTCGGAGTGCATTGACACTGTTCGTTTGTGGCACTGTATTGAGGAGTTTAAGTTACAGTGGTATAAAGTAAATATTTTATTATTTGGGTAAAGGTATTATTTTGTTTATTACTCACGTCCCATCCACGCATTGGAGCCCATTGCGATATTTTCGCATTGCATTGGACATAAATTATATTAATTAGGTGAAGGATGCATGATATGCACGAAAGTATTGAATATTAAGGCTGCTTATTCAAAATTCTTACAAAAATATCCTCAATATTGTCACAAAGAAATTTAAATTTATTTATTTATTCATCAGTTACTGAAATTTTAAATAATTTAAAAATGTTATTATATTTCGTTGCTAGGGATATCTATATTAAGTTTGATTTCTAGTAACACGAATTTATAAAAGATCCTTTATAGTTATGAATCTATGCAGAAACTATTAGATATTAGACTATTCTGATGTCCGTGATGTAACGAATTTGTCTCTATCAATATTAGCAAAATCACTTCAATTAAATAACTGCTAAATGAGGTTGAAATAATATTTCAGTAGTAACATTAAAAGTATATATTTTGAAGAAATATATCTTATGGATACAAAAACATCGAGGAGTTAAAAAATACAATATATTTGTTAAAAAATCGTAATAAAGTCCTATGTTTAGGCATTTCAAGTCATTAATTCCATAAAATTTTGAAGTTTATTAAGATTATTTCTTTTTTGGTTTATTCATTAAGATTTTGCAATGAATCCTATCAGGAGTAAATACGATATTCGTCACATCACATTCGGATTATAATCTAATCTTTCCACCCCGCTCATTGTCATCCACCATCATCGCTTGCTTTTGTGTTATTATATTTTGATTCTCTATGTTGGCCTTATTTCTTCTTTTATTTGCTCTTTATCCGAAAAATTATGGCATGATATGTTTGCATGTGTTATACTATAAAAATGTGATTTGAAAAGTTTTTAAGTGCCTAGGGGTAATTTACAACAATAAAACCTGTAATAATGTTTATTTATTAATATGAAAATGCCACAATAGATATAGTAGTATACAAACGCTTATTAATAAACATGGGAATGTAATACAAAATCGTGTTAAGGACGGACTACGTATAATATTTGAAAGCAGCAGAGTTTAATGTTATGAATACTGTAATTAACAAGGCTTTAACGAAGATATTATAATGCTTACAATTGCCATAAAATACATAATAAAGTCGGTGACTACTCAAAATTTGTAGTCTTAAATTAATCATTTCTTTATCGAAATTTAATAACTGTATATTGTAAATTACTCCTAAAAATGAAGAAATATGTTAAACAATGTTATTGAAAGAAGTGTCAATAACTAGTCGGTTATAAAGGGATGTTAATAAAAGAAGGAATGTTTTGGATTGCTTTGAATGTACACTTGCTAAATCAACTTCATTCTGAATGTGATTCTGTCGGCAGACGGCCACAGCGGTGACGGAAAAGGCTAAATCAAAAAGTACACCCGCCAAGCGAACGCCGGCCAAACAAAAAGAGAAACCTGAGACTACAGCCACGCCCACGCGCAAAGGAAGACGGGCAACCAGAGGTTTGTGCATTGTTTTTTTTAATAATGTTGCAGAAAGTCAGTGGTAGCCCGCTTGAACAGGTTGTGGAAATCTGGGCAAGGCCTACGTTCAGCAGTGGATGTCCACGGGTGGTCTGAAGAAGAAACAAAATATTTATGCATAAACCAAATAAAATAATTGAGTACATACAACAAAGTCGATAGACGCTTTCTGTATATAGACATGGCATACATAAAACAGCGGAGGCATTCCACATGAAGCGGACAGGTAAAAAATCTCTAGATGTTTCTGATTTCAGAAATATTTGAGTATGTTATACCTATATGTGTCCTTGATTCGTGTATCAAATATTTTTCTAATATAGTGACTGGTTAAAGAATTAAGGAACTTTGAAATTTTTACCAACCGGTGGGAATACCCGATTTTCTAGTCATATAATTATTGATTAAAATAATTAAACCACTGGATTTAAAACTTCATTTAATGAGCTTTTTAATTGCATTTTTGGATACGAAAATAAATTGTTTTTCTCTATATTTTTTTTTATTTTATTTTTTTGTTAACTTCGATTTTCACAAACTTAGACCATTTCGATTTTTTTTTATATTTTTAATGAAAATAGCTAGTATTGTATAGAACATCCTTGCCAAGTTTTATAATGGGCGTGGAAATGGTTTACGAGATATATTAGAAATATGCACCGAACCGCGCCAAACGCCCGTCACGTCCGTGAGCTTGCAGGTTACATTATTTCTTTAGTAGGTACTTACTTTGATATATTTAAAATAAAACGAATTATTTTTATGTGATTAACTACAAATTTATTTACAACTTTAAATGTTTTACTGTTACTTGTGCGTTTTGCCATAATACCTTCAGTAGTAGAAATGAAGACATGATATTTTTTGTGTCTGGTAGTGTCGCTGCCGACTCAAATCTCTTCTGTTGAATATCCTCTTTTCGAGCATAGAAAAGGTGCGTTTGTGACATTGATTTTCCCGCCCAATCGTGCAAATGCTTAGCTATGGTTATTGCTTCATTTGACGCCGATTGTAGACTAGCTCGAGTCCATCACATGGCCCATTGCCGTGAGAAGTGGCATGAAATTCTGCTTCTGTACCAAAATCCTGTTTAAATTAAAACAGGTTCTAATTCACACAAAGTACACAAATTACGAAGTTTTCATTTCGTGATCACTGTTTTTTTTTCAATTGTCTGGATGAGGGAATATTCTCCTATTGCACATTTTGTGACTTATACCGTATTTTAGTATTTAAAAAGTGTTTAAAATGTATTTATAGCTTTTTAAATATGCAAACTATTCGGTCGGAAGTTATTTTATTTTATTGATAGTTTCACTTAACTGAAATTATTATTTATTGTCAGTCACTTTTTTTCCACTACCACCCGGTTCACGAGGCTCTTTTCGCCGGAGAAGAACGCGCAAGAAATTCTAGCGTTGCTCTTTTCAAAATAAGTTTACAATACAGTGATTATACAGGATTTCCAATTCAGAGCAGTTTATAAATAATTTATAATAATAATTAATTGATAATTATATTGTACGGCTGAGTAAAGTGTTGTCGCCCAGACCGCGGAATTAGTATACACTCGCGCAGGACGCCGCGCTTCGGCAGTATTCACAGTATAGCTCGTAATCCAGTTCCACGCCCATTATAAAACTTGGCAAGGATGTTCTATACAATACTAGCTATTTTTATAAAAAAATATAAAGAAAATCGAAATGGTCAAGTTTGTGAAAATCGAAGTTAAAAAAATATATGGAAAAACCCAATTCAATATTTTCGTATTCAAAAATGCAATTAAAAAGCTCATTGAATGAAGTTTTAAATCCAGTGCTTTTATTATTTTAATCTATAATTATATGACTAGAAAATCGGCTTTGAAGTACTGTATGCCCACCAGTTGGTCAAAATTTCAAAGTTCCTTAATTCTTTAACCAGTTACTATATTAGAAAAATATTTGACACACGAATCAAGGACATATATAGGTAGAACATACTCAAGTATATCTGAAATCAGAAAAATCGAGATTTTTTACCTGTCCGCTTCGCGTGGTATGCCCCAGCGGACAATCACTTTCCAATACAAGTAGCTCATTCATCCACATCACTCAACCAAAGCGATAATGGCCTTTGTGGTCACCGTGGTTAGATGAACTTGACTTTATTAATGAAAGTTATCTATTTATAACCGATTCTAATGCTTAATAGATTAACAAAAATATTTTAGTAACTACTATTTGAATATTGCATATTACTGTCCATATATATATAATTATAGTTCTTACAAATTTTTTTTTGCACCGCGTTCGCAATCAGGTCTATTGTAGCCTTTATCCAGTCATAAAAAGCAATATTTCAATGCATAACAGTATTATTTGTGTTCCACAGAGTCGAAATCATCACCGATAGTGCCGACGCCGTCAACCTCCACGGGTAAGACCACGCGCACACCGCGGAAACCGCCCGCAAAGAAATAATACATCGACTCGCCTTGACGATGTTCAAGTGTACGGACACCTGTGCCTAACACGTTCACCTAACGGATATGTACTTTAAGTGTCTTACCTGATATTAAAATAAGTACTGCAATGTCGACGTCCGAGGCGATATGTCGATTGCCGGGGTTAGAGCGATGATGACATAGAAGTTAATGGCGATTAAATAGTTGAGGACTTTTCAATTATACCAAGATGATTGTCGAATCAAATTTTTATTCATAAAAAATGTAATTGGTATTATAAAATGTTTCATAATCAACTTATAGGCGACGATGAATTTCTACTATCGATCCTCGAGATTTCAAGTAAATTGTCAAAAACTTAAAAGCGTTGTTATTGATAAAATTTTCGAATCTTAACCAATTCAAAGTTGATATAAATATGATATTTAGTTCTGACCTTCAGTCATTTAATAAGTGTGGTTAATAACCATATGTTTAGTAGAAATATTGTGCCTTGAATACACGAAAAGGCAACAACGAATATTAAACGCGATATTCTAATGATTCGCGCCCTAATAAATATATTATCATACGCTCTGTGCTCGCTCTAACCCCTTTACAAGTTTTATCGATATTCGATAATCAAGTAGAATCGATCTATCGACATCGATATATTAATGGTGTTGTAAGAGTAAATTTATTAGGACACAATGTCGTTTAAGTGCGTGAAATGTAGGTTTAAATCTATTTTTATTTGTTATCCCTTCTTTATCACTGAAATGATAGGTGAGTACTGAGCTTTTAGCATAAGATACACTAGTGTTTCGTAATAATAAAATTCTGAACATGATAATGAGAGAAAATCGTACATAAAGGCCCATATAACCTCAGTGACAGTGAGTACTTGAATACCTCTGGTATTGCATGTGGCATGCCATATTCTATAACAGTGTCGTCTTTAACCGATTGACATTATCTTAGTTGACATGCAGCAGCAATTATTTTCTAGATTACTCTATAATCATCAGATTAAATTTTATTGAAACAGTAAATTCATAATTTCTTACAAATTGTTTTATTTAATGAAATTAATGACTTCAATTTATAGAATAGAAATGAATATGTGATTCGCCACAAGCATTATGAGGAATATGGGAACACCGCAGGGAAACACTAAGTTTCTTTCGTAGAATCATTACTACACGCATAAGTACTGTTGCCAAATAGGCAATATATAGAACTTAATATAAGACACGATTTTCTTTTCACTTCTAATATAGATAATCTTATACATATGCACTATGTTATTCTAATAAAATGTTATATTTTCGAAACGGCAAAAAAGAAAGTGCTCACTAATTATCGCAGTAACGTTTGAATACCTTTTATCTTTTTAGATTTATATTTATTTCATTGTATTGGTGTATTCGCATCTGCATAATAGTGTTAGTTTTGTTTTACTAATTTCTACCTTCCGTATGAATGTTGTAAAAAAAGTTTATTTTTATGTATGTTTTTTTAATTAAGTACATGTTATAATTAAACAAGTAGCACAATTTGATTAATCATTTTATTAATTTGATTTTAAGATGAATTCACTGTTGAATGTTCATTTTTAATGGTGTCTCGTGTTACAACTACATAGAATAATTAAAGTTTATATTTAGCTCTTCTTATTGGTATCCGGATAAGTGTTGCCATGTTTGAACTGTAATTTCTTTATTATTTTGGGAAACTGTAATGTGAAGCAATAACTGTGTGTTAGGCCGCCTCCACATTTGTTGAATGAAGCAGATTTTACGCTACCAAGTGGAGGCGTCCTTGTTAGACAATGAAAATCTATACCATCACAATGTTTTTCTAATAATGTATTTTGAACGTTTGAAAAGTGAATTAATAGGAAGTTAATATAGTTTTACTAACGTGAACTAACTATTAAGGATAAGTTATAGAGATCCCTGTAAATATTATACATTAACAAACAAAATGTTAACAATTTTATCGTGTTTGCTGTTTTAAGGATGTTACATTTATTCAGCATCTAAGAACTTTGTGAATCTGGTTTTGTGTATGGCTTGTAGAAATCGCCCTGGTTAGTGGTGGCTACTTAGGCTCTGTCGCATTTATGATTTGGAACTCATTTATTGTGAGGACTCTTTAAACCGACTGGTATTAAAATTGCGTATAAATGTAGACATCCCTGTAATTCAGCTGCACGCGATGACGGGAGGAGGTACTATTTACCTCTGTAAATTTTAGGTAATAGTTTTAGATTTTTTTGTAAGTTTAGGCTAAAAATTCTAAATTTTGCGAAAGTATTCAATTAGGTATTGCGACGGAAATCTTGTATATCAGTACAAAGAATTTAAAAAATTATCAGATAATGTTTTTATCATTGGACGTTTTCGCTTCACATAAAATATATTTTGATATGATCAGTGTTTGGGTTTAAGGCGTATGGGGTGTGATGTTGGACGCGTGAGATATTCTGTCACGTTTTGTGTAAAATTAGTCGTTGAGGTTTCAAAAATTTCATCGATAGACATTACTTTCGGGTCTGGACCAAGCTTTTTAATGTAACAAAAATGTAATCATGTGATCAATTCACTATATCATGTACAGACGAATACCAAATTGTTATTGTGAATCACTCCTGTAAAATATCTCTTGAAACGTCTTATAGATAAATCAAATCTTACCCTTGTTACACGGAACCTGTCAATGTCGATTCAGTTTTGTGGGTATTTTTGATTAAATTTTATTACATAAACGCAATTGGCACATTAGGCTGACATTAATTGAGCCTCTTGTTAGCTATGTAATTGCCTCCAATTTATAACGAGGGCAATTTAAGGCAGCATATTGCTACTATTGTATTAATCTGCCAAAAAAAACCATTACTACCTTAAAATCAAAATCAATATCCGCAGAACTCATCGAGCGTACTTTTGTATATTATATTGTAATGCCCTTTATAGTTTTGTGGTTGTTTCCACAGATGTCAGGCGGTAATGGTATCGTATGTTTTCATTATGTTATGTCGACACGTTTGATGAAAGCGTGCGTGAGTGTGGGACGTATTAGAAAAATTAAGTACCTAATTTCTATCATAAAATAGGTATTGAATAGGTTAAATTCTAAAGAGATAAAAGCTTAGGTTATAAATTATTGTGTGTGTATTTTCTGTTCATAGCGTGAACGCAAGGGAGTGGTACGTGTCACGTCTTGGCACTCTGGTACAATAGTGTATGACATATTTTAAGCGTTTTATACAAAAAATATTGATATCAGTTCAAGAGTACTATTGTAACAGAAAGTCCACAAATTTATATGCAATTCAGAATAAATATAATAATTTAAGAAATATAAGTGTTTTTATTTACCCTCTTCTATTTAGAACTATATTCAACTGTACTTCCAAATATTTAGTGGAATTAGTATGAATAAAAGCATATAGTAAATGTATGCAAAAATCATTTTATTTCTAATCATCTACATTTTCTAAAGGATACTCAGTCATGATTAATCCTCGTGACCACAATGTGTCTGCAAGCTGTAACTTATCTGTATCATTTGGTATATCAAGGTTTTCTATAGCCACATACTCTGGATATGTAACTATCAGTGTTTCTACACCTGGGGCAAACTCATCTTCAATTTCCAAGTAATTTAACTCATGCCCATGATACTCTAAGGAATTCTCAACATAATAGTACAATTTAATTTTATCTTCTAACACCATTCTAAGTATGTTTTTACGAAGTAATCTAATTCGTGTATCCAGACTTAGTTCTACTCTGTTTGTTACTCTTCCATTTTCTACCATGACATCAGAATCTCCAAATACAGTCACCGATTTTTCTAAGTCATTTAATACTGGTGGTAAAGCAGCATGCAGGAAATTCTTGTGTATTTGATCAACAGAATTGTCAATAGGCAAATAATTTTTAAGTTGATCAAACAATTTTCCAATTAAGTCTATTATTTCAGCCCGTCTTGGAGTTTTATGGTCAGAATTGACTAGACCAAAGTGATCATATAAATCAAAGGGTAACCCACGTCTATATTCAACATTTTCGTTAATGGCCATTTCTAATGCTGCTGGTACCATATTCATAAACAAATCAGCCCAGGAATGTTTCTGGTACATGCTGATTGTGACATGGAGGGAATGTTCTCCATCTATTGTTACCCCTTGATGAATATATCCCCGAGGAAAGTAGAGCATGTCACCTGCTTTCAACGTGACTTCCATGACAGGATCTCCTATTTCACTTGGGTCATAATTTTTTGAAGACACCCTGGGCAATACTTCATTTTCATTCAATGGTTTATAAATTTTCCAGTGTTTTTTACCCTCTGCTTGCAATATGAAAGCTTCAATATCATCATAATGTGGTGCAAAACCTTGACTGTCTGGTGGGGTGAGGTAAGCATTAGCACCAACAAAAGAATTGAAAAATTCTTGCATTGTGGCATTCACTAAATGCAGCCTGGGTATGTATGTCTGTGGGTTTAGTAATCTAATGCTACAACCATTCAGGTAATAGTCCCAAACAGTGTGTGGATAAGCTCTGCCTTCTGGATTATGTGTTTCCCTCTTATTATTCACATAGGATGTTATGTCTATATTCTTAGTAAATTGAATATTTTCATTCCGAAGCATATCGTCTATAATTGGTGTTGATATAAGTTCTTTATAATATCCAGGCTTATCGCGCGCAATATGTAAAGGTTTGTTCTCCCAAACTTTGTTGAGGAAATTTTCTGGATTGTATGGTGCTATCATCCATTTGAATACTTTGAAGCCCTCTTCAGAACTCTCGGTCTGCACTGGGGTGAATTCAAAAGAGGCATTGCTTGCTTGTGAGTTCGTGTCATCAGTACTATATTCAGGACGAGCGGGTAAAACTGCGGTGGTGAGTACTGGAATGTCGTCATAGTCTGAACCATCTGAATCTTGGATTAGATTTAGTTTTACTGTGTTCCCTTGCTTCGTATTCACTCCATTCTTTTGATTCTTAACCTTTTTCTTCTTATGGGTCTTTTCTTAACAATATTTTTCACCTCTTTTTGTTTCTTCATTTGATTTTTAACCTTCTGTGCTAACAACTTCTCTGTTTCTTCTGATAAATGTTTTACCATAACTTTTGGTGATGTCACTGTTTTATTTTGGTTTTTCTGCTTTTTCTTTTGTTTCTTCTCTTTATTTGATTTTTTCTTAGCGCTGTACATAGAAAATGCCGACACTGGTTCTTCCATGATTTCCGTAAACACGTGAATATTTTTATTTGTACACAATAACTACAATATTTAAATAAATATTATTATCATTTTATAATGAAAGCTAGCCGTTTAAACTGCTGCTTGAAGAATTTTATAGTCAGTGTCCTAATAAATATATTGGTTTCGTTCGCAGAATCAGTAGCCGAATTCACAGGCCGAATCAGTGTTGCCAACTGCTACCGAAGGCCTGTTGCTAGGAATTTTAGAGCAAGTTGCTAGATTGAGTAATTTGTTCGTCCTGAAAAGTAGCTAGAAATAGCTAAATTTCTCAGTAAAATTAAATGCCGTTTTACATGATTATTAGAAATCACACAACTATCTTTTATTAAAGGCTTTAATATTTATTGCATGTAAAATTTTATTAACAAAACAAACTATAATAGTAATATTAGACTTTACATTATATAAGACAATTTAAAAAAGAAACACATAACTCAATTAACTACTAGAGGAAGATGTAAAAGGTTGTGAACACTGGGAAAATAATGATAAATCTTGTGTAACTGAATCAGCTCGTCCACTTGATTTTGAATATTTTTCTACAGTACCCATTTTGTCAAGTACGGACTTAGGAAAGACGTAGTTGTGATAGCATTGGCCGCTTTTCCTAAGTGAATCTCTTATACAGAGGATAGAATTAAGAGTTACTAAACTCATTCTATTCTTTTATTTATTTTTTATTTTAATTCATTTGGGAGAATAATCTTTCTACCTCAGCATTTGAATGTGGAAGTGAAAGACATGCTATAGCAAGTTCGCTTATATCTTCAAGTATGTTATCTCCAGAAGCATTTTTATACTTTTTAACTTCCACTCATTTGAACGAATGAAGAATATGCCACTGTTGCATTATCTTATCTATTTTTTCTGGTGTGAATCCCAAAATTTCAGTAAGGTTCATAATATCGTTTATTTTCACGGGTTTTACTGTTTCTTCAGGACTTAACTTGACTTAGTAACTGCATAGATTCTAATTGTTTATAGTCATTGACTTATATTCTACCGATAGACGAGGCGCGTCATAGAAACTATTTGTCCCGTATTTGTCAAAAGCTCAGTAGCGACATCTAGTACGTTTACTTGAATATTACAAATTATGATCAAAGATTATTAGACAGACAAGACAGTTAATGTCAATAATAGCTTTGCCTAAGATACTGCGTAAGTATAAATACCGCCATAGCAATAATATATTTGTAATGTTTTTTTTATTTACGTGAATAATTCATGGAAATGATGTAAATGAAATTAAATACTCTTACAAGTGTACAAGTCTGTCAAGCCGTCAATCAGTGTACAATCAGTCTGACATTTATAATAATAACATTTTTGAATTTTTAACAAGCTGATAAACTTTTTTCGAGACTAATAGACAAAAGGAAAGGTACACCAGAAGTTTACAAAAATGACTACCGCATTTGGAATATCTGAAATCTTCGTATCGAAAATGAATTGAATAAATATAGGTATGTTCTCATGGTAGCCACTTATATCCATTCCAATAATTCTAGACAAATATTATAGAGATCTCCTTTTTTCGTAACCGACGCGGAAGAATATAAAACAATTTTAAATGATATTAGTCTTCAATAACAATGGGTTCGAATAGTCCATTAAGTAATTCATATTAAGAAATGGGGTCTAAATACTATCCACTGTTTCAAAACATACATACAACACACATATTTTGAGTTATTAATTAACAACATATGATTAAAATAAAATACTAAAATCAATTTGCAACTACATTCTTCCAGCATATTTGTATTTGTAATGTATTCGAATAGTTTATGCCTATTTGGTCCTCTGATATGAATGTCCCTTGAATAATCTATATCTTATATAGTTCGTCTCTCTCACTCGACGGGCAATTTTTATGCGCGGAAATGAGATATACGATTAAGGAGCTCACCTTGTATTTTAACGAGCTCTAAAATATATTTAATCCATTAATAAATAAAAGATCTGTATTGTCGGCATCATTCTTCAATATTATATCACCTACGTTGTATTCTTTAATTATATTGTAACTTCAGAAAATTTCGCTGTCGGTTTGACGGGGAAAATTCAAAATAAATTACTTATAAATATAAACAAAGAGGCGTATTATTGCGCGGCCGCCACGCGGCAGACTGATTCGTGTGCGGTGCATGCACCGCACTTGGGTGGGACACATTTGTTACAAAGAACGTCTTATCTAGTGTAACATTGATATCGATGTTTATAGTTATCTGGAAGTCTTTGTTGTAATTCGGTAACCAGGCGCATTAAAAGTGTGACGCAGCGTAGTCTTATGGCATTTGAAGTCTCGGAATCAAATGAATTATAATTATATTTTTCGGGGGTTCCCAGCCGGCGCGTTTTATTTTCAGCGCTCTGACCAACAACCAAAAGTTGCCAGACAAAGTAGCTAAAAAGTTTAGCTACAAGTTTCAAAAAATTGTAGCTGCCTGACATCAAAAAGTTGCTAAATCTAGCTATAAAGTAGCTAAGTTGGCAACACTGGGCCGAATTTCTGTCACATGAAAAAACTTAGGTTAAGTTTTACTTTTCTGACTTCTGTCAATTATCTGTCATTTCGTACATACGTTCCTGTTCACAAAATATTCTTCTTTGCGTGCTTTGTTTTAAAAATATGAATATAATTTAATAGGAAAGAACTCTACAAAATAAAACAAACTTATAATTAAAGAACTTTATTTACATTCTATTTTTTTCTTACCACATTTGGCGTACATAATTAATTATATTTCATAAAAAATACATTTTTTTTAACTGTTGGGGAATTATCTATTGCCAAAGACCAATTAACTCGAGATACCTAGACCAAATAGCAGGCCCGGATCTAGGGGGGGGCAACACGGGGTGTGTGCCCCGGGCGGCAAGTTTAGGGGGCGGCATATTGAATCTTGGGAGACAACTACACAACTGTCCAATAACGTAACACCACTTACACCGGCACTGCAGGACTATTTTTTTTTCGCGGGGCGCGAATATTGATGAATGTGCGATAAGGACGTGTGAAAAAGAGATGAAGCTATATTTGAAAACTCCTACATCGATCTCAACGACTACGTTTGGTTTCAAATATTCAATTTGTGTTTACTAGTTAGTTTTGTTGATTAACCGAACGAAGAAACATATTTTATTTGGTACAGGAGTTTGTCCGCGACTTCGTCTACGTTTATATTATGATAATATATATGGTTGTAAAAGCAAACCAACGTTATACCGCTACAACTACATTACATTGTAAACTCTACTAAAGCTTTTTGAAATGAAATGAAATGAAAACATGAACAACAACAACATAAAACATTCTCTTGGGTCCTTCCCATCTTCTATTCAGCTATGAAATTATCCTTTATTTCAACCCCTTATAGCTAATATTCAAAAATGCTTATGCTTTGCATAATATAATTTTTTTTGTAATTCAAGACAAATTGGGTTTGTATCTGAACAAATCAAGGTACTGGTTACAATATTAAATTTCTAGTACGGAGAAAAGAAAGAGAAACTGTAGCGACTCTAAGTTGCTCGTTACGTCTGCATCATTCATAATGTGGATGGCCCACCGTTGCAATCCATCCAAGGCATCGAGCAGGTACTGAGCAGATCCATCCTAGAGGTCTGAGCAATATTCCATACCCGGCCGGACCCACGCTTTAAACAAGCAATTAAGTTGACCGGGTGTGAAAAACCGACGCACCCGATTCAGGAATCCAAGATTGCGTGCTATGGCAGATATTACGCCCTCGATGTGATTCCTTGGATTGAGATGGATATACACAGCGCATATCCTCACTGAGGATATTCAGGTCATTCTGCATTGAGAGGGGAGTACCCGGAAAAAATAGGAAGGGAGAGAATGGGGAATTTTCGCACGTGAACGCACACACCTGGGTTTTCTTGGCATTGTACCTAACTATATTCCTGGAAACCCATGTGAGCTCGAAGACAAGATCTTCGCATCCCCTCACAGTGTCGAACCGGTAACCCGGAGGCCCACAGTGGTATCACCCAAGAACGGGTCTGTCATCTGCATAGCAATGAATGTTGCCTTGCGACAACATAATTGATATGGAGAATAAACAGCGTGGGCGGCAGCACCGAGCCCTGAGGAACTCCGGCACTTACCAACATGAGCGCCAAAGCGTGTCCGGCGACGACGAAACGTATTCTACGCCCATGCAGAAAGCCAGAAATCCACGAACACAGGTTGTCGGACAGACCGTATGTCGGAACTTTGGAAAGAAAACCACGGTGCCAGACCCTATCAAAAGCCTTGGCTATGTCAAGGCTCATAGCAAGAGCCTCCCCACGCCAGTGAATCGCATCACCCCAGCGATGCAGGACCAACGCAAGAAGTGTCACCTGTTGATCGATTTTGACGGAATCCGCGATGTCTGCCACTGATCAACGAGTGATCCAAGTGATCAACGAGTGAACAAGTAGCGGATCAATTAAGAGTTTATGATCCGTTCCATGACCATTACATATCACTGAGGTAATAGCGATAGGGCGATACTTGGTAGGGTTTGACCGATCACCCTTTTTGGGGATCGATTGCACATTGGCCTCCTTCCAAGATTCAGGTAAAACCCCCGCCGGTATTCCATCCAGGCCACTGGCGTTTCGCACATCGACCGTAGCTCACGCCGCAGATCACACTGCCTAATGCGGATACCCGCTATTAAGAAACCGCAATCAGAAAGTGTATGCAGCGTCTGGGAAACACGGTCCTCGAGGCGGTAATGAGCCGCAAAGAGATTTGCCAGTAAGGCGACCCTCTCTTGCGGCTTGTGAGCCAGCGACTCTTCCGGATACCTCAGCGGTGGCAACGCTGGATGGCAGAAGTTAGAATGAACGGCCCTGGCCAAACACCAATAAGCACGACTGCTAGTTGGGTGATTGGCCAACGCACGCCCAATCCTGCTAACGCGCTGGACATCCGCTCTAACGTGGCCTACGTTTCTTGCAGGTCTTGGTGGCTCGGTTGTAGGCTTCTTTGAGGAAACTAATATTGGCATCCTTCATGGCGCGAATCCTGATCTAAGCGCGATGCGCCGCCTGTTTGTCACCGAGAGCATCGTCACATGCACGATTGAACTAGGAGCGTCCACGGCCTTTACTGGCGATCTCAGAGGAAGGAATCTAGTATTCCATTCCAAGCCTGATCGCGTCGGCAATAGCGTTGGCACTCGCTGAGGGATCTTTACCCTCAAAGCAGTGCTCCAAGGAATGGATGAGAAATAATCTTACACACCTTTCCAATCTGCCGATGAGTAATGCCAGACCCCCCGCTTAACCTGCACAGGACGTGGAGGTGGAGCGATAGGTACTGGCGACTCAAACAGACATTGATCGGAATTGCCCAGAGGCCAGAGGAACCAGCATGATCAGTCTTGGAGGAGCCCAGCCATAGTTCGTGATGTGTATTAAAAGAATACCAAGAAGACCCCCATTTCGGCCGACGGGAACTGTGACTGCGCGTCATCAGCCACGTGGCTAAGATACCTGCACAGCCGAGTCGTCTCATCTTCCCCGTTGTGAGACCTGTAAAGGCACACGTAGATGCGGCTCAGGGAACCTAGATCCACGTGCACCCACAGAGCGGAGAAGGAAGGGTACTCTATGCAGCGCAAACGACGACAGCAAATTTCCGACTGAACATACAAGCATACCCCGGCTTTCGGCTTGAAGTTTTCTTTAAGCGAATAACCGGGGTACAGCAGGTAGGAATTTTTGACCGGACGAAAAACAAACGAATCTGCGTCTCTGTCAAGAAGAGCAAAGCAGGCTGGGCCGTCTCGAGATCACGGTGGACGGCATTGAGGTTCGTATGGAGTCAAAGTGAACGCGGTGGAGGGGTTATGCATTGCTGAAGGACCTGCTCTGTTTAATTGCACTGTCCTCATGACATGGCCGACTCGAGATCATGGTGGACGGCTTTGAGGTTCGTATAGAGTCCGCGGATGTTGGTGAATTCCAAAGTGAACGCGGTGGTGGGGTTATGCACCGCTGAAGGACCTGCTCTGTTTAATTGCACCGTCATGAAGTTGAGGGGATGGGTTTCATGAAGAGGAATCGAGGAGCCTAAGTCCGGACATTAAGAAGGCCGAATGGGCACCGGCACGAAAGGGTCAGCAGGTGGTGGATTGATCCGCCGGATGAAAGGGCCCCGTACCTTCACAGGATGAGCTGCCGGGACCCCACATCCGGTCAGCAATCGGCAAGACGTCGACGGACCCACCCAAGGTGAGGCAGCCTCTCGTGGTGATTAGCCACGATTGGGCCCCTGTACTGTACCGCGGGCAGCCAGCGGACAACCGTTTCTATGGGTCTCCCTGACCGGCGGGTCAACACTCTTCCCTTCGACAGCGACCGGAAATACAACACCACACAGTACAACCTCATGCCCAGAGTCAAACCCAAAAACCGGTACCATAGGGGGTCACTATGGCGGTTTTTACGCCCCGTGGACGGTGGTCGCTACCCAGGCGGACTTAAGTCTTACCACCACGAACTGTATCACTTATTTGGCACCACCAAGAGGTCACGTGTAGTGAAGCTAGAGTTAAAGCCTACGGACGCGAGTGACGTTAATCCTCAAAAGTAAAGCTAATATAAAGTGTGTAAAAAATGCGTAATCTGGTGGTAAAATGGTGTTCTTTCCCGAAGGCCTGTGACTTGTGTCATATGGTTGCTAAAAATGATGATGATTAAGATAAAAATATAGGGGGGGGGGGGGGGGGGCATTTTTCAGTTCTTGCCCCGCCTCGAAAAATACCTAGATCCGGCTCTGCCAAATAGAACTGAAGTTGATGTCTGATAAACTTCATGCCCAAACCAAATAACTCAACATCTCATGTCCTAGGATGGCGAGTGCAAAGGAAAACCAAGCATTGCTTTGTAATTCAAGGTGTTTGGTTTTGCTTACTGTTCATGAGCGCTCGTATCGCTATTCGCTTAGCATCAGGCGAACGGCATGCTCATCTTGCCATTCATTGCAAAAAAAAACATATGTAAGTTCTTCAGAAAACGCACTCAACAAACAAAGGGACTACCAAAGGAGCTTTATATCAGTTTAATAAGAAATAAGGTTTTTTTTATTGCAGTGAATGGCAAGACGATCATGCAGTCCACCTGATGGTAAGCGATACGACTGCTCATAAACAGCAGCAACATTCCACTGCGCTCGCCATCCTGAGACATAAGATGTTAAGTCTCAATATGTCTAGTAGTTATTCTGGCTACAATGTCCTTCAATCCGAAACACAACAGTGCAATTACACTGCTGTTTCACGGGATAAATAGACATTGCGGTGGTACCTACCCAGATGGCCCTCACATATGAGAGACCACCAGTAAATTATAATTAAAAGTAATTATAATAATAATATATGTATCAGCCCATATTATATGTCCCATTGCAAGGCACGAGTCTTCTCTGCAATCGAGAATACGATTGAGAGTGGTTAGGCCATATAGTCCACCACGCTGGCTTTTTGCGGGTTGCCGGACGTATTACGTATTATAAATCGCTATGGTATGCAGGTTTTCTCACAATGTTTTCCTTCACCGTTTTAGTGCGTGGTGATTGATTATGAATACACACATGATTCCGAAAAGTTAGAGGTGTGCCCTGGAATTCGAACCCGCGACCACCGTGAACATGTTTGCAGCCGTGTCTAGTCCGTTTACCAACAGGCCAACATGCACTTCATAATAATAACACCCAACAGTTAAATACATAGTCCTGACCCCACACTAAAATCGAGTCTTGTGTCGTGGATATCAGGAACTACGAGAGACTTTTCGTTCTCACAAACACCCAAACCCGAAAGAAGTATTTGTGGGTCGCACAAACATTTCTCTCGGTGCGGGAATCGAACCCGCGGCCTCTCGTTTCACAGCCGGTGTCTAACCAACTGCGCCACCTTCTCGGTCAAGTCCTCATTGTACCTAGTACGGGAAGACTATCACTTAAACTTGTACACTTGTTGCTCTTATTTGATTGAACTCATGGCGGACCATAGCTTATTTTCAATCTTACTTTATCCAAATAAGAGGATGGTAGTGAGAAATATTTTCTTGTGGCCACACGTAGAATTGTTTTTACGATCGCCATTCTATGTTATGTGAAGAAATGAAATGAATCATAAAACCATCGAATGAAAAACAAGTACACCATTGTTATTTATGTTTTGGATGTACAAGATTAAAGGAAAAAGTCTATAAATTCTTTATCCGTTTTGGCATACCATACCTACTTATTATTTCGACAATCGAAAATTATTTAATAATATAATAAGATTGAAAATTAAGTAAAGTGGTTTTAAATAAATTGTTCACAATATTAGTTGTTTCAATGCCTAGTAGCCTGTTGGTATTTGTTCACCGTAGTCCCGGGTTCAAATCTCAGGGCACACCTCTGACTTGTTCAGTTTCTGTGTACATACACCTCAATGTTGATCAATATTGATAGTCAAATTTCACGTACTATTAATGCGAAGGAAAATATCGTGAAGAAACATGCAGACCATAACGATTTTTAAGAATTTTTATGGTATTTAAAGTCCGCCAAACCGCACTAGGCCAGCGTGCTGAACTACATATGTCATATATGACCTAACGACCAGCGCCTGATCTAGGGTTCTGACCGCCCTAGGCTAATTCTGAGGACGCGCCCAGGAACGTTACAATGAGCCTAAAAAGTGGTATTTAGTTTTGTTTTGTTTCTGTATCTGTATCAGCCCATATACGTCCCACTGCAGGGCACGGGCCTTCTCTACAATCGAGAATACGATTGAGAGTGGTTTGGTTGAGTGGAATTGAGTGATTGTTTTGTTTACAATTGTGAAAATTTTTGCATTATTCAACAAACTATAAAAGTATACTTACAACCTATAAAAGTTGTCAGATTGATCTGCAAGCGAAACTAACATTTTCCTTTAATCTGAACGATATTCAACCTTAGGGTCACAAATCACTTTTTAGTTGACCGAACATAAGGGTAAAGGCTACTCACGCATTATACGACCTAAACCGATATACAGGTGGGATTTTCAAGTGGGCGTGGATAGTCAAATCCGAAACTATGAGGAATAGCGAAAAATGCTCAAAGGACTTACGAGCCCGATTCTGATGAAAATGCCTAGCTAGTAATCGAACGTAATGATTTTGAAAAAAAAAACCACATGCTGTATAATAATAATAATAAATAAAAATAGGGATCAAATTTTGCGAAGTAATGACACACGTCAAATTAAAGGAAAGATGTAATTTTAGGCAAAAATCTATTTTTTTTCCAGTTTCTTGGCACCTCACCACCTGCTTGGTAGAGGAATGTTAGAATTTTTCATATTTTGATGAATAATTTATAAAATATTTAATACTATGATTTCGATATGGTGATGAATTCGTAAGTCCTTTGAGCATTTTTCACTATTCCTCATAGTTTAGGATTTGGCCATCCAAGCCCACTTGAAAAACTCGCCTTGTATATTGATATGCGATCAGGATTACGGATTACTAAGACATCTAAGAAGGCAAGAGAGTTATCATGTTCTAACTTCATGGTAAATTGAATTTTATTGTTCAGGAGTTGAGGTGATTTAAGAATGCAGTCACTTGGTCACACTTCTGTTAAGATATTTAAAAAAGACGGGAGGCATCATACTAAAATCTAAACTTTTACTCGTCTTCGGCACCGTGCGTTTACTCACCGTAATTCTCTTGTAATAATAATTTAATTTATTTTATTTTGATATTAAACTAGAGTTCGGTAATATGATTTGAAGCTGACTAATATAATATCACTAGCTGACTCGGTACGGGTTGTTTTGCCGTTTTTATAATTAATAAATAAAAAAGGGGTTGATCGTAGAGAGGTGAAAATGTAGGGTTGTATGTATTTTTGTATGCTGTATCTTATGAAAATTTAAACTAAAAATGTTGGCTAGGAAATAATAACAAAATTTCACGAAAATCGGTCGAGCCATTTCGGAGGAGTTTAATTACAACACATAGTCCTGACCCCACACTAAGATCGAGTCTTGTGTCCTGTTTATCAGGAACTATAACACCCAGACCCGAACAAAACATTTGTGGGCCGCACAAACATTTCTCTCGGTGCGGGGATCGAACCCGCGGCCACTCGTTTCACAGGCGGCGTCTAACCGACTGCACCACGGACGCTGTCAAAAACATGGCCTTTTTTACTTTGATACTGGATTAATCCAACATTATCGATCATACAGAACCATTATATAGAATAGTTATTCACAATTAAGCAAAATAAAACAATGATAATAAATTTTCAAGCTGATTTATTTACGAATTACTTTTGGATACAGATGTGTATTATGCATACATCCATTCAAGGCATTCTGTGTTGTATACTACGCACTACACTCTAATAACTATTAGTTGTTTTAGTACATCCATTATTGAGACATATGAATAGAGAGTACACGCTTATTTTACTTACATTAGGTACACATCAATATTTTCAATCTAACATTCAATAAATATTCTGATTAGTCAACTTTGGAAAAATACGAAAAGAATTGAGCATATCCCTCGAACCCGAAAAACTTGTTTGTTAAACCTTCCGAAAGAGAACAGTGGATATAATATGTATTTACTATAATTCACATTTTTCCAATGTTGTATGGGGTAAAATTTAATTCAGATTTATAACTCGTGTACGCTAGTGCTAACCTGAAACTTCCCTGTAAACTATTACTTAGAACAAACATAAGATATTTGAATATCATACGAAAATAACAAGAAATTAAATGCATAACAAGTGAATATAGAAATAATTTATAAAATAGATTTTACAATAATCATTTCATAAGTTTGATTATATTGTCATTGCGTTTCGATAAAATAAACATTCATAATCGTTTATTAAAACGTAAATCTATAAACCGATTAACATTTTTGGTAATCAAAAATTTTAAATTCAGTTTATAAAATTCACAGCCTTATAGTTAATATGTAAATTAAATTCATTGAACAAAACTAAATATATCGTGAGTTTGCGTGATCATAAATATAAATAAATGTTTTTTTTTTTGCTTTTTCAAATAATTTTGCAGTTGTATTTAATTCGGCGCGAATATTATACTTGTGATTTTAATAGAACTTTATAAAATGGGACCAATGCGTTTTGCTACTGATAATATAATATTTTTAATAAATTTCTTAATATAGCATAGTTAATCTACAATTTTATAGAATAGAATCTAATATAATTTTCCAAATTACATTTGAGTGTTAATATATTTTATTATTTTTATAAGGATTTTATACGTAAGATATATTTTTATTTTATTTTTTATATAAGTATTCCGTTGAAACTACTAAATTATTGGTCATCTATCACACATAATTGATACGTCATAATTTACACTAGTTTGGACTTGATTAAAATCAATTGATTGAATTTTATCTTGTCCTTTACTATCTCCAACATTTTATAGATATTTTGACATTCTGTTATTATGTCATTCATATTAGAGTACGCTTTATGTTTAAGTATGCATTCTATAATAAGAAGAAAATAATAAAATATTCAAAGAACTAAATTTTTACCTTAATGTTCCCGATAATATTATCAAATAAGGTTGCCAAATGAGGATATTATTATTTTTTCTATTTATTTTGATATGATGTTGATATTATAGGAGACGGTGTATTTTTTATGAAACTCTTAGTTTAGATGCGTGTAAAACGTATACATATAGAAGGACATTTTAGGCAGTCTGTTGAAATATAAACATTTTTCGTCATAGGTAGGTTTTAAATTCGTCCGCCTTAGTGTTTGCGCGGTAAATATTCAAATGTAAAAAAATGAATTTAGAAAAGTGTGAAAATTTGATAAAGTTCGTCAGTCTTATTTCAAACACGATTCACTTTGATGAATACGTTAGTTTTCTCAACTGAGCTTTCGAAACGTTAAATGCAAATTTCGAGATTTATCAATGAAACATTGAGGACGGTAGTCAATGCGAAAAGAAATAAAATACAATACTTGCAAATACTTAAAACTAAACATTCCGTGCTCTTTATATTTAGATTTTACATTTTGAAATTAAACATACACAGATTCTTACAGACATAGCCACAACTTAACTACAACACATAGAAACATTGAATTTTAAATTCACACGTATAGATAGCGGGAACATTCCAGAAAGTTCCGTCACCTTAGCACCAACCGTTTAGGAGCCGGATTAGGAGAAGCTCGTTCGTTTAGTGGACCCTCATGTCGCGGGCGTGGACGGGGGTGGTGTCCTCGGGGCTGGGGCTGTCGTCGAGGTGGGGTCGGATGTGGACGACAGAGCGGCGTTGGTCGTGATGATTGTAGTCGTCGCGCATGACAAGCCCGCCGATGCCGTACCCGGGGCCCATAACTCCGGAGCCGCTGAGCCGCATCTTCTCCGGATCTTCGTCCAGCTTCACGGAGGAGAACACGGTGCTTAGGTTCAGTTGCGGGATGTCGTAGAACACCGTCAGCGTCAGCATCAGGAACGTCAGGCCGATGATTAAGTAGACTGGTGGGGATATTATATCGCATTTTAGAAAATTTCAAGTTGTTATGATTTTAATAAATATGGTTCGATATAAAACCAAAAACTGCTGACCATTGACCATATAACTCTCTTGATTGGAAATTAAAATTATTGGCGTAAAATTTTACTTGAACAGTTCTGTTTTCTGTTAATTCTTTAGATGTTAGTACCACCATCACCTTCCTAGACTACAATAAGTCCCCTAATGCACCCGAACTCTTAGTATGCCATCAACATCCTCTGGTACAAAGGTGAAGAAAGGCTAAAATCATTACTCACAAGTGGTAGCGACTTTGTAGAGGGGTCGGTAGGGCTGGCCGGGCGAGTCTCCGGGGATGTAGTCGCCGAGGCCGATGGTGGTGAGGGAGATGAAACAGTAGTAGAAAGAGTCCAGGAAGTCCCAGTCCGGCTCCAGGTACGCAAACACGCACGCCGGCACCACCAGGAAGAATACCACTAGCGACATCACTGTGGACAAATTATTTGGTCAAACAAACTTTTGATAATTTTGATAATAACGACTACTTTATTTAGGTTTAAGTATGAGTATGAAATTATCATCATCCAAAACGCCATCGAAACAGCAATAGATCACAAACATGACACCTTTTATTTCTTTTTAGTGACTGGTCAGTGGTCATTATTGTGAGCTAATTGTGACCTTTGTCCTCGACATTCAGCAATATCTATATTATTCACAAATATAGGATTCGTATCTAACAATTACAAGCCTGAAACATCTCTCAGACTTTCTGATATCACAACACTTGTCTCCAATCTAATAAGGATGAAGCCAGGCCTTCTAACAGCTGGATTTGTACATAAACTAAAAAAGAAAACTTACCAATAATAGACAAATGCACGAGCCGAATGGTGAACGGACGGTACAGGTGACCCAGCGAGGCGTTTAGGGCCCGCAGCATCGCCGTGGCTGGCAACAGCAGCCGCTCCACCAAGGCTGACAGCAGCACCAGCGTCAGCGGGATCCCGAGCAGTGCGTATACCATGCAGAACAGCTTTCCCGGCTTCGACAGCGGGGTCACGTGACCATAGCCTGGAAAAACAGGCATTTTAATTGTGGCTCTTAATTATGCTTTGAAGGATGGCGGGATAAAAAATACACTTAAAGTAGGTTTCTTAATTCTCCAAAATAAATTATAGCATCTGCTTAGATTATAGTATAACCCATTTATTCTCTTATTTGGTTTAGATCTCTTCTACAAAACTTTACATCACCAAGCTTTATTAGTGTTGGTTAGTATTTATTTAAGTTTAAAAAATGTAACTCAGGAACAAGGGTTGCCTCATGTCCTTCACTGTTACCATCAGCAACAATAGCCTATCAATACACAATATTTAGGACAGGAGATATAAAACTAACTAGAGTGACCCCTCTGTTTATTCTATTCTTAAATCCATCCCATGGTTGTCTGTAAGACATTGCCTTTCGGCGATAAGACCGCCAATTGTACTTTTTATGTATGTGATTTCTGTTTGTATTTGTTTTCCGTTTGTGCAATAAAGTGTAAAAATAAATAAATAAATTTTCAGTTACAGGGAAACGAAGATAACTAGAATGATAACTGACTTACCAATGGTAGTGACTACAGTAGACGAGAAGAACAGCGACTGTCCGAAGCTCCAGTTAGGCCCGCCCGTCATATTCCGCGACGCAGACACCCCACGATTGCTGGCACGAACCACCTCATCCAACAAAGCTTCCAGATCATCATCTGTGAACAATTAAATCGATATTTAAGTATCGAAGACAGGTTCATTATTATCTTGAGTCTTAAGACTACTAAAAAATATAGGCCTCTCCTAAATAAAGGAAGCGGCCTGCATCGGGTAATTTCTCACATCTTTTTTTTTTTAAATACACAAAAATTGTCTTCAGTTGACGCAGAAATTGCTTTATTCTAGGCAAATACCTATTTACTTAGGCAGAAATCACCTGATTAGTTGGAATCGGTAGGTTATGTCTGGGTCAAGACTGTGCCCCTATCATCCAGCATTATTAATTAATGGTATCTAAGAGTTATAATTAATTATAACGTTGTTTATATTACCTACTTTTATTACCTACTAATTAAATCCAGTATTCATTATGGCAACTAATTAATTTACTAACGAACGCCAAAATGTTGTACGTAAAAGTGTAGGAGGTACTTATTATTTATTTACTTATTTATTAGAATAATTTTATTTAGTCGTAACAATATATAGATAATTCAGCACTATGTACATTTCACATGTACATATGTACATGTGAAATGTATCATAATATTATATACTGTGTAGAGTTAATGACGTCAAAGACAGTGTATACTAAGCTACTGTCGTCATGTCGCCCCAAAAACCTACTTACAGATTTATATACGAATACCTGTGGCGCAGTAAGTTAAGAATCGGGTTGTGAAATGAGAAACCTCAGGTTGAAGTTCAGACATCTCCGAATATCTTCTTCGAGTCTGGATGTTGAGTGATTCAGTCAGTGAGTGAGAGATTCAGTCCACAAAGGTTCTTAAATTTCATACAAAAGCTACATAAAATAATAATAATAATAATAATAATAAATACACCCAACAGTCACATACATAGTCCTGACCCCACACTAAGATCGAGTCTTGTGTCGTGGGTATCAGGAACTACGAGAGACTTTTCGGTCTCACAAACACCCAGACCCGGAAGAAATATTTGTGGGCCGCACAAACATTTCTCTCGGTGCGGGAATCGAACCCGCGGCCTCTCGTTTCACAGGCGGCGTCTAACCAACTGCGCTACGGAGGCTGTCAAAACTTGTGGTGTCACGAATATGTGTATTATTGTAACATATAAGTTGTAAACGAAACTGTTGCGAAATAAATTGTGAACACCCTAAAAACGCCGCAGTAGGTACTAATGCCGGCATAAAAAATGTACCAAGCCGCTAGCATGGAGCAAATTAATTAAAAGTTTCTCACGCGAGCCGGTAAGTAGCCGCTTTTACAAAACATCTGGGACTGCGGCTTATACTTACGTTTAATTAATGCTCACCGTAAAAGGATCTCCACGACAGGTTGGGGGTTAAGCCTATTTAACAGAGCATGTAGTCTGTATGTTTGTCTACTTCGGCTCGTCTTTATCCTACACATAATTGCGGTCGCTGTAATGAGAGTTTTCATAGCAGAAAATGATTCGGCTCATAATTTTATGATCGGTTGCCCACAGAAGTCGAACGTTTCTAAAGTAAATCGTATAGCCTAAAACGATGGCTTGATGCGAATGGTGGACTTAAAACTAGTTCAAGATTCTTATGGAAAACATTCCAGGACGTCGAGTTCGCCAGGATACTGTCTTTTATTATTCCAGCTATCGATAATTTACTAAAAAACAAACGAAACATTTGTTGAGCTAAGTTAATTGACGAAGAGCCATCATTGTAGCTTCACACTGGCAAGATTAGATATCATTGTACTAATTACGATATGTTATTCATCCTAATCGAGGTGCTTTTATGTAATATGCGTCTAATTATGTAGTAACAATGTAGTTGAACCCATTCTGTCACATTATCTATGTCTAAATGATTAGAACTATTTAATAAAGTTTGATAACGCTGCGCAATATCTTATCGTATTCTTGTAATATTCGTGTCGAAGGATTGTAATCGCTTGTTCATTTGTCTATTTTATTGATAAATAACCAGCCATTACGCTGCTTAGGTTATTTAATATTTTATAAATAACTTATCATTGTTTATCTTTTAATCTCGTTTTAAACTATGTTGGATTTGGCAATATTTGAATAATTGATCTTTTGTTATAATCTCACAGATGGCAGCACTCGTCATCAACCTTCAATCTTCATGATATTAAATAAATACCAATACAATAATTGCACATAATTGCAATAATATGACGCATATAAAGCATGTAATATACAAACTGTCGTAAATCATGAGATTGCGTCGTGGACAGCATACAGTACACAACGACCCGACGCGACGCGACGGCAATACCCGGGGGGTACTTTTGTTGATAACCTTTTCATTTGGCTCTTGGCCTATCGTATGTCCGCTGACGTCACAATATAACGGGCTTCGCGGCAACTTAGCCATTTTCAAACTTTTAGCTCATAATTACTTTTAATTATGTTTCAAAACAAATTAACTTGTGACTGACAGTGTGTTATCGGATTATGTGTAGTAATATTAGGTAACGTTTTACGCACGCCTATCTAAATTAACCCATTTTGAAAACATTTTACGATGGGAAAGCTTGCAGTAGGGAATATCTCAAAATTATTTGATAACCCTACTTTATGTTCATTGAAATCAATTGCCAACAGATACGATCACCTTGGAGATTCAATTGGTATTAGATAATTATTAAAATAGGTGAATGCTTTGGCTATGTAGGCATGGTGATACAAATAAAGCTCGGCGAAATACGTTCCTTATATTAATTTGTACACCATCGAGAATACAGCATTGAGTTGTGATTACGTATAAATGTTTTTAAAGGTTAAAGATTCTTTATTTGTACATATTTATGTTAAAATTAGAAAGGAGTAGAAAAGTCGAACAATACTGTAATAATATTATGATTCTTAAGTCATAATATTATTGTATGCACAGAAAGTTGCATGAAGCCATTTGACCCGAAGCCAACTGGAATGGAAAGATTTCTGATCAGATTACGTGGTTTATCTTTTCTCTTGAATATCAAGTTTTGTTTTAGAAAATACGTAGTTTGATTTGATTTAAAAACAATCATATGATGCAAAGAAAACTGTAATTCTCATAGTTACATACGTAATTTTTGTTTTTATTACAAAATATTGAATTTAACGTACCAATAAATAATGGTTTGTTTTGTCACATATGGACATACGTAAGCTAGCACCAAAAACTACGATGGTATCTGGCCGAATTGCCACTAACAAAACGATGAGATTATTTCCTTTAAATGTTCACTCACTTTCATAATACTAGCAAAAAATATTCGAATATAATTTGCGGTGGAGTTATTAGAATTATAATAAGTAGTTAGTATTATTTCGAACATGTATAACATCAATCAAATTTTTATAATTGTGAACAGGTTTCATTATATTGTCATTAATAACATATTTGCTGTAACTTAATAAGTTGTTTTAGTGAAACTAATACCATAAGTATATATTTTAACAACGTGGCTTTAAGTGTATAACATAAGTATAGCCTATACTTATATTATAGACAATATAGGATATGAAGAATTTTACAGGATTTTATAGGATTAGCCATTAGGTATTCCTTTATTAGCTTCCTTACTTAATGCACATGGAATAGGCATGATTGTAAAACACTCAAGTGAAAGTTTACATATTATAATAAAACAGAATATTCCCTAACCGTAACATGATTTACATGTATAAACTCACGCCTTGTTCCCAGAAGGGGTAGGCAGATGTGCTACTAGGACACTCACATAACATAATTTACATTTGATATTAATTTATTCACCGCAAGTCTCAAGGCAATTTATGAAATTTATTATGAGATTTTATTTATTTAATTCTTTATTGTACACAATAAAAAGGTAACAGTTTAGAGATAATACAAAACAACAAAGTACAAATGGCGGTCTTATCGCTCTAAGGCAATTTCTACCAGACAACCATGGGATGGATATATGTTTTTTTGCAACTTTTTCTGGTGCATTGTGTCTGAAATCGCTTAAACTACCACCCGGCTTCGTTTTCGGTAGCAGTCTTGATATACCCTGTATTTACAGATAAAGAGGTTAAACATATAAATTATGTTGGATATATGATAATTACGAATTCAAAAAAGCTCTAACAAATGAATGTGAAGAAAATATTTTCCTCATCATCAATGGTCAGAAATAGTTTCATGTTCATGTACATATGGTGTATAAGATAGGTAGATCGTTGTATTGAAGTACCTCTGCTGAATACAAGTTATGAATGCGTACAAATACATAGGTAGGTGCAGTATTGGAGATGTAATACGGGGTCGATGCATTTTCCGCTCGATCTGTGCTAACGCCCGGAGCTAGGTCAATAAACTATGACGTAAGGTGAAGGGAGGCGCGAACAGCGAGTATACAGGCGAGCGATTTTTTTCTTCTTGGCAATGCACTGTTTGTGCTTCGAGCGAATTTCAAATGTGAAAAAAAGTAAACGCATAAACAATAGTGCAGTGTACAAGAGTTAAATAATATTTAAATATATACAATATTTTTTAAAATTAATCGACCAAATTTCGTCACACGCTAATAGAGTTTGGATGAATAGGGATGTTGACAATTTTTTGGATTTGCTTTTATTTCCTAAAACACTATTGAAACACGAAAAGAATAAAACATTGTAAAATATATTTATTTTATTTATTACGAACAAAATATTATATATTTTTTAAAATACTGTCTTAAATGTATAAATAAAAATAACGCTAATTTGTAACATCAGCCAACATCCCTATTATAGTACTTCTTGATACCCAAGACGCGTTGATTCCTACTACTGCCATGAGCATTATATTATAACATTTTTGGTTCTAACCTTTATGGGTAGCGATAAATGGCACTTATCAGGTAGGACGCATACTAGTCTACTTAAGTAATAAAAAAAACTTGCTTTGCTTTGAATAATTATGCGCAATTAATGTATCATAAAGTATAACATTCTACTACTTTTTATGTTGTTCGTCGATCGTATTACGGAGTAAGGAGTTGTTAATCTCGAGTGCCTAATTGATATCTTATCAATACTACGACGGACAGCAGCAGAAGCAGTCCCTATCAGTCGCGCAAACAAAATTCTATAGCATAGTAATTTTCATTTATCAATAGATTCAGTGAAATCATATCTATGAGTGTTTAAAGACTCCTTAGAAAGATGGGGTACTTACTTAAGTTTAGAAAATAGATTTGTCAGTGAAACGAGAATGCGCATTTTACTCTAAAACTTAGTATCGGTGCGAGGATTGTTGTCCCTCGATGAAACATACTTTTTTGTGTAGGGAAAAGAATATTTTCCTGAAATATAAACATAACCGAGAGCCATGCCCAGAAATCTTGGAGGAATAAACTTAAAGTCCAAAAATCATTAATTTTTGTATGGGCGTCTGTGAACAAATTTTTTGATGATAAGGTATTTTATTTAATAAAAATCTGTGGCCCGGGATAAAACAGTAAAATATTTAAGGACAAACCATAAGAATGATATAATTAGTTTTAAACAGTATCGGTATGAGGACCAACGATGATTTTACCAAAAATTAATGGGCATGCTCTTTATATATAATAGAAAAAGAACTAGCTTCGTAAATACAAGAAAAGTTAGAACTTATTTGTCCTGGTTCATGTATTTAGTTATTATTGATCGATTCCATAAAGTGGAAAGGGAAAGAGAAGCAAAAAATTGGGAGAAGGATCTTAACAAACCACGACAGCAAAGTTGTCGATTCGCTTCAGTCAGGGAGTCGTACCCCAGTCAACCAAGATGACAAGCAGGGTTGTATCATTTCTAAAGTATGAAGCGATTCTGCTTTAATAACCCGCTTCGCTCATGCACCAATGTCCGCATTTGATAACGAGATCGGGTACCTTCGGCCTACACGAGGGGGTGTGTCCGATACTTGTGTCGGGACATACGCTCGAGTGTCATTTATTAACTCCAAGGAACTCGATGACACTCCATGCTTCTTGGACTTTAAGTACTCAAAGACGTTTGTCAAGGGCCTTGATGTTTTAATAATTCAAGATTTTAAAGTGGCGTTTTGTCGTATTAACGAGCCTTTGGTGTTTATTTTAATGGTGAATTCTGCATACGATTTGATGGTACGATTGATTTGATAGTATCTGTACTCTATCTGGGAATAATCCTAGCGTTGTGGAATCCATGGGTGGTAGTGATCACTCCGCTTCAGCTGATCTGTTTGCTCGTTTGCCGGAACTATTGCATACAACCTTCATACAACAGTTAAATTAAAAAGAATTTGGAATATAAATTGCGTTAAGGCGCTGTAGACCAGCATGCTAAAGTATCGACTGAATAAAAGAAAACTCGCTTAAAGATGAGTTCCGTCTTCAACAGTGGCAGTGTGAACCGAATATGGGCAGATATAATAATAATAGATCATATTTATAGAAAATATTTTATAGAAACACCGATTTTACTTAATTGTGTTGATTACTATATGTTTTAATACCAATGATACAAGAAAAAAAGGTCACCAATTCAGTAACATTATATTGTTTTTTTAAAATTAAGAGTTATTGGTGCACAGAACAGAATAAACATAAAAAATAAAAAAAAATAACATGACTGTTCAGTTTTCTCCTGTTATTGGGTAATACAAGTCAATATAATATGAAATATACTTTATGTCACAATACTCGTCCATATGTGTGGAAAGTTTACGTTATTTTTATCAGTATATTATGTGAAGTGTTACAGTATAAATCATTTTTATGTTAGCGAGTGAGATAGCCTGACCTAGTGTGGTAAAAAATTATCATAATTATTTTTTAGATAAAAACACGCATGTTTAATATATGTAATAAGGAGGTTAAACTATTTTTCATTTGTTTTATTAAAGAGTCTATGTATTTGAATATATTTTCTATGATATAATATATTACCTCTGCACAGTATAGGGCTTTGGCTAAAGAAGGAAGCCAATATCTGTTCTGTGACTTTTACGAAAGGACATATTTAGGATGTTGTGGCCAGCGGCGTGCACAGGATTATGACACTGGGTATGCGGCGGAGTACTCGGTCACAAAAACTTTTTCTTTTATAGTTTTTTAGCATAGCCCCAGCCACGCGACGGATATCTAAGTCGGAAACCATGCCAACATAACAAGTCTTAGATGTACTACTATTCATGTCCATCTTCTACGGCAACGCAGACAAAACAGCGATCGATCGTCGCGGCGGAAGAAATTCTAATAAGTAAAATAAAAAAAACTCACCTAGTCAACTTTCAATTTTCACATATTCAAGGTTCCGGTTAATTGAGATTACTATACCTATCCCGATGTTAATAAACGCAAGATTTCGGCCACCTCATTCATTCATTTGATAAACATACATTTTTAATACAAACCTCACAATCAAATAACATTTGAAAAAATAAACAAATACACTAGTAAAAGCAAATGACTACAATTAATATCGAAACTTAGTAATAAACTGTTAAATGTACACACTTTCAAATGTTAAAATGAAAATCATTTAAGAAATCTATTTTTTTTACAAACATACTAGTATAAAATAGTAAACAACGCAAAAACACATAAAAAATGCAAAATGGCCTCCGCGAAACACAAAGCATTTCTATTTAAACAAATAAAACCTTACTAACCAAAAATGCATAATGTGCATAGGTGATTTATTAGATTCCTGCCTATTAATTTTACTCGGATTATAGGCAACGAACATTTACGATTACTCCAACAACAACTGCCGAACTTCCGAGGCCTGCCGCAGGAGTCGCGGCTTTCAATATTCATGGGTGTGTGCGTTTGCGACTGTGCACGGACATCAAAATTACTACACACATGCAAACAAATGTCATGCGGGACGCGGCGGCATGACTTGGTTGATTAGGTACATTATTTTGCTTTGCAGCGCTTTTCGCGTGGCAAACATAATGTTTGCGTGATTGCAAATAGGTGCTATTTATAAAATATTAGGTGTTTTTAAATTATATTTTGTTTATTCATTTATTTATTATAAATTAAAGTCATCTAAAACGTACGAACGTTATAATAAAATATCTGTGAATGGCAAGTAAAGCACTGCATTTCTGCCTACAAGGAGTGCACGTCCCTGGTTGTGGCACAGACTCAAAATATTTATTTTTGATTCAATCATAAAGATTAATACTGTTTTAAGCCTTCGCTCTGTAGAACTGAAAGTTAACTCCGAGATTAATCAAACATCTATTTGTTTCTTTGTGACTTATATTAATGAACATCAATTGACTGCCACCGGTTGTTTATAATGGATGACCGGACGGTATCAATAAAAGTTCTCTTTTTGTATTATGAGAATCAGACATGGTTATATTTTGTAGGTATTTTATACTTGTATTTTTATATAGCTTTCATAAGCGTAAGAATTTTGAAGCATCAAATTAAGCATTGATTTTGTCATAATTATTTTCTCACTCATTATAATATCATCAGAAGGTAATATAAGTCAAGGTAAAGTTCAGGTTCAAAGTAATATCTTATGAAATACTTTTAAAATAAAGCAATTCAAAGAACGTTGTAGAATAAAGTTATATAAGAACGTCGAGTAAAAACGAGACGCTTTTTTTATTCTCCTTTGAGACTATTTCTGTAACAAATTGTGTTTAAAAATAAATAAGAATATAAATGAGATATCTAAGGATATATTTTTGTAGCACCTTGCTTTTTTCGTGATTTATTAAAGCAATTTATTTAACAAGATTTGTATCATTCAAATTAAAGGCTAGAGTGGCGAACTATATGGCCCGTGTCCTGCATCAGGACATATATGAAATGACACAGACATACAGAGAGTGTATTAAGAGCGTTTATACCCTTTGCACGCTTTTTGGCTAAAAAACAGGACTTTTCAAATGAGTTAATAGCCACCAATAAACAATTTCAAGGAAAAATAATTAGTAATAATTTTAGAAAAGGTTGTCATCTAGGGATTTTGGTGGAAAACATTATAGATTGATGGATAATTTGTGACTAGTTCTAATCTGTCACTAGTTTCGTTATTTAGGCTTTAAGTGGCAATTTAGAAGCCTAAGATATCCGAAATCACTAAATATAAGATGAAAATAACAATATTATCCGATAAATAAAACCCTTATGGAGGGATTTTGCTGAGAAAAATAATCTTTTTTATGTTTAGTTCCTGAAAAATAAAAATTTAAACCATGCGAAATTATTCAGAAACTCTCGTCAAGAACATATTTTTTTTCACCAACTTATCGTACATAATTTTTTATAGCAATTGCATATTATAATAGAAGAACATGTTATCAATAAATTGCCATTTTTATATTTCAATAAAATTAGTTTCATGTTTTCTACATATATTTTAAAAACCACTATAAAACACGCGTTCCGCCGTGCCAGTGTTGCCAACTTAGCTACTTTATAGCTAGATTTAGCAACTTTTTGATGTCAGGCAGCTACAATTTTTTGAAACTTGTAGCTAAACTTTTTAGCTACTTTGTCTGGCAACTTTTGGTTGTTGGTCAGAGCGCTGAAAATAAAACGCGCCGGCTGGGAACCCCCGAAAAATATAATTATAATTCATTTGATTCCGAGACTTCAAATGCCATAAGACTACGCTGCGTCACACTTTTAATGCGCCTGGTTACCGAATTACAACAAAGACTTCCAGATAACTATAAACAATTAGAATCTATGCAGTTACTAAGTCAAGTTAAGTCCTGAAGAAACAGTAAAACCCGTGAAAATAAACGATATTATGAACCTTACTGAAATTTTGGGATTCACACCAGAAAAAATAGATAAGATAATGCAACAGTGGCATATTCTTCATTCGTTCAAATGAGTGGAAGTTAAAAAGTATAAAAATGCTTCTGGAGATAACATACTTGAAGATATAAGCGAACTTGCTATAGCATGTCTTTCACTTCCACATTCAAATGCTGAGGTAGAAAGATTATTCTCCCAAATGAATTAAAATAAAAAATAAATAAAAGAATAGAATGAGTTTAGTAACTCTTAATTCTATCCTCTGTATAAGAGATTCACTTAGGAAAAGCGGCCAATGCTATCACAACTACGTCTTTCCTAAGTCCGTACTTGACAAAATGGGTACTGTAGAAAAATATTCAAAATCAAGTGGACGAGCTGATTCAGTTACACAAGATTTATCATTATTTTCCCAGTGTTCACAACCTTTTACATCTTCCTCTAGTAGTTAATTGAGTTATGTGTTTCTTTTTTAAATTGTCTTATATAATGTAAAGTCTAATATTACTATTATAGTTTGTTTTGTTAATAAAATTTTAAATGCAATAAATATTAAAGCCTTTAATAAAAGATAGTTGTGTGATTTCTAATAATCATGTAAAACGGCATTTAATTTTACTGAGAAATTTAGCTATTTCTAGCTACTTTTCAGGACGAACAAATTACTCAATCTAGCAACTTGCTCTAAAATTCCTAGCAACAGGCCTTCGGTAGCAGTTGGCAACACTGCGCCGTGCATCAAATCAGACCGCCGCAAGGCCTTCTAGAGGGAGGATGTATCGCTCGTCGCTCCGGCCTGGCTGCAGTCGATTTTTGCCGTGCGTCGTAAAAATAGCCACGCGCGGACTGCGATTGCCACATCTTAGTACTTTGGTAGTAAAACATATTTTTTCTTTTTATTACCTACAATGATTTTGTAGTGAGTATAAATTATGTTTCAGATAATATAATGGGATGTAATTCCGAGGCTAAATTGTGTTATGTATTATAATATAAAATTAAATATATTTCGTAATTGTAAGGGGTTGTAAGGACCCTAACTCTTTTCATGTGTTCGAACACGAAATGATTAATAAACGTCCGTAGTGTCTACTGATTGAACACTGATTTGAATGCAACTTAACAATGTAATAATAACGAAAATATGATTAGTATCTAAATTTGTGTTGTTCATTGCTTGCACAGTAATATTTGTCTACTTATAATGCAAATAAAATATTTTTATGATATAATATTACCAATATATAAATCATAAGTAACATTTCAATTCAATATTAGAATTTTGAAGCGCACCGATCAAAGTTGGTTGCGCTGACTTGCGTATAGCGAGCCGACGCGGCAGCTCTACGCACACAGCTTTGGTCGCTTATGTATGCGTGAAATTAACGAAAAAATACCTATAGTTGACTTTGAGCGCAAGGTGTCAGCGCTCTTAATTATAAATAAAATGCATTTTCGACACTGATATAGTTCTCGTCACGTAAAAAGAATGCTGGCGGTAAAGCTGCGCAGTAGGTGATTTATGGGTCTATTTGGTAGTGCGGGACAAGGCGCGGGCGGGCGGGTCACGCGCCGCACGCTTGCCGGTGCGCTATTGGTTCCTACACATTAAGTTTGTTTTCAAGATACTATCGCACATAAAAGTTTAATTACAAAATGGTCTTATATAAAAAAGTGAGAAAAAATATTTATTGAGAAGGTGTTGATAATTTAAAACATTGGTCGAGGACTTCACGAACGCGGGACCTCCGTGATTGCGGAGGTACCACGCTGTGGCTACAATTCCTAGGCGAAAGCCTTAACGATTGTGGCCTATCCTTGCGGTCCGTAAAAACGGTACCGATCCTGGGGTTATAGTCCGTAGGATACAGACTATGCGAACGCGGAAAATGACTATATTTCTCTTGGCCGGCCAAGAGACCTACAATGTCTGCGTGTGAGAGAGCTCCCGAGGGTGACTGACATATTTTAAAACATTGTATGAAACGAACCGCAGTCACCCAAGACGACTTAATGGAAGGAGTTTCAACTTTACTTAATTTTTTTTATAATTTGATTAAACATTCTACATTCAATCAAACATGATTTTAATTCTGTTACTTGATATTATATCTATTTTTCAATGTACCTTTCAGTAAACAATATACGAAGCCAAGACTAGTTTTAAATAAAACAATAGGCCTAGTACTTTCCACATTTTTATAGCGTTCTTTTTACGTGACGCGAACTATACTGGTGATTAAAAGAGTACATTTTTTTAAAACTGTAATGCATATTATGTCCAGATAATATTAATTATTGCTATTCGCTTGATATACAGATAGTTCAACTCCGATACATGCAGCTTAGTGCAGTCATAATAAAATACATTACATTTTTACAGCGTTCTTGTTACGTGACGAGAACTATAACTATGAAAACATTTGTATAAATATAAATTACACTAGCATAATTGGATAAGTTGAAATATCCTGTATATATTATACAGCATAACTGCCACCTGAACACCAGTTCTTCGTAACTCTACTCGCATTTTACTACATTTACATAAATTACACCTGCACATGATTTTCAAATTGTTAAAACCCTATTACTCAAGCAAATTGCAAAGTAACAACCCTAATAAATAAAAAAGAAAAAACGAAAGAGTTATCTCTGCAACGTCTCAGACAGTCGTTATCACGTTGCAGCCACCTGCGGCCCGGCCATAACCTTTATCTATTTTCTAAGAATAAAATTTAAAAAAAAAAGAAGACCAGAGCCAGGAGATGGTTTTAAATATAACGCGATGAGGTAAAAATATATCTTGCTTATTCATTTTATCGTATCAAGAGCCTTAAGCAGAAAAGGGTGACTGCACTGATCGCTAGGGTTGTCAGCGATGTGCTGGTGGATATTTGAATCTGGATTATGACTGTTGTGTACTAAGTGAACATTTATCATAGCGACGCTTATGTTATTCGGTATTCCAACGTGTGTACAGCCAGTTTCTATAAGCCATCAGTATTGGCTTCGCTTGACCCAAGAACCCAACTTGGGGCCTCAATTAACAGCAAAACTAGAGCTTCGATTCTAATGTTTCAAACATGAATGATCAGACATTTCATTTATACCTTTTCATAAAATCATAGAAATCGAACACATTACCTACATAGGGTGAAAACGATACCTAAGGAAGGTCACAACCTTCAATATTGAGGAGCACGACGCAAAGAGGAGGACCTACATAAGTCATCCAATCAAAAATAATAAAATTGCAAACACATAAAACTAGCAAAAATATAACTCCCATCAATCTCTTTATCAATATCTTTATTTTTCTCTCGTGGCGGGAAGAAAAGCATTGGGTGGATATATGAAGAAAAGAAGGGAAAATCTCTTAACCCTTACAGGACCATAAGATGTCCAAGACTAAATATGCCGATACAACACAATATTTTAGTTATTGTGGGTGTAAAGTAAGAGAATATCACCAGAAAAACATAGCAGGGTATAGGTTTCCTATAATTTAATGGGAAATATTTTTCCCTATGGACCATAAAAGTAAAAAACGAAGAGTTAGGTTTATTATATCGTTATTTCATTTATTGCTTTGTAATACAAAAAACATAATAAAAAATATTAGAAAACTAAAATAAATCTATCTAATCTAAATCTGTTTTTGGCATAAAATTAGCAATGAAAGGCACGCTTCATCAGTCGATCAGTAATTCCTAAGAGTTTGTAAAACATGATAACTCATTACAAAATTCATGCCCAAAAATGCCTTCATTTCATCCAAGCTGACTGTAAAAGGTCTTCCATTTTGTTGTGCGTATTGATCCATTTGTGTCACCTCCATGAAAATGTCCTTTGGCAATAACATGCCATTTTTTGTGTAAAATATTTTCACCATTATATAATCAACAACCCTACGCCCACACTACGTTCTAAGCAGGCTACTGGGTTGGCAAAGGTCATTTTACAGACGCCGCTTGTTAAAGCTAAGATGTGACTTCTACTAACTGGTTCAATCTATAGTATAAACTCACCGTGGAAAATCTTTCTAATCTAAGAACCTCCGGGGTTTAGTGAGCGAGAAGCTAGGTAACTAGAAACCTAGGTTCTTGCAGTTAATTAAGATACGTACTTTTTCCGTTTTGCCTGCCTCGGTGGCGTTGTTGTACGGTACGGTTACAAAGCTGAGTTCTCGGGTTCGAATCCCGGGTCGGGCAAAGTGATATTGAATTTTTCTATTTATTATCAGCCCGGAATCTAGAATTTGTGCCAGATATGGCGATAGACTCGCCCCCTTTCACATTGTGGCACGGAACATACATGGCAAAATGTGGGTGTCCTGGCACTTCTGCCTACCCCTTATGGGAAAAAGGCGTGAGTTTATGTATGTACGTTTATAAGATTTTTTTACTTGCCCACGGCACAAGATCTCAGACTTTTTACCCACACAGCAGCAACGCAACGGAATGACATGATTTACATAATTTATCTACTGACCGGAATGTGACAAACTTTTTATCTAATAAAAAAGCAGCAGTGACTATTTAACATAAAGAGACCCGTCAAAACGAAGTAATTTTACTGACGATCTTGATTGTGAGCATAAGTATATTAGTAGTGTTTAGTTCCACAAATTAACAAGCATCATCCCTGACGATATTTACATTCATACATAAACTCATTCCTTTCTCTCTTCTCACCCAGAAGGGTAAGCAGAGGTACTGGCTACAGCCAAGACATCCGCATTTCGCTTTATATTATCCGTCCCATGACGTGATAGGGGGCCAGCCTATCGCCATATCGAGCTCAACTTCTGACACTGGACTGATAATACTGAGTACGTATTATCACCCAAAATTGATAAGCACCCACAAAACTATAGTCGTTTCAAAAGGCGAGCCAATTAGTAGAAAGCCTTACAAAGTATGAATAGTGAGAGTGCGTACTCAATACTGGCCTTTGATAACTTGTGATGTTTATACCAGTTGATAGTAAGTTATCAACTACGTAAAGTGCGTGGTGGCCTGTTGGTAAACGGACTAGACGCGACTGCCAACATGTTCACGGTGGTCGTGGGTTCGAATCCCAGGGCACACCTCTGACTTTTCGGAGTCATGTGTGTATTGATAGTCAATCACCACGCACTAAAACGGTGAAGGAAAACATCGTGAGGATTTACCTGCATACCATAGCGATTTATAAAAATTTCTGTGGTATGTAAGTCCTCCAACCCGCACTAGGCCAGCGTGGTGGACTATATGGCCTAACCACTCTCAATCGTACTGTCGATTGTAGAGGAGGCCCGTGCCCTGCAGTGGGACGTATATGGGCTGATACAGAACTACGTAACGAAACATAACATTGTTACACTGGTCAGAGATAATTAATTGCCGAGTGCTGACTAATTAATGAACCTGAAGTCGTTGTACTATGAACCGAGTGTTGTTGTAGGTATTGAAAACTTATACCGATTCAATGGTCAGTGGCAGCGCGTGTACGTTTGTGAATATTGATCGGTTGGAAAATTATCTTAACAAATTATGCCTGCAAATCCTCCGTAGGATTAAAATACGCTGTGTCATAGTGTCATTCTTGAAAGTGATAAATACTTATCATCTGGAAAAACCTCATTTTTTTTGTTTTAGATCTTCTCTTAATCTTATGGCCCTGTTTCTGCCTGGTATAGGGATAGGCTCGCCTATAGCACAGTTGGGGACAGAAATAAAATCGATCCATTTTGAGTATCATTACTCTCACTTCAGCCTATATATTCAAGTGATGCATAAATTACCTTTTGTATGCATTTCGGTAAGTCGTATCTCGTGTGGGCGAAAACCCGAACATGAAATACAAAGCTCGTCTTCATTGTCAGACTGGAATAATGTTGGCGATATGTTGACATGACAAACCGTATTTAGCAAGTCGTGGGCGGTTATTTTGAATGCACAAGCTGTGGGTTAGATAATAGTCGCAATGAGACGCTTTTGCGCGCGCAAGTAATATTATATTCATATTTAGATATTGTAGAAAAAGTTTCCACGTAGTTTCTGTACATATGAATGTTAAAGGGGTCGTGAATATGCGTGAATGGAAACGATATGTTTACGAATAAAAAATAAATATCAATTAATTAGGTAGGTCTGTTAGATGTTGCTTTATTGTGCAGAAAATATCTAAAAACCATTGATTTAAAAACTAAGGATGGTACTTTTTACTCTTTTAGACAAAATGTAATGAAGGGTACATGACCGTAAAAATGCCGATAAAACTATTATGTAATTAACTTAATTTAATAGATTTAGTGTAAAAGGTGATAAGAAATGATTTTATTCATTTTTTTAATAAGCTTTCTGTCAATAAAAGCAATCATTTTCAAAATCCTTGCGAGCGAGCACCAATTTCAGTATCGCTCCACTATGGATGCACTGGAGCGCGCGCACCACTTACGTCGGAACACTTTACGCGCTTTCCGCCCAGTCCATATATTTATGTCAACGTAACAAATATAAAAAGTTTTCTTATTGTGCTCATCAATAATATAGGTATTATGAGAATGAAACATTTCCGTTATTATGACAAGAGTGGATTAAAAAATTGTTACAAGATCCCGGAAAATGTCATTGACCGGCCGAAATACAACAAAGACCGAGGTCGAATGTCTACAACGCGTTACGTGAGTGACCCGTCCTCACACACTATACACTCTATAGTATAAAGTAGTATAGCTGAATTATATCATATTGCACCAAACCCTGATGTTTTAGGGTGGTATACAGACAGCTAAACAATAACTTTAACTAATTATTTGTTTTCTAAACTGATATTATAAAAAGGAAATATTTTATTGTTTGTTTGCATTGAATGGTCTCTGAAACTACGCGACTGATTTGGAATTTTACCATTAAAATTCCACTATTAGTATCAGTATTCCTGATCAAATATTTTCAAACCCCCTATCATCAATAAACATAAATATTAAAAATTGTTTTTCATTTTTGTATGAAAATCTTAACATCAAAACATGTTTTTTCCCAATTAAGTTGGAAGATACTAGATACTACAGAGCAGGCCCTACTCTATTAATCCGAAACGAAGTTCGAAACTTCGGACGATCAAAGTTTATATACGATACGAATGTACCTACTCTGTAAAAGTTCGAATTTGTATAACGTACATCGTAACCATAAGTCTATGGTTACGACCATAAGTCAATAACGACCGTAAGAATATGTAGGTACATTCGTATCGTATATAAACTTCGATCGTTGGAAGCTTCGAACTTCGTTTCGGATTAATAAAGTAGGGCCCCAGAGTTTGAAGTGATCTGTGCCATTAATGAGAATTAAGAATGTACAATGTATAGTCCAAATGTTTCAACCTTAAATTCATGTTATCTCTGAGGAGCCTCTAAATACTTAGCTTTTATTCACGTAATTTTAAAAAGTATGCAACATTAAGGGGATACCTCGAAAAATTTGGCTTTTTTAAAAGCCTACATATCATAAATTACTAAGATTTGGTAGTCCATTTTCAGATATGTTTTAATTGATGATATAATTACCAATTTTATGAATCAAAATACATGATTACGCCACTTTGCCTTAACAAAAATACAGTCCAAAGTAGCAGCTGTTAAGTTTTTTAAGAACTCAGAACTCCTAACTTACCCCGTGTAGAAACTCAAGATTAATTTGACATAAACATATTTTTAAATATTATTTTTTCGCGAGAAAAAATAAAAAAAAAGTAAATAGTACGATGACAATAAAATAAAATATGGTTTGGCGCTTATGTTGTTTTATTTTGAGAAGCGCATGGGCCATCCTATCCCATTCTTGTACGTTACGGCCATATAAGCTATCTCATTGGGGGCGTTCCCGTCAGACGGCCGCGGGCCTTGGTGGACGATGGATCTGCGCTCGACGTTTCGAAATTCTAGCCCGCCGATTATTTTTTTACGTAATTTCAAATTTACGTAATTCTTATTATTTTAGGTGGTACTCTTTTTTGTTTGTACATTTTAATTTTTTTACATATATTTAAAAAATAAATAGCAGTATATATTATTTTTAAGTTCATTTTTAACTAGCTAAGTTACCAAAATAAAAGAGAAAGGTCATTGACTTACGTATAAGCGCTCAATGAAATTAGTCGAAGGGAGCGTAACATTTTATACATTTTTGCCTCATAATATAATTACGACGCTGAAGTCTCGGGTTCGAAACCGGGTCATTTTACATTTTGTTTTTTTTTTGTTATTTATCCGAATGGTTCTAAATCGATATTTGAAAGAACCATCGTTCCGAAAAAATTAAAATATTCTCAGAAAAAAAAACATGTGGTCCGCATTTTGATTGATTTTTTTATTATTGTTCGCGTGAAATTTTATTCATTTTGCCTCATAATATGATTACGACGCTGAAGTCTCGGGTTCGAGTCCCGGTCATTTTAATTTTTGTTTTTTGTTATTTATCCGAAATGTTCCTAATCGATATTTGAAAGAACCATCGTTCCGAAAAAATGTAAATATTCTCAGAAAAAAGAATGTAATCCGCATTTTCATTGATTTTTTTGTTATTATTCCCGTGAAATTTTATACATTTTTGCCTCATAATATGATTACGACGCTGAAGTCTCGGGTTCGAGTCCGGCTCATTTTAATTTTTGTTTTTTTGTTATTTATCCGAATGATTCCAAATCGATATTTGAAAGAACCTTCGTTCATGAAAACATGAAAATATTCTCAGAAAAAAAATGTGGTCAGCATTTTTATTGATTTTTTTGTTATTGTTCTGATTGGTTTGTAATTCGATATCTGAGAGACTCTTCATTTCCATAAACTAAATTCAAGGTCAGAATTGGTAAGTCTGTGTCAGCCCATATATGTCCCACTGCAGGGCACGGGCCTCGTCTACAATCGAGAGTACAATTGAGAGTAGTTAGGCCACCACGCACTTGAATTGACAATTGGCCGATTAATTTCAACTTTCAACTATTACCTGAGCTTGTAGATCCACGACTTGTAGACTGCCTCAGTGGCGTAGTTGTACTAAGGTACGGTTACAAAGGTGAGGCCTCGGGTTCGAATCCCGGGTAGGGCAAAGTGATATTGGATTTTTCTATTCATTATCAGCCCAGAGTCAGGAATTTGTGCCCGATATGGCGATAGGCTCGCCACCTATCACATCGTGGGACGGAACATACATGGCGAAATGTGGGTCTTGGCACCTCTGCCTACCCCTTCTGGGAAAAAGGCGTGAGTTTATGTATGTATGTATGTAGATCCACGACATACGAGAAATATGAAAATAAGGGATCCAACGTAATCCCTATGATATGGAAATTGCGATCATTGTCATCGAATTACCTAATTCGGTTAAAATAAATTCATTTCTCGTTGTATTGTTCTTTCAGTATATATTATCATTATTTTTCATCAAAAATATTTTCATCTGATATCACAATATTTCTTGTTGCTAGCTCCTATAATATGAAGGCTACGCGATATTCCCACCAAGGTCGCACCAACTTTTATTATCAATTGAATTTACTTATAACTTTTAATCGGGTTTTGCCCAATAAATATATTAATAGTGAATTAAATAGAAAAACCTTTTTACCATATTATTCCGTTTCACTAAATTCAAAGTCAGAATTGAAAATTATGGTCGCCATTATGAACTTTTTTACTTTTGATTCGATTGATATCTAAATCGATATCTAATGGTTCCTTCATTTGAATGAGTAAGTCAGAATTGATAGTTGAGGCCGCCATTTTGAACTGTTTTGTGTCTGGTCATGAACTGGCCATCATAATATTGTGATATTTTTCAAAACCATCCAGTATAATACCATTAGAAAAATAGTACCTTTCGGGAGCACCTCTATCAATAGACATATGAAGACACAATCCCATCAAAAACATCCTGTAAAAAAATTCCAAGTCTCGCAGCTCAGGGTTTCTACCTAAAAAAATTGTGAGATGCTACATGCATATACCGATACCAAGTCGATTAATTTATTTAGTCCTTGCGTAAGGGACCTTCTGTATAAAGTTATTACGTAAGCTATTATCATATACATATTAAAAATTCTTTACGTTATAAATAAATGGATCGCCTTGGCCATCGCATGAAACCATAATGTATCGTACAATTCATACATAATGCTGCTGGATGGCTGAATTTTTTTACAGGATGTTTTTGATGGGATCTCACGTCTTTTTTTAGAGTCCTACTTTTTTTTCTTTTCGGTACTTTTTACTTCTAGAATATCACCAACAATTTTTCATAAAGTCTTATGGTTTTTTCTTATTTTTGTAGGTGTCAATTTATCACAAATATCACGGATTTGATTATTAGTATTCTTTCTTTCATGGTAATTGATATTTTGGAGCTATTTAGTCTATTTATTTGCAAGTTTTTCTTCGTTATGTCTTTCTAGAGGAATTTTGTACAGTTTCATGGGCTGAATACACCCTTTCCCTCTCAATACCCTCTCCTGTTATGCCTTTTATATACTAGGTATCTCAAGACTGCTACCGAAAACAAAGTCGGGTGGTAGTTTTAGTGAGTACAAACACAATGCAACTAAAAATTTCGCAAAGAAATGCGACAATTATGTTTTATGATTTTTTAAATATCGTCATTTCTGGGTGGTAAATCCATAGCTTTTGCTAAAATAATAATTTAAACGCTTTTATACCTTAGATTACTTATAAATAAAAGGGTATACACTATTATTTTAGGAAAAAATGCATTTACCACCCAAATATTTATTTATTTATTTATTTAATTCTTTATTGTACACAATAAAAAGGAATAACAGTTTAGAGATAATACAAAACAACAAAGTACAAATGGCGGTCTTATCGCTCTAAGGCAATTTCTACCAGACAACCATGGGATGGATATATGAGCAGGAAAAAAGATAGGGCAGTGTAAAATAAAGATAACGAAAGCATGGAGACAAATCAAATCATAAAAAACATATAAATACATTATATATATACATACCACATATACATACATATTATACCGGGTATCTCAAGACTGCTACCGAAAACGAAGCCGGGTGGTAGTTTTAGTGAATACAAACACATTGCAACTAAAAATTTCGCAAAGAAACGCGACAAATATTTTTTATAATTTTTTAAATATCGTCATTTTTGGGTGGTAAATCCATAGTTTTTGCTAAAATAATGATTTAAACACTGTTGTACCTTAGATTATTTATAATTAAAACGGTATACACTATTATTTTAGGAAAAAATGTATTTACCACCCAAATATGGTCATAGGAAAAAAAAAACAAAAAAAATTGAAACTTTTTTTGTTGCATTGTGTCTGAAGTCGCTTAAACTACCACCCGGCTTCGTTTTCGGTAGCAGTCTTGATATACCCTGTATACACATACATAAGTATTTTACATATACATACTTATATACATTTATATAAGTATATATACCACAAATAAGGTCATAGGAAAAAAAAAATAAAAAAAAATTGACGCTTTTTTTTGCAACTTTTTTTGTTGCATTGTGTCTGAAATCGCTTAAACTACCACCCGGCTTAGTTTTCGGTAGCAGTCTTGATATACCCTTTATAGACTAGCGACCCGGCCCAGCTTCGCCCGGGTACAAATAGATTTCTGTACAAAAATATGTACGTATTATTATTATACATATAAACCTTTCTACTCAGGCACGCTACTGCCGCCCTGGCCGGCCAGTACCGCCGCAAGCGCTACGTCCCGCAATTTTAAATCTGTAATATCTTCGAAAATATTCATTTAAATCTCGTGCTGTAAAGGACCATATAGATCTATATTAAACCAACAATGTATTTAAGCTTTTTAATTGGAGAAGGATTAATGCTGTATTTTTCGTAAAAAGTAAATGACAAAAAACTGTTATTGTGGGATATCCATAAGAGATGGACATATACCATCGCGGAGTTTTCTGTAGACCTTTTCAATGTGTACAAATAATTACTACATTATTTTGATAAATCTCGTAGGGTTTAGCCTGCGTTTGCAATGTAAGCGGAAAAAATTGATAATTAACGACATCACATTAGAAACCTCAAATATAACAGTATTTCTCCACTATTTAATGGATGTTATTATACAGGTAAACCTTTCTATTGAATCACTCTATCTACTAAAAAAACCGCATCAAAATCCGTTGCGTTGTTTTAAAGATTTAAGCACACAAGGAGACAGAGAAAGCGACTTTGTTTTATACTATGTAGTGATACCTATCTAGAACTATTATTCCATTATATACGGGTACAATTATTCATTAACTGCAAATGTAACTTTGTAATCCTATACATTTATATGGGATTACAAAGTTATTCACGCAGTTGGTGTATCTAGAACACTAGGCAGAAATTACGAAATGTTTAAATTTTTCCCTACTTAAGACACTAAACACTAATCTATACATATAAATAAAATTGAAGTGTCTGTTTTAAGAGTGAAAATAAAAAAAATGTCCTACTACATATCGTTATATACACGATACCTGTGCCGAAAATGATATTTAAAATTTTTTTGTCTGTCTGTCTGTCTGTCTGTTTGTTCCGGCTAATCTCTGAAATGGCTGGACCGATTTTGACGGGACTTTTTTTTCAGGTAGCTGATATAAGAAGGAGTAACTTAGGCTACATTTATTTTAGAAAAGTTATTTTCTGTCTGTTTGTTCCGGCTAATCTCTGAAATGGCTGGACCGATTTTGACGGGACTTTTTTTGTCAGGTAGCTGATATAATAAGGAGTAACTTAGGCTACATTTATTATAAAAAAGTTCTTTTATTTTAGAAAAATAAAGTTTTTGTTAAATTCCACGCGGACGAAGTCGCGGGCACAGCTAGTTATATTCTAAATTTAAAGGTTCTATGTCTGCTAGAAGTGCCTTAGACTTTTGATGATCGGTCAGTCAGTTAGTGAGTGACAAAATTAAGAAAGTTTGACTAGTTACAATTCTTAAACTAGTGGTTCAAATTGAATGAAATTTTAAACATACCGTGTTTACACAATGCCTGCTTAGTAACTGAAAATTCAGGTTTCTTGCTTCGTTTAACCACAACGAAGTTATGGGGGGTTTAAAATGATCTGAATTGCTTCTAGAAAAGGATGGTACGACTGTGCCACTTTTTAGCTCGACTTGGTGGGGGCATTGCCGTGCCCCCAGATTTAGAATATTTTTTATACGAATCTATTTTATATGTCACTGAAAGTCTATATCTATACTAATATTATAAAGCTGCAGAGTTTGTTTGTTTGTTTGTTTGTTTGAACGCGCTACTCTCGGGAACTACTGGTCCGATTTGAATGATTCTTTCAGTTTTGGGTAGTTCATTTATCGAGGAAGGCTATAGGCTATATATCATCACGCTATGACCTATAGGAGGAAAGCAGTAGTGATATTTCTAGCAAATACGAGGATATTTTGTTCGTTTTTCTTGGTCCGATTGGTCGATATTCTAAACTGATAGTCAGAATTAAACATTTTGACTGCCATTTTTAAACGTGTATGCACCCGGGCGGACCCGGCCCGATCGCTAGTATTACTATAAAATTAATATTTACAATGCTTTTCATATAACAAAAGCAAAATAATTGTAATTGATATCAAATAATTTCGCCGAAAAATTTGTCTAGCGTAAATAAAAGAAACATTGTTAAACAAAAATTATCCCTATTTGGTTGTAAAGAAGGTTCAAACTGGAACGGGCGGGTGTGATCGCCGTCATTCTCGCGCCAAGCGCATAGCAGTAATAATAAGAGCGTGAGCGCCGGTGTGACCGCACAGTTCGAAAATCAATAATAATTATTTTATGTGGAATTTAAACAATAATCTAATGTAATTACTTATCGTTTCCGCTCTGTGTACATACTTCAGGAATACCTAGTCAGTTTAGTTTGGTTGTTATTACAAAATTCAAATTTATTTCACACATTTTTGTTAAATTTACAGTTGTATCGTAAGTCAAAAATCACAAAACAGCAGAACTAAGAATGACATTCTTTTATAGGCGAAAGTCAGTGGTCAAATCACAGGTCAAATGAAGTAGAAACAAATAAATCATCGCTAGGCGCAATGCCTTTGGCGGCATTTATCAAAGGGCGCCTAGGCGATTAGCGCTTCACACTAGTAGAGTGAGTGACCGGCAAAACAATTGGTACCTATCTTGTATTTATACAGATATTATTGTAAATGTTTTTGAGGTTTTCGTAAAGTAATAGTTTAAAGTTCGTGTTTTAACACTTAGATTATAATAGATTTTTTTATCAATACAAAAGTATGATAAACAATATATAGGCACATTGTCAGAATCATACGGATTATAAATATACATAGGTCTACATTAATTTGTTATTACTAATGTTAATAATACCAGTAGATAATATTTAATCGGGGAATGTGCGCCAGTAGCGCAGTGCCGCGGCGTGATGCGGCAACTTTCGTTAACCACGCCCCAGAATGCTGCGAATATTTTTCGAGGTAGGCTCTTAAAAACAAAAATTAAAACAAAAATATATTTCCATAATTTATTAAAATATTATATTTGAAAAGGTGACAGAAAACTAAACCGATCAAATTAATATCTGTATCGACAAGTTATTAATGAGAATGCTATATTAAAACCAACGCCCAAATAAAATGTTTAGATATATTTTTATTGCATAGAAAATGGATTAAAAATATTTTATAAATAAAACAATATACTTATAAAATCAATAACCGGTCTTCACGGTTAAATCTTAAATTAATAAGTAAAAAGAAAGTAAAAAAAAACAATAACGGTTTTATTCATAGACTAGATATTTAAAACCTATTTTAGATATCGAATGTTTTGTCCCTTATCAACGACTTTTGTGTTTAATATGTATTATTAGTTAATGTTTTATTCAGCGTAGTTAGCTATTAAAGGAGGTTATTCTATACAGAATGCTCCGACACGAATTTCGAATGTTGAACGTTGAACGTCAAGATTTAAGATAAAAGTTTTCCAATTCTAAAAATCAATATTACTGTCTATGAAACCTATCATATACTACAAACTTAGTCTAATATTACGATGCACGATATAAAATTCGAACATTTTGTTAGGTATTTAGGCATATTCGTACAGTTTTACGTGCGGTGTCCGAACATTCGTAGTCGTGTCGTAAAACAGAGTAAGCCTCAAGTAATCTATACTTAATATTATAAAGCTGCAGAGTTTGTTTGTTTGAACGCGCTAATCTCTGGAACTACTGGTCCGAGTTGATTGATTCTTTCAGTGTTGGGTAGTCCATTTATCGAGGAAGGCTATATATCATCACGCTATGACCTATAGGAGGAAAGCAGTAGTGATATTTCTAGCAAATACGAGGAAATTTTGTTCGTTTTTCGTGGTCCGATTGGTCGATATTCTAAACTGATAGTCAGAATTAAACATTTTGACCGCCATTTTAAAACGTGTATGCACCCGGGCGGTGCCGGGCCCGACCGCTAGTCTGTAAAATATTCTTACTCAAGGAGTAACGGCCGTGGCACATTTTTGCATGGTGATAACATATTCAAAGATGCCTATTTAAGACCGGTCCAAATATTAATCGAAATCAGTGATGTCATTTTGTATTCCACCCATTTATGTTAAATACATTCTATAATAATATAGATAAGCCATTTATGAAATTAACACTTTTTTAAATTTTGAAGCATTTTTTTTATTTTATTTTTTTATATTTTTATGTTGATTCTCCTTTTTAAAATGCAGTATGAATCATTATTTTTTTGATTTACTGAGTGAATTAGGTGACCCGGATGCTGAGATACTTACATAGTTATTCTAAACCTAATGGGCCGGACCAACCGTTGTGTTATCTTATTGACAGTTACCAAGACGATTAGACGACAAATAAAAATTTCCTGCTATGTTTCAATATGTCTACAAGGCTGGTAAATCCTGCCATCAATAATGAATTAGGCACCATTTTAAATTCACAATTGTAATTTTTTTCTATATTTAAGATGTGATCATCCCACAGCCAGTGCGTTAGCTACCTAGTTGTTCTGTCACCCGCTTTGCACGGAGGGAAGTGGACAATAATTTATTTCTAACTTCTCTTATTAATTTTCTTAACACTTTCTGATTAATTTAATTGCGGGTTAAAGACAAGTTAGACATTCCCGGAGACTCGCCCAGCTTCCTGCTCAGTGTCATTACATTGCGTGCCACTGTTGATCCTGGCTTACAGGAGTTGCAGTGGTGGGTGTGAGGGCGGGACAGTCTTCAGCCAGTGCGTTATGATGTATTCACAGCGAAATTATTTTTTAGGTAATTTTAGGCAACAATTTGTAACTTTTGGGGCTACTTGTTACTATTTGTTAAATTTCTTCATCGCGTCCATACCGCCAATAACAGAAATCTTAAATCCATCCCATGGTTGTTTGTTAGACATAGTCTTGTGCCAAGACCGTCAATTGTACTTTCATGTTTGTGAATTTCGTTTTTATTTGTATTTTTTTGTGCAATAAAGGGTAAATAAATAAATGAATAAAATTCTTTATCGATATTATCGATTGTTACTACATGTTGCCTGTTTTTTTCATAAACTCAGTATCTAACAATAAAACATTTTGCTTTCAGATGTTGTTGAAATGTTGATGGTGTTGAGAAACGTTTTCTCACAAAAGATACTGCGTTGTGGATGCACCTTTAGCCGCCCATAAGCTTTAAAAACAATTTGCAAAACCAAGTCCTCGACAACTCATATGAAAACTTTGAAACCGTAATTAGGTACTTACACGAAGCCAAGTACCCAACAAGGGGATCGATGCGAACCCTTCAAATCATAATCTATTCATTTTGCCGTAATATATTAATTTGACTAAAGATTACCTAACAGCTTGGATAACATTGCTGTGATGTGTCTAATGTTTCATGTAATTAGATGTAACAAATCGCATGTATTACGTATAAATCGGATTACTATACCAAGGTCATTAGCGAACTTATTGGGAGTTTCTGCGGCCTTCAAAAGGTCAATGTTTTACGTAACTTACTAATCTTCATTGATGATTTTCATTCTGTTTTGTTCCTAGTTGGTTGGTTTATTTTACTGATGGTAGGTCTCTCATATGTGAGAGGTCGTCGGAATAGGTACCACCGCAGTGTCTATCTCTCCCGCCAAGCGGCAGTGTAAATGTACTGTAGTGTTTCGGTTAGGACATTATAACTACTGGACATATTGGGACTTAACATCTTATGTCTCAGAATGGCGAGCTCAGTGGAATGATGAGCATTGATTTGTAATTCATGGTGTCGTTTGCTTTTCCTACTGTCCATGAGCTGTCGTATCGCTTACAATCAGACGAACGGTAAGCTCGTCTCGCCATTAATTGAAATTAAAAATATACCTATATATATTTTCTTTACTGCTGCAGCTATTGTTGTTTATATTGGAGTAAGCTTACAAATCTGGGGTGGTAAGGGATATGTTGTATAAATAGACAACAGTGGCGCAATGTGCAGAAGCTTAAAAATGTCTGTGACTATGCTACTAAACTGAAAACCTCGAGTTTTTTTAAAAGTGAGAAAAGTCATTAACTGTTCTATTCATTAAATAAATAAATTCACTCATGATTACGTCAATCACGATAATATGAACTTTATAGGGAAATAACCTTATCATTAGAATTAGTAGCAACACGTACATATGTACTTTAAACTTTAATACTTGTGTTTAGATAAACTACGCTTATTTACCGAGAGAAATTGTTAACAAGCGATGTATTATTTGTAACTGATTAGTCGTTTATTTTCTTTTGTTATCGAATTATTAAAAGAAAACAACATTTTTCGTTATTTTATTAACTTAAAACTAAAAATATTGTAGTATTATTATCCTTGATTACATCATAATGATAAAATATTATGAAAATTATTTGTGGAAAATCAGCAATTTAAAAAATATACAAATACACAAATTAGATGCTAATCAGTTAAATTATAATCTTGCTTTTTTTATTTATATAGATAAACAACTTGAGAGCTGAGGCGATCTTTACTAATCCTACTAATATTATAAATGCGAAAGTTTGTGTGTTGTCTTCAAGTTCAAACCATCATGCTGGACCAATTTTGATGAAATTTCGCATGGAGATAGCTGACACCCAAGATTAACACATATGCTACTTTTTATTTTCCGGTGGGATGTGCAAAGAATGAAATATATTTGATACTCTTTTAAACTCAAAGGAATTGGATGGGAAGTTTAAAGTACCGTGACGTTGAATTTAAAATATGTTTAAAAAGTTTTATCATGCGAAATAGTTCTCATCTTTCTAAATTGAACTGGACTCATAAGTACCTTCACCCGGGCAAAGCCGGGCCGGACCGCTAGTAAATTATAAACCTGAAGAGCTTGTTTGTTTTACACGTTAATTTCAAGAACTAAGTACTGATCTGAATTAAAATATGTTTTAGTTTTGGCTAGTCCATTGATCACGGAACGGTACGGCTTTAGGCTATATAACATCACGACGTGACTAATCGGAGCGGAACATCAATAAAAAATGTTGCAAAAACGGTTAGTACTGGGTATAAAGGCCGGTTGTACTGCCAAAATGTTGTTTGATCAATAAAAAATAATTCACATAAACAGGTTGGCTTATCTATGATCACTTTTTAAGCCGACCGCAGATTTTTGAATAAGCAGTAATATCAAAATGGTAATAAACGGGCCATAACGATTAGCATTTCCATTTATTTTCGTTTTTGCTACCATAGTATTAAAACATTATTCTAATTTCATATCTGTATCAGCCCATATACGTCCCACTGCAGGGCACGGGCCTCCTCTACAATTGAGAGTACGACTGAGAGTGGTTAGGCCATATAGTCCACCACGCTGGCCTAGTGCGGCTAATTTCATATACCTAAATGATATTCAATGTTTTTATCTGAATACATTATTATAAAATGAGTTATATCATAATATATTTATATCAGAATAACATTTATTCATTAAAATGTTTGCTTAATATGTAGGTAAATAATTGTTAACACATATACATATATGCTTAGTTATTAAGATATTCGGCGTGTTTGTGTATGTTTACTTATTTATCGGTGGCGTCACAGTATTTTACTTAGATAAAAAAATATCATATTAATTGGGTCCGGGATTGAGATTTACATTTCAATCGTTAGTCATTCTAACAAATGATGGTATATTTATATTCACAAAACAAATTAATTATTCCTTGTTATTTGTATAGAGACATTATCGAATGTTGGCGGTGAAAGCGTGCGTATTAGATTCGTCTTTTTTACGCAAAAAATAGGTACTTTTATTTCCACAATGAATATGGTGATATGAACGGTCGGGAGATACGACTTAATTGGATAACTATATAAATGTATAATAAAGTGCCTTATATTGTGTGTCCAAAAGTATAAAATAAGACGCTAGTCTCCAAGAGAGTCATAACTTTAGGTAAACTAAGTAACGATTTAAAAGAATACTAATGCCGTTCTAAAGATGGAACAAAATGTTATTTCATGAAATAATTTACTACTCAGGTAACTCTGATCCGAAACGAAGTTCGAATGTTCGAAGAACGTACGAAAAACTGTACAAATGTGCCTAACTACTCGACAAGATGTTCGAGTCCTCTAATTTACGTCGTAACCATAGAATAAATTATTTTTTCCTGCTCCTGCATATATCGATCCCATGGTTGTCTGGTAGAAATTGCCTTAGAGCTGTACTGTATCAGCCCATATACGTCCCACTGCAGGGCACGGGCCTACTCTACAATCGACAGTACGATTGAGAGTGGTTACGCCATATAGTCCACCACGCTGGCCTAGACTTACATACCATAGTTTTTTTTTAAATTGCTATGGTATGCAGGTTTCCTCACGATGTTTTCCTTCACCGTTTTAGTGCGTGGTGATTGACTATCAATACACACATGACTCCGAAAAGTCAGAGGTGTGCCCTGCGATTCGAACCCGCGACCACCGTGACCATGTTGGCAGTCGCGTCTACTCCGTTTACCAACAGGCCACCACGCTAGGCGCTAGATTGTCTCTAATACTGTTATTCTTTTGTCACTGTGTACAATAGATAATTAAATAAATAAATAAATATGAAGTGAGTGATAAGTATCATAGAGAATAATATTGATTTTTAAAAGTGGAAAACTTATAGCTTACTTCGGGAGTCGAACGTTCGAACCTTCGAACTTACTTTAACCCCCCAGAAGAGGTAGGTACCTCAAATCTAATTCCATGTTCATCAATGATGTAATATAAGCTGCATCAAATATTAGTATGTATGTAGATACACGTGTTGAATAATTAGATCAAGGTAGAGCATACATGACAGCAAAAACGTTGACAATAATAAAAATAATTTTTGGCGTTAGTATGAAATACAAGGAAATAGCAGAAAATCATTGTTCGGCAGTCCTTTTCAAATGTATTTTTTACTTAATTGGTAATAAAAATGCAGAAAATATTTTAGGCAATACAATAATACTTATTTATTTATAGATAATCAATAGAGCCAAACAAAAAACATCAGTATTTGGAGTACATTACGCCTTAGTAAATCTTCAGCTATAAACGACAAAAAAGTCACTGGAATTTCTAACTTTGTAATTGAAAATGATTTTAACAAAACGAAAAACCTAAATAGTAAGCAAAATTTACAAACAAACGCCATTTCTACCAAGTAATGTCAATATTATCGGTATTCAGCAGTCATTTGTTGGTTTATAAACTTCACGCATCAACAGATCCAGATTTTTTGAATAAAAAGATAATTGATTAATGTATATATTGTAAAATAAAATAAAAAGTCCCAGAAGTTACAAGATGAATCAAAATACTCGTTTGCCAAGTTTCTTTTTTACAAAAAATCATAATACAAAACTAGTATCCAATATCAAAATAACTAGACTAATGTTAATAACCTTCTTCCAAACCATCCAACAAAAAAAAAAAAACAAAATAGCCTTCACAAGTTATAGAATCACTGCCGTAAGTCGTTGCGTAACATTCCCGGCCCACCATGACCAATTATGTTGAAACCAGTTCCTATGGAATATTTCTTAAATTAGGTTGTCGTTATAGAAACTGCCGAAACAACTTTTTAAGTAGGCGTAATATTTCATTTGTAGTTGCTTCTCTTTATTGCTTATTTAAAAACGAGTAGAAAATATGGCATTTAAACTAGTTAGTCGTAATTGATTGCTAATTACAAATAATAAATAATAAGTTATTACAAATAATATTAATGAGGATAAAGAAACGTGAAGTTTTATGCCTACTTATATTTTAATGACCGTATTTTAATGACTTGTGCTAAAATTGCTAAAGAACTTAATTGTGTGGGATTTTGGTACCTGTGATGTCTGGATGGCGCACCATGAAGTCGGTTTTGGCTCGAATCACTTCCAGCCTGATCTGATTCTCCAGAGGGGCTTCAAGTGCCGAAAACACCAGGGCACCCGACACCAAGTAGATGACATAGAAAATCACATAAATTAGCAGCAAGCAAGTGAACCTGGCCTTCCCGAAAAGGCGGGTAGTTGCAAATAACGGTTGGAACGGCGGATTTTCTTCCTCATACAAAATTTCTCTCTGCACGACCATTTTCTTCGGGTATGGAAACAACTGGCTGTGGACAGTCATGTCATCGTCACTTCTTCCAGAACACATGCTCCCGTAGGACTGTATACGTGAATACTTCGGCAACTCCATTTTTAATTTTTTTATTTACCGTCAAAAAGTTTCAAATTCGATAAATCAAAAAATAAACTTATTTTTAAAAATTGTCCATTATTCCCAATTCAAAAGCACAGAGCGCGGATTGTTCTAAAACGGTTTGTCGACAGTCCACAGTTCCGAAACACAAACCTAAGATCCCGGAACGTAAGGGATCTTGGTCAACTGTACTTGAAAAATCTTTTAGGATGATTAGGTTCGAAAAACAACGCGACTATCTCCGTCACATTTGTATCACGACGACAATTTTCGAGTTTAAGTATCACCATTTTGATGCATTTTAGTTGATCGCGTTTGAAAGTGGAGTATGACGGTCGCCTTAACTTTTTTGATTGTACGGCCGTGCTACACTACGCCTTGTGACTGACTGAATGTTTGAGAACATCGCCGGAATACTTAACCGCTATCTTTGTGGTGTTGTCGTTACTGGTTTGTAAATACCCCGAGATACGATAACGATAAAACATTTTATAACCCGTGAAGCATCGATAGGTCGCCGGGATTATGGAAGACTTGAAGTTTTTGCGACATCGGCAATTATTTGATTATTATCTTTGGTTATATCGTGTGACACTTTATTTTTATAGTAAACTTTACTGCCATGTTTAAACTAAATAATATTTGAGTACGAAATAATGGAATATTCTGAAGACAAATTAAGTATAGCTATGTTTTATATAAATGACAAATATATTTTGTTTTATCTTATTCATTTGTTAGTAGACTTAATTATTTCCATGTTCGTTTTGTATGTTTTTTACTACATAAAATTCCATATCTTTATTCGCCTATAATGTTTGCTCTGATATCAGTCAGTATCAGCCCATATACGTCCCACTGCAGGGCACGGGCCTCCTCTACAATCGACAGTACGATTGAGAGTGGTTAGGCCATATAGTCCACCACGCTGGCCTAGTGCGGGTTTGCTCTGATATACTTTTATTCAATTCAAAATCTTTTAGTATACAATGTTCAAGAACGTAAAATATTAAAAACAGAATCCTCTATTGAAGAAGCTGGATGAAACTTGATAAAATTGCTAACTTCAATCTACCAAGTTTTCTTTGTAAATATTGAAGCCCTATGTACAGAAATCCTTGAACTTGCCACTAATTTGATGACCTAAATAACAAGGCGAACAAATTACAAACTGAAAAATGAAAGGTAGTTTTTCTTCCTTCGTCGACACCAGAGAACAATTGAATGTTGATCAATTCTATAGGAATCCGTGAACTTTTTGTAACCAATTTTTTAGATTTTTATTACTACGAGTATTGAGATGAGCATACCATTTACCTAATGGTAAGTGACACGATCGCTTACGGACAGGAGTAAAACAAAAAAAACACCACAAATTACAAAGCAATGCTTTGCATTCCACTGCGCTTGGCATCCCGAGACATGAGATGTTAAGTGTCTTTACGTCTAGTAATACTTAATCTGGCTACAATGTCCTACAAATAGGAACACAACAGTAAATAAAAAATAATAAATAAATACACCCAACAGTCACATACATAGTCCTGACCCCACACTAAGATCGAGTCTTGTGTCGTGGGTATCAGGAACTACGAGAGACTTTTCGGTCTCACAAACACCCAGACCCGGAAGAAATATTTGTGGGCTGCACAAACATTTCTCTCGGTGCGGGGATCGAACCCGCGGCCTCTCGTTTCACAGGCGGCGTCTAACCAACTGCGCTACGGAGGCTGTCATGTAACAGTGCATTTACAATGCTATTAAATTTTTAAGTACACAAAATATTTTTGTCTCCTATAATCAGAGAAAGGATATTTTATATTATTACTCTTCAGTCACAGAAAGTACACTATTAAATATGGGCAGACTTCGCGCATGGATTGACATTGGATTTGAATATTAAAGACATTAACCAAATAAATTTAAATGCGTTATATATTTAATAAATACATACATAGAATCGTAGCATCTATTAGGATGAATAACATTATAAAATAGTTATTCATAACTATATTTTGTTCGTTTCTAGCAAATTTCCCACACTTAAAACCGGAAACTCGCATTAAGAGCGTATACACCTTGCGCGCAAAGTCAACTATAGGTATTTCTTCGTTGATTTCACGCACACATAAGCGACCAAAGCTGTGTGCGTTGAGCTGCCGCGTCGGCTCGCTATACAATCGGCTCAAACAACTTTGATCCGTGCGCTTCAAATATTCAATTGAAATTGTAACTGTAATATAATATCATAAAAATATTTTATTTGCATTATAAGTAGACAAATATTACTGTGCAAGCAAAGAATAATACAAATTTTGGATACTAATCATATTTTCGTTATTATTACATTGTTAAGTTGCATTCAAATCAGTATACACTACGGACGTTTTATTAATCATTTCGTGTTCGAACACATAAATAGTGTTAGGGGCCTTACAACCCCTTACAATCACGAAATATATTTAATTTTATATTACAATACATAACATAATTTAGCCTCGGAATTACATCCCATTATATTACCTGGAACATAATTTATACTCACTACAAAATCATTGTAGGTAATAAAAATAATTAAATATTTTACTACCAAAGTACTAAGATGTGGTAATCGCATTCCGCGCGTGGCTATTTTTACTACGCGCGGCATAATCGACTGCAGCCAGGCCGGAGCGACGAGCGATACATCCTCCCTCTAGAAGGCCTTGCGGCGGTCTGATTTGATCCACGTCGGACAGCGTGTTTTATAGTGGTTTTTAAAATATTTGTAGAAAACATGAAAACTAATTTTGTTGAAATATAAAAATGGTAATTTATTGATAAGATGTTCTTCTATTGTAATATGCAATTGCTATAAAAATTATGTACGATAAATTGGTGAAAAAAAATATGTTCTTGACGAGAGTTTCTGAATAATTTCGCATTGTTTAAATTTTTATTTTTCAGGAATTAAACACAAAAAGATTATTTTTCTCAGCAAAATCCCTCCATAAGGGTCTTATTAGTCTGATAATATTTTTATTTTCATCTTATATTTAGTGGTTAAGGATATCTTAAGCTTCTAAATTGCCATTTAAAGCCTAAATAACGAAACTTGTGTTCAGTAATCCTTATAGTACTCACAAATTATCCATCAATCTATAATGTTTTCCACCAAAATCCCTAGATGACAACCTTTTCTAAAATTAGTACTAATTATTTTACCTTGAAATTGTTTATTGGTGGCTATTAACTCATTTGAAAAGTCCTGTTTTTAAGCCAAAAAGCGCGTGCAGGGTATAAACGCTCTTAATATTAAAATAAAGCTATCTACGAAGACGTCGAAATATGCTTGTACGAATAAAAATACCATAACTTCCTGACGACTCCCATTTGTAATCTTCTTCACGAAAACCTTTGTAAATTGTATCTACTAGCAACTGTCCGGGAGGAGAACTAAATAAATAACACCATAGTCACATACATAGTCCTGACCCCACACTAAGATCGAGTCTTGAGTCGTAGGTATCAAGAACTACAAGAGACTTTTCGGTCTCACAAACTCTAATTTAATTAGATTAAAAAATACTTAATAAAACAAACGAAATCCTTACTGACAAGTTGAAATAGATGTAAAGATGTAAGTATATCTTATAAATCTTCTTTTTCAATCGCAACCAAAACGAATGGAAACTCGACGGAATTTTAACCGTAGTATCTAAGTTTTATTCCGTATACTGGATAGTGTTTTTATCTTACACACTTACTACTTTCTCCCACTCACACACACAATTATCGTAATAATAAGAATATAATATTTAACTTATCAAAAAACAGGCAACGCCAAATCTGAGAACCCCTGCATTATTCATCATATGTAAAATTATTATTTTCAAATAAAGATTTTTCATTTTCAATTTCATCTCGTGCATAAGTTCATTTAACTATGCTAAGCTGTAGAAGCATCATATTGGGGGCTTCCACCATAGCGTTAAGAATTAATTACGTAGGTCAACGTGATTTTGTCGAATGTCAGAAGATTAATTTTTGTTGCCAATCTATATTCTATCTGGATGGAATTCGGTATAATCGTAACATTATGTGCAGACTGCAATGCAGTCGGTTGGCTGAATCAGAAAAAGAACTATGAACTAGAAAGTCTATTATAAATTGAAGCCTATAGCTATGCACAAACTATACCCTCCTCTCTCGAATCTAGTTACTGTGATTGATTTTTCACCGTGAATAGCGGATATCTAGGCCATTTTATCCGGCTATTTTTGTAGCGCTCGCCTCTCTAAAATATTAGCCGTATTGGTACTTATCTCAATGTTCATTGGATTAACAAGTTTTGCTGAAGTTAGCCATTAAATTAACTAAGATTGTGGTGGATTATTTAGAGATTTTCTTCTGTTTTGTTTGCCTTAATTCCATGACTACATAAGATAGGTACAGTGTGACTTTTCAGACATGTCGCAGTGATTTAAATTATATAACTATTTCTTTATTAGGCATCTGAGGTCCGATGGAAGACTTCACATGCTTTTGGAAATTATCTAAACTAAAAAGTATCGGATATGCAAGATTTTTTACGATATTTGTCTTCATCTTTAATCGAGGCGATAGTTTACGAATAATATATATCTCTCTTATATTTATATTTGTATATTTAAGATATGTACCTGGAGATCTTTTTGTATCTATTTTTTCTACTATTATGCCTTTTATACGACTGTTTGTGTCCTTAATAAATGAAAAAAAAAGAATAAATTATGAGTTGCTTTCATAAATAGAGGGTTCTGTTTTTCTATTGAGGTTCAGAACACAATAAAAACAACCATCAATCTAATTGGATACGTGTATGAGTTAATTTGATGACAAAATGTAGGCCTATACTATTTCTAATTACCTTAAAAGGGGGGAATAATGATAAATTGGCAACACTACACGTGGTTTTATCTAGTTGAAACTACTCCTTGATACTGGATACTCAATACAGTTAAAGTTCATCTACCCACAAGATTATATAAATGCTTATAGGCTATAGACAATATATCTTGGGTGCCGGAAGGGACAATACTTGTACCACACTAAGTTAACAAGGAAAATCGCTTTAATAATTCAGGTTAGATATGACTATATGATCCATCAACCTATAACAAACCAGCGTGTATAGTCCTATACCTCTTTTAAATGTAAAGGAGACCAGTGCCCTCCCGTGGAACATATCTTTGTTAATATAGGACATAGATTTTATACATGATATGAAAAGATTATCGTAACAACACGTAGGCTAATCTAAATATATCGATTACTGAAGCAATTGGTAATGGTTGTAGTGTCTATTGACCCCTATGAATAGAAATGAGAGAAAAATTCCAGATTCAAGAAAACATTTCTTCTTAAAAAACTGCTTAAATTCTTACCTTCGAAGCGATAAAGTAGGTATGTACTGCGCCTTTCTTATTTCACTTTTTAAAGTTACAAACAGCAATCTTGCCTGGCCTTAAGCCACTCTTGAGCTTCCACTTTTATTCCAGTCTGCAGTGGCTTTAACGGTCACTTATGAAGTAAAGGTCGGTTTAAAGTTGACAATATGACGTAGTTGCAAGCCTGAGTAATGGGTCGCTGCTGTACCTACCCGTGGCTGAAGATTTTACATACATACATTCTAGATAAACTCACGCTTTTTGCCCGGAAGGGGTAAGCAGAAGTGTTGGTGTGTTCCCTTCAACGCTGTGATAGGACACGAGCCTCCGATCCAAGACCTCAGCCTTGTAATCATACCGAAGTACAACTACGCCACCGAGGCAGTCGAGATAGACGAATACGTCTAATCGAAATTATGAAGATTGAAATTGTGTTTTTCTTCATTTGATTTAAAACTGGAAATCAATTTGTATTACATTCAGATCACAGCCTGATGAAAGATTTTCAAAATATCATATGCGCCAAGGTGATAGGCAGATCATTAAGATTGAACACTTACGCTGGCAGAAATCTTCATTCACTTCTTAAATTAGGGAGTTATAGAGTAAAATAAGCGGTTTTTATCATATATCATGCGGTTGTCAATACGACTGTATAATAATAATAAATAGTATAGCGCAGAGAACAAGAGTCTATGTTCCCACATATTGGGGGGAGGCCTGAATCCAACGGTAGATGTACATATATAATCCTATGTAATTAGATAATAATAGAAGAAATGAATTGAAATACCGACTTATACTAATTAATTGCGTGCAACAAATGGTGTGAAAGAATCACAGGTTTTTCATAAAAGCGTTTAGAACCATCCTTTCAGTTACACCTTACCCTTAGCCTACATAGAGAAAACAGTGACGTTTAAGATTCTCAAATTAAGAAGACAACTTGTCTTTTATATCCTTTGACAATACATATTTGCACAAGATTAGATTATGTTTATTACATGATCAATCGTGCTATATTTTAAACATAATCTATACGAAATAAACACGGCGAAATCTTGAAGCAATACTATAAAGAATCCTAGGAAAACACTAGTAGCTGATCTCAACAACAATTTCCGTCAAAACAACTTCAACCTTTTACAAACAATTGCATCGTCAGAATTACGCCATCGCGTAACAAATATGTGTATGAATGTCAACAATCATTTCTTTATCAACCGACCTCTCGTACACGTAACTTCTTCCAAGAACACTCGATAATAGGGGTGTGCGAGAGGCATGTACAACGGGTTCTCAAGCCCAATTAACAGTTATCTCAAGGGGTGATAAGACGCTGATAAAACAACGTAAAGGGTCGCGACTTGATCTCAATTGATTTCTCAGTTATAACGACCGCGCGTGTTAATGTGTTTAACCCATTGACGTAAAATATATGGACGGGGTGGAGAGCAAGAAAAGTGTTGTCATGAAAGTAGTCCCCAGCACCAGTGAAGCGGTTGTGACGTCACAGCGCACCGATCTGTAAGTCGTCTACAAATGCCTAATTGTATCGTGCGTGGGTGCAATAAAGATGACCGAAAGTTCACAAAAAAAAGATAACATTTTTATCACCGCTAAGTAACAATTATATTACTTTAACTCAATATAACATGTATTTTAGCAGTATTGAAAAACGATTTCATGGCCGCCATTGACGTAAAATTCTAACAGATGGCGCGATTTTCACAGCCATCTTTTTGACATACCCAATGTACTGAATGGCCTATCCTTAGTTTTTAAATCAATGGTTTAACCATTAATAGTACGTATACTTTCGTTTGCATAAATATTTGTGTGATCATACCTACTTATAGTATTACGTACTTGTATCGTTTTAAGAGCAGCCTGAAGAGGAATTACTTCTGCAAACGTATTTTCGTTTCAAGATATTACGCCACAACCACACGACATATCCGTGGCGCAGTTGGTTAGATACAGGCTGTGAAATGAGAGGCCGCGGATTCGATCCTCGCATCGAGAGAAATGTTTGTGTTAACCACAAGCATTTGTCCGTTTTGTATTGTACCGTACCTATGCTATAAAAAAATAGTTCACTGACCTTTAATGCACGGGTGATCCTTCAGGAAATCGTCCTTGAGTAGCATCAACTTGCGTTCCAGCTCTATCTCCAGAGGCTGCTCGATGGCTTGGAACATCGACGCACCTGGAACAGAGAATATTTATTGGAACGTCGTAATTAGTATCAGTGTCCATGGGTGTCTCGTAACACCTCTGCTTACCGCTACTGGGAACAAGGCGTGAGTTTATGTATTTAATGTAATTATCAGTCTATAAATATACGACGGTTCACGGTATGATGAAAAAGCAGAGAGTTATTATTATTTATATTAGCTTAGCTACTCGGTCATAAATAACCGGTATTACATAGCAATCACGGGCCTAGGCCAAATGATTGCTAGGTTGGTTTGATATTATGTTGGGAATAGGTTCCGGTGATAGCTCGCTCTGCAAAAATTTTCATATAATAAAGATAGCGGGTTCGAATCTTCGGTCGGCCAAATATAGGATTTTTGTATTAATTGTCGGCATGGAGTCAGGAATTCCGCCCGGTTTGGCAATGAAATGAAATGAAATGTATTTATTGATCACGTAGGCAATTAAGGAGCTCTTATGACTTGTGTCAATACACATAGAACTTAAGCTCTATTTACAATATATTTCTTAAACTTAGTATTACTTATTTTAATTTCTTGCTTTTATCAATTTATTTATTAATTTTTTTAATTTTTAAATAAATTCAGTTTTATTTATAATTAGTTTTATTTATTTATTTAGTTTTTATTCATATTTTATTTAAAGTATTAGTTTTTACTTTATAGTAATTTATTTGTCAAAGAAATACATTATTTACGTTAGTCAAATTAAATTATATTATTTGTGGACCATAAATATTACAACGGTGCGTACTGTAGTGTTGCATATCAATAGTCGACTATTGCTAAACTATCGATAGTCTATCGATAGGTGACGTCATATCAATAGTATCGATAGCCTATCGATAGTATCGAGAGTATCGATAGTATCGATTCTATCAGTAGTGTGATATGGGCAATAGTATTGATATACAAAAATAGTATCGATAGTATCGATACTATTGAAGGCCAGTATTGCTCCTAAAGCAATACTATCGATAGTATCGATAGTATCGATAGCTCACACTATCGATAATTTAATAAACTGCGATAGTATTGCCTTCCAATATTCAATTACATAGCCAGTATATTTCTTATTAAAAAAGAAAACTAATTAATCCTAAAGAGCATAATAATCTCAGAATATAATCAAAAACTGACACAGGGCAACACTTAGCCCTGTCAAGTTTAAATTTTTCGTTATACCTACTTGCTACAAAAGCTATAATTCGGAAACGATACTATCGGCGGTTATTAAACTATCGATGGTGTAATACTATCGATAGTTTTACAAACTATCAATAGTATTGATAGTTTTTATTATTTAATACAACGATACTATCGATAATATCGATAGTATCGATAGTATTACTTAAAATATATCGATATTGTCGATACTATCGATAGTATTATTATGTAATAGTATCGATCCTATCGATACTGTTACCTCTAATCAATACTATTTGTTTATTTATGATATCGATAGAATCGATAGTATCGATTTTATCGATAATATCGATAGCACTATCGATATTGTAACTAGTTTTCGAGGTCATCTATCGATAGGGAAACTATCGATAGTTGGGCAACTCTAGTGCGTAGCGGTTTATAGTTACCACCGGATCCAACGCGGCCCTTCCTGAGAAGACCCGGCGAAACAAACTCAGTGGGCTTACACTACCACTAGAACTACGCGACGCGACCCAGTCCTGAGTATATCCAGCGACTAAGACTCAGTGGGCTTGTTTTGGGTCCAACTTAAGACAACGACCATAAGTATTTCCGATACGTCCCGTATGTTTAGGCTTACTGCCGGATCCAACGCGGCCCTGACTGAGAAGACCCGGCGAACAAACTCAGCGGGCTTTAGTTTACCACTGGATACTACGCGGCGCGACCCATTTCTGAGTAGATCCAGCGAGTCAAACTCAGTGGGCTTGGTTTTGGTCAATTTACTAAAATAAGTATTTGTGACTTGTCTTACAAAGATTTGCCATATTAATTATTATTTTTATATGTTTTTTTCGATCGGTCGTCATATAAATTAATTGATTTATTTGATTGTATATTGGTTAATTTTTGAGTTCACAATTTTAGATATTTTTAATTATTTAAATTAGGTTAGGTGGTGAATTAAGCGCATAGTTCAGGGCCCCAGGAGGTCGCAATGTGCAAGAGAACACCTAATCCCAGGCTTTTTTATCCTCAATATATTCCTTAATATTATAATAACCCCTAGTCATAAGTTTGTTTTTGATATGAGTCCTAAATAGTTTGTCCGGTAGCTGTGTTATTCAATTGGGAATCCATCCGTCCATCCATCCATCAGCCAAAGGAAGTCCACTGCTGAACATAGAAAGAAAGAAAGAAAGAAATATTGAAGGCGCAAACATACATAGGTAGGTAATAAAATAACAAAATATACAACAAATAAAAACATGACAAAAAATACCATTATGCAACAAAATTACGTGGCTAAACTATTAAACTATTGCGCCGACAATGGACCTCCCATTCAGCTTTATGCTGCAGAATGGGAAAAGCAAACTGCAGCGCTGATTTTCAACGGGGTGCCCTGGTGAGACACGAATATCCAGTCGGTAGGCTGACAAAACATTATCATAAATACATCGCACCCTATCGCATCATAGGCCTCCCCCAATGATTTCCACAGAGACCTGTTGGAGGCAGCCTGCATCCAGGGACGTTCCGCGACCTTTACCAGGTCGTCGGACCATCTTGTGGGTGGACGTCCTACGCTGCGCTTTCCGCTACGTGGCCTCCATTCGAGCACTTTCCGACCCCATCGGTCATCAGATCTCCGCGCTATGTGCCCTGCCCATCCAATCGGGAATCCCAATCCAATTGGGAAGCTTATTATAAAATTTAATAAAACTACCCAAGAAAGATTTTTTTGACTTTTCTAGTCTAAACGAGGATATTGCTAGTTTATTTTTATTCCGCGTATTAATAGTGTGGGTGTCACTGACCTTATAAAACTTGGTAATATTTTTATGAACGTGCATTATATTTTGAAAGATGTATTCAGATGACACGGTTAGTATATTGCTTTCCTTAAAAACAGATCGCAAAGAATCGCGGCTCCCTAGATTATAAATAGCACGGACTGCTCTTTTTTGTAATATGAATATGGATTCGATATCAGCCGCTGATCCCCATAAAATAATGCCGTATGACATTATACTATGAAAATAAGCAAAATATACCAATCTAGCCGTTGCAACGTCAGTTAGTTGTCTTATTTTTCGGACTGCGAACGATAAGCTGGCTACCTACCACATCGGGGGACGAAACATACAGGGCAAAATGTGGGTGTCATGGTGACACCTCTGCCTACCGCTTCTCGGAGAAAGACGATTATTTATGTATACAGATAGATTTACTTAAATCTTGAATGAGCGGTATCAGAAATCAGAAAAGATTTTTAAGTCTCACAAACTCCCAGGCCCGGTATGGATCACACAATCATTAATCCAGCCCAAGTTTATGACACTAGTTAGACCAAGATTAATGAAGTTTGAACGGTTAAGTAATTGCATTTATTTTACCGGTCTTGTTAGCACCTGGTTGCCTATTTCCTAATTGATTCTGTCACACCCATCTCTCTTATTAATAGAAACTGATTACATATTTCCAATTTAATTTTATATTTCGATGTCGCGAAGAGGGCTGACAGCCACTGAATACATAAAGCAGCAGACCGGATTCTGGCGTATCTTGGGAGAGGCTTATGTCCAGCAATGGACTGCTATGGGCTGATGATGATGATAAATTCATTTGCTCTTATTCGTTATACTTAACATTTTGTTTTTTTAATTGGCATTTAATTCTGTTGATAGTCTTTTTGTTTATTTTAAATCACAAAACCAACAGAACCGTACGAAGACGTATAGAAATGACCTGCGTATAAAATTATTCAACGAACACAATAACATTTTTAATGGTGTTGCCGTAATTGTTTTAATTTGGATTACACTACACTTGTGGCCTGTTGGTAACGGACAAGACGCGGCTGCCAAAATGCTTATGGTGGTGATGGATTCAAATCCCAGGGCATGTACAAATCCGCCAACCCGCCAAGCGTGATGGACTATACGGCCTAAACCATCTCAATCATACTATCGATCAGTGTTGGAACAAATAGCAATAGCAATCACAAATGGCAAACTAAGTAAACTTACAATAACATTTCACAAGCTATTTAATAATAAGCTTAATTTTGCGCTTTGCGATTGTGATTCAGTAAGCCGAACGGCTAATATTTTATACGATCTCGTGTAATGTATAAAGTAGTGTGTTTGTTTACGCTTCCATTTAAAGAAGGAACTTAATAGTCAATGTTCTGGGTGTCTAATTTTAGATGTGTAAAATGGTTATAATATATGGTCAGTTCGTTCACAAATTTTGTGGTATTTCCCCCACAATGCAAAAAGCAATAGAAGAAATATAGAGCATGCTAAAGCTTCAAAAATAACAAGTATGTGATGTTAATTTGAAATAGCAATAATTCCCATTACTACTATCGATTGTGCAGGAGGCCCCTGCCCTGCAGTGGGACGTATGTTGGCTGCAATAGACACTGTAATTAACACGTGTGCTAGTATTATATATTTGTCGAACCAGAAGGCTGGTTGTGAGACGCTGCCTGGGTGGGTACCACCGCAATGTCTATTTCTCCCGTCAAACAGCAGTTTAAATGCACTGTTGTGTTTCGGATTGAAGGATATTGTAGCCAGAGTAACTACTGGACATATCGAGACTAAACATCTTATGTCTCAGGATGGCGAGCGCAGTGCAATGCCAAGCATTGCTTTGTAATTCAAGGTGTTGTTTGGTTTTGCTACTGTTCATGAACGGTCGCATCGCTTACCATCAGGGGGACGGCATGCTCGTCTCGTCATTCAAAGCAATAAAAAAAAAACAAATCAGAACAAAAATACTTAGTTTTGAGTTCGTCTTGAATAAAGTCCTTGATATTACTAAGATAAACGAACTCCCAGCAAGTATTCTAAAAGGGAAGAAAAATACTCCTCTTTTCTTATTGTTCCAGCAAGACGAAGTCCGCGTAATGACATGCAAATAACAATATTAGGTTACGTGAACATCTCAGGGAGACTAGATTTTAAATTCAAATACGCTGGTACATGCCGTTCCATTTCTTATTACTATTCCTGAAATTTTATATTGGTAACTGAATATTGCGCTCTTAATAGATAGCGTAGCTTTGATTTAATGATGTTTGAATTTATTGAAAATAAAATAATTTATTATGCTGAAAGATGGTGTAGGTACTAAATTATTTTCGAGCGTAATGTTGTTTTTACTACTCTTTACAGCCTAAACAATTCGACAGATCACAACGTACCTATATACTACACGGCTACAAGTCAATATATGTATAGTCTTAGTTTTGGGAATCACAAAGGTTATGTTGTTATTTTATAACATTTCTGATTTTCATTTTTGGTGGTTATAAGTGTAGGTATTAGAATAAGCACTCACTTCCAGGAACTAACTATTGTATATTTTGTTAATTAACACTTAATACATTCACAGACAGAGTAAAATTATAACTATGCGAGTCGGAGCGAGATGTGCTCGTGACGAGAGATGGCAGACTGTCTTCTTTCATCCAAATAAACCGACCCTTTTATAGGACTACCCGAATGAGGATCGGTGGGGATACATCTTCCAGAAAATATATTTAAGCCATAAAATAGGGTCTATCCTTTCAACTAAAAATTAAGGTCGGCCCAAACATCTGGGCTATTGTCCAAACCGAAAGGTTTACAAAACATGTGTACTATTGTCTAAAAAACATAAATTTGTTGCAAAGGATTGCCGCCACTAAAGAACTTAACTATAATAATACAGTTTTATTGCCCCGGTATGAACGGGCCATTACAATTAGGAAACAATAATTTAGCACAGCATCTTTTTAACTAATATTATACAATAAGGTACACAAAAATTCTTACTATAATAAAACGACTCGCAGATGTTTTATGGTCTAACATCTGCAGTCATATCTTAAAATGAAATGCGTGTTTAAATAATGTTAAAATTACAACTAATAAGCGTGTTATTTTAAAAGCTAAATATAAGTTGGCGTATTGCAACCGCTTTAAAAGCTATATCTAAGTTGGCGTATTGCTACCGCCACAGCACCCCCCTACCAGTGAATGACAGTTCACGAAAATCCACTTTGGCAATAGTCCGGGAAGCGGACGCGCCTTCCGGACCTTGTTCGCTGGTGTGCATCTGTTTTGTGATGTACATCTTCAGTGTCTTGAGTTGTCCGTTGCCTTGGTGCTTGATGTTCGTCGTCAGCTGAAGTGTTTTCAGGGTCAGCTAACACATAGGCTGGTTTAAGACGGTCAATGGAAATTGTAACGTCACGACCGCGGACGTTAACAACAAACGTCTTCTCCCCTCGCATGACAACCTTGAAAGGGCCCTCGTAAGGACTCTGCAGGGGCACTTTTGGACCCTCGCGGCGCACGAAGACTTGGTCAGTGGTGCTGAGGTCTTTAAAAATGAAAGTTCTTTTCTCGCCATGCCGAGATACTGAAGTCGGTCGCAGCTCTTGAAAGTGTTGCCGTAGCTGTTTCACAAAGTCCGTTGCACTATTGCTGTTGGTGATTGTCGTCTGTTGCACCAAAAACTCTCCTGGAATCCGCAGTGGCTGACCATATACCATCTCGGCGACCGTAGCCTCTAAATCTTCCTTCCAAGCAGCTCGGATGCCCAGCAGCACGGTAGGGAGAATTTCAGTCCACCGTGTATCCTGATGACATTTTATAGCCGCCTTCAGCTGACGATGAAAACGTTCCACCATACCGTTGGACGCCGGATGATAAGCCGTAGTCTTGAAATGCGTCGTGCCTGCCAGTTGATTGAGGTGCTTGAATAGGTGCGACTCAAACTGTCTACCACGGTCGGATGTGATCCTTAATGGTGTGCCAAAGCGTGAGATCCAATGGTTGTAGAACGCTTTAGCCACCGTTGTTGCTTCCTGGTCTTGGAGTGGTATTGCTTCTGGCCAACGAGTAAAACGATCTATCATTGTGAGACAGTACCTGTAACCTTCAGATATAGACATTACGATTATGTCTATATGGATATGCTCAAATCTGGATGTCGGTGGAGCAAATGATCCAACTGGGGCAGATACATGTCTGGAGATCTTCGCACGTTGACAATCGATGCAGCTGCGAGACCATTTTCTGCAATCGGAGTTTATTGACGGCCAAATATAACGCTGGGTCATAAGTTTGACCGTAGCATTGATTCCGGGATGCGAAAGTCGATGGACGGTGTTAAATGCAATTCTCCTAAACGGTGTGGTGATGAATGGTCGAACAGCTTGTGTAGATACGTCACAGGTTACGGGGATATCCGTGCCTGGAATCAGTATACGTTTCAATTGCAAAGACGTATTTTCTTTTAGCAATTTTCGAAGTTCTTCGTCGTCCGCCTGCGAGTCAGCGAGTGCCTTGAAGTCTAGAGTTGTTTCGAGCTCTTCTACGCGAGACAATGCATCAGCGACAGGGTTATCTTTTCCAGCAATGTGACGAATATCCGTTGAAAACTGGCTGATGAAATCTAAGTGTCGAAATTGGCGTGGTGAGCATTGGTCTGATTTCTTCCGAAATGCGAAGGTAATGGGCTTATAATCAGTATAAATAGTGAACTTTTTCGCTTCTATCATGTGTCTGAAGTGTTTAACAGCAAGATATATAGCTAGGAGTTCGCGGTCATAAGCTGCATATTTCTGCTCGGTGGGGCTCAATTTCTTCGAGAAGAAGCCCAGCGGTTGCCAATGATTATCCACAAACTGCTGCAGCGCTGCGCCGACGGCGTAGTCCGATGCATCACACATTAATGCTAACTGTGCGTCGGGCTGAGGATGAGCAAGCAAGGTAGCCTCCGCGAGACTCTCCTTGCACGCGTCGAAAGCCTTTGTAGTAGCTGGTGTCCAGGGCACAGGAGCATTTCCTTTAAGGTTCCCTGGAGTAGATCGTTAAGCGGTGCTTGAGTTGCGGCTGCACCTGGTATGAACCTACGGTAGAAATTAATCATACCGAGAAATCCACGTAGCTTTTTGACTGTGTCTGGTAATTTAAACCGTTGTATATCGACAACTCTGTCTGGAAATGGTCGAGTACCAGTTGCAGTTACCATATATCCCAGGAAACGAACTTCTTTCTGACCAAAGATGCACTTGCTGGGGTTGATGACGACGCCATATTTCTTAAGACGATTGAAAACAATTTTCAAATGCTTGAGGTGCTCTTCATGTGATGATGATGCAATTAAAATATCATCAATGTACACGTAACAAAAGTCCAATCCCAGTAGCACTTCGTCCATGAAGCGCTGGAAGGTTTGGGCTGCGTTACGTAATCCAAAAGTCATGTACATAAATTCGAAGAGTCCGAATGGAGTAATGATGGCTGTCTTAGGTATGTCTTCCTCTGCGACTGGTATTTGATGGAATGCTCTTACTAAGTCAAGAGTGGAGAAAATGTTCTTCCCGTGCAGTCCTTGTGCAAAGTCCTGGATGTGACGTACTGGGTATTTATCGGGTTCTGTCCGACTATTGAGTGCCCGATAGTCTCCACATGGTCTCCACTCAACTCCTTTCTTGGGAACCATGTGTAGTGGGGAAGCCCATGGACTTTTTGATGGCCGACACAATCCTAGTCGCAACATCGCCTCGAATTCCCTTTTAGCGGCGGCCAACTTGTCTGGAGCAAGACGACGGGGTTTGTGCGCAACTGGTGGGCCTGGAGTCGTAATGATGTGGTGTTTTGTGCTGTGGCTTACTGTTTTAGGTGCGCCATCCGGACGAATAATATCTGGGAACTCCTGCAGAAGCTCATTGTATGGTGATGAGCCATTAATGACTTTGATGCTTGGTTCCTGACATTCTGTTATCTCCGCTTTGTAGGTAAGCAGGGTGGAGGAGTCTATTAAACGTCTTCGTTGCAGATCTGGTAGGAGTCCATAATATGCCAAAAAATCAGCACCTAAGATTGGCTTGGAGACATCGGCTATTATGAACCTCCAAGTAAAATCTCGTCTTAGGCCAAGGTCCAACGTTAAATTAGCAATTCCATATGTAGCGATCATTGTCCCGTTGGCTGCAGAAAGCTCGTAGTTTGACTTTTTATGCGGGCCTTGGATACGATGACGAGGAAACACGCAGATGTCAGCTCCGGTGTCCACGAGGAATTGGATTTTGCTGGCTCGGTCACAGACGAATAAACGGCGTGATTTCTTAGGGCAGGGGTCGTTTGCCGTCATTAACGACTGCCCGGAGCGTTTCCCGTAGCCTTGCTGCATGGTGGAACACATTTTGTTGCCTTCGTATCAAACCGCCAGTGATACCAACACAAATCACGTGGACGTGGACCACGGCTTTTGGAACGTGAGCGAGATCGTGATCTGTTTCTATCTCGCACTCGCACACGTGAAGTGGGACCGTTGATTTCTCGACGTAGCAAAGCAATCTCGTCCTTTAAACTGACGTACATCTTTTTCATGTCTTCCGATACCGATTCCTCTTGTTTGGTGGAAGTAGGACGAATTCCGGCCTCTGTAATAGCTGAACGCATTGGCAAGTATTCTAAAGCTGCATCTGCAACTTCCGCAGCTTTCTCCAACGGTTGGTCCTTAACAGTTGCTAGGATGGGCTGTAAGACCGTTGGCAATCGTCCTTGCCATAGTGTACGGACAGTAGATTCCGACATATTCTCACCAGCTAGGTTTCGTAGACGTCGAAGAAACTGTGACGGCTTATCATCTCCAAGTTCCTCGCGTTCCAGCAACTGACGTGTTCGCTGACTTTCCGATGTACCACAACGCTTTATCAAAATCGCCTTGAACGTTGTATACGGAGCGTCGTCGGGCGGGCTTAAGATGACATCACGCATTGTGTCTATGATGCTAGGAGACTGTCCCGCCCTCACACCCGCCACTGCAACTCCTGTAAGCCAGGATCAACAGTGGCACGCAATGTAATGACACCAAGCATTGAAGCTCGGCGAGTCTCCGGGAATGTCTAACTTGTCTTTAACCCGCAACGAAATTAATCAGAAAGTTAAATTAATAGGAGGATTTGGAAATAAATAATGTCCACTTCCCTCCGTGCAAAGCGGGTGACAAAATATTGAACTAAAGAGGTAAATAACCTCACAAAAAGACTTTTACAGCCGGAGAAGCCAGCTGTAAAGCACCACGGAATTCATTATTACATTTAAATGGGACCTATTGTGTGAGCTGTTATACTTGATTCCAGTAATAGGTATGGCAAAAACGCCGGAAAGCACGGAAATTCGTCCTAGTCTCCACTAGGTCCATGTAGTATACGACTCCGGATGATATCTGCATATTATCAAACATGATTTTACGCTCATTTTGCCAAATACTACACTCCCAAAGTATATGATGCGCGTACTGTTCATACTCGCAATTAGGTGTTGAACATGGGCATGCAGGCGAATCAACGAGCTTAAAAGAGTACAGTTTAGACTTAAAGTTACCATGGCCCGTAAGGAACTGTGATACGCAATAATCGACATCTAGCCAAGTCTTTGTCAAACGATCACGCACGCAAAGAAAATATTGATATAAATGACGTCCCTTCAAAGATACCTCCCATCTATTTTGCCATTTATCTAATAGTTCGCTATATACTACTGAAAACGGTTTAAATAATCTGTCAACTTTTAAAAGTTCACGTGGAGTTAAAAATCTTTTATCCATATTCTCCCTAGTAGAGTAATACATGGCGGCGCGACGTTGCACCTCCAGATCGACTGGAAGTACACCCGCCAGGACAGGCAATGCTTCGGTACTAACAGTTCTATATGCCTTACACAAGAATATCAACGCCAAACGTTGGCTCTGGAGCAGTTTTCTTCGCACAGCACCGATAGTAGCCCTATCAGCCCATACGGGGGATCCATAACATATACACCCTAAGTAAGTTGCTCCATAGATGATTTTTAATGTATTAAAAGATAATCCCCACGTTGATGTCGATATTCTTGTCAAAGCGAAAAAGTTCCTTTTCGATTTTTCCCCGACGTTCTTAATATGCTCAAGAAAAGAAAAATTCCTTTCCAAAAATAAGCCAAGATAGCAAAAAGATTCCCTTCGCTTGACAGTTGTATTATTAAACTTGATACGTGGTGGCGATTTTAAGATCCCTTTAAGAAGTAATTGGAACGTTTTTTGTGGTGCAAACTTTAAGCGATCTATGTCTATGATGCTAGTTGGTATCTTTTGTATTATCAGTGCGTATTTTGATTTCTCCGAGTTGATGCGGGCGGCAGCAAACGCAGCTTCTACCATGACGAACCAAACTTCTAAATCATTCGATTTGCACTCTGGTATATGTGGAGAACACGACGCAACCTCCGGGGCAGATTGTTCGCTAACGCTTCCGGTGTTCATTATACTGCTCACTTTTTCTGATGTGTTATTCAAAAACAATGTCTCTTCCACGGAAAACTCGCGTACTACAATTTAACTTTAATACACTACACTCAAATCACTCTTTTTGATTCGGGGTCACCACTTTGGTGGTTATAAGTGTATTAGAATAAGCACTCACTTCCAGGAACTAACTATTGTATATTTTGTAAATTAACACTTAATACATTCAGAGACAGAGTAAAATTATAACTATGCGAGTCGGAGCGAGATGTGCTCGTGACGAGAGATGGCAGACTGTCTTCTTTCATCCAAATAAACCGACCCTTTTATAGGACTACCCAAATGAGGATCGGTGGGGATACATCTTCCAGAAAATATATTTAAGCCATAAAATAGGGTCTATCCTTTCAACTAAAAATTAAGGTCGGCCCAAACATCTGGGCTATTGTCCAAACCGAAAGGTTTACAAAACATGTGTACTATTGTCTAAAAAACATAAATTTGTTGCAAAGGATTGCCGCCACTAAAGAACTTAACTATAATAATACAGTTTTATTGCCCCGGTATGAACGGGCCATTACAATTAGGAAACAATAATATAGCACAGCATCTTTTTAACTTATATTATACAATAAGGTACACAAAAATTCTTACTGTAATAAAACGACTCGCAGATGTTTTATGGTCTAACATCTGCAGTCATATCTTAAAATGAAATGCGTGTTTAAATAATGTTAAAATTACAACTAATAAGCGTGTTATTTTAAAAGCTAAATATAAGTTGGCGTATTGCAACCGCTTTAAAAGCTATATCTAAGTTGGCGTATTGTTACCGCCACACATTTAAGACCACTTTTTACTATTATCTTATAATTATCATACTACAACGTATAACATATTTCGAGAATTTCGCCAACAAAAATAAAACCACCCATCTTAGATTCAAATTCACTTTACTCAACTCCTTATAAATTTGGCAAAAATATATTCCATCTCGCCGTACAAGCTCTATATTAAGACCTTTGTATAAGACAAGTTATCCTTATACACCTAGTGTCGTGACTCCGCGCCTGTCGAATTCTATTGAGCAATAATTTCCCAGGGATGTAGGCGTTTGTTGTCTAGTACTTACGTAAGGGATCCACGTAAATATTTGTGCCATAATTCCTGCTCCAATATTATATTTACATTCATTGTGTTTGTAAGACAATTTTGTACGAGAATACCTATATGATATTAGATACTTGATTGATTCACTGAGTCTTAAATAGTGAAGTGTTATGTTTATTATCACATTTTGTTTTATGAATGATGTTAAGAAGCAAGTATAGGGTAAGATAATGTCACTATATCGACTATAGAAGGATTATACAGGGTGACAAAAAAATATCTGTCCGATCGATAAAAGTGTTATGAGGCATCATTAATGTATTCTGTTCAAAATATCCATTTCACAACATAATATGATAAAAATATAATTAAATAGTAGGAAAACTTGCATTTACACTGCTAACAACCGCCTTCGTATCAAGCAATTTTGCAATCAGCAATTCAATTAGTATTACATTGTTGCTGTCCGAATTACGGTCATAACAGTCGATAATATTAAAATTTGTATTGTTGTTTACGACAATTATCTTATCCTTTAATGTTTTTTTCATAAGCATTTATTATTATTTTTAATTGAGCCACTTTTAAAAAGCTATTATGGTAACCACCGATCAATATCTCAGCATAACTTATACTGTGAGTTTTTCTTTAATAAGTGTTGTAAATCTTATTCATGAGTTAATGGCCTTGTTTGCACTTTTATTTATATTGAATTATTATCTAAAGACCTATGCTAATGATAATGAGACGGCTTTGATGGCGTAGTGTTACTACGTTACGGTTACAAAGTCTCGGTTTTGAATCCCGGGTCGGGCAAAGTGATATTGGATTTTGCCCCCTATCACATCGTGGGACGGATCATACCAGGCAAAATGTGGGTTTCCTGGTACCTCTGACTACCTCTTAGTATAAGTCTCAGTATGTCTGGTTATATTAGAATTATGACCTCACCATGTGTGAAATGTCATATTTTATTGACATTACGTCTCACCTTCCGTACTTACTGACCTATTGGCATTTGACCAACACGTAAGTCAGTAAGTTTTTGAAAAGTTTCATGGCATTATAGAATAAATCAATAACCATTATCTTTGTACAATGTATTTTTTGTTACTTTACAAAAACATAATCTTTATCGGTCTATCGGTCTTCCTTCATATATTATAGTTGTTGTATTTCGATATATTTCTGTGTTGTCATTTTATGTAGGACCAAAAACAGGATTTTCATGTTTCTTTTATGATAATAATCAGGAATATCATTAAAGTTGGCACGGGGCCTCCTCTACAATCGAGTGTACGATTGAGAGTGGTTAGTCATATAGCCATATAGTCCACCACGCTGGCCTAGTGCGGATTAGCGGACTTTACATACCATGGCAATTCTTTGAAAATCGTTTTAGTATGCAGGTTTCCTCACGGTGTTTTCCTTCGCCGTTATAGTGCGTGGTGATTGACTATCAATACACACATGACTTCGAAAAGATCAGCAAAATTTAGAACTACTATTTGCACCTCTGCCTACTCTTTCTTAGTTAGGGGCGAGATATTATGTGTCTTTTCTTAGTTTCAAATCCGTCTAACAACAAAAAGCACTTTTCTCTAAAAAATGTTTTGAATATATTTCACACCGTACCTTCATTCAGAATAGCTTAATCTACATGAACGTGATTTAAAAAGATTTATTCAATACATCACAATCCAATCTCGCGTAAAATCTTACACAAAGAAAACGATCAAAAAGTGTTTCACTTTATTCATAAATGAAACTTAGGTATCTGTGAACGGGAATCATGAAAACAACCCTCTGTATTTATTTTCCACTTTAATTGAAATTTTACCTCAAATTGTCATTCATTTTATACTAAAATACCAAATGAAAATTTGCTGTTTATACAAAGGACCCATTTTACCTTCTGAGCCAAAAATGTTTGCAAAATCCTGGGAGTGTAAACAAATATATTTAAAAAGTTAACTAAATGGCTTTTAAGCTTTTAAAATAAAATAAATTCCAAAGGTATTCGTTATCTTAGATCAGAAAAGAAAAAAGTTTTGTAATGCAAAAAGATTTATGACGCTAAAAAAAGGGCGTGTATTTAAGGTAAGTTTGATTGGGAAGGGACCCCCTTAGACGTTTACCTTAGCGATATTGTAATTTATTTAAATAAGAAAGAAAAAATAGGAAACTTTTCTTTGAGTGATTAAACAATATATGTGTACTAATTTATGAAAATATTAAATTTTATTTTGGAGCTTCTTCACATCATATTGCAATTTGTGAGAAACTTAAGCAAATTTCCAGCATCCATTAAAATCTTCAAGTATCTACCATATAGCATTTCAGAAAAAAGTTAGTAAAGTGGACTTAATTTAATATTAAAATAATCCTTGAATATATTTAATGATTGTTCAGCTCAGACACTAACTTCAATATCGAGTTTATTGAATCGAAGGCGTCGGGACAATCAAAGTGAAATTATGAAAGTTATCGCGGTTTACGCGTTGAATTACATCTGCTACGAGTGGGTAGCGGTTTTATACAATTAGTTCCATGACACTGATTATTTACTCGCTTATTTACAGATATTTTTGCTGTCGGATGTAAAAATAATAATAAATGAAAATAGAAAACGCAATCACTAAAGGTAAACGCAGTCACTTACACACCTATTTAATTTCTTAATTAGAAACTACTAGACACATTTTGGTTTCATTAACAACCAGACCTGAAATAAATACATGTGGATTAATTATAGATTTTCGTATTTGAAGGTATGACTATTTTTTTCCAGCTTTAAGAAGATTTAAGCCCTATGAAGAACAGCTGAATTGCAGAATTGCCGTGGATAAGCTCGGGGTCCGAACAAAGCACATTACAGAACTGTGACTTCGTCTTCAATCGCTGGGACATTGCTGTCGGTCCAATCTGGCTATACACCTGTGCTAATCAAGAATGGACAGGAGCAAAATTCATTAGTATTACGACCCAAAATTAATTAAACTCAACGTATTGAGCAGTAATAATATCGTCTTATAAAATTTCCCCATACAAAATAAAGTAATCGTTTCTGTTATGGAGTAATAATCATATTAAACTTATCGGCGACCGACAAGTAATAAATCTTACAGGATATGGAAAAAGTTTTAGAAACTCACCTGACGCAAGGTAAAGTGCCATCATAGTTCCGATGACAAAGACTCGAACCCACGGCATGGAGCGCAGGTCATTCACGCAGCCCGGTACTACCAACCTCATGATGAAGATCTGCCAACAATGATATATTCACTCAGAAAAAAACACATAATATTTTTTGTAGATTTACGCCCATGTTACACATCAAATACAGAACACAAGGCATTTACCCTGCTATCAGAGCAATAAACTATTACCTAATAAAGCCTTTTTATTAACAGCTATTACGGATTGCAGGTAGTTTGGCCTTTCAATAATATTTAATTTTTAGTTTTTTTTATTGTTATTAGTACTGTATAGTATTATGCCCCCCTCGTATCCCCCATATCACAGACTCCGAACCTGTACTCCAATAATAAAGTGGATTATAAAATAGGCTGAAGTTTTACGATTATTGCCAGGGTGATCTCTGTTTTTATGAATGACATACCGTCCTTCATACAATTTCACTCCTGTATATTATTTATCGTGGAAAATAGCCGTATAATGTGCTCTCGATGTAAATTCAGGACATAAACTCTACTTATGTTAAGCTCTGTTAAAATTTCAAACATTATTTGACATTTCTAGGTGCCTTAGGACTTTTGATAGCCGCTAATGGTGACTAGTTTTTATTAGACTAATGCCCAGTCTAGTGTAAGAATTGTTAAACTAATGCGTCCTAACTATCTTATGTACAATGGCAACCGGGATTGTGTTAGCAGTTTATTCCAGTGAATAGCAAATTTTTTGCTATTCACTGGAATTGAACCTTGGTCTCACATATTTTATTTTACTGGTAGTTAAGCCTATTGTAGATACATATATATAATAAAATGTGATAAATGCTCAGCTCCAAAAAAAAATAGGTTAAACGGTAGTCACAAGTATAGTCGCTAAATGCCTACTCTTCACTGACTAGATTTCTGTAGGCATTGATATTCTCCTTTACTTTGTTTAAACTATTAGTGACTAGTAGTGATTTTTTCTTAATTTCCACCATGTAATACACGATATCAATTGTTTGCGAATAAAGCAAAATATACAGATAATAGATATCTCGTTAAGGGTTATATACGTTACATACATCCATTTCAATCAGTCTGAGAGCTTTAAAGTAGGGTCCAATTTACCTGCAATGGGACCGACCAGGCTTAATTGAAAACTCGAGGGCGACACGGCTTTAAAAGCTAACTATAATTATGAATGCATTTGTCTGTCGTTTTATGAAATAACGCGAATGACACCGAGGCCGTGTCAAAGTTATCCAGTCATTAACTTTGCGAAAAGTTGTTTAATTCAGGGATTTGGAATTTTCAATTCAGTTAATTTATAATCTCAATATTGTTTAGAGACCTTCCAATTTGTTACTGCATAGTAAACATTTTTCTGTTAAATCGGGCATGATATTAGTGTTGTCTCAAACTTTGTGATTTTATAATTATGATAGTAAAAGAAAATTTAGATTGTCACGACCTTATTAAAAAGTTTTTTTTTGTTCAATATTAACAACAATGTTATAAGGTCAGCAGTCAATCAGCAGACCAAACATATATAAAGACTATAATATAAACAATATTAATAATGTCACGACACACAAAGGACCGATGATCCTAAACCAACTGTTTGCGACTTGTAAAACATATTACCCCAAATCGTACGCTTCAAGCATAAGTAAGCAAGTTAATAAGGTTATGTCGAAATAAAATAATATGTAAATCACTATGCTTCCTTTACTACAGAGTATCATTGACTCGAATAAAATATTCATAAAAGTGTAAATACGAGACATAGAGCAACGACATATACGTGAGGTTACAGAGTGGAACATTGGCATTAATCCGCGGAGAAACACTACACGCAAATCTCTGTACAACGAGCCAATCGCGTGCCGCTTAATTATTTACACGATATTGGCGGTAAGTGTTAACGAGGCTGTAAAACAAACACAAGGGTTTCCATTAAGCCGAGTTAGATGCGAACGATATTGCAACGGCATGCTCGCCTCGCCATTCGCTGCAATAAAAAAAATATATTGGATGATGACTGTAGTTATAAATCTGACGCCTATACGGTTGAAATAATTGGTGTTCGAAATTGACGGGTAAAATGGTTGATTTTAAATCAGCCCGGATGCGACCACTGAAGTCAAAAGAACACCCGTTGCCGAACCACACAAGTGTGATGAAAACCCTACAAGATAAATATCAAACCGAACAGTTGTTTGAAGAAAATAATATTAAAACAGATGGTAATAAGTATATGTTTCATTCAGGAACGTCGACTAAACGCACTGTCGGACCACCTTAGCTAACTTAGCATAAAACCAAAAGCTCAGCGTCTTATAAAAAAAACCTTGAATCAAAAGTAGGTAGCTCTTCCTTTCTTTCTTTTTTTTCTATTCGTGAACAAACATACATTTTCAGACCATCACTATCTTACTATGACATCATACATTCCGCTTTCTGTTAGACTTTTGCGTCATCTACCGTCTATAAATAATATGTCTAGACTATTACTTGCAATCCTATTAGTAACCCAATCAACCGACTCTAAGTATCGAAACTAATGAACCAACAAATTCCTTTGAAAATAGATCTAGAAATACAAGACCTGAATAAAGTTAGCCCGGAATCACTTAGCGGTTTTAATTGGGTCGTCCTGGAATAGATGACTCGCGCCGACGCGACGCCTAGGAATAAACGGCGACCTCTGCCCACACCGGAATAACAAATGTAATTTGTGTAGATAGAACAGTTTTGTCGGATTATTCGGTAATCTGTGCTAGGATCTCGACGTGATAGATAAGATTTAACATATTCAGACATAACATATTATGAGCTGCTGTTGGTTTATTGTTCGATAATATAGATTACTTATCGGAAAGCGTAAATTAAGACTAACAGAGAAATAAATTCATAACAGGAGAAACAAAGTTATCACGGCACGTTTATCTACTTTTGATGAGTTTCAACCTAAAGCCTGTATTATTAAGAATTAATTCACCAAGTGATGTGATTCATAAAATAGGAAAAAATTCATGGCTACTGGGGGGAAATTAAATAAACCACAAGAAAATACACGAACCAAGTCGACACTGATTTACTTTAAGACATGGACACCATACCGAGCCGGCCCATTCATATTGTACTTAAAACTGTCTATACCCAAGCCAAGCATTTTCCAGAGTAACTGTATGTACCACACTGTATTATGCAACATGTTAACCGTCCTGTGAATGCCGTGCACGCTAAGCAATGAATCTTTTATAAGTGCAATTTTTCCCAGAAATTCCCAAAAGCAATATCTGGATGTCTGCAGTTACCTTTCTGTAGTATCTCATATACGACCCAGTACAGGGTACGAGCAAAAATAAAAGCAATAATACGATTGAGAGTGGTTAGGCCATATAGTCCACCACGCTGGCCTATTGCAAGTTGGCCGGACTTTATATGCCATAGAAATTATTACAAATCGTTATGGTATGCAGGCTTCCTCACGATGTTTTTCTTCACCGTTAAAGTAGGTTACCTTTAGTTAACCTAAATCGGAGTTATTTGAAACGCGAATGCTAATCCGAATATAGTTTTTAATATAGAGGATAAATTGGGAAGCAGGTTGACATGACTAGATAGGTTTATATTCGCCGCAAGCTTAAAATACTTATTGCTTGGTGGTTTATATTTGTACGAATTTGTTTGTTGAATAATTATTTTAATATGAGTTATTGACGGGAGTATGTAAAGTGATGATGATGTAGATTTAGCTAATTTCCTGCGTGCTAAAAAGTATTATCAGTTAAGAATATTAATAAAGACATGTGTATGATTAGATTTTTTTTCAACAATCAATACTTATAATTTTGTAACATTTTTATGACAGCAATATGAACTAAAATAGTAAGTAATAAAATATTACATATGTATTGTGAAAACCAAAATGTCAAAGCATAGAAACCAAAATTTCAACAAATTATTTCTTTCTGACTGCCTCGGTGGCATAGTTGTACTAAGGTACGGTTACAAAGCTGAGCTCTCGGGTTCGAATCCCGGGCTGGGCAAAGTGATATTGGATTTTTCTATCCATTATCAGTCCAGAGTCAAGAATTTGTGCCCGATATGGCGATAGGCTCGCCACCTATCACATTGTGGGACGGAACATACAAGGCGAAATGTGGGTGTCCTGACACCTCTGCCTACCCCTTCTTGGGATATAGGCGTGAGTTTATGTATGTATGTATGTATTTCTTTCTGCCAAAAAGTCATTCCACAATTAATACATTGACGCCCGAATACTAGAACGCCATTCAAATAATAAGTTGCTCTTAACAGCGCACGGCCCACTTAGCCGGTACATTTAATTGGAATTAACGTAGTTAAGCGCAACTTTTTTTTAAGTTGCGTTCCAGTATTCGGGCGTGAAACATTCCCAACCTAAAATTATTTCACGCCTTGATTTTTGAAGGGTTTGTACTAACAGGCTAATACGCGCTTGAATTACAACCGAATATTACGAATGATCAAAAGACATTGCCTTCAAAGTTATTTACAAAGGAAAATTATATATATAATGCGAAGTTTTGAGAGTGGCTCAGTAAAGCTGCAAAGATCTCATGCGTGTAATTAAGGCAAGAGAAAGAATTCTGCGGCTAAATTGAAATTTCCTTTTCACTTTTCAGGAAGGTATGCTCTGCACGCCTCCACAAATTGAATTATTTCATATCGAGTGCGGCTTCATCATTTGCATGCTCTCACTTGCGGATTAGTGGCTAAAAATATATACGGAGATAATCTTTATATTGTGATCTGAGTTTTTTTTCCATTGACAGGAACTTTTGTTGTGAATAGTAATTTAATTATTTACTTAATGATATTTGCAGTATCGCATATAATATAGTACTTGCAGTATCGCTATCTCTCGCTTCATTTTCAGGCTGGCAAAATTATGTTGTCCTTCTCGCAAAGGCTAAAAGCTAAATGTGATACAATTGCGTGTGGACATTGTAACGGGCCCGCCACCTTTGTGCGCAGTAGTCGTTGTCCTCATTATATAGTATCCTATCACGAGTATTTTACTAGTCGATCTTTCAGTGAAGGGTCTTTGTTAGAGGCCGAATGGGTAGGTACCACCACAATGCTTATATATCCCGCCAGTATCAGTATCAGTAGCTTTAAAGCACTGTTGTACCCCGGTTTGAAGGACATTGTAGCCAGAGTTACTACTGGATATATGGAGACCTGACATCTTATGTCTCAGTAGGGCGAGCGCAGTGGAATATAAAGCACTGCTTCATAATTTATGGTATCGTTTGGTTTTGCTACTGTTAATGTGCGGTCGTATCGCTTACCACCAGGCAAATTGCATACTCGTCTCGCCATTAATTGCAATAAAAAAACGAATTATTGGTAAGTTCTTCTGAAAACTCACTCAAGAAATCAAAGCGACCTCCAAAGTATCTTTTTATCGGTTTTCTAAGAGATAAAGGTATCACCTCGATCAAGTCGACCCATTGTATTGCAGCTTTAACGAGCTACGGGAAGACTAACACTTCAAACTTGTACACTTGTTGCTCTTATTTGATTGAACTCGTCGCGGACAACAGTATATTTTCAATATAACTTTATACCAACAATGTGGATCGATGTGTGCAATATTTTTATTTAATGTGTACATAATGTGTTTGTTCTGTCTTTACTTTAGAAATGATTTTATCTGATGAAAAATAAATATAATAGTCCGTCCGTGTCGACGAAAGCTGTAAAGTAATCGAAACGTGTCAGGAAGTTAAAAAAATGTAAAAATTAAACCAAATCCGCGATAAAATCCGTAACTAATAGTTTTATTGCAATGTGTAACATACGCATAAATCTAAGAAACACAATATTCTTATCTCTCTTTATATTCTGGCTTGGAAATTCAATTAACATAACAGCTAGTTCATTGTATTTCAGTATGTGGCAGAATAATGTATTTTCAATTGCTTCATCACGCTTCGTTCACAGAACCTAATTTAACAAAAACGATGAAAGAACGAGAAATATTAGAAAAGTAAACAGAAATTGACCGAAACTGTTTTCCTCATAAATTAAGGTTTGATCCCTTAAACCTCTAAAAGCCTCGAAACAAAATTAAGGCCACGTTTACTAATTGAATAGATTGAAATTTACAACATTTTACCTTCACTTTAAAATTGCTGGTAGTTGTTTTTTTTGTGAAGATCTTATTACTAGTAATTATTTAAGTATTATGAGCACTAATACTTTAATACTATTTTACTGAAACATGGTTTATTAGGAGAAAGATGCTGAGTTTTCAATAGGAAAACATTAGATTTTTTTAGGTAGATTCTCTCTCTGTTCAGGCGGTCCCTTATTGTTGAGTATCGTTACTCTCAAATATCTTTATGAATTCTCTTCACTGGCTTTGGTCTTCTGCCTGATGTAGTGCATTAATCGGGACCTTCAACGACATACAGGCAAATAAATCAACCAAAGAAAGTAATTCAAACTATTATACGGCACTAGTTTCATTTTCAAAGATTATAAATTAGATATGAATAACGACGAAACCTTAATACAGGCTTTAGAAGTAATAAAACAATTAATTTATAATTTAAAAAAAAAACATAGTCACCACGTGGCGACGTTGAAATTAAAACACGGAAAACCAATATCGATGTGTTGTATATGTTAACTGAAAACAATTCTATTCGAAGCTGTTCCCGCCATCGCGCCACAATCGATACAATAAACACCGATTCATTTATTTCGGACGTGCTGCTATAAATAGAAAATCATTAACTGCGTACACCCACTCGAACTGCCGTACATAGGCTATTTACCTAACAATTCAGGCCGCTAGCCAATTAATATTATCGATGAAATTAGTGTATCGAATCTGCAGAAGCAGTCGCTATTCGCTGGTTCAAATTATTATTCTGCGTTGTTTCTGTTTATGGAAAAGTTAGATACACATTAAAAATAAAATACCACGCTACCATCACACTACTAAATAGTAACAATGGATAAATATTAAATAATAAAATTAACGTTAAAGAACATGTTTCTGCATAGAGTTTGTGTTCTATATTTGTTTATTGAATTTGGGTGTTGTATTTGAAAATGTACATTCAGAATTATGATTATCTAACAATTCTCTATCAACGTCCTATTGCAGGGCACGGGCCTCCTCTAAAATCGAGAGTACAATTGAGATGGATAATGCCATATTATACTCGACCACGCTCGCCATGTGCAGGTTTCCTCTCGATGTTTTCTTTCATCGTTATAGTGCGTGGTAATCGACTATCAATACACACGTGACTCTGAAAAATCAGAGGTGTGCCCTGCAGAATCAGAGCTATAAACCTCGGCAATAATAAAGGAAATAACCGTGAAATATAAAATGGAAACCTTACTGAATTGCTATCAAATTTTGAAATGATTTCGGTCGAGACACAATCCAGTCCTGAGATTTTAGAATTATCACAAACTTTATCGTAAGCATCATGCTAAGTGTACGTAACAACAAATAAAAAACAAAGCCATAACATTATTTTGTTACACTAATTGAAAAAAATAATAAGTTCTGTATTCTGTATCAGATTTAATTGAAAAAAATAATAAGTATTTTTTTTTATCTTCTTTACCAGGTAACCGCTCCAAAAGCGATGCAAAGTCATATGGTACAATAAATTGAACTTGTGAAACACAATTGTGTGTAATGGAATCAATGCGGCGAAAAACTTAATTACGTCTGCGAAAATTCATTTTTTATAAAAGTATTTCAATCCGATTCGGTTTATAACTTCGTTTCGAACGCCGTTTTAATTGGAATGTGTTTTTAATTAATATTTCAGGATTTATTTATGGAAAATGTAATTTATATGTCGGTAATATTTATATCTACGTGTATCGTATACATACACGGTTTCTGCATTGCATGTATGTGTCACAAAGAACTTTAGTTGTACTTCTCAATAAAGGTTTTAGTTTTGGGTCATATTGTTAGCTGGCTAAATTATTTTAATACTCAATAACAAACTGTAATATGATCACATCAAAGATATATCCAGCTTTTCTGACTATTTCTCTTTAATAAAAAAGGAAAATTCAAAATTAACATAATGCGGTTTGACACGCGAAAGGACTCAAGGTTTGCCTTCAAACATGGTTGCTTGCAGCCTTGGAATTGATTTCACGCCACTCCAATGCAGTGATCTCATCAAATGCGGTATGACAATGATGCTACGCACTCCTCGTAGCTTACTAAGTATGTAATGCATCTTATTACGAATTTACTGTAATAATTCATGATATGTCTATTATGCAGGGTGTAAAAATATGATTACTATTGTCTATAAAAATAACCATAAAATTATTTTATCGTCATAAGAACCAACTGAAATACTGGAACTATAAAACCTCTCATTATTCCGTTGATGATACATCTCGCGAGCTCAACGTCGTAATAAACAACACCTGTAAAAAAACTGAAATCCACAATTTCATTCGACATTCACACTTAACCTTGCACAGATTAATTAACATCAACATTTTCCCGCGCAATTAAAACATAACCTAAAAAATTGCGTATTAAAATGATCCGTGATAGCAAATATTCTGCGTTGAGAACCCTTGACGAGGTCAAGTAGGTGCAACTGGTGCTACAGCCTCGTATGCCAGACATCCACTCCAATGCGCCAGAATGCCTCGTGTTTCACGGCTTTTTGACGTAAGCCTCGCTTTAATATTGAAGAGGTAAAACGTGTTTTTATAAAAATCGTTAAAGATTTGCAGGTGAAATCATGAGTAGTGTTAGTCTTATAAAGGTGTAACCTTCATATGAGTACCACTATGATTTTATTCCATATGGATAGGTGGAGATATTCATCCTCGAATATAACTTTTGCTTCAAACTTATTGTCATTTATCTTTAACTTATGGATTCTCTTCGATTCAGGGTAATGTTGACTAAGCCATAACAAATAAGGCACGGTGCACTTTGCTCCGTAAGGCAATGGAAGGCTCGCCAACTAAAGTAACAGCGCTTTCAAATAAAACCTATCTTTTTTTTAGTTACATTGCCCAAAAACCCTATAAACAAACAAAAAATATCACGCAGAAAAACACCCAAAACCACTCACAAACACCTATACGAAATATTACTATCAAGAGGCGTAGCATCACACATGTTAAGACATTTAAGTGCTTAGTCTAGTCTGGGCGGCGGGACGATGAGCCCGAGGCAGGGTGGCGATCGATCGCCCAAGGTCACGGTCTATCACCGGCTCCATTGATAAATGACCCGACTGTCGCCAGGTGACTTGAGTAGTGATACCAATTAATGAAGTTCCCGGGAGCAGGCGGAATTTTTTGGCAAGTGAAAAATTGAATTGCAAAGGCACTGTTGTGTTATACGATTGTTTTATACGAAGATGGATTGAATACATTGGACTTGAAGGCTGAAGGAAGTGCTTTGTAGGCTCGCGACGAGATATAACACAACATGTAGCTACGCCAACACTATGCAGGCCCAGTTGAATCCCGGTATGTACATAACACATGGGCTGAAAAGTCCCGGGCCTAACAAAGAAGACACAGTTTTTTTGGTTCAAAATTAGTTTTATTTATCAACGTAATCTCCATCGAGATCAACGCAATCATTCCAGCGCCGCTCTAACATTTCAATACCACTTTTGTAGAACGATTTATATTTTGCCTCAAAATAGGCCTCAGTGTCAGCGATAACCTCTTCATTCGTGCGAAATTTCTTACCGGCGAGCATTTACCGATGACCATTATGACCAGAACACTTTTCAAGCCATGGCTTCACTTGAACGGTATTTTTTCCCATGAAGAAGCAGTGTAAAATTAAAACACGATTTTTTTTTTTGATCCATTGTTTTGAAAATAACAAAAGTAGCGTCACTCTTAGCACTCTTGAATAGAATATCATGAAATTTTAACAGCTGTCTTTCGAAGGTTAGTATTTACTGAAAAAAAGGTGACTGCAATAAAACTAGCGCTATTTATGTGTTAGGCCCGGAACTTCTCAGCCCATGTAATATGTATATGCTATATAGTAGGTACGAAACGCGACACATTTGCAAGAACGGTGTTACAGGTGTTTGTGTATAATATGACATATTTTCCCATGCAAAATGAGATATCATATATCTACTTTGGCCAAAATAAAATTAAAAAATTGTGCCGACACGACCAATCAATTACCCAAAAAGCTCTTAATGTTAAATGCAATATTATGCAAATTAATTATCACTAGTCCGACATATGTACCTTCATTACTCAAAGTCCCAATCGTGCATCATACGGAATCTTTAATAAGGGAAGCTGGCAACACTAGTCGCAGCCTCCCTTTTCTCATTCTTACACTTGGGGTGTTAGCAGAGGGTATCGGGAGGTATTAGTCTGTTGATGTTTGTTATTCATATTCGTGGAGAGTATTGGATAAAGACGTCTCATCTCATATGAAAAATGTCCTTCAGCCGATATTTTCAATCTTATTTTGATATTATGTATTTTGTTTGTTTTATATTATAAGCACGTAATTTGTTTTCTTTAAGTACTGTATTGTATCGGCCCATAAATGTCGCACTGCAGGGCCCGAGCCATCAATACAACCGAGTGTACAATTGACAGGGGGTAATTATTTACAATTTATATCACACTTTGTAAAGAAATTGAATTTTAAAAAATATAGAGACTTACTTTTAAAGCCGCATGTATGGCAAAAACAGATTAAGTTAGTCTTTTTTAATGCTTTCGCATTTCATATTAGTAAAATGCATCCAAAAAAATATAGCGTTTAATTAATTACATACTTCCACTCACGCCTTTTTCATCGAAAGGGTAGGCAGAAATGCTACCAGGACGCCCACGTTTCGTAGTAGAACTTCGCTACTGAAAAAGTCAATTAATTATGTTTTCTTTTAATTATATTATGAAACGTTTTAGGATTTGTTATTGTAAACCATTCAAATTGTAAAGTTGTTAGACCCAACTCTTACTATTCGCCAAATTAATCTTCATTAAACCAAAAAGAACTTCAGCTAACTTAGCATAAACTAACTTTACAAGTAACATTGTAAGTGTAAGAAAATCAATTATTATAAAATTAAGTTTAGTAGACCCGAAGGCTTTTCTTTCGCAAGTTCATTAACCTCATCAGTAAACGCCATGTGTCGCCATCTCCAAAAGATTTAAACGAAACTAAATGTATTTAACGTTAGTAAAAAGTTATAAGTTTGGCTTGACTAATGTTGCTTTTACTTTTAATACAAGTTTCAAAGTTTATGACACTAGTCGGGTGAAAAAATATTATTAATGCGAAAAATAAACTTGCATTAAATATGAAACTGTTTGCGAAAAACACTTAAGATATTTTGCGTTTCAAAAGTAATTGATTGAATGTATCCATGGCTTATGAAATAATATTTCTTTTGGAAGCATAATTTGATTACATTGCATATTATTACACAAATTGATAAATAATATTGAACATATCTGTATACCAATAAACAATAAATATATATTTAGGGATATTAAATTCCTCTGAAACTCGTTTTACGTAAATAACTAAATATACTTTCGGTTGTCAACGAAATTTACAGGCATTACTTATTTATTAAATAATTAGTTTAGTTTTCTTTAATATAGCTATACGAACATTACAAACCAAAAACATATACATCCACATTGTGAATGATGCAGACGTTACGAGCAACTTGGAGTCGCTACAACTCCGGAGAGATGTCGCCTCTCTAAGCGTGTTCTACCGCCTGTATCACGGTGAGTGCTCTGAAGAATTGTTCAACTTGCTCCCCTCCTCTCCATTCCTAACCAGAACCACGCGTGTTGGCTTGCGAAGCCATAGCTTAACGGTCCACACCATCCCGGCGCGAACCAAACGGTTCTCAAATTCGTTTTTGTGCCGCACCGTCAGGCTGTGGAATTGTTTGCCGGCGCACGTGTTCCCTCCTTCCTACAATCCTGGGTTCTTCCGCCGCGGTGTGAAGAGACACCTCAGCAGGCCGGCATAATTGTTTCCATTGGCATGGGACTGCCGTCCGATGCCAATGTTTACTCTGCCTGGGCGGCATTGGCACTTTCCATCAGGTGCAATGCCGCCACTATGCCAGGCCAGAATATTAAAAAAAAAAAACATACACGTTTTCTGAGGATTCCAATGACGCGCTTATATTACTCGTATTTAAACTTAATGCAACATAAAATTATATTTAATGTCAAAATTAAAAACAAAAATGGCCGCTGTGATTTCAGGCTAGGGCAACTCGGTGTCCTATGTAACTGTACCGATGTGGACCATATCTAGAAACGGCGGCAGATCGATGAGCTGAATGACGTCATTCGCTCTGTACGCTCGCACTCCTATACATACTTGTAGTTATATACACATACATTAAACTCTAATGGAGCGTTTCAAGATACAATGTAAAATACTGTAATACTAATGGGGCAATTAACGTACATACTCATATTCATTTTACTTAAGCGTTTTTTGGACGATAAAAGCTATTAACCTCTCGATTTACGGTTTCGGGTAGGTACTGTTAGGTTTTTGTTGCCTAGTGAATTATATCGGTGATAGTCAAATATTCTACTTAGCTAAGCTTAGAAAATATTCTTTAGATTAGAAATAAATATGACGATATTCAAGCATGGAACATTTTTAAATATTCGATAGAGGCATTAATGTGGTAAAATAACTTACACTCGTTATTGGAATTTTAAAAAATACATTTTAAACAAATATTAAACAAGGTCCTCTAATTTAGTAAATCGCATAATACCTAAAGTTAACATTATTACTTACCAATTTTCATTTATTGAGAATAGCAATTAGATGTTAAATTACTAGATGTTTTGCTAGCTACTTCAAACACTACAGAAGGCTGTATAGTCCATAAAGCCGTTGCTTGCAGCAAACCAGGTCTCAATTTTTCCAGCGAAGGCAAAGGCATCTTAAGCGCTCTTCCGCTACAATAGGCGTACAATCCTTGCTTCCAAGACGGTACTTCTTTTAAAAGAACTTTTTTATTCGTTTTCGTAAAATAATTGCGTATAAAGCTAGCGTTATATAAAGGCGAGTCCAGGAGTATGATATTTTTTGACAGCTAGATAGCAAAACCTCTTTCAAGTTACGGCCTTTACGATTGAAACAGAATTTGCAGTCGCAAAATGAAAACCGGAATAGGGTAGTAACAAGTGACTAACGCGGTTTAAAAGCTTAAAATTGGACGAAACACTTTTTTAATCAAGTCGGTGTGCATAATTGGAATTTTGTAAACGGAACACTTCGTAAACAGTAAACACGATTATAATTCTTTTATTACTTTGCGAAAGGGTATAAACGAAAAGTATATTAAAATATTTTTGTTACATTTTAATATTTTTACCGTTGTTTTTATTGTATTTTAGTGACCACTCATGGACAGAAATAATGCTTGGCATTCCACTGCGCTCGCCATCCTGAGACATAAGATGTTCAGTCTCAATATGTCGAGTAGTCACTATGGCTAAAATGTCCTTAAAATCGGAATACAACAGTGCGTTTTCACTGCTATTTAGCGGGAGGAGTAGACATTGCGGTGGTACCAACCCAGGCGGCCTATCACATATTAGAGACCTATCACCAGTCAAATTAGTAATTTCAGGTGAAAGATAGGTACTCTGTGGAACAGTCTCAGATACTAAAATAAACATCCCTGACTTTCCCAAGTAATGTGGTACTTGAACTGCAAGGACAGATCATTTTGAATGAAGGCAAATATCCCTTCAATTATTATGAAAGCTCTTGCGCAGCAGTGGCACTTATAATATAATATTCTATGGATATAACAAAAAAACTGCAGGAAGTTGCAGAGTGCGTGCTACTTTAAATAGATGACTATGGAAATCCTTGGTGGAGGCCTCACAAAGCATAACATACAGTATTACGTCAATGAAACATTTATTATTAAAGGTCAGTGTTTTATGAAAATTTAACAAAATGTATCTTCAAAAGAGCTTTACCTTTCACAAACAGTCGGAGCAAGTTTATTTATTGTTTGTCGAAGCGTTTATCTTTCCTTTAGTTTTCTTTGTGATTTATTTGGGGATTTCCAGTGACAGGCCGAAAAGGCGATAATGTCCTTTTTGTTGTGAATTTAAATGTTAAAATATTCGAATAAACATTTATTTTTCTGAACAAATAAATATGATTATGGACAGAAAGGATTTCAGATAGTTGCCAACAAAATATTTATAACACGTTATTGACAGCCAAAAACTTTTTTTAATACGTGCCAGTTGCCACGAATATGAGTCTAATGTTGTAGATTGCCTCGGTGCCGTACATGTACTACGGTACGGTTACAAAGTTGATGTCTCGGACTCGAATCCATTGTCGGGCAATGTATATTGGATTTTCTTACTTATTATCAGGTTGGAGTCAGGAATTTGTATCCGATATGGTAATAGGCTCGCCCCCTATCATATCGTGGAACGGAACATACAAGGCGAAAGGTGTCCTGTTTGCACCTCTGCCAATTCCTTTTGGGAAAAAGGCGTGAGTTTACGTAAGTATGTAGATTATCTTAATATAAAGAGTGCAAGCATGTAGTAATATAAAATGTGATAGAGTACTTTATCATCACACCGGACTCTATATAAATAATGATCTTCAACAGTATATTAAAACACCAAAACGTGACAACCCTGTTTCTTAATAATCTAAATATAGTCATACCATATGTAGAGTGCTGACACCCCTGTGACCTAAAAATATACGTATGCTATTTCAAAACTCGACATCCCTCACAGTAACCTAAAAAAATAATGTAAAGCGCTTTTTACGGCCCGTATGAAAAGATAACACATCAGTAGCGCATGACGGGACATCACGATGTTTCGCACGTGAACAAGTAGGCTCCCCTCCCCCCTAAACCCCCTTTCACTAGAGGAGGAAGGGTTGTCCTAACTACCGAACTTATTAGTCCAACTTTGAGATTGTGTATTGCCAGCCCTGGCCTTGACGTTTGAGTACTCACTATATGTTTTTGTTGAATTAATTAAGCCATACATTCATCGTACAGTTCGCTTGTGATTTTAAATATATTATATATTTTTAAATATATTATATATTATATGTTTTTTTATTGTGAAATTACGCTTTACACAGATCTATTTCAACGGTGTTATTAATATTAGATTTGGAAATGTCACTTTCCATGACTTGTAATTATGCAAAAAATCGCGCTCATTCCTTGTCTCATTTGTCAACTAACACACTTTTTAAAAAACTGTGAGGTAACAAAAATGAGTCAGTAGGCTATAACTACCACAACTAGATAATTGCATATTCGAAAATATGTAATTATTAAAACAACTTAACTTAACTTTACTTTACTTAGGCTCAATTGCACAAACTAACTTTGCCAATACCTTTGACCTTGAAACTTTCAATCCCATACATTCGCAAGGTCAAATACGTCTCAAATGTATGCCGATGACATTTTCAAAGGCAAAGTTAGTTTGTGCAATTCAGCCTTAACTTTTCACTTTATTAATAACCCCTTCGATACAACCTTTAATTCATAGTAAGCTGTTCCAATCAATACAATATTAATAAATCCAAGTAAAACCGACTTTGGAAGTGAGCGAGGTCTGCGTTGTTACCGCGAGCTGGCGGCCATCCATCATTTATTCAGAGGCCCTCGGGTCACTGTTATCAGGTCAGTCTGTACCCACAATTTTTGTACTAATTTATGGGGTAAATTAGTATTGAATAATTTATGGTAGTATTTTTGGCGAGACGAGCATGCCGTTCGCCTGATGGTAAACGATACGACCACTCATAAACAGTAGCAACATTCCACTGCGCTCGCCATCCTGAGACATAAGATGTTGAGTCTCAATATTACTCTCAATAGTTACTCTGGCTATAATGTCTTAAACAAACAATACAAAACACAAAAGTGCATTTACACTGCTGTTTGGCGAGAGAAACAGACATTGCGGTGGTACCTATCCAGGTGACCTCTCACATATCCACCACCACCACCAGTAAATATTTTAATGTTTTTAGATGAGCAAACGATGTGCTAGATTATGTCACTTAAAAATACTCATGTCTACGATGGAGTGATTATAAATGAGAAGGAGTATTCGAATAATTGAATCTGAGCATCTTACTAACTTGAAAAGCTGATGACTTTATTGTTATTCCTTATTGAAGGAATGAATGGTGCAGGGAAGCAGTTATTAAAAATAGGTTTTCTGGTGGCTGACGAAATAGAACAAAATTCAAAAAATGTGTACATCGCGCATATAATATTATCTGGATACGGTGTCTTGCGCGTAATTTTGTTAAATGTAAAATAAAACGATGTCCATATCTACCAAAATAGCCCATTGTTTTTTGAGATTATTGCAACAGTTTTAAACAAGGTATACCTACTATATCGAAGCGTTTTGCCGGAGTACACCAAAATATATCTAACCATAATTTTTCGTTTTCATAAAGAACATTATTTTTTGAATTGATACTTTAGATGCGCTGGGGGACAAATTTAAATTCCGCATTACTAAACTTTCAGACTCAAGAATAAAAAAAATATTGGTACGTTGATGCCATATCTAGACATTATAATGAAACGATATGCAGTTTTATATTTTTAAATATTTGTTTTATTACTTACGTCACCTGGTAAGGCCGTATGAAGGTTTTATTAATTTGTATATGGTAACGTACTAGACGCGACTGCCAACAAGTTTACGATGGTCACGGGTTCAAATCGCAGGGCACACCTCTGACTTATCGGATTAATTTCTACGTGAAATAAAATCCGCCTCAGCCAGCGGGGTGGACTATATCTTCTTCTATAATATAAAAATGAATCGCAAAATGTGTTGGTAAGCGCATAACTCAACAACGCCTGGACCAATTTGGCCAATTCTTTTTTTGAAATGTTTATTATTACTAACAAAAAGTAATGGCGTGTAATATTATTTGGAAAAACAGCATTTTGGTGCTGAAATAAGGGAAGGAATATTGGATGGACTATAAAAAACGCTAAAGTTTTTAATATCAAAATTTCATTAGGCAATCTTTATATGTACATTGTACATGTATATGGAGAGACGGGATATACTCGTAATAGAGTGAGAGGCACGGGAGAGGACTGGGAAAGCTGACAGATTTGATAGGACGAAATGTAAATGCACGTTATAAGACGGGATGGATAATAAAGAGAAAGGACGGGACGGATCGGGAAGAGACTGAACAGACGGATGAGATGGGATTGAGCCGGACAGTAGGATAGCTACATCAAGTTTAGGTATACAAGAGTTTGTACGAAAAACAACATGTATTTGGTGCAGAGTGGAATAAAAAAATATATGCACCCAGGCGAAGCTGGGTCAGGCCGCTAGTTATTTAGAAAGATTGATTCGAGTAGGCGGGATGGAAATGGAAAAGAATCATTGTCCACTTCTTACTACCCTTCATAGCAATTAAGATTAGTTAATAATAAAAAACAATAGACCCCACGTTACTGAGTAAATTGCAAGCCTGTATAAACTCACATTAGTATCCCCGAATAGATAATCAAAGTATCTAGCGCTACCTAAAGTTCACCGACCCTATTTTCGTCCCACGATGTGATAGGATTGCACCTATCGCCAAAATGAGCACTGTGTGCAATCCATTTAACAACGTCAGGACCTAAAATAGCTCCCACATGTGGCTGACGGCTTTAAGCCATGTCCTAATAAAGCCTATGAAACGTGAGGCTCAACCACAGATACGTGCGTCACAACAAGGGGACTTATAGTTATTTTTAAATTGTCAAAATGCCACGCATTCTACGATAAATTTGTATAAAGTTATTTCTTTATTGTTAAGTCCATTATTATTTTATTGAACATTTTATGCCTGTGAGCTACAGGGGAATTTTTTCATAAATCGGCCCATTTATGTATATTTTTTTGCGTCTTACAAAAATAAAAATTGGATTCGTTTAATAACAGCGTAATAGTTAAAAAGATGGCTTAGAAAACCACAGGCTATGAATTGAATACTTGTTTATGTAATTCAAAAGTTTTAAATTCAGATATAGGTGTTGTAAGAAATAACGCTAGAGCTCTTCGAGGTAATACCTCTGTCTCACAAAAATCCTACGAAAACTGTTCGCTTTGCTTTCATGTATCATTGGATGAGAAAGCCCTTATCTCCTCTTCTTATTTTGTCTTCCCTTGCCTAGCCTTTTGGGAATCCTTCAACGCGCCTCCGATGCAAGTTTAGTAGAGGTACTCTGAGGGCAGAAATCGCACTACGACTATTACGAGCGACTATTGGTCGTTTTCTGGACCTATGCAATAAGAAAGCCTTTTTAACGTGGAGTAATTCAGTATAACCCGCTCCACCCACTCAATATCAGCGAACTGGCGACCGCATAATTGCTTTATCTCCATATGTCTAACTTTATTCACTTCAAAGCCGCAGTCCATTCTCTATATGTAGTATGTACGATAAAAACCAATTATCACAGCGTGAAGCCAACACAATCCTTTGTGAATATGAAAAGCAATATTTAATCTCATTCTAGATAAAGACAATTGGATAAAATGTTCTAGAATTAATAGAATAACCGTCGCGAAGCTCTCCTTTTCATTAAATTATAAACCGATGCTCTCATACTAAGAATTCCATTTACATACGAGATGCATTTAGTATTATCGTCGCGTATTGCTTTGGCTAAACCGTGTTTGCATTATATCTTTAAGGATTGTGCAATTGAATTATGAATATCCTAAGAGTAGAAAACGATTAAGTGTTAGCTTAAAAACGTAATTAAGCCATCGAACGTCTTGTTCGCTCAAACTGTATTAAAAGTGGGTCGAAAGGTATAAAACATTCTTGAACTAAAATAGGTTTTTAATCTGTCTATGAATAAGGCCAATTTCATTAATAATTTGAATAAAAGAAGTATATACAAGCTGAGTCCAAAGCATAATCCACTTCTGATGCCGTGTTTTGTAGACTCACAAAGATCATATAATATTTATCTTGAAAATCTCAGTTTTCGCTTCATAGCTGTTTTGTAACCCATTGATAAACGTAAATTAATTCAACCATTCTCTCTAAAGCATGTATATAAATTATATTGCATCAACTTCACAACCACCTGATATTAATATGGATTTTTGTTTTCCGACATAAAATGCTGTTGAACAACTACATTCTAATACCACACTGACCATTGTCCAGTCTTTATGCAAATATTAAACCCTACATACCACACATACTCAAAGTGAAGAATCCCTGAGTCTATTTAGTTAAAGTTTTAAACTGGACAGAGGACTTCCCGTCAATCGTCATTGTTCAGCCGCCTGCGCAAATATTCTCATTGTTTTAGATTCAATGCTTGTTAAACTTAAAATATATATAGTTTATGCTTATCTACTGGTGGTAGGTCTCTCATATGTGAGAGGCTGTCTGGGTGGGTACCACCGCAATGTCTATTTCTCCCGTCAAACAGCAGTTTAAATGCACTGTTGTGTTTCGGATTGAAGGACATTGTAGCCAGAGTAACTACTGGACATATTGAGACTTAACACCTTATGTCTCAGGATGGCGAGCGCAGTGGAATGCCAAGCATTGCTTTGTATTTCAAGGTGTTGTTTGGTTTTGCTACTGTTCATGAGCGGTCGCATCGCTTACCATCAGGCGAACGGCATGCTCGTCTCGCCATTCACGGCTATAAAAAAAAAAAAATCTATTGTGTATATGAGGTTATTTTCAGAAGTTAATTAAATCAATTTGGTATTTAGGTCTTAGTTTGTGTCGTCATTGTGAGGGTATTTGCCGTTACTCGCCAAATTTGGTACACGAATTATAATAAAGGTTGCAGAAAGTCGCTGGATGCAGGCCACTTCCAACAGGTCAATTTGGAGATCCCTGGGAGATGCCAATTTTTAGGACTGGACTTCCTGTGGCTAAAGGGAGAGAAGTATATAGAATATCAATGATTATGCTTTGACTAAAGACTCTTTTATAGTAATGAAAATGGATAGATTCTTGATCCTTAACTCTTACGTATTCAAGGTATTAAAATGAATAAAATTCAAGCAAAATGTATTTATTTTTAAAGATTTATCATGTTTTAGAATCATGAATTTTAATAAAAACATAGTTAAAAAAGAGCAGACTGCCGAGTTAGAGTTTCAACTTTGACCCAAAGACACCATCTTCTAACATTTATATATTAGGTGTGTATCTATACTCTATAGAATATCCATGTATAATATAGAAACTCTACTTATTGAAAAAAAAATGGGGTGGAATAATATCTAACCAGTGTCAATCACATAATTTGAATATACCCTTTATATTCCATACCCATACGACGCTCTTTAATATTCAAAACACGAATCATATTTTTCAGCATTAAACTCCAATAACCGAAATATATTAACCGACAATCATAAACTTGAAACCCTGTTCTATTTTAAACCGAATATAAATATAAATAAGGTTAATTGATCCAACAGCTGTACCTCAATTTAGTATTATAAACTTGAATAACAATATTAGTGAGTGTGGGTGTACTCTGGATGTGGGCGGTAAAACATGGAATTCAACTGAAAATTAAGGCTACTCCTAACTATTTTGTGATTATAGCAGGCTTCATTTTCTCAATTCACTTTAGTTAAAAATAGGTTTATAACTGACTAGTTAACGTTTTCAATATTAAGGCCATTGGCCAAGACGGCATTCGGCGCAGTTGGTTAGATGCCTGCTGTGGAACGAGAGGCCGTGGGTTCCGTCCCCGCACGGAGACAAATATTTATGTAATCCATGGGTATGTTTTGGCTCTGGGTGTTTGTGAGACCGAAAAGTCTCTCGAAGTTTCTGATACCCACGATATAACACTCGATCATAGTGTGTAAAAGTCTCTCGAAATTTCTACGATAAAAGATTCGATCTTAGTGTGGGATCATAACTATGTATATGACTGTTGGGTGTATATATTTATTTATTGGCACAAAGATTACGTAAACTTATCTTCGATATATAGTAGATAAGTTTTACAATAGCATTGAAGTATCAAACAAATATAAAATTCCACATGATAATTAATTTCAGAAGATGCTAAAAATCTAATAGAAGTGCCTTATAGTACTTCAATTACACAAATTATCATTTGTAGCTAATACCAATATTCACTTCGATTCCATCACAGGAACCCTAAAATATATTTTTGATCAAAATTTGATTCCGCAACCTCAGAATTCACCCACCGAACTACAAAAGGACATTCTTAAAGTAATATTCCTTTAAAACCATCCACAAAACGAGCGTTAATAGAATTAGGCGCATTCCTCATCCATCCCGCTTGTACCCTCATCGGAATTACAAATTGTCAATTAATTCAGAATTAAAATTAATCGAATTGTTGGCGGCTCCAACAGGCGTGGGATTTCAAAGAAATATAATTTTGTAGGAAAATTATATCGTCTCATTGGTTTTTTGGATGTGAATTGTAGAGTCCTGAGTTGCAATCCCAGGTTGGCCTCTAAAATATGTTTGAAATTTTCTATTTAAAGATCTCTTTTAAGTTTCCTTGTTTAAAAATTTGCTCAGTATATTGAGTGTTCATAGACTCTTCTTTATGATATTTTCGAACGAAAATATGCGAATGTTATATTATATTATATGGTGGATATGCCGCCATTTATATAGCCAAGACCTTTTAGCTTATTTTTTCCAAGGCGAAACACACACATAAACTCATAAAGTCACGCCTTTTTTCAAGAAAGGGTAGGCAGAGGTGATAGTGATAAGGGGCGAGCCTTTCCATATCCTTTCCTTTGAGCCATATCCGGCACAAATTCCTGACTCCGGGTTGATAATGAATAGAAAAATTCAATATCAATTCGCACGGCCCGGGATTCGAACCCGAGACCCCATATTTGTAACCGTACCGTGGTATAACTATGTCACCGAGGCAGTTGAAAGGATAAACACACCTCAAATAAAAGTATATGTATCTTTATCAGCCCATATACGTCCCACTGCAGGGCACGGGCCTCCTCTACAATCGAGAATACGATTGAGAGTGGTTAGGTCATATAGTCCACCACGCTGGCCTAGTACGGGTTGGCGGACTTACATACCATAGAAATTTTTATAAATCGCTATGGTAAGCAGGTTTCCTCACGATGTTTTCCTTCACCGTTTTAGTGCGTGGTGATTGACTATCAATACACACATCACTCGGAAAAGTCAGAGGTGTGCCCTGGGATTCGAGCCCGCGACCACCGTGAACATGTTGGCAGTCGCGTTTAGTCCGTTTACCAACAGGCCACCACGCACTTTACGTAGTTGATAACTTACTATCAACTGGTATAAACATCACAAGTTATCAAAGGCCAGTATTGAGTACGCACTCTCACTATTCATACTTTGTAAGACTTTCTACTAATTGGCTCGCCTTTTGAAACGACTATAGTTTTGTGGGTGCTTATCAATTTTGGGTGATAACACGTACTCAGTATTATCAGTCCAGTGTCAGAACAGGCCACCACGCAGTTAAATAAAAGTATACAACGTCGAATATTTTAAAAATAAATATTCAATTCAGCCGTGATTTGAATACGAAATGTAGCGTTCATTAACACGACACATCAATTCTATACTAAGATGAGAGCACCCCACACTCAATTGAGACTGAGTGATAAAAGCACGGAGCGGGCGCCCCACCAAAGCTCTGTAATGGAGAGCTTTTACCCACCCGCACCTGTTAAAGCGAACACTATGCTGGAACGGAAAGCGGGAAGTTTTTTTTATTTTTTTATTGCTTTGAATGGCGAGACGAGCATGCCGTTCGCGTGCTGGTAAGCGATGCGACCGCTCATGAACAGTAGCAAAACCAAACAACACCTTGATTTACAAAGCAATGCTTGGCATTCCACTGCTCTCGCCATCCTGAGACACAAGATATTAAGTCTCAATATGTCCAGTAGTTACTCTGGCTACAATGTTCTTCAATCAGAAACACAACAGTGCATTTAAACTGCTGTTTGACGGGAGAAATAGACATTGCGGTGGTACCCACCCAGGCAGCCTCTCACATATGAGAGACCTACTACCAGTAACGAAGTGAACGTAAATTTGTTCTTTTTGCATGCATCTTTATCTCACGAATACTTGGGCAAACTGCGCATTATAAAATCTGACATTGAATTTTGCAACTGGATCCAAACGAAAAAATATCTAATTGCCGCCCATTGTACGGAACTGTTAGTGTCTGTGAGACATACACAAGACTCGGTCTTTGTGTGGAGTCAGGACTATGTATCAGTTGGGTTTATTTATTATTTATTTATATATTAAAACAGTGGATTACAACTAAAATTCTAATATCTCTGCCGTCTGGTACAAATACCTTACCGCTGATCGGCCCTCTATCAACACAACCAAGTTGTTATCTCATCCCCCATAAGCACGTTAGCAGCTGGGTTAATCGCGTCTATACGCCATTTAACTACGTTACCTTACGTTAACGAGGATGCCCCGGTCCCAGGTTCGACCTCTAGGTCAAATTAAACGGGCCTTTGACAAGTTAAAGAGGAATTAGGGCGACGACTAAAGACTTGAATGCTTAGGTGGCGTAGTTGTGCAATATGAAAAGTAGCAAAGCTTAGGTCCCGGGTTCGAATCCCGAGTAGGGCAAATTTATATTATATTTTTGTATCCATTATCAGCCTGGAGTCAGGAATTTGTACGCAATATGACAATAGGCTCGCCCCCTATCATCGTGAGACAGAATACCCATGGCGAAATGTGGGTGTCCTCTGCCTACCCCTTGCCTATTTGGCCTAACCCCTCTCAATCAAATTCTCGATTGTTGCATAGGCTTATCTCTTCTAATGGGATGTATATGGGCAGAATTATTATTATTATACATACAAACATTATCGTCACGCCTGTATCCCATAGGGTTAGGCAGCAGGGGCGTGCGCTCCTTGTAGGCAGAAATGCTGTGCTTTACTTGCCATTCACAGGTATTTTTATAAAACATTCGTACGTTTTAGATGACTTTAATTAATAGCAAATAAATGAATAAACAAAATATAATAATTAAAAAACGCATAATATTTTATAAATAGCACCTATTTGCATGCACACAAACATAATGTTTGCCAGGCGTTAAGCGACAAGCAAGAGGCGCTGCCTCGCCTCATCACGCCGCGTCTTGCAGGACATTTGTTTGCATGTGTGTCGTAATTTTTGTGTCGCACAGTCGCAAACGCTCAAACCCATGAATATCGAAAGCCGCGACTCTAGCGGCAGGCTACGGAAGGTGTGTACCCGAGGTAAAACAATAAAACCAGCAAAAAGGGAATGTGTCTCGAAAGTTTCATGTTAAATATTATGGAACGTATAACTGTCTGCGTGGTTGTGTACACACGATTTAATTATATTATTTTCCTTGCATATTGTTTAGTAATTCTAGTGCAGTGTAGACTGATTGGGAAAATTCAGATTTCAATAATTTCTATTTCGCGGCAAATAAGCATGACCATCCAGAAAAACATCTGGGACCTGCTTAAATTAAATACTTTTGGTAAAATCTATAAAAGAAAAAGTTTTTGTGACCGAGTACTCCGCCGCATACCCAGAGTCATAATCCTGTGGTCGCCGCTGTATTATTGTATGTGTTGAAAGAGGATTTTGTATGTAATAATACATTAATTTAAAACAATTGTAACTTTACTTTCGGTCACGAAAGTTTTTAGATAAAAAAACAAATTAAATTGATAGTAAAATTAACTGAATAAATTCAGACGACTCAAAGTATTTGAACTGAACACTCAAACTTCTAAACACGAATTGAAAATGCCAATAACATAAGGGTCGTAACAAACAGACAAACAAAACTCAAACACAATACATCAAACTATCTCAATTCAAATGAGAAAGTTTAATTTAATCAAATTGGTTGTAACTCTTGCTATTGTGAAACAAAATAAATAGGTGTTTTATTGTGATTCCAAACTGATATTTAAGCTCGTGAAAAACGTAGCGCGCGGCTACGTAAGCGTAGCACATTTGCTACGCGCTACGAACTGTGAAATCGCCCAATGAACTCTTATTTCACACATACAAACGGTTGGAATTCGAATTTTCTTTTTATTTACGTAATTTATATACGAGTTATTTGTGTATAGTTAATCATGTTTGCACATGTCACCGATAAAGTTAGTATACATTTTTATATACTAAATATCGTACGTACGTTGATGGTACCTCAAAATTGTATATAATATATCAGAATAACAAAAACATTGTATTTTATGTTGTAGAAATTAAGCAAATTTTCCACCTCAATGTAAGCGGTCACAGACGCTCATAATATGGTTGGGGGAAAAACTATTAGGACGACTCAAATCCAGTCCTTGACAACTTTTATATTTTTTGGAAATGATTTATTTGCCTAGAATGCCACACCTACGAATTGAACCTAAGTCATCACAGTTGACGTCCTATACACAAAACTACAAAAATGAGGATGATGATGAGGATGAGGCGATATTTGTCTCTACATTTAAAAGTACTTGCCAATCTTTGGCGAAAATTATTTTTCATCACTACACAATATACAGAAAAAGTATCAATAAATATTTTAGAAACATACAAACGAAAACAAACACCATACTAGGCCGACATATTAATGTCTAATCTATATCTGTATATAGCCATATACGTCCAGCCATATACGTCCCACTGCAGGGCACGGGCCTCGTCTACGTTCGAGAGTACGATTGAGAGTAGTTAGGCCATATTGTCCAATGCAAAATAGCAAGTCAAAATTGTATCCAACCGGCAACCACGTAATACTCTACCGAGATAATAGCCACATTAGACAGTAAAAAATAGTCATTTCGAAAAAAATGTGAAATTTAATTTCTATAATGTATTTTCTTATTATTTTCATAATAAATAATTTGTACTTCCTTTATTTGTGCTATTCCTAAGTGTCATTTTTTTCTTATTTACTGTAATTGGAGTATGCCGTTATAACTAAATTGATAAATAGATAGCAAATAAATTGACGTCATCTCGAAGTTGAAATTAATTAATTTCATAAAAATACAACAAATCTGTATTCTCGTTTTGTCACGTATTTCACTAAAAGTAGACTAAGAATGTTGTAATGCTAGTCCTAGATATTTCGTGACACATTAAAATATTTCGATAAACGTGAGATGAATTCCATTAATTCGTTCCAAAGTTTTAATGGTCATGCCAATATTTAGAGCATACATGTACGTCATTCATAAAACTCACGCTTTTTTCCATGAAGGGGTAGGCAGAGGTACAGGCCACCGATGATTCACCTTGTATTTTCTATCCCACATTGAAATACGGGGCGAGAGTTGATAATTAAGAGAAAAATCAAATATGACTTTGCCCCACCCTGGATTCGAACCCGAGACCACAGCTGTAAACATACCGTTATACAACTGCACCACCAAGGCAATCAACAATTTAAACTATTGTTTTAACTACACATAAAGGTATGTTTTATACACATATTTCATCCTTTTTATTTCATTAGCGAAATTACAGTCAAGCTTTTTTCTAAGTAGAGGTACCTATCCCCCATAGAAATCTGAATAGATATACAACTATTTCTGTCTACGTATTGTCCTTCCAAACCCCTAAAATATTGCCAGTAAGAAATACTTTGAAAGTGCTAAAATATTATTTTTATAGTAAATCATATCCGTCAATCAACTTACTAAAACTGTGGAATCTTAATATTTCTCCTCTTCGAAAATATAATTGCGATCACAACATGAATTAAATTCAAATGACAAAAAAGATTAGGTAGTCTACGTTCCGACAATTCGAATTTAATAACATAATAACTAATCGAAACTATTAACCAAAGTTCTTAATATGGAACGTGTAATACATGTATAAAGTTTATATCATAGTCTTAGAGTATTTATAATATATGTATATTTGTATACGCTCTAACGAGTATGTCAAACTATACCACATTGCAAAGTAAACATGTACGAAGAAAATTCGGTAATACGCCGAACTCTGTTACGGAAATGAAACATAAAACCATATACTCAAATATTTACCAAACCATAGTTACCTACGCCAAACAAACGCATTAAAATCTCTTTTAAACATACGTATAAAATAATATCGACCAGCTGTAACAAATAAAACCAAAAATAAATAAAAAAAAGTTGCATTATTTTTAAATAATTCGAAATTCAAACTCACCTGGATCCTCGGAACGCACGAAGAAGGCCTCAGCAACCTCTTTAGACCGCGAAAAAGTTAATATAGATGGGTATAGCCGGTGTGTTGTCGACAGAGGGGTAGTGCACAGGTCCGTCCCGCCGGCGGTTGGGGCGGCATCTGATCCAGCCTACATTCGCGCTCCTAGTCGAGGGTCCGATGACGTTAGAGCTTCTGTCCGAAGCCTCTTTACACGTAACGTCACGATTTCATCCCCCGTGCCCGATTATTTTCAATCAATTTAGATTCGACTTGACATTAATTGAAATTAATAGATAAGTTATCTGTTTAGGTTGTATCACACTGTTTCATAATTGCTAGCCTCTTTGAAAAATAATGCAAACGTGAAGAACAATGTTGGTAGAAGAAAGAAAACTAAAGCGCCTACAATTGATGTAGGTACTTAACACGCTTATATTTGATAATTTACAACGAGCTTTTACTTTCTACCTACCTTCCCTTAAAACTAACAAATACAGATTGTAAAAGACAACCAAGTGACTGCAATGCTCAGGATAATACATGAAGTGCAATCAAGTTAGAGTATCCACTGGCGAGAGTTCGTGTTGGTCGACATTCGACACAAATATGACATTTACGAAACCATACTGTGATTGTGTCGAGTGGCAAAAGTGTGTTTATTGATCGGCACTCTTTTTGGAAGGCATCGTACTTAAGTTAATGCAATTTGCCGTACCATGTCAAAAAAAGCAGATATCCACTGGTTGCAGAATCCGATAGGCACCAAGATTGTAAATCACTATGTCACGTTATCCTCCATTGTGAACGAAACATAAACGAATTTCTTTAATCAAACTGACACACCCCCAAACATAATAAAAATATATTTAGAGGTTTATAGCTAAAATATCATGTTAAATATCATCGACGATTCCCCGAAAGTGTAAACGCCACCAAAACATAGTATCAATGGTTGTATAAGCCGACGAGCGTGCGCATTTCGCGCCAACCAACGCCATGCTTTATCAATGGGCCGGCCATCTTGTTGACGTCATCAACATGGCCGCTTTTATGTAATGTTTGTTTTTGTATTTTCCCCAGTTTATGAGTGCGTGCACCGGCTTTTCTGTATGCAAATTAAATATATTTTAGATTTAATATACTGCGATTGACCATTCTTATTGTGAATTTAAAACAAGAGTTCATATATTATATCTTAAAAAAAAGACAGAGCGATAGCCTGTTAAAAGGAGACTGGGCTGGCAAAAAGGAGGCTCCATTCGGATCTAAGGAAAAAAAGATTTTGACTGTTACAAAATTATTAATTAATTGGAGGGTATAACTGTAAAGACATTTTTTCTGGAATAATCCAACTCACTGTAAAGTATTCAACAAGAATGATATACGTAGGCAGTAGTCTCTTACTTGTCATAGCTACCGTGGCATCATATTGTGGCGATGATTATTATTTTCAATATATTTTTAATCAGACTAATTTGATGTGTGTTGAAACTTGAGAGGTCCCATCTAATTTGTTATTTAGTCCTAGAACAGACTGGTTTTACTGCAATAAAATGAATGAGATATACAGGCTTTGTCAAAATTGTTAAAACTGTTAATTTTCTATTGCCTTATTTGTGTGGTAAATCCATAGTTTTTACTAAAATAATAATGTAACCCTTGAATTTTGAAGACGCTATAGTGTTCGTTATTTGAATTAAAATTTCAGCAAAATCTATGATTTTGCCACCAAAACATGACGAGGAAAACTCGTCAATATAAAATTCTCAAAAAAAAATTTTTTTGAGAATATTTTAGTTGTGGCACAAAAACTACCACCCAGCTTCGTTTTTAGTCGCAGTCTGGATAAACCCTGAATGTAATCAATTGAATCTGTAAAATATTACACATTGTTTCAATTCCGTCACTTTTTTCTCCACCACCCAGTTCACAAGGAAGTTTTCAGTACAGAAAAACGAACAAGAAACTCTAGCATTGTATTTTCGAGACCAATTTACAACACAGAGATACAGGAGTCGCAGCTTGGGTAGATTCCGAGCAGTTAATAAAAAAATATATTTGTCAATCACTTAATTTAAATCATCAGTCATTTTGTTCGGGTAAGTGGAATAATGTCGCCTAGAATGAATAATATTATTAGTGAAATAGATAATAAGACTGCGTCGGTAGCGCAATTGTACTACGATACCATTACAACGTCGAGGTCCCGAGTTCGAATCCCGGTTCGGGGAAAGTGGAGAAAGCGGGGAATGTGAATATTGGATTTTTCTATTCATTATCAGCCCGGAGTCAGGAATTTATGCCTGATATATTCCGATAGGCTCGCCTTGTATCACATCATGAAACGTAATATAGGCAAAGCGAAACATGGATGTCCTGGCAGTACTTCTGCCTATCGCTCTGGAGAAAAGGCGAGAGTTTATGTATTTATGTACATATTATGTTTTTGTTATTTAATATCAAAATGAAGAGTAAATTAATACATAAATATATGTCGGTTGTGGTATTAAAACTGACGTCAAAACACGCTTTGTGAATCTGATTTCCCGGGAATTCCGTGAATATCTGCCAGTTTATTCAATAAACTTGCATCTGAAAACCCATCAATAGCCAAGCTGAATTTTAGGAACTGGCAACTACTAAAAATAGCTAATAGGATGGTAATATATGTATATTGACAGCCTCCGTGGCGCAGGCGGTAAGACGCCGCCTGTGAAACGAGAGGCCGCGGGTTCGATCCCCGCACCGAGTGAAATGTTTGTGCGGCCCACAAATATTTCTCTCGGGTCTGGGTGTTTGTGAGACCGAAAAGTCTTTCGTAGTTCCTGATACCCACGACACAAGACTCGATCTTAATGTGGGGTCAGGACTATGTATGTGACTGTTGGGTGTTATTATATTATATACTAGCTTTTGCCCGCGACTTCGTCTGCGTGTTTATGTTATCATAACGGACTTAAAAGCAATACATTATATGAAAATGTCATCCCTTCACCCCCTTAGTGCTATTTTTCTAATAGAGTTCACGCCATTATTTTTCGTTTTAAATAAGTCGTGAAATACGAATTTTGATATCAATAACTTCAGTGTTTCGATTTTGCATACAACACTTCAACCCCTATTTTAACTCATTTAGGGTTAATTATAGGAAAAAAATATGCAGTTTCTCTTGTTCCTAGATGAGTAACCTAATTGTCAAGTTTAATATTTGCAGTTTAACGATTACAATTTTCCATACAACAGTTTTAACTCTTTTCACTCCCTTAGGGGTTGAATTTCCAAAAATATCTTTCTTAGTGCTACTCTACATAATAATAAGAACACTTGTGCAAAATTTCATCTTTTTAACTCCAGTAGTTCCGGCTGTGCGTTGATCCGATAGTTCGGTTCTACAAAAATTCAACCCTTATTTATACCCATTTAGGGTTAATTTTAGAAAAATTAAGTACGCAGTTATATTTTTGTTTTTGATTGACTAACTAAATTGCAAAGTTTGAGAATTGTAGCTTCAACGGTTTCGATTTTCCATACAACCGTTTTTTACCCTTTTCACCCCCTTAGGGGTTGAATTTCCAAAAATCCCTTCTTAGTGCTACCCTACGTCATAATAGGAACTCCTATGTAAAATTTCACATTTGTAGCTCTAGTAGTTTCGGCTGTGCGTTGATTAGATAGTCATAAAATCACCCTACTCTCGCAACACTTCAACCCTTATTTTAACCCCTTTAGGGTTAATTTTAGAAAAACTAAGTATGCAGTTATATTTGTCTTTGATTGGCTAACGAAACTGCAAAATTTGACAATTGTAACTCTAACGGTTTCGATTTTCCATACAACAGTTTTTAACCCTTTTCACCCCCTTAGGGGTTGAATTTCCAAAAATCCCTTCTTAGTGCTACTCTACGTCATAATAGGAACCTCTGTGCAAAATTTCACGTTCCTAGCTCCAGTAGTTTCGGCTGTGCGTTGATACGTCAGTCAGTCAATCAGTCAGTCAGTCAGTCAGTCAGGTTCCTCTTTTATATATACAGATTATATTAGGGATGTTGCGGATGTCGATTTTTTCACATCCGCGGATGTGAATGCGGAAGCGGAATTTTGAAGGCTCACATCCGCGGATGCGGATGCGGATGTTTAGGATCTTATATAAATATAGTATATGCCAAACAAAAAATGCCAAACATGTCAAACTCTAGTTTCTATAAGTTTCGTACTTGGCGACCCGCCTTCAATACGTTATGCTTATATTTTGAATGAATCACCATGTACAAGTACAATGAAATAAATATTATTTTTTACTTCGCAGTGGTATTTTTATTATTATTTTGTTTTCTTTTTATTGTGTTTTTTGCTGTTTTGAAGTAGGATTTGTTTACTAAAAATTTTAGTGTTGATGTGCATTTCAATGACGAAAAGGTTGTCACACAAGGAATATGTTCTTTTCGATGAAAAAGAAATTGCTAAAATAAACTATGACGAAGGTAGTGGAGTATTCACATGTTTGTTAATTTTCTCACCCCCTTGGCCTCTACTCCATTTTCCCTCCCCCACTGCAGCTTAGCTTTCACACCGAATCCAGTGCAAAAAGAACCATTGGAATTCTACTCAATTTTGATGAGTTCTCCTCTCTAGGTTCTAAGATATTCATCAGGTCTTCGCTATATTTTTATGGAACCAAAAGACAAGCACCAATTTTCAATCAATGAAAGAATGATCAAAATCGGTTCACCCAGTACAGAGTTATGTTAACAAACTTACAGTCGAATTGAGAACCTCTCCTCCTGTTTTGAAGTCGGTGTAATTATAAGTATTTATTAAGTATAACAGCGTCTTTTCTGATCTTTGTACTATCGGCGGTAATATCTTAAATTTCTCTCACTCTCAATGAACAAGCCACCACTTAAGAGGATTTTCATCCACATAGACTCTTTTTTTAGTGCGTTAAGAAAGGAATCATTTTTTGAGTACGGCTACAGTGTTACCATTTTCTGGTCTTTCTTGACTCTCATCTTTACTAGAATCTAACATCATAGCATCAACATACGCGTCGGATACTATCACTAAGGGCCTCTTCAGTGCGACGCGGACGACCTACGCGGATGTCCGCGACGGACGGTAAAATGTATCAATCCTATACAACGTGTTCAGAGCGACGCGGATCGCCCGCGCTGCGGAGAGCTGTCCGGGCCTCTTCAGTGCGACGCGGACGACCTACGCGGATGTCCGCGACGGACGGTAAAATGTATCAATCCCATACAACGCGTTCAGAGCGACGCGGAGCGCCCGCGCCGCGGAGAGCTGTCCGCGCGCGGATCGAAATCACTCCGCGTCGCTCGTCCGCGGCGCGGGCGTCCGCGCGCGGACGGTAATGCACTTGTACCACAGATCACTCCCAATAATAATAATAATAATAACACCCAACAGTCACATACATAGTCCTGACCCCACATTAAGATCGAGTCTTGTGTCGTGGGTATCAGGCACTACGAGAGACTTTTTCGGTCTCACAAACACCCAGACCCGAGAGAAATATTTGTGGGCCGCACAAACATTTCTCTCGGTGCGGGGATCGAACCCGCGGCCTCTCGTTTCACAGGCGGCGTCTAACCGCCTGCGCCACGGAGGCTGTCAAATGTACTCCCAATAGATACCAAATGCAAGGCAGCGGTTGCGCCCAACACATATAAGCTATCAGATAGATATAAACCGATGCCAAATGTCGCGTCATCAGTGTCCTCCAAGTAGTGGACCCGCACATGTCGTCGCACGTTAGCGAAAATTACATTTTGGAAACATAATATTACAGTTAATAATGATTTGTTCGATCATCGATAACTAATATTCTTTAAATTAATTTGGTCCCGAGCGAGCTCAATTTATACTGGTTAATGTATCAATGTCAAACAGTCGAGTTCGGATGGAGAATCAGCCCTCTCTTTTTCGCATAGCAATAACCGTAATAAGCCATCTTTTTTTGGCGAAATCACACGTTCTTCTAGTGTTTGACTCATGTTTATAATATAATTCCCAGAAATATCGATATTGTAAAACAATAATGTAAATTAATTTTATTAAATAAAAATGTCACAAAATATATATATATTGATTTAAATAAAAATTGCAAATTACCATAATTACGTTATTTTATGTAATTTGAAATAGTTAAATTTGTTAACAAGGTACTTTTACAATATTTTTTTAATTATCTTTGGCGTAATTAAATTTCCTTTTTTCCCTCTGGTTGTATACGTTTTCAAATATAATGGGAGGGTATTTACCATAAGTTTTAGTATACTAAGTTTATTGAGAATCAGTAGCACAAGCTATTGCACTAATTTTAACATACGTTGTATATATCGTCTCAAAAACATTCATAGTTCGTCAAGTGGGTTTCATCGTCACTTGTCGATATTACATTTACTACAGCCGTCGTCAGAATTCAAGAAACGGAAGTTATTGTAGCCCTTTAGGGCGTAAGGTTTAGTTATTTACTATTTCATATTTTTATCTGATCTTTTATATCAACACTTAATTTGGGTATTTCGCCATTATGGCATACAAAAATACACAGTGAATAATAGAAATAAAACCGTCAAATACTAAAGTATAAATCTTAATCCTATTTTATTCGTAGTTAGCTGTTGCCGGTTGGTATAATTTATCAGATATGTAGTGCGATTCACGTAACTTTTTGACGCGCCGATCAAGTTGCGGTGCGGTTACAATTAAGTATACGCTTTAGTACAAAATGGTATTCTTGTAAGTGTTTAGCTGCGCGTGAACTGCGCGTGAGTTGCGCGTCAACTGTACGTCAGACGTATGAAACTTTTTTGAGATAGACTTATACGCGCAGCAGTAGAATACGCTAAAACATTTGCGTGACGCGAACTTGATGCGAGCGTATTTGACAGCGGTTGTCAAAATTACGAGAATACGATAAGGGCTGTTTTGATCGAAACTTAACCGCAACTGCACTGCAACTGAACTTATTATAATACGTGAATCGCCCTACAGGCCGGTGAAAAAATATTATCAAACATTTAACAAGTTGGTAATTAAGTTATAGAAGCGATCATAACACATGAACTTACTGGCAAATCGAACTATCGATACATTTTTTTATTTATCGACTTATGCTTCATCTCTCCAGTGAAGTCCACGTGACCGCGCTGCAACCCGCCCACGTTCGTTCGTTCGTTGGCGTTTTCGGTTCGAAACAAAACTATCGTAATGCGGTATCTATTGGAAGTGATCTGTGACTTGTACAGACAGTGCGCGACGAACGGTCGTGCGACGCGGACGAAAAGTACTGTCGTCGTCATGGCTGCAACCGTGCAAACTGAGAGGGTTATACAAGAAGTACGATTACAACCATGTCTTTGGAATCTCCGCGACTCCTTGTATAAAAATAAGGATGCTAAACTAAAGGCGTGGCTGGATGTTTGCAAAGCTGTGTATCCAAAATTTGAAGATAGTTCAGGCGAAGAAAAAAAACAAATTGGTTTAAAAAAACAAACTGCTATTTAATAAATAGGCAGCAACCACCAACTTCAATTTTTTATCATTAGGCTTACTGTTGTAACTGTACCACTCTCAACCGCGTTCCGCGTCGAACTGAACGATGATTTGATCCGCGACGGACGCAAGCACTAATCCGCGCGCGGACCGTCCGCGTTGCACTGAATAGGGCCTAATTCTTTCGCTCCCATTGGTCAATGTCACGTGCGAACGGCACGCGCCATTCGCCGGCACCGCCAAGTTTCTTTCTTGTCGCAATTTGTATTTGTTTGTATTGTATTGCGGATGCGGATGCGGATGCAAATGTCCAAATCTATGCGGAAGCTCCGCATTTGCGGATGCGGATGCGAATATTCGCAACATTCCTGATATATATATATTAATTTATTGGAAAACCAACAGCTTAAATATATCACAATAGAAAAAATATATATAAGAAATAGATAGCCATTTACAGGTTTTCACGAATATTTGACGGAATAACTGGTCTCTCATATGTGAGCGGCCGCCTAGGTAGGTACCACCGCAATGTCTATTTCTCCCGTTAAACAGCAGTGTAAATGCACTGTGTTTCGGTTTGAAGGATATTGTAGCCTGAGTAACTACTGGACATATTGAGCCTTAACATCTTATGTATCAGGGTGGCGAGCGCAGTGGAATGCCAAGCATTTAAAGATAAAGATAAGATAAAGATATTTATTTTGTGAAACATGAGTGACAATAAATTTGTACTAGATCTTCAGTTTTTAAAAAAGTAGCTACATGTTTTGCCTTTTAAGGCGTACAAAATGTATATTTAGCGCATAGGCGTATAGATTATGAGAAAAAAAATGCTAATACAATCTAGTTATTATTGATTACAATTTACAGAAACAAAAACATTTGGTAAAATTATGATTAGATTAAAGGAAACATCGTGATTGTGATTAATTTATGATATTTAAATATTATTTTATACATTATTGTGTTTATAGGGTTAAATTGGTGTCATTTAAAAATTCTGATAAGCTGTAGTAACACCTCTGTAGAAGAATTTTTTTAAGGGCGAACTTGTATTGTGAGGTCGGCAGTTGTTTAATAGTGTTAGGGACTTTATTATAAATGATTGGTGCCAAACAAAATATACTTTTATATTTTAATGCTGTGTTTGATTTTATAATACATAATCTATTTTTGTCGCGAAGATTTCTTAACGTGACATCTGATAATTTCATAAATAACTTCGAATTGCTGTGGACGAAACTAGCAACTTCATATATAAAAAGGGAAGGTAGACTTAAAATGTTATGCTTGATAAAATATGATTTGCAGCTTTCAGTTATTTTTAAGCTGAACATAGCTCTAATACACCTCTTCTGTGATTTAAAAATTATCTCTTTATTTGTAGAATTACCCCAAAAAAGTATACCAAATCTTAGGACCGAGCCGACAATACCGTGATAAGCAGTGATAAGTGCATTAATACTGACTATAGGTGCCAGTTTATTCAGGGCATAAGCAGAAGAACAAATTTTTTTGTTGAGTTCTTCTGTGTGCGCTTTCCAATTTAGATTTTTGTCAATTGTGACCCCTAAAAATTTTGTTATATCTACTTTATCGATAGCTGTTCCCTGGTAATTAACATTATTAGACGGTTCTGCTAGACGTTGACTAAAGAACATAATTTTTGTTTTCTCTAAATTAATTTTTAGGTTATTGTTATTCAACCAATTAATTATTGATTTTATGGTATTATTAATCTCATTTTCATAAGTGTTATTATTGGTTGAGTGTATGGTAACTGTACTATCATCAGCGAAAAGGGATATTGGATATTTTGTTATTTTTGGTAGATCATTAATATAAATAATAAACAGCAGTGGGCCTAAAACACTTCCTTGGGGGACACCATATTTAACAATTCTTTCATTAGATGTGTATACTTGTTCTTTTTTTAAATTAAAGTTTATATTAGAGATTTCTGTATATTGCTTGCGATTCTTGAGATATGACTCTAAGAGCTTTAGTATATTTCCTCTTAGAAACACATCAAAATAGAACTTTTAAAAATTCAAAAGCAATAAACAACAACAATTCGATTCACAAGTAAAAAATGAATTATGTCTTGACGGGATAAATTGTACGAGTAACTTTTATAACACAATTTGTTTTTTGTTTAATTATTATTATTGTTCTATTTATATTGTTTTTTTTTTAATTGTGGTTTTTGGATGTCATCTGTTTCTTTTCATTTTTTTTTCCTCTTCTCTTTTCTTTTTGTTGCTTTATAGTCTTCGACCCCACGTATAGTAAAATTGTTGTACTATGATGGCTTTGGAGCCAGCTGAAAATCAGTGCTGTTGTAAAACAGCGTATACTGAGCTGGTATCCATTCTCCACGCATATTACAACAAATACCAGAATGGGCCTGTTAACTGTTATCTTATTCTTAACTTACTTGTATTGTTATTTTGTTGTATTGTGTGTGTGGAAGAAATAAATGGTTTAAATGGTTTTAAATGGTTTATACCATAAGCTTCTAATTTATTAAGTAAAATATCATGGTCGACATAATCAAAAGCCTGGGTCATATCGCAGTAAATGGCACACACAGATATCTTTTTATCTACATTATCCATAACTTTACGTAAGAAATCGAATATAGCCATGTTTATACTTTTGTTTTTTCGGAAACCTTTTTGATAATCTGTAAGAATTTTATTTTTTTCTAAATAATAGTATATTTGTGAGTAAATATATTTTTCAAACACTGGAGAATATCGGAATGAGTGCGATAGGCCTATAACAGCTCATGTTTTGTTTATTGCCTTTTTTGAATAGTGGCTTTACAATAGACATTTTTAGACGATGCGGGTATATTCCGCTAATTATGCTTAAATTAATGATATGACTTAAATGATCACAAATGTGATAGGCTACATATTTTACAATTTTAGTGGCAATCCCATCATGTCCAACACTGGAAGTATTTTTTAAGGATCTGATAATTTGTAATATTTCGTAAGGGGTACTAGGTGCCATAAACATTGACTTAGTTGGTTTGATTATATTCGAAGTAACTTGTCTACCAGAGCCTGGAATTGGTTTTATTTTATCTATGAAAAAGTTGTTAAAGGCGTTAGTAATTTGCTGTTGCCTAGTTATAATTCTACTGTCTGTGTATATGGTAGTAATCATGTCTCTTGGTACATTAATTTTCGATTTATTTATGATTGCCCAAGTAGCTTTGGATTTGTTAGTTGCCGACATTACTCTATGATTATTTTGTGATCGTTGCGTTAAATGAATAATTTTTTTAAATAACTTTGCATACTTTTTGAAGGTAATTTTATTTGCATCATTTCGATTCAGCCTATATTTCCACATAAGCTCTCTCTTTTTTTTACTACATAATTTTATTCCACGCGATAACCACGGTGATTTTACTTTAGATTTAATATTAATTCTTCTTAAAGGAAAACATAAATTATATAATAATGTGAACGTATCGATAAATGAATTGTAGGCTATGTCTGAGTTATCGGTTTCATAAATTTCGGAAAAAGCAATATTACTTAAATATTCTTTAAATTTTTTCATATTTTCTATACTATAGTCACGTCTTTGTATTTGCCAATTGTTGATTATGAATGTTTTCCCACTGGTACTTTTAAAATTTGTGCTGTGTGGTCAGATAAGCCAAAATCAATTACCTGGGATTCGGTTCTCCCTAGATTGTGTGCAAAGTTATCAATACATGTCCCACTTATGAGTCGAGTAGGCTGCTTTAGTTGTAATTTTAAATTATAGCTTAAGAGCAATGATTCTAACTCTAAGAAAATATTATTACGCTTAAGAGAGTCAATGTTAAAATCACCTGCAATCACGATATTTCTACTTATTTTGTTCTTACATATAATTTGTAATATTTTTCCTAGTTGTTCATAGAACACATTTAACGCATTAGTTTTAGGTACTCTATACAGGGTATATCAAGACTGCTACCGAAAACGAAGCCGGGTGGTAGTTTAAGCGACTTCAGAGACAATTCAACAGAAAAAGTTGCCAAAAAAAAGCGTCAATTTTTTTTTTGTTATTTTTTCCTATGGCCATGTTTGGGTGATAAATACATTTTTTTCTAAAATAATAGTTTATACCCTTTTATTTATAAATGCTCTAAGGTATAAAAGAGTTTAAATTATTATTTTAGCAAGAAATATGGATTTACCCCTGAAAAATTACGATATTTAAAAAATCATAAAAAATAATTGTAGCGTTTCTTTGCGAAATTTTTAGTTGCATTGTGTTTGTAGTCCCTAAAACTACCACCCGGCTTCGTTTTCGGTAGCAGTCTTGAGATACCCAGTATATACTTACAATAATCGTTTTATGTTTAATTAAGTCAATTGCACAACATTCGAATATGCCTTGAATAGAGAGTTGCGCAATATCACGAAGTTCATTGTATTGATGTCCTTTTTTAGTGAGTATACATGTTCCTCCTCTTCGACTTGTTTTTCTAGAATAACATGCGGCCAGAGTATAGTTGGGAAGAAACAATAAATGTTCATTGCCCTCAATCATGAAGTGTTCTGATAGACAAACTACATCTATTTCTATTCCTTTATCTGACATCTCTTCTACGCTAATAGTAAGCTCATTACTTTTATTTATTAAGCCTGCGATGTTTTGGTGAAGTATGTATAAATGTTTATTATAGAAAAAACTGTTCGGCTATTTGTGTTTTTTTATATTATCAGTTGAGTAATATTCTTTATCTTCTATGCGATTTTTGTTTGTGTTAATATAATCGACAAGTTCAGCGACATCTTCGAAAATAATTTGCATGCCATGATTATTTAGAGAACCCATATTTTTTTGTACATTTTGTAGTCCCATGTTAGATTCTTGTTAGAGTCAATATAGTAGGCATATTCATAGTTTAATATATCATGGTATAATAGGTTGTTGAAATGTTCAACTCTCCAGTTGTACATTGTTGCATTTTTAACACATTTTTTATAAGTAGGCATACACACAATGACATTTGTGTGCTGAGCCTTTGCAAGTATTTTTCTTATATTAATAATTATATTAGAATAGTCTTTTGTTGTTTTGAAGTCGGTTTCACCAATTAAAATAATACAATAATCTTCTACAGTAAGTTTTTTAACTTTGCTTTCCAAGTTTCTTAACATATTATTTATGCCAGAGTTTGGTGTTAAGTAATGGTATACTTCACAGTTTTGAAACTTTTTGTCTGCAATTAAATGTATTTTATTATATTTATTTTCACTTAAAATACATATTTTTCTCTTCTGTGTTTTTAGATTTTCATTTGTATTTTTCGACTTAAGTATTGTTAATTTTTATTTTTGAACAGTAGCAAAACCAATCATGCATTGCTTTGTAATTCATGATTGGTTTTGCTACTGTTCATGAGCAGTCGTGTCGCTTACCATCAGGCGAACGGCATGCTTGTCTTGCCATACTCGTAAGTAGAAGTACTTAATTAACAGTTAAATATTATTCCATCGCCGGCTTATGTTAAATTAATTTTTAAAGAAAGAAAGGCAATTTATTTATTTTGCAATTTTTCGTTTAGACCGGACTGGTGTCAGGCGACGGTAAAGGTGGGCGACCGCCCGGGGCCTCAGAAACGAAGGAGCGTTACAGCGTTATTTTGGCTGTTATGTTTATATTTTTAATTATTTATATAATATAAGGGCGCGAGTGATATCTCGCTCCGAGGCAATGTCTAAAATAACTCTAATGGGTAAAATAATGGGTAAAATAACTCAACAGTCAGATGCTGAACCCTCAATCCATTTTTAATTACTACGTTATGGACAAAATGTCGATACGACGCGACGCGTAGTAAGTATTAACAAGGATGAGGAATTATAAATTTATAAAGAATAGGTAGATATAATTATATAAAGCTAACAATAACATGAAAGCTTCATTATTTGAGTTAACTAATAGTCTGATATCTTTCGCATTTTACTCAGTCTCCCTAAATCTGACCAATACCTTTTTTTTTCCTCATTCAACATTTTGCAAAGTTGAATTATTTTTAATAATCAAATTTGCTTATCATTAACCTTTAGGAATACTACTATTTTGCCTTACTGCATCGCCATGGGATAAAAATGTAATCATGCTAAAAAGAAACAGGAAAAGAATCCTTCGCTTTTGTAATAACATTTTGATGTCCCCAAAATACTACCAATTTAAATCACAAAAATGCAGCCTATATTAAAACGTCAAAAATCCAGTGATCTCCATTTGTAATAAGGGGTTGGGGTCGGGGGCGGCGCGGGAATTCAATTAAACACATTCTAAGCGGGAACACGTGTGCTGCCCACGGCCACGCTAATCGTTTCCAGCGCAATGCATTTCTACTTCCTGCTGATAGGGAATTTTGAATTATATACATTGCTTACTCCATTACTTTAGAATTGAAGTCACGCTGTTGACAGTCATGACTCAGCATGAATGGACAGGCTCGTCTGGGGCAGTACCATTGTCTGACAGAAAATTGACTTAAAGCGATAGCTTTGCTGTAGCCTTTTGTTCGGTGAGTGAAATTGCCGGTTTGAACAGTCTATAACACTTTCCTCTTCCAATGATTTTTCCTTTCCGCTTTTCTCCCGATTTAATAGACCGGCAACACATCCGTGATCCAAGCGTTACGGATGATCATGGGTGGCAGTGATTACTTACTATCAGGAAGTCTGTTTGTTCGTTTGCCGGACCTATGCAACAAAAAAAACATTATAATGCGTTTAAACAGCGATTGCGCTTGGCGACTGTAACTACTGAAAGCCAGGATCAACAGGGACTCGCAAGAAATCGAATATTGGAACTTAAAGAGTCTCTGGGAAATGGGAATGTCTAGCTAGTTTTCAACCCGCAACATTTTAATCAAATAGTAAAATTATTAGAAGTTAAATAAATAAATAATATTAGTAATTTTTTTATCACGATTATTCCATCATCGCTGACCTTTATTGAGGATATCGAAGATCGGGCGAAATGTAGGAGAATTAGCCAGAAGGCGGACCCTGGCACCGGCCGGGAAAAAACTGGTTGCAGAAGAAGAGATTTTATGATCACTAACAAATAGGCTTTTTTGTTGAAATCAATCAAAAAGTTAAATTCATAGAAGGAGTTGGAAATAAATTATTGTCCACCACCCTGCGTGCAAAGTGGGTGACAAAAAAACAACAGTTAAATAACCTCGCAAAAAGACTTTTCTAGCCTTTTTGGCCGATCAAATCAGATGGCAAATAGATTTTGTGACAGCTTCCGAGACGCAGTTGGTCAAGACGCTGATTGTTAAAGAGGAGTCGCGCGTTCGATCCCCGTTGTTATCAATTTGATCTGGGTGGTACGAATAAAAATTCTATTGTCATTTCTGATACACACGATATAACACTTTTACGTTAATGTGGAATTAGGACTATGTGGTTTTCCTCGTGTATAGTCATGTTTTTTTTGTATTATCTTTATACATATATTTTTAGTGCCTTTGTCACTTTGTGACTATGCCGGTCCCATCATCATTGCTCTACTTCAAACAATATATTAGTTCTTGATAACATAATTTTTCTACAAATATAATATTAAAAATTTATCAACTACTCTATTTACAGCTCTTGGGATAATGTTTGAATCACTTTTTTATAGTTAACTTCCCATCATACTGGGTATCTCAAGACTGCTACCGAAAACGAAGCCGGGTGGTAGGTTTAGTGACTACAAACACAATACAACTAAAAATTTCGCAACGAAACGCGACAATTATTTTTTATGATTTTTTAAATATCGTCATTTTTGAGTGGTAAATCCATAGATTTTGCTAAAATAATAATTTAAACTCTTTTATACCTTAGAGTATTTATAAATAAAAGGGTATCCACTATTATTTTAGGAAAAAAATGTATTGACTACCCAAATATGGCCATAGGAAGAAAATAAGAAAAAAAAACTGTCGCTTTTTTTTGCAACATTTTCTGTTGCATTGTGTCTGAAGTCGCTTAAACTACTACCCGGCTTCGTTTTCGGTAGCACTCTTGATATACCCTGTATATGAACCTACAATACGTGCATTGGTTGGTACCAAAAAAAAGTAACAATACTACCAAAACAACGTTTATTCATATTATCTATTGTGATTTGAAGTGTTAAAAATGAAATGATCACCCGTAATATTATCCCTTGTGCTCGATTAAGTACACGTATGTACAAAGAGTTCTAATGATGTCGTGTCATATTATATTGTGTGAAATATCTATAGCGTCACAACTATTCTCCTTCCCTTTCACACAACAGTATTACAACTACAGGAGAAAGGGACAAAAATCAACCCTCCTATAAGGCACATCCCTAAATCAAGGGTCGTATAATATATTCCCGCGCTTGCGCGAATCAATAATCTACCCTGTACCGCTATACGCATAATCCCCTCGCAACTTCCTTGTCGGATAATTTTTACTGACCATTCCTGGTTCTCTATTAGCAAATATTGTGTTACGCGATACAAAAACAGCAGTGTATATGTAACATTAGATATTGTAGCGCTGGTTTGAATAGTTAGTAGTGGACGTGGTAGGCAGTCGCGCGTGCGCCCTGCATCCTCGGACCAAAGTTTAGACAAGTGTAATACGATCAGTGTAAAGTGCATCCAGTTTTAGTGAAAAAATACATTATATAATAACCAAAGTGAGTTGTCTACGTTATATTACTAAATATCTAGTTAATTTATCTAAAAGCTTTGATGGTTTGTGATTTTCCTACAAGAAGTGATGATACGCAAAAAAGTCAAGTACTAATATAGATTTTTTTTAAATAATGGAATAAACTAATGGAAATAATTTAGATAATGTATTATATTTCCCTTGGAGTATGTTATCGTATTCTTTATCAATTATTATGCGAGCATAAAAAATACAAACGCTTGAAAGCTTAACTTTCTCACATAGTTTTCTTTTCAAACGTATAAAAACCTATTTATATATTAATAATTAGCATAGTGAATTATATAAGAATAATATTTTATAACGTATAGAATTTTACCTGTGTTTTGCGACATAACCAAACCGCGAATTAGGTACATTTGTATAAATTATTTGTTTTACCATAGTTTTATGTTATATCCAGGAGTAGGGACTAGGCATTTTGCCCCACATACGGCATATTAATAAATAAATTAATTAGTTCTTCCGACTTCCCGTCGGGAATTTAAAAATATAAAAATTAAACCAAATCCGTGACAACATTTGTAAATAATAGTGTTATTTCAATGTTACCATTAAATTAATAATATGTTTAAGACAAAATATATTTTTTTTCATTTGCATTTTTAAATTATTTTTTTGTTTACTCATAGTATAAAAGAATGTGTATTTTAAAACGAATACTGAGAATATACCTATAACATATTTATATATGTCATATTTAACGATACAAAAAAAAGTATTTTATAATATGTAAATACAAGTTTATTGTCTCTAAGATCTATAAATAAAAATATTTTCCAAGAAATATAAAGCAATCTTCCAGACGGCAACCTGATGGCATGTAATCACCATCACTCATAAACATCTACCAAGCTTTAGGCGTTGCTGTCCTATATGGAAAAATAAGCTCTATTTTTGGAAATATCTACAGGAAATATAAACATCTATCAGTATATCTCCGATAATACAGCCCTTGTATAGCCATAACACCACTGTAAACTAGACATTTTGTTTCACCGTAATTTCAGAAGACAGAATCTTACAACACTGATATGTTTTATTATGATTATAACATTGTTTAAATTATTTACGCACCTTCCTCATATTATCTCTGCATTACCCTAGTTTCGACTGGTAGATATTAGATAATGCCTCAGGCATTAAGTCCACCTATGCATAATTTGTAGGACACCTGGCAAGACTACTTGTAATATCTTTTACCAGCCTTGCGGAAGAACAGCGCTGATTTTTTTACCAACACATTCTGAGCATGAACCGTGTTATGACAAGCAATACTATATACTCAAGTTAGTTTAAATATGAGTATAACTGTAAACTATTGCTTGACAAATAAACGCTTTCTTTCTTTCTTTAAATTGTCGGGTCTATACAATATCTGTTTAATCCGGCAAATTCGATAGTCCGTCACCGCCATGCAAAAGGTTTGTCGGATAACCAATTGCACTGTATATGCTATCACATTAGTTATATTGGCGAAAAAACCTAAATATGAATCTAACCGAGCTGTGTTGTTGTTTATAATGGTGAAAAAACCTGACATTAAAATCTAACCGACCTGCTTTGTTGTTTAGCATGTCGTGCGGGACAGAATGCCTGTCCCTCGGTCCCCCTCCGGACTCGATCCTGCACATGCCGCCGCCGCCGCTGCCGGCATTCCTGGCGAACGCAGCCAACCTGACGCCTCCATGCCGAGCCTCCAAGTGTCCACCTCTGCCGAACAGTGAGGACAACGCGTTGTTCCCTGGAGTCGAGTATCATGAACTACCGCGACATGGTAAAAATTGTTAACTTTACACCAATTCTTTTTCTTAGTCATGGTTTAGACCGAAGGATTGGAATCCTCGTTTCAACTTCTGTGTCCGAATAGGCATACCTATACCTGGCAGCATCAAGCACTGAGAACACGTTCCGCAAGGCGAGCCTGCCTCAGGTAATCAGAGATGGCCGCCTCCAGCTCCTGGAAGTTGAACTGGTGCGCCAGCCCCAGCATGTCCAGCATAGTGTCCTCGCGCAGTAGCGACTACCCCATGTGACCTGGCAACACGCCTTGCATTAACTTGTTATGGCTGTTCGCAGTGTGCGATTGGATAGGCTACAATACTAATCAAGTAAATGAATTTGCCAGCCCGCATTAGGTCATTGGGGTGAACTATACAGGGTATTTCTAGACTGTTACCGACAACAAACAATGCCGAGTAATAAAGAGTTCAAACACAATGCAACGAAATTTTTAAAAAAAAAAACAACGTTTTTTTCCCATCGTCGTGTCCGCCCAATGGCTAACAAATATTTTTTTTCTAAAATAATAGAGCAATCCCTTTTATTTTAAAGATGGTGGTACACACAAGAGTTTATACTATTATTTTTAGATAAAGCAGTGGATTTATCACCCGTATAAAATAAAATCACAAAGAAAATTGCTATGTTTTCAGTAGCAGTCTAGATGTAGGGTACAGGGTCTGTAGGGCCTAACCCCTCTCAATCGTACACTCGATCGTAGAAGAGGCCCGTGTCGTGCAGTGGAACGTACACCGGGTATATCAAGACTGCTACCGAAAACAAAGCGGGATGGTAATTTTAGTAAATAAATAAATAAATAAATACACCCAACAGTCACATACATAGTCCTGACCCCACACTAAGATCGAGTCTTGTGTCGTGGGTATCAGGAACTACGAGAGACTTTTCGGTCTCACAAACACAATGTAACTAAAAATTTCGGTAAGGAAACGCGACAATTTTTTTCTGTAGGTTTTGGACTTGTCTATTCGCTCTCTCGTCTCAAATCTTACACTTTTATAGCCATTCTCAATAACCTATCTATCTTTAACAAGAGATTTTATTAGATATTTAGATGCATTTTATGTTTCAGTTAACAAAGATAGAGATGTAGAGATGTGGTGCATATTTTTATAAATAGCTAGGTAAGATAAATACAGGGTATATCAAGACTGCTACCGAAAACGAATCCGGGTGGTAGTCTAAGCGACTTCAGACACAATGCAACAGAAAAAGTTGCAAAAAAAAAGCGACAATTTTTTTTTGTTATTTTTTTCCTATGGCCATATTCGGGTGGTAAATACATTTTTTCCTAAAATAATAGTGTATACCCTTTTATTTATAAATACTCTAAGGTATAAAAGAGTTTAAATTATTATTTTAGCAAAAACTATGGATTTACCACCCAAAAATGACGATATTTAAAAAATCATAAAAAATAATTGTCGCGTTTCTATGCGAAATTTTTAATTGCATTGTGTTTGTAGCCACTAAAACTACCACCCGGCTTCGTTTTCGGTAGCAGTCTTGAGATACCCGGTATGTATGTCTATCTTTGTTTAATGAAGCGTATAATTGTACTGATATAGTAATGGTAGCTATTTTAACCTCTTGTTAAAGATAGGTAGGATATAGAGAACGGCCGTTAAATTACAAATATAAACTAATGCTACTCAAACTTATTGTTATGTTTCATCTAGAAATGCACCGTCATTAAATGAGAGAGGGATATTTAAAATAGTCTTTGAAAAGTACATCTAATTCCTTTTGGATTTTTACGCAATGGAGTAAACATAATCAAATGGGATAAATTTGTAAGAAAATAAATGGAAATATATTTTAATAACATACCAATGACGAACGTAAACCGAAAGTACCCGTCCATGTCTACAAGTTTGTATCTATAAAAACGTCAAAAGAGCATTCAGTACTGTGAGCGTATTAATAATAATGATACATGTCACTAATGCGTAATGAGCCCTTTCCGTTTACCCTGGTTGACCATATATCGCAGTGTTCGTTACAGAGCCGGCTACCAACGACGACACCTGGTTCCTTGTGTTGATCACCTGCTGCATCGCGGTGCTGTGTATAGCCGCGCTGCTCGCTCTGTTCCTGCTCAAGTGTAGAGAGTAAGTAGAACAGAAGTCAAGACAAAACGAAGGATAGAAGGAGCTAGTCTAACTTTGGGGATTCAGAGCGTTAATTGATAAATACTTGCCGCTTAAATAACCCTTTATCATCTAACAATGACACACTTTGGAACCTCAGGAATATTCTGAATGTTTTTTGTAACGGGAATGTATACTGTGAACTCTTAACATAAAAGTGTAAAATTTAATTTTACATTACCAGAGCGCGAGGTGGATGCAAGAGCGGCACAGGCAAAGCAGGCGGCTCCAACGCGCTGTACGGGGGCGCAGCCCTGGACTCGCGGGTCCTGTGGGCCGCGCTCACCCCCCGCGGCACCCGGCACTTCGTCGCTGACACCTACCCGCACGACGAAACAGAAGATCACCACTACGAGTGCGTCGAACCTCCTCTATACAAGCTAGGCCCTCCCGAAGATCTCGCAATCACCAGGCATTTTAACGTGGAGTATGAAGATCCAGCACCACTTATTGAAAGCTATACCGATAGGACAGAAGAGTACTTTCGAAATGGAATGGACACGCTCAGAAGGACGAGGCCTTTGGTCTCCTCTCCCACTAGGATCGAACGCCCAAATCTCCCCCCTTTGAACCTGCAACCGAGAACCCTCCGCCGCGCCCCCCATTCCCGCCGGGTCAGTGACGCGAACAACCCAGAAAAATCGGCCATCTGAACCGAAACTGGCGCGGTCTTCTCCGTCGCCGACTCAACCGATATCGATTACGATTGGCAATCGCTCGAGAACTCGAATGTCGATCGTCTCGTTTGAATCCTTGAACTCTTGACGTCATAAAGTGTCTACCGATATTGTGTCATATAACAGTGGAATTTAGAGATGCTTAAAAGACGTCCTTTTTATCTTAGAACGAAGCTTTGCAAGAATCGATGTTCGTGAAACAGGACAGGACTGTCTATAAATATACGATTCATTTTTAATTTTATACTTCATAGGTTCAAAACAATTATGTAGATTAAGTAAATATACCATAGATATGTAGTATTGCCTAATATAACGAACTACTACACTTTTAATTTGTAAACATATTGGTTGTCAAGCCCATAGTTCACCTCACACCTAATTTTATAATTTCTCAAGTTACTGACTTCTCACACTATTTATAAGCTTCGATATATATTATCACATAGTACATAAGCCCTTTATAAGAAACATCAAACCAGGATATAAATAACGTACTTTAATTTTAGCATCAAATGTACTACAAATAGAAAAGACAAATTATGATTCGTAATTTATAGATGATCCTCACCTTCGTATCCCACTTAATGTGTGTAAATAATTTTAAAGCTCAATTATTTTGGTAGCAATGTGCAATGTAAATGCTAAAAAGCATAAGTCTAGTCTTTAGTCTATGAACACTTTTTCTAGTCATTCTTAGCACTATCGTGGTACTTCCCTACCTCTAGATCGATGTCTATTTTACTCAACCAAAAACTGCAAGAATATGCATTTTAAAAATAAATTGATTTTGTACTTATAATAAAATTAGTGTTATTATTTATTTTACTCCTCCTCCTTGCGTCGCGCTCCTCAATAATGAGGGTCGCGACCTTCCTTAGGCATCGTTTTCATACTAACGAACTTTTTCCATCTGGTTCTGTCTACGGCGGTGTGAAGGGCGCTGTGGAGTGTAGAGTCAAGAGTGGTACGGATCTGGTCAGACCAACGCATTGGATTCCGTCCACGAGGTCTTCTCCCGTTTACCTTGCCGGTCACAATCAGCTTTAATTTACTTTACTACCTGCCTAAAATAAAACAAAAAATCTACTGTTTTTGGGCTATTTTATATGTACGCAGACTATGGCTCGAAGGACCACAATTTAAAAGCCTGCGTAATCAATCACACTGGTTTATAAACCCAATCAATCAATCACACTGGTGGTTAGGTCTCTCATATGTGAGAGGCCATCTGTGTAGGTACCACCGCAATGTCTATTTCTCCCGTGAAACAGCAGTGTAAATACACTGTTGTATTTCGGTGAAGGTCATTGTAGTCAGAGTAACTACTGGACATATTGAGACTTAACATCTTATGTCTCAGGATGGCGAGCGCAGTGGAATTTTGCTACTATTTATGAGCGGTCGTATCGCTTACCATCAGTCGAACGGCTTGATCGTCTCGCCATTCAATGCAATAAAAAAAATTGGCAATATTCCTAGATCCATTTCCAGTTAATGAATGTTTCTAGTTCCGTAAAATGACTTGTTTTTTTTTAGTATAGCCCATGTGACTAGAAAGACTCCCGTTTTTATTTCATTTAAATCACGCTAGTAGTTTTTAAGATAGGATAATTTGAGTTTCAACATTATTTAAATATTTTGAGCGGTGCGGTGAGACATGCCTGCGTGTTTTAACTTCATCTGGGCATTTAAATCAGATCATATCACCAAATCAAATCATATGCGGATATAACTTACCTGAAAGTTTGTAGAGAGATGCTGGATTCTGGAACCAAGGTTTTATAGTCAAATAAAGAATATTTAATAATGGCCATCCTACACACCCCGTGAAAATTCGCCCAGATTATTACCGTCTCAAGATTTATTAGGAACTGAACCTGCCGCCATACCATGCCTGGGACAAATTCCAGTGCCAAAAAACTTAACATAGCAAGAACTTACTCAACCTGGGATTTGAACCTAGATCGAAGGTCCATACATAAATGATGCTAAGTTACACCACAACGGCTATAAGAGAACGGCTGATACTATTTATTTTTATTACAAATGCCAATATCCTAAAAAATCAATATTAATAATTTATAATGGCACCGCGCGGTTGCCGGTTAAAACTGGTTAATACAATAGTTAAAACACAAAATGATATTAAAGTATGTCAGATAAAAAGTATTTTTAATCCATTTTGGAAATACATTTCTCAACGAAACCCAACGAAACCGGGTCGATTTCACAGATTGAATTAAAATTACACTTTTTGTGAATTTTCTGAAAAAGCACGTTTATTTTATTTTTATTGGAACAAATCTGCTCTAAGGGGTTAAAGTAAGGTACATTACATAAAATATCGATGCCATTTTAATGAGAACTATGAAAAAATCGAAGAATGTATCACACCAATGAGTGCCGTTGCTACACTAATGAAACACCTATAATATTAATGAGATTACTTGACCACTAATGATCACAGTATTGAATATTAGAAATATTAGCAAAGCAAATACCGATTTTAAAATTAATAAAGTAGGTATCTTATTACATGAATAAAAAAAAACAATGAAACACATATCGAATAAATATATTTAATATCAAAACAATCATAACTAAGAAATTATTCAGTAGTTTCATAATCTTAGGAACTTGGATATAAAAAAATACTCTTTTGGCTTTAGCGCAATAATAACACCTAATCATATTTTTCAATCAATGTTTTCTCTTCTTCTGCGTTGATCATATTAACTTGCGGAATAATTATTTCGGTCATGTTTTTATTGTTTATTTTTTTTTCTCAAGATAACGTTTGGAACTTTCTTTCCATTTTTGTCTTGGTAATTTTTGCTCTTTCGGAGACATTGGTTGATACTCTTCACTTTTTTATTTTCATTCCTTTTAATATAGGTTTCCCTTTTTTAGCTTTCTCAATGGCATATTTTCAGGGTCTTTTTTAATTATTTATATTTTTCTGTTCTAGCTACTTTTCTTTTCTCTAATACATTTTCACTCGTCTTAATTTTCTTAATATTCGGCATAGTATTTCTAAAATAAGAAATCAATGCAATAAATAAATTACTCAACCAAATTCAATATTAATTTATCTTCAGTAATTTTACCCAATTAGTTACATATTAAAAAAATAACATGACATATGTATAAACTGGCTCCTTTTTTTTTAATCCTTTTCCCCGTTTGTTGGGAAGGCAAAGAGTTCTTCCCAAACAGTAAACTGACTTCATTCTCCAGTATATATACTTTTTATGTACACCTTATCTCTGGATCAGCAAGTAAATAAGTGTATTAGTAACTTATACATAAAAATATGTCATTAGTGTTACATACAATCTCAGTTGTGTGACTTTAAAATCAACACTAATGATAGCAAAACAAATGATATTTGACAGAATTTTTAAATTTACGCGTCGTGGTATGTTCTAGACGCCAATCAAATATATTTGAATTAAAGATGTTGTAGTAAGTATTTCAATGCACGGTGTGTGAAAAATTGAATATCAATACCTTTTGTTACTGCTACTGAAACACGAATGAGGCTAATTTTGGCCACAGCACTGAAATCGGTCTAGATTTGGATTTCTTCAAAAAATTACGAAGTGCACATTCGGTACGTTTAATCATCCACGTGTAACTGAAGAGGCCCCACCAGTTGCCATGAGACGGGGGGTGTGAGTAGAACAGATGAAGTTTTGTAACAGTTATACTTTACGCGACACTAATGATGGAAAATCGATATCAATAATTGAAATCCTCAGAAAACAATGTTACGCATTGTTTTATTGAACAATGTGAGTAATTGTCGAATTATCATACATCAACTTGATATACAATTTAATAAATATGTAATTTCTACGAGTAGTTTATTTTTTATACGAGTTTATTTCAAAGTAGACGAAAAGTGAGTGGTTTTAATGTATGGGAGTCAAAACTGAAATATTTATTTTTTAAGTAATGGCACGTTTATTATAGTTAATATGTTGTGGCACATAAAAAGGTGGATGTAATAATAATTATTTAAATAAATCGATAAACAAATATATTAAATTTCGAAATAATTATTAATTACACAGAACACCATTTTCATCCCGATATGAAATCGACCCAACCACCACAGACGACTAAAAATACAGACGGCCAACTCCATACAAAATTTTTAACACGTTATGAAAACTCACACATCGAAACCAAACATGCTTTTCTACATATATAATTCATTCTATCTTCATCGGATCTTTCTTTCATTTCATTGATAATTTTGTCACTGACCAATAGTATAAAAGAATTTTGTTCATCGTATTTGAGCCATCTCATTCGTACGTTATACGTATATATATTTAGATGCGTTTCCGACCAGGGCTGGAAATCGGTACTTTACCGAAATTACCGATTTTGAAATATTTAGGGATGTACGTTATACTTTCAGCATACCGATTTTATTTGGGTTTCATGCTTATATTTTCAAATTTATGGATTTAAAATAACAAATAAAACCAAGTTAAAATTCTAAACCTTTACTCAACAATATATTCTTTGATTTATTTTTATATTACAACACTTTTATTTTAACATTTTTATCCTAATGAATATTATAACCTACAATACTTTTTTATACATCTTCAGATTAATTTAAACATTTTCAATTTGTTAATATCGCTTAATTTTATCTCTTAAAATTCTCTTAATTTTAGGACCAATAAAACAATGCCAAATGTAAGAACATGACTACAGAATTGAAATATGCATTAACAAATAAAAATTTTAAAGGAAACATTAATTGTTGCAAACTATATTTTACAATACCATGAAGCAGCACAAGTTTGCTTTGATTGTAAATTTTATCTAAGAGACAATTAACATAAAGTAAATAACAAACAAAACGATTTAGCTTACTTTTGGAGAAATTGAAAAGCAAAAACAAGACATACATAATTAAAATAAGCTATCAATTAACAAATAATTATTTAAGTCATTGAAAACATTAAATGCATCATGCATTACTAAATACTAAAAATTTTTTGATTCATTATTATAATATATTAAAGGAATAGGCAAAACATATGTTTGAATATAGTCATTTTAAAGAATGTTAATGCTATTACTATTATAGTATGCACAATATAGGTCTATAATATACTTTTATAAACTACTGCATTGCGCTGGATTTGAAAATATAACCAAAATTTTTAGCAAATGCATTTTTATGAGAATCTTAATTATATCAAGAAGTATAAATATTATAAACAGATTATTAATGAACATAATTACTTCTGTTGTGATTTAATCTTCACCAATATTAACATATAAGTCTACAGTGTAGTGATCCTGCAGACGCAGTAGAGACTTTCTTTGTGCTTCCAATGATGAACCCATTTGCCTGCGAATTGCTTGGACTGGAAATTTGACCTGAGTCTAGCCTAGAAATTATAAAACAATTAATAAAGGAATAAATACTATAAGGGCTCAATCTGTTGAAGTTGACTGCCTCCTGACTTTACATACATATAACCATAAAACATTGGATAGTTATAAATGAATATGTTATGAACTTGGAAATACCTATACCAAAAAATGGCTTTAATCTTATACTGTACTGTGCTGGGACGACTCATTTACTTTTCACTGCAGAGCACAAGCCTCCTATACAGTCGAAAGTACGAATGAAAGGAGTAAGGCTACATAATTCATCAACTCGACACTAACAAAAAGTTAACCTTATCATATCGCACACTTAGAACATAAATGACATTATACAAAATTTAGCGAAATCGAGTTAGAGTGACATCTGAAATCTAGAGATAAAACTACGTAATCTGTAAAAACCCTTTTTTTAATAGTTATCATAGATTTTGCTAGATGGCACCACGTGTCACTTCTTACTTCGAGGTTATGCGCTTGTTCATTATGGAAAAAGTGACACTAAGCCAGTTCGCGCCCAGTCATCGGCGACTACAGAGCATAGGGTAAGTGAAAAAATGACTTTATTCGTTTAGTGTCGGTTATTTCGTAACAAACCATGTAAATTTTGAATATTTTTAAATGTAAAAGTGGCATATTTCGTATAGTGCCGCTTATTACGTAAGATAATCAAGAAAATTTATATAGGTTATGTTAATAAAACGACACTATTCGTTTAGTGCATCGATATCAATGTTACACTAGATAAGACGTTCTTTGTAACAAACGTGTCCCACCCAAGTGCGGTGCATGCACCGCACACGAATCAGTCTGCCGCGTGACAGCCGCGCAATAGTACGCCTCTTTGTTTATATTTATAAGTAATTTATTTTGACTTTTCCCCGTCAAACCGTCAGCGAGATTTTCTGAAGTTACAATATAATTAAAGAATACAACGTAAGTGATATAATATTGCAGAATAATGCCGATAATACAGATCTTTTATTTATTAATGGATTAAATATATTTTAGAACTCGTTAAAATACAAGGTGAGCTCCTTAATCGTATATCTCATTTCCGCGCATAAAAATTGCCCGTCGAGTGAGAGAGACGAACTATATAAGATATAGATTATTCAAGGGACATTCATATCAGAGGACCAAATAGGCATAAGCTATTCGAATACATTACAAATACAAATATGTTGGACGAATGTAGTTGCAAATTGATTTCAGTATTTTATTTTAATCATATGTTGTTAATTAATAACTCAAAATATGTGTGTTGTATGTATATTTTGAAACAGTGGATAGTATTTAGACCCCATTTCTTAATATGAATTACTTAATTGACTATTCGAACCCATTGTTATTGAAGACTAATATCATTTAAAATTGTTTTATATTCTTCCGCGTCGGTTACGAAAAAAGGAGATCTCTATTTGTCCAGAATTATTGGAATGGATATAAGTGGCTACCATGAGAACATACCTATATTTGTTCAATTCATTTTCGATACGAAGATTTCAGATATTCCAAATGCGGTAGTCATTTTTGTAAACTGCTGGTGTAACATTCCTTTTGTCTATTAGTCTAGAAAAAAGTTTATCAGCTTGTTAAAAATTCATAAAAGTGATTATATGAAATGTCAGACTGATTGTAAACTGATTGACTGCTTGACAGACTTGTACACTTGTGAGAGTATTTAATTTCATTTACATCATTTCCATGAATTATTCCCGTAAATAAAAAAAAAACATTACAAATATATTATTGCTATGACGGTATTTATACTTAGGCAGCATCTTGGGCAAACCTATTATTGACATGAACTGTCTTGTCTGTCTAATAATCTTTGATCATAATTTGTAATATTCAAGTAAACGTACTAGATGTCGCTACTGAGCTTTTGACAAATATGGGACAAATAGTTTCTATGACGCGCCTAGTCTATCGGTAGAATATAAGTCAATGGTTTAGTGCCTTTTATGTGGTAACTTTTCGTGATATATTTGAGAATTATTTAATGAATAAGTGACGTATTTCGTATAGTGTCGTTTATTACATAAAATAATCGACAAAATTATTTGAAGGTTAATCCATAAACGACACTATTCGTTTAATGCCATTTATGATGTTAAAATCTTTAGATTATTTTTTATAGTGTTAGTCTAAAATACGTTAAGAGTAATAATTATATTTTGTGAAACAAAAAATACTTTAAGAGTAATAATTATATTTTGTTGACTAGCTATTTTTTCAAGCAACTCTCCAGATAATTTATTGGTTATTTACAAAACTAAGACCTAAGTTTTATGTCTTATTTGTTTAAGGTACCTTGTTCATTGAAATCACTATGGAATCATACAGAAACAGAGGAAAAAAAATATTACAACTGGCTATTCAAAACTATAATAACGAAAAAGCAGAAAATCCAATTTCTACACCTTACAATGAACAGAGTTCCATCTCAATTGCATCTGAAATGTCTTTAGATTCAAGTTTTATGAACCCTCAACCGTCAACGAGCAACTGTACTAACATATTAGCTATAGGAAGAAGCGACAATGAAGATGGAGATTTCTCTCCAGCTTTAGATGATGATAAGCCGTACGCACCATTACCACCATCTAAAAGAAAACGCCATAGGGCTAACTCTAGCTCATCATCGTCTAGTTCGTCCTCAAATGCCCCAGCTGCATCACTTTGTTCTTCTTCTAAAACAAAAACAATAACAAGGAAACGCAGTAACTCTAACTCTAGTTCAACGTCGTCGTCCTCTTCATCGTCATCTTCGTCTTCATCCTCCTCGAGCACGTCATCCTCTTTGTCTTCCGACGTTAATATGAATGCAAAAGCTACAGTCAAGCCATCTATCTCTGAAGAAATCACTTCCGGTATATTAAATGAAAACATGCTAGTTTCTATAAACCATTTACAAGGTGTTGGCGAGCAAGCTCAAATGGTCGATGTTAATTTTGATGAAAATATTGTCAGCTACCAGTCGAGAATATAGCAGGCTGCAAATAACTTGGATCAAAATAATGAAAACGCTCTTATTACTGTTCCAAATTCAGTTAATAGACCGAAGAAGAGAAAGAAGATGGAGAGAAAAAGCATGTTGGCAAAAAAATTAAGAGATTCTGGTAAAGAATATGTTTCTACTTCAAGAACAGAAAAGGTTTTTCCCGCTAAAATACTCAAACAAACTTGTGGACTTGGCTGTAGGTTGAAATGTCCAGAGAGGGTATCCGAAGAATATAGACGAAAACTGTTCGAAAGTTACTGGGAAATGGCGTCAATTGAGAGACAAAGAGAATACATTGCTCGTAATATTAACAATATAACTCCTAAGTACCAATACAAAAAAATGTATTCAAACAGAATGCCTAAAAATGCATTCCATTTTGAAATCAATGGTAACAAAACTAGAGTCTGTAAAAATTTCTTTAAAAATACTTTGGATATTACTGACAGATGCATCAGAACTGTTCTGCAGAAGAAATGCGAAGTAACTGGTGTAATAGAAGGAGAAAAAAGAGGAAAACATAATAAGCATAAAAAATTGGCAGATTGTTTAATTGATAGAGTAAAGAGTCATATAAATAGCATTCCACGTATCGAAAGTCACTATCTACGTCAACAAACTTCCAGAGAGTTCATAGATGGAGGAAAGACCTTAATAGACCTATACAGAGACTACAAAAGGGATTGTGAAACGAATGGGCAACCCTGGGTCCTGGAGTATGCTTATCGCAAAGTTTTCAATGAACATTTCAACATTAGTTTTTTTATACCGAAGAAAGACCAATGTGAACAATGCACAATTTATAATTTGGCTGTAGGTCTTGAAAAGGAAAATTTGAAAGAAGATTATGAGAGACATTTAAAAGAGAAAGAAGAAAGCAGGAAAGAAAAAGCGAATGATAAAGAAAAACCGTCGGTTATTGTTGCATGCTACGACTTACAGGCTGTGATGACAGTTCCAAGAGGAGACCTATCTACGTTTTACTACAAGTCAAAAATAAATTGTTTAAACTTTACCATCTCAGAATTGAAATCAGACCAAACCGAATGCTTCTTTTGGGATGAATCTCAAGCAAGTCGTGGAGCTAACGAAATAGGAAGCTGTGTTTTGAAATATTTGCAAAAGAAATCAGCAGTTGCTAGTGATGATCTTGATATAGTATTTTATTCTGATAACTGCTGTGGCCAACAGAAGAATCAATTCATTATTGGCATGTACATTTACGCAGTAACAAATTTAAAAATTCGATCGATAACTCACAAGTTTCTTATAAGAGGGCACACACAAAACGAAGGAGATTCCGTACATTCAACTATAGAAAAAGAAATTAAAAAAAACACTAAAATCTGGACCAATCTATGTCCCTTCCCAATACGTATGTGCCATAAGAAATGCAAAGAAACGAGGAAAACCATACACTGTAAACGAAATGGGATACCGTGATTTTATAGACATAAAACAGCTACCTGTCCCAAAATTGAACAGAAGTGTAGGGGGTCTAGCTGTAAAGTTATCAGACATTAAAGTTATAAAAATTGAGAAAAATACTAGCAATGAAATCAAAATATTCTACAAAACGTCGTATTTTCATGACTTTGAAGAGATTAATGTGGCCAAACGAACAAGAAGCAACCTACCAGTACAACATGGATTTCAAGCACTTAAGCCCTTGTATGCAACCAAATTAAAAGTATCCGATAGGAAAATAAACGACATTAGGAGTCTTATAGATGCTGGCTTAATTCCTAATTACTACAGTTCCTACTATGATAGCATTTTAAACTAATTTTTAAGTATTATTGATCTCTTAGTTAACTCATTTTTAATTACGTTAAGATTGTGATATTAAAAGCAAAGAAAAGACTAAAATACCTTAAAATTTTTGAATAGGTTTCCGTATCATACTAAATTTATAATTGTGTTTTTTTTTAATAATGACGTGACAAGTTATACAGAGTTTTTCTAAAAGATTTTGTAAGTTTATTTAAAATAAGCAATTTTGTAAGTTTTATTATTGTTAGAAGGATTGATTTTGTTACCTATTTTCTTATATTTTATGTGACAGACAATTATTATGTTGCCTGTTCATTAAGAAAGTTTTGAAAAGATTTTTGTTTTCTTACAAGTTTTAAAAATGTTAATTTAAAATTTTATTACTAGTTTCTGTATTAGTTTTAGAATGACTGTATTGTGATATTTAATTTCTTATAATAATAATTTCATGTGCCTTAATTAATAATTAAGAGTTTTTTAAAAGAGTTTGTAAGGTTTGTTTTTATTTTGTAAGTTGATGAAAAATTAACGATTTTGTAACTTTTATGGTAGAAGTCAAAGCCAAATATATTTTATTATTATTCTTATATTAAATTTGTTTTATTTACGGCTATTATTAAAAAGTATAGACGATTAATTCAAGTTTTTTTACTGTCACTAAAGAACAAATACTTAATTATTTAAAAACAAAAATGGCACTATGCCGAACTTTTTTTTAATATTAATACTTTGCCGTATCTAACTATTATATTAAAAATAATCTAGCAGATTCCGTTAGAGTAGAGACTAAACTAGTATATTAGATAACAATAAAATATTTATTTGAATTTACGGGACTGATACAACAGTTATTAAAATACAAAAAACTTTAAATCGCTCTACTGAAAAATCGTGTTTTTCACTTAGTGTCATTTATGTTCTCGGGGTGCGATATGTTCAGAGATCTAATAAATCTGTATTTTAATGGGTATTTATTTCAACTATTTCAACTTGTTGTTATTTCTTATATTCCTGTAGCAGATTAAAATAGAAATAGGGTCACAGCGGAATAACATATTATTATATTTACCTTAATTATGTCAGATGAGGTTAGATTTATGTTTTTCAATAATTTGGTATTTCTTGCTCCGCCAACGTAGCTGTTCACTTATTAAAGTGTTTGTATATTTTGTTTGTGAAGGCTGCACATATATTTCTATGTTTTTTTCGTTTGTGCACTCGGGAACAAAACACATAACTAAAATTAATAATTATCACGTAAATCACAAGTCTTTAGATACGAGTTACACAAACAAAACTATATCATGTTTGTACTGCTAAATATATACGTTACTGATTACAAAACAGATGAATAACATGCAATTAAAAATAAAATAAGCAAATCCAAACTGAACAACAATCGACTGTTGAAAAATATGGCAGCAATATGGCGGCGACAGCGCACGCCGGCACACGCACACATTCATAAAAGTGGCGGAGCGTGAAAGAGATGGGGCGAAAACGGCATATGAGAAAGCGAGATAGAAATTTGCGACACTTTTTAAGCCTGAGTTAAACCGGCCTGCCAACCACATCAAATTTGACGTTTGACTGTCAAACACTGCCAAATAGCAATGTGCAATTCGTTCAATTTTTAAGATCCGGATCAATACTGATCCAACTATGAAATGAACCGGTTCAAATGACTCGATCAATCGAACGACTGGTTCCGTTTAAGTCATTGATATAAATGAATAGGCCCTTAGTAGAAGTATAAGTAGGTAAACACGTTTTAAAGTTCATATTACCTATTATTTTACACAAAAATATCACTTTTACAACTGAAACACGTGAAAAACAATTTTACAACAAACGTAATAGGCAAAATATTAGGACAATGGGATACTAATTACGAAAAACGAACAAAAAGGAGTTATTACTTGATGACAATATTTTCAAACGCAATTCGCAAGTAATCATAAATCAAGACGTAACTAACTTCAACTCACTCAAAAAGACAAAACTATAAAATTGTAACGCAAAATAAACTTTAAAGCCTACTCAAAGCATATATTAACCTTGTCATTTACATTCTGACGATTTAGTGTCTGTATTCGTCTCTAAAACCGATGGTATCCGAACGTTTGTTTGGCTTGATTCGGCTCGACTCGGGTCGGGTCGCACTTCACAGTAGACCTGAGTCGATCGATCATTCGTCGTGACCCGGGTCGATCATGACCCACTCGTATGGTGATCGAGTTAAAATGATTCGATCATTTCAATCATGTGTGTCGCAACTCGCAATTTGTTTGTATGCCCAAAAACGGGTACTTACTGAACAGTTGATGGCTAGATTAATGATATTGATAACAATACTATTCATTTTCTTATTGCTTTACTTAAAACTTACCTATTTTTTTTAATTTCATGTAAGCATGATAATAAATATTATTAACTTTTTACTTATAACATGAGCATGTCATTTACTATACATACGTCGTTGTGCGATCGAATGCACAACTCGATTGTTTGTCTGGCAAGCAATTAGTTACTGTACGTGTATTGAAATAGAGTCCAAATTGGTTTATTTTGTCACTTGATAATCGGATGAAATAAGATCGAATCTTTTCTAGAACCATGATTCGATTACTCGTGTTTAAGTTGCGATCGAATCATAAAGATTCGGTCAATCACGATCGACACAGGTCTACTTCACAGGACGTTAACGGCTCGCGAACCGTTGTTCACGGGTTTTGGTTCTCAGCTCTCGGCTCTCGGTTTTCGGTTCTCGGTTCGTTTGAACCGACGCGATTCTCCTATCGCGATCGATCGAATGAACGAGTTTTATTGTACATAAAGATCGAATCGATCGCGTGGTTCTTGCGAGCTTGTTTATTTGACCCGTTCAATCGCGAACGACCCATATCTACTGTCAAATCAATTGACAAATTTTGACGTGACGCCTCGCGTTATTTGCGAATAAATATGCGATGATATTTTAAAATAATCAATTAATTAGCTAAATATTAAGTTTCAGCTGTAGTAAGATATAATCAGAGGACAAAATGAGTGACGACGTGATAAAGCATTCGGTACACACGCTGGTGTTCCGCTCTTTAAAGAGGTCCCACGACATGTTTCTATCCAATCAAGGATTATTACCGCCAATTGATGAACAAGCGTGAGTATGATAGGCTTATATTGTTAACAACACCTCTGACTTTTCGGAGTCATGTGTGTATTGATAGTCAATCACCACGCACTAAAACGGTGAAGGAAAACATCGTGAGGAAACCTGCATACCATAGCGATTTATAAAAATTCTATGGTATGTAAGTCCGCCAACCCGCACTAGGCCAGCGTGGTGGACTATATGGCCTAACCACTCTCAATCGTACTTTCGATTGTAGAGGACGCCCGTGCCCTGCAGTGGGACGCATATGGGCTGATACAGATATTGTTAACAATAGTCATGAGACTCTGTTCAACTATTCAACGAATGTATTTTCTATGGATTCTTACTAGTTACCGATGATGTCAAGCTCTGTTCAAATCTTAGCTTCAAACACCGTCAAATTAGTAGTTAGGTTGTGATAAATTGGCTTTGCAGACTTAGTATAAGATGATTTCGATTAAAACACCAGACCAGTTCTGCACTATATTATTACAGCTTATAATAAGTATGATAACCTTAAAAAATACTCATTTATGAGAACAATTCCAATGTGTGAAACATTTTAACGTCCCCACCGAATAATATAACGCATGTCTGTTAGTTAAATAAAACTACCTCATATATTATAATACCTCATATATTATACTCATGCTATATAGAGCAGACTTATCAAAACAAATATGCATAAACTACAACCACATAAATATCTTATTTTGCTTTATTTAATTCATAATTATTTATGACTTTATTATATTCTTTATGACTGCCTTGGTGTCATAGTTGCAGTATGGTATGGTAACAACGTTAAAGTCTTAAGTTTGAATCCCGTCAGGGTCAGGCATAGTGATATTGGATTTTTCTATTCATTATCAGCCCAGAGTCAAGAATTTATGCCCAATATGGCAATAGGCTCGCCTCCAATCACATAGTGGAACGGAACATACAAGGCAAATGTGGGTGTCCTGGCAACTCTGCTTACCCCTTCTGAGTTAAAATGCATGAGTTTATGTATGTTTGTATGTAATTCTTTATGATGATATGCTCATGGTTATAATAAAAAATCACATTTACCTATAATTTTTAGTGAAAAAATCCTCAAGTCTGTAAAGGCACGAGACAGCTATGGACAAGTAATGGATGCAGTACAAAAAGCTCAAGTGGTCAAGCACCATGATCCAATGATCATGGCTGAAGTTCCACATGATACAGGTATAAACATTGGTATTGTAGTAACATACTACATTTATATTATAGATGTAAAAAGGGTGTCAGCTGCCATTGATAATTAATATAACAATGCAAAATTGTTACTTCATTATAAAATATAGTCTATCTAATTCAGGAGCTCTTAACTTTTTACTTATGAGGTACCATTTGACAACCCGCACTAGGGCCAACCCGCACTAGGCCAGCGTGGTGGACTATATGGCCTAACCACTCTCAATCGTATTCTTGATTGTAGAGGAGGCCCGTGCCCTGCAGTGGGACGTATATGGGCTGATACAGACTATCTAGCCATTGAACACCCAGTTAGTTGACTGGTTTGGTAGTATGTTAATACAGTACAGTAATACCCTGGACTTACTCGATAAGTAATATAGTGATAGCCGTGTATGTTAAATTGTAAGTTGGGGTTCAACTTTGTAACTTCAAAGAAAGTGTCTTTCATTTCTTTTTAGGTTCAAATGACTCGTTATTTGCTCTTTTGGATGACATAATTAAATAGAAATCAACAATATGTACTGCTTACGTAAAAAAATCCAAGTGGAATACATTCGAATTTGTAGTAAACAAACACTGGCAGGACAAAGTCGGAAAGCCGATGTGCGAGAAAAACCGCGTAACCCCGAATTTACGTAAAACGGGGTAGCTTAAGTCGGGGTATTGCTTTACTGAAATGTAAATAAGTAAAGGGTTTTCTATTTATCCATGAATAAAACATGCATAAAATTATTTTATGCCTTAGGATGACTCCACAGACAATTTAGGATGCTTCCAGAGACCACTGGTTATGAACCACTGATTTAATTGAATCATGCCTTAAAAATAATCTAATGATTGTTTCCCTATACTGTGACTGAGGATCGGCGTTCTTTCAAACATCAATATAACTATGTATATCTGAAAATTATTAATGATACAGAAATAACTGATCACAAAGTTTTTTGTTCATAGAAATTGCAGAATCGGCAGCTCTAGGCTCCGAGACAGCCATCGTACCATTTACGGGCCCAACGCCTCCGCCTACCCCAGCGCCACCTTCAGGCGCTCTCACGATGCCACGCAAGCCTCCATCCATGCCCAAACCTAAGTGGCACGCGCCATGGAAGCTGTGCCGAGTGATCTCTGGACATTTGGGCTGGGTGCGATGTGTGGCTGTTGAACCCGGCAATGAATGGTTTGCAACAGGTATATGTTAATTATTGGAGGTAGTCTCATTATGTTATAAAGTTCAGAAAAAACAAATATATTACAAGTGACTCTAGTATATTAATTTCCCCTGTCTATAATTTATAGGTGCCGCTGACAGAGTAATTAAGATTTGGGATTTAGCAAGTGGTAAACTGAAAGTTTCTCTTACTGGTCATGTGAGCACAGTTAGGGGTAAGTAGAATTGAATTGAGACTGCGTTAAGAGCGTTTATACCTTCCGCGCGCATTTTGGCTTAAAAACAGGATTTTTCAAACGAGTTAATAGCCACCAATAAACAATTTAAAGGAAAAATAATTAGTACTAATTTTAGAAAAGGTTGTTATCTAGAGATTTTGGTGGAGAACATTATAGATTGATAGATAATTTGTGAATACTATCAGGATTACTGAACACAGGTTTCGTTATTTAGGCTTCGAATGGCAATTTAGAAGCTTAAGATATCCAAAATCACTAAATATAAGATGAAATAAAAATATCTTCAGACTAATAAGACCCTTATGGATGGATTTTGCTGAGAAAAATAATCTTTTTGTGTTTAGTTTCTGAAAAATAAAAATTTACACAATGCGATATTATTCGGAAACTCTCGTCAGGAACATATTTTTTTTCACCAACTTATCGTACATAATTTTTGATAGTAATTGCATATTATAATAGAAGAACATCTTATCAATAAATTACCATTTATATATTTCAACAAAATTAGTTTTCATGTTTTCTACAATCATCATCATCAGCCTAAACTGTTGTCCACTGCTGGACATAGGCCTCCTCCAAATTGCGCCATTTTACCCTGTCTTCGGCTTGTCGCATCCAGCATCTGCCAGCGACCTTTCGCAAATCGTCACTCCACCTAGCCGGTGGGCGTCCTACACTACGCTTGCCAAGTTCCACTTTTGTACAAATCGAGAAATTGTACATTTATTGCCTAGCGTTTCTTATAGCTGATATTAAGCTGGAAATGCATTACTCTGATAGTTTTAATGTTTGAGGTGCGAATTTCAATATGTAAATGAAAGTTTACAGTGTATTTAATTAGAAAAACGACATTAAAGTTTGGATTTGGTAACTTTTGATTGTAAGTGTTGGATTTGACTACTTATGAAAACAAATGAATTGGATTTGTATATTTTTGAAAATAAGTGTTCGGATTTGACCATATAGGGTTGCCACTTGCAATTTCAATGAAAAACCCGAAAGAGATTCCATTATTGTGCGTCCTTTTTCAGGAAAAATTAAGAACATTATTATAAATTACATATTATGTTGATTTTTTAAAAGATTGAATATCAATTTGTCATTAAATATTCAATGAAAGCTTGCTGTAAACTCCGGGGCAGCTATACCCATTTCGATGATGACATTTTGATGATAACAAAGGCATTTCGAGAAAGGACATAGGATATGTTTTATCTTTAACTAGCGGGCCGGTTCCAATCCACCCAAGTTCATATATTTTTTGAGTCTGAAATCCAATTCACATCAGAAACTTATCATTTCGGGTACTAACTTTCTCGACGAGAAAGCCGTCTACTATACAGCTTTTCCCACCCCATCTCGTTATATCCTGTCTTTATGATTTCGCATAACAAAACTCTTTCCAATTGACAGAAGGTGTTTATCAGTTATCTTTATTGTGATCTGTTTTAAAGATCCGTTTCATCATAGATTTTAAATAAAAAAATGCGTTAAATCTAAAAAAAATAGATAAACTCACATGAGACTGCTAGCGACACACTAGCGAACGTGCAGCGCGAGCTTTCGTCATCGTGAAATTTTAGTTGTATTAAAAAAGATGACATATTTATTTAATACTAAATTGGGTATTTATATGGGTATAAAAGGATTTTAGGCAAGTATGGAGACGATAAAGTGAATGAGAATGGAGAGAAAATATTAGAATTGTGTTTAGAGCGGAATCTAATAGTAACGAACACAATATTTGGCCACAAAAAATATTTATACGTGGCAAAGACAATCAGATAGAAGTATGATAGACTTAATAATTGTTGATGAACGACTAGTCAGGAAAGTAGTAGACACCAGAGTATACCGTGGGATAAATGTCGGCACTGACCATTTTCTTGTTGTTAGTAGAATAATAATAATAATAATAAATACACCCAACAGTCACATACATAGTCCTGACCCCACACTAAGACCGAGTCTTGTGTCGTGGGTATCAGGAACTACGAGAGACTTTTCGGTCTCACAAACACCCAGACCCGGAAAAAATATTTGTGGGCCGCACAAACATTTCTCGGTGCGGGGATCGAACCCGCGGCCTCTCGTTTCACAGGCGGCGTCTAACCAACTGCGCTACGGAGGCTGTCAAATAACATGTCAAGAATAACAGGACTATTCAAGAAATGGCGACACTATCCCCAGGTAAATACACCGGGCTTGGCAAGAATAAAAGTGGAGAGACTGGAAGAAAAGGATGTAAGAGTTATGTACGAGAAAAAACTGAGTGAAAGGTTTACGAAACTGTTGGAGTGTGAGATCGAAGAGATAGAAGAAACTTGGACAGATATGAAAAATGACATTGTAGAAGCGGCGGAAGTAGGTGGTGTAAATAAGAAAAGTAATGCTAAAAATCCAAGAAATGAATGGTGGTATGATGAGGTAAAACGTGTAGTAGGTGAAAAGCGTAAAGCTTAGATGGATTTCTTATCTGCAAAAGCGAGCAGTAGGTTACGAAATGTGAAAGGCAATGAGAACGCTGCAAGGATAGAATATAACAGGCTTAAAAAGGTTGTGAAAGAAGTCGTAAGAAGAAAGAAAGAGAAATATAAGGACAAGTATGATAGAAGATTTTCTGCAAATTTTCGGTCCAATGTCAAACTATTTTGGCACACGGTCCGGAAAGCTAAAGGAAAAGCGAGAGAATCGTTAGTAGGAATAATAAGAGATAGGAATGGAAATATCAATTGAAAGAATGGAAGAACTACTTTGACAGTGTATTTGAGTGTAAAGAGGATTTTGAAGATTTCAATAGGATTTCCCACGAAGAGTCTGAGAGCGAAAGTGATATTAGTATGGATATATGGATGGATGATGTATGTCATGCGATGAAGCATATGAAAGTAGGAAAGGCTGCAGGATATGATAGGATATCTGCTGAAATGCTGAAAGGAGGAGGAGATATAGTTTCCATTTTGCTGTGCCGTTTGTTTGATAAGTGCTGGTGGGACAGCCGAGTTCCAAAAGATTGGTGTAAGGCTGTTATTGTGCCACTTTATAAAGGAAAAGGGTCTCAGCATGAGTGTAAGAACTATCGGGAAATCAGCCTCCTCAGCGTAGTAGGTAAATTGTATGCAAGAATATTGATTGAAAAGAGTGATGCGTGTAACTTATGATAAAATTTGGCACGTGCAAGCGGGATTTCAAAAAGGACGAGAATGCGTGGATCAAGTCTTTTCTTTACGGTGCATAGCAGAGAAGGCCTTTAAAAAGCATCAAAAGGTTTTCTGCGCCTTTATTGACCTAGAAAAGGCTTACGATCGAGTGGTGAGGGATGATTTATGGTCGACACTATCTACATATGGGGTGGCTGGCAATCTGACGCGGGCGCTGAAGTCGTTATATACGGAGTCATGTGCCTGTGTTAGATTAAATGGGAGCTGCACAGACTGGTTTAGCATCAAACGCGGTGTAAGACAGGGTTGTGTAGCGTCACCATGGCTATTCAACCTCTTCATGGATAGTTGTTTGACTGATTTGAAAGAATCTGATTGTGGTTTCAGGATGGGTAAGTCACTATTTCAATGTCTTTTATACGCTGATGATCAGGTGCTTCTTGCATCATCGGTGTGTGATTTACAACGAATGGTGACTATAATAAATGATGCGTTTAAAAGGCGAGGCATGAAGGTAAATGTAAAAAAGACGAAAGTTATGGTTCTGGAGAGGGATGAATCGAGAACAGAATGCAAGGTCACAATAGAGAGCGAGGAAGTGGAGCAAGTAGATGAATTTGTGTATCTGGGCAGTTTGATTACTAGAGATGGAAAGTGTGAAAGGGATATTGAAAGAAGAGTAAAAATGGGAAATAGTGTAAATGGCGCCTTGTACTCGATTACGGCAAATAAAAATATTTCACACTGTGCTCGATTAGCGATACACCAAGGAGTCTTGGTGCCAACACTTATGTATGGCAGTGGATCTTGGGTATGGCAGAGGAAGCACGAAAGTAGGATCAATGCTGTAGAGATGAGAGCATTGAGGAGTATGTGTGGGGTCAAACTGGTTGATAAAGTGAAAAATAGTGTGATTAGGGAGAAATGTGGTTTAAACGAAGATGTAGTGACTAAGATTGAGAAAGGGATGCTTCGATGGTTTGGCCATATTGAAAGGATGGATGAAAGGAGACTGACGAAAGAGATTTATAATGCGAGAATGGATGGTGGAGTCGGTCGAGGACGTCCGAGGCGGTCCTATAAAAATCAAATAGGAGACCTTTTGAAGAAAGGAAAAATACGGAGTCCTCGAAACCGACGAGCGTGTATGAAGAGATTAATGACAGTTGAAGAAGCGAAAGAGATATGTGTGGACCGTATTACTTGGCGCTCAATAGTCTCTGCCTAACCCAATGGGACATAGGCGTGAGTTTATGTATTTATATGTATGTATGTACTAAATTGGGTTAAATAACAAATACAGAAGAAAATTAAAAAATAAAATAAAATCGTTCTGGCCTGATGTCATAAGTGACAACCCTGATAGGGTTAATGTTAATGTATGTAAGATGGCGGCTCCATCTAAACGCATTGTGATTGGCCAAATTGGATTAGACTAAGTTTGAATGGAAGTATCCTTGGAAGCTTCGATGGAATAGGCCATTTTTGAAAATAAACACCTTTTTAAAATGCCTTTTGGGGGCTTTTTATTGTATTTACATGGATTTATCTACAATTATACCGGGTATCTCAAGACTGCTACCGAAAACGAAGCCGGGTGGTAGTTTTAGTGGCTACAAACACAATGCAATTAAAAATTTCGCATAGAAACGCGACAATTATTTTTTATGATTTTTTAAATATCGGTATTTTTGGGTGGTAAATCCATAGTTTTTGCTAAAATAATAATTTAAACTCTTTTATACCTTAGAGTATTTATAAATAAAAGGGTATACACTATTATTTTAGGAAAAAATGTATTTACCACCCAAATATGGCCATAGGAAAAAAATAACAAAAAAAAATTGTCGCTTTTTTTTGCAACTTTTTCTGTTGCATTGTGTCTGAAGTCGCTTAGACTACCACCCGGCTTCGTTTTCGGTAGCAGTCTTGATATACCCTGTATTGTCAGGAATTCTCCGCAAATTAATCTGGCATTATTAGTGCAAAATTCGTGAATTTGGAGTTGACCACTTTGGAAAATCACCTCAAATATTTTAAAAACCACTATAAAACACGCTGTCCGACCTGCATTAAATCAGACTGCCGCAAGGCTTTCTAGAGGGAGGACGTATGGCTCGTCGCTCCGGCCTGGCTGCAGTTGATTTTTGCCGTGCGTAGTAAAAATAGCCACGCGTGGACTGCGATTGCCACATCTTAGTACTTTGATAGTAAAATATTTAATTTTATTTTTTATTACCTACAATGATTTTGTAGTGAGTGTAAATTCAATTCAGATAATATAATGGGATGTCATTTCGAGGCTAAATTATGTTATGTATTGTAATATAAAATTAAATATATTTCGTAATTGTAAGGGGTTGTAAGGCCCCTAACTCAATTCATGCGTTCGAACAAGTGCGTGTCTGTTCGAACACGAAATGATTAATAAAACGTCCGTAATGTCTCCCGATTGAACACTGATTTGAATGCAACTTAACAATGTAATAATAACGAAAATATGATTAGTACCTAAATTTGTATTGTTCATTGCTTGCACAGTAATATTTGTCTACTTAAAATGCAAATAACATATTTTTATTATATTATATTATCAATATATAAATCATAAGTTACATTTCAATTGAATATTTGAATTTTGAAGCGCACGGATCAAAGTTGGTTGAGCTGACTTTATAGCGAGCCGACGCGGCAGCTCTACGCACACAGCTTTGGTCGCTTATGTGTGAGTGAAATTAATGAAGAAATACCTATAGTTGACTTTGCGCGCAAGGTGTAAACGCTCTTAATAATCAACTAGATATTGTAATATATTTTTTTTATTTTCAGGTCTAGAAGTATCAGCGAGACATCCATATCTGTTCAGTTGCGGAGAAGACAGACAAGTCAAATGTTGGGATTTAGAATACAATAAGGTTAGCGAATATCAGAAATAAACATGCTCCCAAACATAAATACCATAAAAAATACAATATTTTTCTTATTTCGCTATCTTACTTACGCTATCTTCTTATATCATGCGCGAAGTTGCCCTTCAATATTTTATTGAATTAATTATTAACTGTAAAATCACTACATAGTATAAAACAGCCGCTTTTTCTGTCCCTATTTTTCTAGTTCGCTTCCATCCATCAGCCAAAGGAAGTCCACTGCTGAACATAGGCCTCCCCCAATGATTTCCACAGAGACCTGTTGGAGGCAGCCTGCATCCAGCGACGTCCCGCGACCTTTACCAGGTCGTCGGACCATCTTGTGGGTGGACGTCCTACGCTGCGCTTTCCGCTACGTGGCCTCCATTCGAGCACTTTCCGACCCCATCGGTCATCAGATCTCCGCGCTATGTGCCCTGCCCATTGCCACTTCAACTTGCTGATCCGGTGGGCTATGTCGGTTATTTTAGTTCTCCTACGGATCTCCTCATTTCTGATTCGATCTCGTAGGGAAACCCCGAGCATAGCCCTCTCCATAGCTCGTTGAGTGACTTTGAGCTTCCTAATAAGGCCCATAGTGAGAGGCCACGTCTCGGTGCCGTAAGTCATCACTGGCAACACACAACTATCGAAGACTTTCGATTTAAGGCACTGAGGTATTTTGGACGAGAAGACGTCGCGTAGTTTCCCGAACGCTGCCCAACCGAGTTGGATTCGACGATTGACCTCTCTCTCGAAGTTGGACCTGCCTAACCGGACCACTTGTCCTAAATAGACATATTCGTCAACAACTTCAAGAGTCGAGCCCCCAACACCGATGGGGGTGGGCACAACATGGACATTCGACATGATCTTCGTTTTGTCCATGTTCATTTTAAGACCCACCTGTTGGGAGACTCGATTGAGGTCTTCGAGCATAGTGCTAAGGTCTTCCAGCGATTCTGCCAAGACTACAATATCGTCGGCAAACCGAAGGTGAGTGATATACTCGCCGTTGATGTTGATGCCGAATCCTTTCCATTGCAAGAGCTTGAAGGCATTTTCCAGCGCGGCAGTGAACAGTTTCGGAGATATGACATCTCCCTGTCTCACGCCTCTCTGTAGTGGAATAGCCTTCGTACTCTGATCTTGTACTCGAACCGACATGGTGGCGTTGTTGTATATACACTTCAACACTTCGATGTACCGATAGTCGATATGGCACCGCTGGAGAGACTGTAGCACAGCCCAAGTCTCGATCGAATCAAAGGCTTTCTCATAGTCCACAAACGCTAAACAAAGCGGCAAGTTATATTCCTCGGTTTTTTGTATAACTTGCCGAAGCGTATGGATGTGGTCTATGGTACTAAAGCCTTTTCGGAAACCGGCTTGTTCGGGAGGCTGGAAGTCATCAAACCTGCGTTCGAGACGATTTGTGATGACCCTCGAAAACAACTTATAGACATGGCTCAGGAGCGAGATGGGCCTGTAATTCTTCAGCAAAGTGTTATCACCTTTTTTGAAGAACAGTACCACCACGCTCCCGCTCCATGCCTCTGGCGTTGAGCCCTCGAGGAGAACGGAATTGAAAAGCCTCTGAAGGACTTTCAGTATCGGCGTTCCGCCCGCTTTCAGAAGCTCTGAAGTTATTCCGTCCTCGCCTCGCCCTAGTTCGCTTAAATCTTTAAAACTATACAACGGATTTTGATGCGGTTTTTTTAATAGATAGAGTGATTCAATAGAAACGTTTATATGTATAATAACATCCATTAAATAGTGGAGCAATATTGTTATTTTTGAGGTTTCTAATGTGATGTCGTTAATTATCAATATTTTTCCGCTTACATTGCAAACGCAGGCTGAACCCTACGAGATTTATCAAAATAATGTACTACATATTTGTACACATTGAAAAGGTCTACAGAAAACTCCGTGATGGTATATGTCTATCTCTTATGGATATCCCACAATACGATTTTTTTTTGTCATTTACTTTTTACGACAAATAATGGCTAATTTTCGAAGCGATTT